>JAVQMF010000048.1:0-5000000 GCA_032878935.1 Erythrophleum fordii | reverse complement strand
AAATTAGAATGAAAGAAGGTGATGAATGAAAAACTGCTTTTAAGACCAAGTTTGGGTTATATGAATGGTTAGTTATGCCATTTGGCTTGACTAACGCACCTAGCACTTTCATGAGTTTAATGAACCATGTCTTTAGATCTTTCATTAGTAGATTTGTTATGGTTTACTTTGATGACATTTTAATTTACTCTAAAAGTCTAGAAGAGCATGTGAATCATTTACATAATGTGTGTGTTGTGCTTAGAGAGAATAAACTCTTTGCCAATTTAGAGAAGTGCTCTTTTTGTTTGGATTCTGTGGTTTTTCTTGGATTTGTTGTAGGAGCTCGTGGCATACAAGTGGATGAGGAGAAGGTCAAAGCAATCCAAGAGTGGCCAACTCCAAAGAATGCAAGTGAAGTAAGGAGCTTCCATGGATTAGCGAGCTTTTATAGGCGATTTGTTAAGGACTTCTCTACTCTTGCTGCCCTTTTAAATGATTTGGTAAGAAAGAATGTGGTATTCAAGTGGGGTGAAGCATAAGAGCGTGCTTTTAACATACTGAAAGACAAACTAACTAATGCCCCTGTACTTGTATTGCCTGATTTTACTAAGGTTTTTGAAATTGAGTGTGACACTTCTGGTATAGGCATAGGTGGTGTGTTGATGCAGGATTCCAAACCTATTGCATATTTCAGTGAGAAATTAAGTGGTCCTGCTTTAAATTATTCTACATATGATAAAGAGTTGTATGCCTTGAAACGAACTTTAGAAACTTGGCAACATTATTTGTAGTCTAAAGAGTTTATTATCCATTCTGATCATGAAAGTCTTAAGTTTCTTAAGTCCCAGGATAAATTGAACAAAAGGCATGCAAGTTAGCTTGAATTTATTGAAACCTTCCCTTATGTGATTAAGCATAAGCAGGGAAAGGAAAATATTATAGTGGATGCATTGTCTAGGCGTTACACTTTGATTACTTCCATGCATGCTAGATTGATAGGATTTGAGATATTAAAAGGCATGTATGAGTCTGATTCTGATTTCGCTGATATTTGGAAATCTTGTGAAATGTATGGTGCTAATGACTATTACAGGTTTGATGGGTTCCTTTTCAAAAAGAACAAGTTATGTGTTCCATTCGTGAGCTTCTTGTTAAGGAAACTCATGGCAGGGGATTGATGGGTCATTTTAGTGTTGAAAAGACTTTGGCTCTTTTGAATGAGCATTTTTATTGGTCTAACATGAGAAAGGATATGGTTGCTGTTTGTTCTAGATGTATTACTTGTAAGCATGCTAAGTCTAGAATTCAATCACATGGCTTATATTCCCCCTTACCAGTTCCCTCTCACCCATGGACTGATATTTCTATGGACTTTGTCTTGGGTTTACCTAAATCTTCCACTGGGAAAGATAGTGTCTTTGTTGTTGTGGATAGGTTTAGTAAAATGGCACATTTTATTGCTTGTTCCAAAACTAATGATGCTATGTATGTGGCAGAATTGTTTTTCAAGGAGATTGTTAGGTTGCATGGTGTGTCAAAAACTATTGTTAGTGATAGAGATGTAAAATTATTGAGTTATTTCTGGAAAACGTTGTGGAATAAACTTGGCACTAAGCTTTTGTTTTCTACTACAGCACACCCACAAACTGATGGGCAGACCGAGGTTGTTAATAGAACCCTCTCTACTTTATTAAGAGCTATCATTCAAAAGAATCTTAAGAATTGGGAGAAGTGTTTGCCTCATGTCGAATTTGCTTATAATCGTGCTGTTCATTCTGCTACAAAATTCTCTCCTTTTGAAATTGTTTATGGCTTTAATCCTTTAACGCCATTAGATTTGCTTCCTTTACCTTTACATGAGTTTACTAACCTTGATGGTGCTAGGAAGGCTAAGTTTGTGCAGGATTTGCATAAGAAGGTGAAAGCTAATATTGAAAGAAGGAATGAGCAAATTGCTAGCCAAGTTAATAAGGATAGAAGGCGTGTGGTGTTTGAACCCGGCGATTGGGTGTGGGTTTACTTGCGAAAAGAACGTTTCCCAGAACAAAGAAAGTCAAAACTCCAACCTAGAGGAGATGATCCCTTTCAAGTTCTTGAAAGGATTAATGATAATGCTTATAAAATTGACTTACCTAGTTCTTATGGAAATGTTAGTGCTCCTTTTAATATAGCTGATCTCTCTTCCTTTGATATTGCATATTTGAGGACAAATCCTTTTCAAGAGGGGGGAATGATGCAATAGCATCAAGAGACCTTGTTGAACATAAAAGTGGACCTGATGAAGGATATGATACTAAGTTCCAAGCCCAAGGACATAATTTGCAAATTAAAGCCCAAGAGTTCAAGTCAAATGTGCCTAAAGATCCATTGCAAGGTATAGGAGGCCCAATAACAAGAGCTAGGGCCAAAGCAATGAAAGAAGCCTTCAATTGTTTAATTCATAAGCTTCATAACGTAGAGCCCATTCATTTAAGTCAAGAGAAGGCTCAAGAAGATGTAAAAGGTGTGATCATGCTAACCATTCTACAAGAGGAATGCTAAGGCCCAATTGGAGTCCAATTGCAAGAGATTAAGAATCATGTGACAACCATGTGATTTTTAATGAAGCATGAGCATCCCATGTGACAACTTAAAGAAGTTGATTAGTTTTGATTAGGATTCTTTTTGAAATTTCATTTTTTATTATTTTATTATTTTTTGAACTTGGTCAAAGAGCTTATCTTGAAGATCAAGTTAAAATTAGTATCTTAATCTAATTCCTTAATATTAGGCATCATTTAAAATATTTCTAATCAGATTTTAGAGTTTTACTTTAATTAGGACTTTAAAAATTTTGCCTATAAAAGGCTTCCTATTGTACTCTGTTTTGGATCATAAATGAATTTGAGTATTATTCAATTATCTGTGAGGTTTTTGCTTTTTTGTGTTCTCTGGGAGTTTACGTGACTTATCAAAGGATTGGTCTTCCTTTATGGCGTCTTGAGGTTAGGGTTCTAAGAGACAAGTTCTTTTAGGGTCTTTCCTTTGACCAACATTCTTGTTTTCTAGCCGGTCTCGGGAAAAGTGTCATCTAATTAAAGGTTCCTAGGACAAGGTTCCTAGAGGGTCTCTCATCACCTAACTTCATTAGACCAAACATATACCACTTATGTACTTTAAACACCAAGTGTACAAACATTACTAAGCATTTAAAGGTAAAATTCGTTTGTTTACATGTCAATTGAAATTATAAAGGTTAAATATTTGATTTTTTTCTTTTTCTTCATTCATATTTATCATAAACAAACTTGGTTTAGTCCAATAGGTCAAAAAATATACATCAAAAGCATGAGGAATCTCAGGGACCCAAAATGGACTAGTTCACAAATTCTGCAACAACTTTAAAATTGCATAACTCGGGCTACGTAACTCTGATTTGTACAAACTAGATATTTACAGAAAGCTTAGGATGTGAACTATATGTTGTAAAAATTTTAGATGCAAATGAATCTATTTAGTGTAACAAAAACTACGAAGAACAAAACTTGGACAGGATGTCTAGTACCAAACAAACCATAACTAGATCTCAAATTTTTGAGATGCATAACTTTAGCTATACAATTCCGATTTACACAAACTCAGTGGCTATGAAAAACTTATCATTATGTTTGTGAAATCTCATGAGTAACTAAATTCATTTGGCCCCTCAAATATACAAAAAACAGAACTACAGTATATGTGGATAGTGGCAAGCAAATCTGCATAATTTTCTAAATTTTAAAAATTTATAAAATATTTTATAGAACTCTAAAAATTTCTATTCTTCTCTTATTAGAAAGCCCTATGAATAGTCTAATTACATGCCAAATTTCAACCCTAAATTAGGTTATTTGGGTCATTTATGATAGAGGTACAATTTATGGCATATTTGAACCAATTTTTGGTCCAAAGGTGACCTAATTAGTTTCCAAATTGCACTCTACTACTTTAAGTTGATTTCAATCATCTTAGGCATGCAATCTATATGGTCTAACATAGGAAATAAGGCTTGCATAAAAACATGACCATCCCACGCCTAATTATGCATTTGAACTTCCATACACCTCATAGGTATATTCTTAGGTAAATGGCTAACTTTCATCCCAAAATGGCTTATATTAATGTACTTTACTTATACATATGTTTCCATTACAACCATTATCAAATACATGAGTATCCATTATACATACATAAAATTTCTAACTATTCAAGAACACTTGCACAAGTAGCCATATTTACATTACAAAATCATTTTACATACTTTCTTAAGGTCTAATGGTTCTCTACTTACCTCTCCTTACTTGAAAAGCCTAAAATGGTTACTGAGAGTACATGAATGAGATTTCGGGATGCATCTCAATAATTAACCTTAACCAATTAATGCATCCATAAACACCATGAGGATATGCAATGCAAGTGATGCAAAAATGACATTTATATGTCTCATATGACTCAAATGCATCCTTTAGCATGAAAGTTCATTTCTTATCAAGCCATGGCATCAAAATAAACTAGCTAAGCTCAACCAATCTCAACCTAAGGCCAAGGAAGAGCTACTGTGCACAATTCCATGCTATAAGGAGCTAGAAGCCAATAAGCATCTCAAACTCATACATAAAGCTCATCATGGAAAGCATAATCAAACATTTCACATGAACACAACAAGTAACAACACATACAAGCACTTCGACTCATTCAAGTATTCATATGTATGTAAGAAAAGGAGATAAAGCGACCTTAAGACTTGTGAAGTTCCAAAATAGCACTAATCCACTTGCACTTGGTTTTCCTCTCACTTTTCCTTATATTGGCACCCACACTTTAATAAGTTTGGACTAACTTGGCCTATACATAACAATTACAAGGCAAATTAATCCATTTGAATTCATTCTAGGACTTATAACCATCACTTAATATTATTAGAGTTCAATATGAAATTCAATGCTAGTTTCAATAAGAAGCAACCCTTGGTTTTCAATTTCTAAACTCCAAACTCTTACTTGCTACAAGTCTTATAGCTCTATAAAAAGTTATTTAAATCCTCGTATACTTGGTTAGAGAGGTTTAAGATCAACTTGCCTCTTTAACCAAATTTAGGCTTTAAAAAATTCAAATTTTAATTTAAGACTCTTAAATTTAATCCAATAGTTTTATAATTATTTATTTATCATATCTATGCCTCTTAAATCATTAGGACTTAAGAAAACACTCCCAAGTGCTTCCTTATGCTCATGGCTAAACCAACACTCACATAGAAGCCAATTGGAGTTTTGTTAACTTCTTCTAGGATTTTGATGCATACAAGTACTCCTTGGCTTTTCTTTAGCTTAGTTATAGTTTCATATGGCTTAAATTGCCTTCCTAGACTTCCATAACCCTTTAGGTACAATTGAATCCCTACTAGCCCTATCTTGGTTCTTAAAGCTTCTTAGATGACTCCAATTGCATTTTACTACTCTCCATACTTTAAAACCCTTATTCCCATTTTATTTTAGCCGAAAATCATCTTTCCTTAACATCCCCTAGAGTTGGCCAAATATGAAGAGAAGAGGGAAGACAAGAAGAAGCAAGCTATCCACTATAAAATATACCTTGTTTCAATGCTTATCAAGAGGGGAATTTAATACTACAACTTGTTTCTTCAAACTCTCTTCTTTCCACAAGAGTTCAGCCACAAACGTGCCCCTTTCAAGAAACTAAAACCACCCATAGATAGAGCTTAAGGAGGAGAAGAAGATTTGTATAAGGTATACCATCAAAAAATGTATAAATCCATAACTATTTCCTAGTTTTCTTCCTCTCTTGTGCGTGCTTGATAATTCCCAACTATTCATGTTATTGTACATATTTTTTCTCAGTAAATATGATATTAGCCTCCACTTATAGGGTAAATAATATTTCTATAGAGAAAATAAACATACTTAAGATGAATAGCTCTATACTCAAATCTAACTTAAAAAATGATAATTTTTGCCTTAATTTTGAGTATATTGATAACTAATCACACTTTGTTCTTCTTATAGGATACATGTTTCAGAGAACATTGAGCAGTGCTCCTTATGCTCTATTTTCTATTTCAATTTTGGTTTGCTAGGGCTAGGTGGCATGGCTCTTACATGGCTCTTGATTATAGAAAGGAGTTTAATAATAGTTCTAAAATACCAATTACATTTTTAAACTTTGAACACTTCATTTGGGCTCGTTTTAAATCCTTTTTTAGAACTGTCAGTTCCATATGAAAATTTAGGCCCTCTAATTTATTAAAAATTTAACTTTGGAATTTTTTAGGTTTAAAAGCCTATGAAATTGTTCGGTCAAATTTTTGGTTAACCCGTATTATAAAACACACTGCATTAGGGTTTTTGGCATTTTAGTAGTTCCTATGGTTTTTAGAGGTCCTAAAAGCCCTAGTGAAGTCATTTTGACCATTTAAAACTTCTTTCCTTGAATTTTCATACTTGTGCTTGAAATTATGATTTTGCCACTACATGTTCACTATAAGCCCTTTGGTCATTTTGATTTCGATTTCAAGCCATCCATGGCTTCTTATCTAATTTTTAGATATCCTAATTAATATTATATTCTTAATTGGCATTATTTTATTTTATTCTAGGATTCTCCTTTATTATTTTACTTGTTCCAATTCATTTTGAGAAACTAAGTGTTACATTAGAAGCAACAAATCACACTACCTATAATGCTGATAATGTGATGAGTGAGGTGAATTACATTAGACCTAAGCATGTACATATGGGCAATTGGACAAGTTTGAAAATTCTCTCCTCTAGAGATTCATGTGTCCTTTCATCTTTGCCTAATCATACTTTGCTTCTTTCCAATATCCTTTATGTTCCCACGATGACCGATAACTTATTGAGTATTTTACAATTTTGCATTGATAACTTTGTTTATATTGAATTTTATCCTAAACTTCATCTTGTCAAAGATCAAGCAACTAAGCAAACTCTCTTACAAGGAAATATTAAAGAAGGCCTCTATGCCATTAACAACCTTCAACTTACCTATCTAGTGTCAAAGTCATCTTCCAAGCCAAAGCCATATTATGTTTCTACTTCTTGTCAAAACTAGTTTCTACTATTTGCAATCTTGCAAATTCCTCAATGTAACTAGCAACCTTACTTTGTTCAACTTGTGACATGATAGACTAAGGCACCCTTTATCCTCCATTGTAACGAATACAAGTGCTTTTTATTTTTACAAGTCTTGCTGCTTGGGCAAATTACACAAAAAGACCATTTTCTTTCTTTACTACCTAATACACAAAGCCTTTGTAGCTTATTCATTCAGATATTTAGGATCATTTACCTACAAAATCGACTGAAAAATATGCATATTATATACACTTTAATCATGCTTTCACGCAATTTACATGCTTATCCCATTGCACAAAAAATTTGAGGCATATATTTTATTTTTAAATTCAAAACCATGATTGAACAGTATTTTGCCACAAAGGTAAAAGCCTTTGAATCAGATTAGGGAAATAAATTGTTGTGCTATAGCATAAACACAAATATACATATTGCTCGAGCAATACAATAATGAATAAAGTATCGTTCCCACGAGGATTTGCCATTAAGATAATTGTTAAATATTAAAATTATGCACCTTAATTTAAATTAAGCCAACAATAAAGGTGATAGAAAATCAAACTAAACTAGAGATATACAAACTGACAAAATGAAGGAGAGATACCATTTTAGGTTAAATTGAAAAGCAAAAAAGTTGGGATTATAAATCCCCCTAGCATTTTATATGAAATTAGGCTCTCTTCACCTTGCCTTTAATGTTAATCTTTGCTAACCTAGGTTTCTAATTTACTCACAAGCATCTTTTGGATTACTTATAGGCATTCTCCTAACTAATCCATAATTCCTTATGCAATTGATTGAGAGACTTAATCAAAAACGAGTCCTGATATGGCTATGTGATGTCAGTAGGTATATTTCTATCTAAAAAATAAATCAATTCACTTAACATTGCAAATTTCATAAATCCACACTACCTAATCCTTGGTTTAGTCTTAAAATCCATTTCCCAAGTTCATTTAGGTTACCCAACTTATCTAATGATTTTCGCACACTTAAAAGGATGAAGAACAAGGAGTGAGTAAACAAATCACACTATTAATTGCAAGTAAAAAGAGTAATTACAACATATTATATACTAAAGTTTATCACAATCCCAAATCAACAAGTTTTAACTCAACATTACAAGATCAATCAATGTCCAAAATAAAGCATGCATCAAATAGGCAAAGAAATATCAAGAAAAGCAAGGAAAAAGGAGAAAAACTAATTTAATTAGTCAATCTTCCTCAAACCCAAGCTTCTTTCGTGGCAAAATGGAGCTCCAAGCCCTCATTTTGTTCCCTCTAAACTTGAAAATAGCGGCAGCCGAGAAGAAATTAAAAGACCCTCCTTAAAATCCTAAAAAAAAATGCAACAAAAAATGCTGCATTTGGTTAATTTTGTGACTTGCAGTGCAATAGTGCTATATTCTTTTGCAATGGATACAAGATGTGTGGCTCTAAAATTAGGCACTATGGCATTGTTTGTCTTTGCAAAATTTTATTTTGGCACTACAATCCTTAAATTTGTCATTGTGGCTCTAAATTTTTTATAGCAACACTTTTGGGTGCCTTTTTTTTAGCATCCTAACTCTAGGATTTCGTGGTTTTAGCTCTAATATGGCTTTGGCTTATAATTCGTTGCATTTTTCACCTATAAAAAGTGGTTAAAGTATGATTAATTCTTATTTAAAGTAAAATTAAGCCAAAACTTGTCATTTATTATGTCAAAACCTAAATATGGAGCTTATTACAATACAATGCACATTTTGTCCAAAGCTAGCTATTTTATTTTTGAATTAATAATTTAAATATCTATTTCCTAATAAAAAAATATGCAAAATAACAAGAATAAATAGGAGTTAACATGAATGACAAAAGCTCTCCCAATATCTAACATTTAATGATATCCTACATAAATAGAGCTGCCCATATGTGTGGAACAAAATGGCCCAGTAAAATGTAAACATAGACACATTATGAAGTTGGCCTCACTTTGCTAGCAAATTCTTCCTTATCTCTCTCTTTTTGGCCTAAAGCATTTCAAACAGTAAGCTACCTTATCAATAGGCTCCTATCTTCAATCTAAGGGGTCTTACATGTTTTGAAAAATTATACAAACAAAAACCTTATTATCTACATCTAACAATATTTGGTTGTACTCGCTATCCATTAACTAGACCCCACAACAAACACAAAATGGACTATAGGTCAATAGAATGCATATTTTTAAGGTGTAGCTCATCACATAAAGGCTACAATTATTAGGCCCCTAATGGCAAGATGTTCATTACAAGAGATGTCATATTTAATGAAATTTGCTTTCTTTATGCCTCAAGGACTTCGAAACATGTGGTACTTTCATTTTCTTCTCCTTCTCTTATATTTGCTAAACCATATATGAATTTTTTGAATGTCCAAAGTATTGTCCTAGCTACTCCCACACATAGCTTAGTTATCTCATCGTGACAGCTCCAACATAAGCGACTTACTGCACCTGTAAGCTCCTTAATTGTACCCAGCACCAATTCTGACTTGCCTATTCAAAGTACAACACCTACAAGTAACTTGAAAGCAGTGGTAGTAGATAATCTCTATGTGGATCTCACAACTAATCCACTAACTTCTTTCAATATAGCTCAATCTCTAGCTGCCACCCAAGAAATAGTCATAAGGTCAAAAATGGCATTTTCAAACTAAAAGCACAACTAGTCAAGACAAAACCAGTGACTGTTACAAAGGCTTTGTCATCTCCTCAATGGAAAAAGGCCATGAATGAAGAATATGCAACATTAATTAAGAATCAGACCTAGATATTATGTTGAATTATCAACAAGTAGATAAGCCATTTGTTGCAAATGTGTGTTTAAAGTGAAGCAAAACCCAAATAGAACTATGTTAAGACATAAGGCTAGGCTTGTGGCAAAGGGTTTCCATTAAAAAGAAGGTTTTGATTTTAATAAAACCTTTATTCTAGTAATAAAGCTAGTCACAATAAGAATTATCCTCTCCTTGGCCATCTCTTAACAATGGAACATTCATCAAGTTAATGTCAATAATGCCTTCCTTATTGGCATTTTTCATGAAGAGGTGTATATGCAACAGCCATAGGGCTATAAGCACTCCAACAAGTAATTGGTTTTGAAGCTTAACAAGGCACTTTATGGTTTCAAAAACAAGCTCCAAGAGCTTGGTTTGAGAGACTTGATTTAGCTTTGATAAATTTTGGTTTTGTTCTAAGCAAATGTGATCAATCACTATTTAATAGAACCACAAAGCAAAATATCACCTTTGTACTTGTGTATGTTGCTAACATTTTCATAATAGGGACGTCAAATAAGGATATTTTAAAGTTGATAACTAATCTCAACAACAAATTCTCTCTTAAAGAATTGGGTATGCTAAGCTACTTCTTCATAAATGAGGCTTAAAAATTGTTGGTTGGTTTAATTCATCTATCACAAGTGAAATACATGAAGGATACCTTCAAAGAGCTAAGATACATAATGCAAAAGGTGAACACACTCTCATGATATTTGATTTGAAGTTGTAGAAGGAAGGTGTAGATAAAATGGAAGATCCTTACTTGTACAAGTTGGTTGTAGGTGCATTACAATATACAACAATCACAAGACCAAAAATTAGCTTTGCTATAAAAATTTAAAAAAAAAAAAAGTTGTGCCAATTCATGCAAACTCCTCTGAAAACCCATTAAAATATTGTAAAAAAGATCCTTTAGTATCTATTAGGTTTCATTGATCATGAACTGAAGCTATAACCCTATAAAAATAAAACTATTACAACCTACTGTGATGCAGATTGGGCCTTAAATTATAATGATAAGAGGAGTACTTCTTGTTTTTTATATACTTTGGTGTAGATCTTGTGTTGTGGCCTTCAAAGAAGCAAATAACAGTGGCAAGATCAAGCACAAAAGTTAAAAATAGAAGCATGGCTGCTACAGTAGTTGAAGTGTTATAAATGAAGTCACTTTTGCAAGAACTCAACACTAACTTGACTACACTCCCTCTGGTTCTCTATGGTAACTTGAGTATAGTGATGATGATAGCTAATCTAATCTTGGCATGCTAGAACAAAGCACATAGAACTTGATTTGCACTTTGTAAGAGAAAAGACCATAAAGAAAGAAATTGTTGTATATCACATTTCTTCTTCATGTCAAGTTACTAATGGATTAACAAAAGCTATGTCGAGTTCAATGTTTATTGAATTCAGATGTCACCTAAGAGTAGAAGGACCCTTGGAATTATAAGGGAATGTTAGAAAAGTTAGAAGAAGTTAGTAGTTAGTTGTAACAGATTATGCTTAGCTTAGCTGTGCAATGTACTTTATGTTATATAGAGTCCCTCTGTATCACTTGTAATGCAACAAAATAATTGAGAGCTCATCCATCTACTTCCTCTTCTCTTGTATCAGGAGCAACAACCAATTCTGTAATTGGGAAAATTACTAGTAGTATATAAACAATAGAGGATTGGATCACACTCGTTTGAGTAGGTACTCTTTTTTGTGCTAATTTGAGATATATTAATACCCTGGCCACTCAAATGGCAAAACATATATCTCTTCTGAAAATTCAATCTTATGCTTGGGGTTTTGTTGCTAAATTAAGAATGTTAATTTAATCATATAACCTATTTTAATTAAAAAAAGTTATTAATTCATATTCTCACAGAAAAAAAATAATTAATAGCATAGTCATGCATGCACAGAGTGCAATTATGAAATGATAAAATTATGATATACCTGAAATTGCAGAAAGATCCAAAGTTAATTTGTGCCATCAACAACACATGCTAAAGTAAAATGAGATTGTGTTTTTGGTTTTCATCAGCCACATCCAAACTAAATCTGGCTCAGAGTATCAAGACGATATCTCTTCACAAATATTATATGCGCACGAGATAAACAATCACATATTCTAAATGCCATTAAGCTGAAGGTTAATGAGACAACCATAATTTATAAGACCTCATAATTAATTTTGCCTTTCATCTGGGGCCAATTCTGCCCAATGTAAGTATTCTATTCACAAGGGTCGCAATAAACATCAGTTCCGCCCAAATAACAAAGTAATGGCATATATATCAAGGGGCCTATAAGTACATGATTTCATTATAAATGATATGAAAACAGATCGATCCGACAAATATATATTGCATCTTCCTCCTAGCTAGCTAGGGTTCTGGGTTTGCTTATTACTGTCTATAATTGCTATAGTCTTGCTGCCCGTCTTATAGAGGTTAATTTACCTTAAACTCTTTTACAGTGTTATGGTCTTCTTCCCAAGGTCAACGGTTTAAAAACGTTCAATTGTTATTGAAAATGTCCTATTGTGTCGCGTGTGACAGATCATCTAACACGGGCACCGACAAAAGTTTCTTTTTGAAGTGCTCATAGCTAGTAACAAATGTTAATGTATATGTTGCTGTATTTTGCTTATCAATTTGACTCTTTAACGATTATGCAGATTTGATTGCAGGCCATTGTCCTTAATCCACGGAGCTAAACGTTTGAAAAATGAAATACCAATGGTACCTAATGGTAACAAATCCTGCAAAATAATTTTTTTTTTTAACTCTAAACGCTTATTTATAATTCTCCTTATTAATTAACTTTCTTTGGAGTCCATGAGATCCCATTTAGTTAATGACTCATTTAATATTCGCAGCGACTCCTAAAAAGTAATTAAAGCTAAATTTTGATTCATCTATTGATCGTGCACACTCTTAAGCATGTTACAATAGTAATTTTTCTTTGATTCTATTGAAATAAGAAGCAAAAAGAAAAAATTGATCATATATTCATGAAATTGTAGTCCACAAACACTTGATCCATTTTTTGGATCTTGAACACTTTATATTACGCTTGACATTTCACAACTATATATAGATGATTTCTTCTTTGCTTAATAAAGAAAGCTTAAATCTATAACACCCGCTGAAAATAAACTCCATCAAATCTAACGACTTTAAGCCTAATTAGTTTTATTCCTTGACTACATTTCAGATTTTAACATAGCCATTAATCAACTTGGTACTCAATTAATTGACCTTCCTACAATTGGTCCTAATCTGACCGTTGGATCCAGTGAGAGGGCTGAGGTTGCCCATTTTAACCATAGCATTGGCGAAGTCTGTTTTGAAACTTGCAGGGTTGTTGCTATAAGCAGTGACTTGAGAGTCTGTAGATCCTCCATTGAAGAGCTGTTGGTCCGAGTGCAACAAGCCCTTCTTGCTCAACAAGTTCTTGAAGTAAGCGTTGTCGAAGGTGTTGGGAGTGGTTGTGTCGAGATTCGACAAATTGTCATCGCCACCTGCGCTTGGACACGCTCCTTGTAATGTTGTTGCAAACGAGGAATCAATGTTGGTCTCGTTGTAAATCCTTGTTCGGAAATTTGAGCACTTTGCTTGCCCTATTGTGTGAGATCCTGAACAATAGAAAACGTTAATAATGTCAAGTACAATGAAATATTCTTAAGTAGGCTTGTTTGGATCCACCTTCAAACTTTTTGAAGTATAATTGAAATATTTTTAATTAGATTTAATGTATAAAAGATATATAAACTAAACTATTTATAAAGAGATACATATATGGCACACTCTTTTTAGTAAAGTTTACTTTTCAATTTTATCATTGGCTTATTTGGGTTTCCGCTTGAATTTTTCAAAATTTTGAAAGTATAATTGAAATTTTCTTAGATACATTTGATTTTTAACAAAATATTTATAAATCAAATTAATTATAAAAACACATATATGAATGTTAAACACACTTTTCAATCAAGTTCATCTCTGTATGCTTATTTGGATCTACCTTCTAAATTTTATAGTAGTATGATATTTGAAATTATGCACCAATTACCCGAGAGTGCAACCATTTCTTTAGCGGTGAAACCTTTGTTGGAGAAAGCAGTGATAAGGGCACTAAGATCCAAAGTGGGAGCTGGCAAGTCTGAGTTAGCGGAACTTAAACTTGCTGTAGTTGAATCTCTTCTTCCCAATTGCACCGTCCAACTAGATCCTCCCAGCTGGGAAATTTTTGCAATGTCAATGTCTGCTTTTAGATAAATATATGTATCACAGAAATTCTTAGGTTGACATCTTGTATAATTTGTATAAACTAATTTATTATAAATAAACATGTAAATCAGATATAAGTTTCACGTTGGTATGGTGTCAAATTTTTTTGTGTGAACCGAATCTACTTCTTAAGACTTTTAGGCTACACCTACAGCAACAACAGAGTCTCTAGCAGCAACTGCGACGATATCGGCGCAAGAGAAAACGCCGGGGCACAAACTCTCGACTTGAGATTTAATGTCGTCTATTACGTCGAAACCTCGGACAGAGTTAACATTTGGAAACGCTGTCTTCTCACCAGTGAAAGTTGTTGTATCATCTAAAAGTATAGATGCATCACATCCCTACAAAAGCAATATGGAAAGGAAAAGTCAATATCCAAGAATTTTTTAATATACTATAAATATATATATATATATATATATATATATGCATGGCACACCACAAACAAAATCTTGGTTCTTAATATAATAATCCAACAAAAGGTATATTATGTACAGAGAGAGAAAGAGAGACAGAGAAATAAACAGAGGAAATAAAATATTGTAGGTTTGAAATGGTGCGTTGAGTAGTTGCTAGTTGCTATTGAGTATGAGCCTTAAAGCAGAAGTATCACCATAATTAACTCTTTTTTGTTGTCCAACGTGACATATATGCCGCACTCAAGTCTTAATAATTACTTTCCAATAATGTGCTAACAAGAATGCAAGTAATGTTTATCAAAATTATCTTTTACCCAGGTGTCTTTAAAAGCACACACACCTTTACCTTTATATCTACCTAGAACAATTGAGATTTTAATCCTAAAACAATTTTTAGAAGAATCTAACGAAAGTTGTTAAGAAGAGATATTATCTCTCCCTACAACTAAAGTCAACCTCTTGGATTTATCACTATATAATATTTGTGAGTGTTTGTGAGCTTTATTTTATTGTGCGTGCAGTGAATGGAGCGTAAAATTAAATGCATATCATATATAAAAGCAAAATTTTGCAAGAACATGGGGTAAAAAAAAAAAATAGAAGAAGATGAAGTGATATATGGGGCTTGGACTTGCTTGGACAAAGCAATCATGGAAATGAAGACGGAGTAGGGATGCCCCCATGCGAGCCTCTTTGGCCACAGCAGAGTTTACTGCTGCCTTAATGGTAGAAAGGGCTTCTGGACAATTAGTATCGTAAAAATTAGAGGATAACTGAGCTGAAACTATCCCAAGAACACATGACAACAAGAAGAAAAAGCTGAGTTTCAGGTTAAGAGCAGACATGGTTATGGCTTATATGGAAAGTCTATAACTAGAGAAATTTGAGTAGCTAACTAGCTTTTAGTGCTTGTTATGGCCTTAGAATGTGTGTGTCACTTCATTTATATAGGAAAGCTTTCCGTGTCATATTCAAAGGGTCAGCATATTCAGCCACAAATTTTTAAGAAACCATATTTGAATATTGAATAATATGGGAAAGGAGGCTGTGTGGACTGGATCTGCAGGAGGTGTTATCTGGTTGAATAATGAGTTTAATATTTATATATGTTAGGCTATTAGCTGTATTATGTAAACATTAAAAGTCTTCCCTCTTTTATGTATGCGACAGTTCTTCTAGCCCACGCACGGTGACCTCCTTTTCAAAACTATTTTACACACACACACACATTCTTTAACTTTTTTGATTTTTTTTGACACTGTTTGAGACGGTGTGATGATTATATTGCTTGATAAATGAGATATTTTAATTTTTTTTAAGCACCTGATGAAAATTTATATATAAAATCATGATTGGATATAAAGAAATGAAATTTTTAAATTTCGTGTTGTATACTTGTAAATGTCCTAAATAATAAAGAAATTTTAATTTTTAATATATGTCAAACTCAAATTTTTATAAATAAATTTTTAAATAGAATATTAAAAAAAACTCACGTCCTAATTTATCGCCTAGAGAATTTCTAAATTGGATGCTGGAATTTTGTAGTATCTCAAATCCATGTCAGGGTAACCAAAAGCATCGAATTGGCTCCATTCTTATCATATACATGATCGGATTTCTGTAGGAAATAATAGGTTTAAATATATTTTTGGCTGTTGTGAAAGTTTCAATTTAATTTCTCTTATGTTAATTGATCAATCAATGTTGGCCATCAATGTATAGAAATTGATATGAGAGCCTTACAAGCTTCATATCCTCATAAATCTAAAATGGTCTATTTGACTTTCTCAAAGCCCATATTACTTGGGCAGTCCCACATAATCTTAAAAAGTCTGATAACAACTAACACGAATACTTAGCCATAAAACGAAAATAAAATTTAATTCACAAAGGACTCTATTGGCACTCTTCATCTCTAAAATCAATTATCTTACCAAAGGCATTAATATATATTGGGGGCCACAAATCTTCTCCCTTTTCCCTTAGTTGAAAGAGGAAAGAACTTGTCCTCTATACACTTTTTCAAGCAAAACTTGAAAGAAAATTTGAAAATTATATTGTTCAACGTGTGTCTCATAAATACATGAAGAGAGTATTTATATAAAATCTATAAAGAAACCTAATTAATCTTTGTAAATAAGATAAAAATAAAATAGAAAATGCCTAAAATAAGGAAGTCTTTATAAACATAAAAGTGCATAGTAATAATAGTAACAACAACAATAATAATAACACATCTTTAAAAATAAGAAATTATCTAAAATTAAAAAAAAAAACTTCAAAGGTCAAGCTATTCCTCTAGACTTTCGCTTGGTTTCTTACAATTAACTCAATCCATGTATTTGTTTGCTACACATTTCGCGTCAATTTGATTAAATAAAGAGGGTTTGGAAGAAATAAACAAATAATAATAGTACTCAGAAATTGCAAGTACAGAACATTTCTAGAAGGGGCATGGCTAAGGACTACAATTTTCCAACCAATAATTCTTTAACTACGAATGTAGTATTCATGCTTATATATAACTTAATTATCCCAGAGATAATTAATGAGAGAGTAATTCAATAAATTTTAAGAATAAGAATCTTAAATTTCATGGACATAATGTTATAATTAGGTTATACAACAACAATAATAAAATTTTTTTTACTAAGTAGAGTTGACAACATGAATCAATCAATATCATAAACTTTTATTATAAATTATATTTTTAAATAAATTATTTAAAAAATCTTTTTAGTTGGTCTACACACTTTTAGACCGATCCAGTTAAAAGACTAAGAATGGCAAAAATATTTTAAAGAATTCACTTATAATATCATTACATAACTATCTCTTTTGACACTCAATTCTCTCTAAATTACTAACTCTATGCATATGAAATGAAAATTCCGCACAATCATGATTGCTTGCGAGAAGTAGAGTTTATTTGGTTATGGTATCCAACTTGAATAAAGTTGACTCGTATAATCAAGGTTATATATAAAAATTTTCAAAGTTTAGCAAAAGCGCGTAAATAATAAAAAAAATAAAGGAGGTGTCCATAACAAACTCAAGCGAGGCATATGGCATAGATGCCGGGATGCACTTCCCAATCGAGTCAATCACGTAGCCACTAGCTAGCATACAACTGTACAACCAAGTTCCACGTTCTTTTTTGCTTCTTTTCTTTTCTTTATTAATTTCTAATGAGAATTGTTTAATTGGATTTTGGAATCATGTGTTGGGAACGTGTGCGAGTATCCAACAATTAAAGGCACTGATTCTGGACGTACTATATATGTATTTCTAAAAATGTAAGCATATTTAAACTTAAATTTCAACAAAATACACCAAAAAAGAAATCAGCCAAACTAATTAATTATATCGAATTATTAGAATCCTAATTATAGCAGTTAACAAAGGCCACCAAACTATCATGTCGTTCATTTTCAACAATGTGAAATGGAAAATGCCCAACATTTTTTTGGTAATAAAGTGGGAGACCTTGAAGACCGAGGACCCATGACGCATTTATACTACTTGCATTGAATATTTCGCCACCTCAAGAGAAAAAAGAATTTAAAAAAATTAAATTAGTATTGTGATTTTTTTAATTTATTTAATAGTTTAAATTAATTCTTTAAATTTTAAATATTTCAAAATAATCTCTTAAATTTTAAATTCACCTCATAAATTTTTTCAAAAATTTGTTAAATTAATAAATGGTTATGTATTCTATAGTGCTGACTTAGAGTCTGAGGATTTTTTTTTTTGGGGACATTTTTTTTTTAGTGATGATATAATGTATTTAGGCCTTGATTAATATGACTAGAAAAAATAAAAAAAAAGTATATAATATATATTTTATTATTTAATATATTTATTAATTATTACTCAATCCTTAAAAATAAAAATATTAAAATTATTTTTATTTTTAAATTTATTTTTTTATTTTTATTTTTATACTTAACTTTTTAACTACTGGTGCTAAACAAAATGAACTTTAGTAATCTGGTTCTACAAGATATATCATATTATCATTAAAAAAAATCATTTGGGATTCTAAGTTAGCTTTTAAGATATTGTTTACTGATTTTAACATGTTTCATTCAAAAGAATTTTTCATGAAATGAATTTAAAATTTAAAAGACTAATTTAAAACACTTTAAATTTAAAAAATAAATTTAAAATGTTAAAAAAATTAAAGTACTAAAATCCTAATTTAATAAAATAAATTAAGGTACACATACAAATTGCCAAAGGCGTTTTGCGTGTTCCATACGCCGTTTACTAACAATTAACAAAGGTAAACGCACGTATGTGCAGACAAGAACATTCTCTTCACAAAATCTAACAGGCAGAAACTCTTATCCAACTAACACATAATAGCTTTACTACCATGCTTTTAAGACCACCAAGGGCTCTCGTCAAATTGTAATATTCTATTCTTAAGAAGACACCTTTATATTATAAATATAATTGAATGTTAATTATATCTTGATCTAATTAATAAGTTCTCCGTAATTAATCCCATTGGAAAGGGATCACAAGAAAATGGACCCATCTTATTATTTAAAGAGAGCCCAATATGTGAAAATACTTATATCATAACCTTTTCATTATTTTTTTAAATCCTAACTAACTAAATGACAAATAATTTCTTTTAATCTTTTAATTACAATGTGAGTGACTTGAGTTTGACCTGAAATATTTTATCACAATATTTTAGAAAAAATATTCACCGTATACAGCCATATTTCATTACTATAAACTATATGCTTGTCCTAACCATATGCATTTAATTTGTGCTGCAATAATTGATAATTGGCTTTATCTTATACTACGTTTGACGGAAATGAAAGAATCCCTTATATATGTCATGAAAGTGCGCTGAAATTTGAAAACGTACGATAATAATAATTATTATTCTTTGGTTCTTCCAATGTAATTCATTTTATTAGCCACTTAAGATATAGTGTCACTACGTGTTATAATCACTGAAGTGATTAACTTATATTTTTATTCCTGTGAGCATGTAAAATGTCTGCAAAATGAACTATAAGGGTTTAAATCAGTAAAGAATAACTATTACAATTTATGATTGTTGAATATAAAGCTATCATTCTAATACATCATCAAAATTGATAGAAAAAATAAAAGATAATCATAATTCTTGGTTAGTGTGCTTACACCCATAATATGGGAGCGAAATATATTGCACTATCTACATAATTTCAACTTTTCAGCATTTCTTTCATTGTTAATTGAACCAAATCTATGAATTTGTTTTTTTTTTTCTAAGAGACAGCTACCCCCTGAATCATTACATTTGGGTCCATTCCTAACTCTCATAGCTGTAAAGGCAAAGTTACACTAGTCCACTTACACTTTGCTGTCAAAAATACAAACATCCCTTCATTAACATCATTCTCAAATATTGACTTAATGAATTTTTTTTAATGTTGCTTTATATATAAAGCGACAGCTAAGTTTGCCAAACCAAAAAGAAAAAAAAGCTTACTCATAATGATTAAATTATCATGCACAATCTCCGCTCAAATTAGCTACTAAATTGTATGACTCGATAGATTTATGTTCCCTTGGATGTTTG
Organism: Erythrophleum fordii; assembly: GCA_032878935.1. Lineage (NCBI taxonomy): Eukaryota > Viridiplantae > Streptophyta > Magnoliopsida > Fabales > Fabaceae > Erythrophleum > Erythrophleum fordii. The sequence continues at coordinate 4,979,789 of JAVQMF010000048.1, read as the reverse complement.
TGTCGTTTTTATTGACTTATAATAGCAACTATATATGCTTCAAGAATGGGTGTATTTTTTTTGACTTTCAATGTAAGAAGAAAGTATGGAATCATCAATCATAACACTTGGACTAGAGTGCAAAATTCCACACTTAGGTGCATGAATACCCCACACAGCCACATGGTTGCATGGTTGAAGTAGAATTCTATTGGTTGTGATATCCAACTTGAATAAAATTGACTTGTAAAATTATAATTAAGGTTGTATATATATGCTCAGATCTGTGTCACCATCTCTCATATTTTCTACTACTTTTGTCGAGGTTATATCGTGCAATAACTAGTCAAAGATTCTTATATCGAATTGAATTACGATTTGCGGGCGGCGCGGTGCAAGTGGCAAATTAATCTATGAAAAATTGATATTAAATTACACAACAGACAAATTCGTCAAGAATGGTATGGCATAAAAATTTAGAATAGTATATAAATGTTGTCGTACTTAATTAAAATGTATTCTTATATATTTCCAAAAAGATACATTCTTTTCGTTATCTTGTACTAATCATTTTGTTATAAAAAATTAAAAGAAAAATAAGGAAGAAAATATAATTATAAGGAGAGTAAATGATATAGATACACACACAAATTATTAAGATCTTTGCATTTAATATAATTATTAAATGTATACTAAAAATGTAAAAATAACAGTTGAGAGTGTCATTATTTATAAATTTTATAGCTAGCCCTAAAATATTTACTATTTTATTTACCAAAATATGGTTTGAATAAGAATTTTTTAAAAAGCCAGATTGAGAAAAAAAAAAAGCAACTATTTCTTCTCTCGATTGATTTATTATGAGTATTTATATATAGTATCTCCTTTTAGTCACAATTTCTGTCAAGAAAACTTTAAGATTAAAATCTCAAATGCACCATGCCGATACAGGGGTGTGTGCCTATATAGGAGAGAATGGCCTAAATAAGGCTCGAAACTTTCCTAACCATAATAACACCCAAAAAAGTTCATCTGTATATTTGGCATACAATAAACAATAGTTACGTAGTAAGGTTAATGTTTCTGTCCGGATCGCGGCAAAAATAGAAAAAGGAACCATCATGGAATTGAAAGTGGGATGAAATTAGGAAGCCTCGAGGCTCATTAAAGTTGCCCTCTATGCGATGAGAGGGTTTCTATTTATAAAATCTTAAAAAATAGAAATTGATAAGTATACTTAAATTAAGCAATTGAGTGAAGTCACATCAATTATCTTATCAAACTTTATGCCTTTTGCTGTTTGAGTTGTTTTAAGTTATACCTTTCAATGACTTATATTAGTTCATTATATGTATGATTTGATAAGTTATAATCATTTATAACTCATTTAGTTAAGTTGTAGGAATTTTTTTATTAATTTTATGTAATATTTATTATATTTATTATTTAATAGTATCTTATCACTTTTTTATTTTGTTTGAAATAAAAGTATAAGAATTACTTTTATCATTAAAATTATTCTTTTAATTTCTTTTTTTAAAATAATTATTTTCCATTTTGTGTATATATGAGTTCTTTAGGCTTTGGTCCCATTGAACCATTTTAGACTTATAAAACTTTTATGTTAATAAAACTCCCATAACAAATAATATATATTTGTAATTATTTAGTTTAATTATTGAGAAGCTCTCTTTGTCAACATGAATTTAATCTTTTTGGAGAATATTTTTAAAATAAAATTCAAAATGAATCAAATTGAAGTGAAAGAATACGTCTTCCAAATTGTCTTAGAAAGAAACTTGATCTGAACATAACTTAAAGACAACTAAAATAACTCTTACCGTAATACTAAAAAGAATAATATAGAAAGGGGAAGCCATGGCCATGCATGCCTCCCTTTCTTTTTTTTTTTTATTTATTTGTTCCTTTCGTTTTTTGGGATTTTATTTTGGGCAAGCATGCCTTAGCCCATACTTGGATCGAGCAAATGTTTGAGCCACCAAACTTGACTCCGAAAGGGAGAAGCCGTCACTATTTTGGGCAAATTAAAACGCGTTAGGCCTGTTTTGAAAGTCTAACTCAAACGTAGGCCCAAGAAAAGTCTAACCCAAACACACTATAAAAAGGCCCACTTTAGCTCGTACAGATATTGTCCAAGGAATTTTCCAGAAGACGGAGCAATTTGATATCTTTTTTATTTTAAAATTACATACTTTTTTTTTTATTTCATAAATACAACATTAGAGTTTAATAGACTTCTTTTAAAATGTCAAAAGCTTAAACTCATTTTATATTTAGATTATTGATAGTCTTTAAACCTTGAAGCATCTACAAACATATTTAAATATTGTGTTGAAATTTAATTTGAGTGTTTCAGTAGAGTATAACGACCGAGATGAAAAGAATAATTCTTCTGGTTTTATGTACTATTGTTTCCTCACATGTCACCGTTAAATGTTTTTCTAGGGAGTTAGCCTTCAATTTCATCAACGTCATGACATTTTTAGGTCTTAGCCGCTGTCGAAATTAAAAAATATGCCACTATGTTCCATTTTTTGTTAGCATGTCAACGTCAAATATATTGCTTATAATAGAGTTTTATTCGTACTAATGCTATACCCCTTATCGGTCCAATTGTACATAGCTATTAATTTGTTCAGGTACTAACAACTAAACAAGTAGAAGATTACTTACCCAAGAAAATTGTAGTGTGAAAATTGATAAATTAGAATTTCAGATTATTATTTAACTATTATTAGAGACTAAATTAATTGAGAATCGCAGCCTAGCGGTGGAGGAGTAAGAGAGTTTAGAATATAATATTACTAAGAGAAAAATATAAATATTTTTCTTTAATTTTGAACCTTCCACAAATATCTTTCTCAATGTTAAAAAGTAAAAATAATAATAATAATACCTCTTTCTGTTATCACCTTTTCAGGATTTAAATCTATTTGTCCATTCTTTTTCATTCATCCATTATAAAAAATGTTAATTACCTCATATTTGGTAATTTATTGTTTTCAAACAGATAAAATTGTTTCATTTGATAAACTGCAGAAGCTTGAGATGACATCTGCGATTCTTCAAGAATGCATGGGATTATAACAAAATAGGATAGAAGGAACTTAAATTCTTAAGAATAATAGTTGAAGTGCACTTTTCGCTTTTGAAAATTAAGAAATTGTTTGCAGATAATCTGAAATGATGTCTACATTTTTTTTTTAATTTTTGGATGTTTATTAAGCAGGAGAATGAGGAGAAAAAAATTGAATCCTTAAATGCTCAGCCTCTTAAGTAGGCAGAATTGAAAGAGAAATATATATTTAAAAAATAATAATTTTGCATATAAAAAAGTTTTTATGCCCTTACTTTAATTTAAATTTTAAAAAATAAATATTATTAAATAATAATTATAAAAATATAATAAATATTACACAAAATTATCTAAAGAATCGGTCTATCCTCCCAAAAGCTCTACATTAATTTTAAAGATTCTGACCTAATTAACTAGCGACTTTGGAAGCAAATATCAGGTCCATTCTTATTAATTAAGTTGGCATGAAGATTCACCAACTAAGTAGCTATCTGAAGTAATATTAGATGCAGGGACTTAAAGCAAATATTAGGTCCATTCTTGTTAACTTGTTCATCAGTGCATGAGGTAATTAATTTTGATTTGGTCCCAGGACTACTTTTTATACAAATAACAACAAAAAATAATAATTTTATTTCTTGACAAATAAGTGAACTCTTAATTTGACCATTAATAAATAATTTTTAATTTAATCTTCTAAATTATTAGAATTTACAATTGTATATTTTTATCATATTTTCATCAAAAATTAAAGGCAAAATATAATTTTATAATAATTTAAATGTTACTGAGTGATAAATCTAACTTAAATGGTAAAATATGAAAGTAAAATGAGAGGATAATATATAAATATTTTAATAATTAAAAGAATAAAATAAAATAATCATAAAGAATAAATTAAAAATTAGTTATTTATTAAAAACTAAATTAAGGTCTTTCCCCCAAAAAAAAAATAATTGTATAAATCAGTGTTAAATATGGTGGGGTCGCGTTTTCCATTCATCATCTTTTGTCCGTCTAAAATTTTACATGACTCAATAGTGCAACAATACTCCGCCGGTTAAAGGGAAATTTGTATAACAATTTTTAAGTCAAATATATTTATTTAAAAATTTTATATTTCAAATTTATTTTAAATAATTTAAGAATATAAATTTTAAATTTTAAATTATACAAAATTTTAATTTTTTAATTTTTTAAAATTTAAAATTTTTAATATAAATATTTTTAACTCAAAATTTTAAATTATAATTTTTTCAATAATTAAACATCTACAGTAAAATTATAGAAAATATGGAAAGTGGCCCAGCATTAATGGCAAGATCAATGTGGCAGCTGTGCGTTATTTATTAGGTGGATGGTAGTGCCAAGACTTGTACGTACGAGTCCCAGCCCTTCACCCCCAACCCTTTGTTTTTTTTTAATCCTTTTGCTGCCTTCCTTATCATCTTGTTTGTCGTAAATTACATTAATTTTTATAATTGTTAAAATTGTGCGTACTTTTTTATTTTATTTAAAATTAAAATTTATATTACATTTTCATTTAATTTTAAAATTTTTAACAAAAACATCCTCAATTAATTCAAATATATATTTTATTTTTATATATATTTGGATATAATTTGACAAAAAACAATGATAAAAGTAAAAGTATTTAGATTACCAATTATCTCTAACTTTTGCAAAATAAAATCACCCAATAGGCATCTAGATTTGTGAAAGATATTTTAATTAAAATTTTTTAAAATTATAAAAAGATTATATTTTAAAATAAGATAAAAGATTTGTATAATTTTAATAAAATATAAAAAAATGCTATTATAATTTACTCTCTTTTCTTATAAAAGTAAAAATAAATCAAAAGGCACATAATTTATTTTAATGAATATTTCTTAACTTTAAAAGTTAGCAATTAATTTATTTGATTTTGAAATTCGTACAATATATCCTACTGCAAATGAATTTGTTAATTTGATTAACAAGTCTCACTCACATGTTTCGAGATTTTATACTGAGAATTCTAAATTATATTTGCGAATTTTATATTAAAAATATTTATATTAAAAGACATTAAATTTTAAAGTTATTTTAAAAAATCTTTAGACTACAAATTTTAATTTAAGGTCCTTATCTATAATTTTTTTATGCAATTTGAATTTTTAAATCTAGTGTTCTTTAAAATAACTTTAAAATTTATTATCTTTTAATATAAATATCTTTAATTTGAGATCATTGACCGTAATTTAAAAAAAGAAAGTCATGCATTTTACAAAATGTCTATGTGATAAGATTATATATAGGCTTACCTAAGTTTCACCTTGACTTGATACCTACAAAAGAACAAAAAAACAAGAAAAGGGGTTTGCAACCCAGCCCAGGGTTGCACATGGACTCAAGTTTCACCTTGACTTAATACTCACAAAAATAAAAAAACTTAGCAAGGACATAGTTGAACCTAAACAAGTTTTTAAAATTTTTTTTTATTTTGAAGGGATTAAAAAATTTAAAAATTTATATCTTTGTAATTATTTAATTATTTTAGACATATCATCACTCTTTTTTATATGTCTTTACGATATATACATAGTAAAAATGAAAAAATATAGATCCAAATGATAATATAAGAAGAAAATGCAGGCCCATGGGTAGAATGTCATGGTAATAGGCCCATGGTCCTCTCATGCGCAATAATTTAATATAGTCAATTTTAACTTAAGATCTTTAATTATAATTTTTTATATAATTTAAATTTTTAGTCCTAAGATCTTTTAGAATAATTTTAAAACTCAAAGTCTTTCAATATAAATATCTGCAATTTAATATCCTTAATTGTAATTTTTTTTTTGAAAAGAAGTCAATTTATTACTCTAATGTCTATTTGATATGGTTGCATATAGGTCAAGCCGAGTTTTACCTCAATTTGATTTAAATCAAGCCAACAAAAGGGTTTGTAGCTCGATCCCTTAGACTAGATCAAGCTTAAACTAACTTTTTCAATTTTTATTTTATTTTAAAGGGTTTTGAAACGTTAAAGGTTCATTTCAATGTAATCATTTGATTATTTTAGACATATACTTACTTGTTTCAATATGTTTTTATGAGATCCACACAATGAAAATAAAAAAATGTGGGTCAAGATAAGAAAATAAAAAGAAAACATATGTGTAATCGGTATAATGTCCATGTGCAATAATTGGACGGAGTATCCTTAACTATAAATTTTTTATACATTTTAAATTTTTAGTTCTAGGATCTTTTATAATAATTTTAAAATTTAAAATTCTTTGATATAAATATTTTTTATTTAAAATTCTTAACTATAATTCTTCTAAAAAAAAAGTCACATTATTCATAGGGCTACATATAAACTAGGCTGAGTTTTACCTTGATCTGATTCAAATCCGGCCAAAATCTTTTATATACAAATTAAAAATATCTAAAACCTTTGGCTTAAATAAGGTGCATGTTGTTTAGATAACACTTGCATTAAGTGTATCATATCTTCAATGTTCAATTAAAAAAAAAATGATGCATGTGCAAATCCAATATATAGTACTTTTTATCATATTTGAGGTGGGATTTCAAGTCTTACATAAAAAAAAAAAAAAAAGTGTGTGTAAATATTTAAATATGATATGTTTTGATTAATTGACACCCGTATTAAGTATTTTATATTTCAGTTTGTGGTCTTTGAGAAAAAAGTGACTGTTTCATTGAATATAAGTGTAGAAATGTCTTAATTAATGTATGTAAGTTAGATTTTTATTTCATTTATTTTTTCATCCCCTACTTTGAATTAGATCTTACACCTTCTTTGTATTAAAAAATGGCTTTCTTAAGTAAATCAATGTTTAATCGTCATGAAATTTAAACTATCATAAGTTAACTATATATTTTTTTAAGTAGAATATTTTTAAAGCAAGAAATAAATAAAGGGAAAAAAGAAATAAATAAAAAATAAATCTTACATATTATCTCTCTTTATATTATTTTTTATTTTAAAAATATTATACATATTTCACATTTTAAAAAAAATTTAAACCAAAAAAAAAATTAACTTTTTAGAAGTTTGAACCTTTCGTCTTCCATCCCTTGAGATAGAGTAAAATCACGTCACTCCAAGTCATATATATATATATATATATATATATATATATACTCATTAAGCGGTGAGTAAACTTTTGGGAAAAAACCACCGTTGGCGTTGGTTCATCGAAGAGATTTGGATGCCTTGACTGACGGTTGCTCAAGTGAAAAGTCCAGGTTTCCAGCGTTGTTTTCATTTAATTACAGTTAATTTAATAAATAGAAAGTTAGATATAAAAATAAAAATATAAAATAAAAATAAAAATAATTTTAATATTTTTATTTTTATTTTTAATAATTAAATAATAATTCTTAAATAATATTAAATAATAATTTTAAAAAACATTTTTTAAAGATTTTTTATGATTTTATATTTTCCTGACCAAACATGCCATCAATGACTCTAGTTCTACTTGAAAACAGTAAGATAGCTAATATTTTCCAAGTCACAGTGTCGGCTACGCAAGTGGTAGTAATCTAGATTAGGGTGATGGTGGTACAGGCGGTAGGTATTGTTGGGCACCGCTTAGGGTCGCAATCATCTGCTTCGGTTCCTCAATCCGACGGATCTTACTACGCCACCTGCTCAAACGACGAAAATGCGTATCAGACATTGCATTTAATTGCCCACAACTACCAACAACTGCCTGCCTCTGCAATCTCCTTAACTGTCTCTTGTTTCCATCTCTCTCTACCCCTCACTCGGCTTGCCATACGCAATCTGGAAGGTTCTTCAAAAGGTATTTCTGATTTTTTCCTTTAGGAAAAACAAAATTATCGTTATAAAAATTCTCATGTGATTATTATTACTAATTTTAAAATAAAAATATAATATATAAATTTTTATTAAATTCTTCAATAAAAATTGCACGACTTTTGTAAAAACAATTTTTTTGTATTTATTATTGACATTTTTAATAAAATTATAACATCTAAATAAATAATATAATACTAAAATGTAATATATATATATATATATATGTATATCATATTCTTATTAAATTTTTGTGTAACAAATATTTTAGAAATTACATTTAATTTTTTTAAAAAAATAAACACATCAAATCAATTATAAAAATACATAAGTACATTATTCAGAAGTTTTAGATTTTTATTTTGCAAATAAACAAATATTTAGGAGAATTTAGTATGTCTAAGTTTATTCATGATTAATGTGTTTTCTTAATATTTTATAAGTCAAATTATATGAATTTCTTTTATTTTTTAATTTCATCAAATAAAAAAATTAATTCACCAACTAAATCATGAAGAGGTATATAAATATAATATAGTTTAATTTTATTAAAAGTTGTATTTGACACATTTAAATATCTATTTATTAAAAAAATTAAAAAAAATCATAAAATTTACTGTAAGTGGATGCCGAAGGAGCCAATAGAAACTTATTTAAACAAATATGAAGTAAACCCATTATTTTTTATGCCAATAAAAAAAATTCTAATTCTAACAATTTAAAATACTTACTTTAATTGCTTTAATAAACTTTTATTAACTCATCAAACAATGAGGTGGCGTATTATTATCCACCTTACAATTTATCATCTATTCTTTTTTTTCCTTTGTTTTTCTGGCCGGTATTTTTCATCTAGTCATAATCCATTTAATTTACAATTTTTTTTAAAGTAAAGCCAACGTCCCAATCTCCTTGGAATTTCTCTATATAAACCCACACACCCTTCACCGTTTGGCACTCACTCAGCAAGCAAGCAATTCCCAAAGCAAAACTATAGCAGTTGAAGTAAAATTGCCTTTTGAGTTGAGCAATCAGAATGGCTGGCCTCGTCAACTTGGCATGCGTGGTGGTGATGTGCTTGGCAGTGGTGGGTGCGCCCATAGCTGAGGCCATCACATGTGGTCAAGTCACGAGCAGTGTAGCATCATGCATCGGTTATCTGCAGCGGGGTGGTGTTCCTCCACCCTCATGCTGCAACGGAGTCAAGACCCTCTTGGGGGCGGCTCAGACCACCGCGGACCGCCAGGCCGTCTGCAACTGCCTCAAGCAAGCCGCCGGTCAAATCCCCGGACTCAACCCTAAGAACGCTGAGTCTCTTCCTGCCCAATGCAAGGTTAACGTTCCCTACAAGATCAGCACCTCCACTAACTGTGCCAGGTATATCTATATAAACCCATTTATATTTCACATCAAGTTTTTCGTATACCGTTATTTTTAACCTGGAATTATAGATGTTAAAGAGACATTTTAAGATGTTTGCGTTTGATGTGCTAGTATTTCAAACACCTAATATTATCCAAGACGGCAGAAGGCATAAACTGTTAATTTTGAATCAATGCTATCCAATAATCACGAAAATCTGCGGGTGCCTTTGATTTTTGAAAATATTATTAATTTTCATTCTCGACTTTTATTTGTAAAATTTATTTTGTTCTCTTTTAGATTTTTTTCAACCTAATTTTAGAAAATATTCCCTGCCATACTCTGCAAAATGCATTTTTAGTCATGTCTTCTATGCATTTTTAGTATGGCATTTATGCTATATATATATATATATATATATACACATAGAAAATGTAAGATGATAATGTATCAAATTAGTCCTTTTAATCCGAATAATATTTCAAATTATCAGCATAGTAATAAATCACAAGTTGGTTTTACTGGAATTGACCTGTTGATTTTGGTGATTGCAGCATCAAGTTCTGAATGCAGAGGACAATGGGATGAGATGGTAGTAGAGATGGTAGTAAGGAAAATAAAAGAAGACCCCTAGAGCTCCACCTGTGCGAGTCCTGTTTAATTATGCGAGTCCTGTTTAATTGTGTCTTCTTAAGTTTCAACACTTTGTTTAAGCTTAATTATTAATTATGCGTAGTTGGGTGTGATCAATATATGTATCAGTTCGCTGTTGCATGTAATAGTCACACATTAAATCGATGGTACTTTGATATCCTCTTTTACAAGCTAAATGACCATGATGGGAGCACGCGTATTGCTCAGTAATTAATGACTATATACTTAAATGGACCAATTCAGATCCTATTTGAAGGACTAAAGTTAAAATATTATAATTAATTTGTTTTTTGAAATTTGACATTAATCCTCAACCGAGACCTGTAACAACTGATGATGTTAGCCTGGATCTATAAGAAGTAGTAAATATACATGAGTGTGGGGGTACAATCCTTGACCTTTAGGCATGTAAAATGCATTTTAATTATTTATACAAATGGCTGATAATTCTTTAAGCTGAAAAAAGTTATTAAAAAAATACTCTGAATCCAAGATAAATAAACTGGTATTGTTTAGAAACTATTGATTTCCTCATATATATATATATATATATATATGTTATTGATATTAACGGTGATCGTTTGCGCGACACGCTTTAGGGTTTATCGGGATTGGGAACGATAAAAAATGTAACGTGCATAATATTATACTTATCGTTTTCGAGTATGTTAAACATTTTTTCTGTCTCCAAAATCATACGTCTGAGCATCTCCTCAGCTTGTTTAGAAATGTCGTGCCATTTACAGAATTATTTCATTAAATGTTGTTTGACAAAAGTACTTTAAAAATTGCTATTTAAAAGCGAAGTTAATTTGTATGGTATTTTATATAATCTTTAATATTTATTGTGAAGTAACAATAATAAATTATATATTTTTTGTATATCTAGAAATGCTTTAAATATTTTGTAGAGATAAATTTGGAAAGAACCTTATCTCCATGAATAATAATTATGAATTTGATATAAAAAGTAAAATAAAATTAGACTAAATATTTTTATAAAAAATAAAAAATATTTAAAATTCTTTATTTAATAATATTTTAACTTTGTATTTAAGTATGACAACATTTTCAGTTTCGTTGAAAAATTAGAAATTAAAAATATATATATATATATAAGTGATTTATGAAAAAGCAAATTTTAATATAATATTATATTTTAAAATTAAATTTAATTAAATTATGATTTTAAAAATATTGTAACTTAATTTCCTTTGATTTTTTTTAAATAGTACTTCTCAAAAAAAAAAATATCATAAAAAGTTAAATTTAACACAAATGTATAATTTAACTACGAAAAGACAATTTACTGATTACAGTGACGATAACATGGGCCCTCAAGTCCAATGCCCGTCGCTTCTCACGCCGAAATAAAATTTTAAAAAAATTATATTTAAAGACTTAAATTTTATAAAATTTTTAATAAAAATTTTAAAAATTAAAATTATTTTTAAAAATTAAAATTATTATCAATTAGTACTAAATTTTAAACAATTATTATTATATTTTATAATAGTTATCACCAAAATTATTTAAATTGTAATTTTTAAAAAAATTATAATTTTTTTAAATCTAAATAGTAAGTCTCTTAAATTTAGTAATACTTGTAGTCTTTAAAAATAATTTTAATTTTTAAACTTTTTTATTATGAATTTTATGAAAGTGAAATCTTTATAATTCATAATTTATATGAATAGGTTCCGTGATGTAAAGTTTTTCAAAATTTGAAGTCTGAATTTTAAGATTTTTAATAAAAAAAATTTATTATCAAAAAAGCATTCTTGAATTTAAACTCTCACTGATTTCATATTTACGAGATTTGAGTATAATTATTAAAAAATACTTTATACAAATTTTGAAACACATCTAACAATTAAACTTAATCTCTTGAGAATTTGAGTTCTCGATAATATGACCTCTACAATAATACGTACAAGCGCGCATATAGCTGAAGCCACCAACATCTTTCGGTAAACAAATAAAGCAATAAATAAATAAACTAAAGAAATTTAATTCAAAAGAGCTATATCTGCTTATAGATTCCAAATTATACTGCCGAGAGAATTGTATCTGCTTAGTGCTGTATAATAAGATTTTACAATACAGATTCATATTCTTTGTATAATGGTATATGTGAAAAATATTATTGATATTTGCCTTCATATTATTAGCATATTGTAATTATTGAGGACATTGTCATTTTTTCTCTAAAGTGCTAGTACCAAGAGAAATAATTGCGAAGCACCACACATAAATATAAATTCGCAACCTAACTTTAAAGTTGAAAGGTATTGACCAAGTCAATCACCACCAAACTTTAAAAGTTGAAAGGGAGGCATGCACACTTGCTTTTTGTGTGGAAACTACAGCTAATGGATCATGATCCAACTGCCACGTACGGTCATCTCGCATGTCAAATCAAAAGTTCTATGAATCTGGCAACTAATTGGATAGAGAGTGATACCTCTTTTCTTTTCTTTTTTTTCAACCCCGAAGGGTTTAATTTAATTGTAATTTTATTAGGTGTGATTATTTTTAAGAATAATTAAATTATTCATACCTGATATAATATATATATATATATATGTATTATTAAAATTCAACAATTTTACGTTATATTATTTGTGTTTATATAATATTAATGTTTATGAAACTTTTTTTTTATAATTTTATAAAAAAAAATTTTATGTAAATATCTTTCAATGTGAGAAAAAAATTGTTCATTTTATAATTTTTTTTCGAATAGATAAGTTTCAGTGTTTATAAATTCAATAAGGAGGAAAATGAGAATGGGATTTGTTACTCACTAAGATATCAAGGTATAAGTCTGTGAATAGGAAAAATATTTTTCTCTTGGTTCAAAAATAAATACTATAATCCCCTACCCATGATATTTTTAACTATTTTTTAGTTCTTAAATATAGTTTTCTATACTTAATTTAAACGAATACAAAAGATTAACCAACAAAAACATGTTGAAATAGTTTTTTCACACATCATTATTTTATTTTTAAATTTAAAATATATTTTTATCTTAATTTACTAACAAGTACTAAATTTAGTGGTGTTCGAAAATTAAAAAATTTTTTCCTTTGTGTATTGTTGATAAAGACTGCCATAAGAAACCCCCTCCAAAAAAAAAAGAGTGTGCGGGTGTCTATTAAACTTGTGAGATTATGCAAGTTTTTTGGGCTCCTTGTGTCATTATGCCAAACAATATGACAAGCAAAAATTGGCCCAATGGGTGTCATCATTTGGAATGCACACGCATGCTGGCCCATGGTTTTTTTTTAATAAAAAAAATCGAATATGTTATCGTTGCAAAATTCGACCATTGAAGACTTTGCATTTGCTTCAAATTTGATAGGCCAACCCTCGTAATCCTCTTCGTTCGCGCTTCTCTTTTGTGCCTTCTTTGCCTGCTCAAGAAAATTGGTGAAATTGCTATGCAATATATAAGAGGTAAATAAACATAATGTATGGTCAGAAATTTTTATAAATTATGCACGTGCATTTGGAAAAGGTAGAATTTATCTATGTGAAATTTAATATGTATTCATCTGTGTTTGTGGGAATCAACATGTTTAGAAGACTTTGTTTATGTGTATTCAAACAATAACATATCTCAAGGGTCTCATGGTGTCACATTTTAGTACAACGCATATACAGTTATAAAAATCAAGTGGGCTACATCGGATCAAGTGAATTGCACGAGGTTGACAGTATTGAGGTGATGAATGATTGTCACACACATTTCGTGGCTCTAAGCTCCGTGGAAGTGTAAATGAAGATATAAATAAACAATTGAGATCAACTGAAATGGACAAGTTCAACTCTATGATGATTGTGGCATATCAACATTTGTTCTTCCAAAACTGAGGTCGGGTTCTCACTAGCACAAGAAGCCTGTTCCACTTGTCAACAACTTAAGTGTTGAAATGAGATATCGTAATGCAATTCATTCGTACCTTTAGATAATTTGTACTACAATATTCATACGCAACACAATGTCAAAATGCATCACGCCCAAAGCATGCGAACATTGGTTTGCCTAATCTATATTCCCAAGATATAGTAAACTACATGGATATAAACTATATCAAGGATGTTGTTGATGATGTAGGTAATGAATATCAAGCAACTATATCAAGCATGCGAACATTGGTGGTGAGGATGGCAACAAAGCCATCAAATTTATAATGACATAAATAATTTTTAGCTACCTTATGATAATCAACAATTTATAAAACATAATTAGCACTCATAATTAGGACTAAATATAAGAGAAAATTAATTCACATAATTTCCTAAAAATTTATAAAACAACCATCAATTTATAAAACAAAATGAATACTCATAATTAATTCCTAAAAAATAACATAATATAAAGCATATTCCTTCTCTCTTACATAAAGCTTTCTACAAAAAATTAAAGAAAATAGAGAAAAGAGAAAGCACACAATCAATTTATTTTTATTTGAATCAAAAGATATTTCTAAGTATAGAACAAGAAATCTTTATTATAGTAGATGATTATCAAAGTTACAAGACAATCTTAAGCAAGATATAGCTTCTTAACTTTGGTTTCCTACCCAGGTAACCTTGAAATGATTAGCACTAAGGCTTTACATGTTAAGTTTTTCACAAGTTACTTAAAAATTTTAAATACAAAATAACTCTCACAAAGGTATAGCTTATGAGCTTTTACAACCTGAGTCACCATGACAACAACATGGGCTTAATAGACTGGTTTTCATAGCTCACAAATCCTTAAGTTTTTTTTCACAAAATACCTAAAAAAAATAAAGCAAAAAATATAGTAAAAGTTTAGTATGTAAAATTCATTAAAGAGTTTTCTCAATACAAAACTCACTCACAAAAAATAATAAACACAAACTTAAGCACAATTAATACTTCAAATTGATAGGCGTTCACGTTGTCTTTTCTTCTTCAAGTTGTCCTCTTTAAATAGTAAAGCTTAAATCCATTTGACCATTGCAGCACAGCTTCCTGTTCCATATTGCATTTATGATAGCTCCAACGTTTACTTTCCATATCTGCAACACTGGTTGACTTCAATAATAGGAATTACTAGTTTGATTTGTGCGTTTAAGTTGTTTCCTCTTTCAGCATCTTTTAAGTTGAAAGGTTTTCTTTTTCAGCGCCATTTAAATTGATCTTCATTATACTCCCTTTCGTAGCTTCCTTCAATCTCGTTTTTTACTTTTTAATAGCACATTATAAAAGTAAGAATCATTCCAAATAAAGTAAGAACGCAATTAAGAGCTCGATGATATAATAATCATTTAATATTAAAAACTTTTCATATAAGCTTCCAATTAAACAATTAAATAAACTTGCCAAATATATTATGATTTTGAAATTCTTAATTTAAAAACTTTCCATAACCATAAAATCCTTTTAATCACTTAAGATATGAGGCCAAAAATATTATAACAAGTTAAGTGTAAAAAAGGTCTAATTAATTTGTACAGAAACAATTCCTTTTATAGTCCAATAGTAATATTCCCATAAATGTGACAATTTGATTCAAAAATATTTTTTCAAAAATAATTAATTGATTTCAAAATATTTGACATACTAAAAATAAAAGAAATTTGATCCAACAAATCATTACCTCAACACTAGCACAATAATATAAAAAATTAAAGAAAAAAAATATTGTGAAGAAAAATGAAGAAAATGGTGGTTCCTCTTTGTTTAGAGCTGTGACATGAGATTTTAAATTTCAATTGGAGATTACATAAATTAAATAGACTATAAAATTGTGCATACTTGATGTTTCTAAAATAGTTATGGTTGTTTGTAAAGAAGAGAAAAGCAGAGAAAACAACTCGTTTGGCCCTTTAGGTTTTCTAGAGAGTCACACACAAAGAAGGTGAGAGGAAGAGAGAGTTATGATATGCGAGTTATCATGAAAGAGTGATTATGAAAAGAAGATCATGTATTTCTGAAATAATTTCTACTTGTCAATTAGTTCGTTTTGTGATAAGAAACTACTAATTATTAATGAGCTATAAGTTGGGATTTTTACCCGATGGGTTTATGTACAATTCAAATTATCACATATTACATAAAAACTAATTAGGCCACAATCTATTATGAGTTTAGCATGTAAAATCAAATTAATTGCTTAATTAACTCTGTAATTTCTCTAATAATTAATTCATGTTGATATACATTAATTAATAAAATTAATTCAACAATCTCCTATTTGGATAGCATTAATTAGTTATTTAAATCAAATTATAGAAAAATAGAGTATATATATATATATATATAATATGATAAGCAATTAATATATAATAAACCTTAACCAAAATCCAGAAAACAACACAAATTCATTGAATCTTATAGAAGAGTAAGTGATGTTGAACATATTAGCACAAAGTTTCATAATCTAAATAGAACATAATTACATAAATGGTCTTAAACTAGTAAAACATAAATACAAATATGTCCCAAACTTCGTAAACCAAGGTTACATCAAATTCAACAAGACCTATATAAGTCATATAATTTTGAAATACTTAAATAAGTACGCCTTTTAGTCAATGGATTTGCAAGCATATGTTCACAAAATATGTGAACCACACAAGTTTAAGATTCAACAATCTTCTCTCTAACGAATATAAGTTTAACATCAAAATGTTTAGTGTGATTGGAATTTCTGTAATTTGGATAGAAGCATATAATAGGAAAACTATTGCAATAAATGGTTAGAGGTTGCAATATAGAATCAATGAGATGCATGCTAGATATCAATTTTCTCAACCATATAGCTTGAGAAGCGGCTTTATAACATGTGATATACTCTGCTTTCATAGTTGAGGTAACTATGAATGTCTATTCAATACTCTTCCACAAAATAGTTCCTTCAAATATCATAAGGATATATCGAGAAGTTGACTTACGATTATCTAAACACGATGCATAGTTTGAATCTATATATCGAGCAATCTTAAAAGATCAAACTTTTTAAAGGTTAACATATAATGCTTTGTACCTTACAGGTATCTCATAGTTTTAAGACTTTAAGAAACAGAAGTATCTCACTCGATACAAAACAGATACCAAAACAGCTATTTAAAATCATTTTCTAGCTCTAAAATTATTTTAAAATTAACTATCCTTGTTTTCTACCCTAAAGTAATTTATTTTGCAATTATAGGCATTGTTCTTAATTCCACACTTTAATTGTTAATTATTAAGGACTTAATTGAAATTAATTTTTCAAGGTATTATGTGCTTAATATGAATAAACCATCAGGTCAAGTTTAAAAGTTCTTATCATATAAGCAATCAAATACAAATGTTTATATAGCAAATAATACACAACAAAGTGCTTACACCAAAGTTAACATTAACAAGTTTTATGTGGATTCTCCTATATAATTATTTGTAATGCAACATAACACATGAAAAGAAAAAAAGAAAAGAAAACCATAAGCAAAGTTTGAGAGAAATTTTGAAATTTCTATTATTTAATGTCTACCTCACAAATACATCAAGAGAATATTTTCATAAAGCTATAGAAAACCATAATTAATATTCATAAATAAAATAAAAATGTCCAAAATAAGAAAGTTTTTAAAAACAAAAAATAGGTAATAATAGGAAAGTTTTTTTTTAAAAAATAAGTAACTATCTCAAATAGGAAACACATGAAAAAAGGATTCAAAAGTCATATCACTCATCTGACACTTAGGCTTCCACTTGGGCTTCTTACAGTTAGCTCAATCCATATATTTGTCTACCACGTGTCTCATGCCAATCCCTTCCACCTGTGAAAAACTTGATACCAAGTTAATCTACACATCTAGATATAATGGCTTCTATTATTAATGAAATGGATAGATATATGTCACATTAAATATCTTGGATATACCCATTATCTTCAATAAGTCTACCACGTAAGCATTATCATTTATTTTATTCATAATCTTATATGGGTTGTACTTCTTAAGCTATAACTTACTATAAGTACTTATTAGAAATCTCTCCTTTTGCAAGAATACCATCACTCAATCTCCCTTTATAAAGGTCTGCTTCTTACAAGTTTGATATATGCCTTGCTTATACTTAATATTAGCCTCTTCCAACTACAATTTTACAATTAGGGCTTGCATCTTCTTTGACTCTCTAAATGTGACCTCCATTTCTTTATAAGACTGTTTGAGTGTAAGGAAATTTCTATCTTCCATTTTAAAAGCTTTAATTTTGAAGTTTCCCTTTAATGGCATCAAAGTATACTTTTTACTATTTTTATCTAACTTGTAAATATTCTTTCTCCCATCATGCTGAGGCATCACATCATATTGCCATAGCCAATCAAACAATAAATGATAGGTGTTCATATCCATCACATCAAAATACATCTCGTCTTTATACTTACCAATGGAAAATGGCACTTTTCATCTCTTAATCATTGAGATCTTTTTCATCACCTTGATCTAACTAATGTCGTAAGGATTTATATGCTTCTCTGGTTTCAACCTCAGTTTCTCCACAGTTACCCTGCAAATAATATTTTTGTAGCTTTAAGTATCAATGATAACATCAAAAAGTTTATCCATAATCATACACCTAATCTGAAAAAACTAATGGTATTAAGTGGTATCCTCCTACTTTGGTGACAACATCATCCACCATACTACATAACTCTACCCACCTTCATCATCTTTATAATTGTATTAGTCCTCATCCCTATAGGGCCATAGTATAACTCTTCATCATCTTCTTCCTTATCTATTATATAGACTACTTTTCTAAGGGGAAAATCACTGGACCTAGGGCTAAGTTGATGGCACTTGAAACACTTCTTGAGCTAGGTCTTGTCTCATGAATTCAATTTGTAGTCATGGATTGACTCCTACCCCTAATGGGACCTTTGATATTATTGAAACAAAACATACTCATAATCTGGGGGGAGGAAATCCTACTACAATAGTTGCTTCATCTTGTATTAGGTTTTAACCAAAGCCTACCCCTCTTTCTGCTTAGACTACAACCTTTCCCACCATGCAGATATGCCTTTTTTCAATTTAAACGCCACCAATCTCACCCATTTATTTTTTAGAGTTTCCATATATTCAAAAAATTAATCCACTTCCACAAGCCAATCCAAAAAATCCTCAATCACAATATTTCTATTGAATTAAGGAATGTCTACCTTTAATTTGAATTCCCCAACATCTCTTTCATCACAATTTAGCCTCCCACAACCGTTATAGTCACCATGTCTAAGATGCTCTATGAATTCTTCCTCTTCCTCCTTTGCATATTTTGCATAAGATAGTTGTCTACATCTGTTGATGGAAACAATTCTGCCATCTAGCTATATGGAAAGCCAATCTTCTCTAGCATGCACCTAAACACTATCCTTGTCTTTATTGACACCTAAACTCAAAGCATCTAGATGATCTATGATTGGATCTAAATCCTTTGCATTTAGCTAGTAATTAAATAAATAGTGTGCATTTGAAAAGAAATAGAGAAAAAATAAAAAGTGGGTGAAAAGAAAATAAGTGGGGTCTTATACACACTTTCAATCTTTTATATCACTCTTTCTCCTAAATGTATGACGAAGGATCACAATCTTCTATAATCTCATTAAAATGGGACTCCAAGCATTGAATCCTCATAATCAGCCACTACTCCAGTTCTACAACTTCACATCATGATCAAGCATCATCGATCCCCAAAGCCCTAGCCCTTGATCATTGTCACAAAAATAGCTGCTTGGTATTGCTACATCTTTAGCCATCATAATGGATCGAAGCCAAGCTCTAATACCACTTGACATATTGTAACACAAAAATAAAATAAAATAAACCACAAGTAAAACTTGAAAGAAAATTTGAAAATTATATTGTTCAACGTGTGTCTCATAAATACATGAAGAGAGTATTCATATGAAATCTATAAAGAAACCTAATTAATCTTCGTAAATAAGATAAAAATAAAATAGGAAATGCCTAAAATAAGGAAGTCTTTATAAATAGAAAAGTGCATAGTCGTAATAGTAACAACAACAACAACAACAACAACAATAATAACACATCTTTAAAAATAAGAAATTATCTAAAATTAAAAAAAAAACTTCAAAGGTCAAGCTATTCCTCTAGACTTTCGCTTGGGATTCTCACAATTAACTCAATCCATGTATTTGTTTGCTACACATTTTGTGTCAATTTGATTAAATAAAGAGGGTTTGGAAGAAGTAAAATAATAATAATAGTATTTAGAAATTGCAAGTACAAAACATTTCTAGAAGAGGCATGGCTAAAGACTACAATTTTCCAACCAATAATTATTTAATAGTGTGTTTGGATGAGGTGAAAAATAAAGGGGAGAGAAAAGCTGAGAAAAAAATAAGAAAGAAAAGTAATTTTACCCTATTTGGATGGGGAAAGAGAATAAGGAGGAGAGGAAAATAAGGGTGAAAAGTGACGTGGTCCCACGGGAAATTTTCCTCCCCACAAATGAAGAAATTTTAAGAGGAAAATGGCGGGCAATAGCACATTTCGACTATATTGCAGTCGGAAGAATATTTTTCAACTGAAGTGGCATAAATTCAAAAGGATTAATTAAGGCAAAATTTTTTTGAATTTTAATTAATTAATTAATATTATAATTATTCAATTAATATTTTATTATAAGATTAATTAAAAAATATATATATCTCTTTTATAAAATGATAATATACTTTTTAAATTAAAATTAATATATTATATTTTTATTAAAAAAAATCAATCGACTGCAACCAAACCAAATGAGAGTTAGGATGATCCTTACACACACACACACACACACACACACACACACACACACACACACACACACACACACACACACACACACACACACATATAAGGAGGAGAGGAAAAATAAGGGTGAAAAGTGATGTGGTCCCACGGGAAATCTTTTTCCCCACAAATGGAGAAATTTTGAGAGGAAAATGGCGGGCAATAGCACATTTCAACTATATTGCAGTCGGAAGAATATTTTTCGACTGAAGTGGCATAAATTCAAAAGGATTAATTAAGGCAAATTTTTTTTGAATTTTAATTAATTAATTAATATTATAATTATTCAATTAATATTTTATTATAAGATTAATTAAAATACATATATATATATATATATATCTCTTTTATAAAATGATAATATACTTTTTAAATTAAAATTAATATATTATATTTTTATTAAAAAAAATCAATCTACTGCAACCAAACCAAATGAGAGTGAAGATGATCCTTACACACACACACACACACATACACATAGATATATATATATATATACACATTAATATTATATATATATTAATTAATATATATTATTATAATATATAATAATATTTATTATATTTATATATATTATATTTAAATTAATTAATATATGTTAGAATAATATTTAGAAATTTTTAAAATAAAAATCATACTTATTATATTAAAATAATTATTAATAAATATTTATTTAAAAAATAAATTGTAATTAATTTAAAATATGTATTTTTTAAAATCTAAGATTTTTTTTAATAATAATTTTTTAATTATATTCTTAAATAATTTTTTATTATTTTAATATTTTTTAATAATTATTTTTTATTTTATTATTAGAATAAATTTTTAAAAAAAATTAAAATATAGTTTTCATAAATTTTTTTAAATCCATTATTCTTATTTCTTTAAAAAAATATGTATCTAAATTTAAAACAATTAATTTATATTTGAAATATATTTTTTAAAAAATATAAAAATTATTAATATCAGATAATAAAGTTATTATTATTATTAATTAATAAATTTTCTTCTCTTTACATTTTCTCTTTATCCATTCAAACACATTGAAAGAAAACATTTTCTTTTCAATTTTCTCTTCTCCCCCTTTTCTCTCTTCTTTTCTTTTCTTTCATTTTTCTCTTCCCTCGTCCAAACACAGCATAACTATGAATGTAGTATTCATGCTTATATTTAACTTAATTATCCAAGAGATAATTAATGAGAGAGTAATTCAATAAATTTTAAGAATAAGAATCTTAAATTTTATGAACATAATGTTATAATTAGATTATAAGTCAAGTAAAATCATTTTGGTCGGTTTACACACTTTTGGACCGATCCAATTAATAGACTAAGAATGGCAAAATTATTTTAAAGAATTCACATATAATATCATTACATAACTATCTCTTTTGAGACTCAGTTCTCTCTAAATTACTGACTCTAAGCATATGAAATGAAAAATCCACACAATGATGATTGCTTGCGAGAAGTAGAAGTTTATTCGGTTATGGTATCCAACTTGAATAAAGTTGATTTGTATAATCAAGGTTGTATATAAAAATTTTCAAAGTTTAGCAAAAGCGCGTAAATAATTAAAAAAGAAAAAAAAAAGAGGTGTCCATAACTGTCCGGGTGTGGATCCTCTGCCCAGACTGTCTCTGGGCATGCCATACCCAGAGGAATCCTAACTGTGAGATCGATAGAACGAAGGTACTGCTGCCACGTCAATTAAAACCTAAAATGCATCTCATCTGTCTATTCACAGCAATCACAATCGTCCCTATCCAGGCACCCCTTATACCCTGCGTTCGGCCATCGTTGTCCCAAGCGATTCTCCTTGGTCCTCTTCGTCTGCATTGCTCCAAGCTGATTAGCGGTGGTCTAAGTAGCAGTGGGTTTTCATTTATTTCCTTGCCTCTGTACCATTTTCAGATTTGGTGGGTTTGCATTCATTGATTTCCTCTGCAATTTGGTGGGTTTTGCATTCATTCATTTTAGATTCTCAAGTTGGCTTTTACTTCAGCTGTATAAACGCTCGACGTTGCATTCGCTTTATCTAGCTACCAAGGCAATATACAATGTAAAAAGTTTCATCAACAAGAGGCAAAAAATAAAAAATAAAAACCTCTACCACAAATACGTTAATGGCCGCAGATATCTCCTTCTTTAAATCACCCACAAACTACAACAAAAACCTAATTCCAAGTGAGGTGCAAAATGGCATCAACATAAAAAAAAAAACATTGGAATATGCTATATAGAAAGATTTTGCGACAAAGAAAAACCAAACACCATGAATCTTACCTTTAGAAGCAAGCTTCTGACATCTTCTTGTTGCTGCAATTTCAGTTTAACGCGCAATGGAACAAGAGGCACTCCATTTGTCGAGGCTAGCGACGTGCATTAGGGTGGGGAGTTCATCTTGGACGAAACGTTGAGTTTAGGGGTATTATATTTGTTAAATGCCGAGATTTGGCGCTTGAAAGGAGACGGCTGCAATTGCTCTGAATGGACGGATGAGATGCGTTTGGTTTTAATTGACGTGGCAGAAATTACTTCGTTCGATTGATCCAACGGCTGAAATTCCTCTAGGTATGGCGTGCCCAGAGTCGATGGGTAGAGGATCCACACCCTGTCCATAACATACTCAAGCGAGGCATATGGCATAGATGCCGGGATGCACTTCCCAAGCGAGTCAATCATGTAGCTAGCATACAAGTGTACAACCAAAACGCATCTGATTATGCGAGTATCCAACAATTAAGGCACTGATTATGGATGTATTTCTAAAAATAAATTTTAACAAAATACACCAAAAAATAAATCAGCCAAACTAATTAATTATATCGAATTATTAGAATCCTAATTATAGCAATTAACAAAGGCCACCAAACTATCATGTCGTTCATTTTCAACGATGTGGAATGGAAAATGCCCCACATTTTTTTGGTAATAAAGTGGGAGACCTTGAAGACCGAGGACCCATGACGCATAATGCTACTTGCATTGAATATTTCGCCACCTCAAGAGAAATAAGAATTTTAAAAAATTAAATTAGTATTGTGATTTTTTTAATTTACTTAATATTTTTAATTAATTCTTTAAATTTTAAATATTTCAAAATAATTTCTTAAATTTTAAATTCACCTCATAAATTTTTTTAAAAATTTTGTTAAATTAGTAAATGGTTATGTATTCTATAGTGCTGACTTAGAGTCGGAGGATTTCTTTTTCTTGGGGCATTTTTAGTGATGATATAGTATATTTAGGCCTTGATTAATATGACAAGAAAAAATAAAAAAGTATATAATAGATATTTTATTTTTGTAATCATTATTTAATTGTTATTTAATATATTTATTAATTATTACTCAATCCTTAAAAATAAAAATATTAAAATTATTTCTATTTTTAAAATTATTATTTTTTTATTTTTATACTTAACTTTTTAACTACTGGTGTAAACAAAATGAACTTTAGTAATTTGGTTCTAAAAGATATATCATATTATCATTAAAAAAAAATCATTTGGGATTCTAAGTTAGCTTTTAAGATATTGTTTACTGATTTTAACATGTTTCATTCAAAAGAATTTTTCATGAAATGAATTTAAAATTTAAAAGACTAATTTAAAACACTTTAAATTTAAAATATTAAAAAAATTAAAGAACTAAAATCCTAATTTAATAAAATAAATTAAGGTACGCATACAAATTGCCAAAGGCGTTTTGCGTGTTCCATACACCGTTTGCTAACAAAGGTAAACGCACGCGTGTGCAGACAAGAACATACTCTCCACAAAATCTAAAAGGCAGAAACTCTTATCCAACTAACCCATAATAGCTTTACAACCATACTTTTAAGACCACCAAGGGCTCTCATCAAATTGTAATATTCTATTCTTAAGAAGACACCTTTATACTATAAATATAATTGAATGTTAATTATATCTTGATCTAATTAGCAAGTTCTCCGTAATTAATCCCATTAGAAAGGGATCACAAGAAAATGGACTCATCTTATTATTTAAAGAGAGCCCAATATGTGAAAATACTTATATCATAACCTTTTCATTATTTTTTTAAATCCTAACTAACTAAATGACAAATAATTTCTTTTAATCTTTTTAATTACAATGTGAGTGACTTGAGTTTGACCTGAAATATTTTATCACAATATTTTAGAAAAAATATTCACCGTATACAGCCATATTTCATTACTATAAACTATATGCTTGTCCTAACCATATGCATTTAATTTGTGCTGCAATAATCCATAATTGGCTTTATCTTATACTACGTTTGACGGAAATGAAAAAATCCCTTATATATGTCATGAAAGTGCGCTGAAATTTGAAAACGTACGATAATTATTATTATGATTCTTTGGTTCTTCCAATGTAATTCATTTTATTAGCCACTTAAGATATAGTGTCACTACGTGTTATAATCACTGAAGTGATTAACTTATATTTTTATTCCTGTGAGCATGTAAAATGTAGGCAAAATGAACTATAAGGGTTTAAATCAGTAAAGAGTAACTATTAAAATTTATGATTGTTGAATATAAAGCTCTCATTCTAATACATCATCAAAATTGATAGAAAAAATAAAAGATAATCATAATTCTTGGTTAGTGTGCTTACACCCATAATATGGGAGCGAAATATATTGCACTATCTACATAATTTCAACTTTTCAGCATTTCTTTCATTGTTAATTGAACCAAATCTGTGAATTTTTTTTTTTTTTTTTCTAAGAGACAGCTACCCCCTGAATAATGACATTTGGGTCCATTCCTGACTCTCATAGCTGTAAAGGCAAAGTTACACTACTCCACTAACACTTCTGTCAAAAATAGAAACATCCCTTCATTAACATCATTCTCAAATATTGACTTAATGAATTTTTTTTTTAATGTTGCTTTATATATAAAGCGATGGCTAAGTTTGCCAAACCAAAAAGAAAAAAAAAGTTTACTCATAATGATTAAATTATCATGCACTTTCTCCGCTCAAATTAGCTACTAAATTGTATGACTCGATAGATTTACGTTCCCTTGGATGTTTGTGTCGTTTTTATTGACTTATAATTGCAACTATATATGCTTCAAGAACGGGCGTATTTTTTTTTTTACTTTCAATGTAAGAAGAAAGTATGGAATCATCAATCATAACACTTGGACTACTAGAGTGCAAAATTCCATACTTAGGTGCATGAGAAAGTGTCGAGATAATCTACACCCTTTGTTTGAGTATAGCCTTTGGCCACAAGATGATCTTTATAATGCTCAATGGATCCATCTGCACGATGCTTAATTTTGTACACCCATTGACAGCTAATAGCTTGCTTATTTTTAGGAAGTTTAGTAAGACGCCAAGTCTAATTCTGTTGTAAGGCAGAAAGTTTAGCATCCATAGCCTGACGTCATACCTCATGCTTAACAGCCTAAAGATAAGTTTTGGGTTCAAAAGCTACTACCAGAGAAAGTGAGTAGTGCTTATGGGAAGGTGAAAACTGAGAATAAGAAAGAACAGATGAAAGAGGATGAGTAATACCTACCTCCATGGAATCTGGTACAGCTGAGCGAGCGAGAAGAGAATGATGGTAATCATGCAAGTAGTTAGAAAGATGTCGAGGCCGAGTAGAGTGTCTAGTGGGAAATGGAGATGAAGGCATTGAGAAGGGATTGAGTGATGAGGAGATAACAGGGTCAACAGGATCAACAGGGGTACACTCTTGTGGTTGAGGTAAAGAAGTAGAAACAGAGGTAGGAGATATATTGTGAAAAGGAAACTGGTCTTCATAAAAGAAAACATTGCGTGAAATAGAAATGGAACGAGTACGCAAATCAATAGTGATATAATCTTTGGTGCTAGATTTGTAGCCAAGAAAAACACTTTTATTTGCTCGAGGATCAAACTTAGAACGATGAGTTGAGATGGTAGAAAGGAAACATAGGTAACCAAAGACTCGAAGAGCAGATAAATCAGGAGGAAACTGATATAAGAGTTCAAAAGGGCTTTTATATTGAAGGAGTGGAGTAGGCAAACGATTAATGAGGTATGCAGCATGTGAAACACAGTAAGGCCAATATGCTTTTGGTAAATTTGCTTAAAAGAGCAAAGCACGAGCAACATTAAGTAAATGCTGATACTTTCGCTCAACAATGCCATTTTGCTCTAGTGTTTCAATACAAGTGGTCTGATGAATAATACCCTTACTATTATAAAAGTTAGTAATGAGAAACTCACTGCCATTGTCAGAGAAATTGATTTGAACTATAGTGTGAAATTGGGTTTCAACAAAATGAACAAAATTTTGAATAAGTGCACGAGTTTCAGCTTTGGATTTCATAAAATGAGTCCAAGTATGTTGTGAAAAATCATCAACCACTGTAAGAAAATAACGGTGCCCATGAATAAAAGGAATGTGATACGGACCCCATATATCAAAATGAACTGAATGGAAAATTTTATTGGATTTGGATGTGCTTACAGAAAAAAGGAGTTTGCACTATTTGGCTAAGTGGCAAACATCACAACAAACAAAAGGGATACAAGAAATATAAGGAAATTGATTATAAAGTTTACGCAAAATATTATTGGATAAGTCTCCTAAGCAAAAGTGCCAAAGATCAAACAGAGTAGACTTGGCTGAAAGAACAAGATTGGGAGATGCCTCAGATGAAGTTAAAGATGCATGCTGATGCATGATATAGAGGCCTTCTCGAGCTTCAGCTGAACCAATCATCTTCCATGTTGGGAGAGACAGGATTTGGCAATGTGTTTTCTGAAACAAAATCCAACAGTCAAGATGAAGAGTGAGCTTGGTGACAGAGATGAGATTAAAGTGAAAATCAAGGAGATACAAAACGTTAGTAAGATAAAAAAAAAAAAGAGAATTGGATGGTGCCAGAATAATGAGCAGTACTGATAGAACCATTAGGAAGTTTTACCTTTTATTGGAGATGTTTTTTGATATGAAGAAAAAAGAGACAAGGAAAAACAAGTATGACCAAAGGCGCTAGAATCGATAATCCAACAGTCAACTGTAGAAAAGGCAATCAAAGTAATGTGATTACCTTGAGCATAAATGTTATTTAAAGTGGGAGAAATAGGAGGTGGAGAGGAATCTTGAATAAGAGAGAGTAATTTTTGGAATTGTTCAAGCGTCAGGCTCTACTGGAAGGAGGCCATAGGTGCCTTACTTTCATTACCTTTAATGCTAGAGTCAGAGGCAAC
The DNA here is from genome assembly GCA_032878935.1 of Erythrophleum fordii. Lineage (NCBI taxonomy): Eukaryota > Viridiplantae > Streptophyta > Magnoliopsida > Fabales > Fabaceae > Erythrophleum > Erythrophleum fordii. The sequence continues at coordinate 4,951,803 of JAVQMF010000048.1, read as the reverse complement.
AATACTAGAATTGACAGATCCCTGAGGTGGAGTACGAAACTTAAAGCTCGATGGATAACCACACTTCTTGTAACATGTGTCCATAGTGTGATAAAATTTACCACAAAATGTACATTGCTTAGTAGCCTTGGTAGAGCCTGAGCCACATGAATTGGATTTATTAAAAAGAGTAGTAGAATTAACAAGTGGTGTGACATATCCTAATTCACATTCTTGTTGCAAAACCAGTGAGAAAATCCTAGTAATAGGAGGCAAAGGATCAAGTAGCATGATCTGGGACTTAACAGTTGAAAACCGATCACTAAGTCCTTTGAGGAAGCAAATAACATAATCTTGATGATCATAAGTCTGAGCCTTATCAACAGCACCACAAGAGCATTTAGATTTTCAAGTACAAGAAGATAGTGGACAGAGATTGGTGAGTTCGTCCCATAATATTTTCAATTTAGTGAAGTAGTCACTCACAGATAGGTCATCTTGTTTCATATTTGAAATTTCATCTTGAAGCTCGGCTATACGGAACAAATCACCTTAAGAAAATCGTTCACGGAGATCGTTCTAGACATCAGTAGCTCGATCAATCCACATAATGCTTCAAGCAATTGACGGAGACAGAGAACGCGTGAGCCATGTGACGACAAGACTATTGCACTGATTCCAAGTTGGTTAAAGAGGATCAATGACAGCCAGCAGAGGAATCAAACTATCAATGAATTGGACCTTATTCTTTGACAAAAGTGCCATTTGCATAGCATAAGCCCATTCATGATAGTTAGATCCTGTAAGAGCCGATGAAACAAGAATCAGAGTAGGGTTTTCATTCGGATGAATGTAATAGGGGCTGCTAACATTCTGAGAAACATCAGAAAGAGATGAGCCAATGCCAAAGGATGGTTTGGCCATGGTGGCGAGATCGAGGATCTAAGAAAAAGGGGAATCAAAATTCTTGCTCTGATACCATATAACAAAACTAAATAGGAAAAGTTAATCGATAAAAATGAAGCTTGTCTATTAATGAAGGTATGTTCAGTATATATATATATACACAAAGTAGTATCTTGAACCGTCTGTATAACAAATCACAAAACTAATTAACTTATCAAGTAAAAAATTAACTATTTTCAATTATATATCCTAATAAATACCCCACGCAACCACATGGTTGCATGGTTGAAGTAGAATTCTATTGGTTGTGATATCCAACTTGAATAAAATTGACTTGTAAAATTATAATCAAGGTTGTATATATATATATATGCTCAGATCTCACCTTCTCTCATATTTTCTACTACTCTTGTCGAGGTTATATTGTGCAATAACTAGTCAAAGATTCTTATATCGAATTGAATTACGATTTGCGGGCGGCGCGGTGCAAGTGGCAAATTAATCTATGAAAAATTGATATTAAATTACACAACAGACAAATTCATCAAGAATGGTATGGCATAAAAATTTAGAACAGTATATAAATGTTGTCGTACTTAATTAAAATGTATTCTTACATATTACCAAAGAGATACATTCTTTTCATTATCTTGTACTAATCATTTTGTTATAAAAAAATTCAAAGGAAAATGAGAAAGAAAATATAATTATAAATGAAGTCACATCAGTTGTCTTATCAAACTTATACCTTTTGCTGTTTTGAGTTGTTTTAAGTAATACCTTTCAAAAAACGTGACTTATATTAGTTCATTATGTATGATTTAATAAGTTATAACCATTAATAATCCAATTAGTTAAGTTGTAGGAATTTTTTTTATTAATTTTATGTAATATTTATTATTCAATAGTATCTTATTATTATTTTTATTTTTTTAAAATAAAAGTATAAGAACTACTTTTATCATTAAAATTATTTTTTTAATTTCTTTTTTTAATAATTATTTTTCATTTTGTGTATATACGAGTTCTTTAGGCTTTGGTCCCATTAAACCATTTTAGAATTATAAAACTTTTATGTTTATAAAACTCCCACAACAAACAATATATATTTGTAATTATTTAGTTTAATTATTGAGAAGCTCTCTTTGTCAACATGAATTTAATTTTTTTGGAGAATATTTTAAAAATAAAATTCAAAATGAATCAAATTGAAGTGAAAGACTACGTCTTCCAAATTTTCTTAGAAAGAAACTTGATCTGAACAAAACCTAAAGACAACTAAAATAACTCTTACCGTAATACAACAAGAATAATATAGAAAGGGGAAGCCACAGCCATGCATGCCTCCCTTTCTTTCATTTATTTATTTTTTCCTTTCTTTTTTGAGATTTTATTTTGGGCAAGCATGCCCTAGGCCATACTTGGATCGAGCAAATGTTTGAGCCACCAAATTTGACTCCGAAAGGGAGGAGCCGTCACTGTTTTGGGCAAATTAAAACGCGCTTGGCCTGTTTTGAAAGTCTAACCCAAACGTAGGCCCAAAAATGTCTAACCCAAACACACTATAAAAAGGCCCACTTTAGCTCGTACGTCTATGTTGTCCAAGGAATTTTCCAGAAGACGGAACAATTTGATATCTTTTTTATTTTAAAATTACATAGATTTTTTTAAAAAATTTCATAAATAATTAGAGTTTAATAGACTTCTTTTAAAATGTCCAAAGCTTAAACTCATTTTATATTTACATTATTGATAGTCTTTAAACCTTGAAGCATCTACAAACATATTTAAATATTGTGTTGAAATTTAATTTGAGTGTTTCAGTAGAGTATAAAGACGGAGATGAAAAAAATAATTCTTCTGATTTTATGTACCATTGTCTCCTCACATGTCACCGTTAAATGTTTTTCTAGGGAGTTAGCCTTCAATTTCATCAATGTCATAACATTCTTTTGTTCCATTTTTAGTTAGCATGTCAACGTCAAATATATTGCTTATAATAGAGTTTTATTCGTACTAATGCTGTACTCCTTTCGGTCCAATTGTACATAGCTATTAATTTGTTCAGGTACTAACAACTAAACAAGTAGAAGACTACTTACCCAAGAAAATTGTAGAGTGTGAAAATTGATAAATTAGAATTTCAGATTATTATTTAACTATTATTAGAGACTAAATTAATTGAGAATCGCAGCCTAGCGGTGGAGGAGTAAGAGAGTTTAGATTATAATATTACTAAGAGAAAAATATAAATATTTTTTCTTTAATTTTGAACCTTCTACAAATAAAAGAATACCTCTTTCTGTTATCTCCTTTTCAGGATTTAAATCTATTTGTCCATTTTTTCATTCATCCATTATAAAAAATGTTAATTACCTCATATTTGGTAATTTATTGTTTTCAAACAGATAAAACTGTTTCATTTGATAAATAACAGAAGCTTGAGATGACATCTTCGATTCTTCAAGAATGCATGGGATTATAACAAAATAGGATAGAAGGAACTTAAATTCTTAAGAATAATAATTGAAGTGCACTTTTCGCTTTTGAAAATTAAGAAAGTGTTTGCAGATAATCTGAAATGATGTCTACATTTTTTTTTTAATTTTTGGATGTTTATTAAGTAGGAGAAAATATGGAAAGTGGCCCAGCATTAATGGCAAGATCAATGTGGCATCTGTGCGTTATTTATTAGGTGGATGATAGTGCCAAGCCTTGTACGTACGAGTCCCAGCCCCTCACCCCCACACCCTTTGTTTTTTTTATAATTTTAAAACTCAAAGCCTTCCAATATAAATATCTATAACTTAATATCCTTAATTGTAATTTTTTTAAAAGAAGTCAATTTATTACCCTAATGTCTCTTTGATATGATTGCATATAGGTCAGGCCAAGTTTCACCTCAATTTGATTTAAATCAACCCAACAAAAAGGTTTGTAGCTCGATCTCTTAGACTAGATCAATCTTAAACTAACTTTTTCAATTTTTTTTTTAAATTTTAAAGGGTTTTGAAGCATTAAAAGTTCATTTCAGTGTACTCATTTGACTATTTTAGACATATAATTACTTGTTTCAATTTGTTTTTATGAGATCCACACAATGAAAATAAAAAAATGTGGGTCAAGATAAGAAAATAAGAAGAAAACATATGTGTAATCGGTATAATGTCCATGTGCAATAATTGGATGGAGTATCCTTAACTATAAATTTTTAGTCCTAGGATCTTTTATAATAAATTTAAAATTTAAAATTCTTTGATATAAATATTTTTTATTTAAAATTCTTAACTATAATTCTTCTAAAAAAAAGTCACATTATTCATAGGGCTACATATAAACTAAGCTGAGTTTTACCTTGATCTGATTCAAATCGGGCCAAAATCTTTTATATACAAATTAAAAATATCTAAATCCTTTGGCTTAAATAAGGTGCATGTTGTTTAGATAACACTTGCATTAAGTGTTTCATATCTTCAATGTTCAGTTAAAAAAAAGTTGATGCATGTGTAAATCCAATATATAGTACTTTTTATCATATTTGAGGTGGGACTTCAAGTCTTACATAAAAAAAAAAAATGTGTGTGTAAATATTTAAATATGATATGTTTTGATTGGATGACACCCGTATTAAGTATTTTATATTTCAGTTTGTGGTCTTTGAGAAAAAAGTGACTGTTTCATTGAATATAAGTGTAGAAATGTCTTAATTAATGCATGTAAGTTAGATTTTTATTTCATTTATTTTTTCATCCCCTACTTTGAATTAGCTCTTACACCTTCTTTATATTCAAAAATGGCTTTCCTAAGTAAACCAATGTTTAATCGTCATAAAATTTAAACTATCATAAGTTAACTATATATTTTTTTAAGTAGAATATTTTTAAAGCAAGAAATAAATAAAAGAGAAAAAAGAAATAAAAAAAAAATAAATCTTACATATTCTCACTCTTTATATTATTTTTTATTTTAAAAAATATTATACATATTTCACATTTTAAAAAAATTTAAACCAAACAAAAAATTAACTTTTTAAAAGTTTGAACCTTTCGTCTTCTATCCCTTGAGATAGAGTAAAATCACGTCACTCCAAGTCATATATATATATATATATATACTCATTAAGCGGTGGGTAAACTTTTGGGAAAAAACCACCGTTGGCGTTGAGTTCATCGAAGAGATTTGGATGCCTTGACTGACGGTTGCTCAAGTGAAAAGTCCAGGTTTCCAGCGTTGTTTTCATTTAATTACAGTTAATTTAATAAATAGAAAGTTAGATATAAAAATAAAAATAAAAATAAAAATAATTTTAATATTTTTATTTTTAATAATTAAATAATAATTCATAAAATAATATTAAATAATAATTTAAAAAATAAAAAAAAACATTTTTTTAAAGATTTTTTTATGATTTTATATTTTCCTGACCAAACATGCCATCAATGACTCTAGTTCTACTTGAAAACAGAAAGATAGGTAATATTTCCCAAGTGACAGTGTCGGCTACCCAAGGGGTAGTAAATCTAGATTAGGGTGATGGTGGTACAGGTGGTAGGTATTGTTGGGCACCGCTTAGGGTCGCAATCGTCTGCCTCGGTTCCTCAATCCGACGGATCTTATTACGCCACCTGCTCAAACGACGAAAATGCGTATCAGACATTGCATTTAATTGCCCACAACTACCAACAACTCATAGCCTGCTTCTGCAATCTCCATAGCTGTCTCTTGTTTCCATCTCTCTCTACCCCTCACTCGGCTTGCCATACGCAATCTGGAAGGTTCTTCAAAAGGGGTATTTCTGATTTTTTCCTTTAGGAAAAACAAAATCATCGTTATAAAAATTCTCATGTGATTATTATTACTAATTTTAAAATAAAAAATATAATATATAAATTTTTATTAAATTTGTTATTAAATTCTTCAATAAAAATTGCACGATTTTTTTAAAAACAATTTTTTTGTATTTATTATTGACATTTTTAATAAAATTATAACATTTAAATAAATAATATAATACTAAAATGTAATATATATATATGTATATCATATTCTTATTAAATTTTTGTGTAACAAATATTTTAGAAATTACATTTAATTTTTCTTAAAAAATAAACACATCAAATCAATTATAAAAATACATAAGCACATTATTCACAAGTTTTAGATTTGTATTTTGCAAATAAACAAATATTTGGGAGAATTTAGTATGTCTAAGTTTATTCATGATTAATGTGTTTTCTTAATATTTTATAAGTCAAATTATATGAATTTCTTTTATTTTTTAATTTCATCAAATAAAAAAATTAATTCACCAACTAAATCATGAAGAGGTATATAAATATAATATAGTTTAATTTTATTAAAAGTTGTATTTGACACATTTAAATATCTATTTATAAAAAAAATTAAAAAAAATCATAAAATTTACTGTAAGTGGATGCCGAAGGAGCCAATAGAAACTTATTTAAACAAATATGAAGTAAACCCCATTATTTTTTATGCCAATAAAAAAAATTCTAATTCTAACAATTTAAAATACTTACTTTAATTACTTTAATAAACTTTTATTAACTCATCAAACAATGAGGTGGCGTATTATTATACACCTTACAATTTATCATCTATTCTTTTTTTCCTTTGTTTTTCTGGCCGGTATTTTTCATCTAGGCATAATCCATTTAATTTACAATTTTTTTTAAAGTAAAGCCAACGTCCCAATCTCCTTGGAATTTCTCTATATAAACCCACACACCCTTCACCGTTTGGCAGTCACTCAGCAAGCAAGTAATTCCCAAAGCAAAACTATAGCAGTTGAAGTAACATTGCCTGTTGAGTTGAGCAATCAGAATGGCTGGCCTCGTCAAGTTGGCATGCGTGGTTGTGATGTGCTTGGCAGTGGTGGGTGCGCCCATAGCTGAGGCCATCACATGTGGTCAAGTCACGAGCAGTGTAGCACCATGCATCGGTTATCTGCAGCGGGGTGGTACTCCTCCACCTCCTCCACCTCCTCCACCTCCACCTCTACCTCCTCCACCCGCATGCTGCAACGGAATCAAGGGCCTCTTGGCGGCGGCTCGGACCACTGCGGACCGCCAGGCCGTCTGCAACTGCCTCAAGCGAGCCGCCGGTCAAATCCCCGGACTCAACTCTAAGAACGCTGAGTCTCTTCTTGCCCAATGCAATGTTAACGTTCCCTACAAGATCAGCACCTCCACTAACTGTGCCAGGTATATCTATATAAACCCATTTCTATTTTACATTAAGTTTTTCGTACACCGTTATTTTTATCCTGAAATTATAGATGTTAAAGAGACATTTTAAGATGTTTGCGTCTGATATGCTAATATTTGAGACACCTAATATTATCCAAGACAGCAGTAGGCATAAACTGTTAATTTTGAATCACGAGAATCTGCGGGTGCCTTTGATTTTTGAAAATATTATTAATTTTCATTCTCGACTTTTATGTTTAAAATTTATTTCCTTCTCTTTTAGATTTTTTTTCCAACCTAATTTTAGAAAATATTCCCTTCTTCTATGCATTTTTAGTATGGTATTTATGCTATACTCTCTCTCTCTCTCTCTCTCTCTCTCTCTCTCTCTCTCTATATATATATCCATGATCGATACATAAAAAATGTTAGACGATAATGTATCAAATTACTCCTTTTAATCCGAATAATATTTCAAATGATCAGCATAGTAATAAATCACAAGTTGGTTTTACTGGAATTGACCTGTTGATTTGGTGATTGCAGCATCAAGTTCTGAATGCAGAGGACAATGGGGTGAGATGGTTGTAAAGAAAATAAAGGAAGACCCCTAGAGCTCCACCTGTGCGAGTCCTGTTTAATTATGCGAGTCCTGTTTAATTGTGTCTTCTTATTTTAAGTTTCAACACTTTGTTTAAGCTTAATCATGAGTGTGGGAGTACAATCCTTAAGCTTTAGGCATGTAAAATGCATTTTAATTATTTATACAAATGGCTGATAATTCTTTAAGCTGAAAAAAATTATTAATAAAAAGCACTGAATCCAAGATAAATAAACTGGTATTGTTTAGAAATACTTCTTATTTATATATATATATATATATATATATATGTTATTGATATTAACGGTGATCGTTTGCGCGACGCGCCTTAGGGTTTATCGGGATTAGGAATGATGAAAAATGTAATGAGCATGATATTATACTCTTCATTTTCCGGCATGTTAGACATATTTTTTTGGCCTCCAAGCTAATGTACATGTGAGCATCACCTTAGCTTGTTTAGAAATGTTGTGCCATTTACAAAATTATTTCATTAAATGTTGTTTGACAAAAGTACTATACAAATTGCCATTTAAAAGCAAAGTTAATTTGTATGGTATTTTATATAATCTTCAATATTTATTATGAAGTAAGAATAATAAATTTTATTTTTTTTTGTGTATCTAAAAATACTTCAAATATTTTGTAGAGATGAATTTAGAAACAACCTTATCTCCATGAATAATAATTATGAATTTGACATAAAAAGTTAAACAAAATTAGACTAAATATTTTTATAAAAAATAAAAAGATATTTAAAATTCTTTATTTAATAATGTTTTAACTTTGTATTTAATAATGTTTTAACTTTGTATTTAAGTATGACAACATTTTCAGTTTCATTGAAAAATTCGAAATTAATATATATATATATATTATATAAGTGATTTATGAAAAAGCAAATTTAAATATAATATTATTGTATTTTAAAATTAAATTAAATTAAATTATAATTTTAAAATTATTCTAACTTAATTTCTTTTGAATTTTTTAAAATAGTACTTCTAAAAAAAAGAAAAAATATCATTAAAAAGTTAAATTAAACACAAATTTATAATTTTTTAATTACCAAACAAGTTTATAATATTTTTTAATCAGAATTTAATTGACATGACCAAACGAATCTTGATTAATTTTACTGCCGCTGGTCGACAGAACCATCCTCAGTAGAGTGGTTCCTTTAACTACGAAAAGACAATTTACTGATTACAGTGACCAAAAGGAGGGCCCTCAAGTCCAACGCCCGTCGCTTCTCACGCCGAAATAAAATTTTTAAAAAATTATATTTAAAGAATTAAATTTTAAAAAATTTATAGTAAAAATTTTAAAAAATTAAATTATTATTACTTATTACTAAAGTTTAAAAAAATTACTATTAAACTTTATAAAAATTATCACCAAAGTTATTTAAATTATAATTTTTTAAAAATTTAAGTATAATTTTTTAAAATTTGAATAATAACTCTTTTAAGTTTAGTAATAATTTGTCTTTAAAAATAATTTTAATTTTTAAAATTTCTTACTATAAATTTTATAAAAGTGAAATCTTTGAATATAATTTTTTCCAAAATTTATATGAATAGGTCCCGTGATGTAAAGTTTTTCAAAATTTGAAGTCTGAATTTTAAGATTTTTAATTAAGAAAATTATTATCAAAAAAGCATTCTTGAATTTAAACTCTCACTCATTTCATATTTACGAGATTTGAGTATAATTATTAAAAAATGCTTTATACAAATTTTGAAACACATCTAACAATTAAACTTAATCTCTTGAGAATTTGAGTTCTCAATAATATGACCTCTGCAATAATACATACAAGCGCGCATTATATATATATATATATATATATATATATATATATATATGAGCTGAAGCCACCAACATCTTTCGGTAAACAAATAAGCAATAAATAAATAAACTAAAGAAATTTAATTCAAAAGTGCTATATCTGCTTATAGGTTCCAAATTATACTGCCGAGAGAATTGTATCTGCTTAGTGCTGTAAAATAAGATTTTACAATACAGACTCATATTCTTTGTATAATGGTTTATGTGAAAAATATTATTGGTATTTGCCTTCATATTATTAGTATATTGTAATTATTGAGGACATTGTCATTTTTTCTCTAAAGTGCTAGTACCAAGAGAAATAATTGCGAACTTTGACTTTAATTTTTGTAAAAACTCTCGAGTGTTCAGGAAGTACTGTTTATGAGCATATTAAATAAATATTATGGCACGCTATAAAAGATATTACTAACACAATCAAACATTCGATGTGTAGAATTTAGATTCGGATCCTCTGTAATGCATTTCAGGTGAAGTGAAAAGAAAAACAAATAAAAAAATGTGAGTCACACTTTTATGTGGGTCTCACACACCCCTCCTTTTCTAACCAACATTTCTTAATTTGTCTCTCTCCTCACTTCAACTTAAATGACAGCAGGGAATCCATTTCCGTAGGATTTATCGAAGACAAATGTTTACATCTCCTTTCACCTAATAAAATAGCGAGCCAGCTATACATAAAGTGATAAAACTGCCACACATAAATATAAATTCGCCACCAAACTTTAAAGTTGAACGGTATTGACCAAGTCAATCACCACCAAACTTTAAAAGTTGAAAGGAAGGCACGCACACTTGCATTTTGTGTGGAAACTACAGCTAATGCATCCTGATCCAACCGCCACGTAAAACGGTCGTCTCGCATGTCAAATCACAAGTTCTATTAATCTGGCAACAAGTTTGGATAGTGAGAGTGATACTTTCTTTTTTTTTTTCAACCGCGAAAGGTTTAATTTAATTGTAATTGTAATTTTATTAGGTGTGATTCACTTATTTTTAAGAATAATTAAATTATTCATACCTAATATATATATATATATATATGTACTTCAATTGTTAAACATGTATAAATATAAAATTATTGAAAATAGACAATTTTAAGTTATATAGTGTTTATAAAATATTAATGTTTATGAAACTTTTTTTAAATGATTTTATTTAAATAAATTTTATGTAAATATATTTCAATGTGAGAAAAAATTGCTCATTTTATAATTTTTTTTCAAATAAATAAGTTTCATTGTTTATAAATTCAATAAGGAGGAAAATGAGAATGGGATTTGTTACTCACTAAGATATCAAGGTATAAGTCTGTGAATAAGAAAAATATTTTTCTCTTGGTTCAAAAATAAATACTATAATCCCCTACCCATGATGTTTTTAACTATTTTTCAGTTCTTAAATATAGTTTTCTATACTTAATTCAAACGAATACAAAAGATTAACCAACAAAAACATATTGAAATGGGTTTTTCACATATATCATATTTTATTTTTGAAGCTAAAATATCTTTTTTTAATTTACTGACAAGTACTAAATTTAGTGGTGTTCGAAAATTTTTTAAAAAAATTTTCCTTTGTGTATTGTTGATAAAGACTACCATAAATAAGAATTTTGTTTTTCTCCCGCAGAGTGTGTGTGGGTGTCGTGTGAACTTGTGACATTATGCAATGTTTTTGGGCTCCTTGTATCATCATCCCAGACAACCTCACAAGCAAAACTCGGCCCAATGGGTGTCGTTATTTGGGACGAACACACATGCTGGGCCTTTTAAAAAAAAATTAACCATTAAAGTAATCGTTGCAAAATTCGACCACTGAAAACTTTCCATTTGCTTTGAATTTAATAGGCCAATCCTCGTAATCTTCTTCATTCACTCTTCTCTTTTGTGCCTTCTTTGCCTGCTAAAAAAAAATTGGCGAAGTTGCTATGCACTATATAAGAGGTAAATAAATAAAATATATGGTTAGAAATTTGTCACAAATTATGTACGTGCATTTGGAAAAGGTAGAATTTATTTGTCTGAAAGTTAATGTGTATTCATCTGCGTCTGTCGGAATCAACATGTTTAGAACATTTTGTGTGTATCCAAACGATAATATATCCCAAGGGTCTCATGGTGTCACCTTTTAGTACAATGCATATATAGTTATAAAAATCAAGTGGGCTACATCGGATCAAGTGATGTCACAATTAAAATGCATTTTTTCCAATTAATGCGTAATCCTCCTAGATATAATAGGTTTGAATAGCATGAGGATGACGATATTGAGGTGATGATTGATTGTCACACGCATTTTGTGACTCTAAGCTACGTGGAAGTGTTTGTGAAGATATAAACAATTGAGATCTACTGAAATGAACAAGTTCAACTCTATGATGATTGTGGGCTATCAACATTCGTCTTTCCAAAACTGAGGTCGGGTTCTCACTGGCACAGGAAGCTTGTTCCACTTGGCAAAAACTTGATGTTAGTGAGTGTTGAAATGAGATATCGTAATGCAATTCATTCGTACCTTTAGATAATTTGTACTACAATATTCATACGCAACACAATGTCAAACTGCAACACGTCACAAAGCATGCGAACATTGGTTTGCCTAATCTATATTCCCAAGATATAGTAAACTAGATGGATATAAACTATATCAAGGACGTTTTTGACGATTTGGGGCTGAGGATGACATAAATAATTTTTAGCTAACTTATGATAATCAACCATTTATAAAACAAAATTAAGATTCATAATTCCTTAAAACATAATTAGCACTCATAATTAGGACTAAATATAACTCGAAATTAATTCACATAATTTCCTAAAAATTTATAAAACAACCATCGATTTATAAAACAAAATAAATACTCATAATTAATTCTTAAAAAATAACATAATATAAAGCATATTCCGTCTCTTTTAGATAAAATTTTGAACAAAAAATTTAAAAAAAAAATAGATAAGAGAGAAAGTACATAATCAATTTATTTTTATTTGAATCAAAAGATATATCTAAATATAGAACAAGAAATTTTTATTATAGTAGATAATTATCGAAGTTACAAGACAATCTTAAACAAGATGTAGCTTCTTTACTTTGATTTCTTACCCAGGTAACCTTAAAAAGATTAGCATTAAGGCTTTTACATGTTAAGTTTTTCACAAGTTACTTAAAAATTTTAAATACAAAATAACTCTCACACAAAGGTATAGCTTATGAGCTTTTACAACCTAACTCACCATGACAACTTCATGGGCTCAACAGACTGGTTTTCATAGCCTCATGAATCCTTAAGTTTTTCTCACAAAATGCCTTGAAAAATAAAGCAGGAAATATTGTAAAAGTTTAGTATATAAAATTCATTAACAGTTTTCTCAATACAAAACTAACTCAAAAAAAAACAATAAACACAAACTTAAGTACAATTCTCAAATAATAATTCAAATTGATAGGCGTTCACGTTGTCTTTTCTTCTTCAAGCTGTCCTCTTTAAATAGTGAAGCTTGAATCCATTTGACCATTGTAGCACAGCTTCCTGTTCCGTATTGCATTTATGATAGCTACAACGTTTACTTTGCATTTCTGCAACACTGGTTGACTTCAACAATAGGAATTGCTAGTTTGATTTTTGCGTTTAAGCTGTTTCCTCTTTCAGCATCTTTTAAGTTGAATGATTTTCTTTTTCAGCGCCATTTAAATTGATCTTCAATATATTCCCTTTCGCAGCTTCCTTTAATCTCGTTTTTTTCCTTTTTAATAGCACATCATAAAAGTAAGAATCATTCCAAATAAAGTAAGAACGCAATTAAGAGCTCGGTGATATAATAATTCATTTAATATTAAAAACTTTTCATATAAGCTTCCAATCAAACAATTAAATAAACTTGCCAAATATATTATGATTTTGAAATTATTAATTTAAAAACTTTCCATAACCATAAAATCCTTTTAATCACTTAAGATATGAGGCCAAAAATATTATAACAAATTAAGTATGAAAAAAGTCTAATTAATTTTGTACAGAAACAATTCCTTTTATAGTCCAATAGTAATATTCCCATAAATATGACAATTTTATTCAAAAACATTTTTTTAAAAATAATTAACTGATTTCAAAATATTTGGGATACTTAAGATAAAAGAAATTTGATCCAACAAATCATTACCTCAACACTAGCACAATAATATAAAAAATTAAAGAAAAAAATATTGTGAAAAAGAATGAAGAAAATGGCAATTCCTCTTCATTTAGAGCTGTGGCATGACGATAGTATTTTAAATTTCAATGGGTGAGTACATAAATTAAATAGACTATAAAATTGTGCATACTTGATGTTTCCAAAATAGCATTGGTTGTTTGTAAAGGAGAGAAAAGTAGAGAGAACAACTTGCTTAGCCCTTTAGGTTTTCGAGAGAGAGAGACACAGAGAAAGTGAAAGAAAGAGAGAGTTATGATATGGGAGTTATCGTGAGAGAATGATTATGAAAAGAAGATCATGCATTTTAAAGCTGTCTAACCACTTCCCCAATAACTTTTACTTCTCAATTAGTTAGTTTTGTAATAGGAAACTACTAACTATTAATGGGTTACAGGTTGAGACTTTTATCCAATGGTTTTATGTATAATACAACCTATCACAAATTATATATAATTAATTAGGGCACAATCTGTTATGAGTTTAGCACTTAAAACATAACTAATTGCTTAATTAATTTTGTAATTTCTTTAATAATTAATTAATACTAATATACATTAATTAGTAAAATTCATTCAATAATCTCCAATTTAGATGGCATTAATCAATTACTGAGAGCAAATTACAGAATGATAATATATATATACATATATACATATATATATATGTAAATATATAACGATAAGCAATTAGTATATACTAAACCTTAACCAAAATTTAGAAAATGAAACAACATAAAGTCATTGAATTTGATACGAGAGCAAGTGGTATTAAACATACTAACACAAAGTTTCATAATTTGAATAGAACAGAATTACATAAATGGTCTTAAATTAGTAAAACATAAATATGGACATGTCCTAGACTCCTAATAAACCAAGGCTACATCAAAATTTCACAAGACCTATATGAGTCATATGATTTTAAAATACTCTAATAGACAAGCCTTTGGTCAACGAATTTGCAAGCATATGTTCACAAAAAATGTGAACCATACAAGTTTGAGATTCAACAATCTTCTCTGTAATGAACATGAGTTTAATATCAAAATGTTTAATACAATTGGAATTTTTATGATTTTGATAGAAGCATATAACATGCGAACTATTGTAATAAATGGTTAGAGGTTGCAATATAGAATCAATGAGATGCATGCTAGATATCAATTTCCTCAATCATATAACTTAAAAAGTGGCTTCATAACATGCGATATACTCTACTTCTATAGTTAAGGAAACTACAAATGTCTATTCAACACTCTTTCATGAAATAACTCCTTCAAACATCATGAGGATATATCTAAAAGTTGATTTACAATCATCCAAACACAACAAATAGTTTGAATCTATAGATCCAATAATCTTAAAAGGATTAAACTTTTTAAAGGTTAACATATAGTGTTCTATACCTTGTAGGTATCTTATAATTTTCTTTACAGCTCTCCAATGATCTCCACTAGAATTACTCAGGTATTTGCCAAGCACAATAATAACAAAGGCTATAAATAGATGGGTGCATACTTGAGCATAAATAAGATTGCCAATAACGGAAGCATATGGAATTTTATCCATTTCAGCCTTTTCAACATCATTCTAAGGGCACTATAAACTTAATAACCTTTTACCTTTCTAAATAGATGCAACATAAGGAGTGTAAGAGTCCATATTGAACTTTTTAAGCATTCGACCAATATAAGTTGCTTGAGACAAACAAAAAATGCCATGAGATCTATCATGGTATATCTAAATCCTAAGAACAAAAGAGGCCTCACCAAGATTATTCATATCAAAGTACCAAGACAACATATGTTTCATCTCATTTAAAAAATTCATTGAATTACTGGTTAGTAAAATGTCATCAACATAAAGCATAAGAATAACAAAATTACTCCTATTAAATTTTTTATAAATACACTAATCTAAGACATTTTCAATAAACCTAAGAAAGGTGATAGCCATATCAAATTTCAAATATCATTGCTTGGAAGCTTGTTTCAACCCATACATATATTTACATAATTCTGCAGACCAGGTGCTCTTTATTGGGTTTAACAAAACTATTTGGTTGAGTCATGTAAACTTTTTCATACAAGTTTTCATTTAGAAAAGTAGTCTTAACATCTATCTGGTGAAATTTCAAGATCAAGTTGTACAACAAAAGCCATGACTACCCTAAAAGCGTTTTTAGTAGATATCAGAGAGAAAGTTTCTACATAATCAACATCTTCCTTCTGATTATAGCCTTTAGTTATGAGTCTGGCAAAGTTTCTACGTAATCAACACCTTCCTTTTGATTATAGCCTTTAGTTATAAGTATGGCTTTATATCTTTCAATTTCACCAGTGGCCCCTTGCTTGGTCTTAAAGACCCACTTATAACCAATAGATTTGTACCTATCTGGTAATTCAACTAGAGCCCCCATATATGGTTATGATGCAAAGAAGCAATTTCATCATTCATGGCCTCCTCAAAAGAATAAAGGCCTGACATTACTTGCTAAAAAAATATAAGATTTATACCATCACCAACGTTAGATTTAAATTCCTATAAGTAATTAAATTATGTAATTACTCGGTATGATAGGTCTGTAGATTTGTTGAGATTGTCTCAACTCAACAAGTAACTCCTCAGTACCTGCCCAAAATGGTTCCACACTAACCTTAACTGGATTCTCAACAACATCACCTCTATTAGTTAAAGGAGATGACACAACAGGTATAGGCAAAATAGTGCACTCATTGTGTAAATTAATAACCCCAAGCATAAAACTCTTACTATCCAAGTCATTCTTAAAATAAAATGTTTGATCATATTTGATGACCTTGGTAGTGTGAGTGAGATAATAAAATCTACACCCTTTTGATCCTTTATAGTATCTAATAAGGAATCCATTGACAGTTTTAGAATCTAACTTCTTCAACTGAGAATTATATGGCCTTACTTTTTCCTTATAACCCTATACATGAAGATGTTTCAAACTAGGCTTCTTTCCATAATAAAGTTCATATGGTATCTTTGGCACTGATTTACTAGGTACCTGATTCAAAATATAGATTTTAGTTTTCAAAGCATTAGTTCATAAGAATGCTGACAAGAAAGAATGACTTATTATACTCTTGACTATATTTATCATAGTACAATTACATCTTTCTGTAACCCCATTTTGATGATAGATACCATATATCATATATTAAGCTTTAATGCCATGTTTTTATAGGAATAAAGCGAATGGACTAGGATTTCTACCCATTTTAGTTATACATTTCATAATATTCATCACCCCTATCTAATTTAACATATTTAATGGCCTTGCTAGTATTTAACTCAACTGCTACCTTAAAAGCTTTAAAGGCATCTAATGATTCTAACTTCTCATGTAGAAAATCAATCCTCCAATGTCTAGAGTGATTGTCTATGAAGGTAATATAGTATTTAAATCCACCTATGGTAGCAGGTGTAATAGGCCCACAAATGTTAGTATGAATTAGGTTCAAAATATTCTTAAACTTATTTGCCCATTTATTTTTAGCTCTGGTGGAAGTTTTCCCTTGATACAATAAACAAAAATTCTGAAATCAAAGAAGTCAAGATTATGTAATATACTTTGTTTGACCATCTTCTCTAGTCTTTCTCTAGAGGTATAGCCTAAATGTTGATGCCATAACATAGAAGAGTTTCATTGACTCTCCAGTGTTTGTGCCTAATCACAACATTAACAGAAGTTTAGGAGGTTCAACTGAACAACTATTCAAGTTCAAATAATATAAACATTTTACAAAGAAGCTAAATCGATAATGATTGAATTAAAACAAATATCAGTCTTTCCAATTTCTTGCCAAAAGGAATAATCACATTTGTCTAATATAGACCTAAAAATCAAATTCCTTCTTGCAAAAGGTACATAAACAATATTATTCAAATTCAACACGTGTTTAAAAGGTATGTACAAATAAACAGGCCCTATACGTTCAACTACTTCCCTACTTCCTTTAACTCCTATGATGGTCTTCTCCTTCTCACTTAGGATTCGCATGTTTCTGAGCCCCTATAAAGAATTCATAATATAAACAGTTGCATTAGAATCCAATCACACAAAATTAAAACATATTTTAAGATTGTTAAATTCAAAACAAACTAAAGTTAAAGGGGTAAAATTAGAAGATGTACCTTGCTTTTCAATTTTGTTCTTAAGTTTAAAGCAATCAGATATTTTATGATTGCACTTCTTGTAGTAGTGGCACTCATCCTTAAAGAATTCCTCTTAATTGACTCTTCTTCTTAAGCGACTATAGAGATCAACTAGTCCACCATCCATTGTGCCTCTTGAGAATGATAGGTTGTTCTTAAAACTCCATATTTAAATGGTAGTGACTAGAGGACATGATAAACTAAAAAACTTTCTCCCAAGTCAACTCTATATGATTTCAATGTATTATAATAGTTGATGAGTTTCATGATATGTTCTCTAACACCTGATGCTCTGTTGTAGAGGGTGTTGTTAGGTAATGAGATATGATAAACTTTTTGACTCTTATCAAGCTTTTTAAATTTCTTGCCAATAGTCTTTAGGCACTCTATTGTTGTATCTTTATTTAAGATACTCTCTCTGATGCCCTTCTTAATTGTAAACCTAATCACTACTAAATAGGTCTAGTTTGACTCGTACCACTGCTTATATTTTTAGCATTGGACTCAACATTAATATTTGTTAGTTTAGGTTTTCTAAGAGCCAAATCTTTTTAAAAAATAGTTAAATATATGGTAAGGAACTCCTTCTAGTTATCATAATTGGTCTCATTTAAAGTTTTCACCAGAAATAATCATTGAGTGAGTGAAATTGATGAAACAAAATTGAGAAATATTAATTATGTGTGCACAACATAATTATTAAACAAAATTCTCAATCATAAATCAATTATGCAAGTATATATAACAGAATTGTTTATCATAATAGTCTCGAATTATGATAAACTAAAAAGACTCACATGTACCACATAGATTTAACTTATAAAAGAACTTACACAAAATAATATTCAATATTTCTACACTAATAGGATATAAGAAATATTGAAACATTAAAGAAAAAGCTACTTGCTTATCCAAAAGAGTTTAAACCCTAAAATTATATTAAAAATATCACATCGATACGTTATGTCTATTATTAGTATAAAATACTTCCAAACATTTAGCTAATACACTTTTATGATTAGACCCATGATAGGTGAGTAGATAATCATTAGGTGTAAATGCTCTCATAATATTTGCAAAAAGTCTATCAATTCATACCAAAAATTTTGGCATATATATATATATATATAATGGATAAGTCTCATAAAATATTTAAAATTTACTTAACATATTAGAACACATTATCAAGGAGAGTACATCACATATATAATTTATAATTATATATATTTATACAAAAAAAAAAATCATACCTAAATTTTGAGAGTACAATATTAATTTTTTATTGTATATGTTCATAGGAAATTAAAATAAATATTTTCAAGGTCCAAACATTTTTTTTAAAAAACACCGTTAAATAGAAAATAAAAAATAGAGTATATTAGGCCAAACCCAGGCTTGAGGCACCCTAAGAGTGGGTCATACACACCCTTACACACTGGAGAATGCGAGCAAACTTCACTTGGGTATGTCTCCTTCAAGCTTGGACCACCAAGCTTCAACAATGGTGAATTTTCGCCATTGATGCACCTTCAAAGCTTTTGGAAACCATGTTTTAACACATTTTCTCCTCACTAAAACATCGTAAGTACTTCCTTAAGCAATAATCATGAACAAATTGAAGAAAAAAAGGGGCCAAAAATACATGAATAGTAAAACATGATATTTTAAAAATTTGGGTCTTTAATATCTATCAACAATGGTTTTTTTTTTTAATGTGATTCAATACCAGCAAATTGCACACGAAGCATTGTGACACCTCAATCTATTACTACTACCTAGCCTCTCACTGGGCTCGGTTCCACATGATTTCCAAAGATTCAACACCACTCCGTGGCATGTGCATGCTATGAACCGGGGTTTCATATACTCATCTTTTGCCCCGTGGGTCCTGTGAACCCATCTCAAGCATCCTCAACTCAAACTCCATATAGACAACTCTTACATAGCATAAAACAAACCATAAGCCACGGGTATAGAGCCAAAAACCAGAAAAAATTACATTTCCTCACTTGGGCCCCAAAGTCATATTTTGGCTCTAACTTTGGAAACTCATAATTAATTGTAGAAAAATGGGAATCTAGTAAACGTTAGCTCTCTGGAAAGCTTTAAGTGTTAACTTTACACTAAAAATGATTCCCAACCACAAACACAGCGTTTGGACCATGTTTGACATCGAAAATGGGAGGGAGGTCCAGCTATCATTGTTTCTGGTGCAGCTTTCTGTCATGACTTTCGAAAATTCATAACTAAATCCAAAAAAATCCAATCTGGGCACATTATGCCAATTTAGAAAGATATGGATGTCTACTAGAGGAGAAAAATAAGTCCAGATTAGTTCAGTAGCTCCTACTCCCCAAAAATCGATGGAACAGTAACGGGGGTTAGGAAAGCTCCCTAATGCTGATACAGAACTTCAGTCGGTTCAATCTCTCTCTACAAACCTCTGATTTAGGTGATTCTAGTTCCTATAAGTCACTGTAGTGGTCTAGTTTATGTGTATAAAATTTCACCACATTTGGAATCCATTTGATCTAAAAATGCCACAGATTTCATTTTCTGGTTGTATGAACAGTACATGACCAATCCCTTGAATTTTCCCAAATTCAACAATTCCCCAAATATTCTATAATCCTCCGAATATTACCAACTTTAGCTTCTCAAGAAGCTTTCTACAAACTCTAGAGACACGCCAAATTTCATGGTAAATGGAGCTCATCCGGTCATACTTTGATGGAGCTCTCAAAAATACCGGTTTTGGCACCCCATAGGTCCAAAACGGGTCTAGATAGCCTCTCACACACTCTAGCCACTCATAGACAAGTTTAAAAGCATAACAATAGTCTATATAACAAGTCCATGTGGTCCAAATCAACATACATTCCGTTTTTACTATGCTACGGCAAAAAATACACTACTACATTCATGCATCAAAAGGGGTAAAACCCACATTTCTATTACTTTGGCTAATAACATAGTTCATACATCATCCTTTCATATTTATACACGTGTTACAAACTTTACATCTCAAAAATAGTGGGCACATATTCATTTGGCACCACTTTACAGCATATTTACATCAAAATATCAAAATAAAACTAACATTTTCCTATACATACTCCTAGGCTCCTTGGTGTGTGCTCGGTTCTCCTTGAGCTCCACCTAACATATTAGTTGGGAGGGGAAAGGGGTGAGATTCAGGGAATCTCAGTAGCTCATGCACTCAATCAAGTAAGCAATCAAGGCATACAACAAGTCAAAGCATGTGAATAAACACTTAGCCATTCTCAATCAACCAACACACAATGTACATGCTATGGAAATCACAACAATGCCAAAAATGGGCTCTAGGGACTTTTGGTCTAGCCTCACCCGAGTTTAAGGGACTTTTGGATGGCCTCACCCGAGTTTAAGGACTTTTGACTTGGCCTCACTCGTTTGAGACTTTTGGCCTTGTCTCACCTATCTCAAGGGACTTTCGGCTTCACCTCACCCATCTCAAGGGATTTTCGGCATTACCTCACTCGAGCAATTTCACATTTCAACATACAAGCATATTGACATTCATTGCATCAAAGCAATAGCATATGGAAAATTCCATACAACAAGCATATACATAATCATACAATGACTATCATATCCAAGAATGCAACAAGAAAGAGTGAAAGAGAGAGCTACCTTTGGAGCCAAAGCTAATACTAGCTTTTCCTTTCAATGTCTCCTTTCCCTCCTTAGGTCCACAATCACACCTTGATGGAGGTGTTTCTCTTGAGCCTAGACACACAAAAGCATGCAATTACTCTCTTATACTTTAATTTAGAGCAACCCTTCTATCACATACAAACCTAGGGTTCTCTCTCTAGAATGCCATTAACCCTTTCTCTCTCTCAAGCTCCCATGGTAGTGGAAAACCTCATTTTCAAAGAAAACACAAGGATGCAAAAGAGTTTTCCACTTTCCCTCTTCTGACCCATGCCAAAAATCCGTCCATTTTCACAAATAAAACCGCAGAAAGAGAGGGCAAAGGGAGGGGACCAGAGTTCTAAAGAGAAATGGGAGATGTTACCTTACCTTTCCCTTGATCTTCCTCCTTCTCTTGATCTCTCACACTCTTCACGCCTCTTTTCTCTCTTTAGGTCGAAGCTTAGGGCAGATATGAGAGAAGAAATGAGTTTGGGCGTTTAATGAAGTCTAAATCTCGCTATTTACTCTCTTCCGGACTGACTCTTGCTACGGCAAAAACTAACCTTCGCTATAGCGAGCTCGTGTAATTTGGCTTCGCTATGGCGAGGTGTAACCTTCGCTACGGCGAGCTCGTGTCAGTTTCATTCGCTATGGCGAGATTCACTATTCGCTACGGCGAAATCACGTTAGTTCCAGACTTCACTCTCGCTATGGCGCACGCTACGGCGAGCAACTCCCTAGTTTTTGTATGGGCTGCTGCCAGCACTCGCTATAGCTAGAATCGCCTTCGCTATTGCAAACTAGCTCTCTCGCTGTAGCGAGACCGTTTCTCGCTATTGCGAGAGGACTTGGCAAAATTTCCAGATTTCGAATTTTTCTAACCTTCACTTTCTTTCTTTTCCTTTCCTTTTCTTTTTCCCAGTTGTTACATTTCTACCCCTCTTAAAAGAAATTTCGTCCTCGAAATTTAAAAACTTACCTTAAGGGAATAATTCTGGATATTTTTGCCTCATCTCATCCGCCAATTCCCAGGTTGCTTCCTCAGATGTCAGACCTCTCCAGATCACTTTCACCAGAGGAATGCTCTTACTTCTCAGCTGTTTCAGCTTAGCATCCACAATTCTCTCCGGTTTCACTACATAGGAAAGATCTTCTTGCAATTGCACATGCTCATATTCTATGACATGTGAGGAATCTGGTAAATATTTTTTCAACTGGGAGACATGAAAAACTTTGTGTATTTGGGCTAGGTTAGGAGGTAAGGCTATTCGGTAAGCCACGGGTCCGATTTTCTCAAGGATTTTAAATGGACCAATATACCTAGAACTGAGCTTCCTTACCCTCATTGACCGACCTACTCCCGTCATTGGAGATATTTGAATGAATACATGGTCTCCAACCTCAAACTCTAACGGCCTCCTATGCTTATCAGCATAGCTTTTCTACCTACTCTGGGCCGTGAGGAGCCTCTTTCTAATCAACTCTATTTGTCGAGTGGTCTGGTCCACAATCTCAAGTCCTATCATACTCCTCTCACCTAACTCAACCCAACACAGAGGGGATCTGCACTTTCTCCCATACAAAGCCTCAAAAGGGGCCATCTGGATACTGGAATGGTAACTGTTATTGTACGCAAACTCCGCTAACGGTAAATACACATCCCAGTTCCCCTTCATTTCTAACACACATGCCCTCAACATATCTTCCAATGTCTGGATGGTCCTTTCAGTCTGACCATCTGTCCGGGGGTGATATGCAGTACTAAACCGCAATCTGGTCCCTAAGGCATGCTGCAATGACCTCTAAAAGTTCGATGTGAACTTGGGGTCTCTATCTGAAACTATGCTATTGGGTACTCCATGAAGTCGCACTATCTCTTTGATATACAATTGGGCCAATCTATCCAGTGTATAAGTAGCCTTAATAGTTAAAAAGTGTGTAGACTTCGTCAGTCTATCCACAACTACCCAAATAGCATCGTGTCCAGAGGATGTCCTGGGTAACCCCATGACAAAATCCATGGCTATACTATCCCACTTCCACTTAGGGACATCTAGAGGTTGTAACAACCCAACCGGTTTCTGATGTTCAATCTTTATCCTCTGACACACTAGAGCACTCGCTATAGCTAGAATCGCCTTCGCTATTGCAAACTAGCTCTCTCGCTGTAGCGAGACCGTTTCTCGCTATTGCGAGAGGACTTGGCAAAATTTCCAGATTTCGAATTTTTCTAACCTTCACTTTCTTTCTTTTCCTTTCCTTTTCTTTTTCCCAGTTGTTACATTTCTACCCCTCTTAAAAGAAATTTCGTCCTCGAAATTTAAAAACTTACCTTAAGGGAATAATTCTGGATATTTTCGCCTCATCTCATCCGCCAATTCCCAGGTTGCTTCCTCAGATGTCAGACCTCTCCAGATCACTTTCACCAGAGGAATGCTCTTACTTCTCAGCTGTTTCAGCTTAGCATCCACAATTCTCTCCGGTTTCACTACATAGGAAAGATCTTCTTGCAATTGCACATGCTCATATTCTATGACATGTGAGGAATCTGGTAAATATTTTTTCAACTGGGAGACATGAAAAACTTTGTGTATTTGGGCTAGGTTAGGAGGTAAGGCTATTCGGTAAGCCACGGGTCCGATTTTCTCAAGGATTTTAAATGGACCAATATACCTAGAACTGAGCTTCCTTACCCTCATTGACCGACCTACTCCCGTCATTGGAGATATTTGAATGAATACATGGTCTCCAACCTCAAACTCTAACGGCCTCCTATGCTTATCAGCATAGCTTTTCTACCTACTCTGGGCCGTGAGGAGCCTCTTTCTAATCAACTCTATTTGTCGAGTGGTCTGGTCCACAATCTCAAGTCCTATCATACTCCTCTCACCTAACTCAACCCAACACAGAGGGGATCTGCACTTTCTCCCATACAAAGCCTCAAAAGGGGCCATCTGGATACTGGAATGGTAACTGTTATTGTACGCAAACTCCGCTAACGGTAAATACACATCCCAGTTCCCCTTCATTTCTAACACACATGCCCTCAACATATCTTCCAATGTCTGGATGGTCCTTTCAGTCTGACCATCTGTCCGGGGGTGATATGCAGTACTAAACCGCAATCTGGTCCCTAAGGCATGCTGCAATGACCTCTAAAAGTTCGATGTGAACTTGGGGTCTCTATCTGAAACTATGCTATTGGGTACTCCATGAAGTCGCACTATCTCTTTGATATACAATTGGGCCAATCTATCCAGTGTATAAGTAGCCTTAATAGTTAAAAAGTGTGTAGACTTCGTCAGTCTATCCACAACTACCCAAATAGCATCGTGTCCAGAGGATGTCCTGGGTAACCCCATGACAAAATCCATGGCTATACTATCCCACTTCCACTTAGGGACATCTAGAGGTTGTAACAACCCAACCGGTTTCTGATGTTCAATCTTTATCCTCTGACACACTAGGCATCTAGCCACATAATCCGTCACATCACTTTTCATCCCTGGCCACCAGAAAATTCTTTTCACATCTTGATACATCTTGGTGGCACCTGGGTGGATAGTATACTTACTCTTATGCGCCTCTTCTAGAATGCTTTCTCTCAACTCATTCTGACTAGGCACACAGATTCTATCCCGATATACTATCATGCCATCCTCAGACACCTTGAAATCTGAGGTCTTACCTTGGGTGATCTCATTCCTGATTCGTTTCAGGAACTCATCCTCTCTTTAGGCATCTAAGATCTGGGTTCTCAAGATATTTTCAATTCGGGTTTCACTCAGATATAATCTACCTGATACCACCTGACAAGAGAGGTTCAACTCTCTGAACTTCTCTAGGAGCTCCTGCTCCCTAATCATCATATGGGCTACATGGATGAATTTTCTACTCAGGGCATCCGCCACCACATTGGCCTTGCTTGGATGGTATTTCAACGCATAATCATAATCTTTCAAAAATTCCATCCATCTCCTCTGTCTCATATTGAGTTCTCTCTGATCAAACAGGTATTTCAGACTCTTATGGTCACTATAGATCTCTATGGTCGCACCATACAGATAGTGTCTCCAAATTTTAAGAGCAAACACTACGACAGCTAACTCCAGGTCATGTGTGGGGTAATTCTCCTCATGAGGTCTCAACGGCCTCGAGGCATATGCCACTACTCTACCCTGCTGCATCAACACACATCCTAACCCTTTGCCTGAGGCATCACAATAAACCACAAATGGTTCACTAGGGTCAGGGATAATCAGCACAGGGGCAGTGGTCAAACAGAGTTTCAACTCCTGGAAACTCTTCTCACATCTCTCATCCCACACAAAAGGTGTATCTTTCCTAGTTAGCCTCGTCAGTGGTAAGGCCATTCGAGAAAAGTCCTGAATAAACCGTCTATAATACCCTGCCAAACCTAGAAAACTCCTGACTTCGGTGATCGTTCTAGGTCTATCCCACTGTAACACAGCCTCAACTTTATGGGGATCTACCGCAACCCCATCTTGTGAGATCACATGACCTAAAAATCGCACCTCGGTCAGCCAAAACTCACATTTACTAAGTTTGGCATACAACATTTTCTCTCTCAAGGTGTCTAGGACTAGTCTCAAATGCCTCTCGTGCTCCTCAAAAGATCGGGAGTACACTAAAATATCATCAATAAAGACCACTACAAACTGATCTAGATACGGTCTGAATACCCTATTCATATAATCCATGAACACAGCAGGCGCATTCGTCAACCCGAATGGCATCACAAGGAACTCATAGTGCCCATATCTCGTCTTGAAGGCCGTCTTAGAGACGTCTTCAGTTCTCACTCTCAACTGGTGGTAACCAGATCTAAGATCTATCTTAGAAAACACAGATGCCCCAGCCAACTGATCTAACAGATCATCAATTCTAAGGAGAGGATATTTATTCTTGATGGTAACCTTATTCAACTCTCTATAATCAATACACAACCGCAAGCTACCATCTTTCTTTTTCACAAACAACACCGGAGCACCCAAAGGTGAAACACTAGGGCAGATGAACCCTTTCTCTAACAATTTCTCTACCTGCGCTTTCAACTCAGCAAGCTCGGCGGGAGCCATCCTGTAAGGAGCTTTGGACACCGGTCCAGCACCAGGCACTATGTTTATCGGGAACTCTAATTCTCTCTCAGGGGGTAGGCCACTAAAATCAAACTCTCTAGGGAAATCCTCCGGGAATTCCCTAACAATTGGGATCTCCTCTATCCCTTCTTCTACCTCAACCCGAATAGAGAAAAAGACTAGAAATCCTTGACATCCACACTCCAAATATCTCTCAGCCTGGGTAGTAGTCATAAAAGATAACTCAACTCCTACCCTAGGTATGGTCCCACAAGCAGGTAAGGAGATGGTTCGGTGTTCACAATCAAGTATAGCATTATTTGCAGCTAACCAGTTCATACCAATAATCAAATCAATTTCATAGAAAGGCATACAAACCAAATCAATAGTGGTATGACAATGGTTAAATTGGACAGTGACATTTAAGCAAGTATGGGAAGTAACCACGTGGCCTCCAGTGGGTGTAATGACAGACAAGTCAAATGGCAAGACACTAACGACCAGACCCAATTTTCTCACACAATCATAAGATATAAACGAGTGACTAGCACCCGAATCAAACATAGCAACTACAAGAAAGCCATTCACTATCAGCGTACTTCGGATCAAACTGGGAGATGCGTTGGCTTCCTGCTGAGTAAGGGCGAACACTCGGCCCTGGGTCTGTAGTCTAGGAGGAGGTGCTGTCTCCATCTGAGGACAGTGTCTAGTAATGTGCCCCAGCTTCCCACACTTGTTACATGTCATCGGAGACTGCTGGAAGGATGACTGGCCCCGCGGAGGTGGCACACCTCGCTGTGGCTTTCTATTCCATGGCCCTTTGCCTCTCCTCTTATTACTAGGGGTCAAACTAGAACCCTCCTCTAGTTTCGGCCTTTTCAAATCCGGAACCCTCTTCTGACTAGCCGTAGTCGCAGTAGGCATAATAACTTGCAGATTCGTCTCAATCACCCTACTGACCTCCACAAGAGTATTAAACTTCCTGATCCGCTGTGGAGTGACTCTGTCGCTAATCAGGGGCCTCAAACCAGTCTCAAACTGCTCACATCTCCAGGGTTCATCATCATACCTCTGGAGGTAAGAGGAATACCGAGACAGCTCTATAAACTTGGCCACATACTGGTCTACAGTCATCTCATCCGTCTGTCTCAAACTCATGAACTCCATCTCTTTCTTCTTCCTCACTGAACTTGGGACATACTTCTCATAAAATTCGACCAAGAAAGTTTCCCAAGTGATTGGTATATTCTTGGTTTCCATAAGAGGTTTTGCACTATCCTACCATCTATCAGCCTCCTTTTCTAGCATGAAGGTGGCTAGTTGGGCTTTCTGCTCAGTGGTACAATCCATCACTGAGAATATCTTCTTAAGCTGCATCACCCAAGCCTCCGCCTTATCCGCATCCAATTCCCCGTCAAACGAGGGTGGATTGTTCTGCCTGAACTGTTTCAATACTTTTTGGATAGGCGTCTGGGTCTGTGGAGCAGCAGGCTCCTAGGGAGGTATAGGTGGAATGCTGGATGTAGATGGTTGAGGTCCAGGGGCATCCCTTCTGGCTTCTTCTTGCCTAGCCAGGGTGTCTTGCAAATGCATGATCATATCATGCTGCTGCTGGGCAATGTATCTCTGTTGCTCCAGCATCTCTTGGTGCTGGCCCATCATGGCTTCATACCGATCAAGTCTATCCATGATGGCCTGCAGAGGATCCCTAGTCTCAATAGGAACCTCTGGCTCATCTCTCTGAGCCCTAGGTGGTCTGCCTCTGCCTCTACCCCTGCCCCGTCTAGTCTCAACCATGTCTAAAAAGAAATAGCAATCCTCAGTTCACAATAATATCACAACACTTATGCAAGGATGCTACAACTTCCATGACCATTCACACCAAATACAAGCAATTCACATACTTCAAGTTCCTAAACTTGAGCAAAAGTGCCTGAACCTTTGCTCTGATACCAAAAATGTGACACCTCAATCTACTACTGTTACCTAGCCTCTCACTGGGCTCGGTTCTACATGATTTCCAAAGATTCAACACCACTCCGTGGCATGTGCATGCTATGAACTGGGGTTTCATATACTCATCTTTTACCCCGTGGGTCCTGTAAACCCATCTCAAGCATCCTCAACTCAAACTCCATATAGACAACTCTTACATAGCATAAAACAAACCATAAGTCACAGGTATAGAGCCAAAAACCAGAAAAAATTACATTTCCTCACTTGGGCCCCAAAGTCATATTTTGGCTCTAACTTTGGAAAATCATAATTAATTGTATAAAAATGGGAATCTAGTAAAATTTAGCTCTCTAGAAAGCTCTAAGTGTTACCTTTACACTAAAAATGATTCCCAACCACAAACACAGCGTTTGGACCATGTTTGACATCGAAAATGGGAGGGAGGTCCAGCTGTCACTGTTTCTGGTGTAGCTTTCTGTCATGACATTCGAAAATTCACAACTAAATCCACAAAAATCCAATCTGGGCACATTATACCAATTTAGAAAGCTACGGATGTCTACTAGAGGAAAAAAATAAGTCTAGATCAGTTCAGTAGCTCCTACTCCCCGAAAACCGATGGAACAGTAACGGGGGTCAGGAAAGCTCCCTGATGCTGATATAGAACTTCAGTCGGTTCAATCTCTCTCTACAGACCTCCGATTTAGGTGATTCTAGTTCCTATAAGTCACTGTGGTAGTCTAGTTTATGTGTATAAAATTTCACCACATTTGGAATCCATTTGGTCTAAGAATGCCACAGATTTCATTTTCTGGTTGTATGAACAGTACATGACCAATCCCTTGAATTTTCCCAAATTCAACAATTCCCCAAATATTCTATAATCCTCTGAATATTACCAACTTTAGCTTCTCAAGAAGCTTTCTACAAACTCTAGAGACACGCCAAATTTCATGGCAAACGGAGCTCATCCGGTCATACTTTGACGGAGCTCTCAAAAATACCGGTTTTGGCACCCCATAGGTCTAAAACGGGTCTAGATAACTTCTCACACACTCTAGTCACTCATGGACAAGTTTAAAAGCATAACAATAGTCTATATAACAAGTCCATGTGGTCTAAATCAACATACATTCCGTTTTCACTATGCTACGGCAAAAAATACACTACTACATTCATGCATCAAAAGGGGTAAAACCCACATTTCCATTACTTTGGCTAATAACATAGTTCATACATCATCCTTTCATATTTATACACGTGTTACAAACTTTACATCTCAAAAATAGTGGGCACATCTTCATTTGGCACCACTTTACAGCATATTTACATCAAAATATCAAAATAAAACTAACATTTTCCTACACATGCTCCTAGGCTCCTTAGTGTGTGCTCGGTTCTCCTTGAGCTCCACCTAGCATATTAGTTGGGAGGGGAAAGAGGTGAGATTCAGGGAATCTCAGTAGCTCATGCACTCAATCAAGTAAGCAATCAAGGCATACAACAAGTCAAAGCATGTGAATAAGCACTTAGCCATTCTCAATCTACCAACACACAATGTACATGCTATGGAAATCACAACAATGCCAAAAATGGGCTCCAGGGACTTTTGGTCTAGCCTCACCCAAGTTTAAGGGACTTTTGGATGGCCTCACCCGAGTTTAAGGACTTTTGACTTGGCCTCACTCGTTTGAGACTTTTGGCCTTGTCTCACCTATCTCAAGGGACTTTCAGCTTCACCTCACCCATCTCAAGGGACTTTCGGCACTACTTCACCCGAGCAATTTCACATTTCAATATACAAGCATATTGGCATTCATTGCATCAAAGCAATAGCATATGGCAAATTCCATACAACAAGCATATACATAATCATACAATGACTATCATATCCAAGAATGCAACAAGAAAGAGTGAAAGAGAGAGCTACCTTTGGAGCCAATGCTAATACTAGCTTTTCCTTTCAATGTCTCCTCTCCCTCCTTAGGTCCACAATCACACCTTGATGGAGGTGTTTCTCTTGAGCCTAGACACACAAAAGCATGCAATTACTCTCTTATACTTTAATTTAGAGCAACCCTTCTATCACATACAAACCTAGGGTTCTCTCTCTAGAATGCCATTAACCCTTTCTCTCTCTCAAGCTCCCATGGTAGTGGAAAACCTCATTTTCAAAGAAAACACAAGGATGCAAAAGAGTTTTCCACTTTCCCTCTTCTGACCCATGCCCAAAATCCGTCCATTTTCATAAATAAAACCGCAGAAAAAGAGGGCAAAGGGAGGGGACCAGAGTTCTAAAGAGAAATGGGAGAAGTTACCTTACCTTTCCCTTGATCTTCCTCCTTCTCTTAATCTCTCACACTCTCCACGCCTCTTTTCTCTCTTTAGGTCGAAGCTTAGGGTAGATATGAGAGAAGAAATGAGTTTGGACGTTTAATGAAGTCTAAATCTCGCTATTTACTCTCTTCCGAACTGACTCTCGCTACAGCGAAAACTAACCTTCGCTATAGCGAGCTCGTGTAATCTGGCTTCGCTATGGCGAGGTGTAACCTTCGCTACGGCGAGCTCGTGTCAGTTTCATTCGCTATGGCGAGATTCACCATTCGCTATGGCGAAATCGCGTTAGTTCCAGACTTCACTCTCGCTATGGCGCACGCTACGGCGAGCAACTCCCTGGTTTTTGTATGGGCTGCTGCCAGCACTCCCTATAGCTAGAATCGCCTTCGCTATTGCGAACTAGCTCTCTCGCTGTAGCGATACCGTTTCTCGCTATTGCGAGAGGACTTGGCAATATTTCCAGATTTCGAATTTTTCTAACCTTCACTTTTTTTCTTTTCCTTTCCTTTTCTTTTTCCCGGTTGTTACAAGCATCACGGTTATGAATCAAGCAAAAATTGAAACAAATAACGTGATTAGACAAAGAAATTTAAAAACCCTAATTTCATGTTACTATTCTTCAAATTTTTATTTATTTATTTATTCAATATATATCAAAAGAATACTATTAACTATGCTCTATACTATTTGACAATAGTATTTTAAATTTCAATGAGAGATTACATAAATTAAATAAACTATAAAATTGTGCATCCTTGATATTCCAAAATAGTCATGGTTGTTTGTAAAGGAGAGAAAGATAGAGAGAATAACATGTTTGGCCCCTTAGGTTTTCCAGATAATCACACATAGAGAAGATGAGAGGAAAAGAGAGTTATGATGTGGGAGTTATTATAAGAGTGATTATGAAAGAAGATCATGTGTTTTAAAATTGTCTAACCACTTCCCCCGTAACTCTTATTTCTTAATTAGTTAGTTTTGTAATATGAAATTATTGACTACTAATGGGTTGTAAGTTAAGGACTTTATCTAATAAGTTTATATATAATTTAACCTATCACAAATTATATACAATTAATTAGGACCTAATCTGTTCTGGGTTCAGCACTTAAAATAGAACTAATTGCTTAATTAACTTTGTAATTTTTTAATAATTAATTAATATTAATCCATAATTAACTGATAAAATTAATTCAACATGGCATGGAGACATTTAATATACAAAATAAAGAAAATACAATAAAAAATGGAATAAAAATAATTTTAAAGATAAAAAATAATTTCTATACCTTTACTTTTTTAAAAAAGTAATAAAATAAAATGAAAAATGTTAAATAATAATGACAATAACATGATAAATATTGATCTCGGTGCCAAACGAATCTCGTAAGAGATGAGAAAGGAAGAAGCTCTTGGAAGCTTGCTAGAACTCATCCCTACCACAAATATGTCGACATCCTTTTTTGCCAAGAATAAAATGAAATAGGAGGAGAGGAGTGAGGGAGGAAGGTTTTGTTTCAGGGTAGATAATGTGAGTGACATGTGGCTGATGGGGATTGGATAAAATTACATTTTGTCCAATTTTACGATCTGTTTGGTTTGACGATTGGAAAATAGAAATGAAATCATTTGCATATCTTTGTTTGGTTGACAGAATCTTTTACAGCTCGGGAAAGGCAAGCAGAATGAAAGCTTCCGTACTGTAGCCCGTGAATGGAAGGAGAGCACCTTGCTAATTTGAAGAAAAGTCCATTTTGCCCGGGTGTTTACTGAAGCAACCTGTCTCTCAGAGCCTGTCTTCGTCCTTCATTGACTCATCCTCCAGCATCTCGTTCAGTTTGCACTAACCAAAAGGAGAGAAAAAAAAAAAAGTTGCAAGATACATACTAATGCATTTTGCAAGAGACCGTAAAATAATAATAGAGAAAAAATTGAAAGAAAGGGAAGGCAAATTCATATGAAAAGAGGGAACTGTTTCATCATGCATACTTGAGCCGCCGCCGCCTCGGAGCTTCAGCGATGTGGAGAAATTAAACTCTTCAACCATCAAAGACCATGAACAGGTGCATGCAAATAGAAAATGGGGCACCTGAGTTTCAATTTCGAATCGCCGTCGCCACCACCTTGAATTATCGTCATGTGAGTTACTTGAGCCACGACCTCGGAGCTTGAGATTCAATTTCGAATCGCTGTCGTCGGAGTTGCTTGAGCCACAGCTTCAGAATAATCGAAGGTGAAAGTTGGGGAAGCGTTTTGCACGGCGCCAGTGCGTTTTGAATCTATTTTGTGCACGCAAAAAAAAAAAAAAATGATATTTAATATTTTTAGCTAAAGGAATCGTGAGTTTTTAAAATAAACATTTTTTATTTCGTCAGTTTTTCAACTAAAAATATTTATTCTCTTTATTACATTTTATTTTTCATTTTTATATATTTTTTATTTTATTAAATATATAAATATAAAAATATTTTATTTACTTTCAATATCATACCAAATAAATTGATTCTTTTTCATTTTATTCAATAACCAATCTTTAATTTCATTGAAACATTTTTTATATCTTATTTCCCATTATCCATTTAAAAAAAATGGCATGTGTCCAAGACAATACAAGCCACCCAAATTATTTATTTATTTATTTATTTTTATTTTTTAACTTGTGTTCTAAGACACCTACATATGTTGGGAAAAAAATTCTTGCGTATGGTAGTCCCGATCTGTCTTCGAACCTATTTTAAATTATTGTAAATAATGCATTTGAAATTAAAAAAAAAAAATCTTGTGCATGGTAATCCAGACCGACAACACACAGAGAAAAATTAAAAAAAAAAAATTCCAGCACCATTAAACTTAACACTTGTCAGTAAATGAAAAAAAAAAGATATTTTAGATAATTAATAAAAATAAAATAATAATAATATATGTAATAAAACAAGCACTCTTTGAACCTATTTTCAATTAATGTAAATAATGTATTTGAAATTTTCTCATCTTATTCCCTATGGTTTGGAAAATATCTTCATTTAACTCACCTGAAGTTTGCTTTCTATAATTAGTTGCAGAGATTTCTATAGGAACAACCACTTAGTATTAAATTAGTAATTTAATATGCACTAACATGCAAGTTAATTTTTTTAATTTATTTTTTAAATTTTCAATAAAAAAATAAATCGTAATTATTTTTATCAAAAAACAAATATATTAATTCCAATTATTATGAGTGGCCAAAAAATCGTAGTGATAATGAGGAAAAAATTATAAAAAGAATTAGTGTATAGGAAAATAATTATTCCCTCTCTTGAATCACTATTTTTTTATTTTGTTTTTATTTTTTTTTCTATTTTTGTTTATTATTATTATTACTACTACTATTATTATTTTTTTCCTAACTAGATTCTCATCAATCACTTTTGAATAATATAAATAAATATCACATAATAAAATTAAAAAATAATTAGAATATACATTATAGGTAACCAATAATCAATGAAAAGGAAATCGATTCAAGAAAGTGATTTAATAATAATAATAATAATAATAATAATTGAAGAAAATGACTTACGAAAATTAAAGTAAAAATAAGAAATTAACAAGTAAAATAAGAGAGAAATTTTAAATAAACTTCTTTATAAGAAACAGAAACATATTAAGAGAAATAACTAGAGTTTCAGGAATTCACAATTATTATATGTGCATTCACAACATCAACTTCCATCCACAATAAAAATGACTTTATGGAGTTCATGTATCACACTACTATCATATACACCACACATATATTTAAAGCATACCTCATAATTGAAAGTTTTAAAAATTAAATATTTGTTTTCCCTCATAGGACAACAAAGTAAAAATTACTTAAGACAATTTAAGACTAAAAAAAAAAACATAGCCAGAAAGTAAACAGAAGTTATTATTTTGTTATGTATAAACTCACCAATAAAATTAATAGTAAAGATATCTTTTCTTGCTAGTTCAAGATAAATCTTCGATTGGAGGAAGATCTCTAATGTCATCTATAATTACATTTAATATGAAATTAATATTTTAATTATTTAATTAATATCTGTAGTTATTAATTTCACTAACCTTAGCACGTAAAGCACTAATTTTAATTTAAGTTTCTAAATATAAGTTTATCAAATAAAATTTTCTAAATTTAAATGATAAATTACCTTATACAGAACAATGAATTGAAAATTAAAAGTGTTCATTTCAAACATAAACGAGAACCAAAAGTCCCCCAACTCAAGACTCACCATCGGCCAAAGAGAAAGTGAAACACACAGTTGCACAAATAGCCACCATTAGAGGGAGGAGGAGGCTGAAAGAAGGAGGAAGAAGAGAGGAAAGTGAAGCAAACTCAAAGAAGATGAGAGAGAGCTCACCATCCCCTCTTCCACGGCCACCGCGGTTGGAAGGCTGGAGGTGATGGCGGAAGCAACAAGTAGTAGTCCGAAGCAAGAAGACGACAGCACGAAGGGCCAGTGGCGGAGCTCACAGCCCCCACGTACTGCACAAAAAAAAGGAAGGAAGACGCTGCTCTTGGGTGCCGCTGTAGCTTCGTGCGAATGAAAAGGAGAAAGTATGTTGGCAAAAAAAAAAGGAGGAGGAGAAGAAAGTAGAACGAAAGAAGGAAGGGAAATTAAAAAAAAAAAAAAGGAAAAGGAAGATTATTTATTTTGTATTGATAATTAAGCATTCTTTTTTTTTTTTTATACTTTTAGTCCTTAGTTATCAGGGATTTAATTGAAGTTTAACATTTTAGGTTATTACACTTACTTAATCTGGGAACGTCACACAAAATAAGCAATTCAGAATTGTCTGCTTCGTAATTACCAATAATTAATTTGATGTCATGTTTTAAGGCCGCAAGAACACTGAACAGTCACAATAGTTTTACATTATGCCATATCATATGTCTTTATTAATTATTTGTTAACCGACTTAACTTAATGTAAGAACTAAAAAAAATGTGTATGATGTTAAAATTTTAGAGAACTAAATTTAAATAATATGTATCTTTGGATGACTATGTTATTAATTCACTCAAATTTTTAAATTAAAAAATTAGAGTGAGAGCTATTGTGGAGAAAATACAATAGGACTAGTCTTGGGTGCAGTTTTTTATGTTTTTGCTATTATCTTTTTTAATTAAAATATGATAAGTATAATATTTTTTAATAATATTATAACAAATATGCAGTTTAATCGAAAAATCATATAATTATTTACACCAATTATAAATTTGTCATGATATTAGTAGAGAATTATATATTTATCATATTTTAATTAAAAAAATTAATAACAAAGATATAATTAATTATATATAAACTTCTTTCAAATACAATATATTTGGAAGACTAAATTATTACATGGCCTTTGAATTATTTTCCTTATTTGTAAATGTGATAAGCTTCCAGTTGTTTTTGGTTTGATATGTGACAAGAATGAAACTGATCTCCTACAAAGCTGTTGGAGCCCAAAGATTATTTTGTTGGGCTTCAAGAAATGGAGCCCATATTAACCACCGCTAGGGCCATAATAAACTGGAACCCCATGATCCTGCTTTATATGTTGTGGTGCTAACACAACGTCGCACACAAACAGATATGTATAAGGTTCATGTCCTTCATTTACTCTCAATTCAATAAAATTATTAAGTAATTTTCTTAAAACTTTTTAATTACATTATCAATTTGACCAAAAAATTAACAATCTAACTTGTATCAAGACTTCTCTAACCTTACATTTTAACTACTTGAGCCATATGTCAATGGCTTTGTTCATAATTTAATGGCTTGAATGCAATTTTGATCTTTTTAGTTTTATAAAAGTTTTAACTTTGATCCCTAATTTAAAGCAGAAAAGGTTGTTCTCTCTCTTTTTTTTTCTTTTTTTTTTTCAAATAATCCAATTTTGTCCAATATGTTGTTCTCCTATTTTTTTTTTTTAAAAAAGAAGATAACATTATCTGATTTTAAACTAAAAGAATCAAATTAAAATTTTTACAAAATTAGAGGAATAAAAAATGTATTTAAGCCAATTTTAATTTCTTTCACTTTGGTTTTTACTTTTGATATTATGGTCTTCAAGTTTGTGTAATACTAAATTTCTTCTATGGATGAATTTATTGGGACAATAATTTTCCCACGTCAAATTAATTAGAGTATTACATTTAGAATTTTTCAACTATTAATGTTGATATTGTTATCAATATTTTCCACAAAACAGTGATAGTGATAGAATGTACAAATCTGACTTTAGTGAAACAGAAATTTCATGAAACTTATAATATAAAAAATGGATGTTCCAGTCATAGAAAAATAATATGATCAACTATTTCCTTATCATTGTAATAGCATTTGTGATAGTTTTGAAATAATATGGCAAAAAAGAAGGAAAAGGTTAACACGAGTAAAAGTTATATATTTGACTTGGTTTTTAAAACATAATCATAATTGAGGTTGTTGACAGTAATTTATAACCCTAAAATGATCACAAAATATACATCTTTACATTTATCAAGTCATTAATATGTGAGTTAGATTGTCAAATCCATATGACAGATTAGTCAGAGATAAATTATTTGTTTTTCTGTGACTACAAATGGATGTCGCACTGATATTACTCTATAATTAAGAGATTATGCTATCAGTGGGATTATGCATCATTTTTATAAATATAAAATCTAATTTTAAGGTTTTGGGAGAAATGCTTCATATAATAAATATATTTTTATAAGGTGTTATGATTGCTTTGCCCCAAACAAACGCAAACGACATTCTTTGAAAACAAGTTGCACCAAAAAAGATTCTCGTGGTAATTACCTTACTTGGTTAGATCGAATAGTTATATGAGCTTTAGAAATTACTAATTAGGATCAAGGGATGTGTTTGCCGAAGATAAAAATGGGAGGATGAAAAGGCGGAGAATAAAAATAATGCCTTTTTTTTTTTTAATAAGAGGTTTATCACCTGAGAAGTTGGAGTTGAGACAAAAGTGAATAGTATAAAGAAGGAACGCGATTAAGTTCACCTCAATGTACCCAAAAAAAAAAAAAAAGAGTTTGCAAATGCCGTATTTTTTAACTATAGCACTGATAACTCCAAATGGTTGATCTAGTGGTTAAAGGAGTATTTTTTTTTAATTTAATTACTTGGATTCAAATCTTGGAGTTAGCTTAAAAAAAAGGAAAAAATTTATATATAATTTCTTATATCTATTCTATTAAATTTTGTAATTAAAATATGATAAGTATATAATTTTTTAATAATATAACAGCTGTATAATTTTTACAAATAATTATATAAATTTTTAATTAAATTATATATTCATCATATTGTTATTGACAGATTATATACTTATCATATTTTAATTAAAAAATTTGATAGTTATAATATAAAGAATTAATACTTAAGTTTAATATTTGAAAAAAAAAATATTTTTCTTAAAGTATTGGGCTGATAGAAGGAGTGCATCCTAAAAATTTGTAGAAGAGAAATTTAGCGTCAATTAATATACAAACTGACCCAAAGATACTTTTACCGTATAAAAAAGAGTTATAAACCTATTCAAACGTTTTTTGTTTCTTTTCCCTCATTCTCCATCTTTTATATTTTTAAGCGTTGGAAACTATGATGTAGATATTTTTATCACATTTCTCTCATTGTAATTATCTTATTTTACTTAAATCTATATTTATTTTTATAGAATTTCTTTTAGTGTGTTCTCTCCGGTTCACACGAATAAACTAAATACATCATGAACATTAGTAACAGGAGGCATAATGCTAGTAACGACTGTTGAAAATGTGCTGGTAATGTTTATTAACGTATTGGTAACCCGCTACTAGATGATAGTATCATGTTGTTATACTAGCACTTTGAGACTCAACACGTTGTAACTACACAAGGCCTTACGACTGAAAATGGTTCACAGACCGAGGGCTAAGTGAAAGCTTTCTATCTTAGCATCTACGGGGACTGGGTGGCTAACTATTATATTGCATCGAGAAAAATGTATGAATATAAGAATATTTTTGTATCACTTACTTGCTAGAGTAAGGAAGACAGCCCCTGAAATTAATGGAGAAAAATACGTCGTATAGAATATAAATCCTACAATTGGTTTCTGACGATGGGAGAAAAGGAAACCCTGTGCGATCAGATGTTATTAGTAACTGATTAATTACATTAATAAACCGTTACAACGTGATGCCCAATTGTTACTGACGTACCTTGATATAGTAAGTCAATGTAACTTGGGCAATTTAATAGTGTATATTAATGGTATTGTAAAAGTAATCTTTTCAGGCTTTACCATGTGAAAATTAAGTAATCGTCCACCTAGCTAGCCGCTTCTTTTAGTGCATAATAATAAAGGTTTTCTGCCGTCAGCAGAATTTTGACTTTTGGGTTTTTTTTTTTCAAAAAATAATGCTGTTTTATCCATCTAATTTATTTATTTTTTCCATTTGAAATTCCTTTTTTTTTTGTGGGTTAATTTGGCTCCATTTTTAAATTCTATATACTAATTAATTCATCTTGACGATGCCTATCCATTACATTTTCCTCGCCAACGAAGAAGGTGATCAAATATTATAAGGATTGTTTAAGGACCATTAATTAAATAGGCATCCTTAGTTTTTGGCAGATTATATATCACTCTTATAAATCCCTTTACTTAACTGGATATGAACTTTTACACTTTAAAACAACACAAAAACAGTTCTTCTTCATTTCTTTTTACCCAGTGTAATTTGATCACTCCATGTCCTTTATTGCTTGAAGCACCGCTTGCTTCACCACTTGTGCGTCCATGCTCTCATTCTCCTGACTCTGCAAAAATCATTTAATATATTTTTTGTCAGATAGTTATGAAATTAACTATATATATATATATATATATCCTAAAAGTATAAAACAGACGTATGTAGTACCGAATGAAGTTGTTTGCTTTGTTGGCTGGTTCAAGCCATGCAACTACACAAAATGGCAAATGA
Source organism: Erythrophleum fordii (assembly GCA_032878935.1). Classification (NCBI taxonomy): domain Eukaryota; kingdom Viridiplantae; phylum Streptophyta; class Magnoliopsida; order Fabales; family Fabaceae; genus Erythrophleum; species Erythrophleum fordii. The sequence continues at coordinate 4,911,800 of JAVQMF010000048.1, read as the reverse complement.
ATCTATGTATGGGAGCCACCTATTATTATGTCAGTAGTAATTCCAAGGGGAAATTTTAAATTTGTGGCTCAAAAACAAAACTGAACAACCCAGACGTGATGTTCTTTTTCTTTTGTAATTATTGCAGAACTCATATGAATTATTTAAATGGGAAAAGGAAAATACCATAAATAGAACTAAAAGAAATGACAATAGATTATGCTAATATTATATGATTAATTTTGTCTTACTTCTCCCCCCACAGCTTCTAGCTGAAAGGCGTCTTCACAAGAAACCCTAGCATCAAGCACTTCAAGTCCAAGCACTCCAAAGGCTTCGAGTATTGAGACGAGCATTCCAGGGCAATTCCTTTCTGAAAACACATTAATCAGGAAACCCCTTTCTAGGGTTTCCACAGTTACCTGCCAAATTATCCCAAAATATAAATATGGAAAGGAATTAATGGATTGTATTATATATTAATTCTCTAAGAAAGAATATATATATATATATATATATATACATATACATACATATATATATAGACACACACACGCACACTCAATAAGCACCATAGGTAATTGATTTTGGGAGGTTGAAGATCCAGTACTGCTTCCAAGTTCTGCGTTCAGACCCTCCACTTTTTGCTTCAACTCCCCTATGTATTTGGAAGCATCCACAATAATTGAGGCTTTGTTCATCTGCCAAATCAACAGACAAATGAATATGATTAATCATGTCAACGATTGAAATTTTAATCCTGAGAGCTCAAGCAGAATTTTAATAATATGTTTGGATTGAGAAGAATGGATGAGAATAGAAAAAAAAGAAAGGTTTGATTTAGATTAGGAGAAGATCGAAATCAAAATATATTTCATTCCTCTTGATTCTCCTCCATCCTCCCTGAGCAATCTAAACATACCCTATAAGATATTAATCGAATGCCTAAGTATTGAATATTGCTTCAACTTCTTTAATTAGCATATAGAGTGAATTACAGCACTAGAATTTGTGGCAGTTCGAAGCTGCTGCAACTTGTGTTGAAGAGCAGCCTTTTTCCGCTCCCTGGAAGCCATGTATGCTTCTTCTTCTTCTTCTTTCTTCTTTCTTGTTCTCCCTCTTATCACTTTCTTTCTGTCTGCTTGGTTTTGGTTTTATCTCCTTTTTCCATCCGAGGCTATGAGGGCTTTTCTTATAGAGAGCGTGAGCTTACAAAAAAATATGTGATCCCTTGTCTGTTTCCTTCATTTCTCTCACAACATGCTATTCCAGTCCCCATTGAATTACAAATTTAACCTCACCATTTTCTCCTATTATATATGCCATTTTTTTTTTCAAAAAGGTGAACGTTGGTTAAGCTATCAATGTGTACAAGTCACTAGTTATTTGTGGATATGAGGATCTCAGCGTAAATTGCATATCTTTTTTTCCTTGTGATAAAAGTGGCCTTAACGCGGAGAATCTAAATTTTTAAATGCTTACAAATATATATATATATATATATATATATAGTATGAGATATATGAAAATTTTAGTATTTATAAGTTAGTTAAGAACTTACGATACCCAAATTTACAAATTTCCGTATATTTTATTCCTAAATGATTTATAAGTATCTTTTAGATCTGAACAACTAAAATTCACATATACTTGACTATCTAAATTGCAATTTTCTCTACCCCTGTGATTTGAATCCGAAACCTTGATGATAGGGCAAAAGCCAAGGATGAATTTGAAGGAAATATCATCTTATTGTATGAAACTAAAAAATTATTATTGTTTTAGTTATTATAATCGAAGGTATTCTCGAATTTTGCCCTAATTATTTTTCATTAGACAATAGTAAAGGCGTATTCCTTCACATCAAATTGATTACCTAAAATTTTATTCTCAAAGTACTTTTCAATTAAAAAAAATCTAAAACAAGTTGTTTAATACCTCTTCTCACCAATTAATTAAGCTTACCCTTTTGGGAGGAACATATCATTAATTTGACGGTTAAGAAATAGTTGGAAATAATAATATATACAAAAAAAGGTTTGGTAATTTGGTTGGGAAAAATAAAATAGCAATGAATAGATATAGCAGATATCATTTTTTTTTTTTTTACAATTTTAGGTCATATTATAAGCTTAAAGAGTATAAACAAAGGTGCATGGTGGAAATAGGGTTAGAGATGATAATGTTTAGTGTGCAAAATATTTACGTTTGATTAGGAGTAACACACGGCTTATCAACATATTGAATGAACATATTAATTATTCAGAGATAAAATGTTAAAGGTTATTTCAGTAAAAACGTTATATAGGAGAGAAAATAAATAGGAAAACACGAGTTGTAGAGATCACAGAGAGAGAGAGATGAAAATGAAGCCCCGTGAGAAGAGTTTGGAGGGATTGACAGCTAAACAAGCTTTGACGCTTCCTTCGCTGTTTTCGATGCTTATCATCCCTTCATGCCTTCATCTTCCGCCACTCTCATATTTCCCATGCATCTCCCTCTCCCTCCCCATCACGTGCGGATTCCATCAACGCGTTTTGCCCACAACATCAACTAAAACACATAAACATTCTTCCATCTTCACTTTTCTTCTCTCTGCACGTGACCTTTTCTCTCTCTTGCCTCCTCAACCATAATAATTGAATTATATTTCTTTAAGACAATGTACTTTAACAAAACATATTTTAACTATTTAATTTTTTATTTTTGTAACTATTGAATTTAGTTCTTGGAAGTTTTTAATTCACTGCTTGTTATCACACGTCAATAAATACATAATGAATAATGTACATGTTTTAGGGATTAAAAATTTTTAAGAACTGAATTATGTATTTTTTAAGATTTAAAATCAAATAATTGAAATATACATATTTTGATAAGGACTAAAAAAGTACATTTCTGCATATGTCTTTCTTAATATTCTCTAATGAGCAAGTAATAGATTCATCCTAATACGATAAAGAGAAAATTTAAGTATAATTTTTAATTATTTTTATTAAAATTTTCAAAAAAATTATAATAAATAAATTAATATTTTTTATAGCTCAATATCAAATGATTGAATTTTTTAAAATTTTTTCAATATGTTATATTTTTATTAAAAAAAACTTGATTGTAAATATCTAAATAACTTTATAAGTTTAGTTTATATACATTATTTGTAAGCAAAGACTCATAATTAAATTATTTAATATTATTTGCTAAATTGATGTTTAATACATTTATTTCTAATATACGTGTTAAGAAAATATCATATTTATACTGACAATCTAAAAAATCATATATACATCAGCTTACTTCCTTATTAGAGAAAGAGAAATCAAATTATCAACTTGACTTCACGATTGATTATGTCCAATCATGATCTGTCTCTGTATTTGTGCCCTCTATATATTAGTTATTGAATTTCTCATTTGACTGTTAACTTTGATTCCTATAGTAATCAATTGAAGTCCAATCCCCATAATATGTATTCTTAATAATTAAGGATAACACATTAATACTTGACTTATTGCCTGTTTGATTTCAAAGGGTAACAAGAAGAGAAAATCCTAAAGCCAGTTGCAGTCCAGATAATATGAAAAATCAGCGAGCATGATATTACCAAAATCTCCTTCCTTTTTTAATTAGTTCCTAATATATACTGATGGTTTTCTGATGCGAAGGTTTGATACCTCAACTCATTAAACAAAGAAGTATATTATATTAATTACCCAACTAACGGTATTGAGGGTTTCTAATAGCCTAAAATATATAGAAGCACATAGACACTATATCAGCTGTAAACGTAATATATTTTGTTGCGGTCAGGGAGGAACCATCCAAAAGTATATATATATATATATATATATATATATATAAATGCATGGAAGATATTTCGGTGATATTCTTAATTCTTCAAAACACTACTATATTATTGAAGTGCCATGATCCCTAGGGAAAATAAAGATGGAATGAAATGGTAACTCATAAAACAAATACACATATTACATATATAAAACAATTTGGCACTTCTATAGGGCATGAACCCAAACGCTGATCAGGTAATTACTTACCACGTACCTACCTCTATTCACGTGTGTTCCCACAAATCATCATAATGAAACAATCCTCAGCGCGCATCAAAATAAATAATTGTCTTCGGCCCCAAGCTAGTTTCATTTTTGTTCTTTATGAACATAGGGTTCTTGATGTCCTGGATCCGACTCTCTCTCTCTCTTTCCCACAATAGATAGACTATGGTATAATATTGGCTTCATAATTATTACTATTAATTGATTGATAATTCTGTGATTGGATAATTTAATAAACATAATATAGAGAAGATGCCCTTAACTTTATTCTTCAAGAATATAGGTTCCAATGACCCGTTCCAGGTCTTTCTCTTCCTTTTTTTCTATTCTTTATTCTTTTTTTTTTCTTGAAAAATTACGCTTAACTTGTCATCAAAATCTTTGCCTATAATTTCAATGTGTAATTTATAAAAAATTATAATTAATCCTTTGATCTAATATCCCCATTTTGATAACTCCTTATCGTCTAATCAAACATTAAATCTAGCTAACTCAGTTGAATAAAAGTACATCGCACGTTATTCCTCTTCCTTCTGCAGACCATGCCAAATCTTTTGGTCCTTCCTATCTGATTGTCCATAGTGCTAGCTATAGTTGGTTTGAGATTAGAGAGAAAATGAAGATTGAAATGAGTGAACTAACGAAGGAAAATTGATGTTCTGATAGGACAGGTATGTGCAATGCACATGTGTTTAACTCATTTAGATGTAATGTTCAATTTAGACGGTAAAGAAGTTATTCTCACGGTGTTAATACATTATAGAGAATCAATTGTGATTTTTTTTATTGTAAAATTGGAGGAAAAGATTTTTTTTTTCCAATAATACAGATTATACATTGACGCTACCATAGTATAATATTAACTGGATGATTCTATGATTGGATAATTTAAAACCTCATAAGCCCGCAACAAATTATGCCACCCACAATAAACTCTTGATGGTAAGAGGAATTTTCTTCCCACTTGATTTAATAATCTGTAAGAGATTGATGACTTAAGATCGGATTAAAAGAGCAATTATTTGAAGACTAATCAGCAACACGTGCTTGCCTTTTTGCTTGACTGACGTAATGATCAAGAGTTCGGAAGCATTATTAATTTGGAAGATATCGAAAAGCATTTATTTTAATTAATTAAACTAAGAAATTAATTAATGGGTTCCATAACTTTAAAATAATCCCTCTACCAAGAATGACTTGATGCTTATCAGTAATGAAATATACACTTAAGAATTTATAAGTTTCGAACTGTACTAGCTAGTTTATGCCTTTTGATTATAATAAAAACAGTTAAGTATTCTACGTACGTACGTACATATAAGAAAAGCCAATTACTAACAATAGGAACTGCTTTATCCTAAACAAATGTTTCTTTATTTATTGCGACTTAAAATTTGCTTTATTGGAAAAACGCAGATAGATAAGGAAATCAAAACTAAAAGGAACACAAGCATATAATTTAATTTGAGACAATTTGTATGTGTACGTTGTATATCTATCACTTCAATCAGAATCAAACAAATTCCAGCAAGGTACAATTCATGTAGAACATTTTGCTTAATTCTCATAATAAGGGACAGCTTTGGTCTATTATTGCTGTCAGTGGGAATTTGAATTGGATTTCGCTTAGGTTACATATAAAAGTTTAGGTCTCTTTCCGCATGAATCACAATACAATTAAGAAAAAAGCCCATCATAACACATACCGATTACATGTCCTATCTCTCTTTTGTTAATCAATAAATTAATGAATATTTATTCAACAAATTGTTGTTCTGTAATCTTGCCTTTTTATCAGAATATTATCTCCGGTCCATAGGATAATAGTGAAGAAAATGATTATGTAATCTTCCAATATATCAGACAAAATGAATAATAATATAAATAGTGCAAATTTTGGAACCCTATCTCGTGACTAGCCCTGTCTCATTTTTTCCATTCCTTTTTTTTTAATTAATATGCTTATCTCCTAAAGGAGTTAAGAATTAAGAATAAGCACTCCAAGGTAATGGGCTTTTTTTGTTTTTTTATTTGACTACTGGAGAATTCTGTGTGCTAAAATATTCCTCAAAAACCACAGTTATTTCTTGCAGTGGATCTAAATTTTTCGATTTTCATTGATGAGAGTTTGATCAGAGCAATAGTAACTGGAAGAATATACATAGGAAAAACCCCACTCCTTTCTCTTGTTTTGGCAGATCGATGTATAGTGTCTTGATATAGGAGAATAATGATGAGCGTGCACAGACAACGTCTTGGTGTCTGTCAGTAAGCAAGCTCGTGAGAGAGAGAGAGATTAAAAAAACAACTAGACATAAACAAAGTTTGTATAGTTAACAATAATTTTCTCTACAGATACATGTCAAATTGTCAACAGAAATTATATAATAAAACAAACAAATAAATAAGCTTATTCACGAGGAATGTGGTTTCATTATTGACTTAATATGGAATTAAATATATAGGCATTGAGGCTCACGTTGAGCGCATGCAATACAGATCCTTATGAAATTGATAAATGCTAGCAATAATGGAATTTGGCACAGACTATCATGCTGCTATAGCTCCATATAGCATCAACCAACGTATATAGATAACATGAGTATAGCAAATATGATTGTAGGGTTGCAAGGATCACGTCCACCTCTTTAGTGCCTTGACTAGTCAAGATATATATATATATATATATATATATATGTATAACACTCATTTCTTTTGAAAAATGATTTAATTGAACGTTTTTTATTATAAAAATATACACAAAATTCTAATAATCAAAAAGCTATTGCATCTTTTTTTTTTAACTAAAATTTTTTATTAATCTCTACATATATTGGCTTCTTTTCATTTGCAAGAAAATGAAAGATTTGACGTTAGTAGTTGCGTGAAAAGTCCTCTCATTCCCCATGTATTTTCATCTATAAAGTGTTAAACTATTCTATCATTGAGGGGTTGAAAAGCGAAGCTAACTAAACGGACTGCCATCATTTTTAAAATTGGATTTAGTTGTAGCTAGCTTTTTTTTTTTTAAGTTAAAGGAGCTCTCTGTGGGTTATTATATGGAAAGGAAAACCATATAAATTGAGAACTTCTCAAAAAAAAAAAAGAGGAGAGTAATTTTTTTCCCTAAAAAAAAGACAAATCTTAGACCCCCCCCCCCTCTTAATAACCTTTTAAAATTTCAAAATAAAAAATAAATCCCTCAACTTTTACATTTTAAGAAATAGGTTTCTTTAAATTACCTCATATATAATGCCTTCTCATATCGTCTTAAACTAAATAAGTTGATGTTAGCAACAAATGGGAGCTAGCCATGTGTCAATTACATAGGAGAGTTTGAAATGACATATGAAGTAATAATATATAAATGACTTAAAGTTGAAAGAGAATTTTGCATTTTTAAAATAAAAAAACAACCATAACATCTAGAAAATCCGATTTCCTATAGCTATAGCAACTCTCAAGGCTGAGCCCTAATTAGCTATAGCTACTAAGTGATGAACTCTGAACTCTAATATATAATACATTCTCTAGCCAAGGCACGATTAATTATGAATTTATGATAATTGTTTAGGGCAGGCAATATTCCTATAATTGGGCATGACTTGTTGGGTATAGGTGGGGTCAAATTAAGCCAATGACAGGTGATGTTTAAGTCACCAAAGTCCAAAAGGGACATGCCACCACCACCACTCTAGCAATTTCTGTTTGCTCGACGTGAGACTTGTGAGTGACATTCAGGTTCACGGGCTAGAGTTCTACTTACGAAACACAAGAAGTGCTTCAAGTAATCTCATGGAAAGAAATTCCATTCCCATATAGTACAATTGTGACTTTGTCTCTTTTCCTCACATGTGGGATTTAGCCAGCAATACCTACTGATGGAAACAACCAAACTCCATCGCACAAAACATCAGGATCCTTAAAATTATGGACACAAATATTGATATTAATATGAGACATGTGACAGATAATAATAAATACATAGTGAACAAATTTTAAATATTTATATGTAATTTCAAGTATAATATCCAAGTGTCCAATTGATATTCTTTTTAAAATAGTATTCATGATAAGATAATTGTTTTGACAAAAAACTAAGCTACTTCAATCTTTGATGATTGTGATTATCGATTTAAAATTCTATAGATTAGTACATAGTTTTGTTTCAACGGCACATAGAATTATTCTATTCTTAAAAGACTATTTAATATCATTTTAATACTTCTAAAAGTGAAATTAGAATAATATCATACTTTCAAGTATTAAAGTGATATAAAAAATCTTTAGAGTATCAAATTGGTAATTATATTACACATTTTTTAAGAACTAAAATGGATTTTTTTTGGTTTTTTTTCTAAAAAAATTATTTAGGTCCCAAGGGCAGCTAATATGAGTGGTAATATCCCCACCTAATAGGAGCCTCGAAACTTTCTACAGAGGAAATGGAGACAGCAACCCGTCGAGGCAGTATGCTGCTAATAAGTGATGCCGAACGACAAGGCTAGTTTTCAATCAGTGTGACAGTAGTGATGGATGTGAAACGATTGGTCACCCACTCCTAAAAAATTGGCTGCAATATACCCTCAAACATCTTCTTGAAAAGCCTTTAATTTGTTTATTTCCTTTTCTGATAGAACAAGAAATGGTGAGCTAGCAGATTAATTGTACTGGATTTTGAAAAATGAATAAATCATGCAGCCCATGACCATAGGATAAGGTATTGGTGCAATATATAATTCCCATGAAAGTTGGAGATGAAGCTTATTGCAGTTTTGTGGTCCCTTTCACAATAGAAAGCCTAGGGCACGCCTAGCAAAATAATTCAGAATTAGGTTGATGTTTGGACTGGGGAATACATTAACTTCAAATGAACAATAACTTTAAATCTGTGCCATATTATACTACTGCATGTAATTGAGATTGGCATTCACAATTGGAATATTTTGTGTGTGTGGTTGATAGTAATTAATTCAGATAGTTAATAAATTAGTAAAACTGGGAGGATTAGTACTGTTAGTAATATTAGCACCAAGAGATGGTTGAATTGGATTGAGGAAATTTTGAAGAATTTTTTTTAACTAATTTAAAACTTCTTTTTTGAAAGAGCAAATATGAATTTTGATTGAGTAGCTTATCCGTTTAAAATATAAACTTATTTTGGTAGAATATAGTGTTGGTTTTACCTCATAATTCTTTACCTTTTGCATAAATTGAGGTGTGGTTGATAATGATACGTACAGTTAATGAAGTCAGGAAAAGTGGGGAGGTTAGTGTAATACTAATCAGCACCCAATAATAAGAGGTTGAATTGGGTTGAGAAAATTTAGAAGATTTTTGCCAATACAATTTCCCTTTTTTTTTTTTCGGACAGACCAGATATGGATTTTGATCAGGGAGATTAATTAAAATATTAACTTATATTGGTAGAATATGTTTTTTTTTTTTTAATGGGGCTCATAGCTTTGGCATAAATTGACATATGGTTGATAGTACGTGATACATACAGTATGTAAAAGTGGAAGGTTTAGTATTAATTAGTACCATATTTAGCACCCAAGAGAGTTGAATTGAGTTAAAATAAGATTTTAGACTTTTTTTCTAATTTGATTTTTTAGTTTTTTTTCTGAAACAGCAAGTATGGATTTTGATCAAGGCGATTGTTCGATTGCTAGTATAAAATATAACTTTATTTTGGTAGAATACAAGTTTAATAATATTACTTTGAAATCAAGAATTGAACTTGCTTGATTGAGATTAGTAAACAGAAAATCAGCAACTTAATTCAGAAATAATTTCAGGAATTTAAAGAGTTAGGAAGGGAGAAAAAGTAGGAGGGTACAAGAAATGAGAAAAATTATATTACACTTGCTTAGAAAATCAACAAAGAATGAGTGAAAATTTTAATGGCAATCATTTGCATTTTTATATAAAATTAGGAAGAAAATGTAAATAGCAAGAGTTAGACAAAATAATTGAAAAAATTATAGTTAAGTATATTAAATTAAAAATATTTATATGGAAAGATTTTAAATTTTAAAATATTTAAAAATAAAAATTTTAATTTAAAATCTTAAATTATAATTTTTTTGTACAATTTAAAATTTTGACTCAAATTTTTTAAAATAAATTTGAAAATTTTAAAAATGTTTAATATAAATATTTGAAACTGTAAATTTTTAAAAAATAATTTGGCCGATCAAGAAAATGAGGGCGGGCCTACTAAGCGCGAATAGACGGACGTGTCCAAATATTATTGGCCAACATTTTGTTTCTGATTCATCAATTCCGATCATTCCATTTCCTCCAAGGTTAAAGCTTCGTCGTGCGTTCGGAGTCGGCTTGTCACATTACGGCCATTGTTGATGCAGATTCCTCTTCGTCTTCTTCCAAAAATTTCGGAGAAAGCCTGTTAGGTCACGGTTTCAGTTTCTTCCTGAGGTGTTTCTTTCTTGTTCTCTTTCAATTTGGGCGAAAGCAGACAGAAGGTATGAAAACAGGATGCTCACTATGACTTGGCTTTAGAAAATGCGAGAAAAAGCAAAGGGAAAGGTAAGTAAAGTTCATCTCAATCAGCTTTACTAAAATTGTTCCTATGCAATGTTCTGTTAATTCTTCGTTTTCAATTTTTATTGTCTCTGTGGAGTAAGCTTTTTTTCTTCCCACCTCCCTCCCTTTTAATTTTTAGCTTCATCTTTGCATTCGTCCTTGCGTTCATCATCGTCTTCTTCTTCTTCTTCTTCATCATCATCATCATCATCATTATTATTATTATTTACGCTGTGGGGCAAGAAATAAGCAGGAAATAAGTCAGGCGAACATTTTCAATGTAAATAATCTGACCATTCTGAAACTATATCAGAAAGGTGAAACTGGGTTTTATCGTTCTGATATGCTTGCTTTGCTTTAGTCCAATTATACAGAGGATTCTGAGTAAGTTGAGTTGGTGCATTGAAACTTCCAGTCCGATTATTTGTCATTGTGTGGGACGTAGTTGAAATATTCGAAGTGGTTTGAGGTACAAAAACGCTTGAAAGAAATCAGGAATCAAACGCTGTATTGTCAGACGAAAGTAATGTGAAAAAACAATAGTGTCACAAAGTCACACTAGCCCAAGATCTGCAACTACCAAGAGTGAAGATAAGCTGTTACAAGATTAAACCCAAAAGATGTGAACAACAAGGACACTAGAGAGATACTTAACACAGGCGAATTTTTCTTAAAAATTGTTGCACAGCAACAAGGTAGATATTTATAGACTCATGACTGGACTATGATTAATAATTGTACCAAAACCAGATTGTAACTCCTAAGCAGTAAGCACCTTAGTGGCAACATCAGAGAACTTAAACATAAAGCAAACGACTCTTAGATATCCAAATTAATTATGACCACATATTAATCCTAAAAATCACTTTGATATTCTCAACGAGTAAATGATTTTGTGGCTTTTCTCTAGTGTTTATGTATTATGACCAACTGAGAAGAAACTCGTGCTCATACTCCCATAATAAATTCCCATGGATATAGCTACTGCAGATCTGATATTAGTGTCACTTATCACATTTTATTAATAACAATTTTTTTTTCCTGTTGAACTCTTGGTGATCTTCCATTTGTTTGAGTCTTTTATCAGTTTTCATTTCCTGCTTTATTACAGAGTCAAACTTCTTTTAGGTCATTCCTCTTTCAAACACAACATAATGACTTTTGGCAACAGAAGAACTGAATTATTGATATCTATAAGACCTCACAAGTGGAGGGAATCTTTTGAAGGACCCGATCATGTAGTAGTGAACTGTAAAAAAGACCTGTTTGTCATATTTTTATTAAAGAACTTTATAGAAAATACCAAAAAGTTGTACCTAAATTTTGTACTTTATAAATAACCATCTTTTGGCCATCTAAGGGTGGTATGGTGAATGGCCATCCAAGTCATTTTTTTGTAGATTTCAGCATGCTATCTTTCCCTGAACTGATAGAGGACGGTAAAATAAGTTCTGACGTTATTGCTGGTAATTTAAATAATCATTTTGCTATTTTTGTTTACTAGGTATCTTTGCTGTTTCTTGTGTAAGCAATTGTTTTTGTGCTGGTAATAAGTAGAAAAGAGAAAGAAAAAGAAGGCCAATACTTCGTATGGGTTGGTTTTAGAAGCTATTTGGAACGTATCCTTCTGGTGCACTAGACTTTCTGTTAGTGCCTACGCACGAAGTAGTAGCTTTTAGTTGCAACTACCAATAGCAGCTCCTTTAGCAGCTTCAATAAGTAGCAGTGTCAGGAAGGGCTTTAGATTGTAACCTCACTGTGTAGAGATGTTAATCATTTATTTCAGAGAATAAATGCGAGGCTATTCAAGCAACTATTCTTTGGTAACTTAATCTCCAATTCAGCTGGACAATGTAAATAAATGTTCATTATATTACACTGATTAATTATTTTTCCATATTGCTTAGAAGGAGTTCCAATAATTGCCTCGCTAGATTTCTTGGATATTTGTACCCAGGTTACCTCTCCTGGAATCACTCCATTTCCATCTCCAAGAATTGTATCCAATGATTTTTTTTTTTTTTTCCTGTTAAGTTACTCAGTAATTCTCTCTCCCTCTTTTTTTTTTTCAGAAACTTTTTGTGCATCTGTTAGTTATTTTCTCATTACCAGAGGTTTTCAGATAACTGTTAATTTACCTAATTAGATTTTTGAATAGCAGCTGCATGGCTCTGGCTGCTAATGTATACAATTGTAACAATTTTATATATCTTGCATCTCACTACTATATTAATTTTGTAACCCTGGTTCATTGTTCCTCTTTTTGCCTCACTGTTGGAGACCAAAACTACATGCACTAAAAGCAACATTCACGCAACTTTGAGGCCACAAAGTGACATTCTGCAAACGTCTTTCATTCGTTTCTCGTTCTGTTTTCCAGTCCTTCACAATGTTTGGGGGTTTGATTTATAAGTTTATTCTTTGGAAAAATGAGATATTGCATCGGAACGTACTAAGTTCTGAGTCGTACGACTAGCATCTGATTGTTTCAAAGTATTACCTGCTTTATTAAGAATAAGTGAATATGCAGTTGCTTCCTCTGAAGAATAATTCCAATTTCATCAAGCAAGATTTTAGATAAATAAAAGCAAACTTAATTCAACCTGAGAAGTCTGTGAATTAATGTACATATTAGTTCGAAATTCCATGCCTGTGTAATTATATCGTCAAAATTTCTGTTATGTAAAACTGCACTTACAGCCTTTTCTATCATCAGTTGCACAATATTATTATTGGATAAGGATCATTTCAAGCTTGCAGCAGACATTTCTTGAAATCAAGTCATTTCTCTCCTAGACTGTCCATGAGAATTTAATTTCTTGTATGTGAATTATAAATGTAATTGTTAATCAAAGTATTCGATCTCCTTTGACCCCTCTGCTCACGATCAGATTTCCATTTTGTGTAAAACCAACCCAAAGCTTGTGTTTTAACGCTGTTTTATGTTTATTTTTATCTAGTCACACATGTACATACCTTTTTAAAAGACGTAACTTATAAATGCATGAGTGGATATATATGGGAATGGACCCAATTACACCCAATATAAAACTTGCTCTGCTCTTATAGATGACCATTTATACGATTTGTTGCTTTAAAATATCGACCAATTGTTATATTGAAATTGTGTATTTTACGGATCATACCCATAAATTCAACCTTATCAGATATTACCACCATGGAATAAGCCTATCTTTGGACTCAAAGGTTAATAAAATCACATTTGATTAACTATTAACATAAAGTTCTTTCCATTCTTCGATTTGATAACAACTTTGTGAATATGAGCATCATGATAAAATAGTTCAATCCAACAATAAATTTTCTACCACACTGGTAATAGAAGTAAATGAAAACGGTACTAGTCTCCAGTGGGTGTAACTACAGAGATCTAAATCTGCCTGCCCCTTTTTGCTTGAAAGATTTTCTTCAGACATGTCTGGTTCTTGCTTTCCAATCCTGTCGCAGCTGACAACCCTTTTTTTGGTTGAATGTGAACAGTCAGAGTAGGCATTACAATGATCTCAGGATAGGGTTTGTCATGAATCTCAGAAGTATGATTGAATGGTTTAAGTGAGAAGATAAGCAAGTTTTTTTCCAGTTAAAGTATATATAAGTTGTTACGCTCTTAGACTTTCTGGAAATGGTAATATAAGAATTATTATTAATTTATCATTTCATTTTCGAGTAAGACAGATTTTGATCTGCCTGCTAATATGAATTAAAATGTTAGTGCAACATGCTAAATGGTTCTGTGAATGCTGTGTTACAGTAACATGTCACGTATAGAAGTAATAAAATGTTGGCAAAAAGCATGTCATGTATGTATTCTATATATTCTCTCTTGAACCATTATGCAGACACCTTTATAAGTCTTGTCTGGTTCTGTTTTGTAGACATCTTTGTAAAGGTCAATGAAATTCTACTAAGGATGTACACGCTTTTTATAAGTTAGTTTTTTTTTGGCTCAACTATTCTAGTTCGAAGCTGAGATGCTTGCAGTCAGAGTTACATAAATGATGTTTCCACTTCTAACGCAGGATGATACAGTGATGCTGTATGCAGTAGGAGTAAATGCCAGATAAAAATGCCACTTACCAGTGACCATATTAGCTCCAACAAATGCTTGCTTTCAAATTGACGGAGTTCTCATTTCATTCTGGCAAGTGGGTGACAAGTTTCTTATCAGTTATTTGAAACTTCTAGTGAAAAATGTTTTGACTTTGAGGTACACTTTAATAACTCGGGCACAAATTTACAACAGACAACTGTAAAAAGTTATTGGGTTGATCTTCAAAGACAGGTGAGGAAACGTCAAAATAGCAAGCTATTACTTCCATTTTAGATGGAATGTTAAGGATAGACACAGATGCACCAAACCTATGCAAGCAAAATGCATTCCGTGTTAGAGAAATTTACCTACATGCTTCGTCCGTAAAAGGAACTAAGTTAAATGAGAGATTAATTTATCTTTAAAAATAATTACCCTTAGCAATTTGAAAGGATGTTATGGGAAGTATTTTTGCAGAATTGATGGGATTCTCGAATAAAAAAACAAAAACAAAAAACAAAATATAACAAAACAAAAACAGGCAAAAACACATTTGTGTTGCCTATTGCCGTAATTTATAAATGAAACAAGAAGTATATGAGGTCGGAGTATTTTTTGCAAGTACACTACATTTTTTCTTCATCAATATTTTTCAGTTAATTGGATGATCTATGAATGTCAGTTTCTCAAAATCAGCCAAAATTGTGTTTACATGTGTCTTAAATGATTTTTCTATTCTCTTTTCACAGATGGATTCAGAAATGGAACCTTGGCCTGCATGTGCTCATGAAGTGGCGGCCTCAGAATGCTAGGTATGACTTCTCTTTTGGATTATCCAGTACCCAACCCCTCCAACAACAAGTAGAATGATAAGTCCATCAATCGCTCCTACCAGTATAAATACCCATTTTTTCAAATTATGCTGATCATTATTCTCACCAGTTCCCTTTGGAACCTTTACCATATAACTGAATCCTGTACCTTTCTTTACCTGTTTGAGTCCCAGGACTAGTCTGTAAAGGTAGCATTCTTGCACGCCGTTGCCTGCGTTTGTAAAATACAAAGCTGCAGCACAGTTACAGTCTTGTAAGCACAAATTTTCACATGCTCCTCGGCTAATATTTACCATTCTAGGACCATCTTTGAGCACACTACCTACATTCTCTAGTTCAAGCATCTCTGCCTCTTTCCCACTACAGAACCGACCAGAAATTTCCGCAGTGCAATCAGAACTTCCCTCATTTGCCTTTGTCAAAAGCCGACTACACGAACAGGCATTGGAGAATGTGCATATACCGTACGGTCTACATGCAATAGGAAGATCACATGTGCTGTTTAGTGCATGGAAAGAGGCCTCAAACTTCGCCTTCTCAGCTGAATAGTAATAGAGCCCAAAATTTCCTGTTTCATTATTCAATGCTAAAAATCTCAGTGGGTGAAACCTCTGCGCTGGAATTTGTGCTATTTTCTTGTATTTGACATCAAATAAATCCAACCCCCTTGAACCCAACTTAACAAAAGTAATATTTCTATTCATGGAAGGCTTAAACTCCCAGTAAGAATACTTCAACTTATCAGTGTTCAAGTACAGAGCAATCCTGTTGTTTTCAATTTCAAAAGAGTAGAAAAAGCTTGAGTTGCTTTGGAAAGATGTCAATCGAGTTGCCACGCCAAGTCTCTGGCCCCAAAGCATTACATCCGTTGGAAAATTGAAACTCTGCCATTTTGTACTGTTCAATGCATCTACGAGCACGACATTTCCCGTCCTCAGTATCTGTAATCTCTGCTTCAAATCGAGGCAAAGCAGCAAACAATGTATTACACTCTATGCAACTTACAAAAGGTAACAGTAACACCAAAGGTTGAGCTATAGTTAGTTTTTACCTTCACACCTTGCCCAGAAGTCCCACTCTTCCATCCCACTTGTTCTTTTGGACCTTTCAACCTTAATTCTCCATCCTGGGTAAGCTCCAGTACGCATTTCTCAGTCGCATAAAACCTTGAATAATGGCCAGAATCCCACACCTTCACATCCCCAAGAAAAACTTGTAATGAGCATGAATATTTCCCGTTAATGGCTTCAACGCTCAACGCTAATCTGAAATTGGGTGCTGTCTGATTTGTCTCTATAAGAAATCCTCTCCCTGTGAAACCCATGTGATATTCCACTGGAACTTCCACCATAAGCTGGTAGCCAATATGAATAATCGACTCAGAAGAGCCGTAATTGAACAAAAGGAGAAGGAAAATGAAGGGAGAGAGATTCATGAGTAGTAATGCAACAACCAAGTTTTCTTTTTTTCCTTCTCACTTTTAAAACTAAACTGTGATGTTTTTGGCAGGTGGATTTGCCGAGCAACAGTAACTTCCGGCCAGAATTGATGAGAGAAAGTGAAGGAAAAGGTGGGCATGATTACTGAAACTCTGCGAGACCCACCTCCCTCCCACTCCCAAAAAGGATTTGATCTTTCATATTGCCTGCTTATACAATTAGAAATGTACTCATCTTGTGGTGGAGTTACTGATTACAATATGGGTAGATAGAAATTTTTAGTTTGTTTTGACCTCAGTTTTATGAGGAAAAAGGTAATGCTATGAAAAGAAAGTTGGTCCATGCTTGCACATGCAACAGTTTTCAAGTGCTTCGAGTATTTAGGAAAAATTTCACTTAAACCCTAATTTCATAAAAATGATAATGAAAGACTTTAAAATCTAAATTTTTTTATGAAATACCAAAGAACTGAAATTATCACTTGGTCTTTCTAACATTATCGGTCATATTTTTTAAAACTATAACTTGATTATATTTTAAATTTATTATTACTTTAGAATGAAGACACTTTGTAATATTGAAAAATAGGTTATAAATTTAGAAATATAAATGATAATTTTGGAAAGTATTGATAATAACTTTGATCTTTAATTTTTTAAAAAAATTTAGTTTTAAAAAATTTTTAATATCATTTTTATAAATTTTGAGTCCATGTAAAAAAATTTTCCAAGCATTTATATTATGTGCTGGCAATTGTTTGTGTTTTGGATGCCAATGGGTGGGGCTATATGATCATTGATATCGAGCGTTCACTTATGAGCGTGGGTGACCATATTCTCATGTGGGCCCCGCTCCATCAAATGGGGTTGATTCAATTAAGTGCCCGCTTTTTTAGTGGGCAAATATCCTCTGAGATTTTGATTGGTCTTGTGAAATTGTTCGTAGATCACTCCAAAACATGAAAAATTAGTTCGTACAAACTTGACACGTGGATAGGTGTCTTTCAGCCACGTGTCTCACGATCGTTGCTGACATTGCTCTCACGCTTGGATAACGTGTGATTCCACGTCGTCATGACAGTGCTGCTGTCCACATTCTGTATTTGTTAGTGGAAGAAAGGAAAGCTTGAATGGTATGTCATTCTGCTTCCGTGACTCAATGTGGCATTTTAGTTTTATACTTTCATCATGAGCAAAAGTTCTTTTTTGTCACTTAAGTGGGAAAGTCTTAATTTCGTTTCGTATCAATTTTATTTTATATGTTGATAAGTTTTTTTTATATTTTTTAATTTGTAAATGTCAGTTTAATGGTTAATGAAATTAGTTGATGTATTGGGATCATTAGATGATACAAAGATAAATATTATACTGTTAATATAGATATTTGACATAATATCTCACCTAATAATTCTTAAGATATCTCATCTTTATTTTATATGTTTATAAACTTTTTATATATTTTTTAATTTGTTAATGTTATCTTGATGGTTAATAAAATTAGTTGACATATCGAGCATATAAGCATTAGATAATACAAACATAGATATTACACTGTTAACATAGATATTTGACATAATATCTCATCTAATCGTCTTTAAGATAAAAAATGAAGGTTAGTGTTAGGAACTACAAAACAACACTATTTTGGTTTATTATGCCAGGTATAATGTCAAGTATTTATATAGTCAATGTAATATTCACATTCGTATTTTTTAATGATCATATATGCCATTAGTCAACTGATTTTATTAACAATTTGGGTGATATTAGCAAATTAGAAAAATATTAAGAATTTTCATGAACTTGTAGTACCAAATTGACCAAAAAAAAAAAAGGAAAGAAATTGAAATTGACTCTAAACTTGGGGGGAAAAAAATACATCTGCTTTTTTGATTTTATCATGTGACTTTTTTTTTCCCCCAAAGGTAATATTCAAGGTTGAAGAGAGCCCATGTCAGGGAGTAGACATAAGCATTGTTGGTCAGAGCCCAATGGAAGTTTGAAACTCGGCATAATTTATGTCATGGAATATCTTGTTCATTATGTCCTAATCAAGATAATGCAGGCAGGAAGAATATATTAGATATTTTATGGGGCGTTTGATAAGAGAATATTTCTAGTTCTTAAAAAATCAAAACATGAATATATATATATATATAATATTTATGATGTTTAGAATATAAATAACACAATCTTTTTTAAAAAATATATTTTATCTTTAAATATTTTATAATACATGTTTAGGTGCTTAAAATATTAAATATTTCACGCATAAGCACTACCTTAGAAATTATGATGGGAAAGATTGAAACCACTTTCCTTTTGTCGCATCAAAAAGTTTGAATCTGATATTTCTATCTTACTCCTCATCACCTGAAGTACTTCTGATTGATTGAAATCACATCTTTTGATAGTTTGTAATTAACATTTTAAAAAAATTAAATAATCATAGTATTTGTTTGCATTTAAAAGAAAAACGATTACAAGTTTATAAATTATGTTATTGACATTGCCTGATTGCATGAAAATAATAGTAGTTAGAATTGCAAAGTATTGATATGAGTCTATATTGACTTTTTTTTGGGGAGATGTTTGCAATTTTTATATAAATAAATTTCATAACAAATAATTATCAAATTCTTGAAATAGCTTAAGGTGTATTTCATGGTGTAAAAACAGCCAACGTTTATGAAGGCCACGAAAGCGTTAAAATATGGCTAAATTGGTATTTACACGACAAACGTCTACGTGACCTTATTGAAAGATTGAGTTAATGATTAGCTCAGTCTTTTGTTATTTTTGTGGGGGAAATGATTGTGGCTCAAAGTCAATAAGTTACATGGCCAACAAGCAGGTATTCTATGGCTTAACTAGCATAAGCCCACAACCAGGCAGTATTTATTAAATTTTCGGAGTACTAAAAAATTTTAATTTAATATTATTGTCATTTCTATTTAATAAAACTCAAATATGATATAAGATTACGTTACATGACCTTGATAAAGAAAAAAAAATCAAATTAAATTATGTGACAATATATAAATAATAATAACACCAAGTGCTCTATATTATGTAAGTATCAACAATGCCTCCCAGAACTCATGGAGAATCATTACATATGGTTTGAGATTTTGGTAAAGTAATGGTCATTTCTCTATGGCTATGAAACATAATGTGCATTTTCCAAATTGCACCAAGTCCATATGGAGAGTTCGTTCTTAAGATATTTTAGGGGAAGAATTTTGTCTCAATTGATGCACAAATTGGCCCAGGAAATAGCCACCACCCAAAAAATTGTGTATGTTTATGTTTTATATCTTTGTTATTAAATTCTTTAACAAAACTATTCAATTCATAACTGTTAATATGCTATATTATTTAGTGCACTGACATTAATTATACAGGGAGGGATAGTTATCAATTTCTATCTTTAAAACCTACTTTTAGGGGTGAAGGTGAAATTCAATCTAATATTTTTTATACAATTTACCAACTGACACTTTCTAGGATTATTTAAGTTCATTCTCAATACTGTATGTTTCAGTATACATACTAACGTAGACATATGAGTATATATATATGAAAAATGCTTTCATGTTCAAAGTAATCCATTTTAGACAAAATAATTTGACTTTTTCTGAATTTAGCATTAAATATTTATACAAACCCTCCTTATTTTAGAAATATATACGGACATTCTTTATATTTTTCAGTCTAATACTTAGCATAAATGTTAGTTGAAACATTGGAAAGTGATTAAAAGGACTAGATTAATAGTGAATTCTCTAATGAGTTCTCCCTATCTTTAAACAAAAGATTAGAGGTGCCCATTAATGTAAGCAAAGGAGAAAGCACATTTTCAAAAGACAATTATAAGATATTACTGAAAAGTCCTTGACTTATCAAGTAATTTGAGTATTTTAGCCTATTTTACACTCATTTTATTGATATGTTGAGTTTAGTAGTTTTATAGTGTAATTAGGTGTTTTTATATCTTAAACTCCCAACTTTCAATCTTTTTCAATTTAATGTTTTGATTGTGATTTAAGACCTTATTCTGTAAGCATTTTAATGTATTTTGTGTAGTTTAATCAAGCCTTAGTTTGGCCCCCCAAAAAAAAGCCTTAGTTCACTCTTTTAGTTAGTTTAATTAGATACAGTTAAATTCTGATTTAGTTGTTGAATTGACTTGGTTTAGTTTGCAAATTAAATTTATGTGCATTTTGTGCTTTATAGGGTTAGATTGCAAAGGAAATAAATACTGCCAAGGTTTAATTATAAAGATGTCAGAGGCAGTATTTGCAACTTAATTCATTTGACAACCTAAACATAGCATCTGACAAGAACCATTAGTTGGCTGCAACAAACAAAGGCAACTTCTCGTGCTAAATATAATGAGAGAGCCATCGCGACAAGATGATGTAGTTTTTAAAAGGTTAAAGTTGGAGGAAATAAAAGTTTTAGTTCATTTACCACATTTTTTTTAGACTTTGTACAAATTAGATAGCTTTGTTAAGGTTTCCTAGCAAATTTAAAGTTCAAGGAAGAGGAAGATGATGACGATCTAAGAGGGAACTCTTCAATGTCAAATCTTCTCTTCTCCTATGGTAAATCACTCAAGACATTAGTCTTGAGTTATCTGGAGTGATGATCTTTATCTCTTTTTCTATGTCTTATCCACTCTTTTCTTAGTTTTATTTTCATAATTAAACTTTACATTAATGAATTGTAATTGGACCTGTGTTAATTATTCTTTTCATGAATTAATGTTGTAAAATTGTATACAATTGATATAGATGAAGAGTGAATACTTGAGGTGATATATTGATTAATGAAATCTCAATGCTAGTATGCTTGTATATCTATGTTAATTGAACTTGAATCCTAGTGATGTATTGTTTAATGAAACTAGATGAAGAATACATACATGTAGCATTGATCATAATTTGATGTATTGTTTGAATGAAGGATTATATAGCTTATGTAAGGAATATGGTGATGTATTGTTAAATGAAGCTATAGGAATTAAGTAGTGCTAGATTGAATAAGAGATAAATATAAGTTAATCCTTTGCCTCCAATGTAATTTGTCTAAGTCTTTATAGGTCTTTGTATTCTTCTTTTAGGATTCTTAATTGTGTTTAGATTGGGTCTTCAGTGTCTTTTAATTTTATGCATCAAAAGTGTTTGTTAAAATGGTTAGAAAACTAGTAGCAAGGAAACCTAGGGTACTAACTTATAAATATGTCCATAGATGTACGTTTATGATAACTAAACCTTAAGACTTACTAAAAACCTCTAGTAAAATAAGTATTAATCCTTGTGGGATCGACACTCATTACTTGAATTCATTATATTATTTAAACGATTTGTGCGCTTGCCAGCTTAAGATTAAAAATAGTTGCATGAAGTTTTTGTTACTATTATCAGAGATTGTTTTTTATTTGTATATCTAGAGTGATGGTATCACATGACGGTTGTTTGCTCATAATTTAGGGAATAAATATAGTTTAGTTCTTTGACTTTGATGAGATTGAATACATAAATAATATGTAGATATTAGGATAATTTTAGTTTTCTAACTTTTATAGTTAGCATTTTGTTAATTGTTTACAAAGTTTTCTAACTTGTATATTAGTTTAACATTGGTTGAACTCACTAATTTTATAAGATATGAGATTTATTGACTTGTTGATAACATTTAAGTAATGGATATATGTATCTATTGAAGTCCATAGTAGCTAGCTTTTAACTTTGTTAATATGTTGACTTTATGGAGAGTTGTATATTAGTGTAGAGTTTTTTAACTTGTACATTAACTATTTTTTTATAACATACTAATTGTATATAATAGCTAGATGATTGAATTTTGGATATTTATGGATCATTAACATTATTTTAATTGTTCATTCTTTTTGTACTCATTGTTAGTAGAGTTAATTGTATAAGTTATTTAGTCTACTTAACTTTATATAATTTTGTTCACTTAATTCTTGGTTTTTTTTTTCCTTCACTTGTTTAGGAATAGATTAATAAAGTTTAAGTTGAGCCTTATGTTCATTTGCTTAGTAGGAATTACTTTTGGAATGATATTAGGACAGTTGTGAAATTTTCTAATGAGCAATTTGTCATGTTGGCTTTATGGATTGATATTGATTTTGTCTAGTTGAATTAAGCCATGATTTTTTGTTAGTTTATTATCTACATGTGAGGAATTATGTTAACTTTTGTGGATTTGTCTAAGATAGTTTGATTGTTAAATGCAGGTTTACAAACAAGTCTTGGAACAAATAGCACAAATCCAATTGTTATAAAACTCCCATTAAACCAACATTTCACAGGCATACCAAACTATCACATAAGTAAGAAATGCTCTAATGGTAAAAGCCTTTAGTTAGTGAAGTTATGGATATTTATTCTAAAACTCTTACTAATCTAATATATCATAAGACATAAACAAAATGTAATGCTTTAGTTAATTTAGTTTATTTTAAATTAGTGAAAATTCTTCTTTTTTAAAGCGTTACACAACTAGAGCGATTTTAAGACAATGGCATCCTTTCTAAATTTGTAAGGATATATGTATAATAAATGCATACAAACTTTTCATAACATTCTATATTATTAAAGTATCACATTACGAAGTATTTTTAACATCGATCATGATGTATTTATAATATAACCAAAATCATTGTGGCTCTATCTTCTAAAATCTCCAGCCCATCACATGGTTTCAAATGGCAAATAAGGCTTGCCTTTTTCATTAATTGTTATTCCTTTGTTGTTAAGTATCATTTAAATGATCTAACATTAAGGATGTCGAACCAAATCATCCCTACCTTGAGTATGATCCCGAGTGTTAACATCACCTAAATCTTTCTTTGAACATATTATCATGAACCAGTGAGAATTTACATCCTTAGTAAACCTTAACTATTTTGAAAACTAGCAATGGTTTAGCTATACTAAGTACAAAAAATAATTTTTCTTCCTTTGCTCATATATATAGAAAAGATAATACAAAAACAAATAAAAGATAAACAAAGGATAACAAGTCATTTCACTAATGCACATTTAGAAATATAACTAGTCATATCATGGTTACAAAAAATCATATATATATATATATATATATCATTAGTCACAACTAACAACATCAGGCATGATTCACAATCATGATCACCATGCATACAACAAATAACATGAACTTATTAATTAAATATACTCATACAATAAATGCATGACTGTAGATAATCATATGATTTTACGTTTCTTGATATACTTATCATAAGTTCAAAGAATGTTCACAGTACAAATTCATCCTTGCTGTGGCTAGTGCTTATTTTACCATCATAATCATATGATACCTATACCTGACTAAAGAGATATAAACTATTCATCCTTAGAAGCATTGTTTGAAGGGAAAATTATCTTCACAAGTATCATACCAAACATCCCATATTATTTAATGTAGACTTAGGTTTTTGAAGTTATAGATAACACACCAAGTATCCCATACTACTTGATGTGAGACCAAAGTTTTCAACATAACCAAGGTAGAAGAACTACTTTCTTCAAAGAGCTATTATCTGGATATATTAGCACATTCATAACATATCATTGCATAACATGATTACATCATCATAAATAATTCAAATGAGAGCATCCCTAGAATGGATCTACATAATATTTGCATTAAGGTCAATTACCTACTCAAGGTCATCCCCTATTTCATAACAAATACCTAACTTTTGAGAGTCTTTTCCTTTAGTGCTTCTTGATAAATATGTTATCTTATCCTATTTTGTAGCTTATTGAGTCTCAACTCAAATGTTATATTCATAAATGCTAAAAGGTAAAGTATAAACTTCATATAAGAGAAATACCATATAACCAAGCCATATAGACTGATTAAGGTAAAACTATATCACAAGATCATATTTTAAGTTATCCAAGTCATAATTCATAGTTTCAAAAATCATGGTTATAATCTACCATTATCGATACTTTAATTTTTACATATCAATAAATGAAGTCAAACAGTATAATATAGGTAATTATATAGTCCAACACATCCCCACATTCAAAGAAAACAATTATATGGCCAAATTATGGAAGTAATAAGTAAAGTCGTTAACCTAAAGAGCAATCCTTTTCTTTCCACATGCTAATTAATGCAACTCAATTCAAGAAACATCAATATCACAATCCAAACGCTTTATAATACATAGAAGAAATCATCAAGATAAACATATTATAAAAAGACCAACATACTCAATCATACTACCATATAGTGAAAAACATATGCAATAGAAATACAAATATGTAAAAGCATTAAGAGACACATCTTAAAATAATTAACTCTTTGGGAAACCATATATATTACTATAGCTTTTCTAATTTAATTGTCTTTTAGAGATTTTATATAAATTCTAGAGTCATAGGGTCCAAATAAGTTCATATAAGATCTTTATGTCCACATACTAGTCCATATTTTGTCAAGGTCCAAGTCCAATAAAAGTCTAAATTATATAAAAGTCTCAATTATTAATATATAGTTATTAATAACCTCCCTAAATTCATTCTTTTTTTAGTACATTTTCTTTGAGTTATACATACCTTTTGTTGTATATTTATATATAAATCATACTCAAAATAAGAAAATGTGCCTTTTTGAGAGTTAAGCTTAATTATTTCACTTTTAGATTAATCATGCAATTTTAACCATATTTTAGGATACTTATGATGCTTTCATAATTTTCTACTTTTACAGATGACAAGGAATGTTTTGAATAAGCCACTAGAAACTAAGATGCATGTTGGAAGCCTTGACTAGAAGAAGACATTTCGTCGTTGCCAATTAAACTGGTAGCTGTGGCCAATACTTTGGAAAGAAGCTAGAGAACTAACCTAAGACTCATTCGCTGCAACGAAGGATATGTTAGCCGCGACAAACTACATTTTACTGAAACACTGCATTTTGATGCTTGACAGACACTAGGGCTCTAAATATCCCTCATTTTTTACTGAAGGGGGCATCTTCCATCTTTTGGGATGTTTGGGGAATTTGTGTGTTAGGATTTGGAGAATTTGGAAGTGATTGGAGCCAAGGATTAAAGTTTTAAAGAAATTTGAAGCTTTTTCCTTCGATTTTCTTGATCCTCTTCTTCTCCTTCTCTTATATTTTGCTATGGCTTTGATTTCCTTGTATTTTGTTAGCTTGTGGCTGATTATGAGTAGTTAGACACTTTGTTCTAGGATGATTTTGAATCCTTGTATAGATTGACACTTGATTCTCATCTACTTTTATGATTAATGACATATGTGTTGATTTCATTTCATTCTTAATGCTTCTCGTTGATTGGCCACTGATTAGTTGTTTGTTTACTTGAGTAATGCTTAAGAGAGCTACCTTGAGTATAGAACTTGAGTTTAATCATGCGAGAAATTGAAGTTTATGAATTGAATTGATGGTTTTGTTAGTGAGGTAGAGATATACTCATTGATCTTGCATAGTCATATTAGGATTTAAACTTAAAATTAGGATTTTATTAATTGTAAGAAAGATCAAATAATTAATAGAATTACTTATTTTTAATTTTAGAAAGCTTTTTCAAGTACTATTTGATCCCTGGGCTAGCAAATAGAGTTGTTGGTCATTTTTGTGAGGGGAGGTTGTCATTGTGTTATGAAGTATAAGGGGGAGAAATAATCTTAGGTCCCTTTTCATACTTAAAGTTAAAAGATCTTTTAGCCTCTTTTATAAATTTACTCACAAAGCAATTTTTACTTCTTACATTCAACTTCGATAATTAATTGCTTTGCTCAACGTAGTTTAAAGCATGAGTTTAATGACTAACTAATTCTAACCCCAATCCTCATGGGAATAATAATCTTTTTATACTACTTTATCACAGCCTCTGCACTTACGGTGTAAACCGGCTGGCGAACAGTTGTCAATGTTTTATGTGTATGTACACACGTGTTCATGCGTATGTGTGTGTGTTCTTTATGTAAGAAATATGTTTGGTTTCTCTTGGCTATATGGTTCATCTGGGGGAGAGATCGAGCTTCAAGAAATAGTGAATGGTCTTATCAATACACAAATGTATAACTCCCCAGGAATTTCAATTGCGCTTATATTTATCACTGCAGTTTATGTCTTTTATTAACTTTGTGGTTCCACAAGAATGGATTATTCCTTAAACATATATAAGAAATCCATATAATTACAGCATTGTTATGTACCAAATTCATAAAGAATAAAATTTCAAGAGAAATTAAAATGATTATCCTAGTACTTTACATAGCTAAGTTTATTCCAAATACATCCCCTAATAAGTTAAGCCAAGAAAAATCCTTAGCAAATTATGTTGAAAATTTAGGTAGAAAAGCATAAAATGGCCACTTTAGGGGGTTTGACATTGCAATTTTGAATTAGGGCATCGCAGCACAACCCTAATTGCTCTAGATAGAGAGCTTAATGCCATAACTTTAAGAAAGAACATCGCAACATCTAGCATAGATTCTATGGTTGCCTAAAACTCTAATTTTTCTTTAACTTCAAAATTTTATATCTTTTAAACTAGAGCTCTAAATAATAGATAAAATTTGAGATGGAGTCTCATTGGTATGTTAAATACCTATGATGGAAGCTCCAGAACCCGAAAAGCTCATTTGATCCTTCAATCTTCATGAAATTTTAAACTACCTCAAAATGTTCGATCATAAAAGAAAGGTCACTGTTTTGCCAATATTTAAGGAATTAAACCAATTTCAAAAATTACCAAATTAAAAATGAAGGACTTCCTATATGTTAGGCATAACATGTCCAAAGTTTGGTCCCATCTAACCTAAGGTGACTTCAAACTAAATCTTACAAAATTAAGACTCTTAGAAAATTTTAGCAACATGACATCAAACATGCAAAGTTCACCGTAACCATGCACCCAACCTCAATCCATCAACTTTAACAAGCTAATCAATGACCCTAAGCATATAATTAAGGCAAGAAAAGTTCATCAACCACAAATTAGGATCTCAAAGTAAAATCCTAAGAATTTAATGCAAAAATCATAATTTTCACTACTTACACACTTTATGGACCATTTGCTCACGCTAAAACCCACCAAAACCCTGTACATTTCCCAAGATGGCAGCAACAAGATGGAGAAGTAAAGATCTCAACTATATGAGAGCAGAAGGAATAGGTTTACCTTGATCTTGTTTCCAAAATCTTGTATCCTTCAAAAATTTTCTTTCTTCCCTTCTTCCTCTCTCATTCCTCCACCACCTCCTTCATCTTCACCTATTTCTCTCTCAATCTTTTGGCCTTTTTTCTACTCTCTCTATAGCTCTCATGCCTCCTCTCTGTCTTTTTCTTTCTTTAAAGCTAAAATTGGCTTAATGGAAAAGCCAACACTTGATTCTTTTTTTTTTTTATTTTTTTTTTAGCTTTTCTATCAAACCTCTCTATTTCTACACTCTAGTCGTCTTCCTTTAGCCAAGGAGTCAAAATTTTCAACTTTTCACTTTTAGCAAGAAACCTAATGTAGCCTTGAGTAAAAATTACAAGTTTTTAACTTTTTTTCATTGTACTCATTTTTTCCTAAAAATGCCACTTAATATTTTTAATTTTCCTAAATATTTTTATTACTCACCTTAGTGTATATAAATTTGATTAATGTTGTAATGTCCAATTTTCGTTAAACGATGGAAACGAGCATGCTTTCAAAATAAGTCCCTTGAGATGAGTGATTCAAGGCCAAATAAAATTTGGATAAAATTTTTAATAATAGAAAATGAGGATTTGAGCCTTGAGTTGCACAGAAATCGGGGTTGGAGTGATTCGAAAAATTTGTCGAAAGGCCAGTAACATTTTCGTAAATAAGTGCAATTTTGGAAAAGCACCTAGGAGGGCTTTTTAAATGGAAATTTTGAGTTGCCCAGGGTTCTTAGAGGCCCCAAAAATCATGGGAAGCCCCGGGACAAATGTCCCTTACAATAAATATATTTAATTATTTATTATTTTTTCTATTTTGTAATTATACAAAGAATTATAAAAAAATCCTACGATAAATGGTAAACAATTAAGAAAAATCCTAATTTAACTAATTAATGAAATTAATTCAATTATGTTAACTTTTATTTGTTAAATACAAAAATATTATTTAATTTTTTATGATTTTTAATTGGAAAGATATTACAATTTTTTTCTCCTTTTAGGACTTTTATTTGCAAATTTTAAAAATTACCTTTTTGAAATTTTTTAAGTATAATTATCTTAATTGTTCTGATTCTTCCCTAGCCAAATGTGAAAGGTCTAAAACATGTCTTGAGAATTAGGAGACGTAAAAAATGTGATTTGAATTTAATAATTTAGGGAAAGGAACTATTTAGTAATCACCAGATCTTATTTTTTTTATAATTTAGGAAAGACTTAAGAGTTAAGTATTTAGTTTCTTGGGTTTTAACATTTTGCCAATGCTTTTGATAGGAGTAGGTTTCAAGAGTATGTGTTCTCCTTCCTTAATCCTAGAGGTTTCCTTTCTTCCAATTAACATAACTCTCATGCTTACTTTAAGTAATTAACATTATGTCTTTAATTAACCTAATTGGTTTAAGGTTTGTTGTACAAAATCAAGTCCCAATATATTCCTTTTTCTAACTTCATACCATTATTAGGGTGAAAAGTAGGTAAATTAAGTTAATCTTATAACATTATATCTAGGTCACATCATCAATAGTCTTATTACCAAGTCCATTTAACCATTGTACCACTTCTAATTGGAGATTTTCTAAGGATTGTAGTAATCATAATGGTCTCGAATGTTCTATTTAACTTTCTAACTTATTAAAAATTGGTTATAAATATTGCAACTCCCTTTTCACATCTCAGTATATCTTAATGGAGTCAGGATGATACTTAAATTTAAAATCATAGTTCTTAATTAATTTTACCCATCCTTTTTTTTCATCATTGACTTCTTCTGATCAAATAAATATCTAAGACTTTTGATAATCATTGAGACCTCAAAATCAATTTCATATAAGTGTTGTTGCTAAATCCCAAGACTTAACACTATGGTTACTAGCTTTAGGTCATAGGTAGAGTAATTCTTCTAAATACTTATAATGTTATCTTAAGATGTTGCTCGTGTTTGTCCTTGGCCCTCTAATAGATAAAAATATCATTTATGAATATGTCAACAAATTGGTCTATATAAGGTACAAAAATTTAGCCCATTTAATTCATGAACCTCATGGGGCATTCATGAGTCCATATATTGTGTAAAAGATAATCTTAAGGGTGTCTTCAAATCCTACCTTGATTTGGAGTTTTAGAACTTATGGTTAATTTTGGCAAATGTAGAGGTTCTTCTATGTTTGTCTTACAAATTAGATCATTAATTGTTGGAAGGAGATATTTATTTTTAATGGTTACCTTGAGTGTCATAGTTTATACCTTATTTTAGGGCTTCTATCCTTCTAATTTCATACTATCTAACTATAAGGCCAATAAACTTTGATGTAAGGTCTAAGAAAACATTAAGGTCATTTACTGACAAATTAAAGTCACATTATTTTCAATTAACCAATCTCCACCAAGAATGATGTTATATTCTTTAAGGTAAACACACGAAATAAATAGCAAAAAGGTACTCTTTGACAAAATAATCTAGGCAAGCAAATGAAATAGAAATGTCCCCCCTTCGAGTAGGAGTACAAAGGTATAAATCAAGTAATAACTTAAATACAAACAAAGTTAAACTATTCACACAATCATAAAAGATAAAGGAGTGGGTTACTTGCCTAGAGTTAATAGTGCAATTTAAAAGGCATTGCTTAATTATTTATGTACCTTGTATTAGGTTGGGAAACTGACTTCCCTCTTGGTCACTCATGACTTTCTTCTTCATTGATTATTTATAATATGATGGTTTCCCTTGTTTCCATAGGCATTCCCTAGAAAAATGTCCTAGTTTTCCACAATTATAACATACATTTTTGCCTAGGTAGCATGGTTGACGGCCATGTTGTTTCCTACAATTATTATAGATAATAGCTATGCTATTTCCTAATGTTTGTTTTTCCTTATTGGTTTAAAGTTTTGGTTTAGAATTATTTTTTGATTTCCCCTTTACTCTCTTTGTTTTCCATTATACTCTTTTTTTGCTCTCACTTTTTATGTTTGCTAAATGCTTTTCTATTATCCTATATTTGTCCATAAATGTGGCAAAATCCCTAATCTCAAACAAGCTATGGCTTCTAATCTTAGGTCTCAAACCACTCTTAAACCTCTTTATCTTCTATGTCTCATCAAGGTTGTTTTTTAAGTAGGAGAGAAATTTAGATATTTCTTTAAATTTGGTCATATATTGATCTATTATCATTGGTCCTTACTCTAGCTGCAAAAACTCCCTTTCTTCAATATAATGAAATATCCTAGTTATAACAATAGTTATCTTTTCAATGGCATTAATCATGTCATTGTGATTGTTATCAGAGATTCCTCTCCTTACTAATGCTATACTTTTGCTACACAAGCAAAATCATTTGTTATTAAGGTAATCAAGCTCAATAATTTAAATTTACATGTGAAGTAAAAATCATAAAATCAATTTTAATATATCAGTATACAAATGCTAGGTACAAAAAAATCATTTTTCTTTATTTGCTTATACGTATAGAAAAAATAATATAAAAGCTGATAAAACATGAATATAGGATAATAGATCATTTCAATGATGCATATTTAGAAATATGACTAGCCATATCAGGGTTATAAAAACACACACACATATCCAAGCATCGCATACTATTAACACACTCATAACATACTATTATGCAACATAATTGCTTCATCATAAATAATTCATGCTATGGTGTCCTTTAGAGTGGATCCATGTAACATTTGCAATTTGAGGTCAATTACCTCTTCAGGGTCATCCCCTAATTCATAAAGCACACCTCTTTTTTTAGGGTCATTTCCCTTAATGGTTCCAGATAAATGTATTCTCTCATCTCATTTTGTGGCTTATTGAGTCTCAACTCAAACAATATATTCAGGAATATTGAAAGGTAAAGCATAAATTTCATATAGGAAAAATACCATCTAGTTAAGCTATATAGACAGATTAAACTAAAACTACACTGTCACAAGATCATATTTTAGATTACCCATATCATAATTCATAGTCTTAGAAAATCATGATTATAATTTACCAATATTGATACTTTTATTTTTACATATAAATAAATGAAGTCAAACATATAATGCAAATAATTATATAGTCCAACACATCTCCACATTGAGAGAAAACAATCATACAAAGAAATTACATGAGTAAAGTCACTAACCTCCCTATACTGGTGTAGCAATCTCTTTTTTTTTTCACGTGCTAATTGATACAATTCAATTTAGGATATATCACAATCCAAACACTTTATAATACATAGAAGAAATCATTAAGGGAAACATATCAAAGAAAAACAAACATAATCATATTACCATATAGTGAAAACTATATGCAACAAAAATACAAATATGCAAAAGCACAAATAGACACATATATGAATAGTTAACTCTTAAGAAACCATATATCCTACTATAACTTTTTTGTTTTAATTGTCTTTTAGAGTCTTTGTTCAAGTCCTGGAGTTATAAGGTCGAAATGAGTCCACATAAGACCTTTGGATCCACATATTAGTCCATATCCCATTGAGATCCAAGTCCAATAAAAGTTCAAGTCATACAAAATGTCACAATCATCAGTACATAGTTACCAAAGTCACGATTAATACTCAGGCATTAGAAATTTCGAAAATAAAATCTTATATGTCTTTAATTTTATATATATATATTTTGTATTTTAGAAATATGTTTAATTTCTTGTGTCTCTGATTAACTTTGTAGTTCCCTAAGAATAAGTTATTCCCAAAACATACCTAAAAAATTCATATAACTACATCATTCTTATTTTCCAAATTCTTAAAGAACAAAATTCCAAAAGAAATTAAAATGATTATCTTAGCACTTTACATAGCTAATTTCATTCTATACACATCCTTAATAATTGTCCAAAATTAATCCAAGAAAAGCATAAAAAAGTCATTTTAGGGGGCCAAACTCCATGACTTTGAATAGCATGCTCTTGCTACCTAGATAGAGAGCTTGGTGTTTCAGCTCAAGGAAAGGGTGCTGTGACGCCAAATGCAAATTATAGGTTTGTCCAAAACTCCAAATTTTTCCTAATTTTAAAAATTCATATATTTTAAACTAAAACTTCAAAAATAGAAAAATTTGAGATGGAATTCCCTTCACATGTTAAATACCTATGGTGGAAGTTCCATATCACAAAAAGCTCATTTAGCCCCTCAATTTTTGTGAAATTGCAAATTGCCCCAAAATGGCCTATCATAAAAGATAGGTCATTATTAGACAAACATTTTGGGGACTAAACTAGTTCCAAAAATTACAAAATTAAGGATGAAAGACCTTCCATGTGTTACGCATAATATATCCAAAATTCAGCCCCACCCAAGTTAAGGTGACTTCAAATTAAATCTTACAATATTAAGACTCTTGGGGAAATTTTGGCAAGGTAACACCAAACATGTAAAATTCTCTACAGCCATAAACCTAGCTTCAATCTATCAATTCTAACAAGCTAACTAGCAACCTTAAGCACATAATCAAGATAAGAGAAGTTCATCAACCATAAATAATTATCTTAAAGCAAAATCTCAAGAATTTAATGAAAAAACTATAGTTTTTACTACTCACACCCTTTATGGACCACTTGCTCATGTCAATACCCACAAAAACCCATGTTTCCCAAGATGACAATAACAAGATGAGAAGAAGAGATCTCAACTATATGAGAGCAAAAAGAAGAGATTTACCTTGATTCTTCTGCTTCTAAAATATTGTATCTTTCAAAACTTTTTTTTCTTTCCTTCTTCTTCTATCCTTCCTTCTCCTCCTCCTCTATTTTCTAGCCCTCTTTCCACTCTCTCTAGCTCTCACCCTCCTCCCCCTTCTTTTTTCTTTTAAAGCCAAAATTGGCTTAATGAAGAAGCCAATACTTAGTTCTTTTTTTTTTATTTTTGGCTTTTCTATCAAGCCTTTCTCCCTCTCCTTCTAAGCTCAAGTCTTCTTCTTTTCTAACTTTTAACTTTTAACAAGAAATATAATTTGTCCCTTGGAAAAATTATGTGTTTTTATCTTATATTTTAAGTTATTTTTTTTCCACAAATACAACTTAATATTTTTAATTTGCCTAGGTGTTTTTATTACTCATTTTAGTGTATATAAATTTAATTAATGTTCCTCAAAATAATTATATTTAATTATTTATTATTTTCTTCCCTATTTTGTAATTATACAAAGAATTATTGAAAATCTTACGTAAAGACAAATAATTAAGAAACATCCTAATTTAACTA
This sequence comes from Erythrophleum fordii, assembly GCA_032878935.1. Lineage (NCBI taxonomy): Eukaryota > Viridiplantae > Streptophyta > Magnoliopsida > Fabales > Fabaceae > Erythrophleum > Erythrophleum fordii. Next base: position 4,877,430 of record JAVQMF010000048.1, on the reverse strand, counting down.
ATTAATGAAATTAATTCAATCATATTAAATTTTTTTTATTAACTACAAAAATATTATTTATTTTTTTTATAATTTTTAAGTTGAAAAATATTATACAAACTATATATAAGCTAGAAACACTCTAATGGTTGAGGCCATAAGTTAGTTAAGTTGCAAATATGTATTAATAAAATAATCTGGTATGAGTTTAGAACTCGATAACATGACCTCTTTATCTCAAAAATGATGAGAAACACATATGTAAAGTAGAATATGACTCATAAACTTACATTCAAACTAGCTTTTTAAAATATCAGCAATAGAGTAAAACACAAAACGTCATTACATATCACACTTTGTGTGCATAAACCAATTATAAGAATTAATTTAACAACTCTATTTATTTAAATGCAAAAATTCATAAATAAATTATTTTTTATTCAATGCAAACAGAGTGCTCAGATAAGTTTAAATTCTAATCAATAATTCTCTTATTAAACAAAGTCCCCAATGAGTTTAAACTCATGACTTTTCCAAGACGCACATGCGACTCGTGTATAGCCAGAATTCTCGACTGTTTGTGAAATGAGTCGAATGGCTATTGATATCCGTAAGAATCTACAACGACTTGAAAATAAATTTGTTTTATGTGGTCTTAAAGGCACGATGGGGATGCCCTTTTATAATTGGACTTTTAATTTAAGATGATGGAAACTGATAATGACTTGCTCATGCAATAATTAAAACTGAAATGCAATTTATTCTTCCCTTGAAACAAAGTTCTGTAATGCATATAAAACGAAAAAGTACATAGATGTGTATTTTTATTTTTCTCAATTTTTTTTCTATTTTATATAGTTGTCAAAACATGTAGATTGAGTTTTTTTTTTTTCATGACTCAAGCAAAATTGAAGTTTTTTTTAATTATAAATGAAATACAAAGTCTTGAGAGCTAGAAGTAAATTAAAAAACAAAAAGTAGACTAAAAATAAAATTCAAATACATCAATTCTCCTAACACTTAAATCCAAAAAGAATTATTACTTAAATTAAAGATGCAAGATAAAGCTATTTGAACTTGAGTCATATAACTCCTAAATGATGTGGATAAATTTTTTTTTTACTTTTCATTTTATTTTAGCACTTAATCTAGTATTTTTTTTTAGTTAAGCTTTTATATATATTATTATAATCCTATTAATTTTAAATTTGATGTATTAATTGTTAATTAAAATATTATTATGTAAAAATGTTACTTTTCAATTTTTTAATTTTTTAATAAATTATACTATCAACTACATAATTTACCAATCTATAAAAATTAGCAAAATTTGAATTCTTTTTTTTTTTACTTGTATAAAAATAAATAAACTTAACTTATCTTTTGGCCAAAATAATCTCTGACAATTTAATTTATATCAGTCGGTTAGCCCGTAGTAATAGTTTTACAGTTTTACTCTTTCAAGCAATGATTCAAAATTAAAGTCATAATTGTTACTATAATTGATGCTTCTTATAAAGTCACCCATACAATGAAATTAGGAAAAAAGAAGAAGAAGAAGGTAACTTAATAATTTAGTGTTTTAAATATTATTCTCCTTACAAATTAATCTTTTAAAGATATATTTTTTAATTTACTCTTTAAAACATCACTTTTCTTTTAATTTGATCATTTAAAAATAAGACTTTTTAATTTAATCTCCAAGACTTTTTTTTTTAATCGAAACTTGGTCAAAAAGGGATTCTACCTAAACTTGTCTAATTGTTTTTAACTTGTAAAGCAATGCTTTCTTGTATCAGAGTTAGATTTTAGTCTATCAAAGAATGATAAATGCTTCTTGAATAAACTATTTTAATTAAAAAAATTATAAATGATTAAATTGATAAATTACTTTTGGAGGATCAAATTAAGATAACATTAATCTTTTATAAATTAAATTGAAGGTTTTTAGTTTTGAAAAACTAAATTAAGAAGTGATTTTTCAGAAACTAAATCATTAATTCATTTAAGAAAATATATTACTTGTATAATACTCTAAAATCTAAGTAGGTAATGTTATTTATCATTAAATTTTCTAGATTTATGTAAAGTAATTTTTTATTACCATGCAAAAATTCCAAGATAATCAAATAATAAATAGCTTGACCTCTTAGTAATTCAAATTCTCCATAATTCAATTTAAATATTAATGTTTACTATTATTTGTCATAAAAGAAGGCACAATAAAGTAAGAATTAAATTTATGTATATTAAGAACCCCTAAAATTTATGTCCAGATAAAATATTATTTGAGTGAAATTTTTTAGATTGATATTTACTTTCTTTCATAATTCAATTAAAGTTCTTTAATTTCAAAAAAAAAAAAACGAGTTATACTCCCTCCGATCCTATTTATAAGATCCTTCTAATTAAATCACGCAGATTAAGAAAAGATGTTAAAATTAGTTGATGTATTGATTTTTGAAAAAATTATCACAAAATTCTAAGTTTATCCCTAATTGAAGTTAATCTCTACCATTATATAAATAATCATGAAGAAAGGGCAAATATGAAATAGAATAATAAATAGTTCTAAAACTTTGTAAAGGGTCTTATTTTAAAGACCATTAAAAATTTTAAAAAATGATCTTATAAATAAGACCAGAAGAAGTATATGCTAATAATGTAAAATTATGACGATCATTTAATCTAATTTACTTTATGCGCGTAATTGAATGCATAGGATTCTTTGAGAGAGAAATGTGGAACCAAGTGGGGAATATGAATACAGGACGATGGAATTTTTAAATAAGGCTGGTTTGAAAACTCCATTTACCTTTAATTAAAAAAATCAGGAATGAAAAGGAATTAATAGTGATTGCATTAAACTTTCAAAATTGATCAAAAGTGAAAAAATCTATGTTGAAAATTAAACCCCTACTCCTAATTTTTCTTATAGCGCTTACTAGTATAGTTTTTATACATTTGTGTTTGCTAAAAATTTTTTAGAAGTATTTTATTACATTTTCTAAATAAAAATATTTTGACAAATAATACAGAAGATTCATAACAAACATTATTATAATATTCTTTCATAGTAATCTTTTCGGGGAGCTATGTGGGTTATGAATTTATAGTATCAAGCTTTTTGTGAGATGATGCCATTAGACCCACATTTTTTTTAGCATTTTATACACTATTTTCAAACTTTGCAAATTCAATAGTAAAATTTTATTTCATCAACAAGGAGAACACTAAATTATCATAGCTAAGTGGGATCTTAATGTATCGAAGTTTGATTCTTATCTCTCTCTCTCTTTTAAATTTCTACTTTTAAGTTTTTTTTGTAATATTATTTTTCAAAGTTGTAATAATGTTGAAGTCAAAAATCAATAATGCTCGACGGCAAGAGGGTTCCTGTTATGAGTCCTACATCGGGAAATCTCACAAGTGAAGTGGGGTTTATAAGGTTAAGGGGCTCTCCCTTCTAATAGGCTAGTCTTTTGGAATGGGCTCTCCCTTTGGGCTTGTGCTCATTACATTGGTGCTTTCGTTGAGAGACCGATGGTCACGGAAAGGGCTACCTGCGAAGGGGCTGACCGGAAGAAGGCCGAGTGAAGCGCCGCTGAGTGAAGCGTCACAGAGTGGAGCCGCCGGGGACGTCGGCTCTCGAGGGGTGGCATTGTTATGAGTCCCACATCGGGAAATCTCACAAGTGAAGTGGGGTTTATAAGGTTAAGGGGCTCTGCTAGTCTTTTGGAATGGGCTTTCCCTTTGGGCTTGTGCTCATTACATTGGTGCTTTCGTTGAGAGACCGATGGTCACGGAAAGGGCTACCTGCGAAGGGGCTGACCGGAAAAAGTGAAGCAAAGCGTCAAGAGTGGAGCCGCCGGGGACGTCCCCTCTCGAGGGGGTGGCATTGTTATGAGTTCCACATCGGGAAATCTCACAAGTGAAGTGGGGTTTATAAGGTTAAGGGGCTCTCCCTTCTAGTAGGCTAGTCTTTTGGAATGGGCTCTCCCTTTGGGGCTTGTGCTCATTACAGTTCCGGTAAGCATTGAAAAATTTATTCAAAAAATTGCGAAACAGACTTCCATAAATAGTTAAGAACAAAAAAAAAGACACGCGCGTGCTTATGTAACCTGATCACATGCTGAGTTCTATCCTTAAAACATTCCCATCTTGATAATTAATTAAGTTGTCCCGCAACTTATCTCTTACAATAAACTTAATGGTAAAAATAATACTCTGTCCTATTTATTCGACAATATTTTTTTAAATTGTCTCTAAATGAATCCCTTTTCGTATTCTAATTTTACTCAAAATTTTTAATTTTTATATATAGTTCCTAATTTCTTATACAATTAATATTAAAATTTCTCTTTTAGTTACTCAAAATATCAAATTTGACATGTATAATATGATATCTTTAAAATTTGTCATCAAACAAAATCTTTAATTTTGTTCCAAATTTGACTTACACGCATTCTAATTAAATTTTTTAAAGATCAAAGTTGGGCAAATTGAGATGTTTTGGGAATGAAATTTGGGTGAGTTTTTTAGTCAAGTATCATTTTGCATGTGTTATTATTATTATTATTTGCCAAAAAGTTAATGAAAAAATATCAAAAGATACTAATATATTAATGGTTTAAACGTCACGCTATAGATTTTCAAATCACAAGGTATCAAAATAAAATTCCATTAACCCACAAAGTATTAAACTGTATTTTATCCTTATTAATATTACTATGCATTAATTAGATACGAGTATTTGAGGCATTTAGTAAAAGATGCCAATAAAAATTAAAATATAAATAATTTTAGTCACCCATTTCTATAAGTTTATGTTTACCATTTTTCGTATAAATTAAGGAGATAGTATACTTTAAGAGTTAAAAAAAATTGAAAATGTGTGAGGTAAGATTTAAATTTATGTACATAAATTTTTTTTTATATTTATATTCAAATAATATATTATTTAAACCACTTCAAGGTCTGAATTCAATAATATATTCATTTTTAAAAGAAAATCCAATGACCCTATAATAAATCTGACCTGCAATGAATCAAAGATAAAAAGCTTTTATATCTGTAAGTCCAGAATTTGATCATTTTTATGATTTATTATTATTAACGTTACTATGCATTATATAGATGCGACACTGATATCCATGTGTGAAGCTTTCTTTCACACAGGTTTGCTACAAGCTTTATCCAATCCACATGTTTGGCTTTTTTGGCTTTTTGCTTCATAATAATAATAAAAATGGCAATAGCAACGCATCCTTCTTGCGCGTGGCTGCTGACACATGGAAACCAATAAGGTATTAGGTATACACTTTTTTTTTTTTTGGCCGACCAAACTATTGCCATTCAAATTTGGAAATTATGCCCAAAAATGCTGACCAAGTTTGGTCCAATTCAAATACTCATTGACCCTTCACATCATAAATTAAGCAGACAAAGCTGACCCCCGTTCAGACTTTTATTAATGTTTTCGGAAAATCATCTACTCTCATTAATTATTCCCCTTCACTATGTGACTTTATCACATCCACTTTCTCTTCTCATATCCTTAGGTTGTGCCATGATCAACAAAATCAAAATTATTTAAAATTAATATAATTATAACTTAAGATATGTTAGAGAGACAATTCCATTTAAATATTTTTGGGAATATCTCTTAATTTGTTAGTAGGTGTCACTAAGATGAAAATTAATTGCCAAATTTCATCTAATAAATAGGTATAATTATGAAATAAATTTTAAAAAAAAAAAGATGTACCCAGTCACATCTAGAATATTTATGTTTATAAAGTTTGTAAGAAGCCATTCATCAGTTTCAAAACAGTAATCGGCTTCCCCTCTCAAGTTGCGTACGTTTTTTTTTTCTAATATATTTTTAAAATATGATTTTTTTTTTTTTTATTGGGATCGCGTTGTTAGCAAAACCCCTTCTAGTTTGTTTCAAGAGAGAAAAAGGGAATCTAAAAGCCATTAACATGCATGATACATTAATATTTCAGCAATATGGCAACAGGCATCTAAATGATTAATTAAGAGACTTGTTAATATTTTATAACTTATCAAATCTTCATAAATCTTCAATTTCTTATTATATATAGTTTTAAAAAAAATTAACTTACTTTATCATTTGTTATTTGGCTAACTATTAAGGATATACATGAATTCTTTACTTTTGTCTACATTAATATTTTATAACTTGGCCAATCTCTACAAATATCTAGCTTCTCAATATATAGTTTTAAAAGATTAACTGCTTTATAACTTTTTTATCAATTTATTAATAAATTTTGTAAATTTTTACTTGAAATTAATTAGTTATTATTGTTTTATAAGTTGAAGGATGTCTAAAAAAAATTATTAAATTTTTTTATACATTTATATTATATTAATTGTTAATTAAATACCATACGCATGCAGCATGTTTGTGTGTGTGTGTGTGTGTGTGTGTGTGAGAGAGAGAGAGATGTGGTATTTATAAATTTTTTTTCATAAAAAATATTCTGGCTTTCCTTCAAAAACTTTTTTCTCTCTGTCGCTGTTTAAGTGCATTTTTCTATAATAAAACAAAAACTTTAGAGTTGTTTAGTATACTCTTCATCATATTCAATAACATTTGGCTTTGGAGTTGCTTAATATATTCCTTATCATGTCCAATAACATTTGATTCCTTCTTTTAGCCACACTATTCATATCAAATGAGTCAAGTGTGGTATATTATATAACCATACAATGCTCCTGAAAGAAATTAGTAAATGAACCAAGTACTTGTATATTATCAATGTACTTACCAAAATATTTATCTCCTCTAAATCATTTTATTATCTTAATTTGTTTATCAGTTTTTTTTTTTTTACTTTTGCTTTATATACTTTAAAGGCATCAAGTGTCTCAATTTAATTATAAAGCATGTATATGTACATGTAACGTGAGAAGTTATCAATGAAAGAGATGAAAAATTTATAACTATTTGAACATAAATTAGGGTAACAAATATTAGTGTGTATTTTCTCTAATAATTTAGAATTTCTTCTAGTCCTTTTTATGTGATATGTTGGTCTATTTATCCTTAATGCAATCCACACATGAATCAAAGTTAGTTTAAGGATTAAAAAATCACATCATTTACCAACCTCCAAATTCTCTTTATAGAGATATGTCTCAATATCCTATATCACAAGCTAACAAAATTTCCATTCATGACACATCTTTTTATACTAAAACTATCGTGTATAGTCATTAAAGAGCTAGGAACATTAATGCTAGTATGGAGCAAAAACAAACCACCACTCAAAGAAATTTTTTTAAAATGAACAAAATTTTTCTTGAAATTATACATATGTTCAAAAATATTTATTGAATATCCTAATAAAACTAATTTGGAAACAAAAATTAGATTCCTAGAAAAACTATGAACATAAAAGTTTTATTCAAGGTCAAATACATAACTAGAAGACAAAATAATTCAAAAAGTTCTAATTACTTCCATAATTAAGCCAATCTCATTTCTTGAAAAGACCTTATACTTATTGGGACTCAATTTCCTTACATTGAGAAAACCCCATATGGTATTAGAAATGTGACTCATAGATCTGATATCAATCCAGTATATGTCGTAAGAAGTTTAAAATAATCAAGATTCAAAACACATAAGAAATAAAATACCTTTCTTCTTCAACTCAGCCTTTCTCTTGGGACTATTATTCCTTATACCTTTCTTCTTCAACTCAGCCTTTCTCTTGGGACTATTATTCCTTATGTACCCTTTTTTCTTGCAAAAGAAGCAATTGGTTACCTCCTTATTTGATATATGGATAAAAGAAATACCTTTTTTCTTGCCCTTTCCCTTAAGGCCTTTTTTCTTGGAACTACTAGCTAAATGAACCTTATAAAGAATCTTACCAACTTACATAATGAGTTTATTTTCTTTCTATACACACATGGCCAGTACTTCATTCACAATCCATTTTTCTTTATCTGTGTTATAAGATATCTTGAATGGCCTATATTATGGAAGCAATGAGTTCAGGATCAATTACACCAACAAGGAGTTGGAAATCTCTCTCTTGAGAGACTTTAGTTATGTCATTATGTCTTTCATTTGCATAATGTGCTCACGCATCCATTTAGTGTTAGTCAATTTCATAGAGTATAATTATATCATAAGAGTGCTTGATAGTGACTTGCCTAAGGAAGCAAACTACTCATCTATGGTTTTTATGTAATCCTTGACCTTAGAATAATCCAAAATGGCCCATAAATGTTGTTCTTTATGCATTGTTTGATCAGCATCATGTTGAGGTGATTAGATTATTCCCAATGATTATACAACACTAGCTCAATCAAAGTACTAGCAAGTGTGAGCACTAAAGGCTCCTCTTTGTGAAAAGCATAGTCTAGGTCAAGGCATCCCAAATGAAGGAGAATAGACTTGCTTCAAGCCCTGTAGTTACTCCCATTAATAATGATTTTATCATTATAGTAATCTAAAATAAAAGATGTAAAAGATGAAGATGCTACAAGGTAAACATTAAACATTAATCACACTTACTTAGCATCATGTAAGGCAATCAATCTTCATATTTTAAATCTATACTTTGCTAATGCAAGACATAATAAAGCACAAATTTCATATCACTAAAATATAATTGTAGGAAATGATCTTAGCATAACATAAATTCATATATCATTTATGATAAATTCAGAAGGCATTTATGTTTTCTAATACCTGTAGGCTACTTAGAAAATATGAAACAATTTTCATTTTATCTTAATCACATCGACTAGTGGATAAAGATACAATACCTACATATTTAATTTGAATTTATGTCCTTAAGTCCTTATATGATCTTTATGTTTGTAAAAATAAACTAAGAATGCAAATACTTAGTCATGTAAGGATGTTGTGGCTATTCTTTAATTATATATGCTAATTGCAAGATGCCAAATTTAATATTGCATCAAAACATTTAAATGCACTAAGTAATGGCAACATAAATTTGGGAATATAACATGCATTGATTGATTCAATCATTTCCCATAATTGCACATTACTTATTTCTTAATGGAGATTAAGTCATTGAAGAAAAGTACCAAACTCTTAAATGATCATACATAACCATTTCATATTGACCTCTTCAATTTCTCTAATAATTTGTTATTCATGCATGTTAATATTGAAATTCAACATACAATCATGTTTTTAGACTTATAACATATTGTAATAGCAAACCTATATGTAACTCCTTGAGAGCAAAATAATAAGGTCAATATCACAACACTGAACTCTCAAATTTTTCTTGAGAGCAACAATCTAGCACTATAATGTTGCCTTTCCAATGTTGCGATGCTACAACGATAACAAATTATTGAGCCCATTGTTCTTTGTGATTTTTGGATAAGTTTTTAGTCAAATTTCATTCCAGACGTAATTTTAATCAAACAATCATGCAAATTGAACTAATACATAAACAATATAAGATCTAAAAAACATATTCAATCACATATTACCAATACCTAAAAATTAACAAAAAGAAAGTGGAGAAGAAAAATTTCTCAAATGTAATTTTTTTGGCAAAGTCAATAAACTCAATGATGGTTTTAATCAAGGGAAACCACTCTTATAGGCCTTTTTCTTTGAATGGCCGATTAGAACTCAGACCTTTCCAATCAAAGAAGTTACTAGTTTTTTCAACATGTGATAATTGGCCTAACACCCACTAATTCACATGTAAATGTCTATGAAGGCAAATGATAAATAATGGGAGATATATAAGAACCACTATATTTTACAAATATAATATTCCTTTATTTGAATTTTAATTATTCTTATTCTAATTTTAAAATGCCATAACAATGTTTAGCCAATTTTGTTGTTGAAGAAGGGAAACAAATTGCTTCTAGGCAGTAATAATTTTTTTGTTGTAGGAAGAAAATAGAAAGTTAGAGATTCTCTTTGGAAGAAGTAGCAAAAATAGAATTTAAAAAAAAACAAAATTACTCTAACATCAAAATCATTAATTACTAGAATTAATGTATACCTTTTTACCTATTATCTTAAAAACATGTCCTTTTAAATAATTTGACAATAAAAATATTTTTTTTAATAAAAGATTTGTTAAACACAATAGGATTGATAAAAGAGTATATTAAATAATTTTGCTAAACACAGATTGACTTTTTTTTTTCACAATGCTTTTTATGAAATCATATATAAGTAAAAAAATTTTAATAATATTATTAAACTATAGTTAATGTGATAATTATCTTTTTTTTAATAGTGGGGTCTGCTAATTTTTGGTGACCCCCCACTAGTTTCATTTGAAAGGAAGCAATTTTAAGGTATAGAAATATCTACAACAATCCTAAAGGAGCCATCTGTTTAGTAATATTGACGTCATTTATAAAGTTAAAGAATCCAAGTTCAAATTTTAGTTAAAATTAAAATTAACTCTAAAAGACTTATAATTGTGTTAAATCTTAAATTTTAAGAAATAATTATTTATTTTTAAAAATATGGATAATAATAATAATTTTTAGTAAATAATATTCAATTTTTTAATTTTATGAAAATATATTAAATATTTTTTTAAATAAAATAATTGCTACCCCTCCCCACTTCTCATCAATAAACAATATCATGCACGTATGAAATCATGACTCTTGAGAGAATTGGCATGATAATTGATATTAAATGATTAAATTATGTATGCATATTTTATCAGTAAGCTTAGATAACATAATTACAAATATTTTCTTAAATTAATTATAAAATACTTAGACAGTAAGTTTGAACTTGATTATTGCTTTTTGCCAGACTTTTTTCCTACATTAATTATTAATAAAGATGTAAAAAAAAATCATGATATTATTGGTGGACAATCTTGGTTTTGGGCGAAGGAGGCTCACCGCTGGCAGATATCGAATTAGGATCATCCTCATTCGTGTGTGTGTGTGTGTGTGTGAGAGAGAGAGAGAGAGAGAGAGAGAGAGAGAGAGAGAGATATATATATATATATATACACCTTCTAATTTATTTTTTAAAAAAGTGAAACTTTTCATTGCAGACAAATTAATCGAAAGGAAAGTTTTCATTACTCCTTAATCAATCTTCAAAGCTGACGTGTCTCAATTTCGCATCCAGCTCATTTTCAGTAACACAATTTTTAATTAATTTTAATTCTAGAATAATTAATTTTGGAAAACCTTGACAAAAATGAAAATACTCTTTCTATAAGTATTTAATTGTGAAAACAAATAACGTCTGGAATAAATTACCTCTGAATTGTATCATCATAATTAGCTTTTTTTCTTACTCTAAAAATATTTGTTAAATTCTTGACTTTTGTTGCATGTCCACCCGAGGGAAAAGGATATGTGAGAAAAATGCCAACCGTTTGAAGCCGGGCGCCTTGCCTTCGCGACCTGCCAGCATAACTTCGGAGTACATACACCCACACACACACACACACACACACACACACACACACATATATACATAAACTTTTGGGTCAATTTTAGTTATAATTGGAAGTGGAATTTGAATCTTCAATTTTTATAAATGACTCTAATTTAAGTTCATTGGTTAATTTTTACATTTTAGAATAAATTATAGTAATTTTTCCTGGAATTTAGTAAATTACATTTGATAATGTTTTAGTTATAAAAATGTGGTATTACAAAAAAGATTTATCTAATTTACTTTCTATTAATGAAATAAATACTATGTACTATATTTATTCTTTTTAAAAATTGAAAGTATTTAATTGTTTTTATTATTATACAAAGAATAAAATTATAATTTTATGTCAAAGTTTAATGTCAATTTAATTATCTTTACTATTATATTAAAAATAAGATCATAATTTTATATTATACAAAAAGTTAACTTTATTCACATTTAATAAATAGTAGAAAATTTTGTACTATGCATCAAATATTAAGAGAGCCAAATGATATTTTTAAAATAAAAGGACATCAAGTATAATTTAAATAAATTTTAAAAGAAATTAGTATAATTTATTCTATACTTTAATATGTGATTTCTTTGTTATAAAAATTTCTTTGTTATAAAAATAATGATATTTTTTCAACCAAACAATGGATATTTACAGGGGTAGAGGCAGGAAGAAAATTTTTTCGGGGGTGGGAGGAAGACATTGTAGTATAGAAAGAAAGAATAAATAAGGAAAATAAACAAAAAAAGGAGCTATATATAATTTTATGGGAATTTATATAAAAATTTTATTTTCATTTAGGAGTCATATGTAATTTTACAAAAATTTATCTAAAAATTTTTATTATTTTTAGGGGGCGATAATTAATTTTTACCAAAATTTTTATAAGCAAATTAAAATTTTCCAAAATAAAAGCCCCTCCCTTGGATATTTAATTATAATATTGTAATATTGTTTTCTTATAACATAGGCAAAAATACTTTTTTTTTTCATTTGAAAAGTTTGGGGTCAATTTTAATTTTGTCCCAAATATTTATATTGTGTTAATCTTGTTCTACATGTTTAAAAAAAATTATAATATCATCTTAAATGTTAATGATATTCTATTATTTAACAAAATTAATTGACCATTTATATACATGACCTTGCAGATGAAGCTACATCAATTAACCTTATTAGAAATGCTAACCCCTTGTTTGGTTTGAGGGGAGGGCCCCTCCCCTTGATTGATATATATTTTTAGAGAAGAGGGGAGAAAAAGTTTAATGAAATTTTTTTCCTCTCCCCCTCTCTCTTATCCCTCCAATTTAGGGGAATTGAGAGGGAAAGTTACCAAAAAAAAAAAATTTAGACTAAAATGTCCTTATATTTATTACTAATTTCATGTTTCATAAAATTTTTATAAGTATGGTTGAGGGGAAATTTCAACGTACCAATTAATATGAGTATATTACTATATTGAAGAAAAAGTAAACATGTTAATGTTCTTAACTCAGATGCATTTTGATTTCATGAAATAAAATATGTTAAATTATACATTTGTTGAAATAATTGTTTAGTTAGTTTCATTTGTTTACAAATTTTTTTAAATAATTATAGTTATAGATAATTTCTTACATTTGTTTAATTTGACGGTAAAAATGTTAAATTTTTAAAAATAAAAAAATAATTAATTATATTGTCATTACTTTTAAAATATATAAAGGTAAAATAGTTTATAGATTATTATTTTCCCTCCATTCTCCTTCTGAACCGAACAATGTATTATTAAAATCCCTCCCCTCCCCTCCGTTAAACCAAACAAGGTCTAAAAGAAAGACACTTGTGGCTAGTAAATCGTGTCTTATTTGGGATAGGTTAGAGATTAAAAACAAAAAAAAAAGAACAAGAAATTGAAATGACAGGGTTTAAGGATTAGGGTGATAATATTATATAGTTTAATATTCATGTAAGTAATGTATTATTCATGTCTCCATTCTTTAGTGATAATCTAATCACGTGTAGTAAGTAGAGATGTATACGGGCAAGTCAAGTAAAATTTTTGCTTGAGTCGATTTTAACTAGCCTTTTTGTTTTTGATTTTTTATCTCAATGTTAGCCCAACTTGAGTTGATCCAATTTGACTAAGCTAATTAAGTTGACTAAGTTAATAAAATCTTTTTTCCTTTTAATTTTTGGTAAAAATAATAAAAAAATCTTACTAAAAAAATAAAAAATTCATATAAGTACTTTTAAGATTATATTTTGTCATTGATCAAAAATTCAAATAAAGTCTTTGTAAATTGTAAAATAGATTTCTCCTTGAGAAAAATAATATTTTAATATATTTTTTCTGTAAAATTATATTTAGTCTCTAAAAAAAATAAAATTTTTATATAAATTTTATAAAATAATTTTTTAAATATATAAAACCAAACAAAATTAACTAATATAATTGGCTCAATGCCTAATCTTACTTAGTCTAACCAAACGGTTCATATTAGTTCAGCCAAATTTCTTTTTTGGCCTGCCTCAACTTAACCCGATGTAATCGGGTAAGACTGTGTTGGCTAAGCTACACAAGTTAGATAAATACTTTTAATAATAAACTAATTTCATTAAATAATTAGATATCATTAGAATTTTAAAAAAATTAAATTTTTGTAAATATATAAAATAAAATTAATACAAAATAAATATTTAAGAAAAAATTAAGACTAATTATAAAATTTTAAGACAAAAAAGATAATTTTGACAAAAAAAAAAGAGAATCAAGTTAAAATACGATTAATTAATAAAACATGGCTTTCACTAATTTTGCCACGTGGCGCGTGGCGGGGAAACTGAGAAGAGCGAGTGCGCATGCGTCGGAGACCAGAGAAAAGCACACTAAACTCGGAACGTTTCTTGCTTTTCTATGAAAAACAGTAGAGAAAGAGAAAGGAAAATTACGAAATTTCCGGGAAAAAAAGAGGAATGGAAGACAGAAAAAATTATATGATTTTCTTTTAGCTGAGAGAAAATTTATATTCTTTCGGACGAACAAACCACAAATTCTGATTATTTTGCAGGAAAAAAGGCACTCCAAGCTTTCTTAGCTAGGGTTTCATAATTTTCCACTCATCCAAACAACCACGGAGGTGTATTTTACAGGAAAAAAATAGTGCTCTTGATTTTTCTTTGTTTTTTCAAGTTTTCGGTTGCTAAACAAGCATCTATTTCGCTTCTTTTAGAACGTTAGAAACAGAGAGAGACAGAAAGAGGCAGGAAAATATGTCTTCTTCTTCAGCTACTGTAGCAGTGGAGAAGGCGACCAGCGATCTTCTTATGGGCCCTGATTGGACCATGAATATCGAAATATGCGATTCTGTCAATTCTAATCGCTGGTAATTTGTTAAGAAACAAAAGAATTGAGACTTTCTATTTTTCTTTGTGGGGTTGACTTTGATCATCTGACAATATTTATGCTTCTGCATAATCAGAACTCAGAAGTTTCATTATGTGGATAATTTCCTCGTTTTTTATTATGATATTTCATGCAGATGGTTATATGTTATGTTGTATGCATATTTTTCATAACAGCTCTTTATGAGATAAAAATTTCTGGGTAAAAGCTACTAATTAATAGTTTTCCGGTTTGTTGCGGATTGAAAAAGCTTTCCCCCTTGTTGGGTAAGGAAATATATGAGCTGGAATATAGTGCAAACCTGTTATTCTTCTGCTAGTAATCATATATTTATTTTTTCCTGAAATCTTTCATCGTATAAATTAGTTGGCTGCAAAACGCAGGAACAAATAATTTTTGTTGAAAATTTTCTCTTATAAAATTTCATGGGTCTTAATATCCTTTTAGAAGTTGCACGGTCACACCGTTAATGAATTTGTCCCTTTGTCTCTGATATATTAGTCCTTGGGAAAATTACAGTTAAGATTCTGTCTGGTTTTTGACGAGTGCATGCATAATTTCTCAGGCAACCAAAAGATGTGGTCAAAGCCGTGAAGAAGAGATTACAGCATAAGAGCTCCAAAGTTCAATTACTCTCTTTGACGGTACTCTGTTGACACTGGATTTGCTTTTCATATTTATCTGCATTTGTGTGTCCACGGATGCGCCCATCAATACTTTAATTCATACTTAATTGTATGAAATTTGATTTACGATTTCTGATCGTTTGCTTCCTAGCTTCTGGAGACGATGGTGAAGAACTGTGGTGATTATGTCCATTTTCAAATTGCTGAGAGGAATATACTGGATGAGATGATCAAAATTGTAAAGAAGAAGGTAAGGTGGTGTCAGATGGAAACTTGAGATGCATGGTGATAAGATTTGCGTATTTGATTCTTGCATCAAATTGTTACTGCATTCTTAAGGAAGTTTCTTTGTGATAATCAAATCAAGTTGGAACCAATGTGACCTGAGTCCTAACATCTATAATGTTTACACAGAGAGAGAACCCCTGTTTGGGCTTGTTAAGTTGATTTTTGTTGAACTGTACAAGTGGCCTGTTCTTAAAATGGATTAGGTAGTATAATTTGCGATCTAATGAATTTCACCCGCACTTCATCATAGTTGCCAAATCTTCTCATTCATCACTATACCATTTTCAGCTACACAAGTCGCCCACTTTTTTTTTCCCTCTCCGTTGTTCATAACCTATTAATTGGTTTATAAATAATTATAAAATAACAAACAAAAGGTTGATTGGAGGATGCTGGTGTTACTCAAGGTTCATATTCACTATATGTGATCATTATGCGCTACAGTTTTTCGCCAACTGTCATTAGGAGTAGATTACAATCTTTCATTAATATACCCATATTTCATTGCCAAACATGTTAGCGACTAATGACATCCCTTCCCATTGGGATAGTTTACTGGATCATGGGCTCACCTCATGCTGAATATGTATGGGTGATACCAATTACAAATCACATTAAAATCTCTTAGTGTTGGTTCCCTTGGGATTTAATGGTGCACAATACTTATTCAGTCACAATATATGGCTGGTATTTACCATCACAACAAAATCTTGGTGTTGATACCTTTAGTTTGTACAATATTGTTGTTCAATCACTGTTTTGAGGTGACTATTACTTTTCTGCTATCCTTTGGGGCTTACCTCATCTAACTTGAAATACTCGTGGTGATATTTCAGACAGACATGCAAGTGAGGGATAAAATTTTAGTACTGCTAGACTCGTGGCAAGAGGCATTTGGTGGGCCTGGTGGCAAACATCCTCACTACTATTGGGCATATGAGGAACTAAAGGTAAGTATAGAGTTGATTACTCAACAAAATTTCTCAATGATTCTTTAGCTGATGTCTAAAGTTGTTAACTGTCTGTCCAGAGTGGGATGCCAGATTAGAACATTGAGATTTAATTGGATTGGACTGGATATTATGTAAAATGATTAGCCCTCGTCCTTCTTATTATAATCATCATAACATCTGGTTGTTGGATCATTTAAACTAGATTAAGACCCCTAATTAATAATTTCACGGATTTTGGTCTACATGTCTCTGGCTTACATCTCTAAGCTCTGGGATATGGTTTTTTCATTTTAGTTTTTTTTCCACAATTTTGACATTTGAATTGTGATTATTTTGACAACCAAGGTTGGTTGTATAATCATTTTTAGCCTGCCTCATCCTAGTCCAGCATTTATAAATCTTACACTAAAATTTAATCCTTTTTGCTAATAACAATTATATGTTAATAGTACCTATATTCTAAAAACATTGTGTCTGCACAAACTGTGAAAGAAAATTGAATACTTGGTCTTTTTTTTTTTTAAAAAGAAAAACCAGAAAGATCAAAATAGGGAAATGGGAAAAAAAAAAAAGCATGTTGTTTCTCGATCAGACTATTGTCTACCACCTATCACAGTTTTAACTAATTTATCTGTCTATGTAATTTCAATTTCTTATATATGTAAGCAAGTAAGATCCATGTAATTTCACTAATTTTTATCTTTTATTAACTTTTTTTTTTGGGGCGCAATACTCAATCTTTTGCAAGTCTCACATGACAAATAATTGAGACTATTTTAAGGTTTGCATTTTTTCCCTTAGAAATCTCTGTAGGTGAGAGACATCTCCTTATTAAATTCATTCATCATTACAGTTGTTGCCATTAACATTCAGAGTATGGTGTAATATTGTTTGCATTGATATTCTTGAATCGTAGTTCATTTGAATAATAGTTTAATGACCAGTAGATCATATTATTATATTGCATTATATGAATGGCAGCGATCTGGTGTAGTTTTTCCCAAGCGCTCTTCAGATGCAGCTCCAATATTCACTCCTCCTCCTACTCATCCAACTATAAGACACATGCAAGCTGGATATGGGATGCCAAGCAATTCTTCAAAGAGACTTGATGAAACTATGGCAACAGAGATAGAGAGTTTAAGGTGAAACTTCGATTTTTGTATCTTTACCCTTGCTTTTGGTATTATATTTCTGTCATTCTAAGATTACATTTTGAGGCTTGAATTTATGTTGCCAATTATTTTTTTATCCTCAAATTCTTAGTTTGTCAAGCTTGGATTCCATGTGGCATGTTATGGAGCTTTTGAGCGACATGCTACAGGCTGTGAACCCTAGTGACCGAGCGGTATGTTGAACAATTGTCTAGCCTTTTACTTTGTGACTAAATAAAATGATTAACTGCTCTTCTCTTGCTTGTAGGCTGTAAAAGATGAAGTGATTATTGATCTTGTTGACCGTTGCCGTACCAACCAGAAAAAATTGATGCAGATGTTAACAACCACTGGGTTAGTTCCATCCTTAGACTTTGGCAAGGCCTGATGTGTTTCATGGATACTTGTTATTTACATGATTAAAGTAATCACCAGTCTAAATTCATATTACTTGCCATGACTTGTAGTTTTGTGTATAGTTTGTGGCATTTACCAAATTATACTTTTGCTTTGCTTTATTGTCTCTGCATCAACAGTAAAAAATTTGGATAATTCTTATTTTCTTGGTTACATGGCAGGGATGAGGAACTTCTTGGCCGAGGCCTTGAATTAAATGATTGTATTCAAAGTTTGCTTGCAAAGCACGATGCAATAGCTTCTGGTGCTCCCCTTCCATCCCAATATGCAAGTTCCAGTGCCCAGTCAACTGAAGCTTGCTCTTCCAGTTTCAATCCAACAGAAGTGAGGAGCTCCAGTCCTAGAGACTCCCGTCCAACACCTAAAGCTAGCCCATCTTCTCCAGTTTCTTCTGCAACAAAAGGCCAAATTGATGAGGAGGAAGAAGAAGAAGATGAATTTGCACAGCTAGCTCGAAGGTTGCTTATACCAAACAACAAATTAATGAAATTTCTGAATTTTCGGATATGAAACTAGGAAGCTATTACTTGTCCAAGTAAATGACTTGCTTAGATTAGAAGATCTTCCGCATGCACTTAGGTTTATTAGGTTTATGGATATGGTTGGCATGGCCAAGTGAAAATTTACTCTATGTTTCATGCAGGTGAAGTAGGAAGCATTGCGCAAGGCATTTTTTTTGTATGCTCTCACTCTGTTGCATTCTATATTGTCCAACTCAGCTAGCATGTCTCTGTTATGAGCCTGTGATTTGTTTTCATCAAGAGAATTACCTGAGAACTGTAATCTAGGCTCTTGTCTAGGACAATATTGTAGATGCAACATGTATTCTGGTTCATGCCTGTTGCCTAGTGGAATTGCTCTATTATGTATCTAATCGTCTCATAACTCACTAGGAACTTGTGATTACCAATGCAGGCATTCCAAGACACAGACAGTGCCTAAAGGTGCTATAAATGGATCCAGTGAAGGTTCAGCAAGTATTGAAACCAGCAGCTCAACAACTTCATTTGCGTCAGATGCCACAGCCTCTGTCCCAATCAATGCATTAGCAATTGTAAATCCCGCTGCACCAGTTAGCACTACGAAAGAGCAGGACATTATTGACTTGCTGAGTATCACTTTGTCCACGCCGTCATCATCATCATCATCTCCCCAGATATCTCCTGCACTATCAGCCTCCAGCCAACAAATGCATGATACGTCCATTCCATCTAGCACACAAGGTTATCCCTATGCTCCCCAAACATATCCTGGAAATGTGCCATTCAGCAATTATGTTGTTCCTTGGGCGCAACATGAATCTAGGTCAGAATCTCAACCCCAACCCCAACCCCAACAACATATATATGGACCCCAACCCTCACCTCAACAACTACAACCACATCATGAACCCCAACAACTACAGTCTCAGCCCCCACTCCAACCCCAACATTCACAGTTGCATAATCAACATCAACACATTCCATCTCGACGTCAATTGCAACCGCATCCTGAACCCCAACAGTTACAGCCTCTTCAACAACCCCAACAGTTACAGTCCCTGCACCAGCCCCAGCCACAATTTCAATCTCAAACTCAACCCCAATCAATACCAATGATGCAACCTCAACCCCATTTACAATTGCAAAATCAACGTGTTCAATACCCATCAACATACCCTCCTCCACCATGGGCTGCTACACCTGGTTACCTCAACAGTCAAAACCATTTATCTTTGCCTAATATGTTTGTGACTCCTCAAGCCAACACGACAGCATCTTATAGACCAGCGCAAGGAATCAGGGCCTTGCAACATAACAGTTCATTTCCTTCTAAAGGCACCAGTGGGTCCCTGAGTGCAGATCCTAGGGGAAACTCTGGAGTGGGGAACTCTACCAGTGCAACCGGACAAAAGCCCTTTGTCCCATCTTACAGACTGTTTGAAGATCTGAACGTTTTCGGGAACACAGATGGAAGGATTAAGATGACCAGCAGCGGCACATCATCTAGTTTGTCAGGGACAATGGGCCCAGGTATGGTTGGGGGGCGTAAGTGAGATGTTAATTCTTGAATGCGAACATGTGGTGTGAATATGGTGTATGTCAGTGTTGGTAGCTTTTTCACTGTAAGTTCTATAGGTTGGAAAAGTGACACCTTTCTACGTTTAAGATGATCACACTAGTCACAACCCATCTTTGTATTTAGTTGGAGTGTTGCCTCTCAGATGACAATCTTGGAACATTCTTTGATATATGATTTTAGTTTATTGTGGTTCTCATTTTGAAGTTCATTCTTGATCTTTAAACCACCACCAAGCCATGCATTTTTCCGCACAATTCTCTCTGCTCTGATGCTGCATTGTTCTCAATGTGCGTGACATCTCTTGAGATTTCTTGAAGCTGAACTTCGAATAATCATGGGAAGATAGTTCAAAAGATGCTACGTCAAAATACGAGTTTCCTTCACGTTTTGTTGTATGATTCAATAAATGATGACGATGATTCAGTATAAGCAGGACCAGAACGAGATTAAATACAATCGATTGGATGTATGCAAATGTGATCCTCGCTTGTCGTTTTCTTGTTTTCTTATTTTATGTCTGTTGTGCCCCCTTGAAATCTCTTGAAATAGCTATCACCTTAAGCATGCACAATGCTTTCAACAGATTATGCATCAATCTACTTGCATACCCACCCTCACCCCCAACTCCCCATAAGGGATATACACGATATAAGAATACTGTGAACAGTTTAACCCTTAAATTCATTGAGAATCTACTTCTTTTTATTAGAGTAACTAGGTTTTTTGTGGAGTAAATTATATTACATTTTTTTTTAAGTTTGATTATATTATACCTAATATTATTTTTGTTTTTAAAATTATATGTTTCCTTTTTTTGTTAATGAAATTAATTGTCTACATACAATGCGTTTTGTTATATTTACTGTCATATTACAAATAAAATTATAATTTTATACTATGTAAAAAATTTTGATAAAATAAGAGAATTTTTTTTACAACATATATTAAAATGCCATTAAGGAGTCAAGTGCAACTTCCAAAATAAACAAGTTTAAGTGTTATTTAACGAAATCTTATTTACTTGGACCTTTTATTTTAATGTGATAAGTATAATAAAGAGGTAGCAGACTAGCCGCTTGAAAAAATAAATCTGATTATGTCTTTCTATCGAATTTTCGTTAATTTCGTGCTCATTGAATTAAAACTTAGTACTAATCAAATCTACTTCTTTTTTCATGATAATAAGAACAAGTAAAATTAGTAACAATCCTTCACCTCCCCTTGATACTTCCTCTGACAAGCCTAATCATATAACAAATTAAGGATATTTTGATAAAATTATAATGCATTTTTTAAGTCCTAGAAGAGATCTGTAAAAGCTTTCATAATAAAAAACTATAATTGAACTCAACAAAGAAAATTTATTATTATTATTATTATTATTATTATTATTATTATTATTATTATTATTATTATTATGTAGTTGCATTGCTTTGTCCTAATAATGCCACGAGAGAAATAGCTCGTGGGAAGCAAATTAAAACAGCAAAACGAATCAGCTGTGCGGAGAGAGGTATTAAAATAATAAAGTTTACAAAAAATAAAAATGATAAAATGCTCCGACCCTTCTATTTAGAGGGCACATCCTTTGCTATGCACTCTACACAGTACAGGATACGGGTTTCTAATCCGTGGACCTACACAGGATAATAACATGGTACTGGCTTAGACTGGAATCTAGTACGCCCTGGCTAAAACAAGGGACCAACAATTCAACAAAATTAAAAGCATCAGCGAGTGAGCCCCAATTTTCAGGAGTCAATCGCCTCCATCATCTGCGTCAGAAGCACCTTCAATTATGAATTCTGAATTCATCTAACAATTTACAAATTGGGAAGGGGTGGGAAATAAAACACCAAGGCGGGGAAAAAAAATAATAACATTTAGAGGATATATACACACATTTACCAAAATGACATTATTTGCTAAGCCTCCAATCATATATGCAGGATTTTCTTTCCTGGCGAGTGCAACCCTCAGCAATGGAGACTAATGAATATAATTGCATAATGCATACACTATTTAGCAGAATGCACCACCCTACCAATATTTCCAAACGTATTCACAGAGGCTGTGAATTGTAGAGGCATCACATGATAATCCAACTGCAAGTAATACGCGTGGCAATCCTGAAATATGTTTATGAACCGCCAACAAACCAAAATTATCATAGAAATATGTGGATTCATCTTGCTTGGGCATTGTCATCCGCGTAGACACACACACACGCATCAGCAGCACCGGCAGCAAGCAATAATTGGTAAGGGTGGAAACTGAGGCAGCTTACAGAACCAATTTTCTGGGCCATTAGGGTAGGGTAGTAACGAATTGTGCCTAATTGATCACCCTCCAGGCTAAAGACTTTGATGAGTTGTTTGGCCGAACCACTGGCAATAATTGGAGCATGTCTATGTACAGCTAGAGCTGTGAGTGAGCCCCTGTGAGCTTCAATAGGGAGATAGGCACCGCTATGGTTTCTGATATCAAGAAATTGGATATCACCGGCCTGAGAAGCACTAACAATCTGAAGGGAAAATTCGCATGATTTCATCATTCTTTTCAAACGAAATTCATGGACCATAAGCAATAATTCCTACCCAAGATTTATAAGTAATACATGTTATCAACAAAGTATGAAACTGGCAAAGTTTGTCTTTTTACCTTTCCCGGGTCTAGTCCTGGTTGGAAGCCAATCCCCACAACTCTTGCCACTCTGTGAGTATGTGGCTGTGATGCACAGACAAGCCTAAGAAGCGTCGTTGTCATTACAGAGAAATGGAAAGGTTAGAGTTTGAGGCTCCTCTAAACTGAACTCATTTCAGTTCAAGAAATTTAAATTCAACTTGAATACCAGTAACCGTTAAAATAGCACAAATATAAATATATTTAGTTCAGATGTATGTCATAAACCGTGACAATAGAGAAATATTGGAGATGCTAACAAATATATGTTGCGTAATTCAATCTCATGAAGGGAAACTAAACGTCAACATTTATATCATGGAAGGAGAAACTCTTTGAGGGGCTTACATTTCAGGTGTCCTAACGTCATAAATCCTGACAGAACCATCTACAAAACCAGCTGCAAATTGACCCCCATGAACTTGAGATGCAGCCTAAAAGATAAGAATATCTCAATGAAATGACAAAAATATGTTAAAAGGCAATGACTCCTAATATAAATTTCAGAACTCAGACTCCCAGATGTAATTGGCACGTTAGACCTAACAAGGAATTGAAACTAGTGTCTTGAAACCTCGACTGTCCATCATATAGTATATGATGGTTAATTGCTACTATCTTGCAAAGATAAGGCTTACCAAAGCTGAGATACTGCAATCTGATGACGAAGGTATGGTATTAACAAGCTGCTCTTTGTCCAGATCCCACAGCATTACAGACATCTCACCTGAAGCATACTAGCAAATATAGCAAGGAATAAGATCATCAAAATTAATCAACATAAAATGGGGGCAGAAATAGAGGTTTCTTGGTGTTATTTTAAGGAGAGGGGGCAGGAAGACATTCCACATTCCCAAAGAGAATTGCATACCAGATAACCGCATTGCTGTTGCCAATCAACAACAGCGTTCAGACTTTGCACACCAGGTTTACAGCCTTGGATGGAAGAGAAAGCAGTGACAAGCTTTTGCTTACCCTTCAGAGTATAATCTTTCCAAATCCGAATATTTCCATTAGCTGCACAATTACAAAGGTTCATTAATAAATGTAATATTCCAACACTACTTTGACAGTAGAAACTAAACAAAGAAACAGTACAGAATGTTACATGAAGCAGCTAGAAGCAAACTATCATCAAGCTCATTCACTAGGCAGAGCTTAGAAATTCCCTTGTCAGGAAAATTATGATTGTCAAAACTGTTGAGAAGCATAGCCTCTGCATAGTTCCATATCCTGCAGCAAATTTCAAAAGTTAGCCAATAAAAATAAAATCCAAGATGGCATAATACAGCTAACAGAAACTAAATTCATTGAGGCCAGAACACTCTTGTTAACCAAACAATACATTGAATTCCAATGGTTTTTAAAATAAAGCTTAGTATTTTGGTCCTGTTGTCGCCTGTCTCTAGATCGAGTGCTAGTCAAACATATAATGCTCCCAGATATAGCAGACTCAGAGTTTAAAAAGGATAGGATATTTACAATCCCTTTCCTGTTCACTACAATAGACCTCTGCATTCATTGCCCTAAACATTTTTTGTAGCAAAAAAAAGGGCCCAAACTTTGAGACATGCTTGGCTACATTATAACATCACTTTGAAAATAGTAGCATCAGTGAATCCTGCATACCTGATCCGTTCATTCTCATCAGCAGCTATCACTATAGGAGAGAAAGGATGCATCAATGTTGTTTGTGTACCCTTTGTGTCCCATTTAGCAATAGGATTTGTTAGCCTACTAACAGCTGACCAAAACAGAATGCCATAAACTTCCTAGTCAAGAGTGTCTAAAGTACAACGTTAATTGAATAAAAATAAACACATAAAACAAACCAGAATGTTGACATTTTGCTATGTGCTCCAATGCAATTTTTTCCCTCTCTTCTCTTCTAGATAATACTTCTTCACTATCATCAGCTGCTAATAGTGGCCTGGAGAAGTGCCCACAACTCCAATTATATATAGTTGGTTGTGGAAGAAAACTGTGATCAGAAGAAGCTCTGCCAGAACCTAGGAGTGGATCAGCTAATCCAGAGTCTGGAGATTTCATAAGGTGCGGCCTGAACTCTAATGAGCATACTCTCCGCATTCCAGTTATATAACTAGGGCGAGGGGGACTCACTGGAGGAGTTCTGAAGGTTAGAGGCAAGTGACCTGATGGAACAGCATGCACCAGTAAACAGAAAAGTCAATAACACATTGCAGAGGCATTTTTCATAAAACTCCAATTGGTACAAAGAGAAACCACCAAACTTAAATCGGAAATGATCCCACACGACCACACGATGAAACACTAAATGGACAGACAAGAAGGGAGAGATTTACCTCCATTCATATCTAACCAAGAAAATGAACGGGCTAGTCCAGCAAGACTAGGAGATGCTGTAGCTTCACAAGTCCGAATAGCAGTAGACTTTAATGGTTTTGCCACTACTTGTTCAATGCCTATTATGGACAATACCCGACGACCAAGGTTTGCAATGCGCGGAGATGGATCTTTCGCTAATGTTAAGATAGCAATTACACACTGTGAGTACAGTGCATCGTCTAAAGGTTGTGGTCCAGAGGGGTTAAGCACTCCATTGCTGAAACCATCATTCAGTATTCCTGAATCAGAATGTTGAGATGAGTCATCAGACAATGGCGAACCATGCATCATTCCAGAACTTGCCAGAGGGCTGCTAGAAGAGAGCCGTCCATCTCGAACTACTGTAGAATTGTCTTGACCAACCCTCAGAAGGGGACCAATTTGAGATGAAACCATACTTCCATAAGGCATATGTTGGTTTTGGCTAGTATATCCACCACTTGAACCTTTTATATGCACCAACAAAGGTAAGGTATTCAACAGAGAATTAGCCTGAGGCTTCCAATATGCAGCAGCAATGGATTTTAGGTGCTTGTTATGACCAAAGGCAAAGCGTGCCAGAGCTGATAATTGAAAGAAAAGGAGTTACTAAGATATATTTGCAATACTACTTCCTCCCCCTCAGCCCCAAACACACACACACAAATGAAACAGATAAGCAAATTTACCCAATACTCTCGTACTTTAAATCTTATATATAGATTTAATAAGGGACAACTCCAAGCTAATAAATGTAAGAAGTATATATGACTTAAACAGATATAAACACCAGTTGTCTATCATGAATATTTAGCCATTGTAGAAAAATTTCGAGAAAACACATAGCAACTCAACAAAGAACAATTATGTAGGTATCACAATTAGATATGCAAGATAAATCTTTTAATCATTGTGGAAAATTTTTTTTCTCTTTCCCTTTTCACATTTTGAATGGTTTATTCAAACTTCTTTCATTTTTAAGTTTTGAAACAGCTAGCAATCCAAAAATCACTTGATTATTAACAATTGGCAAGAATGAAAACAATAAAAAAATGAAAAATAAGTTGCAGGTTTGGTACTTATCAAATCATAAGAACATGTAAGCCTTTAACAATGAACACCCAAAATGGATATATAATCTCTGATCCTTGATCACTTACCCACAGCTACCTCTGCCCTCACCAATGGACTCCCATCCGAAGCAACGCTCAAAAGACTTTTAACTATACTAACTTCTGCCCTCAACTTTTCATCATCATCACATTCTTCATCCCCTTCAACACCTTCCCTACAAGAGTCAAATCCCACATCGAGAAGGGTTCCAAGTGCAAACACAGCAGAAGCCCTAACCTGAGACAGAACAAACTATCATGACTCAAGCATTAATTTAAATTAACATATTCAAAAGAAGACATGCATATGGTAACTTTAAAAATAAATAAATAAATAAAGGTAAGAAGGTAAACCTCTGAGTGGGGTGCAGACAGTAGAGGTGCATATATAGAAGGAGCATCTGCCTGCAACCCTATTATTTGGGCCTCTGTGAAATCTTCCCAAAGTTTCCCCAGACAGATGCAAAGCCACTGAAGGAATAGGGGTTCAGTTTGTGTATCACTGGGAGAAGAACTCTGTAGGTGCCTCAAGCAAACATGGATCAGACCAGCTTCAATACAGGCTTCTTGCCCTCGTCTGTGTCCATCCACAATTACAGCCAAGACAAAAGCAGCCATTGCACGTTGTTCTAGATATGTTTCTACACTATCAAGAAACTTTATAAAATAGATATGACCTCCATCCTTCACTAGATCAACCTGACATGACTACAACCCAGCAATCGAAAACATTATTGTAGGATGATACAGTCAATAAGCAGAGCTTCTACACCAGATAGTAAAAGAAAACCAAAAAGGAGACAGAGATTAAAGAAGATTTATAATATTTGTAATTATAAGGTATTGATTTTATTGTATAGTTAAGTGCATATTGGTAATTAAGAGTTTAGATTAATTAGGATTGTCTAATAATTTAGGAATTCAATTGCACAGGAACTGTTGGTGGCAATTGGCAAAGTACAGTTTCTAGAAAAAATAAGAATGGGATTTGCCAATACTAGGATTTTCAATAGGCTGTTGACTAGTTGAGAGATAGGGGCGGGGGCAGGAGGAGTGGGGACAAGTAGCACATGCCAACACTTCATTGAACCCACAAAAAGGGTGCAGACAGGCAATATTTATGTGGTGGGAAATGAGGCAATCATGACTATCAAAGTAAAGCATTTAAAAAAAAAAAGGTTAAAAAGGTTATGAAGTAGAAGGCATATGCAGCATATCAGCAATTGTGCCCCTTATAATACATAGATCTACTTCTTTGGACAATAATTAAGCTCCTCGAGATGTACCTTATCAAGTGCAAGAATCTTTGTCCATATGAAAACGAGAATATGACGAAGTTCTGGTGTTGTTGTTTGCAATAGCTTCAAAACATAAGGAAATATTCCAACAGACAATGCCTACATATAGAAAATTGGGTCTCAAGTAATGGTATCATAATCATTTAATATGTAGGGAAGACAGTAGCAAGAAAAGGTGATGAATTAATTTGGTGGAGAGGAGTAATTACCAGTTCTACAGCCCATGGCCCCATATCAAGGAACCTTCCAAGAAGTAGCAGAGCCTGAAATCGATGGCATTGACTAAGCAAAACCTGGAATCAAAAAAGCAATACATACAGTTAAAGCTTGCAAAGATTAATGCAAATGACAAAAGATCTTCACACAATCAAAATACATATTCTGTGAAAAAAGAGAAACCTTGGATTGAGAGCACATAAAAAAATTACAAAATGAATGACAGATCATACAAGACAGCATACAAAATTACTTCTGGCTCTAGTGATGAATAATCTAACCAAACCTTAATGAAAGATTGCTAACAGAGTAGAAACTAACAACAAATACACATATTTTTTTCAAATTTCCATCACAAGGACAATGGTCATCATCCAAAATGAAACAATTTCCACCAAAAGAAGAACACCTTATTCCATCTTACCCACCAAAACCTAATTAAGGAACAGGTCCTGCCAGCTGAATTGGCAAAAATCAGGCAACCTACATAACAAAAGAATTAGGAACCAAAGTGAAGGTTCCAAAGCTAACATAGACCAAGAAATATGCTGCACCTGAAGAACTATAGGCAACTGCTCTGGAGGTTTCTTATGCTCAGAACCATGGTCAAGCCATACCTCAAATGCTGTTAACTGCTCAGTGAAAAATGTACTTGGCTGAAAAAAAAAACCCAAAAAAAAAAATCATAATAAGTAAGGCCAATAATGATGGAGAGTAATCAATTCTACACTAATAATTTTCATGATACTTTAATACAAGAGGCTTTTTTTTTTAACTTATAATATGCATCACCTGAAGGAAGCTTACTTTATAGCATAACAAAAACTATGCGATACCTGAAATTCTGCATTAGGATCCTCAACTAATGAGGGGAGCTGAGAGAGGCAGAGCTCAGCAGCCATGTCCCATGCATCCCTGCAGCATGAATTAATAACAGTGACAATTAATTTTGTCAGGAGTTACATAGTAAGATAACATGAAAATCACCTTCCATGATAGGTAGATACCACATATGATGCTGATGGGTTGGAGGCAATGTTGGGTGAGAGACTGGAGAACAATTTGCAGATCGCATAATTCGCTCAGCAAGTAAAAAGTTTCGGAACAGACTAGCAACAAGCAGATCTTGTCTGAAGAGTCTCTGAAAAAGATCTGCAGTATGAAATCAAATATGATTTATGATAAGGGTTTATGACGTCGATTGATCCATGTAGCCGACCCCACTTAGTGGGAAAAGGCTTTGTTGTTGTTGTTGTTAATGATGAAATCAAATATGATACAAAGACACCCGTATATTTGATAGATGAACAGCAGGATTATAAGAATATGCTGTGGTAATTTACTGAGGACAGCAGCTGGGATGATTGGGACCTACCATGAGGAAGAACATTCCAGGCAATTGTATCAGTTACTGCTGTGAAAATCCAATTCAATTCACCTAAAGGTGTCTTTCGGTCATTTGGTCGGCCAGGGATCTTATCAACAAGTGAATAATCGAGGGAATCATGAAGCAACGAACGAGTGCAAAGCCTAGGAAACAAATCACAACATAATGATTTATTAATAACCATAATATGTGTGTATGTGTGTGTGTAATACCACATAAGAATTAGAAGAAATAAAAAAAGAGGGGGGGGGGGGGCGCTTGAGTTACACAGAAGCAGGTTTCTATTATAAAGTCTACAGACCTACTGATCATCAGTCAACATTCATAAACCATTTTTAAGGATACAGTGGCACATATGTTCAACTCTAGTAACTGACATCAAATTGTCCATATTGATAGTAAACCATGAGATAAACAAATTGTAGCACCTATAATAGCATGTTCAGTGTTTAAACTCTAACCCATGCAGTGACTTCTAGATACTGTAGGTGAATCTTAATTTTGTCACTGCAGGGGGCCAGTTACTTATGATCAGATAATTGTATCATTATTTTATTTTGTCTTGCTTTATTGGAAGATAGATCAATGACAAAAACTTAATCAACTAGCAAATTCCAAAGAAATATGTTATGCTACATCAGTCCATTGTTTATAGAATGAATGGCAAAGAGGTTAACAGAAGACTTCCTCCTCTCCTATCTTTCACCGTTCCCTCAAATTTAAAGAGTGCAAGCACCCAGACCATAAAGTTCATCGACAAGCAAATAAAAGGCATAACCTTCAGAGCTAGCATGAAGAACAAACACAAGAAATTCAAGCAGAGGAGAAAAGGGAAAAACCCATCTTCGTTAAGGGTCCATTAGCCAGACCAAATACATCAAACGCAGTACTCTCCAATCTCCATGCCAGCAATGAGTGAACACTTGCTCCACTGCAACCAAGTCCACTGCTAAACCTCAGATCCTAAGTTTGATTAAGTGGGCGTCAAGCAACACCAGCCAAAAAAGTCAGAAAAGAAAAACCATTCCCTCTTATCCTTATTCCATATTATGGAAAGGAATCATACTTAGATCAGATTATTTAAAGGCGCAAGACTTAAAGCTGGTAAGTCATCACTCCAATAAGTAATATAGAACCACCATGAAAACTAGATAAATATTAAAGAAAACAACTGTGAACCAACAAACTAGACAATCATAGTGTATTCACTCTAGTTTTCTGCCTTAAAAGAATTATTGAAACATTTTATAACATTTGTCCCTAATTCCTTTCCTGCCGCTCTCTCTGCTCTTTCTAGACTTCTCTCTTTTACTTTTTTCCTCTTTTGCTTTTAGTCCTGCATCAAAAACCCAAGGCAAACCCCACTGCAAAATTGCTGACTACTATATCAAGGACAATAATGCTTTTCTTCTTATAAAAGGAGATCAAGGACAATAATGCCCATAATAATACAGATATCAGACAAAACATTATTTTATCAAATAATAAATCTTATTGCTAAAGGCAAAAATACAACAAAACCTAAACCCTCAACAAAACAGTAAAGCAGAAAGACTAACTCAATACAACACAGTTCTCCAATCTAATATAAAACCCAGCAGCAACAAGTTACACCAAAACAGGTAACGAGTCAGTTTACTATCAAATGGAGTACCCTCAATTCTATGAAGAAAAACACTAATCAGAATAATGATGATGAATATAATTAACCCTCATGGAAAACACCATATAAGAGATGAAGAGTCATTGGTAAGAAATAATTAAGGGTATTTGAGAAAAGTAGGAAATTAGTCTGGGAAACAAATAAAGCAATGAACATCAAAAACCAACAAATTGTGAGAAACAACCACTTATATTAGCAAAGCAAGCATAATTTAAGAAACTACTAAAAATATCTGGGAACAAGAAGCTAGCTACGGTGTTTTGAAGTTGTGCCCTTTTTGCAGTCTTTTGGTGTACATTGTTAAAGCAAAATGCATGAATTTAAATCACTGTTTTCTTGACTGCAAATCTTCTTTGGAATAAGATAGTTTTACTGCCTTCCATATGGGATTGTGCTCTTGGTCCTTTTAAGAGGGATTCTTTGTCAGATGCAGAGGAAATGGAGAGCTCTTTTAGAATGATCTGTTCCTCTTTTTCTGATCCTCCAGCTTTATACTGTTCTCTTAACATATTTTTTCTACCCAAAAAAATAAAATAACAAACAAATTCTATGTGTAATGCACTATTATATTAAAAACCATAAGCTACACTTATCCCTATTGAAGATTTAACATGGAACTTTATCAAATCAAAATCATAATAAGGAGAAAAGATTCACCACCGTAATGCCATCTTAATAGGCGTTGTGAGGCATGATGTAAACACATCAGCTGGAAATTCTGCACTCTGAGGCAACGTCTCATGTGCTTCACATGCTGCAAGCAGAATACAATCCCTAGTGGACCCAGAGGAGCTAGGACTAGGAGCACTCCATTCATGAAGCTATTGGATAACAAGCCCAGCAAACAATTTGACAGTAAAAAAAAAGACAAAATCAGTTCCCACATCTTTGTAGTTTTCTTTATACACATTAATAATAGCTATGGCTCTGCATGAGTACCTTAATGAAGGCATTGACAATCATCCCAGCTGCAGCGCAGTCAAATACATATATTGATGGGGTCTTCAGCCAGGAATCAAGGTCATTGATTGGTAAGGGTATATACTGTGTATAACTCTGCAACATGAACTGATAAGAATGAGGATAGGAATTATGAGGTTCTTTTATTCACTATGGGTATGACATCTTACCTCAATTAGGGGTTGATCAGTTATATGGAATTTTAGTCATCAAGGAAATTAGGTTTCTTATCATAATAGAATTACAATGATTTTTGTTTGCCTAAACAAGGATTATTTAACTTTACCATCCATGTACGGGTAAGTTATTGTGTTACTAATTCAGTATTTGCCCCTATCTTCTCTCTCAGCTCTAGTTCCTCCTTTCTCCCTTCTGTTACTTCTCTCCTCCTCCTCTTTTTCCACTTACATCTACTAGGCTGGGCAGAGCTAGATACTCTTATTGGCAAGCAGGCCCAAGAGGCATATATAAAGATGATGCTTTAATTAAAAAACTTAATTTAGAATGCGAGAAAACTTTTAAGAGCTCACACTTTTCTGTACTAGCTTTAGGTATTTTGATTTGTTTATTATGAAGAAAATTAACTATGAAAAAACTTACAGCCTTATAGGCTCATAGCTGCGTAGAAGGCAGCAAAGAGAAAAAAAGACAAGGGAGCAAAATGCACATGAGAACTTTTAATAAAAAAAGTTGGAAAGTTTGTCATTGAAGCTGATGTATTATTTAAGTTTTCATATTTTCATTAAGCATGTCTTTCACTAATTAGAAGTAAAAAGAATTTTTACCTGAAAAGAATAATCATATACCAATAAACTAAAAAAGTAATATGTTTATACATAAAATTTAGGGTTAATTGCACTCACCACTAATCTATTGGTGTAATTACATTTTCTACCCATCTTTTGGTTTGAGCACATTTACCTCTGACCTTTTTTATGCAGTACATTTTCCCCCAGAAAATAATAGACTATTTGTGTAGTTCAGAACATGATATTCATGAGTTTAATTTCTTGTTTATGATTATAATGTGCATTTCATGTACAATAGGGACAAGGAATCCTGATGAATTTATTTCCTAATAATTTGTAAGTTTTTGCCCATAAATAGTCCACTGAGCTTAGCTTTAATATTTTTCCCCCCCTAACTACATACTTGACACAGTAAGGATTATAAGCCTGTAAGGGCTTACAACAGCATGAGTCAGGACTCACAAATGACAAAACCCCATGATCTAGGAATTTGCTGCGCTAAGCAGAGACAGGGGCTCTTCTCCTTACCTCTCCCACTTTAATCAACGTGAGATATAATTCACAAGGAACTCTACTACTTTCATTTTACTAAGAATTTGACGCAAGGTAGCAATTGATTGATGTTACAAAAGAAGGAGCAAAAAGCCTGCAGCTTGGCTGACATACGAGCATCTCAATACTTAGCACAAGAACTGGCCTAAATCCAGCACATTCTTATTTTACTATCAACAAGTCAGAATCAAGCCCAATTTAGCTAGAAATCTTGTCCAGCAATTCCAAGCCCAAAAATAACTTGATTACTGAGTAGTCATTGGAAAGGTTCAGACATCTAGTTTCAGAAGACTCAAACTTGATTTTAATTTTTCTATAGTTTTGATATTTTATTTATAAACAAGTGAATCTATGGTCAAAAACAACATCTAAAAATTAAAACTTAGTGGAATGATTGGGTCTTGAAATTTGTATTAGTTTGCTAAGTACAAAATTAAGCTTTTAATATTACAATTTCCTATGCTTTGGAGGATGTTGCAAGCCTATATTACAATTTTATCTATTTGGACTAACACCACATTCTTTCACCTCAGACGGTGACCAATCCATTTTTCATCTGTTGTCTTCATCGTTCTACCTAGAAAGTATATAATGATTTTTATTCCTTATCATCATCCACCCATTTTCAGCTTTTTCATTTTTATCTCTATTAAACAAAGTTTATCATTGGAGTAAAGGAAATTTAAAGAAAAATTTTCTATAATAGATATATAATATAATTTTTCAGGCTCCCACCATAATGAATTTGCATTCCTGTCTACTGATCTTACATCATTGTTGCCAACCAAAACAGGACAACATGATTTATCAAATATCGACCTCAAATCAAGGACTAAAAGGAAGAATTCAACCTTATTGAAGACCCAAATTTCACCATTTGCAGTTGGCTTGGGCACACCATGTCCATTGTAATGGAATAAAACTCTTTCCGTCTTTGCATATTTACGACATGTAGTACAAAGCTTCTTCACCTCATCCACTGTCGGATCAAGTTGACACTTATAACGGGCCTGTTGATATGCCCACAAAGTTAATTGATAAATCAACTTCAAAAGGCAATGTGAGAAATGCGGTTAATTAGTCATATGTTCCAACCTTTGGTTGCCACCTTTCATACTGACTACTCAAGGTTTTTCCAATTGATTCCAATGCCTTTTGAGGTGCCATGGAAAAAGGATCTACAGCAAGGATAAAGATAAGAATTGGATAAGAAAGAATCAGATCTCATCTATGAGAAAACATATGTTAACAATAAATCCCAAAGACCATATTGTTTTATTTGGTTTCCATCTAAACAATTGAAAGAAATGCAAAGTACTGAACCAAAGTTCGCTAGTGTCATAATCCTGATTGTAAATACCTAGAGTCTCAGTCACTTGTATTGCTTTCCTTTGCAATCAAACAATGCACTAATACATTTCTTGCCCCCTCCCCCCCAAAAAAAAAAGAAACAATGCATTAGGAGTTAAATATTTTTAATTCAGTTCAGACTATCCATACATTAAGCTAGATCATATATATTCAATTTTAAACAACTTATCCAGCATTACTCATTAAGAAATAAGAAGCATACAAAATAACACAAGATAATTAGGTTAGCAACAAGAAATGCTACAACTCATGAACTGGTTGGACAACAAGTATGAACCATAGTCTAACCACAGAAAGAAGTGCAAGAAGCTGCAGATAGACGTCTGCTTTACTGCTAAAAAGGCATTGAAAATTATTGGTTTGAACTGATTATAAATGGGAACTCATAAGAACAAGCAAAGATTTTAGGAAAATAGAGAAAGAGAAACGGTGAAAGAATAATATTAAGAACCAGCAGCAATTTTCAAACTTTATTGGAGCACCAAAAAGATGCCTAAAGTTTCAAAGGCAAATGAAACTTATTGTACAAACCAGAGAAAATTAAAATTAAAAACACAAATGAGAAATGGGCAGAGTGAAAAGAGACCTATCCAGCACTCCATTCTGGCACAGGGGGTTATCTTAATTACGTCAGGTGGATCAACGCTAATGTTTAAACATAACACTAGAGCTACACATCCGGTCTTCATCTGCACCACAAAATCAGGAGTTAAATCAAAGCAGACTTCTCAGCAAGTATAACATGTATAAGCATTTCCAGGAGCATTGATTAGAACATCAAAAAGGAAACAAAAGGAAAACGCCCTGTTTGATAAATTACAGTGATTAGGTGCTACAAGGCATGAAAGTAAACCTTAGTCTCCTCATAAAGGTATACCATTCCATCAACTTATAAATGAGAAGAAAACCTATCTAAGATGATTCTAACCGGTGAAAGATAGAAGTCACCAGTGGCTTAGCAAATATCACCACATTAAACTATCTTAAGGGTTGCACCAATTTTAAGTTTCTTAAAAGAACAACTCCTTCATTCCCAAGTCACCTCCATTATGTTGAAAGAAAATTCCTCGGAAATTAGTACAATGCCATATAGTGTTATGGGATTTCCATTGTTCTGCCAGAGATATTAGGAATTCACTGATACAGGTGGTTGTCATCACTTCACTGAATCAGGTGCTCATGATCAAGTAGCCTCAAATTAATTTTGCAAAAAGCAAATGCAGAAGTTCTTGCATGGACTGAAGAGAGAAAGGTTATTAGTTTGGAAAATTGCCAACCAAAAATTCTGTATAATACAATCAGACTATGAGAGTGGATCACCTGATCCCAAATTTAAAGAGGGAATTTCAATTCAATACTGATTACAAGAAGCATGAAAACTCTTTTATAGTCGTAAATATGTATTTGTAGCATTATATCATATTTCTTTTACAACAACAACAACAAAAAATAAGTCTTTTCCCATTAAGTAGAGTCGGTCACATGAATCAAACGACACCATAAAGTTCTATCTCAAATTATGTCTTTAGATAAACTATTTAAATCTAAATCTTTCTTAATAATTTTACTTATAGTTTTTCTTAGTCTCCCTCTACCTTTAATTATTGGGTTACTCTCCGTCTGATCTATCCTTTTTACTAGAGCTTTTATAGGTTTTCTCTACACATATCCAAACCATCTAAGATGCGATTTTACCATCTTTTCTACAATAGTTGCGACCTTAACTTTCTCTCTAATATATTTATTTCTAATTTTGTCTTGTTTGATATGTCAACTCATCCAACGCAAAATCTCATCTCTACAACATTGAACTTATTCTGCTATTGGCTTTTTATTACCAACACTTAGTCCCATACAATATTGCCAATCTTATAATTGTACAGTAAAATTTACCCTTAAAGTTGAGCGGTACTCTTTTATCTATAATAACACCCAAAGCATTCCTCCATTTCATCCACCCCGCTTAAATCCTATGGTTTACATCTTCCTCTATTTCATTGTCTTGTTGTATGATGGACCCAAGATATTTTACCTAAGTAACTTGTGGTATGGTGTGTTCTCCGATTTTTATTTTTACGCTAAAATTAATGCGTCTCTTGTCAAACTTACATTCCATATACTCCATTTTACTTCTACTTAAACGAAAACTATGTGTTTCCAAAACTAATCTCCACATCTCTAAATTTTCATTTATTTCCTCTCTCGACTCCCCGACCAGGATTATATCATCTGCAAAGAGTATGTACTATAGCACTAGCCCTTGGATATGTTCAATAAACACATCTAAGACTAAAGTAAAAAGATAAGAGTTTAAAGTTAACCCCTGGTGTAAACCAATAGTTATAGAAAAATTTCCAGTGAACTCATTTTATGTTCTCACACTAGTTGTAACTCCATCATACATATCTTAAATTGCTTGAATATAAGCAATACAGAATCTTTTTTTCTCCAAACCCTTTCACAAAATATTTCTTAACACCTTATCATATGCTTTTTCTAAATCGATGAACACTGTATGCAAATCTTTTTAATTTGTTCGATATTTCCTCATCAATTTTTGCAACAAATATATTGTTTCCATAGTCGACCTTTTAGCCATAAAAACAAATTGATTCTCTACAACTTAAGTCTCTTGCCGTAACCTTCGTTCAATAACCTTCTCCCATAACTTCATAGTGTGGCTCATGAGTTTAATTTCTCTATAATTTATATAGTTTTGTATATTCTCCTTATTTTTATAAATAAAAATTAAAATACTTCTCTTCTACTCGTCTTGCATTCTCTTGAATCTTATAATCTTATTAAATAACTTTGTAAATCAACTTATACTTTTCACTCCTAAACTCTTCCACATCTCAATAGATATATTATCTGGTCCTACTACTCCACAATTCTCCATCCTCTTTAAAGTTTCTTTTACCTTTGATTCTCGAATCCTACAATAAAAAGTATAACTTTGATCTTTCTCTATGGTGTCTAACCTATCTAAATTCCACGAGATCCTATATTCTTTATTAGATAGCCTATGAAAATAGCACTTTCACCTTTCTTAATATCCTACTTCATGATTAAGAGTCTCCATTTTTCATTCTTAATACATTTCACTTGGTACAC
The DNA here is from genome assembly GCA_032878935.1 of Erythrophleum fordii. Classification (NCBI taxonomy): domain Eukaryota; kingdom Viridiplantae; phylum Streptophyta; class Magnoliopsida; order Fabales; family Fabaceae; genus Erythrophleum; species Erythrophleum fordii. Next base: position 4,839,655 of record JAVQMF010000048.1, on the reverse strand, counting down.
ATCTTTTGTCTTTCTTTCTCTATTTTTAGTAAGCTTATAAATACTCCTTTCCCCATCTTTAGTACCTAAGGATTGATATAACTCATCAAATGCCCTAACTCTCATTTCGCTGACTGCCTTCTTAATGTCTTTCTTAGTTACTTTATATTTTTTTCAATTTTTCTCACTTTTACACAAAAAACACACTTTATAACATTCTTTTTTAATTTTAACCTTATCTTATACATTTGTATCCTACCACCAAGATTCTTTGTCCTTAAGTCTAAAACCTTCTGATTTCTCGAGTATCTCTTTTGCAACCTTCCTAATCTCTTTAGTCATCTTGTCCCACGTATCATTAGCACTTCCTTGTGACTCATGTGATCCTTCTTGCAAAATCTTTTTCTGCAAACTCTTTTCTTTATCACCTTTCCATTGCAACCACTTTATTTTACAAGAATTGATAAAATTACTTATTTCTTGATCCAAAGCCAGGAAATAGCAGAAGCTTCAGGAACTTCTCAAGATCTGTTTCATCCAATTGCCATTTGATAACTACTGCACTACATTATTAGTTTATTACATTATTCCAAGTCCATCAAATCAAATTCCTACAGAATACATACTATGAAGTAGGGTAACTTGATGAATTTTGAACAATTATAAATGAGTAGCCAGTTAATTACTGCAAATCATTCAAGCATCCTTGGAAACATTAATCATACTAAAAGTTTTTTCACTCTTTAAATGAAGCAAGTGTAATAACATTTGCCACCCTCAGTTGAAAAATCAGAATCCATTCCCCAAAGAAAAAAATACAAATAAGAAAAAAGAGTAGGAAATCTTATCCTCCAGTAAAATTTATCCATTTTATAGTGAGCTCGTAAGCCAAATAGGACCCCCAAAATTATAAATTTAGTCTTAAAAAAAATCCCTGATGCACATATTGCGCTTATATTTATTTAATGAAATTTGAGTTTTCAACAGGGTGAATGCTACATCCTCACAAGTATTTCATGCCTGCACAAGCTAAGGCATTGACCACTGTAATGAATGATTGAATTGTCTTGCCCTCGAAGAAACCAGTTGCCTCATTTATGTACATTACAAAATCTGCGATACCATCACTATTAATAAGATAGGTAGACTGTTGACCATCAGGACACAACGTAAATTGTCCGGAACAGCTCAATGATGCTAACAAATTACAGAATCAACAGTCCACTTCAACAATGAAGTAGTCACATGAGCAATTAAGATCAAAGAAAATGTTGCTCATTCATTCATACTGAACTGCTATCAGAAAAGATAATGAACTTAACGGTAGAATCTTACTCTTTCCTTAGGTCGCCATTTCGAGACCAGCCCACTTTCAGAGGGACCGGTGGCCACAGAGGCCTCAAACGCCTCCTGTCGAAGCTCACTTAATACAACAGTCTGGGGCAAATACGCCATGGTTGTTGTGGCAGACAGTGTGGCATGAACGTAACTACTGCTCGCAGCCTCTGAATCCCTTCTCTGCGAGCCCAAATCCCTATTTTCGGGGGTTGATGATACAAAATCGTCCAGGTGGTTCGAGACCACCATCACCGAGGTTTGACAAAATCGAGATCCCATTAATTCCCCCAATGCCATCCAAATCCAAACCCCTTGAACAACAAAACCAACCTACAGACGATCATTCAACCTTTTCCAAACCAGACAACTATATACAACGCAAAGAAGAAACGTAAGCTCTGTTGAAAGCTATATAATCAGGGAAGCTGGAAGAGAGTGCCGGGAGCTAATCAACAAAGCCGCTCAACCAGCGGCGCATAGACATTCGCGAGAGGAAGGAGAGGGAATCCAGCTCGGAAAGCGTTGAAAAACGAGAGGAAGGCGTCTGAAAACCCTAGAAACCCTAGGTGACGAGGAAGACGATGGAGGCACATGGAACAGTGCCTGCACTCTCTGGGAATGCGACTTTGTGAAGCGAATATAAATGGGATTTGCGGAATTGGAGGTGCGGGTGCTCTGGTGTTACACCAGGTCTTCCTCTTTTCTTCTCTATTATTATTATTTTATTATTTTAATCAATACCTTTTTCAATTGAATAAATTACAAAAATTTTTCTCAACTTCTACTAAAATTATATAAATTTTTTTATTTTTAAAATAAAACAAAATTTTTTAAATAAAAAATAAATTATATAAGTTTTATCTAAATTTATTTGAAATTACAAATATTACTTTTTATTTTTAAAAAATATATAATTTTTTTAAAATAAAAAATAAATTACACTAACCTATACTTTATTTTCAAAAAACATTTATATATATTTGAAAATGAAATAGAGGCATGTACAATTTATCTTTTGTTTTAAGAAAATTTGTATATATTTTAAAAATAAATAAAAATTTTTTGTAAGTTTAACAAAATTTATTAAAAAAATTGTATATATTAAAAAAACCTATATAATCTTTATATTTATAAATTTTATAACAAATGGTCATTGTTCATCAACCTCGAAATAGCAAATGGCTTCCTCCCTCAAGCTACATGCACTTTTTTTTTTTACTTCTAATCTGTATTTTAAATTTAATTTCTTTTGCATCAAGACCCACGCTAATCTAGTTTTAACGAGATTTTAAAAAAAATTGTATAATTTACTGTTCTTAATTCTCAATTTTCTCTCATTCTCCTTCTTATTATGATCATTTTTCTAGTTATGAGTGCTTTTTTTTCCTCCCTTGCTATTTCACCCATAAGAGCGGAATTTTGTTTTTTGGAATAAATACAATTCAATGGAAATGGTTAAATTGTTCAATCTTCATTTTTTTTAAAGGTCAAAGTCAATTTCTTCTTTATTATTTGATTAAGTATTATTAGAGACAAGAAGTTTATCAAATTATATTATTCTTTAAATTATGCAACCTTACATCTGTGTATTAGTACTTATTTTATAAATAAAAACAACATTCCATAGTAATATAGAAAGTTATGGTGAATAAAATAAAATCAACTAGTAACCGACATATATAAGTGGCTTTTAGCACGTAAATATCTTAAAATTTGTTTAAAGTTTTATAAGTTTATTTAAACAAAATTCTAGTATGATTTATATGAAAAATATTATTTCTATATTTTTAAAACAATAAATGACATATATAAATTTTAAATTTTAAAATGTCTTTATACTTAAATATTTTATAAATAATTGAATAAAATTATTTAATAGATAAATTTTTATAAATTACAAAAATTAAAAATACTTCTATAAAAAAATCAAGATTTTTATTCACCAAATAATATCATAAGCTTTTTTTCTAGGCAATAAGTGATCACTACAGTGAAAATTAGAAATCCAAAATAATTGTAAAGAAACGTAAAATCTTAAATTATGTTTAGTTGAACGATATAATTGATAATATAATATGAAAAATAAATAAATAAGATAAAAATGATTATTATGTTTTTATTTTTAAAAAATAATTTAATAATTAAAATAATAATTTAATAGATAAGATAATAATTAGAATAATATAATAAATATTATACAAATGAAATATATCTACATTGTAGCAAACAAACAAGCTGTTAATTCACTTTAACATGACACATTTTGTATAACTTCTAAACGGATTTCACTCTGTTAAAATGCATGAGTTAGGGTAGAGAATTAAGTGTAAATGAGAACTTATTAATGAAAAAATAAAAAATGATTTTCACATACCTATAAATACTTAGTCAATATTGTTTCTTATATAAAAATTTGAACCTTATTCTCTAAGTGCTAGACTTTAAAAGATGTTTTTCTCTGTTAAACAAAATTCAAGCAGAAATAGTGTCTCACTTTAATAATTTACGTTTAAGTTTTTTCAAGAATATTCTAAAAATTAAATTTTATATACAATAAATCAATGTGCGGGGCTGTGTAAAATTCCTTGAAGATGACTTTGAATGGATATACCAATTGAAATGTCATATACTGTAATGAAGCAGGAAGCAATTACTCAAACATCTCCAGATAGACCTTTTATTGTAATGGGATTGTGCTATTATAGCAAAGGACATTTAAAAATAAATAAATAAAACAAAAAGAATGGATTTTTTATTTAAAGAATACAGCAAATGATGTTAGAAAATCCCACTCCAAACAAATCGTATTTTGAAAACATTGAACATGTACGATTCCTTTACTGTGGGAGAATCAACATAATCAACATAATTAGCACTATTGCTGATCCGGAAGTTTCACTGTTTCCATGGAGCTCAGTAGAATTGCAATTCATAGCAAAAGAATTTGAGTTTGAAATAAATCTTAAATTTGGTGGAATTCAACTGAATTTACTTGTTTGGATTGCATTTTAAATGGATAAAAATCCAATTACGGTAAAATTTTCAAATAATATTCCCTTGTAATGTTACATCAAATAAATTATAAAGGATAAAGTAATATTTTCGTTACCAAATAAGTTCTTAAAATTGAAATCCTGTCAATTTACGTAGGATTTAAAAATCATACTGAAATTCATGTTTTAAAAAATTTAATTTCTCATTAAATTACTTTCCAAACAAGATAAATTAAAAGATAAGTACTCATCTATCCTTGTACCCCAAAAAAAAATATTTCTGTTGAATTCAAATTCATATAATAATTTTTATAAGAATGAGAATGAAAACAGTAATAAAAATGAATTTTGATGAAATGGAATAATTATATATTATTATGCTATGAAAAGAAAAAGATATTTTATTCTATTTTTGTATTTGGTTAAGTAAAAATAATATAAAAATATAATGTAAATAAATAAATGAACACAATACTGGTAATATAAAAATTATATTAAAATATTCATTTTTATTTTATATTATTGAAAATATTTTCAACATAGGTTAAAATATTTTATTATTTTTAAAATATTAATTTTTTATTTTTTAATCTTAAAAAAAATCAAACATAATATACGAAAGAAAGACATTTCAATTATTTACCAGACGATGCCATTCTAATTCATGGTATTATTTCAAATGGATAAGTATTTCAAAGTGAATGAAATAAAAATTTAAATAATCAACAAAACATGCATATCATGCAATTCTATTTTCATTCTTTCTTTTTTTTTCCGTGCTGATTTCCATCAATCAAATGAGGCGTTAAGAGTATCATCGGCACTTTGTATTTCGAAAAATCTCAAACGCACAGTTGGAAGATGCTAATTGCATAAGTACATTTTTTGGAGAATATTGAAAACGAAATGCTAATTAATACTAATCACTCAAATCTAATCCAGTCACATCCAAACTGCGATGAGAACTACTCTGGATTATGAAGCACTATCCCACAAGAAGGAGAATAATGAGACAAGCATGTCAAAAGAAAACCAATGGCAGAGCATATACGTGTAAATGACATATGGGTGCATGACCTCATCAAGGGTCTAGATCATTCTTTTGCATATTAAAGCAAAGCAAAAGTAAAAGCCATCAATGATTAAGCACTTAATTCCAAAGTAGACTTCCATACATTCTCGCCACGCTTGTTCTATATTGCCCTTTTAGCCCTCACAAGTGCGTGTGGTTGGGGCTGTTGAGAATCCAATTCAAACGTTTGGAACTTGAAAAACAGCAATCCTAAATTTGGCAAAGTCTCTTGGGTTTTGATGAGATATGGACGCCACGTAAGAGATTGTAAGTGGTTAACAGGGACCAAAGCTGAGGCCAATGGGTGGGTCATGGATATAATTTTCAAAATGGGTTATATCCAATAATTAGTTCTTTTTGTTCGTTTAAGGCAGATTTTACAATACACGTTAAAGAGTTGATTTTTTTATTGTAATAGTTAGTAATAATTTTTTTATTGTGTTGATAATATTTTTGAAACGTGTTTATAATCAATATTTTGAAGGTGCAATTAGTAATGGCTTTTAACCGTATGGATAATAGTTGCTCAAGGTGCTGGTTATCGAAGCATTAGCCAAATGTTTCCAATATATTTGAGTTGTTACCAACATGATCAGAAGCCATTAATAATTGTACCAGTGGAACTTTATTCTTTAATGTATACTAGAGAAGAACGCATCTTCATTTAAATAAGTGGGTTACATTATATTTTTAGAGAAATTGATTTTATCCTATTCAATTAAGATCTAATTATAAAATTGATATATGAACTTTAAAACATAACAAAATATTTTATGAATTTTAAATTTTAGTTTCACGCAATTTTGATTGTAATACCAATACTTGATTTAAACTCAATGTTAAACATGTAAAAAGTTTATTTTTTATTGCAAAAATTAATTACAATTTAACATTTTTATTATAATCCAAAGCTCAAGAAGTGCTTTATTATATTTTAAAATTCATATAACAATTTTATAGTTAACGGACACTACTAGAAAAATGTGTATTAATAACGAATAATGGGTATTACTAAAAGCCTCAATGACGCCAAGTGCTGCTTAACTTAATGCCAGATAAGTGTGCACATAAGCATATCACTTGGCAGAGAATGATTGTAATCCTTAAAATTTTGATAACATATTTTAATTAGTGAGCTGTTATAGAAGAATTTTTAAATAGACAATGCTTGTCACTTTATTCACAAACCATACTTATAAATAAATTTGTTATACAAAATTTAAGAAGTTGTATCACATTAAAATGACATATTTTATGATTGACTATCACTATAGTTGAGGTAATAGGCCCAACTGACTTGAGGAAAATATGTTGCAAAATCATTTTTGTCCTAGGAAGCAATGGCTTAGAGTTGAGATAAGAAAGAAGCCCCCATGAATCAGGTATCAACAGCTTAGGAATGCTCTACCGAATGAGAAGAATCATATTTAGGTTGGCCTATAATGTGAGTCACACCACACAACCATTTTTTGAATAAAAAACCATGTCTCTGAATATTCAGACACAAATGGTCTGGAGAAACTAGAAGCATTGGTGGAATAGCTCTACCATTACAATTAACAGCCTAAATCTCTGAGAAGCATCAAACAACGTGATAAATATGCATGGACCAAAAAATGTGAAATATATGTTGGATTTGACGATATTAATTTTATAGTGAGATAAACATAATATATGAGGTGTAGCACATGATTGATGGATATTAATAGATTGTTAGAAATTGTAAATATCATATGCCTGAATAAAATTCTAAATCATTCAAATAACAATTAGTTTATTTTTGCTCACTAATTCGGCAGCCAACTGGATTTCAACGGAGGGAGTTCATCTTCAGGGCAATGAAGACATAAAGCCTGTCTTTCATGTGGTCCATAAAATTGAAATAAGCATGTCTACATCTCCTGTTGAAGAAAATGGTAACACAGACTACCCAGAATCCTGTAGCAAATCCAACTCCCATGCCAATATAAAACCCAGACAATTCTGCAGATTCATCTTCTTTTCTGTATTGCTTTTTGCTGTCTGAATTTTCGCCTTGTGTGCAGTTCGTTGTCAGAGGAGCCCCACAAAGACCAGGATTGCCTATATAGCACAGTGCATCAAAACTCTGAAGTTGGGTCCCTGTAGGGATTTTGCCAGTAAAATTGTTAAATGACAGGTTCAAGTGATTGAGAAAAGATAGGATAGACATGCTCTCCGGAATTTGACCAGAAATTTGGTTCATTGAGAGATCCAAGGACTCCAAAAGTGTCATGCCTCCAATCTCTTCTGGTATCTTGCCCACCAAATGATTGTGAGACAAGTTTAAAGATTGCAAACCTGTAAGAGCAAACAACTCTGGAGGGAGAACTCCAGACAAGTTATTGCTTGAAAGATCAATCATATGCACCAGCTTTAGGTTGCTACTATAGCTTGCCTCTTGCCCTTTCATAAGCAGCATGAGAGTGTCAGGAGAAACAGTACGAAAAATTGATTTTCTGGAGGAAATGTCAAACTCATGTTCGACTGAAGCATTTGTGGAAATCATGGAGGTAAAATTATGAAAACATCGAGGTATTGATCCAGATAATCTGTTATAGGCAAGATCCAATATCACAAGAGAAGAAAGTCGGCATATTTCTGGTGAAATACTGCCTTTGAATTGATTGGATCTCAATTTAAGAGCTCTTATGCTTTGATCCATCCAGCCAGGTATATATCCCGAAAAGTTATTTTCCCCCACATCAAGAAGCCTCAAGCTTCTGCAGTCTTGTAGAGACAAAGGTATATCACCAGACAACTGATTTTTAGGCAAATGCATAGATTGAAGATCAGATAATGAGCCCACAGAGTCAGGAATATTACCTTTCAAGTTGTTGCTTCCCAGATTTACATAAACCAAAAATCTCCAGTTTGCGAAGCAATCAGGAAGTTCCCCAGATAAAAGATTTTGTGACAGGTCCAGATACCTTAATTGGCTGTTCTTATTCAATGGATGACACAAAAGTGGCGCAACAGATCCTGAGAAAGAGTTATTTGCCATCTTTAACATAAGAACATGTGGTGATAAACGTGGGAGCCCACCCGTGAATTTATTATTTCTTAGGTCAATGAGACCGGTGTTTAGCAAAACATTTGATAAGTCACCACCAATCAAGTTGTTGGATAGATCAAGAGCACTGGTCCTCTTGGCTAAGCTCCAAAGCTTGTCCTCAACTATGGAGGATATTCCTGAGTTGGAAATGTTCAGATAATGTACAGATTCCAGAGAATATAGCCATGCAGGAAATGCGGATCCCAGCTTTGAATGATGCAATTCAATAAATTCTAGTTGAGCAGGTGGGGTCCAATTTGAATCCACATCAAAGATAAAACTGGATGAACTCAGGTCTAGCATCTGCAGTTTTGTGAGTTTGGTGAAATTCATTTTAGATGCCACCCCAACCAATGAATTGTCTCCAGGTAGCAAATCCTGCAAGCCTGAGAGTTTCCCAAGACTTGCAGGGATAAAGCCATTCAGGTTATTGTGACTGAGCTCCAACGAGAATAATTTTGACAGGTTTCCTATGGCAGCAGGAATGGAACCTTCTAATGAATTCCCATAAATGTCAAGATATTGCAGATGCTTATATTGGCCAAACCAATCTGGAATTGTTCCATTCAGTTCATTGAAAGATAATATCAAGTATTCCAGATTTCTAAGATTTCTCAACGTGTATGGTATTTGGCCTTTTAAATTATTGTATCCAAGATTGAGAGCAGAAAAATCACCACTGAGATTTGACACCCATTTAAAAATTTCAGAATCAAAATGGTTTTCTGAAAAGTCAAGATTTTGAAGGGAAGTAAAATTGACAGACCATCCAAGACCTGGGCTTATATTATTAAGTTGACAGCTTCTCAAGGACAACTCTGACAGTGAAGGCAACATAGTCATAGGCTGAATCCAATGTGTGTCCTTGTGTAGATCAATGCCACTAAGATCAAGACTTTCCAGGGATGGAAAATGATAGATCCATTGAAGGCTATCCATACGAAGGTTTGTATTATATGACAAATCAAGATACACAAGGTTGGAGAAATTTCCACATGGATGAGAAGACATAGTTTTTGACAAGTTGTAATATACATTTGAAGGGCAAAAATGTATAGCTTTGAAGTCATTCCCACTCAAATCCAAGAAGTTCAGAAATTCAAGCAAAGAGAAAGGTAAGTTGATTTCACCTCCCAATCCCAAGCATTTGGAACTGAACTCATCTTTAGAGCAACCGAGATCAAGAACAGTGACTCTGCCTGTGATGTTGTCACACTGGACTCCAACCCACTGGCAGCAATCTTTCTTGATAGACCAAGAAGAGAGGGAGCTCGTTGGATCAATGACACCTTTCTTAAAGCTCAAGAGTGCCTGTCTCTCCATTTCGTTGCAATGGGGCCTCAATGTGCAAGAGCCCAAGTTGAAGGTGGCTGCACATAGTAACCACAGGAAAAGAAAAGCAGCTTGGGAAATAGAGGTAGCCATTGCCAAACAAGAAAGAATGTATACTGGTTTAAGAAGTAAGAAACTTAGAAATGTGTATATTTATGATACAAATTCTTTGTACAAAGAGTTGATTGCAAAACCGAAGGACCCATCAACCGAGGTTCAATGGATACTGGTTTAAGAAGTAAGAAACTTTGAAGTGTTCATATTGATGACACAAATTCTTTTGTCCAAAGAGTGGACTGCAAAACTAAACAACCCATCAAACAAGGTTCAATGGAAAATGGGTGATTGTTATTTTGGTATGGCAACTTTTCTGCCTTTCTTTCTTTTCATATTTTTCAACATTTGAAATAGGCCTAACTATGCCTATCAATTTGACGGGGATGGGTAGTGAACAGGTGGAATTTGATTGTCAAAAATTCAAATGAAAACGCGAATAAAAGTCTAAATTCTAAAATTTTTCAATTTCTAAAATTTTCTTATTTGAAGTAGATTTTTAATTTTAAAAAATTTCTTATTATTACACACTTCTTGTTATAAAATATCTTCTTTTTTATATTATTTTACTTCTCTTTTTAATTAAAAGTTTTTTTCTTATTTATTAAAATTGATTAAGTTTTTCAGTCTCGTATAAATATCTTATAATGTTACTTTTAAATTATTTAGCAATAAAGCAATATTTACACTCAATTTTAAATTTTTCTTGTGCGTTTTACATTTTAGAACATATTCTATCACTTTTACACATGTCCTACATCCCAATCTTTGGAAAATATGCAAAATGACTTGACCTGTATTTGTGCCATGGAACTTGAGGAAACTTCAAGTTTAGTGCCATTAGACAAATATTTTGTTTTGTATCCAATTTCTATCTTTTATCAGTCCATGAACTCTTTTTTCCATTCCTTGGTACGTTATCCTTTCATTCGCAAACCATCGCAGAGATATCAGGGATGAGCGCTGACCACTGAAAGATGGCACTATTAATCAGCTGTGCTTGACTTGGACTTTTCTTGTCCTTCTTTTTCTGCATTCATTTTGAAGATTTTATTAGTCTTTTGGTTAAAACTCTAGATGCATGTTTGAAAAAAATGTTGCCGTCTAAAAGTGGGTAACATAAACATGATTTTAAGCTTTCTACCAGTTTTCCAAACACACGCTAATTTAGTTTTGTAATTTGTCTTTTGATATGTTTTTGTTCCACTTGAATTCTCAAATTTTCAAAACGCCTTCACATAAACTTTAAAAAGTTGGTTTTGGCCCAAAAAAAAAAATTATAAAAAGCTAAACAAGCACTAACAGACTCAAACTCAAAACCACTGCACACTTCTGATATAGGGTTTTTTTTTTTTAAAGAAACTTAAATTATACAATTCTCTATTTTATTACAAAAATATATACAAACTTACTTAAAGTTAAAATATGACAAAAATAGTTTCAACAATAATATTAATTTTTTTATTAAAAATAAAAATATAGTTTATTAATAAAATTTCAAAATTTTTGTTTTAATGTTATTTATTTATGTTAGAAATCATAAATTTAATTTAAAAAATTAATTATTTTTATATTAGTTAAATATATATTTAATACTTACTATTTATATAAATAACAAATATAAGGATATTTTAGTAAAAATAAATATAAATGTAGTTTTATTTTTTAAAAAAATATTAATATATCACATCTTTTGATTTTAAGAAAAGAAAGTCATTTTTTAAAATAAAAAATTGTATAATTTAAATATCTCTCACAAAAAAAAAAATAATTTATAGTTTGATATAATATGTCTAATCTTAAACAAGAGAATGCCTGAAAATGATAACTTTAGAGAGAGAGAGAGAGAGAGATTAACATTGTTAATTTTTTTTTTAAGAAAACGTCAAAAAAAAAATCTAAATTTGATGGCGTCATTCGAATTGACGATGAACCATGGGGACCAACATTCATGATAAGTATAGGCCTTCCACCAGTCGGTCAGTTCCCTTCCCATATTGGTAACTTCAATCGCTAGTCAGATATATATGCGTGTGTATATTAGAAAATATTTTAGATATATTTAATTTATAAAATATAAATAAATTAAGTCCATTTTTAAAATATGTATATATTCATTATTTTTAATACTGTATTAGTTTTATTCGAGCTCGGGTTTAACATAAATTTGAAAATCAAATTTGGAATTGGACTAAGTAATATATTTATGGCCTATGGTGGAATTTGGTACTATATCTCTGTTAACATTTGAACAAAAATAATTGAGGGTGACAACATACTAATGAGGCAAATAAGCTAAGAGGAAAAGGTATAATAGAAAGTAAAGTAATGCACTTACAAAATGGTAAAATGTAAAGAAAGTATTTAAATAAATTTATTTAGTTATTGGTTATCAAGTTATTCAATAAAAATAATATATAAAAAAGTTTTAAAAATTATAATCATATAATGTTGAGTTATAAAAAAATTTTATTAAAAAATTTAATAAAAAATATATAAGAATTATATCTAAAGTTTTTCTAAAATTAACGTAAAGTTAAATTGTGCATAGCATTCTAGATTTTGAATTATATATAAATAATTTTTTTATTTAAAGAATTTGATAATAAATCTTTTAAATTTTTAAATTTGTACAAATAAACTATGTTAGTTAATTTGTTATTTTACTAGCAGAACATAATACATTATAGAGCTATTTATATATGATTTAAAGTTTGGTGAATTATTCATATATAAATCAAAATTTAAAAAAGTTATATCATAAAAAATAAACTTTAAAAGAATTTATTATTATTGACTTGTTCTATTTTATTAATAAACTAATAAACTAATTAATAGTAAATAAATTATTAAAAAAATTCATTGTCAAATTTTAAATATCAAAAAAATATCTTCACATAATTTAAAAATACAAAATTTGTCCATAGCAATCTTTACTTAAATGTTTTTTGATTATTTTCTTTTTTTTGGGGTAAGAAACAATCCCCATATCTGCTTTTGTAATTGTGTGTACAGAAACCGGTGTCGACATCTTGCTCATGTAGCCTAACATCTTGCCCAGACAATTCAGATTACAGAGCCATCAACGACATCCATTTACGGAGGATTATAGGAATGTCTTCATGATGTCCTCATCGCTTCTTCACACTCCCGACCTCCATTTTTGTTTCTATTTCGTTGACAAAGGCCTCAAGTATCAAAATAAAATTACCATTTTATCCTCATTGGTCTGCTTTTCTTTTTGAATAAATTATTTTTTTCTAAAAATACTTAAATTACACATCTTTGTTATTTTTTAAATCATTAATTTAATTCATTTTAAAATAAGAATAATTTATTTTATATTAATCAAATGTATATTTAATATTTGTTACATTATATAAATAATAAATATAAAAATATTTTGGTTAAAATATATGTAATTGTAACTTTTTTTCATTAAATCTAATAATTAATATATGCTCATCTAATTTTACCACTAATTAACGATTTTATTATATAAATTTGAAGCTTAGGGTTTAGATTTCGTACTTAGAACATCTGAATGGTTTACATGGCACTTACTAAAAATTGACTTGTATGTTAAGAGTATCAATGTTACTTCTACTTCTTGAAATAGAAATTGAACTGCCTTATTTAATTAACAAATAATAAAAAGGACAAATTACGAAAAAGGAAAATGGAAGGGCATCTCCTAATTTCCAATCTTAGTTATAAAATTTTTTTTGGTAATGAAGTTTTTTTTTTCTTGTAAATTTTTTAGTTTCAACTTAAAGTCTCTGGCTTTGATCAAATTGAAAAAAAAAAATAGTTAAAATACAGATAAATTTACCCGAAAACGTGACTGCAATAATAAAAGAAAAAGGCATGTCTCATGCAAATTCCAAATCCAATATATTATATTGCAAATTAGATATTTGGTTGGGAGGAAAAAATAATTATGAGGGCATGGTGCATGCCAATAAAAGAAAAAGAGCTAGCAGTGCCCTTAAGATATTGACTTATTTTATCTTAAAAATATTATATATAAACCCTATGATGAAATCAGAATCGAGGGTGTTTTAGTAAAAACAACATTATTCTATCAGGATTTAGCTGAACAACAATAACTCATCAGCTTAAGAAGGTCCTGACATGGTGAGAGCATCGAAGAGGCAGCAGCTAGCAAGAGAAGAAAAGATCGATGGCTAGAATTATGGGAACTCTATTAGAAATGTTGAAGAGGGTAATTCTAAGGAAGTGTATGTACGTGTACCATGAATATTCTTATCTCTTCACCGATTTGGCCTTCCTTTTAACGTCTTCATTACGATTTTCTGGTCTGATTTTCCGGCAAAGTTCAATGGTTTCTGGCCCAAGGTACTCTCCCATGTCACAAATGATCAGTAGGCATCATCGTTAGACTTACGATGCACAATTATTCTTCGATCGTGGTATTTATATTTCACATTGTATTTTTACATTACCAGTGTTAATTAATCTTATGAAACTTCTCTATTATAGTAATGTTTCGTGCGTGCTTCATTTTAAAGTCTATATAATCTCGTGGCATTGGGATGCTTAGAGAAATTTACATGGTAAACTTTGAACATGTAGACTCTATCACTTAATTAGTAAACTCTATATAGTTTTTGAGTGCGAATATCAAATTAATTGTAGCTATCTCAGCAAGAAATGTAGAGGATGAACGTAGGATGAAAATTCTCTTACGACTCATTTAATATGTTGAAAGTTAGGTATAGGAATGAAAATAAAAAATAAAAAAATGATTTTAGAGATAAAAAATAATTTTAATATTTTTATTTTTAATAATTAAATAATTATTAATAGATAATGATTAAATAATAATTAAAATGGTAAAATAGATATTTTACATAATTTTTTCTTCCTAATTCCCTTTCTCTTACCTTACTAAACATGCCCTTAGTGTTTGTAATCAAGAGAGGAAGAATACATTGAATATATGATCAATTCTATTATAGAGAAAGTAATAATATAATATTAGGTGTCTTAAACTTATAATAGAAAGAATCTTTTACAAATTTACAGCTACACTGCTAATATGTCTACACTTTTCTGATATACAAATGCAATTAATATTATATTTACAATAATTAAGTTTTAACACCCTTTTGATTTATAAGATGGTGATTAACACATTCCAAGTTTGTCACGGAATAGCCAAAACCATGTATGAGAAAGAGCTTTAGTTAAACAATAAGTTATTTGTTTAGAAGAGGGAACATAATGTACTAACAATAGATTAGCTATGACTTTATCATGAATGAAATGGACATTTATCTCAATGTGCTTAGTCTTACTATGAAACACTAGATTAGAAGCTAAAGTATTAGTACTAATATTATCACAATATATTACAAGGACTTATTTTTTTGAGAAACCAATTTTAGTAGGCAAGGATTGTATCCAAACCACTTGATAAATTTGCTAAAGCCTAATATTTTAACTCAATGTTAGAGTATGCCATGACCTTTTACTTCTTGGAGGATTAAGTAGTAAGTGTTTCACTTAAAAATACACAATAACTAGCTATGGAACGTTTGCCATCAAGTGAAGTAGCCTAATCTGCATATGAAAACCTTGTAATACTCAATGAGGGTTTCATATGGATTCCAAGATGTATTGTACCTCTGAGGTACCTTAAGACCCTTTTCATAGTTTGCTAGTGAACAATTGTTGGTATATTAAAGAAACTAACTTAGTTTGTTAACAAAGAATGCAATATTTAGCCCCAGTATTTGTTAAATACTTAAGGGCTCTTATTGCTCTTCAAAAAGAGATAAGATTTAGTAGTAGCTCTTCATCAAAGCCTAGAAACAATTTACCTAACATCATTGTTGTAGGACATGAAGCAACATTTAGAATGTTAAATTTCTTTAAAATATCTAGAACATATTTTCTCTGACTAAAATATATTTTAGATTGATCTTTGAACACTTTAAAACCTAGGGAATAATATAGAGCACCTAGGTCTTTTAGAATGATTATAACATGAGACTGTGTTCTAAGAATGAACAATTAACTATTTCCCTTAATGTTTTTAAAACCCTAGTTAACCAGTGTTGACCTTAGTCTGTCAAACCAAGTTCTCTGAGCTTGTTTAAGACCATAGAGCACCTAGGTCTTTTAGAATGATTATAACATGAGACTGTGTTCTAAGAATGAACAATTAACTATTTCCCTTAATGTTTTTAAAACCCTAGTTAACCAGTGTTGACCATAGTCTGTCAAACCAAGTTCTCTGAGCTTGTTTAAGACCATAGAAGGCTTTTGATAGTTTGCAAATATGAGTGATTTTATTTGGATCCATAAATCCTTTAGGTTGACTCATGAACATAGTTTCTTAAAAATAACCATTCAAGAAAGCATTGTTGATGTCCAATTGCTTCAATTCCTACCTTAAAGAGACTATATTTGTAAGAATCAACTGATTATTGAAGTTTTAACAATAGGACTAAAAGTTTTTCCAAAAGCCACACCTATGTTTTGTAGAAATCCTTTTAGCTACCAATCTTACTTTATGCTTGTGCACAAATCTATAAGCATTGTATTTAACTTTTAAAAACCCACTTATAATCAAATACATTAGGTTGCCTTGTATAAGGAATAGGTTTCCATGTTTTATTTTTAATGAGAGCCTTAAACTCCTCCTCTATAGCTCTCTTATTGCAAGGAATGCAAAATGCATATTTGGCTTCTTTAGGTTCTACTTCAAGATTTAACTCAATTTGTGTAAAGCCAACAAAAAGGTATTTAAGTTTAAAGATCCCTTTCTTGCTTCTTGTCACCATTTGATGCCTTTGAATTTCTTCCTATTTGTGAATTTCCACTTCTTCCACTTATGATCTTCTTGCAATATCACCAACCACAATTAAGTTAGGGAGAACAGTAGAGTTGGAAATGTCGGTATCATTAAGTTGAGAATTACAAGAGTCTAAAACTAAAGTTGAAGTACTTAATGGAAGTAACAACTTCAAAGTTTACATTTTCACTAGTAACAGAGCTATTAGAATTCCCAATCACATTTGAATCATGGAAGTGTTGAAAAATCAAAGGAGCTGGACATTCTAATGTGTTGACAAATTAATAAAGTTGCCTAGTATTTAAAAAACCACTTTCTAAAGGAAAACCCTTTCTCATTGAAAACCACATGTATTGAAATATACATTTTCCCTATTAAGCATAGGCATTTATAACCCTTATAATAATTGTTGTATCCAAGAAATACACATATTAGTGCATGATACTACATCTTATGTTGGTTATAAGGTTTCAAGCAAGGATAGCATGCACACCTAAAGGATTTAAGACTTTTGCAATCTAGTAAGCTATTAAATAATTTAAAATATGGTGAACTTCCTCCAAGATCAAAGGTTGGGAGCTTAATTATGAGAAAAACTACAATATGGAAAGCTTCCCATCA
This sequence comes from Erythrophleum fordii, assembly GCA_032878935.1. NCBI lineage: Eukaryota > Viridiplantae > Streptophyta > Magnoliopsida > Fabales > Fabaceae > Erythrophleum > Erythrophleum fordii. The sequence goes on along the minus strand of JAVQMF010000048.1, from coordinate 4,822,370 downwards.
GTAGCATAATGTCATTTTTGCCTAAGCAAGGAGAGTTAAACCAACTTTAACTATATGTTTGTGTTTATGTTGAATTATGTCATTCTAAACTAAAGTATAAGGGCATAAATGTCTAAACAAAATATTTGACTCTTGAATTATATTGTTAAAACTTTTAAATTCTTCTCCTCAATTACTTTGTAAAATTTTTATTTTACATTCAAATTGATTCTTAACTATATTCTTGAACTACATAAATGCATTTAGAGCTTCTCCGTTCTGTCTAAGTGGGTAAATCCATGTGTATCTATTAAAATCATCAACAAAGTGTATGTAGTACTTAAAACCAGAAGAAGAGGTAATTGGATAAGGCCCTACAAATTTGTATGAACCAATTTAAGAGGAAACTTGGTTTGAGAAGTTGATAGTTTAAAGGGAAGTAGATGAGATTTACCATACTAACATGTGTCACAAAAGATAGATCTTTCACTTTGATTTAACTTAACATTACATTTGTTTAGGATTTGAGATAAGACTTTATCAAAAGGATGGTCTAATTCCCTATGCTAGTCATCTTTTACAATAATTAAAGTTGTAGCATTACTATAGTTTACTAAATTAGTGGTGCTTTGTCTAAGAATGTCCATTTTATACAATTTGTTCTCAAGTCTTCCTTACATCAACTTGTTCCTTATTGCTTTGTTCTTCATAGAACATACAAGAGAGTAAATTCAATGTAGACATTATTATTACTAGTTAACTTACACTTAAGAGGTTTTCGACTATATTTGACACTCGTAAAACTTCTTTCATCAACAAAAACTAATTCTCACATAGTGAAATGGTAAAACCAATGCTTTTAATCCTAAGCTTTTTTTTTATTTCCAATAATTAAATTAACCTTACTAGAATTTTCTTTAGGATGCTCAATGTACTTATTGTTGTTAGTCACATGATTACTAGCTCCATTGTCCATGAACCTATAAGAGCCATCAATAATGTTAGAATTAACAAAATAAGTAGTGTAAGACTGGTCATTGTTCCTATTTTGTTGAGGTTGAGCCCCTATGTAGGATTCATCATATCAAAAATAATAATGGCACCTGTGTGACCAATTCTTTCATAAACTTAACATGTTGGTAAATTTTGATTTCCACCACTTTTACCACAATTTTACCTCCTCTAAAATTCTTTAAGCTGCCACCTCACCATTCATGTCTTACATATTTCAAATTTGAAAAATGGCTTTGTTTCTTATTCATCACAGCATTGGCAATAAGTTGCCCAAAACTTAAATAAGTGAAACTACTGAATTGCTCAAACTTACTTTTATAAGTAAGAAAAGTTGCTTGAAGCTATATCCATGACAAATTCTCCTTATTTACAAGCTAAACAACATTAAATTATAATTAATATCTAATCCAACAAGAGTTTATGTAATTAAGTCATTCAAGGAGATTAGGCAACTTGCAAAAGTTAGATTATTAGCAATATTTTTCATCTTGTTAAGATATTCTTCTATTTTCATTGAATTCTCTTTGATTCACTAAAATTCACTCTCGAAGAGTGTCACTCTAGCTCAAGTGTAAGTTTTAGAGATTCCTTGGTACTCTCTAAAGGTCTCTTAAAGTCTAATAGTGTAGCATCTGTAAAGCTACCTCTAAGGTCATAGAGTTGCAAAGCCAACAAGGAGTAGTTGATAAGTAGAAACCCATTCTTCATACTTGAGATTTGGTTTCATCTTTGCACTTTCAAAGATGGGCTCTAACAAACATGATTTTGTCCTAAAAATAAAACCATCCAACTTTGTTTGATGATTACCATAGTAGGTAGTTGCTCCGATTTAACTTAACAAAGCGTATTTGATTTGGTGTAATGTTGAATATAGTGGTTTTAGTATTGGTAAGTAGTAACAAAGTAGTAAAACTAGTCATCATAACAGTAGATATCAATCTATAGGCAAGTGTCGATGAATTTTAAGTATCCATGGCATCAACACAAAGAGAGATAGAAAGAGGAAGAGAGATGAGTAAGAGGCTCTGATACCAAGTAAGAAATGTTAAAGACAAAGGTAGGATGAAATTCTGTCATTGTTCATTATTGAGAGAAGAATAATTCATTGAATATATCATCAGGCCTATTACAAGGGAAGCAATAGTATAATGCCAGGTGTCCTATACATATACCAAAAAGAATTTTCTACAAATTTATAGTTGTACTAGCTAAAATGTCCACTCTTCTGTTACACAAATATAGCTAATATTATGTCTACAATAATGAAATCTTAATAGTCTCTCATTTAAACAAATAATATCAACATCGTTTTGTTGATGGTGTAAGTTGTTTAATCATATTTAGAGTATTTCATGAACAATATTTAATAATTTTAACTTTGAGTGTCTAATGAACTTGCCAAATGTTAGGTTGTTTAGTTGAAAGAATATTAGATATATAGAGGGAAAATAAGTGTAAAAAGTGAATAAGTAAAATTTTTAAAAAAACTCGTGCCCTTACTTAAAAAAGTAATAAAAAAGAATAGGTATTGTTAAATAATTAATAACTAAGGTATAATAAATATTATGAAAAAGATTATATTGTAGGCTACATTGTGGCAAATGAACCAAACGAACCCTTTTGTCATGAAATTCTTTTAAATAGGCTCATTACAAAAAGATAAGAAACTAAAGCAATTATAAAAAGACAAATGTATGCATGTAAAAAATGAAATCAAATAAAAAGTATGTCTAAACTTTTTGTTAAATGAGATATTCATATCATCATGTCTTGTATCCCTAGAATCAACTCAAACTTGTTGCCCCACACCAATTGTACATTTTTCTTGCTCTCACCATCATTTAGGATTTTTTTTTTTTATTTCAACAATTTTTCTAAATGATGATATATGCCATTATTGGTCTAAATTCTAAACATTAGATTTCATTAACTTCATTAGATTGAGGTCTCATATCTTTGGTGTATTTTAGACCTAATAGTTAGGAAATGGAGATAATGCTAACAAGACAGGAAGTTTGAGTTTGTATCATAAGTAAGTGCCAAATTTTTAATGTAGGAAATTTGTGTTATAAAACACCTTGAAGCCAAAAATGACAATTTGAACTTAGTCCACAAGTACCTAACTTGGTCAAATCAATGGTTAACCGAGTATTGGGATAGGGTTGGAGAAAATCCAAACTTTACTCGACCTGCCTTAAGTCAATGGTTGAGGAGGTATTGGGGTAGGTTTGGAAATAAATCAAACTATGTAGTTCAAGTTCAGGACAGGCTTTGGCCAAGGTGGCCTCAATCCATACCCCCTTGAACTTGTCCTATAACTCCATAAAATGTAAATATGTAAAATTACCTTCGAGACATTAGGAGTAGAATACACTTGCTTGACCATCTTTCCAAAATTGCACTTTTGTTATATAAATACAAAATATTATATATAAAAACACATAAATAATACACACATTATTTAATCTTTTATAAATATATTTTTAACATTTACTACTTTATTTTTATTAAGAATTATATTTAATATATTTAAAAAATATATTTTTATATAAATTTTCAATTATACCTACCTTAATTCAATCATCATAAAATTAATAATCATCTTATTTGTTTCCTTATCATTTGAAAAACTTATGTAATTTAAATAAATAGATGTATGAAAATTAACTACAAAATGTTAAAAAATTATATTGACTTTATTAAAATGAGATAATTATATTCTAATAATAATCAAATTTTAAAATGTGATTCATATATACTATTAAGTCATAAGTCAAAATATGTTTGGACCTCCCTTGATTTCATTATTGCAATCATGAGTTAACTTTCACTAAATTACTATGTAATATAATTGTATATAATAGAAAATTTTATATTAGTTACTGATACATTGATATTTTATATTTTAGTAATTATATATTTAAAATTATTAAATTTAACATAATAATTTATAATTATAAAAAAGGTATGGGATCAAATATTTTTAAAACTTAATAAATTTAATAATTTAGGTGTAAGATCTCCATATTTGCAAAGTAGAAAGTAATGTTTATAAAATATATGTGTCATAAGTCTCTAGGTATCTTCATTGTATCTTCAATATCTCTAAATTTCTAAAATAATTGAATGAAGACATAAAGTATCAAATACTTCTTATATTTTATGAAATTAACATTATTATTGCCTAAATAACTAGTTATTAAAGAGTATTAAAGCAACCAATATATCTAAATGAGAACTTTCCATGTCATCATTCTATATAACTATTAGTTTCACTAATTAAAATAGAAATGCATATTTATAAAGTAATAAATTTATCAGTAAAATGATAATTCATTTAATAAATATGATTTAAGACTAAACAACTACTTATAAAATTATTAATAAAAATGTAGTAAAAATTTACTTTGAAAAAAAATCTAATTAATTAGTAATTAGTTATAATCTTAACACTCATTAGTAGATTTAAAAAAAAATAATTAAAAATAAAAATTAATGATTTCTCAGCCAATAGTATAAATTATTTAAAAAAAATGTATGTGTTAATAAAAAATAAGAGAATATTATCTCAAAAAAAGATAGTATAAGTCAATTTAATATTTATATTGATTTAAAAATTCTAATTTATTTATATATATATTTATTTAAAAATATATTTTAAATATATTAATAACATTTTTTATAAAAATTAAATTAACATATATTTATAAATAGTATAATATATTACATAAAAATATAATTTTATTTCATACTTGTTTATATATAATAATTTACTATACTTTACTAAAGGTGCATATATGGTATGATAGTTACAAAAGTGGAATGCTTTTAATGGAGCTTGAGTTCAAATCTTAACAACTAAAATTTTGCGGGGATGAATGGTGAAAAATCGACTTTTTTACGGATATATACAACAATACAAAACAAAAGAAAGAGATGTATAACTCCAAAAACTAATTCCGGATATATGTAAGTAATTTTAAAAAATTAAATTAAATTTTTTTTAAAAATTTTTTTAAATTTTTTCTGACCCCCTCAAAGGGGGTCAGAAAAGCTGTGCTGACCCACGTAGGGTCAGAAAATTTAAAAAAAATTAAAAAAAAATTTGGAACGCGGAGTCACTGACTCAGCGTTCCAATTTTTTATTAAAAAAAAAAAATTTATCTTTTTTATTCAGCCTCTTCGCCTCTTCAGCATTTGTTATGTTTCCATTCTCCATCTTCATTCCTGGGCATTATTTCCACTCTTCTTCCTCACTTCTCCGCAACTCATTCCTTTGTTTCTTCAGAATGCTTGAATACTTTTGTCTCTTCAGTAAATTTACTCCTCTACTTCATCTACATTCTAAGGTTGGTATTTTATTTTTAAAAAATTTTTATTTTTCCTTTACTTAACAAATATTCATATTTTTTTCTCTTGAAAAATTTAATTATTTTTCTTTGAAATTCATATTTTTGCATTTGTTTTGTTTCCATTCTCCTTCCTTATCCCTGTGCATTATTTCCATTCTTCTTCTTCACTTCTTCGCAACTGATTCCTTTGTTTTTTCAGATTGCTTGAATGGTTTTGTCTCTCCAGTAAATTTGCTCCTCTTGTTCATCTACATTCTAAGGTTGGTATTTTATTTTTAAAAAATTTTTATTTTTCCTGTACTTAACAAATATTCATATTTTTTTTTGCTTACAAAATTTAATTATTTTTCTTTGAAATTTTTTCAGGTTCTCAAACGGTGCCCTCTTTTTTAATTTGAAGTTGTTTTTATATTATCTATCGGTTCAGTTGTGTACAAAATTTAAATTTTTTTACCAACCTTCGAATCCTTATTGAGGTTTGTAAATTATTTTGAAATATATTTTATTTCTTATTTTTGTATATTTTTATTTCTTTATAGAAAATACTGATAAGTTTATTTTTCTATTTATATAGATTCTCAGGTGCTTCTATTCTACAAGAAAACTTTTGTTCGTTTGAAATATGTTCGGTATCTTTTCTCCTTGATCATTTTAATATACTTGTTTAATCATTATTTACACAAAGGCACCGAGTAAAGATTGACAATGAGTTGAAGGAAGGAAATCATATGTGTTCATGCAAATGGAAGGATTTTTGACACCAATGAAGGAACAACATTTGTTTGTGATAAGCTGAAATTATTAAGAGTTGACCCTGACATTAATCTCGAGCAGTTGAAGGTTATGGTTGGAGAAAAATTACGACTTCAGTCAGAACAGTATGTATCTGAGTTGGTGTACCGATACCCGCGATCACTTAATCCAACTTGGTACTTGCCGTGCACATTAGAGGACGATTCAGATATCCAAACCATATGGGAAGCGAACCGACGTTTTCCATCTCAATTGGAGGCACCTGAATTATATGCACACATCTCAACTAATGATGTGGGCCAAAGGGGTGAAGAGATTGATATAATTGAACCGTTGACAAATCCTAGTACAAGTGAGTTTAATAGACCGGATGAATCGGTTTCCTTGTTTAGCTCTTATCTCAGAAATGTTCATTCATTTGAGACCCAATTTTCTAATACTCAACCAATACCATTCATAAATGATATATCTCAACCAAGTTCATCGAAGGGTGAGATGTGTCATAACAATCCTTCTAGTCCTTCAGATGCAACCGAAGATATAATGGATGAATTTGAGGCAGAGGATGAATATGACGCTTCGCCAGATGCCAATGAATATGGAGAGGAGGATATTGCTGCGACTGATACTGAAGGGAATCTTGTAACTCCATTGAATTTAGATTCTGAGCAGGCATTTGCTTTTTTGTCTCATATCAGCAATGACAATGTGAGTGAATTTGAGATACCTGACATGGAGGGGGTCATCGATCTAAATGATGACCAAGAGATGTATGTTGGCATGCGATTTTCTGATAAGCAGTCACTGAGTCATGCTGCAAAGTTTTATTCAATCCGCAAACACCACACATTCAAGGTGCATCAATCATCAATGAAGTACGTGGAGTATCGTTGATCTGAGTATAGTGTTAGATGCAATTGGTGGATAAGGGCATGTCAATCTGAGGGAGAAAATGATTGGCGGATAACAAAATATGCGGGCCCACACACTTGTGTCTCTTCTATGCTATTACACGATCATCCGAAACTAGACTCTGATATAATAGCATCAATTATTGTATCGCTGGTTACAGAAAATCCTTCTGTTTCAGTTCGTGATGTCATTGAGCGGATTCACAGCACCTTTGGATATACGGTGTCTTACAAAAAGGCATGGTGGGGTAAGCAACGAGCTATTGCAATCGCTTTTGGGAATTGGGAGCGATCGTATACAGTTCTCCCGAGATGGTTATCTGCTGTCCAACACTTCAATCCAGGCTCATATTTTGAATTTGTGACTAAGGAATGCCCGCAGACGGCATCAAATACAGAGACAACAATTATGTTTCATAGGGTATTTTGGACATTTAAACCTTGTATTGATGCCTTTGATCACTTGAAACCGATTATCCAAATAGATGGCACATTTCTGTATGGGAAATATAAAGGGACATTGTTAATTGCTAGCTCACAAGATGGTGCTAGAAAAGTTATCCCCCTTGCATTTGCTATTGTTGAAGGTGAAACATTTGAGGCATGGGGGTGGTTTCTTAGTAACCTTAGGCGACGAGTGGTACCGAACAAGATAGGCCTGTGTTTGATATCTGATCGTCATCCTGGAATATTAGCAGCAATCGCAAACCCAGAAAATGGGTGGCAACCACCCCATGCACATCACATGTTTTGTTTGCGTCATATTGCAAGTAATTTGAATACTACGTTCAGGATTAAATGGTTGAAGAAAAAGTTTGTGAACATTGGCTATCTGAATGAGCGTCATTTGGTTGATGAACAATTGGCTCAGATTCGACAGTTGCATTCAGAAGCGGCGAATTGGATAGATGATATACCGAAAAGTAAGTGGTCACGTGCATATGATGTGGATGGGCATCGTTGGGGGCACATGACAACAAATTTAGCCGAGTGTATCAATAGTGTCTTCAAAGGTGTAAGATTCTTGCCTATTATTGGTTTGGTCAAGGCAACAATGTATCGGTTGAATAAATATTGGGTTGAATGGGCGCAAACTACATTTGCTCAAATGCAAGCAGGCAGCATATTTTCTGAGGATATCCACAAGAAGATTTCAGTCAGAATTGCAAGAGCATCTGCTTTATCGGTCCGTACGTTTGATAGAAGGGCTTTAGAATTCGAGGTCGAGGAACCCTACGATCCCTCCAATAAACAATATGGGCGAATTTGCAAGGTTAGCTTAACAAATAGAACATGTGACTGTGGTGAGTTTCAACTCTAAAAGTATCCCTGTCAACATGTCTTTGTTGCATGTGCCAAAGTTTGTCTTGATTCTCTACAATTTGTGCACGCTGTTTTTCGGCTGGAGACGATTCTAAATGCTTACAAGACAGAATTTCGTCCAATGGGAGGAGACGTTTATTGGCCTCACACAAATGGGCCTCGATTGGTCCCTGATCCTTCTATGATTCGAGATAAAGGTCGACCGAAATCCTCGCGAATACGTAATGAGATGGATTGGCAAGAAAACTGCAGGGACAATCAGAGATGTGGTTTATGTAGACAAGTCAGACACAATCGAGCCACGTGCCCGACTCGTCAACCACGAGGATAGTTATAGTTATTGAAGTGAATTAAATATTCATTGTCAATTATCATTTGTAGATGAATTGCATATGAATTATTAATGATTAATTGGAAGTGCCTATTTCATTATATTTTTCTTACATATGAATTGTTGTTGATTATTTTGACGTACTAAAGTTATATTATTAGTTTGTAATTTATTATTCACTAGTTTGACATATTAGTGTTACTGTTAATAGATATTTGAGTTCTCAGTTTCTATTATGGACCCTCACCACAGTGCTGTTAATCCTGGACCAGAAGATGAGACTTTACTATATTTACAGTCTCGCCACGTGTCCTAAGCTGTGTGGCAAGGACGAGTGAGTAACAAATTTACTTTATTGTTCATTATTGAGTTAACTAAATTTATTACATTTTTTCTAATATAATTACGCAGGATGATAGAATTCTACGCATAAGATGAATAGCGCAACAAGATAATATATTCGATCCTCCTCCGGCCATTGTCTCATATCTCGTACAGGCTGGTTTTTACGGTGTTTCAAGACTCGGTCATTTTGACTTCAATGCCGCCCTTGTGTCAGCCTTGATTGAGCGATGGCGCCCAGAGACACATACATTTCACCTCATCAAAGGCGAGTGCACAATCACACTGCAAGACGTTGCTATCCAATTGAGTTTACCTTGCACGGGAAATGCAGTATGTGGCTGGATAGACTTTAATTGGTCAATTATTTGTAATGGGTTACTTGGGGTGATACCACCTCCTGAGACTTTGGATGGACAGAGGTTGAGTGTTCCCTGGTTGACTCAAACATTCAACCACTTGCCGGATGACGCAGATGATGATACTATTCGCCAGTTTGCACGAGCATATATCCTGCGTTTGATTGGGGGGTACTTAATGCCAGATAGGACTGAACATAAAGTTATGTTAATGTATCTTCCGTTACTTGTTGATTTTATAGAAGCTGGTGAATACAGTTGGGGATCAGCAGTGTTGACCCATCTATATAGAGAAATGTGTAATGCTACTCACTATGACGAGGTTAACATAGGTGGTTGTTTGACTCTACTTCATTTATGGGCATGGGACCGATTTCCTCGTCTTGCTCCACGAAGACCCCCGCAACCCGATCCTCGGATAGCTATTTATCCTACTCGACCCCCATTAGGTTTCAGGTATAGGCAAAATTACTATTAATAGATGTGCTGTTATTCAATGATTGATAACCTAATGTGCGTTCCCCCTTTCCTTACAGGTGGCGAGATATTTCACAATATCCTCGACCGACAGCAAATGCCTTACAGCAGTGTAGAATATTGTTAGATCAAATGAAGGACGATGAGGTTTGTATTAAGGTACTTACTTATTTTTCATTTTACAATTATATCACAGAGTAACTATCTTCTGTTGTGTAGGTCATTTGGCTTCCATATAACTCACCCGAGGTTATCCAATTGATTCCGGAGTATTGCTTAGCAATGTCTGATGTATGGCGTGCATCTGTGCCTATACTTTGCTTTTGGATAGTTGAGTGGCATCATGCTGATCGCGTTCTCCGTCAATTCGGTAGGGTGCAACATATTCTAGAAAAACCATTTAACATAGGATCACTACATACTCTCCAATTGAGAGGAAAAATTCATAAAGATTGGCGCGAAGAGCATGTAGTTTTCATTACAGCATGGAATTCATGGCCCTTGGTAGTGGCACAGAATGAGCTTACTGATACACCACTAGATCGCGCACCGGACTATATGCGTTGGTATTGGCGACATACGCGAAGATGGATCCATCCTGCTAGTGGTTCTCAAGGTTTTGTGGTATGACTTTTACGTAATTCTTATCTTTATGATACGTATTTTTAAATAAATATATATACTTATAATTTTTAATTATTGATTTTCTTTTTAACCGACTGATGCGTTGGAGGACTTATACAGACTTACTATCACTGACCCCCCGACACTTAGTTATGGAGATTTTAGACAAAAAGCAAGTAGTGATATTCGAAACATGTTGCATGCTTTAGGAGAACATCGAGATATGTTTGTTTCTCAACCAGCTCCGCTAGCACCTGATCTATCCAGACCTCCAGAGCCAGAAGCGAGACCAGGAAAAAGAGGCCATGGGTTTCTCTCATCTAGGGAACCAATGTCTGGTGGAAATTTTAGGGGATTGCACATGAATATGCCATCATCATCTTACATGACAGCCTCTGTATCTAGTGGGAACGTTGGTCCTTCTTCTATTTTACCACAAACTGTCGGTGGTGATGCTGGTTCTTCTTCTTTTTCACCATCTGTAGCCGTTGACATTCCAGGCCCATCTTCCTGTGCACCTTACTATACCCCTTCATTGCCTGCCTCCACTTATATTGAGTCATCTTTCTCCACACCGCTACCGCAATCAATGCAACCTCCTGGCGTTCCATTTACATCATTATTTACGGATCCAGCTGCATTTAGTGCAGAATATTGTAATACTTCATTCTCACAGTGGGCCTCCTACCAATCTCAACAAGGTTTTCTCACTCCAAATCAACCAATTCCACCTATTCAATCTCCTCAATGGAATTTTAGTTCTCAACAAATTCGCCATCAAGTGGAGGATGAATCGTCTGAAGAAGAAAATGAAGAAGGACTTATAAATGACACTGAGGAAGACAAAGAGGAAGAAAAAGAAGAACAGCCACAACAACGCCGCCCACAACGAATGAGGAGAAGGCCTCGGTGTGGGATAGGCAGTCATTACGGCTGATAACTATTATCGTTATTTTTTAAGTTTTATGTTCATTTGTATTATTTAATAATAGATTTAAATATATTTTAAGAAAACTTTATTCTCTTTTTCAAATAAATTTAAATATATTTGATTAATATTTCTCAGAACATAAATATTTTTAAATTACAATTTCAAAATTTAAATAAAATTAATTCCTAATCTTTAAAATATAAATGTCTTATATTTATCAAATTAAACAAATTATACATACGAATTAGGTCATTATGTTTCTCAATATATAAATTAATTTTTTTTTCAATAAAAAAAAGTCTCTTCAAATAAAATTTTAGACATACTTTTACTAATTTTCTTAAATTTTTGTTTACGTCTTTTAACGATTATTTAAATTTCACCTTTTAAAAATTTTAATGAAATTAATTAAATTTTTAGAAAATATAATTTGAATTTTTTTAAACTTATTATTAATATTTTAATTTCTTCAAATTTAAACAAAATTAATTCTTATTCTTCAAAACATAAATTTCTTATCCTTATAAAATTAAACAAATTATATATAAAAATTAGGTGATTATATTTTTCAATACATAAATTAATATTTTTTTCTAATTAAAAAATATCTATTCAAATGTAATTTTAAAAATACTTTTACTAACTTGTTTATTAATTTTTCTCCCTTACAATTTAAACAAAATTATTTAATATTTTTCAAAATAATATACACAAATTAAGACGTTATGTTTTTCAAAATTATAGATAAGAGAATTTTTTTTTATGCAAAAAAATTTCATGAACATTTCGACTGTAAATGCATTTTATTTTGATTTTTCAAATACTTTTCTTTTACTATATGTTTAAGAATTCTTATATAAATTGTTAAAAAATTATTACTCATATTTTACTTGTTCAAAATCTAAATATAATTAATTATTATTCTTCAACACATAAATTATTTATAATTATAAAAATAAACAAATTATGTATACAAATTAAGTCATTGTATTTTTTAATATATTGATTAATAATTTTTTCTCCAATTACAAAATTCTCATACAAATGTAATTTTAGAAATATTTTTATTAATTTATTTGATAAATTAAATTTTTGTTTACTTTTTTATTATTTAAATTTCACTTTTTATAAATTTCAATAAAATTAATTAAATTTTCTCAAAGTATAAGTTTTTATCACTTATACAATTAATCAAATTATAAAAATATTTAAAAATATTATATTTTTAAATATACACAAAATTAATATAAATTTAAATAATATATAAATTAAAAATATTTATTATAATAAATTTGTACATTTTAAATTTTAAATTTTTTATTATTTTTATAAATTTAAAATAAATTAATTAAAATATTAATTTTTAAATTATTTTTTTTTAAATTGACCCGTGGGTCAGTGATTCGATAGGGGTCTACTGACCCCTATTTTAAAAAAAAAATTTTTTTTTAAAAATTTTTTAGGGACGCGGAGCCACAGACTCCGCGTCCCTTTTAAATTAAAGTTTTTTTTTTTTAAAACGCGATTCCGCGTTTTATTTTTTATTTTTTTTAAAAATTAAAAATAAATCAATTATATATATATAAAAATAATTTTTAAAGTTATATGTATTGGCCTTTTGTTTTTTGTTTTTTACATATATAAGTCAAAAAGCCGTGAAAAACCTGCCTCGCCTTATCCTAACTCATTGCCATTCCTACTTGAAGCCAAATTTTTGCCGGCACGATTCGCTGAAATTTTTGTGCATTGATAATGAGCATCAAAACTCTATTCGCTGTGTGCTTCTATTCAAGAATTTTCATCGCAAATATTGTAACAAAAACAAACATTCTGGGTTCGGTAGAAAGAAAATTACGACCAGTGAGATTTGTGAGACTTCAGATAATTATATAGAGAACCCTATCTCTTAGAAGTAAAGTTTCTTTTAATATCAATAAATATACATTGAGGTTTTCAAATTAAAATTTTTGAAATATAATTTTTTTTCTTAAAATTAAAATTTTTATTCTCTCAATTATGATTTTTAAATATTTTATATCATTTTTTTAATCCTTGAAAAAAAGGGGTTAAAGCATTAAAATCAATTACGGCAGAAGACTTTGTCTACAGCACAACCTCTATCAAGTCTTCTGACTAAACATTTTGGGTTCACCAGCTGGCAATTACAGCTTCAACCTGAAGCTTGTTCTATAAGTCTCTTGACTCTTTTTTTTAAAAAAAAAAACATGAATGGATCTTGACTAATTTCCTAAATTAACATTCTTGAGGGAATAGTATTTGTGGACAACACAAGGCCCCTTTTGAGTAGGGATGACATGAATTTTCAAATTTAAGGATCTTGTGGGGACTATCTAATTTGGGCATAGGCATTCTGGGATTTTTCTTAACAGGGACAAAGATGGAGGAGAAAATCTGCTCAAAAGTAATTTGTGACCTTGCAAGATTTCCGTCCCCATTAATTTTATATAAGTATTCTTAAAATTTGTATATATATGTCTTATTACCTTTTGTTCTTTTTAGTCATTTCATTTTTTATTTATATTTATATTAATATAAAATAAAACAATTAATCAAATTATTATTATCTACTTCTTCCATTTAATGCTTATTTTGAGTCACATATAACTCTTGGACTTAGCCCATGATATAGAAACACCAAAAAAAGGAGGAAGCTATCCATAACACAAAAAGGGCCTTGGTCCCTTGGATGTTAAACTATTCTTTGGGGTCATTTTTGGGTCTGAAATTGATTGTGACAAGGCAGAAAACAATAAAATTCCGTCATTTGGGTCATTTTGAAGCTTTGGGCTAGCTACACACAAGACCAATAATTTGATGTTCTTGGTTTAATCATTTCAAAAAAATAAAAAAGTCCAATTAATTAATAGACCATTGATTTTATTTAAGTGTGAAAACCAATGGAATAAACCTATGAACACTACTACTTGTAAGTTGCTCAGTTGTATATTTCAGCGGTTAAATGTGTTTCAGCATGTCATTTGATGGGTCTAGTGATGAAAAGTGTGAATAATTAATAAAAGGTCTTAAATTTGAATCTACACTCAACAAAACACGTAGTTAAGTTCAATTTGGTGGAGAATCGACAAAAATGAAACAAGAAGGGAATTAATGGAAGGAAAAGAAAGAAAAATCATATGATCGAAAAGGGCAACTGCGAAAATAAAAGGGGATAAGATTAACGTGAGACAACGATTGAACGATACATTGGCTCATCGTTTTCACCAACAAGGAGATAAACAGAGTATGGTTCTGACAACATGATATGATAAAATAGACATATCTTTATTTACACTTCCACGTTGTTAGCTTTATATTTTGGACAATGATAAGTCCATCGCGTCCACCAGAAAGTCTGCATCCAGAGTTTTCACAAATTGTCAGTAATAATTAATTAGAAAAAGGTCCAAATAAAGAGTACGTCTTAGATTGCTTGGAGAGGTACACCCTCAATTCTTGTTTGTTTTTTTGTCCAAACAGGTACGCTCTTACGTTACGGTACAGACTAGAGAATTATTATAGTGTTTAGAATATTCACGTTTAGTATGAGAAATTAAAAATGTTATTAAAAAAATATAAGTGGTATTTTATAAAATTTAATAAAGATAAAAGGAATTGATGTAACATATTTATAATTTTTGAGTGGTATGAGATATTATTCAAAATTGCGTTATTATATAATATCTTAATTTTTTAGATGACACTCATCATTTTAAATATTAATGCATTAAATACTGATATCTTATATATAAATTAAAATTTAAGAGATCAAAATCAAGATTATGGTGTATAGTAGATTAGAATAAGTTTCCTACAAATTTCACAATTGGATTAGAAGTTACTTATTATAAATGTCATCTCTACAAAATTCAATATCAATCCGAAGTTGTGTTATGCATTATCAATCTATATATCTACAATTAACAAAAAATATACATTTGAAATGTAAGAAACAATTAAGTATTTGATAGCATATTTATTGTCATCCACCTTTTTTAAAAAATTATAAAGATTACTTCTAAAATTTTAGAAATTGAGGCCAAGCCTAACCTGCATCTTCTTTGGTGAAACACAGAGGAGGGGTAATTCTGAAGACATTTCCATAATACCCACCTTTTCCAACTAAGACTCCTAATTCTGTTGTAACAGAGAAAGAGATTATTATTTAGCACCTAAGAATAAACAGAAAGTGTGGCTAAAACCAGAAGAATAAAAGGGCATGAAATGTACCTTTCATCTGGTCCAATACTTGCAGTGTTTCAGCTTTCGCTGGTGTTTTAAGTTCACGATCAGTGACAAGTTCAACTCCAAGCATCAACCCTCTTCCTCTTACGTCCCCAATTACTACAGAAGAAACCGACAAGTTCGATCAGCAAGAAAAAGAAAAGTTTCTTAGCTGTTTGCTATCAAATTATCTGATAAAAGTACATAGAAGAAAGATCCAATTATGTGACTTGGCACCTTAACTTTTTCCTTTTAAAAATAATTCCATCATGCTTGCTCGCTAACTAGAATCAATGGGCAGGAAATAAGAAGGGATGAAAGTTTTACGTTCATATTTGTCCTTGAGCGTAGTGAGTCTCTCTTTCAAATAGGACCCCACCACAAGTGCATTTTCTTTAAGCTTCTCTTTCTCTATCACTCCTAAAACAGCCAATCCGGCAGCAGTACTAACAGGGTTCCCTCCAAAGGTGTTGAAGTAACTTCGGCGAACCAAGACCTCAGCAATCTCTGGTGTAGTTACCACAGCACCTAGGGGAATGCCATTTCCAATGCCCTATCAAAAGAAAATTTTAAGACATGAGCAGATATATAGAGTAAGTACACTTTGGTGCAACTGTTTTTCTTTTAGTTGGTTATCAAAAAAATGCAAGAGTTAGATAGGTAACAAGAATAGAAATGGAAGATCCTTTGGTTGATGCAGCTTGATTTTACTAATTGAGCCATTCCTTGTTGACTTGGTGCAAACTGTTATAGTTTTAGCCAGTGATCAACCAAGCCAAACTCACATAAGTGCCAAATACCTTTTGAAGATACGTCTTCCTAATCAATTGGAGTCAGTTCTTTTGGGAAAGTACCAAACGGCGAGGGGGAGAGAGAGGAGTTACCTTTGCCATTGTCACAATATCAGGAACAACGCCATGGGCCTGAAATCCCCAAAAATGGCTTCCAGTGCGAGCAAACCCAGCCTGAACCTCGTCGGCGATACAAAGGCCCCTTGCTTTTTTAATACTGTTGTAGACTGCGGGCAAGTAACCTGGGGCCAATTCTATGATTCCCCCCACTCCCTGCCACATGTAAACAAAAGTGGCATCAAAGGATATGTTTTCTGATAAATTTTCAGATAGATTTGATCTATAATTGTTAGAAGAAATATAACAGTTTCAAGCAGTTTTCACTGAGACTCACTTCAAATATGCTCTCATGTAGCCAAATTCATTTCAGAGTAAATACCTGTATGGCTTCAGAAATGAAGGCAGCCACATTTCCAGAAGTGCCAAAGTCAATCATATCCTGGACGTCTCTTGCATACATTTCTCCGTCAGAACCAAAAACACCTCTGTAAGGGTCTGGATTTACGGCATGATGAACACCACTCTGTTGGCCACACCAACAAAACAGCATATTAGGAAACTGCTAATAGCATAATTTAAAACGTCACACTCCCAGCCAAAAGTTATATATTCTAAGGAAGTAAAATATGTCCAACATATAATGAATTCACATAGCAAGGAAGAAGGTAAAAAAGGGAAATCCTATAATTTGAAAGCCATATTTTGTCTCCTCCTAATCCGAGGCCAAAGCAGACACCACTTAGTTACAATATTATTTGCTCGAGGGGGTCCACACTTTAGTCTTAGGCCTCGCTTTCATTATCATGAGTAATTGTCAGCACCAAGCACTAATTTATAACTTGTTAGTCTTCATAATACAAGTCCGTTTGACTCAAACTATGATGAACAAGCTTTCGTAGTAAAGCCAACTTCAATAGCGGAGTGAATGCGTCCGAGTCCAACGATGCTAAACTCCGTTGGTGTTACTATCACAACTACGTATACAAGGGACTAAAAGTTGGGTGAAAATATGCGTCAGCCACCTTAGATGTGACAATCCACTATCTTCCTCCTTGGTAAATTTTAGCTTCAAGATTCCATCATCTTGATAAATTCAGAAAGATATTTTTAAAAGAATCAATGATATAATATTGAATTAAAAAAGTTATTAAAAAAAAACCTAAGAAGCTTATATGCTACGGGAAAAATTATAAGTAAGGACCACAAGTTGATAAAAATTCCATGACCTTAAAAATTAAAATTTTTTTTAAAGACCAAAAGAAAAAGTTACTATTCTAACTTTTAAAAGTTATTATTCACACTACTAAAAATTGCAATGCGATCTTCTCGATCTTCCCGATGTTACAAAAGGGTTTTCTCTAGTAGTAATATTGGAAAATGAGTGATAATTTTTGAAAGATTGTAACTTTGATTTTTAAGATCCTTTTAATGTCATTTTTAACTAACTTATGGGCATTATATATAATTTTCCCTATATTAAGGCTAACATAGTGATATTTTAAATTTTAAAATATTTAATATAATTTAAAAAATTATACTCTATCTAGTAAAAATAAAAAATATATAATATTAATTAGGTTCTTATTTTATAAAATATCACAGGTGTTATTTTAAAGTATTAAAAATAAGTTTATTAATTAAAACATGATAAGTATATAATTTTTTAATAATAATAATAATATAACAAATATATAATTTAATTAAAGAATTGTACATTTGTTAACTTTGAATTAAAAAAATCTAATTCTAAAGATATAGAAAATTTTTTTATTAAATTTAACTCTACAAATGTTATTAAAAAATGTATTTGATGTATCGCTCTAGAAAAAAAAATGCTTTAAAAGATAATAAATAGAATTGAAATTAAAAAAATATATATTTAGAGTTAAATGATGTATAACGTTACTCAAATAGGTGTCGAAGAAAACATACTTGAACAACATTAAATTTCCAGATGCTTTGGGCTGTGGCCCCCATTGTCCCAGCTGCATTTCCGTGGTAGGCGTTCCTCAGAGAAATTACGTCATGGCATCCCGTGTACAATCTTGCCATTAATATAGCCAATTCGTTTGCTTCCGTTCCAGAATTTGTGAAAAACACCACCTGTAATCATGATTCATAAACACGAACACAGATTTTAAAAACATTATTCTTATCCGATAAATATGATCACTTGTTGTGTGTTCATGGTCTAAAATCTCTGTTTATCATTCACATGACACATTACATACAATTTTTTTCAATATTTCATCAGTAATTAATAAAACTATTGCCTTTGAGTTAATTAAGTATATCACTAACATAGAAAATGATTTTAAAATGTAATGATTTACAAAAATATAATATTGGTTTATTCATGACTGTGAGTATTGAGTAAGATATATATTTTTAATTATTTCTCTCTAATGTATTAGATCTCATCGCTACTAATGAAATTTAAATCTTAGAGACTAAAACATATAAGATAAATAAAAAAAGATATCGACAAATATATTATTGTGATTATAATTTATCCTAAGATTTTTTAGTATAATTTTTCGACTATTATATTTATGTTTGTGAAAATCAAAGATATTAATAGTGGATATTTTCATCATGTTGACAGGGACAATATTTTATTTATTGGGGACGAAATTATATCCAACAAATTGACAAGAAAGCAATCTTTTGGGTAAATTAACAAAGATTCAATTTATTATTTATACATTTTGACATGTATTCATTCAATATGGCAACCCTTTTCCGTTTTAAATTCCCAGCACGTTTGTCATATGAATGTGAAATGAAAGGTAACTAAAAAAAATTGAATAATGTTTATTATGTTTCATAATATTTATTAAAAAATATAAATGCAAAAATTATTTTCATCCATAAAATTATTTTTTATTTTCATTTCTCTTTTTAATTTTCTGTATATGAAATGGACTTTCAAACCTTCTATGACGAGAGAGGAGGAGTTAAAAATTAAAAATAATATCAAAACAAACGGAAGCGGGCGGTGCCATGTGAATTGAATTATTCACGTTAATAGCCAAATATTTCTGCCCTTTGCTTTATATTTATTAAAAGTAAAAAGTAGAGAGGTTTTAGAATCATGCAAAAAGAAACTAGTAAAGCGTGAGAGACAGTAAAGGCGTATGATCAGGGAGAGGGATTAAAAAACTCCAATATAGAACTCATCGGCAAAGGCACCTTGAGATTGCCGGGAAGTTTAGAAGCCAGAGCCTCGGCGAAATCTGCGATGGCATGGTTGAGATAGAGAACCGTCGAGTGTTGCAAGCGCTTTGTTTGGTTCACTATGGCCTCCACCACATCAGGATGGCAGTGCCCGCAACACACCGTAGCAATCCCTCCGAACACATCCAAATACCTCCTCCCCTTGTCGTCGTACAAGTACTGCTTTTTGCCCTCCACCACGTTCAGCTAGCACCATCATCAACATCAGAATCAAAATCGGAATCAGAATCATCTTGCTCATTCAACTATTTCTGAATTTAAGAAATTGAAATTCATAGAATATTTCGTCAATTTCGGAATGAAATGATCGTTTGCATGCCGCGCGACGACTTATGTCCTCATCGTCAACATCAAAATCAGAATCATCGTGCTCATTCAACTATTTCTGAATTTAAGAAATTATCATTGAAATTCGCAAATAAATTTATGGATTTTATTATAAATAAAATGATCGTTCTTACAGGAGTCTTGTACAAGTGGAAAAGGGACGGGCTGAGATACTCCTTGCGCTTGGCGAGGATCTCATCGGCGGAGGGGCCAGAGTAGGGCGGAGGAGAGTAATCGAAGGATGGAAGTTCGGGGATGGCGGCGACGGCGTCGTTTTGCTTCTCGGCCAACTGAGAGGCAAAGCGTTGCAAGCTTATAGGTTTCCTTCGCGGCAAGAATTTGGTGGACATGAATCCCGCCATTTTTCTCGCTGTGGGCGATGGGCTCCGAGATTGCAGGACCCGACCCGACTTGTTACGATTGGACGGTGTGAGTTGTTACTCTGTATTTTGTGAAGGAAAAGGAGAGGGAGACGAAGAAGAATGCAAAACCGTGGAAGGTTTAAATAAGAAACCAGGAGAGTGACTAGTGACTCATCTGATGGGAGGGAGAAAATTGGCATGTGAGGAATAAATAATAATAAGAGAAAATTACAATTCAGACTTAAAATTAAAATATTTATATTGAAAAGTTTTAAATTTTAAAATTATTTAAAAATATTTTATGATTAAAAATTTTAATTTAATATCTTAAATTATAATTATCTTTTATAATTAAAATTTTTTTATCTTAAAATCTTTTAAAATAATTTTAAAATTTAAATTTTTTTAATATAAAAATTTTTAAATTGAGCTTATGAAATATAATTTTTTAAAATAATAACCTCACAGTTTAATGGCAAAACAATGCTGTCAGTGCATTTAGCAATTCGTGTGCCGCTTTGCTAAATTTGGATAAATTTAGGTCGAATGGTTGGAATTTGATTTTCCTAAATTTTAATAATTATTTTTTAAATTTAAAGTTAAAAATTATTTATATTTTATATTTTATATTCTTTTAAAAATTAAAATTTAACCCGTTCAAATTTGATTTCCTAAATTTGAAACTGTACCATAATGAGCAGCAATCCAAATTCACTTTAGTTACCCATTATTACCTTATGCATTTCATTAAATTCATATACGCACAAGTAGAAAGTGCATAAAATCAAATAAATAATCAGTGCATTTATTTACCCGATATTACCTTTTATATTTCAATAAATTTATATACTTACAAATACAAAGTGCATAAACACAAAATAAATAATCAGTGCTTTACTTATCGTATTTTACCTTATACATTTCAATAAATTTATGTACTTAGAAATAGAAGTGCATAAACGTAAAATAAATAATCAATGCATTTATTTGTCCAAATTACCTTATATATTTCATCAAATTCATATACTAACAAATAGAAAGTGCATAAACATAACATAAATAATGAATGCATTAATTTATCCAATATTACCGCAACTTGAAATATAGATACCGAGTTTGCTACTCCGTCCCAAAGCCACAATTGATACCAAATAAGACACGATCGATATTGTAATGAAAGTTAAATTTACATAATTCTTTTAAAATAAAAAATCATTTCAATAAAAAATATATTAAAATTTATTTCAAATCTTTTTTTACATGAATTTACTTTTAAAATTTATAATTCTTTTATTTCTTTATTTAATTGAATTATATATTTATTTTACTTTAATTAAGGAACTAACATAATGTACATGTGTAATGAATTATAAGATTTATATAAAAAAATATAATAAAAATTAAAACAGTGCAAGATGCATTTTTTGAGAGTTCAACTCTATATTTATTCTAAAGTTTTTAAAAACGATGAAATTGCACTTTCATTTGAAGACCATCCCCCCTATTCAATGACCAAACTCGTGAACTAAGCTACATAATCCATTTGTGAGACTGGGGTGGCAAGTAAATACATTGCGCATTACCCATTTATTTCATTATTATTATTATTATTATTATTATTATTATTATTATTATTATTATTATTATATCCATTAGATATTATTAAGAATTATTTAACCAAATTTGATTTATAAAATGTAAGTTGAATAAATTAATTATATATAATTATGCAAACATATTTTATATATTTAAATATTTATTCATCTATTTATATTTTATAAATGAAATTTTTTCGTTAATAAATTTATTAGATACACTTTACTGAACCAATTTTAAATACGAACCACGTATGGACGGTCCACACCGCTATATCCGTATATGTATATATTATATTATATATAAAATATATATAATATATAGCATATTATTTAATTTTTAATATAAAATATTAAAATATAAATAATAATAATAAATAAACACATATATTTAATTTTTTTGGGGTAAGGTTATATTTTTAATTATAATTTAATTCTCTTTAACTTATTTGTGCATAATAATGATATTTTTAGACTTATTAAGAGTCTTATACAAAAAATTCATCTCAATTTATTTGAAATAAAAGATCGATTTAATCCAATGACAAATTATTTATTTTATCGATTAAATAATAATAGATCGGCCACAATGTAGATCATTCTCATACAGATACCAAACCGTGTTTGATCTTGTGTGCAAGGAAGCATGTAAACCTCCTTGCAATGACAAATGAAATCGAAGAGGAATGCTAAACTTGGTCTATATAAAGGTGAAACCTTTTTTGGTTATTTTAGACTTTATAGAATGAGTGAAAAGTGCATCATGACAGAATGAACCTGAAAAAGACGCCATTCCTAAGGGCAACAAGAGAGTAAAATATAGAAAAATGATGAATTCCTTTTCTTAAAGGGAGAGGAGATAATATAACTATTCAAAGATACTCTAATTGTTTGGAACCTGAATTTTGTGGTCCAAAATTTTCAAAATTAGAACTTAAATATATGCTTTTTTTTAAAGCTCTTTTAGTAGTGTACTTAAGGACAAGTGTTATAAGTATCCGTCCTAATATTCTCATAGATTTAAAATGATTTAGTTTACATTATTAAATTCTATACTATTAGAGCAACTTCATGTAACCTTAAAAAGATTGACAACAACTAATACAGATTCCTAGATATATATATATATATATATATATAAAGAAAATCTCAATTGAAAAAGAATTAATTATCTTAAAAAAAATATTATTGTACACTAGCTGCTGCAAAGCATCTCCTTTTCCCTTTATCCTAGAGAGGAAAGAGCTTGTATCCATGGCACCTAAGAAAAACATCATCTTCTTACTAGGCTAAACTTCTTCATCTCTATTTTGCAATATCCCTAACACCTATAACAAATAATAAGTGCATTAATTTTCCCAATAATACCTTATACATTTCACTAAATTCATATACTTATAAAGAGAAAGTGTATAAACATAAAATAAATAATAAGTGCATTAATTTACCCAAGATTACCTTATGCATTTCATTAAATTCACACACACACACACACATCATTTAGTTCACATGCTTATAAATAGAAAGTACATAAACATAAAATAAATAGTGTCTCTTTGAGATTATAAATCTTAATTCATTTGTCCTAAGAAAAAAAAAATCTTAATTAAAAAAGGTAAATTACTCTCTTATTTTTTGAGAAATATTCAAATTACATAATTTTTTACTTTGTTTTGCAAATATGCACTTACTCCCTTGAAATCAAATGATGACTAAAATATCTTCAAAAATTATATTGATTTTTATTAAAAATATAAATTAATAAGAAAATGTATTTTTAAACTTTTAGTTCAATCTTTTTTATATTAAGTTGAAAATCAGGAATTTTAATTATTTTAAAATTTATTAAAGTCATGGTAATGCTATGTTTATTAAAATATATATAATTAAATGTTATTGTTGAAATTTAATCATTATGTTTAAATAATTTATCTTAAAAAAGTGAACATTTCTTTGTTTTTAATAACTTTTTGCCAAACAATTTTGTAATTCTTAGAAAATTGATTATTTGATATTGCTCAAATATTATATTTTACACTTGTTATATTGTAGAAGTTGTACTGATAAGAGTATTTTGGCCAGAACATATGTACTTGTAACATGTCTTTTTGTTACAATGGAAATAAATTTAGGACATCTTTTAATTTTAGGGGAAGGAAATATAATTTTGCAAAGTAAAAGGAATGACCATGTATTTAGTATCATACTAAATTTATTTTTATTCATTTACCAACTGGTAAGATTCTAAATGAACTAAATATGAAGGGTGTGCATAACTTACCTATCCATTTCAATATGACTAAACTAAGAAAGGATAATTTCATTCACGGTCAGTTTGGTAAGACACTGCAAAGCAAGAAAGAAGCATTCTTCTTCAAATGAACCTGTTTGGTTGAGAGAAAAAGTCTAGATGAATCAACTTCAATACACTCTAGGGCAGTATGGAGATGTAGTTGTGGAGCCAAATGGGTGAAATGTCAAGTATGCCCTCCACCTCACTAAAAAGGCCCCAAGGTCCCATCCATCTCAGAGTGTCTCCTCAAGTGTGCGTCTATATCTGGGCGGACCTGTCATGGATGAAGGAGCTTGAAGGTAAAGCTTGAATAGTGCGGACCCAGAGAGAAAGGAAGCACGATGGTAGATCTATGCTCCATAGAGCGAGCATCGCATTTCTTTTCTTCTAATAGACAAAAAACATAAACACATGCTCTTTCTTTTATAATCCTTCATAAAGGGCAATTTTGTCAATATATCCTCATATATTTTCATTCATATACTCTTTCTTTCAACCAAATATACAATTAGAAAAAGGATTTTATTTCCTTTTCATATCATACTAGATATTAAACACTTCTTTCCTTTTAACTTATCATTTTTTTATTTATTTTCATCACTAATAATTCTGTATACTAAACAAGTCATTAGATTTGAGCCGGTTAATGAGTTTCCTTGCACCGGTGAAATTTTACCTAAAATGTAAGTTTATTTGATCAAGTTGCATCTACAGTTTTTTTCTTCCTAATGTTCTGTAATGTTAAATATATAAAATAAGCATATAGTTTGTGAAATAATACGCTAAAAGAATCTGCAAAATATAAGTTGAAGTTTTTTCCACCCAAATTATATTTGGTCAAATTGATCACTCAATTTAATTTGACACTATGAATCCCTACTAAACATGGAAACAAAATAATACAAATTAAAGCTATATTTGGTACGCAAAATATTAGATATGAAAAGAGAAAATGAACAAATATATGAATAAAAATAATACTTATATCTTTACTAAAAAGTATTATTGAGCAATGATAATAAATATATAATAGACATTATATTAAAAAAATTAGGCTTGTAAACGTAGTTTAATAGAAATAGAATATATATATATATATATATATATATATATTGAAGAGAAAACAACCTTTAACTTATATTTTCTTTATTACCATAGGAGTGCTAAGCCAAACATCAAAGCGAACGCGACTGAAGCATCATCGCTCATCTAGGCTGGCACATCTTATTACTGATAATTTTGGCAAATTAATTGACTGTCAATGTCATGTTAGGTCATTGTAACAGTACAATTGGTAACATGCTCCATCTGAATTTTATGCATATTCAAAGTGTACATTTTATATAGGCTGTTTATATTTTATTTAGATGACCTATATTTCATAATTTTTTTTTATTTTAAAAAAATTAGAACACAGAATAAAAGTAATTTTTTAACTACCAACTTAAAAAATATATAATTTTAAAAAATAAAAAAATAAAATTATAACCATTTAAATCAAATTTAAATAGTACAAATAGGATGTGCATCTTTTGAATTCACAAAGAGTTCAAATTTACACCTGGCCTTTCTATTGCTCTCTCTTTTCCTCCTCTTTCCTTTTTCATTTCATAATAAAAAATTTCGTATGACTTTCATGAAGGACTACAAGCCTGCAACATTGGCTTATATATTTCTCTCTTATTAATTTCAGCCTTTCTCTTAACTATCTTAAAACTAATTGAGTATTGTTAATGAGCCATTTGGTATATAGAATATTGAAAATAAAAATAAAACGAAAAAAAGTGATTTTATAAATAATAAATGATTTTTGTGATTATATTTTTAAAAAAATCATAAAAAAATATATACTATTTGATAATAATTATAAAGATATAATAGATATTATATATAAGTATAAAAGTAAAATCCATTTCCCTTTGCCATTACAAAGGACCGTAAAAAGGTAGCCATGTCTATAATGAACTAAATGTTTTTTAATTTATATTGTTTCCCGCACACTATTAAAAAATAAGTATTTAGCTGCAACTCCTCAACTATAGTTTATAAAATAGTGGCCATGGCAAGACTTAAATGCAGTTTTCCTAACCGCAATCAAGTTGTAAGATTTAATTGCGGTTTAGCCAAATTGTAGTTAAATCTCCTAACCTAATTGTGGTTCGGTTAGGCTAAAGATATATTAAGAAAAATGAGAAATAGGGAAAAGATGTATTAAATAATAGAATAATTATTTTTAATGACTTTCCACAATTAAAGTTCTTATTACCAAAAAAAATTAATTAATCAAGAGATATCAATTATTATTTTTTTAGATTAAGAGAATATTATAGTTAAAAAATAAAAATTATGGTGAATAAGTGTAATTTTTCTTAATTTTTATTGTAAAAAAGCATTACAAATAAATGGTATTTGTGAACTCTTCCCAAAAACAAAAATCTTTATGAAATGCGAATCAAATTCCAGCACAAATGCTTCAAACACATTTTAAAATTAAAAACAATAAAACACAGAAAATTAGATTCCCTGCTCATCACATAGATAAACAAAGAAACCTGCTCCCACCCAGAACATTTAGATTTAATTTGAAAGGTTTTAATTTTTTTAATATTTTTTACAAAATATAAAATAAAAATAATTTTATAATTGACAACTTAAAAAAATTAATAATTAAGATAAAAAATAAAATAAAATTTGAGCCATCTATATTTAATACGGACAACTTACATTAAGAACAGATTTCAATCTGCTCTCAAAACTCAGACACATATACTCTAACTCTTTACCCATGCGCGAAGATTTGCACAATTTCATTCATAATCTGTATATTGATAATTAACTTAAACGTGAAACTATACGGTGTATTTCTGTTTTAATTTTTTGGACTTTCGTTTATTGGTGCTTTGGTAGTTGGGTGTATTTCTGTATCTGTAAACATAGTATTTTTACAAAGGAAAAACCATAAACGAGTTTGAATATATGTTATATATGTATATATGGGTGAGAAAGATAGTCATTGGTATGTATTACTAGAAAGATAGTCATTGGTATGTATTACTAGATATGTAACTAAGCAACATTTATTTTCTTTTAATATATTGCAAGAGAGATTTTAATGATATTGGTCTCTTAAAAAGTAGAAAGAAGAAAAAAAAAATATATATATATATATAGACACATCACACACAAACACATACATGTTTATTTATAATTAACATTATTTATTTTTTTAATAAGTTAACTCTTTCTATAATTTTTTATTGTTGCATTAATTAATTATTGTATGTATTGAAAAGAATCGTCTGGATTTCGCATCTGGTTTCCCGGTATATCGCAGGGATGAGCGCGATTTATGGGATGAGATTTACACTATTTAGATTTTAATTTTTTTATTTTAAATCTAAATCATCACCTTTTTAAGTTTATAGTTAAAAATATATTTTTTTTATTTTTTATTCTACTTTTTTTTTAAATGAAAAAGTATTAAATTTAAAAAAAACTTAAATTGTCTAAATCTAATTTGAATAATTCAAATCAAGATAAGCCTCTTTGCACGTCTTAGAGAATCCGTTGATTTCATAGCCATTAACTATGTGTTGACATTTCCGTTTCGTAAGGTTGATTGAAAATTTAAGAACATTTAATTTTAGGCCATAAACAATTACACTAATATATTTTTGGTTGATTCTCTTTTTTTTTCTTTTCCCCCTTTTTAATGCACCGTCAATATATGCCACACCATATTAATCGACTAAGGGTTTTTTCTTTTTTAAAAAATATATTCTTCATTTACCATTCTTTCTTTCTTTTCTTTTTTGGTTGATAGGTCCAGACGACCTGCAAAACTTAAGATGTAGTACAAAGTGAGATTTCAACAATTAAAATCAGCATAAAGATTCTGATCCCAAAAGAAAAATCAGTGGAAGGATCAAATAAAATATGTCCAGGTTTATACTTTTTTTTTCCCATAATTTTTCTAGCAACAAAGATAAATATCTAATATAACCTATTTCTAGAAACAAAACAATTCAATAATAATAATAATAATAATAATAATAATAATAATAATTATTATTATTATTATTATTATTATTATTTTGCAACAAAGCATATTTTTAGAAACAAAAAATTTAATTCCAATTATTTGTTTCTTTTTTCCCTCCAAGTAGTTATATTATAAGTTACCTTTGGTAGATAAAAAGATTTTTAAAGAAATAAAAAAGAAAATAGAAATAAGGATGGAATAAAATCTTGTGATTCAAAATCATGTTTGATATGATATAGATAAGAATGAAAATACCTTTTTATTTAAATGTTTAGTAGAATAGAAATAATATAAAAATGAAAATAAAATGTGAATAAATAATCAAAATACCAATGGAACCAAAAAAAATTAAAAACTAATATTTATTAGATAATATAAAAAAAGAGAAAATTATAATTAAAAAATTTAAATTAAAAATATTTATTTTGAAAGGTATTAAATTTTAAAATTATCCTGAACAAATCATTAACTAAAAATTTTAAGTTATATGAAAAAAATTATAGTTTAAAATCTTAAATTAATTTTTTTTATCATTGAGTCTTTTAGAATAATTTTAAAATTTAAATTTTTTTACTATAAAATATATTTAGTTTGAAATTGTCAATTATAATTTTTAAAAATAAAATAAAATAAAATAAATATTTAGAATAAAATAATATTTTTATTATTCATTCCTCCTTTAATCAAAACTTTCCTTTAACGTTGTAATAGAGCGAACAATGCAACAAAAGTAAAGGAATAGAATATATGAGAGATTACATTTAGAGCGTACCAAACTCCGTCTTAACTTGTTTGGTTCGGCACAGAATAAGGAAAAAGAAAATAAAAATTTGGTGAAAATTTATTTTTATTTTTATAATTATTATTTAGTATTATCTATTAATTATTATTTAATTATTAAAAATAGAGATATTATAGATATTTTTTATTTATAAAATTATTTTTTATTTTTATTTTTAACTTTTTGTGTACTAAACAAACTGTTAACTGATCAAAATATGATAAGATAAAGAATGTGAATTGATTTATTTTTTCAAGTAAATAAAAAATTGATCATTCATTTTAAAATAAAAAATTACAAATGTATTTTCTTATAATTTAACATTAAAATAAAAAAATAAATAATATAGACTTTTTTAAAATTTTATTATAATTATAATTTTTTTATTTTCAAAATATATATAAATTTCTTTTAAAATAAAAAATAAATTATACAGAAATTTTTTATATTTTTTTAATATATATATATATATATATATACTTATTTGAATTTTTCTAAAATTACACAGATTTTTTTAAAGAAAAGTCTATATATATTTTAAAAATATAAGAGATATCTCTGTAATTTTGTAAGATTTAAGATATGTTTGTGTAATTTATTTTTTATTTTAGGGAAAGTTGTTTATATCTTGAAAATAGAAAAGTAATTTATATAATTTCAGCAAAATTTATAAAAATTGGTGTAATTTATTCTAAAATAAAATTAAAGTTATTAGATAAGGGCTACGCTAGAATTTGTCAATCGGAGAGAACAAAATTTTGGTTTATTGGAGTACTATTTCCTTAAAATTTGTTGGCTTAATAACATATTTGTCTAGAATCTAGATGCTTAATGAATACACCTTATATTATATGTGACGTTGAAAAATTATAGGAGGCTAAATGGGAGGTGTTTGATGCAATGAAAAATTCTAGCATTTCAAAAGTATATTTTAGAGAGAAAAGTATGAATAATAATAACTATTAATTAGCGAAAATAATTAAAATTATTTTTTATTTTTTTGTAAATACAAGTATACAACTAAAATTTTGAAAAGCAAAATAAATACTTTGTCATGCCATTGTCATAAATTAGGGTAACTTACTCCCCTTTCTTTTGAAAATTATCCAAATTATACAATTTTTTTGTTCAAAAAATATATATTCTGTTTCTCTAAAATTAAAAGATATGTTATACTTATTTTCTTGCAACAAATAGAAAATAAAATTACATTATTTTTGCCAAAATATATTTATGTATATTATTTATATTATTTAACAATTATTAAATATGTATTTGATCAATATAAGTAGTTTTTTTTTAAATTTGACAAAATTCTAAAATTATTTGTTTAAAAATAAAAAATTATTAAAATCAAAAGACATATTTACAACATAATCATTTAAAATTAACTAATTAAAAGATAATAATTAATAATATTTGATTTCAACAATAATATGTGTATTAAATATGCATGTCATAAATTTAAAAATAAATTAAATTTATATTTTCTATAAAAATAAATAATATTAAAATAAAAATTAAAAATATATTTTTTAATAATTAAATTTTTATAAAAAAATTAATATTATTTTTGAAGATATTTTGATTTTTCTTTTTTACTTTAAGGGAATTAGTGTATATTTTGAATATAAAGTAAAGTAAAGGGATGTGTAATATGAACATCTAAGAGAAAAAGGTAAGTAATTTATCATATAAACAAATAACTTGATATGCCCTAAAATGCATGTTAATTTTTTTAAAATTTATTTTTAAATAAAATGAAAATTGTATATTTTAAAAAAATAAATACCTTAGTAAGATATCTTTTTTTTTTTTTAAGTGATAGTTAAATAACTTTCCGCTCTCCTCTTATATTAATAACTGCATAATTTTTTAAAAAAAATTAAGAAGGAGAAAATTAAGTAACTTTTCACTTTCTTTTTATATCAATAAATTATATAATTTTTTGTACTTTATCTACTTATACTAATATATATGATTTTGGGATCAATAATGAGGAAGCTCGGACGCCGTATATTGAAAAATACCTTTCACAATATTGCTTATATAAATAGGTGAAGTAACATCCTAATGTTAGATATTTAAACAATTTTTGTTTTCATTCCTTATCCCTCTTCATATTTAAATTGATTCGACCTTTTAACTTTTTGTACTTAAATATCTCTCTAGGCGAGTTCTTCAAAGGATAAAGCATCAAAGGACAACTAAACATGACAAATCTGCAGATGCTGCGATTGGACAATAATGAAAAAAAGGAAAGAAACCAATAATTCATTAAAATCATTCACTTGTTTAAAATTTATTAACAAGGAGAGACAGCTAATGAAATAATTTTCAAGAGTATTATTAATTATATGATCTTTTTTATTATATATATGGCTCTTAAAATTAAAATATAATCAAAATATTGTTAAAAATAATTTTATTTTATTAAAAATTTAGAAAATATTTCTTTAATAAAATAATTTTTATTAAACATTTTCTAAATTTTTATTTTTTCTAATATTTTATTTATTTTTTTAGGTTGAGAACCATAAATTTAGTTTATTTTAAGATTGTATTAATTTTATAACAAGAAATATGTTTATTGAAATATATTTAATACAAATATTATTTTTTTAATTAAATTATTATTTATGTATTGTTTAAATTTAAAAAATTATTTTGTGAATATGTTCTTTGTTTTTAATAATTTATTTTTGTGTCAAATAATTTTGTAATTTTAAATTGAATACTATATATTTATTATATATATATATATATATATTCGTTATGCTACATAAATAATAAATATAAAGATATTTTAGTTAAAATAAATGTAATTTTTAACCTATCTTTTATTGTAGGAAAGATAAACGTAAATTAGAAGAAAGATGTGTATATTTTTAAAATAAAAAAATTGTATAATTTAAACATCTATAAAAAATGAGAAAATAATTTATCCGATTTTTAATTAACAAATCTTTCAATGTTCTCCTTCCTTTATATTTTTAAGTTGCCCATTTACCCGATTTTGGAGACAAATTTTTTTTTTTAAAAAAAATCTCTTAATCATATATTCTTCCTTTTTTTTCTCTAATTTTTTTTGGGGGATTCCTTCCATTCTATTCTTTTTCTAACTCTCAAATGTCAATATATACCATAGTCAAATATACTATAAGTAGTTTTGGGCAAAATACAAGCCCACTATGTTAAAACTTTAATTTTAATTTAAAAAATGGCCTTGTCATGCTTGGCGCCCGAGTTACTTATGTTTCCTTGTATATTTGAGATGATCCTCCTCATGAGATTTTGCTAGCTACAGTTGCACGCTGTTTACAGAGAGTTTGGTTTTTTGGTTTTTTAAAACTAAACCAAGTTTCATCTGGTCTACCTAAAGCAAACTA
This sequence comes from Erythrophleum fordii, assembly GCA_032878935.1. Classification (NCBI taxonomy): domain Eukaryota; kingdom Viridiplantae; phylum Streptophyta; class Magnoliopsida; order Fabales; family Fabaceae; genus Erythrophleum; species Erythrophleum fordii. The sequence goes on along the minus strand of JAVQMF010000048.1, from coordinate 4,789,855 downwards.
TTGCACTAAAAAAATATTTCAGCACAATTATTAAGTAAAAATTTATTTATAGCCATCATCGTCTATTAACGATCACAGATTCAAGGTACAAGTGTTTTTTCACATCGTCCATTTTCCTTCATCTCATTATACAATTTAAAAGTGAAATATCACCAAAAAATTCTTATTATAACTAATTTTTTCAATTCCTTTGACAACTTAAAAATTACAAAATAAAATTATTAACTTTTCAACTTTATTTTCAAAAGTCAAAAGTTGTCAATAAATTCATTTTAACGGCCACTATTAATTAGTAGCTATTATTTTTGTGATCGCATAATAATTGTTGCTAAATGAGTATTCACAATTGTAATAGTAATAGTTGAATTCATTAGAGATAAAAAATGGTTGCAAAATGCAAAAAAAAAAAAAAAGTCATAAGAAAATACTTACATCTTCTAATGTGAAAAGAAAATACATAAAAAAAATCATTCGTTTGTCCTTCAATTTTTTTTCAGCTAAAGTACTCAAATATTATATGAATTAGTTGTGGTTGAGAGTGATCCAGAAAGAAAGATTATTTAGGGAGGGAAAAGAAAAGGGACATTGACGAATGACAATACCTTCGGGATAAATGACAAATTGAGTGTCTTCACGCTCCATTAAACCTTTTTGGCGATTCCACCAAAGCAAACAGAGTCTGCAATGCAATAATTTAGTTGGAATGAGGATGTATATCTAGTTCAAAGCTTAGTTCTGATAAGACCTACACAAAGATCATCTGATTCAAAATATATCCATCATTGTCATTGGACCACGTACATCTCTTCTATCTTTCTGGGGACTTCCACTTCCACAATATTCCCTTCCTGTAATTATCTCAAACAAAAGGTACTATGCTTAATAGCTTTTAATTTTTTTAAATTTTTTATTAGATTTTAAATGAATCAAATTGTTTGAAAGTTTAATTTGTATACCAACTATTTTAATTTAATTTATTTATTGAATCAATACATTTGAACATAACATTAAGTTTGTTTAATTAAACTAACCGAATTTAAAATTTTAATGTTTAACACGTTTAATTCATGAATTGTTTGTTTACAGATAAAATATTTACGTATTTAAATTTTATGTGCAATTATATATATAGTACTAATTATAAATATTTTTTAAATATCATAAAAAATCATTTAACTTTTTAAACTCATATAGTTCATTTATGCATAATTTTAAGTGAGCTTATATAAGCTGAGACCAAGCTTTTATTTAATAAAGTGAGCCAAGTTTGATATCAATTTTAAATTTGTCTAATTTCGCGAGCTAAGCTTGAGTAACTAATTTACTAAATGAGTTGAGCTTGAAAGCATTAGGGTTCCACTTGACTCAGCATATTTACAACTCTATTCTATATGATTTAATTATAATTATTTTTATATTATGAAAATGCGCCTTATGGCTTTTTGACAACTGTACTAAAAAGAAAAAAAAAACTCATGTCTAAAAAATGTAGTTGCCAAAATATTTTTTTTTTCTTTTAAGGAATGCGGACTAAAGGTCTCCGTGTACCATTTAAATGTTTTTATTTTAAAATAAAATAAGGGAACGCAGATGAGGATTGTCTGTATTTCCCCTTTTTTATTTTTTATTTTAAAAAGAAAAAAACTGAAGCGCTCGATTCCATCCCTAAAAGGAGAAGAGCGTTGCCTTATTTGCTTTAGAAAGTCATTTGCATTTCTTTGGTCATAGTTTGCCATTGCCTTCGCACATTTAGTTAAGTCCATAAATCCTGTTATCCCTTTATTAGCCTCTTTCTTTGAACGATTTGCCTTTCCATGAGATCCTTCTAAGTTAATTTTTAACTGGAGCTTACCATTTTGTTATGATGGTTCATGTGCTATGGACTAACCTGTTCCACCCAGACAAACTAGTACCTCATCAAGCACTTCTGATTACTCTGAATCCTCTGAACAGACAGCTGAAAGCTTACTTCCTCTTCCTTCTTCTTCGTTTGTAATATCATCTATCTGGTGGCTCCTCTTTTCCGTTGATCCACTCGGTGAAGTGTGCATCACACCTTCTCCATATTGAAAATAGCAGGCAGCTTGTGTCCTTGTAAATGGATTAGGTGCTATCTCAGGACATAAATAAGAAGACTAACCAGACTTATACGAGCAAGGATATGATGAGGTGATGCGAGATAACCAGGATTGGAGTATTTGTTCATTTCTATAAATTTTTCATTTGAATTGGTTCCAGAATCAATGGGAGTTTCTGCATTCGTTGGTAAAAGGGAAGATGAATCAACGGATTTATCACCGAAAACAACTTGTTTACTGAGTTCTTATTTGAGAATAAAGAAATAGGACTATTCTTTCTGTCAAGGGAACCATCAAAGCTTTCGAGAAGGGCGTCACTAGAGATCATATTGCAGGCAAAGACCAGAACAAAAATAATGGAAGTAAGTAGCTGCACTTGCAGCAAAGAACCTTGAATAAAATTCTGAAACTTGACTGTTATGTTAGATGAAATTATAAGTCTAGTTCTTTTGGATGATACACAATCAGAAAATGTAACAAAAACATTAAAAAAAAAAAAAAGGGGAACGCAAACAATCCTCATCTACATTCCCCTCTAATAAATTTTTTTTAAGGGAACCGGACAATCTTTGTTTGCGTTCCCTAATTTTTATTTTTAAAAAATTAAATGGAACACGGAGCCCTCTAATCTATGTTACTTAAAAAAAATAAAGAAATAAGTATATGAATAATAAGTTTTGGTGATTGCAATTTTCAGACATAAATCTTTTTTATTTTTCTTTATAGTACATCTGTCAAAAAGCTTTAACCCCATAGCCATGCTTAAAATTTTAAAATATGCTATAATCAATAGATTGCTGCCTGTGTATTGCATGGATTAAAGAAGAAAAAAAGGGTAGAAATAAAAAATAAAAGACAATAATTTAGTTGTAGCAATCCAAGTGAGAACCATGTCAATTTGCACAGCAAGCAAAAAAAGAAGTGTATGTTTGGTTCAGTTTTTGCTTTCTTCAAATTGTAATTTTGGTCAAAGCAACAAAACATAATTTTTATATTTTATGGGTTGCAAACTGTGATTTAAGAGTCTCCAAAAGTGTTTTCAAACACAACACAAGAACACTAACAAAAAAAAGCAGATAGAGATTAGAAAAAACGTAGCATGCAACTCGAGACAAAGTCGCGACTTGGTTACAATGTTGCCACAATAATCATTCTAGAGTTTTGCGCGCGCGCACACAAAAAGAGAGAGAGAGAAAGACCAAAAATAGGGGTTTCGGATCCCTTGCTGTGTAAGGATGCATAATAGTAGATACACATAAACACAGAAAAAAATAAATAAAAAATGGAGGTTTGGATCCCTTGCTACGTAGGGGCACATAATAGGGGATTCTATGCCTCCAAACAGAACAAGTTGGGCAACAATATCTCTCAATTTTAGGATGACGTATTGTTTTGTTTTTTCTTTTACCTACTAATTTTTTTGTTGGTATAAAAAAAAGACCCAACTTATGTAAAAGTTAAAGAAGATTATTTTATAACATGTTTTTTAAGATATAAAAAGAGTCATATAGTTTAATTATCTTTTGAGGAAAGAAAAGTATATTACTCCTTTTTATATATAGCAAGATAGAGGTTTAAACTAATTACTTTGTGATAAACTACACCACCTTGCAACTTATCGTAAACTACGGTCTGAGGTAAAATAATGGGCCTGTATAAATTATTGATTTGTGATATGGACAATTATTGATTCATTCATTAAAAAAATGCCAAGAAACGCATGAGTTGTTTGTGATTATTTATTAAGTTGTGACCAGTATTCCATATTTACGTCAAATATATGTGATATAACGTTTCAAACTATATATCTGATCAATATTAAATATTTCATTGTGTCACATTTATTTGTATTCATATCGTGTGTCTTGTACTTGTGTCTTGTATATTTTATAAATAACCATGAATAATAATAATAAACGATATAATTTATCAATATCATGACCATTTTATATGGAATTCAATTAGGGAGAAAGTTTTCTTTTATCATTTTTTAAAATTAAAAAAAAAAAAAAGACAAAATGGCTTTCAACATCATAGCTTTATATCGTGATAGTATGGTAGGCATGCACTTGTGCGTATGTTTTCCATTTAGGATTTCCACAATTTATTTAAATATGCTGAATTATTTGCTATCCAGCCATTGAAAACCATCATGAAGACACCATCTTGAATATGGAATCATCAGCCATATAATGGATGAAGATTTAAGAATCAAGTTCGAGAATGTTCGGAAATTATATATATTAAAACCCATATCCAAGAAAAAAAAGGGGTTAACTCAGATCAATTGGATTCAATTTAGAGTAGAGTTAGATTCTAATTTGTACGAAGCTTATTCAGAAGAGAGCGTTATTAAAATGATGTGAAGAAAAAGTTAACCTGTATAAAATTTATAAATACCTCTAAATGTAATTAAAAGAAATCTTATCCTAATTAACAACAGTATCAATAAAAGAGATGATCTGTTTTTAGTTCCGCATGTTAGAATTCATTATTTGCGAGTATACATAGCGGTAAGCTGCCAAAAGAGAAAAGAAAACAATGAAAGTGAACCAGCTAATATTAAAAAAGTGATGATACCATCGTGTACATTGATATGATGCAATAGTTATTGGTATAAACTAATATTTTATTTAATGATTATTTAAAATATTAAATTATTTTATAATTTAAATAATGAATAAATTTAATAAAAACAAATAAAATATTACATGAATATTTTCCCTTCATAGTTACTTCACTCATTAAAATCTTTGTAAGTTGTAACAAGAAAGAATCTTATCTTGTGAAGACTAGTCGGATTCCTTGCAAACATGGTTAGGATTTTTTTTACCTTACCTTGGATTTCTTGTTTGTCAAAACATTATAAATGCATTTCTTAAAAACCAATGCGTCACGTAAAAAATAATACAGCCATTAATTAATTAAAGACACAATTCTCACCTAAGTTATTGTCATGACAAGAGCATTTGCTAGTGGGTCCCATAAGAGACAGGTGGCAAATGATGCTGCACTTATGGAATGGCAACAGATTGCGATAGAAGGGATCATGCTTTTCATTGAGGTTGCTACATATGCATGTAGAAGTTAGTGGCACAAGAGGCTATATCAATAGTGGAAGCAAAACTGAAAAGGGTGTGGATGAATTACGTGGATTTCCTCTCCCTCTGATGTGTTTTCTCTTGTCCTGAGTTTTTTTCTATTTTCCCTTTGAGTTATATACCTCCCTCCCTACTCTGTTCTTAATCATAAGAAGTTCATAACAATGGTGCTTTCGTTAAAAGAAACTCCTTCTCTCATGGCCAACAATAATGAATTGACAGAGATACAACTTACGCTAGAGCATTGGGTGGAGAAGATGGACCAACTCTATGGCAAACTTGATAAGAGATTGTCTAGTGAAGAACTCACGCAGCATGAGGAAGCGGTATGTAGCAAGATCGATGCCATGTTTGCTCTTCCATATCTCACTGTTTACACATCCTCAACCATAATTTTTGATGTGGTTGTTGCATCCCACATTGTTGAACCTATAATTCCTGTTGAATCCGATGCATCACAATTTCCATTTGCAGTGCAATCTTTTGAAGGCAATGATATGCCACTAGCTATTGATGTTTTGTCACCAAATTCCACCGATGACCAATTTGATGATTTCAACTCTGCTAGTAGCTATGCGGGTTCCATCATCATGATGCCCTTAGCCGATGAGGATTTTGCTTTGTTGTCATTTGCTTTGTCGTATGAATGTGTTTCGCACACTACCTTAGTTAGTGGATGGTTGCTGATCGTTGTGCACAAATCTCTTCCTTTACTACTATCTTCAAGGGTTTGTGATGACCTAAGGTTCCCTTCTCTACATCTGACACGATCATCCATGGCTCCTACTGGTGAGCCTCCTCCGCCTTTATCTTATTCTACATTTCCTGGTTCACTAGTGGTCCCATTTTTGGCTTCCTTTTACTTTGTTCATTGTATACACCATTGTCTTTGGATTATCCTTCACCTATTCTCAACTCACACTAATGCTGCATTAAATGCAATTAGCAATTATGCTTTGATTGTTGGTTTTTATCTTGACAGTGCTTATGGGGCATTTGATGGTAGCAGTATCACAACCAATTTTTATTAACTTGATGCTTAAGTGGGTATTTGATCCCGGCCCCTACCACTCTGTTTTATTTAGTTTCCACATTTGCATTGAAGCTGAGTTTTCTCATTGGTATCTTTATCATCTCTCTACTTTCATGCTATATGACTGAGCATACTATACAAGTCTTTTACTTATTGACTCATCATTTATCTTTACCTTAGGTATTTCACTCCTTATTCATATTTTCTTCATCAATTCTAGCATGATAGAGTTTTATGTTTAGGTGTTTGCTCTGGGTCCATTATTTCTCAATTCACCTATAATATCCTCATTCAATCATTTGCATTTGTCATTAGGTATCATTGTTGTACAAACACTTTATCTCCTCGACATTCCAGTCGTAGCAATCTTTTGCTGAATCTTACCATGTTACTCATAGATGATTTTATACCCTTAGTCACCTCCTCTTATCTTCACTTGAGATTTGGCATCTATGGTATTTCTTACATATGGCTCACTTCAAAATTCTTACCATGGGGGAACCATATTAGCATCGTATTTCAAGTTTTTGCCACTACTAGGCTCTTATCTGTTGGTCGTTCCTAGCATGTTTCAATACTTGCATTTGGTTCCTAACATGCTATTGATTGTCTGAAATGGTTCACTTTATTTGTTCTTGAATATTATTATGTGAGAATTGACTTTCCACTTAATTAGAATCCAGTGTTTCCTCATCATAGCACTCAAACAGGCTACATTCTCATTAGTGATGAATGTAAAATATATTCTTTCTTTTTGAAAGTGTCTCTTCAGCTTAGAGAAGAAATAATAGTCATTATGTTAAAATTTTACCAGGTAAGGTATCCTTATTATGTGATAATCGATTGAAATTGCTTGTTTGTTTTGTTTTGGAAGAATGACTTGGATATCATATTTGTATTTGATCCTGTTATATTCTTATTCTCTTAAAAGGTGGTGATAGGATCAATAACTTACCAATTATAGTTGTTTTTGTATGTCCAACTCCAAAAATGCATGGGTAATCATAATTTTAATTGTCTTGCCAAGACATTATTCATTACTTGACCTTAAGGGCAAGGTCGCTCTTAAAAGGGTGGGAATGTCATGATAAGAGTATTTGCTAGTGGGTCCTATAGGAGACAGGTGGCAAATGATGCTGCATTTATAGAATAACAACAAATTGCTGTAGAAAGGAGCATGCTTTTTGTTGAGGTTGTTACACATGCACGTGGAAGTTAGTGGCACAAGAGGTTATATCAATAGTGGAAGCAAAACTGAAAAGGGTGTGGATGAATTACGTGGATTCCTTCTCCCTTTGATGTGTTTTCCCCTTTCTTGAGTTTCTCTTTATTTTCCCTTTGAGTTCTATATCTCCCTCCCTACTCTGTTCTTAATCACAAGAAGTTCATAATAGTTATCCTGGTTAATGTATTATAATAAATTCAGAACTCACCAAACACTCAAATTATAAATTAAAAAAGTTATAAATTTTGCATTCAAAAAGTTATTAATTTATAAATTATAATTTTAATATGTTTTCACTTGTACAAGTTAATCATATGTGTTTTTTTTGGTTAACAAGATTTCATTAGATAAATAGTTATATGCCTAAAATTACCGAAGTTTAGAAAGATCAATTAGATCTAACTCAAACACAAGCATACTTAGGGTTAAAAGGCAATACACCTATAAAAGTATCCTCTACCACATCTAAAAAATTGTAACAAATTAAAAATTACAAAATTATATATAAAAAGACACAAAAAAGAAGCAATGTTTTACATAACAACAAAGCATGTTGCTAGAGATATCAAGATTTGAGTAGATCTTCCAAAATTGCGATTCAAATGTAAGTCTACCATATAAAATTATTTGTATGTATCCTACAAAGATTAACCGAAGGCAAAACAATCACCTTAAGCCATAGTACTTGGATCTACTAACAGTCAGAACCTACAAAAAAATAAGTTAAAGAAAGGAATTTTCTAACTAGTGAGCAGAGGAATATGATAGGTATTTCTAGTGATACTCATGTTCTCAGCCAGAAACCCTTCATATATATAGCTAGTTGGGAAATTAAATCTCCATCAATGGTTTTAATTTCTTAGAACAATTCATAATGCCAGCATATAAAAACCATCTATTCAATGGAGAAACTGCCATGGAGGTTATTGTTGGCATTTAAGACAATTAAATTCAACATTCTCTCACTTGATCCAAATGCAATCTCTCTATATAACACAACCAAAAAGTACATTACAAGGATCATAGGGGTAAGTCTTTTAAATAATGAATATTACCTTCCATATATCACCTATAACATACCTTTGAACCTAATGGTGGTATATGTTTTATTAATAAGTTTCAAATGTCTATTTAGGTTCAAACTCAAATATTTGTTAAGCTCACAATATGTGTATATAAGTAAAATAAAGATAAAAAACCAATAATTTGATTTTTATTACTTAAACATACATCAAGTAGACTAAAATAATAAATGTGGTCTAAGTCCCATACAAGACACATGATCCATGAACTCTTTTGAATGCATCCTTTAGTTAAAGGATCAACAAGCATTTTTTTCGTCTGTATATGTTTTATGACTACTTGACTAGCTTTGACTCGTTCTTTTAAGACTAAGTATTTATTATCGATGTGTTTACTTTAACTGCCACGCTTGTTATTCTTAGCATGAATATTGCAACTATATTGTTGCAGAACACCCTGATTGGCCTTGAGATTAAGTCCACAATCTGAAGCCCAATTATAAAATTCTTTAACCATATTTTTTGTGAACTAACCTTAAAATAGGAGATAAACTCAACCTCTATGGTGGATGTAATAGTCAAATACTGTTTGCCACTCCTCATTGAAATGACTGTTTCAGCAAGTATGTAAATGTATTTAGATGTTGACTTTTGGGTGTCAACACATCCTGCCTTATCTAAATCTGAATAACTAACAACTTAAGCATGTAGTTCTTTATACCTTGTAGGTATCTTAAGACTTTCTTTACAACCTTCTAATGATTAGGTATCTTAAGACTTTCTTTACAATCTTCTAATGATTCAAGTCTAGATTGCTTTAGTATCTCCCCAACATACCTATAATGAAAGTTATGCCCAACCTTGTGTAGACTTGGGCATACAACAAACTCCCAATTGCTGAGGCATATGGAATCTTCTTCATCTCTTTCTCTTCTAAATCATTCTTAAAACATTGGAACAAATTGAATTTATCTTCTTTCATTATAAGCGTTACATTCGATGAGCAATCTTTCATTTAAAAACATTCAAGAACTTTGTTGATGTAAGTTTTTTGTGATAGTCCTTAGATACCTTAAGACCTGTCTCTATGGATCCTTATGCCTAAGACATAGGATGCTTCATCTATATCTTTCATTTCAAAGTTCTTAAAGCAAGCAAAATATCATTCGCATACAGAACTAGAAAGATGATCTTACTCCTACTGACCTTGTGGTATATACATTGACCATGGTATTTTCAACAAACCTAAATGATGTAATTACATCATAGAACTTTAAGTACCACTATTGTAAGATTTATTTGAGTTTGTAAATGGACTTTTTAAACTCGCACACCAAGTTTTCACTAGCACTTGAGATAAACTCTTTAGGTTATTTCATGTATATTTCTTCCTCAAGATCACCATTAAGAAAGGCCATCTTCACATCCATTTAGTGTTAGTTTAAAGTTAAAATGAGCAACTAATGCCATGATGATATAAAATGAATCTTTCTTTGACACATGAGAAATTGTCTCTTTGTAATTAATTCCCTCCTTTTATGTGAAACTCTTGACAACTAGTCTAACCTTGTAGCGTTCAATATTTCTTTTAGTCTTAAAGACTCATTTACAGCCTATGGCCTTTGCCCACTAGGTAATTCTACAAAGTCCCAAATTTTATTACTTGCTATGGATTCCATCTTATCTAACATGGCATCATACCATAATTTAGAATTTGCACTACTCATAGCTTGTAAAAATGTAATAGGTTCATCTTCAACATTGTAGTCAGACTCAAGCAAATACACCATATAGTCATTAGAAATTGCTGATTTCTTAGTTCTAGTTGATTTTCTCAATTCAACCTCTTATAAAGGTTGAGGCTCCATAACATAAAGATCTTTTACTAAGATTTGAGACCCCTCTTCAATACTATGAGGGGTTTTAACTCCATTTGTTGTGTAGCACGATCAATTTGAACTTATGGGACGTTTAGATGTTCATAAAAAACTATAGTTCTACCACCTCTAGTGGTTTCAGGAATGTGGTCATCTTCAATGACTAAGTCATGAAGCTGATCACTCCCACTAATGATATCATTTTTAAAAAACTTAGCATTTCCAGATTTTACAAATTTTGAAATATGTGTAGGATAGTAAAACTTGTGACCTTTAGACTTTTTTGCATAGCCTATAAAATATACAATGATAGTCATAGAATTCAACTTCTTCTCTTGTGTATTATACACTTTAACTTTAGCAGGACAACTCCATACACGTATGTGATTCAAATTGGGTTTATAACCTTTTTAGATTTTAAAAGGTGTTTTAGAAATAACTTTTATTAGAACCTTATTGAGAATGTATACAACTATCTTAATTGCTTCTTGCCATAAAGAGATAGGAAGTTTAGAGTTATTTAACATACTCCTTACCATATCCAATAAAGTCTTATTTCTTCTTTCTGCTACACTGTTCATATCAAGTGAGCTAGGTATGGTATATTTGTGGAATTATACCATGCTCCTCAAGAAACTTAAAAAATAGACTAGGTCTATTATCAGTGTATTTACCAAAATACTTACTTCCTTTATTAGACATCACAATCTTCATCTGTTTGCCAGATTATTTTTTTACTTCTACTTTTATAGACTTTGAAAGTATTAAGTGCCTCATTCTTATTATAAAGTAGGTATATGTATATATAATGCTAGAAGTTATCAATAAAAGTGATAAAGTATTTCTGACCACTAGAACCTAAATCAGGACTATAGATATTAGTATGTATGATCTCTAATAATTCAAAACTTCTTCTATTTCCTTCATGTGACATGTTAGTTTGCTTCCCTTTAATGTACTCCACACACAAATCAAAGTCAGTAAAGTTTAAAGATCTAAGGATTCTATCATTTACTAACTGCTTGATTCTGTCCATGGAGATATGTCTCAATCTCTTATGCCATAGAATAGAGGACTTCTCGTTCATGATACTATGCTTAACACTTGTACTACCATGCATAGACATTATAGCATTAGGGACCTTAATGCTAGTATGAAGCTTATATAAACCATTTTTCGAAGTAATTTTCTTAATAGATATTGAATTTTTCATTAAATTAAAAGTTAGTCCACAAATATTTAATGAAAATTCTAAGAGAACAAGTCTAGAAACAGAAATTAAATTCTTAAAAAAAACTTGGAACATAAAATGTTTGTTTAAGATCTAATACATAACTAGAACTTAAAATAAATCTGCATGTCCTTACTGCTTTCATAGGTAAGCTAATATGATTTTCAAGAAAAACTTTATGCTCACTTAGACTTGATTTCCTTTAATTGAAAAAACCCTACATGGTATTTGAAATATGGATCGTAGATCTGGTATCAATCCATCAAGTCTCATGAATAATATCAACCATATGAGATTCAAAACACATAAAAGATAAGAGTGTACCTTTCTTTTCTAATTAGACCTTTCTTTTTGGGCAATTTTTCCTCATAAGCCTTTTTTTTTTTTTTTGCAAAAGAAGCATTGAGCTACCTCCTTATTCATTTCGTGAATAGGAGCAAGTTTTTTATTCTTGTCTTTCCCTTTACGGCCTTTTTTCTTAGAACTTGTTGCCATATGAAGCTCATTTGAAACTCCACCACCTTCTAGAATGAGCCTATTTTCTTCTTGTACATAAATGGACATGATTTATTTACCAACCATTTTTCTTTATGTGTGTTGTATAATATCTTAAATGGCCCATAGTGCAAAGGTAGTGAGTTAAGAATCAAAGTTACCAAGAAAAAGTTAAAGATCTTTATCTCAAGAGACTTGAGTTGCGTAGCTATGTCTCTCACCTGCATAATGTGCTCGCACATTCCTCTAGTACCAATAAGGTTCATGGATGACAATTATGCCATTAAAGTGCTTACTAGTGACTTATCCGATGATGCAAATTGTTCATCAATAGCCTTCATGTAGTCCTTGGCCTTAATACAATTAGGAATAGACCCATGAATGCTACCTAATGTACAAAACTTAATTAGCATCAAGATGATGCGCTTAGACCTCTCTTAGTGCTCATATAATGCTACTTCAGCAGGGGCACTTGAACTTGTGGATGCCAATGGCTCATCCTTATGGAGAGTATAGTCTAGGTTAAAGCATCCCAAATGAAGGAGAATATACTTCTTCCAAGCCTTATAATTATCCCACTTAAAATGATTTTGTCAAAAATGTTAGTCAACACAAGAGATGTGGTAAAAATTGCAAAGCAAATATACTTTGTCAAAACATACTTATATAACATTATTTGAGGCAATTATCCATCATAATAATTAAGTGTATACTCACAAATGCAAGCCACACTAAAACAAAAATCATGTGTCACTAGAATTTACTTGTGGGTTAAGATTTTAGCATACTATAAATTTATATGTCTTTTATGATGAAATTTAGAAGGTATTTATGTTTTTTAATATTTGTAGACTACTTAAAAAATACAAAGCATTTCCATTTCACCTTAATTAAATGTATAAATATAATTATCTTCAAAAGACATATTATATTATGCATCTAATTAAAATTTATATCTTTAATTCCTTATATGACTTCTATTAAGTACGTATATTAACAGGTAAGTAAGGATGTTATTGTGGCTACTCTTTAACCAAATATGCTAGTCACAAGAAATACATAATTTCATTATGTACACCCAATGTTTTTAAAATTGGACCGGTCATTGAACCGGTAGAGATACTGATTCACGGTTCAATGGTCCAATCGTGGTCGAACCGGTAATAATTAAATATATTATTTAAAAAATTTTTATGTATTAAAATTTTAATATAACAAAGAAATATTAATACATTTTAGATATTTGATTACTAATTCAATATTTCTTAAGATATTACAAAAATTAATGTTTAGTTTAAAATAAACATTATCTATGATTAAAAGTTAAGAATATTTAATATTAAAATTTTAAAATTTCTTAATTATATTAAGATTCTACTTATTATTAAAAAATAAAATAATAAATAATAATTTTAGCTAAGTATCTTGATATTTGAGAGAAATATTATTAAGAAATTAAACATAATAAAAAGCAAGTATAAAAAATAATTAATTATGCATATTTTATTTCTCTTATATTCTAAAAATTCATATTTCAACTCCCTTATCTTTTTTATTACATTCTATTTTTAATTTGTCAAATTTATTTAAAATGAATTATTCTATTATATAAGAAAAAATTAAAAAAAAAATTGCCTCAGACCGGTTCAAACCGATTTTTTCAGTCCGATTTTCATCGATTTTCACCGGTTTTCACTGGTTCTTGACCGCTTTGACCGGTTCTTGGCCGGTTCTTTGATTGGCCGATTTTCCAACTCAACTGAACCAGACCAGGGACCGATTTCCTGTCGAACATGTCGAACCGGCCGGTTCGGTCCGGTTCTGAGAACAGTGTGTACACCAAAACAAATGTATGCACTTAAATAATTTTTCTAAGAATTAAATAATTAATTAATCAACTAAAACAATATATGACTAATTAATTAAAAATTCTCAGTCTTAAGATTATGCTTAATGTGCCATAAAATTGTCCAAAATAATTTCTTAAAAAGTGAATAAATGGCACTAAATATAAATTCTCTTTATGAGAATTATTTGATCAATTAAAATTATATTTAACTAATTAATAAAATTATCCCATTTAAGTAGTCTTCTAAATGTGTCAAATTATTAAAAATAATTTTTTCACAAAATAGGAAAAATTTTAAATGGCACTAAATAATTTTGCACAAATTTAGTTTGTAGCCAAACATATAAAATGAGCTAAACAAACAAATAAAATGATTAAATAAGTATTAAACAATTCTAGCCTAACCCAAGTCAAAAAAACTGATATAAGGTTTAGAACACAAAATGCCAAAATTACTTCAAAAAAACCCAAATAACCTTAAATAGGTTTGTTTTTTGGTCTAAAATATAAAATTGGCCCAAAATTCATTTATATGAAGTCTAAATATATTTTCTTCCAAAAAAAGAAAAACCACATGCTAAAAGTCTAAACTTTTTAGTCTAAAGCCTGCTTCTTACAAAAGGAATTTAGACACATTTATTATTAATACAACATACACACATAACAACCACAAGCTCTAGCACAAATGGTTAAGCTTCTATTATCTCCTTCAAGGTCCCTCTATTTAAATCTAGAGACAACCCCACACCATTTTATTTAGATTTTCAAAACTACAAGTCATTTCACCAAAAGACAAAATGCATGAAGTCTTATAACATCAAAACAACATGTCGTTTGAGTCATCCCTAACTTCTAATTGGGTCAACCCAACCCAATTTTAACCTCTTACGAACCCGCTTATGACTCATGTCTTCAAATGGCCATAACTTTCTCTTTGAAACTCCATTTTAGGTGATTCAAGTGTCCATTTTCATTAGAAAAATGCGAGGAATTCATTTTTGAGGTCAAAATGGGCAAAATCCAATTATATAATTCCTAGATACTAATGACATAGAAAAGTATGATTTTTTAAAATTTATACAGACATTAGGCAGAGGCAAGACAAGGCTCTGATGCCACATGTAAGTCTACCATGTAAAATTATTTGTATGCATCCTGCAAAGATTAAATGAAGGCAAAACAATTACCTCCACTCATAGTAATTGGATCTAGCGACAGCCAGAACCTACAAATCAACAAGTTAAACAGAGGAATTTTCTGAATAGTGAGCAGAGGAATATGATGGGTATCTTAAATGATGCTCATGCTCTCAACCAAGAACCCTCTCATATATATAGCCAATTGAGAAATTAAACCTCCATCAATGGTTTTAATTTCTCATAACAATCCATAATGCTAGCATATGAAAACTACTTATTCAATGGAAATTTTGTCATGGAGGTTACCGTTGGCATTTAGGACCATTAAATCCAACATCAAAAACTAGAAAAAGAAAAAAATCTCATTAGAAATTTTCTTTAAAATAAATCTATTCGATTAAATTTTGCTTAAATGACCAGTTATATGTACAATATTGATACTTTAAATATGCATGATTCAAATTAACTCACCCTAATTAATTAGTATAAGTTGCATCAGATATCATATAATATATTAAGGTTATATAATTTCATTTCATTATTTACTTTTACTCATTTTGTGGGTTTAAATAATATACATTCAAAGTGATTAGATATTGTATACTTATTACATTAACAAAATTTAATAGAATATTAATAAAAGTTTAATATTAGTGACTAAATTAAAAAATTTTAAATTATAAGGACTTAATTATAGTTTTCTTAAATCATAGGAATCAAATTTAAAATTTAGTGAAAACATAAATACCAAAAGAATAATTTAATTTAAAAAAGCTCCCATGATTTGAGGAGAAAAAACAACTTCACAACTGGGGATGATTATAAGGATGACATAGATAGAGAATCCTAGACCCACGAAAAATACTTTATCTATCTCAACTCATACCTTGGTAGGTAACAAATTTAGACCCTATTTTTTTAAAATCGAATTCTCAAATTTCCAAATTTGGATTTATTTACCCAAAATATTTTAAAATGAACAAATTTTCTGAAATTTTTAAAATTCATTTGTATGAAATCTTTTATATGAAATCACAATGAAAAAATTATTTCAAACAATTATTAATACGATTTAAAACACATAGAATACATTTTGATTTTTTTATTGTATATATGTATATATATATATAACCTTTAGATCCAAATTCATTTTTAATCCCCGTGCTCAAATAATCTAAACGAATAAATTTTATGGGAATACTCATAAAAACCATGTAATAATTTGTTGTCCCAATTTAGATTGGGGGGGGGGGTAATTTTCGGTTGAACTTTTCATTTTTCCTTTTTTGGGTCATGTGCTCCGACTTAAATTTGTTCATTCTGGGCCTTTGCAAACAAAGAGGCCCTACGACAGAGTTTCAAAGCTTCGCAGATTTCTATCTCTGCATTCTGATTTTTTTTCCCCTATCGTCCAAAAAAGAGGTACAAAATTATACAATTGACAAAAAGTAAAAATTACAATTCCTAAAAAGAAAATCTTCAATTGCCATTGTCAATATTCATTTTCCAAAAGGCAAGAGTAAGGATCAACATTTTATACAAAATATAGGTGAATTTTTAATTAATGGTATATAAATTATCAACTAATTGATGGCAATTACCATTGACACTTCATATAGCAATAATTTTAGTCGGTGTTACAAACAAATCAAGTTGAACGCAACACGCAAGAAATCAAACACACAAGCTAATAGGCAATACTTTTACAGGAAATCTAGAAAATATAGACATAATCTGTTCATTATATCTTGCCCCAAAATAAAATAAAGGTCAAAATAGTACTATAATGGCTACCGCTTGAGAGGACGTTAAGATGTTATCACAACATATCTTTGCTTCCAAAGGATATATATATATATATATATATCGCTTGCTTTCTTATTAAACTAGGAGTGAATATCAATATCATGTTAACTGTTGAACTTTAAACCCATATTTATCAATCTTAGTAATCACAAAAATATATATATATATATATATATATATATATTTGAAGACGTTATTGTGAAGCAAAATACATTTTACATTTTAATCAATCTTTCGTATTAGGTAAGTTTGGGAATACTCCCTTGCTTGAAGCCATAAAGAATGCACACGAAGAAGTAGCTGCTTTACTTGTAAATAAGGAGGCTACTCTCACTATTGATGATGCTGGAAGTCTCCTACGCATTGCAAAGAAGGAGCTGGACCTTTTAAGAAAGGTTTTGGCCCATGACGTAAATTCAAATTCCAGAAATTACGATCAACGAACAGCTATTATTTTATGTTTCAAGAAGAAAGACGGACGTCTTCAAGTTGCTGCTTTGTGTTTCAGTCTTTTATTTTCTTTCTTTTTTTTTTCCTCTTTTAAATAAATGCTAATTGGATGTGGCGTTTCTTCATTTAAAAAAAAAATATACATAAAACTTTCAAGTCAACATAAAAATAAATATTTAAACATTTTAACGAATTTAACTTAAAATAGATTTTTAGAGACCAAATTAAAACTTGAAGAATTAGTTTAAAACACTTTAATATTAAAGGATCAGTACAAAACAAACAACAACATTAAAATATCTATAGTCCAAGCGAAATTATAAACTGAAAGCCCATTGCATCAGCTTTAGAAGTCCCTGCTGTCTTGGTAAATCTCGTCCAAAATAACAATCAGTGCCACTATGAATGCGTAATCCATGTTGGGGTGCACTGTAACCATGAAATTTGTCTTCCCAAACATAATGCTTTGAACTGTGCGCTTCTTATGCATCTGCAATCCCACAATTTTGCACTGTTAACAATTTTGATCTTCATGGGGAAAAAATTTAATTTTCCTCCATGATAAATATATTAACGTAAAGCTTAATAAAATACTGAAAAACCCAAATTAAGAATCCTAATTTCAATAAAATTTTAAAAAATCAATACTTTCATAGGAGTATGGATTCTTTCCAATCTAAGAAAAAATTATATATAAGAGAGGAAGAAGGGGAGGTGGGACTCACATGAGTGGATCTCATTGGGTCCTACTTATTTTTTTTCTCTCTCTAACATATCATCTCCCAAATTAAAGAAGGTTAGCTGGCTTTTTACAATTCATTTAGGCATTTGCGAATTTTATGAAATTAGGACTTTTATTTAGAGCATCTTATTTGATGATAACTAAGTGTATACTAATTGTTAAATGCCATGTTAAATATTTATGAATAGAGGCAAGATAAAATGGCAATTTAAAAGCAAATTAAATTGAAATAAAACAGATAAGAAGGACTAAACTGGCAGAACTGTGCGAGGGATGAAAATAGAATTTATTAAAAAAATGTATTTAGAATAAATATCTCGAAATTTATTGGGTTGATCAAATAGCAATAGCCAAATTAATCCATTATTTCATTTTTCCTTTTTTTTTTTCCTACCTAAAATTATTTTTGGGAATAAAGCAGCTTTAGTTACCTGGGCAACAATGGTGTTAGATTCACCGGCGTACACAACGCAAGATCGTCCGAACCAACTTCCTTTGACCTTAAAGTCACAAACTTCTTCTTTGGTATTACCAGCCAAGAACACATCTAATTTGGTCTTAAACAGTTGGATTAGCGATGATCGTTTGAGAGTAAATATCAGATCATTTGGCTCTCTGCTTTCACCTCTAAAGGCTTGCCATCTATCATGTAATGTCACTATCTGCAACATTAAAACACTTATAGCATCTGTTATTTTCTTTTTTCTCTCTCCTTTGATAACAAGTGGTTTGAGGTTCATTAAAAGACTAAAATGTTGAACTACGTTACCAGATATAATTTAAGTTACTAGGTTTGCCTCTTAATTAATGAAAAATAATATTGTAGTGTGTAATGCTTAAGCATAGCTAAATTTCTATAAATACAATACAACTTTCACCCTGATTTTTTTTTGAAATAAAATAAAATTAGTTGTTAAACTTTTATTTAAAAAAAACTGGGAATAGTGGTATAGATCATAAAAATTATCCCCATTTAAACATTGAAAAAGGTGCGAAGAGATTAAGCGTTATAAATATAGGTTAACATGTGTCAAGGGATGTAGACATGTATAGTAAAGGTTTTTACATAGACTAAATTAATAATTTAGTCTCTCTAAATTAATAAATATATAAACTAATTCTTAAAATAATAAATTTGTTGTGCATATATAATTGGTCTTTTGTCATTTATGGACCATTTGACAAAACATATATTTGCAACTTATTTATCATGTTTGGAGACTATGTAGTTATTGATATTTAAGAAATAAAGTTAAATAGATCTAATAACCTAAAAATCAAATTGTTAGTTTAATCTTTATATTTATTACTTTAAAATATAAAGTTCATGTTTCAAATTTATCCAGAAATCTATATGTGATTTTAAAAAAGAAAAAAAATTCAAGTGAGCAAACTTTTGATATTAATAAAGACATGTGGAAGTAGTACAATTAGATGTTAATAAAGAAGATTTTTTAAAAAAAGAGAAATTTCAATTCATTGCCAAAAGAAAAGGAAAAAGGAAAATTGGGATGTTGTGTTGTGAACAAAATGACAAACCTTCCTGCGTAGAGTGACGATGGGGTTTTGAGCAGCATCAAGTAAAACACGGCGGTCGTGGAGGGTTAGAAGAGAAGCTTGGAGCTTGAAACAACGTTGCCGTTTACATCGGTGACGGTGAACTTATCGGCAACAGTCATCACGTTTCTAACAACTGCTAGGTCTACTGGATATGGACAACAATACTGTAGCCCAATAACGGCGGTTGGGTAAGGCTGTGCTTCTGTGGAGGTGGAGGCATACGGCTGTGGGTATTCCATGATTATTGGTTCAAGTCTAAAGAGAACTGAGGAAGAATGTATGGGCCTAGCTCGTAAGAAGTATTATGTGTTGCATGGTTTTAAATTGCGGTTGCGGTTGCGGTTGCGGTTACATTGCGATTGCGGTTGCGGGTGTTGCGGATAGTATAAGAAGGATTGCGGGCGTTGCGGTCAAATGAAGTATTATGGCCGTTGTGCGGACCGCAATTTAAAACCATGATGTGTTGTGAATATATTGTGAGAGATGGTTATTTTGTTGGCTGAAGCTCTCTCATATTCACACACACGCAAACATTTATATATATTAGAGGTTTGTGGTTGTCTGCGGACAAGAACCAAACTAGGAAGCTGATGAAGAAGAAGACGACGACTTAATTAGTTACGTCTCTCTTCCTTATACGGAAGAGTCAACTCTAATTTCTCATTTGACTTTAGAATATATTATTCCTTATAACCATTTTTTTCTTTTTGCAAATATAGAATAACTCGTGAGTAAGCTAATAATGAGCCCCATAAAATTATAAATTTACTTAGTTTTAGTCTCTAAATTTTTAGCAGTGTGAGTTCTTAAAGAGTATCTAAATCATTATAAGTTAGTCATTTTATTATTAAGTGTCACAGAGTTATTATCCAAATTGTGTTATGAAATTTTTTAAGTGAATAAGTTTCCGTTGAACAGCTCATTTTGTTAGATTTATGATTTATCTTAAATTTGTTTCATCTTGATTTGATTTAAATGGGAAAAGGATTTTACGCTGTTTTTTTCTTTTGGTGCTTATTAGGTCTTAATAGGTGTTGGTGATTTTTTGCAATTGTACATATTGCACAAATAGTAATAGAATGAGTATGAGTAGAATATCATCTTATGAGTAAGGTTGATCAATTATTAATTTTTAAAATTATTCTTATTATTTAGAGAACCTACAAAATTGAATTAAATAAACTACAAACTAAAGAATAAGTAAAATTCGCAACAATAAAAAACTTGATTCGTTAATGATAAAAGGCTATATGATTTGAATTTCAATATCATTTCCTATGAATAAATATTATTAAATTCTACAATTTATTTTCATGTTGATTGAGTGTTCATTCCCTAAATCATGTGAAATTCCCATTCGATATAAAACATGTGTATTAGTGTTAAACATATGTTTACTTTCGTGATCATACATTCTAATACAAACCCATTAAGCTCTATAGAATTTAGTGTATCTTTGCATGTGATAGTTTAACATGCATGTAGGTTACTATTTGCCTACGTAAGATTACTATATCTAGAATATCTAAACTTAAGTTTATTATTTAGGCGATCACCTATAGTAATTCACCTTTCAATTCATCTTACTACAAATCAAAATTTATAATAAGTGGCCAACAAATTATAAAAGAAATTATAAACTAAATAGTAAATTACTTAGATAAAAAGTCATTTCGTAAGTATTTTAGATTCAATCATATTTAATGAATATATCTATCCAAACCAAAGATCTAAGGAGTTTAGCTACTCATAATTAAAAATAAAAGCCTAAAACTAAATTGAATGATGTTATAACAATATAAGAAAAGAGATGTAAATGAAAGAGAAATTACTTAATATGGCACAACAATCTTCAGATGGAATTCAAGATCTACTAGTGTCACGGTTTTTTTTTCCAAAGCTTTTCCTTGATTGAAGCGTAGCCCTTATTGATTTCATTTGTTTCCTTTTTTATGCTCCCTTGCTAAGATTTCTTATTTTTGTCATAATCCTTGATGTACAAGGACTTCCTATTTTGTCTTCTTTGTAGTTTTAAGAAGCTTCTTTTTTTAGGGGGGAATAGTTTCTTATTTTGATTTCTTTCTCTCCAAGTAAGATTTAGCCACCATATACAAGACAAATTATGTCTTTAGTTATATGTGTAGCGTTGGTTTTTCTAGTATTTTTTTTCTCACTAGCATTCATCATATTCGTGCTAAAAAAATACATAAAATTAGCAAAATAAATCTTGATAACTTGATCACTAACTATAATGCACTAACTTCGATATCCTAGTCCAAGATCAAAGTCAATAACTTGATCACATGTTGTAACATGTATGATTCACCCCATAATTTTCTTTTTGAACCGGAAGTTGTGAGGCTAAACAAATTTTGAGAAATGTTTAGTCCTTATGACTAATTATAAATAATCATTAGAGTAGTCAAAATTAGGCAATCCCAAATACACTTCCAGTTTAAGAATTTGTAAAAAAAAAATTATAGTTCAACCCTTCCTCAAACTTAAATTATGTCATGTCCACAATGCATGCATAGTAATGAAAACATAAAGAAGGGGTCAAAAGACTCTCCTATAAAGCATCAAGGCCAACTAAACAAAAGAAGAAAGGTTTGGCAACTTGACCAATGGGACTTTTTAAGTCTTCAATTCTCTAATCTCATGAATGCAATACTACCAGAATAACACGAACTCCAATAAAAAAAGTGAAAACAAATGAAACCTAATTGAGACTGATTAAAAACTAAAAGAGAGTTCAAGGAAAGAGAGTATAGTTTTAAGTTATAGATGTTAGCTTGACTTTAAGAATCCTTATTGTTAAGCTTGACTAAGTAAGCCTTAAAGCATTGTCCATTATCCTTAAATATGCTTATAAGTTCATTTACTACTATACAAGCACCATGTGGAAAGATCTTTTCAAACTTGCATCCTTACAAGCAAGGTACGTAAGATGTAGCTTTTACTATAAAGGTGGTGGCTACAATTCCTTTATTTTTGTCTTTATTGGTCATAGCTTGTGATGAATATGCTTTAAGAGGTTCCTCACCACCTTCAAGGTTAATTTGTTGTTCTTCACATTAGTAATTGTGCTTGCTATGGCTAAAAATGGTCTTTCTAATATCAAAAGTATCATCATGTCCTCTTCCATTTCAAGCATGAGGAAGTCTACTAAAAAGAAAAATCTTCCAACCTTCATCAACACATTCTCTAAGATTTCAATTAGGTATTTCAATGATCGGTCAAAGAGTTGCAATGCGGTGATGGTTGGCTTTAGGTCACTGAGACTAAGTCTTCTACACACCAAAAAAGGTATTAAACTAACACTAGTGCTTAAGTCATAGAAAGCTTGATAAAATTTAACATTACCAATAGTACAAGGAATAAAAAAACTCTTTGGTTCCTCAGGCTTTGGTAGGAGCTTATGCTGGATAATGGCATTGCACTCTTTAGTAAGTGTAATGGTGGCGTGCTCCTTGATCTTCCATTTATTAGATAAGATCTCTATCAAAAACTTTATGTAAGTTGGCATTTATGCCAAATCATCTGCAAAAGGAATATTTATGTGAAATTGCCTAAGAATATTGAGAAACCCATCAAATTGCTTATTTAGTTTTTGTTGCCATAATTACTAAGGGAAAGGTATTAGTGAGACATAGGGCTTGACTGTTGCTAGTGCTAGTGGCTCACCACCTTAAACCTATCCTTTTCACTCTATAATAGAGGGCTCATGGGTTCCACATCATTAATATTATCTTAATTATCAAGCGATTTGTCATTCTCATGAGCACTCTATAGTTGCTTGTCACTTCTTAGAATGATTATCTTGCAGTGTTCTCTTAGGCTAATCATAGTTTGACTAGGTAGGTTTCTTTGAGGCCAAGAATTGATCATGCTAGCCAATTGTCCCAACTGTATTTCTAAGCTTTGATTATGGCTAGTTAGTAAGTCCATCTTGGATACCAACTTCTTAAACCTAGCAGAAGTAATATTACATAATTTCTTAGATGTGGCTTCCCAAGATGGTTTACTTTCATTTTGATAGTGACCACCTTGATTTCTAGGCTAAAAACTTTGTTTGGGTGGCCTATTATGATTTCCTAAATTACCTTGGTGACCATGGTTACTTTAAGCCAAGTTAGGGTGATTTTGCCATAAGAGGTTATTGAATCAAGGTCGTCCCACAAAGAATTAAATTAAACTCAACTAAGCCTAAGGAAATTTACTTTTGTTTAAGTCAAAATGCATAACTACCAATGTAATGAATTAACATAAAATGAAAGTAAACAAATATTGAGCGTCAAGATAGTTCTGATGAAATAAACTACTAAGGAGTATCCTAGGTTCCTATCCTCTGATTGCCATGAATCAAGGCGCCCGATTAATTGAGTAATCAACAATTTGAAGGTTAGGGAGATTAATTGAGCCCAAATGTCTCTCAAACTACTTAGATTGTAGACTTTTCTCACAATTAATCAGATAACATACATCTAGCCCCTATTACCACTTAGGATTCTTGAGCATATTTCTACACCTAAGAACAAAAATAGTGTTACCTAATTTTAATCTTAAGTTGCTTAATCAATTAGTCCATTGAGATTTTCCTTTTTCAAGAGCAAACCTTAAACCCCCCTAATTCAACTAAAGATGGGCAAACTTTACATGAAACAATAAGGACAGATTAAACATTCAAATCATTAATCAACTCAATTTAACCTTACAAAATCCTCAATACATGGCAATAAGTTCAAATAAATCTAGGATCAAAGAAATTTAGCTACACATAGCTCTACACATTATAATTAGATTCAGAAATTCAAAGAGACAAAGAATCATGAAGGAGAGGTTGAGGGATCGAAGGAAACTCAATGCAATCGTGTTGATTCAGACTCCAATCTTTAACCTAGACTTCTCCTCCTCAAACCCTAGCTCTTTGGTATGTTTTCCCCTTCAGAATTTTTCCTTCCAGCTCAAAATGACGAAACCCTCACTCATTCTCGTGTTTTTAGCTCACAAATCAAAGTTGTACATTTTACTAGCCGATCTCGCTATGGCAAGGTAGTGAGAACTTACAGGCACCCAGATTTCTGTTGATCTCACTACTGTCTACGTTATAGCTAGGAGCTCCTTGGAGTTTGTATGAATCACGACTTCGCTATGACGAATTGACTTCCTTGCTACAGCGAACATGCATATTAGCTACATTGAATTTCATTTTCGCTGTAGTGAGTAGGCTTGTTAAGCTTGCCTTTTGACTTTTCAGCTTTTCTCCTTTTTCTCATTCTTTTCTATAATCTTTTACATTTCTCCTGAGATAAAATCAACATCAAATAAGGCTCAAAACTTATAAAGATATTGCAAATGAGATATTTTCTTCATTTTGTTTGATTGAATAAAAATTTAAGCCAGGTTAGTCAAGAGATAGGTACTTTGACTCCCTAATATATCATAAAATATGTTGCTTTCTTATCCAAAATTAGGGAGTCATCAAACTTCCCCACATTTATATTATTGCTTGTCCTCAAGAAATTCCTAAAACATATCAATCAAAGTGGCTATTGACTAATTCTTTTCCATGGTTAACACCCAATCAACCAAAATTCCAGATTCTCCCACACTTAGAATGAAACCAATGTCAGAAGAAGAAGTTCAGCAAAACTCAATTTGAATTTCGAAACTAATGTACACATAACAACACCTTCCTGATTTCTAAAGTGTGTGTGTGTATGTTTCACAGATAGTTTTTTTTAAAGAAGCAATCAAGTGATCTTCATTAATAACCTCAATATACTTTCAAGACCTAATCCAACTATCTACTCTAACTTCAATCGTTAGAGTTCATTAAGAGAGGTCTTTATTGTTCAACAAAGTACTACTCTCAACACAACCATTCTCATTCTTCTTTTTTTTTTTTTATTTCTCCTACTCATTTCTCTTAATTCTTTTGACACAAATGAAAACATTGATTATGAAGCTACTCAATTACTCAAATTAAGGAAATCGACTTAGAGTGTTCACTTGCATACTTTTAGTTTCATCATTGTTTGACACGAAAGTTCACACTTTTGGGTGCAAACTGCTGGTTACTAAATGATTTCAACCATTAGAGTAGAGATATATTTGTATATTATTATTTTTTATATATCCCTCTCAAATAACAATAAGATATCCATTAGTAGCAGATAAATTGGAGAGATCTAAAAATAATAATTGGGGCTAACTAAAAAAAGAACTTAAATTACTTCAATAACCATCTTGCTAAAAAATACTTTTATTTTGGGTGTTTACTACAACCATATTACTTTCTTTGTTCATTTCAAGTTTGCCCAACTTTCACATTCCTTGTTTAGTATTCATCTGAAGTAAGGGAGAGCTGAATCTGGTTAAAATTGTGGAGGGATTATGGTGGACTGATTATTATTGATATTATTATTATTGTTTATTTAGGTCTGCATGTCCGCCTAGCCTATATTTACTTTCCCCCACACTTAAAGAAAACATTGTCCACAATATTTAAAACAAGATATACTAAAATCAGAAAAGTAGAAGTAAATTAGGGTGAAGGTAAGGGATGTAAGTAGAAAGAAAGAAATAGGAACTCTTCTCATATGAAAAATTAAGGATGAGAAGGAGGTATACGAACAACTCCTGTAGCTGAGAGATAAAAAATATACACAGACCATGCAGTAAACAGTAAGTGGGCATTAGATAAAAGACATCAAATATATAACTAGCAAGTGCAAAATCTAAAACATTATAGGGTAAAATGATCCATATATAATTATCCCAAAAATGAAAGCAGAAAAGCAAGAAGGGTTATGCAATTAACATAAAAAACATTATGGGTCAGAGGGCCCAGGCATATCATGTGATGTGGGGTCTTGTGGAAGAACAATGACCGATGACTGAGGGACCTCTAAAGGTGGTGGTGGAGGGGCAGACATAAGGTAATCCACAAGCATTTCCAGCTGATCTTTCATTGACAGGACATGCCCTTTTAGTTTGTCAATGGAGTCTCTCACCCAGCCCTCAAACTGAGTCTGAGGTGGTGCATCCTACATCATAAGTTCTAAAGTATCCATTCACTGTTGTGGAGGAGGTGGAGATGCCTCGTGATGTGGTTATGCCTGTGCCCCGTGTCTGCGAGGTCTTCTTGGTTCATCCTTCATGCTATCGTACTTAAATGGATTCTTTAGTTTAAATTGAGTATCATTTTTAGATATTCAGCTTCCTTCCATTGAAAGTAACTCAGTCAACATGTGGGGGTATGCCAAGCTTGGCCTATTTGACCGTGCAATTTGCTTAAAGTTTAGGATCATAAGGTGAGGAATATTTCACCCGTTGCCTTGTCATAAAGCAATAAGTTAGAACAGCCCTTTCTTGGATCATGTCAGACCCATAGGAAATAGTCAAGACATTGTTAGTGATGAACTGCGACCAATATCGAATAGGCTTATTTAGTTGGTTGACCGCATATACTTTGTTTGTTAACTTTGCTTGACTTTCATTGGCTATAGTCGTCTCCACTTCTTCCCATGGAATGGACTGTTGATTAGCCATATAAGATTAGAAGGCACATTCTTCGATATTGGACAGTTCATAGAAGTCCTGAATGACTTTTTCATTGATTCTAACCCATGCTAGTCGGCAATAATATTCATCTTCATCCTCCTCTGTGTCTTCAAAATTGGCATACAACTCTTAGATCATTAAAGGAATCCAATGCACAGGCTTTTTAGTGAAACCTTACAGGTTATGCCATTCAAAATCACTATAGGTCAGATCCAAGATATGGGGCTTATAGTATCTATCTTCAACAACGCCCTAATCAGAGAAGAGGCGCTCAAAGTGGAATTCAACTTTTGAAAAAGCAAATCTGTCCTTGTCATATGGTTTCTTCTTCTGCTTTGAGGAAGATGCTTCAGCTATTTTCGTTTGCTTTTTGGGAGCTATAAAGTCTAATGTGAGGAAAGTAGTGCATGAGGGGAATAGAGGCGTGAAAAGCAAGGATTTCTACAGAAGAAATTAGGAAAGGGATGGGGGAGAAATAGGCATGCAATAGCGAGAATGACGGTGAGAGAGAAATGGGAAGAAAATAGTGATATTAGGGTATTTTATTTTATTTTATTTGTCTTTTATATGCGAATAGTCAGAGACCTTGCTATTTCTTAGGCAATAGCAAGGTAATCTCTGGAAGAAGTACCAATAACAGAGCTGTCATTTTCGTAATGGCGAAAGGGTGCCCTTGCAATGGCAAGTATACTTAGGTGATTCTTGTTAGTTGTAGAATCTCGCTATAGCTTCTTGAAAAAGTGAATCTGTCCTTGTCATATGGTTTCTTCTTCTGCTTTGAGGAAGATGCTTCCGCTGTTTTTGTTTGCTTTTTAGGAGCCATAAACTTTGATGCGAGGAAAGTAGTGTACAAGGGGAATAGGGGATGAAAAGCAAGGATTTCTGAAGAAGAAATGAGGAAAGGGATGGGGGAGAAATAGGCATGCAATAGCGAGAATGACGGTGAGAGAGAAATGGGAAGAAAATAGTGATATTAGGGTATTTTATTTTTTTTTTATTTTTTATATGCAAATGGTCAGAGACGTTGCTATTTCTTAGGCAATAGCGAGGCGATCTCTGAAAGAAGCACCAATAACAAAGTTGCCGTTTTTGCAATGGCGAAAGGGTGCCCTTGCAATGGCAAGTATACTTAGATGATTCTTGTTAGTTGTAGAATCTCGCTATAGCCAAGTTATAGCGAGAAACTCTCTAGTGTTTATACTTGTCCATGAGCATACTGTAGTTGCTATAGCGAGTTGGCCATCTCGCAATAGCGAGTACATTTGAAAAATTTCTCCCACCCATTTCACTCGCCATAGTTTGGCAATAGCGAGAGACTCTCTGGACTTTGTACTAGATTGGAGAGATAGGGAGTTCGCTATGGTGAAATGGTGGTCTCACTATAGCGAGAACACTTAACATCTATTAAACACACTTTAGTTAGCCACAGCTTACACCATAGCGAGAAACTTTCTGTTTAATGTACCAGACGCAGAACAAGCAGTCTCGCCATAGCGAGATGGACTCCTTGCCATAGTAACTTTTTTTTTTTTTAAATTATTCTGTAGTACTTCGTTTAACCCCCTAATATAATTCCCTTTAACCCAAGATCAACTTATTTGAATGAAGTGAAGTGAATACAGTTACCAAATGAGAGAGGACACTCGAGTTTGTTTAACTGCTCCCTCTTCTGCTTTCTTTAACAAAGGTTGGTTTAAGACTTTCAACCTCTCCTGTACACTCCAACCCTGCACGGTTAAAATAAGGATTAAACATTCATAATCCTTTCAACAAAAATAAAAATAAAAAGAGATGAAGGTGTAAAAGATAAAAGTATAGGCTGCCTTCTAAGAGCGCTAAGTTTAAAGTCTTTATCCAGATTATCCTTAATATTCAAGGAGATGTAACGATGTTCTGAACCATCTTATGTCTATTCCATTCTCCCTCAAAATATTGTCTGAGCCTTTGACCATTGACCTTGAATTGATCCCCTAATCATTCATCTTTAATTTCTACTGCTCCATGAGGTGCAACCACAATCACAGTATACAGGCCTGACCATCTTAATTTAAGTTTTTCAGGAAACAACTTGAGTTTTGAGTTGAACAGCAATACCTGTTGTCTTGGTATGAAGGTCTGGTGGAGAATGTGGCGATTATGTCATTTCTTTGTTCTTTTCTTATAAACCCTTGAGCTTTCATATGCTTCTAGACAAAATTCATTTAATTCATCTAATTGAAGCATTCTCACTGTACTTGCCAGGTTAGGATCAAGATTAAGCTATTTGATGGGCCACCATGTCTTATATTCAAGTTTCAAGGATAAATGACATACTTTCCCATAAACAAGCCTATAGAGCGACATCCCTATGGTTGTCTTATAAGCAGTTCGGTAAGCCTATAATGCAACATCTAACTTGTCAGACCAATCTTTTTTGGAATAATTAACAGTTTTTTTCAAGATTCTTTTGATTTCCCTATTAGTAAGCTCACACAAGCCATTAGTCTGAGGGTGGTATGCAAGAGACATTCGATGGTGTACCCCATATTTCAGTAGTAGATTCTTCAACTGTTTATTGTGAAAATGAGTACCTTCGTCAATGATGATAGCTCGAGGTACCCCGAACCTATTGAAGATGTATTTCTTGAGAAATTTAATTACTGTGTTAGAATCGTTGGCTATACAAGCCAATGCTTCAGCCCACTTACTCACATATTTCACAGCCACCAGTATGTAATGATTACCTCGGGATGAAGGAAATGGGCCCATGAAGTCCATTCCCTATACATTAAATAGTTCAACTTTTAAAATCCCAAACTGTGGCATCTCATGTCGCCTTGAAATGCTCCCTGTTCTTTAACATCTATCACACTGAATAACGAAGCTGTGAGCGTCTTTAAACAATGTGGGTTAATAAAAACCCGATTCCAACACCTTATGTGCCTTCTTTTGACCCCCAAAATGGCCCCCGTAAGTTGATGAATAGCATACATAGAGGATAACAAGCTGTTTTATTTCAGGCACACACTTTCTAATCACAGAATTAGTACACCTCTTAAAGAGAAAAGGTTTCTCCCAAACAGAGTAAGTGACATCATGTAGAAATTTTCTCTTTCGGTAGTAACTGACATCAGGCGATAGAACATTACACACAAGGTAGTTTACAATATCGGCATACCATGGAATGTCAGTTAAATTTGCCACATGAAATACTTGTTCATTAGGAAAACTTTCGTCAATCACGGTTCCATTGGTACATTTGGACTCTTGAACCAGACGTGATAAATGATTAGTTACCTGATTGTCGTTACCCTTCCTGTCCACTATCTTCACATTAAATTCTTGCAGAAGAAGGACCCATCTAATTAGCCTCAATTTTGACTCTTTTTTTTTTTACTCAGTAGGTATTTAATGGCTACATGATCAGTATGTACAATTACATTAGTGCCCATCAAATAAATGCAAAATTTGTTGAAAGCAAAGACCATGGCCAACATCTCCTTCTCAGTTGTAAAGTAATTTACCTGAGCTCCGTTAAAGGTTTGACTAGCATAATAAATGAGATGAAATATCTTGTCCCTCCTTTGACCCAGAACAGCTCGTACTGCATAATCATTGGTGTTGCACATGAGTTTAAAGAGTTGACTCCAGTCCAAAGCTACAATGATGGGTGCAGTGATCAATCTCTGGTTTAGCTCTTGAAATGTTTTTAGGCACTCATCGGTAAACTGGAAGGGTATGTCCTTCTCCAAGAGTCTGTATAATGGCTTTATAATTTTTGAGAAATCCTTAATGAACCGATGGTAGAAACTAGCATGACCAAGAAAACTTCAGATTCCTTTTACATTAGTGGGTGGTGGGAGGTGTCCAATCATCACTGTTTTGGCACGATCTACTTTCAAATCATGTTTAGAAACTTTGTGGCTCAAAACGATTTCCTTAGTGACCATGAAGTGGCATTTCTCCCAATTCAATACCAAATTTGTCTCTTCACAATGCTTCAAGACGTGCGCTAAATTTGCTAAACACATTTCAAAGGACTCTCCAAACACAGAGAAGTTGTCCATAAACACTTCCATGGTGTGTTCAATGAAGTCTGCAAAGATAGACATCATGTAGCATTGGAAGGTGGCCAGAGCATTACATAACCTGAATGGCATCCTACGAAATGCAAAAGTCCCATAAGGACAAGTAAATGTTGTCTTTTCTTGATCTTCTGGAGCGATTGTTATTTGATTGTATCTGAAGTATCCGTCCAAGAAATAAAAGTATTATTTTTCAGCTAAGTGATCAAGTATCTGGGCAATGAATGGGAGGGGGAAATGATCCTTGCATGTTACCGTATTCAACTTTTTATAATCCATACAAATTCGCCACTCAGTGACTGTCTTAGTGGAAAAAACCTCATTTTGGTTGTTCTTTACCACTATCATTCCTCTTTTTTTAGGAACGCATTGTACTAGGCTGACCTAGTTGCTGTCTAAGATAGGGTATATGATCCCTGCATTCAACTATTTCAATATCTCCTTCTTAACCACTTCCTTCATGATTGGGTTCAGTCACCTTTGCCCCTCTACAAATTTCTTGTGCTCATCTTCTAGCAAGATTTTGTGCATTACTATTGTTGGATTGATGCCCTTAATATCTGTGATTGTCCAACCTATAGCTGATTTGTGAGTTTTAAGTACCTCAATTAACTTATGCTCTTGTTCCTTATTTAAAGATGCAGAAATGATCATGGGTAATGAATCATCCATTCCCAAATAGACATACTTCAAATGAGAAGGCAATGGTTTCAGCTCCAATTGTGGAGGTCCTTCAATGGACAGCTTCATTGATGGGGTCACTCTGGCTTCCATTTCTAAGATTTAAATTTTCTCGAAGAATTCAACCAGTGGGAATTTCCATGCATCATCATCTTACATTCATCTAGCCCATGTTGTTCAGTTATTTCCAGCTTATGTAACAATGCCTTTAATGAGTCTCTTTCTTTATATGTATCAAGTACACCTTGAATGTATTCTTTATAAATCTCAACCTGAAAACAGTTGTCTATCTGATCAAAGAATTTCAAGGCCTTGTTTATATTGAACAAGATCTCCTCATCCCTAACTCACAGCTTGATTTCGCCCATTTCCATATTAATTAGAGCTAGAGCTATAACCAAAAAGGGTCTGCCTAATAGAAGAGGTAATTTCCTGTCCACTGGTATGTCTAGGATGATGAAGTAAACTGGAAATATAAACTTGTCTACTTTAACTAGAACATCTTCAATAATTCTCTTTGGCTTAGATAGGCTCCGGTCCGCTAATTGTAACGTAATTGAGGTGAGATGTACTTTCCCAAGTTGAAGTTGTTCAAAAATTACAAGTGACATCAAATTTACACTTGATCCAAGATCACATAGAGCTCCTCCTTTGAATTTGTTTCCAATGACATATGGCACTGAGAAGGTACTCGGGTCACGTAGCTTAAAAGGAAGCTTGTTAAGGATTATTGTACTACATTTTTCTGTAAGCATAACTGTGCCCAACTCATTTAACTTCTTCTTGTTACTTAACATTTCCTTTAGAAACTTGGTATATAAAGGCATTTGCTTTAAAGTTTCTGCGAATAGGATGTTAATATGTAGCTGTTTGAATATCTGAAGAAATTTCTTGTTTTTTTCCTTTAAAGCCTTCTTTTGAAACCTTTGCTGAAAAGGAAGTGGAGGCATTCTTTTCTGAGGTTCTACCATCTTATCTTCACTTTTATCTTATGTCTCTACATTCTTATGTTTCTCTTCCTTTCTCTTTTCTAGCTTATCCCGCTCCATACTTTTCTTCTGAATGGTGTGTTCCTCTTCACTCATTAAGTCCTCCCTAGCTCTATGAACTTCAGGCAATTGTTTCCTACTTCGCAAGGAGATAGCTTTACATTCTTCTTTCCTTTCTCTTATAGGATTAGGAACTATATCACTTGGTAATCCACTTTTCTTCATCATATTCAACTCTGATGCTAATTGCCCAATTTGCATTTCTATGTTTTTTATTACTGCCTTTTGTTCGACCCTAACTGCATCATCATTTCTTCCATGCCTGACTTCTTTTCTTGAATGGAGACTTGCTGCCTTGGTTGCTGTGTAAATCTTGGTGGTCGTATAGGAGCTGCTGGTCTAGGTCTAGAGGATAATGCTTGATTCAAAGATGTACCTTGACTCCATGAAAAATTTGGGTGATTCCTCCAATCAGGATTGTATATGTTGGAGTAAGGGTTGTGAGGGCCCTTTGTGGATTATGACTCGAGGGTAGTCCCTGTTGGATAGAATTCATATGGGTGTGCTTCCTTACAATAGTTGCAAGGATTGGTTGGCATGTGTACTGCATTAACTCTTGTATAACTGCTATTTTTTTGAACTTGGAGTTCCAATTGATCAAAATGCTTGTTCATAGATGCCAACATTGCTACTATTTGAGAGGTGGTGTCTTCTGAACTTCTCTCAACCATTTTCACTGGTCTTTGCTCACTAGAATACTGTGGATGCTCAATTGCTAAGTCATCCAAACATTTTATTACATTGTTCACTAGTTGTCTTCCAAAGCCTCCATTTGTCACAGAATCCATCAAAGTTTTGGACTCCGAAGTTAGCCGTGAACAAAAGGTTTGAACTAGGACCCATTTGTCCTGATTATGGCTTGGGCATTGTCTAACTGACTATTTAAACTTTTCCCATGCTTCATACAAATTCTTACCCAGTTGTTATCTGAAATTAGTGATTATTGCTCTGGCATCTACCATCTTGTCATGAAGGAAAAAAACATGCCCATAATCTTTCTTCTAAATCCTCTCATGTCTCGATTGAGCCTTTAGGCAGATTATTCAATCATTCCTTAGCCTTCCCTTGCAGAGAAAGGGAAAAAAAACTACAAACAGATCACACCTTTTGGCACACCATTTTACTTGAAAGAGTCACAAACCTCCAAGAAGGTTAAGAGGTGTCTATTAGAGTCCTCCTGATAAGTACCATTGAATTGTCTATTCATTTGTAACATTTGCAACATCGTTTGTTTTATCTTGAAGTTGTTAGCTTGAAACTCTAGAACTTTAATACCTAACTGATATCCTCTATTGTTGCGACTGAGAAAATCATTCACTCCCAACCTTTTATACTTTTCTTCAGCCATGATTGTAACTTCTCTCTATCTTCCTCCTAGAACTAAGTTTTCTTCTTCAATATAGGTTGCCTCTTGCAGTTCAACTGGAGTTTTCTCTTGAGTTCCAATTTGTTCCAGCTTTTCTTCCTCACTGAATATGAGTTCTATAGGTGAACTCTTAGCTATAATATCTTGGATACTTTTGGTCTTGACTTTGGCTTTCACTTTAGTTTTCACCTTGGGTGGTATAAACTGTATTACCTGCAATACAATATATCCAGAAGTAAAATCCTGATAGTGGAAAGAAATTAACTAATCTAATAAAAATCTTGAATTGAAACTACTAAGAATTTACTTAGTCTAAAGATATCTAACTCAATTCCTCAGCAATGGCGCCAAAAAACTTAATAGCCATTATTTTTTTTTTTGCAAATAATTCTGCAAGCGTACAGATCACTTTTGTAATATAGTAAATCAAGATCGTCCTACAGAGAATTGAATTAAACTCAATTAAGCCTTAGGAAATTCACTTTTGTTTAAGTCAAGATGCACAACTACCAATATAATGAATTAACATAAAATGAAAGTAAACAAATACTAAGCGTCAAGATAGTTCTGATGAGATAAACCACTAATGAGTATCCTAAGTTCCTATCCTCTGATTGCCACGAATTGAGGTGCTCGATTAATTGATTAATTAACAATCTGAAGGTTGGGGAAATTAATTGAGCGTAAATGTCTCTCGAACCACTTAGACTTCTAGTCTAATTAATTGCAGACTTCTCTCACAATTAATTAGATAACATACATCCAGCCCCTTTCACCACTTAGGATTCTTGAGCATATTTCTACACCTTAGAACAAAACTAGTGTTACCTAATTTCAATCATAAGTTGCTTAATCAATTGGTCCATTGAGATTTCCCTTTTTCAAGAGCAAACCTCAAACCTCCCAATTCAACAAGAGATGACCAAACTCTACATGAAACAATAAGGACAGATCAAGCATTCAAATCATTAATCAACTCAATTTAACTTTGCAAAATCCTTAGTACATGGCAATAGGTTTAAGTAAACCTAAGATCAAAGAAATTTAGCTACACATAGCTCTATACATTGTAATCAGATTTAAAAATTCACAGAGACAAAGAATCATGAAGGAGAAGATGGAGGATTGAAGAAAACTCAATGCAATCGTGTTGATTCGGCTTCCAATCTTCAACCCAAGTTTCTCCTCCCTAAACCTTAGCTCTTTGGTGTGTTTTCCCCTTCAAAATTTCTCCTCCTAGCTCAGAATGATGAAACCCTCGCTTCTTCTCATGTTTTTAGCTCGCAAATCAAAGTTGTGCATTTTAGTAGTCTATCTCACTATGGCGAGGTGTGGCCTCGCTATAGCGAGCGCTTATAAGAGCTTAGATTTTTGCTGATCTTACTACTGTCTATGCTATAGCTAGGAGCTTCCTGGAGTTTGTATAAATCATGACTTTACTATGGCGAATTGACTTCCTCATTACAGCAAACGTACATTCTAGCTACAGTAAATTTCGTTCTCACTGTAGTAAGTAGGCTTGTTAAGCTTGCCTTTTGACTTTCTAACTTCTTTCTCTTTTCTCATTCCTTTCTACAATCTTCTACCTTTCTCTTGAGATAAAATCAACCTCAAATAAGGCTCAAAACTAATAAAGATATCGCAAATGAGATATTTTCTTCATTTTGTTTGATTGAATAAAAATTTAAGCAAGGTTAGTCAAGGGATAGGTACTTTGACTCCTAATATATCATAAAATATGTCTATTTCTTATCCAAAATTAGAGAGTCATCAAATACTGCTAAATAAGGATTGTTCTGCCATCTAGAGTTATTTAAGACATATCATATTTGCTTAGATGCATAAGACCTTCTAGACTTATTAACCTAGCATTCACTATATGCATGACCACAATTGTAAAATTCACACTTAGAGAAAGGTTTAGAGTTAGATATCACATTTACACCAAGCTTATCAACATTCTTTATGAGCAAATCAAATTTTGTGTCAAATTTCACATTCAGTACATTAATGTTATCTATTTCCATGAGACGTAGCTTGTCTAGGTAAGTGCCTTTCATTGGGCTAATTGTTGTAATTGGAAACCATTTCTTCAATTATTTCAACTACTGCATCAGCTAGTTTTGCCATTAGAGATCTACTAACTACGATGTCTAAGTTAAGTGTCTAGTCTAATCTATTGTAAAACACCTAAACTAATAACTAGTGTTTGATGCCATAATGTAGACATTGCCTTTGAAGGTCCTTAAATCACTCCCATGCCTTATATAAGGATTCATTGTCCCTTTAAATGAAACTCAGGATCTCACTCTTAACTTACCAATTTTACCAGATGGAAAGTACTTGGTCAAAAAAGCTTGTGACAACTCATCCCACATGTAAAAGGAATCAAAAGGCATAGAAGCTAACAACAATTAAGCCTTATCTCATAAAGAGAAGGGGAAAGGTCTACGTATGATGGCATCTTTTGAAACCTTGTTTATCATGATAGTATTAAAGATAAATAGCAAATGAGTAAGTCTTCATTCAATTATACCATTTGAACCATTCTATACTTGATTTCAAAATTATTGGTCGTAATTGGTCAATGGATTATGCTATTGTTTATCCCATATCTGGCATAGCAAAATCTCACACATGTTTGTAGTAATTAAGGGCGACTATAGCTTGTTACTATAAGTTGTTTGCTTAAGTTTCTTGTGTCTTGTCTACTTGCCTTTCACTAGAGTGGAGCATTTGCTCTAGCTCTGGGTTAGGCTCCTTAAGTGCAGCACTTGATAAGCAGCTCATAAGTCTCAATCACTTGAAAGAGAAAAACTAGAAAATTAACAAAAATGAAAGAAAATAAAATAAGAAAATGTGGAAACAAAAAGTAAAAACATGAAAAAGAAAATTTTCTAAATTAATAAGAAAAGTTTTCTAATTGATATTAATTATTTCCTCCTTAACAATGGTACCAAAAACTTGTTGGTAATTTTCTATAAGTGTATGGATTGCAGAAGTAATAATGGAATGAGTAGACTATCATCTTACAAGGAAGATCGATCAATTAAATATTTCCTAAATTATTCTTATTGTCTAAAAAATTCATGAAGTTGAATTACATAGACTATGAACTAAAGAACAAGCAAAATTTGTGAAAATAAAAAAAAAATTGAATATTTAATGATAAAGAACTTTGAGATTTAGATTTCAATGTCACTTTTTATGAATGAATAAGATTAACTCATGCAATTTATTTTGATCCTAATTAGTGATTAATTTCCTAAATTATGTGAAATTCTTTTTAAGATAAAACAATACTCATGCTATACCTACATCTACATTAGTGATCATATGTTCTAAAACCCATTAAACTCTATAGAATTCATTGTATCCTAGCATGTAGTAGCTTGGTGTGCATGCACATTACTATATGCCTAGGTAAGATTACTATATCTAGAAATTCTAAACCTAGGTTTATAAATTGAATAATAAATTAGTCAAATAAAAAGTCATGACATGAGTATCTCATGTTCAATCACATTCAGTAGACATATCCATAAAAAACCCAAGTCTAAGGGATTTAGCTATTCATAACCAAAATAAAATCCTAAAACCTAAATCGTATGAATTTATAACAACAGAAGAAAAGATAAGTAGATGAATGAGAAATTATTTCAATATAGCACAACAATCTTCTGATGAAATTCTAGATCTTTCGATGTCACATTCCTTCTCTAAAGCTCTTCTTTAACTGAAATGTAGCCCCCCTGATTCTCTTTGTTTCTTTTTTTATATTCTCTTGTTAGGTTTTTTTTTTTTTTTTTTTCATAGTTCTTGATATGCAAAAACTTTTTTATTTTGTTTTCCTTGTAGCTTTAGGAAGTTTATTTTCTTTTCTTACAAATGATTTTTTATTTTGATTTCTTCCTCTTTAAGTTTAGTTTATCCACTATATACAAGATGAATTGGGTCTTTAGTTAGGCAAACGGACTTGATTTTTTTTTTTTTTGCATTTTTCTTCTCTTATTAGCATTCACCATTTTTCTTTTTAAAAATAAATAAAATTAGCACAATAAGCTTATCACTGACTAAGATTAAAGTTCAATTAACATAAAAAATACCACATTAATAGGTTATGTAGAATTTATCGTGCCAACCTAATTAATGATAATTAACAAATTTTCAATGATAGGCATAGGACACTTGTTGTGTAGATGTATATGGATGAATTGGTGGAATTTTGAGAAAGAATAATATATATTATGTCTATGTTATTTTGTGTAGAGAAAAGGTGTAGATGCTTGAGTCCTAATTATCTTTTTGTGAAGGGGTTGTAGATTTAATCAGGCCAGCATTTAGACTGCTATACCTTAGAGGTAACATGTTTAGGTACCTACTACACCTAATGATATAGCAAAAGGAACCTATAGGAAGCATAAATTTAAGTTATGTTAAAAAGAGTGAGATTCTTGTGCTTCAAGCTGAGTACCATACACATTTTATTTTTATTGGTAACATTTAGTTTCTTCTTTTAGGAGTTTATTCTTATTTTTAGGTTGCTATGCCAACAATTTGAACAAAAAAAAAATCATGCTTAATCTCTTAAATGTTGCAAAATGAAAAACAAGAATGATAACAGTAAATATTTGAGTTCATATTTGGTAAAATAATTATTCTTGATGTTTGTATGTTTTTGGTGGTCACAAAAGGAGATTTAATTATGATAAATTTACTATGAGACCTAAGGTATGTTCCATATTTATAATGTTGGAATATTATCATAAAATAAATGTTGGAATAAAAGTTTTGTTACATCTTTTGACAATGACCTTTGATGGTCAAACATGCTCATTATTCTAATTATAGCGTCTGATGGCCAATCAAATTTTGTGGTTTTTTACTTTGTATCATATTGCTATGAATTCAAAGCAAATGGCTATTAAAAACTCATACATTTATTGGCCACCAAAATAGCTATCTCACTTGACATAGCTACTTTGTCCATATGTATTTTATGTTGCGAATACCTTTCAATGAATCTTAAGGTTTATGTGATAATTTTCTTTGAGATTATTACTTTTGGTGTAGTAAATGTAGTGGGGAAATTTTAGGAATGATGCATGAAATTGAATAATTATTTTTTTGAAATTATATCTTATTTTATAACTCATAAATTTTGTGAGGCGTTAATTTTATATTGACCCTGACTTGTTGCTTGTAAAAAAAGTTGTGAACAAGTGATAACTCCTCCCTACACAATAAGGTACGAGTTACTCTTTATTTATTTAAAATTGTCTTTATGCGAGAATCATGTTAATAATGGGGGCACGAAGAAATTAAATTGTGAACAAAGGTTGTAGAGTTTTGAAAATCTACATTGAAGTATTATTATAAAAATATATGTTTCTACCATAAGTTACATGAGCTTTGGAAAAATTTTAAGAAGCCATTTAACTTGCTTTATATATGAGTTTAAGAGGCTAATAGGCCATTTTCAAGAAAGAAACGCTGAGGTAAATGGTTATTATTATTCTTTAAGAGCACCAATGTAATGGAGCTTAATGGTATATATATTGGGTTGCCTTAGAAAATATTGCATATTATTTTTTCTAACAATGAGTGGGGGAATGTAAGTATATATATATTATTATAAAACTATATAAGCTTTTGGTTTAAAAGTTCAAAATCATGTGCCTTTGATGAATCTAAATGCAATAGTTCAATGGTCAATTGAGGGGTCAAAAATGTAGTTGGGTTTTATACCAACTGAAAAGCCAATGTAATGCTCTTATTCCAGTTCTTTATTACAGTGGCTTTTCAGTGTTTTCAATTGGTATGGAAAAGAGCATTACCTTTTCAATTGGTATAAAACCCAACTACATTTTTAACCCCTCAATTGACCATTGAACTATTGCATTTATATTCATCAAAGACACATGATTTTGATCTATTGATGAAATATACAATTATTTTATGCCTAACATTTGCAACTGATGAAAGGCTTTAAAAGGCCATCAACACGATTCAACGGCCACAAAGTACAATTAAAAGGTGAAAATTATGAGGCCATCCTCTTGGTTGTCAATGATATGGCTTGAGCGTAAACATCACCCTTTATCATGATTAAGTAGATGAATTATCACACAAACACAACTCAATGGCCTAATTATATTGTAACTATGCAAAACCAACTCCTTTGTAGGCTTTAAAAGGCCATAAACACAATTCAATGGCCTATAAGATAGATCCAATGGCCCTATAATCCTTTCAACAATTTCAGGAGGCCACAAAAATAAACAAATTTCTTCTTAGTCATAAACGCAAAACTTTAACATTAAAAATATCAACATTCATATTTTAAAAAATTAAACACTAACACACACATACAAAAGAAGAGAAGTTAATGGGTACTTACCTCTTGAAGCGGAAAGGAATCTTGTTGGATCTTTATCCTATGCAACTCAAAATGAAATCACCATATAGAATATCATCTTTTTTGCCATAGTAAATGAACATAGTCCATGGAGTTTTTCTTAAAAAATTGTGCTTTATGTGTTTCTTTGTCTATGGGAGTTTTTCGCATAATGTTGGGAGACAGAGGGGGAGATTAAGGAAGTTTTAAATTTGTCATACCTAAAACTAACCCCATTTGTGAATTTCAAAATCCAAAAAATAATAATTAATTCATTAATTTTCTCTACTTGGGTCGGGTCATGGGTCATGCCTTTAAAGATAGCTTAATATATTTCAACATCTCTTATTCGCACAAGATAGGATGAATAGTATATAGTTTTTTTACTTTACTTGGACTTTCATACCAAGTGCTCTACTATGATTGCTTAAACACAATCTTTTTGGGAGTTGTTACACTAGAAATACATTTATAGGATCAACATAAGGATGCATCCCTTGGATATATGTTACATGTTTGTTTAAGTGCCTCAGACATTCTAGATTTATCCATATACATTATATTTTATACTAATTGGTGAATTTAATCGCTCTTAAGTTTAATTTTACTCATATTGCCTTTTCATATACATGATATCCACCCTTATGACACTAACATAATAATTTCATAATGGATATACCTTAGATACAAACATAGTTGTATGTATTTTAAGTAATCTTTCTTTTGCCCATATCGAATTTAAATTAGAATTAGTTGCTTTCCTAATAATATTCTTTTAGATCAAATTATGATGACCATAGGGTGTAAATTAAACTAGTAGAAACTGACTCATCTCTTTATAATATTGTTAAAGTCATAAGGTTACCATGAAAGGATTTGTTCTTTTTTAAGACTCACACAACAATAAACTAAGACTTCATTCACTTGCTTTCCAATTACGGTTAACAAGTGCATGTAATATGAATTGCATGCTTTGATATTTCTTATTTCATAAAAGTATACATCAATTTTATTTATTTATTAACATTATACAAATCTAAGTTTAGACATATATAGTATTTAACTCAAATTCTACTATTCTGTCTGTCTTCCATGGCATTTTAGAAGAGACTTCGCATTTGGTTATAGGTATTATGGATGTTGGAAATCCATAATGCAATCCATATATATTTATGTGTTTAGATCTCATCTCAACCTTCTTTTTCTTCTTTTGTCGATGCAACTTATTTATATCTTGTGTTCCTTTTCTATTTTGTATTGGTGCTTCCACTGCTTCACATGGCGAACACATATGTCTCATCTTTACTCACTCTTTATGAGTACCAAAGGTGATTGCTCGTATGAAAGAGTTAGTCTTATCAAATTGTACAATATACTATCATTGTATATATGCTATAATTGTAGCATAACACATCTAATTAGTCAACAATTAAGTTATACATAAGATGTATTATTATATGTTTTATGCTTGCCAAGAGACTTAACATTTTCCTCATGCACATGTTTAGGTATGACTTTTATTAAGGGATCAATTAACATTTTATGTATAGACATATTTTACAACAACACTCTTATATGCTATTGATCTATTTCATTTTTATCTCTAAGTTTACTATTGTAACTTTGGTGTAAGCTATGACTTTTTGTCTATCATGATTGATCAATATTGTACTCAATGCTCTATCAATGATCCCTAAGTTTTCATAATTCTTCTTAGCCATATAGCCTCTTACATTGTTGTAGAACATGCAATAAATTGTATTTTCTTGGTAAATAATGGTATGCATGTTTGCTTCTAATTATTCTAAGATATAATATCACTATTCTATAAGAAAGTTTATCTAGAAATCAATTTTGTGTATTTGGAACTCTCCTCTAATACAATGTCATGTTTACAATGTCCTATAAGTATCTTAGGATTTTGTTAATAGCATTCTAATGCTATTGACTTGTGTTTTATTGATAAGGGTTCATAAGGTTAGTCATTAACAAATGTCTAACATTATACATATTATTGTAAACAATATCTAATATCATTGAAATAAGAGACTTTCTATATAATTTTTAATATAGATTTGCTTTAAAGATATATCTTACAACTTTGACTATCACTTTTTATTACAATGATATTGATAGGTTTATAATTTTTCATACTAAATTACTTGGAGATTTTTTAATTATAATTTTCTTGTAAAAGAGCACTAAATTTCTTTGAGAGATCAATTTATAATTAACTCTTAATGTAACTAAAAAAATCCTATCCTAACTAAACAATAATTTCAATAAAGGAGATGGTCTGTATATAGATCTTTATGTTACAATTCATTATTTGTGAGTATCGCGATGAGCATCTAAAAAAAAAAAAAAAAAAACGATGAAACTGAATCCGCTATAATATTAAAAAAGTGAAATGTAATAATTATTAATATAAATTGATGTTTTATTTAATAATTATTTAAAATATTAAATTATTTTATAATTAACTACTCTTAATAAAATTAATTTTAGTTTAGCTAATAAAGTAGCATTAGTTGGCAAATCCTAGTATCACTTTTGACTTCTGTCTTTATATTTTCAATGGTTCTCCAATCTACTTTTCTCCGCTGGTCTTAAAGGGTATAGTTACCCTAGACTTGTATTTTTGTATTTTTTGTTTGTTTGTTTTCTTTTTGTTTATGGACTTTTGCTCCTCTCTCTACAAAAAGGGAAAAAAAGACTTTGGTGCAATAAATATATATAATTATAATAATAAATTTAATAAAATAAATAAAATATTATATTCTGTTAATAGTTGTTATGTTATAATTAAGAAACACATCTGCCTTGTCGTTACATCGCCCGTCTTAACATCTTTGTAACAAGAAAGAATATTATCTTGCCAGCACTAATCAGATTCCTTGCAAATGGCTTGGAATTCTTAGCTTATCTTGGATTTCTCATTTGTTAAAACATTATAAATGCATGTCTTAGAAACAAATGCCTCACGTAACAAACAATACAGCTACTAATTAAGGACAATTCTGACCGAACTTACCTAGGTTAGCGTACGTATCATAATAAGTTCAGAACTCACCAAACACTCAAGCGGTAAACCAAAAAAGTTATGAATTTAGCACTTAAAAAGTTATTAATTTGTAAATTATAATTTTGACATGTTTTCACTTGCACAAGTTAATGATATATATGTGTGTGTTTATTTTATTGTTAACAAGATTTCATTAGATAAATAGATACATGCATGAAAATTACGGAAGTTTTGAGAGATCAATTAGATCTAACTCAAACAAGAGAAATCAAACAAGTGTCCTCTACTACATATGAAAAATTGTAACAAGTTAAAAATTGCAAAAATTATGTATAAAAGACATGCCAAAGAAGCAATCTTTTACATAAGCACAAGGCATGTTGCAAGAGATATTAGGATTTGAGTAAATCTTTCAAAACAAAGATTTGAAAAAGGAAAAAAAATCTTATTAGATAGAATAAAAACGTAATTGAATCTTTATAGTTTAATAATTATTTAGTTTAGTCTATTATTTATATGTATTATCTTGACACTTTGATTATGTATGATTCAAGTCATCTTATCCAGATCACTTTGAATAAGTTACGTTGGATATCATATATTAAAGTTAATTTCATTTCATTATCTACCTTTACTCATTTGGTTGATTTAAATTATGCATATTTAAAGTGACAAAATGTCACATGCTTGTTACATAAATAATTTAATAAAACATTGATAAAAGTTTAATATTAAGAATTAAATTTAAAAAAAATAATTACAAATTTTAAAATTATAGGGATCAACATTAAACTTGAGTAAAACTATAAAGACCAAAACAATAATTTAATTAAAAAAAGCTCCCATGATTCAAGTGAAAAAAAAAAAAGTCATAGTTGGGGATGATTATAAGGATGGTATAGTTAGAGTATA
Organism: Erythrophleum fordii; assembly: GCA_032878935.1. Classification (NCBI taxonomy): domain Eukaryota; kingdom Viridiplantae; phylum Streptophyta; class Magnoliopsida; order Fabales; family Fabaceae; genus Erythrophleum; species Erythrophleum fordii. The sequence goes on along the minus strand of JAVQMF010000048.1, from coordinate 4,745,187 downwards.
TCTGGACCCACAAAAATATTTTATCCATTTTGACTCATAGGGGTAGCAAACTTAGATTCTTTTTTTTTTTTTTTCAATTGAATTCTCAAATCCCCGATTTTGGATCTATTTACCAAAAAATATTTTAAAATGAACAAGTTTTCTTAAGTTGTTAAAACTCAATTATAAGAAATTTATTCATATGAAATCATAATTGAAAAGTTGTTATAAACAACTGTTAATAAAATTTAAACCACATAAAATACGTTTGGGCTTTTTTCTATTGCATGATATTAATTAATATATATTAAAAAAATCTTTAGATCTAAATTCATTTTTAATCGCCATACTCAAATAATCTAAACGAAATTTTATGGGAATACTCATTAAATCTATGTAATTTGTTATCCCAATTGAGGGTGAGTGGGGGGATTTACGGTTGAACTTTTTCTTTTTCTTGGGTCATCTGCTTCGACTTAAATTTATTCGTTCTGGGCCTTGGCAAACAAAGAAGTCCAACGAAAAGGTTTCAAAGCTTTGCAGAGTTCTTTCTCTGCTTTCTGTTTTTTCCCCCCTATCATCCAAAAAAAAAGGTATAAAATCATACAATTGACAAAAGGTAAAAATTGCAATCCTAAAAATAAAATTTTCAATTTCCATTGTCAATATTCATTTTCCAAAAGCAAGAGTAAGGATTAATTTTTTGTACAAAATATAAGTGAATTTTTAATTAATGCTATATAAATTTTCAGCTAATTGATGACAATTGCCATTGACAATTTGTAAAGCACAAATTTCAGTTGGTGTTACAAATAAATCAAGTCGAACACAACATACAAGCTAATAGGCAATGTATGCTGATTGTTATTTAAATTAGGATTTTTATTTAGAGCATCTCATTTGATAATAACTGACTGCATACTAATTGTTAAGTGCTATGCTAATTATTTATGAATAGAGGTGAGATAAAATAACAATTTATAAGCAAACTAAATTGAAATAAAACAGATAAGAAGGACTAAACTGACAGAACTGTGCGAGGGATGAAAATAGAATTTATTAAAAAAAATGTATTCAGTTATATATCTCGAAATTTATTGGGTTGATCAGATACCACAAGCCAAATTAATCCATTATTTTTTTCCTTTTTTTTTTCCACCTAAAATCATTTTTGGGAATAAAAGAGCCTTAATTACCTGGGCAACTATGGTGTCTGATTCACCGGCATAAACAACACAAGATTGTTTCGGCCGCACTTCCTTTGAGCTTAAAGTCATGAACTTCTTTTATGGTATTACCAGCCAGCAACACATTTAACTTGGCATTAAATAGCTGGATTATCGATGATCGTTTGACAGTAAATATCAGATCATTTGGCTTTTTGCTTACACCTTTAAAAGCTTTCCATTTATCATGTCCTGTCATCATCTACAACGTTAAAACACTTTTAACATTTAGTTTTCCTTTTTTTTTTGATAACAAGTCATTGAAGGTTACTTAAAAGACTAAAATGTTGGACTGCATTAAATTTAAGTGATTAGCACGTCCTCTTGCAGAATGCAGGGGATTCAAATTTCTTCTTGTGGGCTCCATAGGAGAAAAAGAAAAAAAAAAAGAAAATAGTGGGTCCTAAGAAATACTGATAGAATATTATAAACAGTATATAAATAATAAAAATAAATAATACAAGGAGCACGAGTTTTTATATGTAGAAGACTAGGTTTGCATTTTATTCAATGAAAATTAATAATGTAGTGTGTGATTCTTGATTAAGCATGGCTAAATTTCTAAAAGTACAATAAAACTTTTATCCTGAATTTTTTTTGAAATAAAAAATTCCATGTTAAACTTCTATTAAAAAAAAAAACTGAAAATAGTGGTATAGACCATACAATTTATCACCATTTAAACATTGAAAAAGGTGTGAAGAGATTAAGTGTTATAAATATAGCTTAACATGTGTGAAGGGATGTAGACATGTATAGATATTTAAGAAATAAATATCTATACTGATTGTCTGGGTTCTTTGCCATCAACAATGGTGTAATGGTATAAGAAGAGAATATTGTGAGACTGTAATGAGTACAAACTTAAATGGAGAACTCATTCTAAAAAACTAGCTTATTAAAAGGAAGAGCTCTTTGAACTTATAAATCTTACTTCACTTGTAAGGCTCCCTGATGTAGGACTTATAACAATGCACCCCTGTTCGAGAGCCGATGTCCCCAGCGGCTCCACTCCATAGCACTTCATTGGATGGCACTTCACTCAGCTTTTCGCTGGTCAGAACCCTCCGTGAGTAGCTCTCTCCGTAAATGTCAAACTCTTAATGAAAGCACCATTTGTTATAAGTATAAGTTCTTGAGAGTATCACAGCCTAAAAACTAGCTATTAAAGTCGGAGAGTCTAAGTTCTTATAAGACCTCCATTTCAAGGAAACTTTCTTAACGTGGGACTCATAACATTATCACCTCCTCTGGAAAGGAGCATCCCAACAACTACATTTTACGACACTTCACTCAGCGGCGCTTCATTCGATCACGGTCAATCCTTTCGCCAGTTAGAACCCTCCGCAGGTAGTCCTTTTCGGTTAGTCGACTCTCAATAAAAGCACCATTTAATGAGTACAAGCTCGAAAGTCCATTCTAAAAGACTAACCTATTAGAAAAGAGAGTCCCTTAAATTTATAAATCCCACTTCATTTGTGAAGTACCAATGTGAGACTTATAACAGAGACTGAAGGAGGACGTTGAAGTCATTGCTGGTGAAACTCTATTTATTATAGCTTTTAACTTATGGATATATTTCATCAGCTTCTAATTTTACTTGGTTTATTTTTAGTTTGAAGGTTGTCGGATAATTTGAAAAATGGAATCTGAAGACCACTTATTTCATCCATCTGCAAGATAAGGCTTTTGTGGTGCTCATTGGATAAAAGGTTCCCACGTTGGATGTTTTGAACACCACAAAAAATGATGTTTTTTTTTTTTTTGTGGGATTACTTAATCTATACAAATAGAACCATTTCTAACATCGGTCTGAGGGTTATTATGACATTAAGGTATACGAGTAGGCAGATGCTTACTTAAATTTTATAAATTTGTATGTATATAATATTAAATTTTAATATTATATGATATATTTATTATGTTTGAAGACTACGCAGTTTTTTATATTTAAGAAATAAAGTTAAATAGATTTAATAATCAAAGAACCAAATTATTAGTTTAATCTTTATATTTATTACTTTAAAATATAAAATTCATTTTTCTCATTAATCCAGAAATCTATATGTGATTTAACAAAAAAATTCAAGTGAACAAACTTTTGATATTAATAAATTAAGACATGTGAAAGTAGTACGATAATATGTTAATAAAGAAGATTTTTTCTGAAAAGAGAAATTTAAATTCATTGCCAAATAAAAAAGGAAGAAAGAAAATTGGGATGTTGTGTTATGAACAGAGTGACAAACCTTCCCCCGTAGAGTGACGATGGGCTTGCGAGTAGCATCAGGTAAAACACGGCGGTTGTGGAGGGTTAGAAGAGACGCTCGGATCTTGAAAACAACTTCGCCGTTTATGTCGGTGACGGTGAACTTATCGGCAAAAGGCTTCACATTTCTAAAAACGACTAGGTCCACCGGATGTGAACAACAATACTGTGACCCAATGACCGCGATTGGGTACGACAGTGCGGCGGCAGCGGCAACGGCACAGGTGGAGGCCTGCGGCTGTGGGTGTTCCATGATTATTGGTTCAAGTCTAAAGAGAACTCATGAGGGATATGTTGGCCTTGCTCGCAATAAGTATTATATTGTTGGCTGAATGTCACAAGTCTCACCTCAGAAAGATCGGGGTTGTTTCTGGAACGGGTGTGTTGTACACTCTATTAGATTTATCTTTTAGAAAGAGGAAAATGACTCTGTGGCAACTCAAACCCTACATTCATTTTTAAGATAGATAGTGTCCGACTCTATCGGGTGAAATAGTTGGAACATGAATATCACAAATTAGGTGGATGAGTATATCACAAATCCCACGTTAAATAGACTTAGAGTTGGTTCAGGGTGTATAAACGAGTGTGTTTCACATCTTAGTAAATTGATCTTTTAGGGAGAAGGTAATGTCTATAGTGCGATACTGGAGGTTTGTAGTTGTACGCAGAGAAGAACCAACTAGGAAGCTGCTGAAGAAGAAGTGGAAGAAGACAACCTGGGTAGCTTTCAATGGGGCGGCTTCGTCTCTCTTTCATATACCAAAATGTCAACGGTAATTTGTCGGTGATTTGACTTTAGAATATATCATTCCTTATAACGATTTTTCTTTTCGCAAATAGAGAATAATTCATGAGTAAATCAATAATTTACTCCATAAAATTATAGATTTACTTAATTTTAGTCCCTAAATTTTTAGTAGTGTGAGTTGTTAAGAGTATCTAAATCATTATAAATTAATCTTTTTATCATTTAGTGTCACAAAGTTATTATACAAATTTTGCTTTGAAATTTTTTAAGGGAACGAGTTCCTCTCGAACAACTCATATCTTTAGATTGAGATAAGAGAAGATTAGATTTATCTTAAATGACTTTCATTTTGGTTTGATTAGATACGAAAAAGGATTTTATGATGAGTTTGTTTTTGGGGGGGGGGGGGGGATCAGGTCTTAACACACCAAAAAAGAAAAAAAAAAAAAAAAGGTTATAGCGGTAGTTGTTTCTAAGCTTAGTCGCGGCTAATAATTACAATCCCCCAAAATAAAATCTTCAATTGTCATTGTCAATATTATTTTCCAAAAGGCAAAAGTAGGGATTACTTTTTTATGCAGAATATGTGAATTTTTTAATTAATGTCATATAAATTATCAGCTGATTGTTGACAATGACCATTGACAATTTGTATAGCAATAATTTCAGTTGGTGTTACAAATAAGTCAAGTCGAACACAACGTACACAAGCTAATAGGCAATACATTTACATGAAATCTAGAAAATCTAGACATATATAATCTGTTCAATGTATCTTGCGCCCCCCTCTCCCAAGAACAAAAAAGAAACAAACGCACACATCTACAAGAAACTCAATAGCCCAAACGAAATTATAATTAAGTGGAAATCCCAGTCATCAGCTCTAGGAATTGCTGTTGTCTTGGTTAATCTCGTCCAAAATTAGAATCAGTGCCACTATGAATGCGTAATCCACGTTGGGGTACACTGTGACCATGAAATTTGTTTTCCCTAACATAACGCTTTGAAATGAGTGCTTCTTATGCATCTGCAATTCCGTAATTTTGCAACGTTAACAATTTTGATCTTTATGGGGGAAAAAATGTAATTTCTCTTCATGATAGATATATTAACGTAAAACTTAATAAAATACTGAAAAACCCAAATTAAGAATCCTAATTTCAATAAAATTTAAAAAATATATACTTTTATAGTTCATTTACGCATTTGCGAGTTTTCTGAAATTAGGATTTTTATTTTGAGCATCTTATTTGATGATAACTGAGTGCATGCCATTTGTTAGGTGCTATGTTAATTATTTATAAATAGAGGTGAGATAAAATGACAATTTAAAAGCAAATTAAATTGAAATGAAACAGATAAAAAGGAGTAAGCTGACAGAACTGTTCGAGGGATGAAAATAGAATTTATTAGAAAAATGTATTCAGTTATATATCTTAAAATTTATTGGGTTGATCAAATACCACTAGCCAAATTAATTTATTATTTTATTTTTCTTTTCTTTATTTTTTCCCTACCAAAAATCATCTTTGGGAATAAAGGAGCTTTAATTACCTGGGCAACAATGGTGTTTGATTCACCGGCATAAACAACACAAGATCGTTCAGACCAACTTCCTTTGACCTTAAAGTCACAGACTTCTTCTTTGGTATTACCAGCCAAGAACACGTCTAATTTAGTCTTAATCTGGATTAAAGATGATCGTTTGAGAGTAAATATCAGATCATTTGGCTCTGTGCTTTCACCTCTAAAAGCTTGCCATCTATCATGTGCTGTCATTATCTGCAACATTAAAACACTTTTTAACATTTACTTTTCTTGTTCTTTTTTTTTCTCCTCTTGATAGCAAGTCATTTGAGATTAATTAAAAGACTAATGTTGAACTACGTTATGAGATATAATTAAAGTAACTAGGTTTGCTTCTTATTCAATGGAAATTAATATTGTAGTGTGTGATTCTTAAGCATAGCTAAATTTCTATAAATACAATAAAACTTTCACCCTCATTTTTTATGAAATAAAATAAAATTAAGTGTTAAAGATTTATTTAAAAAACTGAAAATAGTGGTATAGATCATCGAAATTATCACCATTTAAACATTGAAAAAGGTGTGAAGAGATAGTTTAGTGTTATAAATAATTAAATATTGGTTAACATGTGTGAAGGGATGTAGTATAGAAGAGGCTTTTATCTAGACTAAATTAATAATTTACTTTTTAATTAAACATATTTAATTTTAGCCTCTATAAATTAATAAATAGATAAATTAATTTTTAAATAGATAAATTCGTTGCGTATATGTAATTAGTTTTTTGTCATTATTGGACCACTTGACAAAAAAAAATTATATGAAACATATTTATTATTTCTGGAGACTATGCAGTTATTGATTTTGAAGAAATAAAGTTAAATAGATTCAATAGTTTAAGAACCAAATTGTTAGTTTAATTTTTTATTATTACTTTGAAATATCAAATTCATTTTTCTAATTTATCCAGAAATCTAAATCTGATTTAAAAAAAAGTGAACAAACTTTTGACATTAATAAAGACATTGAAAGTAGTACAATAAGATGATAATAAAGAAGAATTTTTTTTGGGGTTAAAAAGAGAGAAATTTAAATTCATTGCCTAAAAAAGGAAGAAAGAAAATTGGGATGTTGTTTTAGATCAAAGTGACAAACCTTCCTGCGTAGAGTGACGATGGGGTTTTGAGCACTATCAAGTAAAACACGGCGGTCGCGGAGGCTCAGAAGAGACCCCTGGAGCTTGAAAACAACGTTGCCGTTTACGTCGGTGACGGTGAACTTATCGGCAACAGTCATCACTTTTCTAACAATTGCTAGGTCCACTGGATATGGACAGCAATACTGCGGCCCAACGACGGCGGTTGGGTGCGGCGGTGCGGCGGCGGCAGAGTTAGAGGCATACGGCTGTGGGTATTCCATGATTATTGGTTCAAGTCTAAAGAGAACTGATGAGGGATATATAGGCCTAGCTCGTGATAAATATTATGTGTTGTGAATATATTGAGATAAGGTTATTTTGTTGGCTGAAGCTGTCTTACATGTATATATATAGTGCGATTTTGGAGGTTTATAGTTGTACGCGGAGAAGAACCATACTAGGAAGCTGCTGAAGAAGTAGTCAAGACGACAACTTAGTATTAAATTTTTGGTTGCATGATTAAATTTGAAACGTTCCTTAAATGGAAATGCATTTTTTATTAGGCATTTTTTTTGTCAAAAAAAGAAAAGTATGCTTTTTATTTTATAACCTAATATTATTATGCATGCCTTCCAAAAAAGAATTAAGAATTAAAGCTAATTAGGTTAACAAACTCAGAGACTAGTTTATTAATTGACTCACTATTCATTCTTTTGAAATGAAAAAAGAAGAATAAAACCTTAATTATTTAAAAGCGCAAACAAAATTAGTATACAAAATAATAACAAAAAATGAGAGATGTGAGACAACCATTCATAATCATTCCAATATACGTCTAATAGGAATTTTTTGGGGGTAGTCAAGTCCAATAGGAATTTTCAATCATTCCTTATGACGATTCACTATTGTTAACCCAAGTTTGACAATTTCACATTGACTTTGTCAAATATGCATGACTTGAATTGTCTTGATTGATGGCTGATCTCATATTATATATGCTTGTACGATTACTTACATTTAAATAACTACATCACACAAAAGAAAAAAAAAAGAAAAAAAACGAAGAATATAGCTAGCATTCTTTGATCAAGTCTTGTGATGTAGCATGAGTAAAATTTTATTTTGGTCCTTCGTATAGATGGTGCACTTATCAATTTAATCTTTTATGAAATTATTTTTTTAATTTGATCCATCGTAGATAAGGAACTTTTAATGTGGTCTCTCATAAAATTGTCTTATCAATTTAGTTTTTTATATATGGATATTTTTTAATTTGGTTCCTCCCAAATAAAATTATTATCAATAATGTTTTTCTATCAAATTAAGAAATGTGTGCGAGTGACCATTATTGATAGTAGTTTTATTGATGAGGGACTAGATTAAAAAATACTCATATGTGAATGACTAAATTAAAAAGACAATTTTACAAATGATTAAATTGAAAAATACTTTATTTGTAAGGGACCAAATTGAGAAAAAAATCTTATAAGGGAATAAATTAAAAAATGTTCTATTTATAAAGAACCAAAATAGAATTTTATTCAACAAGGAATTAAGTGTATCTTTTTAGTAAACATCTAGAATTAAGTGTATAAATTTATACGGTGCTTTGGCTAAGATTAAATAGATCAAAATAATAACACTAAATAAACAATACCTTTAACAGAATCAAAAGAAGCAACGGTGAGGCAATTGCTGGCCATATTGCTAATCAATCTACAACGCTGTCATTCAATTCCCTATTTATTTACCTTGTTCACTTGGTGGAATTTATCATACATTACTAGGGACTGCATACCAGGTATGAAATATATAGAATTTTCAACCATCAAATACCCATACAATCACATTGTCATATATAAAAGTGCTAGCTGGCAATAGCAACATTCAATATGAGTGTATGCAATGATATCAAAAGATGTAGCTACTGAATATATTTCAATGTCTTATAACCTATGAAAAGTATCTAAAGAAAAAAAAGCTCGTATATCTTCGTCTGCCACTGTGCAGGTGACGTCTATGACTACTTGTTTTGAGCTTACTCCGAGCATATGGACCATTTCAAGGATGAAAGGTAGTGTCAGTTAGACCTAGATCCTTATCTAAATACATTACAATAAAACAGTAAGAATTTTTATTCTCAGTAAAACAATATATTTTGAAAACCATGTAATGGTTCAGTTGTGTAACCATAGAAAATCAATTTTGTTTTCCCTCTTGTCTGGTTCATATAGCAAATAGCATAAACAATAATAGAAAAACAAAGATAGGCAGTTTAACATATGATTACTGATAATCACATGGCCCTACACTCATTGGTAGATACATAATAAAATTTAGAGAACATTCACAAATATAGCTATATTCTTGCCTTGTGACTAGTGCTTATTTTAACATCACAACACGGTGAATACTTCTACCAAGCAGAGGAGACACAAATGATCTATCTGTAAAAGTATTGCTTGAGACTAAACTATAATCATAAGTATTGCAGCAAGCATTTCATACTAGTTAATGTAGATTTAAGTTTTCAAATTCCATATAGACAATACATTAAGTATCCCATAATACTTGATTTGAAACTTAAGTTTTCAACACAACCAAGGAAGAAGAACTATTCCTCTCATAGAACTATCTCTTGGATATATTAGCACATTCATATCATATCATTGAGAAACACGATTGTGTAACCATAAATATTTCACATTAGGCATTCCCAAGAGTGGATCCACATAACCTCCGTCCTCAAAGTCATCTCTTGTTTCTTAAGGTACACCTTCCTTTTGAAGGTCATTTCTTGTAGTGCTTCCAGATGAATACTTTCTCTCATCCCATACTTTTGTCTGTTGAAGTTTATCTCAACATTCTATTTAAAAATATTGAACGGCAGAATGTAGACTCCATACAAGAAAGTATCATATAATCAAGCTATACAGACCAATTAGGCAAAATCATACAATCATAAGAGCATAGTTCAAGTTATCTAGGTCATGAGTCACAGTCTTAAGAACTAAGGTTATATTCCATAAACATATGTACTTTTCCTTTCACATATCAATAAATGCAATCAAATAAAACAAGGTCATTGACGTAGCTATTTTGGTGTAGCAAATTCCTTTCTCATCTAGCAAATTTTCACAAATTGTATCATATAGCTAATTCAATAGACAAAGCAAAATTCAATATACATGAATAGTTACCATATAACTAGACTAGGAGAAACACATAAGTATAAGTATTAACATAATTATCCGAGAATAACAAATTCCTGGAAAACCTCATATCTTGTCATGTCTTCTCACTTTTCAATGTCTTTATGGTCTTTGTCCAAATGTCGTAGGGTTATAAGTCTATAAGGTCCAATTTATGTCCACCTAAGTCATTGGTTCTAAGTCCCAAGTTCAATCAAGGTCAAAGTTCATGTTCATGGGTCCAAGTCACAAGTTCTATATCAGGGTCATACTCGATATGCAACAAAATTAATACATATTAAATCTAGTAATTCTAAACATATTTTATTTTTCCTTGCAAGTTTATATATATAAAAGAAAGTATTGCTTAAATTTATCCTTTTAATCCTTAAGGTTTCCCAAGAATTGACTATTCATAATCATGTTAGTAACATGCCCGATCCACTTTCATATTCAAGGAATTCAAAACATGTCTAATCAACAATACATTCAAAATTTCCAAAATTCATATGTTAGAAAAATCATAAAAGTGAAGTACATTTTAAGATTATTTTAACCCTCTTATAATCACTTAATTAACTCTTAAACATCCCTAAATATGCCTAAAAACAAGCTCCCATAACTTTGCAAACAAATAGACTAAAACAATGGAGAAATCATAAAAGTTTGGTGAAAAGAAAGCTTAATGCCACAGCCTCATTTTTAGTTGCTACAATGCTAAACCTGTCCACAAAGATAAAATAGAGGGTGCCATGGCCTTTCAACATATTGCAAAATGCAATTTTTTTTCTATCTTAAAAAATTCATGACTTTTTATGTAAAACTTCTAAAACCATAAATTTGGCATGGGGCATCCTTTATATGTTAACTGCTTGTAATAAAAATTTCAAATCAAAATAATTTTTTTGATCCCTCAATTAATCAATTTTGCAAAATTTACCCAAATTGCCCTAAATAGGATATAAACACACATTGGACACAAATTTAGGGAATCAAACAAGCCTAGAGTTCCACAAAATTTGGCATGTTAAGTATAACATACCAAAATTTTAAAGCATTTGGAGGTGGATTGGCCCCTGAACCAAAAATCCCAAAATTATTGCTTGATTACTATATTTACTCAGGACAAGATTAATTTTTCACATACAATGAATTCTTGCATATTTCTTCAAATTTTCACATATAATCTGTCAATGAATGATGCCTAAGCCTTACCAATGAGAACCATAATCCAAAAATCAAATTTCCAAGCGAGATGTTCCTATTGAAATTTTTGGTCATTCCTTTTATTAGCCTACATAAAATTTTTCATGCTATTTCTTATTGATAGCTTCGTGACCAGCCTTACACCCTACATATGTCAAGAAAGAAGGGGAAAATATAATACAAGAAAAACAACAACACCCAAAATCTAAGCCAAGGTTTATGAGATATGGAGTGAGCAACTCGGCTTAACAAGTTTAGGAACATGTGGATGATCATTCTAAATTGGCCTATAGTTCACAACTTCAATGTCTATAGCTCGGCTTACAATATTCATCCTATTCAAAAAACTTTTAGTGGGTTGGTTTTGTGTTTTTTATTCTTTCACAAGCACCAGATCACTTCTATTTTTGTCTTCTCCAATTGTACTCCTTTCACGAAAGCCTTGAATGGACATGTGCGAGTTCCAACCCAATTCATATTGCATGTACATGTGTAAGTTCCTTCCTAAATCACACTACATGGTTTCCTCATAGGCTTTTGATTTTGCTACATTAACCTTACCTTTTAGGTTTCTCTCATTTAAGGTTTTACTTTGATTTGAATTAGAACTAACTTCCTCAAAACTTTCCATATTGGTTCTCTCATTAATGGCAATCTTCGCATAAGATAATATTTCAAAATGCGATCTTGTGATTGTCATGTAATTCTTCCTTATAGTGCCAAAATATGCTTTATTGTCCTCTTTATTCCTTGCCATCATAGACTTTTAGTTCCAGCTAGTCTATTGGACCATTGTTCAAGAGCCAAACAATGTCTTTTCACAAATATGATCAATGTTTCTCCTATGCTTATAATTCTTGTGTTTATTAAAAGGGTCACTTGCCTTTTCCTAACATTCCTTCTTAACATGCCTAAACCATCTACAAGAATAGAAAAGTATATAGAGCATTTCGTATTTAATGAAAAATTCTTATCCTTTCAATAAGTACATAGGAAGTAGAGGCTTTGTGAGATCCACCTCTGCACACAACCTTAAAGACTAGCCTCTTGTTTGATGGGATATGGTAAAGTCTATCCTAATCGTCCTTCTTATCTTATCCCCCATTCTCTTAAGAATTTCTCATCATAATACTCTAGAGAGAGATCAAGAAGATGATCCCAAAAATAAGTATCAATTAATAGTTGCTTTCATAGGATCAAATGCTAGACTCCACTATTTGATAGCAAAGTAATGAAAAAAAATCATCCATGGGCTACAATTTTACTCAAAATCATAGTTTAAGGAGTTAGAGAATTTCACTGTAAAAAAATCATCACATAAATGACTCCATTCTTAGGCCATTATTATTGAAGTATAACTTTAAAGGCCTTAAAACTAATTTGCCTAGTAAGCAATTTGACAATAAGAGACTTTTGATATGGATGACTGATTCTCCTCTCCTCATATTCCAATAAAATAAATTTAGAAATAAAAAAATTTCCTTTTGCATGTTTAGTGATGTCAGAATTTCTTTTAAGAACTTTTGGGTCTAGGTCACTCTCAAAGTCTTCCTCTTAACTTCCTTCCATGCTATTATTAGAATCTGTGTCATCACTATCACCTTTTTCATCCATATTATCACTAGATTTTAATCCTTCAAGAGTCTCACTATATGATCTCACCTTAGGAATCATCTCTTACTCATCATTTGGTATGCCTATAAATTGTTTATCATATTTTTTTTTAGCCCTGAAGAGTCTCCAATGAAACCCATATCCATGCTCTTGATTTTCTTTGTGCTATGCTAGAGAAGATCTATATCCTCCATTATTTTCTGATCATTAGCCGTTAATAGAAGAAAGTCAACATTAGGTATGACTTATAGTAAAATTAGTGAAGTTGATGTCTTGCTAACTTTGATTTTGATGGATTGTGCAACATCCTCCTAATTAAAAATAATAAAAGTAAATAAATAAATAATATTTATATTTAGTAAATGAAATTTAATATTTCATTGATTTATTAAAATAGGATTTATTTTAATTATTTGTTGTTTGTTGTGAAATTTTTGGTAACCATATGTATAATTACAAAACTAAGAAAATAATTAAATACAATTATTCTAAGGGACATTAATTAAATTGATATACAATAAAATTAGTAATAAAAGCACTTGAGCAAATTAAAAACATTAAGTAGTATTTTAGGGTAAAAAATAAAATAACAAAAATATAGGGCAAAAACACCTAATTTTCATTCAGGGTTAAAATGCAATTTTTGCCAATAGTTAAAATTGAAAATTTGAACACTTGTTGGCTAAGGGAGACAATTGGTGTAGCAGATAAAGAGATGGAAAACTTAATGAAAAAGTTAAAAAGAATGGGACTTGTGTGAAAATGGTTTAAGCTTTTTCTTCTTGTTAATTAAGCCAATTTGTAGCTCTAGAAAGAGAGCGAAAGGGATGAAAGTTAAGGAGAAAGAACAGAGAAGTGAGAGAAAGCTGAGAACATGAAAGAGAGTTAAAGAAGAAGGAGAAATGGATTTAGTGGAAAAATTGAGTTTTAAGGTAAAATGGTTTCTAGTCTTTAATTGCTTCTTAATTAAGATTTGATCGTTTTAAAAGTCGTGTTGTTAGAACTAGACTAGGCCGGCGGTTCAATAAAAAAACTAGTGAACTAGTCCCCTATCCAATGGGAAAGAAGCGTTGAATCAGAGTGTCAAAGAACCAAGTTGAATTGGGTGATTTTGTGTGTGAACCCATTTCCATGCTTGCCTAGCTCCTTGCCATTAAGCCAACTTGTGTTGTTAGTTCATATATGTAATATTTTATATATAGTTTGATTAATTTTCATTATAGCAAAACATAAATCTTAATAGACCACAAACTCAAACTTGCATCCATGCATGCCATTACCAACATCTCTACCACTATGTCAGCTTGTGTAATAAGTTGATATTTGTAAAATTTTATATATAGCTTTGATCAATTTTTATTATAATAAAACACAAATCTTAGTGGACCACAAGATCGAACACAAGACCTTATAATAAGATGATAATAACTCCACCATATATCTAGAAGAAGACTAATTTGCTAATGTGCTGCCAAGTCTTATATAAATATAATTATTAAAAAAAAGTCATATATTGCTAATAAAATTGAAATTTTAATATATTGAAATTATATTAAATATATTTTTAAATCAATTAATTATTTAAATTTTAAATTACTTGATAACAATCCTATGACTATTTTGATATTTGAAATTTATTAGTATTTATTTTTATATTAAAATTTTAATATATAAAATTTTAAAAAATATATTTAATTATTACTAGTTCAACTATGATTCAACTACGATTAAACTAATAAACTGTAAACTAATACCTTCACTGATTTAATGATTAGTTTGATTTTTAAAACATTGTTTAAAAGTGATAAAGAAAAGAGTGAGAAAGGGACAAAAGGTGCTGAGAGGAGATGTCAGGGAAAGAAGAAAGAAGAGCTAAGGAGAAGAGGATGAAGAAGCTTGAAGAAGAAGGATTTTAGAGCAAAGCTTTAAAGTAAAATAACTTTCTTGTCTTGTATATTTATAAAACCCCAAATTAAGTCTTACTAGTTCTTTGCCAGAGATGTTAGAGTGTAATGCGCCACAAGATGAGAATGATAAAGGATGAGCTTTGGCCTTCAAGATGAATGTGGATTAATCCATAGTTAGTTTTGTTTCTCCCCTTTTGTTTCCTTTTTATGGATAGGAACTTTTTAGTGTGGAATTGTCAGGGTGCCAATGGCAAGAATTTAAAGAGGTTGGCTTATATGATTTCTCATTGCTAATGCATAGGTACATTAGTTCTTCTTAAGACCTATTAAGCTCTTTGAAGGCTGCTGGGTTTATAAGAAGTTTAAGGTTTAATGGTGTTGTGGCTATACCTAATGTTCGTTTTGCAATGGGTATTTAGGTTAGTTGGAAGACAAATAAAGTGCAATTGACGAAGATAAAAGAAGGATCATAATTTTGCCATTTGTTTGTAAATTACAAAGATGAAGATGTGTGGTTACTTACTATTGTGTATGCTAGTCCTAAAGAAGGACAATAAGGAAGTCTTTAGGAGACATTGCTTTAGCTTGCTAGGACTATGTCTATCCTATGATTGGTTATAGGGAATTCAATGATATTTGACTTGGTGCTAATGAAAGGTCTCCAATTAATACATGAAGATGTCAACTCTTTAAAGGGCATATTATGGGTGTTATTTTATCAAAGTTTATTCATTTAGGCATAAATTTACTTGGTGAGGACCTCTCATTATTGGGTATAAAAGGGTCTTTAAGAAGTTGGATAAGACTCTTTATAATGAAGCTTGGTATATTCAAACCAATATCCTTAGCTCTTCAAATTATTAGGTACTTTTAGGGCCTTTGAGCATAGGCCTTTTAGTTTTGATGTCGTATGGCTTATACATGAGAATTTCCATTAGTTTGTTCTTTAGTAGTAGGTGAAAGACATAACCTTTACTAATAATTTGCTTAAGCCATCTAAAGAATTACTAGATTAGAACAAAAATGTCTTTGGGTATATTTTAAAAAGGAAAAAAGTGGCTTATGGCTAATGGTATTCAGAGAAAAGCTATCCAAATTCGGCATCCTTATCCTATGTTTTTTAATTTAGAATGCAAGCTCCAACAAGATTTTGACTTTGTCTTAAAGCAGGAGAAAATTCTTTGGCTTCAAAAAGCACACACTTTGTGGGGTAATGACAGGGATAGAAATTCAAGGTACTACTACCTCAAGACTATTACGAAAAGAATATAGAATAAAATTCTCATGTTGTGACTTGAGGATGAAATTTAGAAGGGTAACCTATATGCTCTTGTGCCTACAGCTATGGATTTCTTTCAAAATATTTTTATTTTTTTATTTTTGGGTTGATCATGATGAGACCATTTGGTGACTAACTAGAGTTCAATTTAAACTTATTAGTGAAGAGGATCGAATCGGACTTGTACTATAAAAAAAAACATGTTTTTAGCAATGATTTTTAATGGAAACTAAAAAAAGTTATCACTAAATATGCATTTTGTAATAGAGCTACTCCTTCCATTTGAGAAGAGAACAAGAGAAAAGAGCAAATAGGTCCAAAAAAGACCTATTTTTCGAAGAATAAATGATGAGTGATAACCTCTCTAAATTCATGCTTTTTCAACACATTTTCCCTTTGTTGGGAATATCTTGTGGTGTATTTGTGTATATAAATTATACTCAAAATAGGAAAATGTGCATTTTTTATACTTAAACTTAACTGACTCAATTTTAGTCTAATTATGCAGACTTTAACCTCAGTTTAGGAATATTTTGGTATATTTATAACTTCATACTTTTTGTAGATGTGATTAAACTTCAAAGCTAGATGCTGAAAATTAGAATTTTGCAATATTCGTCGCGGCCAATTCCTGCTTGGAGGAGGGAGCAAAACAGAGAGCTTTTCACCGCGGCCAATTCTTGATCAGCGAAGTCAGTGCAGTCCCGAGAGCATTTCGCCGCGGCGAATCATATGTTAGCCGCGGCGAACCATGGTTTACTGAAACACTGCGTTTTGAGGCTTAACAGATGCTAGGGTTTCATATATTTAGATTTTTTCGACAAAGTGAGGGATTCTTCGACTTCTGGGTAGTTTGGGGAGCTGGTGTGCTAGGGTTTGGAGTTTGTACAAGTGGGAAGAGCCAAGGATTGAAGTTTCAAAGAGATTTGAAGTCATTTCCATTGGTTTTTCTGATTTATTACTTCTCCTTCTCTTGTATTCTGACATGGCTTCGAAATCTTGGTGTTTTGTGAACTTGTGGCTGATTATGAGGAGCTAGTCACTTTGTCTAGGATTATTTTGAACCCTTGTATGGATTAACATTTGATTCTCCTCCACCTCCATTGATTAATGACATATATATGCTGATTTTACTCTATTTTTAATGCTTCTGGTTGATTGGCCACCAATTAGTTGTTTGTTTGCTTGAGTGATGCTTGAGAGAGCTAGCTTGAGTATAGAACTTGAATTGAATCATGCAAGAACTTGAAATTTAGGTATTGAATGGATAGTTTTGTTGGTGAGGTAGAAATAAACTCATTAACCTTATGTAGTCAAATTTGGGTCTGAGCTTAATATTGGGGTTTAATTGGTTGTGAGAGAGTTTGAGCAACTGATGGAATTAAACACTTGACTTTGACTTGAGAAAGCTTTTCCAAGTAGTATTTAACTCTCAGACTAGTACATAGAGTTATTATTCATTTGTGGTGAGAGAAGATTATTCTTGTGCTATGAAATACAAGGGGGAGAGATAATCCTAGATCCCTTATATGCTTGAAGTCTAAAAGGATCTTTTAACTCCATTTATAAATTCATTTGCAAAGTTACTTTTACACTCAACTTCATTATACAATTGTCTGCTCAACCTAGTTCAAGGCATAAATTTAATGATTAATCAAATTCAACTCCAATCCTCGTGGGAACGATAATCTTTTTATACTACTTTGTCATGACCCGTGTACTTGCGGTGTAAGCCGAGTGGTGAACAATGAGATCCCATCACAGTTGTCACTAGAGAAGAAGGTAGAAGAAGTGTGAAGAAGAGGAAGAAAGAGGGAGCTGTATAACCTATTTTTTATGGAGAAGACATGTTAGAGAAGAAGAATGAGGGAGAAGTGTGAAGATGATGGAGAAGATAAGAAGACAACAAATAGATGAAAACATTAAAATTTCTTTAACTTTTTTGGTTGGAAAAAAACAAGGCATTTGGTTTTGTTTATTAAGAATTATGGAAAAAGTAAAGAATTATAAAAAATTTAATGTTAGGTTCAATACATTAAATGAGTAACTTTTCTGATTATCGAGTTAAATTCAATTTGCCCTATTTATGTCACTGTATGTTGATTCAATTGGCCCTATCTTTGTTGTTGTTGAATTTTTTTGTTGCCCTCTTTTAGTTTTTCTATTAATTCAATGTTATGGGGTTAAACTTAAACTTGGCTATACTAGGCTTTTGATACATGTTTGGTTTTTTTGTTGATGTTACCCTATTTCTATTGCTATTGGAATTGTAAGTATCTAGCATGGAAAGGTCAGTTGTAAGAAGCTAGGTTGTAACTCTCAGACCTTAACTTATTGGAGAGAAAAATTAAATAATCATATAAGCACAAATTGCAAAGAGAAGAAGGAATATTAGACATGATTAGTAATTAGTAATAGTAAAGCAAATGAGGAAATATAGTCTTTAGTCTTCAAAAGATACATGCTTTAATTAATTAATCCTCAAATTTTTTTAAAAAACACAAGGCAGTTCTTGATCCAAATGCTAATAATTGGTGAATCTAAAATTTTCAAAGATCAAACCATGTATTTTCAATACTTAGGAATTAATTAATTAAAATGTATACCATAAGATTCAAGAACTAAATGCTTGGATTCCTAATTAATATAATATAGACTTATAGCTAATAAAAAATTTTAAGTTGAAGATTAACTTATTGCTGTGACTGTCGAACACCATGACATGAAGAATGAGTAGTTTGACATAAAACTTAGTGCCCATATAAAGATCGACACAATTTGGTCATATATAACTATTAATTCACTCTCAGGATTCATTAGGCCCATCTGTTTTAGATGATTCATACACAAAAGATGACATTTGGAAATACAACAACATTCTAGGTATCATACCTCATATGAGCCCCAATGAAGCCTAACAATATCACTAATTAGTATATATAGTCTTATTGTGTTGACTTTTTAGTAACAACTAAGTTTTGTATCAAACTACCCACTCTTTTTATGTCATGATGTTCAATAGTCAAAGCAACAAATCCATTTGGACTTTCTTTGTCATGGCATTCAACATGTTTTTAGTGAGATTTTTTTAATTTAATACACACACACACACACACACACACACACACACACACACATAAATAAAAATAAAAACTCTAAAATGGAAACTTAAGTCACTATTAATTTTTTAAAAAATTTAAAATGACTTATAGTGATAACTATTGTCGCCACTGAAAGAGTTTTTTTAATGACAACCTTATGTTGCCATAAATAAGTTAGCTTTAGTGGTAACCAACATAACCACTAAAAGTACCCTTTAAATAACAACATTTTGCAAAAATAAAATAAATAGAATATTAGTGGCGACTCTTGTTGCCCCTAAATTATTTTAGTGGTGATATTCGTTGCCACTGAATATAATTTTTAATGGCAACATTTTCTATTGTTACCTGATATCATTTTTAGTTATGACTTTTGTCATAATTAAATATCATTTTTTTTGTAGGGGCTTTTTCATTGTTGTGAAAATCCTTTTGCTATAGATGTTTTAGTAATAATGGCAAAGCGACAAAAAATCGTCGCTAAAATTTTTTTGTGGCAGCTTTGGGACTTTTTGCAGTGACTTTTGTTATTGCTAAAAGTATTCTTTTGTAGTCCAATCACTTTATTCTTGAAAAAGGAGATTTGAGATGCTATGTTTTCTATAAAAGGCATGAAATTTGTGAATTCATTAAAAAGATCTTTATGCCTATTAAGGATGTAACCCCCTAACTTTAGGATGTTATGAACTCCTAATATTGGATTAGAGTGGTAGAAGTTTGGGGAAATTTTGATCGTAAAATCTCTTTATTTGTACTTAGATGTATAAATTTTAAAACAAGCCATCTTTAATTAACTAACATATATTGGATAATCAATTTAATATATCTAATATTCATATATTACAAAAGATGTTAATATTATCCTAATATTACACAACTCGATCTTAAACCTTATGACTATATGTACATTATTAACTATTACATTTATTTAGCAAATAAAGTTTCTACGTCTTCAAAATACTACCTTCTAGACCGAAAGTTGGTTTACTGTTAACACTTCAATTTACTATTAGTATAGCCTCAGTAGCTTTGATATCCTTATCTGAACGCATTATTAAGTGTAGTGAGAATTTACATTCTTAATAAGAACACAATCAGTTTTTAGAAAACTAATCATGGTTTAGTTGCTACGTATGTAGCAAACATTTTTCTTTTTCTCTTCTGTTTATGGAATATAAAGATAGCAAACATATCATAACACACCAAATATGAACAAAAGGTCATACATATCTAGCAACATAATTCATGTTGGGAAACATTCAATCATGTGATACATGTATATATTTATTTCAGGACATATTTGGACTATATTAATCTTTGATAGGACCATTTCTACATATGAATCATATGTTAAAGAGACCATATCTAAATATCACAATGTAAGGCCTAATTAATATCAATATGTCTTATATAATAATATATCACATATCTTACATAATTGCATTAAAATATCATAATACAAATATGTAACCTGATACCATATATTTCCAGCTAAATCTTTCAAAGGCATCTTTTAAACAATATTAATTCAGCATAATCATATCAAGCTCATTTCATCATATCTAGTCTCTGTGTCACATAACTTGATATGCACTAGCATGTCTTATCAATTCATTCATAAAGCCATAACAGTACTCTAATGAGTACCTTCTGCATATATCCTTTAAAGGAGACATAAATAATCTTACCTGAAAGTACTAGCTATTAAGAAATCATTTCCATAAGCCATATATCAAGTGTCTCGTACTATTTTTACAAGCTTAGATTTTTGCAATTATTGATAACTCACCAAGTATCCCATACCACTTGATGTAGGCATATGTTTTCAACATTGTTAAAAAGAAAAACTATTCTCCTTAGTCACTATAATCAACAAAATCATCATAACCTTATCCTTGGGAGAACGAGACTTCAAACTATAAGGGACTTAAACCCTTAAATTGATTATAGATGATCATACATTTCCTTTCATAGGGACATAAATTCTGTTTCTACTAATGTAAACCATCTATTGGAATCTCATCCTTTGAAAATTCAATTCTTTGGAAATTTATGTTAAAATTAAGAATTCACATAATCTTATCTCCAAAAACTGTCTCTTATATGGTGTTCATTCCTCAAGAACTTAAAGTTCCTTTACCAGTGTAAAACTCAACTAAAGCATATAATCAAATAGATATTAGACAATCATCACACAACATATATTCAACTAGCATAGTTACATAATAATAAGGTCTCTTATAAATATCTTTTTACTTAAATTTACATTCCAAGTTAGTCAGGTCATATTACATGGTCAATATACAATTATTTCTTTAGACATAAATAAGCAATACAACATTAGTCAACATAATCAAAAGCCCTAAAAGCATAAACAAGTCATAGATAACCTATTCATAACCTATGTGTAACAACAACAAATGTAGTTTATATATGTTATGACATCAGTATTCAAGATATATCATTCATACAAATCATGCATGCTTCTAGTTTATTATGTGAAGTTATATTCATTCGTTGCCTAAACAAATTCTAATAGAATCTTTTTCCTATTATCATGTCTTTTTACTATTTTTAGTATCTTGAATATTCTATATTCCAATCTATGATATTTCGTAATTAAGGTCATTTGCGTATAGATATAGTTTATAGCATCGTCATCCATGCATAAGAATTCATATCATAGTACTTTATTACTAAGTTATCCATGCATGGGAAGAGTTCATGGTTAATTCATCCATGCATGGGTTCCAAATAAACTCTTTTGCATAAAGAAATTAAGTGAAATTCTACTTAGCTTAGATTCTTTGAGTTTTAGGAAAATTTGGATAGGCAATCATATATGCATAGGTGTCTAAACATCAATTAATCATGCAAACATTCACTTTATATATAATGAAAATTCTATACTTTTCAGTTACTTAAGAATCACATAGCTATGTGGTTTCACAAAGCCAAGCTATGCAATTTCACGCAACCAAACCATGCAATTTCACGCAACCAAACCATGCAATTATGGAGATAAAAATAGGGGTAAAATATAGAGAAATACACAACCCTATACATATTTACATAGCTAGGTCATGTAATTCTTAGGTGATAGAACCATGGTGTAATACATAACCCGTGGTTATGTATTTAGGAAATCATATGATTCTGTACAAATTCATATGAGGGGCCATGCATGACACCCTTGTTTTTGAAAACCATATCTTAAATCATGTTATCTTGTCACTTTACACTTTCCAACTATCCTAGCATGATTATAAAAGTGTAAAAGCCTTTAAAACAAGTAACAGCAAGTTAAAAACACAAAGATATATTCCTTGATTCTTCCTAAATTCAACCCAAGGTTTGGAGGAAAAAGATGGGATGAAGGAAGGGATGAAGGAAAGGATGATAACCACTTTTATATTCTAGGTTAAGAAAGTGTGCTCTTACTTTGTGCTTCCCACCAAGTTCTACTTCGTACTTAGTTTCTCCTTCTTCCTCTTTTCTTCTTCTCTATTTCTTAGTCTTTCTCTCTCTCCTAAACTTTTTCTTCTTCTCTATTGCTTTAGAAAGGTGTAAGGAGGTGAAGGTGATTTTCCCCAAAGGAAGTGAAGTGCTTCTCTCTTTCTTTCTGATGTGTAAGTGTTTATGGTGCTTAGATGGAAGGATGAAAGAGTTGAAGGGAGAGATCTGTCTCTTTCTTTTTGAAGGGTGTCATAAATGTAAAATGAGCAAAGTGTAGGAGTGTCTTTTGTGCAGAAGAAGAAGCTGGAGGGAGTTCTATATATAAAAGGGAGTAGGTCAATAGCTTTCTTAAGAAGCCTTCCCTTTTCTTCTCGAAGTCTCTTTTACTGCTACAATACAAAGCTTCTCAAAGAAGCTTTAGATTGACCCATCTTTGACCAAGGTTTTAAGGAGTAGTGGTTTGATTTACTAAAACATCTAGTTATGAAAATTATCCAGATCATCAACGTGATTATTTTCATATAAAGATCTCTTTTTAACTTTACTATTTTCATTTTGGAAAAATCATATTTTGACTCTTAGGAATATTATATCTTGGTCTTGGCCAAAATTATAATTTAAATCCTAAACTTTTAATAATTATATTTTGATTTTTAAATTTTACTTAAATATTTTTATTTTTAAAATAATTTTCTTATATTTTTAATGTTTTAATGGTTCAAAGAATTTATTGAAATTCCTTTACTAATTTTTTGTTATTTATTTCTTTATTATTTATTAAATTAAGGTTAATTCCTAAAAACTCCTAATAATTCTTATTAAATTCCTAATTACTCTCATAAAATTTTGTTGCATTCCCAATAAATCCCTTAATTTTCCTTGTCGCTAAAACTCAAGAAAATTCCCACATTTTTTCATGTAATTATTAGCTAAATATTTTCTATTATTTATTTTACCTAATATGAATTTAATTAAGGATTTAATTTTAAAGATGTTATAGAGCATATTCATAGCATTAATTTCACCCTCTTTGCCTTAATTCCCAAGCAGGCCCATCCAAAGCGTCTCTCTTAGTTGAGACCAATAACTTTATGTAATGTGCTTTGTAAGTGTATTCCAAAGATTATTTTTTATCATTTAAATCTGTTGTCAGCTAGCCTAATCTTACCATGCTGATGATTTTTTAAAAAAAAAAATTATTTATATTTTAAAAAATATAAATTTCAAATTTTTAATTTTGATAAAAAATTATTTTAATTTTACTTTATTAATCACATGTTAAAATGCTAAATTAAAACTTAAAAAATACTCTCACCTCTAAATTTTATTCAACCTAGGTTTTTTCCCCTCCCTCTCCCTGCAAAACCCCTCAACCAAATACACCCTAAAACTAAGACTATGACTTATTGGTAGGAAAGTGAAATAAAAAATGAAAATTTTAGATAATATTTATTATATTTTTATAATTACTATTTAATATTATTTATATCATTTTATAACTTTTCTAAAATAGGAGTATTTGAGTTATTTTTTATTTATAAAATTATATTTTTAATTTTTGTTTTTATTACCAATTGAGGCCTAAAGATATGGGTTAGAGATGAAGAAGAGTGAAGCAAATGGAAGACTCCTACCATACTAACATTAGGATATTTGTGGAAGAACCCTTAATAACTTTAGTAAGTTCGGTTGATTGGATTCACACGACGTTGTCTTAATTAATAATGTTTTTATGTTGGTATAAGTATTAGTTAATAATGTTATACATAGAACATGGGTTAGAGATAATCATGTATTGGATTCAATTTTTAATTCGTTCACTTTCTCACTATTTAACACTCGAGACGAATTGGTTTCTCCTCAGATGCTGCCTAACACCAACACAGAATTTTCATGCTCTGCTATAGTTTTTGCCTGTTTCTCTAGTATGGTTAGAAACCCTTTGTCCAAGAGTTCCAACAAATACCTCAGAAAATACAGAAAATGGCCACACTCCCCTTACAAGACCCTATGGCACCACAACTTCGGCCAACATCAAGCAATGCGAATCCTTAATCAAGTAGCGACAACAACGTCAACAATGGCTTCCTCAAACGACGACCTTAACAATCCCTCTCTTCTTTCCACTCTCATCCACTCCTTCAAAACTTATGACTGTGACCCTACCTCTAATGCCTACTATTTTCTCATCAAAACCCTATTCCACACCTCCCGATTACACGAAATTCCTCCGATTCTCGACCAACTCGAACGCGTCGAGAAATTCGAAACACCCGAGTTCATTTTCGGCCATCTTATTAGGAATTATGGTCATGTTGGTAAATTTCAAGAGGCCATTGAACTGTTTTACAGAATCCCCAAATTCAGGTGCATTCCAACTGTTTGTTCTCTGAACTTATTGCTCTCAGTGCTTTGTAGAAATCGAGAATGTCTCAAACTGGTTCCGCAGATTTTGTTGAAGAGTCAGCATATGAATATCCGAATTGAAGAATCGACTTTTGGTGTTTTGATTAAGGGTTTATGTAGATATAACAGGGTAGGCTATGCCATTGAGATACTTCATTGCATGATAGATGATGGGTACAATCTGGACGATAAGATCTGTTCTTTGGTGATATCGTCGATGTGTGACCAAAAGGATTTGACTTATGTGGAGGCTTTGGGTGTTTGGGGAGATATGAAGAAGTTCGGATTTTGTCCTGGTGTGATGGATTATTCCAATTTGATTAGGTTCTTGGTGAAGGAAGAAAGAGGTAGGGATGCCTTGGGTATTCTGAATCAGATGAAAGAAGATGGAATCAAGCCTGACATTGTTTGTTATACCATGGTTTTAAGTGGGGTTGTTGCAGAAGGGGATTATGTGAAAGCAGATGAACTGTTCGATGAATTGCTTGTGTTAGGACTTGTTCCTGATATTTATACTTATAACGTGTATATAAACGGCTTGTGTAAACAGGATAATGTGGAAGAGGCACTTAGGATGGTTTCTTCTATGGAAGATTTGGGATGCAATTCAAATGTGGTTACTTACAATACTTTATTGGCTTCCTTGTGTAAGGCTGGGGAATTAAGTAGGGCGAGGGGGCTTGTGAAGGAGATGAGGTTGAAGGGGGTTGAGCCCAACTTGCATACATATAGGATAATGCTTGATGGTCAGGTTGGTACAGCTGAGATTGCTGAAGCATGTCCTTTACTGGAGGAAATGTTGGAGAAGTGTTTTTATCCACGATCTTCAACCTTCGGTAATGTTATATATGAGATGTGCCAAAAGGGCTTGGTTACGGAAGCACTGGAATTGATGAAGAAATTTGTTGCTAAAAGTTTTGCCCCAGGAGCTAGGGCTTGGGAAGCACTGCTCCTTAATTCAGGAGCTAAACTTACTTATTCGGAAACCACTTTAACTGATTTGGTGAAACCAAACTAACCCCAGTTTTCGAAGTGGCCTGGGGGATAGATCTGATCTCAAAATCTCAAGGACTTCAGCTTGTTTGGATAAAGAGCCAAAGCATAATCAGTTAAGCACCGATAACAAACTAGATTAACATATGCAACCTTCGATCAGTTTGTGGAAATCTGACTTACTAATTGAGCTCACTAATGCTTGTTGCAGAGTTTGCATTTGAGTAACATTCATGGAGCAACTCCTTTTGCAACTAAAATGAAGAAAGATAAATCTGCAAAACTTGGTGAGCAGAATCTGGTAAACAAAGATTCTCTTCTCTTTTCAGGTCTAGGCTCTTCTTGTTGGTGGTGGTCTAGTTACAAGGACACCTGTACTTCATGAAAGAATGTTTAGATTTATATGTTAGGCACGTGAATTTTCTTTCTTAATTTTTACATTCCATATGGAGTAAATTACACTAACATTCCTTGAGGTTTACTGAAATTATTCTCACCTCCCAGCTTGTTTCAGAAATTACCATGACCTCTCATACTGTGAAATTTTGTCGAATACCCCATGTTTAGATTTTCAGACACAAATCCCCTGTGCAGCCTTCCATACATGTTAAGAGACAATGGAGGTTAGTGTGATTTCAAGAAAACCTCATGGGAGGTCGGCATATTTTACTTTTAAAGACTTCTCATTTGTGGATGTGGGTTGCATCTTTTGCACACCCATATGCTCAAGTTGGTCTGGTTGGTAGAATAGCATCTTTGGACTAATACAAACTCGTGCCTTTTTTTATTGTGAAACTCAAATCACTAATGTCCGAGTTAACTATAAGTTCTAAGTATGGATAAATGTCTCTGCATTATTATTTAGTTCACTTTATCTTCCTCCTATTCCCCAGGTCAACTAGGGGGGGAAAATTTCTTATGGAGCTGACTGTCTAAGTGAAAGAAAAGGTATTTGGCTAGTTATGCTTCTTATTATCCTTCTGAGTTGACAGTCAGAATTTTGATCTCATCATACGACTGCTGTAATGTTGACTGCCATGATATGTGCTGAGTCTCACTTTTCCTTTTCTTTCATTTTTACATCCGGGCGAGAGAGACTGAGAGAGTACCAAATTTTCATATGAATTCAAGTGTTGTCTTTTGGAGCAGATGCTTTAAACCATGGTTATTTAGAATGTGCTAGTTGTCACTTGAGTTAGATTTGTAAAATACTCATTACAACCTGCTTCTCTTCTCTTCTCTTCTTTTTCTTCTTTCCTTTTTAACTTTATTAAAATATTATGGAATTAAATTATTTCTGTTATATAATTGCATGCATGTACTGTTCTGTGAGTTGTCAAAGACGCTATTGATTGTTTAGGTTCATCAATGTAATTGATTTCAATTGGTGCCTGACAGTTCTGGGCTTCTTGTATTCAGCACAAGAAAGGCTCCTTTATTACTCTGGATGGTTTTGTGGATTCATAAACTTTTTTGGTCTCTAACCTAGACCCTTGAAGTTGTTTATTCTGTTTCTTATGTGGATAATATGCTTTCGGGCACAGGGGCACGAGACAGATAAGCAAGAGGAATTTTATCTGCTCTTATGTAACCATTATTTTAACAACTTTCCGTGTGTAATGAGCTAATTATTATTATTCTACTGATTTTGATGCACAACACAGTTTTTTTTTAAAGAGCAGAAGGCAAATCTTCAAACTTCGAAGTACCCCGGATGTTGTTCTTCATTCTGCAGTAGCCAAGACTGCCTAATAAGAGGTAAAGATGCCACCTGTAAAAACAAACTTGCTCTGCCTTCTTGGGAGAAATATGTGATGGGCTCTTGAAAATCGCTTGGGATTGAGATTTATACTTGGAGGACACCGCTGACCGTAATACCAAAAAAGAAATATGCGATGGAGTGAAGACAGTCAGTTGTATATTGAAGAGAGAATATGCTGCTGCCCCTGCACTAGAGAGCGCTTCTGTTTCGCTTCTGTTTCATAGTACAATAAATATAAATAATATTGCAACTTGACCATTATATGGCAAATGCTAACCTCCACTATAACCTCCACAATAGTGGAGGTTAGCCATCTCTGCATTTGTGTTATCAATCAAAAGGCCCTTTTTCTAAAACTAAAAATCAAAATGTGTAAATATATTCAAGTCATTTTCTTGTGGAAAGTGTATTGTGAGATGACCTAAATATCACTACGAAGTAACTTGAATACTCTACAGTTATTTTGTCTTTTAATGGAAAAGTGAGGTATTTTGGTTCAAAATATAAATGTGGAGATTGCTAATCTTTACAACAATTCCCATTTTACATAAATTCATTATCTACTTCTTGTGTCTGTGTATTCATTATCTCTTTCCTAACATTACTGTTTGACAAGCTCTATTAGTTAGTTGTGAATGACTAGATGATCCAAGCTTTTGTCTAATTTTGGTTCATATTAAGAATTCATGATCCTTGTTTCATTAAATTCTGCACTGTGTTTAAAATATATTACTGAGTTAAAGCTGGTAAATAATGCTCTACACGTGCAGCTTGCATTGTATTTATAAAATTCAGAGACTAATGAGTAAAATTTCATCTTACTGAATACAGAAAGCTATGAGCTGTCCTGAATGTTTCTGAAAATATTGTAAGAAACTTAGATGGCTTGTAAGGTTTTCCATAGAATCCTAACAAATCGAATGACAACTTTTGATTCAGAGTTTTACAACGATATAACTTGAATATTCTTCTTTATTGTTCAGCTACTGAACTTTGCTTTTTCTCTGAGTCCCTTTGCAATTACTTTCTTTGAAGATAAAGTGATTCTAATTCAGTAATTCTAAGTAATATACAACTTCGAATTGATTCGTCTCCACACAGAAGGGTCAAAGGGCATTATCACAAATACTTAATTTTTTATTAACATATTGTCAAGCTTTTCCGTCGGCATTTGTGGTCTTAACTGACCAAGAGGGAACAAGATGCCTTTTCGAGGATGTTTTGTTCTCTACTATATGATACATTGGCTTTCTGCCTTCTCCGTAATTGGGTAATTTTAGAGAAAGGTTTACTTTCAATCAAAATGAATTTTTTCATAACTGGATGTATTTTAAAATTCTTATTTTACTAATTAGCTATGTTTTACGAATTGAACTAGTCATTTAGTTGGAATAAGGAACAATTTATAATTTAATAATTTGACTATAATTGAATCAGAGTTAAATTTAAATTGATTTTTAAAATATACGTAAAAAGAATAAATATATCTAATATTGTATGATTAAATTAATATATATTGCATAATAATATTTAAAATAAATATAAATATTAAAAAATATAAAAATTAATTAAAGTATTTTACATATAATTGTAAATCTGCGTGAACTGTATTAGGTAGAATTTAATAAATACTATAAATTTTTGTCGCAAAATATCAAAATTTTGATTTAGATTAAAAAAATAAAAAATTAAATTTTGACTAGCTTAATGTCAAATTACTTGATTTTTACAATTTTTGACTAATTTAACTGATTTTTTGCCCACTTGATTGTTAAGATTAATTAGATTGAAATCATTATTGATTCATTGATTTTTTTTTTAATTTGACCGGTTGATTTGGTTTGATTTTCTCAATTACGTTAATTAAAAAATTATAAAAAGAATCTAAAAAATTATCCAATCACATAAAAAGAAGTTTAACATCATAAAAAGTAAAATGTTTGTTTCCTTTACGCTAAGAATGCATATCAACCTTTATCTGCATAAAACTTTATGTCACAAGTCAACCACCTTTTTTTTTTTTTCAAAACAAACTTTTTCTTGTTAGTTGTGTTTTGCCAAACATAACTTTCTCCTTGCGTTCCCTTGACGGTAGACTAAGGGGTAAGATTTGAGTAAAAATATAGATAGTGTCAAAGATTTAAATCTTCTAATGTATCAATAAAAAGCATTTCCCCTTACGTTAATTTATATTACTAGAAGCTGAGTAATTTTTTATTTTACATGATGACGAGAAGGATTAAAATGTAAATCACCCAAATCTTTTATTGTTAAATCACACATAGTAACTTCTATGTTGACAATTTGCATGAGGAAGTGTGCTAGAAATAAAAATGTTATTGTTCAGTCATTACTAAGCAATTTAAACAACAACTTTTGTATAAGTTGGCAATGTTGGTTCCTCTGCATCTTTTAGTTTCAAAATTAAAAAGAGTGAAAATGAAAGATATTAAAGGAGATAGGTAAAAAATTAGCAAAATACTAAAAGCATGTATCATACCTAAATATATACCATCAACTTCCAGCCTTTCTTTTTCCTCTTTTCCAAGCACGACCGTAAATCCATCATAATTCCATTGAATCTGATTTTTTTTTTATAATTAGTTTTGAATATTAGATTTAAATTTCTGTGGATAATCATATCACTAGATCTTTACTTGATGGTATCTCATACCTAAGCTAAGATTATTATTGCTGCAATAATAATTAATCCACTAGTGCTTCAGTGTTTGTGCTTTTCAATTGGTTTTGTGTGGGTCAGCCTTGAAGTTCCCAACCAAAGCATAATTTTTTAGATATTTCTTAATTACTAGATTTTTATATACATAAAACCATAAAACATGACTATTTTAATATTTTAATATTGTATGATTAATATTTTTTAAAAAAAATGTCCTTCGCATGTAATATTTTTATTAAATAATTTTATAAGAAGTGTTTCATAAGTTTTGTCTGGTTAATAGTGTAACCTACCACAACAATTGTATATAAGGACCACATCCTTAGTGTCCATCAACCTCTATTAATTATGAAAATGAAATTGCTTGCAAAACATGGCCACGTCTGCGAGCAAAAAGTAAAGTGGGCATTAAATAACGTGAGTTTCAGCTTCGAAAGCGATTTGTGTGTAGAGGTTGGTCGGAAGCATCACAGCTGTTGTTTTTCTGTTTTACCAGCCAACGTTGGTACCAAAAGTTTCCTTTTCTAGTCAAGTGAAACCAAACAGGGATATGTAAGTATTTTCAAGCGTATGTTATTATAAAATTTTTGTAGAGTTTCGACAAAATATAATATAAGGAGTAAAAATATATATAGAATTTTCTTTTTTTTTGGACTCTATATAAACTTTATAATATTTTAAATGATTCAGATTCAACAGAAATAGAGATTTATACTGTAGAGTTAATGTTACCCACACAACTTTTTAATTAACATAATTGGCATATAACTACATTTGAATTTAACTGGTTCTTTTACAAAGGCTCAAGTAAAATTAGTTGAACTTGTGTAAATATAATTATTATAATAATTCTAAGGGTTACCGTGAGTTTTTTAATGTGCAACATATTATTATTGAGTAAATATTTTAGTTTTTCTTAAATTTAGTATTAGATATGTAAATCTTTCTTCTATTTTAAAAATATTAAATTTATAATTTTTTAACATTAAGTGGCATGTGGTATGTTAGTATGTTAATTAATTTATCAAGTATTTGAAAGATCTATTTATACAAGATTTGAACTAGATGTACAAAATCAGTATCTCTATGTTATTTAAGATATATACAATACATAAATTTTAAAATTTTATATATCTAATATTCAAATATTCTATAAACATGTTTTTAAATACCTAGAGAAGTAAAATGTCCAATTCATCCAAAAAAAAAAAGCACCTAACTTTAAAGTAGACTAGGTTGTAACATGATTCTACAATATAATAGATATTTGTATATTTTTTAATAAAAAATTCACATATAAATATTAGAGAGATTAAAATATCATACTCTTATAATTAATTAGAGGAAATTACACTAAGTTATCCTAAATTTTGATTAAATTACATTTGATATTCTTTTTGTTTAAAATATCATCTAACTTTCTTGATAATTGATCATATATTACATAAACCTTTCTCCTTCAATTCATTTTTTTTCAATGAAATCAATTAACTTTTTACATAAAATACATTCTTTTAAAAAATAAAAAGTTGTCTTTATTGTCATATTAAGAATATAATCATAGTCTCATTGTTAGAGTTTAATACTAATTTAACTAATTTTATTGTCATAAAAGTACAATCTCATATTCTTATTGTCAAAAATAAATAAGAAGAAATGGTTTTGTGATATATATCACTTAGCCTTGGTACAAAAGAGGATACTAAGCATCATTTAGTCGAAAAAGATAATATAATTTACTATATTTAATATTATTTACCTGTGGATACCTAACAAAACGTGACTGTAAAAAAATCCTACAAATGGAGAGTGCAGTTTGGATAGCAGATGATATGCTCTTTCCACTTGTAAATGCTACAATATACTTGAAATAAAATTTAGAGATATTGTATGCCTATCTTGAAGCTGAATGATAAGGTATAAATTTTTGTGATGTCACTCAAAGGTTAAATATGATTCTTCCATGATAAGCACTAAGGAGACTAGTTGGCAGGAGGAAATGGAAACGAGAATAAATAATGCATAAAAAATGATATTATTTAATTGATAAGACATTTATATTATTATTATACAACAATATTTATCTTTTTTATTATTTTTTAATAAGAACACAAGAATTATTTTTATTTATATTCTCATTCAATTTCTATTTTTATATTCAACATTTCTATTTATTAAACAACTTCTAATCCTTGCAAGTGCTTCTAGCTTCCCTTCGTTTTCAACTTTTCCGGGTCCTCTCCATAGGAAACTGCAAATGTAAACATCGCACACAATACCAAGAAAAAAAAGTTTCACACTTTCTCATTATATGATCACAAATCAAATCATCTAAGCATCCTAAGAGCACAGTGTCTCAAGAAAAATGCCATTTTGGTATTTCACTGTAGAGTTTGTCGGTGCAAGGAAACTTCTCTGGTTAATTACAAGAAGAAAGAAAGAAAGAGAAAAAAAAAAGGGGATATTAATCGCTTTACTTATGAGGTCCACATATTTTAATTATTGTTAAGATAAGCAATCTCTTATAAAGCAATTACTGTTTGAGGTGAGGCAAATGACAAATAGGAAGCCAACTTTTTCGGTGTCGTAAAAGAAAATTATAATGAGTGAATAAATAAATAAGTAAGATTTAACTAAATTTTTTTATGCGTTTGCTATATATTTTTTATTAAAAATATAATACAAAAGATATTATTGACTTTTTATTAAAAAAATTTGATATGTCATGATTTTTTTTTGAAAAACTTGATAATAAAATTTTTAAAAATTGGATATAAATTTTTCTGGAAAAAAAAAAACATTTTCATTCTTGACAAATAAGTGTATTTTGAGTTTAGTCGTCCGTCAAATTTTTATTTTATTTTAATGTAATCGCTGATTTATTAAAATAGTTCTAATATTGCCCTTCCATACAATCTCCGTCTATAAACCGACATAGATTTTGGGACAATATTCACTTACACTTAGCACACACTTTTTTTATTCTTTGGGGATGAAACACACTAATTAATCCATATTAAATAAGAAGGACTGCTAAGGAATCATAAATTTAATGAAATTCAAAAAGCTCCCTACATTCAAAGTTCACCTACCAAAACTTAATTTCACGGACTGGGTTGTCTTATGAATTGCGTGCGCTTTTAGGTGTTAATTAACTGGTGCTACATTGACAAAAAATTCAACTCAAGAATCATTAACTTATAAGTTAATAAGAAAATTATACTTTTAGTCCCTATAGTTTTATTTAATTTTTATATTTTAAAAATTTGCAATTGAGTCCTTACAATTTAAATTTTTTTTAATTTAGTTCTTATAATTAAAATTATGTATATATTTTGTTAAATTTTGTCAATATAACTAACTATATACTATCTTAACACTTTGAATATATGTATAATTTATATTAATAAAACAGATAAAAATACATAACAAAGTAAAATTAACATATATATATATGTGTGAGTGTGTCAAATTATTAATAAAAATATAATGATAGAGACTAAATTAAAAATTATTTATACTATAAAAGGACTAATTATAAATTTTTAAATCATAAAGGTGAAATTAAAAATTGAATAAGATTATAAAGACCAAAAATATAATTTTGCCTAACTTAATTTGTGAACAGAAATAGAACAAAAAGATAAGGTAAAAAACATATAAAAGATTAAATTATAAGAAAATAAAATAAGGAAAATATTAAAAATGTTTCTGAGCATAAACTTTTTCTAAAAACTAGAAAAAGTAAGTTTGATTTATGTGCTCCTACATAAGATGTGAGTTAATCACTAAGCAGACATAAGCATCATGTGAGATCCACAGAAACAATAAAGGCGCAATAAGAATTGCTGGGTTTTAATGGAAATGTAATGGTCCTATAATGTGTCTCCAAAATATGAGTGAGAAAATGAGTGTTATCTGTAAGTGGCATCTTAATTAAGACAGGCAAATAATGAAGGTAAACTCTCAAGCAGTCTTATTCCTTATCCGTCCCCATGTCTTCCTCTTATGCCTATATATGCAAACAAAATGGACAGTCCTATTGAAACACTAGGCATCAAATCGCACTCATCTACCCCGCATTTCCAAATTTCAGTTGCTTCATATATAATGTTTTTTAAATTTTCAAAAATTACAGTTGAGGATTTTAAATTAAAAATATTTATATTAAAAATTTTTAAAATTTTAAATTGATTTTAAAAATTTTAAAAACAAAAAATTTTAAATTTAGAGTTTTAAATTGTAATTTTTTTTATACAGTTTACATCTTTAATTTTGAATTCTTAAAAAAATTTTAAAATTTAAAATATTTTAATATAAATATTTTTAACTTTGTAATTATTAATTTTAGAGGTCTGCTCCAAGCAGGTGTACGGAATAGCCAGGCCAGAGTATTATATACATGTGGACTTTTCTGTCTCTTGGGTACATACGCTGGTTTTTACCTCAATGTCTAATTTGAGAACAAAGGCTATCATTTTTTTTTTCTCACAAAACTATTGAGTTTGGTGGATTTACTCTAAGCTGCTTTTTTCGTTATTATTATTATTACTATAAGAGTATTTTTTATGTTAATTGGGCTAAATTTTGTCTTTAGATGATTTTTAAGGGTAATATAAATTTGGGTCATGGGTGTTGATATTCCATCTTGCTCCACAACATTAGCACTAATGCAGGTTGGCTTTGCACTAGTTTTTCCAGTTCTAGATGTATAGTATCATATAGATATTGTCATCTATGTCACACGAATATTGTATCAAAGACTTTAGTAGTATGTTTTGATACATGTTAAAACTTGATGTAATACTTGAGCTATGAGAAGAGTCTTTTTCAAAAGATTAACTTGTTGGATGAGAGTGTCTCAATGCTTAAGTAATAGTTTATATCTTAAATTGTTTCCTTTGTGAGACATATTAAAGGGATTTTTTACAATGATCCTGTGTACTTAAAATTTTATTCATAGAATCTTTTTTAGAATAATCAAATCTAAATTCTTAAAAAATATATTATATCTTTTTATCCATTGAGTAACTACTTAAACTGTATTTGTCGGTGAAGAACAAGAATACGATGGATCAGAGAAACTGTGAGAAAGTGTTATATGCTCAGTTTAACAATTTCACTTTGTCTAATACACTGAGAGAAAACCTGAAAAAGGAAAAAAAAAAAAAAAAAGTTTATAGTCCAAACTGAAAAGTATGTTTTGCGTCATAACTTTGGTAAGTTTCCATCTGATCTCCACCACTTTAAGACTAATAGTCTTGTACCGTACGCATCTCCTTTTGTCTCCTCATGGTAGGACTTTCCTGTAATTTTCTCAGAAAATCCGATGGAAAGATGTCAAGTAAGATTCAAAAATCAAAAAATCAGAAGCAAAATAATGAAGGATTTGACCGCCTAACTTCCATATAGTTCAATTCTTTTACTATTAAGCATAATGACTTGTCGATTTTTTTAAAAAATAGAAGCTATTTTCGTGTTGAATATATATTAGACATTCATACTAAACATTATGTAATACTTTAAATTATATGTGGAGACATTTTAAATTTTATTGTATCTCATGTTCATATTAGTATGAATGGTTCCTAACACGATGTCCTTTAATGAATTTCTACAACAAAATGAGCCTAATATAATTCAAAATTAAAAAAAAAAAAACGATATTGAGATTTTTTTTTTCCTGGTTGTTTTTGTTTCTCCATATCCTATCCTATAATATGAAAAGACCAAAGAAAAAACTTTCCATTTTTTCTGGTCCAAAGGCTTTCTTTCAATTGATATTTCTATGATCTGCCAGACAATATCACTAAATAAGATATGTAAAATCAGTAAGCATTAATTTACAGTGTAAAAGCTTCACAACAATTAATTATAACAAGATTTCTCCATTGCTTAGTTGGTGATGAAAAGCATATTAGTACTTTGGTCGCTTTCAATTAAAACCATATGCACTTGAAGGTGAGGCAACTTCATTATTAGCGTCTCATTAAGAATGACATATTCAGATATTCTACTTATTATAAAAAATGGCGTCTCTGGAGTTACAGCTTTGGTCATCATATTGAACCCCAAAACACCCTAATTTCTGACAGATATTGCCAATACATTTCTTGCATGGCGATCTTTATGCACCATTTGGTTTTTCCCACACTAAAGAGCACTATCTCAACTAAGACGTGTCTTATCCGAACAATCTTAAAAGTACACTCCTTCAAAAGCTCAATGCATTTAGGATTTTACTTCCAATCAAACCAAGTAATGGCAGAGGGCTTGGTATAATTTGTAATATGTATATAAAAGTTTGGTAAAAATTAAGTATGGTCTCTCCAAAAAAAAAAAAGGTAAAGTTCGCATATAACTCCCCGTAAAATTATATAAAGCCCCTTAATCATTTTGTTACTTACTTTTTTTTCCCTTATTCTTCCACTCGTGATATTTACTTTTTTTTTTAATTAAAGTATTTTTTTTCTTCTTTTATCATATCCTATAGTGTTGATCCTCCCAAAAAAATTTTCTGCCTCTGTCCCTGAAACCAAGTTTCGAAGGAGAGATATTTTCTCCTTTTATCAAGAGAGCTAACTCCTCTCTAAACGATCTTAGAATATATTCTTTTATTTTGGTGTGGTGTATTTAGGATTCTACTCCAAAATTCTTTCAGAGAAATCAAACCCAAGTTAGAGATACTATCTTCGTTTATCAATTTAGCTAACTCCTTTGATTTTTTCCTTTCTTGGATGATTTTAAAAGTGCACTTTCCTACGTTGGTTTAATGCATTTAAGATTTTAATTTTAGAGTGTTTCCTAAAGAAAATAAATCTAAATTACTAAGGAAAGATACTATCATTTCTTACCTACTGAGATAATCCCTCTGTGATGTATGTGCTTTTGAGTGAAATGGACAAAGGTAAACCTAGGAGATAGACTACGACTTGCAGCCTTCATCATTCTGATCAAAAAATATAATTAAGCCTTAATCATTGTGTTAATATGACGTGCACTCTTTCTGATTATGACACAACCAAATAGTTGAGAGTCGATAATGATATCCACCATGATCTATTCAAACCACTCATTTCAAATGACGAAAATCTCAATGTTTATCCAATTACTTATACCTCACCTTTATTCAAATTTCTCACAATCTTTTCATCATACAACAAGAATGCTAAAGTTAAAGGACAATGAAGAAGTACGTATCAAAAATAGTACTCACCTTCAAATTCAACAAATGTGGGAGCATCATTCACAAACTAGAATTGGGTCACCAAATTCTGAAGAGCGGCCATGAAACTTTATTCTAATTTCTCACAATCTTTTCCTCATACACCAAGGATGCTAAAAGTTGAAGAGCAATGAAGAAGTACGTACCAACAATAGTACTCACCTTCAATTTCAACTAATGAGTAGAGCATCATCCGGAAATTTGAATTGGGTCACCAAATTCTGGAAAGCAGCCGTTGAAGATCCAAGCTCTCTGCATTTCCCAATTCTCTAAGGTGATGTGGTCATGATGGGGAAGATGGGGACATGAAGAACTAACTATCACCAAATTCTGGAAAGCAGCCATTGAAGATCCAAGCTTTCTGCATTTCCCAATTCTCTAAGGTGATGTGGTCATGATGGGGAAGATGGGCACATGAAGAACTAACTCCCAGAAAACCTCTCTGTCGGTTGAGACAGAAAAGAATGTGATTTTCATGAGTTAGAATCGCACGTGCCCTGCTTCTCCATCTTGCTCAAACATGCACCTTCTTCTTTCTTCTCTGTGACAAAGAAGATAAGCTAGAGAGATAAAAAAAAGAATAATAAGGAAGAAAGGAGGAAATTGCAGCTTTTGTGGTTGAAGCCTACACATTTATAAAAAAAGAGCGAAATGAGAGGGGATGATTGTTTCTAAAGGTGGGTATTGCTGGGTGGGAGCAAGAAATGAAAGGCTTAGTTGGGTGTGGGGCCTAAGAGTTTTTCTGCAATCCAAACAGATTGTTACAAGTCACAAATCACAGGACCATTCATCACTGAGAAAAAGAGTGAATTACTGATATAACCCTAATATCAGGGAACAAGTTTAATTTATGGCCCATTCTTCCAAAGAAATTAATTCATGTTAATACTACCTGAACCGGACTAGACTTAAAAAGAGAACAAAAAATTATAAACCATGTGAGATCCACTCACTAGGCATGTCTTTGATTTTTCTTATAGGTCAAAGCGGTCCTGAGAAGGCTTCAAATGCAGCTGAAGGGTTGATGGATCCTACCGTATAGAAAGAAATCAATGTACTTGAATTATTTAGTCTCAGAGGTTGGTCACATTTATTAACTCATTTTATATTTAAACTGTGGGGCTTGGTGCCGACTCTGCCGTGGATTAAGGAAATGGAATTGTATTTTGGTTAACAACTGTAATTTTTGGCTTGATAGTTAGTGGTTGATCCTAGAGGGAGGTTACAAGTTTGAACTCCAAAGATGTAACAGAAAAGCATGAATCCTCTACTGCTAAGAATTCGTGATGTGCTAAATTATCTCTTGTAATTTATTAAAAAAAGGTTTTTTAAAAAAATTATTATGTTCTCCTATGTGGGATCCGTGCTTGTAATATCAGAATGAGATATATAAGTTTAAACTTGAAAATGTAGTCGATAGGAGATCGTGGGCGTTATAAAGGGTTAGAATTTTTTAGATGAAATTTTGGCACAAGTTGCTTAAATGCAGGTATAACACTTCATTTACCACAGAAAAAAAAAAAAGTTAAAAAAAATAGAGGATCCGTGTCTGTAACTGAGAAGAGATTGATAACATAACTTTTAATCTAACAGTAACTAATAAATGCTTAAAATCCTATCAGTCGTTTTATTATAAGCAACTTGGAGTGAATTACCACAGAAGTATATATTTAGCAGCTTCATCAAGTAGGAGCATGATTAGTACACTCATTTTGTTGATAGATTGGAAGTTGGTTGTGTCCATCAACTCTCTTCATATTCAAATTATGGTGCTTGTCCTCTCATCTACAATAGGTTAAGGACATAGAAGTACGCTTGGATTAATAACTATAATTTATAGTCTAATAATATATGATTGATCCTATCAATTAATATCAGAGTAAGATTATAAATTCAAACTTAAAAATGTAACCGAGAGGAGATAGTCGGCATTGTAAAAGGTTGGAATTTTTTAGATGAAATCTTGGCACAAATTCCTTAAATACAGTTATAACACTTCTCATCTACCCCAAAAAAAAAAAGGTGAGAGAGAGAGAGAGAGGAAGGACAAAAAAAAAACACTTGTGCTTGAAAATGGAAATTTTCTAATATCGTAAAATAGAGAAGAAAACAGAAAGTGGAAAGTCCAATTTCCACACTCTTCTGGGTTTTCAAGACTAGGACTCGTTTATCATCAATCACACACAGATGTGGCCAAAATGGAAAATGTTGTCATTTTCATACTCTGTGTGATACATATATAACAGAGTAGGTATTATTCTTGAGATTAAAGCTATGGCTCCTTTAACAACTATAACTGCCAAATTTATTGTGCTAATTGCAACTTGCACAAATTGCAGCACGCCTTGCCTGCGTGAAAATCACAAGAATCTTGCCCTTGTTTAAAAATCATAGAGCCATATCTCTCTATGTGACTTTTATAAATATTTACATTATATCAGAGACACCGTCTAATCTCATGAAAGGGATGAGATCGACCGAGCATAAATACTTCAAAAAATATTCCTGTATGCATTCGATGTGTCAGATATTCATATTAAATATGTCTCTTCACATTATCATGTCACCATAGAATTGTCTCACTACAAATTTTTCTCACGTCCATAAACCCAGATGCTGCCTGCCACAGAACATGCCTACTTGTGTGTCATAACCAGAACGTTGCTGTCTGAATTTTGGCGACATATTGTTTCTAACAAGATCACAATAACTCAAGAAGAAGAACAGGAACAAGAACAAAATATTTATTTAAAAACATAAGAAGTACTGTTATAGACATGAGACACAACATGATGATATTATTTTTTTAGTCATTCGTAAAATTATCTTTTTAATTTAATCATTTATAAAATTTATTTTTTAATCTAGCCTCTCACAAATGGATGTTGCTTTATTTAATCCCTTACAAATAAAACTGTTATCAATAATATTCTTTTATCAAATTGAAAAGTATCTATATGTGAAGAGATTACTGTTTTATTTGTGAAATGACTAAATCAAGAAGTATTTATATGTGAAGAACCAAATTAAGATCATAGTTTTATGAGAGATCAAATTAAAAAATACTTTATATGTAAATGATCAAATTAATGAAGTAATTTTATGAAAAACTAAATCTAAAAAAAAATTCTTATTTGTAAAAGATCAAAATAAGATTTTACTCTAATTTAAAATGTCGTGCTGTATATGAAACATTATCAAGCTTGAAGGTTAGCAGACAAACTAATATAACAAAATATCATGCTTTAGTCTCTTTGCAAATCTATTTAATAGCCTCAGAAGATCCCATACAAATAAAATGGGTACATGGGGAATAGCAAACAGCTGGTTGTGTTGTGTGGCTCCTCCTGTTAACTTTTTTATTTTTTATTTTCCCTTATGGCATATGATTCTTTTTCTTTTTCCTTCTTCATGAGGAAGGTGATGTGGATGTAATGTGATTTTAAAGCTTCATGGTTGTCCTTACTGTTTATTTCACTAGACCCACTCCCCTTCAATTGACCTATTGTGTCTCTTTCCAATTCCACTTCCCTTATGACAAGGCCATACAAACTTTTCATGACCTACTAGTAGGGAGAATGTAAATAGAAAAAAAGAATCTTTTTTTCCCCTCTCAAAGACAAAGTCCTTTAAGTGTGATTATGCCACTGATCTCTTTGTTTTCTTTGAGGAAGATTCAAATAAACCTCGAAAAAACTAGGTCACAAATTTAGAGAGGAACCAATTAGGGTACGGGTGCTCAGTCAAAGGTTTAAGAAGCACAAATATTGACACAAGGATAAGAAACGAGATGTTATAATATTATAACATGACAAAATATACAAGACAAACTCTATTTTGGTCTTCCACAGTCATGTTTTTATTTTCATTTTAGTCTCACATTTCAAAATTCGTCTAATTTATTTCCTTTATCAATTGCTACCTTTGTTAACAGATTTAGTAACATGATATGTTTTCCTGAATGCGACATCGTTAAATGACAACCAAATATGATTTTTGCCATGATATCGAAATGGGCATTTCATTCCCTGATTTAAATCCTTTTCACACGGGTTTAAATAAGCTCATGCCATTTTCGAGCTTCTTTGTCGAGATTCGAGGGGAAAAAAAATTATTGGTTAAAGATTTAAAATGGGTAAGAGAAGCGATAAGACTTGTATGGTGCTGGAGTGAGTCATTTGATCAGTCACTGTCCGCTAACAAAGTTAACGATTCACTAATAAAGAGATCAAATTGCGCAGATTTTGAAACGTGAAAAACTAAAAAAAAATTATAAGGAATCAACTTGAGAATTCGTTTATTAGTTTCTCATCTTAGTATGCCGACACAATAATAATTTTTTTTTTTGGGCGAAAACAGTCTCTAGGCCTCCTCTTACGAATATGAGTCGATTTTTAAAGTATCAATATTTTATATACACAGGTGAACAAATAACTAGCAAGCTAGCAGACATCCATGGTAGCTGAGGATGAAGATCAAAGATCAAAGGAAATCTCCTGTAGCCTATGAGATAGAAAGAGGAAGCAGTGATGTTTATCTGGATCAATTAATGGTCCTGGAAGAACGGAGAGTGAGGTCACTAACCACGAAGGAAAAAACACTATATATGCAGACACAATATAGATGTCCTTTCCGGTGTATATAGGATCCCATAATATTTGTTTTTTGTAATATAAATTGTAGACAAAAGTTTGATTTGGAAAAAAGAACAGAAAAAGAAAGTCTCTGTGCTGTTTCACACCAACACACGTAGATGTGCTATTCGTTTGTTTTGGCTTCACCAAAGTGTCATAATAAATGTTAAAGGGCATTGGTGGGACATGTTCTTTCTCTTCCATCACAATCTCTTGAGGACACATGCTGCGTGTGAATTGTGAAATATAAAGATTAGTGCTTCAGATTTTTTTTTTTTAATCTTTTATATTTTGGTCCTGCATGTGTCTCTGGTTCATACACTTTGGATAGAAAACCCAACCATGGTATGGCAGTAACCAAATTTGATAGTGAAAGCCAACCCTAGAATGGAGTACCATCACTGCAATACTATGTCCTAATTAAGAAGAATATATGGAATATGGATACTGAAAAAATTCTTCTGTACATCTGATTAAAAAAAAAAAAAAGGAAGGAATATCAATTAAAAATATAAATGTTAGGCATATTTTTTTAGATTAATCTCGAATATGTTTGTGTATATTTTTATGATTAACTTATTTTATATTTTGTTTGGAATAAACTAATAATTTGATTCTTGAACTGTTAGATCTTTATATTAATATAGTTATAGTTCTTAAAGCTAGTGAATAAACAAATTAGTCTTTAAAAATAAAAAATCTATTGCATGTTAATTTTCTTAGAATTCTTAAATTATTTGGCAAAAATGGATAATGAGTTTGTAATATATATTTTTTGGTACAAAATGGTACATTTATTGATTTTTTCAAACTGAAGCTGAATATACTAAGTAATTTAAGGACAATATTATAAATTTATTATAATATTTATAAACTAGCTATATTTAAGAATCTTTCATAATATTAACACAAATACGACACACAATAATATCACAAATACTACGATGTAATAAAATTTAAAATATTTATGTATAAATCATAGTATCATATCATATTTAATATTGCAATACGGGTGTTTTAACACAATAATTATGACTTTATTTTTAAAATATTTAATGGGGTATGGCTAAACAAAGTGGCATTATAATTTAATTAATCATATAGTTAATAGTTTAACGGTCCATATACATTTGGGCTGCTTTTTTCGATGGTATTTGGTGTCACATGCTTGATGATATGTTAGGATGCCGCCTATTGACCTGGCATTCCACTCCACTGAGACACTGAAAGGGATGTGAGTAGAAGAAGACAGTATTAAACAAATAAAAAAATGAGATAAAAGAATAGGAATATGTGAAAAGAAAGATACATTTTGGAATGCCTTTTGGGATTTACAATTATATTATCTTAGACATGTCAATTTTGTAATCCACTCTTGACATCACATTCTATAAGAAATTAATGAATTAATTAATTAACAAATAAAATTAGCGGTTTATGAGGTGTTAGACGGAAAAGTAGGCATGTTTAATGGGCA
The DNA here is from genome assembly GCA_032878935.1 of Erythrophleum fordii. Lineage (NCBI taxonomy): Eukaryota > Viridiplantae > Streptophyta > Magnoliopsida > Fabales > Fabaceae > Erythrophleum > Erythrophleum fordii. Next base: position 4,701,364 of record JAVQMF010000048.1, on the reverse strand, counting down.
TATCACTCACAAGCACGATGTGTAATAGTGGAGTCACATAATAAAAAATTAACAATATTTAAGTAGGTCAATTAAGTGGGAATTAATTAAACTTTTTGGGAGGCCTAAATCTTCATAACAACATCCTGTGCCTATTTATTCATTGCAAGGGTCGAGTGGTCAATATTCAGTGCTGCCAACTAACATAGTTTAAGATCTAATTACGGGGCCCCAATATTATAGTTTCAATACATCTTTCGTACAGTCGCACTCACGAGTTTATATTTTTTATAATCATAAATTAATACAGTAAAAATTAAAAAAAAAAGAAAGAAAGAAATGAATGTGAAAAGAGAAAGTGGTATTCGTACACATTATTTTCTTTTTTGTGTTATTTTCTTTGACTGCATGATTGTATGATTATAGATTATTCAATTTCTCATACTCACATCTTTAATTTGACATTGTGATTGTTTTAATTTTTTTTTACTATGAGTGATAATTAATAAGATACTTAAATGTGAGTGATAATTAATAATAAAAGAAAAGATAATGTTTTATTGAAACAATTTATTTAGATTTTTTTAACTCTCAAACATTCTATGAGAGACTCTCAAAAAATTTTCTTGTAATATGAAAAAATTGATCTAATTAGAATTAGGATTTATAATATTATATATAATCAAATAATTCACGTTTACTTTCACTATAAAACCAATTTCTTGAGGTTACCATTGTGATTCTAAATAAATAAAATGAATTGCTTGATGAACCAAGTTAATACTTAGACTTTGGCCTACTTTTGTAGTACCAACTTTTTTCCCAATCGAAGCCCCCAAAAAGCTAAGATTATATATGCATATGGATATTTAATTGATGAGAATATATAAGTATTGGTCACCATTTAATTTTTTAATTTAACGAAGTTCTTATACACAAATTAATCTCAATATATATATATATATATACATAACGTTGTACAATTCTTTTTTTTTTGGTTAAATTCAAAACCTAATCCACTAATCTTCAATATGGGTTAGAGCTGGACACAAATCAAGCTAGAATAGATATTGATCAACTTAATTTTAACCGAGCTTCAAAATAAAATTTGATATCTAGGCCGAGTTAGGTTGATACTTCAAATTGGTTGAGTCTTTTTATAAATTTTTTATTAAAATTATAAAATAATTTATAAAAAAATTTTATATAAGTTTATGTAAAATTATATTTTGTTTTTAGAAAAATTAAAATTGTATATAACTTTTTAAATATTTTTAAAAAATTATATGACCTAACTGAACTTGGCCAATTCAATCAATAAGACCAACCATCACCCTAAATTTTATTTTTTAAATTCAACCTAATTCAACTGAGCCAAAACGGAGCGCGTTGAGTTTGGTGAATACCCTATTGAAGAGTGATCGCTTTATATCTTCTTCAAAAACTTTCAATAAAAAAATATGGCTCACCAGTTAAGCACTTTGCACCAGCATATCGTCACGGTAGCGCAAGCAGGTCGAGAAATCTGGGTTCATTTTCCTGCAAATGGTATAACTGATTTGACACTGAGATTATATGAAATCATGTAGCTTTTTTAAAAGTAGGGAATGGAAGAATTTTCAACTTAAATGCACGATTGATTGTTATTTTGTCTAATCAAAGGAGAAAATTAAAAGTAAAAAAGGGCAGGAAAAGATGATTCAAAGATCTAATTTTTCTTGTCAGTAAGGGGATATAGTCAAATAGATACTGCAAAATTAGAATTATGTAATGCGTGACCTCACCATCATAATGCTAAATCAACATTAATATGATAAATCATGTATTACTTAGTCCATGATGGAGATAAAACTTTTAGAACCTGTCATATAAAGGATGTTACACGTTTCTGCAGAGCATAGGCTAGCCTTTTCCGAGTTAGCTGCATATTTCAATCAATACTTTTCAATGTTCGCATGTAGAAGTCAGTTTCTTTTGCAGTACAGGCATGTATACCTTTCTCTGAGTCACTCTGATGTTTCCATGAATAAGACCAAATTTTGTTGAGGGCTTCAAAACCTAATTGATTATTCTAGCTTATGTGTTACACAATCAATGGTTTGAAATATAAGCGTAAATTGAGATTTCTTTTGCAATTTGTTTCAATTTAATTTTTTACAATTTCAACATTTTATTTCAATCTTTTAATTTTTTTAATATGAGTTGAATAAATTACTCAAATTTCTCATGAGTTTTATTAAAATTATATATATTTTTTAAATAAAAAGTTACTATACACTTTACTTCAATTTTAAAATTTTTTATTAAAATATTTTTTATTAACCTAAATATATATTTTTAAAAAACTGAAAAAAATTAAATGAAGGCTATTTTGATTAAAAAAAAATTTAAAATTAGACTGGAATATAAGATAACTTTTATTTTAATAAAAATTTTTGTATATTAAAAAAAAGTCTATATAATTTCATCAAAACTTATAAAAAATTTATATAATTTACTCATATTATTTTAATGTTAAATCTATTAACAGATAGATAATTAAAAAAACCTGACCTGTCATAAAATTAATGTAATCGTTAAATATTTAATTATTGAAGATGTTAATAAGAAACACCAGATTTCTATAATATTGTGGCCGTTAAGTTAGTTTTGAAGATGTTTATATGGCTTGATTTAAAATTTTAAAATTAAGATTTGATTAGGTACATAAATTATAAAATAAAAAAATATAAAGGAAATAATATTCATGACACTGTAAAACAAAAGTTAATATAGTTGATTAATTGAGTTGAATAATTTACACAAAGTCGGAAAGATATTTCTCATATTTTTGAGAGAGAAAACATAGAACAAGAAAAGAGATAACTTTGGGTTGTTCTCTGATTGTTGTTTTAAAATATAAAAAGTAAAAAAATAATTTTTTAAAAATTTGTATAAAGAAGCAATAGTGTCAAAACAGATTTCTTTTGTTTTAAAATAAAAAAAAAACCCTTTTTGAAAAACGAAATGAAACAGACTCAAATAATCATTTTATGATTTGATTGATTGTTCTCATAGTAAGCGCTAAATCAATTGGTTTATAGATAATTTTTTAGGTAAATTTATTACAAATAAATATACTAAATTATATATATAATGGGTATTTGCAAAAATTATATGTATACATTCAAATATAAAAATAAAAAATAGATATGGATCTAGGTTTTAAAAGGGTGATACCTACCTTCTCCCAGACTTGCACTGTGTGTTACATACATACATACATATATATATATATATATATATATACATACATACATACATTGAGATCACAATGGAGGCTCTAAGTCAAAATCCTAGCCGTCCCTTTCCTCAATTGTCCCTCCCAATTTGCCTGCGCTCCCTGTGACGGTGCTAGCATTAACACACGGTCACAAACCCATGAGCTTCTCCACCAATGAAAATTTGAATGAAAAATTTGTAGTTGTAATATTTATGTATTAGTCATTATGTTGAACACATATTCAGAGTAAAATTGAAATTAGATAATTTCAAGTTATGTTAACTGTGTATATAAATAATATCAATGGTTGTGAGAATTTTTTTTGGTGAATTTATATGAATACATTTTATATAAATGAGTTTTAACTTGTAAAAAAATTATTATAAAATTTCTTTTGGTAAATAGGTGGTCCAACTATTTAAGCACTTAACAATTAATAATGAAGGGGTGAAAATTGAGTTTGTTACCCTTTGGGCTTTGGATTTGGGGATAGGAAAAATATTTTCCTTCAAGTTTGGGGACAGACTATAATACACTCTCTATAATTATCCCTACATAAGATTGGCTTAGTCATTAAAGTAGTTTGCTTTTTATATTTTTCTAAATGCACCCTTAGTTGCAGAGGGTATGCCATAAAAGTGAAAATCTTTTAGAAGGGGACTTAATTTCAACGAATGCATAAACTGACTCAAAAATATTTTTTATCGATTTAAAAAAAAAAACAGAACACATACAAAAGTATGTTATAAATTTTATTGAAAAGTATAATTAACATATATATATATATATATATTTGATCTATTTAATGTTATATAAACCGAGTAACACACACGCGTGCATGCATGTTGTAAATTTTATTGAAAAATATAATTAACCGAATATTACCTTTTTTTAAGGGTTTTAAACATCCTTGCATAATTTCCACACACAAGAATTTAAAACCTTGAACTATTATCCGATGAATTTATTGTGTCTCAAGTGTATTAATTTTTATCCTATTGAGATTTAATTATTAATCATCAAATCTACTTTTTTTTAAACACAATCTAATAGATGATAAGTCTGTCTAGATAAGATACCTTGCATAAATTCCGCAAAATTCACTTAATTATATTTAGTTAACGTTGTAATTAACTAGGTATATGATACTACAATGTATTCGTATATGATTACCATAGTAAATAATAAACAAAATTAACCTATTCATAATCTAAGAATATTATGTAACCAGCAATGAATAAATATTCATGTGTCATATTTTTATTGAAAATTTAATTATAGACACTTCAATAAGTTTAATTTCGTCTAAACAAATAAGAAGTTTAAATAAAGCTCTTCAAATATTATATTAAGTTCTTTGATCAAAATACAACATTCAAAGGAATTTTTTTAAAAAAACCTATCATGTAACATTAAATTATAAAAAAATTTATATATTATCTTTTATTAAGAGAACCGCAAGCATTTAAAATGAGTTTTGTCCTTACTAAAATTGAAACCCCACCAGAATTGGGATGGCCATCCAAAAAAGCAAGAAAGGATATTCCTTTCAGTCGAAGGTTGCTTATAATAATAATTGAGTTGTTAGAGAGGAAAAGGCAAGTCATTTCAAGGAGGAAACTTGGATTGCAACCCATCGAGAAAATAATGTCACAGCAAGAAATTAAATCAAAGCAAAGCCACGTTTGTACAAAAAGGGATCAAACCCTACTAAAACAATCTTCACCGTCTCATCTCTCCTATCTCTTTACAGGTTCGTGGGCTTCTTGACTACAACTATCACGTTATTTCATGAAACACATTCACAAATAAATTTGTCTTGCAAAATTTTTTTTAAAAATTATTATATTATGTTTATTATTCCGGTCAAAATTACGATGTAGAACCAAAAGAAATCATTAGGGGAAGAAAAGGATCTTTATTAAAGATATGAGAGTGCTAGAAAAAAAAAAAGGCTTAAGGTAAATTCAAATTTTGAATCTCTTCATCGGCTATGATAAAACTTCTATTTATCTTATTTTTAAAGAAAAGTTAATGATAAAACTCAAATCAGATAATTTAATAGAGCTTGTAAAAATTGTCTCACCAAAATAATATATTGTATAGCACTATTTTGAGCTATACTAATTAAGACATATTGTTGTATTAAGATATTATATAAAACTTATAAATTTAAAGTCATTAGTTTTGTTTGTGTCTCGATAAAGAAGATGAAACTATTTTAAATTTATGAAACTTTTGTATTTAGAAGGCTTCTATAATAATTATGTATCTTATTACTAATTTTTACTTATATATAAGCGTGATTTATAAGTAAGGTGATAAATTATCAAATGTAGTACAAAAGCCAATCAAAGGGGTAGAGGACAAATAGTACTTGCACATATCTTACATGATCATCACTTTGATTTTGTGCTTTTCATCTTACAATGAAACTTGGCCATCCTTAATCCATTTATGTACATGCATTAACTACGCACTCAATTTGGTGGTCCTGCTTGCTCCCACCAAATGAAGTGCCCAATTTAGTTCAAACACAAAGATTATCTTATTCTGATTTTGATATACCACTTACATGCTGCATGCTTGTTAACTTTTTCACACTAAAATTAAACTTAACTTGTCAAATTCATGTCTCTATCTCCAACTAATAGCTCTATCATGTTTCTTCGCAGACAAGGCTTAATTTAATTATTAAGACCGAATTACATCGTTATTTTTGGGTTCCCTTTGTCCCCGTCATTTTTTTATTGACAAGCATTTTAATTAAATAATAATAATAAATGTATAATTTTTTAATAAAGATATAATAAATATACAGTTTAATAAAGAAATTATATAATTATTTGTCAAAACTATGTATTTGTCATATTTTAACAACAAAAATCTAACAATAAGGATACAAGAAATTGCATATAAGTATTTTCTTTTTACTAATTGTAATGTACCTTATTTTAGGACTTTAATATATTCGTCTTCTAGATTTATTTCCATAAAAAAAGACTACTGTGTTTTCTTCTGCATATCTTTACCTAACACCAATGTAATTATTTTTAGGGGCCTTCTTTATACTGTAAAATTGATTAAGCAACTTAATGATAAACATTTTTAAAAATTTATAAAAATTTTTAAATTTTTGTGCTGCCAAAATTTTTGTTGTCATTGTGCTACTATATAATAAAAAAGAAAAACTACATATGACATTTCTAATTACAATTTTAGTATTTGAACTTTTAAATGTAATACTTTATTTCCAAAATTATCACAAGACTAAAATTGCTAAAGTATCAGTTAAATGTAACGTTTAAAATTATATGATTTGTCACGTTATTTTTAGGCATTAATTTTAATTTATACGTAATATTTGCATTTTCTTTTTGTAAGAATTCAAAGAGTAAAGTGTTGTATTTTGAAATTTAACTATTAAAATTATAATTAGGTTATAGTTCAAACGTGTTACATGTAAAAGCAAGATAAGACAATAATAGTAAAAAAATTATTAATTACTTGAAATGCTATAATTAGTATATATGTATTGTGATATTCTAGTTTAATTCGAAGGTTAAATTATCAAATGAAACTTCATATATAGTTTTATTCATAGCTAAGTGGACCGGCCTGGGCAATCGAACTGGTGACCAGCCAAACTGGAGTTTGGATCGGTCTAAACACTTATTGGACCGTTTTATGCATATGTCTCTGCTCTGGCTTGGAATTAATTGGTAGTTTTAGGGGCTTGTTTAATATGTTATATAAGATTTGATAATATAAGTTAATATAATATATTACAAACTTATAATTTGTTTAGTACATGTAATATATTATATAAGCTTATATATTATATTTCTCTTATACATTAAAATAATGTATAACTTACTTATATCTTGAGGTATGGAATTAAATTTAATTAAGTTTTAATATATAAAATCTTATCAATATTTGTTGATTTTAACTCATTATCTATGAGGATATTCATTAACTAGGTTGGGTTGAGTTTTAATCTAACCATAAAAAGGTAATCATAAGCTGAGCATTAAAGTAGCCTAATATTTAGCTCAATTTTGCATTAGGCTTCTTTTTCTAAACTTAATACCTGAACCTAATTGGGTTTAATTAATACTAATTAGGATTAGGTTAGTTGGGTCATTTTTAAATTTTTGATAAAAATTATAAAATGATCTTAAAAAAATAAACTTTTTTATATAAGTCTTTATAAAATTACATTTTACAACTAACACATTTTCATATCAGTTCTTATAAAATAATTTTTTTTAAAAAAAATTAATAGGTTTGGAATAGACCATACAAAAATTGATTTAATATTGAACTCAATCTAATTAATTTAGTATGAAACTAGGTTAGATTAGTTTATCAAGTTAGTTAAGCCATTTTTTTTCTTAATGTTTAGTAAAAATTATAAATTTACTATTAAAAAAAACTTCATATAAGGTTTTATAAAATTATTGTTTGCCCCTTAAAAAAATAAAATTTTCATATAAATCTTTATAAAATAAATATTTTTTAAAAAAATTCATAGGGTCAGGTTAGATTGGCTGCAATTGCTTAACATGGCCAACTAACCTAGTCGGCGTAAACAATTTTTTTAGTTATTCAGTCTGATGTGAGTAAGCAGGATCAGGTTGCCCAAATCGAGCGGTTGTTATGCATTATATTTAGTCATATTCACCTATATTTTCTTTCTAAAAAATAATATAATATAATAAATTTAGATAAATATAATATTTTTTTTAAATAAAAAGTATTTTTGTTAAAAAGGTTGATTTTTATCATATCCAATATTATACAATACATCACCAAATAAATGATAATATTATCTTATATAATACATTATCTTATACAACATCATACCAAACATTATATAATTTTAAAATTTTATCAGAACTTATCTTATTAAGCCATATCCTATATATCATATCAAACGAGCCCTTAAAAAAACTTGGTGACTTGAAAACCCAATGACCCGATAATCTTAATACTATAACAAACTTATGGCTTGATGCTTTTATTTAGTGGAGGAGGTTATTTAAGTTTTAAGGTTTGAATTTTGAAGTTGTTATTTGAATTGAATATGTCACTTTATTATCTTGACTTAAAAGTTTGTAAATTTATTGTTTTTTTAACATTTAGAATCATCATTTCAATAATTTGAATCATTTATATAATTTTTAATTATCTTACCAGTTAAATTAGTGACTAGATAGTCAAACTAGTGAACTAATGAATTGAAACTTTTATTAGGTCAATGACTAATTTAATTATGATGATTATAACTTTTAAGCTTTAGTTATATTTTTAGTCCTTTTGGTTAGTCTCTTTAATTTCAATTAGAGTAATGTTATCCTAGGAAAAAAATTAAAGGCAGTTTAGTAAGCAGTACAATTAATCTAAAATTATACATATATTTTTTAATTTTTATTGAAATTATATAGATTTTTTTTATTTTCAAAATATATACAAATATCTCTTGAAACAAAATACTCTTTATTTAATTTTTTATTTAAAAAATATTTAGATTAATTAAGGGTATTTTAGTTTAAAAAAATTAAAATTGAACTAAAGTATGAGGTAACTTTTTATTTCAAAAAAGACTTTATATATATTTTAAAAATCAAAAGGAAGAATGTGTAATTTCAATAAAATTCATAAAAAATATTTATAATTTACTCAAAAATAAACGCACTACAATTGCCGGCCCAACTCTCTGGATAGGCCCATTTGGATGGACTCGGTGAGCTTAGGTTCTCGGCTACACTTCAATGGGCTTGGCCTAGTCGTCCATCATTGATTTTACCTTGGGCCAGTTACGTCCCTTAATATTGGAGGTGTACTCTCATGAGCAAGATTACATCCCTCATTAACGTATATAAGAATTCTTTAGCAAAATTTCACACGATCATTTGTAGTTGATCAAATAAAAAATTTGTTGGACTAAATAAAAATCAAATAAAAATGTCTTACATTACCTCTGTTTGCATACATACAAATTAAGTTTAAGTGGTATGACTTCAAGAGGTGTATGAAAATTATCTCTCATGATAAAAATTTGAAGTAGCCCTTCATATCAAATAATGAGAGTCATCATATCCCAAACAAAAACGAAAAAAGAAAAAATAGTGATTTATTAAATTTAAAGGTAAAAAGACAAGTCTGGTTTTACCCCAAAAAACAAAAATGGACAATTCTTGCATTGTACAAATTTTCAAACTACGGCCAAGGTACTTCGACTTTAAACAACATCATTCATTCTAATGTTTTCTATTTTCCCCAAAAAATTGGTGTTTCTTTATGATGAAAGGTAATTTCCCATGTACCAAAAGTTAAGCCAAAGATATATATGCTTGTATTTAGGGTAAATTGTTCTCATATGATATATTTCAAACTACATAGTTTATATATATATAGACACACAACAAATATTAAAATGTCCTTAAAGATTATACTACTTTATTTTATTTATATTTGTTGGAAAAATATATTTTTAAAATTTTCATTTAATATTATTTATTTTGTTTTGAAAATCATAAATTTAGTTTATCTTAAATTTTAAAAATGGACTATTTTATATTAGTAAAAATATATATTTAATATTTGTTATATTATAAATAATAAATATACAGGTATTTTAATCAAAATGAATGTAATTATAATTTATCTTTTATTGCATAAAAGATTAATATAATACATTTTTTGATTTAAAAAAAAAAGAGAGTATAATTTTTTAAAATAAAAAAGGTTAATATAATTTTAACTATTTCTCAAGGGAATAAACAATAATTTACCATTGTATTTAATGTTGATATTCAAGTTACCATATACTACTTATAAGATTCTTAATTTTGTTTGATATAGAGATATTTTTAATTTAAAGTAAACTATTATATTAGTCAGTCATCAATTTAATTTTAAAGGTTTATTGTCATCAATTTATTTTAAAAAAATTTTAAAAATACATAATTTGAATCCTAACCCTAACTCACTAGAACCAAATTTGTCCCAATAATTTGTGAGTCAAAATTAAAATAACCATTTCTAAAATATTGAGACTAAATTAACGACAACAACTCTAAATTGGTTATGGTAGCATCTTTGGATTCATATAAAACCATGTAAAATAAAAAGAAAAGAATTAATGATACCCTAAAACGACTAGCCGTTTCTAGAATGCAATCAAACGAGCAGTCGTTTCAAGAATTTCCATAGGCATCGGATGAGCGCAGGTGGAGTGTAGAATGAGTCCTTTCGTTTTCTTCTTCAATTTTTATTTCCATTAGCTTCTGGCGATTCAGAACGCGGTTATACCATTCCTTTCTCTCCAAACTCTTTCAAAGTCTCTCTCTAGAGGAGAGAGAAGGATACCATCGAATCAATGGCCGATCACATAGCCAGAGGACAGGATCTCGAGAAGAAAGCGGAGAAGAAGATCAATGGTTGGACCTTATTCGGCTCCAAATACGAAGATGCTGCTGAGTTGTTCGAGAAGTCTGCCAATTCCTTCAAACTCGGAAAATCTTGTTCGTATCACTTCCTTGTCCCGTATCTTCGCTTCTCTGCATTCTGTCACTGTCTTGGTTTTAGTTTGATAGCTGAGAAATCGATTTTTTTTTTTTTAAATTCCAAACTTGAACAATTTGAATTTCCAAGTTTTGGGGTATCATACTTATAGACTAACTTAAGATTTATTAAAAGCTACTTGTGAGAATTAAATGTATTTATGCTTCTTTCAAACTTTTATTCAGGGGACAGAGCAGGGTCAGTCTTCATCAAATTGTCGAAGTGTCATCTGAAGGTAGAAATGTCAGCATAATATGTCCATAAGCCTATTTTGTGGTTTGTGCCACTTTTTTGGGTTAATTTGGCTGTCCTTTGCAATTATATATACAGTTAGATAGCAAACATGAAGCTGCAGGTGCTTATGTGGATGCTGCCCATTGCTACAAGAAAACATCCCCAAAAGGTGCTTTGTTACATAGAAGAGTTTAACCATTAAGTAACAAATATACTCATGGAGATTTGCATAAACCTGGAATCCTACCTACTTCAATCTTTTCTGTTTATCATTCATGTGCCCGGAGTTGTAGATCGATACTTCAGAAGATTAGCTATATTTTTGGAAATTTAGTTTTTAAATCAGTATTTTAATATTTTATTGGTTACAATTCTCATTGTGATTCCAAAAGTTTAAGCTAAAACTTTGTTGTGTCATGTGTATGAAGGAGCTATATCATGCTTAGATCAAGCAGTTAATATCTATACTGAGATTGGTAGGCACAACATGGCTGCCAGATACTGCAAGGTACTTTTTATTTGAACATAACATTGTACCATTCCATACTTTGCTTCTCCTAGTTCTCTGATAACTCTATCATAAGTGTGTTTTGTCATCTTGCTGCCTTCCGTAATTAATTTGTACTGTTGCTACAAGGTCTAATAATAACAATCATGAGAACTGGCTGTGTGGTGGATTTTTCCTTTTTTTTCCCCCCTGAATTTAGGAAATTGGTGACTTATACGAACTTGATCAAGACATAGGGAATGCCACTTTATATTTTGAGAGGGCTGCTGAATTTTTTGAACTTGCGGATGCAACAACCTCTGCTAACCAGTGCAAATTGAAGGTTGCACAATTTTCTGCTCAACTTCAACAGTGAGTACTTTTCTGCCTGCTTTTTGTAATGTACTTTTCCACTACCATGATGAAAATTCTGCTCATTTAACTTCTTTTTACCTGTCAGTCCTCAAGATTTTGCATATATCTTTGGAATTCCATCTAGTTGTCATCCTTGCAATGCTAAAAGCTGTCATCTAATTGCACTTGGGTTAAATATGCCATCTGAACTTTTTTTTGCGCATATTTTCCTGTATCTATAGAAATGTTTTATCACCATTTAAAATTATGGATGTAGTGAATAAGAAGCATGTAATATTGAAGTATATTGATCGACTTGATGTTTATCGATTACCAGATATCAGAAGGCAGTAGATATATTTGAGGATATTGCCCGACAGTCACTGAACAATAATCTACTGAAGTATGGAGTTAGAGGACATCTTCTTAATGCTGGCCTCTGCCAGCTTTGTCGAGGGGATGTTGTTGCAATTACCAATTCCTTGGAGCGATATCAGGTCTTTTTAAAGTTTTTTTCCCCCTTATTTAACCTGATATCAAAATTTTATTGGCACACATGTGTATAACATCGTAATTGATCACATAGGACTTGGATCCAACTTTTTCCAGAGTTCGTGAGTACAAATTTCTGGCTGTAAGTGTTGAACTTGGCTAATAATGTTGACCTTGCGGGAAAAACTCATTTCTTCCCTCCCCAACCCTAAATTAATGATCTCACCCCTGCATAGATTTAACAATAAAAGTTACTATTCATTTACTGCTATCTGCATAGCTTGTTAACCTTTTGTAGCCATTTGAAGATTCATTGTTCTTTTATCATTTGAAAAGTGTCGTCACATTTCAGGATTTGGCATCTGCAATTGATGAGGAGGATGTCGCTAAATTTACTGGAGTGGTCAAGGAATTTGATAGTGTGACCCCGCTGGTATATTTCTCTACCAATGAAATATAAATTCCTTAAAGCGTTTTTCCCGTTCACATACTGAGTGTTGAAAAAATATCATAATATGTTAATCTCAATTTTCTTTTAATTCTTTTAATGTTTTTAGTATTTCATTTTTTGGGGGGGAAAAAAGCCCAAGTAGTTTCAGAATTTCCTTTTCTGTTTGAATATTAAGTAGTAGAACAATGTTGATATTGTTTGCTAGGTAAAAATGATTAATCTGTAGAGAGGATGGAGATATATCTCTACGTCAAATCTTGCCAAAGCAGATAAAGATGCCACTAGTTCAATCTATCTGTCTCAACCTATAAATATATTGGACCATTTGCTTACAGAAATTATATTGTAAATAATGGAACTTGCATTAAATTTGATTTGAGGAGCCACAAAATGAGTCTTTTTTCATGCATATCCTTGAATACAACCATAATGACCTTATTCCCGAATCTCAAACTGTTGGACCCAGCTACGAAAATCTCAAATCAAGTATGATTTGGATCCTTTGTATGCCTTCTTCTTTGTCCTTTCCTGTAATCCTTCCGGCAGTGTATCTTTAATTACTTCTATCCATCACATTCTTTCTCCTCCCATCCTTTTGGATTCTATGATTTGAATTCTTTTGCTCATCCATTTCTTTGTTGGGATGGTAGGTGGGAAGGTATTTGGTTCTACATTTTATGTATCTCAGCCAACCTTGGTTGATTCTCCCTCATCTTTTCTTTTAATAAGGCTACATCGATCTTAGATCTGACATCATCATATCTTAACCTTCCTTTCTTGTGATTTGATAAAGGACAAGATTTAGGTAAAGTCCCTAAATTGTTTACTATGAGGTTCTTCAATCAAAATATAACATATAGAGAAACTTTTTTAAAGATCTAATGATGTTGTGCTAAAGTGTAAAAAATTTACACTTGTTTATACTTTTATTGAAGAACTTGATAGGAATTATCTAAAAATTCTACCTAGTTTTCTCCTCTGATAAATTTGCCCTAACATGCTTGTGTCCACTGCATTTATTTTTGCCTTCAAGACCTCTTGATGGCCCAACATGGCATACCTTACAGGATAGTATGCTTAACCTGAAAAAATATGAAAAAAAAAAAGAAAAGAAAAGAAAAAGGATAGTAAATCTCCTTAACTGATGCAGCTGTTGCTAAGAATATATTTGCACACATTTTTAATCATGACCGTGCCTTGTTTGACTTTTGGGAATCACATATTCATGCTATGTAAAATTGTTGCCGTACATACCCTAATTCAACGTGAAATCTTTCTATGCCCATGCTTTGCCTATTCATAATTGAATGGGCATCTTGCATTCCTCATTATATATGAAAGGATAACAATGAGGTAAAATGCCAAAATATACTATTAACTTTAGATTACTATTATTTTATGAGTGCCTACTTTTTTACTAAGCTATATGTTGTGTGAATATCTCAATGTAGGATTCTTGGAAGACCACCCTTTTATTGAGAGTAAAGGAAGCTCTGAAGGCAAAAGAAATGGAAGAGGATGATTTGACATGAATCGATTACTATTGAATTTTTTTCCAGTGAAATTAATTTCAGCTTTGTAAAGGCCAGCGGTTAGGGGTACAGTTATTTCTATTGTTTGGTGCTTTCCATATCATTTTAAACAGAAGATCACAAGAATAACTTCTCTTGAATTCTCTTCACAAATGCTTGATACGTGTATGTATATCCCTAAAAGTTGAGAAAACATTTCTTTGAACTCTGTCTCTCTTGTCTATTGGCCAAGCACCAGATAATGTTAATGGGTTGGGTGGTGAATCGCTTCTTGCTAAACAACGCTGTGTCTATAAATAATAAAACTATAGTGTCAAGGGAAAGTAGAATATGATAATGCTTCGAGTTGGAAGATGCTCTGAGAAAGGCGTCCATGTCGTATGTAGGAAACGTTATTGCCTAAGGAGTTTTATATGTATGATAGGGTATATAATATAAAAGCTAAATTGTTCTAGGCGAACCGACCCCTGGGGGCCACTGCCATTTGAGTATTGTACATACTTTGTCATAAATTTAATTATTATTTACTCAAGCTCCTTTTTGTTTTTTGGGTTCTCTTATTTGATTAGGTAACTATAACTTTCCTTAGTAATTGAGAAAATTGGTATTTTATATTATACTTGTAAATAAGTTAATATGGCTAATAAATGAATACACGTGCTTGGGATTATATACTTACGCCCATGTCAAAAACGAAGATGGAAAATGAAAAATAATTGTAATCCAAAATACTGTTCAGTAAATTTTGAACTACATCTTTACACATATTTGGTATTTGGCATTAGTTTTCTTTTTTTCCAAAGAAAACTTGATGTTATGAGAGAATGGACAGTTTATACATTAGAAGGATATCTGCCCCTAATCATCCCTACTCCAAATTAAGTTAGGGTGCTGTTGCCCCGTCGAGGGGTTGGTGGTATCTGGTGTCCTCTGTTTGTTCTTTTGTTATTTCTGCTGGTTAAATGGATAAAGAAAAAAAAAATAAAAACAAGTTGTAATTTTGATAAACTAACCCAATACCCGTAGGGAAAATTGGTTTAGAAGTTAATTCTAACATATCAATTGAAAATAAAGAAGGAAATAAAAAATGTGACTGTGTAAATGAAAGATGAAAATAATTATTGAATAAACATTAAAAAAGATACTATTCAAATATTATGAAGGTAGAGAAAATATGTCAAGATAAATAATGAAAAGTTGTGGGTAGCAACTAAAGACAAATATTTAAAAAAAAAAAAACACTAGATAACGTGTAGATTACGGGTGGACAAAAAAGTTTTATGTTAGTAAATTTTAAAAAAGAAAATCTTTTAACAACAAAAATGAAGTTAAAGTAATAAAAATTTAAAATAATAATAATATTTATATCACTCATTAATTGTTCTTGTATAAAAAATTATTTACACGATATTTTAATTATGTGCTTTTGATTGAAGTTGACCAAATAATATAGGTGGAACTCAATAATATATATATATATATATATGTACGTATGTATATACATAAATAAAGTGGCTCGTCGTTATCCGCCACAAACCCACCCCAGAATTTTTTTAGTTCATATATATTTTAATATTTAAATAACTAATTAATTTTATTTAAATTTTAATGTAATATTTTTTAAGAATGATCTTTATAATTATTTTAAAAATATGAAGGATATATCTATCAAAAAAATATATATGACTGATAAAATCTTAATTAATTTGAGTAAATATTTTTATGAAATTTATTTATGATTTTATTTGGGAATTATTCAATTAATAAAAAAAATCTGAATGATACAAATACATGTTACAATATAATTGATATAACTGAATTAACTAGAGGTAAACATAAAATATTATCAAAGGTTTAATAAGAAATTCCTTCTTGCTTTAAAAAATATCAATAGTACAAATATATGTTTAACTTAAAGTATGTCACTCAATTTATTAAAATTTGTGAATGATTTAATAATTTTTTTAATTATTTAAAAAATCAAAATAGCATATTTCACTGTACTCAAACCTCAGGGAGCAAAATAATCCTCGTGGGACGCAGGTATGAAAAATTAACAAAAATCGCGTAAAAAAAAAATCAGATTGAAGGAGATCCAAGAATCTATTTAAAAAAATGAGTAAGCAATATTTTACATAATATCTATTATATTCATGTATTTATTATTTAATAATATATATTTTTATTTTATAAATTTTTAAAATTATTTTTTATTTTTATTTTTATTTTTCTGTATATCAAATAAATCAAAATCTAGTTATGTATAACACTTTAATAACAGAAATCGCATGAATATAATGACTGTTAGTTACAATGAAAAGAAATTAAATAAAAAATAAAATAAAATAATTTGATAATATAAAATATTTCCGTACTCAAAAAATAATAAAAATAATTGTTAAATAATAATTATAAAAATATAATAAATATTAAAAAAAATTCCCTGGCCAAAAAACTCCATTTTAAAAATTGGCAGCACCATCGGCCAAATATGAAGTTGTCGCCTTTCTTAAAGAAAATCATTTTATTAATGGTTCATGGGACCTTTTGCCGTCTGGATATCATTTTCTACAGAACTGCTTCTCCGTCAGCTTCTTCTTCTCATGGTCAGTCTTCTTCACTATAATACTATTTCTCCTGCTTCTGCTCCTCCCTGTCATTGCTCTCCTTCAACCTTTCATTTTCTTCCCAACGAGAGCTTTCCACCTATGGCGTCCATTTCTCAAATCTCCAGCCTTGCTTCGTTTCTGAGCAGCTGCCACACAAGGAGTGAGACTAGAACCCTCTTTGATGCTAGGGTATCATTCGCACACCCTCTGAAACTCTCGACTTTGAAACATAATCTGACTCCATGTTCTGGAAAGCGATCATTTGTGTCTGGACCTCCTCGTGCCTCCACTGAAGTGGTTGATGATCGAATTCTTGAGAAGGAAGAAAGAAGGAAGGAGAAAGGTAGGATCTTGAGAGTTGGTCTCATCTGCGGTGGCCCTTCTGCGGAGCGTGGGATTTCTCTCAATTCGGCTAGATCAGTTCTTGATCACATACAGGTAGCTGCTCTATAGTTGCAGAAAGAATTTTGGAATATTATGCGGTAAAACTCCTAAGCTTACAATGTTACTCCTATAGTTTTATGTATTAGTTCCGTAAATTAAGGAGAAAAGCTAGACTCAGAATTAAGTTGAATTCTAGAAAAATGAAAAGAAAAGCTCCTATAATTCTGGCGACATGTGCTTTAAAGAAACAAAGCTGCAAATAGTTGTTGTTTTTTTTTTTTTTTTCATTTAGTTTTTAAAAACAAGATAGTAAAGATATTAAAGCCGGTAGGAGTTCAATAGGCAGTGATTCTTCAGTATGCATGCACTATAGTTGTAAACAGCTTAGAGGCGTTTTCTATTTTCCTAATCTTTTTTCCATATACTTTGTGTTATCTGACAGGGAGATGAGTTCGACGTGAGTTGCTATTACATCGATTGCAATTTCAATGCATATGCTATATCCTCCGCTCAGGTTCGTACCATATATGCTTTTTGAAAATATGCTGCATCAGCTCCTTTTCTATCTGAACTACGGACTGCACTAAGTTGCAGGGCATATCTAGCTTAGTGAAGTTCTGTACTGAATATGGCTAAATTGTTGTAACTAATGCAACAGTAATCGGAAAAATTGATACAAAAGAATGATGGCGAAGTGTGGTAAGAGCTGAGATTCGTATATTATTGATACAAGTTGAGTACAATATATACAGAGTAAGGAGGAAGCAGAGGTGATTATGAGAGGGAACAAATTAGGGAGTAAAACACGGAAGTAGAGAGAAAAATAAAGATTACAAATCCTAACCATTAAAGCCCCTTATTACTAGCATATTTCACTCGGTCAACTCCTCCTATTAATTACAGAATATTTTTTCCCAAATTTACTTACACTCCCTCTCAAGTTGGATCATAGATATCTATCATGTCCAACTTGCTTACAAGATCTTTAACAAGTTGTCTAGAAAGTCCCTTTGTGAGTATGTCTGCAGTCTGCGTTCTAGTAGGGATATATGTCATGCAAATTATTCTATCTTTTATTTTTTCCTTTATGAAATGCCTATCCACCTCAACATGTTTAGTTCAGTCATGTTGAACTGAATTATGGACAATATTAATTGCTGCCTTGTTGTCACACTACAGATTCATGGGTGATTCTGGTACAATCTGTAGCTTTTCAAGTAGCCCTTTAAGCCATAGTCCTTCACATATCTCATGTCCCATAACTCTGAACTCTGCTTCAGCACTGCTCCTTGCTACCACATTCTGTTTTTTACTCCTCCAAGTAACCAAATTTCCCTGTACAAAGGAGCAATAGCTAGAGGTTGACCTACAATTCTCTATGGAACCTGCCTAGTCTGCATTTGAATAAACTTCTATGCACTTTTTGTTATCCTTTTTGAACAGTAAGCCTCTACTTGGAGTGCCTTTAAGGTATCTCCGGATTTTAGAAACTGCTTCAAAGTTCCTTTCCTTTGGAGCATGCATGTGCTGACTTAACACGCTCACTGCAAAGGTGATGTCAGGCCCAGTGCGAGAGAGATAGATTAGTTTCCCAACTAATACTTGGTATCTTTTCTTGTCAACTAGTTTTCCTTCATCCCCATGTTTAGCAACTTCAATTGGAGTCTTGCTTGGTTAACATGCAAGCATTCTAGTTTCCCTTAATAGGTCAAGAATATACTTTCTCTAAGAGATATAGATACCTTTTTTTGATCTGGCAACTTCTATACCCAAGAAATATTTCATCTCTCCTAGGTTCTTGACTTCAAATTCCCTTGTTAGAGCATTCTTGAGCCTTTCAATTTTAATCTCATCATCTCCAGTGAGTATGATGTCATCAACATAGATGATTAATATTGTCTTCTTGTCTCCTCTATGTTTAAAAATCATTGTATGATCTGCTTGACTGTGTGTATATCTTTCATTCTTCAAAACTCGAGTAAACCTTTCAAACCATGCTCTAGGAAATTGTTTCAAACTATAGATATATTTTTTTAAGTCTACACACCTTGCCACTTTTTCCTTCTTCATCAAAACCTAGTGGAAGAGTCATGTACACTGTCCTTCAATGCTCCATCCAAAAAGGCATTCTTGATGTCCAGTTGTTGGATAGACCAGTCCAAATTTGCTACTATAGAAAGTAGTACTCTTATAGTATTCAACTTGGCAACCAGAGCAAATGTCTTAGTATAATCCATTCCATAAGTTTGAGTGAAGCCCTTGTCAACAAGTTGGGTCTTATACTTCTCTATTGAGTCATCTGAGTTGTACTTGATGTTGAAAATCCACTTGCACCTTACAGGTTTCTTTTCATTGGACAAATCAACTTTATCTCAGGTTCCATTTTTCTCTAAGGCCTTCATTTCTTCCATGACAGCTTCTTTCCATTCTGGTATTCTGAGAACTTGAATGTTGTTGGGAATTTTGACATTGTCAAGACTAAAAGCAAAAGTATTGTACTGCAAAGAAAGTGCCTTGTATGACACAAATCTCTCAATAGGATGTTAAGTGCATGATCTAGGTTGTTTTCTAAGAGTAATAGGTAGATCAAGGTCATTCACTTGGTTCTTATTACACTTATGTTCCTTAGCATCATTCTTCTGCTCTTTAGTTTCAACATCATTTTCTTGCCCATCAGGATTAGGATCTTGTATTGGTTCAGATTCTAGAATTGCTTTGGGTATAGCATCCCCAGTACCTAGTTTCATATGTAAATAAACGCGGCTAAAGTCTTTTTGTAGTAAATGCACCACTTTGTTTCCCCTTTTCTCTGAGTTCCCTTTGGTTGATGGCATAGAAGTACTATTGTCAGGAGGTAAGGGTGAAGCAGAGGGTGATATGCTAGTTGTAGTAGGTGGCGAAAAAGATGAAGGTTCAACTGACTCTAAAGACTAAAATTTATTCTGATTCTCCCCCTGAATTGAAGGCTTTGAATAGAATGAAATTTCTTCCGTGAATGTGACATCACAATTGACAAAGAGTTTGTTGGAAATAGGATCAAAATACTTGTACCTTTTTTGTAATGAAACATAGCTGAGAAAGACATATTTCATAGCCTTAGGATCAAGTTTGTGTTTGTGATGAAGGTGAACAAAAACTGAGCAGCCAAAAATTTTTAAAGGTAGGTTATTCTCAAAATGAGTACGATGGTGGGTTTCTTTCAACTTTTCAAGTGGGCTTTTGAAAGACAAGACTTTGTTAGGTATCCCGTTTATAAGATAAATAGCAGTAAGGATTGCATCCCCCCAGAAAAATTTAGGCACATTAGTATAAACATAAGAGGACATGCAACTTCAACGATGTGTTTATTTTTTCTTTCGGTTATCCCATTTTGTTGGTGCTATGGACACAAGTGTTTTTATAGATTATGCCATGCTTTTTGAGGAAACTACCAAGAGTATTATTGAAGTATTTTGTACCATTGTTAATATGCAAGATCTGGATATTAGTCTAAAACTGGTTTTCTATCATAGTAAAGAATTCAACAAATATGGAAGGAACTTCACTTTTTCCCTTTAACAAATATACCTAACACAGTCTTGTATGATCATCCATAAATGTGATAACCTACTTTGAATTGGTTCTATTTATGACACGGGATAGCCCCTAGAGATCACTATGGATGATTAAGAAAGGTTTAGTGGCTTTGTATTTGGAACGTGTGAAAGAAGATCTTTGATGCTTAGCTAGTTCACAATCATTATACTGAAAAATAGACACTTTATTTTGGCAAAGTTTAGGAAACAAATGACACAAGCATTGAAAATTGGGGTGACCTAATCTTTCTATGCTATAACAAAAGTTCACCACTCTTATGGGTGGTAACATTGTGGCACAGTATTTGTGACTTCAGACTACTCACTTCAACCTCTTCCAAGTAGTAAAGTCCGTCATATTCCTTAGCAATTCCAATCATTTTTCCTGATGATAGGTCCTGAAAAACACAGTGAGTAGGATAGAAATGAGCACTACAATTTGTTTGCTTAGTAATTTGACTTATTGACAATAAATTGCATTCAAAGTTAGGAACATGTAACACTAATTCTAATTTTATAGAGTTTGTAACTCTGACAATTCCGTTTCCTGCAACAGAACTGAAGTTCCCATCAGCAGTTCTAACTTTTTCATTCTCAGCACATGGAGTATATGAGTCAAATACCTCTAAATGTTTAGTCATATGGTCGTTTGCTCTTAAATCTACAATCCATCCTTCCTTTTTATATAATGCCTTTAAAGCAAGAACTGAAGTTTGCGAGACGTTACCTTTACGAGCCATAGTTGCTGTGGGCACCTTTCTTTGTTGTTGTCTGGCATTTTGTAATGCAATTAGCATTTCAAGTATTTTACCCAATTGGTCATTTTGACTTCCAGCAGGCTACTTTGAAGTTTCTTCCTGTTTTCCACCACTGGTTTTTGAAGAGACTTGGTAGCCACGTGACTTATTCTTTCGTGGCTTCCAATTAGCAAGTTTACCATGTATATCCCAACATGTGTCTTTGGTATGCCCCATTTTCTTACAATGCTCACATACCAGTCTCGGTTTCTAGTTCTTACCAGTGTCTACTGGCCAAACAGCAAGTGCAAAGGACTCAGATGTGGGTGGTGTCTCATCTGTCTTCATAACTTTTATTCTTGATACTTCACGTTTCACTTTTGTAAATACCTCCCCCGTTGAAGGTAGAGGTTTTTTTTTTTAGAATTCGACTTCTAACATCATCTAGATTATTGTTTAAGCCAGCAAGAAATTCGAAGACTCTTTCTCTTTCTATTTTCTATTTGAACCTCACGACATCCTTTGAACAAAATCAAACCTCTTCAGTATTAAGATCAAGCTCCTGCCAGAGAGCAACCATTTCTAACCAGTAGTCAGTGACATCTTTTTCTCCTTGCTTTATTTGCCATGGTCTAGTTTTGATGTCAAACAGTTGAGAGAGGTCCTTACCATTAGAGTAGGTGCATCTAGCTGTTTCCCTGATCGCATGCACAATGGGGAGGAAGAGAAAACTACGCTTGATTGTGGGCACCATGGCGTTGACCAACCATGAAGAAACCATGGAGTTTTCGGTGACCCACTGGTTTATCTCTGCCACTTTCGATGAGTCAAGATCCTTACATTCGTCAGTGAGGTATCCAATCTTTTCTCAACTAGTCATTGCCAGCTTTATGGCTTGAGCCTATTTACGGTAGTTTTTTCTATTGAGTTTTTCTGTAACTATTAGAACCAAAGACCCTTCGAGATTAGAGGTCAACTTAGAGGGACCCTTGATCTTACATGGGTTCAACGTTGACGTTTCATCGAGTTCGGTGTTCACCATGCTTGGCAATCCGTCTCTACCTGAGTTCAACTCTGGCATGGTTCCTTCTATCTCAACTGTGTCCTCCAGCTTTGATACCATGTGGTAAGAGCTAGGATTCGTATATTATTGATACAAGTTTAGTACAATATATACAAAGTATGGAGGGAGCAGGGACGATTATGAGAGAGAACAAATCAGGGAGTAAAACACAGAAATAAAGAGAAAAATAAAGACTACAAATCCTAACGATTAAAGCCCCTTATTACTACCATATTTCACTCGATTAACTCCTCCTATTAATTACAGAATATTTTCTCCTGATTCTACTCACATGAAGTCACTTGGGGACTAGGGTTTATAATTACTAATGGATAATATTATAATTTTAAGTTTTAACATTAACTTGAGGCAACTAACATGTACTTCAATTAGAATAGGTTCTTTATTGAGATTTCTCTTAAGAGTTAAGACAACTTATTTTTCCAAAAGTTCACTAGAAATACTATTTTTAAGTTTTGAGGTAAAATTAGCAAAACTATATATGCACAATTGTAGATGAAACAGCTATTTTCATGCTTCTAGTATATATTTGGAAGTCTCAAGGTTTTGGTCTAGAATGTTCATGTCTGTGTTTATAAATGGAGTTTTCTAGGGTCTGTCTGTTAGACACTGCAACATGCTACTACTTAAATAGAGATAGTTGAAGATGTAGTCTGGGCCAGTGGATGGCTCTAAGAGTCTGAACCCATAGCATTGTTAGAGAAACTAGATGTCTAGAACCTGTGGAGGTTCATCTCTAGAGGGTCATAACAAAGAGAAGATGGGGTGAATCTTTGGTGGTGTAGCATTTTTATTGGCTGCTGTTCAATTTGTGGTCTGGAAAATTTTGACAGTTACCTTCGGCTTGAGGATATTTCAGCATCTCCCATTAGGCTTGATTATTTCTGTTTTTCTTGTAAAATTAATTGTAGTAGATTAGTCTTGTTTCATTGCATTGTATGCTGCAAGTTCTTTTCCTGTTTCAATTGAACAAGTTTTGGGTGCATGAACTTTCTATCTTGTTTTGTCAAAGATTCATCATGTTGCTCTGACAATCTGTTACTGAATTCATCACATTCTTGACTAAATGCTATCCAGCAGTGGCATCTGTTGTTAAGCATATAATAACTTCAACCACAGATGCGTCTGAAATGAAAAAAAAAAAAAAAACTGAAGAAATAGCACAAGTTGTTTTACCCATTTAAGTACAACTTATTTTTCATGTCTTATGAATCACTTACGTATCTTTTTTACAGGTATATTCAAACACCCCTGCAGATTTTGATTTCAAACTTGAAAGGTGAGTAAGCCATTTTCAAATATTGAATAACTACTCATAGGCAAAAAGAAGTATTGAATTACATTTACCTTTTAATGTGATCTAGTAGTTAATTTGTGCAGCCTTGCCCAAAGTTTCCAGACTCTATCTGACTTTGCAGAGCATCTAGCTACAGCTGTGGACATAGTGTTTCCAGTTATACATGGTCAATTTGGTGAGGATGGTGGCATTCAGGTGTAGTAAAGTACAGCCCTTGATAACTAAACACTCTTAACTGAAATATGCATATTCATAGGGATTTCTTCTAGGCTACTCTAACTTCTAAAAATATGAATGATTTTTTCAACGTGATGAATCTTTCTAGGAACTACTTGAACAGTATAAGGTTCCATTTGTTGGCACAGGATCAAATGAATGCCGTCAAGCATTTGACAAGGTAAAGAAATGTGTGCTTTGTTGTATTTATCATAAATCCATTTTTGTGCAATGTTAGAGTTAGAGGATACCACCACACATTTGAGTTCTAAAATTGGTGATATTTCCCTAGTTAGCGTATTAGGTTTAATACATTTCATGACTGTTGTTCACTGAAGAAAAAATACTCGATGTCTTGGTTTAAGCCATTAATTATGGTTGCAAGCTTAATGTAGCATTTATATTATGAATAAATGTGTACTTTGATATGCAAAATCTTCATGCTAATTGTGGTATGTGAGCAAATTATCAGAAAAACATCCAAAGGAACTTCCATAACTTCAATACATACTCAGATAATTTTATAGACAACTAGATCACTTTTCTTTAATATTTTACTTATTTATTACTTGGTAGTTATTAGTGTTACTTTACTTCTGACTCCAATAATTTCTTTTTAAAAATTATTGGCAGTATAAAGCATCATTGCAGCTCCGTAAACACGGATTTATAACAGTACCCAGTTTCTTAGTTCAGGTATTGAAATTTTTTGTCAATATTATGGTTTCACCTTGATGTTAGGCAATGAGGATGACCAAAAAATTGTTTATAAAAAATTAGAGATCAACTTTAAAGAACCCAACCTATCGAAGAACAAATCTTGACAGATGCTGATCATCTTCCGCAATTCAGCTATTTTCAAGCACTCATTGATGTTCTATATATATATATATGTATTTATTTATTTATCTTTATGTCTATGTATATCATTTATAAATTTTCTGCATCCATATGTCCATGTTGTGTCATGTTATGTTTAGCCCAATATCTGGTGTCAGGTTTTGTGTTTCTTATCTATTAAAAATATAGCAAGCACTACCATCCGATCACAATAGCAATTTTTTCCCCTTTTACTTGCTATTGGACTTTCTGATATTATGATGAAAATCAGGGATATGAAACAAACAAATTGGAACTATCACAATGGTTTGAAAGAAACCAGCTGGACCCTAACCGAGGGAAAGTTGTGGTAATGCACATGATTTGGTTGGTCACTTGAGATTTATTGTTATGTCATTGTGAGGCAGTTTATTATGCTTATGGATGTCCAAATCTGCTGTCCACAGGTAAAACCAACAAGAGGAGGGTCGAGTATTGGTGTCAGAGTTGCATATGGTGTGGCTGATTCTATAGCAAAAGCTAATAAAATTATGTCAGAGGTACTTTTAATCCATTTAAAACTTGACTAGAATCAGATATTTTTATAATGTGACATCTTGTTTTAGAATCAGAGGCAATTAATATAGAAACAAATCAAAGAGAATTAAAAATTGAAGAGAATTAAGGGGGTATACAGGTTGGCTACAACTATGGTCAGTGATAATTTACAGCAGGCTTATATATTAACTTTGATATCTATCATTGGCTTTGAATGCGATAGGGTATTGATGATAAAGTCCTCATTGAAACATTTCTTGAAGGGGGGAGTGAGTTTACAGCCATTGTCCTTGATGTGGGATCTGGTTCAGACTGCCGTCCTGTTGTACTACTTCCAACTGAGGTAAGTTTGGTCTTTTTATCCATATAGTGTCTATTCATTCACTGCAATGATTCTGGACTGAACTAAGTATCTGAAAATAGACAGCAGAGAGAAAGACTCCTTGAATTCCTCTTTAATAATAGGAGAAGAAGAAAATAGAAGTAATGGTGACTTGAGATAATATGAAAATCAGAATATGTGATGTATATTGGAAAGTACTGCCAATCCATAAATTGGTTGATAATAAGAGATCTGTTGGACTCTTTGTTGAGTCTAGTAACTAGGAACCTGATAAGAGGCTCTGTGTCATATATTTTAAAATAGTTGATGCCATTAAGCCTCTAAGGTCCTTCTTTCTTAATGTATTATGAGTCTTATTGGAAAGATTTCTTAGACATTGGAAATGGCTTTTTTGTTCTTTGTTAGCCTCCATTCCCCTTCTGGTTTATTTCGAATGTCCAAATGATTTTAAATTAGAGCTCTAAGTTATGAAGCAGATACTTTGCATAGGTTGGCTTCATATTTTGACCTAGCGCGTGAGAATGGTAAAAATGAAAAGTATCCTACGACTTACTCTTTAATTGAATTTTTCCTTCACTTATTTTCATAGTTGCAAACTTGTAGCTGTAAGAAATGGCCTGGATAACAAGAACAATTTGCTACCACCAACTTTAAACCACACCTCGTAGACTTTAGTCAGAAACATAGAAGCACTCATCCGACAAGGCAGTAGAAATAGGCTTACCCTTCCCCTTCTTTTGGTTAAAGGAAAATGGTAGAAAGTAGAAAACTTAATGTTCTCGTTAATTTCTTTCACAACAAGATGAAATTTTCTTAGGCAAAGAAATGGAACAATGATTAAATTTGGGATGGAAATTTCTTTGACATATTTATCTCAGCAATCCATTATTACTAGCTTCATTTCAACTGTTAAAAGATTGATATTCTATATTCATAACTTGTCAACTTTAGCTGCTGTTAGACATCAAGACAAAATTCTTGTTCAAGCTTGAAATGTCTGATATGATATTCAATCTACGACCTGGTCTAATTAATAAATAGTGATCAAATTGTTGTCCCTCTTATTTTTTTCCAATATATTTGTTCTTGATATAAACTTTTTGTCTTTATTGTAATTAAATTTCATATTTTGAAGATTTGTCTTACCCACTTGTTACATGACTTCTTTGTACTTAATATGATGAAAAGGCAGCATTCATCTAGTTGTAAAGCCTGTGATAAAGAAATTAGTTAACAACTACTTGTTCATTAGTGGATGTGATCCAATTTACAGTTTCCAAGGGCGAATCTAAATTGGAATTGTCTAGTTAGTTTCCCTTATATTCTGCAATATCAGAATATGATAATTTTGTTAATTAGGACAGACCATGACTAATAAATAACAAGGATAACGGTATTTTCTGCAAATTATCCCAGATTAAAATATGTTTTTTAAGTATGCCATAAATAATAAGTATTGTCTTGTCATGGTGTAATATATATTGACAAAAGACTCATGTCAACTTTTTTCTTTAATCTTGCCCCCTGTTCATAAGGAATTTTAGCTTTGTTAATGCTAGTGATGAGGTCAAATTACTCAATCATTTTGGTCATCCAAGTTTGCAATTATTTTATGCATAATATTTATATGTAATAGTTACAGTACAGTTTAGATGAACAGGTAGAACTTCAATTCTGTGGTGCAACTGATGTGAAAGAGAAGGATGCAATATTTAATTACCGAAGGAAGTACCTCCCCACCCAACAGGTCAGTTGTAGTATGCATGTATTATATGCACAAATGAGGGACATACATGTTCTGATTAAAATGAAGTGATTGATTCTTGGATTTCCTGTGCAATATGTAATTTGTTGCCTGTTATCGGCTTTCTAATTAGATGAAGCATTTATTCTGCACAGGTTGCTTATCACACTCCTCCTCGGTTTTCTTTGGAAGTAATTGAAAATATTCGTAAAGGTGCTTCTGTATTATTCCAACAGCTTTGCCTGCGAGATTTTGCACGAATTGATGGATGGTTTTTGCCTAGTTTGTGTTGTAAATTATCATCTTCAGAAAGTGAGTTTGGAAGGACTGAATCTGGTACCATAGTATTTACTGACATTAATCTGGTGAGATTTTTTTTTTTTTGTAGAGAGAAAAACACAGATAACTTATGTTCATTATTGCTGAATATTGAATTCATTGAATGTATCAGATCAGTGGTATGGAACAAACCAGTTTTCTATTTCAGCAAGCTTCTAAGGTACTTGTGGATGTGTCTGCATCAATTTTTTTTTAATTGATTGTTCTTAAATTCTTGTAATTTCTAAATGGATGTGTCTGCATCAATTCCTGTTTATGTTTTTCCTGTCAAGTTATTTTTTCGCATGTGTGGTTTTTTAAATACATCTTTAACATCTTTAAGTACATCTTATTCCCTTTCATGGAGATTATGTCATATCTATCTCATGTAAGTTAAATGCATCTTTAACAGCTCTGTTCCATCCGTGTGCTGTCACCCTCTATCTTTCTGGGTGACTATTTGTTATGCTTTATGGTCATGTAATCTTGTCTATTGGAATTAGGATATTGTGCAAACCATGACATGAACCAGTTAAATCCCTTTTAGATGACAAATTGACTTTATTTATCCTTCTCTGTAATGTATGGATAATTATTATCTCTCACTTCCTGAAAATACTGTCTATGTTTTCAGGTTGGTTTTTCTCATACAAATATCCTTAGGAGCATTATTCACCATGCTTGCTTGCGGTTCCCAAATATTGCATCAGTCAGTGGTTTATCAGGTCATGTGCCAAGTGGATCTAAATCCTCAACACTTAATAAATCACTACCTTATTGTGAAGGAGCTCAAAAAGTTTTTGTTATTTTTGGAGGAGACACATCTGAACGGCAAGTATCTCTTATGAGTGGTACAAATGTTTGGCTCAATTTGCAAACTTTTAATGATGTAAGTGTCCACGATTAGGAAGACTTCAATGGCACACTTTTTAATTTACATAGTGGTTTGGCAGTCTATATGCGGAAGTATATTCGTGTTCTCTGTTTTAATTTTCACTTTTTTTCCTTGTATATTTTTTTAAAATAATGGACATATAGAATTTGAGATTCTTACACACATATTGTGTTTGAGTTTATGTATATTTTATGCCTTCAGAACCATCATGTCATGTGATGTAACAAATATAACAAACTTCTAGTTTTCTGGTAGATAGTTCCCCTATTTTTTGAGGAGAAGGGAAGCATGAACTCTTATTAAAAGAGAAATGTTTTCATTAGTGTGATGATTAGGTTTATATAGATTTTTGCTGTCCAATCTATCCTGAAGATTATATTTGGGTCTTTACCAATGACTATGAAGTAGAACTGTTGCATTCTATGAACTTTGGTATTGAGAACCTAAATGGATTGTTTTCTAACTATAGGTATAATTATGTCTGAGATTGCAATAATTGTGCTTACAGCTTGAGGTAATTCCATGCCTGCTTTCTCCAGCAAGTGAATATGCATCTGGGGTAGATATGGTAAACAAGGTTGATGATGTAAATAATAGAACAGTTTGGTCATTACCGTAAGTATTGATTCTTTTTTTTTCCCCCGTGATAATAGAAATAGCACATGTTTGTACTTGATTTCTAAATATGCATATGGGAACAGCTTGTTATTCCAGAGCTCTCATTCTGTTGTTCTTGAGCTAATGATAGGCACCAAGAGAAGAGTCTAGATTTACTTCTTGAACTTTTTACTTGGGTGCATGTCTTTCTCTTAAGGTTAATGCTACTTTCATAACACTTATGGCCACAATTGCCATAATACAACTACTTAGGGGTCTGCATCTGAGTTTGGTAATAAAATGTTTTAGGGGAACAAGTTGCTCCCATATGCAGACACGTAATTATGAAGTTGTGATGCTAACTGCTAAGTGTTTTGGAAGTGGCATTACTCTTCTCTTAAACTCTTTTGTGCCTGAGCAAGTCAGTAACTCATTTTGATTAAAATTAGCAATTGCAATCTACAAATTTATTCAACTATCCTAATGTTCCAGTTTACTACAAAAGCATTCATTGAATGTAGCAAGTGATCTTCTCTTCATAATATAGTAAGAATGATGTAATTCAAAATTAATTCTGTGTACAGTTATTCTCTTGTGCTACGACATACTACTGAGGAGGTCCTAGCTGCATGCATGGAAGCTAATGAGCCAGATTGGGCTGCACTTACATCTGACTTACGGAAGACAGTGATGAATGATCTCATGGAAGGTTTGAAGGATCATAGTTGGTTTGCAGGGTTTGATATTGATGATGAACTGCCCACTAGATTTTCACTGGGGCAGTGGATAAAGCTAGCCAAGAAAGTCCAGGCAACAGTTTTCATTGCAGGTATTCATTGCAATGATGCATTTTCTGGTGATTAATTTTCCAACATCATTTTGTTTTTATATACATGAACAAAAGCATTAGCAGTCACCATTTGTATATTAGTGGGGAAACGCATGTGTACTGTGAGTTGTCAGTGTCAACATGGAGTCTGCTGCATGCCTGAGTTTGGTAAATATAGACCTTCTTGCTTAACCCTTTTCAGTTAATAACAAGATGCCTTATTTTTCTATTAATGTTTGTTAAAAAGATTTAAAAGGAAAAAAAAATTTAGGTATTGTTTCAAGATTCAACAGTGATACTGACCAGAATAGGAGAATGGACAAGGTTATGTAGTTTTCAAAGCATGCTATGTTAATAAGAATTTTTGTAATTGTTTTCTAATGGGTAAAATGTGTAGTAGTACAACTTTCTAGAATTGGAGGTTTAAGAAATTGAATGTAAATGTCTTTACAAAGTTTGTTTGTTACTTGTAGTGCATGGAGGAATTGGTGAAGATGGTACACTTCAATCTTTGTTGGACGCCGAAGGTGTTCCTTATACAGGTCTGTTTAGTATTCAATTTTTCAAACTTGGTATGCAGGGACTATTAGTTATAAGGAAAACTACTACTTAGCTTCCATTTTTTTTTAACATCATTCCCGATTTTCCTGTTTTATCTTCTAATGAAGGTCCTGGTGCGATGGCCTCAAAGATTTGCATGGACAAAGTTGCAACTTCCCTTGCTTTAAAACATGTATGTTGCCCTAAATCATATTTACTTTTCCTAACAGAAAAACATGACTCCTCTTACATTACTTTTCTCAATTTGACATGTTTCTGACTGTAATGCCCTGTTATAAAAAGCTTGGAAATTTAGGAATTCTTACCATAAATAAGGATGTGAGGGGAAAATCTGAACTTCTTAATAAGCCCACAGATGATATATGGCGTGAGCTGACCTCAAAGCTGCAGTGTGAAACTTTATGTGTCAAGCCAGCAAAAGATGGTTGCTCAACTGGGGTTGCAAGATTATGGTATATCAAACTCCTTGTTGGTAGCTCTTTTTCATATTATTCAGTGGTTTAAATGTATCAAATATTGCCTCAGTTTCCGTGCTTAAAAAGAAATTATTTTTCTTCTCATTCTTTTGTTCATGCAGTTGTTCCAAGGACCTTGCAATATATGTAAAAGCAGTGCAGGACTGTCTTCTAAGGATTCCTGCTAATAGCTTATCAAAGGTATGGCACTAGGAATAACGTTATCCAGTTATCCAGGTTCTCATTTTATAAGGAATTAGAGGTGGAGAGGGAAAGTAAAATACTGAATTAATGATGTACCCTTGCTATGAGGTCACTTTTTTGCCTTCTTGTTCTCAACTTTACCAGAAAGATTATTTCTACAAATTTTAACATTGCATTGACACTGTGAATGAACTCTTCATTTTTTGATTACATGACATTTTATCTCTCTCTCTCTTTTTTTTTTTTTTTAACGGGTGTTCAGGCACATGGTATGATTGAGATGCCAAACCCACCTCCAGAGGTTTTGATCTTTGAACCTTTCATAGAGACTGATGAAATAGCTGTCATATCCAAAGATAAGAATGAGACTGGGCGCAGCCTCATATGGAAAGGACACAGTAGATGGGTGGAAGTAACAGTTGGTGTTATAGGCAAACGTGGATCAATGCACTCTCTAAATCCTAGTGTCACTGTCAAGGAAACTGGTGATATTTTATCACTAGAGGAAAAATTCCAAGGTTGGTCCCCACGGACTTACCTGGAAGTCCAAGGAAAAATTTCAAGGCTAATTTCCAGCTGCGCAGTCTTCATTATGAATAGTCTGTATGATTTAAATTTAAAATCAATCACACTTGTAAATTTTTATTAAAAAATTTCATCAAAAAGGGCAAAACATCTAATGCTTTTGCATTGGAAACTACAGCATAATGATAAACATTACTGGTCATGCTACTGTACAATTTTGGAGCTGTGGAATATCTAAAAAGTAAACATCAAATCATTTTACATGACATTTATGTCATTTTTCTCTTTACCTCTTTGTTGTTTCTCTCTCTTATGTTGTGAGTTTTTCTTTGGTTTTGGGGCCGGGAGGAATTATGGATGCTGCTTATATATCTTTATTTCTTACTTTGTTTTCCTTTATAACGACTGCAATTGTTTACAATGGCTCATCTGTACCCGTTACTTTTTCATTGTTTGTCAGGTGGGACTGGCATCAATCTGACTCCACCTCCCTTGTCAATTATGAGGTAAAGAGACACTACATCTCTTTATGGTCCAGAATTTCTTGTGTACCTTATTCTTTGAGGACTATCACTAATTTTTAATTGGCATTCAAATTCTATAATTAACACAAGTAATGCCTTTTTCGGGTTACAAGTAGGTTCTTTAGAGTTAAACTTAGAAGCATTATGCTCATGAATTAAGTTCCTTACATCTGCTAGCAGGATTGATACCTTCAACCTAGGAACTAATTATAATACCTTAAATGTCAGTGACAGATTGATTGATTTTGGAAGCATAATTCCAATTTCGAATCTGATAATACTGACGTCTACATTTTTCATTTACCATGTTCACTATTTTATAAACTGAATCAACATCTCTCCCTTATACATGGATGCACCAAAAATTAGTGTGTTACCAGGATAATTGAATTTATCGCTGATTTATTGAATCTTCATCACTAGAGATTTGTTTACATATGCTTGTAGGCAAAGTAAATTTTATCACTTGAGGCTGGCACTGTTGGCATTTCTATGCTAGACGCCAGTTCAAGATTCAGGGTCAAACTAAATCACTTCTGTATTGTAGAATTCCTAGTTTGTATTTGGTGGCCAAGTGTCAAGTTCCATCTTGTTTTTATTACATACAGAAAGGCTGTACTGTTTGGCACTTTAAAAAAAAAACACACACACACACAGTGCAATGCATTTTCTGTCATGGTCTACTCTGTATAGTCTTAATCAATGTTTTCTAGGTTTCTCTCTGTGTTTTTGAATGATATTATTTTCTTCCTTTTCTGTTATAGTGAAGAGGCTTTGAAGACATGCAAACAGAATGTTGAACTCATTGCAAACACCCTACAATTAGAAGGATTTTCACGCATTGATGCATTTGTCAATGTTGACAGCGGAGAGGTTTGTTGATCTCCTACTTGGGACATATTTTCTCCTTTCTCTCTCTTACATTGATATATGAGTTACCAAGTCGTCTCTTTGGAGTTGATATGTAGTTAATACATGTTTACCATTGCTTCCATCCCAAACTTAGGTCAGACATGCTTCTTGTTTCATGCACCTTGAAATGTAATGAAGGAGATGTTAATATCTATGCTGAACTATGACATACTTGGGGTATAGATGGTTTTGTGTCTATTCCTATAATGGACTTTTATTTGCCATCAATATTCTTATATGTTGATATTTTAATATGCCAATACAATATACTCTTTCAAGCGCATTACAGTTAGTTTTTTTCTCAAGGGAATCTCATCAGTAACCGATAGAATTGAAAGTAACAAGTTGACTGCTCGTGCAGCAATTTGGTTTTAGCAACTTACCTTCTTACTCCATGATCATTTTCACTACTTGTAGGTCTTGATTATAGAGGTGAATACTGTGCCCGGAATGACACCTTCCACTGTTCTGATTCATCAGGTCAGCTCCTGCAGTCATAAAATTCTTGTTTTTTTTCTTTAGTCTTTTCAAGCGTGTAATATTTCTATGACTAGGCATTCACCAATTACGTACTTTGGTGACACCTGAAAGTTGAATGCGGACATTATTCTACACTGCATTTAAAATCAGTTGGTAAATCGTAAAGGTAGTTGACATGAATTTGAGGGATTTTTTTTTTTTTTTGGGGTACATGAAGGAGTAGAGGTTTGAAGTTTAGACTTTTTGCTAACTACCCAGATCCCTTAACTACCACACCGAATGGCTTGAGGGAGATGAAATGGGAAACCATAGTTTGGATATCTTTATTTCTGTGTATGAAGAAGGAGGAAACCCTCTGTCGAACAGAGAAGGAAATAAATGAAATCCGAAAAGAGATTTATTAAACATAGAAAGCATCTTAAATCAAGTACTGAAATATACAAACCAATTAGTCCGATTAGATTGATGATTCTAACTAACTATATCTTTCTATACTTATCTCAGGCACTAGCTGAGCAACCACCTTTGTATCCTCACCAGTTCTTCCGCAAGCTGCTTGATTTGGCATCTGAAAGGACCATAGAAATATAAGAAATTCGGCATTGTTCATCAGTTATTGTAGGTAATGTGTAGTGCAGAGGACTATTCAAACTTTAATAATGTTGGTTTGGTCGATGATGTTAATTTGTAAAATCTAAAAATCTATTATACTATCAATAATGGTAGTTTGATTGATGGGCTGTAACTGCCTTGAGTGGTGCCGCCTTGAACTGGCATTGAAGAATTGCCACCAGATATCCTTGATCTGAGATATTCAGTCAAGTAGTTATCCTAAGAACATGAGTGATTTTATCGTATATCATTGCCAACTTTTTAAGTGTTGGCTATTTTTCAATTGTTATGATATAAATATATATTTATATATATATATTGCTAAGTCAATAATATAGGGTTGAGTTGTGAAAAATTATCCACATATTATGTTGTTATTAGAAAACTTATAACACTTAAAAGAACTTTATTTATAATATATTTGGATTGTCTGGTTCTTCTAAAGTTTTTTATTTTAAGGTTCTTTTAGGGTTTAGAAAAAGAAAGAAAAAAAAAGAGTTTTATGCATATTTGTATTCTGTGTCGCTCTTTCTTCAAACTGTATATCCTTATCCATGTTATTAGTATGGGAGATATTAAGAGGGAAGGGAGAAGAAGGTTTCATTGTAACTTTTCCTTTGCTTGTAAGTAAACAATAGTAGGGGATAATGAAGGGTTTTCGATTAACCTTTTAAAATCCTTCCTCCTTTATATTTCTTTCTCCTCCTTACTTCCAAACATATCTTAAATAATCTTATCCTTCTCCAAAACCTGTGAATGTAAATGAGTCGAGGTAACACTCTCAAATTTAACTCATTTATGAAATATGTTGCTCGAGTTCAACTTCTGAAATTAAATGATCTTAATTGAGAAATCAAAGCTTGGCCTATTTGTTAAATGAAATTTAGGCTTGGCTTCAAGGATGGACTTATGGTAACTCCCCCTACCCCCAACCCTCCCCCAAGAAAAAAATTTATAAGTATTACTTATGTATAGAATATTATTGTCTCTCCCTTAAAATTTAATAGGTTATTGTGTTTAGGTACAAATTTTTGCCTCCTATGTTTTTTTTACCCTTTGTTTCATCCCTGCTCAATCTGTATAAACTGGCTTAATATTATACAAAAGTAAGCTGTATGAACTTAACGAATTAAATGAGTCTTCATAATATTTTTAAAAAATGTTTACAGTGTTATAATATATAATACAAACAATTATATATAATAATTATGTATTTATATTATTTTATTTTCGAACAAGTTAATTATGAACTAAACGAGTTAAATATTAAATTTTCAAACTTAACTTGTTTAATTAAATAAATTTAATATTATACTCAAACTTGTACTTTTGAGCTAAAATAATGTTTTATACGAGCCGCATTTAAACTATTCACAAACAGTTTTGTTCATTTAGAGCCCTAAAAGTCCATATGAATGATTTGAGTAGTAAGTTTTAGTCTGTCAGTAATTTTTAATAGATAATCTACAAATGGGTTCAGGAAGAGAGACTAGATTGTTGCTTCTACCATGTTGGTAATGCAGTCTAGTTTAAGATATTGCTAATGACTACCTCTAATTATCACTCAAAGCCTAAAACCTCTGCAATTTTTATGGATATTTCTGAGCTGCAGTAAAGCTCAGTTTGTCAATTTGTCATCAGCCTCCCCTTAAATCAAGAAGTGAACTTCAGTGTGCCCTCCTCATAAGAGCAATAACCACTAAAATGTAATGATTTTGCAGCGTTAAACTTGAGAGATTATCCATTCTGATCCGTCATCGAAATTGCTTTCTTTCTTCTTTTTTTTTTTCTTTTTTAAGCAGAGCCGAGATTCGAATTTAAGATCTATCACTTACTCACTACCACTAGATCACACCTAGTGCTTCGAATGCAGATTGTTTGAACACAGTATTTTGTTGTGTCTTGAAGAGAAGAGTGAGCATTATTAGGATGTTCTTATTAGGAAACTTCTTATTGTATCCCGCTTTTCAAATATGCCTTTCTATCAAAATCCTTAATTTGTTGTTAGCCAATCTTAAACATGCATGCTCCTAACAAGTCAAGCCAAGCTCCAAGTGCTTGATCATAGGTTAGCTTGTTTGGTTTCTATACTTACATCTTGGCAATTAAATACAGAATATTATATAGAAGTAAAAGAATAATATTCACTCCAGTTCATGCCTGCAGAGTGATGTCCTATTTATTACTAAAAGTTATGGAGTCTTACGGCCAAATCATCCATAGCTATATATGCTGCGTTTTAGCAACAATTTCAAGTTTCATTACTCATTTTCCACATTATGATTATTCCATTTCCACCTTATGGATTTAAAATTGAGGCTAGTTGAAGCATGAAGCCCATCTTCACCAAAATAAATATAAAATATTTTCCAACTTTATATTCGAATAGATGCTAAGGGATAGAATGACAATAAGTATTAAAATGACATAGAATGACAAAGAAGGGACTCTAAGCTTTCCTTGTCACTCAAAATTCAATTTTTTTTATCCCTCCAAAATGGAGGTTTGAGAAGTAATGAAATAAACAGGGGGTACAATTATAATTATATCTTTTTAGTTAAAAACTTATTAAAATCATATTCTAATTATTAGAGTAATATCAGAAAAATAATTCATTAGTCATTCCATATCTATTAATAACTCCCTTTCTTTTCTCATTAAACTCTCAAAAATGAAATGGGACATGTTTTTCTATTATATTCTATTATGAGCTACTCTATCACATTCAAACAGGCTTACTTTCATATTAAGCTGCAAGAGTTGGCAATAGTTTAGGCATTTCAAATCCTAGTTATATATTAATTCTTTTCGATCTCATATCCTAAGAAAATTTTTTGTAGATCCCATTATCTCATAGTGTTAAATTAGTATAAATGGTTTGTCTTTGGTCTAACTAAGAAAGTGAATTAGTTCATGAGATGACTTCACTTAACCGCAGAACGATGGAACAGGGAGAAGGAAGCAAATGACCAAAAAAAAAAAAAGGATATACTCCAACGTATATTATAGTATATGCTCCTTCAAGCTTCTTATTCTTCATAGTTCCCCCCCCCCCCCCCCCTCTCTTTTTTCTGGCCCTGTTATTTTAGTTTTCTCAGTTTTATTTTAATGAACGTTTGACTTGACCCACAAGCAAATATACTGAACCCACAATTCACAGAGTTTGTTGGGCTTTTGAACTACACGTTATTAATAAGTATACATATAGAGGGCCAGTCCTAAACATTATACATGAACCACAACCATAAAATTGTGGCTAAATGGCTAAGAGTAGTCCCGGAAGTGACCGACGATAGAGATCACGGGGCTGACTCTGCCACAACGTCATATTCTCTATTTGCCTCTCTTCTTCTTCCCACGCAGGAGGAGCCCTCAAATCCCTCACGACCAGCCACGTGTTAAAGTACTCTCTGAACTGCGTGATCAACCCACTCTTCAAAGTCCAAACGTGCACCCAATACGCCTGTCCCTCCCACCCCTCCGTTATCACGCAGTCCACGATCGCCGTCGCGCTCCTCGGCTCAAACCGGAACCCGGCCTTGTTGTGGGCCGTCTCCCCCGTCAGCACCCTCATCATGTGCTGGCACTCCGGTGGGCCATGGAACCACCACTCTAGGTCACTTGCTAGCAACTTGGCCACTGTGTCCACGTGACCTTGTCCCAACAACGCCTTGTATAGTGCCTCCACCGTTGCCTTGTTCTGCATTTCCAACTTCTGGTCCGTCTTGGGTGCCGCTGGAGTAGTCGCTTCCATGCTGCTGCCGAACGCCATTTCTGGGGCTGTGATTATTAGGGAGTGGCGTCCTCTGTTTTGTTTTTTAGCATGGCACGGTGGGTAAGCGCTTAATTGGAACATATTTATAGGACTAAGGGGATGAATGTGTCAGGAAGGCATAGACCGTGGAGATTGATTCATTCATGAGCTTGGAGATCGGACCGTGTGAATTTGATCCTAGAACTCGGTTGTGATTAATGATGCTTCTGCTCTTGTGAAATGACAAAATAAGTTAACCACGAAACATATAGAATAATCATAAGCTATTAATTGTTATTAAGCTTCACGAATTTATGAGGAGATAACGATGTCAACTTGCAGACTTATATATATAACCAAACATGGGGATGCTTCGGGAATGACCAGTATACCCCAAAAAGTTTGTCATGTTATTTTGAAAACAACAAAACTTGTGTACAAATATTTATTATCACATTGATCAATAGACATAGTAATAACTAAATACGTTCATAATTTAACATCTAAAGAATTTTATTTAATTTAGTTTTGTCCTTTCGAAAAAGCCCTCTCTTTGATTGAATGTTTTAGGTATAATCTAAAAGGGCTAGGACTTCAAATTAACCCTTTGAAATGTAATGCGGAGGATTCTTCCCTTGTTTGTCCAGTATTCCCTAGTTGCTGCCAAAGGCGTGTCGGCAACGTGAAGAACAGAAGAAGAGACAAATCCATTGCTTTCATCTTTTTCAGAGTCACCTTAGATCATAGTATTCCTAGGGTTGATAAAAATAACTCTAGTCCACCATAGTCATAGATATATAGTTGCCAATGTGATGTTAATTTAATTACTTTATTCAAAGAATATTTAAATTATCAGAAGTGATTGGCAAATAATACATGATTTACAAAAATTCAAAACTTGTGCATTTTATTCTGTATCATTATTACAACAAAAGAAACAAAAGGGTCAAAATATACTTTTTATTATTTAATCTTCCGCCAAATTTTACTTTTGTCTCTTCAAATTTATTGATTCCAACTCTGAACCCTATAAGTTCTTAAACTTCATCAATAGTTTCCTCTTCTCCTTCCAGCATATTTCATCTCCTATCTAATTTTACACCCGGTTTTTTTTTAATCCCTTGAGATTTATTAGTTTCAATTTCATCCGTTTTTATATGTTCTCATAAGTATAGTTAATAAGATTTACGGAGTTTGGGATGCTAAAATTGCTTGTTTGAAATTTTTCTGAATAGTTGAAAAATTTAGAACGTATAACGCCATTTGTCCTTAGATAATTTTCAACAATATTTGTTAGCATCTATACGGCCGGACAATATGATAGAATCATAGCAACTAATTACCTTGAAACATCAATAACTATAACACTATTACTCGACGCAACCTCCCACACAAGAACCGGAAAGATAATGCATTTAAAATTCCAATAGTTGGAGTCAAATTTCCTATCGACGGTATAGTTGATAGACGTTAGTTGAGATAGGTCATTGACAACTTCATACAGTTTCTAATCTATGATGGAATGATGAACTGGGAACCAACTCTCTAATAACCGATTCTTCTATATCTTAAAAGAAGTCAAGTCTAGGAAAAAGTTTCAAAATTGAAATAAAAAAATGTGAAAGTAATGAAATTGATGGATTGCAACAAAAATTGAGAATACAAGGTGAATTAGCGAAATTTTTTTTGAAAGAAACTCAACTACAATTCAAATAAAGAATTGATGAAAGTTGTAAACAAATCAAGAAAATACATGAAAGCAAATAAAAGAAATTATAAGTCAGGTTCTTTGTATTAGTTTTGTATATGTTCTTCTTTATTGTCGGTTTCTTTGTTTCTGACAATAGACATGCTCCACATTCGACCATCACCTCTTTCCTAATGCTTATGCTTTACATTATGGCCTTTTTACGTTGATCATGTCATGTATCAGTATGACAAAATCGTTCACCATGAGTATCCATGTTTTCCTAATTTTGTGCTATTTTCTGTTATAGTTCTTGGCTAGCATTCGTCAGCTAGGGAGGCATCAACTAATATTGTTTAAAAAAAAATTAGTCTTATGCTATTAAATATATATATATATATATATATATATTGTAGGATGAACACTACAACAATGTAAGAATTTTTCAACAAATGCCTCCGATAGAACTTGGACAGAGATTATTTTTTTGTGTTTCGACTAAACTTTTGTCAGAAATCAAATCTGTTTGTTTGAAAATAATATTATATACGAAAAGTTGAGGAAAAAAAAAAACTGACAGAAATTTGCTACATGCCTTGGATCATCACATTTCTATCGGATAAAAAATAGGCAGGGTTGGTTTAGGGTTTCCAATAATATAACATATCATAACCAACCAACCCCTTCCATGTAGCGACAAAAAAAAGTATATATATATTATTACATATATAATAATATGTATCATTTAAAAAAGTCTAATATAAATTATAGAAAATTTAAATTTAAATTAATTAATTAATAATAAATATAATAAGTATTATATAATATATTCTAAATATGATAATTTATATTATATATATTTAATGTTAAATGTTAAATAGTTATGTACTAAATTAATTAATATATTATTTAATAAATATATAAATTAATTTAAATAATATAATAAAAACAAAAATTTTATTAGACATATGGATGCTTTGAGAATATTTTTATTTTCCTATATTTTTTCTTTTGAAAAAAATTTGAAAAGCTTATTTTTTACTTATAAAACAGGAAAAATTAATAGAAAAAGAATAAAATTTTCTGAAAAGCTCTTTTTTTTTTTACTTTGAAAACATAAAAAAATTATTTAAATTCTCTATATAATATGTATATTTTAATTAATTAATTAATTAATATATAATAAATTAGAAGTAATATAATCTAAATATTTATTAATTTAGATTATAATTATATTATAAGTTACATTATTTATATTTATTATTAAATAGTAAATATTTATTTAATAAATCAAGTATTATATTATTTAACAAATATATAAATAAATATAAATGAAATATAAAAAATGGATTTTTTATTAAAAATATTGACAAACTAAAAATATACTAGCAATGGCAATATGTTTGGCTTTGGCCAATCATGTTGTGTCACTAACACATGGTTGGTGAAAAATAATAATATTATACAATATAATAATATATAAAATATAAAAAATTAAAATTTTAATCAATTAATATATGATAAGTTAAATATAATAAAGTCTAAATATTTTTTATTTTAGTTTAAAATAATATTATCATTTATATTATTTATGTTTATTATTAAATAAATAATAATTTTAATTAATTAATTATTATATCTTTTAACAAACATAAAAATAAAAATAAATAATGTAATAAAAAATTTTATTAAAAATATGAATAAATTCAAAATAAATATTTTTTATATTTTTTACTTTTATAAAAAAATCCTAAAATATGGACAACATTGTTGTCACTATATAATAATATTTTTTATATATATTATATAGTAAGTATAAAAATAATATGTTTTGTTAAATATACAATGATATGTGTAATTTAAAATTTTTTATTTTAAATTAATTAATATAAAATATATAGATACTCGTTTGCTTAGATTATTTCTTCAAGTAATAAGATATAATTATAAATAAGTGATTAATAATATTTGTGTGAAATACCTTTCATTTAATAATTTATTTTCATATCATCTACTTAAAAATTCACTTTTGAATAAGTCTCACATTAGATAAAAATAGACTAAAAGATGGCTATATAAGTGTAAAGGACCTATAGAGAGATGTTAAATTTTTTTGGTGCGAAATTTCGTGTTTTATAATAATAAATTTATTATTATTTATAAGAAATTCAAAATTTTAATAATATAAAAATATAAAATATTGATTATAGAATTTTAATTTATTAATTTAATTATTAATTATATATAATCTATTTATATTTAATTTTTATCATTTTATTAATATTTAATATAATTTATTTTAATTGATATAAATAATAATTAAAATTTTTTAAATAATAAAAATTAAAAAAAATGTAACTAATTTTTATTTATTTACTTCAAAAAAATAAAAATTGAAATTTTTTTTTTAAAATTTTAAAAACACTTAAAAAGAAATATGAATATGTTGAATCATATTTCTAATTGGACATGTGTCCAAATTTCTATAGGAAAATTTTCTTATAGAAATATGGTTGGGCATATGAAAAATTTCCTACAAATATAGTTGAACACATGTCCCACCATCTTTTCTACTGTATAATTTTAAAAAAATTATATATTATATATATATTTATGAAGTAAAAACAATAAATTTAAACTAAATAAAAATTAAAAAAGAATCAAATATGAGATTATTTAATAAAATTAAATTAATATCCTTAATAATTCAAATAAGTAATATAAACAATCCTAATTAATAACTTGTAATAATTAATATAATATAAAATATAAAACAAAAAGTATAATAAATTGGTAATTAATATTAAATAAAATTTTTAACACCTAATAATTGATAATTTAATTATTGAAATAATTAATATTAATATATATATATATATATATATATATATATGTAAATAATTGAATTATATTTCTTTTAATAATTCATCTTCATCTTCATTTTCATTTTCATTTCCATTTTTATCTTTATCTTACACATCTATTTAAAGATTTATCTTTGAATAAGTTTCAAATTAGATAAAATTATATTAGAAGAGCTCTATATAAATAGAAAAGACTTATAGACATAATTCCTTAAGGTTTGAAGTCAAGAGATAGCGTTAAATCCACTAATATGATTTCTCTTAAAAGTCCAAAAAAGAGACTTATTAGATCTTCATAATGCTTAAGACTCCCTTAAACTCCAACATTAGTATTTGAGTTTGGTATAGAAACCTTTATTTGTACCCACTTAAAGTAGAAGGTTCAGTGGTTAAGTATAGTTATATAAAAATTGTATTGAGGCAAAATTTTGACTTAATCATTTTTTTTTCAGTAGTCAATTTTAGTAATTTTAAATGTTTTAACAAAAAGTTATCACTTTCACATTTAGGCGTAGGAAAGTCTCAACTATTGATGAGATTTATTAGAATTTTTTTTTTAATTTTGAAAAAAGCTATATGAGTGAATTTAATATCATCTTTTGACTTAAGATCTTAAGACATTGGGTTGATTGGTCTTTTCTACTTATATATCTCTTCTCTAATTAAATTTTATTCAATATAAAAGTTTTTTTTTACCCTCTCCAGACTTCTCGTTTCCTTCTCATTCTCTACTCTCCTCTCCTTCTCTTTAACAGTCGCAGAAAAAGTCTCTTTTACCCTCTCTTTTAAGTTTTGGTTGTAGTTGTGATCCCAATGGAAAAAAATTTTGACAAATCCTCTTAGTTCAAGATTGTCTACAAAGATTGTGTAGGTCTTTTGCTTCTTCACTTACTTTATTTTTTATTAGAGGTAAGAAAAAAAATTATCTATAATATAGTTTGAAATAATCAATTGTTGGTTATAG
This sequence comes from Erythrophleum fordii, assembly GCA_032878935.1. Classification (NCBI taxonomy): domain Eukaryota; kingdom Viridiplantae; phylum Streptophyta; class Magnoliopsida; order Fabales; family Fabaceae; genus Erythrophleum; species Erythrophleum fordii. The sequence goes on along the minus strand of JAVQMF010000048.1, from coordinate 4,657,454 downwards.
TTCTCACTAATTTACTTATTTATTTGTAATACTATAATTTACTAAAATGTTACAATGTCATGTTAGTTTAAAATTTTAAACATAATTTAGTGCATATTTATAGCTTGAAAACAACAAAATTCTAGGACAAAAAAATTAATTGAAAATTATAAACAAAATTTATTACATAATTATACATTGAAAACAATAAGAATGTAAGGAAAAATATTTATAAATGAAATTATAAATAAAATTTATGAAATATTTATGCCTTGAACATAAAGGAGATTTATGTATTTTTTTTATGTGCCTATACACAACTTTTGTTATAAGAATCATAATGAGCTAAAGAAATGAGCTTGTATGCATACATGCAAATAAGAGGATTTATGGTAGTAAGGAAGGCTCAAAATTTGAGTGCGTCAAACCAAAAATGTTAAGAGTTAACCTTTACGTCACTCTAAAAATGTTGAAGGAGGTGGATGGGAACAAAGTTACGACTTGACTCAAATTAGTTCATATCTGAGTTGACATATAGGTATATTTATTATCATAATCCAACGTGGTAGTTAGTGGGTATCATGGAGGATAATTTCGATGTTCAATTGATATGGCAAGTAGACCAGTAATTCCTAAACTGAATTATTACACTAGACCTATATGTACATATCTCAATTGCTGACATGGGTCTAAATATGACACTAGTTGAAGTTGATAAACCATTGACCTTTTGTTATTAGCTAGATCCATGGCGCCAATAAATATTAGGAGACAATGGTCTTCCAACTAGCTTTGCTTGTACCTCATCTACCAATGCCACCAAAGTTAGAGGCTAGGCCATGAAAGAGAGATCAAAATTTCATCTCAACTAAGGAACTAATGGTGGATGACTTAAGAGATGGTGATGTTACAAGTGTGTTGTCGTCTTCCTACGCCCTTGCATTGATGCATGGAGACTTTAGAGATACAAGTCCTTCTTCATTTGCATTAACTGCATAGCATACAAAATTTGAGGGTATTGGTCCTTCGTCATTTGTGCTAATTGTGTAATCCATAGATTTTGAAGATACTGATCCTTCTTTATTTGTGCCAATCTAGAATACATAGACTACAAAGGTGTTAATTCCTCTTATTATATTTAATCCATCAGTTCTTCTGTCTCTTCATATGGAGTCATTCTTTTCTACCCCAATAATGCAGCCCATACAATCTAGCAAAATCCCACTCATGGCACTATTTAGTATTTATAGATCCATTTGTGTATTTAGTATTAAGTATGTCACTACTTCTTTTGGACAGTGGAGATTATCTTATCGACAATAAAAAGGATTTTTTTCACCTTAATCAACTATTCTCACCCTATTCAATCCCTATAGTGGGACTTAATTTTTAAACCAACCTGCAATTATAATAATAATGAATCATCATCATCAGAAAAATAAGAAAAGGTGCCCAAGCAATGTTGACCATAACGACTCAAAAGAAGGCCTCTTTGTAGGAGCCATTATGATTAATGTAGAATTATTCTTTTCTTTTTATTTTCATGAGTGTAAAACTTTAGATTTACATTTTTCTTAATAATTCAAAGTGTTATTGATTTTTATAGTCCTAAAATTGTTATGACAATAGTTTTTTCTCCAATAAATACTTGATGGATAAAATAATGATTATAAGAATATAATAAATGTTATACAAACTATGTAAAAAAATTATAACTACATTACATCAAACCAAACGTGCCTTAATACTTAAGAGTTTGTGACAACTACATAAAAATTCTTAAAATATTCTTTTGGCATCATTAAGTGATTTTTATTTTTGCTCTCCTTCTTTCCTGGATGATGATGATGATGATTATTATTATTATTATTTGGAGAGAAAATGGAAGTGACAAAATTCTTAAACCCTAAACCCTAAGAATGTCTGACAAAATTTCTTTTTAAAATTATTTAAAGAGAAAATAGAGGTGGCAATTATTACAACCTTAATTGTTTTATTAAAATATCCTCTAAAATCACATTCAAAGTTAATTATTTTAAAAACTTAAATTATGAGACAAGTGTAGGCCAACAGTAAGTTTTATACGCCTAGATCTTTTGTAATATGGAACCTTATTGCACTTGATGTAGTAAAGTGTTTTGTGTCTTTTTTTAAAAAAGCTTAGGGTTTAATGGAGAAAATAAAAATTGTAATTATAAGAATTAAAATTTTTAAAGTGTAAAGTGTTTTGTGTCTGTTTTGAAAAGAGCTTAGGGTTTAATGGAGAAAATAAAAATTATAATTATAAGAATTAACATTTTTAAAGTGTAATTTTTTTTCTTACCATTAAAATTTTTATCCTCGTAGTCATAATTTTTATCTTCTCCAATAAATTTTTTAGTCTCTAAAAAAAAGGCATGAAACGCCTTACTGAACCAGGTGTAATAAGATCCCTATCGTAGGGAATCCGGGTGCAAGTTTTATTCTATAATGCACTGTCTTGTGTAAATTTAATTTAATTAAAATTGAAATGTTGAACAAGATATAGTTACAAACAAAAAAAGTTCATAAATAATTTTTTTAAATGCAAATAACACTAAATGCAAGTAGTTAGTAAAAATTTATTTTGTCCTTCAAAAGGTTAAAAAATATCAAAAAATTAGAAAATCACTGCAAAATGCTATGATATATTTATTTACCATAACATTATTAACCTTGTTCATTGGAAGAGGATACAATAAATTAGAATAAGACTCGAATAAAACTTTTTTTTTTTGCTAATAAATTTTTTAAGTGTTTCTTATTAAGTTTTTTTAATAAAAATATTACATTTCAAAAAAAATATTTTTTGACAAGTTTAATCATGCGGTGCTTAATTATAACAAAAATAAATATTATATATATTTTTTAAAATTTTGATAGCAAATACCTAAATTCTAAACTTAAATTTTGTTCAATAAATTATAATTGCTTGCCTATCAATTTTAAACTAATTAATTATATATTTTTACTAAGAGTTGTGAAATATATTTTTGTGGCAAGAAGTAGAAAGATAATTTAAAATTTATGCATTTGATATTATGTGTTGGTATCAAAAACATGACAAAATATAAATGAAGAAATTTAGCTCAACTAGACTATATTGTATTGCTTAGTAAGAGTAAATACAAGGGTTTTCCTTTCTTAGTTTAGAGGAAGAATGAGGATTGTTTGTAGCTACCAATATACAGTCATGCTTTAAATAAAGTGACCATTTTTTAGGGATGATAAATGAATCATTCTCTTAGTTTAGGATTTTTTTTTATGTAGTTAAAGATTATTGTCAATGGTTATATGGTCTCCAAGAGTCATGTGAGGCTTCCCTAATTATATAGGCCTTAATAATATGGATCGACTTGTCTCCAAGAGTTTAAGAGTAAAATACAAGAGTTTTCCTTTCTTAGTTTAGAGGAAGAATGATAGTTGGTTGTAGCTGCCAATATACAGTGATGCTTTAAATAAGGTGATTGTTTTTTTACAGATGATGATAAATGAATTATTCTCCTAATTTAGGGTTTATTTTTCTGTTATAGTTAGGGATTATTGTCAACTGTTATATGGTCTCCAAGAGTTATCTGAGGCTTCCCTAATTATATAGGTCTTAATAATATGGATCGTCTTATTTTGAGCCTATAGAAACGCTGAATCTGTAAGGCTTTTGTAATATTTGCCCTTAAGTCTATTAAGATCTTATGAGTTGAGTGAGCTTAGAGGAGATATATTTAAACTTAAATTTCGAGCGATTGGAGTATCCTGGAGATGTTTGAGGTACCCCTTCGAGTAATAAAGTATTTTGTCTTTCGGAAAGAAAGGATCAGTTCTCCTTGTTAACCTCTAGACTTTCTAGTGTCTCTAAAGATGACATCTGCCACGAGTGTTATTCGTCATAACATGTCTTTGGCTTATTCTGTGGAGTCTAAAATGATTGAAAGGGATTTAGGGTTCTTGAAAACCAAATTCGGTATTCCCTCTGTATTCCATTTGTTGTTACGGGATAGAATTCACGTTCCTTTAGACACAATGTCAGATGTTGTATGGTCTGTGTATAAAGATCATCTGCACTACAGGCTTCAGTTCCCACTTCACCCTTTTGTTGCAACGGTTCTGATTCAATTTAATATATCGCTAACACAGTTGCTTCCTTTATCCATTGCTATGATCATGAATTTCATCTTGCTATGTAAGAGAACCTTGCAGTTCCCACACTTCACGGTTTTTCTAGCTTTTGTAGTTTGGAGGCTTGTCGAGGTAAAGATGAAGATTGGTGGGAGTTTATACCTCAAGTAAAAGGATTTTGTACAGCTCCATCTTTTACCTCACAATTGGAAATATCGTTTTCTTCCTTGTGAGATTCTCCTTTGGAGGCCGTTTTTCATCAATTCATTTGAAACGAAGTCGAGGGCTCCCACACCATGGAAGTCACTGTTCATGGATATGCATTTGTCAAGTGACAATGGAAGTTTATGGATTTGGGTGAAGTTATTTTCCAACGAATTGGTAGAAATCTAGCAGTGGGGTGAAGTGATGACGACTAGTGCTAGGTCAATTGTCTTAAGCGATAATATAAATATAAAATAATCAAATCTCAACTAAATCATTTTAAACTACGAGAATATTTGGTTTATAAGACTCTCATATCATTATATTACGTTAATATTTATGAAATATGATAACATATTGTATATTGGTAGAAAACTGTAATAGAAAAAAATAAAAATGAATTACAATATAAAAAATCTAATGGAAAAAGATTTTGAAACTTAAGTAAAATATAAAAGACTCTTTTACTCATTCTAAATTTATAACATCTTTTAACTGATTAAAAAAAATCTCATAAGTATAGTTAATTTTTAAAAAATTAAAAAAAGAATATGCATCATAAAAAAAACCAGAAACAACAAAAAAACATTGGCTAATCATTTATTGTATATAACTATATATATGAATTAAATAGTGTCCAATTACTAACCACACATAAATCTCTAAGAAAAGTCGGGATGGACAAATACAACACACATCGATGGCCCATCAATTATATCCCTCAAACATAACATGATTACAGTGGAGCCCTGTACGAAATCTTTCTTTTCAATGATCCTATGCATACAGGCAACTAGGCAATTAAGAGTAACAGTTGGATCCAACTATGCATTAACCCCCTCGTGTACATGTATTTTGGACATTCTCCTCATCAATCAGAGCAAACCCCACAAACAACAAATTATTGCCTCACTTGACAGCACAATGAACCTAAGAGCTCATAAATATGAGAACCATCTTTATTATTATCCTCCATATGTAGCCAGTTAGCCGCCATTTTTGAGCTCTGAGTATTGTTTAGATAGGTTTGGTTTAGGGTCCACAAATAATAATATAGGAATTGTTTGTTGCATTAGTATTTTATTTGTTGATATATTAAGTCTTATAATATTTAAAATTTTTATGTTTGACGTATGATAATTGAAAGTTGCATTTAAATGATATAATTAATAATATAAAATTAATTTAACAAAGTTAAAGTTTTAAGGATGTGAAATTCTTATATTTTTAATAATAAAATATCATCTAAAATAATGTCATTTTACGTTTTTTTAGTTAAGTTACTATCTTGAATAACTTCAAACATCTTGAATGTCTTATGACAACCAAGAGATGATAATGAAAATGAAAGTGTATCAGACACTTTCCGAGTGATTAAATCGAGAGAGAGAGAGAGAGAGAGAGAGAGAGAGAGAGAGAGAGAAAAGTAAGTGAATTTCAATTAAAAAAAAAAAAACTATATCAATATGTTTACGTGTTTGTTTAGTTTTATTTATAATAATGCATCAAGGCTGATGCTTATAGGCTGTATCTCTAATTAGCTCCATCATTAATCATTGGTCCATTAAACTCCTTTTTTTTTTGTATTACAATTAGGATATCTTCAGTTTTAATTTGCCTAAGCTAATTAATTTTCTCCTTAAACAAATTAAGGACATATTCTTCTATATTAATATGATGCATTTATAATTTGAATGATGATACTATAAATTCGGAAACACAATATTATTTAATTATGACATAATAATTATTAAATATAAATTTTTTATTTTAATAAATTTATTACTATAATTATACTCATTAATTATACAAAAATCAAATTAATTCTTTCATATATTCATTATACATTAATTAAATTAATATTTTAAGTAATTATTTAATAATTATTGCATTATAATTAAAATATATGATATTTCTAAATTCACAATATCATCACTCTTATAATTTTGCCAAAAGTAAAATTAACATTAATTGATAAAAAGAAATACCATCAAACCCTGGTTAGTGCACATTGAGAAATCCAATGAAGCTTAATTGATATTGCAGTACACATCCATTTAACAATAAAAATGATTCCTAAACTTGGAACTGACGATAAAAATTTGTTCAAAAGTGTGTGAGTTCAGATGAGTTCGTTAATTACAGATAGAATTATTCTATATAGTCTGTTTGGGAGACCAATATTGGGTAAGTGGCAGCTGAGCTCACAGCCCCCCAATGTGTTTAGGCAGTTGATAACAACGTGATTCTACAAATGCAACTTTGGATCTTGCAACCTACTTTCCCGAAAACACATCAAATGCACGTTAATATCTTCATTAATTTCTTAATTAAATTTGAAAAAATTCTTGAATAAATCAGGCTTATAAAAAGTAAATAGATTAAGAAAATTATAGAAATGTACATATTTTTATTAAAATTTATTTTTAATATATTTATATGTTTGTTCATAATTCATTTAGTCTATCTCTCTTTTAAAAAGGATATCTAATATTTAATATTTTAGCTTTATAGAGTAACGAGTTTAATTCAAGGGACCCAACAGAAACTGACAAATGCTTTGGAGAGGGATTGAGGCTGGGTAGTTCAGTCACTTTCTATTGAAGTGGGAGGAATCAGGAGGGCTATGAGACAGGGTCAAATGGACCCGTCCTAAAAATTATTTTAAAAATGGTGTTTTTAATGCCTTTTTATTATGTCGGTAATATTTGTTTAAATTTTTTTGTAATTTTATTTTATTGCCATTAGTAGCAGATTACCAACATATTGATAAAATGTTGCACATTAAAAAACTGCTACCAACACGGTGATCCAATGTCACTAATTGACTGATTACCCATATATTATAAAGCTATTACTAATACAATGTGAAGATGTTACCAATTATATCTGTGCAGTTAATTTTTTAATGTACCATAAAATCCACCTAGAGATATTAGTGTGCTAGTCATAGGCTTTTTTTTTTTTTTTTCAACTCAATTATATTCAAGAGTATATTCAAACTTTGTTTGAGCTAAGTTTTTTCTCTTGATAATTTTAAGACTACACTTTTTTACATGGACATGATGCATTGAAAATTTTATTCTCAAAATGTTCTTCAGAAAAGTCAAATCCATATCATCAAATTATGATACTCTAAGAATATTGATTCAAGTAACACTCCTCTTAACTTAAGTTTTAGGAGATTTAATGTACTAAATTCGTTTCTTATTCTATCTTTTTTTCTTTCTTTCTTTCTTTCTGTTTTGATCCTCTTTTAAAACCGTATTCCTCCTTTGCCCAAAAAAAAAACAAAGGAGATACTATTTCTCTGTATCACTTAAAATAACTTGATAAATGACACTCATAGTTAGGGAGGCATGGTAGGTTTGATTTTAAGATGTTAGGTACCTTCCAATTTCCAAATGCCAACTAGCAAAGCTAGGTGCATGCATGCTGGTAGTGGGTCCTGTACGAGTTCCAGTTGTGGAAATGGGGAATGAGCTAATTGAAAGCTCTCGTCAGAATATGTAGATGGACAATACCAGACTAGAAAATTTCAGTTATCAGGCTGCAGGCTAGCTTCAAAACAGATTATTACTTCTCCAATATTGAAGCTCCCCTTATGGCGTCCTCACTAAAGCTTTCTCTCCATAGGATATATAGGGAGGATAATAGTAAATACACAAAAGCTTCACTTGGTCACATCTCCTGTTAAGTTCAATTCTTCCTATTAGAACTAGGAGGATTCCAACCGTATGTAAATGATAGGACATGAGTTATTACACACACTTATTAGATAATTTTCTTGTTATATTAATTAGATGTTTTAGTTTTGACTATTAATTATAGTTCAAAAATAATTAGCGACTTTCTCACCTCTTAATAAATTACTCTTCTCAATATATATGTTTTATATGTGGAAACGCTAAAAATTAGTTATGTGAAAACTAACAATCTTCACACAGGGCACTTTGACTAAAATACCTTTTCTTTTTTACTTAAAAAAAATGAAAAGGGAGTAATTAAGTTATTTTACCATAATATTGCATCTATTAGAATATGAAAAAATGACTTAAATATTTTTGTATTAATGATGTATTCATAAGAAAGTGACCTAAATATCTTTATAATAATCTTTTAATAAAAAATGAAAAATATTTTAATTATTTTTTTTCAATATAGAATTTTTATCCATATAACTAGCGTAAGAGTTAAACATCCACCCCAAAAAAAAAAAGAAGCACACATATATGTGTGTGTGTGTGTGTGTTTGTTCGTTTGTATGTATATCGCTGTGGCAAATGAAACCCAAAAAAAAAAGTTCAGACCCCATGTTCAACTGAGTTCCCACTAGGCCTTCAGCCCAATAAACTGGGCTATGCTTTGTACTGGGCTTTATACAATTCCCAAAAGTTTTTACGGGCTCTTTTATTTTTTGTTTCATTTAATCCGAGCCTCTATACCACCATTCATTTCCATGAATGCGAAGCAAGACAGGTGAAACGGACATCATGTACGCTAAGCCGATTAAAACTCATTTAGATGAATGTTTCAGATTGTGAGATCTATTAACGAACTCATGTTAATAAATTTCTATTAACTGCTCCTTGTACCAACAGACATGTTCGCAATATAGCTCTTTTAAGAATTTTTCTAAGTTTGGTTTAGCAAATGAAAAGCTACAAGCATGATATATATATAAAGCAATATATAACACTTCCATTAATATCTTACAAGTAGAAAAAAAAAATCACTGCATAAATAACACCAAAGAAAATCCCATCAATTTCCTATGGCACAACCATGTCTTCACAATCCTCTTTTACACTGGAATCATCTTGGCAAGAAGATCTTTTACATCTACAAAAGGTGGCCATGGTAATTTTTCCATCACAATAATTTCCATAATTGGGTAATTCAACTTCTCAACACCCATATTTCCATCTAAACATTTCAGATATCCTAACCTCCAATTATATGAAGAAGCTTGGTTCTCTCTCCCCACAGAAGCTTCAATGGGTACTACTGGTGATTCAGTCAATACAGAAGGTGCAGCTGTAGACCATATAGGTCCAGAAAAAGGCATAACCTCCAATAAGGGCTAACAATATTGCGATTTTAAACACATTGGCATGTTACTTAATTTCAAAGTTGAAGCTTTTTTGGGTGTATGTCAACCAAAATTTCTTCTTATATTTTCTACTTACTGTTCTATTAAGATAGAAATCGTATATCTTTTTTTAATAGTTTTAAAGGTAGTTTAGAAGGCATGATGTCTCTTTTTTTTTTTTTTTGGTTGCTTGTCTCACAATCAAAGCCGGATTTGTGTATTAGTGGTGTACTCTATATGTACTGCCTTTTGTTATAATTTGTTTTTTCATCTTAGCATGAATTAATGCGCCAAAAAAAAACTTTCACCAGATATAATAATATTGTAGAGGAGGATATCATGCTTGGATCACAAGATCTAATTCACTATGCATATATAATACAAATATCAAACTTGGATCGAGCAAAAAATTGTGATATTTGGAAAAGTGAATTATTATTATTATTATCAAGGTTTTATTCGAGCTAAATCACTTTCCCATGCAATCTTAAGAGGCCACGCTCTCCCACAAAAGAATCGAACTCAAGTTATTATGATGAAACATTATCTCCTTTACCAATTTAGCTAACCCTTTGGCTTGGTAGATGGTTTGAAAAGGCAAATAGCAAGTTTGCATAAATACATTTGAAATTTTTAGAATTTGACCCCAAATTTAATTTAATAATATTTGGCTAGCTTATTGTTTGAAAATGAGAGTAGTTTTCTTTGGGAAAAAAAAGTACAAATACTTAATTTCAATTTTAAGTTGTTTGGAAATACGTTTCTCATTTAAAAAAAAAATTCCTTGATTCAAACCCTTTATTTGTGAATGGAAGTGTCACATCCGACTTTTCATCAACAATATACATATTATTTTCAAACAATTGAAAATAAAGTTTGGTGTGGCATGGCTATTAACAAAATTTACAAGAAAATGAAAATGAAGATTTAAATCTTAAAAGGTAGTAGTTGAAGTATGTATTTTTCTAAATTTTCAAATTGGGTGATTTTAAATGGCTCAAAATTAAAGAGAATATATATATATATATATATATATTCTCATGGTGTCTATTAATTTGTTATGCAGGAGGAAAGAGTAGCTTTTTATCAAGCGTCTGAGAACTACAGTATGTGAGAAAAGCTATGAGAATTGAAGTTGTTGATGAACATTCATATATAAGGGATGAGTAGACTTGTTTAGATGTGTATATTTTATAGTATGAGTTAATATTATAATTCAGCAATCACACCAAATTAACAGTCTGGCAAAACTGAAGTTGAGACAATCTTGAGACTTTAAGAAAATCTACAATGTAACATGAGGCAATTTTTTAAACATAAAAGAATATGATCTTCTCAGATCATGGTTAGGTATCCTTTAATATTCCCTGTTATAGATAATTTTACTTGAACATAGTGCAATGATGAGCAAGCTGGACTTAAAAATAATTCTGTGTTAACATTAAATAAAATAAATGTGGTGAATTCTTTTCAGAGAATCCAAGTTTCCTTGTACTTGCTGTCATTACATGTAGTACCTTCTAATTATAATTGTTCTGAGTTTTGATTCATGCCTTCCTGCTCCAACATGCCTGCACGACCATTCTGAGGAATTTGTCACAAAAACCAACCAAGAAAAATCCACTATTTGCTGATATTATACTACACGAAGCATACTTTTTAACAGGTATTTGGTATATTAATATCTTAATTTTTTTAATATCTTGAATTTATATTATAATAAGATAATCTAAAATAATCATATTTGATATGACAATATGACAAATATCTAAAACTCTAAGAGATATAAGTTACATATATTTAATTACACATATTAATCATTATTATTACTTTTTAAATTTAAACTATACCCCTTTTAGATAAAGACAAAATTGACGGCTTATATGTGTGTGTGTGTACACATTGTCTAATAATGTATTAAGGTGATATCAAAGTGGTAACTGGGTATATCGAATAACGTCATTATAATCACATAATAATCTATCAATCGTAAACAAAATTCAAATATTCAGATATTATACCATGTTAGCTAAGGACAAAATACTAGTTTACCACAATGCGTTTTAGTTTAGACCAATTTGGCTGATTATTGCAAAGTTCTCACTCCTGCACGTGGGCAGCTTAGTGTTTTTCCTAACCTTCTACCCTGTCAAATTGGGAGTGGTTTGGCCCCTATTTATTAACTAATTCACTTGATCTTTGACAGTTTCGACATCTGAGTCGAGTTTGAATGCACATTCTATCATTTTATGCTCTTTCTTATGTTTTTTATCTAAAAAATTAAGTTCTATATGAGCTTACAACTCATGCTGTGGTAATGTTGAACATTGACAGCTTCGTCTCCGTTGGAATTGAAGATTTTTGAAATGTGAGCTTTCTCTATGTATTGATCTGCCTGTAAATCACTATGGGAATTTTGAACTTTGTGTGGGCAACCAATTGAATCTCATTGTCTGCTATGAGTAACCAATATTTAATATATATATATATATATATATACAGTGAGGTATATATAGCTTCATGTCCTAATGACACCAAATTGCATTTATGATTAAATAGGTTTTTAAGTTGAGATCTTTGATATGAAGAAAGTTTTTGATATATTTAGATTTCAATTTAAGTTAGATTTCTGTATAGTATGCATAAATTTAATAATGTTTTATTATGTTTCAACCTGAGATGATCGAATTTTAAGAGATTGGTTCATTGGTGCTTAATTAACGCTCCTTAAGCTTAATATATATTTTTCTTATTCTCCATTCATTCCTACCACAATTTGAACTCTTACATTTTTCTTTCTTAAAACTAATTCTTCATTTTGGCAAATATTTTTTTACCTATGTAGTTCAAATTTATACAAAACCAAGGATGAATGAAATTATGTGGTGAAAAAAATTTTAGAACGTTAGTACACCATTATATAGACCTTGATATATTTATATTCAAAATGCCAATGTTTAGTGTACTAACGTGACTAGTGTTATAGGATACACCATACGAATGATATTTCATATCAAGCAAAACTACAAGATTTCACATTTTACATTTTTTTTTTAAAGTTTTGTTAACTTTTATAAAATATTATTTATATGAAATTTTTCGATTTTCATAAACCATCTTATATACTATAATATCTTATATTTTAATACCTTATAACATGATATCTAAAATACCATAAAATATAAAATAATAGTAAACCAGATTAGGTTTTTCTTATGCAAAATAATTATAATTACATCTTTTAATACGCACTATATTATAAGCATTTTATGCATCCATAGTGTATATTTATGTAATAAAAAATATAAGTTAATTGAAATATCCCTAATTTAACTCGAAACATTAAGGCATTGCAACATTAATTGTGAATAGTTAGTTGATAAATGCAGGAAAAAAGAGAGTACTGATCATATAAAATATCAAATCATGTCATTTTTCAAAATAAATTATACAGACTTTGTTTAAATTTTGTGGAAATTACACAAAGCTATTTTATATTTTTAAAATATACATAAATTTTTTAAAACAAAAATTAAGCTATAAAAAGATATGAGTGGTTAATGGAGGATAATTTATTAATTTTTTTTTATTAAAATACCTTTCATAAAAAGGCATTAACAATTATTGATGAATATTTTAGTAAAAAAATTTAAATTAGACTAAAATGTATATTTTAAAAATAAAAAATATTTTATATAATTTTAATAATATTTAACAAAAGTCCATATAATTTATTTTTTATTACAACTAAATTATTTTTAAATTTTTCTCAAGTTATTTCTACCCTGAACAATTTAATATCAAACTGTAACATGTGTATACGGAAGATGAAAATTACAGAGCAAGGTTAGACGCTACGAGACGGCAATTTGGTAGTTAATGGGGGCGTGTCGGCAGAGGAGTCCAAAACAAGATCCGGGTCACAGTCCTGTGAATTTTTTAAAAGCCGACAAAAACGGCTACAGTGCCCTCACTTTATTAAGAATTAATGACTTTGAATTTCCCTGGGATAGATGGGGTCAAGGTCAACCTCCCAACTACCCCTAATTTGAAGGGCAATGTCATTATTCATGATCATGACAGCTTACAGCCAACCCTCAAACTATTTATATCACTCCATATTTAATGGACCCTATCTAAAGGCTTACGTTTCTTTTTGGCCAAAAAAAAAAAGCTAACATTTCTTATTAATCTAACTTTGATTATTCATGCCCACTTGCTAATTAATATATATGTATGCCCCGTTGAATGGACAGACATATATATATATCTATCTGAAAGAGAGAGGAAAAAAAAAATTTAGTGTTAGTACGTATTTAAAAATTTCTTATTATATGATCTGCTCATCTTGTTCTCTTATCTATTTGGAAGCTGACCAATCACATTAGTCAGTGGAATCCAGGAAGCCTATCAGCGAATTGATTTGAAATTAAATTATCCGGTCATCCATATTGCAGCAGCCCCTAATTTAATATATAAATTATGGACCTCCCATACTTGAAGGAATAAGGTTGTGTTTGTATTGGACACGTATTCAGTATTCCTGTCAAATATAATCAGTATTTTGATCGTATTATTATCATATAAAAGGTATTTTGAATAAATAAATTTGATATGTGTGTGTGTGTGTGTGTGCATATATATATAATTAATTAATAAGCTATATGTAATTATATAGTATTATATGAAATACTATCTTGTTGGTATCATATCACATTAAAGATACTAGTATGTGATGACATTCATCATCTTCTAGTATTTCATATCTGAAGGTAACTAATGCTTTAATTTTATTTTTCGTAAGTTACTAATATATATAAGCTTACCAATCAAAGTTTATCACGGATAATTTAAAATGGTTATACTATGTTAAAGTTACAATTTTTTTTTTTGTTAAGTGTAGATCCGGCCAAGATTTGAATTTAATTTTTTTTTAATTTTAAAAATGACTTCAATATCACTAATTCAAATCTCATTAATGACTTGTAATTTTGTTAACTCTTATTCATTTATAAATAAGGTTCATATAAATAACATAGTAAGTTAAACTTCTACAGAAAAAAAAAAAAAAGAAAAGAAGCTTCTTACATTGTCTAAAATGGTATATATAGAAGTCAAAAAGTAAATAACAACAATTAATATTATGTGTAAAATATTTTACATTTTTGAAATGTTAGGCACTCCTATGTGTGATATATTAAATATGAATATTTTAAATATTTTTTGTCACAACATCTAAAACCATTATATTTCAAATATAACAAGAGTGAGATATTAATGTACCAAACATCTTATTCATTAACACATGTCATTTTAAATTTATTTTATATCACAATGTCTCTATTAGTGTATGTATAAAACTTCAAGCGGTTACGTCTGAAATTCTGAAAAGCTTGAAGGATTCAACCATGAGGAGAGTTCAAAGCAAACTCTACTTCTTCTACACATGAATTTCTCAGTGATGTAGGAAATTGATTGATGCAAGACAGCTCAATTTTTATTGCCTGCATTCCATTCTAAGTTCCTAATCGGTTATCTATCAAGTTTAAGACAATATCATAGTTTTTTGCACTTTGTTATGTTTACACACACACACACGCTGTTATTTATGATTAAACCAAAGTCCAGATGGCATGTTATGGCTCAATTAAATATACTTCCCTACCTAACTAGATACGTATCATTTCGAGATCCAAAGTTTATAAGCCCCAGTGGGTTAAAGCTAAAATATTTCTTCCATATTGATTAGTATATGAAAAAAATTATATTTTAAAATTTATTTATAAGATATTTAAATATGATAATTAAATATAAAAATTTTACAATTTATGTATTATAGTTCTATAATATATGAGTGTGTGTGTGTGTGTGTGTGAGAGAGAGAGAGAGAAGTTCAAAAATAAGTTTATAGAATCTTAAGAAATTAAGATATTTATGTCATAGTAATATAGAGGTATATATGACTACCTAATATCTAATAGTGTTCGCTATTGACACATATAATACTCGAATAGGACATGAATGTGATACTTACATCAGTGACAAATTTCTTAAAGCATTTGCTACATTGTTATTTCACATGATATTTAAGATGTTTTTGTTTGAAAAGAAAAATAAAAATTGTCATAAAACTATAAATAATATTCATAAAAGGTTAACAAAAGAAAAACATCTACAATACCAGAAGACAATTCCTTTATATAACCAGACACATTTATAAAAATAACATGACAAACTAACACTTAAAAAAAAAAAAAGGAACTACAGCTATATATAATTTCTTTTTTTGGGCCAGAACTATATCTCCTGGTTGAAAGTATATTACAAGGATGTGCGTGATTCTACACTAATCAACAAAGATTACAGGCCAACGCAATTTCTTGAGGTGGTGATTCCGCCATCCACAACAAGGTTATGACCACTAACATACTTGGATTCATCACTAGCAAGATAGAGTGCTGCCTCAGCAATATCCTTAGCCCTCAAAGTTGTTCCTTTCAAATTGGCCAACCCTCTCACAAACTCCTCCATTTTCTCCACTTCCTCTTCCACAGGCAAGCCAAAATTAATACTTCCATCGTCGTCATCATTATCATCATCACCACTTCTCCATGCATTCACAAGCATAGAAGTCGCCACTCCAAATGGCGATATACAGTTAACCCTAATCCCATATTTTCCTAACTCACAAGCTGTGTTTTTTGTTAACCCAACTATGGCATGCTTTGAAGCTGTATAAGCATGAGGACCAAGCCCTCCCATGACGCCGGCGACACTAGCTGTCGATATTATGCACCCAGATCGCCTCGGTATCATTGCCTTAGCCGCGTGCTTGATCCCGAGGGCTACGCCTCTCACGTTCACACGCATGACTTTATCGAATTCATCGGCGTCGAAGTTTAGAATGCTCTTGTTCTTTGACTGATCTCCTAAAATTCCAGCATTGTTGAAAATTATGTCAAGTTGACCGTACCGAGAGATTGTGGAGTTTACTAGGTTTTCGATGTCGTCTTCAGAGCTGACGTCACAGTGGAAAAAAGTAGCTGAAGGAGATAAAGTCTCTGCGAGTAGAGATCCAAGTGCGTCCTCAACATCGGCGATCACGACTTTTGCTCCTTGCTTCACGAAAATTCTAACTGTTGCTTCCCCTATTCCTCTCGCTCCCCCTGTTACTATGGCAACTTTGCCTTCCAGTCTGTAAAAATATCAGACGGTTGATTAAAATCGCATCGTCGTATTAATTAATATTTATGCCTAATATTCATATCGAATATGATGCAAAATTTCAAATTGTACTTTGAAAGTAACATATCTTGGGTTGATGTCCAAATCCAACTTCTTGGTTATCAAAATCTCTTGAAAACTGTGCTAATGTTTTTAGTTTTTCATGTGTAGAAGATACACTTGATTAAAAAATGGCAACAATATATATAGGGGAAGGATTAGAAGATAATATTAATCTGAATTTGATATCTTTAATGAGCACTAAAAAAGTAAAATGATTAATTAATTATTTCGTCCTTATAAGATTATTTATTTCTCAATTTAGTTATCTAAAAATAAAATCTTAAATTCAATCCTTAAAAAATATTCCCTTCTCAATTTAATTTTTTAAAAGTAAAGTTTTCAATTTAGTCACTAAGTATTTTCTCTCTCTTAAAATGGTTATTCTAAAAAGCATTTGTTAGCGGTTATGGGCTCTAATACAAAAATAACATTATTTTAGAGATTGAAGACAGTTAATCAAATCTATATCATTAATTAATGATCATGTGATATCCATAATTATTTTGGCTAAACTATTTTGATTAAAAAAAATATTTGAGGAATTAAATTAAAAGATTTTATTTTTAGATGATTAAATTAAGAAACTTTGTAATGAAATCAAGAAAAAAGTGACTGTTTAAAATCTAAATTACTAATTTACTTAAATAAAATCATAAACGCATTGGATTGGTGCAAAGGAGCGTTTCCTTGAGATTACCAAGAAGAAAATTTAACTCAGGCAAAATCTCGGAGTACCCCTCATAATAAAATTATAAAAGAATAGTTTTTTAAAAAAATGCTTTATAATGTGAGTTTCAGTTTATTCATTTGGGTGTGTGGTGATGCTTTCAAACAGGGGAAAACAGAGCAGATGTGAAGTTTGTGAACAGAAAAAAGCTCAAAAGGTAGTGGAAGACATTATTCTCAGCTTTCAATAAGAAACTTCATCTTTTTTCTGGAGCTTTCTTTTTCATTTTCTCTTACATTTGAACACATGGGCATCCAATTTAGATGAATCTGGGTGTTTGAGAAGATAGAAAAGAGAAGCAGAGAAATGAAAGCAGTACCTTCTAGATGAAGAGAAAGTGTTGTCCCTTGCCATTAAAGGAACTCCCTGAAGGGTTGTCTCAGGCATCACTTCAGCTGCAACCATGGCTGAGCTCTTAAATGGAGCCTCTACCTTAGAGAGAGAGAGAGAGAGAGAGAAGATGACAGAGTGCTCTGGAGTTGGCATAGCAAGCAAAGCCAAATATAGGCAGTGCTAGCGAGGGGTTTTGGATCTTCCCACAGAGACACCGTTTTAATTTGTCCTTTTTTAATTCAAGTCTTCGTTCAATCTATACAGAATAATTTTTTATAGACCAACAATTTAGTCCACTTGTTTAATTTATTTAATTTTAATTTTTTAAAATTAGTGAGCGTAAGACATAATTTTTAAAAATAACAAGCTCCTTTTATGTTGATTCTTTTATCATCTTTAGATCAAATAAAAAAATTACTTATAACAAGTTTATTATTTCTAGGAATTGGTTGTATATTCACTAATCTTTTAGAACTAAAATTAAATACATTTAATAATTTAAAAATTTATTAATTTACTTTAATATGTTTAATATTATAATCATGTGAAATTTATATCAATTTGCGTGGAGTAACTTAAGAGATTCAAAAGACAAAATATATTCCTTGCAACCCAAAAAATTAATTTAAAATTTGAATAATATATCATATTCCGTACCACATGCTTGTCTTCACTTACCAGCAAAACCTTCTACTTTTATTTTATTTTATTTTATTTTTTCTTTACTTTGCTTTATGACATTATTGTTAATTTTAAATCTCATTTCCTAGTCCGTTGTTGCTTTCTCTCTCTCTCTCTGACCATGATTGCCGGGCCTGATTTCCAAGTAAATGAGATAACTATTTTATTTTCTCATTTTAAAAGTTGGAAGATAGGAGTGAGGATCTAATTAATTGAAGTTTTATTTCTTAAGATTGGATTCTACTTAGAGAAGAGAGATAGAGTATGATGTAGATTATAAATTAATTGAAGGAAAAAATTTGAAAATGACTAGATAATTATAATTAGATTGATAAGTCACCCCCCCCCCCCCAAAAAAAAAGTAGCCCACATACATATATAAAAGGAGGACCAATATATACATGGATTGTAATGCACCATGTCACTTGTAAAATATAAATAATAACATTTTCCTATTTTGGAACAAAAAATAAAGTTCTTTATTGACTTGAATTGAAAGTTGAAACCCAATATATAAGTAGATATTGGTCCAAGTAAGTACAAATGGGAAGGGACTGGACCAAGTTTTTGACTTAAGTTTCTCTGCCAATAAAAAGCAGAAAGTAGCCTACCAAAAATAAAAAGTACTCTCGAAAGTTGCCTTAAAAAGTACAAATTTTCTTCAAGGTTCCAAAACAAGCTGAAGTAATTATTATGTTCAGAAGTTTCTAGTTTCATGTTTTAACAATTATTTTATAAAATAAAACATATAGTATTCATGATATATCAATTGATCATTGAATGCGATTATGTGAAATATTTCTCTAACTACTGCTAATTAAAAGGGTAATTTTATAATGTTCTATTATTGTTTATAAAAATGGCACACTTTGCCAATTTGATCTTTGAAAAAAAATTTACTTAAGGACTTTAACTTCATAAAGATAACACTAAAAGGGCTTTAAAAATCAATTTTTTTTAAAAAAAACACCATAGAACTAAAATTATTATTAATATTTTTTAAAATTATCCCTTATATTCTTTAGAATTATAATTTGATTTTTTTTCGATATTATTAAAGTGTTTTGACTTTGTTGCTTTTCTTGAACAAAGGCGTAGTTATAAGAAAGATTTGGTTATAACATTAAGAAGTATAAGCAGTAATTTTGAGGAGCATCAATGGCAATTTTGGCTCTCTAGTTCTTAAGAGAAATTTTAATTTTTAAAATTCATGATTATCATTTTTATGAAGTAGGGATCCTTAATTAAAATCTTTCCCTTCATCCTTTCTCGTTATAACATTAAGAAGTATAAGCAGTAATTTTGAGGAGCATCAATGGCAATTTTGGCTCTCTAGTTCTTAAGAGAAATTTTAATTTTTAAAATTCATTATTATCATTTTTATGAAGTAAGGATCCTTCATTAAAATCTTTCCCTTCATCCTTTCTCATCTAACACCTTGTCCTCCATTGTCTTACTTTATGACTATAACACCTAATCTTACGAACTATATATATATATATATATATATATATATATATATATAAACAAATAAAAAATAAGAGCAAACGTAGATATGACTAATCTATCTATACTTCACTAATAATTTTTTCTTCTTATAAATTTTTGGGAAATTAAGGATTCCTTTTATATATAAAATTAAAAGGAATAAAATAAAAAATTGAATAAAAAATGATTTTGAAGATACAAAATGATTCTCATGCTCTTATTTTAAAAAAAATAATAAAAAGATATAAAAATTATTAAATAATTACTGCAATAATATAATAGATATTATCAAAAAAACCAAAAAAAAATCCTTTCTCAAACCAAAAAGGTTGTAATTGCTTTACTCAAAATTTAGTCAATTTACGGAATTAAAAGTGGTTAACTATAAATATATTCTTCTCATTGCCTATATTGGTACAGGTATCGCTAAATAATCTTTTATTTTAATCCTAAAGCAATGTGCTGAAGAAAATAAATAAATAAAAAGGTAAGCAACTTTAAATTTTATATGACCAAAATGCACAAAATTCTCATAAATTTTAGATTATATGCAAATAACTTTTTGGATTTTCAAAATTTTAAAATGAACCTCCAGACTTGAGATTACGTGTGAATAATCCCTGCTATTAATGAATCCATTGTTTCACTAACAAAAGTATGATAAGTCAAAAGAATTATATATATATGATTTAAAATTTATAAATTTTTTTGTATAAAAAATAAAATTTGGAGTATTCATTTAGTCTAATATGTCAATCTTTCATTAATAATTAACAGATTCATTAATGACAAAAATTATTTACATAAAAAATAAAATTTAAAAGGTCTATTTTAAAATTTTAAAAGTTATAAAATCATATGCACATAATTCAAAAGTTTTAAAATTATATGTATTTGGACTCTATCATAATTGCGAGAGATATGACAATTGTTTTGAAAATTAAGATACTAGCTATTCATGAGTTGAAAAGCCAACCTTTATTCTTATTTACAGCAATGTATTATACATTTAAGAAAGAAAATAATACCAATATATAGATATATATATATATTTATAAGATTTACTTTCTCTCTTTTCACCAACTTTCTATTTTTATTTTATTTTTTTAAATATACCCCATATATTTATTAACTAAATACAGATAATACAGAAATCATCGTTGAAGTTCAACAATAATAAGGTATCCGTTTTCCGAGCTTGAATGGCTGCCCAAAAGTTGCAAAGCTTACCCAACTTAATCAATACTATCCAGTTTCTTTATGAAATTTAATTTTGAAAAAGAAAAAGGAATTGTATAGCAAAATAACTAGGAAAACTAGAACTTCATCAATTATGATGTATTAATTTATTTTGAAAATGAAACAAATTATTTTTTTTTTAATTTTTTTCCTACTAAAAGGAATACCTTATTATTACAAGATGTTAGTTTGGCACAATATCACACTTACTCGTGGCTAAAATTCAAGGTTGTGCTTTTTCATGCATAATTGTGACGCTAATGAAAAAAAAAAAATTATTTGTACCCAATGGACTCTACACTTAAATTTAAGAAACCATTTTATATGTAAAATTATTAAAAATAAGAATAAAAAATAATTTTCTAAATAGAAAATAATTTTCATATTCTCACTTAAAAAATTAATAAAAATATATTAATATATAATAATTATAAAAATATAATAAATATTATACATTATTATGGAAACAAAATTCATTTCCTATAATCATTCCAAACAATTTGTAAGATAAAATTTAAAAATAGTTTTATAATATTGATTATCATATTTTAAAAAAAAATTAATAAAAATTAAAATGTTTTTCAACTCATTATTTTATAAAAATTATATTATTTGATATTTATTTTTATTAAAAAAATTGATAACAAACAATATTACTTTCCTTTGATATTGAATCATTGGTCATTACTCACGTGGGTATTAAATTAGAACAAAATTTGTAGGCAATAGATAAGGTTTTTAGGCCACTTGCGGCTTTAGTACAGTGGTGGTGGGGGTTGCCTTTCTATTTTTGGCTTTTTGGTTCTTTGGCTTGTACCATAAAACCATGCCCCCATGCTTATAAATATTCTCAATCCATCCCTCCTTTTATTTGATTGACTTTCTTTATCCTTCACCCATGCATGATTAGCTTTTTTAAAGACAAATCCCACCATAATGTTGGACCATCAAGTTAGAAACAAACTCCAATTGCTTAGTTTTAATTAATAAAAAAATTAACATGGCGTCTCAATTTTTAACCTTAATTTTAATTTCAAAAAGTTTAGTAAGTGCGCAATTTAATTCTTAAAAAGTTTCATTACATTTTAGCAATTCAGAATGATAATTCAAAATTAGATTTTACAAGAAATTATACTTGTGAATTTGATATCAAGTATTGATTCAAAATTTTAATACATTAGATTTATGAATTATTCTATTTATACAACTCTCACCTAATTTATATCATTTCCATGTGGGGCATTTCACTCTTTTTTAAATCCAACTTTTTACCTTTGATCAATTCCTCTTATGAATCTCCTTGTTTTAACATATAACTGATATATTGACGCGACAGGAAAACTGGGGATCATCAACTTTGTGTAATGAAATGCTTATTGCAATGCGCTTATGGTCCCCCAAACCCTTGCTCCTATAAAAACTGCAAGAAAACGAAAGAAAGTAGTAACATACAATCCGAGGTGGTCCTAACAGCACTATGCTGAACTTTGTTTCCATAGTTATGCATTATCTTCAATGTGTAAGACACCACCCACTTGCTTTTTCTTTGTGTTAGATATGATAATGAAATTTTGTAATGCTTCGTTTCAATTTGGAAAGTGTTATAAAAGACTGACTGTTCAACTTTTCTGATTCATCATAAATAGACAACGCCAATAGTGCGTGGCTCTTTGGCTTTGTAGAAAACCTTATACATGTAAACCAATGAGTCGAAGTTGGTATAGTGCTATATGCAGGTATGTGACGTGTCATTAAATGTTATGTTTGTTAAAAGTTCGAGCATTATTTTTGTCAATTTGTAGAATTAAGTTGCAAGGGATTTTCTTAATTGGACGAGGATGTCAATTGAGGTGTTCTAATCTGAGTCTTATTAGTTTTTTCAGAGTTTGAATTTCTTAAAAAGTAATGTCTATCATGTCATTCATGAACTACATTCACAAATAAGTCAGAATCAATCATAAAACATCTCACACGAACGTGGTGAAACTCATTGAATGACGTGTGACGAATCCTAATTTGTATGTCATCCTAAGAACCGCATACGCAAAAAGTTCTCTTTAGATTCAAGCTATAAGAAATTTCTATAGTAATACACCCCCGCCCCAAAAAAAAATTGAATTAGTTGATAGACGCACAAGTTATATTAATATATAACATAATGTGTAAGACTCTAAATTCAAATGACGCCTCTTAGACATAAGTGTCAAGAAGTTTTGATATGTCTAGCTTTAATCCTTACTTTGTTCCTCTTCCCTCTTCCAAGGCCATGTTCCCTCCTCTGTTAGTTTTAGCTATCATCTTCGTATCAACGTTCAGTCATTATAATGGAAAACAGGCTCAAAGTCATTAGAATAGGAAACAGGTATATATGTCAATTTAATATCTTATTTATTAAATTCTCTATACATTCATACTAACATTCAGTCATTACAATGGGAAACAGGGATCAAGGTGAAAAGTCAAAAAAAAAAAACCGTGCTTACCTTTTTAGGAATGCAATAACAGCAGAATCCTTTTACCCAAGCTGAAAAGCAGACTTTGGGAATTTTGCATTAAGCCATAAAATTAGAAGATCATCATTTACGAATTTAAAAATATTACAATACCATACCTTTGGGTTATTTAATGCAATCTATCCTTGGATTAGGAGTAAGGGTTTCACAACATTGATGTGGAGTCTAACGCTAAAGTTGTAGTGGATATGATTCAAATAACAAAAATTGAGGATTGCCTTATGAATCAAATTCTTCACAATATCATTTACAAGCTATAATGAGATTGGCACGTTAACTTCCACTTTGTGCTAAAAGTAGCTAACAAAGTTGTGGATGCACTTGCCTATTTGGGTGCATCTCAGGAGGAAGTTTTTAACTTGTAGAAGTTTATACTTAATTGTTTTTCTTCTTTATTGCTTTATGACGTTTTGAAGGCGTTAGAGCCTTCTCCTGGTAACTTTATTTGGTTTCTTTGTTTCTGGCTTAAGCCTCATATTTTACTCCAAAAAGAAAAAAGAAAAAATTACAATTGAAGGATTCAAATTAAAAACATTTATACCAAAAGTCTAAAATTTTGAAATTATTATAAAGAATTCAAAGACCAAAATTTTTAATTACATAGAAAAATAATAATTTAGGATGTTAAATTAAAATTTTTTGTCATTAGATCTTTAGAATAATATAAAAATTTAAAGTCTTTTACTATAAATATTTCAATTTAAAGTCCTTTACTATAATTTTTCCAAAAAAATAAAGTATTACTATCATTTAAAGCAAAATAATATTTTTTTTCTTTTCTTTCCATTTTTAACAATACCATTCATTTGCAAAAATGATAAAATCCATAGTGCAAGGTAGAATAAGAGACAAAATGCATCCATAAAAGCTATTCATATGTACCAAACATCATTTTGACTACTTTTGCCTTTTTCTCCCTTTTCGCTTCTCCTTCTTCAAACATATCATAAGCAACCTATTTCCCTATTCGTTTCTCTTTGTACTCATAATTTAAAAGTCATTGTTTTTTTTTTTCCACTTAAAAGCAAAAGTCACTAAAGGCATATTGTGGAGAAAAGTGAAAGTGAAATGAATTATTCAATCAAATGTGTTTGGTTGCAATAATTGGAAGAAGAAATGGAAAGTAACAACAGTGTATTGAAACAGTAATTTTTCTTTTGTATTTAGCACATTTTTTTAGTGGCATTTTAAATATGGACAAGAAATGACTTTTTGACCCTTTCATTTATATTGACAAAGCCATTTGGCCCTTATTGGTAGCATTTTAGAAAAAATAGAAACTAAATCTAGAAATATTTAAAAATATATAAAAAAATTGTAAATATTTATGAAATATAGTATAATATTTTTAAACTATCAATTACTTATAATTCATATTATTTTGTAACTTAAAACAATAATTAATAGTACTTTTAAAAGAAATAATAAAATAATAATAATAATAACATTATAAAATTAATTATAAAAATAATTAATAGTAGTTATGCCTTAAAGAATATTAAAATTTGCTATTTGATATTAAAATTGAGAATTTTTTTTAATTTATTGCTTTGTTAAAATTTTTTTATGTTGAAATATAAAAAATAAAAAATTATATCAAATGAATGTTAAAATTTTTAATTAAATTTTAGCCAAAAAACACTGCTCTGTTTGGCTATTAATTAATTAACATTATTATCTTTACCTCAAAATAATTTATTATTTTTAATAATATTTAATATTAAAAATAATAAATTATATAAATTCAAAAAAATCAATTAATAATTAATCAAAATTTATCTAACTAATTAGTCAATCAAAAAATTTCAAGTAACCATTAGTCAAAGCAATCCATATAAATATGTACTGCATTGCAGTGGATGCTTTTATATATATATATATATATATATATATATATATAAGTTATATATTATTTGTATGTTATTATAAATATTAAATTAATGCATATAAATAATATATTTAAAATATTAAAATAATATTTATTTTTATTATATTAAATTGATAATTTATAAATATAAATAAATAAATAATTATAATTATATATATATAGATATCAAAGCCATCTCATCCATCCTTTAAGGTAGTGCCATCTAGCTTATTTATCTAGAATTAAATATTTTTTTAGTTGAGAGTATTTTTGTTTTTGTTTTTATTTATTACTTTCCATTTCATTTCTATTTCTTTTCACCAAACAAACAAATATTAATATACATTTTTTTACTTATATCAAATATAATTTATTTTATTATATTGTATTCAACTTTTTATTTTTATTTACACCACTAAATCTTTTGTGTATCAAACAAAACTTAAGTTAGACTTAGAATATATCCTATGCTAACAATAGCATGATATGATTGGATAACCTGATGAAAAGTATGAGATTCATTTGATAATTTTGTTACTCATTGGGTTTCTTTTGCTAGTGGTCCAAATAACCATAATTTGAGTAGTGCTTAGGTAAAAAGCTTTCTTAGTTAATTATGTAGATTGCAGGCTTTAAATTGATTATCATATTTTAAGAAACATTATTCATGACTTCTATATATGTATTTGTTCTGCATAGCTTGCTATAGCAAAAATCATGATACAATTACTATGTAATGCAAGCTCTTCACTATCAACAATTAACGCTTAAATTAGAATTTCAAATTATTCGGTATGTAATATTTTGTTAAACTTCTGTTAGGTATTAAAAATTCCATAATATTGTCAGTTTGGAGCATTTTTTTAGTGTGATTTTAAGTTTTTTTTTCTTAGTTTCATTATGAATAATAAATGCATATCATTTTACGTGTTACATTAACCAAAAACAAATAAAACAAAAATATTCCGTGCATCAAGATACGTATATATATTGTTGGAAGGGTCCAAGCATTTGCGTATCGAACATTGACCCAAATTAACATGGGCCTCACTCAAACTGCTGAATTGTAATTGGGCTAGGATTTTAAACTGAACAACTTGAGCACCTTTGAACACTGCCCTTTGGACCAGTAACTTTGACGCATGCAATTTTTTAGTACATGTTTTTTTGTTTTTTTACCCCCAAAAAAAAGAAAAACATACATACACACACACACTAAAAATGAGTACATGCCTTTTTCCATAGCTCAATAGAAATTCTCAGCCAAAATTAATTTCTAATAAAAATTAGAGTAAATTATATAGATTTTTTTTAATATTGTTGAAATTATATAATCTTATTTTTTATTTTTAAAATATATATAGACTTTTCTAAAAACAAAAAATTATTCTACACTTTAATCTAATTTTAAATTTTTTAACTAAAATATCCTTTATTAATTTATATATATATATATATTAAACCAAAAAATATTTTAAATAGAAGATGTTTTGGTCAAAAAATTTAAAATTAAATTAAAGTATAGGATAAGATTTTATTTTTCTAAAGGCTTGTATATATTTTAAAAATAGAAAAAAAAATTGTGTGATTTTAACAAAACTTATAAGAGATTCAAGCAATTTACTTTAAGAATTAATATGTTAAATCAATAATAAACAAATATATAAATATGTCTTAAGTGAATTTGTCTAAAAGGTCTTCCATTTTAATATATTTATATGTTGATTTATGATTAATTTAGTTTATATGGTTTTTGTTTTCACTTTAATTACTAATGAAGTGTCTTATTTCGAAGAACCGAATGGAGTGTTAAGATGCCAAAACCTAATGGTCCGTGGGACACACAAAGGGTAGTGAAAATTGCTGTTCTAGAATCCTCTAGTAGACTAATGGAAAGTAGAAACTTAACACTAATTAACAGACAGACTTAGCTTTGAGATGAAAGAAAAGAAAAAAGCAGAAATGGAATTTCACCACTTACATTGATTAATACATACGTTAGTCTCCACAGTTTGTTGATGTTGATTCTGTTGGCAATTGAAAAGGCTACTATCTTCCCAAAACTTTAAACCCAAGTTTGCTTCATTCTTTGTATTCACATCTATGTATGCCTATTTAAGTTACCCCCAAACACAACACCATTATTTTACTTTTTGAAATTACTATTTAAAACAAAATTTTGCATCTCTATGTAGAACTCAGTTAGGTTAGCAGCTACTTAGATTTGTGCATTAAAGGAATAAAATGTGAGTGACTAATGAAAAGATTTAATAAATTTATATTTACTGATAGTTATTGAGTTATTTTTATTTTATAAATATTTGAAGTTGATTTTGTCACTAATAGTTACCCACTTAGAGTACATTATAGAAGAGTTAGATTCATGACATTAATCAACTACTTGCTATCCCATACTATAAAAACTAAATTAATGAGTTTTAATTTAGTGATACTAAATTTGTTTTTAAAATTAAAGGATTCAAGTTCAAATATTAATCGGAGCCAAAACTAACCAAAATACAATGAGTAGTAATTTTATATTTCTAAAAACATAATGTTTCTTAATCATGATATAATTAATTATTAAATATAGAATAGTATTTTATTAAATAATTATTTAAAATAATTAAATATTTCTTAAAAGAATTAATTTAATTTTTGTGTAAGTAATGAGCATGATTATAATAATAAATCTATTAAAAATAATTTGCATTGCCAAGTCATTTGATCAAAATTGAAAGGTTATATACAAAGGCCAAAACAGTGTGCTGGTCTATTACATGAATGAGAGAGGGTTCAGTTAGAGTAAAATAGTTTTTTTTTTTCTTAAGTTATAAATTTTAAATATGAAAAGAAAAATTATAATTATAAGATCAAAAGCTCTAACTAAAAGAAAATTAGGTAAATTTACATTTCAAAAAGTTTAACAATATCCTATAGTTAATATCTTAAAAGTGTTATTTGTTTTATAATTAAAATTTTTGACATTATAATTATAATTTTTATCTTTATATTTAAAATTTATAACCTATTAAAAAAATCTATTTTAACTTAACCGGACCCTCTCCCTTGTTGGTGCCACAGCGGGGGAGGATTCTTACTCTTTTAAATTATTTAATATGATTTTTTTTTTATTTTGGATTACAAATAAACAAAAATTAAAGAGTATGAGATACATACCTAAGCCCAAGGGCGCGTTTAATAATCTCAAGAAAATATCTGCTGTCAAGGCTGTTATCAAAAAATAAAATAAAATAAAATAACAACTCAGAACATTTTCCTAGAGTTTAAGGGCATGTTTGACTTTGTATTAATTTTAATATTTTTAAAATAGATGCTTGTAAAATAAATTTTAAAAACAAATAAAAGTTAAAAAATTTGTTTAAATCATTATTCTAAAAATTGTTGTTTTCTATCTTTTCCTTAATTTTGAGAATAAAAATTAACAAAATATTTAAAAGATGTTTTATTTTTTTTAAAACATAATTTTATTTTTATGTTTTACAAAACACTTTATTAAAAATATAGTATTAAATATTTTTTTTAAAACAAAAAATTATTCTAAAAATAAAAAATTAAACAAACCCCAAATATTTATGCCCATGATTTTTATCTCAGCATTAACTGAGTTAAGAGAGTCGCATAGTTTTCCTCTTTTATGTAGTTTCATCGGCCCATAAACCCCAGTGAGGAGTACTTTTTGTCATCATAAATTTTAGGCTTGATTACCTTTTATAGTCACACAATTAAATATTTTTTCATATGTATCCAAATATATATTTTTTAAAAGAGATTAAAAATTTTAATTATAAAAATAAAAATTTTAGTCATGAAAAAAAAAATTAATTAAGGACAAAAATAATTTAACTGTAAAGATAATTAATCAAAAAAAATTTTTTTTGATCCTTTAAGTTTTTAAAATAATTTTAAAATTTAACAATAAATATTTTTAATTATAATTATGAGGTATAATTTTCTTTTAAAAATTTTAGTTATGAGGAGTTATTTCTTGAACAATAATAAATAAGAATGGAAGAGAAAAGTGGTCAAACAGTAAAAGACATATAAAATTTACAGTATGAAATATAATTTTCCTTTTTCACAACTAAAATTTTTAATTTTACAATTAAAATTTTTAATGCCTCTTAAAAAAAAAACGGACGTCAAATAAATAGTATGACTGAAAAGGATAGGCTTTCAAATTTTAGCTAGACCATGAATCCAATTCTCAAGAAGTCTTTTTTATTTTTTATTTTTTGGCCAAAATTCTCAAGGAGTCAACCACTTCAAAGTCTATTAGAAAGTTAGAACATTCCGGAGAAGACACAAACCAACATTCTTGCCAACTGGGTCAACAAGAACCAAAATACTGAAAATTGCACATTTTCAT
The DNA here is from genome assembly GCA_032878935.1 of Erythrophleum fordii. Classification (NCBI taxonomy): domain Eukaryota; kingdom Viridiplantae; phylum Streptophyta; class Magnoliopsida; order Fabales; family Fabaceae; genus Erythrophleum; species Erythrophleum fordii. The sequence goes on along the minus strand of JAVQMF010000048.1, from coordinate 4,627,520 downwards.
TATTTTACTAATCTTAAAGCTATTACATTCGGTTTCTTGTAAAAAAAAAAAAAAAAGATGTCAAAAAGATAAGTATTAATAAACTATTTGACCCTATTAATTGTGAATAAACTACTCACTCTTCAGCAGTTTCAATTAACGACTATCATGACTCCCTAGGAGGTTGTCGTGGGATAATCTCCAAGTGCTTCAATGATTGAGTGTACGCTTGATTCAACTTCTTCTCTCCTCAAATTGTGATTTTGGCTAAAACAACAAGATATAACTTTTATATTTTGTGATTTGTAAACGGACTTTTTTCATTTCTCATCGCAGAACCAAACATATACTGACTCCATTAATTTCAACTTGAAGCTTTTCTTTTGCTTCATCATATCCATCTTAAATATTTTCACTGTCGACCGTTGATCATCCTCATTATCCTTTAAAAAGTAGCAATCGCTCTTTTTGGTGAACAAATTTTACTAGTTCCCACTTTTCCAGTGAAATTGACCCTCAGTGGTCTTCGTCTCGCTCTCTCTACCGCACCTAATCCCTACCAATTCAGTTGAATTGTCAAACTTTCTCTTTCAGTCAATTAATCTAATGTCATTTCAAAACAATGATAGTCATAATAGAATTATACTTACAACGTTTTTGAATCAAAATTAAGTGTTTGATTTTCTAATTAAAACACAATAAATATATAACTTGACTAGAGAGTCAAACATCTACGGCTTATGTGGTAGTTCCACAGAAAGAAAAACTGAAATGGATTCTCGCACACAAATTTATTTGGTAGGAAGAAGACTACAAGGTCAAGACAGTGTGGAGGGGGACGAAGAGATTGGACACAAGGCTCGGAAAAGTTGATCATGCCGCTCTTTTATGTTGCTGGAGGAAACAAAATTAAAACATTTTCCTCCTAAAACAGGTCAAAATGAATAGGTATATGAAATAATAAAATAAATGTTTTAAAATTTTTTCTCTTAAAAGTTTATTCATTCAGACAAAACGTTCTGAAATTTTTTATCTTATATGGGAAAGAAGAAAACAAACAAATCATAAAATAAATGCTGTTTTTTTTTTTACAAAGGGGATTTTGATCATTTTATATATTTTAATTTTAATTTTTATATTATTTTCATTTAACCCAATATACAAAAGCAAAGGCTTTTTATTTTTATTTCCGTATCATATCAAACGAATTTGATTTTTTTGAATTCCCTTTAATATTCACTTTTCTTTTCCGTCAGGTACCAAACATCTCTTCATATATAAAATTTATACACATATCATATCATTATTTGATAATTATAGATTGATTATATTTGGATTGAAAAATATGATAGTAATAATATAAGAAATTACATATAAATTTCTTTTGTATCATAATATCCCGCCATGCATGTCCGCCATTTTTTATCTTAAAATAACTTCTCACATTAACATATTTTTTTCCGTGAAAAAAAGTTCCACATTCTCGTAATGCTAGCAAGTAGATGGTAACGTACATAATAATGTTTCTTGAATGTTTTAATGCAATAAGCAGAGTATTAATTGTGTTTTGGTTCTCTTGTGATTAAAGCTGCCCCTAAACTTATGATTTAATTAAGGCCGAATATTTTGATGGTGAACTTCAAAAGGTTACAATTGAAGCTTTTTTTCTTTCTTTTCTGAGAAGGAAATTTTCATAAATAAGTTGGTTAATTCAATGTAATATAGAGCAAGCTGATTCTTACACTTCACTTCAAAGGAAGTAATAATGTATTTTTCAAACTAGTTTAAGCCTATAGTTACAATGCCACCTATAGGTCTCTCCTTTGAATGTAGAAATGAAATAACTAATAAGTGATAAGAGAGCTCACAATAAATGCTTATGTTTGAAAATATAGTTTTACAATCATGCATTTTAAATTATAACTAATTATGAACCATGTTGCAAGTTTAATTTTTGGTAATTTTTTAGAATATAAATTCGAAATTAAATTATTTTTAAGTGAAATGAAATTTAAAATCCTTCTCATTGTCTTCATAATTTGATTTAATATGTTATTTGTAACATTTTTGTTGTGTCTAAGTGCTTAGGTACACACAACATCTAGAGGTTGGCCTAGTCAGAGAGTTAAAAATGTAGTATACAGTTTGGTGTATTATTTCATGTTCGAATCTTAGTTGCGTCAATTTTTTAAATGATAAATTACATTTTCTTCTTTTGAAACAAGTATAAATCAAATAAATTTTCTTTTTCTATTTTAAATATATATACTCCATTTTGCTGCAATATTTTGAAAATTGACTATTCAAAATTTGTAGATAACTAATTTAGGAAAAATTAATTGAGAAACTTAAAAAAAAAAATTATGTACCAAACATATACCCTTAAAGTAATTTTTCCCCACAAAACAGTGTTTCAAATTATGCTCTTCTCATTCCCATGCTTGAAATGGTATGAATTGGTGATTTAGTTAGAATGTGGACAAAGCTATAAAAGAACAAACCTAACAATGTTGAGATAGAAAAGGAAATGCGTTTGGTCCTGAGCGAAGCAGGATGAGTAGTGGAAATACCCAACGATAAGTGCTTTTCTGGAAACCGATCGTTTGGTTGGATTGTAATAAAATTAATTTTATTATTAATTTTATACAATATTTATTATATTATAATTATTATTTAATAATGTTTTATGAATTTTAAATATTTTAAAACAAAAATGAAAAAATTATTTTTTATTTTTTAAAAATAATGTATTTTTATTCTATATACTAAAATAACCCAAAATAAAATAGAAATAACATCGAAAGAGAAGCATGAATAGCAAAAAGCCAGGTCCATCACTATTTGGAATGGAAAAGCGCTTCTCAAATTGACGTGGGACCTACCAAACCCAACCTTCCCTACTTTCGGAAGCTTCAACGACAATCGAAGATGAGACTACGAAGTAATCGCACACATCCAAAAGTAGCGTAATCCATGTACATCCGTGACTGATCACTCGTCCTTTTTTGTTTCTTTCTCTTGATTCCATTCCATGTAGGGTTTAAATATTTTATTTTCATAAATTAAATGTATATAACATATTTAAAAAGAGATAAAAATAAATATAAAAAATAAGTTTTACATACACTTTTATCCATGTCATTCTTTTTTTAAATACGTGAATACATAAATGTACAAAATTTAATTTATCATTAAACATGGAGAGGGCTATGGGTCTTTAAGTTATTATATTTTTAGTATATTTTTTAAATTTTATGAAAGAAGAGTATACTTTTTTAAAATAAAAATTATATAATTTAAATATTTCTTATGAAGAAATATAATTTATTCTTAATTATAATATTTGCTAAGTGAATTTCATATGTTGATGCAGTCAATGATATTGGGTTGATTCTTTTAGTATGAGTTTGATACATTTAATTTTTTATCAAAATATTTATAAAATTTCACTTAAGATAATAAATAATAGACTTTTATTTTTTTTACCAATTGAAGTAAATCTATTTATTACTGACCCTTAGTTATATTGTAAAAAAAATTATATATATTTTTTATATTATTCTTATCAGATTTTTGAAGTAAAATAAAAAAAATTAATTAGAATATGTATTCATCGTATTTTTATTAAAATATTATATATTTATTATATCTTAATTAAACATTTAATTAAAAAAATTACATGCTAAGTTGCATTGTGTACGGTGCAACCAAGAAAGAAGTGAACCCCATGTCGTGGAATTGTGGGGTCCATACGGGCGCTGAATGTTGGTTATACATCTTCTCACTCTTTTCACATCGTTTAGATTTTAGATGCTTCTTCCTCAATTGAACTTTTTACATTATTATTCCCATGATGATGCCTGCATATTAATTATTTTATTCAATAAATAAAATAAGACTATAGTTTTTTTGGGTTATAAATTTGAAATTCACATAATATATGAGAAGTGGGGGGTCCAACACTGTCCTCACGATATCCTCATAGCTCAACGGTCAACGTCTCACATCTATAGACAATAAATAATATTAAAATAAAAAAATATTATTATAAATAAATTAAACATTTTTAATTTTGAAAATCAGCTGCCTTAACTTCGTCCTAGCCAGTTTTCTTTTTATGGGTTTTCACCAAACAACCATGGAATAGGTGCATTTGTTGGGATATGAAAAAATGCATGTACACGCATGCTCTTTATTATTATTGAAGTGAATCATTTCACGAGAGTAACAATGATTTTGTTTTTTTGGGGTAGAGAACTTGATTTTAAAATTTCTATTGTATTGACTTGATTAGCCTTCTAATTAACTTTCGTTGAGTATGATTAAGGAAGTATGTCAAATTATCTGGTTGGAATTTTAATTGTATCTATGTATTATAAGTGTGACCACTTAAGTAGTTTTAAATAAATTTAAGTATCAAAGACCTCTTATATATTTAATCTTTAATTACCACGTTCTCTTACTTACTTTCTAAGGCCTTAGTTTTATTTTTTTAAACCACCAAAAAAAACTTTGAAATAATAAAACATTACAACTATAACGCCCCATTTGGTTATTAAATATAAAATGGAGTGGAAGATGAAAATTTTAGATAATATTCATTATACTCTTATAAGTATTATTTAATAATATTTATATTTTATTTTATAATTTTTTTAAATAAAAATATGATAATCATTTTTTATTTCTAAAATTATTTTTTATTTTTATTTCTATTCTTAACTTTTTGCATACTAAACAAAATTTAAAAATTTTAAAAGACTTTTATCTAAATTTTTGGCTTAACTATTGATCTTTTAATTAATTTATTTATTTTAAATTGATTTTTAATTTTTTTAATTTAGTTTCTATTTCAATTTATATTATATTTATTTTTTAACTTTATTTATTATTTTAAAACAAACTCCTTAACCTTTTTTTAGTGTTCTAAAATAGTCAATAACTTTTTTATTATTTTACAATAGCTTTTTATAAATGTAACAAAAAGGACTTGTATCAAATAAATTGAAATTTAAAAGATCGAATTAAAATTAAAAAAAATTAAGGGGCTAAATTAAACAAAATAAATAATTTAAGAGACTAAAATGATAATTAAGCCTAACTTTTTTTGTCTTATTAATTTGAATGAGAAGTATGTGTAAATTCAAACTTTATTTATATGAGACATTTGAATGAAATTTATCTAGAAACGATGAATGCTGTATTTTGATGTTAATTAACTTAGTAACTGTTTATAAATTATAATTTAAAGTTGGAAAGGAAGATTTGTAACATTATAAATGTCGTGGTGTTTGTTTTATATCAAAATAGATATAAATATTAGGGAAAAAGGTAATATAAACATGCAACATATATGAGGGATTGTTAAATACATTTAGCAACAGCTCTTTATTCATTTTAATAATTAAATAAAATAATGTTTTTGATATGTAATTTTAATACTCAAAACGGGAATTTTTCTTGCATGATTAATTCAATGCTGGATTTTTTATCACTTGAAATACAATATCAAATTTACAATGTTTTATTTTCCCGATTTCATGAAGCAAATTAACTCAGTCTAAAACAAAATATTCACTTTTAAATATTTTTATTAAAATTATTAATTATTCGAATGTAAATTACAATTATACTAGACTTGTTTTGGTTCCCAAAAAAAAATTAGTGTACAAAAATTTTTTAATTCACAGTTTCATATTGTTCTTCTATAAAAGAAAAAGGCAAATTTTATTTTATTCCTAAAATAAATAAAAAGTTATTATTTTTTCTTATTAAAATAAAGTATCCTCACTCTGATTTTTTTTGGGAGCAATTTTAACAACATATTCTCTTACATTTATAAAATTTATTTAAAAACAATTTTTAGAGAAATCAAATTATGGTTATTAAAAATAACATTATTGTTTCAAAAAAAATTATTAAAGGTTAAAATAAATTTTTTATCAAAAACAAAAATATCAGACATGTAAAATAAGGAATACTTTCTTCTACCAAAACAAAAATTAAGGAATGCTTGTTAGATCATTCAAAGTAGTTAATTAGAAGAATCAAACAAGGATAATGTGACGTATATATAAAATGTTGGATATGAAAATAAAAATAAAATGAAAAAATAATTATTATATTTTTATTTAAAATAATAGAATATATAAAATTATTAAATAATAATTAAACATATAATAATTTTTTTATTAATATCAAACAGGCTTTTAGTGGTACTTACATTGAAAAAAAAAAAGAAAGATTTGGGCCGCCTCTTCCATAATCACATTTTCTCTACCTTGCGGTTACTTTTACAATTATTTAGTATTATTATTACACCAAACGGAACAGTATTCAATACCACCCTTCCCATTATAAACGCCACAATACCCGCTCATCAACAAGAATCATCCCTGCGCAATCATTCCTTCCTACTATTGTTCTTCTATTACAAATAAAATATTCATTAAAAAATTAATAAAATATATAATAAATACCTTCTTTAACTTTTATATTAATATTTGTTGCATTGATATCCATTATTAATTTGTGATGAAGAGGGATTTTTCTTTTCTCAAATTTCTTATTTAAGATGATTCATCTCTCTTTACATGATATATATATATATATATATATATATATATATATATATATAATAAGTTAAAATTTATCTATTTATTTTTTAAACAATCTGGTTAAATCTAAAATAATTAAATACTCACACCTAGGCTTAACGTCGCTGCATATTCACTGGATTTCTTTTTATTTCCTCAAACCTCAAAAAGCAAACGCTCGCTCTCTCTTGCTTTCTCTCTCTCTCTTGCCCGTTGTGGAAACGGAGAAACAGAGTCATCGGAGAGAAGAAGCACATGACTGAGGAAATTGAAGTTTGCCATCACTGAATTGGGAGAAATGCCGATAACGAGGTACCAGATAAGGAATGAGCACAGTTTGGCTGATCCGGAGCTGTACAGAGCTGCCGATAAAGATGATCCAGAAGCTCTCTTGGAAGCTGTCGCCATGGCCGGACTCCTCGGCCTATTGCGCCAGCTCGGCGACCTTGCCCAGTCCGTTCCTTCTCCATATTATAATTCTTTCTTTCTTTGAGCTTCTCTTAATTCATAATTTTAATAGCGGTTTTGCTAGTGCTCCGGTGCTGAGGGTTGAATTTGGCACTTTACGTTAATATACTTGTTCAAATGAGCGTTTAGTTGAAAAATATCTGTATAATCTCACTTGAGTGAGCTTTTCTTCAGCAAGATTTTTGTGTTTGTGCTATATTAGCTGTTTTTGGATTTTGGCATTTTATTAGTTTGGTCGTTAGATCTCCGAAAAAGATGGATTCAGCCCGGAACTGGGGAAAAGTAGATGTCTAATTTGGTGGCCGTATTAAGCCGATAAATTGGGTTTCCAACATTGCGTTTGTCTAGTTTTATATCTAATTCCTAGCTTAGCTGATTTCGTCCAATTAAAGCTGACTCTCATTCACCTTTTTCTTTTTACATCTCTTCCTTTCTCTGTCTTATCTCCCTTAATTCTCTATTAATTTTGGATCCTTTTCTTTGTATACATAAAATTTTGAAAAAAGAGAGAAAAAAAAAGGGCGGTAATAGTGTACAGATTGGTTCAATCTGATATGATGTTTAATAACTATGTCATTAGTGCATCTGAAGAGATTATCTTTAATTAGAAACATTTTGCTTAATGACATTGCTTGTTATTGTTTAGTGCTTTACTTATCAGAAGGAGATAATTAGAAAATGAAATTAACTCAGAAGGAAAGAAATGTCAATTTAATAGAACATTTTATAACAAGTAGCATTACAGATATTGTGATTTTTCTTCTGGCTGGTTTGAGAGGGATCACCTTAGCTCAATCCTGGCATCCTCTATCCACAACCTTCTCACCAACCACCTGAGTTAATCCTAGGAGGCTTATTGCTGTGAGTTTGTTTCAAATGCTTTTGATAAGGAAAATGTACCTATCTTGCAAGCATTGTGATAATCCTGGCTTTCTGTGCCTTGCTGTTAATCACTAAAGTGTCAGTTCTGTTTGTAAGAGTTCATTTGTTATGGAATATCTGAAGTTATTTCCTGCCATTCTTGGCCTAGGCTGTGGATTTTTTACCTGCATCAACATTTATTTTTTTAGTTTTAGTTTTTTCATTTACCTGCATTTAACTGTAATATTCTGGTTAGATTTGCTGCCGAGATCTTTCATGACCTCCATGAAGAAGTAATGGTCACTGCTGCAAGAGGCCATGGTCTTATGGCTCGTGTTCAACAGCTTGAGGCTGAAGTTCCTTCACTTGAGAGGGCTTTTTTATCCCAAACTCATCATTTATCATTCTTCTCTAATGGAGGTTAGATTACCTCACTGCATAGTTGTACTGTTTGTGATTTCTGTTTTTCATCTTAATGAAATGACCTTGTTAATTGCTGGAATTTTCATAAGTTGTACACTTACTATTGGCCCCTTGGCAAAGTTTTAATGCATTTGGTAATTGCATTGCAGGACTTGGTTGGCATCCTAATCTTCGGTCTGAACATAATCTTATTACTCGTGGAGACTTACCCCGATTTGTAATGGATTCATATGAAGAATGTCGTGGTCCCCCGCGACTGTTCGTTCTGGACAAGTATGGCGACATGATTAATCAGACAAAAATAAATTTAAATGTAAACTAAAAGTGATTATGTTATATATATTTGAAACATTTTCTTTTTCTGTTTTTGGCTTCTAAAAGGTTTGACGTGGCTGGGGCTGGAGCATGTTTGAAGCGTTATACTGATCCATCATTCTTTAAAATGGATTCAGCTTCCTCTCGATTAGCAACAGTTGAAGTTCATAGGGAAAAGAAAAACCATAAAATCAAGGTATTGAAGTGTCAATTCTGCTGTTTTTCCATCTTATAAAAAAAAAAGTGTCAATTTTGCCATTTATTCACATGATTCTCATGGCAAATTATTTTAAATGGTGGAACCTATTATTTCTCTCAATAAAGTTATCCTTCTGACTTCATCCTGTGGTATTAATGGGAGTCTTGCTGCAAACTCTTAATTAAAGTGGAATTGTGTGAACTATGTGATTCATAGCAAGACAGGCTGACAAGTTTTTGGCATTGCTTTTTCTTGCTCTTGCTAGGGTTGCTATATACCTGGTAATTGGTATATAAAACAATGCTATGCAATTGAAAATTGAACATCTACAAATTTGAAGAAAATGATTATTTCTTTTTCCTGCAGAAGAAAGGAGCACGATTGAGGAATGGTGGAACGCCTGAAGTTGCTCCAACACATACAAAGTAAGTCCCAATAATTTTATTTTGGTGCATTACTTTATTCTTCCGGCTTACAAAGTGCAAAAGGCTGTTTAAGTGGTGAATTTATGACAAATCAATTTCCATATTTGCAGACTGCATCAGCTGCTTCTTGAGGAGCGTATTGAGAATGCTTGTTGTGATCCTGCACGTCTTGTGAAGTTAAAGAACAGACAATTGAATGGATCTGCAGTTGAAGCAAAAACTGGGAAAAGTTACATGGAAAAATTTCTGGAATCTCCTTCAATGGATCATAAAGTGGTTTGTGAAACCTCAATCTCTCCACATCCTGTGAGACCGGTGTCAGATGATACTAGTGAAGCAGGGATTAAAATACTTGAAATCAGTGCCATTAGACCTGTGAAAAGGTCGTTGGGAAATGAAAGGACATGTTCATGGGCTAATGAAGGGGAAGCAGTACTAAAGCCATCCTCAGAAATGCATAGGGAGATAGATGGAGATCTTGTGAAGATGCACAGACAAGGCTCAGTTGGTGTGACGGATGAAATATCTTTAAATCATCATATGGTACCTGATAAAACAGAATTGGCAGTTGATGAACAAAAGAAAACAGAAAATATCTTAGATGGGTACCATTCTGATGATGTAACTAGCGAGGTTGACAATTACTTGAATGCTTTAGCTACCATGGAGTCAGAATTGGGAATAGGTTATGAGTATAGACCTAAGAACAGCTTCCCGCATATTCAGAAGCAAAGAGATTGTGATGATAAAGAACATCAACTGCGAACTCGATTTTCATATTCTCAATCATTTGGAGACTCCTCAACATCAGATGAAATTAGTTCATTCAAACAAGATATAAATGAAGAACATGCTGAACTACAAGCTCAGTTGTCGGATTCTCAATCAGGAACCTCCTTTACATCAGATGAAAATAGTTCACTCAAAAGAGATAGAAATGAAGAATATACCGAACTGCAAGCTCAGTTTTCAGATTTTCAATATATTGGAAAATCCTCCACATCAGATGTAAATAGTTCTTATGATAAAGACATTTCCTGTTTCTCTTACTCTGGTTCTTTAAGCACTGTGATTGAAAATCTACCATCAGAACCTATGTTACTCCAATCTACGAAATATAATGGGTCTGAGATTGAAGATACATCATTAAACCTGTTTCCCCAAATGGTCGAGACACAAAATACAGATTATGGTGAGTTTCTCATGCATGATGGTACACACGATCAGGAAGAAGAGATTTCTGGTACAGTACAAGTGTCCTCTGGTTCATATCTGATGAATTCAGGACATAAATTGTTGTATTCAGATCTTGCGGCCACTTCATCGATGAAACTACCCACAGAGACTCAATCAGAGGAAACACCAACTGGCCCTGTTGAACTTCAATTAAGATTAGCAGATGAAGACACAAAGTACCATGTTGAATCTATAGATGCCATACCTGATGCTCTCTCTCCAATGAAAGTTGATGCTAGCTCTGTAGTTTCTTCAGAAAAATATCCTTTGAACAAATTGGATGATGGTGACCAATCTGTCAGTTATGATGCTATATTACAAATTTCAAATGATTTAGAATTAGCTTCTGAAGATGAATGCAGTAATGGTTCCGAGATCAAAGGGTTGCAGGCTGAATCTGCAAATGAGAACTGTTCTGAAATTTTGGTTCGTAGGGAGATTGGTACAGAAGGAGAATATCCAATTTGCTCATCCATGGCAGGAGTAGACCTGCAGTCAGGTACCACACAGCTGCTGGATGGTCAAGCCTCAAAAGCTGCAGATGTTATTGAGGCAACCCAACTCAACTCACAGGATTTATCTCCTATGGTGGAGACTCCACTGATGCGTAGCTTTACTGGGCAGCAATGCTCAGATTTAATTCATGACAGTCCACAGGATGAATCAGACTCAGTGGGAGTTGAAGTTAAATGTTATGATCAGCAATCAAATTTTGAAGAGATATCAAAAATGGAACATGGTGATGAACTACGTGGATCCACTTGCAGTGTGGATGCAGATGAAGATGATAGTCTTCTTAAAGATTCCTCTTCTGCTGACTACTGTGGGCAGGATTGTCATGTCACAGGAGATGATGTGGCTTCTACGAGAGTTCAGTCAGAAGATCAAGCTGTATCTGTTGATACTGCTGAAAATGATGTAAGTATTGCTACTTGTTCAGCTTCAGGTATGATCTCTTCTGCATCAAGGAATCTTTCAAATTTACAAGAACCTATAGAGGGCTCTTCATGTTCCCATGAGATGAAAATGGAATCCAGCAAGGTAGAATCGACCCAGATTGCCATTGACTTGAATGCAGAAAAGATGGAGAATCAACAGGAACCATCTTCAGATTCCAATGCGATATCTTCTCCAATTAGGAGTCGTACAAATTTGGAGGAATCTTGTTCCACTTTTGCTGATCCTCATGAGAAACATATGGAAATCAATGAGGCAGTTGCTAGAGAATCTTTGACAGAATTAGAGACAAAGAGGGTAGCGCATCAACTAGATGCTACTTGTGCTGATGAACAACTGAGCCTGAATTCGGAAATATATAATAGTATTCAAGATTCATTTCCTAAGGAGCAAACCCAACACAGTTCTTCTGTCAAAGACAAGGAAAAGGTGTCCAGGTTTTCAAAGCTGGACTCTCAGGAGTCAAAATCTATATCTCTTTGGCAGAGTAAACTTTTACAGAATGGCAAAGATGGTTTGTCATCATCTTCTTCCTGTAACCAGCTGGAGTCTGGAACTCATTTAGAAAAGTTCTTACAATCACAAGTTGGTCAACAGGATGCAGGATTTCTGCTCAGATATGGAGAAAAATCTTCCTCAGAGAAACTTCAATCTGAACAGATGCAAATATCAAATCACTTGGAGGAGGAAAGAAGCTCTTATGCTGCTTCTAGATCTGCTCCTGAAATCCATCTAGATCAACCTTCATCATTTGAGTCCTTGTCACAATCAGCTGGCCAGGAGGTTAACCATACAAAATATGTCATGAACAAGCCTCTTTCTCTTCTTCCGGACCGCTTTTCCAAGACATCTGAAATCAATTTTGAGGAGATACCACCCATGCCCCCTCTACCACCCATGCAGTGGAGAACGGGCAAGGTTCAACCTGCTTCCCTTGCTTCACATAGAGAAGTAATAGAAGTAAGTCAGGCTTCATTCCAACCAATACAGCCGATTAAAAGTAGTGAGAAAGCTCAATATGGTTTACCAACTTCTGAGAGCGAGACTATGCAGCTTCAGAATCCAGTTTTACCTGTCATGGCTGTGGAAGGTGATATGCTCCAACATACTTCTGGATTTTCGCTGGGTGGGGATCCTGTTGCAATTTCTTTGCAATTACCAATCACGCTTAATGAAGCAAACGGTCAATATAATTACCTAGTTTTGGAGAGAAGCCAAATCCAGAACCCATTCCTAGCATTACCTGTCGTATCTACCAGCAAGCTTCCCCATGGTTACATTGTTGCTTCTGAGGGAGAAATGGTACAAAATTCAAACCCAAGCCCACCAATGCCACCTGATGAGCGTGCTATTCCTGGACAAGATCCCATTTCTCCACAGGAACTGTCTCAACCACTGAGCCAATTAATGACAGAACCTAGTTTAGAAGTTAAAACACTTCAGCAGTCTAAGAATAATCTGGAAGGGGAACAAGGAGATCCTTCTATTTTACCCATGTCACCACCAGGCATGGAAAATGTGCAGCCCAATCACAGCCTGCTGCCTTCAGAGAGTGAAATGGCATCGACATTGGATACGACTGCTCTAGCATCAGATTTTGAGGGGGAAAAACTAAATGGACAGCCAAAGAATAAGCTCCCTCGTCCACGGAGTCCTCTGATTGATGCAGTTGCTGCTCATGACAAAAGCAAGGTAATGACAGTTATATAGTTATCTTAGAATAAACTTTTCATGAGGTCTTACACATTGCATAACACTACACCTTTTAACTGCTGCAGCTGAGGAAGGTTGCTGAACGAGTGAGGCCTCAGATAGCACCAAAGGTAGAGGAAAGAGATTCACTACTAGAACAGATAAGATCAAAGGTTAGAGCTAGTAACTTGTTCTTTATGCATTGCTGCTTGTTTCTTTCTATTGAAAGTAATCTTGTACTATCTCGTACTTAAAAAAAAATTTTGGTTCTCTCAGTCTTTCAACTTGAAGCCTGCTGCACCAACACGACCCCGCTATCACTATCAGGGTCCAAAAACAAACTTGAAGGTTGCCGCCATCTTGGAGAAAGCAAATGCAATTCGCCAGGTCTCTCATTCTCTTGCTCTGTTAATTAACTATTACGAATACTGTCATTACCATGTGCTCCTCGTTCTCTTTGCTGTCTCACTCCTATCAGTGTCGACTGATATGATGATTATTGTATAGGCTTTGGCTGGAAGCGATGAAGATGACGATATGGATAGTTGGAGTGATTCTTAAATCTACAATGGATAAAGTGTTATGGATATCTTGCTACCGTGGCTTTTACCTTAAATCAGGCGTAGAAAATTATTCTCCCCTCTAATGAATGAAAAATCTCCTTGAAGTATAAGATTCTAAGTTCATATATGATACTACGCACTCCATATGGCTTCCTCTTTCTCCGTTCACACCCAGATGCTTGCATAGTATAAGCATGCAGCTTACCAAGCATCCGATTCCTTTCAGAGGTGATGACTTTTTGCACGAGAAGACCCAGGCTCAGTGTGGAGGTGCTGTACCAATACAGATCAATCTTCTTACTTTTTTTTTTTTAATATAAGCACATTGTATATTTTTGTCATGGGTGGCGTCAATTTTTTTTATTATTTATAGTGATGACTATGAAATTTTGTAATTCTGTAATATAGTGCTTTTTAGTGCAGTTACACATACGTGATTTTAGTAAAATCTTTTGAGGTGTACAGTTTGTATCAATCATCACGTTTGTTACACTCATTTCCTCATTCAACTACATATTCTTGATATCTTGAATTGTTTATTTTGTAATTTTGTTGGAAACATGGCTGAGATCCTTGTGGTTTAAGTCAATTATTCACTTACTGGTCATGATGTGAAACGCAACGGTTGGAGCGTGCAAATCATAATAAGTTTCAGAAGGAGCACGTGCGACTAGACAGATGTGTTTGATTCTTAGAGCAGCTGAACATGATGAAAGACCGTGATTGGTGATGAAGAATGTTCTTCTGTTTGTTGATGCTTGATATGCGGGAAATGTCAGATAGCAACTGTTCATAGGCTTATTTTATCTATAAAAATTAGATAATTATTTGAGGTGGTAATTATTTGATCTTATCACTAAACATCTCAAATTTCTCAAATGTAAAATTCCCCATACGTAAATCCATATATGTCACAATTAGGCGGATTCTATAATAGGCGATATCATTGTTGAAAATTTTTAGTAGATTTTATGTATAAAAGATAGATTAATTGTTTTAAAAAATACGTAACTATCTTATTCTTATTTTTGGATAAACTTGCCTATTTATTTTTGGATATTTAACTTACTCATAATTATTAGACCTAAATTTAGTTTGTCTCCCTTTAGTTTTTACATTGTTCTGAGCCTATTACAGGGATTAATTGTACAATTTCAATTTCAAGATATTAGCTTACAAGATAGCTTAATTCTTGTAAGCCCTAAAAGATTATAAGATTATTTAATGTATAATTCAAAAATGTTTTCAACAATGATATGTTTATCATTTTATCTTTTACATGATTGTTTAACATCAAAATTAACACTCAAAATACCACAGCTTTGTTAAATAGTAACACAACAAGAGAGTTACTGACATACTCTAACATCATAAAAGAACAAATTGAATTTGGTCAAACTATCAACTTAAAAATCTCAAAAGGGATATTGTAGAGAGCTTGACTCTACAGGAAGTCAAGCTTTCATATTGCTGGATTTCTTTAATATTTATTTTATTAATACATATATATATATATATATATATATGTCAAAATGATTATATAATAAATAGACTCAAACACGTCGAAAGTCATTCATTTTATTTGGTTAAAAGATATAAAAGAAAAAGAAATATAAAAAATAAATAGATGGAAGTGAGAGAGAAAATAATTTTTTTAAAAATAATTTAATAAATAAAATAATAATTATAATAATATAATAAATATTATATAAATTATATAAATAAAGAGAGGCTGAGCTAGTCATACTGTTTTTACCAGGGACAAAAGCTGATACAAAATAAAGAGAGGCTGAGCTAGACTTGGCAACCAAGCTGAGGCTACTGAATTTAAAGGGGAAAACGATTTGTGTTGGCGATTCTTGCCGAATGCAAATCTAACTAAAAAAGAATGAACCGCTGGATTTAAGATGATGCAAAGTCTATTAAGTCTAGCCGAATTTTGGCCGGTTGATTGTGGTTTGGAACCAAGGAAAAAAAAAAAAAAAGGTTATAAAGCCACAAAGGAAAGCAGAAAAGTTGTTTTTGTATATTTGAACGGTGGAATTATCAGGAAATGGGATATTAAAGGCGCAAGAGTAAATTATGTTAATTTTTCTTTTTTTAAGTTTAGCTAAATTATATTTGATATCTTTTTAATTTAAAAAATTATACTCAACTCTTTTACAATTTATTTTTTGTTAATAAAATTAATGTTCTATATAATATATATTTCTTCCAAATATAAAATTATTTAATTATTTTTATTTTTATATTAAAAATAAAGTTATAGTATTATATCATAGTATAACATTAATTTAGCTACTTTCACTATCATATTAACAATTACATCAAAGCTTTAGTTGTAGAGAAAATTAATTTCTTTAACAAAAACATAAATTTGAAGAAAATTTTTTGTAATATATATATATATATATGTTAGGATAATTAAGTATAATTTTAATAAAAAAATCAAATATAAAGAAAAATTCGAGTAATTTAGTCAAAATACAACGAAACTAAGCAGCAGCAAATTTTTTCAGCCAGAAGCAAGAAGAGGTACTAGTTTTTTATTACATAAGCATATAATTTATAACCCCATGAATCTTCTGGTGCATATATTGCTTCTCGAGGAAAAACATTATGATCTGCTTACCATGAAGTAGAAGGCTAATGTTACCTTGAGGAATCCAGAGAAAGAAAGGTTCATGGTGAGCTGTTCTTTTCTGTGTAAATGTAATTTTTTTTATATAACTTTTATGTGATATTTATTATATTTTTATAATTATCATTTAATAATATTTTATTATTTTTATTAATTTTTTAAAATAAAAATACAAAAATTGTTTCTATTCTCAAATTTATTTTTTTTCAATCTTTCTATTATTATATTTCTTTTATATTTTGCATACCACGTCAAAACTACTTGGCAACAGAGAATATTGAAATCTCTTTTGGCTAATAAAAGGAATGACATATTCTCTTTGAAAATTTCTTCTCTTTTTAACTCTTTAAGATTTTTGGGATGAAATTGAAGTAAACTAATAATTTAGTTGTTGAAAGATGTATCTATTTTTATTTTAATCCTTTAAAAATAAAGCTCTAAGTTTAGTCTCTGAAAAGTTTTATCTCAGTTAAAGTAGTTTTTTCGCAGACAAAATCACAAACTTGTCATAAATATCAATTCATGTGATTGTTAACTCATGATTTAGAATTACACAAATGTCTTTTTTTTTTTTTTCTTTTCAAAACAACATCCTTTAAGCGAATTACACAAAGCCAAGTGAGTTAGCACAACAAATTTTACTTGCTTAAACGATGTTGTTCTTGAAAAAAATGACACTTAGTTAAGTTCATGTTATGAGTTAATAACCATGTGAGCTCTTATTTATGTCACATTAGTAAGTTTGTGATAATTATTTTTTTAATGGAAAACCATTTTAATTTTAAAAAAATTTTAATAACTAAATTAAAAAATTTTATTTTTTAAAAAATGAATTAAAAATAATTTTCCAAAAAAAAATTTATTAATTTATTTGTGAAATTATATACAAACATAATTTTTTTATTTTATTTTAGAGTTCACAAATTGAGAAGAGAAATAGAATTGAAGGCTAACGATTAATTTTCTCTTTTTCTCATCAAACGTGAGTAATATTTATAGTGATTGTACAATTAAGAGCTCAGATTGAATCTAAACGAGAGTTTTACATGTATTGAATCTAGATCTTTATTCATACAAACATGGTAAGGAACTCAAAAATTTTCCATCAAACTATCTTCTTTTTTTTTTTCTCTTTCTAAAATTCAAATATAAACTATTTTTCATACGTCATTTCTCAAAATCCTTTTAATTAAGATTATCATGGATAGGATATTCCATTTTTAAACAAAGTTCCTTATAAAATGTCTTGGTTTAGTCACTCTCTTTCTTTACCTTTAAATAAAATAAAATTTAAAAAACAATATTAATTAAACTCAGTTCATAAAAAAATAAATTAAGTCAATAATAAATATTAATATAGATATATTAGAGATAAAATTGACTAAAAATAATATATCTAATGTGCTTATTTATTTTTTATAACTAATTGAATTTATTTATTTTATTATTGCCCAACTAAATATTTACAAAGGCCAAAAGTAATTGTATTTTAAAAGTTAACTATTGTGAATAAAATACTAATAATTACTGTAGACTTTTATAATTGTAAAATTAGTTTAGAAGTCATATATTTTTGATAGAGATGCATACAAACTGGATCACGTTGAGTTTTGACCTAACTCATTATTTGAGTTTAGTTTAAATTAATATTGGGTTATGCTAGTCAAATTGGCAATATGGTCACCTAGTAATTAATCATATAGCTTAATTTAGTTGTTTAATTTTTTTAACCCAGCCCTATGTGACAAGTGACAAGGTATACTTTTTTCCATTCATTTATAACCATCAATTTTCTTGACCCATGATATTACCATAAAAAATTAATTTGGATCGTTTTCTTTCTTTTTTAGTATATCATTATATTAGAAAGAGACAAAAAAAAAATGATATAAAAGAATAACACTCATTTTTCTTTTTTTTTTTCACTCACTTTTTTCTCTCTCTATCTTTGTCTATCGTAACGGCATCCCATTCACATAAAAGAAGAGAAGATCTCGATTGGTCTTTTTGATTATACTATGGTGTTAAATATTAATAAAAGAAATCAAGCTAAAACATCATAATTTAGTCCGTCTTTACAACAACAAAAGAAAAAAAAAAGATTTAAATATAATTTTTTATATTTTTGTTATCAAAATTTTTAATAAAAATATGATAAATATATAATTTTTAATAATATTAAAATAATATAATTATTTATAAAAATTATATACTTATCATGATATTATTAGAGAATTATATATTTATTATATTTTAATTAAAAAATATTATAAAAAAATTATAAAAATCTGCATATAAATTAAAATAATAATAATTTAATGGAGGTGATAATTAATTTAATGGATGAAGAGATATTTTTGAAAATATTTCTATAATTCTTGTATGAAGCGACGTCGTAGAGGTAAGTTTAGGCCCACAGAAACTCATGGAAACAGAGTTGCTGGAAAAGCAGCAGCTTCCGTGGCCGCTCGGTCCCTTCCGAAAGCTGCTTAGCAATTCTTTCACTCTTCCTGTACTTGTGAACCCTTCTTAATTCTCATCCTACCAGACCCCTCCTTTGGCTGATTCTGAATATAAAATTATCTCCACTAAGTCCAAACATGATCTTCAGATAGCATCGTAAAAAAGAAAGCTCAAGGAAAGGTAAGAATTTCAGAAACCCAAATGCGATTCTTGTGTCCCTCTATTTTTTTAATTTAATTTGGAAGTTATCCATAATTTCCTCAAACTACTTCTCGGAAATTTATCTTTTTTATCTTCTACCTCTGCGACTCAGAAACCCCACTTCTCAGTGTTTCGATATACCGAACCCTGTAAACCCCACATCTGGAAATTGAAGTTGAAGGATGGAGAGCAGTACGGAGAAAGAGGGAAATAGTCGGGTGCCACTTTCGGATGTGGTAGCGGATTGTGTTAAGCGGTGGTTTAGGGACACGCTCAAGGAGGCCAAAGCAGGGGATATCAACATGCAAGTGTTGGTGGGTCAGATGTATTGCAGTGGTTATGGGATTCCTAGAGATGCCCAGAAGGTGGGTTATTTTCTCCTTGTTCTGTTTTAGTATTCTGAATGAACTTTCCCTAAATACGTGTTCTGTGGATTAGGTTTTGTTGGGTTTGATTTTGGTGTTTTGGGGTTCCCAGAGATGCCTACCCAGAAGGCGGTTTGTTTCTTGGTGTTCCGTTTTACTCTTCTGAATGAACCGCACTGATACTTAAAAAAATGAGTCGTATCTTATCTTTGATGCAACTGCCCCGTCAAATTGCATTTAAACAATAATATATCTTGTTGTGTCGCAGTTTTGGTATCATATCGTGTCACATATCTGGGTCAATGTCATTACTTCTTGGGAATGAACTTTCCCTAAATTCATATTCTGGTGGACTAGGTCATGTTGGGTTTGATTTTGGTGTTCTGGGCTTCTTTAAGAAGTTTATGTTGCGTTGGATTGCTGAGAAAACTAAAAAAAGAATATTGATTTGGATGTTTTTAATTTTGTCATAGATACAGAACTTGAACTTATTTATTTTCCGGTCTAAGCAGAAAAGGCTATCTATTCATTTTTGTTCTTCTTGCAGTTCTGGGCATGCTTATTATTGGGGAGGATATGTTTGTGACAATAAAGAAAAAATATATCCTTTCTCTAGTCCTAATAGATGTATATACGTGTGTCAAGGTTAAAAAATACCCATGTATGTAATTACATGCCTAAATGTCTATGTAGTTATATGTCTAGTCTGGTATAACAATATATATAAAATTCTATCACAGGTGGAAGTAATCAGTTAACAAAACTTTTGTTTCCCTGCTATCCCTATGCCAGATTTTTTTTGTAATATTGAAACTCATTGATTTGAGGATCCAATTGATTGAGTTTAATCTATACTATACACAAGTAATGTTGCTAATGCATCAGAGTAGTTTTTAGCATAATGGTATAGATTCTACGGGCCATTGAAAAATATAAATGCTTATAAAGAGCAATGGTGTAATTCTGGATTAGAAATGAATAATAAGTGGAACTTGTGGATGTACTTGTTTGTGGTTGCTGTTTGTTTTCAAAGACTGATCTTATTGGTTGGGAATGAAGGGAAGAATTTGGCTTACCAAGGCATCAAGGACTAGGTCTTCTGTTTGGAAAGTTGGTGACAAGCGTCCAGGTGAACCCTCCTTTCCTTGTTATTGCTGGCAGCCACATATCATCATCATCATCGTTATTTGTTTATTAAATTTAGTTTTACTATGGTTTGATGCATCTTTATTAGGTTATAATGCGAGTGATTCTGATTCTGATGAATTGAAGGAAGATTCTTAAGCAGACTTAATTTGCTTTCATGCTCTAAAACCTGAAGGGTGAGTTCATCCTACTCTATCATGGCTGTCCTAGCTACTTGCTTTATTTGTGCCACATTTAATATGGTATGGAAAAACTCGAAGCTTGAGCTTATAGAGCTTGATATATTTCTTCCTACTTAGTTATGTTAGTATGCCTTTTGAGTCTGTTTTTATAAGATTTCAATTTTAATTCAGACTGGGGGACCTAATACCCAAGGTTTTTTATTTGATTAAAAAAAAAAACTAGTTTTTATTGGTTGTGTCTGTATCACACTGTTATTCTTCACAAAAATTGAATTTTTAGCTTTTCTTGAACCTTTTCCATGGGAACTCACTTATCTTTACAGCAATCTGAGTTGTCAAACTTAAATGTTAATATGCTTAACTCATTGTGTCATCCATACTCTTTCTTAACTATCCTTTGTTTCATGTTAGAACAACCAGAAGTTTCTTTCTTAGTTTTTAATCTTGCTGGCAAGGATACATCTTTACATAGATGTCTTTTAGACTTGCTCACTTTGTGAAAAATTAAATCTGTAGTAATATATATTTGTAGATCTAGTTTCTTTCACTGAGAAATAATAATGGTCTGACTATGATATCAATGGGCCTTTGATTTTATTACACGATTCAAGGGCAAAGAAATACTTATTTAGGATAGTGTGAATGTGTTCCACTTTATTTTTGAAGCGACGCATGAGATTGATGGGTTTTATCTTCAATGTTCTGAGACCCAGAAATTTGTTAGAAGTAACTAGGCATGCTGTTCTCCACATAGCAGAGTTAAAGCCTTAAGAGTTTATGCTTACTATAGCTAAGAGATGGATTTCAGGAATTATAGATGTCTGTATTGTGTCTATACGCTACTATTAATAACCTTGGATTTGAGAGGTTAACATGAATTCTTCTCTTTTGTTTTCTGTTCCTATTAACTGCATTGAGCCTGTGACATGATTGTAAAGATGGGATGTAAATGCGAATGGCAAGATGCTCAGCTCATTTTTAATCCCTTTGCATGTAATTTTCTGTTTTCAGCGTTGTTTGTAGAGAAATTTCTATTATAGTTATAACTTATAAGAAAGAGGTACTAGTGCAAATTGACTGATCTGGTGGATGAGTTCGATTATAATGGTTTCTTTAGGGTGTTAAAGAATGGAAAAATTGATGAGGACATTATAAAGCTAAAATAGTGAATTTAACAAAGAAAGAATTAAAAAAAAAGGAGTTAGTACTTAGTAATATCTATTTGACTGATCCTGAGATGACTCAGTATATAATGCGTATGTGGTTTCATTTGGATCATATATGCCACTATAATAAGTGATAACATCCAAGATAGGCCTTCACTCTTTCCTAGTTATTGGATCAGCAACATTGCCAATCATTGATTTAATTAGTTCATTTGCCATTTTCCTCTTTGCTTTCCTTTCTGGTTTCATCATCCATTACACCTTGTTCACAATGTGTCTTGACATTGGAAGCTTTTGAAATTGATTTACTTTTATTTGAGTTGAAATGCTTGGTCAATGAGTGTTTGTAAGAAAGTCGAAAAGTTTTCTGTCAGATCACAGAGGACGGGGGTGAGGGAAGACTGGAGGAGTAAGAGCATAGGGAGAGGTTGTTTTCTGAAGTCGTTCTGGGGATGATTTTTGTGCTGATGCTGGTTTGGTGGTTGACCAACATTTTCATTGTTATGCTTTATTTCATAACGGACCAGGCTCTGTTGAAGCTGGACTGTGACATTTTTGTTTTCAGTAGACACAGCTGACTTGCTGAAATATATTTAATGTTTATAACTCAGCATAATATGACTAAATCTTAAAAGAAAAAAAAAAATTCCTGCACATATAATGTTTTTATTGGAAACTTCAACGGCAAATGCGCAGGTGATTTTATTTAGGTTTTGTTGATGATGAGACTTGAAATCCTCTGTAAATTCTGCTTACTTTTTGTTTCATGCCTAACATGTACTGCGCTCTCCGAAAGGTTAATTTTGTGATATATTGTTTTGTAGGTGTGCTTGGTGTTCCGCTTAGACTTAGCCACCATGGATGTTCCTGTAACTTACTGTTTCACTTCTAGTTGTCTTATTGCTGACTTGTGTATGATTTCCTCCTAAATGTTTTTTTTTTTCAATGATGGGGAAAAAGAAGGCAATCTTATTTTAAGATATTTGCTATCTAATTTTTTAATAAATATATAATGCAAGAATATTTTTAACAACTCAGCATTTCTGGTGAATTATTTCAAACAAATTCATATATTGTTATCAAAGAATCTAATAATAAACATATAAAGAATTTTATTTTTGTCTTTTCCTTAATGTCAATGAAAGCGTGCTAAATAAAATGTAAAGGAGAACTCATCAAAATGGATGATATAGGATCCCCTGGAACACTCCTTTTGATGAGAGCTTTTAGCTTCTTGGGTTTAATTATTTGTAAAAATTTATCACATAAAACACATGGATGGCCTTATGAAAAATTCTTTGATAGATGTAGTCTATTAAAAATTAATAGTCAGAAAATTAGCATATCATATTTTTTTTAATGAAAATTGTATTTAACATGTAGTTTATTTATGACTAATTTAATTTATAGTTTATACATCAAGCTTATCTCAGGATTTCCTTCAATAATATGTTTCAACCTGGAATAGAATCATTGTGAAGCCGAGAATCTTCCGAGCAATATGAAGGCTTGTCAACAATGTTGATACTTCCATTGCGTTTACTATTTTAAGCTCCCTCTCCCTGATTTGGAAAGGATGAGAAATTCGTGTGTACACAAGTGTGTGTCTATCTATCTATATATGTATGTATCTCTTAGGATTTAATTTACACAATTAGAATCTTCGGGTCAAATTTTGCTGTTGGTCTTATCATCGCATAGACATACATTTAATGTAATAAACCTCTAGATGTGGAGATTCACAGTGGATCTCTGTATATTTGGTCTATGCAACAGTTTTGAACAAAGAAAAGTATGAATAAAGAATATTTAGGACGATGATGGTCTTAATATCAAGCATAAACGTTTGAGCTTCTCGCGAGTTGTAAGTAACAAGAGAATGATTGCCTTAGGTGAAGAGAGCCAAAATCAAATGAAAGGAAACCCTGACTCTTTTTTTATTTTTGTTTTTTAATTTTTGGCCACTAAAGAGAATTCGACTTGAATCACTTAATTCTTCGTTTTCTCTAAATTGGATGGTCTCAAATGTAGAGAAAAATGCATATAGTGTGAGATTTATTGCATTAGTGGGTTTTACATTCTTTGGATAAAACTGACAATTAATTTCAAAAATTTTTTTGAGAGGATTGATCTAAAAACATTCAAGGTTGCACCATGCTGGCTGGCATAATCAATATACCAAATTGAGTTAATGCTTGTGGTTAAGAGAACAATAATAAAATCATTTTGTCAACTGTGTCATATGATAAGATATAGTGCATGTTTGGTTCAGCTTTTACTTTTCTCAAACCGTGATTTTGGACAAAACAACAAAACATAGTTTCTACATTTTGTGGGTTGCAAATCGTGATTTGGGAGTCTCCAAAAGTATTTCCAAACACAGCAATAATAATGTTAAAAGAGGTTAAAATGCAAATAATTAGCTTTTATATATATATATATATTGGTAATTAATCAATTAGCTCTTTTTTAGCTTTAAAATTAATTTTTTTTCGTATGATAAAAAAATTAATTTTATTTACTGAAAAAGATTGGTTGAAGTAAAAATCTACTTTTGTAAATTCAATGTGTTTTCTGATTTTTTTTTTCTTCTCAACTTAATGATATAAATGATACTGCTATTTAAGAATTTATGATATTTTTGTAATAATTATTGATAGCATTATATATTTATTTGGAAAAAAACTTATATATTATTGTTTATATTTTTATTATCAAGTTATTCAATTAACATATGATAAGTTTATGTATTTCTAATAATAACATGATAAATGTATAGTTTTTGTAGGTAAATCTATGCTTTTCTAATTAAATTATATATTTATGTTAATTATTAAAAAATTATAGTTTGATGATGTTTTAATTAAAAATTTTAAGAACAAAGATATAAAAATTTATATTTAAATTTCATCCTTTGTATAAAATGTAGTTATTGAAGATCAAAAAAAATTTCAAGTGGAAGATCCAAGTAAATATTAGTATATATATTCGGGTAAAGGTTAGCCGGAGAGTGATTTGCTCCTTCATGCACTCCAATGATTACTACTCTGATTGAGAATGTCATGACACTTCAATGATTGGTTTGGTGTGTTGTTGACGTAATAGTAAAATAATAATAATAATAATAATACCAAAAGTATTAATATTATAAATAATTTTTTAAAAAACTCAATGGCAATCAAAACTTGCCACCAAATTTTAATTATGTTAGAAATAACACACTTTTTGCTTTAAATAGCTAAAGGGTTTATTACTTGCGCAACGTTTGTCCCGGCAACCATTAGTGTTTAAACATTAATCTTGGCCGTTCATTCTTTCAACTTATTGAGATCGTGGCACGTGTTATCTTATCTCTTAGAAAATGCTTCGTTTCGCTAACATGAACATGCCGAAGCTTTGGACTGCGTTTGAAGGAAGGAAGCCTACGTTTTGGAGCATTCAAGCTCCCTGTTTTATCGAGGATCATGGCGGATGAGATTTGGCAAAAAGAAGCTAGCGTGGGTGTTGAGAATCAAGGGATTTCCTCGATCGTGGATGAAATAGCGTGGATTGAATCAAATTTGAGGATTTCTTCGATTGTGGGTGTTAAAAGAGTTTTGAGTAGTGAATCAGATTTGAGGAGGATTTGCAACTTTGAAATGGGATTTATGGGTGAACTCAATAACTAAAATAATTGAAGTAGATAGTTAATTTTTGATGTAGTATTATTGAATCTGATTTTTTCCGTATATGGTATTGGCTCAATTAAATCAGTTGTGGTCCATTCTTAATTTTCTCTCTTGTTCCTTTCTTGTCACCCTATCAATTTCTCTGTCGTCTATATAGCATTTTTGCTAGTAAGGGTGACCTGGAACCATGGAAATCTTGGGTGGACTGGTCAAGCAGCTGGATGCAACATGTAAGCGGCTTGTTGATGAATTGAATAAGCCACCCAAGGGGAAAAAAGTAGAATTTGCTGCATCAGATTATTTAGACTAAGGCATTTAACAGAAAGTTGTTTTTATATTCTTAATGATTTGGAACTCCCATCATATTCTTTGCGAAACTTCGTCGATGCTACCCCAAAATTCACCTTTACTAATGTCCTAATTTGCCTCCCTGGTTAAATGAAATCATTTCATTTCACAACGGAAGTTCAAGTTTACACAGGAAAGAAAAAGAACAACGGAATGGGACCCTAAAAAAAAACGAGTTTAGAAATGGACTCAATAGTGTTGATCAATGCGAAGATCTCATATAATTGAATTTGAATGGATTAAGAGAGGATCGGCCCTTAGAAAGCTTTTCAAGGCAAGCTAGGTTTGCCTTTATAGATCTTTCCTTTTTGCCTAAAGTGACAACGAAGTCTAATGAAGCTTTCATGACTTGGATGTGAAAAGTTATTTAATTGCTTATAATTATCACTTTGTGGTATTCGTGGATGAAGCATATACACAGTACTTATGGACCAAATTCATATCCTCCAAGGCTCATCATAATGAATAACAGTAATATATTTGGATATAGTCCTCTTTCGAAACTGTGATTTGTCTACACACACTCATATTTTAATTATTTTCCACAACAACAATCGAGTACATTCTCTGCATGTCGCACGGCATGAGATATCTACAATATTTTGGCTAGATATATCTATGGGCATAGGGGGAGCACATTGTATTCAAACTGAAAGCGAAAGAAAATGATCCAATTTCTTTTTTGTTGAAGTTGACATATGCCAATGGTACCTTCAAGAAACTATCATAATTAGATTCCTCAATCATAACTTGGATTTTTTTATTGAATATTGATGTCATTTCTTCATATGGTGACCATTTTTTCACCGATTATCACAGTTTACAAGAACAATATCACCGTTATTTAGACTCGTTAAAATGGGCAATTATAATAATTAGACAGAGCGATATCATCCCTTTATCCTATTAAAGTAATTAAGAATTATGGGCATATATTCAGTTTTATTTTATTTTGTTGTTAATTTCTCGTTTGGATGATCATAAGGAAGGAAAAGTGAATGAATTAGGTAATACCATAATGACGCTAGAAAATGGAAGTGTGGAGGGGATCAACATTTTTATGATAGGACAGGAGTTACGAAGGCGTGAAGGAGGCGAAAGAGAAAGGTACAAACTTGAGAGGATTTGGTTGACCATTGAGCCTGCAGCTGCCATGCCACTAGTATCCATTGAACCTTATGATCTGAATGGTACGAAAATGCAAGGCAATGATCATGACCGTTGAATCTCAGGAAGAGCGAAATATAGTTGGTGAAGATTTTTTTTTGAGATGAAAAGTGAAGGATAAAGATAATAGCTATTTTTATATATGTTGGTATATTTTTTTGAAAGGAGATTGGTGGATTAATTTATATGACTTAGCTATGAGATTAGTTTTAGAAACTAACTTTTGTATTTGTTTTATAAGTCAAAAGAAGAGATAGGACATAATTCTCTTATAAAAAGGATCTCCTTAGATATTAAATGAAGATAAGTTTAAGATTAAAGTTTTTAAACATGCATATATGACAGAGCCATTACAACATTTTTTTTATCTCTAGCAATGCTAACAAATCATTGTTTGAAAGGGTAAAATTATTACCTAATCGTTTAGGCAACAGTTTAAACAATGATCTTTTACTACAAAAGAAATTGCCTAATTGGAAGTCCATTATTGTTTCAGATTATCCTTTACTTTTATTTATTTTGATGTTGGTGAATGTTAGTTTTATCTAGAGGTTTGATAGCCATATTTGCTGGTTGATTAAGTTACCTTCATTATCCTGATGCAGAACTAAAAATGGAGTGCTTCCTCCTTGGTAGCTAGAGCATCTCTTGCTGCATGTGCAGATTGTAGTTTGAGGTCCCATACTGGATCGAATAATGCATGTGCAGGTAGAGCAGTTCTTGTTTATATTCGACTAGAGCGTTTTCTAAAGGAGAAGACGACATGTATTGCGATCTAAAAAACTAAAGAACGAATGGCCAAGTTTGGTGATTGTACCACTGAATCTTGCATTTTTTTTAACACATATATACACAGAGCTTGATAATAATGTCATCCAATTGATTAAAAGTATTGCACATAAATGCGATACTTTTTATATTGTAACATTTGAAACTATATTTTTTTTCATTGCAAATGCCCCAAAAAATAATGTGTGGTAAGTATTATAAATAATCATTTTGTTCAGTAAAAAATAATATATGATAAAAACATATAAAAATAGCTTTTACAAGTAAAATTAATTCATGGAATGTTTGGTGATAATTTTTAAAATTGCTATATATGTGTAAAGTAACAATAATGAGTATACAATATATTTTTTACGCAACTAAAAATCTAAAGAAATGTATACTAAATTAGTTAAGCTAGTTGAATGTTAAAATGAAATAAATAATATAAGCATAAAAGTTGATGACTTATCAAGCAAGCAGTTATAAATTACAAGTAAAAATTAGATTGGTGAATGATAGAAATCAAAAAAATTAATTAATTATTTTTTGAGACTTTATATTTTTAATTTATTGTAAAGGAAGTATCAAAAGTGTAACCTTTTACCAAAATAATTTTTATAAATAAAAAACTTACTAATTTATTTTCTTAGTATTACTTGTTAAGTTTAGATATATTACTACATAATTTTAATAATTTTAATATCACTGTAGCAAACTTGTAACTTTTTCTTTTAATAGCTAAAATAAGACATTGTTAAAATTCTAGCAATTATACATACATATATATATATATATATTATAGAGTTACTTATATTTCTAATAGTTACTACTTTTACAGATTGAGAAAATAATTTATGGCTTTTTGTCTTTTAAAGTTACTATCAATAATTTTCCCTTAAAAGTTTAATGAAGTGAAACTTTAAGAAAAGAAAAAAGCCATCATCAACTTTTTCAATCTATAGAAGTAATAACTATTAGAAGCCTAAATAATTATGTGAAGTATATATAATAACTATCATAATTTTAACAATGTCTCATTGTAGCTATTACAACAAGAAATTGCAATTTGTTGCAGCAATAAAAATTGTTAAAATTAGATAGTAACATACCTAAACTCAAAAAATAATACTAGAAAAATGGGTTTCTCATTCATTAAAGGTATTTTGGTAAGAGTAGTTACATTTTTAATCTTTTACAATAGATTAAAAATATAAGATTTCTAAAAATAAATAATTTATTTTCTTGGTCCTTATCAATAATTTTCCCCTCTAATATTTGTGAATAGATAGTATCAATTTATGTTCTGGTGAGAGACTAAATAGATTTGCGATAAAAATATATTTGAAATTTATTAAAATTAAAAAAAATATTTTTAGATATCTAAAATTTACAATCTACCTTTGGAAGAATCCCTAGAGAGTGCTTCTCAAAAATAACTATGACTTTCAAATATAAATATGAGTTTTGTTGTCAAAAAACATTAAAAGCAAAAGTTATAGCAAGTTGTCCTTAGAATTCTGATTAATCCAATTTAATCCTACTCAGCTTTAGATGGTCTAAAAACTTAATAATTGTAATTCAGCGAGTCACTTACCAAATTCCATATAATGCTTATAGAATGAGTCAAGGTGCCATCCGTAACTCCCTGCAGAGAATTAGTGGTTTGGGAGAATCGTAATTGAAGCCATAGCTATATGTCCTCTTGTTAAATCTATTGCTGAATGTAATCAACTCTAAGTGACAAAAGAGACACAAACAAAACTGCCTTGGCAAAAGAACACCGTTTTAAAAAAATGATTAATTGTTTCAGCACTTTTATGACAAAAAGGGCAAAGACTGTCCACTGGCATATGATACTTCTATAGGATATTTGCCATTGCTAGCGAGTGAATTAATAATTTCAACACAAAGAATAGAACTCTGTATGGCAACTTGATCTTCCATATATGTCTCAAAGCATGAAAATCAAAGTCAATTGGAGAAAGAGAATCATGTACTAGCATTTTGTATCTATTTGCATCTGCATATTGACATGTCCTATCACTCGTCCACACTGACCGATCCGGCTAGCCAGCAATTGGAAAAACCATCTTGGAGTTTTGCTGAACCACAGGCTATGAGTAGAGAAGACCAAGTGCGTGAGAATTCCAAAAAGGTCTTTTACTTTAGTAAACTGAGCATTGGGATCTAACTGCATTAGCTACCCAAGATGGTTTGTGAGAGATATTACATTCATCTCCTACGTGCCATTGAAGGTTTGAACAGATAAGGTTGCTAGTCTTGTGAGTCCTTTTTCCTATCCATGCTGAATTAGAGTAATTACTTAATTGACCCGAAAATTATTCTTGCAATATTTGTTTTGCATCACTCTAACATACAAAAAGTGTCCATCTTGTCCAAGTAGTCACCAAGTATGTCTAGCTAACAAAAAGTGTCCGCTTGAATCGCAACCGGCTAATAGCATGAGAATTACATAATTTAACCCAGCTTAACAAATGAATTTTGGGCCGATCCTTATTAGCTACCATTGCATTTTTCTATTGATAAAACTCAAAGCATGAAAGAGGATAAATAATGGTAGAGTTAAAAACCGCATTGAACAATGTCATTCTAGCAACTTGGGAGGGAAGCATAACCTTCCAGGCTTAGAGCTTCTGGTCAATTATTTCAACAACCTCAATATAAACTTGCTTTTTGTTTTAACCTACATCAACCCATGTAGGTATCTGATCAATCTAGATTTATTTTGTACCCTAAGGACTCTAAAGACTACCCTTTTTTTTTTTTAAACCTTAGAAGGAACATTTAGACTAAAAATAAGCTTAGATTTTGAAGGGTTAATTACTTGACTAAAAAGGTAATAATATTTACTGATAATGCGTTGACCAATATTACATGTTTTTTGAATTAGCTTTAAAAAATGAAGTATTATTAACATATATGAGTAATTGATGTAGAATCTTTATTAATTTTAATATTAACCCACTTTCATTGTTGTTCTGCTTTAAAAATCATACAAGACGAAACATATAAATAAAGAGTCACAAATGAGGAGAGGAAAAATCTCCCAAGCAGATACCTTAACTACAACAGAAAGGAATATTGGAATTGTCATTCAAAAACACCTAATTACTGTGGTAATACGTTGCATGATCATCTAAATCTAATACTTTAGAAATTCCATTTTAGTAAGAACAAGTTGCAAAAAATTCCATGAGAGTTTAATATAAGCCTTGGCAGTATCTAATTTACAGGCACACTGCCTGCTGACGGCTCTTTTGACTTTATGCAATTGGTTCATTAACTCAGATAATATGTTATTAAAAATGAATTCACCTTTGAGAAATATATTTTGATTTGGGGCAATAAGATATGGAAGTATCTTCTTCAGTCAATTACATAAATAATTTTATATGAAACATTGCAAAAACTAACAACAGAATAGTCCTTAAGAGTTTCAGAGGTGTCACACTGAAGAATGAGGACAATATAGTTTGGTTTAAACTCTTTAAGAGATAGCCATGAGTAAAAAGAAGTAACCATACTAATCACGTCTTCCCTATGTCCCAATATTTATGAAAACTATCAGCCCTAGAACACTATTAGTTGAAAGATTGCCTCTTCTAATTAGGGTTAGGAATGATGAGTTGTGTGTTATAGTCTAAAACCATACTGTAGTAGTAAAAATGTGAATATTAAAATAAATTAAGCTGGATTCTAACTATGGTCATCTATATAGTCCGGTTATAACCTTCTTGCGATGATGTAGTGTGGGTCATCTATATATATATATATATATATATATACCGTCCGGTTATAACCTCCTTACGCTGATGCAGTGTGTGAGCTGTTACACATGTATTCAGAGGCATTACCACTCCCCATCTGTCGTTTACGTGGTTAAGATAGAGTTTGAGTTTGACTAGGATTTATACACACTTGGCGAAACGGACTCGCTCCTTTCTTTATTCTGGCTGCTCGCTAAGATATATACTAACACAGATTCGGCCTGCTAATCAGCCATATATTATTATTATCATCGTCATCTTCATTATTATTACTTTCTGTATCATTTTTTTTAACTGCATGTTTCAATCCTGCATCATATTCAGAAATAAAATACCATTATTTCTGTAGACTCAATTAGGTGTTTATTATAACACTGTAGTGTTGAGAAAGAAGAAAGAACTGGAATTGAAATTGGCAGAATCTGAAATGGAAGAAAACGTAGAGCCACTGCTCGCACCAGAACAGAGACACCCATCTTCTGTTATCACTTATTTATACGTTGGTCACTTTCTAGCCCGATGGGGTCCCAGGTTCTTCTCAATTCTCCACCTCTTTGTTTTTTTCCTTCTAGATGTATCCATTAGGTTGATTCGCCTTTTTTATTGGGTTCTATATTTTCGTTTTCGTATTCACAAAAGTTTCGTTTTTTAATTCCTTTTCTCGACATTTGTCTCTTCTCTTTTGTCAAAAAGGGAAGATTGAACCCGTAGTAGAAAGTTGCTTTTGTGTTCTTTTTAAATAATTTTCCTAGGAAAAAGTCTCCTCTCCACTTCAGTTTTCTGGTATTAGAGTGTCTCCACCTTTTGCCCGAATTTGAAGCTCTTTTTTAGTATGGACATTGGTTTCATACATTTAGGATTTTATTTTTAAAGTGTTTTTTATAGAGATGGAATTTGGTTGATAAAAGAAAGATATGAGAGCTAGCCCTTTGGGTTTATGCAGTTCAATTTTGTGTTGAAGGCCTTACCACTCTGAATAGAATAACGGGTTTCTTATACATCATTCTCCGGTATCACGTTGGTGTATTTAGGATTTTTATTTGCAGTGTGTTTTTCTGAGAAATTGAATCTAGGTCGATAAGGAAAGATATTATCTTCTCTTGTTAGTTGAGCAAACGCTTTGGATTTGTGCAGTTCAATTTTTTGTTGAAGGTCCAACCACTCTGAATAGAATAATGGGTTTATTTATACGTCATTCCCAAAGGAACAAGTTGAAATCAATGTTAGAGAAATCAGAAGTTTGTGAGTGGAACAAAATAGCTCAAATCAAAATACGAGTTCTGGCTTGTGATGTGCAAGAACTCTAGGACATCAGTGAAGTAGTTATAGTGTTTTTTACTGCTTTTTTTGTTTATAATTTCTAGTTAAGTTCACTGAGGATTTCTGTTTGCAGGATGTGGGAATTCTCCGTTGGTTTATACATGATCAATGTTTGGCCAGACTCGTTACTTTTTGCAGCACTATACGGTGCCATTGAATCTGCTTCCACTGCATTTTTTGGTCCCATTATTGGGAGATTGGTGGATAGATTGACATATGTGAAGGTGAGCCAAGTTATTGCTATTTTCTGCAATTTAGGAAATGACTAACATTTTAATTTAATCATGTGTAGAAGTGTGTGATCCATTTCCTATTAGTTTTCATTTTGAAAGTTATTGGTGAACAGAGCAATATAACAATTTTTAGATGATATTTCTATGACGTGTATTATAAATCTCCATAATAAAGGTTACTCAAAGATAGAAAATGAAATCAGAGAACCTTCTGTAAAGCTAGAAGATAATATAACTTGTTGATCTACTTGTTTTGTCACAGAAGAATTCTAGGTCTAGTTTATGAAATGGCATTTCTATGCTTGGTCGCTTATTTCCGTTATACTATAGACAAAACTTAAGTATAACTTTTAGGTGTTTACTATCAAGTTTTTCAATAAGAACATATCAAGTAGGTAATTTTTTACAATTTGAGTCCGCACAATTGGTTTTTTCAAAAAAATTTCCTCTACATGTTATATTTTTATTGGAAGAATATGTAAGCAAA
The DNA here is from genome assembly GCA_032878935.1 of Erythrophleum fordii. Lineage (NCBI taxonomy): Eukaryota > Viridiplantae > Streptophyta > Magnoliopsida > Fabales > Fabaceae > Erythrophleum > Erythrophleum fordii. The sequence goes on along the minus strand of JAVQMF010000048.1, from coordinate 4,593,860 downwards.
TACTTAAGAAACTTTACCTTATCATTTTACTTTAAGCATCACAGATTTCAGTGATCAGAATATTTATGGTTGCATTCTTTCAGCACCTGAGACAAGAAATGCCAAAATTGTCTCAGTTACTCATCTACAAAATGAGATATAAACAAAATTTCGAGATGTGTATGTTTTACATGACTGTCTTTAGTCATTTCAATTTTCCAGATTATCACTTTAATTATGCTCATTTGAACCATCTGCAAATGAAATAAAGAATCCATTGACCAAGTAATCTGTATCTTCATGTTTCATTGGCAGGTTTTGCTACTGTGGTTGGTGATGCAAAATATCTCTTTTATTATTGCTGGGATCACTGTAGTTACATTACTCGTCTACACATCTTTAAAGTTCACTAATCTCCCAGTTTTCATTTTGCTGGTGGTGATAACCAATATCTGCGGGGCCATTGGTGTGCTTTCAACTCTTGCTGGTACCATCTTAATCGAGAGAGAATGGTAATACTATTGAGGCTTTTTCGTGAGGAAAGATTTACTTTTGATTAAAACACATTAACTGAATAATGAATAGTCTGATTGTTGCTTAAATCAGGTACTTATGCCAAGGATCTGATTCTCATAGTCGTATTATCTTTACAAGGTCTTGAAGTCATTGTTCTTTTAATTGTTTTTCTCAGTTTTTCCTGTTGAATATCGTAGTGTAGTTTGAGAGATGGAGGGAAAATGGCATTTCCAGCCAGATTACTCTTTCATTGCCCTCTCCATAGAATGAAACCAACTTATTGTTACTTCAAAATGTCAATTTCCTTAAAAGCATGCTAAATGATAGAAGTAACGACCATCTCAAAAGGAAGTTGTTACAGGTTGGTGGTTATATCAGAAGGCCAACCTCCAGAATTGCTGACAGAGATGAATTCAGTTACAAGGCGCATTGATCTAACCTGCAAGCTACTTGCCCCTGTTATAACGGGGTTTATAATAAGCTTTGTATCACTAAAAGCATCTGCTATAACTTTAGCACTCTGGAATACTATATCTGTTTGGGTGGAGTATTGGCTTCTTACATGTGTGTATAAAGGGATTCCAACTTTAGGCCAAAGCAACGAGAGGAGGATGGCGAGAGTTTTAGCAAATAATCGGGAAAAGAGTGAACCTCATTCTTCAGAGGGTGACAGCTTGCTCTCTCTTCCTGGTGATAACTCGGATTTAAAAGAAAGAAAATGGAGGAAGAAAATTGCTGAGTGGGTCTCGGAGATCCCTTATATTGTTGCATGGAGAGTGTACTTACAGCAAGAAGTTGTACTCCCTGGAATAGCTCTAGCTTTGCTATTTTTCACTGTACTCAGGTGACAGCTTACAAACTATATATACTTGTGTGTGTGTGTGACTGAATTTTGCATTTTTAACACTTCAGTAGCTTGTACAGTATAATTTTATGTGATATATCACAAGGAGTAGTGCTCGTTACACAAAAATTACTCACAGAACTGCCTGAGTGGCTGCATCTGAGTTTAAGCTCAGATTCAGTGACCTGTGTAGTTGTGCACATATGTGCATCTAGTTTTCCACTTCGCAAAATTCAGTGACCTGTGTCAGTCAATTATGCTATATAGTCTTGAGACATAATCATTCAGAAAATTTTGTTCCAATACCCCTTAAAATGCATGTATTTCTTTCCTGTGAGTTGGGTCTGAAGCCTTACTGATGAAGTTCCAACTAATTGTCTCAGCTTTGGAACTTTGATGACTGCGACCTTGGAATGGGAAGGCATACCAGCATATGTTATTGGAATAGCACGAGGAGTAAGTGCTGTGATTGGAATAGCTGCAACAGTTGTGTATCCTGTTTTACAGTCCCATATTTCGACAATTAGAACCGGACTTTGGTCCATCTGGTCTCAGGTATAAACTTACTTATCACTTTAAAGTGTTCTGTGTAAATGACATGCGATGAATGCTAGTCTGGTGTTCAATTTCCTTTATTTATAAGACAAGACTTAGGTAAAGTTCCTTAAGTTTTACTATCATGTTCTCTAATAAAAACAAGATATATGGAGAAACTTTTTTAAAAAGTCAGTCATGTAGTGTTGAGTTGTGAAAAATATCCATATCATGTTTATGTTAGAAAATCATTTATAAAAACTGCATCCTATCATGTGTTGCTGGTTTATGTGTGGTTTAAATGCAGTGGACTTGCCTCCTATCTTGTGTTGCTTCAATATGGATCCAAAATGGCTTTGTAGCGGCATATATCCTAATGGGAGGAGTGGCGATATCTCGGCTGGGCTTGTGGATGTTTGATTTATCTGTACTTCAACAAATGCAGGTAGGAAAATAAAAGCCCTATTGTCAGAATTTAGTTAAATGGTTCCAATAGTTTCCTGAAGCTTTTTTTTCTTTGGACAAATCAAAATTCTTCCTCTTGTCTGATTCTTCAATTTCCTCCACTAGGATCTTGTTCCTGAATCAGATCGTTTGGTTGTTGGAGGTGTTCAGAGCTCACTTCAGTCTTCAATGGATTTATTGGCATATGTTATGGGAATTGTAATATCCAATCCACAGGTGAAGTTCTTAAAACTATAATGATTGGCACACTGAAATACATTCAAATGCATGACTAACCCAATTGTATATTTTGTCTAGCAAACCAGGCAACTATAAGACACTTATCCCTTTCTGTCTATTTCTCTGTTGGTGAATGAGTTAGAGCAACAGGGGTTCATTACTTGATATACCTCCCTTGCACAAGTCACTCTCATTTCTCTTCTTCTCTGTGCAATTTATCACTTACAAATATATGGTATTCTGAAATTTGTTACAGTGGAAGTATCCATGTTTGGTACAATATGAATTGATCAGGGCCTTTGAGAACCACGCCTTTTTGTTTGCTCCTTTTGTTCCTAAATTGTTATGCTCATATAGTTTTAGTCGTCTAAAATTTGTGGGTGCACAAATTAGTCCCAAAAGTAAGTAACAAATTCACTGCCTTTTAGTGCTTCCGGCATCCCTTGATCACTTGAAAAAATAATTAATGTGCAATGAATTTGTTCCTTTCAAGAGTCAATTTGTGCAATGAATTTCTTATTAAAATACTAGGCATTTTTTTTGGGAGTAAACTATTTTTTTTTTCGGAGTAAACTAACAATTCAACCCTGAAATTGTTAGGTATATTTAGTTTTAATTCCCAAAAATTAGTAAGTATATAAGTTAATCCTAAAAGTAACAAATTCGTTGTACATTAGTCCTTTTAGCATCTTTAGGTCACTTGACAAAAGGAGTAATGTGCAACTACGTTATTTTCAGTGACTAACTAGGGATTACAGCTAAATAGGCTTAATAATTCAAGGACTAAATTGTTAGTTTCGTCCTTTTATTATTTTTTCCTTTCTCTGAGGGAAGGAAAGTATTAGTAGGCTTTTGATTCCATTGAGAGGATGTTACATGTCTTACAAAAACGCATTATTTTTTCCTTTCTCTGAGGGAAGGAGGGTATTAGTGAGCTTTTGATTCCATTGAAAGGATGTTATATATCTTACAAAAACGCTAGTTCAAAGCCTTGAAAAGCTAATGATCTACCCAGGTAATTCCAACATTTAAGTCACCACACTGCAAATGTTGGCCTATAATCTTATTGGTCCTTTATATTGATTAAACTTAAAAAGCCTTCCTTTCACTTGCAACAAACCTGACTTCTACTTCTAGAATCTGATGTTTCATAAATGTGCTTACAATGTTCTCTATGATCTCTACATATGTTCAGGACTTCTGGAAGTTGATTTTATTATCGTTTCTGGCAGTCACATTAGCTGCTTTTCTCTACTGCATCCACGTATACCGTGTGCGTAAGCACTTGTTTCACTTTGAAATATTTTTGTGCGGAAAATATTCTGCAAGAATATCTTAAGTTGTTGTGTTTAGCCTGTTGGAGAAAGCTTTTTGAAGAGAAGATATGGCTGTCTACTAGTTGATGGTAATGGGGTGATAGCATTTTTCTGCTGTAAATAACATCCTTGATTCACAATTGAAGTTCTGAGATTTAAAGAGCATACTTTTTTTTGTTTTTCTTTTCTGGGAAGAAGAAAGTTTGTGTTTGGTTGGTGGGGGAGGGAGGAAGCGCATGTTCTTATTTGATAATTCATGGCAATATTAGATTTGCCATTATTGGTATAAGCATGGACACTGATACTATGGCATGGCAGAGATTTGAATTGTTTATGTGTGATTTAAAATGTGAGAAGTAAAATCGTACAGATAGGACCTTGGTTGTGCATCTTGATCAATTGTATTGTTTCTTTGTAGACTTTGATTTGAAAGTTCTAGATTGGTTGGATTTTTTTTTTTGTAGATTTTGATACAAAGGTTTTGCAAATATGTTTTCTGGATATTCCTTTAACATTTCATTTACAAGTTCCTCTAATTATATATATATATATATATATTTAGAACACCCTTTTCTTGAATATCATTCAAGAAAATTTCTGATTGCCTAGTATTCAACCATTTAATAACCCAAGATTCAATATTTTTCTTAAAATAAGAAAGAGATACACCAAGGCAAAACGACTATATATGCAAGATATAGAAGGTGAATGAATGCTTTCTTTTTTGCCATTTTTGGTATTTAACTAATTCAGCTTCACCTCATTTGTCAACTATATGATAAGAATATTTTTATCAAGAAAAGCTACTATTACAAGTCATAGAGCTTATAAATCTATTCTTACATTTATTTTTTGTTATGTTTTATACAACTGTCCCATATAGGCATAGTTTATTTTTTGTAAGTATTCATGTTTCATAAATCATCATTTGATACTTGGGAATTTAAACACTCTGTATAGTATAAATCCAAATTTTTTTGTATTTAGGAGATAAATAAATTCGATATAGTTAGGGAAAGATAGATTAAAAGATATAAAGTTAAGCAGCTTCTAACATTAGAAGTTGAATAAAAAAACTTGTAGTGTTAGAAATTTTTTTAATCTTCTTTTTTTCAATTGTGCAAATTATATTATTGCAAGGGATCCACCTTAGTATAGTATCCTAAAGGTGATGCAATATAACGTCTGACTTGAGAAGTCAGGCAACAAACGGACCAAGTTTGAGACGTTGAAAGTTAGATTGATTGTTTCTAAAATGACCTAAGGTTTTTATTTTTGGTTTCTAGAAGGGATTGGTTTAGGATTGTGCTACAAAAAGGCGATTCCTCAAGTGCTCAACCTTTAACCTTGTAATAATTTTGTTGATTAGGTGGTGTTTGGTACATGGGATATTTAGTTCTTTAAAATAAATACTTAAAAATATATTGACAACATGGTAGAATATGAAAAAAAAAATAAAAACTAAAAATTACATGTTGTATGTGTCATAAATGACAAATATATTAACTCTTTTCATATATTTTGTACTCAATTGTGTATATATATATATATATATATATATTTTTAAAGGACTTAAAAAAATAAAGTTATCCACGTATCAAACTTACAAACACGATCTGTAAAATAAGAAATATTTATTTAGTTATAACTTTTTGGGCTTGACTAATTTGATGTGTTTGGTTTGTGGGAAAAAGGAGGATTGGGTGCATCTGTACCTAATGAATATGAATAAAAGCTTAATTAGTTTGGTTTGGTCAAAAGGCAAAAGCTGGTTTTGGCATGTGCGCAGCAAAGCAACAAAATGAGAAGTAAATAGCCGTAAATTACGGTGAGTTTTGGTTAAATTACATTCAATAACTTGAAAGCCATCGGACAGATGTACAGGCAGCTGAGAAAGATGGTAGGTTCCACAGTCAAATTGTTATGGGTCTCGCAAATAGAGGGGGGAAAAAAGATATTATAATAATGAATAGAAAATTGTAATTACTCTCCACTAACTTTAAAATAATTTTAAAAAATTACAATTTAAAACATCAAATTAAAAATATTTATATTGAAAGATATTAAATTTTAAAATTATTCTAATAAATCTTAGACAACAAATTTTAATTATAAGGAGTTGTTTTTTCAAATAGTAGTGAACAAGAAGGAAAAAAAAAAATGGATGAACAATAAAAAGCACTTATAAGTATTATAATATGAATTGTAATTTTCTTTAACGGCTAAAATTTTTGTCTTCATAATTAAAATTTTTAGTTTTAGAACCTTTTAGAATAATCACAAAACTTAAATTCTTTCAATATAACTATTTCAACTTAAAGTAGTAAACTGTAATTCTTTCAATGTATTATTAATTTTTTTATATTTAATGTATATTGCAACTTTTTTAATTTATTTTTTTATTAGTAGAATTAACTTTTTTATAGAATATGTATGCTTTTTTAAAAATAAAATTACTTAGTTATCATTATTATTAAAATTACAATCTCATATTGTGCTCAATGATAACAAATAAATAGTAAAAAAAAATTTGAATATATATCAAATGTTAAAAAATTTTAATAATATTTTTAAAATTAGAAGAATATCAAGTATAATTTAACTATACCTCAAAAAAGATTAGTGTAATTTATGCTAAAATTATTCCTAACATTCAAGGATAACATTATTTAGAGTAAATTATTTTTTGGCACTTACAAGATTATAAAATTTTTCCAAGCCTTTTAATTTTGTCCTCTATTTTTTTTCTTAATCAATTTTTTCTTGTTACAATTCTTCTTACTCAACTTAATTTTTATGTTAGTTCAACGTCAAATTTAAGTGAACCATTAGCTTGGCTTAACAAAATGTTTATGAGACCAAGAAATTAATAAAATAACCATGCTTACTATCTGAAAAAACCTCAAAAAAAATTATAGTCACTAAATATATAGACTTTTTATAATTTTTTAAAATATAAGTTTAAATACTTCATCAACTAAATTATATTAATTAGAAAGGGCAAATAAAATAAAATAAAAAAGGTTCTAGAAAGGACAATTATTTGGAAAATAAAGGATTACATCATATATGAAGGTTTACAATTTTTGGCTTATAAAGTTTAGAAACTAAATGTATCACTTGTGGTATTAGTACCATTTTAATCATTAAAAAAAAAAAATCAAATAGTTGAAAGATGTTGGTGCCAACCTTTTAAGTAGGCCATCCAAAAAATACTTACATTTTGACTCATTCAAATTGGTAAAATTTTAGGAATGCCCAAATAATATATTATGTTTTTTAGTTCCTTGAAAATTTTTTATAGACTTTAGGTCACCGTGTAAAAGAGAAATTTTAATGGTTATAGTTATAAAATGGAAGAAATGATATTTAAGTATTGTCTTAAGTTTTTTATAAAAATTGAAATATTATTTTATCATACATTAAAAATTGCACAAAACTCACTTAAATATATATGATCACTTATGTATTTTTGCATGAGCAGTAGCTATAAGGTCTGGAGATGTGAATAGTTAATAGCAAGTCTTAATTTAAAAAAAAAATCTATGAGTGGATAAAAATCTATTTATTCATGCCTTAAACTTTTTTTTTTTGGGGTCTTTTACTCAGTACATATAATTAAAATCATATTATTTATTATATAATATATATTTATTATATTATTATATAGTTATAAATACAAACACTTGAGATGATGACTCTTTTTCTTTTTCATAACATTATATATATATATATATATATATATATATATATATATGAAAATACCATCTCTTATAACAATTACCAACAAACCTATTATAACCCATGTTTATTAAAATAGTCGCTATTGGAGAAGCATTTGTCATTATCATATTAAATGTCCAGTTGCCAGTTGTGGCATATGATGCCACCATGTAGAACCGTCCTAGAAACTAACATACATACATATATATATATATATATATATATATATATATATATATATGAGCTAATGTCGCTTATTTTAGGCTGTCTCCGATAATGATATCAGAGTATGAATAAAAAGATAAGAATAAAAATATAAAATTTAATCTCTAAAATTTAGTGTATATATATATATATATATATTTTGGTGCTCATTTTAACACTTTGGCTTCATTGTTCAAAAATATATGACCAATGAAGTGTATGATCCCAACAATTTCAGGCTTCATATTCAAAGAATCAGATAATTAATGTAAAAACAATAGTATAATATTTTGATCTACAAATAATCGTAAACAAAATAAAAATAACAATTAAAAGCATAGTGGTGGTGACATTTTACGTGTACTTCCAGGCCTAGAATTTAGTGGTATAATATTTATACAAATTGTCGGCCACAATAATTACAACAAGGCTACACTTGGTAAATGTGAAAGAGATGTGAGGAAAAGGAGAAGAAAATAAAAAGAGACAAAATTTATGTTTGGTAAGCTTGAATGAAATTTACTAATAGATTCTTTCTTCCATATTATATTATATGGTACTGTTAATTTTATTAGAATTGTAAAATAATGTTATTATTTAAGAAAAAAATTAAAAAATATTATTTTATCTCCAATGACAACAATATATTATTTTGCTTTTGTAAAAGCCGGAAAAAAAAATATTAAAGGGGGGTTCTTTATTTTATTTATTTTATTTTGTTTTATTTTCTTTTCCTTTTATATTTTTTTCCTCTTTCCTTTTTCGTTCCACCCTTCTTCTGACTGGCTTCTCCTTGTTCTTCCGTTGGATAGCTTCATCGCTGCTCTCTTCCTGTAGCCGTTTCTCATCTCCATCGCGTCACCTTCTCCCTCGTCCAGCTCGTAAAGTTTCCTCCTCCAGTTCCCTTATTTTTCCCGTGAATCAATCACCTCCCCGGCGTCGATGGAAGCTGGCCGGTAAATCCCCTGCTGTTCCGTCGTTGGAGCTGCCTGGTTATTCCCCCCAGTCCGCCGGCCTTCATTCCCTTCGAGCTGACCGGGTTTTGCTTCGTCGGAGCTGCTGCTTCCTTCGATTCTTCCACGAAGCCTCCTCCAGCGTGGTGTAGACTTCCTTAGCTTCCTTCCATTGCTGCCTCGAGCTTGCTGGTTTACGGAGGAGCCGTAGCATTTCAAGGGTCCCGGTGAGCATTGGTTCTGGATTATTTATGCTTTCATTCCTCTTTAATGCTGAAACCATTAAATTCCCTCCCTTACTTGTCATTTTCCAGCTTCTCCCAAGTTCAATGAATTGCGAATAGGGTTGGTATATATTCAGATTTTGGCTTGATCGTAATGAAGGGCTAAATGGGGGAATCTTTACTTTGGGCTTCCTAGTTATGTAAATCTTGTGTAAATCTTCAATTCTTACTTCCTGTGAGTGATTTGAGAACCCAAATGATGAATTAGAACTTAAAATAATGGAGTAGGATTTATATGGAAGGATTTGAGTTATGGGTTGTTGCTAGAGTATGAGTATGATTTAATAAAAAAAAAGGGGAGAAGAAGGAAGTTATTTGATAGCCAATACGGAGTTAACTGAATGTAAGAGTAATCATTGTGAACCTATGTGATGATTTGGTGGGTCTGTGTTGCCAGGAAGCTCCATGAGCATTGGCAATGAAGGGAACCAACCTTTCAAAGAGAAACAAGTAGCGTGCTAGCGTTGGGCACTGTTTGTGAGTAAATAATAGCTTTCAAAGCTCTTGCTGTCACCACAAATTTTGTTACTGTTATTTACTACTTGAAATTGCCCCGAATGAGATGAAACATGGCTGAGTATGTATGTGTAATTATATATGTATATATATATATATATATATATATATAAGTAAGTGCATGCATGGATTTGTTTTTCTGGACTATTTAGTTATTTATTTTGTCTTACCCTTATGTGTATTTGCATGTTTATCTTTTCTTTTTTTGTTTTCACTATCTTCATCATTTGTCCTAATGAGTTGTTAATATATAAGTATACATATATTTATATGTATAATAAAGCAATTGATTAATGACGTATATGTATATATATATATATATATGTATATATACAGGTATTTGAACTTAGAATTTTAGGTCTATGTGTGCTTGTGCGCGCCTCGCCTATGAGTGTATGTTGTTGTCCTCCATTTGACTAAGGCATGAACTGTAAAGGAATCTGGGTGGAGAAGGAGCTACCCGTTAGGCGGAGCCACCCGTGTGAGGCGGGTAAGGGCTGCCAACGAGGTGTAGCCGCCCCTAGAATGAATAAATCATGACCTACAAATAAGAAAGGTAGATAATAGGGGTTGCCTGTTAGGCGTAGCCACCCGGGTGAAACGGGGAAAGGAGCTGCCAACACGGTGGAGCCGCTACTTTATCTGACCTAATAGTAAACCTTCATCAGGAGATCACCCCAAGAGACTCAGGTTTAAATGGGTCTCCTTCCATATGACTGTTTGTGGGATTTGTTAAATTGTGAAGGGTGAGGGTTTAGTTATATATATATATATATATACTTTAATTTATTGGTTATGATTCTTGAATAAGTTTTGAAATCTATTATCTGCTCACTGAGTTTATCTCACTCTTTCAAATTCTAAATTTTTCAGATAGCGCCTCTGGACCTGATCCGCCTCCCTCTTCTTAGGGCTGAGGCGTGTGGTGGTGAGCCTCCCTTTTGGAACTAGGGGCTCGACTAGTTTTTCTTTGAGTTGGGTATCTGTTGTAATGATGTGGACTTTATTTTGTAAAGTATTTTGTGAGTAGGACAATGGATGTAGGTTTGTTTTCCCCTTCCCTATTTTTGGGTTTATTGATGTTTTGTTGACTGGATTGAAGAGAGCGGAGCTCTCTGTTGTTGTTTTATTGATCTCTGGCTGTTTGTAGAAATTTTGGGATGTCCTATTTATAGGGGGCACTCTGCCGAAATTTCTATAAAAAGCTAGTGCCTAAAAGAAAGTACATTTTATATGTCCAGCAAGGCAGGATTTTATTTAGTGTACTGCTAATTGGTAGGGCCTCTTAAAAGTTGTCTTAGCATAGCAAACCAAGCTATAGATAGAGGCTTCATATAGTTCCCTCGTGCTGGTCATCGCCTTCTCTTGGAGGGACAAGGGGCGTGACAGAGTTGGTATCAGAGCATAAGTTCTTGTGTCCTGTGAAATAAGCGCTCTCTAATGACGCCTTAGTTATCTTTATGAACCCGGGCATAATTATAACTAAGATATCATTAGAGGCCTTATAGGGTGTTAAGGGTTCCTTCTTTAGGTGTAAGACTTAAGGAGGCATGGGTGTTTATGAATCTGTATGTTATGAATGATTGGTTTCCTTTGTTTTGTTCTAAACCTGTGCTTTGGTTTTTATAGAACAATGATGCCGGCTGGATCTAGCGCAACTGTAGGGGCAGTTGCAGAAGAGAATGCAGATGAGCCTTCTGTTGAGGCTCCTGCCCCACCGATGGCCCCAGCACCTAGGGGTCGTGGTAGAGGAGCCGGTAGAGGTCGAGGTAGACGTGGAGGGCGTAGTGGGCAAGGCAGGGCCGCCCCGCCCCTGGTAGAGAATGTAACAGGAGAAGGAATTATGCCTCCTCAAGCGCAATTGGGATCATTGGATGCCTTGGTGGCTAGGTTACAAGGGACTGTGGAGGCACTAGCAAATGTAGTGCAAGCACAGGGGGCTAGAATTGAGCAACTAGTGAGTGTTGTAACTCTACAAGCTCAAGCACAATCTCAGCCTACTCCAGTGATGCAGCCAGTACAGAATGAACGAAGGAATGCTGATGATTTGATATCAAGATTCTTGAAGTTGAAACCGCCAACATTTTCTGGGTCTGATAGCAGGGAAGATCCCCAGCTTTTCATGGATGGTGTTGAGAAGGCGTGCCGAGCTCTTAAATGCTCGGGCGAAGAAAGGATAGAACTAGCCACTTATCAAATGCAGGATGTGGCCTATACCTGGTATGAGACCGTGTTCCAAGGAAGACCTGCAGGATTACCTCCGATGACTTGGGAGGAATTTAAGGAAGCTTTTATGGCCAGATTTCTACCCAAGAGTACCAGAGATGCAAGACGCAGAGAGTTTGAGGTGCTAAGGCAGGTGCCTGGCATGAGTGTATCTGAATATGACATCCGTTATACACAGCTCTCACGATATGCACCTCATTTAGTCTCTACAGAGAGAGATCGGATTGAGAGATTTGTGGACGGATTGTTACGCCTGTTGTTTAATGCAGTGGCAGCTCAGGTTGAATACTTTTCCTCCTATGCGGCGGCAGTTGATTGTGCAAGGAAGATTGAGTTGCGGGGGATAGAAGATAATGCCCTCTTTTCAAAGAAGAGGAAGAGGTTTGAGGGTAAGCACCAGAGTGTGGGGTACTTGACGGGTGGATCAAGACTCCAAGATCACAGCCAGACCTTATCTCTAGTTTCAAGGAAACCTGCACAGTCTGCTGGTATTACAGTTAGTCAGCGGACAGATCAGAGTGCTGTTGGACGGCAGGCTCAGCATGGTCCCGTCCAAATGGAGCGTAACAGCAACCGTTGCCTTACTTGTGGGAAACTCCACTTTGGGCCATGTTATAAGGCAACTGGTGCATGTTATCTTTGTAGGCAAGTGGGACATTTGAAGAAGAATTGTCCGCTTCAGCAACATGGGTCTAGTCATGGATCAGTTTCATCATCTCATCAGACGGCCCCTATAGCAGTTACACCGATTCAGTCAATTCCTACCCAACCACCCAGGAGCGGTGTTGGGAGAGGTGCAGGAAGCAGGGGATCAGCCTCTGCGGGGAGAGGACAGGCTCGGGTATTTGCCTTGACGAGACAGGATGTGCAGGCCTCCAATGCAGTAGTGACAGGTACTCTCCGAGTTTGCTCTTGTGATGCTCGTGTATTATTTGACCCTGGTTCCACTCATTCATATGTATCTCTTCATTTTGCTAAGCGAGTTGGTAAGGGTTTAACTAAATTAGATGAACCCTTTATGGTTGTGACTCCAATTGGTGAATCGTTGTCCGTGGATTATGTATGCCGATCTTGTGAAGTTCTTACTGAGGGTAAGAAAACTTTAGCAGACTTGGCGATACTAGATATGAGTGATTTTGATGTCATTCTGGGTATGGATTGGTTAGCTTTTTGCCACGCTACGTTAGACTGTTATTCAAAGGTGGTAAGATTTCATATCCCAGGTGAGTCGCCCTTTTTGATACAGGGTGATCGTAGTGAAGTGCCGGGTAATCTTATCTCCTTGCTGAAAGCACAGAGGTTGCTAAGAAGAGGGTGCCAAGGATATTTGGCTGTCATTAAGAATGTTGATGCACAGACGGTAGACCTGCAACAAGTTCCTGTAGTGAAGGAGTTTGCGGATGTGTTTCCAGAAGAGTTACCTGGATTGCCACTGGATAGAGAGATTGAATTTCATATTGAGGTAGTTGCGGGCACGCAACCAATTTCCATGCCCCCTTATCGTATGGCACCGTTAGAGTTGAAGGAATTGAAGGTGCAGCTACAAGACTTATTGGATAAGGGTTTTATCTGCCCAAGTGTCTCTCCTTGGGGAGCTCCAGTACTCTTTGTGAAGAAAAAGGATGGGTCCTTTCGATTGTGTATTGATTACAGGCAACTCAATAAAGTAACAATACGCAATAAGTACCCATTACCTCGTATTGATGATCTTTTTGATCAGTTACAAGGGGCGCAGTGTTTTTCCAAGATAGATTTGCGTTCCAGGTACCACTAATTGAAAATAAGGAAGGAAGATATTCCCAAGACGGCTTTTCGGACCCGTTATGGTCATTATGAGTTCTTAGTAATGTCCTTCGGGTTAACTAATGCACCGGCAGCCTTCATGGATTTGATGAATCGGATATTTAGGCAATTTCTGGATAGATTTGTCATAATATTCATCGATGACATCTTAGTTTATTCAAAGAGCCGGGAAGAGCATGAACAACATCTACGCTTGGTGTTGCAGCGGTTAAGAGAAGAACAATTATATGCAAAGTTCTCCAAGTGTGAATTCTGGCTAAATCAGGTGGCATTTTTGGGCCATGTTGTTTCGAAGGATGGTATCCAAGTGGATCCAAGCAAGGTAGAAGCCGTCCAAAAGTGGCCTAAACCTACCACAGTTACGGAGATTCGCAGCTTTTTGGGTTTAGCTGGGTACTATCGCCGCTTCGTAAAGGATTTTTCCAAAATAGCTGTCCCGTTGACCAGATTGACGCAAAAGCAAGTTAAATTTCAGTGGTCAGATGATTGTGAAAAAAGTTTTCAGAAACTGAAGAAGTGTTTGACTTCAGCCCCTGTCTTAACGTTACCATCGGGGATAGGAGGCTATGCAGTGTATTGTGATGCCTCAAGAATAGGGTTGGGATGTGTCCTTATGCAGCATGGACGTGTGATAGCCTATGCTTCTAGGCAACTCAAAAGACATGAGCAGAATTACCCTACTCATGATCTAGAAATGGCAGCCGTGGTATTTGCTCTTAAACTTTGGCAGCATTATCTTTATGGTGAGACTTGCGAGATCTATACCGATCATAAAAGTCTTAAATATATCTTCCAACAAAAAGATCTCAACCTTAGACAGCGCAGGTGGATGGAGTTACTCAAGGACTATGATTGCAACATTCTTTATCATCCTGGGAAGGCCAATGTAGTAGCGGATGCCTTAAGTAGGAAGTCAATGGGCAGTTTGGCTCATATTGCGGAAGAGAGAAGGCCGCTAGTGGAAGAAGTCCATAGTTGGAGAATGAAGGAACGAAGTTTGAAATTTCTCAATCCGGAGCATTCTTGGCTCACATGCAAGCTTGTTCAACCCTCATAGAAAGGGTAAAAGCGGCTCAGAAGCTTGATCCCAAGCTGAGCGAGAGGATTGAAGGAGTAAGGAGCGGGAAAGATAGTGGATTCATTCTTGATTCAGAAGGAGTACTTAGAGTTGGAGACCGGTTGTGTGTGCCTAGCGTGGGGGATATAAAGAGAGAGATTTTAGAGGAGGCTCATCATTCAGCATATACCATTCATCCAGGATCAACAAAAATGTACCAGGACTTGAAGCAATCCTATTGGTGGGATGGTATGAAGGGTGATGTAGCCGACTTTGTTTCTCATTGCCTAGTGTGCCAACAGGTGAAGGCTGAACATCAAAGACCAGCAGGGTTACATCAGCGACTGGAAATACCTGAGTGGAAGTGGGAGAGAATTACGATGGATTTCGTAACCGGTTTACCCCGTACCCTGAGAGGGTATGATTCTGTTTGGGTAATTGTGGATAGATTAACTAAAGCAGCGCATTTCCTTCCTATTAAAACTACTTATGGTGTGGCTAAGTATGCGCAACTCTACCTAAGCGAAATAGTGAGATTGCATGGAGTACCTGTATCCATAATTTCAGATAGAGGTCCTCAGTTTACCTCTCGTTTCTGGAAGTCTTTCCAAGAGGCCTTGGGTACGAAAGTAGACCTCAGTACTGCCTTTCATCCTCAAACTGATGGACAGTCTGAGAGAATGATACAGATTCTGGAGGATATGTTGAGAGCATGTATCTTGGACTTTGGTGGTAGTTGGGAAAATCATCTGCCTTTGGCAGAATTTGCATATAATAACAGTTATCAAGCTAGCATTCAAATGGCGCCATTCGAAGCACTATATGGAAGGCGATGTAGGTCTCCAGTAGGATGGTTTGAGGTTGGTGAAGCCAAACTATTAGGCCCTGATCTGGTACAAGATGCATTAGACAAAGTGCGGGTGATACAAGAGAGATTGTTGACGGCCCAGAGTCGGCAAAAGTCCTATGTGGACCACCGGCGACGAGACTTGGAATTTACCGTAGGTGATTTAGTGTTCTTGAAGGTATCTCCAATGAAAGGAGTAATGAGATTTGGTAGGAAGGGGAAGTTGAGTCCGAGATATGTGGGACCCTATGAGATACTGGATAGGGTTGGTCAGGTGGCTTATCGTCTAGATTTACCCCCGGAGTTAGCAGGAGTCCATCCAATTTTTCATGTATCTATGTTGAGGAAGTACTTGTCTGACCCTTCACACGTAATCAAATCTCAGGATATCGTGCTGGATAAAGGATTGACATATAACGAAGAACCTGTCTTAATTGTGGATAGGCAGGTAAGGAAGCTTCGCTCAAGAGAGGTAGCAATGGTTAAGGTAGTTTGGCGTAACCATTCACAGGAAGAGGCTACTTGGGAGCTAGAAAGTGAAATGCGAACCAAATACCCCCACTTGTTTGGGTCATGAGGTTAGAACTCTATTCTCTTTTTCTTAAGGACTCCATCTTTCTTTATGAAATTCGGGGACCGAATTTCCTTAAGAGGGGAAGACTGTAAAAGCCGGAAAAAAAATATTAAAGGGGGGGTTCTTTATTTTATTTATTTTATTTTGTTTTATTTTCTTTTCCTTTTATATTTTTTTTCTTTCCTTTTTCGTTCAACCTTTCTTCTGACTGGCCTCTCCTTTTTCTTCTGTTGGATAGCTTCATCGCTGCTCTCTTCCTGTAGCCGTTTCTCATCTCCATCGCGTCACCTTCTCCCTCGTCCAGCTCGTAAAGTTTCCTCCTCCAGTTCCCTTATTTTTCCCGTGAATCAATCACCTCCCCGGCGTCGATGGAAGCTGGCCGGTAAATCCCCTGCTGTTCCGTCGTTGGAGCTGCCTGGTTATTCCCCCCAGTCCGCCGGCCTTCATTCCCTTCGAGCTGACCGGGTTTTGCTTCGTCGGAGCTGCTGCTTCCTTCGATTCTTCCACGAAGCCTCCTCCAGCGTGGTGTAGACTTCCTTAGCTTCCTTCCATTGCTGCCTCGAGCTTGCTGGTTTACGGAGGAGCCGTAGCATTTCAAGGGTCCCGGTGAGCATTGGTTCTGGATTATTTATGCTTTCATTCCTCTTTAATGCTGAAACCATTAAATTCCCTCCCTTACTTGTCATTTTCCAGCTTCTCCCAAGTTCAATGAATTGCGAATAAGGTTGGTATATATTCAGATTTTGGCTTGATCGTAATGAAGGGCTAAATGGGGGAATCTTTACTTTGGGCTTCCTAGTTATGTAAATCTTGTGTAAATCTTCAATTCTTACTTCCTGTGAGTGATTTGAGAACCCAAATGATGAATTAGAACTTAAAATAATGGAGTAGGATTTATATGGAAGGATTTGAGTTATGGGTTGTTGCTAGAGTATGAGTATGATTTAATAAAAAAAAAGGGGAGAAGAAGGAAGTTATTTGATAGCCAATACGGAGTTAACTGAATGTAAGAGTAATCATTGTGAACCTATGTGATGATTTGGTGGGTCTGTGTTGCCAGGAAGCTCCATGAGCATTGGCAATGAAGGGAACCAACCTTTCAAAGAGAAACAAGTAGCGTGCTAGCGTTGGGCACTGTCTGTGAGTAAATAATAGCTTTCAAAGCTCTTGCTGTCACCACAAATTTTGTTACTGTTATTTACTACTTGAAATTGTCCCGAATGAGATGAAACATGGCTGAGTATGTATGTGTAATTATATATGTATATATATATATATATATATAAGTAAGTGCATGCATGGATTTGTTTTTCTGGACTATTTAGTTATTTATTTTGTCTTACCCTTATGTGTATTTGCATGTTTATCTTTTCTTTTTTTTGTTTTCACTATCTTCATCATTTGTCCTAATGAGTTGTTAATATATAAGTATACATATATTTATATGTATAATAAAGCAATTGATTAATGACGTATATGTATATATATATATATATATGTATATATACAGGTATTTGAACTTAGAATTTTAGGTCTATGTGTGCTTGTGCGCGCCTCGCCTATGAGTGTATGTTGTTGTCCTCCATTTGACTAAGGCATGAACTGTAAAGGAATCTGGGTGGAGAAGGAGGGCTACCCGTTAGGCGGAGCCACCCGTGTGAGGCGGGTAAGGGCTGCCAACGAGGTGTAGCCGCCCCTAGAATGAATAAATCATGACCTACAAATAAGAAAGGTAGATAATAGGGGTTGCCTGTTAGGCGTAGCCACCCGGGTGAAACGGGGAAAGGAGCTGCCAACACGGTGGAGCCGCTACTTTATCTGACCTAATAGTAAACCTTCATCAGGAGATCACCCCAAGAGACTCAGGTTTAAATGGGTCTCCTTCCATATGACTGTTTGTGGGATTTGTTAAATTGTGAAGGGTGAGGGTTTAGTTATATATATATATATATATACTTTAATTTATTGGTTATGATTCTTGAATAAGTTTTGAAATCTATTATCTGCTCACTGAGTTTATCTCACTCTTTCAAATTCTAAATTTTTCAGATAGCGCCTCTGGACCTGATCCGCCTCCCTCTTCTTAGGGCTGAGGCGTGTGGTGGTGAGCCTCCCTTTTGGAACTAGGGGCTCGACTAGTTTTTCTTTGAGTTGGGTATCTGTTGTAATGATGTGGACTTTATTTTGTAAAGTATTTTGTGAGTA
Organism: Erythrophleum fordii; assembly: GCA_032878935.1. Taxonomy (NCBI): domain Eukaryota; kingdom Viridiplantae; phylum Streptophyta; class Magnoliopsida; order Fabales; family Fabaceae; genus Erythrophleum; species Erythrophleum fordii. The sequence goes on along the minus strand of JAVQMF010000048.1, from coordinate 4,575,595 downwards.
GGACAATGGATGTAGGTTTGTTTTCCCCTTCCCTATTTTTGGGTTTATTGATGTTTTGTTGACTGGATTGAAGAGAGCGGAGCTCTCTGTTGTTGTTTTATTGATCTCTGGCTGTTTGTAGAAATTTTGGGATGTCCTATTTATAGGGGGCACTCTGCCGAAATTTCTATAAAAAGCTAGTGCCTAAAAGAAAGTACATTTTATATGTCCAGCAAGGCAGGATTTTATTTAGTGTACTGCTAATTGGTAGGGCCTCTTAAAAGTTGTCTTAGCATAGCAAACCAAGCTATAGATAGAGGCTTCATATAGTTCCCTCGTGCTGGTCATCCCCTTCTCTTGGAGGGACAAGGGGCGTGACAGCTTTATGGATATTTTGGTCATTTATTTATTTTTATTTCTATTCCTATAGTATTTTTATTCTATCAAATATCAGTCTTTTTATTCTACTCTATCAAATATCAGTCAATTTTTATTTTGATTCTCATTTCTATCTTTTTTTTTTAAATTCTTCTCTATCAAATATCATTTAATTCATTAAAGATTAGATGTTAAAAAAGAGCAAAGAAAATTATAGCCGCCCTAGAGCATGATCTAATATTATAGTTGACTCTCTTATTAAACTTTCTTTGCCATTAAATATTGTTATTTATAGTGCTATTGTAGAGTGTTATTGCATTTGTTTGCATCATAAACTTTACAAGGTTAAATAGATCATGTATTAATTCAAGTTTATGCTTGGGATATTTCAAGCTTAATTGAAGTAATTCTATCAATATTCCTCAAATGGTATTTTAGATGACAAACATATTGATCTGAACTGTAATTTAATTTTTTTTAAATAGATTTGGTTGCGGTTTTATAATACGTAAATATTTATAATTGACCTGGAGTTTGATTATTTTTAAGTATTTATTACTATTTTTTCTACATAACATGCAAATAAGCAACATTTGTTCTTTATTTCTATCTTTTTTTTTTGGGTTAGTAAATTATATAGAGAAACCTCTTTTTTACTTTTAAAATATATAATCTCTTCTCTTAAAATTAAAAATTGTGTTATATTGTAGTTTAATTTTAAATTTTTTACTAATCTAAATATAATTTTTAAACTAAAATGCCTTTTTTCAATATCTAATAACTTAAGATAATGGATTTATTAATAAAAATATTTATTTATTGCAAAAGGAAAAAAAGTAATATGTATTTAAAATAATAAAAGATATTTTAGTCAAAAAATAAAAAATTAGACTAAAATATATATTTTAAAAATAAAGAATTATATAATTTTAACCAAATTTAATAAAACTTTATATATATATATATATATATATATATATATATATATATATATATATATATATATATATATATATATATATATATATATTATATATATATATATATATATATATGGGTGCATTAGGAAGTTTTGCTTTGACATGGCTTAACTTAAAGTAATATATGGTACGGCTTTTAATGTTTTGAAAGGACTTCGGAATTTATTATTGATAATTTTCTTTTGTTGGTGATAAAAGAAAATTAAAAATAAAATAAGTTGTTATAACTCTATAATATAGTGTCAATTGGTAGATGTTTATCAACCAAAAAATTACTTGTGTGAATTAAAATTATGACTCTTTGATTGATGTAACTAAATTTTTATCAATTGAACCAATTAATAAATATTAGCTTGAAGATAAGAATATTTTTCATACCACGCTGACAGATTGATAAACATAAATATTATTTAGTCTTATCAATTAATTTTTTTTAAATGGACCTGATGCATGCTACTATAACAAAGATTAAAGAAAAAAAACTACAGCAAAATTTTAAAAAATTGTTTAAAAGTTTTGACTTAAATAGCATATTTTTTAATTTAAATATTAAAAAGACTTAATATAGTTAAGTTCAATTTCTTGCTTTATCTTTTTCTTCACTCTTAATTGAGCCGTACAAGAAATTGCTTCCTCAGTGCATAAACCGTACTTCTTTTATACGGTTGATTTGGTCATTACGTACAATTTTATTGACCATTCCTATCTAATTACAGTAAAGTCATTAACATTAATCTAACACACATTCCAAGTTTATGTGAAGTTTGACTAATGGAAATGAACAACGTAAGCAAGCCACCCAACCGCGCAATAGTCTATACGCTCTTTATAATTTGAAATCCTTTTTTATATATAAAAATAAAAATTCATTTTTTTCATTTAAATATATTTGTAGAAAGAGAAAATTGATTGGTCTTTTATATATATATATATATATATATATATTTGCCAACGATTAGTCTTATATTCTTTGAATGTGAAGATATTTGTAAAAAGTTAAATAATAAAATACATTTCTTCCAATTTGAGAAAACAAAAAATATTCTCATAAAAATGTTCATCATTTAATAATTTTAAAATTTAGAGTTAAGATATTTTAATTTTACATAAAGTATTTTATAATATTTCAATTATTTTCATTTATTTATTTATTTTTGGTAGATCAGCTTTATTTACTTTCAAACCAACAAATGTGTCTCATGTGGCAGGGAGACGATGAAATACCTATACTACAATATCCTTGCCATGGATTTTTTATTTTAAGTTTTATTGAAATTATTTAGATTTTTTTAATTTTTAAAATATACATAACTTTTTTTAAAAATTTGTTAAAATTATATAAATCTTATCTTTATTTTTAAAATATACAAAAATACTTATAAAATAAAGAATAAATTATACAAACTTTCCTTGAATTTTATTAAAATTACACATATTTCTCATCTATTTTTTAAAAAATGTACAATTTTTTAAAATAAAAGAAAAATTCGCATAATTTAAAAAAAACTCAGAAAAAATATATATAATTGACTTTTTATTTTATGAGAATTTTTATATATTTTAAAAATAAAAAAATAAAATAAAAGTTATGTAATTCTAAAAAATTAAAAATATTTGTATAATTTATTTTTGTATTAAAAAATTTGTATATATTTTAAAATAAATAAAAATTTTATGCAAATTTAACAAAATTTTAAAATATATATATATATATATATATATATATATATATATATATATATATATATATATATATATAGTTAGTGTGTGTGTGTGTGTGTACCGTTCCTATCTGGGAGAGGCCGGTAACAGGTACTATCCATTGCCACCTATAAGTACCGCCATTTCATATTGGAGGAATTAAGAATTGGTAAACTTGATATTCTTTAAATATTTTAAAATAAAAAAAATAAAAAATAAAAAAAATACAGACAAGATGAATAATAGTTATACACTATTATTTTTTATTATTTTATTTTATTTCATTATCGGAGAAATCTATTTCCTCTCCACGCATAAGAAACTATTGATTATTGATTAAATTTTACGAATCTTTCTTAAATTTTATTAAAACTCTACATATATATTGTAGTTTAATTTTATATTTTTAAATTAAAATCTCTTTTATCAACATAAATATATAAATATATATTATATCTAAATATATAAATAAAACTAATAAATAATAAAATTTATTTTCATTAAATTTAATTCATATATATATATATATGTAAGTTAATTAAAAATATTTTAATCAAAAATTTAAAATTAAACTAAATATAATGTAACTTTTTATTTTTTAAAAATTCTATATATATTTTAAGACTCAAAAAATTGTATATAACTTCAATAAAATTTGGAGGTAATATGTGCAATTTCTTCTTATTTACTTTTCATTTTAAAAAAATTTCCATTCGTCTTTTTCAAACCTCCTTTTCGTACAGGCCGCACTTGAATCTGTCCTTCCTCATATAGTCCTCCCCCGTGTGTCACCTCCATTAGATAACGTAGCTATCACACCTTCCTCTCAATTTACCAAATTACCCTCATCCTTTTCCGTCCTTACTTGTCCTTCTGCGTACGGAAGTCAATTATACTCTGAAAAGACTTAAATACCCTCTATTCTCCAATTTATAATACTTAAAAAGGCCGCTGAAGGTGGGACACGTGTTGCACACCACATAGGGATCCTGTGAAATCTCTGGTCTGAAACATTCATGTTTATCACAATCTTCCATTTTTAAGTTATACAAAGTTTATTAACAAATTTATTTATATAATAAAATATCTCATTTTTTGATAAAGTTAAAAGCGGGGAACTATCAATCTTATTTAATTTAATAATATTTTATAATTTTTTTAAAAAATATTAAATATTATATTATATTTTAAAATTGATATATTAAAATTTTAATTAAATCTTAATTTAAAAGTATAGAATGTATTTTTTCCTAATTATAAATATAGAAGAATATTCTTGCATGTTTAACGGACATAATGATTTTGAAAGGACAAGAGGGATAGTTATGTCTTTTCAGATGAATGGAAACACAAGTTCACGGCCCGTAAGAAGACAACAAGGACATTTCAGTCTTTCCATCTTCCCCTCTTCCTCAGTCTCTCCCTCTACTTTTCCAAAACCAAAGTCATAATATATCTTCTATCAGCCGTTGGGATTTGGGAACAAAATCACATTTAAGAATCCTCTGCTCTGTATTCTCACAGATCTTCGCTGAAGTGGAAGAAAGGAAGCACACATTTACAGATATCTTCCTTGTTTTCTTCCATTATAGTCATGAAGAAGCGAATATCCCCTGAAACACAGAACCCATTTGATGTTCTCTCTGAGGAGCTCGTCTTCACCATCCTCGACCTCCTTAATCCGAACCCACTTGACAAAAAGTCATTCTCCTTAGTCTGTGAATCTTTCTATTCTATCGAAGCCAAACACCGCCGAACCCTGAAGCCCCTTCGCTCCGAACACCTCCCTGCAATCTTAAATCGTTTCCCATTTGTGACCCATCTCGATCTTTCTCTTTGCCGTCGAGTCACCGATAGTTCCTTGACCTTTGTAGCGAACGCTTACAAAGCCACGCTCCAACGGATTGATCTATCGCGGTCCAAGTTCTTCTCCAGTAATGGGTTACTTAGTTTAGCTATGAATTGTAAGAATTTGGTGGAGTTAGATTTATCGAATGCGACAGAGCTGAAAGACACGGCGGCGTCTGTGGTGGCTCAGTTTTGGAATTTGGAGAAGTTATGGTTGGCAAGGTGCAAGCTGATTACAGACATGGGAATTGGGTGTATTGCAGTTGGGTGTAAAAGGCTGAGGTTGATTCACTTGAAGTGGTGTGTAGGTGTGGGCGATTTGGGGGTGGAGTTGATTGGTATCAAGTGTAAGGAACTTCGTAGTTTGGATCTCTCTTATTTGCCTGTACGCCTTCTCCCTCTGCTTCACTTTTCTTGTCTCTGTTTGGCTGCTTTTTTTAATTTTTTGGATAAAACTTGAAGTAAAGTTGATTAAGTGCTCTAATAAAAGTATGATATATGGAGTAATTTTCTTTCAAAGAATTAATCATATCATTTTGATTAATTCTTTAAAAGAAAATTACTGCTAATTAACAAAATAATCTTACATATATTTGCTCTAATTTATAAAAAGCAACCAGGAAATGGGGATTTTGTGGTGGACGCTAGTGTTTTTGTCAATGCTAAGGGCAATTAGTGGTTTTGAGATTTTAATTTCACAGTTTGAATTATGTTTAAAATTGAGATATACTAAAAATGCAAAGAGGATCCTAGGCTATGCAGTAAAGATGAAGAAAAAAAAATTATGCAACGCCTCTGTTTGGGGGCACCGCACCTCTATTGTGCTTTAGTGCAAAGTAGAGGGTCCACATTGTTAAAAATGAGATTTTGAATTAGGGGGATGGGTGGTATTACATAAAAGAGGGGTAATTTTGTCCTTTTAAATTATTGACATTATTAGTGAGCAATGTGTTGCACATGGGACCTCAGAAGTTAGAGTTAACTGAAGTTTTTAATGGTTGGGGGTTATTGCTGCGGGGCTAATAGATCAAGGAGTAAATTGTTGTCTAAAAAAAAATTCGGGGGACATTGCAATTGGATGCAAAGTTCAGGCTAGATTAGTGCAATTTCCCCTATTTGTTTTAATTTTTCTATTGAAATTGGTTTGAACTAAATGGCCTAGGTTTAAGGAGACATCAAGTTGGTAATTACTACTGGTGCTCAGGTTTCTGAACTAGCTCTACCGGGAAAAGAAATTAAGAAACAAAAGTACTGAAAAAAAAAGGGTTTTCAGTTCTCATGTGACTCTAGAACAAGTGAAGTGATATTCCTCTGATCCGATGATTACTAAGAAATAAGAATTAATATTTCAATTAGATCATTTTCAATTTTTCATTCAAAATAAGTTAAGTGAGCGCTTGATTGTACTCCTATTTCTTTAAATATCTTTGCATGTTGATCTAGTTGAGATAACTAATTTTGTATGTTTCTTGTGTTGGGCAGATCACAGATAAATGTCTTTCATCAATTTTTAAATTGCAATATCTTGAAGATTTGGTTCTTGAAGGATGCTTTGGCATTGATGACGACAACCTTGATGTCTTCAAACAAGGTTGCAAAACATTAAAGGTATATGTGGAGGGTTAGCTTGTCGATTTTAGTTTGTTACTTGTCTAGTAACGACAAAGATAGCTCAACGAAACTGTTGTTCAATTTTGAAATTGGACAGGGAGTGGAAAATTTCAGCTTTGACCTACCAATAATTTACCATTTTCTGTGGTATTAGGAGTATGAAAGTGGGAGGAAGCTAATTTGTTTTTTCCATTTTCTGTTTTGTTAAAAAATAAAATAAAATAAAATCTGTGCATTAATGGTGCACGTTTTATGCAGTTAATAGTAAATATAATTGCACTAATCCATATATTGTTCATTTTTTTGCTCTCAATGCAGAAACTTGATATCTCTGGTTGTCAAAACATAACTCACATTGGTCTGTCTGCGCTAGCAAGCAGTTCTGGATGTCTTGAGCAACTTACTTTAGCAGATGGTTCTCCTGTAATCTTCTGCTTCCTTTGTAATTTTTTCAATACTTTAGGTCCTGAGGTTTCTTTTTGTTTTATTTATTTTTTTGGGTCTTTGGTCCTCAGGATTTCAACTGTAGCTAATTGTTCGAAGTTGATGATCCAGGTGACTCTTGCTCTGGCTGATGGTTTGAACAAACTTTCCATGTTGCAATCAATCATATTAGATGGTTGCCTGGTTACTTCTTCCGGATTAAGGGCCATTGGAAATTTATGCATGTCACTAAGGGAGCTGAGTTTAAGCAAATGTTTGGGAGTGACAGATGAAGCTCTCTCATTCCTTGTGTCAAAACACACAGATTTAAGAAAGCTTGACATCACATGCTGCCGCATGATAACTGATGTATCCCTTGCAAGCATTGCAAATTCATGCATTAGTCTTACTTCTCTCAAGATGGAGTCATGTAGCCTAGTTCCAAGAGAAGTTTTCGTCTTGATTGGACAGCGATGCCATTCTCTCGAGGATCTTGACCTAACTGATAATGAAATTGATGATGAAGGTTTTCCATCCTCTCCCTCCTCTCCCTTGGAATTATGATGTCAACTGCTCTGCTTACCATCTCTTTCTGTAGGTCTCAAATCCATTTCTCGTTGTGCCCGACTTTCCAACCTAAAATTAGGAATCTGCCTGAACATAACTGACAGGGGACTTGCCTATGTTGGCAAGTGCTGCTCGAAGTTAAAGGAGCTAGATCTCTACAGGTTTGTACTTGGAATTTATGAGTTTTTGCGTTTCTTTATTCCTGTCATAAGATGAATAATCTATACATTCTTTGAAGAATTTAATAATGACTTTGAGACACTACAACCTCGGCAATAGTTCATGTTTGAGCCTAAAAGGCTCATGGTTGGCTCGTTAACAGGTTGCAAGTGTACAAATGCGTATGGCTATTGCTGATTTATTTCAGTAATCTGATAATGAAGCTGGCACTATCTCTTGAAAGTGACAATAATTTACTGGGATTCTATAAACTGATAAGGCAATGAAGCACCTCTTGAAAATTAAAAAAAAAACTATTTGACTCACGTGCACGCGCACACACGCACTTATAATTTTTTGATAATAGAACAATATTCTTTAGCATTAACTTGTATTAAATCAGATTGGTTTTCAAAGTTGAAAAAAATATGTTGAGATATAATTGCCTTACTAGTAATAATGCATAAATATATGTAATTGTTGAGCTGACTTGATAAGATTTGGGTAAGGCTTGTTGATCAAATGTGTTTAAAACCTTTCTTAACTCTTGAGCTTGGCTTATTTGGTAAATGACCTATTTCTTTCAGAGCAGCTTGTGCAAGTATCCCATGAAAGCTTTTGTTACTTCTAATTTTCACTTAAGGATTGTTATCCATAGTCACCAGAGATTATATTCTTTGTTCAGGTCTACAGGAATAACAGATTCAGGTATTTCAGCAATTGCTTGTGGTTGCCCTGAACTTGAGATGATTAATGCAGCCTATTGCACTGCCATCTCTGATGGCTCCTTGATATCCTTGTCACAATGCCCAAAGTTGAAAACACTTGAAATTCGTGGGTGTACTCTTGTGACATCAATAGGTCTAGCAGCTATTGCGAAGAAGTGTAAGCAACTTACTCGTCTAGACATAAAGAAGTGTTACAACATCGATGATAGAGGGATGATTTCACTAGCTTATTTCTCCCAAAACCTAAGACAGGTTCTCTTCCTCATTTCTCAGTTTCTTCAGAAACACAACAGATTCAAGAAAGATTTACTACAATACTAAATTGGTGTCATCTTCTTTGTAGATAAATTTGTCATACAGCTCAATTACTGATTTGGGGCTACTTTCGCTCGTAAGCCTCAGTTGCCTTCAGACCTTTTCGGTTCTCCACTTGCAGGGCTTGACTCCAAGAGGACTGGCTGCTGCCTTATTGGCATGTGGAGGGCTAACGAAAGTGAAGCTCCATCTTTCATTAAGATCGTCGTTGCCTGAGCCTTTTATCAAACACGTAGAAGCACGTGGGTGTGTATTCGAATGGAGAAATAAAGTGTTTCAGGTATGTGCATGTTTGGTTCCTATCTTAATATGTAGCAAAGTACTTAATTAATTTTGTAAAATTGAACCTGTGGTAGTAACACTTGCTATCCCCAAGCAATAAAAATGTTGGATATTGCTGTATCTGGCCCTCTTTATACGCTTCATATGAAGCTGAAATTTAAGTTCTAAAGCACTTATTATTTGTTAGATTTGTACCATGATCTGAAATTTTGGAACTTGTAATCAAACAGAAGTGAGGCTGACTTGCAGTCCCAAGTTCTACTAAACTTTAGACTTAAAGAGAAAATTCCTATTTTGGTCTCTGACAGTCTTTTTTCAGTTTTTTTCAACTTAGTCTTTCAATCATAAAGATATTGTTAATGTTGTTAATGTTATACCCTTCCATCCTATTTTCATTCAAAAATCAATGCCAGACTTATAGGATTGTTAGTTTGGACATTTATGGCTTAGCTGGTACCATTAACTCACACCTCAAAGTGCTCAATCCAAGTCACCAATTTATTAAATTTGACGTTAATTTTGGATGAAGATAGGATGAGGGGTAATACTAAAAGCATTTTAATAATTTGGGGACTATTGAATGTGGGCATATCTGTCATGGACCAAAGTAGGATTTTCCTTTTATGATAATGATACTTATATAGAAAAACTTAAGGAGTAGAGATTAAGGCTCTATTCAACTAGTTCGAGTAATATTGTATAGTTACTGCTAAATTTGATTATGTCCTTAAGATTAATTTTTGTCCCATTTGCAGGCTGAATTGGATCCTAGGTGTTGGAAACTACAGTTGGAAGATCTGACACATTAGAAACTTGCCAACCTGTTAATGTTGAGAAAGACTTGCACATGCCAATGCAAAACATAAGTTGGTGAGGCGAAGGGTTTTGTGGCTATCAGATGACAATACAGACCCATCTGATTCCCCAAAAATATTAAAAAAAAAAAAAAAAGAAGAGGGGGGGGGGAGAGGGAGAACTCTCTGCTTTGTACTCTTCGTTACACGTAATAGTGTTGCCCTTTGGTAAATTGTTGAAGCAGGGTTAACGAAATGTCTTTTATAAACTTTGTAACTCTTCAATACACATCAAGTATGGAAGTTATTTGAAATAAGCTTGCTGGCTGTCTATGCTACCTGCTGTAAATTAAGATTGCTCATTTTCCTTATCAAGTGCCATACCGTCCAACCACCCCCGCCCCCCCTTTTCACAACAATGGTGAAAAATTATGACACATTCTCTTTGCATGCCAATTACTGTAAAGAGCTAATTGAAATCTGTCAACAAGAGTATACTAGTATGGTAGTGATCTCATTACTGGAATCATTCACTTTATTAAAATTTTTAAAACAAATGAATTTATTCCTGAAAGATTATTATTATTATTTTTTCATAATTTGTTCTTTTAAAGATATAATTTATCAATTTAAATTTTTTTTTTAATTTCTCTCCATCAAAATTGTTTTTATGATGGGTAGTTTTCTTCATTAATAAATGTGAGCTAACACAACTGTTAGCTCATGACCTACATATGTCAATGTGACTTTTTTTTCCCCAAAATGAAATTATTTAGGCAAATTTTACGAAACTAAGTGGCTATCAAAAGTCAAAACTATGTCATTTTGGAAGAAAATTTGCTAAAATGACATTATTGTGGGAGAAAATGTCTTCTAGTGACTGATAAATTTAATCCTTGAAAACCTAAATTAAAAAAATGGTCTTCCAGGCCTAAATTATCAATTTACTCAAACTTTTATTGATTTCTTGCTGAATTGGAATGGCTCCACAAGAATTATTTTTAAATCAACTGAAGCCAAAGGCATTATCTGAAGTACTAGATTTAGTTTGAAATCGAAAATGACATGGTTTCATCCACGGAACTATGTTCAACTGGTCAAAGTGACAATGCACAAATTAACCCACAATCCTACAATCTGTGTTGCTCTCACCACTTGACTTTTGTGGTTCTTTCACTTTCTGTTTTGTACACCAATTACTAGGATAGAAAAGTAGCTTATATTAAAGTCGTTTGATATGCAAAAAATTAAAAATAAAAACAAAAATAGAAAAAAAATAATTTTGTACATAAAAAATAATTATTATATTCTTACTTTTAAAAATTAAAAAATATATTATTAAATAATAATTATAAAAATATAATAAATATTTTTTAAAAAAATTTCTCTTCCTCTTCCTACCAAACATGCATTTGTCAATAACCACGTTTTTTTATTTATTGTTTAAAATTAATGGTCTTCTGGGAAGGGTATGTGTAGTTTAGATGAAATCAAAATCATCTAAATAGTACCATTTTCCGTATTCTTTTTGAAACTCTTCCCAAAAAGTGAAGATAGAAAAAGCATAGGTCCCACCGGGAGTCGAACCCAGGTCGCTGGATTCAAAGTCCAGAGTGCTAACCACTACACCATGGAACCCATGGTTAGGTGAGCGTCCAGACAAATTATTATATATATTTATGCCGTTCCACTTGTATCAAAATTACTAGTCTTAAAATTTTAACTTGAAACTTCATAAGTGCCAATCACCCATTCACCATTTATATCAGTCTATTATAAGAATTATAATTCAAATAATATAATATATTCCCAAAAATATTTCTATTACCTAGAAATGCTGCCATTGAAAAATAATAAATGATTCTTTTATTTAAAATTTAATTTAATTATAATTTAAAATTGGAACACGAGAGTTTTATCAAAGAGAAAAGAACTAAATCGCATCTAAAATATTACTGAATGTGAATAACAAAAAATAAAATAATTAATAAACTCATGATACCTTTAAGGGGTAGTATTCTTTAAAAAAAATCTCAAATATGCTATTTAGGTAAGTCAAGAATGAATTTTAGTTGCCAAAAAGAAAGACCCATTTCCAAAAAAACCGGTCCAATAAAATAGTGAGAGGCACAGCAATTTCATACAATGGTGCCACATAATCAGACACACGGCTACACGTCGAACGCCCTCCAATGAATGAACACATCACATCCTCTGCTTCTTTCGTCCTAGCCGCCTCTCTCCTTCTTGCAATGATTCTCCATTCCAGTCAAACCCGCAAGGCTTGACCCGTTCTGAGTTTTTCCACAGTCAAACTTCCCCTCATAGCTTCGTCGAAGCATCTCCCATGACTTTAAATCTCTCCGAATTTCGCCTTCTTCTCTCCTTATATGGCTTCAAACCCATCTCCCAATTTGAATTCAAATCCAACAAGCTTTTCTTCCTCTCATTTCATGACGAACTCTTTCACTGAACTCCTTTCCATGGATAATCCCTGGGCTACTTCTGAAATTCCGAAATTCAAGTCAACCCCACCTCCTTCCTTACCCCTTTCTCCCTCCCCTCTTTCTCCTTCTTCCTATTTGGCTTTTCCTTCTGGGTTTAGCCCAACCCAGTTCTTGAACTCGCCCTTGTTTCTTTCATCCCCAAATGTAAGTTATAATTTGCGTTTTTCTGAGTTTCACAATTCCAATTTTTATGTTTTTGGTCATTGCTAGCTGGGTTTTTTGTGTTTTCTATGTTGGTTTAGTTCCAATTACGAGCTGTGTTTTGCATTTTTCTGTGTTTTATGATTCTGATTATGTGTTTTTGGTCATTGCTTATTGTGGGTTTTCTGTATTTTTCATGCGCGTTTAGGTTCTTCCATCTACTGAGACTTTTAATAACAAGGAGGAGGAGGAGAAAGCATACTCCGACTTCTCTTTCCAAACCCAAACCAAGCCCTCGTCCCTCTCTGAATATTCTTCGAGCATGTTTCAAGCGGTGAGTTCTGTTCTTATGTGATATGTATGACCATGACCATTTAACTAAACTGTAATTGGGTTGTGTCTGTTTCTATGTTTATTTATTGAATCATTAAGAACTCTTGGTGACTTGTTTTCGCTCTCTGTGTTGCTCTTGGTACACTTGTAGATAGTTTCTTATATTTGCTTCTGCTCCGTGCGGTTTGTGTGGTCACTTTATAACCCCTTTTTATGGCCCTTTGAATTGTCTTCTTCCTTCGTCTGGTTTCTTTTGTTTCTCCTATGTCCTTTTTTGTCAATATAAGCAAAGTTTGATCTTTCAATAATTAAAACAATATTCAGATTTCAGAACTCAACTATTATATGCTAAAGTTGATAGAATCAAACTAACAAGCATATAAAGCATGTTACTATTTCCTGACAGACAGTATACAGTGTTATAATTCTCACACTACATAATCAGAACGGAAGAAGTAATTTATTGATATTTTAAACTTGTTATTCTTGTCATTTATTTTTATCTATCTTATAATACCTTTTTTTTGGTTTAAACAGCAGGAACCACTGAAACAAGAAACATGGAATGAGCAGACAGCAAGGAAATCCGAATATCCATCAACTCAGAGCTTCTCCTCAGAAATGGCTTCAACCAGACCACCACAAATACAAAGCAATTTGGCCCCCGGTTCTGGTTATACTAACTACACGAATTCGTCTCAGTCCATAAGAGAGCAAAAGAGGTCAGAAGATGGCTACAACTGGAGAAAATATGGACAGAAACAAGTGAAGGCAAGCGAGAATCCCCGCAGTTATTACAAGTGCACGCATCCAAATTGCTCGATGAAGAAGAAAGTTGAGAGATCTCTGGATGGACAAATTACTGAGATAGTATATAAGGGAAGCCATAACCATCCCAAGCCTCAGTCTACTAGAAGAACAAGTTCTCACTCAATTCAACCTTCTTCCTCTTGTACCAACTCTGGGATTTCTGATCAATCAGCGGTGACCTTAGGGAATCCACAAATGGAGCCAGTCTCAATACAAGAAGATTCTTCGGTCTCTGTTGGAGAAGAAGACTTTGAGCAAACATCACAAACCTGTTACTCCGGGGGTGATGACAACGACTTTGGCCCTGATGCCAAAAGATGGTAAGGTCATAGTATTACAGTGTATGTAATGGCCTGTTTTGATTTATATATAACAAGTTCTGATTCTGATTCTTTTTTCACAGGAAAGGAGAGAATGAAATTGATGGCTATCCTACCTCTGGGAGCAGAACTGTGAGGGAACCAAGAGTTGTAGTTCAAACTACAAGTGAAATTGATATTCTTGATGATGGCTATAGGTGGAGAAAATATGGACAGAAAGTAGTTAAGGGAAATCCAAACCCAAGGTATCTAACTGATTCTAATAAAATCCCTTTAAGAAACCTTTGACCACATCAGATGTTAGATAAGGTGCATGTGAATTGGCCCCAGCACCATCTGACCACAATATTCGAAAGAAAAGAAGTACCCTTTAAGGCTATTTTGTTTCTATTGCTTGAAACTCGCTTACTTGGTCAAATAGAAACCCTTTAAGGAACTTTTCACCTAACTAGAGAGTTGGATTAGTTGAGGTGCACAGAACCCTTTGAGAGATTGAGTCCCAACGTTGCAATTTCTTTTTGTTACCATTCTCCATAACTCGCTTACTTAACTTGATCAAATTCTCCTATCTACAGGAGCTACTACAAGTGCACAGCTCCCGGTTGTTCGGTGAGGAAGCATATCGAGCGAGCAGCGCATGATACAAAAGCTGTGATCACAACATATGAAGGGAAACACAACCATGATGTTCCTGCAGCGCGAGGCAGTGGGAGTTATAACATAAACGGAGCTTCTCTGAATAACAACACCACCAGCAACACTGTACCTCCGCCTATAAGGCCCTCGGCGGTGACCAGTTATTCTGGCAAATCAAGTTTCACAAATTCACTTCATAACAGTAGCCTACCAATATCTGCAAGTCAAGAACCATTTCCACTAGACATGTTGCAGAGCCCAGCAAGTTTTGGGTTCTCGGATTTCGTTAGATCACTCGGCTCATATAATAATCATGCTTAATACCCAGATGCTGCATGCTCCAAGGCCAAGGATGAGAAGAAGGAAGATTCATTCCTTCAGTAATTTTTGTCCAAGAACGTCTGAATTTGGAACCAAAATGGAGCATATAATCATAGATATGCCTTTGTATAGCATATAGGATATTATAGTGGAATAGAAACAAAGAATTATGGAAAATGCTATAGCTTGACAAGAAGTATTTTAACTTTCAACTTAAATATAGGATTCAGGAGGAGATACAGAGAACATTTGGCTGATGAACTGTGTCATTCTTTTGTTGTATTTGTTTGTCGGAAAAGAAAAATGTTTTTACTTGGATTTTATATGCTTGTATTAGAAAATTTACTATTCTCTTTGTATTTCTCGTCTTTATTAAAGATTATTCGTAACAAAGTACTAGCTTTCAATATTTGCATCAACATTTTTATTTCATTTATTCCCTCAATCCAGAAAAATAAATACACACAACAAACTTCTGCTCTGTTATTATAATTTCTCAACTGGTTGTCCTTGAAATATTCAATTTGTGAAGATGATAAAATGCTTTGCAGGGACAGATAAATTGAGTAAATATTGCAACCGACTTCTGCTTTAATAAAGAAAGAAAAAACACGGTTTAGAACGTTCACCCTGCTCAGAATTAGTCAGAGGATCTAGCTTATGACCAAAATATATGAACAAAGTCAAGAATGCATTCATCAGTTCATTGTGTTTCTGCCAAATTGGTGTGTCTGGAACGAAAGAAGGAGGAGGTTTAATTTAGATATTTTTCTTTATTTGGATTGAAATCAGATATTTTCTTTCATTTTCTTCTATTACATTCTTCACATAAATGTAATATACAGATAAACAAATATATGTATGACAGAATATTTTGAGGGGGAATGATTTGTGGAAGTTCAGATATAAGACTGGGTTGATAATTTGTAGCCTGAAATAAGGGATGACAGAGCAAGACCAAAGAAGGCCAAAAAAGAGAAGCTAATGGCTGCAGCTGAAGAGTCCGTAAATATATTGTCTGCTCCTTGCCTCATTCTATTTGTCATTGGAACCGCTGAAGATGCTGATGATATCAACAAATATGCCATTATCTGCAAAACTCAAAACCTCAACTCAATAAGCCAACATTTTACACTCTACGAAGATATCATGAAAAAACCAATAATATACTTCTTAATCTGAAAAGTTTTAAGCTAGTCTCAGTTTCTATAGACAAAATTAATCATAAAGAAATATATAATATATGAAGCACCAATATTATATAATTTGGACCAATTCACAGTTTCAGCCTGACTCTAAGCCTTACCTCATAGAAAAACAACCAAATAATCAAATATTCTTAGAAACTCATTGACCTATACCGTCGTATAAATGTGATTACCTCCTCCTTGGCTATGTAACATCTTTTTACTCGGTTTATTCTTCACTAATTTGATCGTGAAAGTTCGTGTTAATATCCTGCTCTTATGTTTGTCTTACAAGATCACTCCGCGTAATATGGTAAGAGACCATTCATCAAACATATTTTTAATGAGGCTTATATTGGACAAATGAACATATTTATTCATGATAAGCTTTAATTGATTTATTTTTATACATTGAACCTACGTCATAATCTCTAATTTTTATTTTGGCCAACGAAGCTTTGAACGATTCAAATGAAGCGCCTGCCCGTCAAAACAGGGTCAGCTGAATTATATGGCGGCCCCTTATGTAGGACCCCATAGCTTTTAGGATATAAATTAAGGTCAAGCAGCAACTGTTTTTTCCTCATCATCATACATTGCGTAAAGCATGCAGATTTTCTTTTAGATTTGTTAAAATTATGAAGATTTTTTTTAAATATACATAAATTTTCTTTGAAATAAAAAAAATTATTTTACACTTTAGTTTAATTTAAAATTTTTTAATTAAAATATTTTTATTAACATAAATATATATATTTTTAAGCTAAAAAATTAATTAAAAATATTTTAATTAAAAAATTTAAAATTAAACTAAAATATTAAGTAATTTATAGAAATGTAATTCTTCCATCCATCCATCCATCCATCATTAGAACCACGTCGAAAGTTCTGCTTCCTCATAGACGCACTTAGAACCACGTCGAAAGTTCGGCTTCCTCATAGACGCACTTTTATATTACTTGACGGAAGAGGTTTTCATTTCCAATCCTTTCGCAGAGGTGACTTAGAAAAGAAGTCTTTTAAGTTGCCTAGTCAACCTTTTCAGAATTTCGAGTAGCTCAACCAGTAAACTTTGGTCTTCGTATACCGTTAGCGACCAAAAAATATTATAAATTTTAAAGGAAAATTATAAATACAATTTTCTCCCAATCAATTAATGATGATAATTGATTATATTTATACCATTATAATATTTTCATTGTCTAATTTGTATGTATTGTCTAACTGGATTAACATTAGGTACATTTTACGTAGGAAATTGTATTATCTATTTTATTTTTGTCTCTAATTATAATTTTCATTTTAGATTGATTAGTTACAATGACATAGATAAATAAGTTTATTATTTGTTAAAAAAATAATCGATTAAAAATGATTGAAGAAGGAATAGGAAAACCTGATCTCCAAAGAAGTCCAACAACAAAGCTGTTCTAGGATGAAGAAAATTTCTTCCGGTGTAGAGTTCGTGAGCTTGCCGGAGCACTTGGCCGCCGGTGTAGAATGTTGATAGAATCGATATAGCCAGAACATACCTATGCCAAATTACAATTTCAGTAATTCAAAACCCAGAAACAAACAAAACTAAATTTTGACAAAAAACCCAAGAATCTCAATCCAAAATGCTCCCTAACCTACTAAAGTTTTGAAATTCGAAGTTAAAAGAAGGATGTAGCTATCCCAATTTGCATTTGCAGTGATTCAAAACCCAGAAACAAAATCAAATTTTGATAAAAACCCAAGAAACTTCAATCCGAGCTTGCTAAACCCCGAAAGTTTTGAAATGAATAGCTAAAGGAAGGACATAACTATCCCAATTTGCAATTCCAGCTCAAAACCCAGGAAAAAAAAAAAAATCAAATTTTGTTGAAAACCCAAGAGTCTTCACCCCATGTGCTCCCTAACCCACAAAAATTTTAAAATTGCAAGTTAAAGGAAGGACATAACTATCCCAATTTGCTATTGCAGCTCAAAACCCAGAAACAAAATCAGATTTTGATCAAAACCCGGAATCTTCAATCCAAAATTTAAATTAGAAGTTAAAGGAAGGACATCATATCCCAATTTGCCAGTCACTTTTCAAATCCACAAACCCCAAGAATCTTCAATCCAGATGTTCCCAAACCGACAAAAAAATTTAAAATAAAAAGCGAAAGGAGAGTGGTGGGAGATTAAATTACCTGTATTCCTCGTATTTATCGAAATCTTTCCAATCGCCATACTTGTTGGTGGCCAGGACGAAGAAAGCGACCAGAGACAAAAGCAGGGCAATTCCTCTCAACCCCAATGAGCCCTTGCTTAACAAATCGTCCCTCTTCCATCGCCTCAATATTCAGGTCACTCCGCCACCCATTCCCCGCTGCGTTTCGTGGTCCAAATTCGGTAAAGGTGACGCCGGAGTCTGATTCGCCGGCGAAGACTGGACATTCGTCTTTGTCGGTGAATCGTGGAAGCTCGACATCTGTGTCTGATTTCTCTGAGAGACCCCTTCGAGCTCGTAGATTTCAAAATTAGAATTCAGCGAAAACCAGAATGAATGAATGAAGAAGAAGTAGCTTTGCTCAAAACAGAGATGTGTACGAGAAATTTGGATCCTAAGAGGCAACGTTTTACTCTTTTTATCTTTTTCGTTCGAAGTTGGCAGTGGGAGCAAATCGTTATGGTAGTTAGGGAATGGGGAGCGAGTAAGGGCGCGCGTGAAGTATAATTGTGAGATGACGTGGCGTCAAATGAATGGCTGAAAGAGGTGGAATGGCGGACGGATTTAGCTGTACGAAGTGAACCGACGACCAATATCTTCGTTTTTCTTTCGGATTCCGTTTGTTTTGCGTGTGGATTGTCAGTTACTTCACCTTGGCTAGCACGCTGCGCTGTTTAAATGGGAAAATTTTGGATTGTTTAGATTTTATTTTTTTTATTTAAAATATTTTTTAATTTAAAAAATAAAGTATAATATAAATATAATATTTTAAATTCCATCAAATAGATAATTTTATTTAATAAAAGTTAAAAAATTATTTTTATCTTGTATTTTATTTCATTCAAAATACAAATATTAAAATAAAAAATAGATTGTAAAAATTAAAAAATAAAATAAAATCTAGACTGGAAAATCCAGATTATTTTATCTTGAACAACACAAATGGAGCAGCAGACAATCTCCATGCATTTGTTTTGTGGAAAAAATAAGAAAATTTTGAAAACCATTGTAGTTTTTTCTTCAAAAAGTTATGAAATTTTTGTTGTTTGTTTTGTTAAGAAATAATCCTATGAATTCTTTTATTACATGAAATAGATAAATGACCCATGATAAACAATGTGGCAAGGCAGTGGATACATATGACAGGAAAGATGATAATAGATTTGAATATTTTGAATATTCAGTGATAATTTTTTAAAAAAATTAAAATGTCAAATATTAAATAATTAATATTTAATCAACTAATGAACGGATTCATAGTTCCATGCACATAGAAGACAGATTAAAATGCATGTGCCACAGAGTTTGCGATATAAATGATGGTATTTACACAATACAGCCGACATGGCTGCACAAAACTCGTACAACCCTCCCATTTTAGTTTAACAATAGGAAAATCCTTAAATCATTATAATATATATATATATATATATGTATAAGTATAGTTTTATGTTATTGTTTTTAAACTATTTGTGAAGTGATTTTTTTTCCACAGTTTATGTGTTTTTTTTTTAAATTGTAGAACTCACAACTTTTTAGTTGCTCAAGCTTCTGGAGGAGTAGCACCATTAATTCAATTAATTGCTTGGTTCAAAACATCATTTTTCCAAACTTGAAATTTATGTTGCTTCAGCTCCTTTGATTGCATGTTTCCTCTATCTTCCCGTAATCAACAAGTGTATTGGATTGAGTGGGACGCATTGGCCCACCCTCATTTCTATTGGGGTTCCCTTTAGACGATGTAAGGCACATGATCTCAAGCCCTAGGCATAGGTGGTGGGGCTCCATGTAAGCGTCTTCAACTTAGGTTGTTCATCAATATATAATAAGCCCATGCTGAAATAAAAGGCGAAGACAGAAGCTTAGAAGGCAGCTTTCCACTTTATGTATGGAACCTAAACTCGACTATAGTGGACCCCATCAGGGAACCGGAGTGTCCAACCACGGGTTGGATAAACTTTCTTGTTGAGTAGGAATTTGGATCTTTTATTTTATTTTTTAAACTTTAGTTATTTATTTATTTTAATTTTAATTTTTTTTAATTTTGAATGAAGCAAAATTCAAGATTATAACAATCTTTCAATTTTTATAAGATACACAGTTTTATTCAGTGGAAGTTAGATTGTTTCCTTTAAAATATATATATATATATATATATATATATAGATGGTTGAGATTCAAAAAAAGAAAATATGGAGGGTTGAGATCAATGCTCTAGTTGAGTAGCAGAGAATCTAAGTTCCATTTTCCCACTAATTCTTTGGACTATTAGAAATTCTTCAAACAAAAAATTGAGGTCAATTTTAGCATAAATGGACTAATTTGCACAACTTGCATTGCCTTCTAAAAGAACAACGATTTAACTGCATGTAAAAAATAAGATATAAAAATAAAAATAGAAAAAAAAAATATGATTTAAATATCTTATTTTAATGATTAAATAATAATTAATTAATAAATTTAATTAATAATTGAGTAATGATTACAAAAATAAAATAAATATTACACCAAATTTTTCATTCCCTTTCATTTTCTCTTATACCACTAACAAAAACAGTTATTTATATATTTGTTATCAATTTTTTTAATAAAATTATAATATATATTAAAAAAATTAAAAAAAATCTAATCAATTGATGTTAATTATATACTTGTTTGCAAAAAAAAAAAAAAAAGTACTTGTCATATTATTATTAAAAATTATATATTTATAATATTTTAATTAAAAAATTTATAACAAATATATGTTAAAAAAACTTATATAACTCAATTGAATTTGATAGACCTAACGGGCTGGTTGGCCTACTACCCATGGGCTTGCCCCAAAATGATTTATCAAATTTTAAACCTATCCAAAGGTCGTAAGTGCTTTTGTGCCTCGTTTCTTTTGCTTCACTCTGGAGCTTGGATTACTGTCTCTCATTCCATTTGCTTTGCTTCCCACTGACATTGAATATTGGATTTGTACACAAAGGAGGAATTGGATGATGATGAGTTTATCACATTATATTATATTATTTGTTGAATAATATTTCTTTAAGGCGGGACCCTTTGCTTTCTTCGCCATTATATTTCCTAGCCACTAGATGCTTGATATATTTAGATGTCCTCCCTAGTTACCTCATTTGACTTGTCTCTTTCATTGTTATTCCATTTCTCTTTTTCCTTATTTCATAACTAATAGTTGAATATTTCCAAATATGTAAAATTAATTTTTCAAACAAAAATCTTTGTCCCTAAGTTTTCATCGTACTTTACAAGGCTTTTGTCTCAAAGAAGAAAAGAATAAGAGAATATATAATGCGGGACCTTTCTAATTAATATTTATGTAATTGAATAGTTAAAGAATATAGATAAGTGAAAAGGGCCACCAACCAAATAAAGCAAAAAGAAAAAAAAAATTCCCATCCAAACAAAAAGGAAAAAATTAAAGAAAACAAATTTTAAATAATTGTTGGCATATGTATACATCAAACGTGGGCCAATTCCAACTGGATATGCTGATTAAAAACAAATTTGGGCACAAATTTAGCAATGATTCCACATGGTCGATATGTATTACATGTCAATTATTTATTTTTCCTTATCTTCAAAGATATAATTGGTCCTCCTAAATGTGTCCTCCTTTTTATGGTATATAATAACATTGAAAAGCACCTACAAAGAATATTGAAAACCAAGTTAGATGAATATTATAAATTTAAAATGCCTTGCTTTAAAAATATATCTTTTTAAATGTTTCGTTTTAAATTTGTTTGAATTTAACATTCATAATCATTGAAGGTATTTAAATAATTGAAAATTTATGGCCCTGATTATAATTCTTTTCCTCCTAATCTTCTATTTATTCCAACGCTTGATTAAATTTTCATTTTTCATTAATTATGATATGGGAGAAGTTCATTTTTCCTTAATTATGATATGGGAGAAGTTCAAAATTTGTATGAAAAATATCAAGATTTTATATTTAAAATACAAAATTTTCTTGGATTTTACAAGCATGCCGCATGCAATAATACAATTCATTTGAAGAAAAAATTTATGTATAATTTTTATATGTTATTATCAAAAAATATTAAATATATAATTTTTATGACTTAGTATTATATGATAAGGTCTATTAAAAATTTATTTTACATATATTATATTTTCATAAAAATTTAAAAAATTATACCTAAATGTAATTTTCCATTTAATTATAAAGAAGGAGCAAATTCTAAAGTTAAATAAAGAAAAAGAGGAGGTGGTAGGCATTTTGCATGCAAAAAGGATTTTGGTGCAATCTCTTAGATATTAAATTTTTGACCGTTAAATTATGTTAAAATTTATTTATATGATAAAAATTTATTTTATATAAATTTAAAATATTCTAACGATGAAAATGAAATATTATAGGTTAGGATTTTAAATTAAAAATATTTATATTAAAAAATTTTAAATTATTCTAGAAGTTTTAAGATTAAATATTTAAATTGAGTAAAAAATTATAATTCAAAACTAAAAATTAAACATTTTTATTATAAAATTTAAAAATTTTAATATTAATATTTTTATTTAAAATCTTAATTATAATTAAAAAAATCTCTTGAAAGGTGAGGCTGAAAACAACCCCATCCACGCGAAAAAGTACAACTAACGGCTATCGCAGCCTTTGCTGCGCCCATGGGAATCATGAGAAAACCACCTCAACCTACTGGACCAGTAAGCGGTAAGCCCTTATCCTTTGCCATGTGATTCAGCTCAAACGCGTGGCGCGTTGGGGATACGGCTTCTTGTTTTCCTCATGGATTGGACCTCTAATTTTGACAACCATCTTGTGTCAGATTTTCCGATTGCACTATACCTCTTTCTGGAAAGTTTCCTTGTTTGATTTATTTATTTTAGTTACTATTTATTTCTCCTGGGATATATTAGTAAGTTGTTAATTCCACGAATTTATAATTTTGAGGAAGTACAAAGATTTTGTGAGTGTCCTAGTGTTAATAAAATAAATTTTTTATTAGATTAAAATTTTAATTTACTAAAGTATCTGAGTATTGATTGAATAAAATATTATAATATAAGCTACGTTAATAATTTGACATAACTTGTAAAAATATAAGTCAATTTTATTACTCTTTTTTTCTTTTTTTTTTTTAAGAAAGTACATGGAACAAAATGTTTAAAGATTCTAAAGATTCATTTAAGAACTAAGATAGTCATCTAAATAATGAGAATATGAAAATTTATTAAGTTGAGACTATGAACTTTAAATAATTAATAAAAACCATTATATATGCATTAAGTAATTTAATAGAAATTGGTTATATTATCTTTTTTCGAAGATAATATGTCATTGGTTAAAAATATGTAATTTTTTTAATGGTCATAAAAGAATAATTATTTTTAAATTTTGAAATAAATGATATAGGTAAAATAGAATACATATTTGGAATTAAGATATAAAAGAATTGCTCTAAAAAAATTAATTGCTCATTTTAAAAGAATTACAATTAGAAAGTTTCTGAGCAATTTAGTACAAAAAGCATGTAAACCCATCAATTTCTTTATAGTAGTAGAAGGTAATAGTCTAAGTCATGAGATACGTTCTCAAATTGATTTTACATTAAAAATCATATAAAAAATCCCTTGTTTCAACATTGTTGGATTGTGTGTAATGATGTGTACAAAGTTAGACGTTTATAAATAATTGATGTTGTGTACTAGTAATAATAAAATTTTGGTTAATAGCATAAGAGTACTGTTAAAAGAGTAAATAAGATATTTGTAGGGTAGCATTGTATTAGAAGAGCAATCCAGAGGCGTAAAATTAACCCTTGGATATACTTTCTTGGTGGATGAAAATATGATATCTTGGAACAACAAAAAACAAACGTGTATAGTATTGTTTACCAAAAAAGCATAATTCATTGCATGTTCTGCAATGGCGCAAAAGGTTATATGGTTAATGAGAGTTGTAAATTATTGGGGATTTTAATGAAATGTTAAATCATGGTAAATAAGAGGCCAACCAACCAAAGTCTCTAAGTATCATGATGATAGTAAATACATAGACACAAGAATAAAAAAAATCAATAGTGCAAAATTGTGTTACTCTTAATTGATGTTAATTGATCCCGTGGAAAGACCTATACCTAGGGACCTATATAAAAAATATATACATATATATAAAGTCTCTTAATAAGTATAGGATATAGAGTATCACATCATATATACAAGTCAAATATTGACTAAATAAACAAGTTATATCATAATTATAAGTACCATATACATAATGACAATATGTTGTATAAGTTGATGAAATTGTCTCTCTCATATAAGCAATCTTTAATGCGTCATAATGAGTGAGTAAAGATGATATACTTGTATTTGTTATACAAGATAGCAAAAAGCACCAATATGAAATAGAAAGAAACACAAAACATAAATATGTTGTTTTAACAAAAAGAGAGAAAAAAAAGGTTGAGATAAGATCCAAATACATATATAAATATAGATCAAATTATAAATTCTTATCATCAATAATAACTATAGCTGGATCCGAGTTAGACGTTGTGTATAACTATATCAAATTTTGTATAGTGCTGATAAATAAATCAAATTGATATATACTATTGTAAAATAATATAAATATCATAGCATACAATTCATACTATATGTATTTAAGAATTGTAGTTAAGAAGCAAGTAAATAGAGCTATGCTTAATTGCTATGTGAGTCTAAAAAATGATCAATTTTTTTTCATAAACACTTTTATGACTTTAACAATTTCATGAAAAGATGATTAGTATTTGTTACTTTAGTATATATTACATGGTCATGATAAATTTGACCTAAAAGGATTAATATTAAGAAAGTAATTCATTTTGAACTAAATGGTATATGGGTAAAAAGAAAATTATTCGAGATATACACAACTATAATAATATTCAAGGCATGCCTACTGTAAATTGTTCTTAATAATATCAAAAGTGTGAATACTATACTATAAAAAAGGCAATTTGAGTAATATTAAGCTCAAGAGGAATTAGATTGGTTGTGAGTGTATAATAATGCATATATAGGTGAATCTAAGACATTTGAGGCACATGAACAAGTGTCTAAAGTATAATTAAAGGATGCATCTCTCATGCTGAATCTATAATGAGATTTTAGTGTCAGAGCTCTCAAAAACTATGTCAAAATAGTCATAACAGAGCATTTAATATGAAAGACTAAAAAGAGCAATTCATTCCATTGTTCATTCCATCATGTGTAAGTGGAGAGATATTGAATTTTGAGTGGCATATGATGTGCTAACTTAATCCATTAATTAAAGGGTCGAGAGGGAAATTAATTTAATTAATTAATTGTTATTTTAATCGATTGATTATTTCTTTTTAAATTAATTATAATTTTAAATTTTAAAATCAAAATTCAAACTACATAATATGTAAGGACCAGTTAGACTAATTGTGTGTTAATGTGTAACTGACTTCTTTACCTCTCAGAAAAAAAAAAATTAACACAGAAGCAAAAATTCTCTTAAAAAAGAAAAGAGAGAAAAACACATAACATACTTCTTAATCAAAATTGATATTTTTTTACTGTGCACTATGATCAAAGTTCTATTTTAGTGACTCCAATCAAAATTGCATGGGACAAAGAACAAGAAAGATCAAGATTTTGCCACGATTCAGGTAAATATTTGTATGCGATTCAAAATAAATTTTAATTTCCTTAAAAAACTAAATCCAATTATACATATGAAGTGGACAAATAGAATATAGAGTAGATAATTATGCTTTTGAGTGAACAAATACACAACATTGTGTTAAATTTTAAATTAAAAATTAAATAATTAACCAAATGATAGATACCTAATCTTTTTGATTAAAAAAGTATATATATATATATATATAGAGAGAGAGAGAGAGAGAGAGAGAGGATTATAGGATAGGTAACAAATTAGAGCATACTTGTCCTGAACTCTCGAACTTTAAAGTTTTGATTTTTCCTAAATTTACTATAATAACCAATCAACCATTAAATTCCCTATCCTGAGCAAGATAGGATAGGTTGGGTTGATGTGAGTTAAACCGAAAGTGCCATCCTTACTCTTCTGTAATGAGGATGATTTAATTAGAGAAAGTATGAGGTTCACACTTTCTTCTTTCACTTATCTACCTTTTAAATAAACTTATAATCTCAATTTGCCTCCTAAATTAAGTTTGCAAGTATGATCAATATCCGTATTAAAAGTTTTGATCTACTTATGTCCAGTAAAGACAGCCTGCCTACAAATGAAAAGCTCACACCTTGGATGCGATTGAGCTATGCATTCATGCTTCACTAGAGAAATGGATAAAGCTAGCATGTTTAACGTAAAACAAAAAACAAAAATGGGAAGTAATGGATAAAGCAATAGATTACTCTAAGAACGAGGCTCATGCAGATTTGCGGAAACACTACAATATGAAATACCTGTTTAAGGTTTAATGTTCTCTAATTCATACAAACACTTCTAGAATTATTCTTAACGTAATTATTATTTTAATGATGATATTTTCAACTTAAAAATTATTATTAAGAGTGAATCAGTATACGTGCACTTCAATTTTAATTAAATAAGATTTTGTGATAATATCTCTAACCATATATTTAACTTAGTTGCCTCCCTATCACTTGATGTTGAGGTAATAATCAATAACACTTAAAAAAAAAAGGAACCAAATCAGGATTTGATGTTTTTGCAAATTGCTTTGATGTTATGATTTTATCTTCGTTGTATTTTAAGTTGTGTAATTAGTACTTTATTATTATTCCATTATAATTCACAACAAAACACCAAAGTTTAATTGCATCATCCTCTTCAATTGATGAGATTTATACCATCAACTATTCAATTAGGATATCAATTTTTAATTGCACAGTTATAGCAATCAAAACTTTAAATTAAAAATTACATATTGAGTAAAGCTGAAAAAGTCTCTTTTTTAAAAAAAATTGTTATCTATGCGCAATAACTAAATATGACGCATCAATAATAATGAAGTTTATACATTTTAATTTTTTATATGGATAACATCTTTAAATTTTAAATTATGTATAAATAACTCCTTGATAATTTACATTTAGTAGTAAAATAATAAATTAATTAATAAAAACATTATCTATATTAATTTAAAATTTTAAGTAAATTTATTTTTAAGTTTTAAAAGTTAAAAAGATTATTTTCAGATTAAAGATAAGAATTATACATTAACCTAGTAAATATATATATAAACTCCATTAAATCTCCTTCTCCTTTCTGTAAAATCGAACTTTGGATACTGGAAAAGACAAATGCAGTAAACTTGGGAAGAAGAAAGGTGCTGGTTGTGACTTGCGAGCTTGTGACAGATGCTGAAACGCAAGAACAAGACAAACTGTCTTTATTCATCAGGCGGATCTGGAATTACCTAAGCTGCCATCTTTATATATTAGGCTAAACTTCTCAATTTTTATCTCTAAGAAATATTTTCAATTCATTATTTTTTATTTGTTAAATTAATATGAATTTAATTAAATTATCAATCTATTCTAACAAAATATTTATGTAATCGTCAAATTCATAAAATTTTCATGTTTAATATTAACTGAAGCAAAGAATAGAGCATTATCAGTGGTTAAATATATGAACTTTTCGTACTTTTTATAAAATATTTAACATGTTCATTTTATCACATAACAATCATATAAATATTTGGTCAAATAATGTCGATACCAAAGCTAAATTCAAATTAACTTAATAAACGGAAGAATAAATAACTAATAAAAAATAGAATAAAGTGATTTGGACAGATATAGTAAGCTCTTTGAAAACAACAAGGCGGGGATGGCATGGTATTTTCGTTATTTAGGAAAACACGAAGGGCAATTACGAATTAGTCCCTGTGACACTTCCTTCGTCT
The DNA here is from genome assembly GCA_032878935.1 of Erythrophleum fordii. NCBI lineage: Eukaryota > Viridiplantae > Streptophyta > Magnoliopsida > Fabales > Fabaceae > Erythrophleum > Erythrophleum fordii. Next base: position 4,547,446 of record JAVQMF010000048.1, on the reverse strand, counting down.
CCGCAGCTCTATACGCCTCCTCCACGCGTGCAACCGGCTATTCCGGTGACCCCTCAACGCCGCGTTAATCTTTGACTCTCCTTTATCTCTCCTTCTTCCTTTTCTTCTCTGCAAACCTAAAATCTCACACCGCTCAAAATCCCCCCATAGGTGAAGTGCTCTTACTATCAGTGATGGTTTCACTCTTCTCTGTTCCCTAAAGGGACTCGAATTTTTTCACAGAACCATGTCTTCCCGTTTTGTTTCTCCTTTCTCTCTCTATTTCCCAATCTCATCCTCTCTCTCTTCCAGGAAACCCTTCCTTATCGGCACTAACCACACCTCCGCTCGTTTCAGCTCCCGATAATCTTCCCATATAGCAGAATAATCAAAGCTTTCTTTTTTTTTTTCCTCCATTCATTCTTTCCCAAAAAAGAAAAATTGAAGCTTTCATTTATTTGTTTAATTTTTTTTTGGTGTCAAATCAAATTTTCTCTCAGAAAGTGTAAAATCTGCTGCAATGGAGACTCCCACAGGCAAGCCCGGCTTTCTCAGGAATATTCTGATACGGTTGCTTCTGTTTGGCGTTTTCATCATAGTCGTCCGGTTTGCTTACGTCATCACTATCGCCGGCGAGTCTTGCAGCGTTGGTGACTTCTGCTTCTTCTCACTCCCGGAGACTCTCAACTTCGTGATCACTGGCGCCGGTCCCGGGGCTCTGGCCGTCGCGTCCAATGACGCCGTTGTCATTCGATCTGCTGCTCGGCCGGAGGTGTACGCGAGCAAAGATTGGAACGAGGCCGTTCGTTTCTACTCCTCTGTGTTCCAAGATCTCATATCCGATGGCTATCTCTCGCCGGTGTCGAAATCTCTATGCGTCGAGACGCCCACTGGCCGCGACGTCTTTGCATTGAAGGAGATCGGCGTTTCAGACTCGATTGGGATTTCAAAGAAAGCTTCGAAGCCATTGGTGAAAGCAGGACAGGCTCATCGTATGCCCTTTCGCGATAACACATTCGATTTCATTTTTTCCGGCGAGGGTGGGCTGGAGAAATCGGCGCGACCGTCAGATTTCGCCTCTGAGATTGCTCGGACGCTGAAACCCGAAGGGTTTGTGGTGTTCCATATAAAGGCTAAAGATACGTATAGTTTCAATTCATTCCTTGATTTGTTTAATAATTTCAAAGTAGTGAAATCGCATGATATAGATGGGTTTGATTCTTCAATGCCTCACATACGAGAAATTATTCTGAGGAAAGAGTTTGATGGCATTGTTCATGAGTTTGAGAAATTCGATGATGATTCTAGTGGAAAATGCACTTCTGATGGGTATAAACAAGAATTGGTTAGAAATGCAGAGCCTTTAATTACGGAGGAGCCACTGAAGCCATGGATTACTTTGAAGAGGAACATAAAGAACATAAAGTACCTTCCATCAATGGTTGATATAAGCTTCAAGAATAGGTATGTTTATGTGGATGTTGGAGCTAGAAGTTATGGCTCTAGTATAGGAAGTTGGTTCAGGAAGCAGTATCCAAAACAGAACAAGACCTTTCATGTGTATGCAATTGAGGCTGATAAAACTTTTCATCAAGAGTATAGTTTGAAGAAGGGAATCACTCTGCTACCCTATGCTGCATGGGTAAAGAATGAGACTTTAACCTTCGAAATTCATCGCGACCCAGGTGAGCATGTTGAAGTTAAAGGTAGAGGCATGGGTAGGATTCAGCCATTGCAGTCATCATTATCATCATCTGGTGATTTTGATGGTGAAGTTGAGAAAATCCAAGGGTTTGATTTCGCAAACTGGTTGAAGAACACTGTCTCAAAGAATGATTTCGTTGTGATGAAGATGGATGTGGAAGGTACTGAATTCGATCTGATTCCGAGATTGTTTGAAACAGGAGCTATCTGTTTGGTGGACGAGATTTTTCTTGAATGCCACTATAACAGGTGGCAAAGATGTTGCCCCGGGCAGAGGAGTTCAAAGTATGAGAAAACTTATGATCAATGCTTGGAGCTCTTCACTTCTCTTAGGCAAAGTGGAGTTCTTGTTCATCAATGGTGGTAATTACCTGATAGGTGACAACATCCTATACATCTTCTGTAACATTCTTGTTTTCCTTTTACTTTTTCCATGTTTCACCAATAGAGAAGATTCCTTTGCGTTTCAAATTTTTTTGCTTGTAACATCTGCAACTGAAAATGAAATCATTTCCTTACATTGATTATATTTCTTGCATATGTCTCTTCTTTACTGGGAAAATTGTAGCCTTCTATAGAAATGGACAATGTGAACTAGTATTATTCTCTGTTTTATGGTCTCTGATGAGAATTTCAGTGTTCATTATTATTAGACTATACTTGGATTCATTTCAATATATGAACCATAAAAGGTTCATGAACTTCTGGAATCTTGAAGAATGGAAATTTTCTTAATGTTAAGGCGATCATGCCCTCTGGTTTTATAGAGATTGAACTAAAAAATTTTCCCTTGTAATAATCTAGAGGCACATATTTCCGCCCTTTTTTTCACTCCTCAAGGGAGACTTAGCAAAATTTTTTTTCCTCTTCCTTTCTCTTCACGGGTGCTTCGTTGCAGTTTATGAACCATAGTATTTACTGAGTTGATTTTAGTGTGACCAATTTCATAGATATGGTTGTCAAAAGTTGGCTTCCTCTGTACTGATTGGTTGAAAAGAATCATTCTCTGTAATAGCTTATAGCGTCATCCACCCAGTATCAGTATCTGTAGCTAGATCTTGTAGTAAAAGAAACTAGAGATTAGCTTCAGTTCCAAGCCATTGTATGCTTTTTCTGTGAATTCAGCAGTAGAGCTCTTTTAATATAATTCCAATAATCTGTTCCTTTACCCTATCTTTGTCTTTCTTTATGGACAAAACTTGGATGAACTTCCTCTAGCATTTTTTTTAGATTCTCTGGTAAAAACATATACTTGTAAACATCTATAATTCAGCATCGTGTTGTTGACTTGGAAAAAAATTTCTTTCTATTTGATTAAAATAATTTAGAGGAAAGTTTCGTTTTGCTTCTTGAAAGATACATATTTTAATTATTTCAGTCTATAAGTTTTAAAAATATATGATTTAGATGTTTAGGCCTTGAAAATTTTTTACCTGCTACTTGTTAATCTCTTCCAAGTAAAAAATAAGACAAAAATGAAACAAAGGTACATAATTTAGTGACCAATGAGTATTAAATAAAGAACTTTAAGATTGAATTGCATGTTTTAGACTTGAATAATTGAATCATGTAATTTTTTTATAATAAAAAATGCATTTCCTCAAAAACTCAATTGTTTATTTTCACTCCTTCCCCCTTGTTTGCCATAGTGGGAAGAAATGTATCTTGTCTCCGAAAGAGATATGTATTAATTATATTGATCATAAATATTAGAAATATACCATTCAGATATTAACAAACCAACACTATAAGAAATGTAAATGGAATTTTTTAAAATCGTTTATATAATATTTATTATGGCTTTGTAATTATTATCTTATCTATTAAATTATTATTTTAATTATGAAATTATTTTTTTAAATGAGGATATAATAATAATAATTTCTTATTTTACCTCTCTATAAATTACATTTCTATTCCAATTTAATCATCCAATCAAACAACTTGTAAGTTTTTGAAAAATTTTTTATTTGTTACTTGTTAGTTTCTTACCAGTAAAATACAAGGTAAAAGTAAGACAAATATGTGTTTTAAGAACTAATGAATAACAGATAAAAAAAAACGATAAATTAGTATATTTTAAAGAATTTGGAAAAGTCTGAATCTTTTATAGATATAAATTAATTGTATATAATATAGTGAAATGAAAATAAATAAAAGAATAGATATAAAAAAAAAAAGAGAGAGTTTTACTTACATTTATCTTCTATATATCACTTTTTTTGATTACATAATTGTATGGTTATAAAAAATTTAATTTTAATTTGAGATAGTTACTTTTTGGAGACAAAAATACATTTGCACAATAACCTAAGAGGTGTGAATATAGATCATCTCTTGTCAGAATATCTGTCCCGTTATACATGGAAGAGAAATGAAGATGTGTTATAATTTTTTTTTATTTTAAATTAAATTCACTCATCTCACCTTTTCTCAAATTTTTCTGAACTATAAGAACTGTCAATAATAAAAGATCCAATTCCAAGAGGAGTTTATTACGCTTCCCATGATTGGCGTGGTGGGAGGAGAGGATGATAAGGCTTGAACGGCGTGCCGTGTGGGGTATAGCAGCAAAGGGAAAGGGTATTTGGTTGTTGAAGCACGAGAAAAGAAAAGGGTCGTTTGTGTCTGTCTGGCCAATTGGCCATTTAGTGGTGACAGCGAAAACTGTGACCAAAATTCTCCACTATTAGCTGGCGTCATTCATCACAAGCAAGATTCATGTCAATCACATGTTCACCGAATACAATACAAAAGCAACAACAACATGTAAGATATTTTTGAAACTATCTTCTTGTGGGGAAGATAGAGAAGGTGAAACAACAGTTTTAAAACTCTTGTTGATTGCCAAGAAAAAATTAGAAGTATCAATTTAATTCTTGAATTATTAGGTTCATTAACCTTGGCCTTCAAAATCAATTAATGAACAAAATATTCTTCACAAAAATAGATAGTTCATTATAACTTAGTTCTTTTGATATTTTAAAATTTTTTAAAAACATATTTATTAATTTTTAAAGATTAAAATTAAATAAGTGTTATAATTTATAAACCAATTTATTAGTCTACCAAATAAAGGTGCCAACGCAACGCTTCAACGAAGGTGTGAAGCGGTTAAAAGCAGTGCGGGTCAAAGGACCAATGAGCAAAGGCAGGGAATTAAGGTTGTGATGTGGGCAGATATGTTGACAGGTTGGGTCCTCTGGGGGTTGCATTTGGTGGGTTATGACAGTGAAGCGATGATTTTTGTCGTTCCCAATTCTTTGCTTTGTTTCATTTTTTTTTGACTTCTTACCTAAAAGGAACAATTCATGTGAAAAAGGGTTGAATTCAATAAGTTAGATCATTTAATGGTAAATTAAGCTTAGATTTTATCTAATTTATATAATTGTGAGATTTATTTTGATCTAACTTATTTAACCTACAAGTTATATAGGCTAACTTATATAATATGTGGGTTAACTTTCTTTTAAAAAAATATTCTAATACCATTAGATTCATAAAAAAATATTTGAAAAAATTTATATTTTTAAATTTCATTATTTGTTTTATTTTGTTTTAATTGGGTAAGATTTGAGCTAGTTATTTTTCTTTGAGAATGATAATATAATATTAATTATTGAAGGAGTTATTTGAATTATATTTAAGTATTTAAATTAATTATTTAGACTTTGAATGCTTATTTTAACTATTTTGTCGTAATATTGGATGTTATTTACCATTTTTTATTTTTTATTTTTTTTGGGGATAGGTTTTAGGTCTAGCCCATTCACTAATTTAACTTGCGAGCGGGGTCGCACAGTCTTTTACTCATTGGACAAATGGGTTAGCCTAATTTGGTTTACTTAACCTGTGACCCTCCCTGACTGACCCGCTCGTACCCTTACCTGTTTGACAGCTGTGGCAATCTCGTCCTTTCGCAGCTTTAGGAATTGTTGTAGATAATATTGAAGTGATAAATGAGATTTTGACAATGGTCCTTTTGGACCCTGAAGTAGTCCAATGCACCAATCGCTTCCAAGTTATGTGCTCAGCATACACAGAGATTGATCATACCATTTGACAATATTTAGGGCAACTACCATATGTTTTTTACTAAATAAAAAAGAGTCTTATTCTTTTTTTTTTTCCCTAAAAAATATTTAAATTACATAATTTTTCATTCTATTATAAAAATATACTTAAATTTTTCTAAGCTGAAATATAACTAAAATGCTCTCAAGATTAATATTATTTTTAATTAAAAATTATATATTTACTTTATTTTAAATTTAAAATATGATTATTTTTATGTTGACTAAATGCATATTTAATACTTATTATATTATATAACTAGAGTGAGACCCCATGCAAATGTATAAAGATTCATGCCAATTAATTAAATTTAAAAAAATAAATAAACGAAGTTCTTATGAATAGTATTTACTGTTTATAAACGCTGTTGATTTTAGTTTAGATATTATATATATATATATATATATATTTGTTGAATCAAAGGCTCAAAAATACTTTTATTATGTCAATCATAAAAAATAGTTTTAATCAGAAAATAATTTTCAAAAAAATTAGAATTTATATATTTGGGTCAAAATGGTTATTGAGTGATATTGCAAAACGTTGGGTCAAAATCGTTACTTGGGCCAATATCCCACATGAGCAAAATGAGTTGTTGGGCTAACACTCCTTTAAATTGGTCATCATGGGCCAAAAAGGTAAACCTAGCCCAAATTCTTTTTATCAAAAAGCATCACTAAAATTTGGGCCCATTAATCATTTAATAAGACAAAAAGTTGACTTGTCTACTTTACATTTGGCAGGGCATTTGTCCATCGTGCAATGTCTTCTAGGTGAAGGCAAAAAAGAAGTACAGAGAAAGCATGTTTGAACATCTCAACACCTTATATGTTAACAAGTAGAATAGAGCAAAATTGAAGCAGAAAAGGAAGAACAACATAGAAGAAAAGCTTAACAAATAAAATACACTTCAACAACTAAAATATATGATCTGTTGTCTTTCATAGTTTCATTACATCAACTTTTCAAATAAAATATAATTCAAGAAAGAGTAAGGCACAAGAGGTATTTTTTAAAGTATTCTCTGTTTTCTTGTTTCACTTCAAACTTGGCTTATGGAATAACAGAAAGAAGCTTAGCAATGCTCCAGCATTTATTGAAGACTGCATGAGCATTGGAGGATGCTAAAAATGGTTGATGCACTAAATGAAGATTATGTGGCCTTTAGAATTGACCTACACAAGAAGAGATTGAACACTTGTGAGTAATGACCATTTTCTCTTATTATTGGTATTTAAGAACCTGCATTGAAAATGAGAAAAAGACAAAGGAGAAAAGAATGCAATAAGTATTTATGAGTCTTCATATTTTTGTTTACTATTAAATGCATATTGAACTTATTGAGTTATTATTATTATTTTTTTATAGTAAGGTTTAAGCCAGACATTTTTAGTACTCTTAAAGAACTCTACTTTGTTTTAGCCCATGCAATATGCTTGATCAATCAATTTAGTTATTAAAAAATTATTATTGAATCAATTGTCTTATTTTAATTTTGTTAATATCATATTAATTGAGTTATTCACGTGAACTAAATTTCTCTAAATTAAAATATTAATAAAATGGTTAGCAACATATGTAAATAGTTAACAAATAATAGCATTATATCTTTTGATTGATAAAACAAAAAAATAGTGACAACACATATGTTGCATCAAACTTGCAAAATTAAAATCTTTATATTGAGTGGGCAGGATCATTTTAACTTAAAAGGATTTTCTTAAATTTAGCCCCTTTAATTTTTTATCAACTATTAAAAAAATAAAATAAAATAAGGATGAGAGAGAGTGGGTGGGACCTAAAATGTCTCCTCACTCTTTTTCTCTTTCTTCCTCTATCTTTATTTTTAATAATTAACAAAAAATTGATGGTTCAAATTTGAGAAAATTCTTTCTCTTAAAGTGGTGGGCCAAAAAGAAAAAAATTAGGCCAAGCTAATTGTATGAATTGAAAATTTTTATTTTGAAAGTAAATTGAAAAAGAATTGTTGATTAAAATGAGTTGATTTATCTATATTGTCAATTAATAACATATTTTAACTTTAATTAAGATTTTAGACATAAAATGAGTTGAGTCAATAAATGTCAGTTATCTTGCTAAAATTATCAGACCAACCTAACCTACCAGGGCCTAATGAAACTGAATGGGATTGTTTGGTTAGTCCATTTTGACTCCTTCTGTGTGCATATGCAATAAACATTAAATAGTCTCCCACCATTATTGCTTATCGTGACCCCAAAAACAAATGAATGCTTTCTACTAATTTTAGTGTATTTGTCTATTTATATTTATTGTTACAATTCATTTAAAGAGAGCCATGCGTTTAAAATAGCAAATTGGTCAAATTTGGAGGCCCAAAACTATGGCCAGAATCTTCTTCCGCTTTTTATCTCTTATTATTTTTGTCTTTTGCATTTATAGTAAACTAATGAAGGGGCAAATATTCATTATGCAGTAAAAGGCTCTTTCCTAAATTCTCCCAATTTTAGCTAATATTCAATTGTTTTAAGCTCTAACCTTAGCCATTTGCCAACTACTTCTTCCCAAAGAGAAGAAAATGCCCCATCCTTTTACCTAAAATAAAAGTAATGATTAAAAAACTCAATCCCTCAATGAAACAGAGTACATACATATACTCAATATTATATATAAAAACCATACTTTTAAATTCAAAACAAAAAAAAAAAGGTCTATCGTCAAATCTAAACTTGTCATTCCATATCACTTTTCAATATAGAGAAAAATGTTAGTAAAAAAATGGAAATTTGATAACCCCAAATTTATATGTCATATTAAAATAATTTTGTTCTGGGATCAGGTAACCCTTACCACTTTATAACCATATAAGTACATTTTGAAAAAGAATAACTAAATGAAGATGTAAACGGAATTGAAAATTTTTGTATAATATTTATTATATTTTTATTATAATGATTTAATTGTATTTATTTTTTATTATTATTTTTAAGGATACAATAGTTATTTTTATTAACTTTTTTATTTTTTACTTCAATACTTAATACTTTATGTTTCAAACTGTCTGTTACGAAGTAAATAATTGAATAATAGCCTTTTATAGCAAAAAAAATCTTATATAAGATATTTTTGCCACATGAGATAGAGATGTAATAAAGTGGGAACCATAAAGTGAGTTTTTTTTTTCTTTTAAATGTCAAAGTACTCATTTTTTTCTTTCAAAAAATATTTTTAAGTAAAAGGGCCAAAGTTGTGTAAATAATATTGTATAAAATAGCCATGACGCTAATGCTTTATAATCTGTTGGCACTTATTATTTTAAGACTTTTTTATATTCATGGTACAAAAATTAAACACACAACTTTTATATATTAATTTAATTTAATTTAATTCTTCGTTAATAAATCATATTTAATGACTTATTTTTTAGAAGCTTTTGCTAAATACAAACACAAAAAACGCATGCTAATATAGAAGTTTAGGATTTAAAGAAATAACGTAAATGTCTACCAAAAGCAGAAATATCTCAAATTAAAGTTGAGATATATATATATATAAATGAAATCATTAATGGCCCAAAAATAAATTATGAGCGTTATGGTCAGTCGGGAATAGGATGCCTTGCTGTCGCTCTCTCGCATAGTTTTCAGCGCAACGAATTCCTTTTGAGAATTTCCTGACTTTGCTTGGCCTTTGCATTTCCTTTTCGCGCTTCCTTTTGAGAAATGCAATAAGGATTGCCCGCCGGGGATTCTCATCGAACGACCCAGTTCTTCATCTTTTTCTCAAATCACACTAGCAATTTAATCTTTTTTTCATTATGACAACTTCTTTATCCCTTCATTCTTCCTTTACTTTCTGTCTTTGCACGCATATTTGGCCTTCTCCACCCTTTCTCTAGGTTCTTCCCCCGCTTCTCAATCAATCTTAGCCTTTTGGGTCCTCAGAAAATTCCCATTTTCCTTCACTTTCTTGCTGGTTTTCTCGGGAAAATTTCTGAGTATTTCTTGGAATTTTGAGGGGTCCCTTTTTTGTGAAATTGTTTTTTTTTTGAGAAATTTCATTTTTTGGGTTCTGGATATGGGAATTTGTTGCAGTCACAATGATCCGTGTCAATTTCCAATGGAAAATGAGGTGAATGAGACAGAATTTGAGCGTGGAGAGGACCATAATTTGACACATGGTGAAGGGCGAGTCAGGCTAAGAGGATACTCTAGGTTTGTGTCAATGTACAGCCAGCAGGGAAGAAAAGGAGTCAATCAAGATGCAATGACAGTTTGGGAGGTATAATTCTTGGGATTTTGATATAATTTCGATTAATTTTGATATAATTCTGAATCAGTTTTCTCTGGCCAAGGGATTCTCACACACTTCGTTCTTTTAACATGTTTATGTGATTTCGTTAATTTTGATGGTTTTTTATGTCTGAGCAAGATCATAAACTGTATTGCCCCTAAAACAGATTGTGAGGACAAACCTAGAAGCATGATCCTTTGAATTTTTTCTCTGTAAATTTCGGGAGAGGGAGACACAATATTTATATGTGTGTGTGACTGGTATTTAATAACACAAGTAGGACCCATTAATCAAGTGCTGGACCCTACATGCTTGTATTTTTCTTTCTTCAATATTGATACTGGCAATTTTCTTAAGAGAAGCATGCCTTTATCCTATTCCTATGGTTTATACTGATTAATGTTTGATATGATATATTATTAGGACTTCACTGGAGAAAAAGATATGATCTTTTGTGGTGTGTTCGATGGTCACGGTCCTTTTGGACATATGGTTGCACGATATATACGTGAACAGTTACCCTCAATGCTTTCTGCAGCGATCAAAATGTCACAGCAGAAGGTCTGCATATATGATGATGCCAATGCTGCAGACGGTGAAAATCACCAAATGATGTCCCTTGCTTCATGGGAGAACAGCTTTCTGAAATCCTTCAATGAGATGGATGAAGCCATTGCTCGGGACATTAACACTGACAGCTTTTATAGTGGTAGCACTGCTGTAACTGTAATCAAACAGGTATAACTAGGAGATTTTCTTTGATACATATGTTGTTTTTGCATACAATGAACTAATGAAAACTTATCAAGGTGGGTGTTTCCTATTATGGGGTCCAATGACTTGCTCACTTTGACTTATTCACTTTAGTGAGTTTCTATTGGCTTTTTGTGCCAGCTGGTTGTGCATTATATAGCTCTCAAGAATTTCTTGTATAACTAGGCTGTTGCAAATCACAATTTTATTGTCACCTGGTTGGATTGATGTCTAGTATGAGATGGATGGAACATAACTTTCCATTACATCATTTGTTTTTCCCTTTAAAATTTCAGGGTGACCAGCTGATAATTGGCAATTTGGGGGACTCTCGTGCTGTTCTTTGCACAAGAGGAGCTAGAGACCAACTCATTCCTCTTCAACTTACTGTTGACTTGAAACCAGATATTCCAAGTAGGTCTTTACATTGTCCTCAAATCCTTAATTCTTACAAGCCTATGGATCTAACTAGCTTTTCTTCTTGAATGTCACTCAGGTGAAGCTGAAAGAATCCGTAGCTGTGAAGGCAGAATTTTCGCTGAAGAAGAAGAGCCTGATGTGTACAGAATATGGATGCCTGAGGAAGACTCCCCTGGACTAGCTATGTCGAGAGCCTTTGGAGACTTTTGCCTAAAAGATTATGGCCTCATCTCAGCTCCCGATGTCTTCTATCGAAGAGTAACCCAGCAGGATGAATTTGTGGTTTTAGCAACTGATGGGGTAAGTATCCGAGAATATCCATTTCAAATGCTCGATGCAAACTTGACCTTTCGCAATTCCCCACCTGGGAATAAATTTCGCTAAAGCAACTAATGAGTTGATAACTCACGTGGCTTTAGCCTCGGTATTTAAAATTGAAATGAGCTTGATGTGAAGGGTTCGGTCTCTGTGGGGGCCTATAATCGTTGTACTTCCATTTGAAACACCTTCAATTTAAGCAGAAATTGCTTTCCACAAATTACAAGCATCTAGTTACTTGCAGGACCGAACTTTTCTTTTTATTCTTTCCCAGGTTTGGGATGCGTTGACAAATAATGAAGTGATAGACATAGTTGCTTCAGCACCAAGGAGGTCCATAGCAGCAAAATTGTTAGTAAAGTGTGCTGTCCGGGCGTGGCGGCATAAGTTTCCTGGTGCGAAGGTTGATGATTGCGCAGCCATATGCTTGTTCCTGAAAGACCAGCCAGTCTTAACCAAATCAGGGGAAAAAAGACATCCAAGGAATTGCTATCAATCTTCTAGAGATGAAGACACCAAAAGCGTAGGTGATGCAGAATCAAAGGATGAATGGGAAGCTCTTAAAGGGTTATCCAGAGCCAACTCTATATCGAAACTTCCGAGGCTCACTAGGGATGTGAGTAGGCGGCATCCATCTCAGTTTCTTGAGGGGGTTGAAGTTCAATAGTTCAGCCATAAATAGCCCCTCAAAACCAAGTGTGCAGTTTCAGTGGCTCTAGAGAGACTTTTGTGGGCAAGTTATTGATAGCCATAGGCTGGACCACTAGTTGTATTATAAGGTTGAAATAGAGGGGTTGAAGATTGTGGAGTTAAACGGATATACGCATAATAATAGTGGACAAAATCTGCATATCACCACTAGAGAGAAAATGGGATAAAAAATGTAAAACCATAATAACTGTTATCAATTGTAAGATCTATGTCAAATATATAGTTCTGTAGTTTGTAATGCCTGTTCTGAAAGGTGGAATACGATATAAATATAAGGAACAGTTATTTTGTCCAAAATTCTGCATATTTTTTTGTTGATAACTCTGGTCTCATTTTTAGGTTTACATATTTGCAAGAATGGCTGTGATTGATATATATATATATATATATATATATATATATGTATGTATGTATTTATATTTTATGATATTACAGTGGGGTCTTTGAACTCTGCTCGAGACTAATACAACTTTGTAGAGGTACTCTCATATTGTTATGGTCTACATTTTTGGTCATTTTGCTTTATTGATCATTAGTTCATTTTCTTCTTAGTAAAAAGCATCTGATGGACACCAGTAAAAAGAAGTTTGGAATTTCACAACCAACTAAAACTTTTTTTTTTTTTGTGGTCGACCTCGACAGGAATAACCAACTAAAACTTTAATACCATTGGCTTACAGATAAATCAGAGTATTCTAGCTTGGCAGAACTATGACTTAAAAGGAAATGAACCCTCTAGAGTAAAAGATATTTTAAAGGGTTTAATTCTTTTAGGGAGCACTCTAATTATTAAATTTTAAATATACCAAGTCTATATAAGAAAGTATACATTCAAACCTGTCTGATGAGAAGATTTAAACTCAACAAGGTCCGAAAATATCCTTGACCTTGATACGATAGGAGACAAAAAAGGGGAAAAAGGATTTAACAGCTCTGCAAAGGGTTAAACCTTTCCAAGTTATTGATAATTCTGACAGTGGCATTCAAGATCAGTTAGTCCTCGTTATCCTAGATATCAGCCACGCTTCGGAATGGCCTCGCTTCTTTGTTCACAAATATACATTCACCATCCAACACCAGCTTCTACAACCATAGCTAAAGAAAAACACAGCCTTGTTTGGTACGCGAAATCTTTAGTGATAGAAATAAAAACGAAAAGATAGATGGAATGTAACAGACAAAACTGAAAGAGAATATATTTGTATTAAATTGTTTGATTAGATGAAAGTAAAATAGAATGAAAAATAAAGAGAATAAAAAGATAAAAATGCCCTTACCTTATGACAAAAATATTGTTTGGTGATTTTTTTTACATATACCTATTTATTTTAATATTTTACATATATTAATTTAATATTTATTAATTTATTAATTTATTTAAATAAATATATATATTAAATGTATATAATAAAATAATAAATTATTTTAAAAATAAAAAAATAAAATTAATTAATTCAGCTATTGTGACTGAAAATCAATCAAAAAACAATATTTTTCAAATGACAGATTGGTTGGACAATTCTAACTAAAATTTAGTCAAAAAAATTTTATTTTTTAATTAAAATTTAGTCGGAATTTCATTTGATAAAATTTGAAATTCAGTCAAAAAACATTCGGAAATTTTTTATTAATGGATTGGTTAGACTTGGCTAAAAATTTTAAATTTAATAGATTTAATTTTTTACTTTGTCGAAAAATTTTTAGGATTAAATGGAATAGAAGGTAAGAAGATAAAAATGTCATAATATTTTTATTAAAAAGATGACAAAAAAAAAAGGGGCCTGATTTGGAGTGAAAATTGCACGCCTATTTCTGCCTATGTTTCTATTTTGTATAATTGATGCGTACACATATTTTTGCTCTAGAATTCGTTTCTATTTCAGTTTTTATTACTCTCCACGGGATGACCAACTTGTCCCCTTCAAGTTTCAAATACTGTTTTATTTAGTGTAGTAATGTAGATGTGTTGTTGCACTGTGCAAAAAAGTACAATTTTAAAATATTTGTCATTAAATTTTTCAATAAAAATAAAATGAATCCAAATATTATATGCTTATTCAAGAACTTGATCACACATTAACTCAAGCCGTTATTGTACGTGATAGTCTGTCTAAATTGGAAAGTGCTTTGAAATATTGTTCTGGGATTTCCCATCCAGCAATGTTGATGTTCTCTTTGATCCTCGCAGGGTTGCTTGATCTGGGGATAACACTTGTCCCTCTCTTGAGTGCCCATTTCACTTGTACTTGCGCTGGTGTCTTGTTCAACTTCTTTGCCATTCTCTCAACCATCTGATCATGCATGAGATTTACCAGAAACAGATCATTTGTTTTTTAATTTTGATATATATATATATATATATATATATTTTTTAATTTTAAAGAAAACAAAATACAAGTTTAAGACATTTTTTTATATTTTATTTTTTTAAAATAAAAAATAACAGTCATTTGATACCCCTATAAAATGAAATATAAAATGAAAGTTAAAAAGAATTACAATTTTACCCTTATAATTATTATTTAATACTATCTATTAATCATTATTTAATTATTAAAAATAAAAATATTATAAATATTTTTTATCTATAAAATCACTTTTTTTTTTTCATACTTAATTTTTTATATACTAAACAGACTGTAAATGATTGAGATTAAACAAATAAAAAAGTACAAAATTTTAAAATTTAAATCATCCAAATTAAATTTAAAAGGTTCATATCTACTTTCAAATAATAATTAAAAAAAAAAGAATAAAGGATCTTCTTCCTTGATCTACCCCATCACTTACTGGGCCTAGCGGCCAGTAAACCTGAACACAAAATCCCATTCCAAACATAAAAAACTTGCTACCCACTAACCCATGCATAAGTCAAATAACTACAAAGATTTTTACTTAGATTCGTTTTTTAAAAGATGCAGAAAAAAATATCTGTTATTTTTGTTCTACATCTTTTTCATAGACCTGTCTATCAAAGAATTTTTGAATAAAATGTTTTGAAATGGATCTTATCCTTCTTGCAAACCTCTAGAATCTCATCATTCCTCCATCTTGGATGCATCTCCATCTGAGCCCAAGAACCACTTATTGACTGGGGGCATAGAAGAAGCCTCTAGAATTTGATACTTGAGATTTTAATTTTTTTCAAGTACTTAAAAATTTACAAGAAAATTAATACTTTTATCGTTGAATTGTTAAAGTTATTTAATTTTAGTCTCTAAAATTAATAAATGTACAAATTAATCTACAAAAAAACTCATTATAGAGTTTTTTTTTTTTTTTTTACATTCTTAAGTTATTTAACAAGAAAATTGTCTATTGGTTTTGGAGACAAACTGGTATAGTTATTAGTTTTTTATAACTAAAATTAAATGGTTCCAATAATATGAGGATTCAATTGTAAGTCTAGTCAAAGTTTATTTATAAAATATTTAGGCATAAAAATATAAAATTTTAAAATTAATGCGTTGTACATGTTTTATATAGCATAAAAATATTGACTGACTTTTACACCTATCTTATACTCCATTTTTGTAATAATAAGTTTTCAAGTATTTTAAAAATTAGAATCAGTATATCCAAAAAAAGAAAAAAGAAACAGCATAAATCACTGGGCACTCTGGTGGCTTGATTTGAGCGAAACCCAGTAAGATCTCAAGCTTGTTAACAGTAAAATTGCTGATTCCAATGTCCCTAACAAAGGTATTGTCTTTTACGAGCTTTTCCATTTCCTTCCAGGCACCTTCCAACACATCTCCTGGCTTACCGGCTCCATCTTTCAAGCGAAATGGCCAATGAATTTGGGCTTCTTAAAATTCACGCTAAAAAAAAGAAGAATTAATATCTTGAAAGCTCAATTGTAAAAATCAAAATTTTTATAATAAAAACATGGCATAAGTGAGATCGCAACCCATTAAAATAAGTTTTTAAAGGGCTGCGGCATAGGTGAGATTGTGACCCATAAATTTCTTTTTTTTAACAACAATAGAATGCAGACTAAGATAATTCGTGATTCATAAAATATATGTTTTTTTTTTTAATAAAAGAAGGATGTAGACTAGGTTACTTCGCATCTCCCTTGAAATTTTTTTCTTAAATATAAGTGGGATGCAGACCAAGCTAGTTTGCATTCTTTTGAATTTTTTTAATATTTTATTATATTAAAAAATTAATAAAAAATTCTATGGTATTCTAAATAATTATAACATTGTAAAAATATTTACAAAAAATAAATTTAAAAAAAATAAAAAATTTTATATTTATAAAAAATAAATAAAAATTCTAAATGTAAAAAAAATAAAAAAATGATATAAACAATTATTAAATCAACCAATTTAACTAGGGGTGTTCACAAGGTCCGAAGGCCCAATGGGCCCAACCCTGCCCAGTCAAATCGGGTTGGGTTGGGCCAGGCGTAACATTTTTTTTAAAAAAAATATAGGGTCGAGTTAGGCTACAAAATCGAGTTGGACAGGACATTAGGCCAATCTTTAGGGGCAATAAGGGCCCAACTTGGCCCGACCTAAAAAATAAATTTATTCTTTTTTTAAAAAATATTTTTTATGAAGATTTATATCAAAATTTTAATTTTTTTAAGAATAAAATATTATTTTAAAAAAAATTTTTTAAGTATAATTTTATAATTTTTATAATAAATTTAGGTTGCCTTTAAGAGATATATTAATCTAATCAAATCTAAAAAAATAAAAAAATATATTTTTTAAAAAGATTTATATCAAAATTTTGATTTTTTTAAGATAAAATATAATTTTATAAAGATTTATATAAAAAAATTTTAAGTCATTTTATAATTTTTATAATAAAATTTAAAAAAATATCAAATCGCCCGATTAAACCCGGCCCTGCCCTATATTAAATTCGGCTGGGTAAAGCCAGACTCGAGTTCTGGCAACGGACTTCAATTTTGAAATCCCTCTAAAATTGGATCAGATATTGGGCACGGCCAAAGTCCAACTTGGCCCAACCCAGCCAATGTATATCTCTAAATTTAAACTTTTGTTTCACACAAAAGCTGAGTTATTATATGTTATTATACTGATTTTTTTTTTTCTTCCTCCTCCTTGTCTTCTCCTTCTTTATTATTATACAATCCATTATTATTGAAATTATGAGCCAACTGAAGTTTCGTTGAACGAATTGAAAAAGCAAGATTGGTTCGTTAAGGGTGAAGATGACTCAAACTGCTTCACGGATGGAGAGGGAAAACGTAAACCACTTTTGAAATCCCTATTCCCAAGCAGTGTCTATGTGCCTATGACCAGCCTGCAGCCATAACAAAATTAATTAATTAAACTAAAACAACATTTGATAAACCATAGATTATCATGGTTAGGTGCTCAAATGTTGTATAATATATCTACCTCAACTATTGCAGTAAAGAAAGCACAAGGATAGCAATTTCAACCAGGCTCCATCAACTGGACTTGCTTTGTTCCGTCTGGGTCAGGTAATTTCAAGATTGATTGAATATCAAGACGGGTCCAGGATAAGTATGCCTTGATATATATATATATATATATATATATATATATATATATATATATATATATATATATATATATATATATATAGGTTGGCTTCGTGCAATTGTTAAATGCTTCACTCTAGTTCCTACCTTTTGTTCTGCAATGGTCAGAGGCAGCATCATGTTGCCACTATTTAATTAGATCTGAATAAGTTCATTACAGAACATCCGAGAAAAGCAAGTCACCTATTTTGCTTTACATATTTAGTTAATTTGCTTGAAGACTTTTTTTTTAATAATAGTGAGTATTTATCATTAGACAAAAAATTAAACAGTTAATAAGGATGTAATTTAATTTAACTTATTTATTTTTTATAATCTTTCAAAACCCTATTTGACATAGGGGATTACATCCACATTAAACCTAATAATTTTAAGGGAGATGTTGACCCAATAAAAGTAATTATTAATGAGAATTTCTAAGTTTAAACACTTAAGCCACATAACATGTCATTGAACATAACAAGCACAGGAACTATAAAGAGTATTAGAAAGTTTGAAATTTTCCAAATGGCATTTTAGTCTACACTGCAATTTCAAGGAAGTAAAGTCGTTTTAATCCCATGAAAACACATGGAATACCCTTAAAGAAGAAAAAAGAAAGAAGACAAGAGAAAAAAGAAAAAGCAGTCAGTAATCTTCATGGTCCCAGATGTCTGCAACACTCCTGAATGGCCCAGCACTCTTGTTCACAAACAGCTCTTCACCATCTAGAACTCGATTCTGCATCCACCAATGGCCCCATAGATATATAATTAAATTATATAGAATTAGTGATCCAATTTTATACCATCTGATTCTCAAGAGTTATTTTAACTCAACTCAAGTTTTTGAATCAACATCCACAAATAATTTTATAAACAAAGTGTAGTATTTTAGATATTTAAAATTAAATCAAATCCCTCAATAAAAATATCACACATAAAAGTATTAATGTTTTCAAAACATTTTCCCTAATAATTATTAAAAAAGTTTATTTAGATTTTCTCCTAAATTTACGAGAAGTTTTTAAATATTAATGCATATGCACTAAACAAGGTTGGTATGTTAAAATGTTAAGAGTTTTGAAACTAAATCCTCACTGTTTCTTATATATACATACATTACGTTATAATTTATAAGTTATTTTTCATACGAAAACTCGGTGGTTGAAAAACAGAAAAAATACACCAACATTTAATTTCTAATTAAGAAAATAAAAATGACGGGAATTGAAATTCTAACAACTTTGATTATAGACTTCGGTAAGTTCCCACTTAAAAGACTCTAAGTGAATGGACGGTTCAACAAAAAATCATTATAATCTCTTTATAACACCAACCAACAGGTTGGTTAAGAATACATCTGAGAATGACATTAAATTAAGGGTCCGTGCCCGAATTTGTTTTTATTTGTTATAATTTTCTTTTAAAATTAGATGTTACAGTACTACAAATATTATACTTTTTTAAAACTCAATAATATTTTTCCGAGTCTAAAAATATATATATATAAAATAAAATGTTTTTTGCCAAAGGCATATGGGCACATTGCCCTATAATGGGGGCTTAAAACCTCGGCCTTGAAAAAAGAAAAAACTCAAATTAATTTTTTTAAAGACCCTTCCATTTGGAACCCTCCAAAAAAATATTTGGGTCGTAAAATTTGACAAAAAATGTGTTATTTTTTACACCTTTTTTTAATTTAAAAATATCATCATCAAGTTTTAAAAAGTTTAACATATGTTATTAATATTTTTGACACTACAACATTTAAATTATTGACAGTATAACCTATACCTGATGTGGTATGTTGCACAGGGTGATGAAGTCTTGCTCTGGAATTTCCCAATTAAAAACACAAATGTTCTGTTTGATTCTTTCAGGATGAGCTGATTTGGGGATGACACTTGTCCCTCTCTGAATGGCCCACCTCACCAACACTTGGGCTGGGCTCTTGTTAAGCTTTTGGGCTATCCTATCCACCGTTGGATCATGGATCAGATCTCTCCCTCCTTCTTGTGAGCCCAGAGGTGAGTAAGCCTACGCACCAATTTTAGTGCTCCAGACATTAATTACTACAAAATCACATACATACATACGTACGTACGTACGTGTGTATATATATATATATATATATATAGAAATATGAACGCTAGACAAGTGTGTAATTACAGTGACATGGATGCCATTCCTCTTGCATGCCTCAAGCATCTTGTCATTTCTCCACCCAGGATGCATCTCCATCTAAATCAAAGCATCAACCTCATAACATCACATAAAATTTACTATGATCCCACTTATTTTTAAGTCTCTCTCTCTCTCTCTCTCTCTCTCTCACGCACAAACACATAGTTCGGACACAACTAAACCAAAAAAACAAAACAAAACAAAACAAAACAAAGAGAAATACAAACATAATTCTGATAAAATAATAATTTTTTTCAATGCATATGAATAATTTAAATCAACATTTTTATTTAATAAATGTTATTTGAAATATAATAGTAACAAAATATGTATATATATATATATATAGGGTTTTATTAAAATAAATTTGACGTTTCAATATTGCTTGTATTCGGATCAATCTCCATGATTCGATAAAACAAATGATGATTAATTATCTTTTTAGTCCATCAAAATTTTGCAACAAAAGGAATAGTTCATTCCCTTCTAATGAATCTCATTCCATGTCAAATGCCTTTAATGAAATTTTAACTAGCAAAAGACTTTCAAGTTAATTGGAGGCTAACAAAACGTAATATTTTTGCAGTAAGACAAAAAATGGTATTAGCTATATATGTATATATGAATTCATCACCTGGCAAACTGAAGGCATAATTTGAGAAAAACTCAGAAGTTTATCAAGCTTTCTTAGAGTGAAATTGCAGACACCAATGTCTCTAACAAGGTTATCCTTCACAAGTTTCTCCATTTCTCTCCAAACCCCCTCCATGTCAAACTCCAACACTTCTCCTGCCTTGGGAGGTCTTTGGGCTCCATCTTTCAGACGAAATGGCCAATGAATCTGCATTTTAATAAGTCAAATTAATCAACTCTTTGTTTCTGATCTTATAATGGAAAAAGAATAAGATTCGTGCTAAGCATATATAGTAAGAGAAGCTTAAATTATATTACCAAGTAAAGATCAAGGTAGTCAAGTTGGAGTTCTTGAAGGGTGTTGGTGAGTGCAGGTCGAACCCTTTCAGGGGTCAAGTCAGTGCACCTGTTTAGGTTTCATACACACACATAATAACATGAATGTTTCATTCAAATGTCCAATTCCAAACAATGAGTTCATGGTTTAACATTAACTATACGAATAAGCTATGACATTAACATTATACCTATAATACAATTTTGCAGGTTCATGAATGGCCGGATTTGGGCTAACAATAAGTTTTGAAGTGTTATATGTTAGGCCTAAGTACACATACATTTAGACATATCACTAGACCATCAAAGAGTGATTAAATTAACTCCATAGATAAAATTTGGAATAATCGACCCATGTTTATTTTTATAAAATAAAATTTTGTCCAAATTAAGAAAAAAGAAATAAGTTAAGTGAATTTAACATATTTTACAAATATATAACATTTTTCATCTTAAAAATTTAAAAATAAGTTTTTAAAAATTTTTTTAACACAATTTACAAATGTATAACATATTTTACCATAGTTTAGAGGTGACAAATAGATCCTTCCTTTCCACTCCTGCTTGCATGGCAGACTGGAGTGCGTGTCCAACCTGTAGGTATAGAGAGATATCAAGGAGAAATAAAACTCAGATTTCTTTTTTTTCTTTTCCTTTTAAATCCTAAATCATTGAGTGAACAGACAATTTTAGTGGAATAGGATCCATCCCAATACAGTTGGAGAGAAACCCCAAAACAAAAAAAAAAAATTACATCTTCTTGAAGACCATATTCCCATGCAGTGTCTATGTGCCTATAACCAGCCTGCAGCCAACCGTCAGCTTCCATGAGAATCATATATAGCCACAAAAGAATAAGAGTATAAGTTAACATGCTTTAGACTTTGTTTGGTATTGTACTGTTTAATACTCTAAAAACTACATATTCTTAAAAAGAAAATCACTTAATGGAAACTAAAATGAATATTCTTAGAAAAAAAAAAGGAAATGAAGTTATGAAACTTCCAACAAGTCGAGAAGAGGAAGGCAATGACCTCAACAATGGCAGTGAACACAGAGTTGACAGCTTGTGAACCAGATTTCCAAGTACCCAATCCAACAGCAGGTATGGTATGCCCACTCAATAGCTTAAAAGACTCTGTGTGTGGTTCTTCATGTGGCTTAATTGCTTCACTTGCTTGTGCCATCTTTGTGCTCTCCTGTTAAGATGGTGTTTGATTTGTTCCTAGCTTGTAGCATCAGATATAAGAATTTGTAAGACACACGTGGCATATTTGCATGCTAGGCACGTTAATGGCCATTTGTGGAATATGTGTACACTCTTCTAGCCTTGCTCGTTAACACGTTTCCTAACTTTCTACTCTTCTTTCAAGCTTTTTGGGCCACACCAGAAAGAAGATTGAAGTAGTAAGGAAAAAAAAAGATGAAATAAAAAATGATCAAAATGTTTTTATTTTTAAAAAAGATAATAAAAAATAGATATTATTAAATAATAATTATAAAAATATAAAAAGTATTATAAAGAAATTTCATTCCATGAAATCAGCTAAACCGCCTACCAAATATGGCCTTTTATATCTTATTCATTCATGCTAGTTTGCAGATGAGTTGTCTTTGGATTGTGAACAATTAATAATCAAACGCCACTTGCATCAACTAACAATATAATATATTGGCAAAATATTATAAACATGTTGAACGTATTTTTTTTAATGAATTTTTTTAAATTAACATACATACTTTCTATTTGTGATTAATTTGATTTAATTAAAAATCTCGGCTAGCCAATGACACTTCCATGTCATCTTTTGAACTTTGTCATTTTTGGTTAGCTGGTTTAAGATTCTAGCCCAACCCATGATTGTTAGTCAAGAAGTGGGGGAAAAAGAGGCACCTATATGGATGATTAATTTAATCATGCATAGATATGTACAATATGAATTTTACTAAAAAATGGTATTTCACATAATCACTTATTATTATTTTACATTGCAATCAAAGTTGTTCTTGATTTTGTTTGAATCCAAGTCTTTTTCATAAGCTATTTTAAGAGCATATCTCACATGAACTTGGTGCAATCAAAATTTTATTTTTCCAAAATGAATTTAATCCACAATGATAGTGCGAGATATTATCTTCTCTTTCCGATTGAGCTAATTCTTGTGCAGATTTTATGATCAATTTGATTTATCTATTTTTGAAAAATTAATTTTATCTAAAACATTTTAGTAAATTATACTTTTTTTAAAAAAAAAAAGTTTAACTAAATATCATCTAACTCTTCTGGCATTATATATATATATATATATATACATATATTACGAAAATTTTTCTTATTATTTTTTCAGTTAAGTTTATTGCATAAAAGTGCATTTTTCCTGGAGCATGAAATCGCTATTCTCCTATCTCTATTTTCAAACCATTGTTAGTTTTTTCTCTTACTGTTAGTGTCTACATATTTATAAAAATATTTAGTTAAAGTGATGCATATATGTCAGGTTAAGCTCTAATATTTACAATGTGATAGTAAAAACAGCTAACCAATCTCATTTTTAAAAAGAATAAAATATTTGTACAAAAAGTTAACTTCATTTACAAAAGGTAAATAATAAAGAATTTATAATATATATTAAATATTAGAGGATCCATGTAATATTTTTGGAATTAGAAGAATATAGATAATCTAACCAAACTTTAAAAGAACTTAATACAATTTAATTATTTGTTTCACAAGGTGATGCGGGCTTTATTTTTTTATTTACAATTTGGGTCCCTATAGTAAACAATCAGGGCAATGGTAACGCCATTTTGGCTTTTTCCCTTATTAAAGGGGTATAGTAACGTCATTTTAGTTTTTTTATAATCTGAAAAATAATGTAAGATATCTAAATATTAAAATTACAAGAATAAAAATTTTAAAAATAAAAGAAAATTATACTTAAAAATTTTATCTACACAATTATTTTTTTAACTAAAAAAATGCCAAAATGACTTGGGATTCGCTGGGGGTACGCTGTTTTGTGGGTTTAAATTATGGATTGAAACTTTGGGAAAATTTGCTTGTGTGATAATGTGGTGGGCTTACAAATTTGAACCGTGCTTCCTACTACACAACACAAGGTACAGCAACGCATTAAAGATGGTCACTTCCTGTACCATTTATCTCATGGGGAAACGTATACTTCAAAATAACCCTTCCATACGGAAGTCTCCTGAAACTCCTCATTTCCATGAAACAAAATAAAAAATGCCTGCATTTTGAATTATTTAATTCAGTTTTCTAATGATATTTCACATGGTGAAATAGTACAACTTCTCACAGCCCAAGAAGCACAGGTGGTGCTAACTTCTTCCTTCCTGCAGAAGCAATAAGTGGTACTTTTGTTTCTAGAATGCCTCTTATTCAATCAGCTTTTGCTTGAGCTGAGTATTAGACCATAGGAATTCGGTAGGAAACATGACAACGAGAAGAGAAGGCACATTTAGCTGAAGGAACACGTTACCAGCTAGGACCCCTGAAGTGGTATGCCTGTGTGCATGGTCCATAATAAAATCAAATACCAAATCCATCCAAAGCAACCTCAACATCTATCACCACTCTACTTCGCTTTTCTTACCAACACTATCAACGAACATAACCTAACTCTATATTACACGTTATACCACACCCTACATAACTTTTGCAGAGTATAAAAAGAGATTTTACAACCAAGAAAACAAAATTACAGAAAGATAATAAGAATAAAATTGTTTGGTATACACTAGTATTTGAAATGATTATCAAAGGATGTCACTACTTTCATTAATATTTCATGTTACTTATAGATCATAAAAATTTAATATCACAATTTTTTTATTGTTAAATTTTATAGAATACTAATAATACTTTTTATAATAATTAAAATAATTGTCAATTATCAGATCAGACGTTAACATTTTAAATACTATAGCGTCTTTTACTTTGATATTACATATCGTGATATCCAACACAATACATGATATGAAATAATTATAGCCTAAATATATCTTCTTATGTCAAACATTTTTAATGGATTTCCCAATTTAATATGATTATATTTCTTTATAATAAATTTAATTTCACCTCATTGTGTAAAAAAAAATCTTGAATTGGATGCTTGACTATTCTAAGAAAACTGGCAATTTTAAATTTGAAAAGAAAAAGACTTGTTTAATAATAATAAAAAAAAGGATCTACTAAAAAAATTTAATAGTGTGTAATGGTATCAATAAAATATTATTTTGATACAAATCTCATCTATCCAACAACTAGTCCGTTCGGTTGACCAGAAAAGGGGAAGGAAAAAGAAAAAGTAACGAAAAGTTTGAAAAAATTTTAATTTTAATTTTATAATTATTATTCAATTATTATTTAATATTCTCTAACAATAACTATTTAATCATTAAAATTAAAAATATCATAAATATTTTTTATCTACCAAAATCACTTTTTTGATTTCTATACTTTAACTTCTTATTTACCAAATAAGCCTTAAAAGTTTGAACTCTTTGTAGACTAACTTTATGATTGTTTATTTCTCAGAATTATTAGACGTAACAAATAAAAAAAATAAATATACAAATAAAACATATAAAAAATAACCATTATAATCTTATTTTTAAAAATAATAAAAAATAAATGGTATTAAATTATAATAAAAAATAAATAAACCAAACAAAAATATTACTTTTTTTTTTTTACTCTCCATCCTCAAACCAAATAGGGCCTAGTGTTATACTGCCCACATCCTTTTCTTTTTCTTTTTTAGAATTGACACTGCTAAAAAATTTATATTCCAAATTCCAAAATTCTTGAATAAACTTCCCAAAAAATAAAAACCATGTCAATTATATACATTACACGTTTATATATTGTTAAAACTATCTTGATCTATTTATCTTTCGAAATTAAAATTTTTCCTAAGAATTTTCCCACCAAACAAAGCTCATGTCGCTTACAAGACCCACCCTGACAAAGACATGGAGACACATACATCGGCAAACAGTTACATTATGATGTGAGCAAAACTACTAATTGCTTTTCTTCTATACCAAGTTATATAATACTAATACGTACTACCACCACCAATCCCATTCTTCTCTCTCTTTTACATTATACCCATCACACTACCAACTACTAAACAAAGCTTTTACCTCACGAAGTTCACAAGCATAAATAAGCAAGCAAAGCATTAAAAATTAAATCTCACTTATAACACTATTTGAGGCTTTTTGATAATTTGTATGAATCTCAGACGTTGCTGCTTTTGCGGACAATGTAGCGATATGCAGCAACTTTCTTCTTCCTGGAAGCCAAGTTATCAACAGAGAGCACCAATTTTCCTGCTTCTTTTGTTGTGAATGAGTTGTGGATTGCTTCCTCTGATGCTCCAATCTTCCTTGGCTTCTCAACTGCTATAGTGTAGCTTCCTTCTGCATTTGGGACAAACTCTGCACTGTATTCTAAGTCCCACCCTCCCACCACAATGTCCCAAGTTATTGTTGCTCCACCCTAATCACAAAATAGTAACTAGTTAACTAAGAACCAAGGAGCATAGAAACCGACACACGTCGAGACCGAGGCCATAACATGATATGAACACCGACAGCATAAGGAATGCAAGGATCAATCACAATGCAATTATGTTTATGAAGCACAGGAACTTCATAGAAGAAAACCAAGATATCATTTTTTAAAGACTAAACTAACAATTAAGCCTTATTTAATTTAGTCTCTGAAAACTAATTGATGAACAAGTTGGATTTTGAAAATAAAAAGCTTGTTGCACCGTAGTCTTCTTGCATCTTTAAGTGGCTGAGCGACTTATCACTTGACACTGTTTGATAGCAGGTTTTATTTGATGTAATATTTTACTAAATAATTTTCATGATACTTCTATAATTATTACCCAATAATTTTTATTTTTATTATTTTTTAAAATAAGGAGTCAACGTTATTTTTCTTTCTCAAAATTCCTTTTTTAATTACATTTTTTATTTCATTCATTTTCACTCTGTGTACAAAAAGGCACTTACTATGCAAGGAATGTGTTATTTTTAAGATCTAAACCAGTGAATTCACTAATTTTAGAACACCAGAGCTTAATAACCTTAAAATTTGGAGACCAAATTGTTAATTTACCTTTTATTTTTAAATTAGCACCTCGATTCCTTCTATTTTGGAGACCTAAAGGTAGGGAGTCTAAAATCTGGACAATAAATTTTTAATTTAGATTTTTTAAAAAAATTATTACCTCAATTCCCTCAATTTGGATGTTCACCTTCTCTCCTCCTTTGACAGTGAACTCAGAAGCAGGTTTTGGGGGACCATTCTGCAAATCACTTGGCCGATTCAGTCCTCCATACTGAACAGGAATGTCCTCAGGCCTTACGAATCTGAACACAAGAAAATAGCCCAACTCAGAAAGCTAACCCAAAAAGAGAATGCGGTCAAGTGGACATGTGGGAATCTTATTTGAATTGCAAACTAAACAACAACATACTAAACAAAAGTGGAAAAGCAAGAGCCAACGATTGAATGCTTAAAACACATTCAGAAGAATCAAAATAAAATCATTCTAAAATAAGTTGATCTGCACAAAACAGGCTATCGGAAAGGGGAAAAAAAATAAGAGAAAAGCTATTCACTGAAAAGGAAACAAAAGGGAATCACTGATCTCACTTGTAGAGTGTCTCTGCAGCATTTCCTTCCTTGGAGATCACGAATTTGCTCTTAGTTCTTTGGGTCAAAAATGGACTGAACATCGAATACAACATTGTGAAGTACCACGGGACATTGATAAAAATCTGAAACACCCCATGAAAATTCATCAAACAATCTTTTTGGGAAAAAAATGAAAAATTTTAGCAGAAAATAAGGTTACCTTACGAGCCACCATTTCGGGATAATTGTCCTGGAACAGAGAGAGAATATGATTCGAAGCTACCCTGAGCTCCCTCTTGGGCATGTCTTTCAAATCCGTGATCTGAATCAGAGAATTAACCCCACCTGGCTTGAAATGAAGAAGCTTGATTCCTCTTTCAAGAACTTGAACCCTCCATCTCAAGAATTTCTTAAGCTTGTCTTCGTCCCCAAAAATTCTTTCATACATTTCTTTGTCTCTGAATATTCCATATGCATTGTAGCAAACAGGGTGTCCCTCTTTATCGTATCCCTGCATGTAGGCGACAACCCCTTCGAGCTCTTTGAACCCCAAGTCCTCCTCAACGACGTCGTCTGCCCCGAACTCTTTCCTCCAAGCCAAGCATTTCAGAAGCATGTTGAGCGAATCTCCCACCCTGAAGTCCCTTGCTCGAAGAAATTTCAACAGTATGACGTCAGCTCTGTCGTCACCGCCGAGCAGAGGAACACCCCACATGGACAAATCCGAAACCTTGGAGGCTGCGAGCTTGTTTTTGAGTTCTAGCAGGGCTTTTTTCTCGGAGGATTTCAAGTGGGAAACAAAGTAGGTGTCTTCTTTGAACGAAGGTGTACGAAGTGTTGCTACTTCCATTAGAGAAGTCACGAAGCTTTTCTTGAATGGTTTTGGGGAAGCGTCGGGGAGGTCTTGGAACGGTGCGTTTTGGAGGGACATGGTGGGAGATGGTGAGGCGTCCATCAATGGAGGGTTTTGAAGATGACCCAGATGGAATTAATGGGAGAAATGCAAAATGGAGGTAGATTTGAAGGTGGGTATTATGATTTTTTGCTAAAGCACGAAGCTTTTTCTTTTTTTGAAGAAGACCCAGATGGAATTAATGGTAGAAATGCAAAATGGGGATGGATTTGAAGGGGGGCTTTTATTTTTAAGCGAAAGCAGAGAGCTTTGGTTTTCAAGAGTGTGAATGGGGTTAAAAAAGACAAAGAAAGAAGAAATAGAGAGATAACAGAGAGAAGGCAAAGGAAAATAAGAAGAATTTTGAGCCGGGATTTTGGTTTGAAGTTCGTGAAAGCGGCTTCTTTAGTTCTGGGAAGCGAATTTGAATGGGTAGGGACACAGTGAGTGAAGGCACGCGCTGTATCGGAGCGAATAGGATTAGGGATTGCATTGGGATAAGCCGAGCCAAATTAGCTGAGATGTATTAGCCGAGTCCTGTCCGTATCTATAGTAAAAAAATACATGTTTTATTAATTTAGTATTTAAAAAGTAATTTTTGTTATTCTATTTTAAAAGTTGTAAAAAATTTATCAATTTGATTTTTCCCTGAATCAAATTGATAGTTAAAAGAGTTTATAAATAAATTATAGAAGAGTTTTTAAAATTTTTCAATGTTAAAAGATAATAACTAAATAGATAGAGCATACATTTTTCAGGAATTTAAATGATCATTTTTTTATAAAAAACCGTTATTCACTCAAATATTAAGCTAAAAAAAAAAACACATGCACAATGTGTAAATCTAAACATGCAATTAAGCCTTATTTGGTATGCATGAAAAAAATAATTATTTTTTTATAGTTGTAATAGAATATTTATTATAATCTTATTATTATTACTAAACATATTTTTATTATTTTTTAAAAATAAAGATATAAGGTTATTTATATCTTTAAAATCATTTTTAATTTTTAAAAATAAATTTTTCATTCTATGTATCAAATGAAACTTCATTTTTCATTTTATTTTAAATATGTTTAATTTAATATAATATTTAAAAGAGGTATAATATATTATTTTACATTGATTGAATAAAAATATCTTTAAATAATTAAGGTATTTGTATGGAGATTATTATTTAAACAATTTAAGACAAAAAATTCAAAACTTAAGGAGGAAAAAGAAACGCATGGAAAGTGACTGTTGGGTGAGGGTTGGAATTGGAGTGCACAGAAGGAAACAATAATTGAAGCGAAAGTTGAGAGTTGGGATTTGGTAGAGAAACAGTGACAGTGGAGGGGCTCTGTCATTGTGGGTTTGCTCAGTTCTTCAGGGACCACATCCCTTCCTGTCTTCCACAATAATATGCTTACTCTCACTCTCACTTCTACTAATTTTCCTTCTAATTTTAAGGCAACTCTATTTTTCTCATTTTTTAAATAAATATTTTAATTATAAAATTAACATATAAATAAAGAAAATTTTTTTATAAAAATTTAGATTAAGAAAAAATGTTAAATTTTGATAAAAATTAATTTTAAAGATGTACTTACTTGCTTCAATAATTTTTACAAGTCAATATTAGATTGGAATGAAAATGTATATCACATTTTGAAGTAACTTTAATTTAAGATTTAATGTGTGAAGTCCCACATCGGGTAGGAGATCTGGGGTTATGGTGCATATAAGCGGGGGGACAAGTCCCTCCCACCGAGCGCGCTTTTGGGGGAAACCCCAAGGGACAAAAAGCCCGTTGAACCGTGAAGGAGACGAAAGTCAGAAGCGGGAAGGTTGGGTAACAATACTCGGTGGAGCTGCTGTATGTCACAAATGGTATCAGAGCGACCTTCGAGTGAGAAAAGGTGTTTTGCTATATTTATAAACTTATGGGGGAAACCCCAAGGGACAAAAAGCCCGTAACTAATTTAACAATATAGCAGCTTAAATGTTTTTAGTTTATTACAAAGTTTGAGAGGTGTTTTGCTGTATTTTAAAACTTATGTACTAATTTTATAATTAAATGTTAATTTAAAGAAATAATTTTTTCTCAATTTTAGAGTACATTACTATTATAAATCTTTATGAATAGGACAAATTGTATTTAATGATCTATATCATATAAAATTTATAATAAAGGATCTTAAAATTAAAATTATTTCTAAAAATTATCATTAACATTAAGTTTAAAAAAATTTATTAACAATTTTAAAGAATTTATTATTAAATATAAAAAAGTTTAATACTTCCGTACATTCAATAATAAATTTTTTAAAATGAGTAGTAAAATCTCTAAAATTTTATAATAATGATAGTTCTTAATAATTATTTTGATTTTTATGATCTTTTATTATAAATTTTATATAATATAAATTTGTAAATGTAATTTTTCTTTATAAATATAAAAGACACCATAGTTCATAAATAATCTAATCAATTCTATCAATATAAAGAAGTCAATGACTAAAATTCACTAGATCACGAGCAATGAATTGATATAATAAATTATTTTAAACAATGTAATTTATAATGACTCAAATACGATGAGATATTTTGGTCAAACAACTTTTACCACTTAACTAAATTACTTGACTTAAGGGTTATTATCAATTTCTTTTAAAATAATATAAATAAAAACCCTCTCGTAATCAAAATAGAATTATAGAGCTCAGATACGTCTCAATAATACTATTTCTGTTACATCCTCTCCCAAGCGATGGTTTCTTTTTGCCTATATCACCATCTCGTCTTGAAGCAATTACACTTATATATAAATTTTTATTGAGTATATTAGTTGAAAGCCGTAAGTTAAACACAATTTTTATAATATAGCATATATTAACTGTATTAAAATTAATTAATTATTATTTTTTTTTACATATTTTATAACGTGACCCAGTTAAATTAGTAGTGTAGCCCGGGAAACCAGCTGAGCCATATCTCAACGCTTCCTCGCAATAAACGCGGGAGGGAGGTTTTAAACCATTACTTTGGCAAAGCGAAATTAATTAAAGGAAAAAGGTTAAAGTGAATATAGTATGGTATAGGGTGGAGTATTCAAGACTCAATAATATTTCAAGGCCATTGAACATATGATTATACACTACACTATGATACTTTTAACCCTCACGCGGCCCATGGGCATGCAATAATTAACTATACTGTTTAAAGTTTAAACACTGTTTATGAATCGCTTTCAAAAGTCACCTTTTGGATATTTCAACATTGAGTATATATGCATTAACATATATCACTGCAATTTTTCTTTTTCTTTTTGCTACTCCTCTTTCTTAAATCGCGGAGATGAGAAAAGTTATCTGATTGTTTAATTTGTTTAAGGTGGTTTTAGAATCTCTAGGCCTAGCAAACCACCATGTTAGATGTCTCATTGAACACTTAGAAGACATGTTACAGAGATATTCATAGAATTACATTGTGAATTGTATTAAAAAGTTTTGAAAGCAGCATACGGGCGTTTGGTTAAAAGATATAAAAATAAAAAAAATACAAATAATGAATAGATAAAAGTATGTAAAATAAAAAATATTTTTATTATTTTTACTTTTAAAATATTAATTTGATAATTAAAACAATAATTTAATTAACAAAATAATAATTATATAAATATAATAAATATTATATAAATTATATAAACATAATGTATTCACCTCACGATGAACCAAACACACTCTAAATAATCCTTCAAAGTGTGATTGGTTTGGCATTGCCAAACTACGATTGTGATTTTGGATTGTTTAAAGTTTACTTTTGCTGTACAATTGTGATTTTGGATTATACAAACACATGTCTCAATTACACATTTAAGGTTCATTTGTTATGTAAAAAAGTTAAATAAAAAAATAAGAAATATGATTTTAGAGATAAAAAATAATTTTAATACTCATATTTTTAATAATTAAAAAATAATTAATATATAATATTAAATAATAATTAAGTAATGATTATAAAAACAAAAGAGAATATAAAATTTTGATTATTTATAATTTAGTAAATTATTATTATTTAATTCTAATTATCTATATTTTTAATTTTAAAAGAAATAAAATACAACATCAAATCGGTGAAAATGAAAAGATTGTGTTTACGCTACATTTTGCTTTTTCTTAAATAAAAAAATAGATTGTTATAACTAAAAAAAAAAAAATTTACTAAAAGATGAACCATCCACATTTATGTGGATTATCCAAATTTGCTGCTTCTATTGGGATCCCCTTCTTTCGAGAAGTCCCAAAACAAAGAGCGAATCCTTTGTAGTCGGGCATCTTACTGTAGAGGGTGTTTGGCCAAAATTGATTTTTTTTTTTAATGTTCTAAAGATTATAAATGTTATTTGTGAAAATAAAAATTATATCTATAAAGGTAAAAATTTTAATTATGAAGAAAATTTAAATGTTAAAAATTTTAACTATATTAAATTGTATAGTTTAAATTTTTAAAGTTTAAATTTTTTCTATAATTACAATTTTTTCATGTATAAACATAATTTTTATCTTCACAAATAACATGGCGTGTTTGGTGGACATTTTTGTCCCCATGTCCACATAATTTGGATGATATGAATATTATCAATTTAGGTGATTGAGGATATATCACTTTCAATTGAATTTCTTTATGAAAAGGGTTCATTTATTCATTCAAGACGTTGAAAATGATTGGGCATGGCTTTGTATTGTCAACCTCCCTATTTTCCCAGATTTTAAAGAAAAATATTAATAATTTAGGGGAGATGTAGTATCGCAATTGATATATAAATATTCAATAACAGAAGATCACTAATAAAGATTGAATCAAAAATTTTTTATTAACCAGCTCCAATAATTCAATTAAGTCATTTATGCTTTTCAGAACTCAGAATGTTCCAAGAGTATCAATAAACAATTTATTTGTCCATTTTTTTTATTAAACAATCGACACATATTATCGTTACTATCTATTTTTACAACTCACCTTTTCTATTTTTCTGTCATTGATTTTACATAAGTGCAATAGATAAAAACTAAAGTAGATAAAGTAACATTTTCTAAATACTAATATTTAATAAAATGAACAGTATCTAAGCCATAGGTGGGTTACTGCAAGATGTTGGAGGAGTTTAAAAAATATCTGTAGGCCCCACACAAAAAAATTCAAAAAAAAAAAAACAGTGAATGTACTGACATATACTATTTATATATGGATATCAACAATATTCTATCATACAATTTGTAAAATTCGTATTGTTTATAAGTTGAAACCAAATTATTTATAAGTCGTGACTCGCATGATTTTTATATAATATATTAATATTGATAAAAACTTTGTAAAATTTGAATGATAAAACTGACCTTCCTTAATTATACCTACAATATACAAGACACCACAAAAAAAAAAGTTATAACTAACTAATGCTTTAAAAATCGGACTAAATATTAAATTAAAATAAAGAGTGATCTATGATTGAATAATTTAATTATAGTTGTATTGGGATCAAATCATTTATCTCTCTCTCTATATAAAGTATAAATATATATAATATTTTATAATTAAATTAATACCTATATTATTAAATAGATATAAATATTTAAAAATATAAAAAATAGTTAAAATATTTTACATGTTATAACGAATTCATATAAAATAAATTGAGTAGAACCTATAAAAAAATCATAAATATTTATCACAAATTTTCAAAACTCTATTTTAAATAAAAAAAATAAAAAATTAAATTTTAATTGGTTTAATGCCAAACTAGCCAAACTTTATCAGTTTTTTTTGGGTTGATTTTGAGAGTTAAATGAATCGATTCCATGATTAATTCATTAATTTTTTTAGTTCATTCGATTTTTATAACTTTATAATTATCTGAAAAATCTTGTGAATAGTTAATCTCTTTTGTTACTTTTTTCTTTTCTCTTCAATATTTTATTGTCCTAATAAAGAGTAATTTTTGTCCTACATCTTTATGTTCATTGTAGAAAATTTTATCCCAGGGCTTGGAAAATAAGGTCGGAGGGACGAATCAAGGAGAAGCTTTCGGCCCCACATTTAAAGGAAAGTTGGAATTTTTGCATTGGATTCTTGAAAGAAAAAAATATATTTATAGCTTCGGTATTTTGAAGGTGCTAAGGTGGAAAAATGAATGGGAATATTTGGGGATCTGATTATTTATTAAATAAAAAAAGGGAAAGAATGGTTGTTTATGTTTGAACATAGGATTTTATTCACCTAAGCTTCAAACTATGATTTTTCTAATTGAAAGATTTATTAAATAAATGTAGAGGATAAAGATAAGGTAACTATGATGAAGCCAAGCATCCGGTTAAAACACCATATATTCAAAGTACATGCTTGGGAATTTGTGAAAAGCAATTCTTGGATTCAAAAATTCATCACTGCCTTTGTTTGTATACTCTTTCTTTGGCTCAAACCCTAATACACTTTTTTGACTTGCTCATCCTAAGCATCATTCGATTAAATACCCTTTAGTCACCCCCTCCTTTAGAAAGGCCTCTAGTGTTCTATTTATCTTTTCTTTATTTTAATTTTAATCCCTCTTCGATCCTTTGATGCTTTTCCAGCTTTTTTGTTTTTTGTTTTTATGCTTAACTTTCGTTCTTAACACCATGTTACAAATATTAAAACTTTTTAGCACATGAACATATATAAGATTGAATTTATACTTTTTTACTTTTAGAATATTGTTAAATAATTTCAAGAGAATTAGCTTATTTAATAAAAAAAAACTTATCTAACCTTACATGAGTTTGAATTAATTTTATGAAGACTATTCTAGGTATAAAATCTTAAATGTATTTGACTGATACGGAGAATGCATCCATATAATCCTCTTAGTAAAGATTTTAACTCAAATAAAACCTAAAAGCACTCCTAATCCTAACTATAATTATTAGAAAAAAAATCATTAGAGAATTGGCACTGGCTATTATAAGAATTATGCTTTCTTTTAAACGATGCATTTGAACATAACAAAATAAAATAAGATGAAAAATGAAAAGTAAAAGCAAATGCAGTAGCAGAAAAATCTGCATAAGGCACATGGAGTGATGAAGCAATCCTGCTCTTTCATTCTTTAGGTACTTTAACTTGCACTACACCTAAGGCCTCTAATTCCATATTCTTCATATCCTTACTTTCTTGAGAAATCATAAACAAGCACAGCTTTTACAACGTTGTTAGGAAAGCCAGCTTTTATACTCAGAGTTTTAACATTTTTTTAAAAAAATTTATATCCCCCAAAAAATAAGACTGCAATTTTCCCTTCTGTTTTGTGTCAATTAGCATATAATAAGGCGAAGAACTGATAGAAGAACAGATGACTGAGATTTTTTTTTTTTAGGTCAATTAAATAACAGAGAGTTGCCAAAAAGAAAAGCCAAATACTAGCACTAAAGTTTAAATAAGATTCATTAAGAGAGTTAGCTCAGATAGAAAGAATGAACAATATCATGCTCAATTAATTTAGGCTCAATTTTTTTCTTTTTTGAACTAAAGTTAGACTCGTGCATTGCATGGGATGAAAAATGGAAGACCAAAAAAAAAAAAAAAAAAGGAAAAGAGGCAATGATCTATAGAAGATATGATGAATTAATAAGTATAATGTAGGAAAAATTGGTGAGACATATCTAATGGAAGTAAATACATATGAAAGAGGAGATATATCTAAAAAGATTTTAGATTCTCTATTATCCTATACATGTAGCATATCAAAGGTTATTTACAAAAAAAAATTTAATAAAAGGTGCTAACCCTCTTGATTGAGGGACAGAGTGGAAGATCCAACCTATTCTAATAAAAGTAAATTATAAGAATAAAATTTTAAAAAAAAGGCATGAGAATAACTCCACCGTAATTGGAATGAAAAAAAGTTTCACATGAGATGGGATCACAATAAAATTGGAGTATGAAAAGCGTACCACCTTAATCACAGGACACTTTTGATGACGAAATGTTGAAAATTCTTCCAAGACTATTTGACTTTATGTCCCCACCACCGCCATAGGCCACAAAACACAGAAAGATACAAGGAGGACACTGGTACAGCTTCTGCAGAATCCCAGACATGAACACTCAGACTATTTACAAAAGCAACCAGATTCAAAGTCTCTTGAGTTGTGAAGCATTAATGCTGTGTTTGTTTGGACGAGAGAGGAAAAAAGTGAAAAGAAAGAAAAGTGGGAAGAAATGTGAAAAAGAAAATTGAGAAAAAAATATTTTTTTTGGATAAAAGAAAAAAATATAAAAAAAATGTTAATTTGATATATTATATATATATATATATATATATATAAGAATAATAAAAAATAAAAAATAATTCAAATAATATTCAAATAATTTTTAAAATTATTTTTGAATAAAATAAAATTTTTATTTAAAAAAACCCACAGTTAAAATTAAAAAAAAATTTAATATTTATTACAATAAATATTAATATTTATTTTAAATTTAATAAATATTATTTTAGTATATATTAATTTAAATAATATATATATTATATTTATATATATATATATATATATATATATATATATATATATATATATGCGTGGCCAGAGGCAACGCATATATACATATATATAATGTTGGCAATGCTTTATATATATTCGACTGAATGATAGTTGAAAATATATCCTACTGTTTGTCATTTGGTTAGATGCGTCTGACTATTTTACAATCTGATGTTCCTCTTGTTTTTTTTTTTAAATGATATATATAACACTTTTTTTAAAATTATATATATAGTTTGTTGATTTTAATATTAAAAATTATTATTTTAAAAATATATTTATTATTAATTAATTTTATAATAAAATAAATAATTATAATATTAATTAATTAAAATTATATATATATATATATATATATATATATATATATATATATATATTTCTTATTCATTCCTACAGTCTTTGTGTTTTCTCCTCGTGTGTTTTTTTTTTCCAAATCTCTTTATATTTGAGGAGAAAAAAAAATTGATGAGCCCTTATACTTTTCTCTCCAAGTTTTCTCTTCTTTTCTATTTTCTTTTTAAACCAAATGGGAAAAATAGAGTTTTTCTTTTCTTTGATCTTCTCTCCAAACAAACGCAACGTAAAATACCATCATTTATTGGGTTGCTTAAGTTACAAGGCCATCTTTAGTAACAAAAGCCACAAAACCACTGCAAGAAGAAACTGCTGAACCCACATACTTTTGCAATGTCTTAAAAGCACCTACCAAATCTTGTTGAAAAAAGCATGTGACGAATAAACAAATGAGTAAATTACTCTCTCTCTTAAAAAATGTTTAAATTATATAATTTTTTAATTATAAAAACATACATAAATCATCATAAATTAAAATATGACTAAAATATTTTTAAAAATAATATTCATTTCTTTTATTAAAGTTATTATTTATTAAAAAATAATTTTTAACATTTTATTTTAATGTTATTTATTTTGTATTGAAAATTATAAATTTAATTTATTTATTAAATATGTTTATATTAATCAAATACATATTCAATACTTCTATTGTCATATAAATAATAAATATAAAAATATTTTAATAAAAATAAATATAATTATATATCATATTTTGTTGCGTAGAATTAGTGCAGTCTATCTTTTAATTTCAAAGAAGAAAAATATAAGTTTTCAAAATATAAAGAAAAACCATGTAATTTAAATATTTTTAGAGTATAATTTAATTTAAACAAATGAAGGGTGCACATTTTTAGACGTTTACATAGATATGAATTGTAAGGTGATAATACTTAATTTTTTCGAAGGTTAAACTTTTCGGTAGCAATATCCGAATAATTTTGTGAACAGCTATAAGACATTAAGAAAAAAAAAATTAAATGGACTAAATTTATTAAAAATATGTAGTCTAAAATGAATTATAAATAGACATGTAAATATTATACACATATAAAACTCACCTTTGACATAGTTATGAGATAAAATGAGAATTCTTTTGAATAAATATGGAAGTTAAGTGAATTTAGCGTGGTGCTATTATATGTTTAATTTCAATCTACCAATGTAGTAGATTATGCAAGCATATGAACGAGGAAAAAAAAGAGATAAGTGATCAACGTTACTGAATGACCATGAACATCTTGGGCTTCCTATTGGACCTGGCCCATGGTATCCTAGTTATATGGTAGAGATAGGTTGGGCTTTTAATGGGGATAATGACTCTATTTTGGAATGATCATTATCCAAAGTGGTTGGACTTTATTATAACAAGTCACATAATTTGACCTCAAAAAAAAAAAGGTAAGGGCACATATAAAATAAAATAAAGCATACATATCTCTTTTGAGTTAAAATTATATAAATTTTTTATTTACTTTTAAATTATACATAAGCTTTTTTTGAAATAAAAAGTTACTTTATATTTTAATTTTATTTTAAACTTTTTGGTCAAAATATTTTACATTTGTGTTTTTGTCAAAAAATTTAAAATTAGACTACAGAGTAAGGTAATATTTTGTTTTAAGAGAGATATATGTATGCTTTAAAACACAAAAGAGAAATATATATAATTTTAATAAAATTCAAAGAAAACCTATATAATTTATTCTATTAATGAAGTTTCTTTTATTTTCTTCTCCTGTGTGATCCAATTAAGTCTAAATACATAGAGTTTTTGTTGAAATATCAATAATTAAATTTTAATAATATATAACACTTTGCTATATGTTTAATTTTGTTATGATATATTTAAAAAAAAAAATAGACTGCTACCCTTGTTGTTCTATAAAACACAAAGGCATCCTCTTGATTGTAGTCTTGTTTTATTTATGAATTTTGATTATCATAAACTTAAAAAAGTTATATAGCCATAAAAGAATTAAGAGTGAACTTCCAGTTTTCCCTTCAAATATACTTTAAATTCTATATTTATACTCCATTTCTTTAAAATTTAACATCTCTCTCTTTTTCTAAATATATCCTTAATTTCTTAACATTTGCAGAATTAAATTGTTGTCTTTCCTAAAACACCTTTAGAGTCAGTCATTGACCAAGGAAATTTGTTTGCTAGGTTGCATAATTAAAACATCCTTTCCTGAGTAACCTTTCAATGTTAGAAAAGGAAACACATATCTTGTCGTTAAAAAAAGTTCTATTTAAGATAAAATGTAAAAAATAAAAAATAAAAAAAGAGTAAAAACTTTTGAATTTTTTTTAAAAAATTTATTTTAAAAGCTAAACTTCTCTCAACAAGTTTAGTTTCTTCTAAAAAGCTTATTAACTTGCCACCAATCATATTGATGTAGGGTGACAATTTTTCAGTATATATCCTTAGTGGTTTTTTTTTTTTTCCCTCCTTGGGCATATAAATCCTTATGCATGACATACATGTCCATTCTATAAAATATAAAGTTTATAAAGTATTTTAAAAAATAAAAAAAAATTATTCAATTATATATTCTTATTTTTTATATCACTCTTTTTTTTTTTTTTTACTTTAATGATATTTTACAAACTTTATGCATCATGATAAATATTAAGGTAAACTTTCAAATATTGTGATTCTCATTTATTGTTTTCACAATAAACGAGGGATATTTTATTATTGGAAAAATTAATACTTTGGTCCTTATAGTTTATCTCAATTTTTAATTTAATATTTATAATTTAGATTTTTTTCAAATCACTCCCTATAATTTGCTACTGTTACATTATCACTCCCTATAGTTTGCTACCATTACATAGCCATTCCTTGCACCGTCTAGCTAGGCCAACACTGTGATTTGAAAAATATAAGGAGTGATTTGAAAAAAATTAAGGAGTATGTGATTAATTTTGGCAAAGATTGGGGACTAATCATGTAATGTTAATAAAATATAAGGAGTGATTTGAAAAAAATTAAAGTACAAGGACCAAATTGAAAATTAGGATTAACTACAGGGACTAAATGATTAATTTTTTCTTTATTATTTATATCATATGTTGAGGGGTATAATTTGTGTTAGTTAGGAAATTGAGGCAAGTCCAGTGAATACAATTAGGCCATTTGACACAGACATTAGGTTGTATGTGGGCTCAAATATTGTCTTTTTTTTTTAAACGATCAAATTGGGTCTTTTTGACAAATCATTCATTTAAAATAATAAAATGTTTGATGCATATTTAGAAGTAATCATACTAGTGTAATTATTATATGACATATTAAAGAAAAACATATGATAATAATATGTTAAAATTTATTAACTGAATATCAATTTCAAATAATTTGTCATATTCATATGTTAACCTAATTAACAAATTTTGACAGGTAATCTCTTCTAATATACCATATAATAATTGCATCACCACTTTTGAAAATACAATAAGAAATTCACCATTCAAAATTAAACACTAAATCTAATTGTGTACTTTTTAGATATTATTTATTTACTTGCATTAATTTACATTTAAGGTGTAGCGTTAAAGTAGGCAAATTATTAAATTTTGCATTAAATTTTAAAACTATATATATATATATATATGTGTGTGTGTGTGTATAAGAATATCACTAAATTATCTAACAATCCTTGGACTATAGGATTAAATGGAGTAGGAAGCAAGGAACATCTAATCAATTATATATGTGTGTGTGTGTGTGTGTGTGTGTGAGAGATTTAGTCTAATAACGTCATATCGATTATATTGTTTGGAGTAGTGATCATCGATTCAATTTTAAATCAAAACCAAATCAAAGTGATGTTATTGATTTAGTATTTTATTGAACTTTATTTGTTTTGACTTCTAATAAAATTGGTTTGATTTTTATTTGATTTAGTTTGATTTGGTTTGATTTATATTTTTTTTATAAAAAAATGATTTGATTTTTTTTTAAGATTTTGTTTATTGTAATATGTAAAATTTGACTTATAATATTAACCAATAATAATATTAGAATAATTTATTATTATATATCATTTTTTATAAAAAAATGTATCCCTCATGATTATATTCAATTATTCTATAATTATAATTAAATATCATATGTAAAAATAATAAAATAATAATATTTTTAATATAATTTATTTGATAAGTTCATCTAAATATAAGTAAAATAAAAAAATTACTATTTTTTTTATTAATAAAAGATTTATACATGTTTTATATTTAGTTAATAGAACTAAAAATATATCAAACTTGACAAAATTAAGAATTAAATTAAACTGATTAGTTTTATAATGTCTAAAATTGATTTTAACTTTTTTAAAATAATTTTTATTGATTTGATTCGATTTAATTAATTTTGATCCGTTTTGAGCACTCTAATTGTTTATATATTATTCATCTATTATTTACATACTTTTTTAATGGAATCTGTATATTTTTTTTTCTTAAGAAGTCTACGGAAAAATTTTCAAATACCCCTACACCTTACAGGTAGGTGCTAGTTAACAATTATAAGGAAACACTGATTGTCAATTGAAAATAAAACAAAGCACAGAGAGATGGGTAGAGACAATATGACACGTGACGTTGAAATGGTCACACACAAAGACAGGCACAGCGCATTAGCACCTTTAATAATGTGAAAATAACGTTACTCTTAATTTATTCTAGGAATCTTCCAGTGAGAATGCCCACTTTCTCACCAACACCATAATCTCTTGCTTAATAGTAAAATAATATAAACTTAGTTGTCGTTAAACATTTTGTTTCAGACATTCAATGATTTTATTATCTGCCATTAGAAACGTGAATTTTAAGCTAAACTGTGAAGGTAGGGTAGCATTTGGAATCTTATGTTTAGTTCTCATGCATTTTTTATCCCACAAAAAAAAAAAAAAAGATTCACGGGCAATCACAAGTTGAATAATCTTTTGTTATCGTTAATATTTTATGGTTACTGATAAAAAGAGTATATAAAAATTCTTAAAATTTCATTTAACTAAAAGCATAAAAGAACATAAAAATCATGAAAGAGTTCATGCTTTATATAAACTAGGCTATTTTTAGTATTACAACTAGGGCTATGAAAATGGAAAAGAATAAAGAATAGTAGGGTTTTTAATTTAAATAAATGATTTTTTTTTATTTTTTATATATAAATATGTTTCAAAAGAAATAAATATTAAATTTAAATATATATCTAGAAAAAATTTAAGATCTATATCTTTTAATTCCCCTAAATAGAAATATATTTTAAGAGCAATGTGAGTCCGGAACATACAAAATTTATTCCTCACTTACAAAATTTTCCTTCTATTGTTTTCTCATTCATTCCCTTTGACTTATAAACGATGCTGTAATTCATAGTTGAGAGATTTGTTAGTCTTTCAAAGGCTACAGTAGCTACAGAGCTCAAAAGATTTTAGATTCTCTATTATCCTATACGTGTAGCATATATAACCTTCCCAACCACGATTTTTTCTTTTTATTTCTAAGCATTTAACCTCGAAATAAGAAATTGTATTGATACTAGGTATCAAAAAAACATATTCAATTAAATAGAAATGGATAAAGAAATAGTGGATTCCATCGTTTCTATGGTTACTTCTTAAACGGCGAGGTCCTCTCTATACATACCAGATATGTTACGGGAAATAGAAAAAAGAAAAATGTAGATTAACGAATTTTCAATCGCGGATACATATGTATCCCGAAATCTGCACAGAACCCGCTACAAAAGCAGAATCAGCAGTCGAAAGAAAAAGAATCCCCAGAAATCCTCAGTTTCCCTTGCTGCAGAAGAAGCGTCGGACAGATCGGGATAAAGGCAGCGCAAAAGTCAGTCCCCATTTTAGTAATTCCCGTTC
Source organism: Erythrophleum fordii (assembly GCA_032878935.1). Lineage (NCBI taxonomy): Eukaryota > Viridiplantae > Streptophyta > Magnoliopsida > Fabales > Fabaceae > Erythrophleum > Erythrophleum fordii. Next base: position 4,504,150 of record JAVQMF010000048.1, on the reverse strand, counting down.
TCAACCCATGACCAATATGAGCTCGAAGTTTCCTTCGTAACTCGCGGAACTTCTTCGTAGTGGTCGAATCGATTCTGAACATAAAAATGAACGGATCAGATGAAAATACAAGAAATTTTCTCAGATAAAAAAAGGAAAATCACAATTTATAGACCCATCGTTTACGGCTAGGACTACTGGGGTATCTAATCCCATTCGCTCCCCTAGCTTTCGTCTCTCAGTGTCAGTGTCGGCCCAGCAGAGTGCTTTCGCCGTTGGTGTTCTTTCCGATAAGAAAAAGAAAAAACGTGAATGGTGATTGGATTGATGATAAAATAGAATCTTGGGTCTAATTATCGAGATTTTGGGTTATCTGGACACATACTTCGTGAAATGGTTCATGCATGTTTGTTGCCCGGTGCAACAAGATTTGGAGTAGTTAAAAAATACTATGATGGTTCCGTTGCTTTATTATTTCGTCTGTTATTCAGCAATCCCAAAGTTTCTTTTTTTTTTTTCAAATCAAATATATCTAAGATAGTACATGATGGAGCTCGAGTTGATTCATTTCTCAGGGTCAAGTTTCTAGGGTTAGTGAAAATTAATAAGTTAGAACAACTTCGTAAGTATATTTTCGATATAGAAATCGAAAGTTCCTGGAAATTCTTGCTCCCATTGGACCATTTGTATCTATATGCATTAGGATCCCGATTCATGGATCTAACCATAAGACTGAATTACCTGGGATGCCTGCGCCCATAAGAAATCGCGGAGCCACCCATTAATGGTAATGGAACTCTGCGCAAAGTTTCCTCCCGTGATATGAGTTACCACCCCTTGATCACTTATACTACCCCAAACATCTGACTGCATTTTCCAACTGAAATGGAATATTACTACCGAAATCGCATTGTACATCCAGAATAGCCCTTCTAGTAACGACCAGTTGCCTACGGATTCTTCTTCATCCTCAATCGCAGCAGAGCCATCTCTGCGCTTGAATGGTTCTCCTGGCTCACGAATACCATCAATATCTACTGGAGGGGCAGCAATGAAAGCGATAATAAATACGGAAGTTGCGGTCAATAAGGTAGGGATCATCAAAAGTAATGATCAAGTTCAAGTAAGACACAAATTCTTTAGTTCAAATCCTTCTGGTAAAAAAAAAAGCGGGATTCCTGATTATTCAGGGCTTAATCGAATCATATGTATGGGTCATTTTAATTTCATATATCCTGCTATTCTCCACGAGAATTCGGATTTATTGGCAATATGTCTACGCTGGTTCAAATCCAGCTCAGTCTCCCCTACTATTGCAGGATCAATCAGAATTCCAACGATTTGTTTAATCGATACAAATTCTGACCCGGATCTTATTTCCATTTGATCTAATCCTTAACGTCTCCCGATTATCTCTGTAAAACAATCGGAAGACAGCCGATTAAATTCTTTCACTAGGGGTTACCGAAAAGAAAGAATTTTTTTTTTACTTTAAATTAATTATTTAATTTCTATTAAATAATTAAATACTAAATAAATTAATATTTAATTATAATAAAATGAATCTTCGGGAGTATCCCCAATTAATATTTAATTATAATATTCTTTTTGAATATAATTTAATAGAATATTATTTTCTATATTATATAGATATTATATAGAATTCTAAAACATATTCTAAAACTAAAATAAATATATAATAAATTAAATAAAAAAAAAAAAGAAAGCCAATTAGCTATTCAATCTAACTAATATTGAATAAATGCCAGAGCGCTCATATACTTTCATGAGTCTGTATACAAAGTTTATTCCGCCCCTTCCCCAACTAAAAATGGAATTCGATTCCCTGTCCGATCTATCCCTATCCAATCTAATTCAAGACCCAGTCAGTAGACGGACACCACATTAGTAGTGGAGTGGAAGCACTATCATATCAAGATTTACCGATTCCTTTTCACTACTAGAATCTTTCTTGAATCCGAGACGCAAGGATTTATAGAATTTTAAAGAATAAAACCTGCAGATGCTTAGAATTTAGAATCAAGCAAGTCTCACGCTTGCTTCTGCTGGAAAAAAAAAAATTGTCAAGTTTTATATCAACAAAACGGAATAAGCTATTTTTTTATTTGTTTGATCAGGCGACACCCGGATTTGAACTGGGGAAAAAGGAATTGCAGTTCATCCAACGATAAACCTAATCCGAATTATAGAGCTACGACACAATCAAACCCAAACGAACAAAATGTTGAATTGAATCGTACCAGTTCCAATGATTATCCAATTCATCAGAGGAGAGTTTTTCTGTTGTGAAGAGAGACGTCTTTTTTTGCATCATTTCAAGAAAAGTTGACAAACTAGATGGATACGTAAAAGATATTCTTTCTTTTGCATCACTTTGACGTGTATGAAAAAAAAATTGTGACATTTCATTTCTTACAGCATTTTCAAATCGATCATTTTTTATATATCGCAATGGACGATGGAATCCAGATTCCAAACGAACAAATTCAAACTTGATTGAAAAGGATCTTTCTGATTCTCGAAGAATGAGGGGCAAAAGGATTGATCGAGAAAGATTTCTTGTTCTTGCATTTCGGAATTCTAGTGTATTCGAGTGGAGTAATGTATTATATGGATAATATAGAAATCGAAAATACTCTTTCAATTAAACAAATATTTGAATTATTTCCATGTTTTTACCTTCCATCGAAGAAAAAATAGAGAGGGTCTATCAGACCTAGATCGGTAAATGATCCAATAACCACCCTTCCTTAAGGCGCTCAACCTACAGGAACTGTTCAGGATATTTCAAAAAGAGCGGGTGTTTTTATGGAACAGGTATTAGAAGTGCGTTCGATTGATTCAATATCGATGAACCTAGAAAAGAGAGTTGAGGGTTGGAACGAGCGTATAACAAGAATTCTTGGCATTCCCTGGGGATTCTTGATTGGTGCTGAGCTAACTATAGTGCAAAGTAAATTCGATCCATAACATCTATGTCAGCCTTTCTGTCTGAATGCATTCAAAACATCCCGCTTTTTAGATGATCCCTCTAGAATCTAGAAGAGGAGGATTCTAACCAGGAAATTTCCAAACGAACAATTTCAACGAAATCTTTCAATTTCTTATTTTACTATGTTCAACTCTATGTATTCCTCTATCCGTAGAGTACATTGAATGTACAGAAATGGCTATAACAGAGTTTCTGTTATTCGTATTATTGAAAAAGTAATAAGAATGAGAGGTGTTAAGCTTTTTATCATCCTGGCGCCAAGCTATTTTTCCGCAGGACCTCCCCTACAGTATCGTCACCGCAGTAGAGTTTAACCACCAACAACTAATTCCATTTTTGAATAAAATTTTTATCAATATTCGCGGCGCGCGCATTGTTGTTCTTGTATTAGACCCAAAAGGCTCCTTCTTGGCTTAATTACAAGGATAGAGCTTTATTTTATATTAAAATATGGAAAGACAAAAAAAATGTAGAACCCTAGTTTCGAGCGATCTGATACCTTTTTTCTTCTCGTTGGAGATATTATGAGAATGGAACCCACTAACCCTCTTATTTAAGGGACAGAGATCCAGCCTCATCTAATAAAAGTAAATTATAAGAATAAAATTCTAAAAAAAGAGGCATGAGAATAACTCCAACCGTAATTGGAATGAAAAAAAGTTTCACATGAGATGGGATCACAATAAAATTGTAGTATGAAAAGAGTACCACCTTAATCACAGGACACTTTTGATGACGATATGTTGAAAATTCTTCCAAGACTATTTGACTTTATGTCCCCACCACTACCATAGGCCACAAAACACAGAAAGATACAAGGAGGACACTAGTACAGCTTTTGCAGAATCACAGATATGAACACTCGGACTATTTACAAAAGCAACCAGATTCAAAGTCTCTTGAGTTGTGAAGCATTAATGCTGTGTTTGTTTGGACGGGAGAGAAAAAAAGGCAAGGGAGGGAGAAGTGAGAAAAAATGTGAGAGAAAAAAAAATTGAAAAAAATATTTTTTTTTATATGTTTAGATTAAAAAAATATAAAAAAAATATTTTAATTTGATATATTTTAAATTTTTACATATATATTTTTTAAAATAAGAATAATAAAAAATAAAAAATAATTTTAAAAAATAATTAAAAAAATTATTTAAAAAATCCACAATTAAAACTTAAAAAATATTTAATATTTATTACAATAAATATTAATATTTATTTTAAATTTTATAAATATTATTTTAATTTATATTAATTACTTTAAATAATATATATATATATATATATATATATATGCGTAGCTAGAGACAACGCATATATACATATATAATGCATTATTAATCCTGACAATGCATTATATATGTTCGATTGAATGATAATTGGATATATATTTTATTATTTATCATTTGGTTAGATGTATCTGACTACTTTATAATTGGATGTTCTTTTTGTTTTTTTTAAATGATATATATAATTTGTTAATTTTAATATTAAAAATTATTATTTTAAAAATATATGTATTATTAATTAATGTTATAATAAATTAATAATTATAATATTAATTAATTAATTAAAAAATTTTGTATATATATTTTTTATTTATTCTTACAGTCCGTGTGTTTTCTCTCGTGTGTTTTTTTTTTAAATCTCTCCATATTTGAGAAAACAAAAAAAACTTTGCTACACGTTTAATTCTGTTATGATATATTTTAAAAAAATAGAGTGCTACCCTTGTTGTTCTGTAAAACATAGAGGCATCCTTTTTATTGTAGTCTTGTTTTATTTATTAATTTTGATCATTATAAACTTTACACAAATATATAGTCAAAAAAGAATTAAGAGTGAACTCCCAGTTGGCCCTTCAAATATACTTCAAATTCTATATTTATACTCCATTTGTTTAAAATTTAATATCTCTCTCTTTTTCTAAATATATCCTTAATTTCTTAACATTTGCATAATTAAATTGTTGTCTTTCCTAAAACACCTTTAGAATCAGTCATTGACCAGGGAAATTTGTTCGTTAGGTTGCATAATTAAAACATCTTTTTGTGAGTAAGCCCTTCAATGTTAGAAAAAGAAACACGTTTCTTGTCGTTAAAAAAAGTTCTATTTAAGAGAAAATGTAAAAAATAAAAAATGAAAAAAGAGTAAAAAATTTTGTTTTTGTTTTTTTAAAACTAAACTTCTCTCAACAAGTTCAGTTTCTTTTAAAAAGGTTATTAGCTTGCCACCAATCATGTTGATGTAGGGTGACAATTTTTCAGTACAGATCCTTAGTGGGTTTTTTTTTTTTTCTTGGGCATATAAATCGTTATGCATCACATATATGTCCATTCTATAAAATATAAAGTTTATAAAGTATTTTAAGAAAATTAAAAAATAAATAATTTTTTTATTATATATTCTTATTTTTTGTATCGTTCTCGTTTTTACTTTATTGATATTTTACAAACTTAATGCATCAAGATAAATATTAAGATAAACTTTCAAATATTGTGATTCTCATTTACTGTTTTTACAATAAACGAGGGATATTTTATTATTTATATCATATGTTGAGGGGTACGATTTGTGTTAGTTAGGAAATTGAGGCAAGTCCAGTGAATACAATTGGGCCACTTGACACTGACATTGGGTTGGAATGTGGGCTCAAATATTGTCTTTCTTGTTTTTAATGATCAAATTGGGTCTTTTTGACAAATCATTCATTCAAAATAAAATTGTTTTTGAAGCATATTCAGAAGTAATCATACTCGTGCAATTATTATATGACATATTAAGAAAAAAACATATGATAATAATATGTTAAAATGTACTGACTGAATATCGATTTGAAATAATTTTCCATATTCATATTTTAACCCAATTAACAAATTTTGACAGGTCATCTCTTCTAATATACCATATAATAATTGCATCACCACTTTTAAAAATACAATAAAAAATTCACCATTCAAAATTAAACACTAAATCTAATTGTGTACTTTTTAGATATTATTTATTTACTTGCATTAATTTACATTTAAGGTGTAGCGTTAAAGTAAGCAAAATTATTAAATTTGCATTAAATTTTAAAACAAAATATTCATAAGAATAACATTAAATTATCTTAAAAATACAGGAGCTAACAATCGTTGGACTATAGGACTAAATGGGGTGGGAAGCAAGGAACATCTAATCAATTATATATATATATATATATATATATATAAACTCGTGACCTAATTTAATAACGTCACATCAATTATATCTGTATATATATATATATATATATATTTTTTTTTTCTATGAAGTCTACGGAAAAATTTCTAAAGACCCCTACATTTTACAGGTAGGTGCTAGTTAATAATTATAAGGAAACACTGGTTGTCAATTGAAAATAAAACAAAGCACAGAGAGATGGGTAGAGACATTATGACACGTGACTTTGAAATGGTCATACACAAAGACAGATACAGCGCATTAGCACCTTTAATAATGTGAAAATAGCGTTACTCTTAATTTATTGCAGGAATCTTCTAGTGAGAACGCCATCTTTCTCACCAACACCATAATCTCTTGCTTAATAGTAAAATAATATAAACTTAGTTGTCGTTAAACATTTTGTTTCAGACATTCAATGATTTTATCATATGCCATTAGAAACGTGAATTTTAAGCTAAACTGTGAAGGTAGGGTAGCATTTGGAATCTTATGTTTAGTTCTCATGCATTTTTTGTCCCACAAAAAAAAACTATAGTAAAAATGAAATTCTACCACAATTAAGATAATAATTAAAAAAAAATTTGAGTATCAAATTCATGAAAAAAAGATTCACGGGCAATCACAAGTTGAATAATCTTTTGTTACCGTTAATATTTTATGAATACTGATAAAAAGAGTATATAAAAATTCTTAAAATTTCATTTAACTAAAACCATAAAAGAACATAAAAATCATGTAAGAGTTCATGCTTTATATAAACTAAGCTATTTTTAGTATTACAACAAGGGCTATGAAAATGGAAAAGAATAAAGAATAGTAGGTTTTCTAATTTAAATAAATGATTTTTTTTTATTTTTTATATATAAATATATTTCAAAAGAAATAAATATGAAATTAAATATATATATCTAGAAAAAATTTAAGATATATATCTTTTAATTCCCCTAAATAGAAATATATTTTAAGAGCAATGTGAGTCCAGAACATACAAAATTTATTCCTCACTCACAAAAACTTTCCTTCTAGTTTTCTCATTCATTCCCTTTGACTTATAAACGATGCTGTAATTCATAGTTGAGAGATTTGTTAGTCTTTCAAAGGCTACAGTAGCTACAGAGCTCAAAATAAAGATCTGAGAGACATAAGTTGCTTAATTTTGTCTACAAGATGATCGGCAATTGCAGGAAATGGAGAGAGAGAAGGATAAATTATTATTATTATCACTCTAATTATATCAACCAACCGCATAAAAAGTGATTTAAACTTAGAAGAAGACATACTAACCCCCACATTATGTCTCAGATAATAATTAAAGCGAAAGTTGAGCATCATCACATTCACAAGAGAGTGAGTAGCTATAACTATATCACCACAAAAAGTAAAAGTCTCAAATTGATGTAGAAGCATCGCTAATGCATCTTCAATCAATAATGCATAACATAAACATTATACTCAACAATGGCATCCCCTGAGTCGGCAGAGAACCAGTGGGTTCGAGCTTCAACGTATCCCCTAGCAAATCGGAAAAGTCCACTTCCTCCGATCACCGGCATCTCCCTCACCTTATTGAACACCGGATTCCTCCCCAACACCGTGATGGTGCTTCCGTTGTACTTCCCTTCGATGAACGCGAAATTCATGGCCATCAGAAGCCCAATTTCGCTCTGCGACGCAGACGCGTAAAACCCTTGAGCTTTGCCCACCAGTTTTGAGCTCAATTTGGGACCCAATGTCAGGGGGTTATCGATCATGTTCACCAATCCGAAGGCGGTTGTTGAGTTTAGCGGCGGAGGAACGACGGCGACGGAGGTGGGGTTGTGGCCGCTGACGATGTCGTGCCAGTAGAATCGAAAGTGGCTGAGCTTTTCTTTCTTCAGACCGAGGAGTTTTCGATCGAGTGGACGAACGAAATCGTCGGGGTGTTGTTCTGCGATGACGGAAATGATGAGAGGATAGAAGAAGAGGAGGAGGAGGAGGAAGATGGGGGATTGGGAAGCCATGGTTGTGGAGGTGCTATTGTGCGAAAAGGAAAATGAAGAAAAATGGGAAGAATGAGAAAGAAGTACAGAGTGCAGTGCTTTATAACCAGAAACACCAAAAGTAGGGGTCCCAATATGATGGGATGCATATGATATAGGAGAAAAGATAGAACTTTTAAATTTTTATTATTAATTTTTTTTAATAAAAACATCACACATGTATTATTTTTAAAAGCAAGTATATATTTTTTAGTAACAAAATATAATTCAACGAGTAGTAACCTCTATAAATTAAAGGGTCGTAAAAAATGTAAATTCTACAATAAAAAATAAGAAAAAAATGAAAAAATTTATTAAAAAAAGTTATAAATAAACAATGCAGAATAGTACATTACAGTAATGTTATAAACAATGTAAGGAACGTAAAATTCTATTTGAACAATATGAGTTCATATGAACAAAATTATGATTTAGATTAACAAAATTATGATAAAGAAATCATATGAATTCTATTTCATTTTAATTTTGGATTTAGATCCCCAGGGCGTTGGCTGGACAATAAAATTGGAATTAGAAACGTAAAATTTGAACAATATTTATTATGTCTTTATATTTATTACTTAACATAGTATTTTTATTTTTACTTTTATCTAAAATAAGAATAAAGAAATTATTTTTTATTTTCAAAATTATATATATATATTGTTTTTGTTTTTACCCTAATAATTCTACCTATTGGGCAAGCCACTAGTTCTCATTTTCCATTGGCATGTATACCTTGCATTTCAATTTCTACCATAGCCTATACCGTACGCGGAGGCTTGTGTATAATTTTTTTTTTTAAAGTTTAGGTAAAGTCTAAATTAAACGCTAGGTTGTTCACGTCAATATCAAACTTGATTAAACCACTTTGATTCTAAGAAAATAACTATTTTAACTAATCAAAAAAATTAATAATTAGAAAATTTATTCTATTAAATTTAATAATTAGAGCTATGTGATAACTTTTCAAACATGCTTGAGGGAAACGTTAAAAATAGGAAAAGAATAAAGAAAAAGCACATTGCCTGGTCTCCGGCTTGAAGTAAAATATTAAGCAGAAATTCAAATTAGAGAAATAAGGAGTCAACTAAAACAAGAACTTTTTTCATTATAAATTGCAACTAATGATAATTTTATATTATAAAGGATCAAATCGAAATGAATGGTTTAAAACAGACCTTAACTTAGAAGGCACCACCTGTTTGTACATGTGTTTCCATTTAACGTGAAGACGTAGACTACTTCGGGACACTCACTCGTGATTTCTGAACAGGGATTCTTAGATTATAAGCTAAAAATCACTCATAACTCATAACTTAACCTTCCATCGTCAATTTTCTGCAATTTCACCAACCCCTCTTACCCTTTCCCATTATTTTACTTCACAAGCCCCTCGTAATCTTTTCTTTTCTGTTTTTATTGTCTCCAGATTAATTATCCATAATAATATATGTTTAAAATTTTCTAATATCTTAATCCAAAATAACATATATAAATAAATAATGGAGTAGGATTTATATGGAAGGATCTATTGAGTATTATTCAATAAAAAAAAAAAAAGAGAAGAAGGAAGTTATTTGATAGCCAATACGGAGTTAAAAAGTTAAACTTATTTACAGTTCTTTATATTCTTATTATTAGGCTTCTCAATCAAAAGATAATAAGTATATAATTCTAGATAAGTATATGTTTTTTTTAAATAATTGTATATATTTATCCTATTTTGGTTAGAGAAGCTAACAATAAAAATATAAGAAATTACACAAAATTTTTTTTTATATATAAAAAGTTGCTTTATAATAAAAATTAGTAGTAAAGGGTAAAACGTAGGAAAAGTTATTAACAGTATAAATTGGAGAAGTTACTAATAATATACATGACTCCCACCTCTTTTTAAAAAAAAAATAAAAGGTTAGAGATATATAAAAAAATGAAAAATAAAAAAAAAATGAATTGACGTGTCTGTTACGACACGTTAAGTCCCTACTCCCCTCGTAGTATATTAAGAACACATTAAATTTTCTTGTTACTTAAAATTTGTAGTTCAACCATAAGAAAGTAATAATTAAAAAAAAAAAAAACTGGATACTAGTGATTTGGGATGTATTAGAGTACATGTTAATCTTTTTTAATTTATTTTCGAAATAATTTTTTATATTTTTAAAAAATAAATAAGTTAGTGAAAAGTTAAGTAATTTCTCACTCTCCCCTTTTATCAATAATTATATAATTAAAATAGTAAAAAGTTAAGTAACTTTTACTTATATCAATAACTATCTAACTTTTTTATACTTTACTTATCTATATTAACTGAATCAACAGACCATTATACATATTTTTATAAATTATACACTCATATAGTCATATCTATATTTATATGACGAGTTTGTTATTTTCATTAAACTCTAAGTTAAATACTTGAATGACTTTTGATTTATAACAAATAAAAAAAGTCTCTTATATATACTTTTTGTAAAATGAGTCTTAGCTAATTATAATTTAAATTAATTAATTATAATTGAGAAAAATAATTAGAAACATTAAACTGAAGGAACCAAATTGATTGTCAATCGGTTAATTAGTTTCATTGGGTTTTAATCATTAAAAAAAAACAGAATAGATTGAATAATTTAACTAATTAATTAGTGCGTTCTGTTTAGTTTTGTTGAGGTCTACAAATAAATTGAACTAAATCAACAAATACCCTAAATCTTAACAAAATTATTAGTTAATTACTAGAGGGAAAGAAAAGCAAAATTTAAACGCTAAAAGATTAAAATCAATTACCCAAATTAGAAAATGACATAACGTGATAGCACAACCACCAAAAACAATGAAACCACCTAATTAATTAATCAAATGAAATGATGAATTAGTCTCTTCAGGAATCTTCTAAGAATTCCGTTGGCCAAAAAAAAAAAATCTTCCAGGAATATGTTAAAGTTATAATCTCCCCGTAACCACCAAGCCCAAAAACCAAGTATATAGAAAAGCAGTACCGCTAATATTGCATGCAGAACCACAAAAATCAACCTATTTCAATTTAGTCAATAAGTTAAAATTGTGTGAAGCATACTCGAAGAATAGTAAGAGGATCCTTTTTTCTTGGTCTTCTTCTTTTGTCCATTTTTGGTTCAAAATAAACCTACCACTGCAAGGAAATTTCAAAGTGGACACGCCGCCACTGGGGTAAATAGCACCCACCAATTTTGATTTTCTAAGGTTCGAATTAAACTTATTATGTATAAACTAGTCAATATCAAAAGCTCGCAAAGGCAAATAAATACCTAATATAAATGACAATAGTGATGCACTTTCTTGATGGTGTAAAGCACTCTTCTCCTTCTCTATTATCCCTCTAGATTGTGGGGTTAATGTTGAAACATTATTAAGTTATACTATTGTTGGATCCTGCGGACCAGAATGAATTAGTCACTATGATTTTAATTACCCATCTATAATAGCAATATAAATATAATTAATTATTCATACGTACAATATAGAACTTGTTAATGACTATAATTAGGGTTTGCCTGTTTTTCTAACAATATGGTTGAGTAGATTAATGATATGTAAGTTTGTTCGTTTTAGTCTCTTATTTTCATTCTCTCCCAGTTTATTATTTAAATTATTAATTGTTTTTTTTAATTTAATCCTTACCTTGCATGATTATAGTTAAATTTTCTTTTTCATAAAATGTAGTTAAAATATTTGATATAGATGGACAAAATGTACACATGATGTTAGGGAGAGTAATATTAATTTGATTAAGAAAGCATTTTTTTTTTTGGGTGAAAAAAGGGCTAAAAAGCCGAAAGTGTGAGTATTTACTTGGTTGACAAAATGATTAAATTTGGAGAAGAATTAATAAGTAAAATTCTAAATTGAGAAGAGTTGAAAATGAGAGAGATCTCGTTAAATAAAATTAGTATATTTCAATGAATAAAACGTTAACTTATTTAAAATTATGCTATGTATCACAAATGAGAAGGCATCAGGCACACTCAAAAAATATATATATATCTAAAAAAGAATATATAGTCGTGTTTTTCTCTCAGTAATCAGTAATATATAAATATCATTTTCTAATATAATATATTTTTTATCATTATGATCACATAAAGATAATTTCTTAATCTTTGATAATTTTTATTTTAATTTGAACTTAAAATTACATTTCTTAGTGCCAGCATGCATATATACTTTTTCTCCATCCAATACGTGTCCACTGGGCTATAATTAAGGAGTGACCGTAGAAAAAGGCCATTGCTTTCGTGGCGGAAGGGTTTGAAGTGTAAGCGGGGTGTTTATTGGGTTTGACTAATGACTAACTAAGTTTTGTTCACTTCTTACTCTTATTGACTTTAATTTCATTTTGATCTTGCAATTTTCTTGGAAGTGCATATATGATATAATGCATACGGTAATGTGACATGCATTCCAGTTAAATTGATTTTGGCCCTTTGTATATCTCAATAGCTATTCACATAATTAATTAAAGGCATTTAATCATTCATTGATCTTGAACTCCAATCTCAAATAAATTTTGATTTCCTTAAGTTTCATTGTTTGCAATATATTGGAATTTAGTCAGCTCAGGATAGATTCACGAGTAATTAATAATTAAATTATTTATTTACTTTAATTTAAAATTTGAATTTTTAAATTCATAATTAAAGGGTTAGTTAATTAATTGAATAAAATACATATATTTTCTTTGAGTTTTGTTGAAATTACATGAATTTTCCTTGAGTTTTGGTAAAACTATATAAACATATTTTTTTTTTCAAAAATTTCCTTTAAAATAATGAAAAGATTTAAGATATATATCTTTTAATTCCTCTAAATAGAAATATATTTTAAGAGCAATGTGAGTCTTGAACATACAAAATTTATTCCTCACTTACAAAATTTTCCTTCTATTGTTTTCTCATTCATTCCCTTTGACTTATAAACGATGCTGTAATTCATAGTTGAGAGATTTGTTAGTCTTTCAAAGGCTACAATAGCTACAAAGCTCAAAACAAAGATTTGAGAGACATAAGTCACTACGAGAAATTTAAATATTTACAGCGGTTGAGTAACAGCGATTACTACAACCCCCATTGAATGAGTGTATAATTGTGGTTGATAACAACCGCATGTAAGTTCATCAAATGTCTGTGTAAATTAAAAAGAAAAGGCAATTCTAAAGCCCTCTATTGTGCCCTAACTATTCCGCCGTCCCCATCGAGACCCCACTGCCCCTCTTCACTCTTCTATCATCCCTGTCGAGACCATTTCATTATTCCACTGTCCCCACCGCTCCTTCACTTTTCTATTGTCCCCATTGCCTATTGTTGTGCCATTGCATTGTAGTTTAGAACATTGCTTTCCTAAAGAAGAGACAGAGTAGCAAGCTAGTAGATTTTGATTGCCCATAATTCCAGCTTTTCGGCTAACCTGTAAGTTTCTCTTTACTTGTACTGCTTAAAGGTGTTATTCTACTTATTCTGCTTAGATGTAGCTCCATACGCTTTGTCCCATTAGATGTAGCTTCACAGATTAACTTTCTCCATTACAAATTAGAAGGATAGGTTGATTTAGATAAGAAGACGTTAAAAGCTCTTTTGTGTTATAATTTTTTAGATTTGACCTGTTCAGTCACATATTCATTCCATTGGTTTTGATCTAAGCCAAGTGTGAGGCCCCATTTTGGTGAAATCTCTGTTCTGTCCCTCTAATTGCATAGCACAAGACGTCTTTTACAAGTTTAGTTTGTCCCACTCCCATATATATTTGTGTGGTCCTCTCCTCCGTTTTGCCCTCTGATTTTGTGCCATATAATGGGTCGAGTTCATTGACAATTTTGAGGAATCCTTGAAACCAGTGTTGAACGAAGTTGTAGACTTGTACAGAAACAGAGCAATCCATTTTTTTGTCTTTTTCCCATGTGCCTCTGTGTTGATCTTGCGAATGTTTGTTGCTTATGTCTCCTTTTTCTAGTTTCTTTTTCTATTTTTTCATCATGCTTGTATTGGTTGGTGAGAGCTCTTGGTTTTTATTTTGTTGCTATTGGTGTTGAGATTTTCCAGTTTTGTTTCATTTTGTTTCCTTCATTTTCTCTTTTTTTCCCCTCCATTGTGTGTGGTTTTGCTTCAGAGTTTTTCATTGGCTGTAATTTTCTTACAGGAAGACGTGCCACTTGAAGAGGTTTTTCAATCCATTAATACATATTTAGAAATTATTCTGTAAATTATTCAGATGTGCTCAAATCTAAAGATTTAAGAATTTAACGCAAATAAAAAGTTTATCCATTAATATGAATCCAAAAATAAGAAATTATAGTATCTTATTTCAAGACGAATCTCTTACAACCAGCCTTGTGACTCTAAGGATGTAGTTATTTTGTTTAATGCATTTTAAATTTTCAAAGGATAATTTTTTATAGTTAAAATTTTTATTTTACAATTAAAATTTGTAATTTAGAAACAAAAAGGGCTAAAACAACTTTGTGCATCCCTGGCATGGTCTTACTTTTGCTAGTGGTTACTTTTGAAACTCTTTTGGTAAGTGCTTTTGTTTTTGTGGCCTTTTGCATTAACGGAGTATCCCCTGTTTATGAAGAATGGGCTTGTGAAAGTGTAATTTTTCTCTGGTCTTTGGGTTATTTATTCATGTTAGTATTTTTAGCTTAGCACATATTTAAATAAAACAAAAGGTAAGGTCTAAAAAGTCAAAAAAAAAAAGGCCACAAGCGTTAAAAATTTATTTTACATATACTTGAATAATTTCATGTTACAGTGTAAATAATAATAATAATTTCATATAGACTTTTCTCTCTTCTTGCTAGGACTGTGCACATAGATAAATCCAAGCATTTGTTCAGCTTGATACTTGACTTAGTTTGTAACTAGGCAAGTTGGGTAATGTTGAGTGGCCAAACCAACTCAAATCTTTTTTTTTTTTGGAATAATATTAAAAAAGGGGCACTCCTCCTCTTTTTTTATTTTTTATTTTTTTGTAATTCTCATATTATTACGTAGCACAAAGTTATGCAACAATAAATTTATTCACGATTTAAGAGCTTTTTTGTGATTTTCAATAAATCATCAATCAATTCACTATTTTTCATTTAAGTCTTTGTTCAAAAACTCTATAACTTTAGTTCTTGAAATTCTTATTTGCGTTACCTAAATGTTTGCGTTATCAATATTATTCCACTTGATTTGTGCATGACTTAAAACAAATTTTAAATATAATATAATATAGTCAAAAACTGAGGAAACAAAAAAGAAATTATGGGAGTCTTACGGATCTATATAGGTCCTTCACACAATATAGTCCACGTCACATGGATACAATCATTTTGTGATGAGAAGACATATGTTAATGATATATCAATATATATATTCATTGAAAGTGAATTTAATTTAAAATAATTTATTGTATTCATAATTTAATCTAATTATTATATTTTGACATATTTTTATTACATTTTTTTCCCAATGTGTCATGTAATATTTATATCGGTTCAACTATTTAAAAAATGCATCAAAAAATTCACCTTAATGATAATATGATAGTGAAGTTGGCCAGACAAAAAAAATAATTAATGTATATAAAATGAAAAGAAAATAAAATTTAAGAGTAAGGTAAGGAAGAAAAAGGAGTTCACATCACATGTGAGAGTAATTGATTGAATAAGTAGGAACTCAAGTAATTGATTCTATGCTAATTAATAATTGATTCATAATGCATTTGAATTTTTTTAAAAGATAAAACAAGTATATGTATGCTAGATTTATGTTTACTTTTATGATCATATGACTTAACATAAATCTTTTAAGTACAATGAAATTTAGTACAAGCTTGTTTGTTGTGGCTTGGCAATGCAACTTATAGTTTACCTAGATATGATCTATAGTCTATAAAACTATGACCTAAATTTATTGTTATGATAATCTCTTTTAATTTATCTTTTAATTATTTTCACATCAAATCAAATGCATGAAAAAAGAATAAAGAAATGAGGATGTGTAGTAGAATGTAAAGAAGTTGGAGTTACAGAAGGGGGTGCATGATATGCTAATGCATACATTCCATCCACCCAGATGTTTTTAATTTGATTCAGAGCTTTTAATATTATACTAATTAAGTACCAACAAGGCATCATGTCACTCTTAGTCATAACTTATACATGAATGGTTCAACGTTAGTAAGTCACAATCAATTTACCTTTTTTGTTTTGATTCACCAATTAAGAAATTTTCTAGGTATCTCATCTATTAATTAACCTTTTGCTTTAACCATGAAAAATAGTATAATGGTTCAGAGTCTCATGTCTCTATATGATAGTGCATTTTAATTTTCAGGCTTAAAAAAAGTTTTAGCCTTATTAATTTTTATTTAGTAATAAATTTATGATATAGATTATTAGTTAATGCTTTTATTATATGATTCCTTTTGTTACAGCGTTGATTGCCTTCTGGAACTTTGATTGCTTGTCACACTAACAATTTGCATTCGCTTCTTTGTTTATTTATAGACAGTATAGTTCTAACTTATGTATTGTTTAGTCTGTGAGCAAATTGTGAAATATCTTTTTAAATTGAATAATTTGATTTTAGATTTAAAATTTTAGTTAGTTATAAATATCTTTTTCTATGTGACATAAGGAGAATGAAGGTAATGCAGGTGGAAAAAGAATAATTTTTTTAAGTAACTTAATCTTTAAAATTATTTTTATATTATTGGAATTTTGATTTGAACTTATAGATAGTTTATTTTCAGATATAGACAAATCTTGGATTAATAAGCCTCGAAACACCTCTGAATATGTAGAAGGACTCAATAGATTTTTAGATTTCGCATTTGCTAATCGGAGTGTTGAAGGCAAGATAATATGCCCATGTCCTAAATGCAAATTTGACAAGTGGCAAATCAGACAAGTTGCTTATGACCATTTGATTGTCAAGCCATTTCTAAGAGGGTAAACTATCTGGCTTAGACATGGGGAGACATGTGCATTGGACAATATAGTTGAAACTTCTTCAAGGTCACATGTGATTCAAGATAGGATTGTCATTGAAAACCCTATACAAGACATGGTTAATGATGCATTTGGGCATCATCCCAATAATGAGAGTGCAGACAAATGTGAATTAACCTCCCCACCATTGAACCAAATGATATATGATGAAAATGCAAATCTCTTGGAGTTACTTAGAGATGGCCAACAGAATTTGTATGAAGGGTGTAAAAAGTATTCGAAATTATCTTTTCTAGTAAAATTGCATCACATTAAATGTATGTGCAGAATTACTGACAAGGCAATGTCAATGATACTAGAATTGTTGGCAGATGCCTTTGAGCATGCAAAGATTTCTTCTTCTTTCTATGAGGCGAAAAAGATTATTAATAAAGTTGGACTTGATTATACCAAAATTCATGTATGTCCAAATGATTGCATGCTATACTGGGGAGAGGATGCAGATAGGGAGACTTGTAAAACATGCAATACTTCTAGATGGAAACCAAAGAGTAATGGTGATAAAAAGCAAAAGCTTTCTGCAAAAATTTTGCAATACTTTCCATTAAAGCCACGATTGCAAAGATTGTTCATGTCTTCTAAGACAGCTGAGCAGATGCGATAGCATGCGATGGAAAAGAGTAACGATGGCATGTTGAGACATCCGAAGGACTTTGAGGCATGGAAGAGTTTTGATATAATGAATCCTCAGTTTGCCTCAGATCCTCGGAATGTACACCTTGGTTTATCTATGGATGGTTTTAAGCCATATGGCACCTTAAGCACTAGTTATAGCATTTGGCCTATGATACTTGTACCTTACAACCTCCCTCCTTGGATTTGTATGAAAAAGAGTTCATTATTTCTTTCAATGATCATTCCAGGAAAAAGAGCACCGGGAAATGATATAGATGTTTACCTACAACCTTTAATAGAAGAATTAAAGGATTTATGGAATGTTGGTATTGAAACCTTTGATTCTTATAGCAACCAACTGTTCAATATGCGTGCAGCTTTGTTGTGGACTATAAGTGACTTTCTAGGGCTTGAAACCTTATTTGGATGGAATGTCCATACTGGTTTAGCTTGTCCTTCTTGTAATTTTGACTCAACTCCTAATCGTCTTCCTTATAGTCGAAATTGGTGTTTTATGGGTCATCGTCGCTTTTTGAACTCTAGACATAAATTTAGATTAGCTCGAAGTAGATTTGATGGGAAGGAAAAGAAGAGAAATGCACCAATGGCAATAAGTAGATCAGATATTTTAAGACAACTTGAGAATATTGATATTGTATTTGGAAAAGCTATAGAAGTTGAAGGCCGAGGAAAAAGATTTAGAGGAGCTAGTGGTGTTGAGGTAGAAACTAAACAATGGCGAAAGAAGAGTATTTTTTTTCAACTTCCATATTAGGTGAACAATTTGTTACGTCATAATTTTGACGTCATGCATATTGAAAAAAATGTATGTGACAATGTGATATTTACCTTGCTAAATGAACCTGAAAGATCGAAAGACAATATAAATGCACGAAGAGACTTATAAGAAATGGGCATTAGGTCTGATCTTTGGCTCGATGAAAGTGGTAAATATTTTCCAGCTGTGTTTACATTAACAAGTGCAAATAAGGACATCTTTTTGAGGACTTTGAAAAATATCACTGTACCAGATGATTATTCAAGTAACATTTCTAGGTGTATTGATTTGAGACAACGAAAGATTGGAGGATTAAAAAGTCATGACTCACACATTCTAATGGAGCAACTTTTACCTATAGCTATGAGGAAGACGCTTCCTAAACAAGTGTCTATAGTTTTAACTGATCTATGTTCATTCTTTCGGCAGCTTTGTAATAAAGTGTTGAACGTTAATGAACTCAATTACCTTCAAAATAAAGTTGTTCTCACATTATGTCACATGGAAATGTTATTCCCACCTTCATTTTTTACAGTTATGGTTCATTTAATAGTACATTTAGTTGAAGAAGCTAAACTAAGAGGCCCTGTCTAATATCGATGGATGTACCCTATAGAAAGGTAAATATATACAAAATTTGTTCTTAATTTTTTCAATTTGCACAATTTGCATCAATGGCTTATAATTCTATGTATTTCATTAGGTATTTGGGGATATTGAAGTCTTATGTACGTAATAAGGCTAAACCAGAAGGCTCAATAACTGAAGGTTACATGGCTCAGGAAGTTATGACTTTTTGTTCTAGGTATTTAGATGGAATTGAGATTGTATTCAATTGTCCCAGACGTGTTGATGATCAACCAAATGTTGGGTCATTTGATATAGACACTTTGTTTCCCCCAATTGGAAAACCAGTTGGTGGGTTTGATTACTTCACTCTTTCCCCAGTAGAAAAATTACAAGCACATCGGCATGTGCTGACTAACTGTAGAGAAGTAGATCCATTTCTTCAATAAGTAAATTATATTTATTACATTAAGTGCTCCCTAACCACCATAACTATCTAATTACCTTATTCATTTCATACAGGGAATTTAGAGACTACATACAAAGACAATTAAGAAGTCGTGTACGATCTTCTTCAGAGATAGATAAGAAGGTTCATAAAGAGTTTGTTGAATGGTTTTCTCGTCGGGTGAGTATATGTAGTGGTGTACCAAAATTGTTTCTTTGATAAGAAGTGATATAACATAGTTGTCATTCTTTTTTATTTTAGATAAGGAATGATAGCAACGAATCCCACTCAGATGATTTGAAGTTTCTTGCCGTAGGTCCAATTGATTGTGCTAAGCGATATAATGCATATAATGTTAATGGATTCAAATTTTGGACCTTAGATAGAGACCAAGGGTTGAACACTCAAAATTGTGGAGTTTTTGGCACGTTCGGTACAAGGAGTTATGCAAGTAGTAGTGATAGTTATATGCAGTTTGGCGGTGTATCTTATTATGGAAAATTAGTAGATATCATTGAGTTAAACTATTATGGTCGATTTACAGTTACCTTGATTAAATGTATTTGGGCCAATACAACTAGTTCTAGAGGAATTATAACTGATGACTTGGGTTTTACATCTATCAATTTTTCACGGTTGATACACACTGGTGATCGTGAGGATGATGAGCCTTACATTCAAGTTTCAGAGGCTCAAATGGTTTATTATGTAGAAGATAAGTTGGATAAAAATTGGAGCATAGCTATACATCTAAAGCCACGGGACTTATACGATATGGGTGAAGATGATCAAGATGTTTTTTTATGCATGTGAGCTACATCAACATCAAAACTTAGAAACATTATTTCCAGATGAAGAAGCAAGTATATCATTGGCAAGGTGTTTAGAAATTCACAATTAATATATATTTCAAATTTTATTTCTTTATGTGTTATGTTTTCCATATATTAAATGATGTATCTTATTTGTTTAAGTTTATTTCAACATTATATGTTTTTGAGTTTATCTAACATATGGAAATTTTGTGTCTATACAGGAATCCTGATGATGAAGCGATACCTCAATAATAAGAAGACTAGATCAGGACCATCTGGTAGTGATGTTCATAGTAGACCTAGGCTTATGCATTCTGCTAGTGTGGGCAGTCATGTTATGAACACAGCCTCATTACATCCTGAGAGTAACCCATCCCTCCATGTCCTTAACTTTATATTCACTCCTTATGAGGAAGCTGCCCATCCACCAAGTTCACCTGAAGTGGTAGCCCACGATGAGGATGAAGAAAACGAGGCACATGTGCAGCATAGACAGCCTAAACATAATAAATCTTGGCTTGTTGATGTTACCAGTATATAAAGAAACTCTAATGTATTAAATTAAGTTTTCTAAAATTCTTTTGCTAACTTTGTTTTCACAGATGAACACGGCATAAAAAAGTCAAAACAACTAATAGTGAATGATGCTTGGGCACTTCCTCATGGTGAACGGATAGTATTACAATGGAATGACACTGTCCAACCAATTGGAGATAGTACTGGGTTGTTGGCTGGATTTTTGGGAAAACTTGGGAAAGACTTTGGATTATTTCCCATTAGTTATAAAGATTGGAGAAGGGTTCCTTATGATTACAAGGACAATGTTTATAAGAATACTATTCAAGTAATACCTCTTCTAAAATTTTTTTAATTTTTTTGTAGGCTTTGTTTATTTGTTTTTGCTAACTGTTATCTTTTATTTTTCCCTTTTAAGGCTAAGTTTGATGCTCACACTGATGGGCACAAAAGTTATATTTTAAAGTCAATTGGAACCAAGTGGAGGGACCGTAGAGAAAAATTATGGGACCGTATATATGATCCTGCATGCACTAGAACCTAGTTACTTGTAAAGTGCCCAGATGGCATTTCTAGAGAACAGTGGGCATCTTTTGTCGACTATCGCCTTGACTCTACTACTCAAGTAATAACACTTTATTCTATTCTTAATGTATTTAATTAGTTTTGATAAATGTTCTGTCAATGATTAGGACATTGCTAGGAAAAACAAAGAAAATAGGAGGAAGCAAACTATTCTACATACTTGTGGATCAAAAAGTTTTGCGCGGAAAAAGGCAGAAATTGTAAGTTTTAATTTATAGTATTAATATTGTACTTTTTTAAACCAATAGATATATTAAAATCTCTTTCAAATTTGTAGGAGCATGAATCTGAGAATAAAATTGATAGGGAAAATTCTGGACAACCTTACACAAAAGGGCAGATGGGACTTTTGTTTGTGATGAGGCGAAAGAGATAAGTGTAAGTGTTGAGCTATGACTAGTTAATAACCATCATTTTGGCTTCCTTGGTTGAATCTTTCTGCACAAATTATCTTGGGTGGCCTATGGATGTGAAATTGAACTGATTGTGTGCTTCCATATATATATATATATATATATATTTGAAGTTGTAATACTATAAGTTTATATGAAAAGTATCTTTATTATGATATTAAAATTTGTTGTATATAGGAAAAAATTTCTATCCATGAGTCTCAAGAAGGATCTTCTTCCCAGGAGATATCATATCAGGATTCCCTATCCATGGCTTTAGGAGGTCGAGAGCATTGGGGTCATGTTCGAGGTTTAGGATTGGGTCCTTGCCCATCTCAAGTGTTTGGACGTCCCACTCGTTTTTATAGTGGGATGAACTCATCTGCTCCTTCTAATGCTGATTTACAAAATGAGGTAGATGCTCTTAGACTACAAATGGCACAACAAGAAGCACAAATGGCAGAGCAACAACGAAAGTAGGACGCAGCATTGTCTTTATTCATGCAAAACTATAAGGCCAATTGCCTCCTGAATTCAATATAATCCAATCTCGAATGGTAATGTTTATAATCTATTCATTGTAATTTAATTTTATTAATTGAATAATATTTAATTATCATCATATAGTTTTTTTTTTATTTTTAATAGTATTTTGTATTATGATTTAGGTACCTGATCAAGGAAGTGGTGCTTGACCAAGTGTGGCAGATCATTCTCCAGCTTCTACTAATAAGGATTTGTAGATTTAAGAGTATAAAATTAAGAGACATCTTGTAGGACTTGCTTTTTACTTTTGTTTTGTAATATGTTTATTGTAAAAATCTTACTTTTAGTAATTAATTAAAATGCTCAATATATGTTGGTTGTGCCCCATTTGAGTGATGAAATATGTTATGACTACACAGGTTCATATATGTATATATATATAAGTAGTATAACAAGTTAATTAATAGGATAACAAAAAAAATAAATAGTGGCAGTTTTAATCGCTGCAACAAAAACGAATTATTTACCTACGGTTGTTAATTTTTCTCCTTAACAACCGCAGCTAAAATAATTTTTCTCCACGGTTGTATAACCGCTGTTATACCAATTTTAGCGGCGGTTGCTGCCACGGTTGAAAAAAATCGCAGTTCTTGGATTAAGGACGCTCAGATTAATAGCAGAAATTTCAACCGCTGCTATTTATTTTAGTAGCCGTTTTAACCGCTGCTAAAAGTGAAAACAACCGCTGCAAACCTCCTTTTTTCTTGTGGTGGTTGCTTAATTTTGTCTACAAGATGATCGGCAATGGCGGGAAATGGAGAGAGAGAAGGATAAATTATTATTATCACTCTAATTATATCAACCAACCGCAGAAAAAGTGATTTAAACTTAGAAGAAGACATACTAACCCCCACATTATGTCTCAGATAATAATTAAAGCGAAAGTTGAGCATCATCACATTCACAAGAGAGTGAGTAGCTATAACTATATCACCACAAAAAGTAAAAGTCTCAAGTTGATGTAGAAGCATCGCTAATGCATCTTCAATCAATAATGCATAACATAAACATTATACTCAACAATGGCATCCCTTGAGTCGGCATTGAACCAGTGGGTTCGAGCTTCAACGTATCCCCTAGCAAATCGGAAAAGTCCACTTCCTCCGATCACCGGCATCTCCCTCACCTTATTGAACACCGGATTCCTCCCCAACACCGTGATGGTGCTTCCGTTGTACTTCCCTTCGATGAACGCGAAATTCATGGCCATCAGAAGCCCAATTTCGCTCTGCGACGCAGACGCGTAAAACCCTTGAGCTTTGCCCACCAGTTTTGAGCTCAATTTGGGACCCAATGTCAGGGGGTTATCGATCATGTTCACCAATCCAAAGTCGGTGGTTGAGTTTAGCGGCGGAGGAACGACGGCGACGGAGGTGGGGTTGTGGCCGCTGACGATGTCGTGCCAGTAGAATCGAAAGTGGCTGAGCTTTTCTTTCTTCAGACCGAGGAGTTTTCGATCGAGTGGACGAACGAAATCGTCGGGGTGTTGTTCTGCGATGACGGAAATGATGAGAGGAGAGAAGAAGAGGAGGAGGAGGAGGAAGATGGGGGATTGGGAAGCCATGGTTGTGGAGGTGCTATTGTGCGAAAAGGAAAATGAAGAAAAATGGGAAGAATGAGAAAGAAGTACAGAGTGGAGTGCTTTATAACCAGAAACACCAAAAGTAGGGGTCGCAATATAATGGGATGCATGTGATACAGGAGAAAAGATGGAACTTTTAAATTTTTATTATTAATTTTTTTAATAAAAACATCATACATGTATTATTTTTAAAAGTAAGTATATATTTTTTAATAACAAAATATAATTCAACGAGTAGTAACCTCTATAAATTAAAGGGCCGTAAAAAAATGTAAATTCTACAATAAAAAATAAGAAAAAAATGAAAAAATTTATTAAAAAAAGTTATAAATAAACAATGCAGAATAGTACATTACAGTAATGTTATAAACAATGTAAGGAACGTAAAATTCTATTTGAACAATATGAATTCATATGAACAAAATTATGATTTAGATTAACAAAATTATGATAAAGAAATGATATGAATTCTATTTCATTTTAATTTTGGATTTAGATCCCCAGGGCGTCGGTTGGACAATAAAATTGGAATTAGAAACGTAAAATTTGAACAATATTTATTATGTCTTTATATTTATTACTTAACATAGTATTTTTTATTTTTATTTTTATTTTTATTTTTATCTAAAATAAGAATACAGAAATTATTTTTTATTTTCAAAATTATATATATATATATATATTATTTTTGTTTTTATCCTAATAATTCTACCTGTTGGGCAAGCCACTAGTTCTCATTTTCCATTGGCATGTATACCTTGCATTTCAATTTCTACCATAAACTATACCGTACGTGGAGGCTTATGTATAATTTTTTTTTTTTTTAAGTTTAGGTAAAGTCTAAATTAAAAGCTAGGTTGTTCTCGTCAATATCAAACTTGATTAAACCACTTTGATTCTAAGAAAATAACTATTTTAACTACTCAAAAAAATTAATAATTAGAAATTTTAGTCTATTAAATTTAATAATTAGGGCTATGTGATAACTTTTCAAACATGCTTGAGGGAAACGTTAAAAATAGGAAAAGAATAGAGAAGAAAAAGCACATTGCCTGGTCTCCGACTGGAAGTAAAATATTAAGCAGAAATTCAAATTAGAGAAATAAGGAGTCAACTAAAACAAGAACTTTTTTCATTATAAATTGCAACTAATGATAATTTTATGTTATAAAGGATCAAATCGAAATGAATAGTTTAAAACAGACCTTAACTTAGAAGGCACCACCTGTTTGTACATGTGTTTCCATTTAACGTGAAGACGTAGACTACTTCATGACACTCACCCGTGATTTCTGAACAGGGATTCTTAGATTATAAGCTAAAAATCACTCATAACTGAACTCGGATCCTCTCCCGTGGCCATGTCTGCAGTGCCTCTCCCATGAGTGATCGCAGCCGTTAATGTCATTTAACGGTGCAGATAAAGTATGTAGATTTGGAGGTCAAAACGCAGCTGTTTTATGCACCATAAACTGACGAACTCCAAGCTGCCAAGTTTCGCAAGCTATACCGTAGATGGAGCAAAATGGAAAGGAAATTTTGCAGACCTCCTATGGAACTTTAGATGCAGATGCAAAGGGGGAGAGCTTGACAGTGAAGGAATTCGAGTTCGGCACCGTAGATGAAGCAAAATGAAAAGGAAAATTTGCTGACCTCTTGCGCAAACTTCAGATGCAGCCATATGGATTTAGGAGAGTTCAGCCATATGCAGCGAATTGATTTCTAGATATAGTGGAATTCGAGCTCGGCCATGGCAACGCGATGCAGATGGGAGATCTCCTTTAAACAACAGATTTGGGCATGTGAGGCAAAAGTAGCGCATGTGCATGGATAAGGCAGAAGCAGTGTACATATAGAGGCATTTGTGATTTGTACTGTGAGTAAAATTCATCTAAATTTTGCTTTGTTTCGTTTCTTATTATAGGGATTTGATTTTCTGTGTAAAGTTTTTACCGTACAAAATACCAAAAATTTTTTATCTTACACCTGAAAAAATAGAACACAAACACCAAATTTTGATTTAGCAAAATTTTTATTTTTGGCCCAAGCATTTCAAGTGCAACCAGCAACACAGGAAGCAGGCTACAAAGGTGGGAGAGAGAGGAGGGAAAATGAATAGAAGAGTATTATGGAGACACTAAAATGGAAGGAAGTTTTAATACATTAACCTCGATAGAAAACACATCATTTTTGCATTTATCATTATCAATTTCTTTCTTATCAAAATGCATCGTTTTGTATTAGTCAAAATTAATAAAACCAGACTAATTATTGAATCAGTAAAATCACGAGTTCACGGTACATTGATTGAATCGGTAACAATTAAATATATTTTTTTAAATTTTATATATTAAACTTTTAATATAATAAATAAATATGAGTAAATTTTAAATATTTAATTATTAACTTAATATTTTTAAAAATATTTAAGAGATTATTTTTTAATTGAAAAACAAAAACTACCTATAATTAAATGTTAAAAGTATTTAATATTAAATTTTTAGAGTTCTAAATTATATTAAAATTCCATTTATCATTAAACAATAATAATTTTAACCAAACATTTGTATATTTAAGAGAAATACTACTAAAAGATGAGACATAATGAAAAGAAAACATTAAAAATAATCAAGTATTTTTTATTTATTTTATATTATATTTTTTTTAATTTTTCTATATTTTAATCTCCTCTTTTTTTTTTAGTATTTTTTATTTTTAATTTACTAAATTTCTTTAACATAAACTATCCTATTATATAAGAAAAATTCAAAAAAAAAAATTGGAGTAACTGGTGGTTTTCAGTCGGTTCAATTTGACCAGTTTAATCGATTTTTAACCAGTTTAATCGATTTTTGACCAATTCTTTGCTTCACCAATTTTTTAGACTAATTAGACTGAACTAGAGATCGATTTTTAGTCTAATTGGTCGAAAACAATTGTCAAAACGATGCATTGTGATATGTGGGGCAAGCTCTCTCTTCTGGCCAATTGATGCGTTCGACGGTGAAGATTAACCACTGCAGACAATACGGGAGACACTATGTGAGAGGATCTGATTCCAATCCCTCATAACTCATAACTTACCTTCCATCGTCAATTTTCTGCAATTTCACCAACCCCTCTTACCCTTTCCCATTATTTTACTTCACAAGCCCCTCGTAATCTTTTCTTTTCTGTTTTTATTGCCTCCAGATTAATTATCTATAATAATATATGTTTAAAATTTTCTAATATCTTAATCCAAAATAACATATATAAATATATAAAAAGTTAAACTTATTTACAGTTCCTTATATTCTTATTATTAGGCTTCTCAATCAAAAGATAATAAGAATATGATATACTTATCCTATTTTAGTTAGAGAAGCTAACAATAAAAATATAAGAAATTACACAAAAAAAATTTTTATATATGAAAAGTTGTTTGATAATAAAAATTAGTAGTAAAGGGTAAAACGTAGGAAAAGTTATTAACAGTATAAATTGGAGAAGTTACTAGTAATATACATGACTCCCACCTCCTTGAAAAAAAAATAAAGGTTAGAGATATATAAAAAAATGAAAAAAAAAAATGAATTGACATGTCTGTAACGACACGTTAAGTTCCTAGTCCCCTCGTAGTATATTAAGAACACATTAAATTTTCTTGTTACTTAAAATATGTAGTTCAACCATAAGAAAGTAATAATTTTTTTTAAAAAACTGGATACTAGTGATTTGGGATGTATTAGAGTACATGTTAATCTTTTTAAATTTATTTTCGAAATAATTTTCTTATATTTTTTAAAAATAAATAAGTTAGTGAAAAGTTAAGTAATTTCTCACTCTCCCCTTTTATCAATAATTGTATAATTAAAATAGTAAAAAGTTAAGCAACTTTTACTTATATCAATAACTATCTAACTTTTTTATACTTTACTTATCTATATTAACTGAATCAACAGACCATTATACATATTTTTATAAATTATACACTCATATAGTCATATCTATATTTACATGAAGAGTTTGTTATTTTCATTAAATTCTAAGTTAAATACTTGAATGACTTTTGATTTATAACAAATAAAAAAAAGTCTCTTATATATACTTTTTGTAAAATGAGTCTTAGCTAATGATAATTTAAATTAATTAATTATAATTGAGAAAAATAATTAGAAACATTAAACTGAAGGAACCAAATTGATTGTCAATCGGTTAATTAGTTTCATTGGGTTTTAATCATTAAAAAAAAACAGAATAGATTGAATAATTTAACTAATTAATTAGTGCGTTCTGTTTAGTTTTGTTGAGGTCTAAAAATAAATTGAACTAAATCAACAAATACCCTAAATCTTAACAAAATTATTAGTTAATTACTAGAGGGAAAGAAAAGCAAAATTTAAAAGCTAAAAGATTAAAATCAATTACCCAAATTAGAAAATGACATAACGTGATAGCACAACCACCAAAAACAATGAAACCACCTAATTAATTAATCACATGAAATGATGAATTAGTCACTTCATGAATCTTCTAAGAATTTTGTTGGCCAAAAAAAAAAATCTTCCAGGACTATGTTAAAGTTATATAACAAAAACAAGTATATAGAAAAGCAGAACAGCTAATATTGCATGCAGAACCACAAAAATCAACCTATTTCAATTTAGTCAATAAATTAAAATTGTGTGAAGCATACTCGAAGAATAGTAAGAGGATCCTTTTTTCTTGGTCTTCTTCTTTTGTCCATTTTTGGTTCAAAATAAACCTACCACTGCAAGGAAATTTCAAAGTGGACACGCCGCCACTGGGGTAAATAGCACCCACCAATTTTGATTTTCTAAGGTTCGAATTAAACTCATTATGTATAAACTAGTCAATATCAAAAGCTCGCAAAGGCAAATAAATAACCTAATATAAATGACAATAGTGATGCACTTTCTTGATGGTGTAAAGCACTCTTCTCCTTCTCTATTATCCCTCTAGATTGTGGGGTTAATGTTGAAACATTATTAAGTTATACTATTGTTGGATCCTGCCGACCAGAATGAATTAGTCACTATGATTTTAATTACCCATCTATAATAGCAATATAAATATAATTAATTATTCATACGTACAATATAGAACTTGTTAATGACTATAATTAGGGTTTGCCTGTTTTTCTAACAATATGGTTGAGTAGATTAATGATATGTAAGTTTGTTCGTTTTAGTCTCTTATTTTCATTCTCTCCCAGTTTATTATTTAAATTATTAATTGTTTTTTTTAAATTTAATCCTTACTTTGCATGATTATAGTTAAATTTTCTTTTTCATAAAATGTAGTTAAAATAATTGATATAGATGGACAAAATGTACACATGATGTTAGGGAGAGTAATATTAATTTGATTAAGAAAGCATAATTTTTTTTTTGGGTGAAAAAAGGGCTAAAAAGCCGAAAGTGTGAATATTTACTTGGTTGACAAAATGATTAAATTTGGAGAAGAATTAATAAATAAAATTCTAAATTGAGAAGAGTTGAAAATGAGAGAGACCTCGTTAGAAAAAAGAAAGTATATTTTAATGAATAAAACGTTAATTTACTCAAAATTATGCTATATATCACAAATGAGAAGGCATCAGGCACACTAAAAAAAAAAAAAGAACATATAGTCATGTGTTTTTCCCTCAGTAATCAGTAATATATAAATATCATTTTCTAATATAATATATTTTTTTATCAGTATGATCACATAAAGATAATTTCTTAATCTTTGATAATTTTTATTTTAATTTGAACTTAAAATTACATTTCTTAGTGCCAGCATGCATATATACTTTTTCTCCATCCAATACGTGTCCACTGGGCTATAATTAAGGAGTGACCGTAGAAAAAGGCCATTGTTTTCGTGGTGGAAGGGTTCGAACTGTAAGCAGGGTGTTTATTGGGTTTGACTAACTACGTTTTGTTCACTTCTTACTCTTATGGACTTCAATTTCATTTCGATCTTGCAATTTTCTTGGAAGTGCATATATGATATAATGCATACGGTAATGTGACATGCATTCCAGTTAAATTGATTTTGGTCCTTTGTATATCTCAATAGCTATTCACATAATTAATTAAAGGCATTTAATCATTCATTGATCTTAAATTCCAATCTCATAGAAATTTTCATTTCCTTAAGTTTCATTGTTTGCAATATATTGGAATTTAGTCAGCTCAGGATAGATTCACGAGTAATTAATTAATTAATAATTGAATTATTTATTTACTTTAATTTGAATTTTGAATTTTTAAATTCACAATTAAAGGGTTAGTTAATTAATTGAGTAAAATACATATATCTTCTTTTAGTTTTGTTGAAATTATATGAACTTTTCTTGAGTTTTGGTAAACCATATAAACATCTTTTTTTTTTTTTAATTTTCAAAACTTCCTTTAAAATAATGAAAAAATTACACAAATATCTTCTTTATTTTTAAGGAAAATTTGTGTATATTTTTTAAAATAAATGGGAAGTTTATGTAATTTCAAAAAAATTCAAGAAAAATTTGTTTGATTTCAACAAAATTTAAAAGAGATTTATTTTGTTTTGAAAATAAAAGGGAAGTTCATGTAGTTTCAATAAAACTTAAGAAAGGTTTGCATAAATTTTAAAAGTATAAAGGAGTTCTGCATAATTTCAACAAAACTCAAATAAAATTTATGTATTTTACTTTAATTAATTTGGGGAGTTAATTATTTTTGAATAATATAAAAAATTGCTGATTGAATTTTTGAATGAACGATCAATTTTTCCTTTCTTTTCTCTTGCTTTTAAGAGACACAAAAAAAAAAAGAAAGAAAAGAACATAGGATTCTAAGAAAACTCTACCTTTCCCTTCTTTCTCTAATTACGGTGCCTTTGTTGTGAATTACAAATTGGAGTTGCATGTGATTCTTGTAATACCTTAAATAATAATAATAATAATAAAATAAATTAGTCTAAACTATTAAAATAAAGACTAAATATTTTTAAATTAATTCTAAAGTTTATACAATTTCTTAGAAATTTTTAAAAATATCTTAAGGATTTTATTAAAATATATAAAAATCTTTTAAGACAAAAGAGCAATTTTAACTTAGGGCAATAATACAATTTAAGCTAAAGAATAAAATAATCCTAACTCTCTCTCTCTCCAACTCCTTCATCATTATTGCACATCTCAATTAGCCCTTGCATGAAGTTTTGTGTTGCCTTTTTTTTTTTTTTTTCTCTTTTTCACATTCCCACAAAGCTTATGCATTTTTGTTTAGCCTTTCTTCACATCAACTTCTCAATGCGATTTCACCATCTTCCTCCCATATTAATGATATGCTTCTCCTTCTTTTTTCATTGGGATTCCATGGTTGAAGGTTAATGAGCCATTATTATTTACATACTTTCATTTTATTTGTTTCTTTCTTTGTTTGGTAGTGATTTTTGGAGGTTTTATAAAAGTTATTTCTCACTTGGTTTCTTTGTTTTCTCCTTTTCAATTTCCCCTCTTCTTCCATTATTATTGAAGTGTGATTTCTTGGACAACTTTCTCTTTCTTCTTAGTGCTATGGGTGAGCTCCAAAATTGGGGGGTTTTTTAATTTTTAACATTTAAGTGTGAATTAACCTATTTCATCTTTGAAGTTTCAAGAAGTGAGTTTTAAATTTAATTTAAGTTATGGAAGTTTCAATTGAAAAACCCCAAATTTAGACTTAGTATTTAAGATAGAAAAGTATGTAAAAATGTAAAGATTTATATTTTAGGGAGTATATTAAGTTATATAAATAATTATAGATGTTAAGGTCAAAATAATTAATTTATATTAGTCATAATTTTAGGTGATACTTGAGAAACTCCTTCAATAGGGACTTAGTATTAAATAATAGGAAATAGGGACCTATATTATTGGTCTCAACTGATGAGTGTATAAATAATGGAGTGGCATATCTATTTTATTCCATTTTATATTTCTAAAGCGAAAATTTCATTTGTGTGATTTATGTGTTGTGCTCCTTGGGAAAATAAATTGGTGTTTTTAAAATTTCAAAATAGTTATATATATATATTCATACGATAATTGAATAAATGTCACGCCCCATTTTCCCAAGAGGAGGGGGGGCTGACTTGGAACCCTATACGTAGTCCTTAGCTATAGGTTCATCTACTTTCCTATACAATAAATAAATCCTTAGGTGGCCCTACACCGGATACAGGTACATTAAAAGTACTCCAGCCTTGTTGAATATACAAAATGTACCTTCCTTTAGGCACTAGCTTTTTATAGAAATTTCGGCAGAGTGCCCCCTGTAAATAGGACATCCCAAAATTTCTACAAACAGCCAGAGATCAAATAAACAACAACAGAGAGCTCCGCTCTCTTCAATCCAGTCAACAACATCAATAAACCCAAAAATAGGGAAGGGGGAAAGCAACCTACATCCATTTGTCCTACTCACAAAATACTTTTACAAAATAAATTCCAATTCATTACAACTGATACCAAACCAAAAGAAAAGCTAGTCGAGCCTCTAGTTCCAAAAGAGAGGCTCACAGCCACACGCCTCAGCCCTAAGATGAGGGAGGCGGATCAGGTCCAGAGGCGCTATCTGAAAAATTTAGAATTTGAAAGGGTGAGATAAACTCAGTGAGCAGATAATAGATTTCAAAATTAATTCAAGATTCATAATCAATAAATTAAAGTGTAGGAAATTAAACCATCACGCTTCACCAATTAACAAATTCCACAACCTGTCATATGAAAGAGGACCCATTTAGGCCTGAGTTTCTTAGTGTGGTCTCCTGGTGAAGGTTTACCCCCAGGTCAGATTAAGTAGAGGTTACACCGTGTTGGCAGCTCCTTTTCCCGTTTCACTCGGGTGGCTACGCCTAACAGGCAACCCCCCTTTTTTTTCTATCTTTCTTATTCATAGGTCATGATTCCTCTATTCCGGGGGTGGCTTCACCTCGTTGGCAGCCCTTACCCGCCTCACTCGGGTGGCTCCGCCTAACGGGTAGCTCCTTTTCCACCCAGATTCCTTTGCAACACATGACCTGGTCTAATGAAGGACAATTGCATACACTCATAAGCGAGACGCACCCAAACCCAAAATTCTAAGTTCGCATACTTATGTATGTATATATATATATAGATACGTCATTTGCCAAATACCACTATTTAATATATATATATATATATATATATTTTTTTTTTTTTGTTAATGCTTTGTTTATACAAGGAAGTTAAAATTAAAGAGATTAAACTTGTTCAACCAACAGCAAATAGATCAATCAATATCAACACCTCAAATTATAACATATATATATGTAAATATATATTAACAACTCATTAGGACCAATGGTAATAAAAATAATGAAGAGAAAGTAAACACACAAATACAAGTAAGGATAAGACAAAAATAGTTAAATACCTAAAGGTTTACTCCTCGACAACTTCTCCCTTAATTTAAAGTTATTGACAAGAAAACAAGCCCACACATACACACAAATATATATATATATATATATATATATATATATATATATATATATATATAGCTACTAAGCGATATTCTATCCCATTCAGAGCAATTTGAGCATAAGGTAATAGTATTAAGAGTTATGGTGACCGTACGTGCTTTGAAATCTACTATTTACTCACTAACAGTGTCCAACGCTAGTATGCTACTTGTTTCTCCTTGAAAGTTTGGTTTCCTTCACTGCCAATGCTCATGGAGCTTCCTGGAAAACACAGACCTACCAAATCATCACAGAGGTTCATTATGATTATCCTTGCATACTTATAATTTCATAACAGCCGCTTAAACAATTTTTATTCCCTAGACCACACTCACATGCGTACAACAACCCTTAACTTGAATCCTCCCCTATGAATCCTATTTCATAATTTAAATTCATACGTCATTCTAAGGGAGTAAAAATTAAGGATTTATGCTCATCCAACGTAGTTTCAAAAATAAAATCCCCCTTCTTTGCCCTCTATCGGCCAGCCAAGCCAGAGAAGGAAGGATCTTACTATCCTTCTCACTCCTTAGAGCAGGGATGGGCCGAAACGGAGGGGAATGGCCGAAATTCATGAGATTAAAGCAGAACACAACAACAAAAATGAGGGAGAGGCGTGTGAGAGATGGGAGGCAACTCACCTAAACTGATGGCATTTCTGGCTTGCTGTCTCTCATCGCCGAACCTGCAGCAGCAGCGAGGGAGCTGGGAGAAGCTCCTGCGACGCCGGCGAGGGTCCTTCAATGGAGGAGAAGCACTGACAGCTCAAAGGAGGAAGCTCGCACGCGTCAGGGAGAAGGAGAGAGCAGCGACGATGGAGGGAGCTCGAGAGGTTTTGTGCAGCACCGGAAATCGCTTCGCCGGTGAGGGAGAGCGCTGCACTCTACGAGGAAGAGACCCACGAGCTTGCGGAAGGAAGGAGGATGCGACGGAGACCAGGGAACAGCTACCGTAAGGAAGGAGCAGAGAAAGATAAGGAGAGAAGGAAAAAAAAAAAGAAACGAGGGTCAGAAAAGCAAAACGAAGAAACGCTGGAAGGGAAAAAAAAGAAAAAGGAATAATAATAATAATTAATTTTTATAATAAAAAACCCCCCTCCAATTTCTCTTTTTTTTTCCTCCGGTTCTTACAATAAATTTATAAAAGTAAATAGATAATTGAATGTGGCATGATACACCCTTATGGAATGCAAAAGAAGGAATTAGATGGAAATGAAGTAGTAGTGTGTATATATATTTATTTATGAGGGAAGTATTTTATATTGTTTTGTGGTTTCATATGTTACAGTGATTCTACTAAAGGTTAACTCGTCTTATTTAATTATTTATTTACTTCATTGATTCCTTATTTATTTTAGATAGCTAAATGTCATTTGAGCAGATTTTATTTTCTATCATTTTAGTAATTGATGAGAATCTAATTAGAACCTTTTAGCTGTTAATAAAGGTAACGACCTAGGTCTACCTAGAATAAATTATGAATTTTGATAGCATTGGATGTGATGTATTCAATGTTGTGATTTGAGATTTTAGATGTGTGCTATGAAAGTGATAAAGAGGAATGTATTTAAAGAAATGTGAAGAGATATGATATTGTGGTTTGAATGCAAAGACCTTTGATATTTTGGATCCTTTTTATGATATGCATCTCTATAATATTTTCTTAACATGTAGAAAATATGATTTTTATTTGAAAGTTCCTTGTTATTAATTAATTGTTTTCATTTCGATTATAAGACACTATTGCTTAAATTATTTGATTACTATTTGATTTTGAAAAACTCACACGTGCCTTTGTTTCCCTTTGTGCACTTTATTATTTATGCACTCATTAAGCCAATAATAAGCTTATCCCTCTTCTTTAATAATTGTATAGGTTGGCAGGTAAAGGAGCAAAGTGATTTGGGAGCTCGTGTGCTACTAGACCCTTAAAGTATGTGCTCAATTTTGTGAGATTGTGTCAGACTCTATGATGTGGTGGCATTTAGGTGTGAAAAGAGTATTTTGAAATTGGTATATGTTGTATGGTCACTTAGGATGTGTGAACATTGTTCATAGTTCCTTAGCTAGATATTTTGGTTGTATGTAACTTGTTGTTATTGGTATTAGTACTGGTTTAATTCATTTTAGAGGTTGGGATGTTTGATTTTTAGGGGAGATGCTACCAGATTTTTGGCATTCCCCTAGTGAAGTAATAGAATGAATACTTATTTTCTAAAACTTGTAAGTTGTAAAGGCTAACTTAAACATGTATTATAATAGTTGTCTTTAAATTTTTAAAGCTTGCTAGACTAATCCAATCATCAGATTAGTTTAGCCTACGCGCCAATTGTAACTAAAAAATTAGGTCGTGACAATTTTGGTCCAAACCGTGTGGAACAATGAATTCAAAAAGACCTATTTCCATATAGGTAAGCACTTAAACTTTCCTTCATTGATATCAGAGCCCAGTTGGCTTGATTTTCTTTGTTCTCGTATAGTAAATGTAATCTATTCATGTTTTATTTCATGAATTTATGATTAAATTTGTTTGAAATGATCATATGAACAATATGCAACCTTAGAGACCCTTTTAATGGCATAATTTGAGAGAGACCATCTTAGGCTACAAATTTTTTACTATACGAAGCATATATGGTGAGGAGTATGTGATAGAAATTTTGTAGAAATCAAATTAGCCATTAGTGAGAAAATTGAATTTTTATATTTCTAGAAAACAAGGTGAAATAGCCAACTTTTGATATGGAGCATTCTTACCACAGGCTACCAATCAATGCAAACTATATATGAATGGAAATTTTGTTGAACAAGCTTTCTAGCTCCATCAATTTTATACAATTTGGATAAAAATTGAGATATGATCATTCAAATGTGTTTAAATAGTCCACTTTTGAGGGTGTCTATTTCCTCTTTAGGTTAGGTCATTGTACAAGTCTTATATCTTTAAAAACTTCATTATACAAGATTTCTAAAAATATATAATTTTTCTAATTTGGATAATAAATAAGTGAGATATGACTTCACAAAGTTGGCACCTCAAAAATGAAATTCTAAAAAATTTAAAAATTTTCCAAGTTTGGAGGTTGAAGATGAAGTACTATGTTCGCTCTCAAAATCAGTGCATGAGCCTCTCCTATAACCTTAGTTAGCCACTTGAGAAGTCCAACAACAAGAGAAATACATTAGAAGACCAGTGATGCAAACCACATAACCTAAATCCACTTAAAAATAAGAGGGTGGATAGGAGAGTAGCTTTTAGATTTTTTTTCATTTTTCTATAATTTTTGGAAGATAAAAGCATGTGAGAGCATGTGGAAAGGTCTTTGTAGGTGTTTTCTATTCCTAAAAATTCATAAAAATTATGGTCTACATGTTGGTATATGGTATGACTATATTTTGACAAGTTTTAGATGTTTAAACACTCAGTGGATACATAAAGACCTTTTTTGACTAACTTAAAGATGAAAACCACTTCTTATGAGTCTTAGGTTTGATTAAGACACTCACAAATGAGGATTATTAGACATTAACTAAAAAGGACCTTAAGGAAACATTTATAAATATGTCTTTTAATTAGTGTGCATTAGAGATAAAGCTTCTTAAGGAACCTCATGTTGTCACAAATGTTAATAAGTCACTTTGCTTTTTCATTTTCAAATATGAGAAATACAAAAAAAAAATTTAGACATAAAAAAAGAGTATTGATATTAAGGAATTGACCAAACAAGGGACCTCTATAATTGGATGCATTCCTTTAATGGCTAAAAGGAAAATTTTTTAGAAAGATAAAATATCTTTAGGATGAGGTTCTTTTAAGATGTGATCTTGATGATTAATACGATATATATATATATATATATGCATTGAATTGGAAATATAAGAAATGCCTTATCAAATGAAAGTTCTTAGATTGGTGGACTTGGGATTATCTAATGACTATATTTAAACAATTAAATAAGAAAAGATAAAAGAAATATTCTATTGAGTGGGAATTGTTAGATAAATAGCCTACCTTATCTAAGAACTATAACTTAAACAATATTTACAGATAAACTTGATAGAAAAATAATAACATTCTTAAGATATATGTAATGGAATTAAAACAAACATAGATTTTCGATTATAAACTTAACAATGTCATTATTGATTTAGTTGAAGTTTTTGTATGTGTGTGTGTATATCTGTATATATATAGCATTATGTATATGTAGTTATTCTATACTATAATTATGATTATGGCTATTAAAAACACCATTGCTTAGCTTAATAAAAATGATAAGCTAAATGATGCCAATTAGAAAATTTGGCACCATAAGATTTTTACATCCTTAAAGAATAAGATGCTAAGAAATTATTGAATAATGTCTTGTAGAAGTTCAAGTATGGAAATACAACTCCAAAAAAAGAGAAATTTAAAAAAAAATTATTAAAAAGGAAAGAAAAATATTGGTCGTATAACAGTGTTAAGCACTATAGCTAATAACCTTGCATGTTAGTGTGAATTATATCTAATTGTTCAAGCATTGTGGATGACTTTTAAGGATAAGTTTTAATGGTATTTCTACTATCAAACTGAGAAGATTGACAATAAAAAATTTGAAATTAGCTAGTCATATTCTTATTAATGAACAAGATTGCACTATTATAAGATATATTTTTATCAGTTGGAAATATATGAAAGTGAATTTAACCCACAAATAGAGTATCATTATTTTTTAATGTTGCTTGTCATATAGAGCTTGCATAAGCAATTGGAAGTTACTAGACCATCTAAATAATCTTATATGACTGAGATTATTGTGACTTCAAAGTCTAAGTATAAGAAGGACAATACTTTCATAATAAAAAAGAAGATTTGATCAATATTTCAAGAAAACCAAGAAAAAATTCAAGAAGAAAGGCAAATATGGTGAAAACAAGTTTGACATAGTAAAAGTCAAGTGTTATATTTGTCAAAAAATAGGTCATTTTGCTTGTGATTGCACTCAGTAAAATAAGTCAAAGGTAACCAACCACATAGCTAAAGATTAAAGATTCTTTTTAAAATACCATCATTTACTATTCAAAAGAAAATAGTTTCATATAAGAAAAAATACAAAAAAACTAAAATTAAAGGGATAAAAAAAATATGCAAACTAATTTTATATAGAGAATGAACCCTTATCTTACATTTTTTTTTTTGGATACTTTGAAGATATGATGGAACTTAGTCTTTATTATATCTCTTCTTAAGTTAAGATTTAGTGATAATTTTTTATGATAATTTTTCATGACAACTCCATTGACATTTGAAATGGGACAATATATATGATTATAGTTTCCTTTATAATGATTTTATTATGTTAAATAAAATTATGAATATGATTGTTTTACCTAATACTCTATTTACAATTTGACTCTATGAATGATTAACATGTTAGGCAAAGAGAGAATTAGCATATTAGTAAAATAAGAGATGCTAAGATCCATTTTTAATAAAAATGTCGTTATAAGAATATTATCTAGTAAGTAAAGTAATTAGAAAACTATTTGAAAATCTATTATAATTAATTCATTTTAATATACATGATCAAAAGAGTGTAAGGTAAAATATAGAGCTTACTATTCCATTACATCTATTGATAATTATTAGTAATATGGTCAAATCCATTTAATTTCCCAAAAATTAGAAATGCTTGAGTGCATTAGACATTATATATACATAGTTGAGAATCAAATGGATAAGAAGATTAAAACTTTGACTTATGACCAAGGATGCAATTAGTTGTCAAATTAGTTTTAAGAGCTCTACAAAGAAAAGGAATCATAAGACAATTGACAATTCCTTAACACTTTATAACAAAATGGAATTATTGAGAATAAAAATAAAACTCTACTCAAAATAGTTAGGTTAATGATGGCTTAAACATACTTACCCATTTCTTATTGGATGGTGTGTTATTAATTGATGCATTTAAACTTAACTAAGTGTCCACTAAATCAATTACTTGCACATCTTATGAATTGTACAGAAATAGTAAGCTAGCAGTGAGCATTTTAATACCACAAGCATGAGAATTAGGCTCAAAGAATAAGAAATGTATCTTTATTATATTCATGAAACAATCAAAGGGTTATGCTTTCATTAGTGAAAATAGAGATGGAAGAATAATTTAAACTTAGTTAAGAGATACCAAATTTTAAGAGAATAGGTTTCTTAGTATAGGAGAGATTAACTCATATACATCTCTATAAGACATAAAATCAAAATAACGAGGACAAGTAGTTGTACAAATAACCTCACTATTTAAGAGTAACCACAAAAATATGCCCAAGTGTTAGTTTGAGATTACAAAGCAAACATTCAAAGATACTTAACTAGACAATGAGAAGCCAAACATAATTCAAGAGGTTTAATCACGCCTTGCTAAAGAAAATTTGATAAGAGCAATGGAATAAGAG
The DNA here is from genome assembly GCA_032878935.1 of Erythrophleum fordii. Lineage (NCBI taxonomy): Eukaryota > Viridiplantae > Streptophyta > Magnoliopsida > Fabales > Fabaceae > Erythrophleum > Erythrophleum fordii. Next base: position 4,464,118 of record JAVQMF010000048.1, on the reverse strand, counting down.
ATGAATTTAATAAGAACAAGTCATGTTTAGAACTTGGTTGATATTCCATTTAATTGAAAGGAAATTATGAACAAATAGTTCTTAAAATAAATAGAAAGGTAGATGAATTAATTGAGAAATATAAGACATGCTTAGTTACTAAGGGATATACATAATAAGAAGATATAGATTTTGAAAATACATTCTCATATATTGTATGATTTATTTTAACCAAGCTTATCCTAGTTATATATTTGCAAGTTTGAACTTGAAATTGCACTAAATAGATTTGAAAACCACATTCTCAAATACAGAACTAGATGAAGTAAGTATATGAAACAACTATTAGGTTCTATTGAAAAAGAATAGAAGTCCATTTATAGATTAAAATAATCAGTTATATAATGGTATTTGACATTTCATTGAGTAATAACTTCATATAAATCTTAAATAATCGATGAAAATCACTATATAACATTAAGCAGTTCACATGAAAATGTTGTAATATTATCCTTTTATATGGATGATATACTATTAGTTAGGAATAGTAAAGATTCTTTTATAACCATTAAATACTAATTATTCTTGAATATTATGATGAAGGATATAAGTGAAGTAGAATATATCCTTAGATTTAAAATCTAAGGGAATCACTTAAAAAAATTAATTGTTCTTTTATAAGAGAATCATATTTGAAAAATCCTTGAGCAGTTCAATAATAAAGTTTACAAATCTATTTAGATCCTTGTAATAAAAGGCGATAGTTTAAGTTGTAAGATATGTCATCAAATTGAATATGCATTAAAAATTATGTAGAAAATCCTTTACTTTAATGTTGTTAGCATATTGTATGCAATGACGTGTATACATTTAGACATTTATTAGCAATTGGCCTTTTAAATTAGTATCAATCAAATCCTAATCAAAAGCATTAAAATATTGTTAAGAGAATCTTAATATACTTGTAGTAAACTATGCACTATATATATTCAAGTAAGTGATTGTGTTTAAAAATATACTCTAATGTAAGTTGGAAAAGAAATCTAAATGCACAAAAATCAACTTTTGGATATACATTTTTGTTGAATAATAATATTATATCTTAAACAGTAACAAGTAGATATGCATAATATTATTTACCACAGAAGCAGTGTTTATTGCATATTCTATAGTAGTGTAAGAAGTTATATGGTTGAAGAAAATTATGAAATACTTCAGGATTATTGGTGAGATATTAAGCCCAATATTGATAAATAATGATAAATGAGAAGATATCAAGATGACACTAAAAAATTTAAGTATTATAGCAATAGTAAAAACATAGACACAAGAATAAGAGAGATCAATAGTATAGAAAACTATTGCATTGTAATATGTATATGCATAAAACATTAGTTGATCTCCTAACCAAACCCATACCTAAAGATATACATGAGGAAGATATAAAATCTCTTAGTATGCAGAGAACATAGAGTATCATGCCTTATATATAACATAATTATTGACTAAACAAATGTGTTATACCATAATAATAGATAACATATACATAATGACAATATGTTATACAGGTTGATGATATTGGCTCTCACACGAACAATTATCTTTGTCACTTATGAGGAGCAAGTAAATATGAGACATTTATGCTCACCATGTCAGGTTGCAGAAGTGCTAATATGGCAAAAAAGAGGAATATAAAAATAAAAATTATGTCACCTTGACATAAAGGAAAAGGAAGGTTAAGACGAGATCCAAACACATAAATATATATAGATTGAATTATAGATTTTCGCCATTTATAATACCTGTAACCAAATATGAATTCCCTTTTAAGCGCCATGAGAGATGAGTAGAATGATAGAATTCAAGTTTAGCACTATGTTTGTTTAGATTAAGATTTGGACAGTGTTGATAAATTAAATCAGTATCTGCTCTTACAAGATAAAGGGGATACCATAGTATGCAATTTATATTGCATTTGCTTAATAACTGCATTTTGGAAACAAGTGAATAAATCTATACTTCGATAAGGAATAAACTCTTTCATTAATGTTTTTATAATTTTGGCAATATCATAAAGAGGTGAGTTAGTGTTTGTTACTTTAACAAATGTCCTATGGTTATAGTAATTCAATCTAAAGGAGTATTGCTATTAAAGCAATTAGTTTTGATCTAGGTGGAACGTGGATAGAAGGAAGATTACTCAAAACATACATAACTAAGTTAGTGTTTGAAGTATGTACTTGTTATGATGTTATTATAGTTCCATAATAATTGTGAACGATATGCATATGAAAAGGAAGTCTAAGTAAAAATCAAATTCAAGAGGGATATAAGATTTGTCAAGTATAATGTATTTAGGTGAATTTATTATATTGGTCCTATAATAAAGTTTCTATTATAAGAGCTTTTGAAGATTATGTCTAAGTGGTCACAATAGAGCACTTGGTATAAAAGGTCAAGAAAAATAAAAAGTTCTATGATGTACATTCATCATATGCAAGTAACAAATGTTGGAATTTAGGCTACTTATGATGGGTTGATCTATAACCTAACCTAGTTAAATTAATTAATAAATAAGTAGTTAGTTGAATTAATTAATTAAAAATAATTAAATTATTATTTATTTATTTTTGAATTTTTAAAATTAAAAGTTTGGTTAATGAATTTTAAGAAATAATTATTTTTGAATAATAAAAAAACTAATCATAGAATTTTTGAAGGAATGATCATTTTTCCCTTCTTCTTTCTTACTCTCAAGAAACACAACCCAAAAAAGAAATAATGTAGAATGTTGAGAAAACTCTTTATCTCCTTTCCTTCTTTAACTATGGTACCTTCGTCGAGGATTAGAGATCAAAGTCCATATGTGATTTTGGTCTAAATTGTGTGGAACAATAAATTTGAGAAGACTAATTTCTGCACTTGTAAGTACCTAAACTTCCCTTCACAACCTAATTTACACTTTTTCCTCTTATTTTCTACGGAACCAAACTTTACAATATAATGTCCATTATGTACAAAATCAATCTCTAATTATATTTTATGATATAAGCTCAATACGATTTTGCTTCTTGAATTTGAAATTAACAACCAAAATGGTAAGTGAGGGTGATGACAAAGAATATACTTATTGATGATTGCAATAGGTTTTGGCAATGACATTTATAATTAATGGCCACAATAATGCAGTTAGAAATAATATGACATTAATTATGGTATAATAATGATAGGTAACACTAATAAAGAATTTGATAACATCAATATTCCATTAGTGATAGCAATGGAGTGTGAACAATAATATAAGGTGCATGGTCAATATTTTTATTTTTTTTAATTTTGTCAAATTAAACCTATAGAAATTTCACATTATTATAACTTAAGTTGTAATATCATTTCAATTCTTAAAATTATGAAAGTTAGTTTAACAAAAAAAAGTCAAGTTATATAGGTTGATCTACTTTGAATTAGACAAACATAATTTCAAAATTATATAGGTTGATAAAATTAAATCCAATATATTAAAATAATGAATTAAATAGACTAGTATGATAAATTCAACCTATTTTAACCTAAAAGGATCAAGATGAGAAATTTGTTAGTAGTAAGACTATAAGTTAAAAAAGCACTAATATGAGTATGTGTATTAGGTATGAGAAAATATTTTATTATATAAGGAAGGTTAGGAGAAAATATTTTATTTAATTAGGTTACTTGAATTTTTTTTTGGTATTAATCACTAAAATAATGTTTGCAAATATCGACTGAAGCTTTTGAATGATTTGCTATTGATTGTGTTTTTTTTTTTTCAATTTGCAACTTAGTTTCAAAATAACTTTCAAAAGCAAAAATTAGGATAGTAAATAGAAGTTACAATTAAAAAAAATACAATTTGCATATAAGTTCAATTGGCTAATGGAATTTTTTTTAGAGGATTTTAGTCAATTAATAGAGTTTTTTAAGAGACCTCAATCAGCTAAAATAGCTAAAAGTAGTTGGTCAGGTTAGCCAACTATTCATTTCTTTTAAATTCATTTATGTTAAAATTTATTACCATTTTTTAAATTGAAATGCACAATTTGAAGGTGTGAAAATGACTAATAAAAAACTTTGAAATTCTAACAATTTGAATGGTGTTGAATTTAAAAAAAAAAACAAGTAGATTTTCTCCTTCTTCAATATAAAAACATTTTTAAAAAAAATTATTTTTTCTTTACTTTAATATTTGAAGTATAACATCCCTAGTTTTATTAGTTGATTTCTTAAGAAACACTTTACTTAGATATTACTTCCTTTTATAAAGAATTGAGCTATGACATTTCTAATTTTATAATATCTAAATGTGGGGTTTATTATGTACAAAACCCACTATATACAAAATCTATGGGAAACTCTTCTAAAAAAAAGATTCCTTTATATCTATTGTCCACTACATCTAAAGTGGATAGATTCTAATCTACCACTTCTCAGGCTACTAACTGTAGATTATATTTGGTGTGATGCCTATAAAGGGTATGCTTACCCATAATACCACTATTTCAAATGTCAGCCTAAGGATTGTCTTTGTGAGTTGGACACATAATAAAAATATAATTCCCAATAGATAATAATAATAGTAAAAATTATGATGGCATCAACTGTATTAAGTTATAGAAATTATTTTCATGACTACAAGGCAGTTATAATAATTAAATACATAAGTCATAAGAGCATATCTCACAATAGTAAGGCATGCATAATCATGATAGGAAGATATCATCATAATACATGCATATTTATGGTATAATAATATTAACTCTACAAAAAAATATTGCTAAAAGTCCAAAAGTCACCAATAAATATTTTTATTAGTGACATTTGGTCATTGTTGGAACCTTTGTAGTAAAGGGTTTTTAGTGACAACAAAAAAATTACCACTAAACATAATATTTAATGGTAACAAAAGTCATCGATGAAACTATTTAGTGATGACAATTATTACCATAAAAGTCCCATTAATTTGATTTTTACAAAATGTCTTTGTTAAAAGGTTACTTTTAATGGTGATATTAGTTGCAGCTAAAAGTGTCCTTGCAATGATAACATAGTGTTGCCATTAAAAAAGACTTTAGTGAAAAAAACAATCACTGTTAAACGTATTTTTATTTTTAAAAAAAATTTAGTGGTGACTTTTTAAAGAGTTTTTTTTTTTACTTTTTTAAAATTTACTTATACACATTAAATTAAATAATCTGAAGTGGAGGATAGAAGTGGCAACGTTGTAGCACTGTGATGGAGGACACAGTGCTAGCCCCCCATTTTAAGAAAGGTTAAAGTTTTTCATTCCAAAGGTTGTGTGTTTTGATCCATGGGTTATATGATTGTATCTTAAGTATGATTAAGAGGTTTTTAAACTTGAGTTAGGTGGATCTTTTCCAATTTTTCATTAGTCATGAAGATGGAAATAAAAGATGAACAATAGTTCTAATTTATAGTTAACTATAAGTAAATCTAGTCAACTAATACTTACATAACCATAAGTTATGGTAGGTTTGATAATTTTTGGTATCAATCATTTATAAAAAGACTAGTTATGATATAATTGCCAAGCTTAGACTTCCTATCCCTTGGATAGAAAAGACAAAGTATTAATCATACAAATAGAAGTAATTTTAAGGAGATAAAAAAATTAAATTAGAAAATTGATAATCAAGTTTCAAAATAACATTAAAGCGATGTATAACTATAATTTGACAGAGATATCCCTTTAAAGGGCCTACTCTAATTCTTAAGGTTTGACCATTTTCTTCCTTATTACAATCATGTATAAAGACAATCTTTCAAAGTGGCAATCACTAATTTGATGTTATCATAGGCATGGAAAAAGAGAGTTTAGATTAACTTGTTGCTATGAATGTGTTGAATGCTGTGACATAAAAGAGTGGGTAGTTTGATATAAAACTTAATGCTTGTGAGCAACATAATAGGACCATATATAACTGTTAATAATACTGTCAGTATTCATTAGGACCCATATGAGTTTTGATGCTTACAATGTTGTTATATTTCCAAATGTTATCATTTGTTTTAGAATCTTCCAAAATAGAAGATGACATTTAGAAATATCACACATTCTAAGCATCAAATCACATATGAACCCCATTGAATTTTGATAGTATCATTATGGTCTTATTATGTTGATCTTAGGCACTAAGTTTTATATCAAATTGCCTACATTTTTTATGTCACGGCATTCAACACACTTACAACATAAGAGTGATATGCAAAGGATCTTAGGATTCGAGCATGCAAATAGAACACTTTAGTTGGCTTTAGTTTTGTTTCAAAACAAAATGTTAGAAATTAAAAAAAAAAAATTAAAGTGTAAAATTAGTCCTTGTTTGAATTCTAACTACAAGTGTCAACTTTTTTTCAAAGTTAATATCCATGTTAAAAGTGTGCTAAATATCCATGTTATATTATCCTAAAACCAAAAGTAAACTATATTTTTAAATTTCTTAAAAAGCAATATGGAAAAATTTTAGTAATAAAAATTAATTAAAGTTAAGGTTATAATTGCAAAAGCTTTAATATTATATGGAGAAAGACCAATTATTAGGCCAATAGTTTTAAACTTAAAAATAATGGCTTGCAAATTGGCAATAGATTTCTTGCCTTGCATCACAATTTTAAAATATTGAGCATCATAATCAATTTTTAACACCATTCTAATTTGAACTTCAAGATAGGCATCTCATAATAGAAAATATCAAACACATTCACAGCATAAAATGCCAAGGCAACAACTATAGGATACTCTAACAGGGTAGCATTTATACAAAATATAACATCATAAGAATTTCTTCCCTTACCTAACTCGTTTTACATATCATTCGTACATGAAAGCATGAATGCAATAAGAGCAAGTAATAAGGCCGCAACCGAACATCCAAAGGAGTAATCAAAAACATCACATCCAATAAATTATCTAATTTCACATTCATATTTACATGCTTCAAGAAATAACAATCTTATGTCTTACAAACGCTCATGCTACTAGCATATGCATCATGATTGTTCTTTTCTTATCTTTTAACCAACCCTTGATATAAGGCACTTAACAATCCCAATGATCAAGGAATGATAATTATATGAAGTTAATGAAGAAGAAATGTGACAAATTTGATTTGGAATATAAAAATTAAAGGCAGGCACTTTAGCAAATCATCGATTTCAAGATGAGAGGAAATCAATTGTTATAGAATATTCGTAGGAAACAAAATAAGGATGTAGAAGAAACCCATTACGTTAGAGTTAGGGCAAAAAATTTCAACCTAAGAAAAAAAAAAGATATAAAGGAAAGTTCTAAAAAGAGCAATATAATATTAATGGCAATTTTTTTTGAAAAGAGTAAAAAAAGAAAAGGTTAAAATCAAAACATGGAGAAAATGATAATCACCATGCATAGTTGTTAAGAAAAGCATTAATTTGTTTCCAATCAATAGAACTTACCTTTAATTTAATTTAGTTGCCTCTTATTCCATGTAGTGTTTTGAGTGGGTATGCTTTAATGGATCTTGTGTTCTTATCTCCCATTCTCTTCTCAAATGGAAGGAGTAGCTTTGGCGAGTAGGTGGACATTAACGGTGGTAGCATTATGGCTAAAGGTGGTCCATAGGTTGGGAGGAAAGGAGGAGACAAGGCATTCTTTCTACTTTGTCAAATGCATTTCTGAAAAGGTGGATGGGTTTTCTGAATATTTAATTGGTTTTTTTTAATAGGGTTTTTGTGATGATAAAAATTGTCATTAAATACATTTTTAGTGGTCACTTGACTTGATCATTGGCCAGGATTATGTAAAAATGGGCTAAGTCCATAAATAAAAAGGTTGAAAAATGAGGGGCCACTTGTTCATTTTGGTTATTGAGACATTTATTTCAACTATTGTTCATGCATGCATCCATTTCAAAAATTAGGTAGCATTACTTATAGTGATACCTAACTAGAGATAGACATCTAAGCATCAATAATCATAATGTCTAAAAAAATCTACCAATTAGATAGGAAATCATAATCTAACATTAGATTTGAGAGAAATAAAATCTAATCAAATCACTAATGGCAAATATTCGAGTAATCAAAGAAAATCTCAATAAACACATTTAAAATAAACAAGTGTCTAGCTACAAATATAAGAATTGATAAATGTCTTATATTACATTAAATGTCTAGCAAATGTCTCAGATTTCAAAATGGGAAAAAATCAGAAGAACTAACAAGAAGATTCAAGTAAAGAAGAATCAATATACTTGAACTTGAGAAGTTGAACCATAAAGCACAAAGAAGCATAAAGATTTGAAGATTAACACAACAATAGGCAACGTTATGGGAAGACTCACCAAGCGCTAAGTCAGGAACAAAGCTCCTTGTCATCCTCATCGTCGATGGCTATTGGCTACCTACTTGCTATAGGTAGTGGTGGTTGGTGAATGATTTAGGCGAAAAGGTGTAGAGCAAGTTTTCAATAGAGGTATTTCATGGTTGTTACAATGCAACTAGGGTAAAGGAAAAGGATAAATTGAAACTAGCTTCATTTCATTAATCATTAATATATATATATATATATATAACTAGGTCAGGCTAAAAAAAAAGCTGGAGTCTGACTTGTTTTCTAAATGGTTTTTTTTAAATAGACTATTTTTTGGACTCATATCTTTTTTTGTTGTTGGGTTGAGCTGATTGGGGTAGGTTGGGTAAGATTTTAAGCTTATGATTAGGTCTAGTGGCCATCTAAGGTCACCATTAAAAGACACTTTCAATGGCAACTTGTAAGGTCACCACTAAAGTCACTTTTAGCTATAGTAGTGTGAGGTTGCTGCTAAAAAACCTTTTAGTAGTGATCTTTCAAGATTGCCACTATTGCTTTTGACTCTTAAATTTTTTGGCTCTTAGAGAAAAAAATTGTTTTAAATGCTTTGGCTTTTTGTGGTGACAAAAATTGCCACTAAAAGTCTTTTGTAGTGAACTCATGGTTGCCATAAAAGCCTTTTTTAGTTGTGACAATTTTATTGCCATAAAATACTTTTAGTGGTGATAGTTTGTTGCCACTAAAAGTCTCTTATGGTAATTATGAGTTTTTGCCATGAAAGTGCCTTTTTGTGACAACAATTTTGTCACGACAAAAAAATTTTGCCATGCGACTTATCATATATGGCCACTAAAAGGTATGTTATATGACATTTTTGTTGTTACAAAAAATTTTTAGTGACTTTTTTTTCTATTGCAACTAAAAGTGTTGGTAAAATTAGATATGTTTTTTTAGCAACAACTCTTAGTGGTGATTAAAAATAATCGTCACTAAAAGTGCACTTTTATTGATAATTTTTTTTAGTTGCTAACTTTTAGTGACGATTTTTTTTAGTTGCTACTTAAAAAGTTTTTTTTTTTTTGGTGTAATGTCATAAGCTTGCATGCGCATGGTAAAATGATATCATCTTAAATTGCATGCGTACCCATGGTAGAAATATCATCTCATAAGGCATGCATACCCATGGCGAAAATATATCATCACATAATGCATTCATACTTATGACAAAATAATATCTTTATCTTTATCATTATCATTTTTTCTAAAATATATTTGTTAGTTTTTTGTTATCTTTATGAACTAGAACCAAATTCTTAAATACTTTATTCTAACTAAAGTGTCTCCTAGATAGATTTATAATTGGAGAATCAAGTATTCAAATGTTATTTCCTTTTAAAATTTTTTCTTTTAAGGATTATCCTTCCTAGTTCCCAAGATCACTATTTTTTATAACTTTCTTTTTAAGGATCATTTATTACTTCACATTACTTTGCCTTGACTACTTTTTCATAACTTTCTTTATCTCTCTTGTAAATAGTCTAAAAACAAAATTTCTTTTGGATCACGTCCCTTGTGAGAGTTATTTCCCACACTTTTCATAGACAGCTATAGAAGAACAGTCTATACTTATAATCAAATTTAACTCACATAAATGTAATCAAATATTCAAGCATAACTCAAGAAAATCCTTTAAAACAAAAGATATGAAAAATTTAGCATATGATTAATTTGCAATAATCTATCATGGATATCATATGTCAATTTGGATATTTAATAATAAAAGGTATAACTTATTGAACTTATTAACTTGATTATGCATGCAAAATTTTAAATAAATATTTCGCTTGCATGATCGACTATATTCGTGAATTAAAATACCAAAATATTTTAGTAGTAGAATACTAAAAGAAAAAGGGTTGTGATTTCTACATAAATGACATAATTAATTTGAACACAATCACTTTAATTTAAGCATTTAAAATTCTAAATTAATTCAAAGTATTATTATTGCATGATTATCTTGATAAAATATTAATAACAAGATATTACGAGACGAAAATTCTAAATTAATTTAAATATAAAAAATACTATAGTTACACTATAATCATGAATTCAAATGCTGAAAAGATATCTTAATTAGTAACAAATGCTAATAAAATGGCTGTTATTTTTTTTTCTTTTATCTTTTTTTCTTTCTTTTCCTCTTCTTACTCTCTTCTCTTTTTATTTTTTATTTTCCTCTCTTTCTTTTTGAGCGAAAACTGCCTGTGCAAAGTGAGGAATACGACCAACCATATATATAGTAGAAGGGAGAGGGAAATCTTTTCATAAAATTACGCCCAAGTATGCATCTTCCTTGCTAAGTCATCTTGTATAGGAGTTAAACTAGTGATATCCTTGCCTTAAATGCAGAAGGTAACGTGGGAGGAGGGGCAGGTGATAATTCCATGCCTTATCTAATGCCTTATGTCATATGGCTTGGTGGATGAAATATAAAGTGGACGTGTGGTATCTTAATGATCAAGGGAATTTTTGTCGTGACTAAAAATTTTGTTAAAATGAGTAATAATACTTTAATGACAATTTGATGAAGTCATTACTAAATATATACTTTTAATGATGATTTTTTTAATTGTCATTAAAAATTGTTACTAATTTTTTCTATTCTTTTATTTTTTATAGTAAAAATTATGGATTTTTACAATTTATTTCCGATTGTGGCGTCATTTTGAAGATAGATGGTGTTAAGCATGTGAATGTTTTCCTTCACCAATCTTGTTTCACATATTGATCTAATAATATTTTAAAATATTTAATTATATAATACGATGCCTTGTCACATATTCGCAAGCATTAGGGTTTATTAGATATACATATACATAGACATGATTTCATTAGATTTTAAATTCTTGATAGCTCAGTTACAAATTTTTATAACTAAACCAAGGTTTCTTATTGGTAAATTTGACATAATTAGTGCATCTAAAATTCTTAATTGAAATATTTTTTTCCCATGTAAATTTTACCCACATCTATTTATTTCTATTAAGTTACTTTTAATTTTACTAAATAATAAATATTTAATTATATAATTATTTAGCACATTCTCTTAAATAAATATATGAACTAAGCAAAAAATTGTTATAAAATCAAATAAAAACATGTATTAAAATTTTAACAAATATATCACAAAATTTACATAATTCATATGAGGCATCCTAATTTAATTTATTTCACATAATTATAATTAATATATTCTTCATATATATAATTAGAGGAAGATGTTACATGAAGCCTTTCTTCTCTCTTTTTTTTCTTCATCTTCTTCATCTATTGGAAGCTCTCTCTTCATCTCCTGTTTGCAAATCTCTCAAGCTCTCGTTCTGACTTAGTAAAATTTTTTAAGCTCTTGTTTTGATTCGTCTTCTCTTTTTTTTTTTTTTTAATCTTTGTATGCTAATTTCTTTTTATCAAATTTTCACATTCTATTTTTATCTTTTTCTTGTTTTATTTTTATTTCTTCAATTCGACTGTTCTCTTTCATTAATTTGTTAAGGTAAATGTGTAACATGCATTCTCTTCTCTAATCTTTTGTTTTCATTTTCCGTCACCATTTCTTTTATTTATTTATTTATTTTCACATATGTTCCTAGAAATTTACGGAAATGTAGGAAGATAAAGAATACCTACTGCAGGAGAACTTTAATACAAAAAGAAGGAGGAAAAATGAATTGTAGAGAATGAGATAAAATTTAAAAACAGAAAATAACTATATAATTGAAAAAAAATATAAAACAAAAACGAGAGAGGACAAAAATTTAAAAATATTATTAATTAATTACAATAAATATAAATTTTTAATCAGTTATCATTATGTAGAAATAATTAGTAATAAAAATTATCTAATTTTGAAATACAAATATAATTATAAATAAAAAAGAAAATATTTTTCTTAAAAAAAAAAACAACGACTAAAAATTGGTCAGACTATCTTACCAATTTCAGCCATTTCTCATTTTTCTTAAATCTAATTAAATTTTAAAAAACTTGCATCTAAAAATCTATATCATATAAAATTTATAATGGAGGATTATACAAATTAAAATTATTATTAAAAATTATCATTACTATCAAATTTTAAAAAATTTATTACTAATTTTGAAAAATTTATTATTGAGTATAAGAAAATACTAAATTTTTTAACATCCAATTTCCTAAAACTAATAATAACATCTTTAAAACTTGACAGTAATAATGATTTTGAAAAATAATTTTAATTTTTAAAGTATTTCATTGTAAATTTTATATAATATAAGTTTTTGAATGTAATTTTTTTAAAATTTTTATTAAATCAACTAAAAGTTGCAAAGAGTCAGAGAAAGCCGGATGCATCTTACGGATATTGAAAACTACTATTTCACTATCGTAAATCAGTTGATAAGCAATTATCGACTAGTAAAATTAACTGATGGTGCGATTGCTTTTTCAGTTAGAAATAATTTTTTTAATTGAATTTGTAATTTTTAAAATATTTCAATCGATATTTTGACGTTTTGTCGTAGTAAATTTACTAGGAGGAATAGTAATCTTTAAAAGAACAAATGTGTTTTGTAGTAATACATATATATTGATTTAATATTAGTTATATTATGTAAGTGAAAAAAAAGGAGAGAACATTTAATTTAATTATCCTATTCAAATATTTTTTGTTATTAATTTATTACTTGAATTATATGAGGTAGTTTTTAAAATATTAAATATGAGACTAAACTTAAAAAAAAAAAAATCAAAGTTGAATAGAAAGAAGTGAAGGCCGTGACGGGAGTCGTTTCATAAAAAAGAAAAGTCAAGGCGTTCAGTAGCCTTAACCAATTATTAATAAGTTCCACACGCATGTCTACTATTGTTCATGTATAAGAGGATAGGAATAATTGGGCTGAGAATTAGAGCTGATTCATTCAGCATTCTAGCTTCTGAATATCAGACATGCAGAAAAGCCTTCGAGCTTCTCTCTTATTTCTCTGCTTTCTCTTACTATGCCATACGGGAAGACCCTCCATGGCCAGAGAGGAAATTCCTGTTCCAGTAGGGGTCATTCTTGATTTGAATTCATCACTTGGGGCTATGGCTCTCAGCTGCATAAGGATGGGACTCATGGATTTTTATTCCCACAATGCTCACTATGCAACTAGGCTCGCCCTCCAAATTAGGGATTCTCAAAATGATGTCGTTACAGCAGCTTCTGCAGGTAAAAACTCCTGTTATATATTTTTAATCTTTGGATTCTTTTTTTATTTTCCCCCCTCTCTCTCTCTCTCTCTCTCTCTCTCTCTCTCTCTCTCTCTCTCTCTTGGATAAATAATAGTATTATTATAATACTTCTCCATATAGCTTATATAATTTTCCAAGTAAATTATGTTGATTTTTTTTTTAAGATTAAATTCCCATGTTCTAGTAAGCATTTAGTCATTGTTACCTTTCTGCAACTTCAGTCTTCTCTCTCTTCTCCGTCTCTCTTTTTCTCTCTCCTGTAAAATTCGAAATTGGAAAGAAACAAAAGCATTCACTTGCAAATAATCAAACACGAGGGGCAAAGTGCAGCACAATTTGTTCGCCTCTGAAACTCGAACCCTTCTTCCAATCCGTAGAGACAAAACAAGAGAGTGAAGCAGAGGGTGTGGATTCATTCTCTCTCACTGGGGCTCATCAAGCTCTCACCAGTCCTAATCACGAATCATGGCTGAGTCATGCCGACCAATCCACCCCATCGATCCGAAAAGGGGAAAGAAAGATAACAATAGTTGGACCAAAGAAAGCCCATAGACCGAAGTAAGAAAATGGAAATAAGGATCGATTTATTAATGATGGATCGATCTTAAGTGACCTTTTCCTAAGAAAGTAAAGAATTAAAGTATAATAAATTATAATTGACCGAGTTAAGACCAAGTTAATCTACCAGTTAAAGTCATGCCAAATCCAAGCACACAACTCATCAGTTAAAGTCAATTAGGTCTCTTGCTAGGCTCCAATACCTATATGCTACAATACTAAAAATTAATAAATCAAATATTACAGTATAAAAATTTATCCCCATATATTATATTTTGTTTGAACTTGATAGCACGGAATTAAAAAATTTTAATTACATACTTGGTGGCACAACTACGAGTTTCAAATTTGATGGATATGTCATTAAGTCTTTTATTATTCGAGAGCACATTCAAGCGGGTTAGCTTTCTTTTTATAAGCAAATTAGAAGGTGTGACCTCTAAAATAAGGGGCTCGCCCTTTTCTTTTTAAATATTATGTTGGAGGAATGCAAATTATGCCCCCCTTTTCCATCTGTCACTGACATGGAGGTGGTTTCATTAATTTCAGTCATAGTGTCATCAATATCCTTTTTTTGAAAAAGGAAAAATCAGTTATATGGGGCTTGTTTAAAATTATTTTTGTTTTAATGTTCTTAAAACAGATATTTTTTAAAATAAATTTTGAGAATAAAAAAATAAAAAAATCTGTTTGAATCATTATTCTGAAAAGTAGTTATTTTTTATTTTTTTTTTATTGTACAGAACAAAAATTACAAAACATCAAAAACATATTCTGATTTTTCTGTTTCTAAAAACAAAATTTTGTTTTTTTGTTTTATAAAACACTTCATTAAAAACATATTATCAAACAAGTTTTTTAATTTTTTTATTCTTAAAAACAAAAAATTGTTCTAAAAATAAGAAACCCAATAGCCCATAGAATCTGAGTTTATAAGAAATATAGCATCTGCACCTAATGCTTTTAACATTGTAGGATTTAACTAATTATATTTTTTTATTGCACCTAGCTCAAATCTCATCTCTTGATATCTCAACTGAACTTATTTTTAGCAATAAGGATTAATTGATTTTATAGTTTAAAATATATCTTACAAAAAATGTGTTTCTTAAAAATTTTATTTTTTATGTTAATTATTTTGAATTAAAAATAGTACACTAATTTATTCTAAAATTTCAATTCATTGATAACAATATTTATGTTGATTAAATATATATTTACTACACATATTGTTGAAATTAAATATTGTTAATATAGTCTTTTAATTGGTAAGTCTTCTTAAAAGCAAATATTTTGTGAATTTTTTAATAATTATTTATTTTTCATTAAATGATTTTGAAATTTACTAAATTTAGAAAGTATACTTTGAGGATATTTACTAAATTTAGTAAATTTACTAAATGATTTTGAGGATATTTTAATTAAAATAAGTTTAGTTGTAGTATATTTTTCTCTTTAAGGAAAGGCTATATAATTTTTTATTGTAGATGATGGACCATGTAATTAAACCACCTTTTAGGAGAAGAATTAATTTGTCCTACATTTTTAAATTGCAATTTGTATACTGTGTTCAAAACCTAAAGAAAACTTTTCATGAGTATATAAAAAAAGTGAGATGTGAAAATTGAGAAGAAATTAAAGTATTTTATCATTATTATTATTATTATTATTATTATTATTATTATTATTATTATTTCCTACATACTTGGTTATCAATATAACATTATTTTAATTTTTTATACTTTATTCATGGCATTAAACAGCTTTGGATTTGACAAAGAATGAAAAGATCCACGCAATCATGGGACCCCAAAATTTAGAACAAGCAAGGTTTGTAGCAGAAGTTGGGACCAAAGCTCAAGTGCCCATTATTTCGATTTCTGTAATAGGTCCCTCTCTTTTCCCAACACAAAGTGATTGCTCTCAGTTCAAGGCTATAGCTGCCATTATTGAAGCTTATGGATGGCACGAAGTCATCCCCATCTATGAAGAGACAGAATATGGCAATGATCTAATCCCATGTCTCACAGATGCCTTGAAAGAAATGGACACACGAATGCCTTATAGATGTGCCATTGATCCACATTTTGAAGAAGTTGAAATTTCGAAGGAGATTGACAAGTTGAAAGGTTTACAAACACAAGTATTTCTTGTTCATTTGACCATTGATCTTGGGTCAAAAATTTTTAAACTAGCAAATAAAGCAGGGATGATGAGTGAAGGATATGCTTGGATGGTTACCGAAGGGCTATCTACTCTGATAGATCCTTCCGTTCTAAAAGTGATGGGTTACATGCAAGGTGTATTGGGAGTGAGGTCAATGGTAAGAAAAACAAAAGAGCTTGTGGACTTCAAGAGAAGATGGAAAGTTGAGTCCAACAATACTATCTTAACCCTCTTTGGGTTGTGGACTTATGACACAATTCAAATGTTGGCTAATGCAGTAGAGAAAGCTAAGATAGTGAATTTTACCTTCCAAAAGCCAAATATTACTAATAAAAATACAATTGATCTTGTAAATGTAAGAATGTATAAAACAGGCTCGAGACTTCTCTACACAATTTTGACTACTAAATTCAAAGGCATTTTAGGGGATTTCAATTGGATTAATGGACAGCTAAAACCATCAGTACTTGACGTATTCAACATAATAGGACATAACGAGAGGATTATTGGATATTGGAGCTCACAAAGAGGACTTTTTAGAAATTTGGGTGAATTTGATAAGCCAGTTGGTAAAGAGAAATTGAAGCAACCAATATGGCCAGGTGACACGATAAAGAAACCACCAAAGTTGAGAATTGGTGTCCCTATAAAAAAAGGTTTTACTGAATCATTTGTGAAAGTAAAATGGCAATCTCAAAATGTTACAACAGAAGTTTCTGGTTTTGCTATTGATTTGTTTTCAGAAGTGGTAAAAGTTTTACCCTTTCCCTTTTCTTATGACTTTGTTCCCTTGGGGAAGAAAAATAAAGTGACTGTTGGGATCTATGATGACCTTCTTTGTCAAATTAAAGAGAAGGTAAGTCTTTGTTGATTTTTTTTTGGTTATCTTGTTCAATTATTTACAATTACATGATATTTTTTTACTTTTGCACATGATATTTGTCTCATTATTTATCAATGAACATATATATAGCTAGAAAGTTATTTCTAACACTGACTTCAAGTCTACAAATGTTACAGTAGCTTGATGCAATAGTTGGAGACATTACAATTTTAGTGAATCGCACAAAATGTGTTGATTTTACATTGCCATATACAGAATCAAGTGTGTCAATGGTGGTTTTAATGGGGCCTAAAGTTGGTTCATGGGAACTCTTAAAACCTTTTGATAAGTCACTTTGGTTAATTCTTGGCATTATTTTTTGGGCTGCAACTGCTATTATAATTGGATTAGAAGCTTTTAAGAGAGCTGAGAGCAAGGAGGTCAGAAGAAAAAAATTTGCTGAATTATTGTCCTTTCCCTTCTCTGTTTACACTCGCGGTGAGTCCTCTAAACTTTAGAGTACAAACATTATATCTTACATTTCAATTTATAGACCCAAGTACTTAAACATACACAAACTTGATTGTTACCCTTTTAACTATGTTTTACCATGTTTAATGGTTCCAGAAAGTAAGGATTGGAAGAGCAATCTGTCAAAATGGGTGGCATTGATATTCTCATTCTTATTTGTAATGGTAGTACAAATTTACACTGCAAATTTAACTTCAATATTAACGGAAGGGACAATGCCCAAGCCTTCATTCAAAGATGTTGCAGAGATTAAAAGGAACAACTACTCTGTGGGATACCAAAGGGAATCATTCGTGAAAGGGCTTCTTATGGAACATTTAGGATTAGAAGAGTCTCAGTTGAAGGCTTATGACACTCCTGAGGATTATCACCAAGGACTATCACGTGGAATCAAAGATGGAGGTGTAGCTGCTATATTTGATGAAATCCCTTTTATTATGCTCTTCCTCTCTAAATATGGCTTTGATCAATACACGATGGTTGGACCAAAATACCAAACAGACGGATTCGGCTTTGTGAGTCTCTCTCTAATTAAAAAGTCATATAAATGTATCTCGCCACTGAAGCACTCACACATTGAGTTTTTATTGGGCCGGTGTACTGTCATTTTTTATATATGCATCTAATAATTTCTTTCATTTGATTGATAATTTTGATGAAGTTGTATATATCTTATTTTTCAGGCATTCCCACGAAGATCTGGTCTACTCCCTTACATTTCGGATGCAATTTTAAATGTCACTCAAGATATACAAAAACTTGAAAGCATTAAGAAAAAGTACTCCTTAAGCACCCCCATCCCATCTGAATGCCAGAGTGCCTCAAATACTCGAAGTTTGACCATGACGGACTTCTCTGGTTTTTTACAAATATTAGCATACATAATATGTGCCTTAGGAATCATTGTTTTTGTCAGATTCATAATAACCACGTGTTTAGGTGGGCAATTAACTTGTTCTTGTCTTCCAGAACAGGGAAGTCCAGGAACGGCAGGAGCTTCTCCTACTCCAAATGAAGACATATACCAGATAATTTCTCCTAATCCTAATGCTACTGTTGGAGATGATTTACAAAACATAAGGGAGCATGTTAGGGAGCCTTTTATCCCATATTGAATATATAAAAGACTCTTTTAAGTCCTTATAAATAACATTTTCCCATCGCGTAGAATGTAAGTATATTTTACGTTTCTGCTATCTTGTAGAATGTAGAATGTAAATATATTTTAGAATGTAAGTTGACTTCTATTCTAATTATCAAAATATTCAAAGGCCGCTTGTAATTTAAAAATTAGAGATTTTTTAACCGTTGAAGTATTTGTTCAACTAAACATTAACGTTACTAGTCAGTGCATAACCCGTGCCGATGCACGAGGTGTTCAAATTTTTTTTATCTTGATATTTATTTTAAAGGCCTAATAACAAAATTTGATGCTAAACTTATTAATTATCCTTATACAAAAATTATTTATATTTTATGATCGTATTTTTAAGCATATATAGATATATATAATTTTTTAAAATTAGTCTTGATTTTATAGAGCATTCTAAATGCATACAATTATTTTTGAAATTAATAAATTTATCTAATATAGATATAACCATAGAGTAACCCAATAAATTGCTTGACATGACTATTTCCCCATATAACAAATCCAAACTTAATATTTTTAAGAAAAAAAAATTGTTAAGAAATAACCTTATAAACATTACATTTATTGGTTATTTTTAAGATCGTAACTATTCAAAATCACTTGTATATGAAATGGTCCATAATGGAGCATTAGACAGACAGCAAGAAAATGATTTCAACAACTATAACTAAAGTAATAATGTTGATATCCAAAGGCATAACAAATATCTTATCTAATTTGTATAGTCATTCTAGTCCAAATAAGATTAATTCATTGACAGCGTTAATACAATTAGAACTCAATAACGAAAGATTTAGAATCTAAAATTAAAGAACCATAAGAATCTTGTATCAAGATATCATCAAATGAATTAGAGGTGAAAGAGAAAGATGGCGGAACTCTTCACCATGCAAATGATAAACCAAATTGTAAATGAAGTTTCACACATCAATTTTCAACCAAAATACTTCAAGCTTGATGAAAAATATGTAAATCTCATCAAATAAGAAGTATAATAAAGAACCACCTTTCCTCCAAAAACATTTTCTATTGATAACACTGTCACTCCTCACATAATTTGCCTCGTGAAGTAAGATTATATTGATGAATTCAACAATGTTTAAATTGAGGGTAGTCGGTAAGCAATTATTTCATGAGAAAATTTCCATTATAACCTGCTGATAACTCAATTGGTATCGGTCACATTTAGAATTATTTTTAAGAATGTATTAAAATAGCAAACCTGGCTATGTATGCTAACATGTTTAACTATGAAACACAAGTACCCATAAAATAAATCTGAAATTAAGTCCCACATTCATAGTTAACTCCATCCAAAGTAAAAATTTCTTTGGCACATTTCATCCGTGTCCCAATCAGCTTAACTCTTTGATGCTTGCTTTTCTTTTGCCTTATGGATCTTCAATACCTTCTTCAAAATCTTTTGCTCTTTAGCCATGCTCTTTACCCAGAAAAGCATGAATTATCCTATACTGAGACGATAAAAACCTTAAAGTTACTTTCATTAAGGGGGGAAAAAGCATAAATAATGATTTCTTAAGCAAATACCTTTCTTTGACAGCTTCTCCAAAGGCCCTATTAACTGTTCGATGGTTCCAAGGCAATCTAGACCTCTTGTATTCAGCAGGTCTCAAGAGGGGAATCTAAGATTAAATCAGGATCAGAAAAGATCATGATAGCACATGGCACAGTAATCTCCATTGTCACTTGATACAGGCAGACAGAAAGCTAAAAAACTTCAAAGCTTAACTTCTTCAACACCAGAGACAGTGAAGGGAAGAGTGGCTAAAGAACAATGTTTGCTTTCATAACATGCACCTTAGCATTTTTACAAACATTAGATTGTTTGTTACTTTTATGACTACCACCAATAACAGAAAACAAAATAGACTTATACTACTCATCAAAATTCTCCTCCACCAGCATACCACATTTACTTCAATAAGATGAATCTTCAAAAATAATTGCTGCCTCTCCCTTCCCTTCTCCCCTCACTCAACCTACCCTCTTGCTCTAAGGAAGTTGCTAAAACCTGGTATGCACAAGTAACCTATCCCAAATAACCAATAAAACATGTAGTAAATAAGCCAAGGACTCAAAACTGATCACCTGAAGGGTAATAAAATTAGGAAGGAAAGATATAGCAGGTAGAAAGCAGACGCATATACCCAAGAAAGAAAATAAGTTCCGGTTAACTGGATAAGCCATCATGCAAAGCAAGATTAATAGGACATCAATTTTTTTCATATATCTCTCCACATGTATAATCCTTCTATCACAAAAGGATCAATTTCATCTCTTCTTTTTGTGGAATTCTTCATCAAGTCATGAAAAGATACTGTGCATCCAAGTCAGCTATGAGCAAAGTTATTTAAACAAAAAAAACAGATCACGCAGATTCTACTTCATGTAATGCTTGACCTTATACTTCAAAGCATGTCATTAAACTCCATCCATTCAGCAAAGCATAAATTGCATACAACTTCACCACATCTTCTATATAATTTAGAATGCATATATACCTCATGGATCCTTTTCCCAGTAATAGAGCACTTTGGTCCACTTGCTCTCTTTTCCGTGCTTTGATACACCAACATTGGCCCTAAAAAATCATTTCCAGAAGTTTAAGACCAAACAGCATTAAGAATCAAAACACAAATTAATGGCTTAGAGAGTCATAAATTTGAAGGAATCAAAACAGCATTAGAGTAAGCTATAATGCAAACAACAAACATTTGAAGGAATTAATTCACAAATTTGTCAATTGAGCTAACTGTAAACAACATTTTAATAGCGTGCCTTATTAGTGTTTTTGTTTGAGAGGCATTTGAATGTACTTTTTGCATAGAAAAACTACACTTTACATTAGTGAATAAATTCAAAGTCATCTATTATCTAGCAAATCTGAATAACCCAAGCATAAGACACAGGATATGCAATATCTGTTAGGAATGATGACAATAAGAAATTCTGATGTGAAAATTTTCACCATAGCTTAATCCCTTTATTAGGAAGAAATTTTCATTTGTAGCAATAAAAAAGTCACATTCAAATTCAACAATCAACATAGGGCAAAGTTCATCAATCACAAATTTTATCTATTACCTCCCTCATGATTTGAACAGCTCAATCACGGTGAGATTGTTCGTGATTTACAGATTCCATCATGCCATCCCAAAAATCCTTCTCCATTGTCTGTTTATTTTCCCCTGAAAAGATAAAGTCGCAGTAAATCAGAACTCAAAATCCTATAGATTGCCAAAAGAATGACTTATTGAATCTAGACATAAACATTCTCAAAGGCCAGAATCTCTAATTCATCTAGAATAAACCAACAGACCTTATTTTGAGAATATAAATGCTGACCTGATTTTCTTCATCTGTATTAAAAATCTATTAGATTTTGTCCATAGGTATAAAAATTTTCTTGTGAAATGACTCAGCAGTACATAAAAGAGCAAGGAGTAGGATTTAATTGTGTAATAGACACAGATCATGAACTGCTGAGCTCAAGTAGTTAACATTTTTTCCCTTTTATATGAACAAAATGTCATTCTCCACATATTTTGGCAACTATCTAGAGGCACATAAGTTCAATTTAAGTTAGAGAACCAAAACCATTAAAAGGGTTTTCAGGACATACAGAATCAATAGCAGGAACTTAACTATAAATATTCTCTAGGTTCTCAATAGCAACATATTCTCCTCTGAAAGCTTAAATATATTCTTTTTCCTATCAATTATTTTCATGCTTCCATTAGGTTGCCATTCTCCAATATCCCCTCTTGAATTGATTAATTATGAAAAAGATTTGACAGAGCAATCTACTTAACAGAGTATCTAAACTTCAACTTTGGTAAACATGAATGAACTAACCCATATGGGACCATCCATCAACCATAACCTCCTTTGTGAGGTCTTCACTTTTGTAGTACCCTGAAAATGAGGTACTTCCCCTTACCCAAATTTCTCCTCTTTTATTTGCTAGAAACATATGTCAGAAATGAAGTGAAATGTTAGTAACAAACATATGCCAGAATCAACATACATAATAGAGAAAATAGTGAATGAATTTTAATAAAACAATAAAATTGAAAGATTAAGCACTGAAAATTCAAAGATAAAAAAATTTTTATTTATGGAAAATTAAGCATTGCAAAAACTGTATCAAAGGAAACTAACACCTTATAATTAAATAAACAAGCAAGTGCAAAAGGAAACTCTTGTCATCCAATAATTCAAATAAGTAAAGGGTTTGTGTTAAGTGCATCCAGTGACCTTCCATATGCTTGAGTGTTTTTAGCACTTTTTCACTTGACTTGAATTTTGGAAGTTATGAAAAAAAATGAAGCTTAATCATTTACTGCAGTAAATCAAGTTTTCAAAAAGGCCATTAGAACCCGGTTCAGTGCTAAAATTAACGCTTTTTATCGTGGCAGCTACATTATAATCACCACCCTAGATCCGGATGCGCAAAACACCTCCGAAGCTCCACTTTCTAATTTCCACAACCAGGACATCATCGAAAACGAAAGAGTCGAAAAGAGACAGAATCGTAATATTATAGAATCTACAATAACGTAGATCCGATCAACGAAATCTCAAATAAAAAACGAAACATTTGAACAATCAAAAGGCAATCCATGAGAGAAGTTTACATTTCTAAGAATGGCAAAGTAAGTTTAAAAAAGGAAAAAAAAAAAAAGCTTAGCTGGGACCTTAACAATCAATGTGTAACCGTTGGTTCCCGGTTTCAGTTGATGCACTTTGACCTTCCTCTTTGCGGGTCTGTTCGCAGTACCTCCATGCTGATTCGATGCCATTGATTCCAATCCCCAGATTTCAGTGTTTTCCTTTCACCGATTCACAAACACTCTTCACCGATTCAATGCCTTCCCCACACTGAAGCGCACTATTGCTTCAGTTCCTGCCGATTCTGAACCTAGAAAACAAAGAACCCACACCAAATCAGACATGCACACTAAGCAAACAACGGAAAATCGAACAAAGGTAAGAGTGTACTTTAACAAATAGCTCACATGAGAAGGTTGGTTGAGAGTCTTAGTATAGCACCGGCTCTCGTTCGAGTACAACCTTGGCTGCAGTGACTGGAGTCGCAGCTGCAAGGGCACCCAGATGTGCCCGGTTGGGGCCGGTAATCTGTTTCCGTTAATTTTGAGTAACCTTTATTATATCTTTTTAATTATTATTTAACAGTATTTTATTATTTTTTAAAATAAAAATAAAAATAAAGATTATTTTTATCTTTTAAATATATATTTTTTTATTTTCTTACATATTTTTATTTTATGTATTAAATAAATCTTCAAAATATAGTAGCAAAATCTGTACGCAGCGTCTTTAAATTTTTAAAAAAATGAAATAAAAGAAAAAAATGTAGAATTTTTCATACAAGGAATACATATGATCTCATCTAATAACATTTATATAACTGCCACTAGTGGTATCACAATGTGTCAATATTTTTTTACTTTGGTTGACCTGTCCATATCGGTTTCCCAACCGGAATTCTAAAATAAATATTTGAATAAAAATCAAATTAAAATTAACGTTTTTTTTATATTTGTAAAAAAATAAAATGACCGTAAAAACTAAAAATTAGTTTTTTTGTGTGTTAATTAGTACGGATTTTATGTGTTAATTTTATATTAGCATATGTCAATTATTAAAGTAATTAATAGATTATTTTAATAATATTAAATATTTTTTATGGACAACGTACCCAAATTAAGGGTTAGTAAATCTGTTAAAAAAATAATATACATAATAGATCATTCTTTATGCTAAAAAATATATTTACAATCGATGTTAAAAATTTTAGAGGTGCACGTTGAGCTTGGAGGCCTAGCGTCACTTGACAAAGTCGAATTGGATTGGATTGGGTGAAAAAAAAAAACGTGTTTGGCCCAACTCTGAAGATCATATTGATCTAATTCTACTTGAAATTTACATAAAATATCAAAAAAAAAATTTATAAAATTAGGCGCAACTCCAAGCAATGGACATCAATTCTAAAACCCATATTGATCCGATTCTATTTAAAATTTAAATCAAAAAGTATTTTATATAAGGACTACTATAAAAATTTTCTAAAATAGGGCAAAGTCCAATCCAAGCAATAGGCATTAGTTTTAAAACTTATTTAAAATTGAGACGGATATTGGATTAGCTCAAAACTCATCTCAACCCGGTCTAACCCACATTTATCTCTAAAAAATTTTAAATACAACCTTCAAAATTTGTTGTTGACTATTTGGTTTCCTAACTGCAACAGGGAATTCCGTTGTGTGTAAATTCCAGCTTTTGAAGGCTTATGCTATAGTTTTTAAAAGTAGACCAAAGTCATAGCCAACTAAGACAGACAAAAATTTTTATTTGGACAATAGTTAGATGAAGATTTGGTTAAAAGGGGACTAAAACCTGGTTTGTAGAGTGTAGTCGTTCGGTTTGTGTAGAGGGTAGACCAGGAGCAGTTGGTTTCCAAGTTTCAGTGCAAAATCGCGGCAAATAGAGACATTTTTTGTGTTTTCATTGAGGAACAACGTGGTGTTGACGATGATTTTAGGTTGAATTTCTAAATGAGAGACTGCGCTTTTGTTTTCATTTGCTGAGGGTGGGCCAAGGGTTGAATATGGAAAAGAGCATATGGGAGACATATATTAATGTTTACTCAGAGGAAAGTTTGTTACGCTAATTAAAAAATTGTTGCTTAAACAAATATACAAATTGACTGGCAAAAATAATGAGCTTTGTATACTTTGCATGAATTGAAAATGTAGTAGTTGGTTGATTTAAAGAATAAAATCTACTGAAGGATTAAAGTGAAGATCTAGTTATTATTTGCAAGTATTTAGGCAAAATAATAAAGTTAATGATAATGCATTTAAATATATAGAATTAATTTTACCTGTAATTTGATATCAAAGTTATAGGTCGAAAAACATTGGCTATTGATTTATAGCAGAATTTTGTGGTTTTGATCGTCAAAATATAGACCATATATGTACTATCACATGCAAAATAGTTTTTATATGAAGATTGCAGACAGGGAGCCTGTGGTTAGTAAAAAGTAGAGTGAGTCATGGATCAATGTTTAGTTAATTTAATATTGAAAAAAAAATTATTAGAAAGTGGAGACTGAGTTGTGAAGGCTCTCTTTTAAGGATTATTTATTTAATCAATTGGAACACATGATTGCCAATGTCTAAAAAAACTAAGATTTGATTAAAAAAATATAGGTATTAGAATTTTTAGTGGTATTAATTAAGGTGAACATGTTTATGTAACTATTATTTTCTTTGACTAAAATAGAAAAAGAAAAATGTTCATTTCCTTAAAAGAAAACTTAGTATCAATATGCAAATATTGACATTTGTTTAGAAGAAATCAGATAGACGCACTAAAGTGCTGCGAGAAGTGTAGGATGAATAAGCACTCGTGTTGGCATTTAGGTGGGAAGCTTGTATACCAAGGGAAAAGGTAGCAAGCAAGGGACCTAAATGCCCTATTACTAGAAAAAGGATTGAAAGGTTATGCTACACTATTTCCAAGATATTAGCATTTAGTGTTCTTAAAAAATTGATGTTTGAAGCCAAGTGTCACAACCCATTCAAAAGGAGTAACATGAAGGAGGTTTTACAGTGTCTAAAATCTTCCCGGAACCTTTTAGAATATTTCAAAGAAGACTAGAATATTCTTAAACCTCGAAAAACCTTAAAGAATCTAGAAGTTTCTAGAATTATGTACATAAATATCTTATATAAATATCTCATAGAATGTTTTAAAATTTAATATAGGTCGTTGGATGTAATTGATCATAACCGTCCATTAAGGAGATAGGAAAGTTCTAAAACAAGGGGGAAGTCTATAAATACCCCCACATCCTCATTTTTAACCAACCAAGAAATTATGTAATATAAGTGTTCTCTTTAAGTTCTCTCTCTAACTCTCTAACTCTCTAACTTACTCATCTTGCTATTTGAAGGTTCGACTAACTTAGCCAAGATCAAGGGAATTGATCAAGCTAAGGCCGACACGGTTAAGAATTGGGAGAAAAGTTCCAAGATTGTGACAACGTAGTATCAGAGCTTTGGTTCGAGAAAACCTAGTTCTATCGTTGGTTCGAAGGAGCCATATTTGCAAGCAAGGATGTCTGGTACAACCAACAAAGTTGCTATTCGTGTGGAAAGAAAGGGAAGGAAGTCCCAACCACTGCACGAAGGAGGCAAGAAAGGGCGAGGCTCTAGCAAGGTATGTGCTGAGGACTTTTCTACCTTGTCCATGAAAGTCTCTGCACTAGAGGATGCCATGCTGGAGATGGCTTCTAGGGTGGAGAAAGTTGAAGGCGACTTGAGTACTCTCGAGGCTCATTCTCTTGAAGAACTTGAGAGTCTAAAGACAAGCGTGGATGCCTTGCACAATGCTGAGGAGCAACGTGCTGAATCCATGCAATCATTGGAGGGAGCGGTGATGGATGTCATCACTGTTATGTAAAATCAATTAAATTCCTTTAAGGCTTCATTAGAAAGCCAAGGGAGGAATCCATTGGTGGCTGGTACCAGTGGACCAAGGGAAGTAAGGTTGGATCTTCCCAAACCGAAGGAGTTCAAGGGAGTACGCAATGCCAAGGAAGGGGAGAACTTCTTGTGGCAAATGAAGCGCTACGCTGAAGGCTTGGGGTTGAACGATGACCAAGCAAAGGTACATACTGTCTCCTTGTTCATCGCTGACAATGCCATGTTATGGTGGCGAAGAAAGCATGCAGATATAAAGAAGGGCCTTTGCATTATCAACACATGGGAAGAGTTCAAAAAGGAATTGAAGAGGCAATTCTACCCGAAGAATGTGATATATGAGGCACGCAAGAAGCTGAGGGAGTTCAAACACAAAACCACCATCTCTGAGTATGTTTGTGAGTTCACAATACTCATGTTGCAAATTCCTAACTTGAGTGGAGAAGATTTACTCTTCTCCTTCATCGATGGCCTTCAAAATTAGGCCAAGCATGAGTTGCAACGTCGAGGGGTGAAAGACATGGACAAGGCCATTACCATAGCCGAGAGCCTCACAGAATACCATTAGGAGAAAGATGACACCTCCAAGCCTAAGTCTTCCAAACCTAACCAAGGAAAAGGTGGGAAAGACAAGGGCAAGGCGGTGTACAAGGGTGGTGATGGCAAGCCGCCTCAAAAGAAATAATTTGATAATCAACAAAAGATCGAATCATGTTATTCTTTGGAATTTGTATTCTTTGGCTTCTTATTCACTCGTGATGCATTCTTCAAGATGTTTATTCACCCTACCTCTCTGATAGGATTGAATCATGACAAGCACCTTCACAAGATCCTTGAAAGAAGGGTAGTATTCCTAAAGAAAGGAAATATAGAGGTAGGTGCCATGTATGAGAACTTGCATACTTGCAAGTGTAAATTTCAGTATAACCTTGACATAAAAAAAATATAATGAACAATGACAAATTTATGAATTTGTCTAAATTGGAGATTACTTTTTCATAACTTGTGTGCAATATTTATTATGTTATTATAATTATTATTTAACAGTATTTTATCATCTTTATTATTTTTTTAAAATAGAAGCACAAACGTGATTTCTATTTTTAAAATCACTTTGTTCATTCTTTGTGTGATTATATTTCTTTTATATTCTATGTATCAAATGGTTTTTAAATTTTTTTGTTTGCAATCTATTTTGCACTCTTTCATCTTACTTTTCACCAAACAAAACAATAATAATAATAAAGAAAAAGAAAAAAAAAGAAAGTTATCATTCCTAATTATTTTAGATCATTTGTTTGTTTACACAAATAAGATTATGTTTGGTGTACAAAAAAATATTAAAAAAATGAAATGAAAAAAAATGAAAAATGACATTTATGTTCATACTTTAAAAATAATAACAAAAAGAAGTATATATTATTCAATAATAATTATAAGAGCATTATAGACATTTTCTTCTTTCTTTAGAAAGAATTCCATTCCTATTAGCCTTCGCACATTGATACCAATTGCAACTATAAGATTAAGGATGTTCACTGGTTTATGTTAACCGCCAAAACCAATTCAATTTGTACGGTTGGGTCGTTTTGGGTAAAAAATTTTTAAGTTAGAAAAAACTGTCAACCCAACTACAAACTACCCCTTCCCCCCTCCAAAAAAAAAAAAAATAATGAAGTTGGTATGAAAAATTCAACCTTTTGACTTAAAAATGGGAGAAAATTTAATTCTTTAACATGAAATTAGTTAGTTTATTCTCGTTAAATTTTATTATTTTAACTTACAAAAGAATAGTTTTCATTTTGAATTTTTTATTTTTGTTATTTTAATTTTAAAATATTAGTTTTAAATTTTTTTAAACCTATACATGCACAAATTGAATTGGTTTGACTTGAATAATATTTTTTATTTAATCTAAACCATCTCAACGCGCGAACCCTTTTAGGAAAACTTTAAAAAATCACTAATTATTTTCCTAGTACAACATAACTATTCTTATCCAACAATTCATGAAATTATAAATATTTGTCTCCATAAATTTAGATTTTTTTTTTCTTTTTTGCCTGACCCTTTTGTATATTTCAAGATTAATGATAAGGTTGCACAAATATTGAGTTGGGCAAGATTTTGGCCAACCTGGTGCCTACCTAACTCAAGTTGGTTCAATTTAATTAGGTTGATTGGGATTTCTTTTTAATTTTTAGTAAAAATTATAAAATGATATTTTAACATAAATAAAATTTTTGTATAAATCTTTGTAAAATTATATTTGCTCCCTAAAAAAAGCATTCATATCAAAGAGAAAGTTTTGTATTTGATTTCATAAAATTCTGTATCTAAAATGTTAGAGACAAAATCAAAGAAGAATTATTTTTTCTATCTCTAAAAGTGGTGTTCTTAAATTTTAGAAATGGAAAAAAAAATCCATTTCTCAATTTAAGACAAGTTAGAGATAAAAAAATTTTTGTTTCCGATCAAAGACAAAAATTGTCTCTTGTCTATCTTTGATCAAAGACAAAAATTTTGATTAAAGGCCAAAATTTAATCTGTAATAAAAAGGTTCTGTTTCTAAATTTGTTTTTGAAAAATAAAAAAAAAACATACATGCAACAATGATTTGACCACTCCTTAATGTGAATAAAATTTATAAAAAATAAAAAACCCTAAATTTTCTTCCACTTTTATTACCATATAATTTTTTTTAAAAATTAATTGCTATCAAATAAAATCTCATTAACACCAGTTGTGTAGTTTCCAAAAATAAAAAAAAGTTATCCCCAGGCAAGGTTATAAAGATCAAAACCATTAAATAAAAGCTACATTCATACATATATATAATTAGAGGATTGCATTGTGAAATTAAATAGAATCTTTAAGTTCTCTAAAGATATATAGTATGACTCACCAAATCCTAGATATCCACTGTAGAAGTTTCATTGATGAAATATTTTTCAATTGTAGAAATAAAATTTGACATGATCAGCAGTAATGGATTTGAAAGGTCTTTGATAGGAACAAGGCTTTGCTTGTCTTCTCTCTTCACTAAAGTAATAAACCTAATAACTTCCAAATAAGCATTATTGATTTCAAGAGCATATTAAGGAACAAGTTAAATGAAAAACCAGTGTTGTGCCTTCCTCTTCCTTGTAGGGATTCTCGTGTCTCCTTTCTTCCAAACATATGATTTTTGTGGCTCATATGCAAAACAAAATAAAGCGAATTAGTATATATCATGCAACACCCCCTTTTCAAAAAGATAACATTGAAATTTAAGTAAATTATATCTTAATTTCCAGTATGTAGCCTAAGCTCACAAGATATGTTAACTATAAAGTTGCAATTAGGAAGAGAGGAGATGCCCACTAGATTCCCAACAAAATTCAAACAATCTAAGTTCCACGTTAAGAACAAGAGGTTGAAGTCCATAAGGGTTTAAATGGAACTTGAACTCAATTTTCAAACTAAAACCAAAATCATGCTTAAAATCAATAGGGTAACAAGTAAAATTTGCACATTTAGACCTAATCAAAAACCAAGTCAACTCATGATAAATCCATCAATAAAACAATAAGTGACAAGTCTTGTCATGCAACCCTAAAAATAAAATTAGGTTAAATTAGATTTTATAGTTAGTGGCACAACCTAAGTCATCTCCCTTGGAAATGGAGTTCAATACTTAATTGAGTTTCCAAATATTAAAGGATCCTAAAAGCTATCTAAAATTTGGGGGTTTTGATCTAATTGAACAAAGTAGAATTAAAATTAAATTAAAATGACTAACTACCTAATTAGATGAATTAATGGGTGAATGATAATCTTGTGACTAGCTTTGGATTCGTTTCTTGGTAGCCACTATCCTTATCCTAATTCAATTGTGATTATTCTAGTTTAAGAGTCCCTAATTATGTTCAATACAAATGTATCTTGAGTTACCATACAAGAATCAAGAACCTAATAAAGTAATGTTGCATTGAGACATTAATCCCGCATTAAATTGTTAATTCTTATCTTTAAGATCAATAAACACCCAATTTGATTGATTAACTGATTAATTAGCCTCTGAATCATCATCCAAAGATGTTTAATTAACTAACTAAACACTAAGGAGTCCTTAAATTAAATAATTAGGCACACCAATTCTTACAAGCATTTCATTAAATACCTTGATTGCACACTTGGAAAATGGAGAAAAATGAACAATTCAGAACTGAAATTAATCAATTAAAATAACAATTGCTTTCCTAATTAGTACCTAACTAGCCACTAATTATAATTACACAAATTCTCTATCAAATACAACTTAACCAAGACAATGTATAAAAGAGAAAAAGTGTAGGAAAATAGAAATCTTTAGTCAAAAATTCTGTGTTCATCCATGGATTCAAGCTTCTCCAAGGTCCTTTTTTCTTACTAGTCACAGATGGAGGCTTAGAGCTTCATGGAGGTGGAAGAATGGAAGATGGAATGAGTCTGCGTGGTGTGAATGGACGCTGGATGGAGAATGGATGGAGACGGCGTGAATGAATGAAATGAACGACGTGATATGCATGAATGACGTTGGATGAATTTTTGTGATATGATGGATGATTTCTCACGTGATTTCTTTTTTTTTTTCACATGCCCAGTTTTTCACGTGCCCAGTCTCTCTTCCTTCTCATTGCCCATAACTTTATTCTCCTTTATTTTATTTGAATGTGGACCCCACTTGTCATGCGAAAGTGTTGAATCCATGCTTCATGCTTCTTTTATTCTTTTTCCATGTCTTACCTTCATGCAGCTACGTTGTGGTTACTTTGTCATTCACTCAACAAGTGGCTTTTGAATCTTCCATCTTTCCAACCCATACTCCTCTTCTCAAGTTTCTCCTTTCATGCACATCTCTGCTGGACGTTGCTACATTTTATTCATACTCTGTGTGTGTTTTTTTTCTCGTCACTAACCCATTGCTTCCTTGCACATTCCAGCCCTTCATTCTTTTATGTTCTCTTCTTCTCCTTGATTCATCCACCAAAGCTCGACCTCACTTCATTTCTCCTAGCTTCAGTCCCCCAGTCACATTCTTTTCACACCTTGTTCACGAGTTTTCCATGTACTCGAGCCATATGCTACTCTGTTTCTGCATGTGTGTTTATTTTTCTCAAAAGCTTGTTCTCTATTTCAGCAACATTTCTTTTATATGTTCCACGTTCTGCTTCCTCTCTAACAACTCATGCTACTCATTCTTCCTCACATGTTTGCTTCCTTGCGACGAGTTTTCTTCTACATTAGCTTCAACATTTCTTCATTGTGGTATTGTTCACACACACGTTCTTCATTCGAGTTTATCTTCCTCTGCTCATGCTTTATTCTCGTGTAACCCGTGACTTTTCCAGCTGAGCTTTTTTTCGAAAGCTCCTTCAACCCATGGCTATATGCTTCTGCACCTCTTCCAATCCAACTTGTGGCTCTTTTTTCTTAAGTCATGCATGTGTTTGATGATCACGTGACTTCATGTAAGTGTGTGGGTTGCATGGAAAAGTGTTGTACAAGTGTGTGACTTCCACGTCAGAATTGCATGATGTTTGAAGCTCATCCCTTCTCCAAATCAATTTACCATTCAAGCTCCAATTGCCAATTGAAAAATCTACACACAAAAATAAGAAAATTTAAGTAGGAACATTTCACAAAATTAATTAAAAGAAAATTACGCAATAAAATTCAATAATTTTGTAAATAAATTCTTTGAGTGTATAAATGGCTATTAAAATAAAATTTTATATAATTGAACCCCTGAAGCCATATTTGATCATTAAAAACCTAAAATTAGGAGAATTCATGTATATAAAACTAGCATTCATTAATAAGCAAGTTGGAATACAATTTAGACGCAATTTGATCTCAAGACCAAGATTACGTCATGATAATCCCATATCTCACAGATGCCATGGAAGAAACAGATAGACGAATACCTTATGGAAGTGCCATTGTTCCAAATTTTAAAGAAGCTAAAATTTTGAAAGAAATTAACAAGTTGAAGAGCATGCAAACACAGGTATTTCTTATTCATTTGACTATTCATCTTGGGTCGAAATTTTTTAAGCTAGCTAATAAAGCAGCCATGATGAGGGAAAAGGATATGCTTGGATGCTTACCTGAGGGCTATCTATAAGATAGATCTTATGGTTCCAAAAATGATGGGTTACATGCAAGGTGTAATGGGACTAAGGCCAATGATGCAAAAAATAAAAGAGCTTGTAGACTTTGAAAGAAGATGGAAACTCAAGTCCAACAATACTATCTTATCCCTGTTCAGATTGTGGGCTTATGACATAGTTCAAGTATTGCCTAATGCAGTAGAACAGGCTGGCATAATGAATTCTACCTTCCATAAGCCAATAAAAATAGAATTGATCTTGCACGTAAAGGATAAATGACATAGGCCCAAGACTTCTCGACACAATTTTGGCTAGTAAATTCAAAGGCATTTTAGGGCGTTTGAATTTGAGTGATGGACAGCTAGGACCATTAATACTTGAAGTATTCAACATGATTTAAAAATAAAGGATAGGATTTTGGATACTGAAATTACTAAATAAGACTTTTTCAAATTTTGGGTGAATTTGGTGAGCTAATTGGTTAAGAGAAACTAAAGCAACCAATATGGCCAAGTGACATAATAGAGAAACCAACAAAGTTAGAGAATTAGAGTCCTAATAAAAAAAGAAGTTTTACGGAATCATAAGTAGAAAGACAATCTCAAGAGTGTCATGCCACCAGCTGGCAACAAAAATGATGATGTCACAGTGGACCAGGGAGGAGATGTTTCGATTGTTGATGAGGCATTAGCTGCACATGAGGGAGCACATGGGAAAATAGCGCAAGAGCTGTATGAGAAGTCACGTGAAGGGAATAGGCTGAG
Organism: Erythrophleum fordii; assembly: GCA_032878935.1. Lineage (NCBI taxonomy): Eukaryota > Viridiplantae > Streptophyta > Magnoliopsida > Fabales > Fabaceae > Erythrophleum > Erythrophleum fordii. Next base: position 4,429,861 of record JAVQMF010000048.1, on the reverse strand, counting down.
AAGGAGTACACATGTTAAGAGGAAGACATGGAAGCTAGGGGGATCCATGATTTATATGGGAATGGAATGCATGAGGTGAGGAGGCAGAAAAGTTGTTATAGATCTCTTCTCTCTAAGTGATTTTCCCCTCTGATTTCTTCCTTCTTGGCAACCTTTCTGTATTCGTGACTTTCTTTTTTGTATTTTGGAATTCATTATTTTTCAATATAATTGTCAAACTTCTTTCTTTATACTGAGACTAATACATACTCTGATATTGTCTTTTACTATGAATCGCGATAGAAGATTTAGTTTTTGTTATAATCCATAACAAAAAGTGCTTTCGTTGAAAGGAACCTAAGCTATGGTGGAGAACCTGAGGATGAATGACACGTCAATAGAGGTTAAACGAGTGTCTGATTATATGGAGAGGATTAAGGCTATTATAGGTGTAAGGATCGAAGTGGTGGAATCTTCGATAGACAAGTTAACACGCGCCATGGATTCCTTGGCTAAGAATATGGAGCGAATGCCATAGTCCTTGATTACAGGAAGTTCGAGCTCATGCACATTTGTCATCAATCATCAGCTGAGCCAACAACCTTTTCAGATGCGCCAGGTTAAGCTTGATTTCCCTAGATTTGATGGTACTTACCCTCTTAACTGGCTGTTCAGAGTGAAGCAGTTCTTTGCGTATTATAAGACTCTAGAGCCTCAACGTTTGGTCATATTAGCGGTGCATATAGAGGGATCCGTGGTGTCATCGTATCAAATGTTGCAGAAAACACACTAGATTTATAAATGGCCTGAGTTAGCTTGAGCCGTTGAGGAGTAATTTAGTCCCTCCTGTTTTGATAACCCACGAGCTCAACTTTTCAAGTTACAATAAATAAACTTTGTTTCTAATTACTATCACCAGTTTATGACCTTAACTAACTGAACTAAGGGAATTTCTAACGAACCTTTCTTAGATTGCTTTGTGAGTGGGTTGAAGCCAGAGATTTGAAAGGAGGTTATTGCCCAATCTCCTTACTTAGAGCAGTATCTTTGGCTCGTTTATTTAATGAAAAGTATACAATGACTCCAACCCCTTCACGTATTAAGTTCCCTTTATTGTTAAATAAATCTCACATTGGTTCTGTAGGGAAACTAGTGACATCTTAGGCAACATCCATAGCTTTTATTACTTTGAACATAAAACCACCATTACCCCCATTGTTACCCACACCATTGGTGAAACTGATGCAGCCCATTAAGAGGATATCATTGGCAGAGATGCAAATTCGAAGGGATAAAAGGCTTTGTTATACTTCTGATGAAAATTTTTTACCTAGCCATCAATATGTCAATTGGCAACTTATGATGCTACAATGTGATGATGAGTCAGGGGAAGTGATTATCTTTGAACAAATGGTTGATGCTATTGATGAGAAACCAACAGAAGAAACTCCTACATTGCATTACTTGTCTTTACAAGTATTGCAAAGGTCAGAGGTACCACCACAATTCATCTCACAGGGGCTATATTGGGACACACTGTACAAATACTAGTTGATGGGGGTAGTTTGAACAATTTTATCCAACCACATATTATTCAGCATCTCAATCTATTAGTGGATACATCACATGCATGCTCAGTGTTAATAGGAAGTGGTGAAAGAATCCTACACGTCCACTCAGGGATGAAGACTGAAATTGCTTAAGTATGTGTTGAATGACAGAGGAAGCAGAAGATGGAACCACTATACAATGTTTCTAGTATAACAACCCCTCTGTATATTAATAATGTGGTAAGCTAGCTGTATATTAATAATGTGGTAAGCTGGCTGTATATTAATAATGTGGTAAGCTAGCTGGGTCTTGTTGGTATTGTTGAATCAATCAAATTGTTTATGGAGATTTGAGAAGTTTAACTTGAATATCTTCAATAAGTGATGCATGAGGTACTGTAATGGCCATTAAATAGCATCATGATAGGGCATCTATCACCTGATTACTTCTTCTAAGTTTGTATTCAATGGAATAATGATACCCAAACAACTTAGGAAGCCAAGCTTCTTGTTCGAGTGTTTGAATGGTTTGATTTGTGAGATGTTGCAGGCTCTTTTAATTAGTACAAATGATGAAGTAGTGACAAAAAATATAATGCCTGAATTTAGCAACAACTTTGGTGATGGCATATAGTTCCCTCACGTATGTAGACTGAGCTTGCATCCTTAGTGATAATTTTTTGGAATAAAAGGCAATTGGGTGTCCTTCTTGAGATAAAACTGCTCTAACCCCTCTACTTGATACATCCATTTCTAAGATGAATGGTTTGGAGAAGTCAGGTATTACCAGGACTAGGGCTTGTGTTAGAAACTATTTCAATTGGTCAAAAGCTTATGGGAGTCAGGTGTCCAGCAAAACCCATTACGTTTAAGTAAGCATGTTAATGGGTTGATAATGGCAGCATATTGGTGAATGAAACAATGGTAATAGCCCGTTAAGCCCAGGAACCCCCGAAGTTGGGTAATGTTCTATGGAATGGACCAATCCAATATCGCCTTAACTTTCTCGAGGTCCATTGATACTCCTTAAGGTGACACCACGTGACCTAAATAATGAATAGTGGTTTGGCTGAAAGAGCACTTCGAGAGTTTTGCAAATAGTTGATGCTTAAGTAAGCAATCGAGCACCTTCTAAAGATGAGTCAAATGATTAGGCTATAAGAAACTGTATACTAAGATATTATAGAAGAAAACTAGAACAAATTGACAAAGAAATAGTTGAAAGATGTCATTTATAAGTGCTTAAAAAGTTGCCAAGGCATTGGAAAGTCCAAAAGGCATGACAACCCATTTATAATGCCCATGATGTATTCTAAATGTTGTTTTATGGTAATCTTCTTATCGGACAAGGATCTGGTGATAGCTTGCTTAAAGGTCCAATTTAGAAAAATGACAAGCTTCCTTCAATTCATCTAATGACTCATCAACAGTCGGTATAGGGAAGGAATCTTTAATGGTGACAGCATTGAGTGCCCTGTAATTAGTGTAGAATCTCCATGCTCTGTCTTTCTTCTTGATGAACAAAACTAGAGTAGAGTAAGGGCTAGTGCTAGGTTGTATACCCTTCCTTCAGCATTTCTTCGACCATTTTCTTGATGTCATTCTTTTAAGAAAAAGGATTATGATATGATTTTACTTTTATTGGTCTCATTCCCGATTGTCAAGGAATGGCATGATCATGTGCTCTTTAAGGAGGTAACCCTCAAGGGCTCCTTAATACTACTTAATATTTTTCTAATATCTCAACTAGATCCTGTGGTGTATCCTGCGGCAATGATAATGGTTCCTTAGATATGGGATTTAAGATTTGCCAGTGCAAAGTATACATTTCTGCAATTGCCTTAGTTGAACAAAAACATTTTGGATAATTGTATTGAGTGATTTCAAGTATGAAGTGACACTCACCTTGGAGGGCAATGAAATGGCTTTTATAGTAAAACTTCATAGTAGCGGTACTATAGTTTGCAATATACGTACCTAATGTCACAAGCCATGAAGCTCCTAAAACTACATCAAAGCTCGTAGCTGATAATACATAGGCAATAATATGCAGTAAATGATTATTAATCACAAGGGGAAAAGCCCGCACCAGACCCTCGCCATAAATGTAGCTGCCATTTCCTACCATTACCTTGAATCCGAGAACCCGCTCCACTGGAAGCTTAAGATGCTTCACTAACTGAAGTTGTATAAAATTCTCAAAGCTTCCTCCATCAAGGAATATCATTACATTTGTTCCTAGAACGGACCCAAAGAATCTAATAATGCAAGTGCCTTCTGAACCCTCAAAGGCATGTAATGATAGATGATGTAATATTGGTGCTTCAGGCAAGTTAGATGCATTTTCAGTATTTTGGTCCCAGTATGATCCTTCTTGGAGCTCTTCTTTAGGATCATATTAAAGCAACATAAAATGACAATTAATGCATTTGTGACTTGGAGATAATTTTTCATCACATGTATATCAGAGTCCCTTCTCTCTTCTTAATTGCATTTCAGCGGGAGTTAATTTCTTGACAAGGGTTAATGGTTTCATGCTAGGCTTTGGAAGTAGGGGAGGTAAGGCTGGCTTCAGGGTTATCAAGCTGCTATTAGAGATATTTAGGCCAGCTTGTTTGATAGTTAAACCTGACATAGATACTGAGCCTTAGAAAAACCCCAAGCTAATAAAGATTTTTCATCATATAATCTAGCCAATGGCTGCAGCTAGAACTAAAGTGGAGGGCCCTGTGCTATCACATCCCTATGAATATCATTCTTAAGTCCATTGATGAAGCAATCAAGGAGTGCAGCATTTGAAATTCCCTTAACCCTATTTGCTAACGTTATGAATTGAGTATAATACTGAGCCACAAAGTCTATTTATGTCAATTTAAACAATTGAGCTCTGGGACAATCGAATTGAGAAGGCCTAAATTGCGACTCGATGGCTTTAACTAAATCATACCACGTGGGAATTTGATTTGCCTTATGCAACATTTGGAACCAAGGCATCATGGATCCCTCTATATGAACTGCAGCAATGGTTAGCCTTTGAGTATTAGGAGTCTCATAATATGTGAAAATTGTTCTGCACGAAATATCCAATTCAAAGGGCTAGTTCCATCGAATTTTGGAAAATCCAATTTTACCTGACGCATTTGGAATGGTTGATAAACATGTTGAGTGTTCGTTGTATCTGAATTCGTAGCCCCAATGGCAGTTGTCTGCGTTAATTTTTCCATGTTTCGTGTTAGGGTGTCAATGGCCTTTGTTATTGCACCAATGGAACCATTGAGGCGATTCAACCTTGCAGTATATTCATAATCACAATAGTCTCTTAACTCAAAAAGTTTCTTGATCTCTGTCGCCATATCTTTCATTCTTGTATTCTCCACCATCAAGTCTCTTAATGAGAGCACCAATGTCATGATCACTCTGCACATTATAATAATAAGACAATAGAATTTGGCACAATCTCAATTGGGAAAAACTTTTATTGATAGAAAGATTACAACTCTTCTACTGAAGAGTTACAGATAGCATGCAAAATCACAGAACACAAGGGAAAAGAATAAGCACTTAGAGGGAATGTCCAAAAGGGAGTATTCTTCATTCATCCATGCTTTTTGCCCTTTTTCCTTTTCTTTAAATACCTTCATTTTCTTACACTGTGAGAGATCTCCTTCTAATTCTATTGTTATGCCTAACAACATCTGGCATAATCTTCCTCCCCTTGGGATTGCATGTCACATGTCTATTCTATTTTTCTTTGGCCATATTAGCATTCTTCACATTTTCTGCCTTCATGACCCCTATATCATCTATTATATTCTTTAGTTATTGATGGAAGCAGAATGTAAAATACAAATTCATAGCCTCTATTTCTTTGGTGGGACTTAGATTAAACTTTCCAATTGCTTAAGTCATGAGTGGTCAAAATATAGTTTGGGGTAAATATGGACTTGGACTTTTTTTTCTTTTTTGAAATTCAATTGATATATCTATGTTGATAAGTACACAGAATGAAATTCACACATACTCTGAAGTTTATCATTTAGGTTCAAGAAGGTCACATATTTTCATTTTTTATTTTATAAAATTTATATTATCAATTTCTAAAAAGAAATTAGGTGGATTCAAATTTTATAAAATTAGAGTGAGGAAGAAGCCCAAAACATGTTCAGTCTTCGCCAGACATTTGCTTCCCTTGTGCTGAGATGAAGAACAACATGATTTCTACTCAAAATCTGAGTTCATTTATGAGCTCAGAGAGGCATGCACCAAGTTAATTAATTAAGGGACTATAATTGAAACTTAAATAAATATTAAGGGATTTGAAATTATTTCCAAACATGAGAGATGAAATTAAAATTTTAGTCTTAATTTTTTCACTCCATTATCAAGTTAATGCCATGCCATATTGCCTGTTTGCATATTATTTTAGAGTGGCTAACTTGCATTCCAGGACCTATAGCTGGAGCAATTTTCCCAGCAAACAAACAACATGTGAAAATAATTGCCCAGAAAAAAAAAATAGCATATGAAATTAAAGACTACATAGCTCAGGATCTGAGAGATCATCTTTCAGTATGCTCGGCAAAGAATCATATTCATGAAGTTTAATTCTCTATCTTAATTCAAGGCTTAAAAGTAATATGATTTTTATTTAGTCAAATCAATTTTAATGTAAAACTATTTTGACTTAGACAACAATATCTTACATTAGGCAGAGTAGGATTGTTTTTAGTGTTAGAGAAGATATTGTAAGAGAGAAATTAAAGAGAGTGAGACCTAGTGTGATTGCTTGCATAAGTTCCACTCCCTCAATCAGTTTTTCTTCTATAGAACTTATATCAATAATTAAAAAAGATCCTGTTCCTAAGTCAAGAACATTGTGACTTCCAAGTAAAGTGAAAGAGATGACGCTACCCTCATGTTGACTCTGAAGTTCAAACTCATAAACCAAAAATATATATAATATTATAACGTGGTGAATGGATTAAGAAAAACACTTCCTTTTGTACCCAAAACAAAGAAAAAACTCCCTAATCAATATGAGAACCTCTTAATAAGTGGGAAATGATATATGTAAGCGAAAAGTGCTTATATTATATAGGTGTCTATTTTTAATTTTTTTTGTGCTTATATATATATATATATATATATATATATATATATATATGCATATATTCAAAAACCTACATAGTTTTTTAGCATCTTATTATTGTTACTGGTTTACTAAAATATGATTCCTTCCCTTTTTTTTTTTATGCCAATCATAAGAAACTTATGCTCTTGGTCAAAACAAGAAACGAACAATGAAATTTTTATGAATTTTGGGATGGGGCAAAGATAAAGGGCGCCTGTAGTGAATAAGGAAAGAAAAGCGAGGCGAAAATATGTTTCATTGCCAAGCCAATAAGACATTAGTGATGAAAGTATTAATGACCTATCATTTTAATGATAATGTTTAAAAGATATAATATACATATATATATATGTATCATGAAAATTCAATACTTAATTTTGAGTCTTAAGATTTCATAAGTTAAGCGGAAATCGTATAGCTAAGCGATATATAAAACTCTGAGTTTAGGGATGGGGTAATGATAAAGAAGTTAATTGCACGAGGAGTGTGACAAGTTCAAGAAGAGAAGTAAAAACCCCATTGAATATATAAGTAAATTTCATTTCATCATTAATTAAGAAAAAAAAAGAGGTGATATTGAGTTGAAAAAATAAAATCATATATATAGAAACCCCATTAAATATATAAGTAAATTTCATTTTATCATTAATTAAGAAAAAAAAAAGAGGCGATATTGAGCTGAAAAAATAAATCATATATAATTAATTTCCGTACACAATTGTGAATTTACTTCAACGGTAATATTAAAACTAAAAGTTAGAAGTTTAATATAATAAATAATCTCACAATGTAATTAAAAGATAATAAGCTATGTTTTAAAAAATTACATTTATCAATCAAATTTAAAAATTGTAAATATGTATCATAAAAATTCTATATTTATCATTAACTTTGAATATTAAGATTTAAATAATGTGTTGAGTAAAAAAGGATAAGAGCTCAACAGTAAAATTTTAAGCTTTGCGCTCCCTTTTAACCATGTGAAGGTATATGGGAAAGATGATAATGGGTTAAACACCGATTCAATAGCCAATTCTATTTAAAAAAAAAAAATTTATTTTTATGTATTTTTTAACTAAGTAATCATTGAGCTCAATGACTCAGTCATCAAAATAAAAAAAAATACATTAAGTTGGACTGACAATATTGACCAATTTAGCTTACCCCAATTAAGTGTTCTTAATTTTTTTAAAAGATTTATGCTAAATTATATGAAAATATTTTAGTAATTATTTTATAATTATTATCAAATTTTTTCTTTAGATCGAAAAAAAAAAGACTTGAGTATATATGAAAGTAGCCTAGCTTAGAACCGTCTTGCCTAATATTAGATCAATTCGAGCCAAGCCCAAGGATTGACCTTGACACTCTATTTGGATGGGGGAGGAGAAAAGTTGTTTTGGGGGGGGGGGGGGAGAGAGAAAAATTTTGCTCTTGGAGATATGAGGAAAAAACAGGAGAGGTGAAAAGTGTAAAAAAAAGTATTCTACCTCCTTTATTTAAATGCAGAGAAAGAAAATATGTGGGGTGAAAAATTAATTAATTTTTTTTGTACAATTTTATCCTTCCTATGTCGCTCTTGATACATGTTACGTTGTAATTCAAAAAAAATTATTTTATTTTAATATAAAATACATATAATACACTTATTAATTAACAAACAATTATAATTATAATTTAGATGAATTTAAATTAATACAAAAATTTATTTATAATTAATTAAAGATATATATTTCTTAATTTTATATTAATTAACTTCAATAATTAATTTTATATTAGTTGAAATAATTTTATATTAATTGCACTTCTATTTAATATAAATTAAATTAATGTATATGCTTAATTATAATAATTAAGATTATTTGAACATGTAACATGCCAATATAATATGTACAAACTATGTCAACATTCTTCACGTGAAGATTCAATTTATGCCATGTCAAGACAAGAAGACATCTTTACATAAAAATTTTAATCTATGTCAAGAAAAAGACAAAAAAAGTTAAATAATTAGGAATAAAACAAAATAAAAATATAAGGAAAAGAATTGTATATGAATTTTATTTTTATCTCAATGCAATGTTATAAAATATTTTAGTATATTTCTTATAAGATATACAGATGCAAGAGAAGGAATATCTAACTATGCAACAGTTGCAATAAAAATATCGTCCAATGACAGAATTGTAAAGGGATTGGAGTTGGGCATTGTCCAGCTACCTTTGTCCTTGTGTTACATAATTGGCTCAGCACTGTCTTTACGCATTTCCATATTCACGTGGTCCAGCAGAAAATTATAATAATATGGGCCATACTGATCTTGATGTTCCCTCCGTCAAATCAAATTTTGCCTTTGGAGATATTTTGGAGGTATGTACCTATTTCTCTGACTTGGAAGCTTTGGTAGCATTCAATGTTATGTCAAAGTTTTGTTATGTCAAATATTATTATATTAAATTTATCATATTTGATATGATATTATATAAAATATTACATCATATATATTAAAAAATTAACATATATTTTAGTTCATGTCAAACTTTGTAATTTTATATTTATTTCATTTACCTAATTCAACAACATCCTTTCTTTCGGAACAGGTGTCACTCCCCATACCACACGCTTCTGATCTGTTCCCAGCACACTCTTTATTTCTTTGACCAACACACTCCACGCACTTTCACTTTCACTTTCCAATTTTTTAACATTTTAATCTTTTTCGAAAAATAATTAACTTACTATTTTGACTTCTATAAAATATTATCACCATCAAAAGAGAAGAAATATTCTTTTATAACAATAAAATTATTTAAGACACAATGAATTTTTTTAAAATTTATTCTCTTTCTCACGTCAGTCTCTCCAGCCTCACTCTCTTGCTTTTTTTTTTTTTTTTTATTTCAATCAATACTAGCATAAGCCACTGAAAGCTCTTCGAGCCGTGGATGAGATTGTTTTTATACTTTTTTGAGATAGGTGCCCTCACAATTTTACTTATTTTTAATTAATATTTTATTTATAATATAATTTAAATAATTAGATAATAGATGTTAACAAATGAATAATTAAAAAGCATATTTTAGGATTCTGACCCCGTCCAGCTACCTTTGTCCTTGTGTTACAGAATGACATAATTGGCTCAGCACTGTCACGCATTTCCATGTTCACGTGATCCAGCAGAAAATTATAATAATATGGGCCATGCTGATCTTGATTTCCCTCCGTCAAATCAAATTTTGCTTTTGGAGATATGTACCTATTTCTCAGACTTGGAAGCTTAGGTAGCATTCTTGCTAAATAAAATATTATCCTTTCTCACGTAACTTTTTGTTTTTTGAAAAATTAAATTTTAAATTAAAAATATTTATAATAAAATTAAAAATTTTTAAGTTTAAAATATTGCAAAATATTTAAAGATAAATATTTTAATTTAATATCTTATATTATAATTTTTTTTATACGAATCAAATTGTTTATCTTCAAAATCTTTTAGAATAATTTAAAAATTTAAAAATTTTGAGAATCAATATTTTTTTACTTGAAATCTTAAACTGTAATTCTTTTCTTATTATTTTTATTTTAAAAGAATTATGTCATGTGTTTTTTCAAAGTCAAGATTTCTATTTGCAAAAAATAAAAGATGCATATTTAAGTTGCTGCCACTGTAAAAAAAAAAAAGGTGAATTACTTTTTTCGTTAAAGACAGTTCAAAATCTTCTAAATATAGCATCAAGATTTTAAAATTCACAATGTTCTATTTAATCTTATAATGTTTATTTTGATAGCTTGGGCATCCAGAATTATCTGTAATAATATTTATGAAAAACTAAATATTATGATCAGTCAAAATATAATTTATAACATTATTATTACATTATCATTAAAGAGTATTTTTAATAATTTATCATTAAATACAAACACTATTATTGTAGAATGATTAGAAAGATCTATTTAATCTTATATTATTTTGATAACTTTGTGCATCTTCTTTTTTTTTTGTTTTTTCAATGAATGGTTCGTTTAGAGAAAGTTTTGTGACGTTTAAGCCCGTAAGAAAATTGGGTGAAATTTGAATAGTTGGTGAGAATCAATACTTAACCCCTATCTGGTAACACGACGAAAAGTTAAAATGAAAAAAATAGGGAGAGAGAGAAGAATATTTTGTAATATTTATTTTTATTTTTATAATTATTATTTATTAATTGGGTGAAATTTACTTGTTTTAATCAAGATATAATGATGAAAAATGGATGGTTACCTAACGGTCCTCCACGCGCATATCGACCATTGGTGTGTAGGTTCACAGGCATTAATACTATGTACGTTCCTATTCCAACACTCTCTGCATGCATTAATGCGTAGGGTTCCACAGGCACTACAAGAATTGATTACTTAACGACCTATAAAAAGTTATGAATTGTTGAGTTAATTAGCTAGCTTGACAATGTTATTGCCAATCATGCAGAAAAGCCTTCAGTCTTCTATCTTATTTTTCTACTTTTTCTTACTAAACCTTAATGGAGGACCCTCCATGGCCAAGGAGGTAATTCCCATTCCAATAGGAGTCATTCTTGACTTGAATTCATCACGCGGAAGCATGGTTGAGAACTGCATAATGATGGGACTCATGGATTTCTATAACCATAATGCTTACTATGCAACCAGGCTTGCCCTTCAAATCAGGGATTCTCAAAATGATGTTGTCACAGCAGCTTCTCAAGGTAACTCATTTTATATGCTTAATTACAGTTCAGTTATATGTAATTCAATCTAAAATTAATTTGTCTCAGTATAACCAAGTAATTGATCAGATCTAGACACTGAATATTATAAACAAATAAAATATATGAATTAATACATAAATTTACACACTTCATTTAGAGCTATTTTTAAGTTGTATATATAAAAATAATATATTTTTGTTGACTAATTCATGTCCTTGCAATCATGTTAACTTTTTGAGTAAATTATTCTCTTCTTCTTTAAAAGATGGATTTATTATTGCACAACTCCTTTTATTATGAAAAATTATATAGCTCTTTCTTGAAATTAAAGGTACCCCACCTAAACTTATTTTTGACAATAATATCTTCAAGGGTTGATTGACTTTATAATTAAAAATATAACTTACAAGAAAATTTTTTTCTTAAATGTTTTATTTTCAATGCTATTTATTTTGAATTAAAAATAATAAACTAATGTATTCCAAAATTTTAATATATTTATCATAGTATTTATGTTGATTAAATATATATTTACTAAACATAGTGTTGTTGAGATTAAATATTTAATTACTGTATTTTAATTAGTGCGCCTTCTTAAAAAAAAAATATTTCATGGATTTTCTTATAATTTATTTTTCTATTAAGTGATTTTGAAATTTATTAAATTTAGAAAGTGGCCATTTTATAAATTTTAGAATACTATGATCAAAATAAATTTAGTTGTAGCATATTTTATGTTTTAAGGAAGGGCCATGCAATTTTTCTTTGTAAAGGGATGACCATATACTTAAGCCATCTTTTAGGAGAAGGAAAGAATAATTTATCATAATTTTTTAAATTGAAGTTTTGTAGAATGTGCTCAAAAATATCTAAAGAAAATTTTTGTTGAGTTTAGAAATAAAGTGAGATGAGAAATTTGAAAAGAAATTAAAATAATTTAATATATTATTATTTTTTAATTTAGCCTTCATCCCTAGTTATCAATATGATAATATTTTAATTTTTTAATGCTTTATTTATACATTATTCAGCTTTGGATCTAATAATGAATGAAAAAGTCCATGCAATCATTGGATTTCAAAATTTAGAACAAGCAAGGTTTGTAGTAGATCTTGGGAGCAAAGCTCAAGTGCCCATTATTTCTTTTTCTACAACTAGTCCATCTCTTTCCCCAACACAACGTGATTGCTCTCAGTTCAAGGCTATAGCTGCCATTATTGAAACTTATGGATGGCACGAAATCATCCCCATCTATGAAAAGACAGAATATGGCAATGATCTAATCCCATGTCTCACAAATGCCTTGGAAGAAATGGATATACGAATGCCTTATAGAAGTACCATTGATCCACATTTTGAGGAAGCTGAAATTTTAAAGGAGATTCACACGTTGAAAGGTATGCAAACACAAGTATTTCTTGTCCACTTGACTGTTGATCTTGGGTCAAAATTTTTTAAACAAGCGACTAAGGCAGGGATGATGAAGGAAGGATATGCTTGGATGGTTACCCAAGGGCTATCTGATACGATAGATCCTATGGTTCGAAAAATGATGAGTTACATGCAAGGTGTATTAGGAGTAAGGCCAATGGTGCAAAAAACAAAAGAGCTTTTGGATTTTAAAAGAAGATGGAAAGTTAAGTTCAATAATGCTATTTTAACCCTCTATGGGTTTTGGGCTTATGACACAATTCAGGTGTTGGCCAATGCAGTAGAGAAGGCTGGCATAGTAAATTCTACCTTTCAGAAGCCAAATATTACTAGCAAAAATAGAGTTAATCTTGCCAACATAGGAATGTATGAAACAGGCCCAAAACTTCGCAGCACAATTTTGGCTACTAAATACAGAGGCATTTCTGGGAATTTCAATTTGGCTGATGGATATATAGAACCATCAATACTTGAGATATTCAATGTGATAGGACAAAAAGAGAGGATTATTGGATATTGGAGCTCCCAAAGAGGACTTTTCCAAGAATTTGGTGAACTAAATGATAAAGAGAAATTGAAGCAACCAATATGGCCAGGTGACACAACAGAGAAACCAACAAAGTTAAGAATTGGAGTCCCAATAAGAGAAGGTTTTTCTGAATTATTTGTCAAAGTAGAAAGGCAATCTCAAAATGGTACAACAAAAATTTCTGGTTTTGCTATTGATTTGTTCTTGGAAGTTGTCAAAGTTTTACCTTTTCCCGTTTCTTATGATTTTATCCCCTTGACAAAGAAAAATGAAATGACTATCGAGACCTATGATGAGCTTCTTTGCCAAATTAAAGAGAAGGCAAGTCTTTATTGAATTTTTCAGTTTAGCTTCTATAATTGTTTATAGTTACATGATCTTTTTTTCACTTTCACACTTGATATTTGACTCATTATTTATCAATGAACATATATATCACTAGAAATTTATTTCTAACATTAACTCCATTGTCTACAAATGTTGCAGAAGCTTGATGCTATAGTTGGAGACATTACAATTTTAGTGAATCGCACAAAATGTGTTGATTTTACATTGCCATACATAGAATCAAGTGTGTCAATGGTAGTTTCAATGGGGCTTCACTTGCGATCGCGGGATCTCTTAAGGCCTTTTAATACGCTTCTTTGGATAATTCTTGGTTGTATTTTTGGAGCTGCAACTATTGTTATAATTTTATTAGAAGTTCATAAGGTCAATAAGATAGAAAATGATAAGAACGAGGACAACCACAAAAAATTTGTCAAACTTTTCTCTTTTCCCTTCTCTGTTTACACTGACGGTGAGCATTTTAAACTCTAATGTACAAGACATTATATCTTATTTTTCAATTCATCGACCTAAGTCATTTAGCATACACAAAGTTGATTGTCACTAGTTTAACAATGTTTTACCATGTTTAATGGTTTTAGATAGGAAGGATTTGAAGAGCAATTTGTCAAAATGGGTGGCATTGGTATTCTCATTCTTATTTGTCGTGGTAGTGCAAATTTACACTGCTAATTTGACTTCAATGTTAACGGAAGGGACAATGCGCAAGCCTTTATTCAAGGATATTGAAGAGATTAAAAGGAACAACTACTATGTGGGATACCAAAAGGAATCATTCGTGAAAGGGCTTCTTATGGAACATTTAGGGTTCGAAGAGTCTCAATTGAAGGCTTATGACACTCCTAAGGATTATTATCGTGCACTATCACGTGGAATCAAAGATGGAGGTGTAGCTGCTATATTTGATGAAATCCCTTATATTATGCTCTTCCTCTCTAAATATGGCTCTGACCAATACACCATGGTTGGACCAAGATACCAGACAGATGGATTCGGTTTTGTAAGTCTCTTTCTCCCTAACATAGTTCTTTATAAATATGATTATAAATAATTAACTTGGTTGATTTGTTTCATAAGAATTTCTTTAATACAATTCTTGCACAATTAGATAATGTCAGGAACTAATCAAAATTCACCTAAGTAGATATATAAGTGAATCTCACCACCTTATGAATTTTTGTTGGTTCTTCATACTGTCATTTTGTATATGTGCTAAATAATTTCTCTCATTTGATTCACAATTTTGATGTTGTATGTATCTTATTTTTAGGCATTCCCACAAAGATCTGGTCTACTTGCTCACATTTCGATTGCAATCCTAAATGTCACTCAAGATATACGAAAGCTTGAAGGCATTAAGAGTAAGTACTCCTTAAGCAGCACCATCACATCGGAATACCAAAGTACTTCACCCAATCGAAGTTTGACTATAGCTGACTTCCAGAATTTTCTCCTAATAGTGCTATGCATAGTAGTTTTCTTAATGGTCATTGCTCAATATCGAATGATATGGGCACTTTTACAAAAGAAATTCTGCTTTCCATGCCTTTCAAAACAAGGAAGTACTCCAAGAAATGAAGATAACCAGAAAATTTCTCCAAATCCTAGTGACATTACTGGAGAGGATTTGTAAAATTGAGGGAGAATGTAAGAGAGAAAGAATCGCCATGTATTTCAATATCCCATATTGAATAGACAAAAGACACTTTGATAAGTCTTTATAACACAAAATGATATCAAGTCTACAAGTAAATCATGCCTTTTTACTATCTAGATGTAGGCCCAAAAGTTAGACTTTTAGCCACTAGAAAATTCACAAAATACCCGCAACTTTAAAGCATTTGTTTTCTTAAACATATGTTATTTCATCTAATAATTGTTACTAGCGGATTGACATGCACCTTGGTCCAAGTCAATATTTTTTAAAATTCATTTTTCAATAAATTATTTAAATGAATAACTAATTTTTAAATATTTGTAAAAGACTAAAAGAGGTAGTGAATAGTTAAATGACTTCCTTTCTCCCCTTATATTAATAACTACACTTTATTAGTATGTATTATTTTTAAATTCATTTTATTTTATCTTTTTAATAATATATATAATTAATTTTAGTATCATACAATATTATATATTAAAATTAATTAATTATTATTTATATATTTATAATGTTATTCACTTAAATTGTCAATTGAACATATTGAGCTATAAGCTAATAATCTCTTTGATTCAATGTTTGATCTGGTTTCTAAAACATTACTCATAACTTGATGATTTAATAAAGAAAATATTTGTAAAAATTGATTCTAAAGTCATATAAAAATTATGATCAAATTCTTCCCAGTATTCCCACTACTTTGTTTCCTTAAAAGTTGCCTTTGAGGACAAAATTTCATAATTTGTTAAGTATATATTTTTTAATATTTTGAATCAATTATATAGGTGTTTTGCCTAGGTATTGGAAGGAGACAAATATCAGATTTAAGAAAAGTGTAGCCAATTTGTAAGATAAATTAGAAACAAATTTCAAATGAAGCCAAGAGTTCATTTTATAATTTAGGTTTCATTTCATTTTTGAAACATCCATATTGCTTGAAAGATTCATTGAAATTTTATTCTTTTTATCCTTTGGCATAAACCTCATATTTATCCTTTATGTTTAAAGGTAATCTTAATTTAGTCCTTTAATCTTGATATGTTCTAATTATGTTCATTAATTTTGAAATCTGTTTCAATCTTATCCTCTTGACTAATTTTGTTAAAATTATTGAACCAAGATGCAAAAAACCTCTCTTAATTAAGGAGTTTTTAAAAGTTGACTATAAATCTCTAAATTTTTAATTTTCTTTAACATAAGCCCATTGTTCACTTTTTTGTCTAAAACTTTGATATCTTTTATCTATATAAGCTTAAAAAGGCCAAATCAACACCAAAAAAGAAAAATCTTACTTGCCTTTTTAAGTGACAAACAATTTTTTTCCTAGTATCATTCTACATTTTTTGCAAAAAAAAAAAAAAATCATTTTTAAATGACAAGATGGTTTTTCTTTTCTTTTTTCCCTTAACTGATTGAACTTCTTTTAGCCTATATAAACTATTAGTATTAAAATTTTGGACGAAAAAACTAACAAAAGGGTTATATTATGCAAAATTAAATATTTGAGGTTTTATTGTCAACTTTTAAATTTGAGAGCAAAAGCTGTACAATTTCTTGAATTGGAGAGAACTCTTTATATTTTAGCCTAATTATTTCATAAAACAAAACTCTATTAAAATTACAAACAGAATAGTGATACTTAATACTACGTGTAATTTTTCCTTTGAAATATAGTCTAATGGCTTTCTTGAATCTTGGAAGTTCTAAGCTTTTAATTTAAAAAAAAATTTTCAGATGTAGTTCCCCTATTCCTTTGAGATGGTTTCATCTACTAGGATTGGAGTAATGTCTCACAGCTTGTCCACATACTATATTACAAATTCTTTAGTTATTGATTGAAGCAGAGTGTAAATTACAAATTCGTAGCCTCTGTTTCTTTGGTGGGACTTAGATTAACCTTATCAATTGCTTGAGTCATGAGCAGTCAAAGTTTAGTTCTGGGTAAATATGGATTTGGATTTTTTTTCTTTTTTGAAATTGAATTGACGTATGAGATAAGTACACATAGAACAAAATGCATACATTCTATGCAGTTTATCACTTAAGTTCAAAAAGGTCACACATTTTTAATTATTTTATTTCTAAAATTTATATTGTCAATCTCTGAAAAGAAATCAAGTGGATTCAAATTTTGTAAAACTAAAATGACAAAGAAACCCTCATGTTGAGTCTTCATTAGGCTTCTGCTTCCCCGTGGCTGAGATAAAGAATAGCATTGTTTCCACTCAGAATCTGGTTTCATTTCTGAGCTCCGAGAGGCATGGGCCAAGTTAGTTAATTAAGTGACAATGATTGAAACTTAAAAAAATACTAAGGGATTTGAAATTATTTCCAAACATGAGAGATAAAAATAAAATTTTAGTCTTATTTTTTCACTCCATTCATAAGCTTGTGTGAATTATGCCTTAGAAGTTACTAAACGTGCTGCTAAACAGGTCAAAATAGGTTGTTGAATGTGTTAAGATAAGAAGATTTAGTTTTTGTTTAGTTGTTTTTTGTCACCATATTTTTAGTTGTTGTTGCTGTTTATTTGCTTAGTAGTTACATCTATTTCTGATTTTTCTGTTGCAAGTTCATGTATTTAAACCAAGCATTGCAATTAAATTAAATGATAAGTTTCAGTCTCTTGTGTAGTACTTGACTCTTTCTACTTTACCTACATCTAGTATCAGAGCCAGATTTCTTGAAGGGATCTTTGTTATATTTTTCCTTTAACACTTGCAATTCTCAAATGGCTTCAAACAATTTTTCTCCCATTCCACCCCTTGTTTTCACTGGTGAGAATTACTAGTTATGGGCTGTCAAAATAACAGCATATCTGCAAGCTTGGGATTTTTGGAAAGCTGTATCAGAGAAGTTTGTTATTCTGCCTATTACAGAAGAATCCACAGTGCAGCAGATAAAAATTCACAAGGAGAAAACATCAAAGCTTTTTAAAGCCAAAAATTGTTTTATATTCAGCTATGTTTGAAACCTTATTTACTAGAATTATGAATCTAGAAACACTATTCCAGATTTGGCAATATCTCAAGAATGAGTTTCAGGGCAATGCTAGAACAAGAAGCATAAGAGTCTTGAATCTTATAAGAGATTTCAAGCTACAGAGAATGAAAGACTCCGAAACGGCCAAAGAATATGTAGACCATTTGTTGGGAATTGTCAACAAACTAAGGTTCATCAGTGAAGACATGCCTAACAGCAAGGTGGTTGAAAAGCTACTAGTTACGTTACCAGCAAGATTCAAGGCCAAGATTTCTGCATTAGAGGAAGTAAAAGATCTCATTGAGATTACACTTTCAGAGCTTTTCAACACATTAGAAGCTCATGAACAAAGAAGGCAGATTAGATATGAAGGGACACTTGAAGGAGCAATGCAAGCCAAGCTACAAATTTAGAAAAATCCAAAAATTCAAAAAAATCAAGATTCCAGTAAAGGTAAAAATAAAAAATGGAGAAAGAACAAAGGCTCAAACGGATTTTCTGGGGCTAGTAGCAGTGGTGCAATTAGCAAAAACAAAAATAAAGGTAATTATCCTCTTTGTCAGTATTGTGGAAGAACTAATCATCTTCTTAACATGTGCTGAAGCAGACCTGATGCTAATTATAGTAAATGCAACCAAATAGGGCATGAAGAAAGAATCTGTAAGGTGAAAGTGCAAGAAAATGAAGCTCAAACCATAAATCAACAAGAGGAGGAGCAATTACTTATAGCTTCTTATTATGCATCTATTAGCCTTTGAGAACATTGGCTAGTGAATAGTGTAAGAATTGGGAATGGAGAATTACTAGCTGTCAAAGGTAAAGGTTCTATTGCAATTGAAATTATTATTGTTGTTAAAGTGATTTCTGATGTGTTATATGTTCCAAAGATTGACTAAAATCTCTTAAGTGTTGGCCAGCTTTGTGAAAAGGGATTTAAAGTCTCCTTTGAAGACAAAACTTGTGTAATCAAGGAGGAAGAAGGGAAGGACGTGTTTTTGTATCAAAATGAAGGGAAAGAGCTTCCCATTTGACTTGATAGATAAGGAGCAAATAGCATATTGAGTAGCAGCAAAAATTATTGATCTCTAACATAAGAGATTGAGACACTTTCATCATCTTGCAATTTTGTTAATGTAGAAATAAGGAATGGCACAAGGGTTAGATCTATTGGATAAAAACTTGTCAAGTTGTGAAGCATGTTAGTATGACAAACAACATAGACGGCCTTTTCCACAAAAGGCTTAAAGGGCCTCATAAAAGCTTCAACTTGTGCACACTGATATCGCTGGACCTTTTAGAACACCGTCACTCAATGGTAGTAAGTACTATATTGCATTTATAGATGATGTTACACGGATTTGTTGGATCTATTTTCTCAAGTTCAAATATGAAGTGGCAAATGCATTTTGGAAATTCAAGTCTTGGGTAGAAAATCAAAGTGGCTGTAAAATGATGATAATAAGGTCTGATAATGGGAAGGAGTACACATTAAATCAGTTTAACATATTTTGTAAGGAAGCTAGAGTAGAGCATCAGTTCACTACACCTTATAGTCCTCAACAAAATGGTGTCAGTGAGCCAAAAAATAGAACTATCATGGAAATGACACGTTTTGTATATGAAAAGGATCTGCCTAAAACTTTTTGGGCAGAAGTTGCAAATACAATAGTTTTTCTATTAAATGGATTACCTACCAAAAATCTTAACAATATGACTTCTTATGAGGCATAGTATGGAATCAAACCTTCTCTATCAAATTTAAAGGTTTTTAGTTGTATTTGTTTCTCTTACATTCCACAGGTAAAGAGAGATAAATTAGACAAAAAATCTAAACCTGGAATCTTCATAGGCTATAGCAACACCTCAAAAGCCTATAGAATCTTTCAGCCTCAATCTACAAAAATAATTATCAATAAAGATATTATTTTTATGGAAGATGAAAAGTAGGACTGGAATGCAAAAAATGAAAAAGAAAAAGTTTTTGGTGAATTGCAGCCCAATGTAGATGATGTTGATGAGCAATCAATTAGAGGAACAAGATCACTTGTAAACATCTATGTAAGATGCAAAGTTTCTGTAATGGAACCAGCAGGAGTTCAAGAAGCAATTCAAGAAAAAAAATGGCTTTCAACTATGCAAGAAAAGCTGCATATGATAAAAAAGAATAATACATGGGAGCTAGTAGAAAGACCTTCAAATGGAAAGGTCCTTGGAGTAAAATGGGTTTTTAGACCAAAACTCAATGCCGATGGTTTAATAAACAAGCATAAAACCAGGCTTGTTGTGAAGGGATAAGCTCAGATCTTTGGTGTGAATTTTTCAGAGACTTTTACACTATTGGCCCGGCTTGACACCATCAGATTGCTTCTTGCTATGCAGCTCAAAAAGGTTGGAAAGTGTTCCAACTAAATGTAATATCTACTTTTTTGAATGGCTTCCTAAAAAAGGATATTTATGTAGAGCAGCCTAAGGGATTTGTTGTGCAAGGCCAAGAGGAGAAAGTGTACTTGTTAAATAAGGCTTTGTATGGCCTTAAACAAGCTCCAAGGGCGTGGTATAGCTGTATTGATGATCACCTGATCAACTTAGGCTTTAACAAAAGCTTAAGTGAGGCAACTCTATACATAAGGAAGGAAGGCATTAACATTACTATTGTTTCTATTTATGTTGATGATTTGTTGATCATAGGAAACAATCAAGAGTTCATTGATGATTTTAAGTCTAAAATGCTCAAAGAGTTTGAGATGATAAACTTAGGACTAATAACCTATTTCCTTAGTTTGGAAGTGATATAGCATAAGAGTGAGATCTTCATTAGTTAAAGAAAATATGCTAAGGAGATTTTGAAAAAGTTTCATATGGAATGGTGCAAGCTGACAGAAACTCCTATGCAAACTAAGGTAAAATTTTACAAGGATGATGGTGTTGCTAAGGTGAAGGAAAATCTTTACAGAAGTTTGATTATGTACCTCACTGCATCAAGGCCTGATATAGTACATGCTGTAAGTCTCCTTTCCATATTCAAGCATTGTGCAAGTGAAGAACACATGCAGGCTGTTAAAAGAATTGTTAGACACATTAAAGGACTATTGATTATGGAATCAAATATGTAAGGAGTAATAAGCTTCAATTGGTTAGTTTTTCTGATAGTGATTAGGCAGGCTCTGTTGATGATATGAAGAGTACAACTGGTTTATGTTTTAGTCTTGGATCAGGAGTGATTAATTAGTGTTCAAAGAAGTAGGATATTGTTGCTCAAAGCAATGTAGAGGCTGAATTTATTACTGCAAGAGCAGTAGCAAACCATGCAATCTAGTTTAGAAAAATTTTACAAGACTTATGTTTAGAGCAATAAGAATCAACACAAATATTTGCAGACAATTAAGTAGCTATTTCAATTTCTTATAATCTAGTGTTTCCTAGTAAGAAGAAGCATTTTAAAATCAAACTCTACTTTCTTAAAGAAATTCAGAAGGAAGGAGAAGTATCATTGGTGTATTACAGAACAGATGAACAAGTTGCTGACATATTCACCAAAACCTTGCTTAAAATTAAATTTGAAGAGCTAAGGTTTTAAAGGCAAGGAGGAGTATGTGAATTATGCCTTATAAGTTATTAAATGGGTCAAAATGGGTTATTGAATGTGTTAAGATAAGAAGATCTAGTTTTTGTTTAGTTATTTTTACTCACCATATTTTTAGTTGTTGTTGCTATTTATTTGCTTAGTAGTTACTTCTATTTCTGATTTTTCTGTTACAAGTTCATGTATTTAAACCAAGCATTGTAATTGAATTAAATGATAAGTTTCAGCCTCTTGCGTAGCACCTAATTCTTTCTAATTTACCTACAACGCTAATGCCAGGCCATATTGCATGTTCGCATATTATGTCAGAGTGGCTAACTTGCATTTCGGGACCTATAACTAGAGCAATTTTCCAAACAAACAAACAACATATGGAAATAATTACCCATAAAAAGAAAAAATAACATATGAAATTAAAGACTGAGTAGCTCAGGATCTTAGAAATCCTTTTTCAATTTGCTCGGCAGAGAGTCATATTCATGAAGTTTAATTCTCTATCTTAATTCAAAGCTTAAAAGTAATATGATTCTTATTTAGTCGAATCAATTTTAATGTAAAACTATTTTCACTTAGACAACAGTATCTTAGATTAGGCAGACTAAGGTTTAGTTTTAGAGAAGGTTTGGTAAGAGAGAAATTAAAGAGAGAGACAGTTAGTGAGATTGCTTGCATAAGTTTCGCTCCCTCAATCGCTCTTTTTTCTAAAGTTTCACTCTTTTAATCAATCCTTCTTCTATAGAACTTTTATCAATAATAAAGAAGATCCTATTCCTAGGTCAAGCACATTATAACTTCCAAGTAAAGCGAAAGAGATGACACTAGCCTCATGTTGACTTTGAAGTTTAAAATAAAAAAGTCCACGGTAACAAATCAAAAATATAAATAATATTATAACATGGTGAATGGATTAATAAAAACACTTCCTTCTATACTAAATTTTTTTAAAAAAAAAATCCCTAATCACTATGAGAACCTCTTAATAAGTGGGAAATGATATATACAAGCAAGAAGTGCTTAATATTATATAGGTACTTTTTTTTACTTTTTTTTTTTTTGTGCTTATATATACAGATGTTCAAAAGCACACATAGTTTTTTTAGCATCTCATTATTGTTATTGGTTTACCATAATATAATTCCCTCTTTTTTTTTTTTGTGCTTGTCATAAGAAACTTATGCTCTTGGTCAAGATAAGAAACAAACAATGAAATTTTCACGAATTTTGGAATGAGGCAAAGTTACAAGGTGCTTGTAGTGAACAAGGAAGGAAAAAGGAGGGGGAAATATGTTTCATTGCCAAGCTAGTAAGACATTAGTGATTAAAGTATTGATAAACTAACATTTTGGAATGATAATGTTTAAAAGATATAATATATATGTATCATAAAAATTCATACTCAACTTTGAGTCTTAAGATTTAATAAGTTAAATGAAACTTAAAGTAGTGTGGAAATGGTATAGGCAATTTATAAAACTCTGTGAATTTAGGGATGGGGTAATAATAAAGTTAATTGCATGAGGAGTGCGGTAAGATTAGGAAGAGAACTAGAAACCCCATTGAATATATATATCTAAATTTCATTTCATCATTAATAAAAAAAAAAAGAGGCAATATTGAGTTGGAAAAATAAAATCATATATAATTATTTTCCATACATAATCATATAGCAGTAATATGTCTTTATTTTTTGTTTTTATTATAATTGAACTTATGTTGATGGCCGAAGTCTTAACTAGCTGTAGTGTGAGTCTTGATTTTTAATTTTGTTTGTAACTAAAGTTGTGCTAATGGCTGAAAGCCTGACTAGCTATAGTGTGAGTGTTTATTTTTTGTTTTAATTGTAATTGGATTTATCTAACAACCAGAGACCTGATTGTAGTGTGAATTTTTATTTTTAGTTTTGATTGTTACTAAACTTGTGCTGACAATAGAAGACCTGACTAAATATAGTATAAGTCTTTATTTTTTATTTCAATTATCATTAGACTTGTGCTAATGGTCGAAGACCTCATAATATGTAATGTGGGTCTTGATATTTGGTTTTGATTATCATTGGATTTGAGTTGACTACCAAAGGCCTAACTAGTTATAGTATAAGTCTTCATTTTTGGTTTGGTCATTAGAATTGTTTGATCTTTTATTTAATATATTTTACTTACTTAATTGTTGTATCTATCGATGTCATTGCGTATTCTTTTCATATACCTAATTGTCCAACTTTAATATTTGATAGCTTTAATTGTGATGGTTGAATATATTTTAAGTTTCCAGATACTTAGTTTTTATTATATGATCACATTTCATATTGATACTATATGATATAAAAGATGTTTAAACATGTACATACTTTTAGTTTTGGATGAATTATTATTGTTTTCTTTATTACAAAATTATTTTTCTTTGCTTCCTTTAACAAGCTGATTATTTAAGGCTTAGGAATACTAGAACTTTTACTCAAGACTCAATAGGCAAAGCATTAAATAATGTAGAAGATGATGATGAAGTCACCTTATGGTTAGAGGTTGTAGGTGGTAAGAATAAGAAAGGTCACATCTTTGGGGTAGGATCTGAGGCTTATGATATTGATGTTATTTATTCTTGTGGGACCTTTTCTTCCATTCATAACTTAAGACTCCATTTAGATTTTAAAGTGGAATTATGCAGAAGGATTGCTATAGAGACAGTACCTTTAAGATAGGAGAACTAAGAGCTTAAAGTATAGAATCAACGAATTTTGTCTCTGCTAGACCAGCATCAGCAAACACTTAATAGGTTGCAAGAACTTGAATCGCAATTATCTTGTACCCCATCAAATCCTATACTAAAAGAATCAGTAATTGAGAAGATAGGCCCTAATGATTGTCTTCCTCTATAAATATGATTTTACTTTCTTTCATGTTATTTTAAGTTATATATTTTAAGTTAAGAATTGTTGTGTTTTGTTTCATAAACATTTAACTGAAGATCATTTTAACATATTTGTTACTATTTATTGAATATTATTGTGTTATTTTATTTTATTGGATAAGTAGTAAAGTAATATTGAGGCTATATTAAAAAGAACATAATATAATGAAAAAAAAAATCAGCAAAGGCTTTCCATAGCTAATCCATCACTAATTAGCGATGGATGAATAACGGAATATTCTGTCACTAATTAGTGACAAATCAATAACAAAATTTTTCATCAATAATCAACAACGGAATATTGACATAATATTTTATTGCTGATTTCTGATGAAAAATTGTCATTGATCCGTCACTAATTAATGACGAAATATTTTATCATTGATTTGTCAGTAATTAGCGACGGAATATTTTGTTACTAATCCATTACTGATTATTGAAGGAAATCTCGTCGCTAATTAGTGATGGAATATTCTGTTGTTGATTCATTGTTAATTAGTAACAAAATATTTTGTCATTGATCCATCGCTAATTAGTAATGAAAAATTTCGTTGCTAATCTATCGCTGATCCGTTGCAAATTCGGAATAGGCTATACCCACAACTAGCAACAGAATTTTTATCAGTGACAGAATATTTTGTAGCTAATTAGTGACATAATTTTCATTTTCGTCACTAATTAATTGGCGATGAAAAAATTAGCGACAAAAATAATCTGTTGCTAATTAATTTGAGACAGAATTATCCACATTTAGCGATAAAATTTTTCGTCGCTAATTTATATTTTTCTTGTAGTGTAGGCAATTTATAAAACTTTGAGTATTTAAGTATGGGGCAATAATAAAGTTAATTGCATGAGGAGTTCAGTAAGATCAGGAAGAGAAGTAGAAACCCAATTGAATATATAAGTAAATTTCATTTCATCATTAATATAAAAAAAGGCAATATTGAGTTGGAAAAATACAATCATATATAATTATTTTCCATACACAATTATGAATTTACTTCAATGATAATATTAAAATAAAAGTTAGAAGTTTAATATAATAATTAATCTCACAATGTAAATAAAAGATAATAAGCTATGTTTTCAAAGATTATATTTAAAAATTAAATTTAAAAAGTTTAAATATGTATCATAAAAATTCTATATTTATCATTAATTTTGAATATTAAGATTTAAATAATATGTAGAGTAGAAAAAGATAGAAGCTTAGCAATAAAATTTCAGGAGCCCAAGGATGGGGCAAGGATAAAAAAATTAATGCAATGAACCAAGAAGAGATAAGGAGCTATAAGAGGATAGTAATAAAAGTACTGGTAAGTTTTAGAATGGTAACATTTAAAATGTCTAATATATGTATCATAAAAATTATATACCTATTATCAATTTTGAATCGTAAGGTAATTTTTTATATATTGAGCAAAATAAGATAAGAGTAGGGAATTACATAAAATGGTTGCAAGTCTAAAGATGAGACTAAGAAAAAAAAAAAAAAGAAAAAACTTGCATAAAGAATAGAAAAAGGAAAATTATGGTTAAAAAAATCATACAGATTGAATTAGCCAATTAGATCAAAAAATTGATAAACTGACTATAAATTTTGTTTGATTAACCTTTAAAACTAACTTTTAGAAAATAGAAAAAAAATATTTAAATTGGTCAAAAGTCAATAAAACTAATAAAAGTCAACTAATCAAATAAGTTAAGCAATTTTGAAAATTTTCTTTCCAAGTATGCTAAAAATATTTCAAACTTGCTTCTTCATATCAAGTTTTCTCATCCCAACTCCATTGATTCTATTTATCACTTATTTGTCCTCTCCAACTCTGACTTCTCTGCCTACAATCAGCTTTAGGCTATTGCTATAGCCTTTGGCTAGAAGCTTTCAATCCCTAAGATTGTTGCCTTGAGCAGCTAATTGGATAGCAAGAGTTGTTTAAGGTTTTGCACTCCCTTCTGTCTAGGTGAAGGTACTTAGAAAAGATGACAATGGGTCATATATTAATTCAATAACTAATTCGATTTTTTGGAAAAAAAAAATTATTTCTATATATTTTTTAACTAAGTAACCATCAGACTCAACAACTTAGTAAAAAAAAAAAAGCATACTTGATTGATTTGTCCATGTTGGCTAATTTGACTAAGTCCAACTAAGTCTTATTAATTTAAAAAAAATTATATGAAATTTTTTTTTTTCTAGTGGTCATTTTAAAACTTTTACCAAATTTTTTTTTTTTAAAAAGGAGTGACTTAACTAGCTTGGAAAACTAGCCCAATCTAATCTCACCTTATCTAGTACTGATTGAGTCGAGCCAAACTCGAGGACTGAGATTAGAGAAAAAAATGATAAAAAATCATACTAGACACTAGACTAACCCAATACCTAGATGATCACTCTTATGTTTCTAACTCTTAATTTGTGCATTGTACAGTCCTACACAAATTCCTAATTTAATCCCATAGGATTAGATGATAACTTCTACACTAATTGTGGGAGAAACAAATGCAAAGATAAGTGTAAAGAATATAACCTAAAAGTGAATTGGACGAAGAAAAATTTGAAAATGTCATTAAGAAATTTTTTTTTCTTAATACAAAGGGATATCGATTAAATAAATGGTTCCACTTAATAATAAATCTCACAAAACATACAAGTTTCACATATTCTGTTGTATTTCCCATCTCATATTATAATTTAAGGCACTTTTTCCAATGCAACTCCAAAATGGCGTTGCATAAAAGAACTTTATGTGTCTCCTTTTTGTTATTAAAACACATGGGACTAATATAAAAAAATAGCATAACTAAATAATAAGGTAAAAAGTATAAAGAAATCTCAAGTAACAAAAAAAAATATTTAATTGTATTGACATTTTAGCTTCAATTATTTTATATATTAATGAGTGTTAACCCATTGTTATTATTCATTTTTAAAAATCTTAATTAACTCTCTCAACTTTTTTTATTTTCTCAAAAACCTCTTAATTATAAGCAAAGTAGAGGGGCATTATATAGGAGTTTTTGAGAAAATAAAAAAGTTTAGAGAATCAACCAAGATTTTCAAAAATTAAAGACCATAGGTTAACAAACGTAACATAAAATAGCAGTCTAGAATGTCAATACAATAAATTACTTAAGGTTTCTTTATAATTTTTTTACATTATTATATAATTATCCCATTTTTTCCATGTCATTGCCATATGTCTCAAATAAAGAAGAAAATTTTTAAGGGAAGGGAAAGAAAATAAAAGTGAAAATGGAATGAGATGGAATCTTGTGAAAAAATCATGTTTGGTATAAAATTAAAAAAATGAGAATACATTTGCCATTTAATGTTTGATAAAGTAAAAATATTATAAAAATAAAAATAAAATGCAAACAGACAACCAAAATACTATTTGTGTCAAATAAAATTTAAAAATTAATTATTGTTAATTAGCATAAAATAATAATAAAAAGTATAGTTGAAAACCTTAAGTTGGATATATTTATATCGAATGACCTTAACTTTTGAAATTATTTTAAAAGATTTTGTGACCAAAAAAATGTAAACAACATGAGAGAATTATAGTTCAAGGATGCCAAGCTAAAATTTGTTGTCATTGGATTCTTTTAAATAATTTTAAAATTTAAGATCTTGCATTATAAATATTTTGAATATATAATCATCAACTATGATTTTCTTAAATAAAAATAAAACTTCAAAGCATAGTAACTTGGAGTCACAAGGTCTAGAGTTAGGTGCATGGGTAAAATAGTTTTTTAACTTCTCTTTCTCACTTGCACACCAACTTTGCATCAATTATTTGATGAAAATGAATCCATTAAGGGAAATTAAAATTTCATATAAGGAGTATAATTTGGTAAAAATTTAGTATAAGGACTTTAAAAATCAAAATTTTTTTAAAGGATGAAAGAAAGAAATTATTATTTAAGCTATTCAAAATTACCATTTATATTTTGTAAAGTTACAACTTAATTTTTTTATATTGAAAAGATATTTTTATTCACGTGTAATAACAAATCTAAAATATATTTACAATATTAAAAAAATTGGTTATAATTTGAAAGAGCATGAGTCTTAACTTTGAAAAATACAAATAATAACTTATTTTTTTAGTATTTTGATAAAATCCTAACTTTTAAAATATTTAAATAAAATTTTTACTAAATTATAATGTTTAGATGAAATTTATTTTTCAATATACTCATCATTATTTCACCCTTCTCGATGACTACCTTTTCTAGGTGGAAGCTTAATTTGACGCAATGCACAGCTCAATTTGTTATTTCCTTCAATGCATACGTTTTTTTTTAATTAAGTATTATGAAGGTGTCCCTTTTTTTAAAAATTAAAAATGCATTTAATGGACACGGTTGCTAGGCAACCGTGTCCATTAAATGCTGCTTAAAAGTACAAAGGAGACACGGTTGCCTAGCAACCGTGTCCCAATGCATGTGTGTTAGGGTCAAACTATTTTGACCCTGACATGCAGATAAAAAATTAACATGTGGCAGCGTATGAGTGGAGGCAATGGGATTACGCTGCCACGTGTGTGACAACCCTAATCTCTAATCCCGATTACTAAGGCTTAATACGTGATCAATAACCATAAACCAGAATTACATGATATTAAGACTAATTACACTATGAAAATACGGGAAAACTTGAGCCTTAATTTGATTAGAGCCATCAATCATACGATTATAAACACTTATATTCGTAAGGGAAACAAACATTCATTTATTAGTCTTTGATTCTATTACTCATCATTTATAACTCACCCTAATATCTTTACATCATCCTTTGCAATTAACGTATGAAAAACCAAGGTTTTCTAGTTAATATAAGTGTTTCAGCATGTTCGCCGCGGCCTAATTACTCTTAGCCACGACCAATTCCTTTCTGTTTTACCCCTTTCTTTATCACTAGTTTTGCCGCGGCCAACCTACATGGCGCCGTGGCGAAGAAGCCTCCTGGAACTTCCTCGCTCGCCTCTCGATATTTGCCGCGGCCAATTTCTTTTTAGAATGCCTGGCTCATTTTTGCAAAATTTCATTGCGGCCAATTCCTCATTTCGCCGCGGCGAATTTTCCTCTGGACGACTCCCAGTTTTGCCTCTCGCATTTTGCCGCGCCCAATTACATATTTCGCCGCAGCGAATTCCTCTCTGGTGTTCTCCCTGGGAAACTTCGCCTCTATTGGCCGTGACCAACTCCATTTTAGCCGCGGCGAAGTGCCTTCTGGTCCTACACTCCGAAAATCTAGTCTCATACTTTCCACTCTTCCTTCATGAACACCCTAGGGCCATTCTACCTTAATTTATGCAACTTTAAGGGTCATTATGAACCTTATTCATCCAGCTATTCTACCATTACCAACTCAAAATTCAAATGTAAATTTTCACTCTTCCAACTACCCTATGTCAGCAAGTTCAGGGAATAATAGCAACAAAAATTCATGCACCATTAACATTTAACATTTGATACACTTTCCATTAGAGGTTTCATACATCAGTGATTCATATCAATATCTCAAGGTTACATTTCCAAATGGTAAGCCATATCATAAATTCAATAAGGTTTACAGCAGATGTCAATAATCCATACATCATATACCAAATTTAAGATGAGGTCTAACCCCTTAATACATACATCCTCAACAATCAAAATATGAAAGCCTACACTTGGCAATACAGATACATGATGATGCTATACAAGACTTAACAAAAATTAGCATCTACCCTATTACACTCAAACCAAGTGTAGCTCCCCACACTAGGCCTCAGCTCATGGATGTTCATCCACTTGCTTCCCCTTATCCTTACCCGAAGAACCTTCACCTGAAATATTAATCCCATGAAACGGGGTGAGATATAAATCTCAGTAACCAAGGCAATTCCATCATATAATCTAATTTAATAAGTATATATGCATAAATCAAAAACAACATCAAAATCATATCA
This sequence comes from Erythrophleum fordii, assembly GCA_032878935.1. Classification (NCBI taxonomy): domain Eukaryota; kingdom Viridiplantae; phylum Streptophyta; class Magnoliopsida; order Fabales; family Fabaceae; genus Erythrophleum; species Erythrophleum fordii. The sequence continues at coordinate 4,399,071 of JAVQMF010000048.1, read as the reverse complement.
GCCATATCAGTAAATGAAACAATTAGGCTATCATGATTACTATCCATACTAGCAATCATATTTCCACATGTTAAAGGCCAATAACACCGGGAGAGGCCCGTCCGCGACACCTACTCCCCATTAAGTACAACCAAAGCTCAGTGCATCTGGGGTTTGATCATAACTCGGTGCTCGATCGAAGCACATGCACGGGTGGCAGCCGCACCACAGCTCCACCATGAACTCACAAGGTCCAATCATAATACAATAGATAGCCAACAATTCATTCAGCATTTCAAATCATTCATATACAGCAAACATGAAATTAAAGCAGATACATGCATGGAATTAATGTAAACCCCGGTTACCTCACTTGTAGATAAATTTGCAACGGCCACCAATGGTACAGAGTCTCCCTATAATCATAGCATCAGATAATTACTACTCTAATTCATCATTAACAGTTACAAAAAGTATCCAAGGAATTTAAATGCTACTAACTACCTAAAGAACACTTACTCAATCACCACAAATCTCCAAATTCGGATTGAGTATGTCCTCTACCAGAATTTCACTATATCACTCAAATTCCTAAGCAAATTCGTACATAATTAATACCCATTTTATAAACCAGCTATGGGGGTCTCAAATTAACAAAGAAAGCATCAAAATAGAGGGTTTATGCTTACCTAATGTCAGCCCTAACCTCAACCTACGAATTTCACTAAGAAAATCCCAAATAACCACATTTCAGATTTTGGGTAGAGTGAAAACACTCCAAATGAAAAATTAATCGAACCAAATTAAAAAGAAAGATGAGGGGATTAAGTTGTATAACTATTACCTTAGCTAAATCTTGCTTCAAATGTGAGAAAATGTGGAATTATGCCAAGAACCCTAGCCTCTCCCTCTCACCTCCGAATTTTCGTTGTGTCTTTATGTTTTGCAGAATGAGGGAGGTGGCTAGTCAGTTTTTAGGGTTTTAGTGGGATTAAGTTGGGTCAAACATGGGTCATGGGTTGTTCCAAGGTCTAACTCCAAATGGGCTTCAAATCTTAGCTTGTTGGGCCAGTTTTAAAGTGTTGGGCTGCAGAATTTCATTGGGCCAACTCTTATGCATTGGTTTGTTGAAATTTAATTAGGTTTAGGCCAAGTTTGAAGAGTTTAAGGGTTTAGGTTTGCAAAAGGATAATTGGTTCACTTATAAGAGTCTATACAAGGTGGATCTTGGGCCTCTATCATATTAAATTAAATTGGGTCTGCACCTAACTCATTGAGCCTCCATTAGCCACTTATCATGATTTATTAATTTGGGCCTAAATGAGGTTTCTATCATAATTAATTCTCAAACCCACATTAATAATTTATCTCTCTAAAATTTCTATTCACTAACTTACCCAATTATCCTTTATTAATTATTCTTAATTACTCTAAATCTATGATTAACACCTTAATTATTTTTGGGGTGTTACAACGTGTCAATATTTGATTGGAAAAAATTTTATCTTCAATTTTTTACCGTTTATTTCTTCTCCTCCCAAATTAAACAGTTCTTCTCCTCCTCACTTTCATTTTTTTCTTTCGTTCAGTGGCTGTTCCTCCATTTCCTCTTCTCCTTGCTTGTCTGTTCATCTTCTTCGTGGGATGTTGGTTCATTGTTGCTGTCTCCCTCTAACTTTTTAGGTCACAAGTTTTAATCGGGAGATTGCCTTTAAAGTTTTTAGTGGTTAGAAGAAAAAGAAGATAGAAGAAGTAGTCTGCACGAGAAGAAGGAGTCAAAAAAAGAACAAAGTGGTCCCTGATTTGGTATGAGAATTTTAATTTAAAATTATATTTATTTTATAAATGATATGATTATGTTGTAAATGAAATTTAATTACCTGTAATATGTTTTTTATTAGATTTGTATATATGTGTGATGAGTTTTTTATTCTTATATATGGTAGCTGAAATAAAATACAATTGCAAGATCTGAATAAATGAAAAAAAAATGAGTTGTGGTTATTTTATGTAGAAAGGGGAAAGAAATTCTAAAATTAAAGGAAATAGGTTAAAAAAATTGAAGAAAAAATTATGATAAGAAAAAATGACTATTTAGGGAGAAAAATTTATCAATATTAAAGACTATTAGAAAAAGATATAATTGAAAAATTATTATGAGAATATAATATAAAAAATTGTTATTAAAAATAGGTAATATAAAAAGATATTGCAAAAAAGGAAACAGGAATTGTATATGAATTAAAAAAAGAAAATATAAAATTTATAATGTGGATGAGAAAAAAAATGGAAACTTATAATTCTATAGGATATAATTTATATTGGCAAAATATTAGTGTAATATTGAGGAAAAATATAATTCTTATATATTGTAGCTGAAATAAAATACAATTACAAGATCTGAATAAATGGAAAAAAATAAGTTATGGTTATTTTATATAGAAAGGGGAAAGAAATTCTAAAATTAAAGGAAAGAGGTTAAAAAAATTGAAGAAAAAATTATGATAAGAAAAAATAACTATTTGGCGAGAAAAATTTATCAATATTAAAGACTATTAGGAAAAGATATAATTCAAAAACTATTATGAAAATATAATATAAAAAATTGTTATTAAAAAAAGGTAATATAAAAAGATATTGCAAAAAAGGAAAAGGGAATTGTCTATGAATTGAAAAAAGAAAATATAAAATTTATAATATGGATGATAAAAAAATGAAAACTTATAATTCTATATTATATAATTTATATTGGCAAAATATTAGTGTAATATTGAGAAAAATATAAGTAAAAATATTAAAAATTTTAAAAAACTATCAATAAAATGCATGTAATCAAAAAAAATAATGAACTTGATAATTGATAACTTTTTTACTGTATTTTGAATGTTAGTGGCAGTGTTGATTGAGCTGGCAAAATGAATAACAGGAAGGAGGTTATATGCATATATTCAAATGGGCAAATATGCGAAACCGAAGAGGAGACAACATTTATCGCGGATACGATTGATGTAATGACTGTTGATTATGATATTTCATTAGAGAGGCTAAAATAAGAAGTTGCTGAACAGTTACAGGTTGACTCAAATCAATATGTGTCTGACTTAGTATATAGGCATCCAGTGTCATTAAGACCCACAAAGTATCGAGCAAGCAAGTTAAGGAGAGATGCCAATGTCCAAGCGATATGGGTGGCGAATGCAAAGTTTCCATCACAGTTGGGGTCAGTAGAATTGTATGCAGAAATATCGTCAAAAGAAGTAAACTTAAATGAAGTCACTCAAGCAACAGTTGAATATGTGCCAGATCCACTCCCATGCTCTAGTCACGCTATCATCGCTGATGATCAATCTGCGTTGTTTAGGTCATATTTTGTAAGCGTTGGTCAACATCCAAGTTCATCTCACCTGCCGAGTGATGATATCTCACAACCAAGTGCGTCACATGCGCTAATTGGTGCCCCCCTTTCTCCTCCAGAGCAGGTAGAAGACATAATGGATGAATTTGAAAAAGAAGATGAATATGATGCTGCTCCTTGTGATTACAATAATGGTGATAATACAAATGATGATGAAGACATCAATTGTGTGGATGCCGCTGTGAATCCAGCAACCCCCATTAATATTTATGATGATTTGACTATTGCGTTCCTTGAACAGATAGATGCAGGTGGTGCGAGAGTTCCTGAGTATGCTGAAATGGTCGGCAGCGATAAATATGAATGATGGCCAAGAGTTACGTGTAGGCATGTTGTATAATGATCAGCGGTCCTTTCGTAGGGTAATGAAGATATACTCGGTACATGCACATCACACTTTTAAAGTATTTCACTCGTCCAAAAAGTACAAAGAATACCGTTGCCTTGAATATGGATAGGGGTCATGCAAGTGGAGGGTTAGAGCTTGTTATCGGAGGAAGGAAAATCATTGGGAGATAACAAAATACAATGGGCCCCATACATGTGTGTCAGCATCATTGTCTCAAGACCACCCTAAACTTGATTCTAATGTTATTTCAGTATACCTTGTATCCATGGTAACTGAGAATCCTGGAGTGTCAATTCGAGAGGTCATTGAGCGGGTGCATTCTATTTTTGGATACAATGTTTCATACAAAAAGGCTTGGAAAGGAAAACATCGAGCCATCTCACATGCATTTAGGAATTGGGAGAAGTCTTTTGCTTTGTTACCTAAATGGTTGCTGCTGTTCAGCATTTCATGCCTGGCTCGTATTATGACTTTATGCATAAAGAAAGTGTACCGACTAGCATGGCTAATGGGTAGTCAGTCATATTTCATCAGGTATTTTGGACCTTCAAACCATGCATTGAGGCATTTGGCTACTTGAAATCGATGGTTCAAATCGATGGGACATTCCTTTATGGCAAATATAAATGGACTGTACTGATTGCAAGCACACAGGACGGTGAGAGGAATATTGTCCCACTTGCGTTCGCAATAGTCGAGGGAGAAACATATGAGGCATGGGCATGGTTCTTATTTAACCTCCGTACACATGTGGTGAAAGATAAGGATGGATTGTGCTTGATTTCTGATCGGCACACTAGTATCTTAGCTACTGTGGCTAATGGGCGAATAGGGTGGCAACCTCCACAAGCTTATCATATGTTTTACCTTCGACATTTGGCTAGCAATATCAATAAGAAATTTAGATTGCCCTGACTAAAGAAGCTATTTACTAAAATTGGTAAATCTTGCCACCCCGTAACCTCACTTGTATTTGTGTTATACCATGGTTTTGCATAGATTTTTCTCTTATCTTTTCTTTTCTTATATAGGTTACCTATACGAGCAACATAAAGTAAATGAAGAATTAGCCCACATACACCAATTAGACAAGTACGTTGCAAACTGGATTGAGAAGATACCCAAGGATCAATGGTGTCGGGCATATGACGTTGATGGTAAACGATGGGGTCACATGACAACAAATTTAATAGAGAGTATTAATGCAGTTTTCAAAGGAGTTAGGTTCCTACCTGTGCTGGGGTTGATGAAAGCAACATTTTATAGGCTAACCAAGTATTGGGTCCGGCGAGCCGAAAAGGCGAATGCACAGCTGAAAGCAGGCGAAACCATATCTGAGGACATCAGATTGAAGCTAACAGTCAGAGCTAAAAGAGCATCAGCATACATAGTTCGTGGTTTTGATAGACGAGGGTCTACATTTGAAGTAGAAGAGCCATATGATCCAAATAATCAGCAATTTGGTCGATCCTGTAAAGTCAACTTAGCAGAGCGTGCATGTGATTGTGGTGAATTTCAGGCTTTGAAATATCCTTGCCAAGATGTATTAATAGCCTGTGCCCACGTTCGCGTGGATTACGTACAATTCGTTGACCGAGTGTTTCGATTGGAAACTATTTCGAAGGCCTATGACATTGAATTTTGTCTTATTGGTAGTGAAGTATATTGGCCCCATGTTCAAGGCCCAACGCTTATTCCAGATCCAACAATGACACGTGGCAAAGGTCGTCCCAGGTCAAGCTGAATACGAAATGAAATGGATTGGCAAAAAAATTCGAGAGATCTGCCACGATGTGAATTATGTAGACAATTGGGTCATAACCGCGCGACTTGTCCATCTCATCCTCATCCAAACCCATAGCATCTGTGCCACTTATTTGCTTCCATATTGTGGAATGGCATCATGCTGATCACGTGCTCCGACAATTTGGTGGAATGCAGCTTATACCTCGTGCTCCTTATAATTTAGAAGAGGTCCACACACTTACACTAAAAGGTAAGACACATTTGGACTGGTCGAAAGAGCATGAAAACTTCGTGCTTGCTTGGTGGGGCTGGCAAGATACTTTATCATTAACACCAATATCATTGGAGAGTTACCCGTCGGTGGATCCACCCTATTAGTGGTGCACAGGGTTTTGTGGTAACTTTTTAAGACCTAACATAGTCATTTTATTTCACTTTCTTTGTACTTATTAGATATATAACTCAATTTTCTTTCTCACAGGCCGATGTTGCTGATCGCTTACGAGCACTTGCTACTGGTGACCATTCACCGTTAGGTCTCACTGTGATCACTTATTGTACTAGCATCCTCGATGCACTTGGCAAGCACCGAGATATGACGATCTCTCAAGCTGCTCCTCCTGCACCTCAGTTGCCTCGGCCACAGCTTCCTCCAACTCGCACGGCAAAAAGAGCCCGTGGATTTATGTCCACTAGAGTACCCATGGTGGATGATCGGCCTTATACATCTAATATTGGCACCACATTTACGATGCATGGCCCTTCTTTTCATGCATCAACAGAGACGCAGACCCACCCTGATGTCACTGGACCATCTTCTTCTTCAGGAACTCAAACACAAGTACACCATGACACCGCGGATCTATCTCCTACCACAGCGACACAAGCTCAGACTTATTATGACACTGCAGGTCCATCTTCTTCCACTCCTCCGATGCATTTTGCTGATTTTAAGGGTATCAGCTCTGCATTTTATATGCCATGTGGTTCCGTCCCTTTTACACCTCTATTTTCAGACCAAACAATGTCTGCTTTTGGATTTGCTTCTGCGTCTTCTGCATATGATGGATCACAACAAGCGGGATATATTACACCACATCAACCACTTCCTCAAGTTCAATCTCCCTTATTAAATGTGAATCCCGTACCCTACCAGGAGGTAGAAGATCAAGAAAACAATGATAACCAAGAAGATGAAGACGGAGGCATTAATGAAGAAGAAGAAGCCGAGGAGGAGGACGAAGTACAAGAGCCAGAAAAAGAACACCCTCTTGTCCGACAATAAGGCCAACGATTACGAACACAGACTCGATGTGACACAGGAAGTCATTTCTTTTGAACATTATGCATTCTCTCTTTTTGTTCTTGTATATTTATTTTTTAGATCATCGTAACATAACTATTTCTTTTTATTAAGTACAAAATTTTACTTCTTTAAATATCGAGTTCAATAATATTAGACAATCGTTATTAATTTCTCATCAAATTGGTCTACCTTCTTACTTATTTATCTAGTTTAAACGAAATTACTTTAATAAATTAACCTTCATTTTCCTAAATTAATTTGATACCTTTCATGATAAATAAAATTTTTTTATTATAATTATTTTCATTCCATAACTTATTACTCCTGCAATTTTTTTAAAAAAAATTAACATAACAATTATGCAAAACAAAAAAAAATCATTTTAAACACATTTCGTTTCTCTTCAATCATTTTATTAAGTTTAAAAGAATTACCATTTAATTCTTCTTAAACAATGATCTTCTATTTTTTTGTGCCTATTTTTTTCCTTTTCTAAATTAGTTGACATTTACTTTTTTTATACCACTTAGCAACAATTTTTTAAACTCTCTCTCATTTAATTTTCTTTATTATCATATTAAACATAAATTATCCAACTAATCAATTCAATTTGGAGGAAATGAAGAACAAATAATAATTTTAAAAAATTCAAAGACTTACAATCTAATGACATGAGTGATGGTTAAAGATAGTTACATTTTTATTAACTATTTGTCCATTTAATTTTTTTAACAATAGCTAAAATTTTATTTTTTTTAACGTTTTATTTTTTTCTCATATTTTTATTTTCCAAATTATAGTAACATATTATATCTATTTTTTCGTACCAAATAGATTTTTTTTTATTTTAATATTGAGCTCCAGCATACTTTACAATTTTTTTACTCTCTTGCTTATTTATGTCATTTTGAGATAATTTAATTAAACAATTAACCTTCATTTTCTTCAATTAATTTTATGATTTTCATGGTTAATAATTTTTATCTCTTATCAATATTTTCATTTTGTGGCTTACTTCTCCTAACAATTTTTGAAAAATTCTTTTTCACACTTACATAAAAAATATAATTTAATTTAAAAGTCATAGCTAGTCCCAACTTTATCTCAATAATAAAAAAATTTATATTATTACTAAAAAAATAAACTATGACTCAAATATGACAAATTATAAATTTCAAATCATTATATATATATATATATATATCATATATTAGTTATAGCTTTCATTATTTGTCCATTTAAGTTCAATATTACTTAGCAAGTTTATTTAATTATTAATTAATTTACTAATATTATTACTAATTATCAAGTTTTAAAAACATTAAAATTCAAGCTCTTTAGCCATTATTCTTTTAAATACATTTTATTTTTAAATATTTCAAAATCATTATAATTAATTTTTAAAAACTTTTTTATTCATTATATAATTACATTATTACAACTAAAACTTTTTTCTAATTTTACAATTTCAAATTTTTTTATTCGAATATAAAAGAAGGTTTAATAGCAAAGCAAATAACCATGGCTGTTTTTATCCCATCAAATTAGCTTTTTTGTTGGATTTTTATGGGTCACAGTTGATGCTCAACCGTGACCCCTTTTTTATAAAAAAAAAAATTGATATTGTATCTTGAGAAATAAGAATGATGGCTGGGTATTTGAAGAATTTAAAATTTTTGTTATTATTTTACAGTTAAAAACCCTGAAAACGTGCTCGTGAATTTAAGTTTCAGACCCCATCAAGCTCCCTCTGTCCATGTCTTAGAGGATGACACAATTGCCTTTTCACCGTCTTCAGACATTTTCATGTTCACGTGATCCGACCATGTTGATGCCGATCTTCCCTCCGTCAGGTCAAATTTTGCTTTCGGAGACATCGGCTTGTTTTTCTGACTTGGAAGCCTAGGTGGCATTCTGTTTTTTTTTTTTCTGGCCAAAACGTAAGTAGCATTCTAGCTAAATAAAATATTATCCTTTGTTGCACGTAACCATTTGAGTTTGTTTTTGAAAAATTAAATCTTAAATTAAAAATATTTATATTAGAATTTAAAATTTTAAAATTATTTTAAAAGATTTAAAAACAAAAAAAATTAATTTAAAATTTTGAATTATAATTTTTTTGTATAATTTAAATTTTAGATCCTTAAATTATTTCAATACTTCTAAAATTTAAAGTTTTTTAAGATAAATATTTTTAATTTAGAATCTTAAACTACAATTTTTTCTTATTATTTTTATGTTAAAATAATTATGTTATATGCTTTTTCAAAGTCAAGATTTCATTTTGGAAAAAAATATAAAAAATACATATTTAAGTTGTTGCCACCATAAACAAGAAAAGTGAATTACTTTTTTTAAAAAAAAAAAAAGAGTTCAAATTCTTCTAAATATACCATCAAGATTTGAAAGTTCAAAATGTTCTATTTAATCTTATGATATTTATTTTAATAGCTTGTGCATCCTGAATTATTGATAATAATATTTATAAAAAATTGAATATTATTATCAGTCAAAATATAATTTATAACATTTTTATTACATTATCATTGAAGAGTATTTTTAAATTTATCATTACATACTAACACTATTATTATGTCGAATGAGTAGAAAGATTTATTTAATCTTATGTTATTTATTTTGATAACTTTGTGCATCTGTATTTTTTTATGAATGATTGGTTTGGAGAAACCTTTATGACCTTTAAACCCAAAGAATATTGGGGAAATTTGAAGCGATGGTGAGGGTCAATAATTAATACAATAGACGTAAAATTTTATTATTTTATGACTTTAACCGTTTTTTCTTTTTGCCCTAACACTTTAACCGCTTGATTTGTTGTCTTGTATATATAAAATCTAATATAATAATATGATAACATAAAGTTTTGATAAAATAACACTAAAAAAATGTGGATTTAACCACTATTTTTTAGTGATCCTAACCACGGTTATTACCATGGTAAAGCACCATAGCCACGATTACCAAATTTGTGGTTAAACTGTTTGTGGAGACAGGCATAGCCACGATTTTTCATGACCATTGGTAAGACTATGACAATTCCACAACATAACCATGGTTTTCAATAAACCGTGGTTAACCACGGTTAAGTAAAACTGTGATTATGGCATATTATTAGAAAATCATGGTTATGACATGGACTAACTACGGTTTATTGAAACCGTGGTTATGTCATGGAATTGCCACGATTTTAAACCCATGGTTATGGCTGGCTAATGCTCAAGCAATTTTTTTTGTTTATAACATTATTTTTAATTGATATATCTAACAATCAATTTCTAATAACAATGTTCAACAATATATTCAATAGCAACAATCATATTTTAATAACAATAACCATAATATCATTGAAATGAAAATAAATGCATTGATAATAGCAATGTTCAACAACATATCTAATAGCAACATCCATGTTTCAATAATAATAACCATAATGTCATTGAAATCAAAAATATATATTGATGGCCTAATAATCTACAAATAAGCTTATCCAAAAAATATGTCCAATTTTATAGGGAGTGATTATCATTTGTTGGTTGATGTTCGCTGTCCTAATCTCTAGATCCCTAAAATTTGAAATAAAATATTAGTTGTTATTAATTGATATGCTTGCAATTAGAATGTAAATTTGAAAAATTACCCCTCGGCCTTGCAATGTACCCTGAAAATTTCAAAGTATAAAAGCCATGGTTGCTTCTATTTGTTGTTTGTCATTGTCGCTCGTTTCTCTTAGCTATTTGTGCTTTTAGTAGAGCAATCTCACTTTGCAATTCTGCGTAAAAAGGTCCAAATGAACTCTCACAAGCCCGACATCCAAACACTTGGGATGGACAAATACCAAATCCCATTCCCCAACTTGCGGCCAATGTTCTTTGTTTCCCAAGGCTCAAGCCAATGAATCATCACTTGAAATTTCTTAAGAAGAAGAGTTATCAGTTTGAAACATTTTAATTCATTCTTGCAAATTTGAATATAGAGTAAAAATTCAGTTAGAAAATAAATATTTTAATTAAAATAAAAAAATCAACACCTATGATATTTAAACACCTACACATATAGTTTTAGCTTCGTTATTGACATAAGATCCATTTGTCTGTGAATTGTAGTCCACACATCTCCATGTGATACTGGACCCCCACGCTTAGCTTCCTACAAAATTAAAAACATATGTGACATATCTTAAATTATATTTAAAATTTAAATGACTTATAATTCAAATGTCCTTACCATCTTAGCTTGTTTGAACCACTTGTATGTGGCATGGTTAACATCTTTTTATTTTGTTTATTTATCGTTGCAATTATCTAATTATTAAGAAAGATATTAAATGTGAGATTACCTGAGACCTTTTGCTAAAGCACTGATTTATAAATGATACCCAATGGTCCCTATCTATGCCATTTGGGGCATCTTCAATTATTTGCTTTCTAATACGAGTCCCATGATTTTTATATAATTTATAGTATGCATGTCGCCACCTAGCTCCTAATGATCGTAGAATATATCTCTTATATATGTCATTAACAACAAATTTAGTCTACAAAATAAAATATCACAGTCAGTTAATGTATGAACTCAATATCATAAGAAATGAATATTAAATGTGTTATTACTTGAATAACATTGGTATATACATGATCTTTGTACTCTCGAAGAACATTTCTCCAATCTGGGTAAATGAGTGGAAGTGATTTAAAATCCATCCTAACCATGCCTAGAAAAACACCTAACAATCTACCGCCATCTTCAATCGGTTGAAGGGAATTGTTCCATGATACTATTATCTTTTACCTATGAGAAAGGGCCTAAGCATCATGTATAGTCATTTGCCTGTGTATCATTGTTCCAACCTCATTTATTAAATTAAAGTTAGTATACAAATGAGAAATAAGTAAATTAGCACCAAAATGCTTGTTAATTTACTTACCAATAATTTCAACTAACCAATTTTGCCTTCCTGGTCATCGTGCAGGCTGTGCAGGCTACTCGTATGCCTTTTGATTATCATCTGTAAATAGATCCTCAACGTCCAAATTTGGCTGGAAACCAGGGATATCAAGAACATTTGAAACAGGTGATGTCGATGTGCTTGTTGGATTAATAGGATCAAAGTAACTTGGATGTCCCCCATCACTGATGGGTAAATTCAGCATAAGACTACTGGTATTAGGCTCAACAGCTCCACTTGTACTAACTAATTTAGACTTCTTGAAGAACTTTTTCATTTTCTGAATTTTTATTAATTACAACAAAATAACATATAAACTTATATAACCTCAAGAAAAAAAAAACATACAAATATATCTATTTAATGAAAATGTAAAAAAGGAAAAAAACTAAACAAACTAAATAATATTTGACCTAGACAAGCATAAAATGGACTTCCAAGTTTGGGAATAGCGTCTCTACTCACTAAGGTTGGTTTGGCTCACTCTCATAAATATCTTCATCATCTTTACCTATATCATATAACTCACGTGGTTTTAGATGCACATCTATACTCCAAACTTTATCTAACTCATCTTCCACATAGTATAGTTGCTAAGCTTTAGAGACTTGAATGTATGGTTCGTCATCTTCATTATCACTAGTATGTATCAACCGTGAAAATTGACAAAAGTGAATCCGAAATCATCTTTCTTAATATCTCTTGAATTGGTTGTGTTGGCACATATACACTTGAACAAGGTAACGACAAATCAACCATAATAAGTTAATTCAATAATATCTAACAATTTTCCATAATATGGCACACCATCAAAGTGCATGTTATTATCGCGTCCACTTGCGTAACTTCTTGTTCCAAAAGAACAAAAGACTCCATTATTTTCAATTTTCAATCCTTAGTCTCAAGCTAAAGTTCAAATTTTGAATCTATTGACATTATAAGCAATATATCACCTTGGTTTGTCAAGTGGACCCATGGAAAGAAAATTCATATCAATGAAATGCGATCTGTTGACATTATTTCTTACCTAGAACAAAACAAAAGGAAAGTGTTTAATTATAGTATTCCTTATGAAAGTCAAAACAATTGAAAATTTACACATGCTTACACAATAAGAAAACCAATCAATAAACTCTTTATGAAATCTCTTATCAATTTATGATAAAGATCACGTACAACTTATTAATTGTCTTTTAACATGATCTCTAAATTCCCTACATGACATACATAAACTAATTAGATCATCAAAATTATGTAGTTAATACCAAATTTAAAATATAAATCACTTACTAAAGAAAAGGATCCATTTCTCTACAATTGGTTAATACGTGATGATGTGCTTGTAATTTTTCCTTAAGGGAGAGAGAAATGTATTCAAAACCACCCACTGGTTTTCCAACAAGTGGAAACAAAGTACTAATAGAAGATGGACCGACATCAGGTTCATTGTTTATACGTCTAGATCGATTGAATACTATCTCAATTCCATCCAAAATACTTCGAATAAAACATTAAAACTTCTTAAGCCAAGTAACCGTCAGCTATGGAACCCTTTGGCTGATCTTTGTTTCAGACGTAAGACTTCAACTTCCCTAAATACCTATTGAGCACATTATATTAAATATCATAAATGAAAATAAAATGATTTGGAACAATTACAAAGTATCTTATAAATATTAATTACTTTTCTATAGGATATATCTATCGATACTGGACAGGACCTCCAAGTTTAGCCTCTTCAGTTAAGTGTACAATCAAATAGATCATAATTGTGAAGAATGAAGAAGGGAATAACATCTCCAAATGACATAATGTAAGAACAATTGTATTCTGAAGTTGATCAAGTTCATTCACACTTAATGCTTTACTACATAATTGTCTAAAAAATGAGAATAAGTTAATCAGAACTGCTGACAGTTGCTTAAGAATTGTGTTTCTTATGGCTAAGGGTAGGAGTTGCTGCATAAGAATATGTGAATTATGACTTTTCAACCCTCCAATCTTATGTTATCTCAAATCAATACATTTAGAAATATTACTTGAATAACCTTCTAGTACAGTAATATTCTTTAAAGTCCTAAAGAATACATCTTTATTGGCATTTGTCAAAGTAAATACAACATGAGGATATCTACAATTGTTATCAGGCCAAAGATCAAGCCTAATTCCCATTTGATTTAAGTCTCTCCGTGCATTTAAATGATATTTTGATCGTCTAAAATTATTTAACAAAGTGAATAGTATATTATCACAAATATTTTTCTCAATGTGCATCATATCAAGATTGTGGTGTATCGAATGATTTATCAAGTAGGGAAGTTTAAAAAATATACTCTTTTTACGCCACTGTAGAGTTTCACTATCTGCATTATTAACCCTTCTAGGTCTCTTTTCTTGACCTTCAACTTTTGCCTCTTTTCTGAATACAACATTAATATTTTCAAATTTTTGTAAGATTTCTGAGCTAGTAATTTATTTTTTTGAAGGATTCCTCTTCTTTTCTCTTCCATTAAATTGGTATCACGCCAATTTAAATTTATGTTCTGAGTTCAAAAAACCACAATGGCCTATAAAATACCACTTTTGTTTATGACATAATTGTCCAAAAGTTAAATCAAAGTTACAAGATGGACAAGCTAACCTAGTATGTACATTCCAACCAAATAATGTTCCAAAGCCTAGAAAATCACTTATGGTCCACATCATAGCTGTACGCATATTGAAAATTTCATTAGTATAAGAATCATAGGTTTCAACTCCCACATCATATAAATCGATTAACTCTTTTATTAGTGGTTATAGATAGACATCAATGTCATTGCCTGGTGCTCGCTTTCTTGGAATTGTCATTGATAGAATGAATGAACTTTGTTTTATATACATCCAGGGAGGAAGGTTGTACGATATAAGAACCACTAGCCATATGCTATAACTTGTACTTAAAGTGCTAAACGGATTGAAGCCATCAGTGGCTAACCCAAGACGTACATTTTGAGGATTTAAGGCAAACTGAGTATGCGTTATGTTGAAGAGCTTCCAAGCTTCAGAGTCCCTCAGATGCCTCATCATACCATCATTATTCTTATCAAAATATCTAAATACTTTTGCAAGCCGCTTGATCCATTTTCTACCCTTAACTTTTGATTTCCATCGAGATGTATCACACTTTTTATACATGTCCTTAGTTTTATCATCCTTCCAATACAACATACAATTATTTGGACATGTATAAATTTTTGTGTAATTTAGTCCCAATTTGTTAATTATTTTCTTGGCCTCATGGAAAGAAGGTGCAATATTTGCTTGTTTAAAGGCATCAGTTAATAACCCCAATATTATTGACATAACTTTATTACTTATTCCACATAAACACTTAATGTGATATAGTTTAACCAAAAAAGATAATTCTGAATACTTTTTGCACCCTTATGTTGCCCATCTCCCATTAACTCATAAAACTCTTTTGCATCATTGTCTGACCTTTAGTTTAATGGTATAATTGGATTCTCAACTTCCTCTACATTTTCGTTATCATGAACTCTAAATGCATCAAGAACCATGTCTTGCATAGGATCATTCCTACAAATTCGTTCTTCTCTTATTTGTGGTTGTAACTAAGGTTCTATAGTAAGTTCATTTCTAAGTTTCTCTCCATATTTAACCCATAAAATACATCCTTGTGGAAAAGGTTTCATAATCAAGTGATCATGCACAACTTTTCTAATATGTCATTTTTTAAATCGACATTTAGAACATTGACATATAATTTTTCCTTTTACACTTCCATTAACAAATGCAAAGTCTAAAAATTCATTCAACCCATCTAAGTATTAACAGGTATTTTGGGATTTACTAGTCCAAAACTTGTCCATTTATATAACCTTCAAAAAAGAAAAAAAGAAACATCTTTAATTGTTTAATAATTAAAAAAAAGACCTTATTAATTTTTTTGCAAGTTATTATAATAAAACAAATTTTATGTTTATTTTTTGTTTACTTACTAATGTCAATAAAAAACATTTTGAAAATAATACAAATTTTCATAAATACTCATTTTACCTTCCTCTTATGTTTCAATTGTGTTGTTTAATATATATATATATATATATATATATATATATATATTTCTTCAAATCATTTTCACATATTGTAATTAAGTAATATTAATTTAGTCTATCTTAAAGGAAGTTAACATATGCAAAATTTCTAACAAAAGGTATTAAAAAAATAGTTAATTTAAATTGATAAAAAAATTATCATTTTACTATGGTCCAGAATTTCAAATACAAATATCAAAACATTACTTTCTAAATGATAAATATTTTTTTATTTTAAGTAAACATTTTTTTTCATATCAGCTATAATAATTCAAACCAAATATCTCAACTACATTTTATCCAACATTTCAACAAAGAAAAAAAAAACAAAGCTTCCACGCTAAAAATAAAACTAGAATCTCAAATCAAAAAGAAAAAACTAAAACTAACACAAGAAATATATAGATAACTCACAGAACTAATGCCGTCCAATGGAGCTCCAACGCTGAAGGAAAGAAGCACAAATGAGCAGCAATTGAAACAATGAAACAATGAAGCATGTAGAACGGCGAAGAAGCAGAATGAAATTGATAGAAGATTGAAAACGCAAACGACAAAGAAGCAAAATGAAATTGACAGAAGAATGAAAACACAAAAAGGCTGCAACGATAAAAAAAAAAAAAAGAGCTGTCCTAACCATGGTTCAGTCAAAACTGTAGTTAAACCAAACTTTGACCAAGGTTTCATAAAAAACCGTAGTCAAATAACCACGATTTTAGATGAAATAATGGTTAGGTTTCCACATGATAGTACTTTCCACAGTTTATATAAATTGTGGCTAAGGTGCTAACTTAGCCATGCTTTATAAAAACTGTGGGTAAACAACCATGGTTCATGTTAACTGTAATTGTTTCCTTCAACTTAATCATGGTTATCTAAATCATGGTTAACCCATAATATGACTACGATTTTGTTAATTGTGGTTAGGTCAACATCTTTTTGCTATTGTTTTCCTGTAGTGTAAGATCAAATAAATGTTTAATATTATACAATATTATATAAAATATTATATCATGTATACTGAAAAATTAACACATCCTAGTTCATGCCAAACCATTGGTTTATATTTATTTCATTTACCTACATACTCCATCTCCTTCCTTTCTTTCGGGAGCACGTGTCACTTACCATTACCACACACATCTTATCTCTTCCCAATAGTCTTTTCTTTCTTTCGCCCTCGCACTCCACACAATTTCACTTTCCAATTTTTTTAAAAATAGTTTACCCCCTTTTGTAAAAAAATTAAATTATTAATTTCCTTTCTATAAAATATTATCATTATCAATTTAATATTTAAAATTAATATTTAATTATGAATTTAAATAAATCAATATCATTCGAATCTTTTTTTAATTTAATTGATAAGAATAGATATTTTATTATAACAATAAAATAAAATTAATAATAATAAATATTTAAGAAACATTAAATTTTTTTATTTATCTTTTTTTTAATTTCTTCTCTGTCTCACCAACGTCACTCCTTAAACAGCTCTCCAACATCGCTCTCTTCCTCTTTCTTTTTTTTTTTTTAATTAAATCATACATAGGCCACTGAAAGCTCTTCGAGCCATGGATGAGAAAAAAAGCTTTTTTTTTTTTTTTAGATGTGTCCTCAAAATTTTACTTATTTGTAGTTAATATTTTATTTATGATATAATTTTAAATAATTAGATAATAAATGTTAAAAAATGAATAATTAAAAAGTATATTTTATTAGATACTCCTGAATATTTAATTAAGGATAAATAAAATTTATAAATTAACATTTATAAATTTTTACTTGTTTTAATCAAGATATAATGATGGGAAATAAGTTTGCGTTCATTTTTTTTTCCTTAGCAATCTAAAGTGCCTAAATCCATACATAGTAAGATAAATATAAATATACTATCAATATGAGGATTTTATAATCTAAATATTGGCCCAAATAATTTAATATGTTAAAAGAAAAAAGTCTTCAGAAATAGAATTTATTTTTCATCTATATATTTAGCAAGAAAAAAATAAATTTTAGAGATAATTATAAATTTTAAATATCTTATCTATTTTTAATTTCATAGTTAGTGACTATTCAAAAATATATATATTTTTCAAATTGTTAACAGTAAAAATAATAATAATTTAGTTGAAACAACTACTTCACTGAGAATTTAGTCTAGATAGTAGCTGCTTAACTGAGAAATTGACTACTTAGTTGAGGATTTGACTAAATTAGCTAAAAATTTTACAATTAAGTAGCCATAAAGAAAAAAAATGGATTTAACTAATTTTAACACATTTTTCACTTAGAGTGTTTTGTTTAAACATGAAATAAGTAATGGAGTTAGTTGAGATATAAAATATGAATGGTAATTTATTATAAGTGATTATTAGTCAAAGAAGCCCATGTAAGATAAGATCAGTGAAGGCTAATTAATTAGTGGAAGTATAAAACATGAATAATGATTTACCTGAAAGGGTGACTAGCCAAAGAAAACTCTGTAAAAGCGAAAGAAAAAGTGGCATAAGACACCTCCTTGTTTATCTTTTTCCATAACTCAAACACAATATTTTTCTAAATTTTTAAATTAAAAATTAAAATTGACCCTTTTTTATAAACGCTTAAAAAACCTAAATTTATAATTTGTATACAATAAAAAAATTATTTTAATAAATATTTGTTATCACTTTTTATATGTGTCATGTTATTTAACTAACAATATGTTATATTATTTCAATTATATATATATATACACATCCCCTCTTCTCCCACTCGCCAGCACCCCAACTCCTTCCCCACTTCTCCCTGTTTTTTTTTTTTTTCACACTCAGCCTACATTAAGAAAAACATAAGAATGAAAAGTTGCGCCACAAAATCTTATTCTAAAAATGTTTAAATGTTTCTTTTTAATAAAAATGTAGAAGAGCAATCTCTGCATTCTAATTAATTTTCTTATAAATTAAAATAAGACCTTCAGGCTTTTTTTTTTTTTAAATATATATGAAATTTATCTACACAACTTGGGGTGGACGGATGGGACGGCGTGGGGTGGGGAACCTAATATATATATATTATTTAATATTTAATAATAATAAATTTATAAATAATGAGTTTATTGATAAAATACTAATTTAAATGATAATTTAATTTTTGTAACCTATTTATATAAAATAACATTTTTTAGTCTTTTGAAGAATTTTATATTAAAAAATCATCTTAATGTATAAATATTTTTTGTCTTATATAATCTGAAGCCTTAATAAATTTAATCAAGCTATAATATGTAAATATTTGATCCTCATAAATTAAAGTTTAAAATAAACTAAAAATAGTGGGAAAAACACTTTATCCTCATAAATTAAAGTTTAATTATAAATTTAATAAACTATACAAAATAATAGAACATCCCCATCTTTTATATTTATGTATTTTTTAACTAAGTAATCATGAGGCTTAGTGACCCAGTCACCAAAAAAAAAAAAAAAAAAGAAAGCATACTAGGTTAAATTGCTTATGTTGGCTAATTTGCCTTAGCCCAACTAAGTATTATTAAGTTTTTTTTTTAATTTATGAAAATGTTATTTTTTTTTATCTTCAATGGTTATTTTATAATTTTTACTAATTATTTTTTTTAAGAGTGACTTGACTAGCTTGGAAAACTAGCCTAACCCAATCTCACTTTACCTGATACTAGATTGAATATAGCCAAACCTGAGAAATGAGCTTAGAAAAAAAAGAAAAAGAAAAAGAAAAACACATGATAAAAAATCAAATTAGACACTGGACTAAGTCAATACCCAATTTTGCCAAGCCTATGATCACTCTTATGTTTCTAATTCCTAATTTGTGCATTGTATAGTCATACATTAATTTTTAACTTAATCTCAAACGATCAGATAATAACTTCTACACTAATGGTGAGAAAAACAAGTAAAAGAATAAGTGTAAAGAATATCACTTTAAAGTGAATTGGACAAAAGAAAATTTGAAAATGTCATTAAAATTTTTTTTCTTATATATACAAAGGGATATCAATTAAATAAATGGTCCCACTTAATAATAAATCTAGCAAAATATACAAGTTTCACATATTCTGTCGTACTTCCCATCTCATATTATAATTTAAGGTACCTTTTTTCTATGCAACTTGGGTGCATAAAAGAATTTATGTGCCTCCCTTTCTTTTTTTGTACTTGGGACTGATATTAAAAAAAAAAGATAACTAAATAATAAGGTAAAATGTATAAAGAAATCTCAAGTAACAAAAAAAAATTGTATTGACATTTTAGCTTCAATGATTTTATACATTAATGAGTGTTAACCCATTGTTCTTATTCCTTTTTGAAAATCTTAATTAATTCTCTCAACATCTTTATTTTCTCAAAAACCTCTCAATTATCAACAAAATAGAGGGGCATTATATGGGAGTTTTTGAGAAAATAAAAAAGTTAAGAGGGCCAATCAAGATTTTCAAAAATTAAAGACAATAGGTTAACAAACATAACTTAAAATAATTGGGGCTAACATGTCAATACAATAAATTAATTAAGGTTTCTTTATAACTTTTGCATTATCATATAATTATCCTATTTTTTCCATGTGAATGCCATGTGTCTCAAATAATAAAGAAAAGTTTTGAAGGGAATGTAAAGGAAAATAAAAATGAAAATGGAATGGAATAGAATCCTGTAACCAAAAATCATGTTGAGTATGAAATGAAAATAAAAAGAAGAAGATACATTTTCATTTTAATGTTAAGTAAAATAAAAATAGTATAAAAATAAAAAAAATGTGAATAAATGATCAAAATACTATTTGTGTCAAAAAAATTTTAAAATTAATTTTTTAATTAACATAAAATAATAAAAAAATTATAGTTGAAGACTTTAAGTTAAATATATTTATATTGAACAGCCTTAATTTTTGAAATTATTTTAAAAGATTTTATAACCAAAAATGTAAATTGCGTGAGAAAATTATAGTTTAGGTTGTCAAGTTAAAAGTTTTTGTCATTAGATTCTTTAAAATAATTTTAGAATTTAAAATTTTTTAATATAAATATTTTGAATATTGAATCATCAACTATAATTTTTTAAATAAAAATAAATCTCCAAAGCATAATAATTTGGAGTCACAAAGTTTAGAGTTGGGTGCATGGATAAAATAATTTTTTAACTTCTCTTTCTCACTTGCACACTAACTTTGCATCAATTATTTGATGAAAAGCAGTCCACGAAGCCACGTTATAATTGAAAATTAAAATTTCATCTAAGGATTATAATTTGTGAAAAATTTATTCTAAAGACTCTAAAAATCAAAATTTTTCTAAAGTATGAAAGAAATAAAATATCACTTAAGCTACTCAAAATTGTCATTTATATTTTTTGAAATTATAACCTAATTTTTTTTAAAAAAAATTAGGTTATAATTTCAAAGACCATGAGTTTTAATTTTGAAAAATATAAATGATAACTTATTTTTTTTTTGTATTTTGATAAAATTTTAACTTTAAAAATATTTAAATAAAATTTTTATTATATTATTTCCTCTAATTTCTAATATAAGTAATGAATACTTACTACATAAATATTTAAAAAGTTAATTAAAGGTAATTTAACTAATTAAATTTGTATCAAATCATAATTTTTTTTATATTTATCCCTAATTAAAGAGTTTATCTCCATTCTTAATAAATTATATTAATTTTAATAATTTTTTTAATTAAAAGTATTTTTAAAAAATTATTTAGTGATCAATATAACTTTAAAAAATAATTTATATTTTAAATTAAAATAATTTTTTAACAAATAGTTTATATCAAAGACCGGAGGAGTATGATGTTTCGATGCAATTTTTTTAATATACCCTTGGTTATTTCGCCCTTCCTGATGACTATCTATTCTCCCCTTCTCATGAATTTAAGTTCCGGGCCCCATCAAGCTTCCTTTGTCCACGTACTAGAGAATGAATGACACAATAGCCTTAGCACAGTCTTCAAACATTTTCATGTTCACGTGATCCAGCAGAAAATTATAATAAAACGGGCCATGTTGACGTCGATCTTCCCTCCGTCAGATCAAATTTTGCTTTCGGAGACATCTTCTTGTTTTTCTGGCTTGGAAGCTTAGGTAACATTCATTCATTCTTTCTTTTTGTTTTTTTTTTGTTTTTCCTTTTGGCCTAAACCTAAGTAGCATTCTTGCTAAAAAAAATATTATCTTTTACTACAATAACTTTTTGAGTTTGTTTTTTGAAAAATTAAATCTTAAATTAAATGTACTTATATTAGAATTTAAATTTTAAAAGATTTAAAAATAAAAAATTTTAATTTAAAATTTTGAATTATAATTTTTTTATATAATTTAAATTTTTTATTTTAAATCTTTTAAAATAATTTTAAAATTTAAAGTCTTTCAAGATAATTATTTTTAATTTAGAGTCTTAAACTATACATTTTTCTTATTATTTTTATATCAAAAGAATTATGTTTTATGCTTTTTTAAAGTCAAGATTTCTTTTTGAAAAAAATAAAAAAAATACATGTTTAAGTTGCTGCCACCATAAACAAAAAAAGTGAATTACTTAACAAAAAAAAAAAGAGTTCAAATTCTTCGAAGTATACCATCAAGATTTTAAAATTTAAAATGTTCTATTTAATCTTATAATATTTATTTCAATAGCTTGTGCGTCCAGAATTATTTATAGTAATGTTTATTAAAAAAAACTAAATGTTATTATCAGTCAACATATAATTTATAACATTTTTATTACATTATCATTAAAGAGTATTTTTTTAAATTTTATCATTAAATACTAACAATATTATTATGTAGAATGATTAGAAAGATTTATTTAATCTTATGTTATTTATTCTGATAAGTTTGTGCATCCGTTTTTTTATGAATGATTGGTTTAGGGAAACTTTTATCACGTCTAAACCCGCAAGAATATTGGGCGAAATTTGCATAGTTGGTGAGGGTCAATAATTAATACAATAGACGTAATATTTGTTATGAATCTATTTATTATGATTGATCTATTTTAGTTTTTAAACTCTCAGATTTATTAAAAGATATATTATAATTTTATTTTTTATGTGATATCTTTTTTCAAAAATTATAACTCTTCTTTTTATATTTTTTTAAGAATATATAACTCTTTGAATATTTCTTTTTTATCTTTATATCCTATTTTATAATATTTTATTTTACATTTAATATGTTACATTTTGAAGTTACAAATTTATACTTATACATATATAAAGTGATAAATAAAAATTAAAAAATATTTTTTTATTTTATATCTTCTATAATTTTTGTTTGTTTTTATTTCTTAAGTTGTTTTATAATAATATTTTATTATTCTATAACTTTAACCGCTTTCGCTTTTTTAGCCGACAACTTTAGCCGCTTTTTGCGCCTCGTATAAGATAAAATCTAACATAATAAAATCTGATATCATAAAGAATAGTAAAATAAGATTAAATAAAATTTTAATATTATATAATATTTGATACAATATTATACAAAAAGATTATATCATGTATATTAAAAAATTAACACATTTTAGTTCATGCCAAACTGCGAGTTTATATTTATTTCATTTACCTACGTACTCCATCCCCTTACTTTCTTTTAAGGACACGTGTCACTCCCCATACCACACACTTCTTATGTCTCCTTGACCGTCTTCTCTTTCTTTCGCTCACGCACTCCACGCAATTTGACTTTCCAATTTTTCTAAATACTTTACTCCTTTTTGTAAAAAATTAATTATTATTTTCACTTCTATAAAATATTATCATTATCAATTTAGTCTTTAAAATTAATATTTAATTGTGAATCAAAATAAATTAATATCATTCAAATTTTTTTAATTTAATTGATGAGAATAGATATTTTATTATAACAATAAAATTAAATTAATAATAAATATTTAAGAAAAATTAAAGTTTTTTTAATTATTTTATTTTTAATTTCTTCTCTTTCTCACGTCAGTTTTCCCAACGTCGCTCTCTTTCTCTTTTTTTTTTTTTTTAATTAACTCATACTAGTATAGGCTCTGGAAGCTCTCCGAGCCCGATGAGAAAGGCTTCTTCTTGTTTTTTTTTGAGATATGTGACCTCTCACTTTTACTTATTTGTAATTCATACTTTATTTAAAACATAATTTTAAATAATTAGATAATAAATGTTAACAAATGAATAACTAAAAATTATATTTTATTAGATACTCTCTAATATTTAATTAAAGATAAATAAAATATATAAATTAGTATTTATAAATTTTTACTTGTCTTAATCAGCTATAATGATGAGAAATAAGTTTGTGTTCATATTTTTTTTCCTTAGCAATCTAAAGTGTTTAAATCCATACATAGTAAGATAAATATAAATATACTATCAATATGAGGATTTTATAATCTAAAATTTGACCCAAATAATTTAATATGTTAAAAGAAAAAAAAGTATTTGAAAATAAATTTTATTTTTCATCTACATATTTAGCAAGAAATTTTTGGTCGTTAAATTATTCAAAATGCTATTACAATTTAAAGTCTTCTAAGATAATTATTTTTAATTTAGAGTCTTAAACTATAATTTTTTCTTATTATTTTATATCAAAAGAATTATGTTATATGCTTTTTAAAAGTCAAGATTTCTTTTTGAAAAAAAATAAATAAATAATACATAATTAAGTTGCTGCCACCATAAACAAAAGAAGTGAATTACTTAAAAAAAAAAAAGGAGTTCAAATTCTTCAAAGTATACCATCAAGATTTTAAAATTTAAAATGTTCTATTCAATCTTATAATATTTATTTCAATAGTTTGTGCGTCCAGAATTATTTATAGTAATATTTATAAAAAAACTAAATATTATTATCAGTCAACATATAATTTATAACATTTTTATTACATTATCATTAAGGAGTATTTTTTAAAATTTATGATTAAATACTAACACTATTATTATGTGGAATGATTAGAAGGATTTGTTAGATTTTATGGATATACAAAATTATATATATAATATCTAAAATAAGAAAAATAGATTGAAATGTTACCTTTAACTATTGTCTCTAAACTCTCTTTTTGAAGCACTTTTTGTGTATATGAAGGTACATGAATGCTTTTAAACTCTAATCAACACTCTATAATAATGTAATATTCAAATAATTGTATGTCAATCGAGTTTAAAGATCTTTGTATTTATAAGCAAAGTTTCAACGACAATTCTATTACATCACCAAAAAAAATAACATGTTCTCATACATGAAAAACGAAACTCATAATTTTTGAATCATAATTGAGACATTGCAAGCCACACTTAAATATGCAAAGTGGGTTCTATTCATGCGACATGTATCCAATCGTGATTTCATGCAACGTCTTGCAAGATTTATTTAATCTTATGTTATTTATTCTGATAACTTTGTGCCTCTGTTTTTCTATGAATGATTGGTTTAGAGAAACTTTTATCACATCTAAACCTGCAAGAATATTGGGCGAAATTTGAATGGCTGGTGAGGGTCAATAATTAATACAATAGACATAATATTTTATTATTCCATGACTTTAACCGCTTTTTTTTTTTTTTTTTTGAAGTCTAAAACTTTAGCGGCTTCATTTGCTGCCTTGTATAAGATAAAATCTACCATAGTAGAATCTGATATTATAAAGTTTGATAAAATATGATCAAATAAAATTGTAATATTATGCAATATTTGATACAATATTATATAAAAGATCACATCATGGATATTAAAAAAAAATTAACACATGTTAGTTCATGCCAAATTAGATTCCAGATTTTCTACTTTTCTTTTTCTTACTCATTTCCTATTCATTTTAATTTAAATTGTTCAAATTAAATTTGAATAATCTAGATTTGATATTTTTAATTTTTATATTTTGATATTTTTATTAATTTTAAAAATATAAAATAAAAATAATTTTTTGACTGTCATATTTTAAAATAAATAATTTAAATTAAAAATTTTAAAAAATAAAAAAATAAATCAGAATGTCCAAATTTAAAAAAACACCTCCTCATTAAGAATTAGCAAGGGGTTTAGATCCGCCAAACTGCTAGTCATATTTATTTCATTTGCCTACGGGTCCGTTTGGTTCAGGGTTTTTGGGGGGGAGGGGAGGCCCTCCCCTTGTTTGGTATGAAAAACTTGGAGGGGAGGGGAGGCAAAATACCCCCTCCCCTCCAAACCCTCCCCTCCAAAAGTGGGGGTTCTTGGAGGGGAGAGAAAATATTATCCCTACTTGACAAAATTGCCCCTACTTTTTATTTTCATTTAAAATATAATATAAATCTTATTTTTTAAATTAAGTTTAAGATAATTTTTTTATAAAAATAAAAAATATTTTTGAATAAAAATAAAAAATTATTTTTAATAATAAAAAGCAAGAAAAATTTTTTTTTATAAAAATAAAAAAATTAAAAATTCTAATATCATAAGGGTATAATTGTCCATTTAATTTTATCTCCCCTCCCCTCCCCTCCTTAACCAAACAATATCATTAAAACCCCTCCCCTCCCTCCCCTTCAAATCAACCAAACAACATATCATTAAAACCCCTCCCCTCCCCTCCCCTCCCCTCCCCTCCATTGAACCAAACACTACCTACATTCCACCCCCTTCCTTTCCTTTAGGAACACGTGTCACTCCCGATGCCACACACTTCTAATCTCTACTCGACAGTCTTTTCTTTCTTTTGCCCATGCACTCCACACAATTTCACTTTCCAATTTTTTAAAATATTTTACTCCTTTTTGTAAAAAAATTAAATTATTATTTTTCCTTCTATAAAATATTATCATTATCAATTTAATATTTAAAATTAAGATTTAATTATGAAATAAAATAAAATAATATCATTGGAATCTTTTTTAAATTTAATTGATAAGAATAGATATTTTATTATAACAATAAAATTGAATTAATAATAATAAATATTCAAGGAACATTGAATTTTTTAATTTATCTTTTTTAATTTCTTCTCTTTCTCGCGTCAGTCTCTCTAACGTCACTTCTAAACAGCTCTCCAACGTTTTTTTTTTTCCTTTTTAATTAAATTACATACAGGCCGCTGAAAGCTCTTTGAGTGATGGATGAGAAATTTTTTTTTTTTTGGAGATATGTGTCCTCAAACATTTACTTATTTGTAATTAATATTTTATTTATGATATAATTTTAAATAATTAAATAATATTATTTCTCATTTTATATATAAGAGACTTTTTTAAAATTTGATTTAGTATAAAATATAAAAAATAAACCACTAATATTTAATATGTTAATAATAGTATTCTAATTATATTTTTTATTAAATAAATCTTTTAAATTATAAGTAGCAACTGTCATTAATTTTAAATAGAAAGTATATACATTAAATATGAACATTTTTAAAAAATAATTTTTATTTGAGACAAAATTAAAAAGATTAATTACTTTTAACTAATTTTTTTTAATTTTTATAAATTATTTATTTATTTCTTATAAAGACCAAATGTAGTAAATGCTAACAAATGAATAATTAAAAAAATATATTTTATTAGATACTCTGAATATTTAATTAAGGATAAATAAAATATATAAATTAGCATTTATAAATTTTTACTTGTTTTAATCAAGATATAATGATGAGAAATAAGTTTGCGTTCATTTTTTTTTTCCTTAGCAATCGAATGTGCCTAAATCAATACATAGTAAGATAAATATAAATATACTATCAATATGATGATTTTATAATCTAAATATTGACACAAATAATTTAATATGTTAAAAGAAAAAAGTCTTCAGAAATAAACTTTATTCTTCATCTGTATATTTAGCAAGAAACAAATAAATTTTAGAGATAATTATAAAATTTAGATATTTTATCTATTTTTAATTGTATAGTTAGTGACTATTCAACAAAATATATTTTCATTCAAATTGTTAACCCTAAAAAAATAATAATTTTGTCTAAGCAACTACTTAACTGAGAATTTAGTCTAGATAGTAGTTGCTTAGCTAAGAAATTGACTACTTAGTTAAGAATTTGACTAAATTAGCTAAAGATTTTACCATTAAGTAGCCATAAAGAAGAAAAACATGGATTTAACTAATTTAAACACATTTTTCACTTAAAGTGTGTTGTTTAAAGTAACATGAAATAAGTCATGGAGGTAGTTGAAATATAAAATATGAATGGTAATTTATTATAAGAAATCATTATTAGTCAGAGAAGCCCATGTAAGATAAGATCAGTGAAGGCTAATTAATTAGTGGAAGTATAAAATATGAATAATGATTTATCTGAAAGGGTGACTAGCCAAAGAAACCTCTGTAAAAGCGAAAGAAAAAGTGGCATAAGACACCTCCTTGTTTATCTTTTTCCATAACTCAAACACAATATTTTTCTAAACTTTTAAATTAAAAATTAAAATTTACCCTTTTTTATAAACGCTTAAAAAAACTAAATTTATAATTTGTATACAATAAAAAATTATTTTAATAAATATTTGTTATCACTTATATATATATATATATATATATATATATATATATATATATATATATATATATATATATATATATCCCCTCTTCTCCCACTCGCCAGCACCCCAACTCCTTCCCCACTTCTCCCTGTTTTTTTTTTAACACTCAGCCTAATTAAGAAAAACATAAGAATAAAAAGTTGCGCCACAAAATCTTATTCTAAAAATGTTTAAATATTTCTTTTCAATAAAAATGTAGAAGAACATTCTCTGCATTCTAATTAATTTTCTTATAAATTAAAATAAAACCTTCAGGCTTTTTTTTTTTTTTAAATATATATGAAATTTACCTACACAACTTGGGGTGGAGGGATGGGACGGCGTGGGGTGGGGAACCCAATATATATATTATTTAATTTTAAAATATAAAATATTTAATAATAAATTTATAAATAATCAGTTTATTGATAAAATACTAATTTAAATGATAATTTAATTTTTGTAACCTATTTATATAAAATAACATTTTTTAGTCTTTTGAAGAATTTTATATTAAAAAATCATCTTAATGTATAAATATTTTTTGTCTTAAATATTCTGAATCAAGCTATAATATGTAAATATTTTTTTAAAAATAATTCAATTATTTAACTTCGAATTATGAAAGATAATTATTATTTTATTTAAAAAAATAATAACAAAAAATATAAAATTGCATGTAATTTTTTTCACGTTAGTGCGTGATTATGGAATCAAAATAGTTCATGAGCAAATTGTGTACAGAAATAGTGCTATTATATTTTATTTTAGTAAAGTTATGCGGTTGTGTGTAATTTATTAAAATAATATAAATTAACTTATTTATATACAAACTATATAATTTTATGCTTTTGTTAATAATTTTTAATTTTAAAAAATGTAAGTAACACCAAAGATGTTCCTCCAGATTCTTATTAATATATATATATATATATATATATATGTTTATATTTGAACATCTTCGGCATTAGAAATTATGGTTGAATATCAAAGCTTTTACTTTTTTTTTGAAATTATAACAAGTAACACCCGTACATTGTACGAGTTATTTGGGAAGGTATTTTTATTTTTTTGAATTTGAATGATACTCCCTCCAATTTCATTTATAATAATTTTTTTTGAGATTTGATTTTGTTTAAAATATAAAAAATAAATTACTAATATCTAGTATATTAATTATAATATTTTAATTATATTTTTTATTAAATGAGTCTTTTAAATTATTAGTAGTAGTTGTTATTAATTTTTTTAAAAAATAGATACATTAAATAAGGACATTCCTAAAAAATTATTTTTATTTGGGATAATATTAAGAAGATTAATTCTTTTAACTAACTTTCTTTATTCTCGTAAGTTAATTATTTATTTTTTATATATAAGACCAGAGAGAGTATAATATAATATATACACATATATATATATATTAAAAAATGATTGTAAATTAATATTAAAATTTAATTGAAACAAATGAAAAGTTAAGGAGAATAAAAATAAAAGTTTATTTGAGATTTAAAATAGTTAAAAAGAATAAAAGTAAAAGTAAAAGTTGAATTAAGATGAAAAAAATCAAAAAAGTAGAGATAAAAATTGAGAAAATATAAAAAATTTTGAATTATATTTAGTTTTATTTTCTTGACATTTATTATTTATAAAATAAAATAAATATTAAATATATATTTGACCAATGTATAATAATTACTATTTTAAATTTGAATGAAATAAATTTATCGTTTTTGATGAAAAAAATCTTTTTTCTTCTCTGGATTAACTTAAAAAAAATGAATTGGAATTATAACCAGATCTGTTTGGTATTTGTGAGAACCTCTTGAATCACTACATTACTTGATTTAAAGGGTTCTCGACGGTTTATGCGAAGTTTTCTTATACTTATATTATATATGCTTAATATGCTTATTATGTTTGTATTTGTCAGGCCCTTTACTCACTTTAATTCAATTAGATGTAAATGAACCATAACTATGTAGTCCTATTCCTAATAGATTGATCCCAAAATAACATATCCAAATTATAAGAAAGCCCATAGAGGCCACTATTGAAGAATTTACACCTTCCAATCTTTTATTTTTTATTAAAATAAAAATTTAAAAGATACATGTTTAATGAATCATATTCTAAAAAAGAAAATCAATTTTACATTTAAATACATTTTGATTTTTTTTTGCTTTTAGAAAAATTTATGTATATTTTTATAATAAAAAGATGTGTTATATAATTTAAACATCTTTTAGACATAAGAGCATAATTTTAATTTGTTTAGTAAATTATGTTTCCTTGATTAAACTAAGAGAAGCATTCAACTTAACAGATTAATGAAGTAATTGTATATAAGATTTAGAGAGCAATAAAATTTAGTTAAGACAAAAGAAAAGTTAAAGAGAGTAAAAACAAAAGTTTAGTAGAAGCGTAAAAGAATTAAAGAAATTAGAAACAAAAATTGAGTTAAGGCAATAAAAAGTTAAGGAGAATAGAAATAGAAATTTAGGAGAGATGGAAATTTTGATGAAAGAGAAAAAAAATTAAATTATTTTTAGTTTTATTTTCTCAACAATTATTAGTTATATAATAAAATAAATATTAAATATGTATTTAACAATACATAAAAATTACTTTATTTTTAGATTTGAATTAATAAACTTATCATTTTTAATAGAAAATAAATAACATTAAAATAAAAGTTTAAAAGATATATGTTTAATAAATTATATTTTTAATTAAAAATTAATATTAAATTTAAATACATTGTGATTTTGTTTACTTTAAAAAAATTGTTTATATTTTTATAATAAAAAGAAATTTTATATGATTTAAACATCTTTTAAACCTTATAAAATAATTTTATTTTTTTAATATGTTATCTTTTTTTTTTTTCTCACTTAAACCTTAGAAAACACTAAAGTTTAATTGTGTAATACCTTCACGTCGTGTCTTTGAACATAATCACTTATTAAGTAATAGTTAATTTTAATATATTTTGTTTATGAGTGACAAACGGAGGTACACTTAATTTAATGAAGGTGTATTCAACTAAATAAATATATTATTAAATTAGCTAAAGAGGTCTATTGAACTTAACAAAGGTGTCATGAACTTATCAGAAGATGTGCAACTTAATAGAGATGAACTTAACTTCACAAAGTTTATTAGATGTGTATTCAATTTAACAAAGGTACCTTCAATTTAGTAGATGAGGTATGCTTAATTTATCATAAGTGCGTTTAACTTAATAGACTTACACTCAATTTAGAAAAGGAATTGAAGTCAACTTAGGAGAGGTGGACTTAATTTATTAGATGAAATGTACTCAAGTTACTAAAAATGTACTTAACAGAAATGCTTGTAATTTAACAGAGAATGTACACTCAGAAATGCTTTTAATTTAACAGAGAATGTACACTCAGAAATACACTCACTTGAATAGAAGTGCCTACAATTTAAATTAGATGTAATATGAAAAGCAATAACATAAAATCTTGATTATGTATAAATATGATTTAAATCCAGATTCAAGGTAATTTATAATTAACTGTTTTCATAAAATTAACATTAATTTTGTCTTTAATATATAACATGGCATATTAAATTTTATAAATTTAAGTGTAATTAATTAATTATACATTTTTATAATTTTCAGTCCTTTTATATAATTAATAAAAAATTAATAATAATTTTGAAACTTAAAAATTTTATTCCAGTCGTCTATATGTTAATTATAAGTACTTTTGTTAAAAATAACTGGCTTTACAGATTTCCGAGTACTTTTGTTACATGAATTAAAAATCACGTGATTCATCGCTGAATATAATAATATATTTTTTTAATTTTTTGAAAAAATTACCCTGGACTTTGAAAATAACAGTTATTGGTATAAAATAACAAGGGACAAAGTAAAAAAGTTACATGCTGAACTGGAAAGCTTCCTTATAAGACAAAGGGCCACAAATCTCTAAAACCATTATTTGATCTGACGGCGGGAAGCACGGCGGCTCCTCTTGCTATCATCTTTTTCTCTACCCCTCCACTTTCCCCTCTTCCTCTCTTTTGGGCATCCGTATCACCCACCTTATCTCTTTGCATCGTTTCTGTTCTTTCTTTCCCCTTCACACACACACACCCCCACACACTCATGTGTACTTTACATTAATGAAAATAGAATGTTTTATAAATACGATTAATAATATATATATATATTATTTTTAATTTCTTCTCTCTCACACGTCACTCTCTTCATTTTTCAAATCATACTGGCAAAGGCAACTGAAAATTCTTCCAGCCATAGGATAGGCAATTTTTTTTTGAGACACGTGCCTTCACTTTGCTTACTTATTTATATTTAATATTTTATATATAATAAAATTTTAACTAATTATATAACAAATGTTAACAAGTGAATAATTAATAAAAATATTTTGTTAAATAATCACTAAGTATATAATTTGAGATAGATAAAATATCCAGGTTTGTGTCTGTAAAATTTACTCTCTTCAATTTAAATCCGAGGATAAAAAATAAGTTTATGTATAGGAATTTTTTTTTAGCATTTTAAAGAATTTAAGTTTAGTTAGTATGATAAATGTCTATCAATCTTTTACTTTCGTAGATCTTCACCCAAAACCTTTTAAAATACTAAAAATATTCTCGGTGTAACTTATTTTTTATCTCTTGGTTTACCATGAAATAAGTAAATTTTACAAATATTCATAAAATCTAAACATTTTACTAATTTCTAATTATATATTGAATGATTATCCAAAAAATTAAATATTTATTTATAAACATTAATTATCTAATTATTTTAAATTATATTATATATAAATTATTAATTATAAATAAATAAATAAATAAATGAAGGCATGCGTCTTTGAAAAAGAAAAAAAAAAATACCCATTCTATGGCTTTCAGTAGCCTTACCCAATTATTAGTAAGTTCCACCCGCAACTATACTACTATTCATGTATAAAAGAATAGGAATAATTGAGCTGAGAGGGAGAGTAGTGCTCATTCATTCAGCATTCTGGCTTCTGAATATCAGACATGCAGAAAAGCCTTCGAGCTTCTCTCTTATTTCTCTGCTTTCTCTTACTATGCCTTACTGGAAGACCCTCCATGGCCAAAGAGGTCATTCCAATACCAATAGGGGTCATCCTTGATTTGAACTCGTCACTTGGATCTATGGCTCTCAGCTGCGTAAGGATGGGACTCATGGATTTCTATTACCGCCATGCTCACTATGCAACCAGGCTCGACCTTCAAATCAGGGATTCTCAAAACGATGTTGTCACAGCAGCTTCTGCAGGTAATTACTTCTCCTTCTATATATATATATACTATAAATCTTTAGATTTGCTTTTTTGGTTTTCTCATAGAATTTATTTTAAAGCTTTGCATTTGAAATCTTTTTTACTTTATTTACACTTAATTTTTTAATATTTTAATATATATTACAAAAAAAATTCTCCAATTTATTTTATGTTAAAAAGCTAAATTTTTAAGAACCATCAAATTATAAATTTACTTTTAGTATGATAATAAAAATAGATAAGTTGATATTAAATTTTAACTGTAATTTTAATTTTAACTTTAGAAAAAACACGTTGTATAGAAAATTAAATTTATTGAAAAAAAATAAATTAAAAAGGAGTCAAGGATAATTTTTATAACTAAAAAAGTATTAAGTATGATTTAAACAATCTTTAAAAAAAATAATATAATTTACTCAAAATTTTAACAATAGTCAAAAGATTGCTAAAATAATTAATAATGTTATTGTTAAAAATATGTTCCACCCTATATAATTTGACATTTAAAAATTAAATTTATCGACTTAATTTCAACAATAAAATTGTTCAACGATAATGTCACAATATCTTGATATGCAAGTAGAATTTCATTTATTTTACTCAGCATTATGGGCAAATAACTGTTTATCCTTAAAAACTTAAAATTTATATCCCAAACTCTTGATTTCCTGTAGGTATGTAATTTTTTTTTTAACGAAAAGTTATGTTTAAAAATGTGTATTGTTTAGTAAATCTTTTAAGATAATTACTTTTTTGGTCCCCCTTCTTAAACACTTTAGAATTAATTTAAAATAAACTAAAAATAGGAAAAAAAAACAAACAAATTTCATAAACCAACAAAAGATCATGAACACCCCCATCTTTTATAAAAACTGAAAAAAATTAAATATTATTAACATTAATGATGAAACATGTCGCGAGTTTACATATCCCCATTTCCCATAAAATTGGCAACGATAGAAGAGGGAAGTAGAGAAATCATAACTTCTCAATTCACTCAACCCCTTAATCAACCCTAATCTTCTATTTATTCTGGTACCTTTTCGTTGCATAGGTAATGAAAGCAATTGTCGAAAAGGAGCTCAACTATGGTTATGTTTGGTTTGCTGTAGCATAAACATGTATATTTTTTTAACATGGTTTATATAATATTTATTATATTTGTATAATTATTATTTTATTAATCAAATTATCATTTTAATTATTAAATTTCTTTTAAAAGAAGAAGTATAAAAATTATTTTTTATCTCATCAATTTATTTTTTATATTCTTTTTCTATTTACATTATCTAACCAAACATATCTTAGGTTGAAAGCAAAAATTGGTGGGTTTTATCAAAGGAGTAAAGAGTTGACCAGAAAAATCTTCTAAAATTGTCTATTGTAAATTTTTTGTAAAGTTTAAAGAAAGAAAAAAAAAAAAGTCCTTATATGTTTAAATAATTTTAAAAGATTGTTACGCCTATGAGATGTCAGCTTTTTGACTCTCATACTCAAAAGAAAAAAAAAATTAATGACTCATATGGTGCGTCGCCAAAATCATTTTCACAAACACTTAAAATTTTATTTTTTATTTTTTTTATTAATAGGTCGCGGTATCTAAAATATCGTGACTCATTTTTTTATTTTTTTAATTGAGTCGTGGCATTTGAGATGCCGTGACTTAATATATAATTTTTTATTTATATTTTATTTATTATATATTTTTTAATTTATTTAAAAATAAAAATAAATTTAATATATTTATTATTAAATTTAAAATTATCTACAAAAATATAAATTAATTTTTTTAATTTTTAATTTTAATTATAATTGAAATTATTTTAACTAATTTTAAAATATATAATTTATTATTATGATTATTTTTTTAACATTTTGAATTTTTTTATTTCAAATAAATTATTAGACTTATTATTTTTTAAAAAAATTGAATTGAATTAAATTTATTTTTATTTTTATTTATCATCTAATTTTTAAATTTAAATTTTTAATATTTATTTCATCCAATTTTTTAATTTCTTCATTTAAATCAATTATAGAATTCAAAATTTTTTTATAAAATTTTGAATTCAAAATTTCAATTCTTTGTAGTTATTATATATATTAATTCGTTAACTTTTTCAAAATTTTTAATTTTTAATCCTTGAATATCTATAACGTCACTAATATAAACATATTGTCCATTACTAGTTCCTATGATTCGAATACACTTTAATTTACTGGTCCTGCTATTATTGGCTACATTCAAATGAGTTTAAAATTGAATCATATTATTTTTTTTCTTTGTTCTTTCAATGCAAAGGGCAAAATAAAAAAAAAAGAATATTGTGTATATAAAAAAAAAAAGAAACATGCAATTGTAATTGTAGGTTTTTTTATATTTAAAATATAAACATTCAAGGACTGAAAATTAAAAATTTTGAAGAAGTTCACGAATTAATATATATATATATATATATAATAACTATAAAGAATTGAAATTTTAAATTCAAAATTTTGTAAAAAATTTTAAATTCTATAATTGATTTAAATGAAGAAATTAAAAAATTGGATGAAGTAAATATAAAAAATTTAAATTTAAAAATTAGATGATAAATAAAAATAAAAATAAATTTAATTCAATTCAACTTTTTTAAAAAATAATAAGTCTAATAATTTATTTGAAATAAAAAAATTTAAAATGTTAAAAAATAATCATAATAATAAATTATATATTTTAAAATTAGTTAAAATAATTTCAATTATAATTAAAAATAAAAAATAAAAAATTTAATTTATATTTTTATAGATAATTTTGAATTTAATAATAAATATATTAAATTTAAAGTTATTTTTAAATAAATTAAAAATATAAAATAAATAAAATATAAATAAAAAATTATATATTGAGTCGCGACATCTCAGATGTCGCAACTCAATTGAAAAAACAATAAAAAAATGGGTAGATACAATGACCTATTAATAAAAAAAATAAAAAATAAAATTTTAAGTGTTTAAAGAAATGATTTTGGCAACACGTCATTAGTTTTTTTTCTTTGAGTATAAGAGTCAAAAAGTCGATGTCTTTAGTGTTAACATGTATTTAAAATTTTCTCTTTTTGTGAAAAATGATATGAGTGTTTTATAATGTTTTGAAATTTCTATATGCTAAGTTGTGATTAGGTCTTTATTTAAAAGAGAAAATTGTTTTTTTTTCCTCTAAACGCTATTTTTATAAGACTTCGGGTTAGGCTTAAATAAGCTTGAAAATATATATATATATATATATGTGTAAAATTGAAATGATTAATTATTTAATCTTTATAATTTAATTTTTTAAATTAGTTTTTGTATTTTTCGTAAATTTTAATTATTAAAAGATTATTTTTTATGAAGTGATAATTTTGTGGTGACATGACAAACGCTACTAACATGACGTGATTGACAATGGACATCTAGCTTCAACTTCTCTCCATCTTCATTAGCATGTAAACGCATGACTCTTTGTAAGGCTTTGATTGGTCAGCTTTTCTTTAGGTGGTTCAATGACATCGCCTCACTATCATAAATAGAAATCCCCTTAATTCCCTTATACTCCCATAGCCATATCCCGACATATTCTCTATATCTTAAATGCTGCCATCAACACCCAAGCCCTCAGATTCCTGCGAAATGGAACCTTGGCACATATCCACTAACAAACTCAGCCCTCCTCTGGTATGCAAGATAAATTTTTGATGGAACAAGAATTGAAGATGGATTAGAAATTTAAAGAAATTATATGCCTTATAATCATGTATGTTGCATGTAAGAAGGAATAGAAATATTTTTGTTTTTATAATGTTTGGTTGGATAAAAATAATTTAAAAATAAAATGAAAAAGACATTAAAAATTCAAAATGTCATAGGTAAATAAAAATAATAAAAGATATTTTATTAATTTTTATATTTTATTTATTCAGAACAAAACTTAAAAAAGAAAAAAATATAATTAATATATATTTTACCTAAATTAAAAAAACCAATAAGATATAATTCTAAATTTGTAGAATTTGTCTTCTTCTAGCCATTTACACCTTCTTCCATCTTCTTTCAAAATTGTAGGAACCGCCATTACAACCAGAAAGCATTTATGAAACAAAACAGAACCAATAATCACCAAAAAAAAAAAATCCCTGAACAAAAAGCATTTATGAAACGAAACCAAAAAGTATAAAGTGCGTAAAATTTCCAAAAGAAAGTTGAGGAAATTAGAAACAGAACTAGTTTGTCCAACTTCCTTTTGGAGTTGAACACTTTTGGCTACAACAACCCATTTCATCAAGAGGAACCCGTAAAGACAAAATTGGTTCAAAAGTCAACAAAAGGCGACGTTGTACAGTGAAAAACAAAATCCCTCTAAGATATTTGTCGCCTCTCTTCACGTAGGATCTAGTCAATGATGGTTAGAGGATGTTAGCAATGATAGACATGGTGACAGTCGCAACCTCCTAAAGGATGGAAGCTGGCAGTCTTCTTTGCATACGTTCACGTATGGAACTCGCAATGGGTTTTTGAAAGGGCAAGATGGTCTAAGTTGCACGCTTTCCCACTTAACAGAGCTCTCTCCCTCGACAAAGTGAAGCATAGAAGACTTGCATTTATGGGAGTCAGCTCACCCAAGGAATGCATTAAGTTGTGAACTAAACAAGCCAAATTAGCAATCCCACTCCCTCTTCCATTCCAGAATTGGCCTCTCCTGCATACCAAACACGATTCAGGGTTGTTACCACTGCATGCCAAAATGGTTGCACTGTCAAGTTCACCTCCAGCGTCTAAAACAAGATTAGCTTTTGAGAAATACCATAACTAGGTTTTATTTTTGTTTGAAATTTTATAATGGAATTTTGCTGATTTCGGTCTCAAATTTGGGGATGTTCCATCTTGCTACAAGGACCCACTACTCCAGACCACATTATTCCTCGCGACCTTATTGCCAATTGGGCTGTGTTTTAGGGTCTATCCCAAGAGCGAAAGCAGGTGTGTCTGGTTGTGCTCTTATGGTCCATGATGTTAGGTTCCACTTGTGCCCTGTTCGGTAGTTAATACCAAGTTTCATCTCTATCAAAAGTGGAAGAAATAGAGTATGGTGATGACACCTTTTGTGCTGTGACCAAAAGGGAGACCAGATGCAAGAAAGGAGATAACCATAAAAGCAAGAGTCATGCCACATACTTTCTTCCTCCTTAATTTGTCATCAAGCTACCTGAAGAAAAGCTTACCAACTATAGCACCACAACAAGCCACGCTGTTTATGTTTAATGACGATAGAGAGAAGGTGAAGCCATGTCAGATGTCTGTTGTGTCAACCATGTCAGCACCATTTGCCATGTCATCACAGAGTTATTCAAATTGGACCCAGTAAAGAGTAATCTTTTAATGGTTGAAAATTGCAAGGACTAACTTTGAAACATTTAGAAAGTATAGGGACTATTTTAAAAAAAAAAACTATAAGGACTAATCTGAAAATGGAGGTAAATTATGGGAACCAAATGATTAATTTTTCCTACATAATTTTTCCTTTCAAAAAACGAAACTTGACTTGAATATAACCAAGTCTAGCCGTGATCAAATTTAGGTATTGAATAATATAATTAAATAACATATAAGACTTATATAAATATAATAAATTTGCACACTTCATTTAGAGGCTTTTTAGAGTTTACATCTATATATACATATATATATATATATAACTAATAATTTTGTATTGGTTTTTTCTTTTTTAAATTGACTGACTCATGTTTTGATAACTTTGTTAAATTTTTTCAGAGTTTAGAAATAAAATGAGATTAGAAAATTGAAAAGAAATCAAGGTATTTTATTATTATTTGTTTTTTTTTAAAATAAGCTTATGTACCTTGTTATGAATATAGCATATCACTTTCATTTTTAATACCGTATTCATGGCTTTAAGCAGCTTTGGATCTAATAAAGAATGAAAAGGTGCACGCAATCATTGGACCCCAAAATTCAGAGCAAGCAAGGTTTGTAGTAGAACTTGGGAACAAAGCTCAACTTCCCGTCATTTGGTTTTCTACAACAGGTCCATCTGTTTTCCCACCCGGATCCCAATTCTTCATCCATTCCAATCAAAGCCATTGCTTTCAGTTTAAAGCTATAGCTGCCATTGTTGAAGCTTTTGGATGGCAGGCAATCATCCCCATTTATGAAGTGTCAGAATATGGCAATGACCTAATTCCATGTCTCAAATATGCCTTGAAAGAAATGCTTACACGAGTGCCTTACATAAGTGCCATTGATCCACATTCAGAAGAAGATGAAATTCAGAAGGAGCTTGACAAGTTGAAAGGCATGCAAACACATGTATTTCTTGTGCATATGACCATTGATCTTGGGTCAAAATTTATTAGACTTGCAGAAGATGCAAAGATGATGAGCGAAGGATATGCTTGGATAGTTACCCAAGGGCTATCTGCCTTGATGGATCCTATGGCTCCACAAGTGATGGGCTACATGCAAGGTGCATTGGGAGTGAAGCCAAAGGTGGGAACTGGGTATAAGCACTTAGAGAGAAGACTGAAGGTTAGGGCGCCCAATAATACCCTAACTCTCTTTGGGTTGTGGGCTTATGACGCAATCAAAGCATTGGCCATTGCAGTAGAGAAGGCCAGCATAGGCAATTCCACCTTCCACAACCCTAACGATAGCAATAAAAGTAGAGTGGATCTTGCAGGTATACAAATGCATGACACAGGTCCAAAGCTTCTCAGTATAATTCTGGCTACTAATTTCATAGGTCAGTCGGGAAATTTTAGTTTAACTGAAGGACAACTAGAACCATCAGTATTTGAAGTATACAATGTGATAGGTCAAAGAGAGAGGATTATTGGATATTGGAGCCCCCAAAGAGGACTTATTCAAAATTATAGTGAAGATGGTGAGCCAACTGGTAAATACAAACTAAAGGAACCAATGTGGCCAGGGGACACAATGGAGAAACCTGCAAAGTTGAGAATTGGAGTCCCAATAAAAAGAGGTTTTACTGAATCATTTGTGAAAGTAGAAAGGCAATCTCAAAATAGTAGGGCGCCATATGCTTCTGGTTTTGCTATTAATGTGTTTTTAAAAGTGCTTGATGTCTTGCCATTTCCTTTATCTTATGAATTTGTCCCCTTGACGAACGAACGTGGTGGAGTGACTGCCGGGACCTATGATGAGCTTCTTTGCCAAATTAAAGAGAAGGTTTTCATTCATTTGTTCCTTTAACTTCTTTTACTTCTATCAGTTTATCTCTTTCTCAAAGTTTTGGTCGAAAGTCATGCATGATATTATAATTCATTGATGAATCCCCCATGAGCTTGGATACACACAACCTTTTTATAGACTAACTAGTCAACTAACCCACTTAAAAACATCCAGGATATTCTGATCTTTTATTAATTACGATTGCATGATATTTTTTTTACCCTTCGCACTTGATAACTGATATATATATATATATATATCTGTAGGGATTCATTTCCAACACTTACTTCGTGTATGAATATATTGCAGAAGCTTGATGCTATAATTGGAGACATTACAATTATAGCGAATCGCACAAAATGTGTTGATTTCACATTGCCATATTTAGATTCAAGTGTGTCAATGGTTGTAACGGTGAGGCATGTCTCCAGCAAGTGGATCCTCTTTCAACCTTTCGATTGGTTACTTTGGTTAATTCTCGGTGGGATTTTTGTGGGTGCAACTATTATTATAATTATATTAGAAACAGGGAAGAATGGAGGCACAATTGAGACAAACAACGAAATGGTCTTGAATCCCTTCTCTATTTACATGAGTGGTGAGTCCTCTTTGTTGCACAGATCATCATATATTGTGTTTCAATTTGTGCCACGTAACATGTATGCACTGGGTGCATCAATGTTTATGTTTGATGATTCCAGACATTAAGGATTTGGAAAGCAAATTGTCAAGATGGATGGTGATATTGTCCTCATTTCTGTTCATCATAGTAGTGCAAGTTTACACTGCGAATTTAACTTCAGTTTTAACGGAAGGGACAATGCCAAAGCCTTCATTCACGGACGTAGAAGAGATTAGAAGGCACAACCTCTCCGTGGGATATCAAAGGGAATCCTGGGTGAAACGGCTTCTGATTGAACAAATAGGATTCAAAGAGTCTCAATTAAAGGCTTATGAAACTCGTGAGGAGTATAAGGAAGCATTATCACGTGGAACCCGAAATGAAGGTGTGGATGCTATTTTCGATGAAACTCCCTATCTCAGGCTTTTCCTCTCCAAATATGATTCCGACTATGATATGGCAGGACCAATCTACCAAGCCGGTGGATTTGGCTTCGTGAGTCACTCTCTCCCCAATATGTGTTTTTGTGTGTGTGAATTATTCTCTTCGGATGCTTAATAATTGGATAGTTTCTTTTTTATATTTTAAAAATATATATTCTCCTCTTTTAAAATTAAAAGATATGTTATAATTATTTTGACAAAAATAATCATATATTTATTATTTATATAATATAATAAGTATTAGATATATATTTGATTAATATAAAATAATTAATTTTATAAATTTAGCAAATTATAAAATCATTTGATAGAAGGAAATTATTAAAAATAAAAAATTCACAAAAATACATTTTTAAATTTAAGGAATTTATAAATAATAATACAATTTCAAAAACAACATTTGTGTTAGATATATATTAATGATCATAAGTGTTGTAATAAATTTAATAAAGTTTTAGAATAAATTAAATTTATAATTCTCAACTCAAAATAAATAGCATTGAAATAAAATTTTTAAAAAATATTTTTTAATAATTTATATTTGAAATAAAAATATTATTTTTTATGATATTTGGATCACATTGATTTCAAAAGAATAAATGTCTTTTTTTAAAAAAATTATATAATTTTGACATCTTTTGACAGAAAAAAAGAGAGTAATTAACAGACATTTCACGTTATTTATTGAGAACACGTACTATATAATTTTGACGACTTACTATATCTTATTTTCAGGCATTCCCAGAGAAATCTAGCCTAGTCTCGCACTTTTCGATTGCAATCTTAAATGTCACTCAAGATATACAAACACTCAAGGACATGAAGAACAAGTACTCCTTACCCACCACCATCGATGCTGCCTCCAAATACCAAAGTGGTTCAAATAGGCGAAGTTTGACTATAAAAGACTTTGGGGGCCTTTTCCCAGTAGTATTGTACACTTTAGCTCTTTTTTGGCCTTTCTATTCTTAAATTTCTATCAGGGATTGGGTGTTTGTACGAGATATTTACATGTATTGCTGATGGGGTAGTTGCGGCATG
Source organism: Erythrophleum fordii (assembly GCA_032878935.1). Lineage (NCBI taxonomy): Eukaryota > Viridiplantae > Streptophyta > Magnoliopsida > Fabales > Fabaceae > Erythrophleum > Erythrophleum fordii. The sequence continues at coordinate 4,356,042 of JAVQMF010000048.1, read as the reverse complement.
GGAGTTTTTAACTAGTAGCTGGCGTCTGTAAAACCAGTGTTAACATGTGTATATAAAGCTCCTATCCTATGTACTATTCTCTAGATGTACTCAGTGAAGAGTTAATGAAGTTCTCTCATTTCTCTCCCTTCTCTTTTGTCAGATCATATTTCAGCTCACAATTTTTTCTTCTTTTTCCCAATTTCATAAAATTAGAATATACTGTTGACATCATTTGCAATAACGTTATAGCATTAAATTATTACATAAATCATGAGGGTAAAGAGCACAACTTTAGTTCGTTTGAATTTTTGAAGGGTCTAATCCATTGTCTTAACTACATCTGATTACAAGACAAATTAGACAAAAGATTGCATTTTTAGGCTTAAACGGCGTAACAATGTAATTGAAGTTTTATTAATAATTTTTGTCATTACTCCCTTTCGCCGGACACACACTTCACCATTCAAAAACACGTGTCTCCCAAATTAATTTAAACCTATTAAATATATAAATAAATTACACAAACTTCTCTTAAATTTTATTAAAATTATATAATTTTTTTCAGTTTTTCAAAAAATATATTTTATATTATTTTAATTTTCTTAACTACAATGCTTTCGTTTGACTTAAACATATAAATATGTATTATATTCAAATATATACAAATAAAAATAAAAAGAATATATTTGATTTTCATTAAATTCAACCAAAAGAAGATATACATTTATGTTAATAAAACGTATTTTAGTTATAAATTTTAAAATTATGTTAAAGTGTAAGATAATTTTTTATATTAAAAAACTTATGTATATTTTTTAAATTAAAAAAATTCATATAATTTCAGCGAACTTCACAAAAATTTCTATAATTTACTCTAAATTTATTCATACGAATATTCATGATATAATACATAGAGCCAAATGAAAGTTACGGCTCATATTAAATTATTTCTCAAAAGCACTTTCAACTGGTAAGATAAATATTTAACTAGATATGGAGTTGAACCAGCGAGTGACCCAAAAGTTTAGATCATAAATTGTTGGATTAGTGCACCTCAACTTCCCCAATTACGGACGTCAATGGCTGCCTTCTAGGGGCATGGCAAGAAATTTAAGTCCATATGCTAGACTTCGAGATCTTAGAAAAGTCAATAAATCTCTAACAAATAACTGCAGAAACACAGATTAGTGCATAAATTCTTTCCATATCATTATGTGAAAATTGCACATCAAAAGTTCATTACTCTGCACATAGTTGAGTCTGCCTCTACGTATATAGCCACTGCCTTAGTTAAATATGACTTCCCTGGCTGTTTTAGATTGGGTCCGCATTTTCTACGATGGGAGATGCAACACTGTTCGTTGTGTCCCTAAACAAGTGGCTTGTCCTCTTTTTCGTTTTTGTTTTTAAACATTCTTTACTGTGACTGCATGATACTATCACAGCAATTTTTTTTTTTTTTCAGATTAAGTGAGTTGTTTATTGCATTATAATGGGCAAGTCATGAATTTCTTAAAATCCAATGAAAGCTTCTGACACAATCCAACTACATTCGTAGCTTATTTTGTAAATTCAGTATCCGTCCATCTGTTCATCTTCATGTTTGGATATATATCCAACTCATCTAATTCGCTCATTACTTAAATTCTGTTAGAATATATAATTTAATAATAAATATTATTAATTTATGGTTGATTATTTTTATCTTTAAAGTATACTTTTTGTATGTTAAAATCAACACATTTGATACTCTTCTCAAATAATTTTAAAAAAAATTAAAAAGGCCAGTTTTAGGGCAATTAGGAGCTTTCCTCCAATTAGCAGAGGGCTCAAATGCGATAATGTAGGCTGAGGTCAAGCTGCTTACCTGCCAATAACCACAGAATATATAGCACAAACTCAATATTTATGATGCAATGGTAGAAACAATTTGTAAATAAATATAATAATTTTTTTTTAAAATGAACATCCTTTTAGAATTTACACTTTAATAATAATATTATAATTCACCTTTTTCATAGAAGAGTCAATGATGTAAATTTTGATAGCTTGTATATAATTAAAAATTTTAACAAAAATTGTTGTAATTGTTTAGATGAAATTAACATTAACTAATCAAATAATTTAACTTATCAATAATGTAGTGTTTGACATGGGTGACGCACATATAATTGTTTATTATTTTAATTTTTAAAAAATAAGAATATGAATTATAATATTTAATTTTAATTTGTTCACTAAACATATTTTATATATTTTATTTTTTAAATTGTATTCAATATTGTGTTAGAAATTATAACAAAATGAAATTGAATTCTAGTGTATATGAATTTAAATATAAATATATTACAATTACTATTTTTGTCACATTTATAGCATGCAATAGTATTCTTTCCTTGATCTTCTTTTTTGGTATCTTTTCTGGTTGAGTTGCCCTTTTGTTTCCAAAATTATCCTTTTCTTTGAGCATAATATTTTAGCTTTTTGGAGAAAAAAGCTAGGCCTTGTAGATTAAAGTCCTTAACATTATCATCTTCTTTGTGTTGTTCACATATGGCAATTGCATTAAGAGCCAAATTCTTCCTTTTTTCTTGAAGTTCATGCCTCTTAAGTAGGGGTGTGCATGGCCTGCTAAACTGGCTTGGCCTTAACTTCCCTATCCATGTTAGGCTAAGATGGTTCAAAAAATTGAAAAAAAAAATTAAACAAGGTTGGGTGAGGACAAAAGGTTTGGTTGAAACAAGTTTCAAATCTTTTGATCTTATCAAGCCCAGCCTAACCTAACTTGAGGTGTGTGTATATATATGTATGTGTGTGTATATAAAGATAGAGACTAAATTGAAAATTTTTTTTTTAAGGCTTTTTTAGTTAAGAAGTTTTTAAACCTATTTTATAAATTATAAATAATTAGATGGATTAAGGCCCTTACTAAAGCTCTCTTAAGTATGATTATCATATTTAGATTAAAAAATACGTATTTCTTGAAATTATAGCTATTATATTTATGTTTCTTTTTTTTTTTGAACCTATACTTTTTCATATCTATTGCGTAAATTTCTAAAAAATGTATTAAAAAGAGTTCTCATATGTCTAAAATAATTAAGTGAATATAAATATATAAACTTCTAAGGTTTCAAAAAAAAATTTCAAAAAAAAAAAAGAAGAAACCCCTTTTGGCTTGGTTGGCCTAACCGTGGCCCAATAATAACCAAGCCAAGTTCGAGCTAGGCTAGGTTTCGAGATAAAAATTTTATCCCAAGTTTAAATAGGGTTAAAACTCGAGTTGGGATGATTCCTGGCCTATACACAATCTTACTCTTGAGGTAGGTCCTCTTATAGGAAATAAGAATACCTCATAATTTATCATAAATAACATCTTGTAGGTTTGCACTTTCCATAGTGTCCATCTTGAATTGCCAAGCTTGAAGTGGACTTATGATAATTTTCATTACTTATACAAGGTTGTTGTAGGTCTTTCTAAGAACTTTCAAATTGCCAGTAATTTTTGAAAATCTATCAAACATTTCTTCAATGTTCTCATTATTTCATATGAAACAACTCAAATTCATATACCAACATGTTGATTTCTGTTTCCTTAAGTTCATTCTTGAGTGGCCTTTAACTTGTCCCACATTTCTTTAATGCAATTTCACACTTTAACACTTTGTCCTACTCTTGATTGCTAACAACCCAATATAAAATGTTGATTACACAAGCATTAGTTTGAACCATTTTGATATCATCTTCAGTTTTGTCAATTTTGGGCTTTGACATTCTTTTATTGACTATAGGATAATTGGGTCCTTTCATGGACTAAACTAGGAAGGTCCCAAATAGTTGACCCTCAATAGGTTTTCTTTAACTTTAGGAAAAGATTTACAAAGGATAGGAAACAATATAATGACCCTTATAAAAAAGGGATTAAAATATGCTTGCTCCAAATCTCTCAACAATTAGATAAAAGCCAAAGACAAGCTCATAGAATAAAGAGAAAATGAGATGAATAGAATAGGAAGGACTACATAGTAAATTTTGTTTTCTTTTAAGCTTCTGGGTGTTTTCCTCATATTCTTGCCTTCCTTTTATAAGCTTAGCTCCTCAAATAACTTCTCAACAACTACAAAGTAAATTTGGTTTGCTCACCATGATATAGTCGATAGTGTAATCTTTTTTGCAATATCTATCATGCCTTTGTAATTATTATTTAATAGTACATATATCTTTTTATTACTTTTTCAAAAGTAAAGGCATAAATAATATATCCTATCCCATTTACCTATTTTTTACATTTCCTTTCTTTATATATGCCTAACATTGATCTAATCAAGCGAATCCTAGATATATCTTCATTTTGTATGCTCTAAAGTAGCTTCTTGATAAGACAAACAAGATGTTTTAAGAGGGAAGGTGCATATACTTTTGGTTTGGTCTAAGAGAGAATAAGGCTGCTTTTTCTTCTTTACTAAGTTTCTTCCCATCGTGAGGTTAAATACGGAGACACAAGGAACATTTTCTTCCTCGGCTCTCTTCTCTTCATTTAATGCTCATTTATTGCTTCAATTAATGCTACATAATGTTGTGTGAGAGAGAAAGAGAAAAGGGAATTATAATAGAAAGTAACAAGAGGGATGATGGGACAAAAGTAAACATGCTTTTTGTTGACTTGTACCTACTATTTTCCTTTAATTACATTATAATTTGTTTTTGCTTATAGACTTATCCTTGTCACATTACTTCTCAATGGAATAAAGTATTTAGTTTAAATTCTTTTCTTTCAAAACTAATACATTTGATAGGAAAGCTTTTGAGATTTTGACTTTATATCATAACTTTAGAAATTATTTTCTACTCATTACCATAGCAAGGTTAGACTATCAATGCTTTTTCAAATACTTTAATTATGATTTTGTTATCATAAGTTATATTAAACTTATTAGAATTTTAGTGAAACCACTTGGGCTAATGTATAATGCATGTAGCATCATCTTAATCATTTCAAACATGAAATCAACACAATGGCTATGCCAAAGAGCAAAACAAGGAATTTGTGTCATTATGTAACAAATATATGTCAATAATAGGAATTTGTAAGCATTGTTTATAGGTGCCCTACTATGCAGCACTGGTATGAGTATGTGTATCAGGTATGATACAATATGATAAATTAGATATGATAATTTTTAAAATCTTATATGAGGGTATATATATATATATATTTAACAAATCAACTTGTACACATTTAAATTTAGTCTTTAATAGATTGCAAATTATAATGTAAATGATAAAACCAGCTACAAGTATAAATAAGATGTCTATAACAAGTTACAATTTACAAAATCATAAAATTTGCAATTCAATCTTTTTCACCATCCACATTGCTAGAATTTCTTGTAAGCTCTTATTCTAATTTTAGTTCATCTAAGGACAAATTTGCAAGTTTAAGACCTCTAACCCCATCAAATGGCTCTCAATGATTTCTTTTAACATCACACATTCTAGTTTCATCAATAGAATACTTTTCACTCTTCCTTGATAAAAAAATAAAGATCGACAAGAACATATACCAAATCTTTATCCCTTCTTGGGTTTATCTTTTTCCTTTTTAATGAATGAATAAAAGAGCATGTGCTTTAATTGTTTTCACAAAAAGGTGATGAGCATGGTTGGCAAGAAGTTTCAATGCAAGTCTTTGATGAATAGAGGGTTGAAGAACCATAATTTATCCACTATTTTTTACGTTCCAAATTTCACCTATCTTGTAAGGAATCTAATAGTAAAAGAATCTTCTCTCTTTAGGATTTTTAAAGTACATATTAAAGCATTTGGTCCTTTTCATTGAAATTTTCATACCTTTATGTAGAGGACCTTTATTTGGTGCCCCATTGATCCATTTTGAAATAAAATATCTATGTAGTATGGAATAAAAACAAAATTAATGACAATTCTTTATCGCAAAGTTAAATTTAAAAAGAAATTGAACAACATAAATATATAGTATAATGTACTTAGAATTCAATGAATGAGTAAACCAATAAAGCAATGTGCAACTCTTTGTCCATCAATAATTAATAATTATGATCCCATATACAACTTTATGAAATCTTAAATATTCATGAAGTTTCTTCCTCTCATGCTTGTATATTAATACCTTCACTTCTTCTATCACTAAATCCCACTTATCATGGATCAAATGAAGTGTTATTGGTATCATAAAACCTAAGCATGTCATAAATAAGCTTCATGAAAGATAGGATGTAATCAACCTTGTCCCACCAAAAGTTATCAAGAATTAAATCTTTAATAGTGTTTACCTTTCTAACATCATTCTTTTTATAAGTACTATATTCTTCACTAATTATCATTGTAGAAAAAGACGTTTTCATGAGTCTAGGCCTTTTGAGTATCACAATGGTAGAGGCAAATCTAATTTTAGCAGACAAAGGCACAAAGTCATTAAAATAGCCAACTTTATGAATGATTCATGATGAAAGTCATAATAAAGATTACATCATCTCTAATTTAAGTTATCCAATGACATTATAGCATTCTTCATATGCAAGTTCATTTGCCTCGAAGTTCTTAGCTACACATATGCTTCTTAATGTAAGATTAAGTGTATGCTCAACACATAGGATTCAAAAAATGTGAGGATACTTAGTCTCAATAATTTTACCTATAGCTTTACAAATAAGGGCATTATCAATAATGACTTGAATCACATTTTGATATTTAAACTCTTCAATTGCTTTATATATCAATCCAACAATATGGAACTTGTCTTTATATTCTTAAGACCTATCAACTGCCTTCAAAAAAATGGGACCTCTAATAGATATATGAAATTAATTATTAGCCTTTATTACACATCAGCTTAACCATCTGGCACTATACTCACTCTCTTCTCACCTTAAGTCCCTTTGATGGATTCGAGTAATCTCTCAATATTTACTTTCTTTTTTTACAACAAAGGACCTTTAGGTGCATTATAACTAGGAGGTTTAAATCCAACAATTATATTGTTTGTAACATATTAGAATGAGTTGATATAATTTGGATTATGTGCCAAATTAAAGGACAAATCACACAAATAAAATATTCTAACAATTTCAGCATATAAATTCTCTTGAATTCTTTAGTTAAAGGATTTTTTTCAAAATGCCTATACCCTTCTTTTTTCCTTAATTATATGGACTTTCAATTAGTATAGTTTTATTTTGGTTCAAAAGAGACAAGCCTACAACTAATAGTGGTAATGTTACTTGTTTTGGTTTTGATCTATAATCAACCTCCTTTTTATATTTTGTTCATTTAAGTTAAACAACTATCATTAACTTTTGGGCACATAACAATTCCCTTAACAACTACCTTTAATAAATGCCACTTAACTATGTAATAAGACCCATTATATTCTTTATTACAATAATTACATTCTTAGTATTTATTTCCACTCGGTTGAGCACTTTCTTCTACTATGTTTTCACTTACTGAAGTGACATAAGTCCATAAAGAAATTGTCACTTTTTAAAGTTCATTAGTGCAACAATATCATGTAGAAGATATACTATTAGAAGTACTACTAGAACTAGAGATAATACCTATTCTAGCAAGGAGATATAACTAGTTAAACATATATAGACATTGGACAACAACCATCATCCATCAAGAACAAAATAGAAAAGGAGAATGAAAAATGAACTAACAATAGTCTAACTTAAAACATAGAAGGATTAATAAAGTAACCAATAACTTACACTATAGAATGAAGCTTGAATAGAGTAATAACTTTCTAAGAAGAATGACAAAGACCATGAAAGCAAAGAGACAAATACCACCATAAATCTCCAAGCTTGAACGAAAATGATAGAGCAAGATTGTTTACGCTCTTGAGAGGGAGGCAAAGGGATGACAATGATGGAAGCAAAGGATGATGATGAAACCTTGAAAATGACAATGGTGATGATGGAAGCCTTGGCAGAAGCAACATAATAGAGAGCAAGCACTTGAAAGAATGCAGAATGAAGAGGAGAAAGGGTTTTAGATTAGGCAATTAAAGATTTCAAATTAGGATAGGGGGAAAAAAGCAAAAAGAAATGCTCAAAATGACATCATTTATGCTCTAGCCATTTCATTGCATTTCAAAATTCACCTAACAAAAAAAAAAGGTATTTTTGGATACATATATTATGCATATATGTGCATTCAACACAAGTATGGTAGCATTTTAGACATATTCATGTAGGATAGGTGCCTTATTGCTCTATATTTTCAATAGGACCTTACCAAGTTGGTCCATTTTCTTATGTTAAGAAATTTCATATATGAAAGGAATTCCAACTTCAATAATATATTGCCATTTGCTCCAAAAGAATGAAGTAGGTAAATAATGTTCAATCTTTAATGATGTAAAGCAATGCATGGATTACATAGTAATTGGTAGCTTTCTTGTAGGGAATTCCATCTAACACTATGGACAAATTGATGAACATAAGAGATATAAGAGTCACCAGTGTTCCATATTTCTTTGTATGTGTGTGTGTGTGTGTTTATTGGGTTTTAGTAAATTGAATTTAACTTTGTAGCTTTGGCAATATGGAATTATGGGATAAGAAATGCTTATATGGCCTTGTCTACTTTCAGATATTGTGTGAAACATATAGTGCCTTGGCAATATGGAACTAAATATAAGGCAAGAATGATGCCAAGAAGAGTGCTAAAAATGAAACAAATACAATGTCAAGAATAAGTTGTAACAATACTCTAATGTTCTCCTACATTTTTGTAGCTTCTCTTGTATAAAGCAAAGGCATTTACAGTCAATAAAATACAAGTTCAACATCTTTCTATGGTATTAGAGCTTTAAACACTCTAATGAGTCTTTTTTTTTTAATCTTTTTTTTTTCTTCAATTTAGCTATGGTAATTGCTAATACAACAACAACTTCCATTGTGTAGTTAAATGCACTAACTCACTTTCTTATCAAGCTTACTTCTACCAACTTTTATGTTTAGAGAAAACAAATTGAGTCGACTCTTATCAGTCTTAATTTACTAGAATATATTGATAGTCCTCTAGCTACAACACCATAATTTCTTGATAGTGAGAAAAGACAATCAATCCAGCCTACACTATTTAGTATTGGTAAGATCAAACTCTTCCCAATGCAATCCTTGACAGTTATTCAAAAATCATTCAACCTATCATCTCTTTAGCTAAATCTTCCAAAAAAGCTTGGGAGCAACTTATTCATGGCTATGCAATTTTTTTATGATATAAAATTATCTCTCTCAAAGCTAAGCTTGTTAAGACTCCAAAAAGTACCAAATCAGTTGCTAAATTTCTTAATAAAATGCAATCCATTACTGATGAACTAGCTCTCACTCAAAATCCAATTAGTGAAGAAGATCACATTATTTATTTCATCACCCAATTAGGAGATGAGTTCAGTCCCATTGTTGTAGCTATCAAAGTTTGTGAATCACTAATTTCCTATTTAGAATTATTTGATAAGTTAACTAATTTCGATAGAATGTTGAAAGAAAAAAACTTAACATCTCTTCTTGTTCTTGTCATAACAAATATAACTTAAAAGCAGAACTACAAGGCACAACAATTTCACAAATCACCTCAAAGAACTTTAAATCATGTTCAAGGTTATAATTCAACTATTGTAAATCCCATGGTGGCTATGGTGGCAATATTTCTCATTCTTGGAAAAATCATAATGGCAATCGGTCATATCAAGTAAATTTATTTCATCATTTTTGTGAAAATTATAGGTCATCATACACGTGATTGTAGGAAACTTGCTAAATTCTTAAAGGAGAACGATATATCTATTAACAACTCTCAACCTACAAATGCACTTCTAAGTCTAGTAGCAAATGCTACCACCTTCATAAGTTCTCTAGCTATGTAACAACTTTGGTTATTTAATAGTGTAGCATCACACAATGCAACATCTAATTTATTTGCTTTAAAAACTTATTCTAACTATGGGGTCCAGATAAGATATCCTTAGGTGATGGTAAAGGTCTTTCTATTTCACATACAAGTCACAAAAATGAATGCACCCTACCGAGCACTTTCTTTGTCCAATGTTTTTTGTGTTCCACGTTTATGCAACAATTTGATTTCCATAACAAAATTGTGTAAGTCTGACTAAGTTTCTGTTGAATTTTTCTCATCTCAATTTCTTATGAAGGATCTTTGCACTAGGGTGCCTCTAATGCAGGGGCAAAATATCAATGATGTTTATTGCATAACTTTTCCATGTCATCCTCAGATAAATGCCACCACCAAAGCTTCCTCGTTTGATTGGCATCACGAACTTGGTCATCCTTCCAATAAAGTTCTTAGTATAGTTCTCAAGAATAATGGTTTGTCTCTAATTTCTTACTAATTTCTAATTTTTTTGGTAACTCTTGTTATATCAACAAAATTCATAAATTCCTTTCTCTGACAATCCTTTTGTTAGTACTAAACCCTTAGAACTTATCTATATTGATGTCTAGGGACCAATTAAAAAATCTATTGATAGTTATGTGTATTACATCATTTTTATTGATCACTTCACTAAATATATTTGGTTGTATCCTATGAAGAAGAAATTTGATATGTATACTCTATTTCCTCGATTCAAAAGGCTAGTGGAATTTTTTAAAAAACTAAAATAAGTGTTATTTTCTCAGACAATGAGGGTGTGGAGTATTAAAAGCTTATTCCAATTTTTAAATTCATGTGGGATTTCGATTTCACTATATGTCCACACACACCTAAGCATAATGGTACCCTAAAACGATGTCATAGGCATGTTGTAGAAATCAGACTTTCTTTACTTCATCCTGCATCACTCACATGACATTATTGGTCTTATGCTTTCCATGCTACTGTTTATTTAATATATCTTCTTCCCTCATTAGTATTATCATTCAAAACTCCATTTCATATGCTTTTTCATAGGTCTCCTAACTATGAATATTTTAAAACATTTGGATGTTTGTGGTCTCCTTGGTTACGTCCATATTCCACATCTAAACTTCTACCTTAGTCCATTTCTTGCATTTTCTTGGTTATTCAATGTCCAATTTACATACAAAGGTCTTAATCCTACCAATAATCATTTGTATTTATATTAGGTTTGCAATAAATATAAGGAGTTCACTAACCTTGTTCAAGATGCTTTCCATGCAAGTTCTGCACAAGCTAATGAGCAATCCAACCTTCCCTTTAACACCAACATTTATTCTCTTACGAATGGTTCATCACTTGTCCCTTCACCACATCATACCATGTCTAATAGTATAATGCCTCTCCACCCTTCCTCTTTAGCTATTCCAATTAATGTTACATTAACTTCAACTATGGAACCTTACTCTCTTGTATCCATTGACACTTGCTTCCCTAATCACCTCCCCCTCTATTCCATATACTACTCATTCTCCATCACCATCCATTCCATGGTGTCTAGCTAGTGTCAAAAAACCAAATCCCAACTACTTTAGGGGCAAATACATTAACTTCACCATTAAACACCCATTGCCTACTACCCTTGACCTTACCATTGTGACCTAAGCTGCCAAAGATGGCAAAAGGTTATGGATGTTAAATTCAATGCTCTATTACAGAATGGTACTTGGGAGTTAGTTCCAAAATCATCTTATGTGCCAATCAACTACAAGTGGGTTTTTTGCATCAAATGTAAATTCAATAGTTCTATAGACAAGTACAAAGTGCGTCTAGTGGCAAAATTTTTTTTACAAAAACTAGGGTATGATTATTAGTCTTATCACTAAACTTATAACAACATAAATTATTTTGTGTCATGCATTATCACAAAACTAGCCCTTATGTCAATTAGATGTAAATAATGCATTTTTACATGGTATGCTAAATGAAGATGTCTACATGATCCAACCCCCTGGCTATCTTTATCTTAGTACTTGTGTCACATTTGCAAACTTCGAAAGGTGCTATATGGTATCAAAAAGGCTCCTTGGGCTTGGTACATTGAACTCGAAAATTTTTTGCTGGCTTTTGGTTTTTCCAAATCACTTGCTATGCTTCTCTATTTATTTATGCTCAAAATAAAATCATTGCTTACTTTCTAGTTTATGTTGACAATATTGTCCTCAAGGGTAACAATTCAAAGTTCTTAGATAAATTTGTTCACAAATTGCTCAATCAATTTCCAATCAAGGATTTGGTTTATTTGCATAATTTTTTGGGCATTGAGGTTATTTCTACTCCTTTGGGTTTGTGCCTCTCCCAACATTGACATATAGCTAATCTACTAAATTGGTTTAACATGGTTAGTGCAAAAGAGGTTACAACCCTCTAAGTTCCTCGTAAACTTACTCTCTTATTAATGTTTTTCCAAAAATTGATGTTACATCTTATCATAGCCTTGTTGGTTCCTTATAATACTTAGCAATCACTCATCTTGATGTTTCTTCTATTATTAAATTGTCTCAGTTCATACTTGCTCCAACACAACTACATTTGCAAGCTTTAAAGAGAGTTCTCAAATATTTAAAAGGTTCAATTGACCATGGGCTATTCCTAAAATAGGATTCTCCTATATATCTTACACTTTCTCTGATTCTAATTGTGGTGGTGTTAAGGATAATGGATATTCTACTACTACTTATGTATTATATCTAGGTTCAAATATTATCTCTTGGCAGTCAACTGATGAAAAATCTATTTCCTTGTCATCTACTAAAGCTGCGTATAAGGTATTAGCAAATGCAATAATAAAGGTTATCTAGGTTTAGATTTTATTAGATGAATTCGGTGTTTCTCTCAAACAACCTCCAACCTTATTTTGTGACAATATTGGAGCAATGTATTTATGTGCTAATTCAGTTTATCATTCGCACATCAAGCATTTGGCCTTTGACTATTATTTTGTTCAAGAATGAGTCTCTAATGATTCTTTATGTGTCCTACATATTAGCTTCAAAGATCAATCAGCATACATGCTTACAAAGTCTTTAGGTCACTTTTTTCATTTTTGTCCCAAGATTGGAGTTTTTAATGGATCCTCCATCTTGCAAGGGTGTGCCAGGAATAAGTCTAAGGAGTAACAAATCAGATTTTATATTGTTATAACAATTCATTCTCTTGTCTTGGTTTGTTATAACAATACTCTAATTTATCTCCTATATTTCTATAGCTTCTCTTATATAAAGCATAGTGATTTATAGTCAATAAAATATAAGTTCAATATCTTTATAGACAGAAATCTTGCTGTGTGTTAGAGACTAAAAACAAAGGCTTTACGGGTGATGTTCCAAACAAAACGAGATTTCCATGTCTTTGTTTTCGAATAAAATGCAGGGCCTCAAGGGGTGGTCGCGATCGCCATCTTGTTCCATCAACACGCCCCATCAATTTTGGTTTAAGAGTATAAAATCAAACAAAGCCAAGCCAAACTAAAAGCAGTTAGTTTTGGTCGGTATTTTGAACTTAATATATGAGCATATTTTTATTTTGGCCTAATTTATTTATTTTAAAAAACTTTCATAATTTAAGCTAAAATAAAGGTTACAAAAAGCTCTTGTAACAATAGGTTTCATCGTAACAATTTTTTTTTTTTTAACAATTCAAGTCCAAATGGGCCAATTAAGATAGTATCAAGCTAACTCTTTGACCATAAAGAGTAATTAAACAAACAATAATATACTGTATGTTGAGTTGTTGTGTTATGACATCAAATTAAAAACTAAACTGTAAAAAAGAGTCGAAAAATGCAAACCGATTAATTAAAACCAAAACTTGGTCAATTTCTTTTCAATTTGGTTTGGTTATGATGAATTAGTTTTAATAGATTTTGAACACCCTACTGATAATTATGAATTAAAGCAAAAATAACAACTGTTTTATTTTTTTTAAAATTCCCCAAAAGATTTTTAAAGAAAATTTTTTTCTAGCGAAACAAATAAGAATATTTTTCCTATAATTTTTTTTTCCATAAAACAAACATTAAAACTTTTTCTTGAAATTTTTTCCCTAAAACGAAGCTGAGAGAAAATAACAACATTGGCATTTTTGGCACAACACTTTCTACTGTCACCCCAAAAATCAAGACTACACCTTAATCCTTATTAGAAAGAATGTGATTTAGTCTTTACTCTCCGGTACATTGGAAGGATAAACTTCTTTTTCGGGACAAAGAAAAGTAAGTTCATGTCTTGGTCCTCCAAAAGTTTGCACTGGAACAACATTCGCACATAAAAATCCCAAACCTATACATATCCTCAACCTGAAAGAACTAGCTTTAGGGTTCCGTTAAATGGAGCAACAAATGCAGAATTCCTAAGCTCTCCAGAGCCTTCAAAATGGTTCAAATCTAGAAAGAATGTAATGTTTATGATTTCTTTTAATGAAAGTTCTGTTTTTGGCCTAATTTATTTATTTTTGTGTGTGATACGTTTTTTTTTTTTGGGCCTAATTTATTTATTTTTATTTTGGCCTAATTTAGTTATTTATTTTTGTGTGTGATACTTTTTTTTCTCTTCTTTTTGGGGGCTTTTGTAATGTTTATGATTTCTGTTAATGAAAGTTCTGTTTTTGGCCCAAAAAAAGATAAAACATAATCATTATTTATAGAACTATAAGCAGTCTACGACATTTATTTTAATTTGAATGTGGTCATAGATGAATTAACGAAACTTGATTATAATTAGATTAAGAGAAAAGGATAGGTTAATCCCCAAACATGCACAAATACTCATCTAAGCCCACAAAAAAGAAGTGTAATCACAACTTATTATATATATATATATATATATATAGCATAATGTGCTGTGTGTTCATTGTAAGATTATCACTATTATGTAATAGAATTCAATCCCAGTGAATTAATTTGCCAGTAAAATGCACACAGCCACAACTGTATACAAGGCCGGCCTACAGCTGAACACTAGAAAGTCCATTTCTTTTTTATAGCTCCAATTTGTGTTCTAAAATTTATGGTATCAAATTGATTTCTTAGCTTTCAATTTTTATTATATTTGTCTCTTAACTTATGTTTTGTAATGAATTTTTAACTATTTTTAGTGTTCTAAAGTAATTTTTTAAACTTTTCTTAGTATTATAACATAGTCTTTGATAGTAAAACAAAAAAGGATAAATATACAACAAATTGAAAGTTAAGGAATTAAATTAAAAATAAAAAAAATTAAGAGATCAAACTAAAATAAATTAATTAATTAAAGAATTAAAATAATATTTAAACCTAAAAAATTACTAATGCAATAATGTGGGAAAAAAAATGGATAGGATCCATGGGAATTTGGTAAGCATTAAAACACCAAAGATGTATCTGTCCAACCACCACCTTCCTTTGAAAGGGAAACATCAAAAAGATTTCTAAAAGGAAAAAAAAAAATTGAAAGATGACTGCTGAAACACTTTTGGGGATCTCACTACAGAAATCCCCATCCATGTGAAAGCCAAGAGGATACAATGAGATTATGTGAATAGACATAAAGTGCAATTTGTAGATGATTGGCTTATATTGCATCAAGTTGTGAAGAGTGGTGATATTAAGATTATTTGATATACAAAAAAGTTAAATATGAAAATAGAAATGAAAAGAAAAAAAATTGTAGATGACAAATAATTTTTGTACCCTTATTTTTTAAAAATAAAAAATAAATATTATTAAATAATAATAACAAAAATATAATATACATTAATTAAAATTTTCTTCTTCTCTTCCTTTTCCATTGTCAAATTACACAAGGGTTGAAGTAATTCTACTCCTTAACCCTTTTAATTTTCAACAAAGCTTGGCAGGCGATGGCACTAGGCATTAACTAGGGAGGCAGTGGTAGAATTTGCTAGCCATATCTTTCAAACAATACTTCTGATGGGATTTATGTAATATATAAAAGTAATATTACTATTACAACTGCGGAATGGTTTGGTATAATGTTATTTTATAATTTTTTATGTTAAATATTAAAGTATAAAATACAAAGTTATAAGACATTTTGAAATTTTTTATATTTGATATGATAATTAAAAAATTGTCATAAAAATATATGATTATCTTTAAAATCCCCAGCTTGTCATGCTTGTTTACCCTCTCCAACTAAGCTTCAGAAAAAGTTGCCTCATTGTACATATATGTCAAGAAAAAAATTAGGCAATATATATGGTAATCAAAGAATTCAAAATATGATAATTCTTTGTTTAGTCATTCAAATATGTGTAAAATAAATAAAAATATATTAGAGAATCAAAGGAAATAGACACAAATGATTATTATACAATTTTTAAGAAAATAACTATTAATAAAGTTATTAATTATAATAGTTTATTTGTGATAGGCAAATTATTATACAATAATACCATAAAAATAGCGCATTATCTATAATGGTATATGTGCATTTAGTTGGTCTCTCAAAGTAATATAAACAAATAAAATATTTTTAAAACATGTAAATATCAATTATGATCAAAGAATAAAATGTTAAAAACGTGAAAATTTTAACTTCTCACAAAATTTTTAATTATTTTTAAAATTTGAAAAATCATAATTTAATTTTCTATTTTAAAAATATCAGAAACTAATTAAAAGAATATTTACATATACTTTAGTACATGTCTAATTCATCCTCCTAAACTCTTGCACCAAAAATAAAAATTTATCCTTCTAAACCTTCGCTTTTGGCCGTTCTTACTCAAAAGAGAACAATCACAAACGAAGAAAAATTTCCTGCCTCCCTATAATGGCATAATTTAAAAAAAAAAAAAAGGTTATTAAATGATATCGCATTGTAAATGATAAATTCAATAGACATGAATTTGGAAATAGGAATGACCATCTTTATTGCAACTTCTGAGGAGTGTCTTTCACAAGGCTGATGTTTTGCTCACCTTATCCCCAACATGTAGAAACAAAATACTACGTCTGGTTCTTTTTATTAAAAATAAAAAATCATTTTATTGATATTAAAAAAAATAATTAATATCAATTTAACTTATTGATTAGGTTTAAATTTGATAATTTTTTTTATTTTATCTATCTTTATTTTACATAAAAAAATATTCTGTATTGTTAAGTTTATTGGGTGTAATAATAAATGAAAAATAAAAAATAAATTTATTATTTAATAAAGCAAAAAAAATACCATATTTCTTATATTTTGGAATAAAAAAAAATCTCTATAAATTTTTTTATGAAAAGGACAAAAAATAATAATAAATAAAAATGACTTGTGCTGTTTCGGTAGCATGAAATTAGCTAAATAAAAAAGGGACTGGAATGAGAATCCAACATCAACTATGTTTAGTTGGAGATTTGGACTCTCCATTCCCTTCCTCAACAGGAGACTCAATCCCATATTTTTGGAGTTTGGATTTTTGTGCAATAAATAAATTATTATATATAGCTCAATAAAAAAAGATTAAAAAAATAAGTCTAAAAAAATAAATTTCATTACACTTTTATATTTTTATATAATTCTTTTTATTATATAAGTGTATTATTGCAGAGGATTCAAAATAATATTTGTGTAAATGGGATTCCATTTCAAATACAGTGAAGAAGAGGGCCATCTCCACGGAATAGAAGCAGCGGATAAAAATGTGAGGACAGGATGATATCTTTTTTATTTTGTTATGCGTTTCTAATTGGCTTGTTTCTAAAATAGATATTATAAAGTGGATATTCTAATAAAAATCTATTAGAATAATAATATAATATAAGTATTACAATCTAAATTAGAATATAAATATATAAATAAAATAATAAAAATTAATAAATAAAATGAAAAGAATGTATAACATAAGAGACACAGAGACGATCTATAAATTGTCATTGAAAAAGAGGGAAACAAGATCAAAAGAATATTTATAAAAAAAAATTACTTGAGGTTTCTTTATAAATTTTGCATTATCATCTAATTGTCCTATTTTTTGTGTTGATGCCATGTGTCCCCAAATAAAAGAAAATTTTTTAAAAGAATGGAAAAGAGAATAGAAATAAGAAAATAGATTCAATAGAAAGGAATAGAAAGGAATGGAAATGAATAGAAAAGAATCTTATAATCTATCATCATGTTTGGTATGACATAAAGGAGTAGAATTTCGTTTATTTTTTATGTTTGATTAAATAAAAATAATGTAATAATAAAAAAATTAATTAAATGACCACAATACTTGTAATATAAAAAAATAAAAAA
The DNA here is from genome assembly GCA_032878935.1 of Erythrophleum fordii. Classification (NCBI taxonomy): domain Eukaryota; kingdom Viridiplantae; phylum Streptophyta; class Magnoliopsida; order Fabales; family Fabaceae; genus Erythrophleum; species Erythrophleum fordii. Next base: position 4,337,866 of record JAVQMF010000048.1, on the reverse strand, counting down.
TAATTATTTTTAATTAATTAATTAATAATAATAATAGAATTTTTAATTTAAAAATAATTTTTTAATGACCAATAACTTAAAAAATAAAAATATTTATTTTTAAATGATTAATATTCATTATTAATGTAAAAAAATGTCAACTACTAATATATTCCCTCGAACAGTGACGCTTTCCTTCCAATTTTTGAAGGATTTCACATATCTGCAGGAATACAGCCCAAAATACTGCCGCACTCTTGCAACCAAACGATGGATGTTGTTTGGATTCCATTCCCTAATGCCCTTTTCCAACAACCAAACGGGCCCTAAGAATTGAATAGAATCCTATAATAATAAATCATGTTTGGTATGATATAAAAATAAATAAAAATATCTTCCTATTTTGAAATCTGATAAAATAGAAATAATATAAGAATAGAAATAAAATATGAGCAACTGACCAAAATGTCTTTAGTGTCAAAAACTATCTAAAAAATAATTTTTGTTAGTTGAAAAATTATAATTAATAGCATCAAGTTGAAGATATTTATATTAAATACTTTTAAATTTTAAAATTATTTTAAAAGATATTGAAGCAAAAGATTTAAATTATGTAAGATAATTATAGGTCAAAATATCAAGTTAAAAATTTTTATCTTTGAGTTTTGGTAAAATAATTTAAAATTTTAAAAATTTTGAGTATAAATATTTTTAACTTTAAGTTATTAATTATAAATTTCTCAAACAAAAATAAAACTTTAAAGGAGAGTAACTTGGGACCACAAGGTTTAGAGTTGGATGCATGGGCAAATTAGTCTTTTAACTTCTTTTTCTCATTTGTACATCAACTTTCTATCAATTATTTGATGAAAACGGGTTTATGAAGCCATATTCTAATTGGAAATTAAAATTATAAATTGGTAAAAATCTAACCTAAAAATTTTAAAAATTAAAATTCCTCTAAAGAAATAAAAGAATAAATTACTATTTATATTTTTTAAAGTTATCATTTATACTTTCTGAAATTATAATATAATATTCTCAAAACCACAATGGTGCTTCTATTTAAAGGCAATAATAAATTTAAAAATTTTTATAATATCGACAAAATTAAGTTGTAATTTCAATGGGTATGAATCTTATTTTTAAAAAGTACTAATAATAATTCATCCCTTTAATTTCTAAAACAAATAATTTTTAAAAACTTTTAAATAAAATTTTTGTCAAATTATAGTATTTAGGTGAAAATTTTTCAATATACTTTTCATTGTTTCGTTCCTGATCGCTTTTTTTCTCTCATTTTCACTGAAAACATGCTCATGAATATAAGTTTCGAATCCCATCAAGCTTCCTTCATCCATGTCTAGGGAATTTAGTGCCTGTTTGGATTTCTGTTACAAAATTACATTTATATAAAAACCCTCAACCTTTGCTTCTTTTGAAATGTGATTTAGGGAGGTGCAAACAGAAATCTAAACACGCACTTAATTGGCTTAGCTCTGCTTAGCACTGTCATTCACACATTTTCCAGGTTCACGTGATCCAGTAGAGAATTATAATAATATGGGCCATGCTGACGTCGATTTTTTCTCTGTTGGATCAAATAATAAAATAAATAAATTCATTAAATAATAATTATAAAAATATATTTAAACATTATACAGAATTTTAAAACAAAAATTCTTCCTCTTTCTATATTTAGGATATATTTGGTTAAAAAATATAATAATAAAAGAAATATGAAATATAAATAAATAAAGATAAACGAGATAAAAAATAATTTAATATATAAAATAATAAATATAAAAATATAATAAATTGTATAAAAAAAATATATTCACAGTTCCATGAATTAAACGGACCCTTAATTCTTTTACTTACTCCACTCTATTCCTTTTTTTTAGGACACGTGTTACTCACCAGACCACACACTTCTTATCTCTTCACAAGACCCTCTTCTCTTTCTTTCATCCACACACTCCACACGGTTCCACTTTCTAATTTTCTTTTATATTTTACCCCTTTTTCTGAAAAATTAAATTATTATTTTGACTTTTATGAAATATTATCATTATCAATTTAATGTTTAAAATTTTATTGATATTTAATTAAATTTTAAATTTGAAATAAAATAAATTAATGTCGTTCAAAATTTTTTTTAATTTAATTGATGAGAATAAATATTTTATGATGACAATAAAATTAAATTATTAATAATAAATATTTAAGAGACATTGAATTTTTTCAAATTTATCTTTCTTTTTTTTAATTTCTTCTCTTTCTCACATCAGCCTCTCCAACGTCACTCCTCAAAGAGCTCTCCACTGTCACTCTTTTCTGTTGTCTTCTTCTTCTTCCGCTTCTTTCCTGTCATACTAGCTTCTAAAAGCCCTTTGAGCCATGGGTTGAGAATTCTTTTTTTTAGGTATGTGCCCTCACATGTTTACTTATTTGTAATTAATATTTTATTTATAATATAATTTTAAATAATTAGATAATAAATGTTAACAAATGAATAATTAATAAAATATATATTTTATTAGATAATCCTGAATATTTAATTAAGGATAAATAAAAAATATAGATTTGTATTTGCAAATTTTTACTTGTTTTAATCAACATACAATGATGAGAAATAAGTTTGTGTTAATTTTTTTTTAGCAATCTAAAGAGTTTTTAATCCATAGGTAGTAAGATAAACATAAATATACTATCAATATGAGGATTTTATCATCTAAATCTTGACCCAAATAATTTAATATGTTAAAAGAAAAAAAGCCTTCAGACAAACTTATTTTTCATCTATATATTTAACAAGAAACAAAAAAAAATAGAGATAGTAATAAAATTTGAATATTTTATCTATTTTTAATCATATATTCTGTGATTATTTAACAATATATATATATATATATATCAAATTATTAGTACTAAAAATTATAATTTAGTTGAGATTGTAACTATTTAGTCAAGAGTCTAGTCCAGGTTGCGACTACCTAACAACTTGTTCAACTAAATTAGGTGAGAATTTAACAATTAGTTAGCCATAAAGAATTAAGGAAATTGTGGGCTCAATTGAATTTTGACACATTTTTCACTTGAAGTGTTTTGTTTGAACATGAAATTAGTTGAAATACAAAATATGGATGATGACTTATTATGGAGAATAGTTACTAGCCAAAAATGCCACTATAAAGTTAGTGAAGACTACGAAATTAATTGAAACATAAAATATAGATAATAGCTCATTGTGGGAAGTAGTTACCTGTCAAGAAAGATTTTATAAAAGGGAAAGAAAAAGCACAACATAAGACACACTACCAACCACAAGAAAGTATTTAGCAACTGATTTTTTTTTATTTTTTTATATTTATTTCTAACTTTATTTACTCGTTTTATACTCTTTATTCTCAATTTCTTTCCATCATTTTATCTTTGTTTTCCATTCCATTATTAAAGTTGTTAGTTTCTTTGAAATTTTTTTTTTTACCATCATTCTTTATTGGCTAAGTCTATATTAGTGTTTAATCAATTTAAAGCAATATATTCTTTGTCCTGAACTTTAGTTATATCTATTTTTTAATTTATTCTCATTTAGAACCTTGATTTATCTAGGCTCAAGGTTTAAGAAAATTCGACTTTAAAGAGTCATGTTACATGCCACATCTCCACAATCTACTTATAAAATAAAGACTGAAAAAAGTTATATGAGATTTCACATTATAGCTATATAATTTTGACTGATCAATTGACAAAAATTTAAATAAAAAACCTCCAATACAAATATTTATTTGTTATTATTTATTATATAATTATTTAAAATTTTAAAATATTAATTATGAATAAATAAATGAACAAAAAGTGAAGACATTATTGATAAGAGGCTAGGTGTTTAGACAAAGCAAATCATATATGAAAAGATAGGAATGGTTGAGATTGAGACTGAGACTAGAGCTAATTCAGCGTTTTAGCTTGCAATGCCCATCATCCAGAACCTTCGAGCTTTTATGTTATTTCCCTCCTTTATAATACTGTACCTTTCTAGAGGATCCTCCGTGACCCGATTTTTATCGACACTAAAATATGATTAAATTATTTTTAACAATAAGATTATTTTTATATAAAAATATAATTTATTTAAAAACATGTTAATTTTTAAAATTTTTATTTCAATATTATCTGTTTTATTAATATATATTCAATACACACATTCTACTATTGAATTTTAATTGTTTAATCCTAGAAAGTTATTTTGTGAATTTGTTGTTTGCTTTTAATAATTATCTATTTTTTTAATCAAATGACTTTATAATTTTTTAAATTTTAAAAAATAATTATTTTATATTGATTAAATATATATTTAATATTTATTATATTATATGATTGTGACAAATATAAAAATATTCTTATCAAAATAAGTATAATTACAATGTACCTGGCTTATCTTTTGTCAGATGAGAGCAACCAAAACATTTTTTAGAATTAAAGTAATAAGGTATAAATTTTTATAACAAAAAAGAAAGAGTTGTATAATTTAAAAAAACAATGTAGCCAATTTTTTCAAAAGCGACTATTTCATGATAAGAAGTCATGATTCAAATTGTAACTTGAAAACATGTACATTACTGTTCTAACATCTAACAATCCTCCACGCGCATATCGATTATTGGTGTGTAGGTTCCGCAGGCATTTATACTATGTATGTTCTTGTTCTAACACTCTCTGCATGCATTAATGCGTAGGTTCCACACGCACTACGAGAATTGATTACTTATAAAAAGCTATGAATTGTTGAGTTAACTAGCTAGCTTGACCATAATATTGCCAAACGTGCAAAAAAGCCTTCAGTCTTCTATCTTATTTTTTTTCTTTCTCTTACTATACCTTAATGGAGGACCCTCCATGGCCAAGGAGGTAATTCCCATTCCAATAGGGGTCATTCTTGACTTGAATCCATCACATGGAAGTATGGCTGAGAACTGCATAACGATGGGACTCATGGATTTCTATAAGCATTAAGCAACCAGGCTCGCCCTCCAAATAAGGGATTCTCAAAGTGATGTTGTCACAGCAACTTCTCAAGGTAACTCATTTTATATGCTTAATCTTGAGCACTTTTTTGGTTTTGGATATATTCCAGTTCAACTCTATGTAATTCAATCTAAAATTAATTTGTCTCAATATAACCAAGTGATTGATCAGATCGAGACACTGAATATTATAAATAAATAAATAATATGAATTAATATATAAATTTACACACTTCATTTGGAGGTATTTCTAAGTTTTATATATAAAAAAATAATAAATTTCTGTTGACTAATTCATGGCCTTGTAATCATGTTAACTTTTTGAGTAAATTATTCTTTTCTTCTTTAAAAGATGGGTTTAGTATTGCACAACTCCTTTTATTATGAAAAATTATATAGCTCTTTCTTGAAATTAAAGTACCCAATTAAACTTACTTTTGACAATAATATCTTCAAGGATTGATTGACTTTATAATTACAAATATAACTTTCCAAAAAATGTTTTTCTTAAATGTTTTATTCTCAATGTTATTTATTTTAAGTTAAAAATAATAAACTAATTTATTCTAAAATGTTAATATATTTATCATAGTATTTATGTTGATTAAATATATATTTACTAAACATAGTGTTGTTGAAATTATTTATTTAATTATTGTATTTTAATTAGTGCATCTTCTTAAAAAAATATTTTATGGATTTTCTAATAATTTATTTTTCTATTAAGTGATTTGGAAACTTATTAAATTTAGAAAGTGGCCATTTTATAAATTTTAGAATACTATGATCAAAATAAATTTAGTTGTAGCATGTTTTATGTTTTAAGAAAAGGCCCTGCAATTTTTCTTTATAGAGGGAAGACCATATTCTTAAGCCATCTTTGAGGAGAAGAAAAGAATAATTTATCATAATTTTTTAAATTGTAGTTTTGTAGAATGTGTTCAAAAAAAAACTAAAGAAAATTTGTGTTGAGTTTAGAAATAAAGTGAGATGAGAAATTTGAAAAGAAATTAAAATAATTTAATATATATATATTTTTTAATTTAGCCTATATCCCTAGTTATCAATATGACAATATTTTAATTTTTAATAATATATTCATGCACTAATCAGCTTTGGATCTAATAACGAATGAAGAAGTCCACGCAATCGTCGGAATTCAAAATTCATAACAAGCAAAGTTTGTAGTAGAACTTGGGAGCAAAGCTCAAGTACCCATTATTTCATTTTTTGCAACTAGTCCATCTCTTTCCCTAACAAAAAGTGATTGCTCTCAGTTCAAAGTTATAGCTGCCATTATTGAAACTTATGGATGGCACAAAATCATCCCCATCTATGAAGAGGCAGAATATGGCAATGATCTAATCCTATGTCTCACAAATACCTTGGAAGAAATGGATACACGAATGCCTTACAGAAGTACCATTGATCCACATTTTGAAGAAGTTGAAATTTTAAAGGAGATTAACATGCTGAAGGGTATGCAAACACATATATTTCTTGTCCATTTGAAAGTTGATCTAGGGTTAAAATTTTTTAAACTAGCGAATAAAGTAGGGATGATAAAGGAAGGATATGCTTGGTTGGTTACCCAAGGGCTATTTGCTATGATAGATCCTATAGTTCCAAAAGTGATAAGTTACATGCAAGGTGTATTAGGAGTGAGGGCAATGATGTAAAAAACAAAAGAGCTTGTGGACTTCAAGAGAAGATGGAAAATTGAGTTCAACAATGCTATTTTAACCCTCTATGGGTTATGGGCTTATGACACAATTCAGGTGTTGGCTAATGCAGTAGGGAAGGCTGGCATAATGAATTCTACCTTTCAAGAGTCAAATATTATTAACAAAAATAGAGTCAATCTTGCAAATATAGGAGTGTATGAGACAGGCCCAACACTTTTTAGCACAATTTTGGACTAAATATAAAGGCATTTTTGGGAATGTCAATTTGGCTGATGGATATATAAAACCATCGGTACTTGAGGTATTCAACATGATAGGACAGAAGGAAAGGATTATTGGATACTGGAGCCCTCAAAGAGGACTTTTTTGAGATTTTAGTGAATTTGGTAGGCCAAATGGTAAAGAGAAATGGAAGTAACCAATATGGCTAGGTGACATAACAGAAAAACCAACAAAGTTGAGAATTGGAGTCCCAGTAAGAAAAGGTTTTTCTAAATTATTTATCAAAGTGAAAAAGCAATCTTAAAATGGTACAACAAAAGTTTCTAGTTTTGCTATTGATTTGTTCTTAGAAGTTGTCAAGGTTTTACCTTTTCCCTTTTCCTATGATTTTATCCCATTGACAAAGAAAAATGAAATGATTGTTGGGACCTATGATGAGCTTCTTTGCCAGATTAAAGAGGAGGCAAATCCTTGTTGAATTTTTTTTATTTTAGCTTCTACAAGTATTGACAATTGCAAATAATCCTTTTTTTCACTTTCACACTTGATATTTGACTCATTATTTATCAGTGGACATATATATTACTAGAAATTTATTTCTAACATTCACTCCATTGTCTAAAAATGCTGAAGAAGCTTAATGCTATAGTTGGAGACATTACGATTTTAGTAAATCGCACAAAATGTGTTGAGTTTATGTTGCCATACACAAAATCGACTGTGTCAATGGCAGTTTCAATAGGGATTCACTTGTACTTGCGGGATCTCTTAAGACCTTTTGATAGATCATGGTGGATAATTCTTGGTTATGTTTTGGAGTTGCAACTATTGTTATAATTATATTAGAAGTTTATAGTGAGCAGGATAACATCAAGGACAAATGTAAAAAATTTGGCGAATTGGTCTCTTTTCCCTTCTTTGTTTACAATGGCAGTGGGCATTCTGAACTCTAATAGACAAAACATTATATCTTATTTTTCAATTCATTGACCCAAGTCCTTCAACATATACAAAGTTGATTGTTACTAGTTTAACAATGTTTTAACATGTTTAATGGTTCCATAAAGGATGGATTTGACGAGCAATTTGTCAAAATGGGTGGCATTGGTATTCTCATTCTTATTTGTTGTGATGGTGCAAATTTACACTACAAATTTGACTTCAATGTTAATGGAAGGGACAATGCCCAAGCCTTCATTCAAGGATATAGAAGAGATCAAAAGGAACAATTACTTTGTGGGATATAAAGGGGAATCATTCGTGAAAGGGCTTCTTATCAAATATTTTGGACTAGAAAAGTCTCAATTGAAGGCTTATGACACTCTTGAAGATTATTATCGAGCCCTATCACTTGGAATTGAAGATGGAGGTGTAGCTGCTATATTTGATGAAACCCTTTATGTTATGCTCTTCCTCTCTAAATATGGCTTTGATCGATACACCATGGTTGGACCAAGATACAATTCTTGCACAATTCGATAATGCCAAGAACTAATCAAAAGTCACTTAAGTAGATATATAAGTGAATCTCACCACTTAAACGCCACATTATGAATTTTTATTGGTTCATTATACTATCATTTGATATATGTGCCAAATAATTTCTCTCATTTGATTCATAATTTTGATGATGTTGTATATATCTTATTTTCAGGCATTCCCTCGAAGATCTGGTCTACTCGCTCACACTTCCATTGCAATCCTAAATGTCACTCAAGATATACAAAAACTTGAAGGCATTAAGAGTAAGTACTCTTTAGGCAGCACCATCACATCTGAATACCAAAGTGCTTCACGTAGTTAGAGTTTGACTATAGCTAACTTTTGGAATTTTATCATAATAATGATATGCATAGTATCTATCCTAATGTTAATTGCTCATTGTAGAATGATATGGCATTTTTACCATAAAAATTCCCCAAAATCCTAATATAAGGAGAACGTAAGAGAGAGATTAGAGCAATATATTTCAATATATCTCCCATATTGAATAGACAAAAGACTAACATGTAATACTATTAAGTTTACAAGTAAATCATGCCATTTTGCTATGCATATGTAAGCCCCAAAGTCAAGCCACCAAAAAATTCACAAAATAACCTGCGTTTTTTAACATTTGAAGTATTTGTTTTCCTAAACTAAACATATGTTATTTCATCTAATATTTGTTACTTGTGGCCTAACATGCACCCTAGGGCAAGTCAATATTTTTTAAATTTATTTTTCAATAAATTATTTAAATTAGTAACTAATTTTTAAATATCTACAAAAGATGAAAAGAGGTCGTGAAAAGTTAAATGACTTCTCTCTCCTCACTTGCATTAATAACTACACTTTATTAGTTGGTATTATATTTAAATTCATTTTATTTTATCTTTTTACTAATATATACTAATATATAAAATTAATTTTATTATTTTACAATATTATATATATTAAAATTAATTAATTATTATATTTTATATATTTATAATGTCATTTGGTTCAATTATCAATTGAACATCTTAAGCTATAATCTAATAATCACTTTAGTTTAATGTTTTGATTCAATTTTTAAAACATCACTCATAACTTCATCTAATAAAGAAAATATTCATACAAATTGATTCTACAGTCATATGAAAATTATGATCAAATTCTTCCTTGTATTCACATTACTTTGTTTCCTTAAAAGTTGCCCTTGAGGACACAATTTCATTATTTGTTAAGTATATTTTTTAAAATTTTGAATCAATTAGATAGGTGATTTGCCTGGACTATGCAGGGAGACAAATATCAAACTTTAGAATAATGTAGCCAATACATAAGATAAATTAGAAACAAATTTCAAATAAAGCAAAAAGTTCATTTTATAATTTAGCTTTCATTTCCTTTTTGAAACATCCATATTGCTTGAACGATTCAATGAAATTTTATTCCTTTTATCCTTTTGCATAAATCTTATATTTATCCTTTATGTTTAAAGGTAATCTTAATTTAGTCCTTTAATTTTGATTTGTTTTAATTAATTTTGAAATTCATTTCAATCTTGTTCTCTTGACTAATTATGTTAAAATTATTCAGTGAAAATGTAAAAAACCTCTCTCAATTAAGGAGTTTTCAAAAGTTGACTACAGATCCTTAGAGACTTGATTTTGTTTAACATAATCTCTTTGTTTACTAATTTGTCTAAAAACTTAATATCATTTATCTATAGGTTAAAAGAAGACAAATCAGTGCTAAAAAAAAAAAATCTAACTTATCTTTTCAAGTGACAAGCAATTTTTTTTCTAATATCTTTTTATATTTTTTGTAGCAAAAAAGCATTTTTAAATGACATGATGATTTTTCCTTCTTTTTTTTCCCTCAACTGATTGGACCTCTTTTAGCCTACATAGACTAATAATATTAAAATTTTGGATTAAAAAAATTAACAAAAGAATTATGTTATACAAAATTAAATATTTGAGGTTCTATAGTCAACTTTTAAATTTTAGAGTATAAGTTGTATAATTTCTTAAATTGAAGATAATTTTTTACATTTTAGCCTAATTATTTCATTAAAAAAACTCTATTAAAATCACAAACAGAATAGTGATCATACTTAATACTATGTATAATTTTTTTTTTCTATAAGATAAATTTCCTTCCCACTGTTTGTAATTTTTCCTTTGAAATATGATCTGATGGCTTTCTTGAATTCGTGAAGTTCTAAGCTTCTAATTTAAGAGAAATTTTAAATATTGTTCCTCTATTCCTTCAAGATGATATCATTTACTAGAATTGGAATAGTGTCTTACAGCTTGTCCACATACTATTACAAATTTTTTAGTTATTGATTGAAGCAAAATGTAAATTACAAAGTCGTAGCCTCTGTTTCTTTGGCGGGACTTAGATTAACCTTGCCAATTACTTGAGTCATGAGTGGTCAAAACCTAGTTATGGGTAAATATGGATTTGGATTTTTTCTTTTTTGAATTTGAATTAATGTATCTATTCTGATAAGAGATAAGTACATATAGAAGAATATTCACACATACTGTGAAGTTTGTTAAGTTAAAGAAGGTCACATATTTTTTATTTTCTAGAATTTATCTTGACAATTTCCAAAAAGAAAATAAGTGGATTCAAATTTTGTAAAATTAGAGTGAGAAAGAAGCCCAAAACATGTTCAATCTTTGCTAGGCATTTACTTCCCTAGGGTCAAGATGAAGAACAGCACTATTTCCACTTAGAATCTAGTTTCATTTCTGAACTCAGAGAGGCATGCACTAAGTTAATTAATTAAGGGATATGATTGAAACTTAATATATATATATATATATATTAAGGAATTTGAAATTATTTCCAAACATGAGAGATGGAAATAAAATTTTAGTCTTAATTTTTTCACTCCATCAACAAGCTAATGCTAGGCTATATTGCCTGTTCGCATATTATATTAGAATGGCTAACTTGCATTCCAGGACCTATAGCTAGAGCAATTTTCCCAACAAACAAACAGCGTGTGAAAATAATTACCCAGAAAAAGAAAAAATAGCATATGAAATTAAAGACTAAGTAGCTCAGGATCCTAAAAAATCCTTTTTCAATATGCTTGGCAAAGAATCGTATTCATGAAGTTTAATTCTCTATCTTAATTCAAAGCTTAAAAGTAATATGATTTTTATTTAGTCAAATCAATTTCAATGTAAAGCTACTTTGACTTAGAAAACAATATCTTAAAATAGGCAAACTAAGATTGTTTTTATTGTTAGAGAAGGTTTTGTAAGAGATGATTAAAGAGAGTGACACTTAAGATATGTTTGGTATAGAGCTTATGAAATGGAAAGGTAGGAAAGGGAGTACGACATCCCTAGTTTTGTTTGTTTGGTAGTGGTGGATTTCTTTTCATGGTATAAAATATTTTAGTAAAGGAAGGAGACAACTCTCCTTAGTTGTAGCAACAAAAAGTGCACAGATGTAAGGGAAAGGCACTTAAGATGACCATTTTGTCCTTCATTTATTTGTCACTCGTACTACTGAAATCATGCTTATAGATAAGCTCAGCCGGAAAAAGACACCACAATCACGCACAAAAAACTCTGACCTTTTCTGCCGACTTTTCCTCTTTCTTAAGCCATCAGAGCTTATGCATATAGTCAACGAACACAGATTTCAATAATTACTCCCTTGTAGCTTCTTCCCTAAGGTTGAACAATAGATTCTAAGGCAGCTATCAACTTAATTAAAGCAACATCGATTAAGAGAGAAGTTGCATTAGAAAAGGGACTTCAACAATAGATGGAGCATATGGTTGCTGTAATGCAAGTCAGAGAAGCTGATGATCAATGCTAAAATTATGCTACAACAAACGGAGCTTTTCAATGGAGGCAACTTCTTCATTCACCTGGCTACAACTCATGCAAATTAGGGCTCTCTTTATTCATCGCTATTATGTCCTATAATTTTCTTTTTTTCAAACTATTAAAAAATTATTTTTTAATTATTTTTTAATCCAAGGGTGTTATAGTCTTTTGGCCTTCTTTCCTTTCTATATCTCTCTTTTTTAATCTAACCAAACATAAAAAGATATCTTATTCTCATTCATTCTTAGGTTATACCAAACAGAATTTAGGTTTCAAAATTCCTTTCCATTCTTATTCCCTTTTTCATTTCCTTTCTTATCAAAATTTATTCTGTATTAAATGAACCCTTAGTGAGGCTGCTTGCATAAGTTCCACTCCCTCAATCATTCTTTTTTCTAAAGTTTCACTCCTTTAATTAATATTTCTTCTATAGAACTTTTATCAATAATTAAGAAGATCCTATTCCAAGGTCAAGCACATTGTAACTTCCACATAAAGTGAAGGAGATGCTAGCCTCATGTTGACTTTGAAGTTTAAAATCAAAAGGTCCAAGGTAATAAACCAAAAATATAAGTAATAATATAATACAGTGAATGGATTAATAAAAACACTTCCTTCTGCACCAAGTTGGACACAAGAAAACAAAATCCCTAATCAATATGAGAACCTCTTAATAAGTGGGAAATGATATATATATAAGTTAGAAGTGCTTATACTATATAGGTGTTTATTTTTACTTTTTTTTTGCGCTTACATAAACGGATGTTCAAAAACATACATAGTTTTTTTAGCATCTCTTTATTATTATTGGTTTACCATAATATAATTTCTTTTTTATTTTTTGTACCAATTATAAGAAACTTATGCTTTTGGTCAAGATAAGAAATGAACAATGAAATTTTCAAGAATTTTGGAATGAGGCAAAGATAAAAGGCACTTGTAGTGAACAAGGAAAGAAAAGGGAGGAAGAAATATGTTTCATTGCCAAGCCAATAAGACATTAGTGATGAAAGTATTAATGAGCTAATATTTTGGAATGATAATGTTTAAAAGATATAATATATATGTATCATCAAAATTCATACTCAACTTTGAGTCTTAAGATTTAAAGTTGAGTGGAAATTATAACATTCAAGGTTTTAGAAAATTTTTTTAAGTCTTTCGGCTATTGTCAAGATCCCTATTAGCTATAGCGAGGGTGCCAGTTCGCTACAGCAAGGGTGCCAATTTGCCATAGTAAGGATGTAGTCCGTTATAACGAGTTTATGTCTCGTACAAAATTCAAAGAGTTTCTCGTAATAGCGTCAGTCGTGGCGAGAACAGTAGGACCTAGAATTGATAAGTTCTCTCTGTAGCAAGAGGGGTTTACCACTATAGTGAGACTTATTCCAAAAAAAAAAATATGAAAAGGTGAAATTTTGCTTCTTAAAGAACTCAGAAGCCTCTCCTTTCTTTTAATCGACATTTCATCTGCTTAATACCAAGGAAAAGCTCATCTAAGAAAGGCGCACAAAGGAGGGAGAAGGGAGAAGAAAGGAAACCAAGGAAAAGGTAAGAGAAACTAGAGATTTTCACGGCTTTCCTTCTTAAAATCTTATTCTTCTCTCTTTGCTTTCTCTTTCTATGGTTTTGGTGGATGGCTTAGTTCTATTTTGAGCTTGGTTCAGAGGAGGGAAAGTAGAAATTCAAAGATAAGTCTAAGGCAAAGGAAGAAGCTCTTGAAGGAAGCTTAGATTTAAGGCAATTCCACTCCTTTCTTACTTCCTTTGTGTGTGTGTTTTGGCCAAGAAGAGAGTTTGTAAGGGAGGAATTTTTGACTTAGAACAAGTAAGAAACCTATAAATTAATGTATGGAAGCCTAAGAAATGCAAAGAAATTAGAAGAAAAGCTAGTGAATTTCACGATGAAGCAATTAGGGATTCTTGAGCACTTTGTAAATTCTATTTTGATTCATGAATCCCCAGCATATGTGAGTGTGATTGAGCTTTTAAGACCTCTAGGAAGTTTCCTAAGCGCCCTTTCCATCAAGAAAAAATTGAAAACTCTATGGACTCTAAATACTCTTCATGGCTCAATTTAAAGCATTTGAGAGGGGTAAGGAGTGTTTCAATTCGTTCTAAACTTGGTTTAAAGCCATAGGTGATAGAAGAAGATAAGAAAAACCCTTGAAAAAAACTTAGAAGTCATAGATTGAGAGTTGAAGCAATAGGTTCTATAATGTAACCTTAAGAAGCAACTTGTATCTAAACTCTTGGGAATGAGTTTGTAATGATTTCAAGAAGTCTAAATGAAGCCAAAAAATCTAGATATGAAAAGGAAATAAAGCTGAAAGTTTGAATTATAGTAGTTGCTTTATTAGGCCATTAATGGAGCTATTATGGAATCAATAGACCAAGTATACTTCTTAAGTGTGTGTGTGTATGTGTATGTGTAATGTTGTGCCTTGTTCCAAGAGAATAATTGAATCCTCTTTGTTGTGTCTAGGCCAAAGAACTCAAGCTTCATCTAGTTGTGGGTGTATAGCCGAAAAAGGGAAGGAATATCAAAAGGAAAGTGTATATTTGATTGTAAGGTAGCTCTTCACTCCTTCTTGTTTGTATTCATGGATATGTAATTGTTATTGTATGTTTGTATGTGTTTTTGCATTGTGAAACATATTATTTGATGTTGCCTTATTATATTGGTACTAATATGGTTATATTTTGGTTGTGAAAATGGCTCTTAAGGATGAGGTGGTGCTAAAAGTCCCTTGTGATGGATGAGGTGGAGCTAAAAGCTCTTAGGAATGAGTGACACAAGGCTAAAAGTCTCATGGATGAGTGAAGCCAAGTCAAAAGTCTCTAGACCAAAGGTAAGGCTAATCCAAAAGTCTTAAAACTAAGGTGAGGTTAAACTAAAAGTCTCCAGAACTTATTCTTAGCATTGATATGATTTTTATGGCATGCAAACTATGTGTTGAATGAGTCTTAATGGTATTAGATGTTTACTTGTGTACTTTGACATGTTTATATGCCTTGATTGCTTCTTTGAATGAGTGTATAAGCTATTGAGATTTTTTTGAATCTCACTCTTTTCCCTCTCCCATCTCACCATGTCTAGGTGGTGTTCAAGAGGCTAAGGATGGAAGCTAAGGTGCTTAAAGGACTCTTTCTTGACAATTGTATAGTTTTATATGATTTTTTATGTAAAAAGATGTCAAAGTTTATATGTATATATTATTTTTGAGATAT
This sequence comes from Erythrophleum fordii, assembly GCA_032878935.1. Classification (NCBI taxonomy): domain Eukaryota; kingdom Viridiplantae; phylum Streptophyta; class Magnoliopsida; order Fabales; family Fabaceae; genus Erythrophleum; species Erythrophleum fordii. The sequence continues at coordinate 4,322,393 of JAVQMF010000048.1, read as the reverse complement.
AAACATGTAAACAAGTGTAAAAGTATATGAATGCCTTGTATATATAAATACCAGAGCCAAATCAATGAGAATGTATGTTTTAGGTACTTAATGGCTTGTATGTAGTAATGCATTCTTATCTGTAATATTGTGAGTTTGAGATGTATAATGATTTAGATTATTTGAAAAATTCTTATATATTGTGTTTATGCTTTAAAACTTACCTAATAGGGGGTAGAGTATTTAATAAGCCATTTGAACCACTTTTAACCCATGTAAGATATTAAATTTACTATATTCGTAAGTTATATCAAGATATGACTAAATGAGCTCCTTTTGACCTGAAATTTGGCATGCATATAGGTCTTACCAAGAGCTTTTTTGGGTAGCTAAATTGCATATTATTTGGCGCTCTAAATAATTTTTGGTGAATTTCCAAATTTGACAAAAAATTTTCAATTTGACAGCTGTACTATACAAATTGTCAATAGTTTTATCTCTGTCACATGTAGGCCAATGATGTCTAATGACTATGAAATTTTACAGACATAAGCTAAATATGTTAAGCTTTCTATAGTACTTAAGAGCACCTCATTTGGATGTATAAAGAGAAAGAAACGAATTGTTAAAGTTCCAAATTAGCACCAAGGGCATAGCTATATCTCTATTATTGTTCCATAGGTTTCTATGCCTTAATTGCTTCTGTTTTAGTCTAAACTTATTTTTTCTCTCTAGTTAACATTTGTAACTTTTTAAATTGGTATAATTTTTTCAAATTGGATTTTTGTAAAATTAGTTATGAATTTTTGAAATTTATATCAGTAAATTATATTAGAAATGCTGGGTAGTCTGACATTTCAAATTTTTTCTATTGTCAAAAATGGTCTAAACAATGTTTTTGTGGCTTGAAATTATTTTAAATATAAAGTTAACATCTAGAGCTTTCCATAAAGCTATCATTTGCTTAATTACTATTTTTCTAAAATTAATTATGATTTTTCAAAGTTGTTGCCAAAAATCTGAGTTCTAAACCCGTGAGAGAAATTACATTTTTTTTAGTTTTTGGTTTAAAATCCATGGTTATGGATTGTTTTAAGCTATATATGAGTTGTATGAATGAAGTTTGAGTAAAGAATGTGATTGATGGGTTCACGAGGGTCCACAAAACGAAGTATGAACGTTGAAACCCCAGTATAACACAATAAAATGCCACAATTTTACTTATTTTCTTTGGAATTTCAAGGAATTAAGTTAAAGTAAAGGATAATTGAGTCTAATGTATTATAGTGTTACAGAAATGGTAGAGCTAGGCAATTTATAAAACTCTGTGAATTTAAGGATGGGTAATAATAAAGTTAATTGCATGAGGAGTGCGATAAGATCAGGAAGAGAAGTAGAAATCCCATTGAATATATAAGTAAATTTCATTTCATCATTAATATAAAAAAAGAGGCAATATTGAGTTGAAAAAGTAAAATCATATATAATTAATTTCTATATACAATTATGAATTTACTTTAATAATAATATTAAAGTTAAAAGTTATAAGTTTAATATAATAATTAATCTCACAATGTAATTAAAAGATAATAAGCTATGTTTTCAAAGATTTTATTTAAAAATTAAATTTAAAAAGTTTAAATATGTATCATAAAAATTCTATATTCATCATTAATTTTGAATATTAAGATTTAAATAATGTGGAGAGTAGAAAAAGATAGGAATTTAGCAATAAAATTTTAGGAGCCTAAGGATAAGGCAAGGATAAAAATTAATGAAGTGAACTGAGAAGAGATAGAGATCTATTAGAGAATAGTGATAAAAGTACTGGCAAGTTTTAGAATGGTAACATTTAAAATGTCTAATATATGTATCATAAAAATTATATACCCATTATCAATTTTGAATGGTAAGGTATTTTTTATACATTGAGTAGAATAAGATAGTAGGGAATTATATAAAATGATTCCAAGTTTAAAGATGAAACAAAGAAAAACAAGAAAGAAAAAGAAAAAACTTGCACAAAGAATACAACTAAAAAGAAAAAGGAAAACTATGGTTTAAAAAATCATATAGATGGAACTAGCCAATTGGATCAAAAAATTTATAAATTAGCTATAAGTCTAGTTTGATAAACCCCCTAAACCAACTTCTAGAAATAAAAAAATATTATTTAAATCAGTTAAAAATCAACAAAACTTATAAAAGCCAACTAATCAAACAAGTTGAGCAATTTTAAAGTCTTATAGGCTAAAAATATTTCAAAATGGGTACTTGCTTCTTCATATCAAGTTTTCTCATCCTAACTCCATTGATTCTATTTATCATTCATTTGTCCTCCAACTCTGAATTCTTTGCCCACAATTAGCTTTAGGCCATTGTTATAACCTTTAGTGCAGAAGCTTTCAATCCCTGAGATTGTTGCCTTGAGCAGCTAATTTAATGGTAAGAGTTGTTCAAAGTTTTGCACTCCCTTCCACCCACGTGAAGGTACCTAGAAAAGATGATAATGGGTCATGCATCGATTCAATAATCAATTTGATTTTTGAAAAAACCTTATTTTTATGTATTTTTTAACTAAGTAATCATCAGACTCAACGACTCAGTCACAAAACGAAAAAAGCATATTAGGTTGGACTACCTATGTTAGCTAATTTGACCAAGTCTAACTAAGTTTAATTAATTTTTAAAAAATTATATGAAAATTTTATTTTTTCGATAATCATTTTATAATTTTTACCAAACTTTTCTTTTTTTTTTTTTGAAAAAAAAAGAGTAACTTGACTAGCTTAGAAAACTAACCTAACCCTATTTTGTCCTACCTATACCAATCAAATCAAGCTAAACCCAAGAACTAAGTTTAGAAGAAAAAAATAATAAAAAATTAGACTAGATATTGGATTAAGCCAATACAGATGACCACTCTTATATTATAACTTCTAATTTATGCATCATATAGTCCTACACAACTTCCTAACTTAATTCCATAAGATTAGATGATAACTTTTACACTAATTGTGGGAGAAACAAGTAAAAAGATAAGTGTAAAGACAAAGGAAAATTTGAAAATGTCATTAAGAATTTTTTTTATATACAAAGGGATATCAATTAAATAAATGGTTCCACTTAATAATAAATCTCACAAAACATACAAGTTTCACATATTCTGTTGTATTTCCCATCTCATATTATAATTTAAGGCACTTATTTTCTATGCAACTCCAAAATGGCATTGCATAAAAGAACTTTACATGTCTCCCCTTTTTGATTAAACATATGAGACTCATAGAAAAGAAAAAAAAAGGATATCTAAATAATAAGGTAAAATGTATAAAGAAATATCAAGTAACAAAAAAAATTAATTGTATTGACATTTTTGCTTCAATTATTTTATATATTAATGAGCGTTAAGCATTGATCTGATTCATTTTTGAAAATCTTAATTAACTCTCTCAACTTTCTTTATTTTTCTCAAAAACCTCTCAATTATAAACAAAGTAGAAGGCATTTTATAGGAGTTTTTGAGAAAACAAAGAAGTTTAGAGGGTCAATCAAGATTTTCAAAAATTAAAGACAATAGTTTAACAAATATGACATAAAATAAGTGGGGCTAGAATGTCAATACAATAAATTGCTTGAGGTTTCTTTATAATTTTTAGATTATCTTATAATTATCCTATTTTTTTCCATGTCATTGCCATGTGTCTCAAATAAAGAAGAAAAATTTTTAAGGGAAGAGAAAGGAAAATAAAAATAAAAATGGAATGATATAGAATCTTATGACAAAAAATCATGTTTGGTATGAAATGGAAAAAAAAAATGAGAATACATTTTCCTTTTAATGTTTGGAAAAGTAGAGATAGTATAAAATAAAATAAAATGCAAACAAATGACCAAAATACTATTTATGTCAAAAAAATTAAAAAATTAATTTTTGTTAATTAGCATAAAATAATAAGAGAAAATTATAGTTGAATACTTTAAGTTCAATATATGTATATTGAATAACCTTAACTTTTGAAATTATTTTAAAAGATCTTATGACCAAAAAATGTAAATTGCATGAGAGAATTATAGTTCAAGGATGCCAAGTTAAAATTTTTTGTCATTGAATTCTTTAAAATAATTTTAAAATTGAAAATCTAGTATTATAAATATTTTGAATATAGAGTCATCAACAATAATTTAAGAAAAAATATCAAAGCATAATAACTTGGAGTCACAAGGTTTAGAGTTGGGTGTATGGGTAAAATAGTTTTTTAACTTCTCTTTTTCACTTGCACATTAACTGTGCATCAATTATTTGATGAGAATGAATCCATGAAGCCACATTATAATTGGAAACTAAACTTTCATCTGACGAGTATAATTTAGTAGAAGTTTAATGTAAGGGTTCTAAAAATCAAAATTTTTCTAAAAGATGAAAGAAATTAATTATCACTTAAGCTACTCAAAATTATTAGTTATACTTTTTAAAGTTATAATTTAATCTTTCTTATATTACAAAGATATTTTTATTCATGTGTAATGATAAATTTCAAATATCTTTACAATATTAAAAAAAATGGTTTTAATTTGAAAGAGCTTGAGTTTTAATTTTAAAAATAGCAAATGATAACTTATTTTTTTATTATTTTGATAAAATCTTAACTTTTAAAATATTTAAATAAAATTTTCTATGATGTTTAGATGAAATTGTTTCAATATATTCTTCGTTATTTCGCCCTCCCTAATGATTAACGGTGAACAAAACCCAAACCAATTAAATCAAACCAAACCAAACTAAAGAAAATCAATAAAAATCAAATAAAACTGATTAAAAATAATTTTATTTGATTTTTGTTATTCTAGAACCGATTAAATCGATTTAATTGTCTCTTTTTTTTTTATATTTGGTTCGATTAATCGAATCAAACTGAATCATTAAACTTACACTTAATTAAAATATAATATTTTGTTTAGATTAATGGAATCTTTTGTCAATTAAACTTATATCAAAGTTACATTATTTATACTATTTTATTATAAGAAATTGCTCTTTTTTTTTTGTTTTTACTTTTTAAAACTTTTTTGTGAATGTATGAAATTTAAAAAAAAAAAGATAAAAATAATAAATTATTTTAAAATTATTATTGTTAAAATTTTAAAAGATGTAACATATTAAAAGTTAAATTATACATATTACAAGGAATAAAATTTTAAAAAAAAATCCCTTTTGGGCCAAAAAAAAATTAAACTCGATTAAACTGAATCAAATTAAATAAAAATCAAATCAAACTAATGAAAATTTAAAATTAATAAAATCCAACAAAATATTAAATCAAAATTAATTTAATTTAATTTTGGTTCAATTTCAAATCAAACTAAACCTTTAAACATGCCGGTGACTATCTTTTCTCCATTTTCATTGAAAACGTGTTCATAAATTTAAGTTCTGGACCCCATCAAGCTCTGTCTGTCTATAAGAGTAAACAAAACCAAGCCAAATCAATTAAACCAAACCAAACCGAACCAAACCGCCAAAAATTGAATAAAACAGATTAAAAATTAGTTTGATTTGGTTTTTGTGGTTGTAAAACCGATTAAATCGATTCGGTTGTCGGTTTTCTTCATATTTAGTTTGGTTAACAGAACCAAACAGAACCATTAAAATTGTAATTAATTAAAATTTAATAATTTATTTCTTTTTAGATTAATAAGATTTTTTGTTAATTAAACTTGTATCAAAACTACATTTTTTATGTGGTTAAAAAAATATACAAATTATTTATACTATTTTATTATAAGATATTACTCTTATTTTTTTTTATTTTTTAAGGTTTATTTATGGTATGAAATTTGTTTAGGTAATATATATATATATAAATAGTAAATTATTCTAAAGTTATTATTAATTAAAATTTTAAGATATGTAAGATATTAAAAGTTAAATTCTACATATTATAAAGAATAAATTTTTTTAAAAAAATTATTTTTAGACAAAAAAAATATGAATCAAACTGGATTAAATTGAATAAAAATTAAATTAAATTGATTAAAATTTAAAATTGATAAAATCTAATAAAATATTAAATCAATTAAATTAATTCGATTTAATTTTTATTTTAAGCCAAGCCTTTGAATACTGTACATGTCTCATGGGATGACAAAATTGCCTTCTCACTGTCTTCACACATTTCCATGTTCACGTGATCAAGTAGAAAATTATAATCATATGGACCATGTTGATGTCGATGTCGCCTCCGTCAAATCAAATTTTGCTTTCGTAGACATCTGCCTATTTCCCTGACTTGAAGGGAGTATCCTTTGGGTTTTTTTGGGGCCAAAACTTAAGCACCATTCTTGCTAAATAAAATATTATCCTTTATTGTCACCCAAAAAAAAATATTATCCTTTACTGGACGTAACTTTTTTGAGTTTATTTTTTGAAAAATTATAACTTAAATTAAAAATATTCATATTAAAATTTTAAAATTATTTTAAATATTTAAAAATAAAAAAAATTAATTTAAAATTTAAAATTATAATTTTTTGTATGATTTAAATTTTTGATCCTTAAATTATTCAGAATACTTTTAAAATCTGAAGTTTTTAAAGATAAATATTTTTAATTTAGAATCTTAAACTATATTTTTTTTCTTACTATATTTTTATGTTAAAAGAATTATGTTATATGCTTTTTCAAACTCAAGATTTCTTTTGGAAAGAAAATAAATATTTAAGTTGCTGCCACCATAAACAAAAAAAGTGAATTACTTAAAAAAAAAGAGTTTAAATTCTTCTAAATATACCATCAAGATTTTAAAATTCAAAATGTTCTATTTAATCTTATAATATTTATATTAATAGCTTGTGCATCAAGAATTATTTATAATAATATTTATAAAAAACTAAATATTATTATCAGTCAAAATATAATTTATAACATTTTTATTACATAATCATTAAAGAGTATTTTTTAAAATTTATCGTTAAATACTAACACTATTATTATGTAGAATGATTAGAAATATTTATTTAATCTTATGTTACTTATTTTGATAACTTTGTGCATCCTTTTTTATGAATGATTGGTTTGGAGAAACTTTTACGGCGTTTAAACCCGCAAGAATATTGGGTAAAATTTGAATAGTTGGTGAGGGTCAATAATTGATATATAATGACGTAATATTTTATTATTTTATAACTTTAACCGCTTCATTTGCTGCCTTGTATATATAAAATCTAATATAATAAAATCTGACATAATAAAATTCGATAAAATAAGATCAAATAAAATTTTAATATTATACTCCCTCTAGTATTTTTTATTAGAAACAAAAAATTATTTTACTGATACTCAAAAAAATAATTAATATCAATTTAATTCATTAATTAAGTTTAAATTTGATAATTTTTTTATTTTATTTATTTTTATTTTACATAAAAAATGTAATATATTGTTAAGTATATTTGATGTAATAATAAATAAAGAATAAAAAATTATTATTTAATAAAAAATATATACTATATTTCTTAGAGATTTTTTTTATAAAAAAAATCGAAGATAATATAATATTTGATACATCATGTATATTAAAAAATTAACACACTCTAGTTCATGCCAAACCCCTGGTTCATATTTATTTCATTTACCTACATACTCCATCCCCTTCCTTTCTTTCAAGAACACGTGTCACTTACCTACTGCACACTTCTTATCTCTTCCGGACAGTCTTTTCTTTCTTTCGCCCACGCACTCCACACAATTTCACTTTCCAATTTTTTAAAATATTTTACTTCTTTTTGTAAAAAAATTAAATTATTCTTTTCATTTCTATAAAATATTATCATTATCAATTTAATCTTTAAAATTAATATTTAATTGTGAGTTAAAATAAATTAATATCATTCGATTTTTTTAATTTAATTGATGAAAAAATATACTTTTTTATCAAGATGAAAATAGATATTTTATTATAACAATAAAATAAAATTAACAATAATAAATATTTCAGAAATATTGAAGTTTTTTCTTAAATTTATCTTTTTTTAATTTCTTCTCTTTCTGACGTCAGTCTCTCCAACGTCGGTCCTGAAACAGCTCGCCAACGTCAGTCTCTTCCTCTTTCTTTTTTCTTTTTTAATTAAATCATACTAGGCCACTGAAAGCCCTTCGAGACATGACATGAATTTTTTTTTTTAAGATATGTGTCCTCACACTTTTACTTATTTGTAATTTGTAATTTGTAATTTGTAATTAATATTTTATTTATAATATATATTTTTTATAATTAGATAATAAATGTTAAGAAATGAATAATTAAAAAGCATATTTTGTTAGATACTCCTAAATATTTAATTAAGGATAGATAAAATATATAAATTAGTATTTATAGATTTTTACTTGTTTTAATCAAGACATAATGATGAGAAATTAGTTTGTGTTCATGTTTTTTTTTCCCTAGCAATCTAAAGTGTTTTAATCCGTACATAGTAAGATATATATAAATATACTATCAATAAGAGGATTTTATAATCTAAATCTTGACCCTAATAATTTAATATGTTAAAAGAAAAAGGCCTTTAGAAATAAATTTTATTTTTCATCTATATATTCAGCAAAAAATAAATAAATTTTAGAGATAATTATAAAATTTAAAATTTTATCTATTCTTAATTGCATAGCTAGTGACTATTCAACAAAATATATTTTTATTCAAATTGTTAGCATTAAAAAATAATAATTTAGTTGAAATAATTACTTAACTGAGAATTTAGCTGGGATAATAGCTGCCTATTTGAGAAATCGACTACTTAGTTAAAGGTTTAACTAAATTAACTAAAAATTTAATAGTTAAGTAGTCATAAAGAAAGAAAACATGAACTTAATTGATTTTAACATATTTTTCACTTAAAGTATTTTGTTTAAATATAAAATAAGTTATGAAGTTAGTTAAAATATAAAATATAAATGATAACTTATTATAAGGAGTGATTACTGGTTAAAGAAGCCCATGTAAGATTAGTGGAGGGTACGAAGCTAGTAGAAGAATATAAGAGAACAATGGCTTATCAAGAAAGATTACCAGCCAAGGAAATCTCTGTAAGAGGAAAAGAAGAAATTGCATGGGACAACTCCTTTTTTATCTTTTTTCATAACTCAAACACAATATATTTCTAAATTTTTTAAATTATAAATTAAAATTTACCCTTTTTTATAAAAGCTTTAAAAACTAAATTTATAATTTGTATACAATAAAAAATTATTTCAATAAATATTTGTTATCTTTTTTTATAATGTGTTATATTATTTGACTAATAATATGTATATATAAATATATATATATCCCCTCTTCTCCCATTCGCCAGCACCCCACCTCCTCCTTCCCCACTTCTCCCTGATTTTTTTGCACTCATCCGACATTAAGAAAAACATAAGAATGAAAAGTTGCGCCCCAAAATCTTATTCTAAAAATGTTTAAATATTTCCTTTTAGTAAAAATGTAGAAGAACATTCTCTGCATTCTAATTAATTTTCTTTTAAATTAAAATAAAACCTCCAGGCTATTTTTTTAAATATATATAAAATTTATCTACAAAACTTGGGGTGGAGGGATGGGATGGCGTGGGTGGGGAACCTAATATATATATTATTTAATTTTTAAAATTTAAAATATTTCATACTAATAAATTTATAAATTATTGATAAAATAATAATTTAAATGATAATTTAATTTTTTTTAACCTATTTGTATAAAATAACATTTTTTAGTCTTTTTAAGAATTTTATATTAAAAAAATCATCTCAATGTATAAATTTTTTTGTCTTATATATTCTTAAGTCTTAATAAATTTAATCAAGGTATAATAGGTAAATATTTCTTTAAAAAAATAATTTAATTATTTAACTTTGAATTGTAAAAGATAATTATTATTTTATTTAAAATACCGGTAACAAAAAAATATAAAATTGCATGTCATTTTTTTTCATGTTAGAGCCTGATTATGGAATCAAAATAGTTCATAAGCAAATTATGTGTAAAGAAATAGTGCTATTATATTTTAGTAAAGTTATATGGTTGTTTATAATTTATTAAAATAACATAAATTAACTTATTTATATACAAAAGATGTAGTTTTATACTTTTGTTACTAATTTTTAATTCTAAAAAATGTTATTAAAACACCAAAGATGTTCCTCCATATTCTTATTAATATGTGTGTATTTATATTTAAACACCTTCGGCATTAGAAATTATGGTTGAATATCAAAGCTTTTACTATTTTGAAATTATAATGAGTAACACCCGTACTTTGTATGAGTTTTTTTGGGAAGATAATTTTATTTTTGAACTTGAATGATATACAATACATATATACATATATACATATATATATATATATATATATATATATATTAAAAAGTGATTACAAATTAGATTTAGATAACAATGAAATTTAATTGAAATAGAAGAAGAGTTAAGAAGAATAAGAATAGAAGTTTATTTGAGATGTAAAATAGTTAGAAAAAGTAAAAGAAAAAGTTGAGTTGATATAAGGAAGAATTAAAGATAGCAGTGATAGAAATTGAGAAAAGACCAAAAAAAAAAACTTAACTTGTGTTTAGTTATATTTTCCTAACATTTATTATTTATAAAATTAAATATATATTTGACCAATATATAATAATTTCTTTTTTAAATTTGAATGAAATAAATTTATCATTTTTTATGAAAAATAAATAACATTAAAATAAAAATTTAAGAGATACATGTTTAATGAATTATATTCTAAAAAAAGAAAATTAATATTACATTTAAATATATTTTGATTATTTCTTTGCTATAAGAAAAGTTTGTGTACATTTTTATCATAAAAGGATCTATTTTTTTAATTTAAACATCTTGTAGATATTAGAGTATAATTTTAATTTTTTTCAATGAGTTTTTTTTTTGGATCAAACTAAGAGATGCATTCAAACTTAATAGATTAACAAAGTAATTACAAATAAGATTTATAAAATAATAAAATTAAGTTAAAACAAAGGAAGAGTTAAAAAAAGTAAAGACACAAATTTAGTAGAAGTACAAAAGAATTGAGGAAAATAGAAACAAAAGTTAAGCTAAAGCAAGAAAAAGTTAAAAAGAATAGAGATAGAAAATTGAGGAGAGAGGAAAAAACTTGAGTTATCTTTAATTTTATTTTCTTGATATTGATTACTTATATAATAGAATAAATGTTAAATATATATTTGAATAATATATAAAAATTATTTTTTTAAGATTTGAATGTAATAACTATATCATTTTTAATAGAAAATAAATAACATTTAAAATAAAATTTTAATAAATACATGTTTAATGAATTATATTTTAAATTAAAAAATAAATTTAAATACATTGTGATTATTTTTTTACTTTAAAAAAATTTGTGTATATTTTTGTGATAAAAGAAAATATTATATGATTTAAACATCCTTTAAACATTAAAAGATAATTTTAATTTTTTCAATGAGTTATCTTTCTTTGATCAAACTAAAAAGGTATGGTTAATATAAGAGAATACACACACACACACACACACACACATATTAGTAAAATAATTTTTTTATAAGATTTAAAGAATACTAAATTTTAATTATGTGATACCTTCACGTCACTTCTTTAAACATGATCAATTATCAAGTGATGGTTAATTTTTATATGCTTTGTTATTGAGTGACAAATATAGATGCACTTAATTTAATAAGGGGGTATTCAACTGAACAAAGGTATCATCAAATTAGTTGAGGAGGTCTATTAGGCTTGACAAAAGTGTCCTGAACTTATCAGAAGAGGTGCACTTAACTTAATAAAAATGGACTTAACTTTACAAAGGAAGAGTAATTAATCTATCAAAGGTGTATTTAATTTAACAAAGGTATACTCAACTTAGTAGATGAGGTACATTTGACTTACCAGAAATGCATTTAACTTAATAGACTTGCACTCAATTTAGGAGAGGAAGTGAAGTCAACTCAGCAAAGGTGGACTTAACTTATTAAAAGTGTATTTAACTTGACAAAAATGCTTTTAATTTAGTGGAGAAAGCATATTCAATTTTTAAAAAATACACTTAGTTAAATAGAAGTGCCCTCAATTTAAATTGAATGTAATATGAAAAGTAATAACATAAAATCTTAATTATACATAGCTATAATTAAAATCAAAATTCATGAAAAGGTAACTTATAATTAACAGCTTTCATAAAATTAATATTAATTTTGTCCTTAATATATAACATGGTATATTAAATTATATAAATTTAAGTGTAATTTAATTGATTATACACTTTTTAGTTTTCAATCCTTTATATAAATAATAAAAAATTAATATAATTTTGAAACTTAAAAAAATTATTCCAATTGTCTAGTTGTATTAGCTCTATAAATAATGCAAAAATTTATTTATGAGCAAAATATAATATTGGAAAAAGTAATTACTAAGAAGCAATATTCGCTTAGAACTTGGATTAGATTATGTTGAGTAGAGATGTTTATTAGTCCATTAGACTATAGGGGTTTGCCTTAACTCGGCTTAATTAGGTCGGCCAAAAATATACATGGGTAGAATTTTAAACAAAATTATATGGAGTCGGGTCGAGCCACGAGCGAAGACATGTTCTGCCCAACTCACCCTAATAATTACTTTTTTTTTTTAGTTATAAATATTTTGCCATCTTATTATGTTCCTTTATTTTATTTGATTCTCTATGCATGTTATAACTTTCATTACTTATCCAAATCCCTTTACTTTTTAATTATTTTTATTATTGATGTGTATACTTACTGACATTTCTTTTATTAAATAATGAATATATATATATATATATATATATTTACCTAAGACTAATTATGTTAGTATAGTTTATATTTTGTTTGATGATATTAAATTTATTTTTTATTATTGATAAAAATATGAGGGTTCTAAAAATCCATCATTTTGAAATACATGCCTACGAGTCTGTAAAAAGATATTTTTATATTACAAGTATTAATTTATAAAAGAAAAAAATGGCTTAGGTGACCCTAACTTAATATAAAATGAGTTTGTTCAGGTAGGGCAGGGTCACACGTATAAAAACAAACCTAATGTCTTAATTAGGTAGGGTATCGGACCTATTAGATATTCGACCCAACTCTGCCTATGAACAGTTTTAATGACAATAACAAAATTTGAAACAATAGCTTTTGAGTTTGACTGGTCAATAGCCATTAGCCTTAAGACATGTGGTGGTCAGCGATGGAAGCCAAGCCTGATAGTTAAAGCTGGCATAATCAGTCAATTTGACCTGTCATGTCAAAAAAAATAAATTCAAGTTGGGCCACATGTTGTTGTTTGATTGCCTAAGGTAGATTTTGACAAATTCTAATTGGTTGAGAAAAATAGAATCAAATAATGTTAAAATTTAAAATGGCAATAATGCCCTTGAGTGCTGCATTATAAGTTGGTGGCTTGCCTTTCATCTTCACTTCACCACTTCACTGTCTTCTTCTTCTCCTCATTGTTCTTCCTTTTTATTTGCAGCTTCAATAATTTTTTTTTGGACATATGGCTCACAGAGAGGTAATAAAAGGTATGTATTATTTTTTTTTTCATTTATCTTGTCTTACATTTCATAATATGAACAAAATGTTAAACTTAATTGTAACAGTAAATGTAAAAAAGAGCCTAAAATGGAAAAAAAATAGAAAAGAAGAACAAATAATACTTTTAAAATGAAAAGAATATGGAGAACTAGAATAGTTTCTCATAAGGAATTTTATTTAATATTGTTTATTATTATTTACATTATTTATTTTAGATTTGATTATTTATTTATTAGTATTTATATGTTGTTATGAATTTTTGAAATGTATAGAAAAAATGAATAAATATTTTGTAGGTGAAAGAATATGAAGAAGGAAAAAAGTGAAAGAAGGAAAAAAAATTTTCTTAAGCTAAAAATGTATAATAATATAAATGAATAAAATGTCAATAGGGTTTAAAAAAAAAACAATGTAGAGGATCATTTATAAATAATAAAGAAAAGTAGGAAAAAAAACTAAGTAAAGATTATTGGAAAATGATAAAGAAGCATAAGAAGAAATAATTAAATTCAAGAAAAAGGAAGGATATTTTATAAATAATTTTTAGAAAAAAGTAAATAGGTAATTATGGTGGAAAAATTTAGAAATATGCAAAAAATAGAAAATAGGTTTAGAAAATAATATTTAAGAGGAAAATTGATAAAAAAATGCAAAAAAAATGAAAAATGATTATTGGGAAGAAAATGAAAATGACAAAAACTTACTAATTTAGAAAGAAAGAACATTTTATAAATAATTAATGAAATAGAAAAAAGGTAAATAATAAAATGTAAACAAAATAATTAATATCCACAAAAAAATATATTGAAAAATGTAAAAGAAAATTGCAGAACGAAATATTTATATTTAAAAATTAGGATAAATGAAATATTTATTTTATAAAATAATTAAAGAAATATCCACAAAAATTTTAAAAAATTGTGGGCAAAAATAATTATATTTAAAAATTAGGATAAATGAATAAGTAATGAAATGGCCACGAAAATGTAAAAGACAAAATTGTAGAAATAATACTTATATTTAAAAAATTAGGAAAAATTAAATAATTATTTTATAAATAATTAATGAAATATCCACAAAAAATGTAAAAAAAAAAAAAAATTATAGGGAAAAATAAATATATTTAAAAAGTTAGGATAAATGGAATAATTATGTTATAAATAAGTAATGAAATATCCATAAGAAATGGAAAAAAATTGTAAGAAAAAATAATTATATTTAAAAATTAGAATAATGAAATAATTATTTTATAAAAAATTAATGAAATATCCATAAAAAATGTAAAAGGAATTGTAGAAATAACAATTATATTTAAAAAATTAAGATAAATGAAATAATCATTCTATAAATGATTAATGAAATATCTGTAAAGAAATTTAAAAAAAATTATAGGAAAAAATAATCATGAGACAATGAAATTAAATTCTTAAATAACACGAAAATAAATTAAGATATTTATATGAGAAGGATTATTAAGCAAAGCTCTTAGTGTAGGAAAGTGAATAACTAAAAGAAATGAGTTTGTTTGTATTTATGTGAATGAAAGAATTTTTTATAGTGTTCAAGGTATAACAGCTTAGTGCGTCATGTCAAAATATATAATAGTTAGCACTTACATATTTTAGATGGATTAAAAGACACAGTGAGTTAAAAACTATAGTTTACTCCTAATTAAGTTGTCTCTAATTTAATATATAAACTCCAAACGTCACTAAATCTTTCATGATGCCAATCGATTCTTCTATAAGATGATTTTGATGCTTATATGATGTGGCAAGCCTTTTTACATTTTATAAAGCAATTAAATATAGTTGAATTGTACACAAACACCTCACTTGTTGATTCACAAGTGAGCTTAGAAATTTAGCCAACTTATTTACAATAATATCACACCTTATCGATAGAGACTATTTCGCAACCAGGTTCCTCCCATTTGGTGCTTTGCTTTACTGAATCTCATTCTTTGAATGACTCTGAAGATAATGTATTAGAGGGCTTTGAAAATGAAGATGAATATAATGCTAAACTCAACCTCGACTATAATAACGATGAGGATGACAATAATAATGATGACGATGACAATGGCAATGATGAATTTTAAAATATCGTGTGTTGAGAGGATTCAGTAGATGTCATTGATGTTGGACTAGTGTCTCAATATATAGACCTTATGGCTGCTTTCTTCTCCCAGGTTAATATAGCCTTAACTAGTAGAGATGGACTTAAAAAGGCTATGGATAGTATGAATTTGAGCATACAAGACTTGTATATTGGGTTAAAATATCCAAGCCAAAAGGTATTATACTGTGCTATTAAACTATACTCTATGAGAGTAAATCACACATTTAAAAAATATTTAACATAAAAAAGTGCAAAAAAATTTAGTATATTAATTGTCGAAATGGTTGTAGATGACGGGTGAGGGCATGTAAAAAAGGTAAGGTGAAGGGATCATATTAACAAATAACAAAATATAATGGTTTTTATACATGTTTGTTAGTGACCTTATTACAAGATCACCCGAAAATTGGATGTTGATGTTATATCATTGTGTATTGTGGGTATGATGACTGAGACATTTAATGTTTCAATTAGACAAATCATCAAGAGACAAAGAATTTGTTAGTTATATAGTGTCATATAGGAAAACATAGAAAGCAAAACACCAAATCGCTGTAACTGCCTTTAGTAACTAGAAGAGCTCATATGCTATATTATCTAAGTAGATGGCCATGATTCAACATTTTATGCATGGGTTATATATTGAGTATATAACCAAACAATATCAAGCAAGTAGTTCCACCAATGAGCCAATAACTGTGTTCAAGCATGTTTATTGGGCGTTCAAATCTTGTATAAATATATTTGATCATCTGAAACAAATGATCCATATTGATGGAACATTTTTGTATGGTAAATATAAAAAGACTTTATTGACAGTAATGACATAAGATGGTAATCGTTAAATTGTGCCTATTACATTTGTAATAGTTAAGGGAGAGACACAAACAACATAAAACATGATTTTTTTTTTCATCTTACGTAAGTGAGTGATACCAAGAAAGCATAAACTTTGTTTGATCTCTGATAGACATCCATCAATTCCTAGATAGGTTGGCAAACACCATATAATTATTATATATTTTATCTTTGCCATGTGACTAACAACTTGCATACTCACTCTGGGTTATTGAATCTAAAACATTTATTAAAAAATATTGGTATGTTTCTCTTTTTTAATTAACCAAATACAATGTCTTTTTTTAGTGCTTATTGTAACAATATTAATTATGCTCAATAGGTTATACGTACAAGCATTGGTATGTTGATGAAAAGTTAGCTAAATTGGCAATCATATATGAGGAAGCAATTAAATAACTTGCAGACATCTTGAGAGAGTAATGGATGGGGGCATATGATATGGAGGGTTGTTGCTTTGGGCATTTAACAACAAACCTGACCAAATGCATAAATGATATTTTCAAAGGTATCAAGTCTTCACTTATATTAAGCATAGCTAAGGTAATATACTATAAGGTCAACCAATACTTCGTGCAATGTATCAAACAAATTAATACTTAGATAGTTGTGAGCTTAGTCTATTCCTAAAGTTAGATAAAAAAGATGGTGAGAAATGTGTAGCATGCCTTTGCATTTACTATGCAAGTATTCAATAGAAATGCTCAATTTTTTGAGATGAATGAGCCATATGATCAAATGAATCATTAGTGTGGTCAATATTACAAGGTTAACTTGACCAAGCATTATTGTGAATATGAAAAATTTCAAGTGTAAAAATATCCATGCTAACATGTTTTTGTAGCCTACGCATCTATCTTCCTAGACCAATTCCAGTTTGTAAATCTTGTTTTTTACTACTTGTAACAATGCTTTTCAACTTATTAGAGGAGAAAAATATTGGCTAAACCCTGGTGATCTGAAGTTGGTTCTTAATCCATTAATACTTTGTAAGAGAAGTCAACTATGAACCTCCCGCTATCAAAATGAAATAGACTTTAGGACTTCGGATTAACCTGTTCAATGTGGGTGTTGCGGATAACCAAGACATAATTGAACAACTTACCTACATCATCAACATGATGATTAGTAGGAGAACAAGATTTATCGCTTATATAAAGCCATGTATAAATTAATATATTACTCAATGTGTATATATTTATAAATCAATTTGTACTAAATAGAATGTGTATATGTAGCATAATTCTACAATTATTGAAAAACAATATGTCATTCAACTTCTATTCATGTATTAAATGGAATCAGTTCATTGCGTGCTGTGTATTATTCATAAACTCTGTTAAATTTGTATATATATATATATATATTATTTCATAAATTGTATTCCATAAACTTTTGACAGGTGTTTTGATATTATGGTCATTTCACAACATTTTATGCATTCGGGACCTAAGAATGATTTGTTACTATATTTACAGAGACTGTATATATTTGAGATCATTTGGAATTGCTAGGTGAAATAATTTAATTACTACTGTTAATTGCATAAATATGTACATTGACAATTAGCCATATTAACTAATAGGCAATAAGTAATTTGTGTATGTTTGCAGGACAATCAGATTTGCCACTTATGATGTGTTTAGCGTGAGAATTGTTTGGATGATCTATCTCTGGCTATAGTGGATTATTTGAGCCAGACTGATTTTTATAATATAGCTTGACTTGGCCATTTTAAGTACTATCTATCACTTGTCAATGTGCTTATAAAGCAATGACGCTAAAAAACACACACGTCCTACACCATTCTATATGAATGCATGATCACTCTTGAGGATATAGTTATGCAATTAAGCTTACCATGCGATGGAGACCCTGTTTCCAAATGGATAAATTAGTCATAGGTGGTGTTTGACAGCTAGCTGAGAAGATTGATGGCCAGTAATTGACTATTATATCATTGGTTAAGAATTTCACTCACTCGTCAAATAATGTTAAATGAGGAGGTTGTGCATCAATTGCCATGACCTTATATGCTTAGGTTAATTGGGAGCTTTTTATTACTAGATAAGTCTAACTATAAAATATATTTGATATATCTTCCACTATTTACAAACTTCAAACAAGTTGGTAGGTTTAGTTAGAATTCAGCAATGTTGGCTTACACATACTAAGAATTATGTAATGCAACATATAGAGATGAAAAGAAATAGGTGATTGCTTGATATTACTGCACTTGTAGGTATGAGATCGATTTCCAATGCTCATATTAGAGAGACCTCTAACCCTTGATCCTTCCATAGAAAAATATCCCATACTTCTCCTTTTAAGTTTCAAATATGAATTACATTATACTTATGACTTTAATATTTATCCTTATTTTCCTAAAGTGATTGAAAATCATGACAAATGAAAGAATGTTAAATGACCTCTTTGTCTAGGTAAGTGAGCTCTTAGTCAGTATTAAATTTTACTTGATACTATGGGAGATAAAGAGATTAGTTATTTTTTTTTTCTTTTTCCTTCTTTTATGTGTACATAATTTTACCATTTCATGATATCTTATTATTTTATTTATGTTACCTGTAGATTGTTTAGTGTCTATGTTAGCCACAAGATGTGTGTGAATTGATTTTAAAGTATTGCTGAATTTCTTTAGATATTTAGATTATTTCTCTGTGACTCATATGTTTTCACATTATAGGGTTGCACTATCTAGACTACATCCTTTGTCAATTTGATCAGCACCAACTAATCTATTAAGCATTAATCAAATTGAATACTCTCTATAATCTACAATTTCGAAAAAGACCCTAAACCAACTAGATAACAAAACATAGCACTTTCATTTAACAATTATTTAACTGACAAAACACTATAGTACAATTCTCTATTATTGTTGAGCCATTTGATTCATATATGAATATATGCGATGGTATTAGCAGTGTACTCAGCGATAAATCCACCCTCTTAACACTACAACTGATTATGATGTAAATTTTTAAACATTTGTCACATTTATGCTCTTCTTTTTCTTAATATATATTAGTGTGTGTGTATATATATATATATATATATATATATATATTTCACTATTATGCTGACATCTATATGTTTATTTTATTTTATTTAGGTTGATTTGGTAAAAGGACTTTATTAGATCATTTGTAAGATCTTTTACCTTTAGACTTTTGCGAAACTGTAGGTTAAGATACAAAAAATAAATTACTAGCTTTTAGTGAATAACAGTTCTCACTGTTCTCCTAACTTGTTAAATCGGCAACCGATTTATCCATACTTAAATTTCAATAAGTCGACCGATAAGCGACGTTTGAGTTATTTGTCATCTCTGCAACCCACTATTACAAGAGAAAGGCAACAAAATGAGGAGCTGATATAGTAAGACATTAGCAGTAGTATAGTCAGTCAATCTTTAAATATTGCAACCCTAGTGCTTCAAGACATTAGCATAATTGATCCATCTTCTTTTGTCCCAAATAATCATTTTGGTGATTTTGTAAGATATGATCCCTCATATTACATGTCATCGTTGCCTATATCTCACTTTGGACCAACCGAGCAACAACTTGATTAATCATTTGTTGACGTATTGTTTTGATGCATTTGTACTTAATACTGCATATGCCAGTGACTCCTTCGATGTTGAAGGATCATTGCAACTTGGATTGTGACATGACATGAGCTCATTCCTCCAATTGATTTCCCATGTTTCAATTTAAATTCTCCATCCATAATACAAGAGTGACAATAATCAAAAGAAGTAAGATAGCAACAATCAGTGTAAAAGAAAAAGACCTTGTTATAACACAAGGAGTAATTTGTTATAATATATTTCTTTCCTAATATTTATATCATTTATTGTCACATATTTTATGAATTTTTGGCTATCATTATATATCATTTTATTTCTTTTATCCTTATATTATATTATTTTTATATTTAATAAATTTTTTAAAATATATTTATGGAAGAAATAATTATTTAATTTATATTTCTTCAGTTATTTAATTTTGTAAAATGATTTTAGCAATTTTTTAATTTATATTTTTAAATATATTTACTTAATTTCATTAAATTTTAATAATTTAAAAAAATATTATCTCAATCTAAGTTCAAATAAATTTTTTAAAAAATAAAATCATTAAATTCAGATTGATTGAATCTAAATTCACTCTCAATTCCAATAAATTCAGACTGAATCAATCCAACTCCAATCAATTTATTGCTTTTCGAATAAATTCTTTTTTGTAACATTATATATATATATATATATATATATATTTTTTTTTTTTTTCTTTTCTGTTACGTTCCAATACACTGGCTTTGCTGGTTTGCAAGTGCTCTTGTCACATGTGTTAAAAATCACGTGATTCATCATTGAATATAATAATATATATTTTAATTTTTTTCTTAAAATTACCCTTCACTTCGAAAAAATATATAACAATTATTGCCTTATTGGTATAAAATAAGAAGGGATGAACTCAAAAAGTCAGGTGGTGAACTGGAAAGCTTCCTCACAAGACAAAGAAACACATATCTCTATAACCATTATTTGATCTGACGGACGAAAGCACGGCGGCTCTGTTTGCTATCGTGTTTTCTACCCCTCCCACTTGCCCCTCTTTCTTTCTCGCGGGATTTGTATCACTCGCCTTGTCTCTTCCCATCATTTCTGTTCCTTCTTTTGCCTACACACAACCCCACACACTTTGTCAACTTTCCATTAATGAAAATAAAATGTTTTAAGGACGATTAATAATATATATCTATATATATTTCAATTTCTTCTCTCTCACCCGTAGCTCTGTCCAACGTCACTCTCTTCATTTTTTCAAATCATACTAGCAAGGGCTACTGCAAATTCTTCCAGCCATAGGTTAGGAAATTATTTTTTAGATACGTGCTTTCTCCTTTTTTTTCACTTATTTATATTCAATATTTTGTATATAACATAATTTAAATAATTAACAAATTTTAACAAGTGAATAATTAATAAAAATATTTTGTTAAATAGTCACTAAGTATATAATTTGACATGGATAAAATATCCAGATTTGTGTCTATAAAATTTACTCACTTCAATTTAGATGTGAGAATAAAAAATAAGTTTAGGTAGAAGAACTTTTTTTTAGCATTTTAAAGAATTTTGACTCAAACACATTATGACAAATTTACAATTCCTCAAATGCATAGCCGTCATTTTTATTTCTTTGGATATAATATGATTTTTTTAAAAAATTTTTTAAAGACACGGTTACTTTCCAATCATGTTCAATTATTTTTAAAAAAATATTAAAATTTTTTATTGGACACCGTTTAATTTTAAAAAAAAATTAAAAAGTCGATCTTTTTAGGCAAAAAAAAGCTATGGACATTTGCTTCATGGGTTTTTCTTTTTCTTTTTTTAAATAATTGAGTATTTGACGAACTTCTCTAAAAAAATAGCAAAAGTTTATACATATATATATATATATATATATGTTCTAAAAAAAATAGATGGAGAAAAGATTTTTTTTTTTTAAAAGAAGTCGTCATTCAAACTCATGTTGATGAAAACAGATACATGAATAGGAAAAATACATAATAATTTGAATCGCTCATTAGAAAAGGTGATCCCTTTGACTGTGAGGAGGCTATGTTCGGGAGAAGCATATTATGCATAGATAGTGGCGGTGTCCCTGTGCTATTGTTCTCCTCCTTTATTTGAGGTTGAGCAAAGGGCTTGTGGGTGGTTGGGTCAATCCCTTACTTCATCAGCTTCTTCTTCAAGCATGAATTGGAGGAGTTTTTAATCTCATTATCTGTTAATCTGTTCTTTCCGGTAACTGTGCTGCAATCTGAGCCCACCTAAAAATGGAAAGCAAATCAATTTAGAATAAATTTTTGAAACAGCAGTTTGATATTTAAAAAATTAAATGGACACAGTTGCACAATCATGTCCATTAAAAAAATTAAATTTTTTTTAAACAAATAATTGGACATAGTTGGAGAACAATCTTATCCTTATCTTTAAAAAAAATTAATTTTTTTTAAAAATAATTGGCCGTGTCCTTAAAAAAATTAAAAAAAAACCTGTATTATATCCCAAAAAAAAAAAAAAAAAGTGACGGCTGTGCATTTGGCAAGTTGTAAATTTGTCCTATTATATTTGAGTCAAAATCCCGTCTATCAATCTTTTACTTTCACAGATCCTCACCCAAACCTCTTAAAATGCTTCAAAAAATCCTCGGTATACACTTATTTTTCATCCCTTTGTTTAGCGTGAAATAAGCAAATTTTACAAAGATTCATAAAATCTAAATATTTTACTAATTTCTAATTATATACTGAGTGATTATCCAAAAAAATTAATTACTTATTTATAAACATTAATTATCTAATTATTTAAAATTATATTACATATAAATTATTAATTATAAATAAATAAACAAATGAGGGCACGCGTCTTTCAGAATGAAAAAAGATACCCATTCTATGGCTTTGAGTAGCCTTACCCAATTATGAATAGTTCCAAACGCAAGTATACTACTATTCATGTATAAAAGGATAGGAATAATTGAGCTGAGAGGGAGAGTAGTGCTCATTCATTCAGCATTCTAGCTTCTGAATATCAGACATGCAGAAAAGCCTTCGAGCTTCTCTCTTATTTCTCTGCTTTCTCTTACTATGCCTTACTGGAAGACCCTCCATGGCCAAAGAGATCATTCCAATACCAATAGGGGTCATCCTTGATTTGAACTCGTCACTTGGATCTATGGCTCTCAGCTGCGTAAAGATGGGACTCATGGATTTCTATTCCCACAATGCTCACTATGCAACCAGGCTCGACCTTCAAATCAGGGATTCTCAAAACGATGCTGTCACCGCAGCTTCCGCAGGTAATTACTTCTCCTTCTATGTATTTTAAATCTTTAGATGTTTTGGTTTTGGATAAATTATTATAGCTTATAGAATTTATTTTTAAACCTTTTAAGTTTAAATGATTACAGCAAATATCTTTCTTATTTTAAAATTTACACTTAAGCTCCCTTTATATTTTAATATATATTGTAAAAAAAAATTCTTCAATTGATTATAATAAAAATACGTTAAATTTCAACTATAACTTTATGTATAACTCTAGAAGCAACACATGTTGTAAAAAAATTAATTTCACCAACAAAAAATAAATTAAAAAGAGTTAAATGTAATTTTTACAAAAAAAAGATATGATTTACTCATTTTTAAAAAATTAGTATAATTTACTTTAAATTTTAAGAATAGTCAAAAGAATGCTAAAATAATGAATAATATTATTGATGTTTTACACATAGCTTATATAATGAGGCATTTAAAGATTAAATTATCATCTTAATTTCAACAATAAAATTGTTTTATGACGATGTACAATATCTCATATGCAAGTAGCAATTTTTTTTAAGGGCAACGTATTTTTCTAAACATCATGTACAGATAGTTTTTTTATCTTTGAAAAACTTAAAATTTACTTCTTAAATACTTGATTTCGTGCAAATAATACCTGCCATCGGTCAAATTATTAGTCCATTAATAGACTTCCTTCATATCAGGATGCCCTTGTTTACGGGAAACCCAATTAGTGTCTAGTCACTGCTTCTTCCTCTTCTCTTACTATTCCTCTCTCTTCGCTCTATCTTCTTCTTCATTCCATGCTTCTTTAACATTTTCTTTCTTTATCCCTTTGAAAACCTTGCCATTGTCAAGCAAGCAGAGGGAAAAAGAGATTGCGCACACTGAAGAATAGGATTTGTATTTTTCATTTTAATCCCAATCCATTATCATTATGCCTTTCCTCAACTGTTTGAGTATCAGAAATTGCTATTCTCATCCTGGAAAGGGTTAGAAAAGGAACCCCTCTCTCTCTCTCTCTCATCTCTCCAAATAAAGGAAGAAAATTTTTCTGTACAGAGAAAGAAAAAGGTGAGACATTTGGGCTTTATCCCTTTGTCTCCCCTATCTCTCTGTCTCTTACTATTATTATTTTTAGGAACTTGAAGGTTCGTTGTTGTTAGTTCTCTCGAGTAAATATACGAAGCTGATTTCGAAAAGACCCAGTTCATCTTTTGGTTTAAAAGTTTCTGGGTCGGGAGTAAATCGTCGAACAAGTCACAGCAATTACAACTCACTTCAGACTCTACTCGTAAATTTCTATAGAAGAAGAAGAAGAAGAAAGTTAAAAGAGGGTTAGGTTGGGTGCTTCAAATATTGCCCAGAAGAAGAATCGAAGAAGCTTTTTCTTGATCCATGTTGAGCCAGCGTTGTCGAAGTAGCGTAGAATGAAGGAGCTGAGAGAGAAAATAAGAGCTAAACGTTGACTGGCTCTGCGACGACACGGGCTTGTTAACGTGGAGGAATTTGATAAGAGTTATTTGCACGAAATTAGAAATTTGAAAAGTTAATTTAAAGATTTTGAAGGATTAAACAATTATGGGTGCATGATATTAAATTTAATTTGTTTTATTATTTATAGAGTTAAAATATTTCAACATCTCTTCAAAACTTGTTTTTGTACATCTTCTTTTTCTATTTGAAACTTTTTAACAAAAATATTTTTTCCATTTTTTAAAATAGGCAAAACATAACTACAACTAAAAAAATGTGACATAATTGTTAAAGATAAAAAGGCGATAATTCTATATGTTATATCTGTGTATAAAAATAAAAAATACCTCTAGCTAAATGGAGTATTTGTATATTCTATTTGTGGATACATTACTCTTCCTTCCTTTGATAGATGCTTAAATCACATAATTTTTTATATTATGAAAATATATGCAAACTCTTTAGAAATTAAAATATAACTAAAGTATCTCTAAGAATAATATTAATTTTTTTGGGTAAAAATATAACTTAATTATAAAAAATTATATTCTTTAAACTTTATTTTATTTTTATTTATTTATTGTTGAAAATTATAAATTTTTATGTTCTTAATTTAACATTTTGACTATTTTTATATTGATCAAATATATATATATATATATATATAATATTTGTTATATTACATAAATAATGTATAAGGGTATTTTAGTCAAATAGATATAATTGTAATTTATTTATTTTTACTCCAAGAGAGGTTAGTCATAAGTTAGAGTTTAACTGTAAATTTAACAAACTATGCAAAATAATAGAACATCCCCATCTTTCATAAAAACTGAAAAAAATTAAATATTATAAACATGAACGATGAGACAACATGTCGCGTGTACGAGCAAGGAGCAACACTTTGAATAACCTCAATCTTTGAGCATTCATTTTCATATTCTTTAATAAAATGAGCTGGAGAAAGTAGGTTGAAAGGGGAAACCGGTGGGTTTTCTTAAAAGAGTAAAGAGTTGGCACTCCCCAACGTAACGTTAATGTTAAAGTGTATTTAACTTTTTCGCTTTTTTGTAAAAGATGAGATGGGTGTTTTATAATGTTTTGAAATTTCTATCTGCTAAGTTGTAACCAACTCTTAATGTAGAAGAGTAAATTGTATTTTTTTCCTAAAAAAAATATTTCTATCTGACTTCGGGGCTGGGCATAAATATACACATTTTTCCTTTCCAAAAATGAAACTTCACTTGAATATAACCAATTAAGTCTGGCCATGAACAAATTTAGATATTGAATAATATAATTAAATAAAATATAGGATTTATAAGAATATAATAAATTTGCACACTTCATTTGGAGGCTTTTTTAAGTATATATATATATATATAACTAATAATTTTGTATTGGCTAACTCTTTTTTTTTTTTTAAATTGACTGACTTATGTTTTGATAATTTTGTTAAATTTTTGCAATTGAAGTTTTGTATGGAGTAGTAAAAAGTTGTGAAGAAAATTTTTGCAAAGTTTAGAAATAAAGTGAGACCAGAAAATTGACAAGAAATCAAGGTATATCTTATTATAATTTTCTTTCAATTAAGCTTACATACCTAGTTATCAATACAGAATCTCAATTTTGATTTTTAATTCCGTCTTCATGGCATTGAGCAGCTTTGGATCTAATAAAGAATGAAAAGGTGCACGCAATCTTGGGACCCGAAAACTCAGAGCAAGCAAAGTTTGTAATAGAACTTGGAGACAAGGCCCAGGTACCCGTTATTTGGTTATCTACAACAGGTCCATCTCTTTTCCCACCCCGAACCCCATTCTTCATCCGTACCAATCAGAGCCATTGCTTTCAGTTCAAAGCTATAGCTGCCATTGTTGAAGCTTTTGGATGGCAGGCAATCATCCCCATTTTGGATGGCAGTGACCTAATTCCATGTCTCACAGATGCCTTGAAAGAAATGGATGCACGAGTGCCTTACATAAGTGTCATTGATCCACATTCAGAAGAATCTGAAATTTTGAAGGAGCTTAACAAGTTAAAAGGCATGCAAACACACGTATTTCTTGTCCATATGACCTTTGATCTTGGGTCAAAACTTATTAGACTTGCACAGCGAGAAGAGATGATGAGGGAAGGATATGCTTGGATAGTTACCCAAGGGCTATCTGCTTTGATAGATCCTAAGGCTTCACAAGTGAAAGGCTACATGCAAGGTGCACTGGGAGTGAGGCCAATGGTGCACGTGAGAACAAATGCGTATAAGACATTAGAGGGAAGATGGAAGGTTATGAACAATAGTCCCCTAACTCTCTTTGGGTTGTGGGCTTATGACACAATTGAAGCATTGGCCATTGCAGTAGAGAAGGCCGGCATAGTTAATTCTACCTTCCACAGGACTGATAGCAGCAATAAAAGCAGCGTTGATCTTGCTGATATAGGAATGTATGACACAGGCCCAAAACTACGCAATTCAATTCTAGCCACCAATTTCAGGGGCCAGTCAGGGAATTTCAATCTAGATGAGGGACAACTAAAACCATCAGTACTTGAAGTATACAACGTGATAGGAAACAGGGAAAGGATTATTGGATATTGGAGCCCTCAAAGAGGACTTGTTCAAAATTATAGTGAAGTTGGTGAGCCAATTAGTAAATATAAACTAAAGGAACCAATGTGGCCAGGTGACACAATGGAGGAACCAACAAAATTGAAAATTGGAGTCCCAAAAAAACATTTTACCGAATTTGTTGATGTAGTAAGGCAATCTCCAAATGGTAGGCCGCATACTTCTGGTCTTGCTTTCGATGTGTTTTTGAAAGTGCTTGATGTTTTACCATTTCCTTTACCTTATGAGTTTGTCCCCTTGACGAATGAAAGTGGATTGACTGCCGGGACCTATGATGAGCTTCTTTGCCAAATTAAAGAGAAGGCAAGTTTTCATTCATTTTTAATTTGCTTTAACTTCTTTTACTTTTATCAGTTTATCTCTTTCTCAATGTTTGAAAAAGTTTCCAGTGGAGAGTCATGCGTGATAGTATAATTCCATTGATGAATTCCCCTGAAGCTTGGATACATACAACCTTTTTATAGACTAACTAGCCAACTAGCCCACTTAAGAACATCCCGGATATTCTGATCTTTTAATACTTACGATTGCATGATATGTATACATTTTTTTAACCTTCGCACTTGCTAACTGAGATCATTAATATATCTGTAAAGGATTCATTCTCAACACTTGCTCCATATATGAAAATATTGCAGAAGCTTGATGCTATAATTGGAGACATCACAATTGTAGCGAATCGCACAAAATGTGTTGATTTCACATTGCCATATCTAGATTCAAGCGTGTCGATGGTGGTAAGAGTGAGGCCGACTGTCACCAGCTCGTGGATCCTCTTGGAACCTTTCGATTGGTTACTTTGGTTAATTCTTGGTGGGATTTTTGTGGGTGCAACTATTATTATAATTATATTAGAAAGAAGAAAGGAGATATCCAAAATAGACATAAATCCTGATGAAGGCCAAAAAGAGATATCCAACGAAACGGCTAGCAATCCTAATGAAGGCAAAAAGGACACATCCAACCAAACTGTCACGCAACCTGATGAAGGCAAAAAGGTGATATCAACGGAAATGGTCATGAATCCCTTCTCTATTTACTTGAGTGGTGAGTCCTCTTTGTTGCACAGATCATCATACATTAAGTTTTAATTAGTCCCACGTAACATGCACTCGGTTTATCAACGTTTATGTTTGTTGATTCCAGATCATAAGGATTTGGCAAGCAGGTTGTCAAGATGGATGGTGATATTGACCTCATTTCTGTTCATCATAGTAGTGCAAGTTTACACTGCAAATTTAACTTCACTTTTAACAGAAAGGACAATGCCAAAGCCTTCATTCACGGACGTAGAAGGGATTAAAAGCCAGAACCACCTCTTCGTGGGATATCAAAGGGAATCCTGGGTGAAAGGGCTTCTGATTGAACAAATAGGATTCAAAGAGTCCCAGTTAAAGGCTTATGGAACTCGTGAGGAGTATAATGAAGCATTATCAAATGGAACCCAAAATGGAGGCGTGGATGCTATTTTTGATGAAACTCCCTATCTCAAGCTCTTCCTCTCCAAATATGGCTCTTACTATGACATGGCAGGACCAATCTACAAAGCCGGTGGATTTGGCTTTGTGAGTCCCCCTTCCATATGATCAAGAATAATAAACCCAGTTGATTCATAAATGTGTGCGTGCGTGGGTGTGTTGATTCATATATATATATATATATATATATATATATATATATATATATATATATATATATATATTCAAATTATATCACCTTATTTTTTTACTGAAATTAAAGGATATATTATACTAATTTTGACAAAATTAATCCTATATTTATTATTTATTTAATATAATAAGTATTACGTATATATTTGACCAATATAAAATAGTAAATTTTATAAATTTAAATAAATTGTAAAATCATTTGATAGAAAAATAAATTATTAAAAACAAAGAAAGTCCAAAATAATTTTTTAAATATAAATATTATTTAATTTGAAAAAAAATTGTATTAGATATGTATTAATTAACATAAGTATTGTGATAAATTTTATATTTTTAATAAAAAATTAATAATACTTTTATCATATTTTGATCACAAGTTGATTTCAAAAGAATAAATGCATTTTTTAAAGAATTTATATTTATTTTGACATCTTAAAAAAAGAAGATAATTTACAAACATTTCAGGCCATTTATTAAGAACATGTATTATGTAATTTTGATGACTCTATATCTTATTTTCAGGCATTCCCACAGAAATCTAGCCTAGTCTCGTACTTTTCGAATGCAATCTTAAATGTCACTCAAGATGTAGAGACATTTCAGGCCTTGATGAACAAGTACTCCTTACCCACCACCATCGGTGACGCCTCCAAAAAGGAAAGTTCAAATAGACGAAGTTTGGGGATAAAAGACTTTGGGGGCCTTTTCCCAGTGGTATTGTACACTTTAGCTCTCATTTTTATCCTTTCCATTCTTAAATACTTTTGTCCATCAGCAAGTTGGTGGTTACGGGAGAAATTCAAATCTATTCGGTTGCGTGATCGCAAATGAATGCGTAGTTCAAAATGGTGCAGCATAAAAATTATAAAAATGAATAAATAAATAAATGGGACAATCCCTTATTTGAAATGCGAAATTGCTACTTCTCTTGAAGTTGCAAAAGATTTCGAAAGCAATCTTATTGAGGGAATTGTTTGACCAGTTAGTTAATTAGGACTTAGGAGTTGTTAATTAGTGCCTAAGGTCTGTAAAAGCAGTATTAATATGTGTATGTAGAGCTCCTATCCTATGTACTATTTTGTAACTGTACTCAGTAAAGAATTAACGTTCTCTCATTTCTCTTCCTACTCTTCTGTCAGCTTATTTTTCAGCTCGCTGTAAAATTAGAATATTACTGTTGACATTATTTGCAATAATATTATGGTATTAAATTATCACATAAACGATTAAAGTAAAGAGCACAACTTTCGAAGGTTAGAATTCATTGTATTAGGCTATTAGCTATATTTGGTTACAAGACAAATTAGACAAAAGATTGCATTTTCAGGTTTAAACAATGTAACAATGTAATGGTGGTTTTATTAGTAAAATTTGCCATTACTCCTCCTTTTCACTGTACACACACACTCACCACTCAAAAACACGTCTCACATAATAGTTTAAACATATTAGTAAATTATATATATTACTAAAATTACATAGATATTTTATTTATTTTTAAAGTTTATACTTTAATTCAATTTTAAATTTTTTATTAAAATATTTTCTATTAACTTACACACACACACACACACACACACACACACACACACACACACACACACACACACACACACACACACACACACAAATAAAGGAAGATATGCTTTGGGGCAATTGGGGGTTTCCTTCCGATGAGGATAGGGCTCAAACACGATAGTATAGCCTCTAGGCCAAGCCACTCCCCTGCCACGAACTGCAGAATATATAGCACAAACTCAATATGTATGTTGCAATGGTAGAACCAATTTTGTAAATAATATAATAATTAAAAATATGAACATGCTTTCAAAATTTACACTTCAAAAATAATATTAGAATTCACCTTTTTCATGAAGTAGCCAATGATATAAATTTTGATGACTAGTATATAATTAACAAAAATTAACAAAAAATGGTAGTAATTGTTTATATGAAATTAACTTTAATTAATCCAATAATTTAACTTATCAATAATGTAGTGTTTGCCATGTTTGATGCACATATAATTATTTGTTTATTGTTTTATTTTTTAAAATAAATATGAATTTTAATATTTAATATTAATTTGTTCACTAATCATATTTTATATTTTATTTTTCAAATTGTATTCAATATTGCGATAAGACATTGTAATAGAATGAAATTGAATTCTAGTATATATGAATTTAAATATAAAGATATTACAATTCTTTTTTTAATAAAAAAATTTTATACTTCTAATGTGGCTATTTTTACCACATTCATAACATGCGATGATCTTCTTTCCTCAATCTTTCTTCTTGGTATATTTTCTAGTTAAGTTGCCATTTTACTTCCAAAATTGTCTTTAAGCATATTTTTTCAACTTTTTTGAGAAAAGAGCTAGGTCTTGTTGATTGAGTTCATTAACATCATCATATTCCTTGGGTTGTTCACTAATGGCAATAGCCCTTAAGGCTAAATTCTTCCTTTTTTCTTAAAGTTCATACCTCTTAAGGTGGGTCTTCTCATAAGTAATGAAGATGCCTCACAATTCATCGTAAGTAATAAGATCTTGTACATCTTTCTATAATGTCCATCTTGGATTACCAAAGTTAGGTGGACTTCTAAGAATTTTCATTAATTATTCAAGGTTGTTGTAATATATTAGGTTTATCAAACAATATGATGAAAAAATGGAGAAAGATATAAATCACAAAATTCAAGCAAGGTGGATAACATGGAGGAATACTTTAGGTATAATTTATGATAGAAGAGTATCACTCAAATTTAAATGTAAATTTTATCATACAGATATAAGACTTATAGTGTTATATAAGATTGAATGTTGGGCAATAACAAGCCAATAAGAGAACAAGTTTAATGTTGTAAATATGAGAATATTGTATTGAATAAGTAGACACACCAAATAAGAAAGAATTGGAAATAAATATATAAGAGAGAAAATTAAAGTTGTACCTATTATAAAAAAGATTATAGAATCAAGTTTTAAATAATTTGGGCTTATGTGGAGAAGACCTATAGAAATCCTAATAATAAAAATAGATCAAATAGAAAGTAGTTCAATAGTTAGAAGTAAAGAAAGATCAAGAAAAATTATAGGTGAAATCATTAAAAATGATTTAGACTTAAATAGTTTGTCTAAATACATGATTCACAATAAAATTTTATAATGTTATTTAAACTTAAAAAGGATTAAAGTTATAAGCGAAACTATTAAAAAAGATTTATACTTAAATGATTTGTCTAAATATATAATTCATAATAGAGTTTTATGATGTCATTTGATTTATATAGTTGATCCGACATAGTGAAAAAATATTGTTGTTGTTGTTGTATTCAAGATTATTGTTCGTGCCCAAATTGCCAACAATTTTTTAGAATCTATTGAACATTTTTTTCAATGTTTTTGTTCATCTTTCATACGGAACAAAACATGAATTCATATACCGACATGTTGATTTTTGATTCCTTAAACTTGTTGGTTCTCTTGTGAGTGACCTCTAACTTGTATCACATCTCTTTGGCAATTTCATAGTTTGATATTTTGTTGTACTCTTGACTACTAATAGTATAATACAAAATGTTGATTGTACAAGCATTATAGTTTTAAACCATTTTGATATCATCTTTAGTTTAGTCTTCTTTGGGCTTTGGCCTTCTCTCATTAACCATAGGGTACTTAGGTCCCTTCTCTCAAATTGTTGATTCATCATTTTTCACTCAAAGAACAAAAACTTCTCTTTCAGTTGTGAGGCACAAATCAAGTAGGACTAACTTTGATATCAATTAATGATACTCCTGGAAGGAGATGAATAGGTACTTTGTGCAAAAACATGAAATGAAACAATTTCAGTTTCAAAACTCAATTAAAATAATTAATTCACTTATTTCTAAGGATTAATAAGATTATAAATTTGGTTAAGTACATGTAGTGCCTTGAAAATGAAATTTTATTGAAGTGTGTAAGTTTCAATTAACTAAAGTTGGAATCAACTGACTAAAACTGAGTGCAAATGAAACAAGATATAAAAATAGAAAGAGATGAAAAGGAAAAAAAGCATTGCAAATTATCTTGATTTGAACTCTTATTCTACATCCAATCCCTTTATAATCTAAGAGATTTTCTTCATTACAATATCAGAGTTACAAAGCAAGTGGTTTAACTAGATGCTCACCATAGATACTTAAATTTAAGGCCACTTAAAACATTTTCTTACAATGAGTTTCACACAACTCACCCTCAACTAACTTTACTTATCTTTAAGAAATATTTATAAGAGATAGAAAATAATTTAATGATCTTTTTTTAAAAGGGATTACAATATGTATACTCTAAAGATTTCAACAGCTTGATAAGAACCAAAAACAAAGCTCATAGAAGAAAGAAAAAATGAGATGAAGAGAATAAAGAGGACTACAAAGTAAATTTAGTTTTCTTTTCAATTTTTAGGTGTTCTCCTTGTATTCTTGCTTTCTCTTTTATAAGCTTAGCTCCTTAAATATTCATTAGATACATCTTCAGTTTACATGCTTTTAAGTAGCCTCTTGATAGAAGGAACAAAACAATTTTTAGAGGCAAGGTGCAATTACTTTTAGCTTGATCTAAGAGAGGATAAGGTTGCTTTGCTTTTTCTTCTTTACTAAGTTTCTTCACATTATGAGACTTAACATAGATAAGAAAGACATAAAATCTCTCGGTATGTATAAAAATAGAATATCACACCCTATATATAACTTAGTTGTTGACTAAATATATGTTTTATGACATAATCATAGATAATATATACATAATAATAGTATGTTAACATATAAGTTGGCAAGATTAGCTTTCTCATGTGAGCAACTACCTTTGGTGCTTATAAGAAGTAAACAAAGATAAGATATTTGTATTTGTCATGTAAGACAATAGAAACACTAGTATGGAATAAAAAGAAACACAAAAATATAGATATGTTACATCAATAAAGGAAAAGGACTACGTTAAGATAAAATCTAAAAAGTATAATTATATAGATTGAATTATAAAATCCTACTTTTTCCATAATACTTGCAGCTAGATTGAAGTTTTCTTTAAGAATACCCCATGAAGCAAATGAAATGGTAGAATTTGAATTAGATATTGTATTATTTAGACTAATATATATATATTGTTAACTAATGAATAAAATCGACATACATTTTTACAAGGGAAGAGAAACACCATAGTATGTAATTCATATTGCATGTGGTTTAAAACCATATTTAGGAAGTAAGCAAGTAAATTCCTACTTTATTATTATGTGAGTTCTAGATAAAAAGACAAATCTTTTCATAAGTATCCTTATGACTTTGACGATATCATAAAGAGATAAGTTAGTTCTTACTACTTTAGCACATATCCTATAGTTATGATAAATTTGACTTAAAGGACTAATGCTAAGAAAGCACTTGATTTTGATCTAAGTGATATATAGTCGAAAAAATATTACTTGAGATATACATAACTATGCTAATATATGAGATATGTCGATTATGAAGTTATTTTTATAAATATTATAAGTGTAGATACTATGTATATGAGAAAGAAATTTTGAGTATCACTAGAACTCAAAGGAATTAAATTTGCTATGAGTATAAAATATATTGTGTATAATTGAATCCAAGGCACTAAAGACATAAATAAGAATATATTTATATCTAAGAGTAGTAGTCTTTTATACTAGTTTTGCAATAAGATTTTTAGTAAAAAAACTCCCAAACATAGTATCCAAGCAGTCACAACAAACACTTTTTATGAAAACTTAAGAAAAAATATTTTGTGTGAATTTATCTCATCATGTGTGAGTGGAAAATATTATATCTATATGCCCATGATAGGATAAAATCTTAATGTAACTAAATATCTTAATTTTGAATTAAGTTATTAGATAATTAGTTAGTAGGATAATTTGCTATTATCTCAAAAGTAGTTGAGATAATTAATTATCTTATAATTAATATTTAATTTAAAATAGAAAGATATATCTTATTAGTTGACTAATAGTTGTATCATGTTAAAACTTTGCTTAAAAGATCCGTAAAATAAAGGTTAGGAAGAAATTTTTGGACACATTTGAAAAATATTAGATTTATACAAAGTTGAGAGAAAGGTCTAGAGTATGATTGAAATTCAGTTTGTAACTATGATATACCATGTAGGGTAACTAATTTAAAAGATTCACCCATTGCAGAAATAAGTATCTTGGTCCATCTTAAATATGATTTTTGATAAGTTCAAATTCTTCTCTACCCAATCCACTATTAGCCTGTTTGGATAGACGTTGGAAAACTCTAAACATCATATTTGCCTACCCATAATATTATTACTTTGTTCGAAACGTAGTTTAAAAAGAAAAACCACCTGTTCAAACATGCACCATGTGTAATATGAAAGCTTTTGAGATCTTGACTTTATATCATAACTCCGGACATTCTTTTTAGCCCATGGCCACAATGAGATTAAATTATTAATGCTTTTCCAAGTACTTAAATTATGATTTTGTTATCATCAACTTATTAGTCTTGGTGAAACCACTTGGGCCAACATGTACAATGCATATAGCACAATCTGAATCATTCTAAACATAAAATGGATACGGTAGCTGTGCATTAAAAAAAGAGAAGGAATTAATATAGTTATGTAACAAATATATGTAAAAACTAAAATTGTCTAAGATCTAATTAAAAAACAATTTTTATCTCAAGCCTGTTTTAAAATAAAAATTAATATTTTAAATATAAAATAAAATAAAATAAAATATCTAAATCTAATTTATACGACACAAATCTAAGTAAACACCCTCTACTCATTTTGGAAAGAGTAAAGGATCGGTTTGCAATTATAGGAATTTGTAGGCAGTGTTTATAGGTGCCCCTTCCTCAAACCTATTAGTTAAATTGCACTGTATTTTCAGGGGAACCCTCCCACATTCGTCCATTTCCTTAAGGAATTTCGTATGTGAAAGGAATGCCAAATTCAACAATGTATTGCCATTTCCTCCAAACGAATGAATCAGGCAAATACTGTTCAATCTTCAATGGCGTAAAGTAGTGCATGGATTATATACTGGTTGCTAGCTTTCTTGTAGGGAATTCCATCCAGCACTAGGGACTAATTGGTGAACATTAGTGACATAAGAATCACGAATGTGCCATATTTCTCTCTCTCTCTCTCTCTCTCGGTGTCGGGTCTCAGTAAAATGAATTTAACTTTGCAACTTTTGGCAATATGGAAATATGGGACAAGAAATACGTGTGTGGCCTTGTCTACTTTCAGATATTGCGTGAAACATATATCGCCTTAGCAACATGGAGAATGACGCCTAGAAGAGTGCTGAAAATGAAACAAAGATATGGAAATCTTGCTGTGTTTTAAAGATTGAAAACCGAGACTTCAAGGGTGAGTGTTTCAAACAAAACAAGATTTCCATGTCTTTGTTTTCGGATAAAAAGCAGGGCCTTAGGGGTGGTCGTGATCGCCACCTCGTTCCGTCGACATGGCCCATCGATTTCGTTTTAAGAGTATAGAATCAAACAATTAAGATGGTATCAAATCAAACTAACTCTTTGACCATAAAGAGTAATTAAACAAGCAATAATATATTGTACTTTGATTTGTTATGACATCAAATTAAAAATCTTAAAGAGTAACTAAACAAGCAATTATATATTGTACTTTGATTTGTTATGACATCACATTAAAAAACTAATCAAACTACAAAATAGTCAAAAAATGCAAACCAATTAAATAAAACCAAAAGTTGCTCAATTTCTTTTCAATTTGGTTTGGTTACGAGGAATCAGTTTTAATCGATTTTAAACCCCCTATTGATAATTGTGAATTAAAGCAAAAATAAAATCCATTTTGATTTTTTTTAAAAAATTCCTCTAAATTTTTTTAAAGAGAATTCTTTTCTAGCTAAATAAACAAGAATTTTTTTCATAGAATTTTTTTCCATAAAATAAACATTAAAACTTTTTCTTTAAATTTTTTCCCCAAAGCAAAGCCTTGAGAAAATTAAGTAATAACAACTTTGGAATTTCTGACACAACAGTTTCTACTGTTCCCCAAAAACAAGGCTATAATTTAATCTGTATTAGAGGGAATGTGATTTAGTCTTTAGTACACTGGAAAGATAAACTTCTTTTTCAGGACAAAGACATGAAAGTTCATGTCTTGGTCCTCCGTAAGACTGCACTGGAACAACATTCTCAAATAAACATTCCAAACCAATAGATATCCTCAACCTGAAAGAACTAACTTTTGGGGTTCTGTAAAATGGAGCAACAAATGCAGAATTTCTAACCTCTCCAGAGCCTTCAAAAAGGTTCGAATCTAGATAGACATAATGTGGCGAAGCAACATCATCCATGCTCATACTCAACCACAACTTGTTCTCTCTGGCGATATTATGGAGAGTGATCTCACACTCTATACCAACTGGTAGTCCCGAAACGAAAGGAAGAGGGTGTTCAGAATCATTATTGGGAATGCTTAGTTCTGCCCGTAAATGTCTGATTGTCCCACAACATACAAATTTCTTCAGGGAGAAGAATTTAAGACACCTATGAAACTCCAATGGACTCTGGGAAGCTCCATTGATGGAGGTGCCACTTTCAGATAACAATTTCCTAAGTTCAACTACGAACGTGGATGAGCCGGCGGAGCTCTCTTTAAGGAGAGATTCTACATGTGAAAATATTGCAATCAACCTCTTTGATGTAAGAATACGACAGCAAATTTCAACTTTACACAGCCTGAGGGCACAAGTCACTAACATTAGCTCCAAGACATTCAATTCCTCTTCTATAGGAAACCCTATAAACTGATTTTTTAATTCTTTAACCCTCCCATCAAGCTTTGCCAGTTTATGGTCCAATTCTCCCATTACACGAGAACAAAGCCATTTCTCTGGGAGGAAATGTTCCCAAACTTTTGCAAGGCACTTTATTATTCGAAGATATTGCAATGTAAACGCCAAGGCATCAGTAGATCCCAAAAATTCAAATGTCATTGTTGCCAGCTCCTCCTTCCAACACCTGCATTGGTAACACCACGTTAAAAAAGACAATGAAGATAAAATTTCACATGCATACATGTAAATTTAACCACCAAAACATAAGCAAATGTCATATAGCAATAGTTAAAAGATTGCAGCACAAGCATCTTAGATTTAAGGCCCTCAAACAAATGGTAGTTACCATGAACTTGCCAGACTCCTCACATTCTGAGTGCATGTTGAATATGTGCGTATAAATGCGCACACACACATATGTATGTGCATTAATTGAGAGATGAGTTAATGCAATAGAACCGTAACTGCAAACCTACACACACATCTGCGATATTTTACACCCGACATATACATTGAGATATAGGACAGAAGCTAAATTGCATTAGAGGCAAAAAGGCACAAATTTGAATGAAGCTACATTACCTCAAGATCCTAAGCACTTCATTTGTAAAACCAGACTGTATCAGGGACCAGAGATCTGGGACCTCCCCAAGTATGTAATTTGCAAACTTTATGATTTCATCACACACCGGTTGTCTTTCTACCTGAGAATTGACTATATCTTTTAGCTCCCTCAGGAAATGGGACTGAATTTCAGAATCTACATCTCTTGTCTGTGATGTCTCAACAGGACCTATCACCTCATTGCTGGCATAATACTGATAATCACCTTGAACTAAAGGCAACTGTTGCTCTCCTTCACCATGGTTAATATTTGTGGCAAAACAACCAATAGATCTGCTTTTATCAGATAGGTAGGCCAAAAGGGCATCCCTATCCATAACATCAATAAAAGCAGAATAAATCCTCCCCAGGAACGTAACAGCATAAGAAAACAAAACTGGAGGTATAGTGCCTACATTTACATGTGAGAGTGAGGCAGAGACACAAAGGATTAAAAGTGCAGCCACTCTCGCACTACTGAATTCTGAGTTGCCTTCAAAAGCTGATTCTACCTGAAAGAAGGGCGTAGCAGAATATTAACTTAATTATCTCTGCAGAAAATTAGATTTTTAGGTGAGAAAATGGGAGATAAAATTCATTCATCTTGACTCATTGAATACAATCAACTTTGAGGAAACTACAGGAAAAAGGTATCATTGTTTCTCCCCTCCATGAGGTTGTATTGTTCTGGTACTTTACATATTAGATATTGAGTTCGTGACAGACTGAAAACCTTCCTCCCATTTGTTGCCACTAGAAAGCAAAATAGTAGGACAGGAAATTAACCCCCAACTATCATGTACAAGCACAACAGACATTGTATCAGTTAATAATTGATAAATATATATTATATTAAACATCAATCAACATATTTTGGATAGAACAAATAAAATTTAATTTTCAATTATATTGAAAAGAGTAAAACATGGCAATGGATTTCTCAAGTAACACCATTTCTATTATAAGAGGAGGGGCTACAGATACGAAAGCAAGCAACAGCATTAACCAAGATGTAATACCAAAATCATACCCCAAAAGACAATTCAATATTTAGGCATCTCTTATACGCTTAAGATATAAAATACAAGTACTGTAAGATTAAATTGTAGGCAGTAGGTACAGCTGCTTTCTAATACCCAAGCTTCCAAGGAAGTCACTCTAACTAAGGACTGTCAACAAAGTTTAGTTTCATGTTTGCAGCAAATGCACAAAATGTTCATGAAGGTCCTGAAAATGTTACATGATTATCATAAACTGAACAAGCTCACCTCTTCAAAAACTTCCTTGGTAACAAAGCCTACAAACTTCTTGTGATTTCGGCCAATATGAGAGAAAGCAGAAAATACATCAGCTTCATCCTGGAAAGAGAATATGTAGATGTTACTCAAACCAAAAATAAGTAATAGTTCAAGAAATGCTAAAAATTGGTAGTTTTATATATTTTGGATTGTTGATTGAACTATTAGAAAGATTAAGAAGCATGTAATCCATGTGGCAGAAGCACGATGGATAAAATGAGGAAGTAATGTGCTATGATCGTAGGATATTGAAGTCAAAATAAGCATTTATGAGAGAGTAAATACACAATAATGATGGGCTGTGAAGGCATATGCAAAGAATGAATGCAGTGAAGATGAGGCCATCACCAATCAGGAAAACGGGTGGCAAAATGAAAAACCAAATTATCCCATCTACCTTCGATTGAGGACATGATAAATTGCCTAAGATGTTCAAATTGCACATAGCAGGAAAAGTAGTCAAGGCTATATATTGCCTGGACTATAAACTAAAATCATGCAGTTGTCAAGGTTAGGGTTTTCCCTTCTGTTTTCTTAGACTTTTTGATTCAAGGATTCTGGCAGCCAAATGTGAGTGAGAGAGACTGTGTTGGAGTTGAGAATCGAGATGAGTCATATAAGATTAAAAGAAAAAAATAGAGGTAAGTGGGCCTTGAACAAGACAGTACAAGAATCCCAAAAAAATGACCAGGGAAAGGATGAAAGTAAATTTTCATAAGCATTGCAATCAGTCGCATCTCCAAAAGTTCAAATTTCAGTGTAAAATCTCACAAGTCCACCTTAAGAATAAAAATGATAAAATTGGAAAATAATTAGAAGTAAACCTGTGGGTAAGTACACAAACTATCTAGAAGACCATCAATAGATGATTTGAACAACATGAGACTGCTCAGCTTCACTAGTTTAAGTATTTTCCTTGCAGCATATCTCACTTCCCTACTGTTGTCAACTAGAACACCAAGAAACTGCAAAAACATTGAATGAAACATAATCAGGATATTAACTAAAGAATTGCCAAGCAGATAAAAGGTAATGCCAACAATATGCCAGAAAAAGAAATTTTCAACTAATTGCTAATGTAGATTTATTGGCAAGGATTAAGGATGTTTAAAAAATTCACTCAGAGAAAGACAACCCTTATCAGTATTGGTTCCCAGTAAAATCTCCAAATTCAAATCATGCTAATCACTAGCTTTCTCTTTGAAAAAGCTTCATCATAAAGCTCAAAGTTAACAGCCATCTAAGACATAAGATTTGGTCAAAGAGTAAATGTGCACGACTCTGGTAATTTATTGTGTTACTGGAAAGGTGATACAGTTCCCTAGGAGTTGATTTGATCAACAATATCATCAAGCACTACCTCAGTTCTGATCAATCTTCAGGACCCAAAAATGCAATTTTTCAACCCCTAGTAAACTAGTTCTTTGGTTCATCCTACAAAACTAATTTAATAAAAAAAAATTACATTAAAAAAAAAAACTTCAATTTGACACCCACCAAACTACTATAATTCTAGCAATAAAACCTCCACATTGCAAGAGAAGCAATGCTTCCTAACCTGTCCTATCCTACAAGAACAAGGCACAACTTTCTGTTTTGAAAATACATAGATTGTACTCGTTAAGTCTCCATAGAGCTATAGGAAGCAGGTTTCCTAATATGTCCAAGAATTGTGAGACAGAGACCCATCTTTCTGTTTTGAGCCAAGAGATTGTCTACACCAAAAATATGTAATTATATACTGGATATTCAGCCCAAGTATCAATCAAGGATGAAAAACATACCATGTGCAAATGTTTTTCCTGAACCTTCAGACAGCCACTAATTGCCATATGATGCATAGTTTTTAAAGCTTGTAATCGAACAACCACTGTCTCATCATTCAACACATCCACTAAAAAGTTCAAAGCTTCATGAGCAAACTCAGCAGAGAGGATTGCAAGTCTTTGCAAGGACTGGCATGCAGACTTTCGCACCTTCAAGTTAAACAGAAATTCTTTCAATTTCAGATCAAATGTGGAAAAAGCCTTAAACTATTACCAGATAATTAGGCCAATTGTCAGATCAAGTTCTCAAAACAAGAAGCACTATGATGACTAACTTCTTCACTTAATTTAGACAAAAGACCTTTTTCCTCAAAGATACATCATACATCTTATTATTATAGTAAAATGCACAAGAGGCACTAATGTTTGTGAAAAGCTACCTCAAAGAATTCATCTTCAAGTCCATGCACTAGTGCACCAGCAACACTAGCTGCCAACATTTTGAATTGCTCAGTTGTACTCTGACCAAAGACTTCCCTTTTCTTTACCACCTCCAAGACTCTCTTTGACAAGGTTTGCAAAAGAAAATCCTCAGATACTATTTCCATCTTTCCTAGGGCATTAAAAGCTTCAACCCTGACCTCCATGCTCATATCTCTTGCCATAGAACAGAGCTGCATGAACATAAGTACATGTAATACCAAGACAATCAGCTGACAACTTTCAGGAATGCTTGGAAACTGAAACAGAATAACACTCACAAAAAGACAGTGGCAGAAGGGGAAAGTTCTCCATTCAATTGGAGCATGACAAGGCTGATGGGTTCCTAATAAATTTCCTAGACAAAATTTGACTACACCAAATTAGTTCAATGACTTTAAAGTGTACAGATCCAATAATTTAAGGTAAAAATATAATTTTTGTGTGCTTTAGAGAGAGAAAAAGACATATTGTGCAATAATACTAGAACATATTATATTATACATATCAAGAGTTTATTACAAAAACTAAGAATGTTACTTGTCAGAGACACCATAATTTAACTTGCATCTACAAGAAAGCATCTGATACATGTAACAAAAAACACACTAGTATTCAAATCATTCACACCCATTACATGCATCTATGCCTTATATATACTAATAGGGATACACTTAAGATCTTCTAACAGATAATGGCCTAACTAACTAACCAATTCCAACTAACTACCACTAACTGCCATATAACAATACTCCCCCCTTGAAAATGATCCTCGTCCTGAAAATTCAGAAATTTATAAAAAATCATGAATGGTCATTTGCCCAGTTTTTCAATGGCCAGAAGCAATTCTTTAGCTACTCTTGCCCCAAATGCCCAGCTTATTGATGGTCATTTGGATTGGGCCTGTAATTCTTCTACCACAGGTATTTCCAATGAATTGGATAGGTCCTTTTCTATAATGAATTTTTCCCAATCTGCAGGACTCTTGGCCCATTTGTCCATAATAAAAAGACCCAATTGTTGCTTCTGTGTAAAGTGCCATCACTGGTGTAACCACCTTGAGGTCCAAATCTAACCCATGTGTCTCCCAAAGACTATTCTTACTCCACCTAATAAAGAAGCCATGTTCTGCAGAGAGACCCAGTTTCCTATCTGTCAAGGCTCTGCTTGAACCTTGCCTTATTGTCTTCTCCACTAGTGTAGCTGCACCAACTGCCCAATTATCATCTGCAACCAGATCAACATTGAAGGGTATGCAAGCCTCTACAGCGGTTGCACCAAGATTATGGACTCTCCTTCATCACTGGTCATTGCAACAAGAACTTTACTCTGCAGTTTAAGGCTAACCAATTCCTTCAATCCGATCTTATCAAGTATATTTATACATTCAATCCCCTCAATGGCACCCATTCCTTCAACCACTTCTTCCTCCAAATCAACACCCATCAACATAATCTTGCCCATCACCAAGAAAAAGTTCCTCTGTAATTCCGATTTAACCTTAACAATATCGTAACTCTTCACTAGCATAGCTATCATGACATAACATAGAGGATGCTTCACTTGATCATATGAGTCAACAACCTTAAGATTCCAAGACAAAACCTCACCCAGCTCAACAAAAAAAAATCCATCAAAACAAAATATGAAATTTGTGAAAATCCAAGGCTAATAGGGAGGAGATAGTATCAGTGGTCCTGGTTCAAAGCTCACCTTACCCACAACTCCATTCAAGAGGCTCTAAAGGTTTGGGTTCGAAGGTGGCCAAAGAATGCTTTTGAAGTTGTGATGTTGTTCTACTGGCAATCATCAGACAGAGTCAATGCCATGGCCAATTTTGTTTCTCTTGTAACTAAAGCAAAGCTCAGGTTGAGGCGAGAGAGGAAATCTTAGCGGATGCATCAGCATGCTCAAGGGTGGAGGAAAGAGAAACAAAGAAATGGAGGAGATTGATTGGCCAAACTTGTGGATTTGGCCAAGTGCTTCTCGTTTGTAGTTGTCTTCATCATTGTCAACACCTTCATATCCATTTCTTCCTTTTTGTTTTTGGAAAATTCAAGCATCTTCTAGCTATTTTCTTGATTCAATATGTTTTGTGATTCAGATTGTTCTTGACTCACATCATCTTCATATTTCTTTACTTTGTTGTAGTTGTTCTCTTCATCATTGCAATTGGAAAGCTCTTGCATTTTGTCAATCATTGGATATGGAGGTAATTGAGCTTGGTCTCCTTCTTTTGAGATTGCCATAGATAGAGAACGTTTCTCTTCTTGAACTTCCATGGCCAAAGGTTCTTCATATAAGATGGCCTACATCTAACTCTTATTTGC
This sequence comes from Erythrophleum fordii, assembly GCA_032878935.1. Classification (NCBI taxonomy): domain Eukaryota; kingdom Viridiplantae; phylum Streptophyta; class Magnoliopsida; order Fabales; family Fabaceae; genus Erythrophleum; species Erythrophleum fordii. Next base: position 4,277,810 of record JAVQMF010000048.1, on the reverse strand, counting down.
TATCGTTATTTTGGAGATGGAGATGCTTGCTTTCACCTTCTTCAATTCCTCCTTCGTTTGCATCAAGAGGCTTTTCATTCTAGCAACATCTATTTCTATCACCTTCATCTTGTGCTCGCATTTGCTAACCCATAACTCTTCTTCCATTCCGTAGGAGCAAAACCGCTCTAATAGCAATTGATACATGGTAACAAAAAAACAAACACTAGTATTTAAATCATTCATACCCTTTACATGCATCTATCTTTATTTATACTAATAGGGATACACTTAGGATCTCCTACCAGACTAACAGCCTAACAAACTAACCAATTCCAATTAACTACTACGTAACAGCATCAGAAATCAGTTGCAGCATCTTGCGTTTCAAAATTGAGGGTGAATTTAAAGAATAATCAGAAAACATTACAATTAAATTTAAGTCCTTTATCACAATTGTGACCCAGGTGCTCTACAATCTAGATAAATAAATGCAGATGCAAACACCAACCCCCCCCCCCCCAAAAAAAAAATTTAAGAAATTAAGAGAAAAACATTTGAAATACCTTTCTTATTCCTCCAATCTTGGAGAGAGCATCAAATTTTGTTAAACTTAGCCAATTTTCATGTGCCATTTTCTACAGGCCCATAAATCAAGGAAGGGATTATTATCGTTTTGAGATTCATGAAGGACAGAAAATGAATCAATAAGATTAAAAGGCAATTTTGAGAATCCAGGTTTTGTCAAGAAGGGGAAAGAATCAAGGATAAGGAATCATCACAATATTGAATCGCAGCTTTAACATTAAACAGTAATGAGATTGGGATACAAAGTCCATAAACAATGCATAGCCCATAGAATAAGAAAATACCTTGGCAAATACTTCATTGGACCAATAGCTTTTCATGCCTGCATTGGAAGCTGCTAACATTAGCCCCCATGAAGCAACCTGAAATTACAAAATAGATGCCATACTAGATAAGAACTTGAGTTACAGTACAATTGCCAGCAGTGCAAAATCTGTTAATAAGTAGCTGGAAGACTAAATATTATTCATTTAGCATAAATGAGCTTCTTGAGGATACAATACCCTGTAGCTTCAAAATATGAGCATTTAATCATTCCACAACAAAATTGAAAACCACTGGAAAGTCATATTCTCAGTGAAGCACACAATGGGAAGAAGAGCACTAAGTTATGGTATCTTACAACACAAATTGCAGATGACCTCACGCAATCTTCCATATCACCCAGAAGCTGAACCGCACAGCGATAACACCCTTCCACCAAACTAGAGTCTTCAAAGATACCATGCTTACTCAAATCAACAAGTCCAACCAGAGAAGCTTTTCTCACATAAGGATAAGGATCCTTTGTGAACCCCAGAAACACAGTAAACAATACAGACGGCCGAATTTGAAAGCGCCCAGCATTGTTCAGCAACCATAACCGTGCAGACACAGAGGGGCAAAAACAGAGAGAAACAAACAACCCATCATCAAGCTCATCCCTATTCAAACACAGCGCTGGAACATGTTCTGAGATGGAAGCCAGTGCTTGAAGTGAGTCAACAGCAAGGCGGGTGGATTGGGCAGAGAGAAGAAAGTGAGAACGGACAGAGTGGAAGACAAGGTGAGAAAGGGAAGAATGGTGGAAGGCGAGATGGGTGAGGAGGTTGAGAGTGTAATGAAGAATGACTTTGTCGGGACTCACTTGGAGTGACCGAATTAGGGTTTGAAGAATGGAAGTTATGGTGGGTTGTGGAGTTGAAGGGTTGATGATGAGGGATCTCATGGAAGCCAAGGTGAAAAGAGAGAGAGATTCTTCTTCATTTTGGAGAGCGTGGTGGTGTGGGTCCATTGTTTGAAGTTCCAAACTAACTGAAAACTCACATTCACAGCGAACTCCAATTCCCGTTTTATTCCTCCAAAAGTTCAAATCAGGTTGTTTTGCAGGTTGGAGCATCCATCACAGCAGTTTATTGATTTTTTGAAATACATCATTTTCCAAGCCCCCTCCGAGTAAGAACACTAGAATGGTGCACATGCTATGTACAGGTATTTTCTGATTAATGTTTAGCATATGGTAAGTGTGGGGGGAAAAAATGAAACTCTTTCATAGAAGTTCAATACACAAATCATCATTAATGTCAATAATGAAATTTCTCAAAAAATGCATTTTTTAAAGGTGCGAACACATAGCATCACTAGTATAAGAAATTAAACTGATAAGCCAACAAATGAACAAATAATAGCATACCCCAACTTAGATATATGTGAGCCTAACTAATTATTAAGAAAACAATATAGTGTAAGCTATTTTCTGCATATTTAAAAGGGATAAATATTATTATAATTTATAAGGTCATACTCAATCTCTGAAAAACAATAAAGATGTGCCTCTTTATGCAATAATACTGAAATAGGTACTGGCAGACTAATATGTTTGCTGGTCTACAAATTCATTTTCTTAGCTCTTAGAGAGCATAAAAAGACACATCTCCAACAATAATGAGTCTAAAGAATAAAAGCATCTTCAAATTAAAGCAAGAGAGCATAAAGAGACACATCTCCAATAACAATGAGTCTAACGAGTAAAACCACTTTCAAAATAAAGCACGTTTCATGCAAGTTCCAATCAAACCCAAAAACCCACCTTTGCATTTTGTTCCTATCAAAATCTAACAATAGAAAGATCATAAATTCATAACACAAGTTAATCAAGCCATACCTGCGCAAGTCAACAAAAACTGAACAACATCATTTTATATGGCAACTTCAAGAAAATGCAATAGCTAGTAATGCTCTTTCACAAGTATTTACCAATCAAAGAATAAACTACAAACAATTCTCAAAGACTAACACATCTAAATGTATCACCTGTTTAAGATTTTTCTCTTTTTCCTTTTTTAACATTCCAAGGCAACTTATGTTCCTTTAATATTATGAAACATATAATGGTAAGAGATGAATCAAACAGTGACGTACAAAATTTCAGGAAGAAAGATCTCACTTAATCCTATTGATAATAAATCTAAAATTTTGCATATACAGTTAGTTTATGTACAAAAAAACTTCATACCTTAGAGCTCTCTAATTATATCTTTAATTTTAAATCTTCACCAGAAAAGTAACATCATTATAGTTTCATATTCAATATATTAATTTGTCCTCTTTCTCATTCACTCCCAAGCACAAAAGAATGACAAACTCACTATGAAGTTATTAACTATGCTGAACATAACAACGTTGTTAAGACTCAGAATTACAAGTAATTACTTTACCTTATTTATGGAATATACAAAATTTCTAACAAGCCAAAAATACTTTCAAATGCTTTAGGTTAGTACAAGGTTGGACCTTTGCACACAAAAAATATAAGCAATATTTACATTCACAGCCTTTAAAATTTTCTTCTAGATAATTTAAGTCATGTTTCTTGTAGTGAAAATTACTTATTTTTCATATAGACACAACATAATCATTATAGTCAAATGAATTCTTAAAAAACAACCTAACATCTAGCTAGCACTTCCTAATGGACATATCCTCTTGGTGATCTAATTAATGATAAGGGCACTACCTTAACACTTATTAGCAAACAAAGAAGATTAGTCTTACGTGAATCAAAACCAAGCGAAATTTGCATTTATAAATAATTAGTCCTTAATTTTAAGTCCTTAGACTCTCTCAAATAATTTGTCAAATAGTCGGTGTGCATGCCTTAGGCACTACCATCCGAATACACACTAGCATCTAGACCCTACTTACAAAAAGAAACATTTACATGCTAGAGTTTAAGCCCTAAGTGTTAGGATATAAAAAATAATACAGGGGGCACGGTAATCATTTTCTGTTGTATTAAGGACATATATGGTATTTTGTAATATTCTGTTACTTCTTTCGTGTAAGGTTTGCATGGCACGCGTGAGTCATGTGTATTAAGCTTCCTCTGTGAAGCCATATTCATCATCGAAATAATGAACTCTTGAGCCTTCTCTTCATTTCCTTCTTCTTCTTCACTCTTCCTCTGTTCTTCAATCCTTCTTAATTCTCTTCTTAGCACTGGTATTAGAGCCATTCGTTCCCATGGCCAAGGGGACCAGATCTTAGACTTCAGTTCGCGAGTTAGAAGAACATCTTCGTACCGAGTTCGATCTTTAGTTTTCTCAATTGGAAACACAAGTGGCCATTCTTCCTGATCTACAAACTCAACTTCATAATCTGCAGAATGTGATGCATCGCCTGTCTCTCCAATTGGTGGATCTCAATGTTCCTCATGATCGAGGACGAGAAGCACAGCAAAACAACGACTATTAGTTGCCCACCCGTTCGACGAAATTGGATTTTCCCCGTTTCTCTACTTCTGATGTGGAGGCTTGGATTGCTAAATGTGAATGGTTTTTTTTTTGCTTGATGGTACACCAGAGGCTTAAAAAACAGTACTAGCTAGCATTGCTTTGGATGATGCTGCTTATAAGTGGTTCTTGCATTTTAAACATAATCGTAATGGGGTCGTTCCATGGGCCGTTTTTGTTGATGCTTTACGTGTTCGTTATGGACCATTATATGATGATCCAATAGAAGAATTGATGCATCTTCGGCAATAGGGCTGTCTAGTAAATTATCAAACTGACTTTGACAGCTAGGTATTCCATTTGGATCTGACAGAAACTCAAAAACTTAGTTGTTTCATCGATGGATTGAAACCGGAACTTGCATCTAACGTCAAGGTGTTGCATCCTCAAACATTGCTTGAGGCCATTAAGTTGGCACGTTTGCAAGAGTCTAATCTCAACTCCTTACATAAGCATACTATGAATCTTTTTCAAGAAAAATCTAAGTTGCCGAATTATGATTCTAAGAAGTTACCTATAACTTCTTCGAATGCTGTGGTGCCTAGTTCTGCTAAGGGAATATTGGGTAAACCCAACCTTGTCTTCAAACACAAATTGAGTTCAGAGGAATTAGAAGAATACCGAACTAAGAACCTCTGCTATTACTATCGAGCTAAATACTTTTCAGGCCATGTATGTTCTCAACAAAAGAAATATCAACTATTTCTTATGGAAAATTGTGATGAATCTGATGTTGCTCTTGACATTAAAATTTTGTTGATGGAAGGGTCAAGTAGCACTACTTCTGAAGAGGATATTTCTAATCTTATTATTTCCCTTAATGCTATGACACGAACTACTACTCCTAATACTATTCGAGTGTTGGGGCACATTGGGAAGCAGAATTTTCACATTCTGGTGTATACAGGCAGTACACACAACTTTCTTGACTCAACTTTAGCAAAGGAGTTACATCTCCTTGTTTAAAACATACGACCTGTATCAGTTTTGGTAGCTGATGGAAACAAATTACTAGGTACTGCCAAATGCGATGATTTTAAATGGTTGACTCAAGGCATTGAATTCTGTGCCAATGTCATTTTATTGCCACTTGCAAGCTATGACATGGTTTTGGATATGCAATGGTTAAGTAAGATGCAGGCCATATTGGATTGTGCAAATTTATCTGTTTATTGCGTTTGGAAGGGACAAACAGTTCAATTGATTGCTCATGATGCTACTCAAAACTCTATCGTTAACGATACTAAAATGCTTAAGTTGTTGCAGGAAATAGCAGATCCTCTAGCTTATCAGTTAATTCCTTATTCAGAACCTACTTCCTGTCACACCATTGTAGTGCATGACTCGCCTAATGTTCCTACGGGTATACAAATTTTGTTGAATGAATTCAGATCCCTTTTTGATGAACCATTTAACTTACCTCCAAATAGAGGTGCTCATGACCATCAGATCATTCTCAAAGAGGGAACCCAGCCTATTAACTTACATCCTTATCGTTACCCTTCTTTACAAAAAGATGTGATCGATGGGTTGATTAAAGATATGTTGGACCAATGCATTATTCAGCATAGCTCATCCCCTTTCGCATCTCCAGTGGTTTTAGTTAAAAAGAAAGACGGGAGTTGGCGTATATGTGTAGATTATAGAGCTCTCAATAAAGCCACTATTCGCAATTGCTTTCCTATACCATTGATCGAGACCTCTTGGATGAATTAGGTAATGCTCAGATTTTTAGCAAACTGGACCTTAGAGCCGGATATCATCAGATTCGTATACATCCTGAAGATGTGCATAAAACGACATTCCAAACACATGCAGGTCATTATGAATACTTGGTGATGCCCTTCGGTCTCACCAATGCACCATTGACATTTTAGGGCATTATGAATTATATATTTGCTGACATGCTACGAAAATATGTTTTAGTTTTTTTCGATGATATCTTGGTTTACAGCACTGACTTTGCTTCTCATGTGGGTCATCTTCGTTCAGTGTTTTCTATTTTGCGGCACCATAACTTTTTTGTCAAGTAGAGCAAATATGTTTCTGCTACTCATACCATAGAATACCTGGGTCATATCATTTCAAATGGTACTGTAGCTGCATAGCCTTCTAAGCTTCAAGTAGTTGCTAACTGGCCAGTACCTAGGATTATAAAGGAATTTCATGGTATTTTGGGTCTTTCAAGATACTACCGTAGGTATTATTGACCGACCCTTTACAGACTTATTAAAAAAGGATAATTTTGGTTAAAGCCCAGAAGCTGAACGTGCTTTTGTGGCTTTTAAAGCAGCTTTGGTTGAAGCTCCAGTGCTAGCTCTACCCAACCTTCAACAACCTTTTATAATTGAAACAAATGTTTCTCATATCGGTATTGGTGCTATCTTTTCTCAGGACAATCACCCTATAGCATATGTCAGCAAGATCTTATCATCAGGAAATTAACTTCTCTCAGTTTATGACAAAGAGCTACTTGCTATTGTACATGCAGTGTCTAAATGGCATGCTTACTTGAACATTCAGCCGTATACTTGGATTAACAAGTTAATGGGCCTTCAATTTGAAATCAAATATCGTCGGGGTGTTGAAAATGGTGCGGTTGATGCTCTATCTCGTGCCACTCGTGGAGAGTTATTATAATTAAGCCTTTCCTCTGTTTCTACAGAACTTTGGGACTTAATTCTACAGCAATATCATATTGATCCTACCTTAAGGCAAGTTGTTGATGAGGTACAAAAGGATCCTACATCTCACCCCAAATATAAATGGCATAACCATATTTTGATTCGAAAGAATCGCATAGTTATTGGTCCTATGCTAGGGTCTCTTAAACATCTTATTTTGCAATGATTACCGTGCCCCCTGTATTATTTTTTATCTCCCCTGTATTATTTCTTCAACACAGATACATGAAAGGTAGGGTGAACTTTGCAGTGAGGAGGAAGTGTTAATGTATAAGCAACCATTCCAACATGAGCTTTTATCTGATAAGGGCCATAGAAACGAGGCGCCAACTTCTCTGGAGGGCGTTGAGCCATTGAAAGCTGTCGATGAGGTTACAGCTTTAAAAATACCCAATCTCTTACTTGAAACTATCGCTCAGTGTGATGACGATCAGCATATTGTTTCATTCTATTGACAACAACTGCGAGATTAACCTTAAGACGCTCTAGCATTGCTTCACAAGCGAAAAAAGAACGGTCAATAGAGTTCATGGCAGACTCGTGTGGCAAGTAAAGGAGTTGCAATGGTGGAAATTGACCATACATGACTTCAAATGGGGTTGTGCCTGTAGAAGTATGAAAGGTGGTGTTATACCACCACTCCGCAAGAGGAATCCACTTAGCCCAATCCTTAGGTGCTTGCCAACAGAAGCAGCGAAGATAATGTTCTAAGCAGCGATTAAGTACCTCACTTTGGCGAAGAAGAAATTCTTACCAGAATTTATTGGTAAAAAGAGGATCACGATTACTGATTATGTTAGTAGGAGCACCATGAAGTTTAAAAATATGATCAAGAAAAAGCTGAGCCAAGTCTACAGCCGAGAAGGGATGTGATAATGCAAGAAAGTGGGTATATTTACTGAAACAATCAACAATGACCTACACAGTATCCTTACTGTGAGACTTAGGAAGATGACCTATGAAGTCCATAGCAATACTCTACCATACACCTTGAGGAATGGGTAAAGGTTGCAAGAGACCAAGATAAGCCACTATTTCATAATTGCAGCGAAGGCACGCTTCACAACTCTGCAAATACTTCTTTATATTGCAAAGCATGCCTTTCCAATGAAACAAAGCTCTTACCCTATGATAAGTAGCCTTCACGCCTGAATGACCTCTTTGAGGACCTAAATGTAACCATTGCAAAATAAGGTGTTTAAGAGACCCTAGCATAGGACCAATAACTATGCAATTCTTTCGAAGTAAAATCTGGTTATGCCATTTATATTTGGGGTGAGATGTAGGATCCTTTTGTACCTCATCAACAACTTGCCTTAAGGTAGGATCAGTATGATATTGCAGCAGAATTAAATCCCAAAGTTCTGTAGAAATAGAGGAAAGGCTAAATTGTAACAACTCTCTATGAGTGGCACGAGAGATAGCATCAGCCGCACCATTTTTAACACCCCGACGATATTTGATTTCAAATTGAAGGCCCATTAACTTGTTAATCCAAGTGTACTGTGAGGGAGTTAATAAAAGTTGCTCTAATAAGAACTTAAGGCTACTTTAGTGAACAGCTGAATGTTCAAGTAAGCATGCCATTTAGACACTGCATGTACAATAGCAAGTAGCTCTTTGTCATAAATTGAGAGAAGTTAATTTCCTGATGATAAGATCTTGCTGACATATGCTATAGGGTGATTGTCCTGAGAAAAGATAGCACCAATACCGATATGAGAAACATTTGTTTCAATTATAAAAGGTTGTTGAAGGTTGGGTAGAGCCAGCACTGAAGCTTCAACCAAAGCTGCTTTAAAAGCCACAAAAGCACGTTCAGCTTCTGGGCTTTAACCAAAATTATCCTTTTTTAATAAGTCTGTAAAGGGTCGGTCAATAATACCATAAGAATGTATAAACCTACGGTAGTATCTTGAAAGACCCAAAATACCATGAAATTCCTTTATAGTCCTAGGTACTGGCCAGTCAGCAACTACTTGAAGCTTAGAAGGCTGTGCAGCTACAGTACCATTTGAAATGATATGACCCAGGTATTCTATGGTATGAGTGGCAGAAACATATTTGCTCTGCTTGACAAAAAAGTTATGGTGCCGCAAAATAGAAAACACTGAACGAAGATGACCCACATGAGAAGCAAAGTCAGTGCTGTAAACCAAGATATCATCGAAAAAAACTAAAACATATTTTCGTAGCATGTCAGCAAATATATAATTCATAATGCCCTGAAATGTCGATGGTGCATTGGTGAGACCGAAAGGCATCACCAAGTATTCATAATGACCTGTATGTGTTTGGAATGTCATTTTATGCACATCTTCAGGATGTATACGAATCTGATGATATCCAGCTCTAAGGTCCAGTTTGCTGAAAATCTGAGCATTACCTAATTCATCCAAGAGGTCTCGATCAATGGTATAGGAAAGCAATTGCGAATAGTGGCTTTATTGAGAGCTCTATAATCTACACATATACGCCAACTCCCGTCTTTCTTTTTAACTAAAACCACTGGAGATGCGAAAGGGGATGAGCTATGCTGAATAATGCCTTGGTCTAACATATCTTTAATCAACCCATCGATGACATCTTTTTGTAAAGAAGGGTAACGATAAGGATGTAAGTTAATAGGTTGGGTTCCCTCTTTGAGAATGATCTGGTGGTCATGAGCACCTCTACTTGGAGGTAAGTTAAGTGGTTCATCAAAAAGGGATCTGAATTCATTCAACAAAATTTGTATACCCGTAGGAACATTAGGCGAGTCATGCACTACAATGGTGTGACAGGAAGCAGGTTCTGAATAAGGAATTAACTGATAAACTAGAGGATCTTTTATTTCCTGCAACAACTTAAGCATTTTAGTATCGTTAACGATAGAGTTCTGAGTAGCATCATGAGCAATCAATTGAACTATTTGTCCCTTCCAAACACAATAAACAGACAAATTCGCACAATCCAATATTGCTTGCATCTTACTTAACCATTGCATACCCAAAACCATGTCACAGCTTGCAAGTGGCAATAAAATGACATTGGCATAGAATTCAATGCCTTGAGTCAACCACTTAAAATCATCGCATTTGGCAGTACCTAGTAATTTGTTTCCATCAGCTACCGAAACTGATATAGGTCATATGTTTTGAACAAGGAGATGCAACTCCTTTGCTAAAGTTGAGTCAAGAAAGTTATGTGTACTGCCTGTATCTATCAGAATATGAAAATTCTGCTTCCCAATGCGCCCCAACACTCGAATAGTATTAGGAGTAATAGTTCACGTCATAGCATTAAGGGAAATAATAGGATTAGAAACATCCTCTTCAGAAGTAGTGTTACTTGACCCTTCCATCAGTGGAATTTTAACATCAAGAGCAACATCAGATTCATCACAATTTTCCATAAGGAATAGTTGATATTTCTTTTGTTGAGAACATACATGGCCTAAAGAGTATTTAGCTCGACAGTAATAGCAGAGGTTCTTAGTTCGACATTCTTCTAATTCCTCTGGACTCAATTTGTGTTTGAAGTCAAGGTTAGGTTTACCCAATATTCCCTTAGCAGAACTAGGCACCACAACATTCAAAGAAGTTATAGGTAATTTCTTAGAATCATAATTCTACAACTTAGATTTTTCTTGAAAAAGATTCATAGTATGTTGATGCAAGGAGTTGAGATTAGACTCTTGCAAACTTGCCAACTTAATGGCTTCAAGCAATGTCTGAGGACGCAATACCTTGACGTTAGATGCAAGTTTCGGTTTCAATCCACTGATGAAGCAACTAAGTTTTTGAGTTTCTGTCAGATCCAAACGGCATACCAAGCTGTCAAAGTCAGTTTGATAATCTGCTAGACAGCCTTGTTGCCGAAGATGCATCAATTCTTCCATTGGATCATCATATAATGGTCCATAACGAACACGTAAAGCATCAACAAAAGCGGCCCATGGAATGACCCCATTACGGCTACGTTCAAAATGCAAGAACCACTTATAAGCAGCATCATCCAAAGCAATGCTAGCTAGTACTATTTTTCGAGCCTCTAGTGTACCATCAAGAAAAAAAAATCGTTCACATTTAGCTATCCAAGCCTCCACATCAGATACTGGTTTATTTTGCAGCTTTTGTAACTAATATATTATGTAAAAACCCGTGTGATCCGTGTTTTATAAACAGCTTTTGTGACTAATATATTATATAAAAACCCGTGTGATTTGTGTTTTATAAACAGTACAACCCTTATGAATTATGACATTATTGATATTGTACATGAATAATGTATGTTTGTATATTTATTATTTACTCTTTTTTTTTAAATTTTTTTTTTGTGAGACTCACAAATCATTTTTTTAATTTTTTTTGCATCTTGCAGGGCAAGACCTAATTTTAATAATTTCTGATGGTGAAAGTTCTGTTTCTGGCTACCCAAAAAAAACATAATCATTGCTTTCAGAACTATAAGCAGTCAACGACGCTCATTTTAATTTGAACGTGACCATGAACTAACAATATTTGATTAGAAGTAGACTAACAAAGAAGGTTAGGTTTATCCCTAAACATTCACAAATAATTATCTAGATCCACACAAAAAAGAAAAAGCGCAATCACAACTTATTATATATATTTATATTTATATATTGCATAATGTGCTGTGAGTTCATTCTAAGATTATCAATATTATGGAATAGAATTCAATCCCAGAGAATTAATTTGCCAATAAGACGCACAACCACAACTTGCATACAAGGCCGGCCCATAGCTGAACGCTAGAAAGCCCAATTGTATGCATATATTTATGGTGTCAAATTAATTTCTTAGCTTTTAATTTTTATGATATTTGTTTTTTAACTTTAATGTTCTGTAATAAATTTCTAACTATTTTTAGTGTTCTGAAGTAATTTTTTAGCTTTTTCCTAGTATTATAACATAATCTTTGATAAGGATAACAAAAAAAAGATAAATATAACACAAGTTGAAAGTTAAGGAATCAAATTAAAATTAATTAATTAATTAAAGAATCAAAATAACTTTTAAACTACAAAATTATTAATGCAATGATGTGAAAAAAAGAAAAGGATGGGATCCATGGGAGTTTGGTAAGCATTAAAACACCAAAGATGGATCTGTCCAACCATTACCTTCCATTCAAAGGGGAAAAGATTAAAAGGAATAAAGGAGAAGAAACAATGCAATGTGAAAGGGATGGAGATCCTTTGCACTGAAATTTCAAAAATGCCTCCACAGTATCACTCTGTGAGTAGGAAGAGAGTTTCTAATATATATATATATATATATATATATATATATATATATATATAATATATATATATATATATATATATATATATATATATATATATCTTTGAAATACAACTGTAAAGATACTTTAGAAAATCTCAGCTGTAGAAATCCCCATCCATGTGAAAGCCAGGAGGACACAGAGAATATGTAATAGACATGAAAGTGCAATTTGCAGATGATTGGCTTATATTGCTATCAAGTTGTGAAAAGTGGGGATATTAAATGGATTATTTAGTATACAGAAAATAAAAAATAGTAATTTTGTGGATAAAACATATATTTTATATCTTTACTTTTTAAAAATAATAAAAAATAATTATTATAAAAATGTAATACATATTACTTAAAATTTTCATCTTTCTTTTCATTTTTCATTGTCAAAAAAGCAAAAGCACCTAAACTAATTGTACTCCTTAACCTTTTTTTTTAATATTCAAAAATGTTTTGCAGGCCATGGCACTTTGGTACTAGTTAGGCGGGCAGTGGTGGAATTTGTAAGCCGTATCTTTCAAACAATATTTCTGACGGGATTTATGTAATATATAAAAGTAATATTAGTATTATAACTGCGGAATGGTTTGGTATAATGTTAGTTTATAATTTTTATGTTAAATATTAAAGTATAAAATACAAAGTTATAAGATATAAGATATTTGAGATTTTTATATTTAATATGATAATTAAAAAATTGTCATAAAAATATATAATTAACTTTAAAATCCCCAGCTTGTCATGCATGTTTACCCCTCTGCAACTAAGTTTCAGAAAAAGTTGCCTCTTTTAATGTTTTAAAAATAAGATCCATTATTAAACTAGTAAGATAAGTGATTTATAATTCACTAGTTCAATTATCATTAAATTAAATACAAATAATATAAATATATTTTTAAATTCATGTAATGTAAATTATAAAATAAAATATATTTATAGTAAATAAATAAATATTATTAGTGAGTTTTTTAAAATATTAAATATAAGTTTTTAACAAATTTAAAACCTATAAAATTTTAAATTAGTATAAAGGTATAAATTAAGAACCGAGAGAAATTAAGTTTATTTTTCTAAATTTATTACAAAATTTCACCAATCCCAACAATTTTATAAAACACTACTTTATATTAGGTAAATTACTTTCTCTTAAGTGAAGATTTAATTACATACTTCGCCTTTGTATTATGAAAAATTACACCACTCTCTCACGTAACCAAAAGATACTCAATAATGTGCTAAACTCTTTAGGGCCAAAACGCTTTCAAAAACAATATTTTTTAAAAATATATATATTTTATTAAAAATTGTATTTCTTAAAATTCCATGTCATTTATTTTGTGTAAACAAATAATAATTTTAATTATTTGAAAATTTTATTAGAATTGTAACTGTGTTTACGTTGATTATATTATTGTTGAAATTAAACATTATTAATTAATGTTTTATAACTAGTTAGATTCTTTAAAAATGCCCTATGAATTTTTTATTTTGGTTTTAATAACTTTTTTTATTAAATGATTTTAAATTTTATTAAATGTGAAAAAGTGGTTATTTAATTGAGGATATTTTGTTCATAATGGACTTAGTTGTAGCATATCTTTTGATTTTAAGAAGAGCCACATAATTTTTCATAATAAAAAAAAGAGTCATAATTAAGTCATCTCTCTTAAAATTAATGGAGAGTAATTTACTCATAGGTTTTTTTTTTTAATAATAATAGAAAACAAACATGAATCTAGGTTGTTAAATATTATTAAATGCATGTAGGCATTGCAGAGGGTATGCTTTTAGAATCACTAGAGAAGAGATTTAGTTTCAATTAACAGATAAGCTGTCTGTTTAAAAAATGAAATTCCTACATTTTACATATATAAAAAATTAGGTAATATATATGGTAATCAATGAAATCACAATCTATAAATCATTAAAGAATAATATATATTCATTTCTTAGATATCAAAATTAGCATGTAAAATCTGAATTCTGCATGAAACTATATTAATAATTCTAAAATAGAATGATTTTTGATGTCGACGCTGTTAGTATATGCAAATTTATATGCTTTTCGTACTCTAGGTTAAGTGTATGATGGTGGTCTTTAATTCATATATATGCTCTAATTGATGGTTGCAAATTGCAAGGTAATGAGACGTTGATCTACATCTGAATTCAATGTATATTTTAGAGTTAAGAACAAATATGTTTAAGATATACAGAAATAAGTTAAAAGAGAACCAAAAAAAAAAAGATAAGAGAGGGGTTTAAAATTATGATAATTCTTTGTTTAGTCATTCGAATATGTTTAAAAATAAATAAAAGTATATTAGAGAATCAATAGAGATAAACGCAAATGAATTATTATAAAATTTTTAAGAAAATAACTATTAATAAAGTGATTAATTATAATAATTTATTTGTAATAAGCTAATAGGCAAGTTATCATAAAATAATACAATAACAATAGCGCACTATCTATACTATTATATATACATTTGGGACCTTTGCTTTCTTTGGTCTCCCAAAGTAATATAAAAAAATAATTTTTTTTTAAACATGTAGATATAAATTATTATCAAAGAAGAAAACGTCAAAAATATGAAAGATTTAACTTCCCACAACTTCTTTTTATATTATTTTTAAAATTTGAAAAAAAATTATAATTTAATTTTATATTTTTAAAATATTAAAATTTAATTAAAAAAATATTTACATACACTTTAGTACGTCTCTAATTCATCCTTCTAAACTCTTGCACCAAAAATAAAAAATTATCCTTCTAGACCTTCATTTTTGGTCCATTCTTACTCCAAAAAAAAAAATAACAAGAAAGAAAATTTTCCTGCCTCCCTATAATGGCATAATTAAAAAAAGAAAAGAAAAGAAAATCAAATGATATTGCAATGTAAATGCTAAATGCAATAAACATGAATTTGGAAATATGAACATCTTTATTGCAACTTTGCATGAGTTTCTTTAATGAGGCTGATGTTTTTCTAACCTCATTCCCAACACGCAGAAACGGAAGAATAAATAAAATTGACTTGTGTTATGTTTGGTGGCATTAAATTGGCCAAATAAAAGGGGGACCAGAGTGGGAATCCAACCTCATCTATGTTTGGTTTAAAGACCTAGACTCTTCATTCCCCCCGTCGAGGGAGACTCAATCACATATTTGTGGGGTTTGGATTCTTGTAATAAATAAATTATTGTATAAAATATAATAAGAAAGAGATAAAAAAAATGTATAAAAAATAATAATAAATCTCATACACACTTTTATAATCTTGTATAACTCGTTCTCTTACTTATAACTACACGAGGGAAAAGTGGCCAAAAAGTGGACAAAAATGTCATGACAATATGATGTCTGATTGATTTTGTCGTGCGTTTCTTATTGGCTTGTGTATGCAATGAAATAAAATATCATTGAAAATGAGGGGGAAGAAGGACCAAAATAATATTTTAAAGGAAAAATCTCATGTAATTTTTTGCATTTTTGTAATTAGATTTTTTAATTAAAATATGATAATATATTATTTTTAATTAAACTATACAATTGCTATAAAATATCAAAAATTATATATTTATTATATTTTAATTAAAAACTTAATAACAAAGATATAAGAAACTGTATCTAATTTAATCATAATTTAAATAAAAATAAAAATTTTTTATTATTAGTAATTTTAAAAAATTTCAATTGAAAAATTAAAATCAAATATTTTAATTTTTTTCTATTGTTGATAATTTAAGAAATAATTTTCAAAAGTAAATAATTAAAAATGAATATTTTAGATTAGTTAAAGGTTTTTTTTAATAAATGGCCTTTAATATATATTTTTTTGGCCTTAGGAATACTATGTTCATTTATTTAGTTTTCTTTTATATTTTTGCATTATTTTCAAATAACCAAACATACAAATTAAATGATATTCTCATATCTTTCTATATCATACCAAATATAATTATGAATTATAAAATTTTATTTCATCAAGACACATTACCATTCCCAATTTCATTTCTATTCTTATAAAAATCATTTCCATCTACCAAACTTAGTATTATAGTTTTATACTTTTTATTTTTTCACATTTTTACTTGTGTCTAGATCTTTCGTGCATAATAGAGATATATACGTTGTTAGTAACAAATTTTAGTCATTCAAATTAAATTTAAATAGCTTAAATTTTATATTTATTATTTTATTATTTTTTAATATTAATTATTATTTTTTAAGTTGATAATTATAAAATTATTTTTATTTTACATTCTATATCCTTTAGAATAAAAAAATTGTGAAATCTAGATTATGTAAATTTAATTTCAACAACTCAAAATTACTATGCGTCTAGCATCCTTTGGCTGTGCGAGGATCTGATTTGATCTTTACCTCTTTATTACTGTAACAAAGCATAATTAAATAGATTAATTAATGGTAGGTCTTGGTTTATTGGATGCGTATATTCCAGTTACTGTTCCTCTTGCGGCTCCCTTATCCTCCATTAACGATAACTGAAGTGCATGATTACTCTATAATGCAGTACGCAATCAATTTGGTTTAAAAATAGATTATACATTTTATCACTTTCAGTTTGATTTTTATTTTATAATATTTTAAAAAAAAACCTTTAACGTAATAAACTGGTAAGCAAGTCTTTTTGCAATATGGTAAGAGATTTAGTTGGTGGGCCCCAACTTTTTTCTTCTCCTCATTCTAATTGATTTTTTGTAATATTGTAAAGGATTTATATTTTAAAAAATTTCTCTTCGAAATTAATATAAAAGAATTTTGCTCAAAAGAATTCAATTTTTCAAGAGATCAAAACTTTATGGATCACTAAAAAGGTTTTTAAATAAAATTAATAATCTCGAGAAATTGCTGAATTTATTTATTTTTGAGATTTTCATCCAACTGTAATAGTGTATTAGTGCGCTTTTACTATGCATATGTGAAATAGAACCCGACTTAGACAAAATTTTAAAATATCTTTAACCATAATATGAAAAAATATTATCAAAAGGATAAAGTTTAGAGTGTATAAGGGGGGTAACGTCTTTATTTATTAATTTGAGTATGAAACACTTTAGAAGAATCATCTTTAATATTCTATGTTGATGTGAAAAAATGCGTCTATAAAAAGAAGGATTTTAGTTCAAGACATTTCGTTTGGTAATTGTGAAAGAATATTATTAAGTTAATTTTTTGTAAAAAGATATTTTTTTATTAAAAAATTATACTAAAAACTAATTAAATTTTGTGTAATATATTAAATATTTTGAAAATTTTTTTCTTAAAAATAAAAAAAAATTATTTTGATATTTATGAATTTTATTGATCAACACAAAATTTACAGTGAAATAACTCCTTTTTAATATATAATCATCCTAGTCAACCAAAAAAATCATAAATTTTATGGTGATTATTTTATCTTAATATCCTCACAAATGTCACTTTAATGATTTCCACATCTAAAAATCATTTTGCACGAAGATGACAAAACAAGTGTATACCAATTTATCTGATGTTGCAGGGCCAATGAATTGGACTGCGTTTGGTACGAAGAGGAAAGAAATAGAGAGAAGGAAGAATTGAAAGTATGTTAGGTGGGTTATAAATAGAAAGCTTGATGTACACTGTCTTACATTTTTGGGATATTGTTCATTGTATATAAATTGGAAAAAAAGTTATTGTTTAAGATAAAAAGAGGAAGAAAAATATTATTTTATTTTAAATAAAAAAAGTATTTTATGTTAAAAAATTTTAAAATTTGAAATTATTTTAAAAAATTCAAAGATTAAAAATTTTAACTTAATGTATTAAATTGTAATTTTGCTGAGAAATTAAATTTTTTAATTTTTTGATTTTTTAGATTAATTTCAAATTTAAAGTCCTTTAGTATAAAATTATAGATATTTTTAACTATAATTTTTTTTATTTTATGATAAGTAAAAAAATTAATTTTTAAATATTTTTTGTTTAATATATTTTGCTCATTTGATAAATTTTTATTTTTATTCTTAAATTATTTTTATGTCATATTAAATATAATTTTAAATTTTAAATTTATATTCTATTCCTATTTTTATTATCTTTTTTATTTTCTTAAAAATACCAAAAATAATCTTAATGCATGTTTGGTTTAATTTTTTTTTTTTTAAATATGATTTGACCAAAATAACAAATTATTGCTTTTGCATTTTGTAAGTTGTAAACGTGATTCTCACCTCTTCCAACACTAAATCAAACGTGCACTTACACACAGAGAGATGCATGATTGGACTTTGGGGCATTCCAAGTTTGCTGGTCTCTGTTCCTCGTCATGATCATATGTTTCATGTGCTTCCTAAATAAAAGGAGAAAATGCAGTATTTTGATCCTTTTTACAAGTAAACATCATGTGATTTGAAATTCGAATAATAAATTATGTATTGTAACATATTTAAAAGAAGATTTTTTTCCATCTATCTCCTGTTAAATTTAACAGGGAGATCTTTTATACGTGCGTGCAAGGATACACGAAGTTGTGATTGACCATAATTTTAACATAGCATTTTCTTTTTTTAGACAAATTACAAGACTTCAATTATTTTTAAACAATTACAAAAAAACTTAAAAGACTACCCTCAGCAAAATTCCCCCTTAGAAACTTTCTCTAGTTCACAAAGCAGTGGAATTCCCCCCACCCCCCCTCTTTTATATCATTTTACTCTATAAATTTAGAACTCCAAAGAGACAAAAAGAATGGAGGAATGAGTTTGAATCCTCTTAATTTTTTATGAGATTACTTATTTTAGTTTAAAAAATAAACTTAGAATATGTAGAATTTATTTGAATAATAGGTATCACTTAAATATGTAAATCCACTTAAATAATAACTCTTACATATTGACAGTGTTAATTAAAAAAAAATTGAATAGATTACATTTGGAGTGACAAAGAGACGGGTTTCTAATTTCGTTTGTGTGCAATAATTGTTTGAAAATAATCGAAGTCTTGCCCCAAAAAAACGAAAAAAACTGTCGTGTTGGAATTATTGGCCAATCACAACATTCCATGTGTATATACATGCAAAGGAGATCAACTTTTAAGTTAATGGAAGATAAATGGAATGGTCTATTTTCGAATTATGGCGATTTCAAAAGACGTAACGGTCGTTTGCAAAATAGTCAAAGTACAAGGGGGAGTGTTTTTTTTTTTTTTTTGTCCTGAAATAAATTATTGGAAACAATATATTTTATCACATTTAATTATAATTTTAACATATTGATTTTAAAAAATAACAAAATAGTTTAAAGTATTTTGTTATATGTTAAAATTGATATATTAAAATTGTAATTATAATTTTAAAATAAAATAAATTTGTCTAAATTATCTGTGACATAAAAAAGCCAACGATTTTAGGTAAACTTATTTATTATAAGACTTATACATGCTTTTTGTTATGAGTTGAATTATATTATATAGAATAATATGTTATTTTAGTCTTTAATTATTCTGGTACAATCAATTTAGTCTTTAAAAATTTATTAATATCAATTTAATAAAAGTGCTCATAGAATAAGAATGAGATGATTTTAGAATAGAGATAATTATATTGTATATTAGAACAAAAGGGAGAGCGTCATATGAATTAATTGTAAAAATTTTTAAGCTATATCAACTAATAAAGGGCTTTATTTATATTTTAAGGAAAAGTCAATTAATTACCACTTCGATAAAGTTGAGATATATATATATATTTATTTATATTTTGGCTAACAACTTGTCATTGACCACGTTTTTAGGCCTTAAGAATGTGAATTTAATTGTTTTGTGTCTTTAACGATGACACTGTACTATGACTGAAGTGACATGATTACTCTATAATGCAGTACTCAGTCAATTTGGTTTAAGGATCGGTAATACATTTTATCAGTTTGAGTTTTATTTTTTTATAATATTTAAAAATAAAACCTTTAACGTAAAAAAGTGGGATACAAGTCTTTTGTAATATGATAGGAGATTTAGTTGGTAGGCCCCAACTTTTTTTCTTTTCCTCATTCTAATTGATTTTTTGTGATATTGTAAAGGATTTAAATTTAAAAAACTTTATTTTTGAAATTAATATAAAGGAATTTTGCTTAAAAGAATTCAATTTTTCAAGAGGTCAAAATTTCACGGATCACTTAAAAAGTTTTTTGTCACACCCCTTTTTCCCCAAGAGAAGGGGGTGACCAACGCGAAGAGTTTATATGAAATCTTTACCTACAGTTTAGTTTGCTGTGCCAAGATGACCTTTATGAGATCCTACCAAATAGCAGTACGCTAAATAAATCCCTACCATATTGGATATATATAATGTACTTTTTTTTAGGCACTAGCTTTTTATAGAAATTTCGGCAGAGTGTCCCCTATAAATAGGACATCCCAAATTTCTACAAACAGCCAGAGTTCAATAAAACAACAACAGAGAACTCCGCTCTTTTTAACCAGTCAACAAGCATCAACAACCAAAAAGAGGGGAGGGGAGAAACATCATCCAGAACCACTGGGCCTACCCCTAAAATACTTTACAAATAATCCTCAATTCATTACAATATATATCAACCAAAAGAAAATTAATCGAGCTCCCAGTTCCAAAAAAAGGGGCTCACTGCCACATGCCTCAGTCCTAAGATGAGGGAGGCGGATCAGGTCCAGAGGTGCTATCTGAAAAAAAAATTAAAATTTGAAAGGGTGAGATAAACTCAGTGAGCAGATAATAGATTCCAAAACTTATTCAAGAATCATAACCAATAGATTAAAGTATATATATAACTAAACTCTCACACTTCACAATTTAACAAATCTCATAAACAATCATATGAAAAGGGACCCATTTAAACCTGAGTCTCTTAGTATGATCTTCTGATGAAGGTTTACTACTAGGTTAGATAAAGTCGCGGCTACACCGTGTTGGCAGCTCCTTTTCCTGTTTCACCTAGGTGGCTACGCCTAACAGGCAGCCCCTATTATCTACCTTTCTTATTTGTAGGTTATGATTTATTCGTTCCGGGGGCGGCTACACCTCGTTAGCAGCCCTTACCCGCCTCACTCGGGTAGCTCCACCTAACGGGTAGCTCCTTCTCCACCCAGATCCTTTTACAACTCGCATCTTAATCAAATGAAGGACAACAACATACACTCATAGGCGAGACGCGCGCGCACACACACATAGACCCAAAATTCTAAGTTTCCTATACCTATATATATATATATATATATACGTCATTAGTCAACTTTATTATATATATATATATGTATATTTATATATTAACAACTCATTAGGACCAATAATGGAAATAGTAAAAAGAAAATAAACATGCAAATACAAATAAGGGTAAGATAAGAATAAATAAAATGATAAATAACCAATGGTTACTCCTTAACAACTCCTCCTTCATATTTAAGATATGGCCAAGAAAACAAGTCCATGCATACACTTACATATATATATATATATATATATATACCTACTAAGCCATGTTTTATCTCACTCAGGGCAATTTCGAGCAATAAGTAACAGTAGCAAGATTTATGGTGATAGTAAGGGCTTTGAAATCTATTATTTACTCACTGACAGTGCCCTATATTAGCCCGGTCCTTGTTCTTCTTTGAAAAGGCCAGGTCCCTTTTTCTGTCAAAGCTCCGAAAATTCCCTGAGAACACCCAACTTACCAAATTGTTATACAGACCCAGAAATGATTCTTAAATAGGTACCACAGTTAATCACAATTATCTAAATAACTCCTCTGATCATCCATACAATGCCCCTTATCTTATCCATTTTCTTTGGATTCTAATTCATCATTTGGATTCTCAGATCACTTAAAAGAAATAAAAACTGAAAGTTTACACAAGATTGCATAACTAGGAAGCCTAATTGAAGATTCCCCCTTTTTAGCCCTTCATTTCGGCCAAGCCAAAATCTGAATATATATCAACCCTATTAGCAACTCGTTGATCTTGGGAGAGGCCGAAAAATGAAAAGTAAGGGAGGAAATTTAATGGTTTCAGCATTAAAGAGGAATGAAAGCATAAATAATCCAGAACCAATGCTCACCGGGACCCTTGAAATGCTACGGCTCCTTCGCAAATCAGCAAGCTTGAGGCAGCAATGGAACGAAGCTAAAGAAGTCTACACCACGCTGGAGGAGGCTTCGTGGAAGAATCGAAGGAAGCAGCAACTCCAACGAAGCAAAAACCCAGCCAGCTCGAAGGGAATGAAGGCCAGCAGATTGGGGGAAATATCCAGGTAGCTCCAGCGACGGAATAGCAAGGGATTTACCGGACAGCTTCCATCGACGCCGGGGAGGTGATTAGTTCACGGGAAAAGGGAGCTGGAGGAGGAAATTTTGCGAGCTGGACGAGGGAGAAGGAGGGAACAGCGACGAGGGAGCTAGCTCGAAGGGACCTGTGAAACGCCGGAAATCACTTCGCCGGTGAGGAGGGAAACGCAACAGCTTTACCGGCGAGGAAACTCACAAGCTGGTGGGGGAGAAAGTGACGCGATGGAGATGAGAAACGACCACCGGAAGAGAGCAGTGATGAAGCTATCCAACGGAAGAAAAAGGAGAAGCTACGGTCAGAAGAAGGGTTGAACGAAAAAAGAAAATCTAAAAGGAAAAGAAAAGAAAATAAAATAAAATAAATAACCCCCCCTTTAATATATTTTTTTTCAGCTTTTACATTTTTTATACAAAAATAAAATTAATAATGTCAAGAAATTGTTGAATCTATTCATTTGTGAGATTTTCATCCAACTGTAATAGTGTATTATTGTGCTTTTACTATGCATGCGTGAAATAGAACCCGACCTAGACAAAATTTTAAAACATCTTTAACCAAAATATCAAAAAATATATATCAAAAGGATAAACTTTAGATTGTATAAGAGGGGCTAACATCTTTATTTATTAATTTGAGTATAAAACACCTTAGAAGAATCATCTTTAATACACCACGTTGATGTGAAAAAATGCTTCTATAAAAAGAAGGATTTTACTTCAGGACATTTCGTTTAGTAATTGTGAAAGAATATTATTAAGTTAATTTTTTGTAAAAAGATACTGTTTTATTTAAAAAATTGTACTAGAAACTAATCACATTTTGTATAATTAATTGCATGTGTAATGGATTAAATATTTTGATAATTTTTTCTCAAAGATAAAAAACTATTTTGATATTTATGAATTTTATTGATCAACGCTAAATTTACACTGAAATAACTTATTTTTAATATATCATCATCCAAAAAATCATAAATTTTATAGTGAGTATTTTATTGTAAGAAGATATCTATATATATATATATATATATATATATATATAAGGGTGCATTTGTTTGGATACTTTCACAATAGTTATCGTTTAATTTGTTTTCTCTCAAAGTCATAATTAATGCAAGATTATTAAAATTTGATAAATGAATTAGTGTTTATTGAAAAATATATCTTAGTATCCTCACAAATGTCACTTTAATGATTTCAACATCTAAAAATCATTTTGCACGAAGATGACAAAACAAGTGCATACAAATTTATCTGATGTTGCTGGGCCAATGAATTGGACTGCGTTTGGTACGATGAGGAAAGAAATAGAGAGAAGGAAGATTTGAAAGTATGTTAGGTATGTTATAAATTATAAAAGAAACATTTGATATCTTCTGTCTCATATTTTTGTGAGATTATTTATTCTATTTAAATGGGTAAAAAGTTATTGTTTAAGATAAAAAGAGAAAAAAAATGATTTTATCATAAATGACAGTAATAATTTATAATAGAAGATTTTAAAATTTGATATTATTTTAAAAAATAAAAAATTCTTACTTGATATCTTGAACTGTAATTTTATTGATTAGTTAAAATTTTTTATTTTTTTAAATAATTTTAAATTTAAGATCATTTAATATAAAATTATAAATATTTTTAATTATAATTTTTTATTTTATGGTAATTAAAAAATTAATTTTTTAATATTTTTTGCTCTAGGATATTTTAATCATTTGATAACCTTATATTTTTTATTTTTATATCATACCAAATATCCTTCTCATTTTCTTAAAAATACCAAAGAGATGCATGATTGGACTTTGGGGCATTCCAGGTTTGCTGGTGTCTGTTCCTGGTCAAGATGATATTTCATGTGCTTCCTAAATAAAAAGGGAAAATGCAGTATTTTGATCTTTTTTATAAATAGACATCATATGATTTAAAATTCGAATGATAAATTTATGTATTATAAAATATTTAAAAGAGATTTTTTTTCATCTATCTCCTGTTAAATTTAACAGGGAGATCTTTTATAAATGTATGCAACGATACATGATATAAGGTGTGATTGACCAATAATTTTAACATGTATTTTCTATATATTTTTTTTGGGACAAGTTACACGACTTCAATTATATTTAAACAATTAAAAAAAACTTAAAAGATTACGCTCAGCAAAATTCCCCTTTAGAAACCTTTCTGGTCCACAAAGCAGTGGAATTTCCGCCCCCCCTCTTTCGTATCATTTTACTCTATAAATTTAGAACTCCAAAATGGAGGAATGAGTTTGAATCCCTATAAATTTTTTTGAAATTAATTATTTTATTTTTTTAAAAAAATAAAAATATGTAAGGTTTATTTGAATCATCGATGTCACTTAAATGTGTAAAACCTATTTAAATAATAATCTCTACATATATTGACAATATTAATTGTAAAAAAAAATTGAATAGATACATTTGGAGAAACAAAGATACGGCCCTAATTTTGTTTGTATGTAATAATCGTTTGAAAATAATTGAAGTCTTGCAAAAAAAAAAAAATTGTTGTGTTGGAATTATTGGCCAATCACAACATTCCATGTGTCCTTGTATATATGTGCAAAGGAGATCAGCTTTTAGGTTAATGGAAAATGAATGGAATCGTCTATCTTCGAATTATGGGGATTTCAGAAGACAACGGTTGTTTGCAAAATAGTCAAAGCACAAGGGGGTGTGTATTTTCTGTCCTAAAATAAATTATTGGAAACAATATATTTTATCACATTTAATTATAATTTTAATATATTGATTTTAGAATATAACAAGCAAGTTTAAAGTATTTTGTTATATGTTAAAATTGATATATTAAAATTGTAATTATAATTTTAAAATAAAATGATTTTTGTCTAAATTATCTATGACATAAAAAAACGAACAATTTAAGGTAAACTTGTTCATTATAAGACTTAGATATGCTTTTTGTTGTGAGTTGAATTATATTATATAGAATAATATGTTATTTTAGTCCTTAAAAATTCTATTACTAGCAATTTAGTCTTTGAAAATTTATTAATATCAATTTAGTAAAAATAGTCATAGGGTAAGAAGGAGATAGCTTAAGAAAAGGGATAATTATATTGTATTGCTTGAGAGATAAGAGTGTTACAAAAATAAGAGTATCAGAACAAGAGAAGAGTATTATATGGATGAATTGCAGAAGTTTTTAAGCTACATCAATCATGTTTTTTGTAATGCGATGAAGGGATTTATTTATACTTTAAGAGAAGATCAGTTAATTATGACTTCTTGATATATATATATATATATATATATATATATATATATATATATATATATATATATATAGTTAATAGCTCGTTATTAGCAGAGTTGTAATGTCTAGAACAACTTGTTATTTTAGTACATTACATATAACTTATTAAGACTTAGAGTCACGCAATGACTATGTTTTTAGGTTTTAATAATGTGAATTTAATTGTTTTGTGTCTTTAAGGATTTAAAGCCTGTATGGCAATCATGATGATTATTTTGTTTTTGCATATATGGTAGTATATGAAGAATCAAAGTTGAAGACCTTATTACTAAATCAATTTATGTGATTTAATGATTCCTGTTATTTCCCTTTTTAACAAAGAGCTAATTAGCACAAATCGAAAGCCAAACTACCTCAATTTTGAAGGTCAAGGCGCCCTTTAAAAAAAAACATGAGAAGGGTATTATTGAAATTTTCTTTTTGTCCAAGTACACAAAAGAATTCAAAGTTTTACGGCAAACAACTTCAAATTCAGATAATTAAATATTTTTAAATCTAAAAAATCAATATGTCGTTACTGAGGCATCAAGAAAGGTCCAACTTCCCGTATACCAAAGAAAAAAAGTCCAAATTTGATTTTTACAAATGCATATGAAAATATTTAATTTATTGAACATGTGCGTGGCAACAAGTACGGCGCAAGGAGCCTTGTGTTGCACAATCATTTCATGCTTCTT
This sequence comes from Erythrophleum fordii, assembly GCA_032878935.1. Taxonomy (NCBI): domain Eukaryota; kingdom Viridiplantae; phylum Streptophyta; class Magnoliopsida; order Fabales; family Fabaceae; genus Erythrophleum; species Erythrophleum fordii. The sequence continues at coordinate 4,251,225 of JAVQMF010000048.1, read as the reverse complement.
AGCATATTGAACACTACGATGTATCGAGTCTTGACTCTTGACCCCGTTTGTTTCGCCCAAATATATATATATATATATATATATATATATATACATATTATATTTTATAAATTATGATATTATCTTTTGAGATGCAAAATGTCAATGGCCAGAGAGAGAGAGAGAGAACTATGTTGCCGAAGAATGAATGTATTAGATTAGTAAGAGTACCAGAATCACTATATTAAGAATAACACTAGACGTAATAAATTAAAAAGATTGTTCCCTTGATAATAGGAGGCCTTATTTATACTCCTTAAGAAAAGGGAAGATAGTGAGGGAGATCAATTAAGTTGGCTCATTGTTCTACGTGGAATTATGCTATTTTGAACAACATGTCATCTTAAATTATTTGAAGTCATTTTCTTCAAAGCAACTTGTTATTTCAACATATTATATGCTATTTGATGAGAATTTAGGGTCTTGTGTTCATAAATGTTTAAGCTTTATTAATATAGATCAGGCTACTAAGTTGAATTTTAAATTCAAAATATAAAATATGAAGTATAATAAATATTTTTGTAAAAAAATACAATTAACATTCATAAAATTAAGAAAGTAAAAAATATAGGGAAGGGAGATTTTCATAAATTTTGAATGGTATATTATATTATACATCTTCACACTTTGAAAGTCATTGGATATCTTAAATATTAATGTATCACACTACAATAATTTTAAAAAAAATCAATTGTAGTCAATAGTAACTAATTTTATTTTATGGGCATTCTTTCAAAAGTGAAATTAAAAAAGAGAAAAAGAGAAGTGGGGAATTTGCTTTTCCAAGTTTCACCAACTAGAATTTGGATACTGTTGAGTAAATATTAAATATCTTTCAAATGAAGAATAATAATAAAAAAAAGAATGTATATAAAATTTATTTATTTTATTTACCTTCTTTTTTTTTTTTTCATTCTCTTTTCTTATCTAAAACACTTTTCTGTCCTTCATTGTTGGCAAAACAGTGAAAGCTTTGTTTGTTTGGCTCTATATATAGCCAAAGGTAGGGTTGCCATTTGCCATGAATTGAAGGCACTTGGGTTTCTCAGTAGTTTCAATCACCAGAAGGGAGAAGCAGAAGAGATCAACAAATTTTAAGAGCGAAACATGCCTTGCCTTTACATCTCCACCAACGTTAACTTAGACGGAATCGATACCGATCCCATCTTTTCTGAAGTTACCTCTGCTGTCTCCTCAATCATCGGAAAACCCAAAAAAGTAAGTCCCTCCTCTCTCTCTCTCTCTCTCTCTCTCTCTCTGTATTTCTCTTCCGAGATTTTGTTCAAGTTGATTTTAGATTTGAACTTAAATCTTTCAATTTTAAAGATAATTCCAGTACTGGTATATTGTGTAAGAATCGATAGAAAACCTTGATTGGGATGACATATTTATGGGGTACTTTATTAACTGATCAATCACAGATTCATTCATATTCTTTGATTATTAAATTTCTGGTATTTTGGTTGCACTCAAGTTAGTGGGCTTTGAGCTTTCTCCTGTTAGAACTTAGAATATGCTCAACAAAGTCCATCTCATCTAGAAAACCTTAATTGACGCGTAAAATTGGAATAAACTTTAAATTTGACCAGAATCTTTGGCTATATATGTGTCTGTGTGAATGTGGTGTTCAAACTTCAACGTAAGGGTTAGAAAATTGTAGACGGATGACGATGAGTCTGAATTTTTTAGAATTTTTTATTATAAAATATTTGTAAAGTTAGGAGAAAAAAAGAGGAGACAGAGAGAAATAAATCTTTTTGATAAAAAAAGAGAGAAATAAATCCTATGCACATTTTTGTATCAATTTTTTAGAACTTTACAATAATTTTATAATAAGTAATTTTAGAGGATTGTCATACGAATAAGGACGAGGATGAGCTTGAAATTTTTAGAATTTTTTATTGATTTTTTTTTGTAAAATTAAGAGAAAGAAGATAAAAAATAGAGTAGTAGATTTTATATATATATATATATTATTCTCTCTTTGAATTTTATAATAATTTTATAATACAAAATTTTAAAGTATCCTTACACAAAGAGAATTTGTGGAAGAAAGAAAGAGATGACCTTTAATAAAACCCAAGTTTCACACCTTATATATATCTCTTTTTTTCTCTCACAAGATTTTTTTATAGGAGAGGATATGACAATAATATCTTAGAGGGCATTGATAGATTGGGAATTTTAGAGAATAAATTATAAATTTATAATTAAGATTAATTAAAAATTATAAAAATATTTAATAAATAATTTTTATCTAATATATATGTCTAATAAATAATTATTTTTATTTTATACTTTTTGACTCTTTTTTAATTTAAATTTAATTCTAGTGATACGGTTTTCTCATGTTGTTGGCTAGGGAGTCACTTTAACTTTTATAATGATCTTGACTATTTTTTTTTTAATCTTAGAATAAGTTGTTATTTCTCTCACCTAATAATTGATGCCTAATGAAGTGGAAACTAGAAATGGAAAAGTTACATGAATCCTGCCTCTACAAATTGCACTTCAGGTTGAGCAGTTATGGCGAATGGACCCAGAAGACACCCCTTACCAACCATATATCCCTAATTGCTCAGGACCCTACGCTACACCACTGCCATTTGTTGCCATGTCCCAAGGAAATCTCCAATTCATTCCTCCATTTGCCCTTTGACAAAGAAAAGCTTATAGCGACACCATTGGACTCTTCTTTGAAATATTAACATAATTATTTATCATATCAATATTTTTTTTATAATAAAGAGTTTGACCCTTGTCATTCTTATTCTTCAGGGTTAAATGAAGACTAAACTAACAAGTAATTGGTCATTGATTCTTAAAAATAAGCAAATGCACTTGGCCATTGATTCTTTTGTATGAATGGAACGCTATTATTAAGAAACTAAAGGCAGATATATGTGCGCATTGTGAATTGTTACAGTTTGTGATGGTGATACTGAAGGGGTCAGTGCCTATATCATTTGAGGGTAACAAAGAACCAGCTGCTTATGCTGAGATAGTTTCCATGGGAGGCATTAACTCAGAAGTGAAGAGGAAGCTTATTGCTACCATTGGCACCATTTTGCAGTCCAAACTCTCTATCCCAAGAACCAGATTCTTTCTCAAAGTCTTTGACACAACTGCTTTTCGTAATAACTCCAAATTGTAATGATATTTTGGAACACCATCTCTCTAATATTGGAGAGGCTTCTGCAAGGAGAGAGAATAAATGAGAAGGGTAGAGCCTACACAACGAGTCCAAATTTTTTTCATGTCCAGGACTTTCTCATATAAGACTGAGAGTGATATAACAGATATAGGATTCGCATAAGTAGATTTTATTAGATCTTACTCATTGTGTCTTTTTTTTTTTTTATAAATATAAGAGCCTTTTAAATTTGAAAGAATCTGAATTATTATAGAAGTGATACTTAGTGGGTCTCATCCCTCAATCATATTACCTACAAGACTTTTTAAGTATTGGAAATAATCTTAATCCTGATATTTTTATCAATTGACAAGACTACAATATTAATAATGTACCTCAACCCAAAGGGGTTTTGATATAGGGTTAAGATTTAAATAAATTTTTTAAATATTTATTATTAAATTTCTTTCAATTAAAATATAATATATCAAAAGATTTTGTTCAACTAACAAAATTATTTATTTATTATATTTTTATTGATGAATTTAATAATCAGTATTTAAAAATTATAACTAAGTTTGTCTTTTCAATTATTGTGTCTTGTTATAATTGTTCCGAAATGTTGTCCTTGATTAGAAAAAATACATATCAACTTTTGAGTATCATATTTATAAGGGGGGTTTCAAAAGTATAAGAAGAAATACAAGCTTAAATAAAACTGAATTATAAATAGTAACTACAATACACTGGTATCTTATTTAATTAAGGGATTGTTTAGGATATAAAAAATTAGATATGAAAATGAAAATTAAAAAGAAATGTAATTTTGGGAGTGATAAATCATTCTTGTGCCTTTTTTTTTTTAAACAAGTAATAAAAAGATATAGTTATTGATGAATAATAATAATAAAGATATAATATACATTACATATGATTATAAAAATAAAACCTATTTTTAATGTGCCTACCAAACAATTCTTAAGATTAAATATTATGACACAATTTTTTTAGTACAAAAGAAAAATCTTATTTGCAACCCATTAGGTGATTTAAAACTTATTTTTCTTTGCTTATAAGCTCGGGGGAGCTTTGGGCTTTGCACCGAATTAAACCAAAAAAAGAAAAGTAAAAGAGAGGGCTTGCAGCTCAAAATAGGAAAAAAAATTGAATATATATGTTAAATTTACACTTTATTTTCCATCAAACTAAGATCTGTACTTGTTAAAAATAAATAAATATTATAATTATTAAAATTATGCTTAGTTTGTCATTGTACTAGCGAAATCATCATAATAGCCATACAACACATTCTTTCTGTTTTACAGGGTTAATGATTGCAGGAAGAATATGAATAGGGTACCATAATTTTTATCTTTAAACTCACATTTAATAGATAAATTTTTTTTAAAAAAAGGTAGGATATTTAAATCTTTAGATTTGGACTCATTTATCTAAAAGAATTTTAAAATGAATAATTTTTTTAAGTTAAGACTTATTTATATAACATTTAAAAAAAATTACACTTATTCTTTGCTGATTTATTCCAATTGGCCTCCTGATTTATTAATTCTGTTCCAATAAATTCCTCACTGTTTAAATTTAAAAACTTTAACTATAGAAAATTATTAAAATATCCTTCTTATAATTCAATTGGGTAACTTTAACCGATCCATCTGCTTCTAAGGCCTCAAATTCAAACCTGTAATTTGCATAGCTTGAATGAGCGAGTTGAGAGTTGTATAAGTCGACCTATTGGAAAGAATATGAGCGCAGACCATTGAGTCAACGGGACTGCCAAAAGTGTGTTTGAATGGACGTTGATTTCATGTTTCTCGTTTTAATACACTTTTCTGAGTTCCCCTTTGCTTCCTCCATGTCGTAAATCTTTTCGTTCTTATAACTTATATATGCAATGTTAAGAATAAAAAGAAAAAGAAAAAATAATTTTATGAATAAAAAATAATCCTTATATTTTTTTTTAAAATAATAAAAGAAGATAAAAATAATTTATTATTAATAATAATAAACATTACCCACAATGTTTCATTTTTTTCTCCCTAACCAATGACTTACTAGATGGCGGTTAGACTCGTTTTCTCTTATCAGTGTTTGATAAACTAGGCAAAAATTAAAAATATATATGCGTGTGTGTGCGTGTGTCATCTTTCTGTCGTTTTAGGTGTCGAAGGAAAAGGATCTGATGAAAATATTCAAAATAAATGTTTGGTATTATAGCTTTTAAATATGATCGCCATAGATATATTGGGGAAGATGAAGGGAAGGACAAAAGTGAAATAAATTAAATATTAAGAAGATTATTTTATATAATTAAATTTTTTTAATTTACACAGTGTGGAGTTTATTGCAACGGAAGAAATAGATTAGAGGATTGATTGTGATTTGTTTCTCTTTCAATTAGAAAGGAAATTGCAACTGGAGACAAATATCAAAGTAGATATGTATAATTTTTCCTAAAATTTATTTATATAAAATCATATCGGGGAAGAAAATTAATATCTTAAATAACTACTAATATAATTTAAAATCAATACAATGTTATTTGGCTGGTTTTTTTGTTACTCTTTTAAACAAACAATATTTATTGCATTAATAATTATTATCCAAAATACAAACAACTATTCCAAATAATTAAATCCAAACTTTAAACATTTAAAAAACTTTTTTAAACTTCAACAATCAAATGAACTCAAATCTCATCAAACAACTAAAATAAAGTAAAATAAGTAATAAAATTTTTTAAATTTCTTCATAAAAAATATTTGAATCTTGTCTTAAAAGGCTAATTTTGTAACAAGAGCTGAATATTATCCCAATTCTTCAAATTATTAGGATTATTTAAAAAAAAAGAAGGCTAACCTACTAGTTATGTGATTGGCCCACTTAAGACATGTATTAAGCGAATTGGGGTAATTTGATCTCAAAATTATATGAGTTGATAAAATTTAAATTCAACTTACTAATTTGGTAGGAAGGGTATTATACTACTTAGACTCAGATCCAAGCTCCTAAAATATTTATAAAAATTTATATACACAAAATTAAATAAATGAATCTTACAAGTAGCTATAAAATTTAAATGTTTTCCCTATTCCTATTCAGTAATACAGAGGTAGCAAAATTCTTCAAACTCCGGTTCAATTAATTTACCGGTGGTCCACCGCACGATCGCGAATGTTGGCAATGGTGGTCCTAATCCCAGAAGAAATTTCCAAGAATCCAAAAGAATGTGGTTTAAGACCAAAGCGTAGTATAATATGATATTTATGCTTGACTTGTACCAACGTGACTAGCGTGTTGATGAAGAGTGGAATACTTTGTTTGGCAATTTTCGATTAGGGCTTGACCTTGAGCAGATGAAGTATGTAAAGAATGTTTCAAGTGAAAAAGAAATAATAAAAAGAATAAAAATATATATAAGACTTAATTTCTTCTACTTATCTTTTTTTTTTTAATCACTCATTTATTTTAAAAATATTTTTATATTTTATATTTCAGAAGATTTAAACTCATAAATAAGAGGTAAGACTAAGAACCAATTTTTATCATCTTCCTGTAATAAATTTCTTGTTCTTTTTTATTTTCTTCATCAAACATTAATTATTTTGGCAAATGAATTTTTGTTCCCTTTGCATGACCTTAATGAATTTTGTTGGATTTTTAGGAAACTAAATTTAAAATGCGCCAATATATCTGAGACGAAAATTATTTTCCTCTTGATTGAAATGTGAAATTGATAATTCTCTTAAGCATTTTCTTGAGCTTTTCTATTTTTCCTCTTCAACCCAAGCTTATTTGACACAATATCAAGTGTAAATAATAATAAATAAGTACTAATTTTCGAATAGATTGAGTCAAACCTGATAATTCTACTCACTCCACTGACCTCATTGTCAAATTTTATACCGGAAGCCTTAATTGTCAAGAATGTTAAGACATTGATCGATTAAGTCACAAAAAATGATAGAAATTTAATTAAACTTAGAAACATAGCAGTTGAGTATCTGTCATTAAATTATGGATATATATATGTATATGTAATGAGTTATTACTAATTAACAGTTTAAGTATTTGATACTCACAGACTCTTTAGAAAACATTTTCATAATTTTTTTTTACCTAATCCGAATCAAGCTAGGTGGATTCATTAAGGAGGACAAATTTTTTTTTTTTTTTTTGTTTTCTCCATTCATAAGGATTAAACCTGAGACGTTGTTTGAAAAAAAATTCAGCTCCTAGCTACTCGGATCAACAAGCGTTAGTAACATTTTCATAATGTAGCAGAGCGTGTTAGTTAGCACATTTATGCATTATTGTTAAGATTATAAATTACTAACATTTAAAAATGTTGCTAGATATGTACCCTTAAATTAACAAAAAATGTGATTTGAATTGAAACAACAATCTTCCAAATGTTTGTAAATGATTCTCAAAACGTTGCTAATGTACCATAGACAGAATTTCAGAGCTGTCAATGTTTCTGAATTAATTAATATTGCTGTGGCCATTTAATTAAAGTAAGGGTCCAACTGGGACCATAGATAGACTAGTTTGTTGAAATTATCTCACGAAGACAAACTAGTAAGACGAAGAGAAAGTGGAAAAAAGCAAAGAAATAATGAATATAATGGTATTTGAACTTTAAAAAAAAAAAAATTATAAGTGGTATTAAAAAAATTATTATTGATGTGATTGAAAAAGACCTAATTATTTGGTACAATAATATCTTTAACACGGGATAGATATTACAATATTATGATGCCTAAGATTGTTATATTAAGTATCACATAGAAAAAGTATAATTAATATCTTATGAAAATTAATTAGTGAAACTAAAAAAATAAAATAAATCAGATCTCCATAAATTTTATATGATATTAAGTGTTGGCCTTCTATGTTATTTACTAAAACCAAATGAACCTTCTTATTATGTGATGTAATTTTGTATAAATTTGTTTATAGAGACTTTAACTTTGTGAGAAATTGAATTTTTTTATCATTAAATTATTTTCAACTCTGCGTATAATATTAAAAAATTACTTTATGTAAATCTCGATAAGATCTGATAACAAAAAAACTCGTCCTCTAAAGAGCTTAAACTTTTTAATAAAAAAATTTTATTTTTATCACTATCCATACAAATCTCTCAGTCATCTAATGATAAAAACTCTACTCTCGTAAGGAAAATCCGCAACAAAAAGAACAATATTGCCTCTGAAAATGTCTTTAGTCCAGTTGAAACTATTATCTTCCGAGCTTGGCCCATTTTCTGTGACCTAAAATTTTTGGGCTTAACTAAATTTTATTGGGTCGGATCTCAAAAGCAAATAAAGCGGTTCGTTTTGGTGAAGGGCATTTTGGGGAGTTCGCAAATATTTCCCTTTCCCTGCCTTCTTGATTTATACCAGAGAGAGAGAGGGACCGTTCAGATTAGAAAAATTATTCCCCCACATCCCATTAAATTATTTTTTTAATTGTAAATTTTTTAAAAGATATTATGTAAGTTTAGAAAAATTTTAAAAAAATTTAAACCGTTCAGATTAAAAAAATTATTTTCCCACATCTCATTAAATTATTTTTTTAATTGTAAATTTTTTAAAAGATATTATGTAAGTTTAGAAAAATTTTAAAAAAATTTGGACCGTTCAGATTCTGAACGGTCCAAATTTTATGGGAGAGGTAAGAGAGAGGGAGAGGCATGGGAGAGGATCTTTTTCCGAGAGAAAACGGTTCGAAAACAAAAGGGTTTTCACTTTGGGGAGTGAGCAAGAAGAGTGGGTGAGAAAATGCCTTGCCTCAACCTCTCCACCAACGTCAACCTCGACGGTGTTGACAGCTCTTCGATTCTCTCTGAAGCCACCTCCTCCGTCGCCAAGCTCATCGGCAAACCTGAGTCTGTAAGGAAACCCACCCTCTTTATTTCTCTCTTTATTCTTCTGATTCTTCTCTACTTTCTGGTTCTAGGTTTTTTTTAACTACTTGTTGTCTTTTCTTCTTTCAGTATGATTTCGGAGTTTTATTCGTGCCAAGTATGTTTAAATTCCTTAATTTGTAATGATTAGTGGGGGGAATGACCCCAGACCATTTGTGACAAGATTAAAGTTTCTTCAGTATTTGTTATCAAGTTCTTCTATAAAAACAGCACATGTAGTTATATTTTACAAGTTAGCATCGTGCTATTATCTCTTTAACAAAGGTTTCTTTACGTCTTATGCTTCTGATGAATAAACTGATAAAAATCCCTTAAGAACTGTATCTTTCTTTTTCTCCTTATCTGAAACCTGAGATTCTTGTTCAGATATCGTCATAGAGGGTTATTGGGCTTATCATTTCTTTATTATATTACGTGGGTTGGATTGTGATTTAAGTCTTGGATAATTTTGTTATAGTTGAATTGGCCTTGATGCCATTTAATTTAAATACTTACTGTTAGATCGTAAGGGAAATCAATGACATTTGAGCTTCGGAGGTAACAAGTGTCTTTCTGTTCCTCTGCTTCATGGTATGTAAGGCAAATAACATGTCACTCTTAGTTTGGCTGCAAACTTACCCACTCAGGTTTTCTGCAGTGATATGTGATTGTGTGCTAACTTGCAATGGATAGTTATGTTCATAAGTTACTTAATTTAATCTACGTCATATACTCACTATGTAATACATGAAATCTGGAAGCAAATTTGTACTGTCATTTGGTTACTTTGGGGCCATCAAGACCTTGTTTGCTAACTCTGAATGAGGTGGAAATGATTTTCTCTGTTATTTGTTTGGAAGGATGGAGTGACAGCAGTTCTTGTTTTCTGCATGCGCGTCCGAGCATCAATAAAATTGTTCTCTACTTCTCTCTGGTTTGAGTTTTTAATAGATTAATGTAGTTCCTTTGCAATGAATTTAGAGCTGACCTGGTGATAAGGTGCTATTCTCTAAGAAGGGGAACTAATGTCTAAATCAAAATGTTTTGAGCAAAATTGTTATTTCTAAGTGGCAAATTCTTTGACAAATAAGACTTCTAATGAGTTACTCTATTAGATTCCCTTAATGACCTGCTGGCCATACAACCTAAGTTGTACTATTATGCAATGTATCTAGTGATTGCTTCTCTATATCTGCCAATCTGCTTATTTGAACCCACCTGCTTCTACAGTAAATTTGAAGGATGCTTTTAGGAACCATGGTGTTGTAGATAAACAGCATTGCTTTTATCTGGCTTGATAAAATATACAATAAGTTTGATATTTCTGCTGAGCTATAATATGTTATTGCTTTGACTTGTCCTAAGGCCTTTAGATTCTGCTTTTTTTGCCCCCCTTTTGCAGTATGTGATGATTGTACTGAAAGGATCAATACCCATATCTTTTGGTGGGACTGAGCAGCCTGCAGCCTATGGTGAATTGGTGTCCATCGGTGGTCTTAACCCTGACGTGAACAAGAAACTTAGTGCTGCAATTGCATCAATTCTCGAAACCAAGTTATCTGTGCCCAAATCGCGGTTCTTCTTAAAATTCTATGACACCAAGGCAAGTGGTTAAAGTTCCAAGTTATTCCTGAAAGAAGGGCCATTGCCTTCCCCTGCACCTTTTTTCTTATTGCATTCTTCCTTTTTGTTTAGGACCATCAGAGTCAAGAATATGCACAGTGTTTGCATGCTTTACATCAGCACTAGATCATGTAAATAAATCCTTACTGTCCAACACTGTTATCATAGCTCTTGTTAGCTGTACTTAAAAATCCATCCCTTTTCCTTTAGATATTAACTCTCAACACCCCCTGGCCCTTTTCTTAATGGTATGTTTGGATGAAGAATAATGGAAGAGAAGGGAAGGTTTCGTTGGAATCTTTCTCTTGTTTGGGTTTATTAATGAGGTGAGGGAGGGTAGTTAGAGATTTTCAACTAACCTTCCACAGTCCTCTTTCCTTTGTAATTTTAAGTTCCCCTCATTTGGAGGATTCTAAAGGAGAGAATTTTCCGAACAAGGTGAAGAAAAGGAAGGAAAATTATCATTTGATTATCCCTTCCCCTTCCATTTTCTTTGGATTTCTTCCCTTTCTTTCTCCTCTCAACTCCCAAACATAACCTACATGTATACTTTTATGGCCATTTATTGTATTGTTTGCTGCAACTCGATGGTAACTGTGCTGTTCTTGTTCTGCAGGGTTCGAACTTTGGATGGAATGGGTCTACATTCTAAATTCCATTCTAATTTGGTTGTGGTACCTTGATCCTGAATGTAGTGTTTGTTCTGTTTCCAACTGCGTTTATGTCTATGGATGATGTTATATTACAAGTACTCTTTTCAGCAGGACATTGTGCTATTGTAACTTGATTAACTGATTGGAACAATGGGGATCCTTTGCTTTAAAATTCTACTTTCAGAAAAGATAGGGCCTAGATCCTTTTGTTGTTAGTGTATAATTATTCAGGTTGTTTAATAGAATGGTTGGCGTTAATTTGCTATCCTTTCCTATTGTTGGAATTATGCCCTCTAGATTAAATTGGTTACAAAGTAATGGCTGGTAATCTCTATGGTATCTGGCATCATGCCAAAGAAAGAATATCTCGGAAGAAGAGGTTGTGCCCTCATTTGTTTCTCTTGATGCTTGGGATAGGAAGACTTTGGGTATGTATAAGTAGATATTAGGAATATCAAAAGGAACAATACATGAGCGTTCTGGTAAAATTTCCCCAAATATAGAATGAATAAAATTATTGAAGGATCCTACATATAATAGTTAGGTAAAGTCACTTTTGTTTGGAAGCTACAAACAAACTAGACGTACATGAAACAGATTGAAATATTATCATGAAAAAAAATCTCAAAAAGTTAATAAACTAAAAATTTAAATCTATAAAATTGAAATTAACTACTATTGCCATTCACCTCTCTGTATTCCCAAAATATTGGGATCTCTTTCTTAAATGGAACAATAAGATCACTTATTTTTTTTTCCTCTCTTAAAAAGATGTTCAAATTATAGGATTCTTCTCTCAGAAAATATGTACTTTGTTTTTTGAAATCAAAAGATGTTTTACATTACTTTTTTAACAACAAAGGATAAGTTATATTTATTTTGACTAAAGTAATTTCATATCTATTATTTATATAATATAAACAGTGTTAAATATATATTTAATTAATATAAAATAGTTAACTTTTTAAATTTAACTAGTTTATAAATAACAATATAATTTTTAGAGTAATATTTTTTATTAAAAATATATTAATAAACATGAATATTGCTATAAATTTATAAGTATAATAAATTAAATTTATGTGAAATTTATGGTTCTCAAGAAAAAATAAGTAATATTGAAATAAAGGTTTTTAAAATATATTTTTTAATAAAAAATCAATAATTATTTTTGAGAATATTTTGATCATTTTTAATTTCATAGATGTAAATGTATATTTTTACAATGGAAGAGATGACCATGTAATTTGAAGATTTCTCTATAAGGAAAAATCAATTACCCTTATATATATAATTTTAAAAATAAAAATTAATTCTCTAAACTTCTACCTTACAACATTTTAAAATTTTTTTGGAAATGTTAGTTCACGACATTTCTTTTATCATATGAAATGCTTTCATTTGTTAAAAAAAGAATGGGCAAAATACTAAAATAAATTAAATTAGACTTAAATATAATTTTTATATATTTATTATTATATTTTTTAATCAAAATATGATTAATATATAATTTTCTAATAAAAATATGACATATGTATAGTTTAATTAGAGAACTATTCATTTATTTATAGAAATTCATACAATATCATGTTATTATTAAAAAGATGATATATTTATTATATTTTAATTAAAAAATTCTGATAATAAAAATATAAAAAAAATTGTATATAATTTTTTTTAAAACATTTTGAGTGTCAATGAAATGCCTCATCCTAATTTCAAAATTCTCAAGTGTTTGAGGATGAAAATTTGGAAGAATACATTTTTTTTTATTTTTTAAAATTAACAAAATATTTATAATTGATACGAAGTTATATATATATATATATATATAATTTGTAAAAAAAAAACAAATTAAAGAAAAAAAACCTCGAATACGTGTAGTATTGACGGTAACTGAGGCATCGAATCACTTTTCAAATACGCGTGCAATTGTAAACGACGAGTGGCGAGCCATTGATTCAGATCTGAAAACGCCAATGCGTTTGTCGGTGGTGGAAGCGTAACGACTAAGCTGAGTCCCGTAAGACGTCGTCTTCTATTTTTCCATCAATCTTCCTCTCTCTTTCCCTTGCTAGTCACAGGACAAAACCCTCCACACCTTTTCCAAATTTCCATTCGACCATCAATTTTTCATCTTCTCTCCTCGAATCCCAAATCTAGATTTTCAATCTCCATAAATCAAATTCTCCTTTTCCCCATCAAATTACGCACCTTTTTCTCTCTTCTTCGTTGATCCACAACAACCAACGATGTCTTCCTCAGCCCCGCCCGTCCTCCCCATCTCCAATTCCCAGCCCTCCGCTGTTGCCGGTGGCGCCGCCAGTGAATCTCAAGGTCCGCTGGCCACGCCCGCCTTCCGCGCCTTCATAGGCAACCTCTCCGATTCCGTCCGTAATGGTCTCGCGCAGCGCCGTCCTTGGGGTGAGCTCGTTGACCGTACGGGCTTCGCGAAACCAGAGAACTTCTCCGAAGCCACTCTTCGCATCCGCAAGAACTACTCTTACTTCCGTGTCAATTATTTTGCCATAATTGCTCTGATCCTCGCTGTTTCTCTCCTTACGAATCCGTTCTCGCTTATTGTCCTCGTGGGTTTACTCGCCTCGTGGATGTTTCTCTATCTATTCCGTCCGTCCGCTCAGCCTTTGGTCATTTTTGGTCGCACTTTCTCTGATTTCGAAACTCTGGTCCTCTTGGGTGGCCTCACCGTGTTTGTGGTCTTTCTTACCAATGTTGGATCTATTCTTGTTTCGGCTCTTATGTTGGGTGTGGCCATTGTTTGCGCTCACGGTGCCTTCAGAGTTCCCGAAGATCTCTTCTTGGATGAACAGGAGAATTCCCAAGCCCAAGGGTTTCTGTCATTCTTCCGTGGCGCTGCAACCAATGCTGCTGTTGCCTCATCTTTACCTTCGGTCACCGCACGTGTTTGAGCAGATCGTTGAATCCAGATCAAGGAGGATGGCAGGGGTAATGGTGTCTTCATTTGATCCATGGAATTTGATGTTAGGACTGGGAAGTGAAATAAATGCAGAAAAAAAATACTTCTTCTCTCTTCTATGAATATGTATTAACAAATTTTCCTATACATAGGGTGAATCACATGGGATTTGTAGGGTTCTCTGTTATTTTGTGTTGTTTTATATAGGATTTGCAACTCTTATTGATGGATCTACCAGTTTTTATTCTTCAATTGTTTTATTCATTCTGTAATTTGTTTTTTCAAAGTAGATTGTGGAAATGTTCATTTTTGTTCGATGCAATATCTAAAATTTATTTGCATGTTATTAAGTGTTAGATGTCTATGCCTCAATGCCTGTAACCCCACTTTATAGTTATATGGAAACCTAGATCGCCTAGTGGCTTTGCTGGTTGTAACTCAATTTTCTTTTTCATTGTTTATTCTGTGCTTTTATCAAACATTAGATAGATCACTTTGATTTTGATTGGTAGACTGGACATTATCAAGAAATGGTTGGGTTGTTTTTGCCCCTTGGACTCCATCACAGACTGTGTGTTGTTTGCCTCTCTTAATGTTTGTTACTCAGATCTCATAATTGAGATTGCCTACCACCGTTTTTAATTTGTGTACTGGTGGGAACTGGGAAGTAGTCAAGTAGAGAAGACATACGGTGTTTCTTCTTTTAAATCTGTATGAAGCTGCATGAGCAATTTTGGCTTTTATAGTGGTTTGTAAAGTTCGACTTGGGGTTAAAACATCCCATTGTCTCTTATATATATATATATATATATATATGGCTCTATCATGAAAAAATTGCAAGGATCTAACATCCCATTGATCTTGATATCTTAGACGTCCGGGGTTAATATACCAATATGGACTAAAAAATACCATTGCATAATTTCTTTGATAACCTTTAGGTGTCATATAAAGTATAAGAATTTTAAATAGCATGGTATTTTATACCATGGTAGTTTGGTACTGTATTTCGTGGTAGTTTGGGAGGGAATGTAATATACCAAAGAAAGTCTAAATTAGTTAGATTAATACTTTGATGGTTGCGTTATGTGGTTTTGAGTCTTATGACCTTGATATCTTGTTGGCAAATGAGCGTGTATAATTTACTTGATCTTGTTAATCGTTTATGCCTAATTAAAGTATACTAGTTAGTTGCTCACTTGTTTGCATTTGATATGTATTGTAGAACAAATAAGTTTCAGTCTGACAACCAATGGATTGAAGATCTTTATTATTTTTTTTGTCCAAAGTCCAAACAAATTTGCAGTGTCATTGAATATGGTTCTTAGTTACAAGATGTCTTGTCTTCTGATTAATATATTTAAGTTATAGGTAACTGTAATTCTAGCTTCCATTGTCATCCTTCTGTTCATGTATGACCTTTCGTGATGGCCTCCATCCATTCTATAAATTTGCTTCCCCCCCCCAAAAAAACACAAAAAAAAAACTCCTATAATAAAATTCTACGTGGTCATTGTTTTCCGTCATGGTTCAAGAAATAATGATATGTGGTTGCCATTTGCTTTGGATGGAGCTTAATTGAAGCGACTATATTCTGGTATAATGATGCATAATAATTTGTTACCATTATTATACTCATTCACTTTGCCTCTCAGCAAGTTATGGAATTGTCGTGCCTTAATATTCTGGGAACATAATGCTCAGTTGCATTATCTTGACGGATTATCGAAAATTCTTGTGTTGTGAATTCAGTTCTACAGAGTTGAAGAAGTTTTCTAGTTGTAGAAACCGTGTTTGATCTTAGCTCGGTTTGCCTAGTTGAGTTTCATGAGTTGCGTCTTTGAACTGGTCAATGGTCAGCGTCGAACTTACCTGTGGTGCAAAGCAAGTGGATATCTTAGCCAAGTAGTGTCATGTCCTAAATAACCACTATGCTGCATTGAAATTTCTTGGATGGAAGATAGCGAAGGATAATAACATGGAAAAGTTTTATTGAAATATTGTGTAGTGACAGGGAAAGTGAATAATTTTTAATTATTTTTACAAAATTTTCTTGGTTTTTTTCTCATCTATTCTGTAACTTTTTCCAATTTAAAGAAAGATTGTCTAAAGAAGGAAGAAATAAATTATTATTTAAGGAAAAGTTTTTATGTATTTTTTGTATTTTTGTTATAAGATATTTTAATTAAAATATAACAAATGTATGATTTTTTGAATAATATTAAGATAAGTATATGATTTTTATAAGTAATTGTATGACTTTCTAATTAAATTGTCTATTTGTTTTTGTAATATTGAATAATTATATATTTTTCATGTATTAATTAAAAATTTTGATAATAATAATATGAGGAGGTTTAATTTATTATTTAATTATTTATTTTCTATCTTTATCCGTTTGGTTTCTTTTTTCTCTTTCTTCTTTCATCCTCCAAAAACCTCTTTGGGATTATGAGTTGGAAGCAGAATTAATTTCTCAACTTGGTGGCAAATAGAAAGAATGAAAATGAGAATGATTTTACATCACTTTACATATCAAAATTAGTCTCTCCAATAATGAAGAGAAGGTGAAAGAATAAAATATTTCAGGATGCGCTAGCAATATTTTCTAGATTTTATTAGTTAGTGAAAATACCAATTTGGTAAGAGGTTAGTGAAAATACCAATTTGGTAAGAGGCCAAATATGTGCATTCATAATCTTACTCTTCGGTTGTTAAAGCTATAAAACTTGCTTCTTCTCGTCATCATTCATCTCTTATTGTCCCAACAAAGATAACTTGAAAATTGTACTTAAATTCTATTATCTTTAATAGAATTGATAAAGGATAAATAAATTATGTCAATAATAAATTTGTAAGTACATTAAAATTATATCATGTGTTATTTATATATTTAATCATAATTTATTTATTTTGTTTAGTTTTTATAAACTTGGTCTATTTGACAAATTTTCATCATCGTAACTTTACTCTTTTAGAGCCGTGGATATAGTTTAGAGATTAAAGCTTAACGTCATCTTGTTCTCATTAATCTCATCTATCCTGTACTCTAATTATATCATTCTTTTTCCTCATTTCCTTCATTTTCACTTCATAGGGGAATCATTCCAAATATAAACCTAAAATTTGTTCAAACATGGGGCCACTTAGGCAGTTACCGGAATTTCGTTGTGACCGAGACATCTGAATAATTTGCTAAAGTAAATTTGATTGATTGCTTTTCTTGTTCTTTTTCATTTTTTGTTTTGTCTAATAATGTAATTCACAGCTTAATGCATTATGAAAGTTTCTGGTGGGCAATCCGTGTCCTGTTGATGCCTCCTTGCTGTATACACATGATGCTTCAAGACTTGAACGCATCACCGTAAAGATACTTTCACAATTTACAGGCCCTTTTATGTCCCCTAAAGAAGATAAAGAAAAAGAAATAAAATAAAAAGCAATTCTTTTATTATGGTCAAAGTATCTTGAATCATTATCCATTCTTACTCTCAACTATTTTAAGGAGGTGTTCTTTCACATCGTTTTAATACATTTAGAATATTATCTAATTGAATTAACTCTTTTGAATATAATTTCTTTTAATTTTGGGTAAAATTTAGATGTAAATTTTAAATATTTATTATCAATTTCATTAATAAAAACATAACAAATATACCTTTTTTTTTTACATTTTAATATCATATTATTAATTCTTTTAAAAATTATTTTTTACACATTGTACTATAATTTTTTGTTAAAAAAGTATGGTAACAAACACTTTGACAAATTTTACCTAAATTTACCTAAATCTTGAACTTTAACTTTCCAGTTTTGTCCACAGAAAGTATATTACAAACTTGGTGATTTAAGGTTGTTTTGGTAATTTCAAATTGGGCCCTGGTCGTTAGCATGGGGATTGGGTCCCCTTAAGAATATGCATTATGCGAGTAGCCGTTGGAGAACCGAACCCCATCTGCTCAGAAACCGAACCGTTATATGCAGATAATGTATACAAGTAAAACTAGCCGTTGTGATCTAAGAAAAACGCGAGCTTTGACCAATTCCTTCCTCGTTCTCTCTCTCTCCGTCCCTCCAAAACCCAATAACCCCACCCTCCTCACATGCTCTCTCATCAGAATCCTTCTTTCTCTCTCTCACTCGCTTCTTCCTTTTTTACTTGCATCTTATTCATATTTCACCTGTACACTTTCTGAAACAGAGCTTTAGAGCTAAGAGGCAATAAACAGAGAGTGTTCTTTGCTTATCCATTATTGTTCCCAAACAAGAAAAACATCTTCCTTGTACATGGGAAACAATAATCGGTATGTCGAAAAGTTTCCCACAAATCCACCTTATTTACGGTTCTCCGGTACAAATAAAGTTCCTATATGTTGCTCAGTGAGACCTATTTCTCGTTTCTTCGTCTTCTTCATCCTGGTTGTTCAAGCTCTGGCATTTACATTTCAACCAGTCTTAGGAGGCCATTTGTGGGATGGGGTGATTGTAACGCAAGCAGATTATCAAGCTCTGCTAGCTATAAAGCACGAATTGATCGATTTCAAAGGAGTTCTGAGGAGCTGGAATGAAAGTGGAATTGGAGCTTGTTCTGGTGGATGGGCAGGAATCAAGTGTGTGAATGGACAGGTTATTGCAATCCAGCTTCCATGGAAGGGATTGGGCGGTCGAATTTCCGAGAAAATCGGACAACTTCGAGCTCTTAGGAAGCTGAGTCTACACGACAATGTACTAGGTGGTCCAGTCCCTTGGTCTCTTGGCTTTCTTCCTAATCTAAGAGGAATCTATCTCTTCAACAATAGGCTTTCAGGCTCTGTTCCTCCTTCCATTGGTAATAATAGCCCAATGCTTCAGTCTTTTGATATTAGCAATAATTCACTCACAGGTACAATCCCTCCTAGCTTAGCAAACTCCACTAGACTATATAGACTCAATTTGAGCTTTAACTCTCTTTCTGGTTCCATTCCTAGTAGTTTCACTGTGTCTCCTTCTTTAACTATACTTGCTCTTCAACACAACAATCTTTCTGGTGCTATCCCAGATTCTTGGGGTGGTGGAATGGGAAAAAACAGAACTTTCAAACTTCAAATCTTGACCCTCGATCACAATCTCATTTCTGGTACCATTCCTGTTTCGTTAAGTAAGATGGGTTTGCTTCAAGAGATTTCTTTGAGCCATAACCAGATTGTGGGGTCTACTCCAAGTGAGCTAGGTGGGCTTTCAGGGCTTCAAATTCTTGATCTATCAAACAATGCCATCAATGGTAGCTTTCCAGATAATTTTGACCGGTTAAGAAACCTTACTGTGCTTAACCTGAAGAACAATAAGCTTGGGGGTGAAATCCCATCAACAATTGGGAACATCTCAGGCATCACCCAGATTGATTTCTCTGAAAATAAACTTGTGGGAGAGATTCCAGATTCACTTACCAAACTTGCAAATTTGAGTTCTTTTAATGTTTCCTACAACAATCTGTCTGGCCTTGTCCCATCCCTCCTTTACAAAAGATTCAATTCTAGCTCCTTTGCTGGGAATCTTCAGCTTTGTGGGTATATCTCTTCAAAACCATGCCCTTCTTCTTCACCTCCACCTCAGAATCCTCCATCTCCGTCCCCAAAACCTTCTTTGAAACCACATCATCGTAAACTAAGCACCAAGGACATAATCCTTATAGTAGCAGGTGCTCTTCTTGTGATTCTTCTTCTACTTTGTTGCTTTTTGCTTTGTTGTTTGATCAGGAAAAGGATTGCCTCTAAAGAAAAGAATGGAAAAAAAGCCAAGACATCCACTACTGCTACTACTACGAGAAGTGTAGAAAAAGGAGGTGAAGTTGAATCAGGAGGTGAAGCAGGAGGGAAGCTAGTTCACTTTGATGGGCCATTTGTATTTACAGCTGATGATCTCTTGTGTGCCACTGCTGAGATTATGGGAAAAAGTGCTTATGGGACAGCATACAAGGCAACACTAGAGGATGGGAACCAAGTTGCTGTGAAGAGGTTGAGGGAGAAGACTACTAAAGGGCAGAAGGACTTTGAAACTGAGGTTGCCGCACTTGGCAAAATTAGACACCCAAATCTGTTGGCACTCAGAGCATACTACTTGGGACCAAAGGGAGAGAAGCTTCTTGTCTTTGATTACATGCCCAAAGGAAGTCTAGCATCATTCCTCCACGGTAAGTAGTGATTAGAAGATCTCAAGTATTTTTCATAATGTTAGCCTATATCTCTTTTTTATCTTAATAGCACTAGAAACTAAATATGAAATATCGTGATATTTAAGATTTTTATTATTTAATATGATAATTAAAAGTTGTGGTAGAAAATATGCATTAAGTATTTTAATAAAAGTTGTAAGATCCCATAGTTGTTAAGTAGAAGATCATAAGAATTTTTAGTTCAATATTATATTACATTCATCTATCTCAGATATTATGGCATAGGATAGTACTAAGATAAAATATATATATATATATATGGCATTCATAAAAATTATATAATTAGTTTTATTTATAGTAAAAAAGCTAAAATCTTGAGTTATGTGAAATTTCTATAGTTTTTGGTCTTATATCATCTACAGTAGTACCATAATCGGTGACCTAAACATAAATATTTTCAATACATCCTGACATTTAATATAGATATTTTCAATACATCATAGTAGGATGCAGATTACAATATGCCAAATATTTGTTTTACCATTATTTCTGAATTCTGATACTGATATCTTTGTGACACGTACAGCTAGAGGCCCAGAAATTGTCATAGATTGGCCAACAAGAATGACAATAGCTCTTGGAGTGACACGTGGCCTATGCTACCTCCACGCCCAAGAGAACATAGTACATGGGAATCTCACCTCTAGCAACGTACTGTTGGATGAGCAGACAAATGCCCATATCACAGACTTTGGTCTTTCAAGGCTAATGACAACATCAGCAAACACCAACATCATAGCCACTGCAGGAAGCCTTGGTTATAGTGCACCAGAGCTCACAAAGACAAAGAAACCAAACACAAAAACTGATGCCTATAGCCTTGGGGTGATCATTTTGGAGCTCTTAACTGGAAAACCACCTGGTGAACCAACCAATGGCTTGGATTTGCCTCAATGGGTGGCATCTATAGTGAAGGAAGAATGGACTAATGAAGTGTTCGATTTGGAGCTCATGAGGGATGCACCAACTATAGGTGATGAGCTGCTTAATACACTAAAATTGGCTCTTCATTGTGTGGATCCATCTCCAGCAGCTAGGCCTGAAGTTCAGCAGATTCTTCAACAATTGGAGGAGATCAAGCCAGACTTAGCTTCTGCCACTTCAGTGGATGATGGAGCTAAAGTCCCTGCAACTGAATAAACTTTAAAATGGTTCTTATTTGATTTCATGAGCAGATTTCAGTTACTTGATTTATTTATTATAGGGGAAAAAGATAGATGGTGTTTTTTGTTTCTTTTATTCTTTTATTGATTTATTTATTTTTGTTGAGTGGTATGTATATATAGAAGCCATTACTGGTTTAATTTTTATGAGCTAAAGTCCCAGAAACTGAATAAACTATATAGAATTTTTATTTGATTTCATTAGCAGATTTCAGTTACTTGATTTCTTCTATTGATTTAAAGCTACTCTCATTTCAGAAGGGTTCTAATTTAATTATAAGTTTTTTAAGTTGCTGAGATAGCAATATAATATATGCCCTTTATTATTATTATTTGAATCTTTTGTAATGGTTGTGGATATAAATTGAATTTTCAAGTAGTAGTTAATGTGAAGTTGTAAAAATTTTGATATAATATTTTGAAAAAAAAAATAAAGATTGGGCCAAAATTTAAAGAATTTCTTTCAATTCAAGGGATTGTATAATTTATTCTTCTCAACTTTAAAAGTTGATCAAAAGCCTTCAAACTTTTAGTTTCTTATAATCTAACTTTTTTATTAATTTTTTGTCCAAAATTCTAATATCATTTTGTTTTTGTAGGCCGAGTTAGAAAAAAGAGATATTCATCTTATCCTCCCAATTGGCAAAATGAGGATTTTTTTGTCATGTCATGTCCATGTAGGAAAAAATGTGAAGGGAAAGGGCAAAAAAGCCATTGTCTATCATTTGAGATAACAAGTTGGACATATTTTTATTGATTTGATAAATAGATTTTGGACAAAAAAATAACAAAAAATTATATTGCAAAAAATTGGAAGTCTAGTGTATAATGAACTCATAAAGTTGAGAAGATTAAATTATACAATTCTCTAAAAGCTTATTTGTATTTTGACTCTAAGAATAACACCTACATAACAATACATGTTGGTTTAACCTTGATTTGTACTACATAAGATAGTGAAATAAACAAAATTGTGAGGTGAGTTCAATTCCAAAAATAAGATAATGAAATAAACAAAATTGTGAGTTCAATTCCAAAAATAAAATCTTCCCTACAGTCAGGCAAAAGAAAAAGGCAGACTTCCTGATGCCAAGAGGCAACCCTTACACACTAATAAGACTCAATAATTTTTACGTTGGTAACATTGATTCAATATGGAGGCCATTCCCATCAATGTGTGTTTTTCATTCTCCCTTTCAAAATCTCTCTTTCCATAGGTCTCATGCTTTCTTTTTTTTTTTAAATTCTGCAAGCAGTGTCATCTCAGATCTGATAGCTGAGAAATTTGAATAATCAACTAATACAGAGGAGACACTGAACCAAAGAGAAAATAAGATTTCATGACTTGGGCTATAAAACTTACAATCAAATTATTCATGTATTAGAATGAACGATTGCGTACAAATTGCTTCAAATGACTCATTTCATAATGAATTTGGTTTTTTTACAGCTTAGTCTAAGCAGCAATTTTGACTCTCAATTTTTTTAAAAAAATCCAGCTATTCATTTTTCTTTATTTTGATACATTTCTTTTTCATTTTGAATAAAGCCAAATATAGAATGAAAATAATTTTTTAATTTTTATCAGATAGAAGAGTGAAAGTTGAAAAACTATCTTTATCTTTATTTTTCTCTCTTTAAAATATTAAAAAAAATAAATGACTGTGATTGAAAAAAAAAAAAATAGAGATTGACGGTTTAGATTGTTGCAATAGTGCTGCTCAAGCTAAGCAGTTGAGAATCTAGTTCTTTCAACAAAGTATTACACTGATACATGTCCAATAACAGCAAAAATCAGCCTCGAGTTACTGGGATGCAGCTTTGTCCTTCTTTTCTGAAAGGTACCTATTCAGAGCAAAACATCCATAGATACAGAGCAGAGTCATTACCATAGCCGTAAACATTAATGTGGTTTTAGGTTCATGGAAATTTTAACTTCCCAAACACTTAACAACTTATTTATAAGATGTTTAAGCGTAAAAATAACATAAGAAATATGAAATGTACATATATTTGGTTACATAGGAGACCTCGAGGTCTGAGAGTAAGAAGTGGGAAAGAAAAAAAAAAAAAGAAAGGCCAAGAGTAAGAACTAAATTCTTGACATCAAGCTTGCTTCAGTTTTAAAAATTGAGGCTAATGGCATGTGAGCTATGAACTTATTAGCAAATTTTGAATTCAAAATTAATAATTTAGATCCTTTTCTTTTTAGTATATTATTTTGTTGGAGAGAAATATCATAAAAGAGTAAAAATATTTTTTCTCTTTTTATTTATTCTCTCTTTTCTTTCTACTTTTGATTTATAATAGAATAATATCTTGCTTGCAGAATTTAGATTCAAAAATTAAGATACCAACATACCACCTATAAGAACCACAAAACTAGATGAATCAATGTCGTTTAATTTTAATCACATCTCGGCTGCTTACCCTTGACTCTTTGCCCAACGGGAGAATTGATAGAGTTGAACAGTCTCATTGGAGGCATGGCACGAAAGAAGTAGATAGTTGCGGGGTTGCACCATCCATGCAAATCTCATAAACAATAACGAATAGACACACATTACTGCACTGCCAACACAACGCAAGAAAGGAAGTTTAACTACACACTACTTGCGAAAAAAACTTCAAGTTCTCTTCAAAACATAAATCTTCAACCTCCTGTCATGTTGCCTGAAATCATTTCTGGAGGCTTTTGCATGTCCACCAACCCCTGTTAATGAAACAAATCAGACAAATTTAGTTACAAAAGCAAGCGATAAGACCTTCGTGTAGTTGATATAACATATAATAGATGCTAAAAAGACCTCCAATTCACAAAAATAAAGGATATTTTTTTGTTAGACTAAAGGCCAAATCCATTATAAGTAAGCATGTCAGATATGAGTGTTATAGAAAAATATGTTTAACATAGTTGTCAATTTGGATTCTCTGTTGCTCCAAGAGCAGCAACACACCATGTTTCCTTTTATGGGACAATCCATACTTTTCAAACAATGCGTCCTATGATTTGATTTTTGTCCTTCTAAAATGGAATTCTACTATATAGCAGAGAATCCATTTATATATATTTATGTGTCTCTTTATGATTAGTTTAATCTATCTATTTTTAGTAAATCAAGCCTATCTAAACTTTTTTCTTAAAAACATGTCACAAAAGTATAACTTACAGCAGCCACGAACCCCCAATTGGCAATAGGTCCCCAAAAATGAGTTGTTTTTGGACCAACAGGACTGTTCCAGAATGCTCGGAAAGAAGCCATATATCAATATTGCTACGTAAGAGGCTCTATTTGCCAAGATAAAAACAAGTTAGATGATTCAACACAGAATTGATAATTTGATGCATGAATAGCAATATATGCAAACTTGATTTTTTATTATAGTGGAACAAATAATCTCATACAACCTGAAAGCAACTTGATCTGTAATGTTAATCTTAGAATTGTCATTCAACTTCGGCCAAAAAATTAGATGACTAACATGGTCATCCTTCAACCAAATGATTAAACAAACATGACCGTGTAACTATCGCATTCCTCCTTATTGTTATTCCACTAATAAATAAGCAAATAAACATCTTGGTTTATTGTGTAAGTGCGAATTTCCAAAAGAGATTAAAAAATTTTTAAGTAGTTCTGGCTAGACAAACTAAGTCAATCACAAAAAGACATACAAGTATCTTTGGAATATTTTCATTTTTGATATGCTTACATATTTATTTATAATTGGTTTAATCTATCTATTTATGATAGATTAAATTTACCAAAGAGTCTCTCAAAAGGACTTCATATTAGAACTATGCCAAATTGTGCAAGTCCTCCCACTCTGCTATTATAATTTAATGACATTTAACCAGGAATCATGTCCATTTTCTACGAAGAAGTTCAACATATGCAGGCTAATTGCACATGCTTTTTCACAAAGAATGACTTCTCTTTATTTCTTTTCTTTCTTTCAGATTAAATGAAAGAAACTGTTTTGTGTACACAATGACCAGATGTGCTCCTCCAAACACAACATCACATGAAACAGCTGCACACAGCTTAAATTTACTTCATATTGTAGGAATTTAACTACATTCTCCAAAATTGAAAGTTAACAGACAGTGCCGATAAAAACAAACAAATAAACAAGCAACCCTTTTGTAATTCATCACAAGAGTCAAGAAACCTTCAACGACAGAAGTTTCCAAAAATAATTGCTTCATGTAAACTGGATACAGTTTGAGTATGCAGTACATGAGTCTATGTATGCTGACATTTACAATTTCTTTCAATTTGCTTCCTCAGAAGCAAATATATCGACACAGATACAAAATACAACACGATATAGCCACCGAGACACAACAAATATGTAATATCTAAGTGCAGTTTGAAGTGTTGAGGTGTTTGATACAAGTGATAAACATGTAGGGAACATGATACAACTCTTAAAATATCCCTGCTTCTTAGCTTGCTTCTTATGGCTGGTGAAAAGGGTAATTTACAAATATGTTAGATGTTATGAATAACCAAATTTATATCTACATATTGTATAAAGGGACAATATGGGCATGGGCTGATGAACCATTCCTGCCCTTATGGCCTATGGTGCATCAATACTTCCCAAACAGAATCATATGTCCGACACTCGTATCTAAGCAACATAACACATTTCAAATCACCTTGAAACATTATATTTTATCATGTTACTATGTCCACATCATGTTGTGTCTCATTTCTGGTATTAGTATATCAACTTATTAGCTTTTAACACATAAAAGATGAATGATATATACATACAGCACCATTAATCCGAAAAAAAAACACAGGAGACAAATTGACAGCTGTGGCTGGAAACAGAAAATTTCTGCTACAAACGTTTCAACTATACCCAGAGTTCCATTGTGTGATACACAACCTTATACAATTTGTTTGCTATTTTTCCCAACAATAAGCCACAGATTGAAGTTTAAATGTTCATTTAAGCACATGAAAGACAAGAGCTTTACCTTGTGGGCAAGATTGCAGACAGATTGTAGAGAGGTTGTAAGGCAGGTTCCTCCAGAGAAAGAGTGAATGAATCGTTTTGAATAGAAAAGGAAAAGAGGTTGGTTGAACGCGCCATCTGAGAAAAGGCTTCAAGGCCATGGATGGACTGATTGGAGACATTGTCTCTCAGATCCATCAGGGTGATTTGTGGCCCATAAAACCAATTAGGGAAGTTTCCAAAGCAAGAGAATACGCTTTTAAGGCCATGAGACGATTATAATGAAACTTTCTAGCCAAGAAATTATATAGTGAATCTACAGCACAGTTGTTTATTGCTATTAACATCATATTTGATTTTTTTAACTTATCATTAAATTACAAAAATCCTTCCTTACTTTATAATAACTAATTTTTTTCAAGGGACAAGAGTAAGAATTAAATTCTTGACATTAAAAAAAAAAGTAGGCTCAAGACATGAAAAAACACACCTTAATTTCTAACTATTGTATGTTAATAACTAACACAATAATTAATTTATTTGAATTTTGAGATAAAACTGAGATTAAATATGACAAATTCTGAATGAATAAAAATAGATAAAATTAAGCAAGTTTTAGTTGTATTTTTAAATAAATTTATTTTCACTTTTCTTACATGATACATATCATATAAATTATATATAATGAAAAAAATGTTTATGTAACGTGATGATATTAATAAACATTAAGAGAGTCCAGTAAATTATGAAAAATAAAAAGATATATCTATGTATATTAAAAAAAATCAAATTAGAGTTAAACAATAAATGTGTCTTTGTATTAAAAAAAGGGTAAATTACAACTTGGTCATAAAATCTAACTTGCCACCTTGGACATAAAATCCAACTTACATAGTAATTTTCGAAAATTATAGAAAGAAAAATTACAACAAATCCTTTCATCCTAAAGATTGAAATTGACTAGCTAAGATTATATTTAACAAGTGAGACAAGAACCTATCTATACAAAAAGAAAAAAAGAATCCCACTAAGTGAGGTAACTAAGCATAAAAATGGGAGCAAGAGTCTTGACTAAATTAACCTAGGGAGATCGACGTGGAAGAGAGGAAATAGGACCCTAAATGACACCAAGGAATCTTCTCCGGGAAACACTTAGTCATGGGAACCAAGCACAGAAAATCTCAAAGAAAGCCACGAAGGAAGTCTCACCACAACTTCTATATAAACCTACCCCACCATTACTAAGAGCTCCACATGCATACACATTCACCATATTGTCATCTGAAAGAAGAAAGAAGACAAACAACTCATTTGTGAAATGCCAAAGGTGGAAAACAACTTCTTCTAGCTTTTCGTGTAGGCTATGTAGAAATTCATACAATTCTCAGATCTAAATATGTATGAAAATAATGGATCAATTACATGATACTTTAGAACACTAGATCAAAATATTGATAAATATTACCTAATTACCCATGCTTGTATGCTTAGAATTGACGTACAATGGGCTAGGACTTTCTTTCTATTACCCACTAGATTTTTAAGAGGACATGCACACAAATTAATATTGGGGAAGGGACTTGACCTTCCTTAGGTAGTATCTTATTAGGCTTTCCAATTATGAAATTTAATAAAACCTCATAGCCTATACTTTTTAACTATTAGTTAGACTTAATTGAAACTATTATCATATGATCACATAATAAACTTTGGGCCTATAACATCTCATTA
Organism: Erythrophleum fordii; assembly: GCA_032878935.1. NCBI lineage: Eukaryota > Viridiplantae > Streptophyta > Magnoliopsida > Fabales > Fabaceae > Erythrophleum > Erythrophleum fordii. Next base: position 4,222,834 of record JAVQMF010000048.1, on the reverse strand, counting down.
AGCTATTAGCTAACCTGTATTTAAAAAACAAAAATTATACAATTAATATGATCCCATAAATAATAATTTTAACATTCTCTCCCTTGGTCCACCTTAATTATGTTTTAAAGAAATTCATTTTGTTTTGTAAATTGACTCTCAAATTGACAAAATAACAAAACTTTATGTCCATACCATTTTAAAAATGATCCTAAAATAACAATGAATATAATCTAGTTCAAAACAACCATCAATATAGGATAATGACAATTAGATGTCCTTTGTTGACATACTTTTAATTTATAGTTACACATATCAACAATTATACTGACATGGATCATAAATTTAAAAATGTGATAAAAAAATAACCCTTAAAAGTAATTGACAATGTATTATTTTTTATTGGTCTTTCGTATGATTTCCTAATGTCTTTTACACTCAATCGGCAAGAGAAATCACTTGTCTTAAAATAAGTTCATATGCCTCAAATAACTTTATCTAAAAAAATATTATATAGTGTTAATAAAAATATATAATAAAAAATACAATAGTTACACTTAAAATGGACACTATATCTTAAGATATGTTGTATTCAATTTTTGCATAAACAAAGTATCAACATAATGATAATCATCAATAAATATATCAAATAAATGCAATGATGAATCACATCAATTAGATGTAACAAAAGTCATGATATCCATAAAATCATCCAATAAATACAATATATATATATATATATATATATATATATATATATATATATATATATATATATATGTATGTAACTCCCACTAACTCATGAGACCAAAAAACCCTAACATATCTATGCATTTAATATGTCTTAAACTATATGGGTTTCACACTTTTAGTTAGGGAATCAACCTTTAGTTGGTGAAGTTACAAAATTTATTCCAAAGTTCACACCAACCCAACATATTATGATGCATACCCATCCTATAAATGAGTTAGAAATGCTCTTGTAATAGAAACATTTAGTGAAGTTGCAAATATGTGTTCTATAAAAATAGTCTAATATGATTCTGGAACTCAACGACTTTATCTCTCCATAAATATCCATGAGAGACGCATACATGTAATAGTCTAGTATTATGCCATACTTAGATTTTTAAATTTTAACCACAAATCAGCTATATTCATAGCTTTATCAAAACCACACTTTATGTAAAAACTAATTATAAGTGTCAATTTAACAACTCTAACCATCATACACAAACATCCCTAAACAAAAAGTTTGGCAACCAAAATAAACAAAATCTTTAGTAAGTTTAATATTCTTATTATTTTACAAGTACTATAAAGTTTTCTCTATAAATTTTAACAACTCACTTTAAGATTACTCAAGTATCCAAACTTGTTAACAATGTGAGTAAAATGCCAACATATATATACCTACTTGATCATAAAATAAGGCTATTAAAACAATGAAAATAATAAATCATAATTGAGAACCTTGAACATGTTAGGTTTTATTGCCTTACATATGAGAGACAAGCCAAAAACATGTCAAGTTCAATTTTAATGGATTTTTATATCCTTGCTCATACAAATGAACTATACTCCCACTCATTTAAGTAATAAAAATTCAAAAATTCAAAAAAAAATGTTTTATCATATTAAAAGACTTTAATAATTCTTAAGTAAGGTTTACCAATATACAAGATTTCAGCAACATCTTAATTTTTCTTAGTCTTACAAGTCTTTAATATATTTTAGTTAACTATCTAAAGTATGTCATCAAACAAAATGCTTATTTAAAAACTCAACCTATATAGTTCCCATTATTATGCCCAAGATATTGATGACAAAATAAAAAAAAATTAAGGAATTGACATTGACTTACTCAATACACACAAATAATTTCTTTAATTAATTTGGCTATCAATTAGATTTGAGCCTTTAATATATAAAACTATAATGCATAATGATTCTTATTGACTAAAGTTATTAAAAGAAGTTGAAATGCCTATAATTACCATAACACACTTATAACAAGTTATTGGCTTGCAAATAATGGTCATGAATTTATAGTTATTAGTTCAAAGAAAATTTTTATAAATCTTTATGAAGGAGTTACTATGGTAATAAAAATTCATATTAACGCCTCAAATAATCTCTTACTTTACATTCTCTAAATAAAATATTATTTAGATTGCTAAACTAAAATTGTAGTTGCATTCAAATGATATAAATAACATTTTTTTCGTGTGCAACAAACTTTTCTTAAATCAGGTAGTCAATTTTGGCCAAATATTATTTCAAAAATTTCTTAGTATTATTATCCAAAATTTAGATATATAACTTAAAAAGATAATGCAACATGTTGATATCATAAATTCATTGTGAATTTATGATAAAGGTACCCCATTTGATTAGTAATTTTCTTTTCATTATCTAGCAAAGTAACATGTGATCATAAATAAGTAATGCTTAAGTCATCACATCAATATGTTCATATCTACTATCTATATGGGATTTTATTTAATTGCAATTGAATCCAATTAATATCCCATAAATTGAGGAGTTTAAGGATCCCAAAAGCATTAGGAGATCTTTTATTATTGGGCTCTATGAAGGAATCTAATTAATGGTCATTACATCACAACATGACCTAAAAAATTAAAGTATTATAGCAATTTTACTCCCATTAAAAAGAGGTTTTCCATGAAATAAGATTTCCTTATATCAAATACATACAATAATAAAAAAAAGCATACATTTAATCCAATGATGTCACTAAAGTGTTCAATGTTATAAACAACTTAATAATGTGAAAAAATTTTCTAATTATTTTTCAACTTTACTTTTATAAATATGTCATGAGATTTTTCTTGTTGTATTAAAACTAGAATGCCAATTACTCTTAAGTAGGGATAAAATTAATTTCATTTATCTCTTATCATGTTTCACCAAGAAATAGGTTAAAATAATAACGATTATTGATTGTTGTATAGCAATAAAAAAAATCAAGATAAACACTTACTAAAACTATTTTTCAATATATATAATAAAAGAATGCAGAGCTTACTAGATATGAAAGTCCTCCCAACACATCCAATAATTATCTTTTTAATAATTTTAATTGAAGGTTGAAGTCTTCCCTCTGCCTTCAATTAAAATTTTTAATTTAACTTTAAAAAATATTACTCATTTAAATTAAAATATAATTTACTATATTTTATTTTAATACATTTATTAATTAAATATAATGTAAATTTATATTGGTAAGAAATAAGGAAATAATAATTACATAATAAAATGAATTTAAAGTATAATTTAATAATATGAAATAAAAGTAAAGAAATATAAAAATTGAAATAAACGAACAAAAAAAGAAAAGAGTGATTCTTAATCATCTATAATTGCTCCCTATTCTACTTTAAGACTTTCTTCTAATTTGTCATGGTCGACAATATGCTAGCTATTTTTCTTCTTCTTGTTCTTCATCTTCTTTTTTGTCATATTCTTCTTTTTCATTGGACAATTCGCTTTCGATCTGATTACAAATCGACCAAGAATTTAGGTCCTATTAAGGAGATTGAACAAGTAGGATCGATTGATTTAAGGTAAAGAAACCTTATTATGGTTGGTGAGATGACCTTTAATGTCCAAAAGAAGTATCGGCATACTTAGTATTGAATATAAATAGATTTATAAATAATGGTGTAAGTTGTACCCTATTAGATTGAATTGGCTATGTCATCGATGCGGAGAAAGATAACTCTATATAGAGAGATAGAGGTATTGATAGTGTATAATAAGAGAATGCAAAGAAATACAAACTAACATCTCTAACATTTGTGAATGGTAAAAAGAAAAAATGATTAAGACTCCCAGCATTTATGAATAGCGAAAAGAAAGAAGAGCCAACATCTCCACCATCTACGAATGGTGGAAAAGAAAAAGAATCAACACATTTGAAATTTCCTTGCATTGGGGCCATGGTATAAGACAACGATAGCAAACTTGCATTAGTATCACCAATGTTGCCACTAAACATTGATTCTATAAATGAGATAAACCTATGACCTTTTTTTTTCCTAGCTTAGCATGTGGTTCTAAAGGTTTGGATAAATCAAGTGCAAGTGAAGTAGGTTGGGATATAAGTATATCCTGATGTTTATCTTGGGCACACAGCATGGTTTGAAGATCGTTACCTGCTTCCTACCTTAATTGGTTAAAGCTAAGCGTTAGAGGGTCTGTGACAATAAGCCTACACAAAATCCTTTAATAAATTGACATGTGAAATGAAAAATCGACAGTTAAATACTTAGATAACATAAATATATATAAAAAAGGAGGAAATGTAAAGATAAAAATACCGCAAAATCTTAGGAGCCACTTATAGGATGAATCCACTATTACATATGTCTCTAATACCAACATGTGTAGTTTGACATATAATCCATAGGTCTATCCTCTAGGTCATTTTAGGCTACCACTTAAGGCCATGCACTCCATGCTGTGATAAACACCATTTATTCCCACTACCAGTCTTTGTGAACCTTTCTTCTTAATGATAGAGTATGTAACAATCTTATATCAAATGGCTTCTTTAGGATATGTTGTATCCTGCCATATTGGTTGAGAACGCAATCAACATGATATCATTTGATGATCCAGAAGCAAAGTAAAGAGATGGATGCATGTTATACATCGAGTATTACTAAGCAATACTTAAGAATTAATTAGTAGATGGTGAAAGCCAAAATTACGTATATAAAAAATTATTAATTTGTGCTATAGTGTAATGTAAACAAATAGGTAAAACTCAACCATAAACCTTATCATCTTTTATTTGATCTAGGTGTATCATATACTACCATAAAGCCTTTATAATCAACTGGGGATATTACTGGATATTCTGCCACCTGTGGGCGATGTGAGAACACATGTTAGTCTATATAACACTAACAAGTTTGGATGTACACAAAAACATTAGTTTATATGTAATGCCTAATGGTGGCCAGACAGCATAAAAATCTATCTACGAGTTTGGTTATGAGGATCTTCGTAGAGCAAAATAGAGAAATTGATCTCATGCTATAGGTGAAGTAAGGTTAAACAACTACTAATATTAACCTTATCGTAATGCATAACACTGCACATATCTCGATATAGGTAGGCTAATATCACTAAGGCCCAACTATAGTGACCAACCTCTTTAAAGTTAGTGAGTAATGATAAGTACATCAACATTACTTTATGTCTAGTCCTATCTAGCACCAAGTGCCTCTCAATCAAGCATAGGGTGTATGCTCACATGAATCATCAAATGGTATCGTCATTTACATTATCTAGTAAGCTTACAAATGTTTATGCGAGTCAAGAAAAACTCAACCTCTATCCATCTAGTGTCTTCTCTGATGATGTCACTCATTATACATAACTTGTCAATTGTAGTTTGTGCATTTAGATATTCCATCCCTTGTTCATGGTTGACCCAATTATATTGCCACATCTTATAGTGTAATTGTATACTTACCCCTAGTAAGGTGGAAGATATATGTCTCTAGTTGCCACTTCTTAATAAGAGATGACACTATTGTCGCATTAAAATCAAAATGTCCAAGTTAGGATTACAAGTATTTAACTTAACCATCCCTGCTAAACAACTTGAAAGATGTGACAAGATTGCAAGTATAACAAAGAATCATCTTTTAGTCTAAGATTGACAGCACTTTGATGAACATCTACTATAGGCTATAGAAATTGAAATATATCTCATAAGTAATTCATTCAGTTTTTTTCACATAATTTATTCAATTATAAAGCATTAGTACTTCAATTTAAATACATTTCATTAATAAATTAATTCAATTTAAATACATGTTATATGTAATTCAATTTAATAACTATGGTTGTATGGATGGCTGATGGGAAGAATAGATGATCTGATTATATCCAGTCCATCTGCACAGCCCACATCTTTGGTGGTCTCTGGGACTATTTCACCAATCCACCGTGTTTCATATTTAGGATGACTTGGGTTAATCTTTTTCATAAATTATTGAAGGGTCAAGCATTAATCAAGGTTTAATTATGCGAGTCCAATAAAACTTTATTTTTATTGGGCAAAACTAAATCTTATAGCGTTACAGATAGTCTTTAGTTAGAAGACATTATTCACGAACTTCGGGGGTCGATATAAATCATGCCACATGTTACCAAGACATGTAGATAAGGATGTTTTTACAACTAAAATTTACCATAGTCACATGTCCAATTTGTAAGGCTGACCTTTCAAATTGGCCCATACTATTTGTTTGAGGAATCATATAACTCCTCAATCTTGAACTCTGACAACCTTCTATTAAAATTGCATATCAATAAGGCAGATGCTCTTGTAACTCTTGTTGATATTTTTTGGATATCCCCAAAAAAATAATTATTTTGCCTGTATTTGTGCAAACATAGTTTGTGCTTACTCAGTCAATTATTTATTCAATCAATACATGGTAGCCTTGACCAAGCTAATTATGAGTAAGAACCTAACACTTTTAAAAAAAGTTATTTATGCATTCGGCCAAATTCATCATTATATGCCCCTGATGATGCCCATTCATGTCATATGCATGTAACCACTTGCTCTTTGGTATATCATCTCTCCAATTAGCTGCTTCTACGTGTAATAGTCATAATTGTAGCAACTGTTTATCAACTAAGTGGCACTCGTTTAAGTATTTAATATTGATGAATTTCTTCTTCAACTATTTACTTCTAAATACTTTATTCAAATTACTCGCAATATGTCATAAATAAAACATGTGATATGCATGGGTGCTTACTACCCATTTTGTGGGTTCATGATAGCCATTAATATTTGAAGATGTCGATCAGAGATTAAACAAATGCCTTGTTTATTTGGCACAACTCGCAACCTGAGGTTATTAGAAAACTATCCCCACGCCTTTTGTGTTTTCCACTTAGTAATAGTGAATGCAAAGGGTACAACTTTTCTTATTCTATCTTGTGAGCTTGTAATTAGTAATATACTCTTATGCTTTTCATATAAGAACATACCATCAACTTGGATAATCGTTTCAAATCGTTAAATGCATTAATATAAGGCTTAAAGGGCTAAAACAATCTATAAAACATGACCATTAGCTTTATATCCAACCTTGTTTATAGGCAATCCTTATTAAAAAATTCAAAATATGAATATGGATTGGAATGTTGTATGGTAGATAACCATCTTAGTATAATGGGATATAATGGCTTTAATTCTCATAAATGATTGCTTGTTACTTACTAAACCATGCCTTTTTATAAGACATAATATATCCAATGATACTAAGTACTTTCTCAATGACTTCATGTATGGAAATAGAGGGATTTTTTGTCACTATCGACACAATATGCAATAATATTATATATGAGTCTAGCTTCGAGTGATCTTACAACAACGTGGAAGATATGCATGTATATAGGCCCACATACTTTATGATTTGCTAGTCAATTTTTCCCTCTAACTAGTATGTCCTTACTTGCCAATTGAATCGAATACCATACTCCAAACAACAATCCTTAATATACTTCATTGATAATTGGTATACAATAAATGTGTGGTGCATGCACATTGAATAAAGCTTCACTACTCAGCTCACTAACTACTTATTAGAAAATTGCATGCCAACGTATATCTCTTGATCATGATTTAAATCAATTGCCTTTTCCATCTCAGACATCTCAAATTTTTTTATAGCACCCATGTTAATTTATGACAGGAAGGCCAATGTCTTATCAAAATATTGATTCAATGAAGTGGTTAGATCCCTATTAGCATCGTCACCTTTGACATCATCATCTACATACTCATTAGCATTTGGCAAAACATTATATTCATCCCTGACCTTATACTGATTCATTATATCTTCTAGTGTATTTTAGGGACTCAAAGGGTTAATATTGCATATTAATAGTATGGATAAATTCAGCTAGGATATGTGGTCAACCAGTGACATTTGTTGGGTATTGAAAGGTTAAGTCTCAAATGGGCGCACATCTCCTAAGTAAGAGTAAGTAAAAAGGCATATTTATTAGGTTTATTAATCTAACTTATAGACGAAATTCTCAATGGTCCACATGCATCATACTTTGCCATACTCTGGCCCGCATCACTAATTAAGATGTATGCATACAATTTCAATGCCCCTAGTTAGTTTAAGATGTGCTAGTTTGCTTGCCATATCAATTGGACATTTGAGTCATCTTTTAAGGTGCACGGGTAAGTACTAAATTGGATTAAATAATCGTGGATATCAATATATTAACTTAGACATAAACTATTTTGACTTAAGTTATAGCTTTTCCTTGAGTAAAGCCTTCAACTATTCAAAAAGTGATATCAAGGTTAACTCCTAATAGTTTTAGTTTATCACATACAAATGTTGCCTCCTCATTGCTGTAAAAAAAAATTTTATTTGTATAAATGCATATAATCTCCTTTTTTTTGCTTATTGTGATTCATATGTGAACACCATATTTTGTCCAGATATATTTTAAAATAATATAAAAATCAAACTAAGAAAAATAAAAATAAAAAGTAAAAAAAATAATATTAAAGAAAAATATAATAATAAATAAACAAAGAATTCAAAGTTGTCTAGATATATTTTAAAATGATATAAAAATCAAACTAAGAAAAATAAAAAAAATAATAATAATAACAAAGAAAAATATAATAATAAATAAACGAAGAATTCAAAGTTGTCCAGATATATTTTAAAATAATAAAGGTAAAAAAAATGTAATAATAAATAAATGAAGAATTCAAAGTTACATTGGTCCAAAAGAAAATAAAAAAATATAAAAACTAAAATTAATATAAAAAAAATCAAATCAAAATAAAAAATAATAAAATATATATATAAAGGCCCATTAATCCTAAAATTGGAACAAAAAGGAAATCAGCGAGGGAATAATAGAAATAAAAATGGCTAAGAAAAAAAACCCAACTCAAAATTAGGCCATAAAAAAAAAAAGAGGAACAAAAAAAAAGAATCCAACCCAACTCAGAATTGGGCCGAAAATATCCAAAAAAAAAAAGACCCAAAGAATGGATGCCCATTTGAAAGGAACTGATTAAGGAAGTATAGGCCCGTTTTAATTCAGCCCACAACTTTCGGATTCCCTTTCCCCTTTTCGCTGGCTCGTATACCCGAAAGAAAATGAAGCCAAGGGAGAGGCAAAGGAAAACCCTACCCGACTCAGAAATATCGAGGTGTCCCTCTGGTCCCCCCTGATCTTCTGATTCCCATATCCTCCAGCAGCGCACGACGCACCAGAACGTAGAAACAAAACCTAATCGTACAAGGAGGACGGAGAGGTGAGTGGAGCAGGGAATCACGAAGGATTTCGGGAGAGGGGAACAGAAGGGGACCACAAGAGGGATGCTTATAAAGATTCGTGAGAACGAGAGAGGGGGGATTTTCTTTTCGGAAGGGTTTTCTTTTTCAGATTGAAAAAAACTCGAAAGGCGCAAGAGGTTGAGGGGGAAGGAATCCTTTCGGGGGGACTTTCTCTGCGAGGGAATAGAAAAAAAGAGTCGAGAAGGAATTTTCTTTTTTTCGGAGAGACCGAGGGAGAGGTTCGGGGAGGATTTTTGTTTGGTGGAAGTTCCTTTCTCGGATTGAAGAAATTTGAGAGGCAAAAGGATTAGGGGAGTTTTTGGGTAGGAGAAAATAGTGAGTCGAGGGAGACTGAGAGAGAAAGGGGATATTTCTGCTTTGATTTGCCGGAGAGCGAGAGAGCAAAGGGGAAGGAGCTGTTGATTTCTTTTCTTTTCTAGGAAGCCAGGAAGATTCTGGGGATTTTAGTTTTGGGCCGAGAGTGAGATTCAGTGAGGAGATCGAGAGGAGAGGCTTTCTGGAGAGGTGAGAAACAAGAAACCAGAGATTCTGGGTTGATTCTCAGATTGCAGAACGAAAGAAGTACGGGAGGCACACGAGAGAGGAGAGCTAGGAGTGATCCGACAGATAACAAAACCTTTAAACTTTAGCAAAGACACCGGCCAGGTATGAATTCAGAATTTCATAAGTTGGTCGCGGATTGCTGCATGACACATTATTAGTTTCATTTGGCATTGGGTTAATTCTAGTTGGCTTCTGAGACCTAATTTGTTGATTCCTGGATTGTCGAATAATGCATTAGTGGTTGGTTTCATTTCTGGTTGGATTGCTGGGTAATATGTCGAAGGTTGTATTCAACCAAGTAGTCACAGATTGCCTTCCCTGTGCTTTCTTTTTGCCAGTTCGATTATTGTTTGTTTCTGAAGCATGTTCTATTTATTCCTGGATTGTCGAATAATGCATTGGCAGCTGATTTCATCTCTGTACATTTAACCAGTTCAACAAGTCACCTTCTGTTCAGTTATGTATCTGTGTATATATATGTTATTTATTGTTTAGATTTCATCTCTGTTCGCTGGCATAGATTTAGGATTCTTTCTTAGAGGTATAATAGTGTCAATCAGAGAATACAACCTGTTGTAGTTTAACATAGATTAGATCGATTTCGCAATTGTTCGATGATGTTTGAGAACATGTGGGGCTATTAATTTGATACTTGAAACCTGATAGAATCACACTGTTTTAGCTTTAAAATGCTTTTACTGGATTTTGTGAATTATATGGTCTGTTTGTGGACTCAGACGCGCTGCCGAAGCAATATGTAGGGAGGTTAGGTTTTCAATGCACGAGATGCCCTTCTGATTCAGTCAGAAGAAGGGAAGGATATGTTGCAATGTATCTGTAATCCGTATGCACATTTGTTTTTCAGTTTTGCATACTGTAAATACACTCAAGAATGATGTAGTGAATCTGGTTGGACACCTAGCACACATCTACAAGCCGTTATTTTGGTTTGTAAATATTTTTCATTTATTTTTCGTCAAACTTGTTACATTAGACAATGCCGTGTGGGATTTCATATCTCCTTAGGCACATAGGGATAGACCAAAAGGTCGTGTGTGGCAATAAGCCTCCTTGTGCCTGTTGGGCCTTAAACGTATGTTTAACATTTTGGGTTTCAACGGTCCTAGCAAATAATTTTTCAAAGAAAATTTTTCATGAAAAGAACGACAAAAAAAAGAAAGGAAAAAAAGAGAAAGATTAAAAAGCTTTTTCCTAAGAACAAAAATGAACCCCAAATACTTGCCTAATGTTTATTCTGCAAATGTTCGGAAATAGTGTTCTAAAGATTCAAAGACATTTTCTTTTAGAGACGTTTTTAGGAAAAAAATAAAAAATGAAAATGAAAAAAAAAACAGCAACAACAAAACAAAAACAAATGAAATGCCAAAAAATATATATAAATCGAAAATTGAAAAAGATGTTTTCAAAAAAATATATATATATATATATATATAATAAAATAATCAGAAATAAGAAAAGGGAAAATGGTAAAAAAAATAAATAATAAATAAATGAGATCATTTTAATTTTCACAAATTAAGACATATACATCAATCTTAAACTTATTTTCTTTGTAAAAATCTAAAATAGTTTTTATTTTCTCTTCTCTAAAATAAAACAAAATAAAAAAACACAAAAACACAAAAATATACAAAAAATATACAAAAAAAATTAAAAAAAAACAATAACCAAACCAAAAGGAAATAAAAATAGAAAAAACTGAAAAAGAAAAAAAGAAAAACAAAACAAGAATTAGCCAAAAACAATAAATAAAAAAAAATAAAAACAAAAACAAATAGAACTAAAGACAAAAAGAAGAAAGAAAAGGAAAAAATAATAAAATTAAAAAAAACAAAACAAAACAAAACAAAACAAAAAACAACAAAAACAAAAACAAATAGAACTAAAAAAAAAAAAAAAAAAAAAAAAAAACAACATAGAATACAATAAAAATTAACCTTAAAAAAAACAAATAGAAAAATAGAAGAAAAAAAAAACAAAACCAAAAAGAAATGAAAATAGAAAAAAAACAGGAAACAAAAAAAAAGAAAATAATAAAACCAAAAAGAAAAACCAAAAAAGAGATTAAAAATTAAAAAAAATGGAAAACAAAAAAAGTAACAACAAAAAGGAACAAACAAAAACAAAATAAGACGAAAAAAAAAGGTAATAAAAAAAATAATAAACAAAAATGAAATAAAAAAATGATAAGTATTAAAAAAAAACAGAAAACAAAAAAAAGTAACAACAAAAAGGAACAAACAAAAACAAAATAAGACGAAAAAAAAACAAACAAACAAAAAGGGTAATAAAAAAATAATAAACAAAAATGAAATGAAAAAACAAAAAAAAATGATAAGTAAGAGGAAAAATTGAAAATGCAAGAGAAATTAAATTAAATTTTCCTTTAGCAAATCAAAACATATCAATCGATTTCAAAACTTGTTTTATTTGTTAAAGGAAAAAGTAATTTCTTTTCTTTGTCTTTTCACAAAAAAAAAATAAAAAAAAAATAATAATAATAATAAAATAAAAATAAGAATACCTAAACCAAAAAAAAAATTAATTAAAAAAAATAATTAATGAAAAAAAAAAAACAACAAATACAATCCCTAGCCAAACTACGTGGACTTTGATCCCTTTTAGAGGATACGTAGGCCCTAGACTTTCATCCTAGGTCAAGTCCGCCCTTGTAAATAATTATTTTCTTTTAGTTTCATTTTATGTTATCCTACTTTTTTTTATTTCTTTTATCTTATTTTAAATCTTACTTCTTTGATTTCTTTTTTCCTTTTTACTCTTGATTTTAGTTTATTTAATTTCTTTACTATTTATTTTGCATGTGATTTGTTAGGGAGAATTAGAATAGTCTAAAAGCCATGATAATTTTGCACAACTAACTTAGGGTAACCGTTTTTAAGAACGGGTGTAGTGGGGTGCCTAACACCTTCTCCACTCACAATCGACTCCCGAATTCATTTTTTGATTCGTAGACCATTTTTCAAATTAAAAAGATTTTTTCAAAGTTTTGCCTTTTCAAAAATAAAATTTTGGTGGCGACTCCTGAACCCTATCTATTTGAACCCTATTTCTTCTTACCTTTTCCAGATTTTACTTTTTATTTGATTTCGAGTTTTAAAGGCGCCACGCGGTCGCATTTTCGGGTGTGACACATATCTTAATGTTTGTGTATAGACACATATAAAGTACTCTTATGTTCAACATAGATATATGTAATAATTGAATTTTTTATCATACAAAACATATTAATATTAAAAAATTATGATTTTATATATACACAAAGTAATATAAGTCATTAATACTATATAAAATAACACTTTAAATTTATCTACAATGTAAAAAATTAACCAACATAGAAGGCAAACTAAAAAAGACAAGTCACACAATTTTTGTAAACAACAATTAAGTGAGAATAATTAGTCAAAATAAAATTTTTTACATTAGAAGCAGAATATGGTGTAGGAACACATCTATGACATACTAAAAATATGAAAAATTTGAGCTTCACAGTACATGACTTGAATAAGATAGGCCTACATAATCTCTATCAGCAATAGTTATGTTAGAGTAATTTATCAACACAAAATTTGTCATATCAGAAGTAGAAAATATAATATAGAACCATAACTATATTTAATACTTACCACGATATAATGTTGTTGTGTTTTGTTAAAGAAAATAAAAGGGAGATGAGAGAATGCTTCCCAAAAAAAAAAAATTGTGGGAAAAGATGAGAGAAGCTATAAGAGGAGATGAGAGAAGTTGAAATTTGTGAGAAAAAATGAAAAGAAAGAATATGTGAAAGAAGTGGTGCCACTAAATGCAAAATATTGTGTTCTGCATTCAGTGGCTTAAAACTTACTAATCCTATAATTTGTGACATATGACTAACTCGAGGGTTAGTGATACTAGATGTAAAGCCAACGGCTTTGCATCCAATACATTATATTAAAAAAAAAATTGGATGCAGAGGTCCTCCCTCTATGTCCAATAATTTAAAACAAAAAAAAATATATGAACACGAAACTAATAGCTCTACATTTAGGTATTTTTAAAAAATAAAAATAAAACAAAATGTGGAGCTGGAAGCTCCGCATTCTTATTAAAAAAAAAGAGTTATATATTCTAAGAATAGGTTTATGTGATTATACATATTAAGCTCTGTGTGTGGAAGCTCCGCATTCTTATAAAAAAAAAAGTTATATATTCCAAGAATAAGTATCTGTGATTATACATATTAAGCTCTATGTGTGTGTATGTGAACGTGAAGCCAATAGCTCCGCATTGAGATGTTTTTTAAAAAATAAAAATAAAACAAAATGTGGAATTGGAAACTCTGCGTTCTTATGAAAAAAAAAAGAGTTATATATTCCAAGAATAAGTTTTTGTGATTATACATGTTAAGCTCTATGTTTGTGCGTTTGTGTCTATGTTTATGCACACACGGGCCCTCGCCCGTGCATGTATGTGTGTGCATTTAGTCTAACGTGTCATCTCTCCATTGATGTTTTAACAAATTCATTAACTATGAGAGTTATTTACAAAAAAAAATGAAAATTTGGGAGAGTTTATTGTCAAGTTTTGAATATTAATAGGTTCTTTATACATAATTGAAGGTTCATAAGGATCTTGTGCATTTTAACCTTAACAAAAATGACATCAAGTTAAATATTAGTTAATATTCAAAAGTGTTATAAATTATACTTTAGGTATAAGTTAATATTTGCACACATACATTTATTATTTTACTCTTTTTCTTATCTATTTATTTTAAATTATTTATTAATTTTAAGAGATTGAATGACAAATTTTAATGTATAAATGAGTTGAATGACAAGTGGGGAGTCACAAAGGGTTTGAATTGATAATTTTTAAATTATACAGGGCAAATTGATCACTTCATGTAACTTTTACATGACTAATTTTATTAAACTTTGGAGTAAAATTATTTTATTATATATGAGTGGTAATGGAATAGATTATAAAAGATTTAAATGATACATTTTAAATCATAAGGAGACAAATTGATTTTGAACCAAATTATAAACAATAAATTATAATTTACCCCAAAAAAATTATAATTCGTATTTTGGATATTGAAGTAAATTATAGGCTTGCAAGCAAAGGATCATTCTCTAAGATGAAATAGCCTCTACACTTGTCTAGGGACAAATTTAAGATTAAATTATTGGAAGTGAAAATTTAAAAAAAAAGTAACATGTTGATATATATAAAGATTTTAAGCTAAATATATATATATAATATATTTTTTGTTAAAGGAATTATATCTTGATTGTGATATTTTATGTAATTGCATGTTAGATTTTCTTTAAAAAAATTTATATATGCGATTGAATGTTAGATTTTCTTAAAAGAAGTTATCAAGTTGTACGTGAAGTTTTCTTAAAGGAATTATACCTTGATAGGAATTGTCAAACTAAGATAAAGAATTATCAAATTTTACATATATAATTACATTTTAAATAGGCAAAATTATATTTTTAGTCCCTATAGTTTTAGTTAATTTTTAATTTAGTTTTTATAATTTAAAAGTTTGTAATTAAATCCTTACAATTTAATCTCTATTGTTAAAATTTTATCATTATTTGCTAAATTTTATTTATGTAACTAATTATGTATTGTTTTGACATTTTAAATATATATGATTTATATTAATAAAAGAGATAAAATTATATATAATAATATAAGATTAACTCATGTATAACAAAATATTGATAAAAATATAATGACAATGATTAAATTAAAAATTATTTAAATTATAAATATTTAATTACAAATTTTTAAACTGTAAGAACTAAGGGCCTGTTTGGTATGATGTATAAAATAAGGTCTGATAGTATAAGACCTGATAGGATAAGGCCTGATAGGATAAAATTTGATAAATTTTAAAACTATACAGTGTTTGATATCATACTGTATAAGATAATGTATCGTATAAGATAATATTATTATTTATTTGGTAATGCACTATATAATACTAGATAGGATAAAAATAAACTATTTTGACAAAAATACTATTTACTAAAAAAAATATTATACTTATCTAAATTTATTGTGTTATATTAACTTTTAGCCAAAAAAAAGTATAGATGAATAGGGCAACACATAGTATATGATTACTTAGTGACCTAGGTGACCTGATTCTGTCTGATTATATCGGGTTAAATAATTAAAAAATAATTTGAGCATATTAAATGAGATTAGTCATATTAGCTAATTTCAACCAAATATATAATTTTTAAGAACTTATATGAAATTTTTATTTTTTAATAGTCAATTTATAATTTTTATTAAATATTAAAAAAAGTGGTTTAACTAGATTAAGAAATATTCTAACCTAACATCATACTAAACCAATTAAATTGAATCTGATACTAAATTAGTTTTTGGATAACTTATTCTAATCTTATTAATTTTTTTTAAAAAAATATTTTATATGGACTTATATATAAAAATTGTAGTTATAAAATATAATTTTATAAAAACTTATATAAAAATTTTATTTTTTAAAGTCATTTTATAATTTTTATCAAAAATTATTTTATAAAAACTTATATGAAAGTTTTATTTTTTTGGGGTCATTTTATAATTTTATAATTTTTACTAAAAATTTAAAAGTGGGCTAACTAATTTGATCCAAACTAGTATTAATTAAACTTAATCCAGCCTAGCCAATAAATATTCTTATAGGTGAAGGGTTAAAATTGAAAATTATTGATAAGACTTTATACATTAAAACCTAATCAAGCCTAATCTTACTCCCCAAGGCATGATTATGTTATACATCATTTTGATGTATAAGAGAGGTATGATGTATAAGCTTATACAATATATTATTTGTATCAAACAAGTGATAAGTTCATAATATATTGTATTAACTTATACTATCAGGCCTTACGTTACTGTTTGGTATGATGTATATGATAAGATTTGATAATATAAGACCTGATAGGATAAGGCATAATAGGATAAAGCTTGATAAAATTTTAAGACTATGCAGTGTTTGATATAATACTATATAAGATAATGTATCGTATAAAATAATATTATCATTTATTTGATGATATACTATATAACATTAGATATGATAAAAATTAACTATTTTAACAAAAATAACCTTTACTTAAAAAATATACTATATCTTTCTGTGTTATATTAATTTTCTAAAAAATTATGGGTGAATAAGGTTGCATATAGTGTATGATAACCTAATGAGTTGAATGACCTGATCTCCTTTGATCACATTAGATTAAATAGCTAAAATATAATTTTATAAAGATTTATATGAAAATTTTATTTTTTTTAAGAGCAAAATATAATTTTATATAGACTTATATAAAATTTTTATTTTTTTAGGGAAAAAATATAATTTTATAAGGATTTATATGAAATTTTTTATTTTTTAAGAGTCAATTTATAATTTTTACCAAATATTAAAAAAAATTAGCGAAATCAATCTAACCTAGTCTTATATTAAACCAATTACACTAAGTTTAATACTAAATTAATTTTTTAGATCTTATCTCGATCCTATTAATTTTTTATTAAAAATTATTTTATAAGAACTTATATAAAAAATTTTTAATAATAAAATATAATTTTCTAGAGACTTATATAAAAATTTTATTTTTAGGGTTATTTTATAATTGTTATCAAAAATTATTTTATAAGAACTTATATAAAAATTTTATTTTTTTAAAGTTATTTTTATAATTTTATAATTTTTATAAAAAATTTAAAAATGACTTAACTAACCCGATCTCAACTAGTATTAATTAAAATCGATCTAATCTATCTAATGAATATTCTATAGGTGAAGGATTAAAAATGAAAAAGTATTGATAAGTATTTATATATTAAAATTTAATCAGGTTTAATCCAACGTCGTAGGTATAATTATGTTATACATCATTATAATATATAGGTTTATACAATACATAACATATACTAAACAAGTTATAACTTCATAATGTATTATATTAGTTTATTCTATCAAGTCTTATACAGTATACCAAATATATCCTAATAGGGCAAACAATGAAAATAAATCTGATCATAAGTTAAAAAATCCACTGTTAGAAAAAAAATCAATAAAAATAGATTTGTTTTAGAAAAATTTAAGTATAAAATAGATTGGGTTAAATTTTTTTTTTTAAATCAAACCTGAGTCCTGTTATATTATAATTAACTTTATATATATATATATATATATATATTATTAATTAATAATATTATTTTATCATAATTTCACTTTACCTATATATTATTAATTAATTGAAGACAAATTCTATTCCTGCTTAATAGCTACTCTCTTCCATTCCCTTTGCTTTTCTTGAACGGTCTACCAATGTGGTACACCATCCGTAAGTTTTTACCTAATTCTACTTTGAACAAAAATTCTAATAAAGAATCCAAAAACGTAATCAGCAGCCTGAAATGCAAGTTGCATACAGTACAATGACATGTTTCGTTGAGTGATATAAAATAAAAAAATAAAAAATATAAATAAGTGAGATAACAAATAATTTTATATCTTTACTTTTAGACAAATAATTTAATAATTAAAATAATAATTTAATAAATAAAATAAAATTATAATAAGTATTATATAAATTATATAAAAAATATATATTTGCGTCACAAGCAATCAAAGGGAATATAAGTTTTGACCAATTCTAGTTAGAAACTTCGTGAACACCAACCTGAAATGCAAGTTGCAGTTCAATGACGCAAACAATTAGTGAAGCTAAGCATACTTTTGAACAAAAAACAACAAACGTGAGAGGGAAAAAAAGGGTACTGGGCCTGAACTCAATATTTATAAAAATTTTTAACAGGTTTGACCCTTTTTTTTTAACAAATATAACCTGTAAATAGGTCTACGTGAAACAAAAACCCTGTATAAGTCTCCATTTAATTTATTAATGTACTTGTTATTAAAATTTACATATTTATTAAAACTACATGGTGGCTTCAGAATAATGCCAACTTGCATTATCTCAGGTTTTGTGTCACTTTTTTTTTTTTGGGTTTCTATGTTTTTTTATAACAACTATCCTTTTTGCCTCGCTGCATAGGTAGTAGTTTCTCTAATTTGAATAATATGAAAAATATATGAATTTTTATTATCTATTTGCATCTTTTTATGAGTTTTTTTTCCCTCTTTTATTCTACTCCATATAGTCAAGTTGGGGTGAATAAAAATAAATGTAATTAAATTTAGAAAATTGCTTTATAATGATAATTATATATCATTATATTTCAGTAGTGTTTGATATAGCTCTTTTTTCAACACTTATTGACTTGTGGATATTTCAAAATTCATGTAAACAGTAGTTTACTTTAATGTGATTTAATTTGAAATTAAATTGTTATTTGCAGTTTAAAATGTGTCATCTGATTTCACATCATTTGTTTCTTTATTTTTTAACTGTTTTCTAAGAGTTTTATCTTAAAATTTTTAAAAAACAAGCCCGTAACTATTAAAATAATTTTTATTATTTAAAAATAATTAAATTATACATTTAAAAATTTTATAATTTTTAAAAGTCGTTTGTGGACACCAACTGAGACTAACCTGATAGTTAGGGGAGTGAAAATTTAAATAAAATAGTCCCAAGTTGAATCATGATTTTATAATTCCCCAAAAAAAAAGGCATTGCTAGAATAAAGATAATATTTTGAAGTTGTAATTGTTATCTTAGTCTCAATAATAATCTTATAACATATAAAAAATTATTTAAAATATAAATAAAATCTTTTGAATAAAATGTTTATTATTATAACATTTAAATAACTATATTTAGTTTCAATAGAAAATATCACTCAATAATTAAGTGAATACAACACTTTAAAACCACATTAGATGAAACTGATTTGGCCCATAATTTTTTTAAAAAAATTATGACATATCTTTTATGGATATAAGTTTTGTTAGCTCTTTTAATACATAAATTCAATACTTCATAAATTTTTGCATGAGATAGAAAAAAAAAAAAAAACCAGAGGACTCGTATGATTGAAATGGGAGCCCTTCATCGTGAAGAAAGCTCTGCTGACAAGTCAAAACTCTACATGGTAAATTTCTGCCACGTGCCAGAATCCGGTATTCTCGCAGTTTTAAACGTTCCACGTCATCTCTTGATAAACTTCACTTTAAATTTTATTTTTATCTTTTATATTATTTAACTTTAATTTAATCTTATAATATTTTTTAAAAATTTTATTTTTATTCCTTAATTTAATTTAATTTTAAATTTCAATTTCAATTTTTAATTCTATTTTTATCTTTTAACTCTATTTTAAGTTTTATTTTTGTTTCTTACCTTCATTTTTGTGTATTTCTTTTTGTTCTAACTAATAATTTTGCTTTATTTCATTGATGAGCCACATAAAACTGTTATGATAAATATATTAATTTAATGTTGTTCAATGAAAAAAAATTGAATAGTTTTTGAAAATTAATGATGAAATTAAAATAAATTAAATTAAAGAATCAAAATGAAATTAAGGTAAAATTAAATGATTAAATTAAAAATAAATAAAATTAAGAGATATAAGTGAAATCTAAAATAGAATTAAAAATTAAAATTAAAATTAAATAAAGTTAAGAGACAAAAATAAAATTTTAAAAAGAAATTAAAAAATCAAATTGAAACTAAATAAAATCAAAAAATAAAAATAGAATTTAAAATAAAATTAAAGGATAAAAAGTATATTTCAGTCAAAAATTAAAGTCAAATATTTTAAATTAAAAATATTTACGTTAATAAATTTTAAATTTATTTTAAAAAAATTAAAAATCAAAATTTTAAATTAAAGTCTTAAATTATAATTTTTTTATACAATTTAAATTTTTAATTATAAAACTTTTAAAATAATTTTATAATTTAAAGTCTATAAATGCTCAATTGAAAATTTACCTGACCCATTTCCCGTTTGTACAGCTACTTAGTCCCCACGTCAACGGTGACGGGAGTAATGACATCTCTGAAACAGAGGATTACAAAACCCTCACAAAACCCTCAAACACAAATACGCTAAACAAAACTCATCTCTTTTCCTACTGCAGAATTTGAAGGCGGATGACGTCTGATACCCTTTCTGGGTAAGTTTCTTCTAAGTTCATCTGAAGTTATAGATACCTCCATACTATTGAAATCTTAACTTCTCTTTCACTTGGTCTAAACTTGTATCTCGGTTTTTCTTTCATCCCTTTTTCGCATAACTTCCCAGTGCTAGATTTGTGGTCTTACTGACATGCTTCTGCGTAAGCTTTTCATGTTTTCGTATAAAAATTGACCTTTTTATGATTTGTGGAAGGAACAGAGTATTGAGTTGAACAGAGTATTTTAAATTGCGGTCAAACATCGTATTTGGGTCAGTATGTGTACTTTTTAGGTTGATGCCTATTATGAATAACAATTTTGAGGTTCCTAAACAAAGATCTCTTGTGGCTGTTGATTTCTGGTTGCTTACTGAATTGCAGAGCATAAACTTTTTATGTTTACACATAAAACCTACTCTGTTTTGAAATTTTTGTAAATGATTTATGAAAGGAACTGTGTAAATAGTTCTCCTAAATATGTTAAGTTGCTGATATTTATGAATCGTTGATACCTTAAAAACAAAGTCATCGTCACATAAAAACTGGCCTGTCTTCTGGTTGCTGAATTGCTGCTCCATAAGCTTTTTATTTTTTGGCATAAAAACTGTTCTGTTTTGAAAATTTTGTCAATGATTTATGAAAGAAACTGAGTATGCAGTTCTCTAGAATTTCTTAATTTGCCAGTATCTATGAAACACCAGTACTTCCATGAAAGAGTCTTATCATTACTTCAAATTGTACCTAAAAACTAATATTTTAATATTTTGTCATTGTCGTGTTGTTGTGTCTCGTATCTGTGTCTACATCTTTGCTTCTTCTTGTGCTAATATGAATACTAATTTTGAGAATTTTAAAACAGTTCTTTTGTGGGTGGTGGCTGCAGGAACAGGAAATCGCGGAAGAGACCAAGAAGTGGGGGTGAGTCTGTCATAGACACTCTTGAGAAGTGGAAGAAGTACAACAGCGAGATTGAGTTTGTTAAAAATGAAGCGAAGAAAGTGACTCACAAAGTTACGGCGAAAGGCTCGAAAAAGGGGTGTATGAGAGGCAAAGGTGGGCCTCAGAACTCGAATTGCAACTACAGAGGAGTGAGGCAGAGGATTTGGGGCAAGTGGGTAGCTGAAATTCGCGAACCCATTAATGGAAATCATAGTAATGTGGGAAATAAGAAACCAAATCGGCTATGGCTTGGCACTTTCTCTACTGCACTTGAAGCTGCTCTTGCGTATGATGAAGCAGCCAGAGCCATGTATGGTACTTGTGCTCGCCTGAACTTTCCTGAGTATAGTATAGAAGAAGAAGAACCCACATGCTCTAATGAGGAAACAGAGAAGAAACATGAGGGTGTTCTGGTGAAGAGTGAAGAACAAACAGGGGAGGAATGGAATCCAGGAGCTAATTGTGGGGATTTTAATGTCATCAAAAGTGAAGCTTCCTTTGGGAAGAAGCAGACGGAGGAAGTGATTTCTGAGATTCTGGGATTTTGTAGCTTTGATCACTCTCAAAATGAGGAATATAAAGCTTCTGTTGAGAGAAAATTTGAAGTAGAGGATTTGAACAATTCTGGTAATGGAAGCTCTATATTTGAAGAAAAAGAAATTGATGAGTGGCAGAGTAGGAAGATGCCTAATCTATCTCAAAACTTTCAGAAATTGAGTGGTCATTTGCCTGTGTATCTGAATAATGTGAAGGAGGCAGATCTAGAAGTGGGTTATTATGACTATAGTTTCTTGAGACCTGATTATGACTTTGGCTTATTGGAAGAGAAGAACTTACTTAGTATATGGTTTCCACATATAGCTTCTTAGAAGTATCCAAATGCTTACATTTGTTTTTGTTTCGTTTTTTCCCATTTTAATGGGATTGTTGCAGGATTTTTCCCCCCTTATAATGAGTCAATAAGATGCAGTTTCAACTCTATCTCTCACTTTCACTCTACACACAAACACACACACTAATATACATATATTTTGTATGGAGAACTTCGTATTAACTTATGAACTGTGAATTATGCATTTTGTATTAATGGGAAGTATGGAACTCTATTTCAATGTTAATTCTGCCTTTCAACTTATCGTCCATGATTCTCTCTAAAACTTGCTTAGGGTATATATCAGCCTTTTAAGGCATAGTTGTTCCTATCCTTCAAACTGTATCTGAATTAGCATCATTTTGAATCTTCATTTGACCAACTAGGCCCGCCTACCAAAGAAATCACGTGTATATATAAATCTGCGTTTCATCAATTTAATTTAGTACAAAACTAAGGTATCTTCATTTGTCCAATTAGGTCCACCCAACTGAGAAATCATATATGTGTCTTCATTTGACAAATATCTTCATTTGATCAATTTAATTTAGGACAAAATTAAAATAAAGTTCTTTGACATTTATTATTTGATTTTTTAATAAAAATGTAATATATGAATAATTTAAAGAAAACTAATGAAATAATAGAGTTATAAAAAAATTTTACATGTTATATTTTTATTAAGAAACATAATAACAAATATTTCAAAACTATATTTGATTTTTATCTTTTTAATTTACTTAAAGCAACAAAAAAGTCACCGTCAGCGAAGATGAGAATGTTAGCACAGATGGTGACTACGGTTCATGAGCTATCCACTGTTTATGACCTTAGCCCCCCAGACCTCCGATAAGAACATGAACGTAGTTTGACTAGAACACAAGCAAAATGGAAAAATCAACATAAAAAATTCTGTTAGCTAATGAATAGTTTTACAAAGAGCATACAATAACAACAATAACAATAATAAAATTATTTTTTATTAAATGAAGTAGGTTACATAAATCAATCGATACTATAAAATTTTATTATAAATCATATTTTTACATAAATCATTTAAATTTAAATCTTTTTTAATAATTTCTCCTGTAGTTTTTTTTCATCTTTCTCTACCTCTGACTATTAAATTATTCTCTATCTGATCTACTCTCCTAATTGGGACTTCTATAAGTTTTCTTCACACATGTCCAAACCATTTAAGTCATAATTTTATAATCTTTTCTATAATAGGCGCGACTTCTATTTTTTTTTTAATGTATTCATTTCTAATTCTATCTTGTCTTATGTGTCCACTAATCTAACACAATATTCTTATTTCTGTAACATTGATCTTATTCTTTTGTTGACTTTTTATTGTTCAATACTCAAGTTCCATACAACATTACAGGCTTAATAGCTGTGCAGTAAAATTTACCCTTAAATTTGAGTAGTATTCTTCTATAACAAATAACGTTTGAAGCACTCCTCCATTTCATCTATCCCACTTGAATCTTAGGCTCCATTTGGTTCAATGGAGGGGAGAGAAGGGGAGGTAAATGGAGGAGAGGAGTTTTAATGAGTTTTGTTTAGTTGGAAGGGACGGGAGGAGAGGGAAGGGGAGATTATTGTTTGGTTCAGAAGGGGAGAGGAGGAGAGGGGAGGTAATTATGTTTGAAAAAATTTACCCTTTATATTATTTTAATTTTTTTTAATAAAAAATTATTTATATCAATAATTTTTAAAAAAATTATAAATTTTAATCTTTTTTTATTTTTAATTTCTAATAAAAAATTTATCTTAATTTTTATTAAATATTGATATATTAAAAAATTAAAAGGGACAAAAAAGTAAATTAAAATTTTAAAAATATCCCACCTCACCCCTCCCCTCCCCTCCAAAACCCTCCAATTTGGAGGGGAGGCAAATTTGGCTTCCCTCCCCTCCCCTCCCCCCTTATTTAATTCAACCAAACACTTTATTCCCCTCCCCTCCAAAAACTCTCAACCAAATACTCCCTTATATTTTACATCTTTCTCTATTTCCTTGTTATGTTGTATAATGGACCCAAGATATTTAAATTGTGTAACTTGTAGTATAGTATGCTCTCTAATTTTTATTTCTGCACTAAAACTAATGCATTTCTTACTAAACTTACATTCCATATACTCCATTTTACTTTTACTAAATGAAACTCGTGTATTTCCAAAGTTAATCTCTACTTCTCAAACTTCTCATTCATTTTCTCATTTGATTATCCAACTAAGACGATGTCATCTGCAAAAAGCATGCATTGTGGCACTAACTCTTGGATATGTTCGATGAGTATATCCAAGATTAAAGTAAAAAGATAAGGACTCAAAGTTGACCTCTGACGTAAACTAATAATTATCGAAAAATCTTCTGTAAGTGCACCTTTTGTTATAACACTAGTTGTAATCTTATCATTCATATTTTGAATTGCTCGAATATAAGCCATATAAACTATTTTTTTCTCTAGAGCCTTCCATAAAATTTCTCTTGGTACTTTATCATATGCCTTCTCTAAATCAATGAACACCATATGTAAATCTTTTTGATTTTTTCGATATCTTTTCATCAATCTTCGCAACAAATATATCACTTCCATAGTCAACCTTTCTAACATAAAACCAAATTGATTCTCAGTAATTTGAATCTTTTGCCTTAATCTTGGCTCAATTATCCTTTCCTATAATTTCATGGTATGACTCATGAGTTTAATATAATTTGCATAATTTTATATATCTCCCTTGTTCTTATAAATAGGGACTAAAATATTTCTTCTCCACTCATCCGACATTTTCTTAAACCTCATAATTTCATTAAATAATTTTGTAAACCAACTTATACCTTTCATACTTAAACTTTTTCATACTTCAATGGATATATTATTCGATTCAATTACTCTATCATTCTTTATTCATTTTAATGTTTCTTTTATTTTTGACTCTTGAATCCTACAATTAAAAAAATGTTCTGCAAAAAACATCTGTTATTGAGTTATTTTCTTCCCTGTGATAAAATGAGTTGGATTGGTTTCTCTCCAATTAATTCAAAGAAATTAAAAAAAAAAAAAAGCAAATAACTCAAAATGCTTGAATGAACCGTCATGTTCTCACATTCAACTAGAGAGAAACTAGGCTCCAAATGAACACTCAAGAATAACAAAATATGCATATTTTAACAAAAATATGCATATTTTAACAAAGAAAAATGTAAAAAGGGTGTATGCACAAAATTGGGAGTTTGCCACATAATGATGTAGTTTGTTGTAAAATTATTGTAATCAGATAATCACAACAAAATTTAAATTACAATCTAACAACTTGGTTGATCATCGCAAAAGAAACAAGGGCGCGGTTGGGTGAACATGAGAGCGACAGCTCTCCAAAAATTGCATGAATTCTAAACAAAAGTTAAGGTCCTGATGATGACCTGATCCAAGGTGGAAAGAATTTGCTACACCATGTTTATGATGCCCAACAAGAAACCTTCAGAATGCTACCACAACAAATGCACCGTGGCACAGTGAGCAGTGCATCTTTGATGAGTATCTTGTAAGAAAAATTTTTAATTGGACTCTGTTTACAAAATATAAGTAGACCAAATCAATCATGAAAATATACATAAGTATATCATAAACATTTTTTCAGTGAGATCTAATTCTGGCATACTTATGTATATTTTCATAGTTGGCTTAATCTATCTACTTTTCATAAACGAAGTCCACCTAAAAATCATTGCTTGGGGGAATTCCAATCTCAAGTTTTCAGAAAATTACGTTCCGATCCCTTCAAGATTTTCAGAGACAGATTTCATTCTAGGCCGAACCTCAGGGTCTCCCTCAGTGCAAGCTAGTGCTACATGAAACACAGCCAGAACCTCTTTCTTGGCATGCACTTCTTGGAGCAGCGATGGATCAACCATTTCTGATAATGGACTTTCTTCTTCAAACCCTTTCTTCACCCACCTCACTAAGTCGGGAACTTCCCCAGAAGTTGATGTTGTAGGAGACGACTCTGGAGATTTCCCAGTAAGAAGTTCAAGCAATACAACTCCGAATGAATAGACGTCCCATTTCTGGGTTGGTCTGCAGCCAGGGACTCGAGCTTCAGGGGCTTTGTAATTGTTGGTTTGCTCTGTTTGAGATGGCTTCATGTATGGAAGAGCTCCGCCCATGAAGCCACCAGAGGAAGGGTTGTTTCCGGTGATGGTGATGAGGCGGTTGAGGCCGAAATCAGAGATGTAGGGGTGGAAGTCGTTGTCAAGTAGGATGTTGGAGGGTTTGATGTCACCATGAACGAACTTTCTCGGACTGCATTCATGGAGATAGGCCAAGCCCCTCGCTGTTCCTTTGGCAATTCTTAGCCTGGTTGACCATGAAAGGTTCGGAGATGGTTGGCCATTTCTGCCTGCATTATCAATTAGCATTAATCATTATCTGCACTGAACTATATATAGCAGAAAATTTTATAGAGAAGATTTGAACATCAAATACAAAATGCAAATGCGGATTATGAATGGAGAAAAATCTTAATGCGCAATCCAGTATAGAGGACTAGGTCCTTGAAATCTTTCAGAAAGAAGACTTGAAATTTAGACTAAGACAATACCCCCAAAAAGGCAAAAACAACCAACCCTTGAAATTTTATTATATTTATTTATTTAAGACTAAAAGATGGGTGCAGCGGAAGCAAGGAAAGAGAAGGGGCCCAGTTCAAATCTAGATAGAAATTGGGGAGCTGGTAGAGATAAGAGACTCTGCTTCGAGAGGAAGGAAGTTGAGCATTAAAAGTTGAAACAAGGAAAAGCATCCAATTTGACTAGGAGGTCCAACTTTTACTTGAGTGACAGAAAGTCAAAAATGTGGCACAAACTTGTACACGTTTGGTTTGGCCTACATACACTAGACAGGCACTCGAGCTTTATACAAAGCTACTTTGTAAGATACGAAGGAAAGTGCACCTTTCATGAATGTGCAACTTTCTCACACATCCAAACACCCCCACCCCCCAAACAAACAAAAAAATTGTAGAGTAATAAATTATAATATACACGATAGGAATATAATAACTCAGATGCAAAAAAAAAAAAAAATACAGTTTGTTGGCTTAAAAACAAAAAAGCATATAGTTTGTTACCAAATTAGATGTCCAATCAGCCTTGTTCTGTCCAAAGATTCTTAGAAATAAGAATATTTTAGATGGATCAAATAAAAAAGAAGACTAAATCAAAATTAAAAAAAAAACACTTATAAATGCGTCAAAAATTTAAAAAAAAATAACATGCTTACCTTTTTTCATGGTAGAATTATTTTACTTAAACCATTAGATATGATATATTCATTGGCTAAAAAAGAAACACTGGATATGATCTGAAATAAGAGGCGCGACTAATTATCAAGAAATCTTAAAATTTAAACCTAGCTCCATGGAACAACTCGTGTACCTTTCCATGCACCCCTAACAGGGTAAAAAATCCAGCTCCAAATATTAAAAAGAAAAATAAAATAATCTTCAAATTTTTCTACCTGAAATTATTTTACAATGTCAACTAACAGGGATTTGGGGTGTTGAGTGCCTCAATGTGGTGTGTTAAAGCTCTAGAAGATGTTGGCCCCCCCAACATGAATGCCACTTAATTCCCACACATGGTGAATGTCATTAGAGATGTCTTTCTTACTGCCCAATGTCCCTTGAGGGACGTCATTGCACCGGATTCTGACCAAACAATTCCTCGGATCTAACGCCCTCGACCTATCAATAAATATTCATCAGCCTAAAGGGCTCACCTAAAATCATAATTCATCAGTCAGATTATTTTATTTCGGTCAATCTGAGCATCCATTGTCCAACAAATCAACCACGAAGCAGACAAACTCCAAATATAACTTCTCTATTTCTGGCCTTCTCACATATTCTTGGTGGCATGGTAGAAATCCACATGCTCTAGGCCGAAAATATGCTAAAAGTAAAAAAAAAATACAATCTTTTCTATAATTACTAGCCAAACTCAAAATAAAACTAAAATTAATCAGGAAATTGTTAGACACACAAAACATAAAATTCAGACAGAGCTCGGTGGGGGCAATTTAAAGACCAGACTATCTCATGAAAAACCAATAATTTCTGGCGATTCAGACAGAAGGCGCCATGAAACTGGACAAGCCAACTCTACCATATTCCAAATCATTAAAATAATAGACCTCCAAGCCAAAAGCATTAGATAAAGTTGATATTCCACATGGGCAATAAAATATAATTAACGAATATGATGCTGATAATTATTTAGTGATCCATGAACGATTCTATTTCATTTAATTTGCTATTATTATTAATCAGCCATGTTTTGTTACTCTACTATGCAGACATGTCTGCCTTGACAGTGTAGAGTAGAAATGGAGGTCAACAGCCCCTTCAAATTGATTGCAGCAAGTGAAGCCAAACATAAGAAATAGCAGAAAAAAGGTATGAATGAATGAATGTTCAAAAGAAACTTACCTCGGAGAGCATTCGCCAAATTGCCATTGGAGATGAAATCACTAATCAGAAGCTTTTCGTCTGGAGCCCAATAATAAGCTCTCAACCTCACAATGTTTGGGTGCTTCACTTTCCCCATGGCCTGAACCTCAGCCGCAAACTCCTTGTACCTCTGTTCACCACCCTCTCCTAGTCTTCTCACAGCCACGGGCACCCCATTGCCCAGAACCACTTTATACACAATCCCCAATCCACTCTTCCCCAACACATAAGCCGAAGCCCTGAGAAGTTCATCAAGCTCAAAGTTAAAACCCTTATCAATGGCCACCAAGTCCCCTTCCCCTCTGCTACCCTCTGCCTTTTCAGGTTCCTCCATTTCAGAGTCATCACTTTTCAGACCATTGATACAGGGGAAGGAACAAATATGCCCTTTCTCATTCCCGCCAAACTTGCTCTTCCCTGTGCAGCTACATCCATTGGAATGGTCCTTCTTTTTCCAATAAATATACACAACCACAAGGCCAATTAACGCAACCCCAGCTGCGTCAGCCGCTGAAATTAGTATGATCAAACCTGGACTAAGGCCTTTCGTCGAACGGTTATCGGACTCCCGAGATGAACTTGGACTCTCCGGCGAACCCTGGACCGAATTACCGCAAGTTTTCTGGAGGGGAAATCCGCATAGCTGTGGATTGTTCAGAAATGCGGTAGGACCCTGGTTAGCGAACGACCCCGTTTGTGGTATCTCGCCGCTTAGATTGTTATTCCGAAGATCGAAACTCACAGTAACGGGCAAATTCCCCAGCGATTTCGGAACTCTACCAGACAAATGATTAAAAGAAAGATTGAGCGTACCGGATAGAGACTTCAGTTGGCCGATATCTTCCGGAATAAACCCGCCCAGCTCGTTCGCAGAAAGGTCCAATTGGACCAAATTATCCAATTCCGACCAC
This sequence comes from Erythrophleum fordii, assembly GCA_032878935.1. NCBI lineage: Eukaryota > Viridiplantae > Streptophyta > Magnoliopsida > Fabales > Fabaceae > Erythrophleum > Erythrophleum fordii. The sequence goes on along the minus strand of JAVQMF010000048.1, from coordinate 4,192,529 downwards.
ACACCTTTAGGTATCTCGCCGGAAAACTTGTTCCGAGCGAGAATCAGTCTCTGTAACTGCTTGCAATTCTTGAGTTCCCCAGGGATATGACCCGAGAGGGAGTTATTGGAGAGATCGAGGTTTTGAAGCCGTGGGATGTTGCAGATCGAAGGAGGTAGCGGACCGGAGAGGTTGTTACCGTAGAGAAAAAGACTGTGAAGCGAAGTGGCATTGAAGAGCTGAACAGGAATAAAACCATAGAAATTGTTGCTATGTAAATTAAGTCGGCGAAGATACGCCAAGCTTCCAAGCTCAGAAGGAATATACCCTCGGAGATTCTTTTCAGAAAGCGCGATTCCGACAACGCGAGGCTCCGGGAATCCAGATATGTTCATGCAGGAAATGCCGGACCATTGGCAAGGAGTGGAGTCACCGTCGTTCCAGTCGGAGAAAGCCGAGGCTCCAGCAGGTTGATCAATAGCAGATTTAAGAGAGAGAAGGGCGAGGCCGTCGGGGGAGAGAGAATGGGAGAAGTGAGGAAAAAGGAAGAAGAGGAAGAAAAAGAAGAAGAGGCGAAGATTGTTCATGGGGTGTGTATGAAAGAAAACGAATCGTTTTGGGAGAGAGAAGAAACGTAGAAGAAAGTTATGCCTCAATCCTCATGGTGAAGGTGATGGGTATAGTAATAGTAACAGAGGAAGGAGGAGAAGGAGTTGGGAGGTGGAAGAAAGAGAGGGGTGCAGAGTATTTAAGAGAAAGAGACGTGGGAAGGACGAGATTTTAATCGGTGGGAGCCACACCACCCCCCCGCCAAAAAGCAGAGAACGGACTTGCCAACGGTAGAGTAAAGTAGAAGAGAAGCAAGTTGCAATGTAGGGAGAGATGAAGCTTTTCTTTGTGCTTTCAGAGCTTGGATTAGACGATGGTTGCTTATTTTAAATAAGTGGCCCCTTTGCTGTGATTTTCTCTGCTAAGTTCATCGTGTAAAATTTAATTAATGTGACATTCTTTCTTGAAAATCTTCTGTCGTGTTTGATAGAAGGATATAAAAGAAAATCGAAAATAATTTTTATTGAATAATTCTATTTAATACATATTTTATAAAATTGGATAAAAAATTATTTTTATTTCATAAATATACAAATTAAGGATAATCATTATGTTTAATTTATACAAAGATTATTTTGCTATTGTTATCATTTTTTTATTTTTAACACTATTTTTAAGTAAAAATACAAGACTTATTTTCTCACCATTCTAATTTAATTTTATTCAACCAAATATACAAATAGAATGATATTTTTATTTTTTCTATATCATATCAAATATATTTATTTCATTTTATTTGCATGTTTATTTTCTTTTATTTTTATACTTAATAATTTTATGTATCAAATGAAGCCTTATATATATAAATATATGTTCATTTCTCTTTTATTTTAATATTTATACCAAAGGAGACATTATATGTGTGTGTGTGTGTGTGTGTGTGTTTATCACAAGTTTTCATATTTTTTAAATGTTCGAAGAGACTAGTTTAATTAATGAAAAGAGATATTTTAATAATTTACTATTCGTTTTAAATGGTATTAAAATTTTTCTAGATCCAGCTACTATAAAAAATGCCTTGGAGGGTTAAATCCACATGTTATACCTGTAAGAAAATGATATTCTATAGATGATGTACCCTTAATATTTTTACATTAATATCATAAATAAGTCAAATTTTAGTAAATAATAAGTCATGAATTTCTTAATTTGATTAAACACTTAAAAATTCGAATAAAGGAGTTAGGTTTAAGGATTAGACTTCTCTTAATTTATTAAGTAAATTCAAAAAGTCAATTTAAAAAATAAGAGAGAAAAGAGGAAAGTAGGTGAGGATTATATGAATAAATCTTATATACTCCATTTTTTTTTTTTATCTTCTTTATTGCAAAAGGTCCTATTGAACACAAATCCTTTAGATCTTTTATTCTTTTATGTGATTTTTTTTATAGGAGAGACAATTCTATAAGTCTCACTTTATGAGTACTTTACAGATATTCACTATAAAAAATCCATGTTTGAGTCATGTTTTGTCTAATTGTTAGTGATAAGAGATATAAATAATTAATAAAAAATGTTAGTTTCAACTTGTTACTTTGTCATATTAACATGTCAAAAGACTTATTATGATAATTCATTATTTTAGTTAATTAATTATTAATGAAAGTAATTACATAGTATAATACTATGTTAATAATTTAAAACAATCTAAGTAAGGTAGACTCATGAAATTTTACTAAAATTCAAAAAAAAAAAAAACCACGAGCTCTCATTGCCGTGACCTTTGCATAAGTGACACTAATACAAATTCCCTTTCTCCAACCAAACACCACTTTCTTCTCACACTAATAATGGCAAAACTTCACTAACACTTTGTATTGTATCGCACATTTCATGACAACTACACTCTGCTGCTACAGCTATTCATTCACTTTCGCGCATAGCCTATGATGTAATTATTTAATCGTTGAGCAGTATAACTCTTAGGCGATAATTGCATCTACTTTTTCATCATGCAAAACAAACTTACAAGCTAACAAATAAAGTCACACTAGCATCTATCTACTTCTCCATTGTGCTGTATTAGTCATCATTTCTTTTGGCAAAAAGAAAATATTAACAATAAGCCATGATTAATTGTTAAGTGTAATTTATTTTTCTCGTTGATATTTGAAAATAAAAAATTTGTTGTAAGTTGATTTTTTTGATTTATTTGAAAAAAAATTAATGTATAAAGAATTTACTATTTTCACAAATTAGCTTATACATTTACTAATTTTTAATAATTAAAACTAAATTGGCCAAATAATTAATCTATGAACCAAATTTTTAGTTTTAATTTTCTTGGGTCCCACATTTATTAGACGTTAATTTAGTTTTAGTTTTTAGAAATTCAAGAATACACAAACCAGTCTTTAATAATGAAAAATTCCTCACAAGCTAATTCTTTGAGGATTTTTGAATCATCCTACCAAAAAAATTAATGTATAGCAAATTTATTATTTTCATAAAGTAATTCTTACACTAATTAAGTTTTGAAATAAAAAATAAATGTGATTAATAATTGAGTGGTCAAATTATTAATTTATTCAAAATATAAAATAATTTTAACCCTGATATATTGATCAGGGGTTCCAAAACAAGACCCAACTAATCTTTCCAACTAATAGTTAGATATACAATTTAGAGAGAGAAAATGAGGCTTTGCTTTGTATTCAAGGATGTCAATAGGGTAGGTACACAAGAAATTCCAACTACAAAATATTTGCCCCATGGTTCCTCTTCTATATATATATATATATATATATATATATATATATATATATATATATATATATATATATATATATATATATATATATTCTATTACCAGTGATTTCAGATCTCAATTTCCCAGCTCAGTTTTTCCACTTTCAAGTTTAAGCCACCCCTGCATAAGCATCTCTGTCTCCCTCCATTACCCTCTTCATGCACCATTCTTTCCATACCTCTTCTTCCAGCCCTTCAGTTTCAGAAATCTTCTCATTGCTATTTTAAGAAGCATATATAGACACAGACATAAAGGTACCAACATAAATGTTGTGACACGTCTGATGAAAATATTGGACTTGTGCAAATTATGGACACATGAGTATGGATTTTCTACTGCTTTTTAGTATATATGAACGTCCGAGAAGATTTTAAGTCTTTTCTAATCTTTCTTTTTCTTTTTTAAATTCAGCTATTCATTTTTATTTTTAATGTAAATTAATTGTGTGATAAAAGTTACAAGATTGTCTTTATTTTAAATTTTATTTCTTTTAAAATAAAAAGATATCAAAATAAAAAAAATTATTAATATTAAAAAATAAAGATAAAAATAAAATCTAAATCATTAAACTCTAAGAGAACGACTGAATATTCATATTCATTGACATGTATAGTTTTCATTTTAGAGTATTTATAACTTGGAGTTTTTATATAAATTTAGATATACTTATGACTCGTTTTATTAGATGATATAATAAATAAAGGAATGCAAAAAATATATAGATAAAATGAGAAATAATTTTTTATTTTTTAAAAAATTTAATAATTAAAATAATAAGTTTAAAATATAATAAATATAATATAAATTATATAAATATATTAAATCTGTTTTATTTATAATGAACTGAACGGGTCCTTACCCAGTCCCAATTACTAGGAATAAGAATTCTCGGAAACAAGGATGTCCCAAAGTGAAAAATACTTCACATTCTCCCCATCTTTCTTTTCCTCTTTTTCATTTTGTTACATTTTTTAAAAAAATAAAACCGAAGCACTTCCACTTCATAGGATCTTTCTTGAATTGCTAGGGCCTATTTCAAGTGGTTTACAAGAACTAGATCAAGGACATATATTTAAAGAGGAAAGGCATGCGGATGTGAAATTTGATTCTCGTGTTATCATTGCAGGAACTTTTGCAAATCATCGCTATACAGTGAACAAAGAAGGAGGAAGTCCAGCAGAAATCTGGGTCCTCTGATACAGAAGCTTAATTTTTGATAAAATAAAAATAAAAAATAAAACAAAATCTTATACCGTTTGGTATAATAAAAAAAAATCAGAATATTTTTATTTTTTATATTTAATTAAATAAAAATAACATAAAAATAAAATAAGAAGAGAATTAAAAAATTAAAATATTTTTAATAATTATAAAATATAATAAAATATTTATTTTTATTTAATAATAATACTAAAATACTTGTTTTTAATTATCAATAATAATAATAAATAATAAAATTTTATTTTTAATAAAAAAAATTATCTAAAAAAAATAAAATAACCTCAATTTTTATTTTTTCACTCAATAAAATTTTCTTTTACTATAAAGTAATAGAATAGATTCTTCTATATTAATAATAGGAGACAACTTATTTAAAGAAATAAATTTTTTGTTTATCAAATATGCTTTCTTCTCAATCCCACTGCCTTCCTCTCTTTATCACTCAACTTTCCCACCAATCAAACGAGACGTCAGTGAAATTTCCAGATATTCTAATATATGTACATGTAATGTATTAGTTGTTGTGCAAATAAGATTTTATCAAAGATGGTTAGCGAGGTACACTAGGACACACGCAAGCATTTATTGGCTTTTTGCGTTAAAAAATCGTGTAGGAATTTCTGGTGAAAATTCAGCTTCGCTTTTTCTGCATTAGGGAACAGTACACATAAACAGTGGCATAAGTGCGTGTTGTTGCAAATCATAAATATCGTATTGTTGTCTTTTTCTGTTGAATGCACAATTTCTTAATAATTTGTCGAGGGAAAACACAATGAAAAAGCCCTTGAAAAGAAAAAATAAAGTAAAACAATCGATCAAGAGTAACCTCTTTATCTCAGCGAGTAAGAGAGCAAGATACAGGTTTGGTCTATGGACAATCTAATTTTTCAAATAACTAGAAACTTGCATATAAACAAATTTGCGTATGAGATTTAAGGGGAAAAAATTAATACTAGACAAAAATTTTAAAATTTTTATATCTTTTACATCTAAATATTTTATGAATAATATTTTTAAAAAAAAATTTCGACCTACCAAATGAATTTCTAATTTGCAGACATATTTCAAGTTCAAATTTTTCACCTCCTTCCAGTTTTTTCTTTTTGCTCATTTTCATTACAGATGTTTCATGCATCTTATCATCTCTTGATAATGAACACATATCTAGCATATTTTAAAAGAATCTCAAGCAAACAACCTCAAATATCAATGGGGCAACATATAGAATATGCATATAGGAAAAGAGAAGCCCAGACCAGAGTCCAGTACAGCGGATGCCATTGCCAACCCACTAAAAGACAATTTCCAGCCTTCTTCCTTGACAGTCCATATAACAGTTCGGGACCCTATAAGTATAAATAATGTACTTAGATCCTACACAATGTTTTCAACAGAACATCACGTGTTCCGTTCTTTTTTTTTTTGGTTTATTCTTTTAATTTTTATTTGTATGACCTGTTTAGTTAGATAATATAAAAGAAATAAAATTAAAAAATAAATAGATAAAAATAAATTAATTAAAAAATAATTTTTATGTTTTTACTTTAAAAAATAATTTAATAAATAAAATAATTATTATAAAAATATAATAAATATTATATAAATTATACCCAAAGAATTAATTCACATTGCGACAAATCAATCTGACCATTGCTATCCACTTCGACATGCTACACCACAAGTAATTTGATTTGACAAATAATTGCAGTTCCACCATATATCGTTGCCCAATGCAAAAGCAGAAGTATGTACAAAACAAAAGATTATATGTACTGCACCAATTAACAGGGAGTTCAAAAACCGAGGACCAAATTAAATTGATTAAAAACTTAAAATTAATTTTAAATATTATAAAATCAATTAATTAGATTTGATTCTTAATTGTGTGAAATTTAATTTTAATTAAAATCAAATAAATAATTTTTTATTAATTAAATTCAAATTATAAAGTAATAATAATATTTTATTTTATTTATATTTAGATAAATTTATCAAATAAATTATCATAAAAATGTTATTATTTATATATATAATATTTAATTATAATTGTAGAATAACTAAATATAATTATGAAAAATATTTTTTTAAAATGATATATAATAATTAATTATTTTAAAATTATTATTGTTTAAAATGTTAAAAGATATAGTCAAATTTTATATATAACAAAAAAATAATTTTTTAAAAAAATTAAATCATTTTTAAATTTAAAAAATAATATGAATTAAATCAAATTAAATCAAACTAAATCGTTTAAAAATAAAAATTGATAAAGTTTAAAAAAACTCTAAATCAATAATATTAACTCGATTCAATTTTATCAAAATCAAACCAAACCTATAAATACTTCTACCAACGAGCATGATCATATTCAAACCTATGGACACAAATGATCAGATCAGAAACAAAATTGTGAATGATCTCATCCCGTCAATTAGTCGAACAAGCAAATCGCATTAATAGTATACAAGAGGGTAAAATTCACTCAAATTAGGAATACGAGACATAGACATTAGCACTGATATCTCCATTGTAACATAATGAGATGTGAAATGTTTGCGTGATTTGAAAAATCAGAATTTGTCTGCTTTGAGTTGCATGATATTGTGCATCAAACGAATTATGTTCCTTCTTTAAGTGATTTTAAGGGTATATATGAGGGTTGGCCATAAGGTTTGAATTAGAATAGTCAAAGTTAGAATTTGAATATTCTGATGAGTATTCACTAAATATTTGAGTAAATATACAATTGGATCTTTAAAAAATATATCACTGTACACCTTGATTATTGGATTTAGGTGATGTTTGGAACATGGCATTGCAATAGGAAAGAATAAAAAATGAAATAAAAAATATTTATCATATTCTAATAATTATTACTAAAAAATATATGTATATATTTTTTTAAATAAAGACAAACATAATTTTTTATTCCACCTATGCATTTTTTTCTTTTTCTATTTCTTTCGTACATATCAAACATTGCTTTATGCTCTATACAAATCAATCTATCAAAATTTATAATTTGCTACATGTATATACTAAGTTAGTGTTTAAAAAAAAAGTAAATATACAATTTGATCCAATAGAAAGACTAATATGTACCTGAAGCTATTTTTGAAATAAAATAAAATATTGTTTTATTTTTAACCATATTTAAAATCATATAACCCAAAAACAATCCATGGGTCGGCGCTCAAGCGCTTAAGCGGGAAACGCGTTGGCGTCCGTTACACTGACTTAAACATGGTTAATTGGGCCAGAATCTTATTTTATAATTGGATTGGGGCCCAATATGTGGCTAGGTCAGTCAATTATAATAGTTTTAAGGCCCACTTGAAACTGGCCCAAGATTTACACACCCCTCCTTCCCTCTCTCTCTTCCGGGTCACTCAGTCTCGTCTCAATCCCTCGCGCCTCCTCCTTTCCAACCTTCCCCCTAACTCCGGCGTCCTCTTCAAAAAAAGAAGCAGCAAGCTAACCTCGCAGTCACCGTCACCGAGAGCGCAGTAGTCCCAATTTTCCAGCAGGTTGGCTGGTCTTTCTCTTTCCCTCTCTCCCTCGTCTCCCTGAGTCCTAATTCGCTCTCTCTTTTCCATCGATTTACGCTTTTGAATTAGGATGGTGCGTTGTCGTGTTCTTTATCTCATGGCTATTGAATCCTACCTCCGTCTTTCTCTCTCCCTCGTCTCTCTGATTTCAACCGGGAACCGCTGCTTTGTATTTTCGAATGTCATGATATCTGTTAACTTTTCGAATACAAGGGCTTCAGAGTATTTTATTGTGGTATGGGTAGATGACAAGATGGTACTTGGCAATGCTTGCTTGACGGAATGCTTTCGCAATATTATTTTGATTTTTAGAGATTAGAGACCAAAAAAGAAAAAAAATTGGGGGGGGTCTCCACCTAATAGTTCTAACGTTTTTGGATAATTAATTCCTATCAACTTCAAAGAATAACAATTTGACATGCTGCTTTTAAGTTGTAAGGTTCTGTTGCAGTCTTGCGGAGTAGTTAAGATCAAATGGAAGTAGCCGTTCTGTTTATTAGGTAAATACACATTGCAGACAATGACTCAAATATTTATTGGCTAATATGATATCTTTGTATGAACTTGCAAATTCAGAGACAGCTAACATAGATATGACATACTAGTTATGCAAATTGAAGGGAATATTATGAGTATGTGAAAGAAAGAAAATTAGTGAATATTTCACACTATGGTTTACTTTCTTTTGCAAGTTGCTATTTTTACTGAGGGATCAAGAAGTGATATTGTTTGTACCATGCGTGTAGATTTAAATGGTGCAATAGACAGATATCGGGGTATCCAGGAACAGGTATGGGTAAGGAGGACTTGTGTGGCATAAAAGCTAGGTGAAGCCGTGAGGGCAGGAACTGATGTGGGTTGAGGGAGGTAGATTTAGACAATGGCTAGTATGGGACTTCAACCCTAAATTGATGAATATTGTTGTTGGATAATCTTTTCTGTTTTTTCTCATATTCCTGCAATTAGAATGTGAAATTAATGATTTTTTCCCCCCTACTTATGTTATTCTTATGATATGAGAATTGCAGGTTGGGGAGAGACAATGAAGCAGGTAATAGGAATGGTGGTGTCAAACAAGATGCAGAAATCAGTGGTGGTGGCAGTGGATAGATTATTTCACCACAAATTATACAACCGTTATGTCAAACGCACCTCTAAATTTATGGCGCATGACGAGAACAATGTTTGTAACATTGGTGACCGAGTCAGTAACATGAATTTATCCATCCAATGTGCTGATTTTTTTATCAACTTGAATTTTTTTTTAAAACTTTAGTTTTCCCCTTGATTGATTATACTATTCATTTTCCAGGAAAAAGTTAATAAGCACTTGCTTTTGCCTTTGTTATTTCAGGTTCGACTGGATCCTTCTAGGCCTCTAAGCAAGCGTAAGCATTGGGTTGTTGCTGAAATTCTCAAGAAAGCACGAATATATGTTCCACCATCTGCACCCGTGACTGATCAGCCAAGCTCCAGCTCACAAGCACCTGCTTCTTAAATTAACTTAGGTCTGAATGTATAAACTCAATCCTCCTAGTGGCAGCTGGCTCGTTTGCTTTTATATGTTATTTTTTCCCAAGAGTTGTGAAAATGTCACACTATCTTGAATATGCTCGTGTGTGTGTGTGTGTGTGTTTTTGTTCTCACAACATTTTCTCTCTCCAAGCCATCTGTATGTATAATTTTCTTTACTTTTCTTACTTTGTTCCTTTTATCACAGTCAATTCTGGGCCACCTGTGAAACCCATGAGTCTATCCCAATACATGAGATTTATATGTTGGAGGGTCATTAATGTGTTGTAAATTTTGGAATAAGTTTATAAGTCGTCGGGAGTATTAAAGTTCGGATAAGTTATTGGCAATGTATGGGTCCACGGGCATTCTCTTTTTCCTCTGCCTTCTCCTCACAACCCCTAACAACAGAGGATAAAGGGAAAGAGCAATTTCTTGGTCTAATTTTAGTTTTTCCCTCTTGCCAAGATGGTCAATCTCCTTGTGATCTGATTACAGAACCCGAAACTCCTTACTGCATTATTTTCAATTTGTGTTCAATATGCTTAATGATGGGAAAAGGTGGAGTTTAATTGTTTCAATTCAATGTATGGGCTAATTATGCATACACTTTATAATAAAATGGTTAGGAAGTTTTGATGTTTTTATAGAATAAATAATCCTTTATTCCATTCTTATGAAACCTTGAAGTATGAGTAAAGGGTTCTTTTATTAATTTGTCCTTGCAAGGAGTTTGCTTATGACTGGATGTGTCCCTTTGTAAGCATCCCATGGAATGATGGTTGCAAAGCATGTCAGTAGTAGGCTTCCTTGTTGATGAAATAAATGGCATAGTGGCTGCACGCTGACAGTACGTACTGTGTGGTAAACTCTCTGTTGAGTCTTATAAAGCATTTGTTAAGTATTTCCTGATGAAAATCCTCATTTATGTTTACATAAAGTAGTAAATCCTTTTGCAGCCTGAATTTACTTACGCTGTTATGTGCTTATGTTGGTAAGATAGGAATATTATGAAAACCTGAACCCCTGCTGCGGTTTTCTTCTTGGGCAAAGTTTAAACCTTCTACTATTTGCCATTCTGACTTCATTTCTACATCTTCCTGTCAGGAGAAAGTTTAATGCAGCACATGTAAGGTTTCTATCTCATGGCGTAAAATCAGTTGGTTGCAATTTCACTTTAAACTCTTCTTCATTATTTGTCAAGGCTGCTGTGTTTGATGGATTTTATTGACATCTGTGAAAATGGATTGTACCGATTAATAGTGGTTTTTCTTTATGATTAGGCTACAAATTTTGGCAGTAGATTTCCTTTGTAATACCTTCTCAAATATTTGATGATAAACAAATAAAAAATTTGTACAATCTTAGTTTACCATATCAACTTTATGACCCTATTGATGGAACATGGAAAGCCCATATTGAAAGAAAGAAAGCACAATTCAAGAAAAACTTGATGAATCTTATTTTAAAATTGTTTGAAAAATATAAAAAAAAAATAGTTGAAATAATTAATTTTAAAAAATAATTATGATTACACAAAATTTGATCATATTGAATCCATTATAAATTTAATAAATTTATTGGAAGAGTAGGAAAATTTTGTTCTTGAAAAAATAAAAGGATTTATCTTTATGAAAGAAAAGAAGATTTTATATACTCTAATAATGGAACATATCAAATTTGATCAATTTAAAAGTTTAAGCCAAAATTAAAGCAAAATATTTCACAAATTATCTATACAAATTATGATTTGTAAAAATTATATATTTTTGTTAACCATAATAGTTGGGATATCTCAAATATCAAGTGGGATATTGTTGACAAAATCACATTCCAAAATTAAGCTTAGAAACAACTTAAAAATTTTTCATGTTTTATGAAACAATGACTTATTCTGTCAAAAAAAATAAATTTTAGAATATTATACTCTATATATTTTTAGTATTATTGTTGAAAGAGTTTATGAAAGGTTCTTTCAACCATATCAAATTTGGAGTTTAGTAAAATTTGAATAAAATAATTTTATTGATAATGAAAATTATGATCATATTCAATTTGTTTTGGATCAATTTTCTTTTCAAAATTTTGCAACAACTAGCATTTTATAGCTAGTTAATGAAGCAAGGCTACTAAATTATAGTGTGCAAACCCTACGGCTCAAGCAATCTCAATTCAATCATCTTACACAACATAATTACATAGAAGATTGATACTTGTACAATAAAGTATTGTCAAAATTTTGTAGCTAAAAATAAAATTTGTACATAACAGATAATTATTACAAGAAAACATATACGTGTTATAAAATAATGCAATACATGTTTTTTATCTCCATAAAGCATGAAGAGAAAGATTAAAAGCAATACCAATATACATACATTTGGATAAATATAACTACAGAAGAATTTTGTAGATGGGAATTAATTTTTGTGCTCTTATTTTAAAAAGTAATTAAAAAGAAATAGATATTTTTAGTAATAATTACAAAGATATAATAGACATCTTTATATCTAGTTTTCTCTTAAAGAAAAAGGAAAAAAAATTTCTTTGGTTCTCTATACTTCCAATCTTTAAGGCTAGAAAATCTTCTGGATTTTTTGTAAAATTTTCAAAATTTCTTCCATTTTCATATAGTGAACACAATGTTTGATATACTTTTTTACCCAAAATTTTTATCACACCTCAAGGAAAAATTGAGGATAAGGATAAGAGATTCAAAGCATGAAAAAGAAGGGTTTCCAGTATGAATGCAAGCAAAGGCATTCTTTCATTTCAAGAAGCCTAATTATGATTTGTAGATTAGGTTATTTCTTGCGCCGTAGGAAGAGTGTTGGTGGCATTTGTGTGTCTAATATAGATATTAAAATATATTTACACACACATATAAATTCTTCTAAAGAAGAATTTATGGAAACACTCTTAAAACATCTAAAGATCAAATCTCAGCTGTTACAATTATGAGATGAATAAGTAACCCATTTCATTCAAAAACTAATGCGTCCATAATCTTATCACAAAGTTATTATAGTGGCTGATAAGTTTGAATGGTATCTGTGATGATGCCTTCGAATCTCAAAACCTAAGTCCCACATCGGATAGAACTCAGATGGAAAGGAAATTACTCATATATAAAAGAGGGGACAAGTCCTACATCGAGTAGAATTGAGTTGAGAGTGGGATTATTTATGTATATAAAGAGGGCTTCTACATCTATACCTTGTACCTTGTATCATTCAATCTCAATAGTATAAAGTTTTTTTCTCCCTGCCCATGGACGCAGGTCATATTGGCCGAACCACGTTAATTTTCTGTGTCATTCTTTCTTTTCTCTCTACTTTCTCAATACCGCCAATTCACAACAATTGGTATCAGAGTCAGGTTTAAGTTTTTTTTGTTGAAAGAAGATGGCGTCTCATAAATTCGATATTGAGAAATTCAATGGGTTGAATGATTTCACATTTTGGAAGGTGAAGATACAGGCAATTCTAGTTCAACAAGGGTGCGCGGCGGTGATAGATGGAGAGGGAAGGTTGCCCGAGAGTTTGAAGGCGGAGGAAAGGGCAGAGATTTTGGCGAAGGCTCATAGCGCCATTCTATTGAGTTTGACGGATGAGATCTTGAGGGAGGTTGTAAATGAGACTTCTGCGACTTCGTTATGGAAGACATTAGAAAGCAAGTACCAGAAGAAATCCCTGACGAATAGGTTATATCAGAAGCAGCGGTAATATACCCTCAGGATGTCAGAAAGTACACCGATAAGAGATCATATTGACAATTTTAACTGAATTATTTTAGATCTTCAAGGGGTCGGGTTTAAACTTGAGGAAGAGGACTAGACAATAATTCTTTTATACTCGTAGCCTAATCATATGAAAACTTTGTTGACACGATACTTTATGGGAGAGACACTATCTCGGTTGGTGATATAAATGATGCTTTACAATTAAAGGAACTGAAGAGGAGGGTGTCTAGGTCCGGTGAGGAAGCATCAGATATGGGTTTGGTAGTGAATAAAGACAGAAGCAAGGAGAAGGATGAAGGTAATTAAAGTAAGTCCCGTTCAAAGTCAAAATCTAAGGGGCAACTACAATGTTTTAAGTATAAGGAAAAGGGGCATTTCAAGAAGGATTGTCTATAGTGGAAAAAAGGAAACAATCAGAAGGAATCAAATGGTAAGGCAAGTGTCTCAGTAGTTCAGGACAGTTCAGATGAGAGTGATGATGGAGATGTTCTGACAGTTAGTACTTTAAATTCTACAAATATCTGGATCATAGATACTGGAGCTTCTTATCACATAACTTTCACAAAGGAGCTATTTACTTCTTTTAAGGAGTGGAAAGGCAGTGTGAAGTTGGAAGATGATCAGGAGCTTAGTATTGAAGGCAATGGGCCAGTATAAGTAAAAATGTTTGATAGTATGGTTAGAACATTTGATGCATGGTATATTCTTGGGCTACGAAAAAATTTGATTTCTCTGAGTGCCTTGAACAAGTAAGAATATAGTTTTTCTGGTAAGGGTGGACAGGTAAAGGTTTCTAGAGGTGCTCTGGTGGTGATGAAGGGTAGACTTCAGCATGGGATTTATATACTCATTGAAAACTCGATAATGGGCACTGTAGCAGTTTCTCATTTTTTGGAGAAGAACAATGATCAAACAGAGTTATGGCATCGACGATTAGGGTACATGAGTGAGAAAAGACTAGCAGTGTTGTAAAAACAGGGGTTGTTGGAGGGCATGAAAACTGGAAAGTTGAAGTTCTGTGAAACTTGTGTCAAGGGCAAGCAACATAGAGTCAAGTTCAGTTCGGGAAAGCATACCTCTGCTGATATCCTTGAATATATATATTCAGACTTGTGGGGTCCTTCTCCAATTAAGTCTCATGAAGGGTGCAGATACTTTATGACATTTATTGATACTACTCTAGAAAAGTGTGGATATATTTTTTGAAGGAGAAGGATGAGGTGTTTGAGAAGTTCAAGGAGTGGAAGATTATGATTGAGAAGCGTACTGGGAAGTCAAGACACTCAGAATTGATAATGGGTTGGAGTTTTGCAATACACCATTTGATGAGTTCTGTAAGAAAGAAGGTATAGTGAGACACTACACTGTACGGCACACACCACAATAAAAATGGTGTAGTAGAGTGGATGAACTAAACACTTCTGCAGCGCGCAAGATTTATACGGTTGAGTGCTAATCTTCCTAAGCAATTTTGGGCTGAAGCAGTTAACACTGCAACCTATCTAGTAAATAGATCTCCATTAATTGTAATTGATCTGAAGACTTCACAAGAGGTGTGGTACGGTACACCTTTAAATTATTCTAGTTTAAAGATATTTGGGTGCCCGGCATACGCTCATGTGAATGATGGTAAGTTGGAGGCGAGGGCTATAAAGTACATATTTTTAGGGTATGCAACTGGTGTGAAGCGGTATAGACTGTGGTGTACAGAACAAGACAGGACCCCGAGATTCATTATTAGCAGAGATGTGACGTTTGATGAATCTGCTATGTTCAACCAGAAGAAGGAATTTGATGATCTTACAGAAAAAGATCTGGGTGTTAATCAGAAGGTGGAGTTTGAGGTGGAGACCTAAAGGACAAACAAGAGTTCTATAGACCAATTTGGAGATTTGCAGGAAGAGCAATAAAGTATAGCAACAAGAAGAGGAAGAAGAGAAAATAGAAAACTTGCCAGGTATGCAAACTGTGTGAATTTTATTGATACTAACCCTGTTACATATGCACTGGCGGTGGTAGAAAGCATTGATGCTAAGGAGCCGCAGTCCTACAAGGAGGCAGTTCAAAGTAAGGAGGCAACTAACTGGTTACTAGCTATGAATGAAGAAATATAATCCCTATCAAAGAATGGGACTTGGGAGCTGGTACCTCCATCAAAGGGTGTAAAACCTGTAGGATGCAAGTGGGTGTACAAGAAAAAGGAAGGGATTCCTGAAGTTGAGCCAGCAAGGTTCAAGGCAAGACTTGTAGCGAAAGAGTTTTCACAAAAGGAGGGGATAGACTACCATGAAGTATTCTCCCCAGTTGTGAAGCATAAGACCATTCGTGTTCTTCTAGCCATGGTAAGTGCGCTTGATTTAGAGTTAGAGCAACTAGATGTAAAGACGGCATTCTTACATGGGAATCTGGAAGAGGACATCTACATGACTCAACTTGAGGGATTTCAAGATCCTGAAAAAGGGGAGTATGTTTGCCTACTAAAAGTCCTTATATGGCTTAAAGCAGTCACCCAGGCAGTGATATAAGAGATTTGATGCTTTCATGGTTTTTAATGAATTTACTCGTAATCCATTTAATAGCTGTGTGTATTTCAGGAAGTTGTCAGATGCTTCTTGGATCTACTTATTATATGTTGATAGCAGTAAAGAACAAGGCTGAAATCAATAAGTTAAAAATGTTACTGAGCAATGAGTTTGAGATAAAAGATCTGGGTGCAGCAAAGAAAATCTTAGGCATGAAAATCTGGAGGGATCGAAAAGCACGCTGATTGTATGTGTCACAATAGAAGTACATTGAGAAGGTGTTGTGATCTTTTCAGATGGATCAAACCAAGCCTGTGAGTATCCCATTGGTAGCACATTTCAAATTAGATGTTAATACACTACCGAGCACAGATGAGGAGAAAGACTACATGAGTGAGGTCCCTTATACTAGTGCAGTTGGGAGTCTGATGTATGCGATGGTATGCACAAGACCAGACTTAGCCCATGTAATTAGTGTTGTGAGCAGGTTCATGGGAAATCCAGGGAAGACTCACTGGGAAGCAGTAAAGTGGATCATGCAGTACTTGAGAGGTACAGTTGATGTTTGTCTAGTTTATGGTACTGATGGATTTGCTAGTGGATTGGTAGGTTATACAAATTCAAATTATGGTGGAGACCTTATGAGGCAGAGATCGTTGACATGTTATATCTTCACCCTATATGGATGTGCTGTTAGCCAGAAAGCAACTTTGCAGTCTACAGTTGCTTTGTCGACCACTGAGGCGAAGTATATGTCCTTGACCGAGGGAGTGAAGGAAGTAATGTGGTTACATGGTTTGATTGGAAACCTGTGATTGAAGGTTCAGATGCTTGAGGTATATTGTGATAGTCAAAGTGCATTGAGCCTGGCAAAGAACCCAATCTACCATGAAAAGTCCAAGCACATAGATGTCAGATTGAATTTCATTAGGGATGCCTTGAAAAATAAGGTGGTGACCATAGAGAAGATACCAACAGTAGAGAATCCAACAGATATGTTGAGAAAGCCATTGCTTGTTGACAAGCTCAAGCATAGCTTGGACCTGGTGCGAGTACGAGTAGCATGAGGCCTTACGGGGTGTAATGGCAGAGAGATGATCGAATCAGACATCTGGAGATTTTAAGTCAAGGTAGAGAATTGTGATGATGCCTTTAAATCTCAAAACCCAAGTTTCACATTAGATAGAACTCAGATGGGAAGGGAATTACTCATATATAAAAGAGGGGACAAATCCCACATCGAGTAGAATTGAGTTGGGAGTGAGATTGTTTATGTATATAAAAAAGGCTTCTACATGTATACCTTGTACTTTGTATCATTCAATTTCAATAGTATAAAGTTTTTTTTTCCCTGTCCGTGGACGTAGGCCACATTGGCCGAACCATGTTAATTTTTTATGTTATTCTTTCTTTTCTCTCTACTTTCTTAATACCACCAATTCACAATAGTATCCTTTTACATTATTGTTCGACAAGTGGTGTCATTTATTGTTTAGATTAATAGATTGCTTGAAGCATGACCTTCATTTCCCAATCGGGATTCAACATAATTAATTTAAATACAATATCATTCTAGGAAACTGTGTTTTTGCCACAAATGCAGTGAGAAAATGGAGTCAGTATAGCTCTTGAAGAATTATTAGGTAGGCTCAATTTATTAAAAAATAGTAGATAAGTTAATTAAAAAAGATATAAATATGTCTGTTTTAGTGAGAATAACGGCGGGTTAGTCTACAAATGATTGGCTTTATCCTCTGTAAATAAAATTTAGTTAAGAATCTTTCAACTAACTTTTTCCTTTGTCATGAAAATTTATGTATCCAATTATTTTTTATCTTCACTTGCAGAAGGGGCTAGTTTTCCATGGCAATCTCCCTTTGTTTCGAAAATGCTGCCAATCAAATTAACCTTTGTAAATGACTAGAAATCATGCTATTTTGCCTAAGGAAGGATAATTAAATTATAAAGAAAATTACAAGTGTTCACCACAACATTTGTTATTGATTCTCTTTCAATTCATAAAATCTTGTTATTGACCATTTGACTCATTAGTTATATTACAAAAATTATCAACTGTTTAAATTGAATGTTACATTTAAGGGTAATTTATTCTCCTCTTCCATGAAATTACACTCTCCTCCCATTAAAATGAAAAAATATGCTATATTGACCTCCCTAAAGATAAGCTACAATTGTATTTATTCTAGCCAAACTATTTTTATATTTATTATTTATATAATATAATAAGTATTAAATATGTATTTGACTAATATAAAAAATAGTCAATTTTGTAAATTTAAGAGAAATTAAATTTGTAGTTTTGAATGATAAATAAATAACATTGAAACAAATTTACAAATATATATATATATATATATATATATATTATGCTTTTAATAAAAGAAATCAATATTATTCTATATAGTATTTTGGTCATATTTTAATTTTAAGGGAATTTGTGTACATTTTCATGATAAAAAAGATGGCTTTGTAATTTAGATATTTCTTTAAAAAAAAAAGATAATGATTTAGAATTAAACTTGAATGTAATTCTTTATATATTTGGCATTAAGTTTTTTAATCAAAATATAACAAATATATAATTTTTAAATTAAAATATGACAAGTATATAATTTTGATTAAAGAATTATATATGTGTCATATTATTATTAAAAAATTATATATTTATAATATATTAATTAAAAATATTAATAATAAAGATATGAGAAACTGCATATAAATACTTTTTTAATAATTCATCCTTAAATAAAATTATTAAACTCCCTTTTCATTATTTAATGTTTATTAAAAAATTACACATATAATGAGGAACTAGATCATCTGTTGTTGGCTATTGGTGCAATTAGAAGAATTTAAAAGAAAAATAAGATAAGTGAATTTAATTTAAAAAAAAAAGAATCAAAACATACTCCACCTCTCTCTCATTTTCCCACTAGCACAACAGAACGGAAATAACAACAGCAAAGGATCCACTTCCATATCCATAATGGTCCTTGTCTCAAAATACATTTATTTACCCATAAGAAACTCAACCTAGAGAGAAAATCCCATGGTAATAAAAATCGGACCGGACCTGCCGGTTCAACCAGTTGGACTGGGAACCGGCCTATTGTCCGGTCCGGATGTGGCTAAGAACCGGTGGGTTAAAGAACCGGTCAAACTCGGTCAAAAACCAGGTTGAACCGGGCTAATTTATGTGAAAACCGGATATCAAACCGTTGGTTGAACCGATTTTTTCTTTATTTTTGATATGTGAAGCAGCAAAGCACTGAACCGGTGTCTCTTCCTCTATCTTACGTGTGAACCGGGGGAAAATTCACGCCTGTCATCCACGCTGCCACAATGCTCCTTTAGTTGTATGGTGCAAACAAATATATATATAAACTTCTAATGACATAATATAATAAAACTATATATATATATATATTTAATTTGATTAAATTTTTTATTTGATAAATAACTTTTTCTAAATTTATTATTTCAAAAAATTTTATTTTTTATTTTTTAATTACAAATAGAATCTTAAAAATATAACATTAATAGTTAAATATTTAAAATTTATTAATACTCATTTGTTATATTAAAATTTTAATATATAAAATTTAAAAATATATATTTAATTATCACCGGTTCAAAACATATTCCACGGTTCCCATTCTCCCGGTCACAACCGGAATAAACCATGAACACTGGCCTTCACCGGTTCTTGTCTCAATAATACATTTATTTTCCATAAAAACATTGGAAAATCCATAAAAGTTATGTTTGTTTTCATTAATCCATTTTTATTTTTCTCAGATATATTTTATAATGATGGTTTGCAGCCATAGCATAGCTTTATCCGGGTTGTGAAGCCCCGTCTCATGGCATAACCTCATCAGAACCGTCGAGCACTGTAGTTGTGTCTGCAGATTCCTTTGGCTCATGCATGTTTTGTCCGAATACTTGTAACAAATATAGCAAAATCAACTGCATAAGGAAATCGCTTTGTACCCACAAAATAGCTTCAATTCCTCCTTTTAATTTAAAGAGTAATTAAAATACTTAAATTACATAATATTTCATTCTATCATGAAAATATACACTATTCTTCCTCAAAATTAAAATATGGTTATATTGACACGTGAAAGATAAGTTACAATTATTCTTCTTTTAATCAAAATATCCTTATTTTATTACTTGCATAATATAATTTGTATTAGATATATACTTAACTAATATAAAAATAGTCTATTTTTTAAAATTTAAAATAAGTTAAATTTATAGTTTTTAACACAAAACAAATAATATTAAAGTAAAAATATTTTGTATAACTTATATTTTAAATAAAACTATTTTTAAAAAAATATTTTAATTATATTTTAAAGATATTTCAAAGGAAAGATGAATAATTTATCCTTTAATTCAAAAGAGATGCCTTTCCCTGTATCATGACCGTACGAGACTTGAAGATGCCCAAAGAATAAACAACTTTTGCATGTCTTCGAAAAGTATGATAGAAACGAAAAGGCATCAATTTTTTTCCCTTTATATACAGAAAGTCCTGCAAGAGAAATAGATAAGAAGAGGGGAAGAAATAAACTATGGCTGAGAGAGGGAAGAAAGGATGCATTAAGACTAGTAAGGGGCCTTGGATGGTTAGAAGAATCACTAAAGATGGTGTTGTTGCCAAGTATCATCGGTTCCCAAGTGAACGAGAAAGACAAAACAATAAGTTAAGAGAGAGAACGCGACGAGCAATAACTAAAAAGATATTTGCTGGTTTAAGAGCTCATGGAAACTACAATCTTCCTAAACATACAGACACTAATGACTTGCTTATGGCATTATGTGAAGAAGCTGGGTGGCATGTTGAAGAAGATGGCACCATTTATAAAAAGGTAAATTTTTTTCACTAGTTTTCTTACCTATTGATTAATGAATATCACAATCTCTCTTCATCTCATTTGCTTGTGATTATGTTATGAATATCTCTTGCTTTTGATCAATTGATGTCTTCAAAGCAAATGTGTAACTAATGAGTTTAATATAATTTTTGCATAAGAGGAGTTAAACTATAATTAAAAAATTTGTACGAGATAAAGCAGTAGTGTATTTTTAAATTTTTAGCAAAAATACGATTTAAAAATAGTACATAATTTTTTTAAAAATAAAGAATTATTTAAATTTTATTTTTGTTTCCAAATATCTAATAAAATAATATACTGTTAAGTATAAGTTTTTAATTAATAAAAGAATATCTTAAAATTTATTTATTTAATATTTATGAATTGATTTCTGGCAGGATATTAATTCAGACGTGATTAACAAAAGAGCTCTAAGGTATTCTACTAATGTTGATTTGAAAGAAGTTGGATATTGCCAATGCATTAATGAAACAAAATGCAATAATATGAAAGGATCTTCTTCATCATCAGGAATGAATTTACCGTTGGAGACAGAGAAGGATTATAATAGCAATGTTAATCTTGAACTTTCACTTTAAATTTATCAACCGACCGAGATTGAGGAGTATTATGATGGCAATATTAATCTTGGACTTTCACTTTAAATTTATCAAATATATGATTTGTAAACTTGTAGTTTTATATCTCATAATATATATAAAAAGTCAAAAAAAAATATGATATTATTATTATTATTTTTATTCACATATTAATATTAATTTGTGTATTTATTATCTCAGTTATGCTTATAAATTAAATAATTGTGATTTCTTTTCATTTATGCTATTTACTTTTAGCTATAGCACTAAAATCACCTATCCATGCATATGCACGGGTAAAACTAATATAACAACACAATTTTTAAAAAAATACAAAAATTAAAAAAGAAACCCGAGATCATGTAAATTGATAATATTATTAAGCTACAGCTTCTTATAGTTTTATATGATATATAAATTACATATTAATATTAATTCGTGTATTTATTATCTTAATTGTACTAACAAATTAAATAGTTGTGGCTTATTTTCATTTATTTTATTTACTTTTTAGTTACAGAATTTGAATCGCTTGCCCATGCATGTGACAGCACAATTTAAAGAAAATAAGTACACAAATGGTTTTAAAAACACACACACACACACACACAGAACCAAGAAAATACAAGCTGATATTATTTCGAAGGTATAACTTTCTATACTTTTACGCGATACATAAATTATAGGTAGAATTAGGCGGGGTTAAGGGCAAAAAAGAAAAAAGAACTTAAAAAATTTAGTATATTATTTATTTATTTTTCAATAAATTTATTTTTTTAATTTACATAGTAAATTAAGTTTTGTAAATTGAAAGGATTCATTCCGTACAAAAGCAAATGTGGCAGAGGAGAATATGGCGGCTGTGATGATTGTTATGGACCAGAAGCTTGCTTAACTGCAGTCTGCTAACGTTGCTTTTTTGATTTTGACTGAAATGGGGCCACAAGACATCTATGAGCTTCCTTAAACAAATAAATTAATCAGGTTATTGGTTGTATATTTGGCTAAGATCTAAGTTTCTTTTTTTAAATGTAATTTTTTTAGGTTGGACTTTTGCCTTATTTTCAAGATTCCAAATAAGTTGCTGATTTCTCAATTGATAATTTTAAAATGATTTAATTTTATTATGTTTTTGTTTAGAAAAAGAACTTTGAACCTTCGGTAGTCTCTAGAGCTTTTTAATGTTCCTGTTCTGTTGTTCCATTAACAAATTTAACAAGTAATTAATGGATACTATTTATCTGTATTTATTTGTCCCCAGAGCTAGCTTTATATGAAAATGGTTAAAGTAATAATTGAAACACTTATATTTTGTAATATTTTACTATAAAATATAAGTTTTTTAATTTAATTGTTGAAAAAAAAGTATTGTTATATTGAACTTATATGTCAAATTTTTTAGAAAATTAAAGAGTAATAACTATATAATCAAATAGTTTATCGTGTCTTTATATTTTAAAAATTTATGTATATTAATCTTGTAATATATTAATGAAATAACAAACCATGTTGAATTGATGTAAATTTTGTAGATGTGATGCATATGATAAAAACTTTTAAATTCAATGGTTGATTTAGTGAAAAACTCATCTTATATAAAATTATTCAATGGTATATGATTTTGATTAACACCAATATCAGTTGATCCCTTCTCAAATTATATTGCATATAGTGAGCTTCCTTTTTCTCTTTTGTTTGGTCTTGTCAATAGAAAATAAGGAAAGAAAAGTAAAACATTATAGCAAAACTCTTCATAAGGGTTTATTTATTAGTTTGCTATTATAAATTAAAATCAAAATTATCTTTTTAAGGCGATATCAAAATTTCTCGTGGTTTTTTTTTTTTGGAGACCAGATATGAAAAATATTAGGGAATTGGAATCAGCTTAAACACAGATCCTTTCTCTCGCGTAATTCTTCATTCACAATAGAATATGATTACTGCCAAGGGTGTAAAAAGAATCCTCCATAGTGAAATAATGTATTTGCATATAAAAGAACATAATTAAGAAGGAACCATATATATATATATAGATATATATATATATATATATATTCAAGTGGAACACATGACAGAAGAAACAACAGAAAGATGGAGTTTATTGAGCCACTGGTTGATAAGTGAAACTCATCACTGTGACTTCAGAGGAAGAGAAGAGAAGGGGCAGCTACAATGCTGCATTGCGTGGTCAATTTATGCATACAAAATTCAAGCAATAGAAGCATAAATGAAACCAAAAGAAGGAAGATGGACAGAATATGAAAATTGTTTTTATGTGCACTCATTAAATAATAATAATAATAATAAGTAAATTAATCATAAATAAATATATCAATATTGTAGGCATTTTGGCTGCAATACATAAAAGAAAAAAAGAAAAGAATTCAAATGCTCTGGCGCAAAAACATTTTCTTCCAATGCTTATTATTTAAACCAAAAAAAAAATCGCAACATTGCATATGCCATGATCCACATATATATATATATATATATATATATATATATATATATATATATATATATATATATATATATATATATATATGTTTCGTATATAATTTGTTATATAATTTATATTTAATATATTTTATTATTTAAATTATTTAGAATGATAATTAATTTAAATTTTATAAAAAATATATTTTATAATTAAAAATTTTAATAATATAACAAGTGTATAATTTTTTAATAATATTATGATAAATATATTTTTTATAAATAATTATATAATTTTGTAGTTAAATTAAATATTTGTTATAATATTATTGACAAATTATATACTTATTATATTTTAAGTAAAAAAATTAATAGTAAAAGAATGACCATTAAGTTATTCGTAATACTTGTTGGTTTGAATCCGCTGTATTACTCTTTCATTTTCTTTTAATTTCTTATCTTCTTATTTCAATAAATCTGATACAAACTCCAACTTCTTTTTTTATATTTAGAATTTCTTTTAATTTTTAGGGATTGGCCATGGCCTTGAATAAATCACCTTTACATAAAAATAAAAATAATAAAGTGTTTGAGAAAATATAATTAACTAGATGATTTTAGAATAATTTTTTTTTGTTGAATTATCTTGGTGTAAAATTTTTTTAAGTATTTGGATAAGATTAAACTTAATAGTCATTCTTTTACTATTAAATTTTCTTACTTAAAATATAATAAGTATATAATTTGTCAATAATATTATAACAAATATTTAATTTAACTACAAAATTATATAATTATTTATAAAATATATATTTATCATAATATTATTAAAAAATTATATACTTATTATATTATTAAATTTTTTAATTATATTACAAAAATATATTTTTCATAAAATTTAAATTAATTATAATTCTAAATAATTCTAAATAATAAAATATATCAAATTATATACAAAATGCATATATATATATATATATATATAGATTGCGGCATATGCAATATCGTGACTCATTAAAATATTGTAAAATAATTACAAGAAAAATGTTTGAGGAAATAATAATAATAAACATTTAAGAAAAATATTTTTGCGGTAGAGCATTTGGATTTTTTTTTTCTTTTACATAGGCAAAATGCCCAACATTGTACTTATACCTTTTTTTTTTTTTAATGAAGGAGAAGGCTTTAGGGTGCAATGCAAAAATCGGTAGGATAAGAATTGATCATACGTAAATTAGGTCCTACTACTTATATATAGAAAAAACGTACTAACCAAAATTTTTAAACATCTTTATTTTTTTGGATAAAATTTAGAATAAATTATATAAATCTCTCAAAAATTTTAAGAAAATTACATAGATCTCTCATTTATTTTTAAAATATATATAAACCTCCTTTGAAAATAGAATATATATGTATGTAATTTATTCTTTATTTTTTAAAAAATTTGTATATATTTTTAAAATAAAAAGAAAATCTGTGTAATTTTAACAAAATTTAAATAAGTTTGTATGATTTACTTTTGTTTTAAAAAAGATTTGTGTGTATTTTAAAAATAAAAAGAATGTATATATAATTTTAACAACATTTTAAAAAAATTTATATAATTTACTCTTTATAAATAAAAAAGAATCTCTAGGAGGTGGCGTGAAAGATGAAGAAACATGGAAAGCTCAAAAGCCTAAAAATTGGGAGACGCCTAAAGCATCTTTTTTGCTCAGCAACTTGCATAAGCCGACGACGCACCATTCACACAGAGCCAAACAGCCCCGCCACTCCAGTAATTTTGTTCCCCTTTTCGTTTCTTCATTTGATTTCTTTCCCCTTCCAATTCCTATCAATATCACACGTTTGCTATCCAACACAGTAATTTATCATAAAGTGCCTTTGATCTCATGTATAAAAAATCTTTTTTGAGATTTGATTTGATTTAAAATATAAGAAACCAATCACTAATATTTAGTATATTAATTATAATATTTTAACTATATTTTTTATTAAATAAATTTTTTAAATTATAAATAATAATTGTCATTAATTTTTTTTAAAAAAATACATATATTAAATAATAAATTCTTAAAAATAATTTTTATTTGGGATAAAATTAAAAAGATTAATTATTTTTAACTAATTTTTTTAATTTTTGTAAATTAATTATTTTTTTTTTATATATAAGACTGGAAGTAGTATTTAGGAGAATGAATGATATAATAAAATAAAAGTTTGTATGAGTTTATCTTCTTTTTTATCTATTCTTTGTTTTTTAAAATTTTTTAAATATACATTGTGTATTTATTTGCTAAATGCAAATGGTTCATATCTTTTAATCCTCCCTTGCATTTAACAAAATACATATAATTAGATTTAAATGATTAAATTAATTGATAAAAAATATTCTTTCTTATTAATCGAGATTTTTTTTTTTGTTGAGAACATACTGTAAAATTAATAATTTATATATACGAGAGATTACACTCTTAAGCTGTTTTATGAAAAAATAATTAATTTCAAACAATTTTTCAAAAGAAAATACATTTATCCAATTTCATTATTGTCTTCCATTACAATTTTTTTTTAATTTCAAAAAAATAACAATCAATCTCTTAATTCATAAATCTCATCGTAGTAAATCACCAAACGATTTAAATTTAATTTTAATAATGCAAAATTACCCAAATATTCTTCTTATTGTGCTTAGTATATACCCCTTTTATCCTCATGTTTCATCTTCCCCACCTCTCACTCCCATTTTTTTGCTTAAACACCATCCCCAAATCAATTCGATTGGTCATATATGGTACCCAATTTCATCCCAATCTCATCAATGGAAACCTAATCTTTGTTATGTGCCTCTTAAACAACGATCCTCTCCAACGATTCCATATGCTTTGACTCCAAAACCAGACTTTTTGATCCAAATGTTGATGACGTACGTCTTGCTTCAAAGTTTTGGTATTTTTTCAGTCCAAGCGTATGGCGTCTTGCGTTTTAGTGATAAAAAATAATAATGATTTTTTATAAAACCAAAAAAAAAATTAATTAATTAATTAATGATTTGTAAGAGGAGCCCCTAATTGATTCAGTAATTTGAACTTTGTCGGTCAATGTGAAAGAAGCAAGCCTGTGGGACACCATCCTTGGAGAACGCGGTGGTGAGAGATAAAATGAGTATTAAATAATAAAAAAGATATTTTACTAATTTTATATCATTAGAATTAAATTTAATAATCCGTTTAGTCGATAGGTGAATTATTGCAATGTGCTAATAGATCGCCAATTTTTTAAAATTGCGAGGATATTACAAATGATGACAAAGATCAAGTGAATAAATATAATTTTACTAAATTTTTATAATATCATTGGTTATAATAAAAAAATCTATTAGTACTATATTACTTTATTGCAACTTGCGGGCAAGTCTCTTGCTTTTTACCTTTTTTTTTTGGGCAATTGGACTAGCAAATGGAATTGTGATCAATCTTGTTTGGAAGTTTTAAAGTATATCGAAATTTTTAAAAAGCCAAGTTGCAGCTGAAAGCAGCTTGCCACATAATATTCTTTCTCATGAATTGATTTATCCCTTAAATTAAAATTTATTTTACATTACAAATTAGAGAAAGAAACCTTTTTTCTTTTTTGGATTCCTCTCATAAGCAATGACACTCAAATAGCCGAATATTTTTTAATATTTTTACATATTCATTATACGGTAAAGTTTAGATATTACAAAAATTAATAGAAAGACTTTTTTTTTCTTGGCCGGAATAGAAAGACATATTTACAGACATAATATTTATTATCAACTGAATATAATATCAATATATCGTGACCATCATAGAATTTTTTTTGGGCAAGAAAACTAATCATAAGTTGCTATATATATACATATTGAAAATAGGACTATGACTAATTGTTAGTAGCTAAAGATGATCAAGTGTGATTTAGTGAAGGCTCCGAAGAAGAAATTGATGCAATGTACCGACACCTCAAGCCAACCTAAATTTTCTCATTAGTTGACCACTCATATCACACAAAATGACATAAGCAATAAAAATGAGGCATGGAATCGATATAATAGCGACCTCTAAGTGCACCTAAATGACACCAACCCCAGCAAACTTTTTGTGCCTATTAAAATTTAAAGAAAATTATATTTCAAAATCACAAGTTAAAAATATTTATTATAAAAAACTTTCAATTTTAAAATCATATAAAGACCTAGAGGACAAAAAATTTTAACTAGAAAAACAAAACTTTCAACAATATCGAGAAAAATTTTAATTGAGAGGAAATTCTACTTTATATTATATTATAAAACTTTCATTAAATTTTTCCTTCTATTCTTATTTATTATTGTTCAAGAAATAACTTGTCACAATTAAAACTTTTAGTCTTTTAGATTTTTAAAATAATTTCAAAATCTAAAACCTTTTACAATACATATTTTTAACTTATAATCCTGAAATGTAATTTTTTTCTAATATATATATATATATATATATATATTACCCCACTTTATATTGAGCTATTTAATTATATATTAATTTGATAAAATTAAACTAGTTTTATCAAGCAAAGCCATGAATACTACTGTTATATACTTCAACTTAATATCAACTTAAAACTCCTTAAATTAACTTATATCAAACACATATATAATTGTTGCATGCAAATCAGTTCAAAATTCCCGTATCTCAACTTTTCAACTCCTCTACTTTATTTAAAAAAAAAAAAAGGTAAGTTAATTCACTCAGTTTTAATTTAGACAAGGTTATTTTTTTATACAATTTTAACAACTCTATGTAATTAACTTTCACGACTTTATATAATTGAGAAACTATAGAAATAATATCATTCACAGTAACACGAACTAAATTAACCTCATATATATATATATATATATATATATAAACTAGTCACATTACTCTAGATAAAACTAGAATTATCTAAATTATTTTCTACAATATATAGATTAATTAAACCTAATTTGAAAATACACCGCCAAACATACTTTTAATTAGTGTTATTCATAATAAGAAACATATTTAGGTTTTGATCTTATTATAAAGACAAATTATTAATTAATACAATGAGGCTAATATTGTAATAATCCTGGTACTTTTATTTTCCCTTGTTATTATGAAAACAAACGAACAGATGAACAGAAAACTTGCTGCAGAATCTTACATTGTTCTCAATCAACTCACAAACTAATAATTACAAAACGAGGGAACCCCATACTCAAGATTTAAGAGTATAACTTCGATGGCTACTATTTGTAATTGGAATTGCCTCCACTTTTGTTTTCTGAATCAAATAATGTAAGAGAAGAAGAAATTAAAAAGAAAAAGACAAAAAAAAAATTACAAGCAACACTTGTTATCGTTGATGTTGTTTTGCCTACTAATCTCGTTTAGTACGTAAAAAATTAAAGATACAAATATAAATAAAAAATAAAAAATAATTTTATATATAATAAATACTTATAATATCTTTATTTTTAATAATCAAATAATAATTATAATTTAACCAAATTTTCACTCCCCTTTTCCCTCTCCCTCACCCAACCAAACATAAGTTTTCGGCGACTTGCGCAAGTGACTGCAGGTTGAACCGAACGATCGTATCCACAAACACACCCGTGTCCTCCTTGGTATTCCCCAGCGGCACGTCTACCTCGTACGACTCCACCACCAACGTCCTGTCACCTTTGCCGCCTGTGGCGGGGTGGAGAGTGGTCACAGAGCGGTAATTGGCTAGCCGGTGTTCGCCACCGACGACGCTGAAGCTGAGGACGTGGCGCTCATCGTCGAGGATGTCAAGGCGCTCCGTGCTGGTAGCAGCAGGGAGGCCGGAGACGACGTGGATCTCGCGGAGGGTGCCAACCTGGCCGTCGCCCACGAGGACATGGCAGGTCTTGACGAACTGCTTGTAGGCCTGGGGGTTGTCGAAGCGGCGGACGATGGACCAGACAGTGGAGATGGGGGCGGAGATCTCTTGGGTGACGGCGGAGCAGCACTGGTTGGGGCTGAGGGAGTGGGCGTGGCAGGGGGCAACGGGGAGAGGCACGGTAGCTGGCATGGTGGTCTGGTGATGGATGTGGCAATGTGGGGTTGTGGTTGATTCTGTGAAGAAGGAGAGAAGATCTGGGGGGATTTGGAGGCGTTTTTGTTCACAAGAAGAGTCGGAGTCGAAGAAAAGTGTGAAGAAGAGTGGAGAAGGTGGGGTTATATAGTGGGTGAAGAGAAGAAAGATATTTAGGGTAATGTCACTTTCCAGCTATGCGAGAGACAGATAAGGGGTCGCTCTAGAGAAGGAAGGGATTGGATTTTCAAAAGATGAAAGCATTCATGTGTTGTAGATAAAATTAGCAACTAGTTGCTCCATCCGAATTTACCAAAACAAGCTTCATACAGTCTTGCAAAAGCCCCCCTTTGTGTTGGATTAAAATCTAAATATTAGCTATTTGAAATATATTTTAATATAAGTATTAGATGTCTTTATTTGAATAAAATGATACTTGAAATTATGTTTAATCTAAAAACACTTATATTTTAAATACGTATTCACTAATTGTTATCATAAATAAGTAAATAACCTATCGTATTTTTGGTGCCTAGTCCACATGCGACAAAAATCCTAGACTTGCCTGGCAAATGGGATTACGGTGATTTCAAGACAGTAAAGCTGGAATGCCTTGACTACCACCGAATAGATTATCAAGTGGAGGATCAACTTGCAAAAGGAGGGGTCCCTTGAGTTATGAAACAAGAACAAGATAATAAGCATTTATAACTCTCACGCAACATACTCTATCTCATATTTATAAAATACTTAAAAAACTGAAAATAGATTCAACTCATGTCAGGTCCTGGTCTATATAGGTAGATGGAAGGATGAACTTTTATTTTGTTGTTTTATAAATAAGGTATTTTCAATTTAATTTTTTATATAATTATTTTTTAAATTTTTTTATAGGTGGACATTTTTTAATTTGATCTTTCATAAATAAAATTGTTATTAGTAATATTTTTTATCCATTTATTTTAAATAAAATTAAGAAATTTGATGACATGTAATATTTTTTTATAAGATATAAATAATTAACGTTCTTCCATCATCTATTATTAATTTTATTTATAAGAGTATTATTGATAATATTTTTATTAGTAAAAAATTAAATTAAGAAATATTTATTTGTGAGAGACTAATATTATTGATAATATTTTGATTAGGGCTCATTAGCATATAGGTATTCGCTAATTTTTATTATAAATAAGTGAATAACCTATAGTTTTTTTTGGTGCCTAGTCCGCATGCGACAAAAATCCTAGACTTCCCTGACAAATGGTAGTATGGTAATTTCGAGACAGGAAGGCTGGAATGCCTTGAGACCCCCACCGAATATGTTATCAAATGGAGGATCAACTTGCAAAAGGAGGGGTCCCTTAGGTTGTGAAACACGATAATAACCATTTATAACTCTCACACAATAAATTCTACCTCATATTTATAAAATAATTAAAAAAATGAAAATGAATTCCAACTCGTGACAGGTCCTAGTCTATATAGGTAGCTGGAAGAATAAATTTTATTTTGGATTCTGATAAATAAAGTTTTTTTAATGTAATTTTTTATATAATTATTTGTTTAATTTTTTCTTTCCCAAGTGGATATTTTTTTAATTTGGTATCTCATAAATAAAATTATTATTAATAATATCTTTCTATCAATTTATTTTAAATAAAATTAAAAAATTCGATGACATATAATATATATTTTTATAAGATATAAATAATTAATGTTCTTTTATCAATCTACTCTTAATTTCATTTAAAGGAATATTATTGATAACATTTTTGTTTGTGAAAAATTAAATTAAAAAATAATTATCTATGAAAGATTAAATTTTAAAAGAATTACAATAAACTAAATTGAGATTTTATTCATCTAGATAGAACAAAATCTTCTTTCATAATTTAAAAAAAAAAAACTCTGTAGAGGAAACAAAATTTAAACCAATTCCCACACATTATTAAATACTTTTTTTTATATTTAAAATTAGTTATTTTTGAAACCCTCAAAGTGGGTAAATGGTAAACGCCGCTTACTCATCCTAGAAAGTCAAAACGCAGAACCCAAATTGCACATGACCATTAGGTGCTTTTAACGTGACGAGCCAAACCTTTTATTTTGGGGTTCAAATTGAGACTTTTTGAACGGCTTTGGCATGTGCCCGTGACATGAAATCAATACCAACATGTTGCAACTTGCAACTTGCAACTATTGCTATGCCTAGTTGTTGTAGGTATGTGCCCCCGAGACTTGCCCATATACATATCTCACCCCTCTCCTCATGTGAGCCCATCATTGTGTAGCACGGGGGGCAACTATAGGTATGTATTATAATAGCAGCAGCCCAGCCTGGCACCAGATTTCTTTGATCGGTGCAGTGAAGAAGAAAGCACTTGAACCATTTATGGAAAGGGATTGACTTGCCTCTTCTCTCTCTTCCCCATCTTCACCTTCCTCGTTTTATGCCTCCTCCTCACAACCTTCCTGCTCTTGCACTTTACCCACTTCTCTGGCCAGTTATTATCCCAACCTCTTCACAGCATCGAGCTCCCACATTTTTTTTATCCAGGTTTCTCATGTAGCACAGCGATTAATCAACTCATAAAACGAAGGGGAGGAACAGATTCTCAGCATGTTTGCATAGGTATTTGTAAGAAGCAAATCACAGTTTATAAAAATAAATCACGTTTTGTTAAAAACAAAAAAATTGATACTTCTATACAAACGTGAATTTATAAAACATATCTAAACATACACTCTGTAATATTAGATAGACTAACAATGTAGCCTCCTAAGTGGGGTCAGGGGGTTCTCGGGTTCTCCAGTTGGCCTATGATTTTGAGCTTTATTACTCAAAATTGGTTGACTTGTTGTTAAGTTTGACTTTTTCAATTTTGGATCGAATTTTTTTTTTTTAATAACTGGTTTTGAGAGCCAAATGAAGTAGATTGGCGTTCGGTTCATTCATCAGTTTTTTTAGATAAACTAGTCATTCTAGTCTAATTTTTTATAACGTTGATTTACAATTAGTATAATTTATAATTTTTTTTTCCTCCGTGAACCAAGAGAAAAAGAAGGCAATTTATAACTGCCAATGTCTAGTGATGCAATGAATAAGGCGATAAATTCTAATGACTCTGGTTGTAATGCTATCGTGTGTCCTTGTATTGTCTTATATCCTATATCTAAATTATATTTTATTTTTCTTTTATAACTAAGAATCTATGCCATTTATTGTTGGATTTCTTAAGATTAATAAAATTACCTTAATAATGTAGGACTTGACAATATAAGTTGGATGATTTTGGAGTTATGAGAATATTATATTTGTAAGACTCTCATAATAATATAATAAAAATAAATAAATACATAAATAAATAATCAACTGCCAATCAATAATATCATATAACTTTTTTTTAATAACCATTAACAAAATGTGTTACAATACCCCATTATAACTGTGAGCACTAAAAAGGTACAAGTTCTTGACTATATATTGCTTGATAAACTGATCTCTACTTGAAGAAAAAAGAAGCCCAAATTGACTATTCAAAAATAAATAAATAAATAAAACTCCCCGTTTGCCAAATATTTTTATCAATTATATGTAGCTTAAAATCCTGATTGAATCGATAAACCACCACTTGGCAGTGTCTTAGAATAATCTTTTTATTTGAGTATGAGTATGTTTGGTTAGAGAATGTAATAGTAAAAAAAATATAAAATATGAATAAGTGAAAATAAGTGAGATAAAAAAGAATTGTTTTATTCTTACTTTTGATAGAAAAAATAATAAATATAAAAATATAATATACATTACACAGATTATATAAAAAGATTACATTTGTAATGCAGCGAACCAAACTACCATCAAAATAAAGCTTTCCCTTCCCCTCCTTTTAGAATCCTCCTGCCCCCACTTCCTAATGATTTCTATACCGTTGAACCAAACACTAATTAGAGCTTTGTTCTTTTTTCTTGGTCTCTAAGAATATTATATTATATATCACAAATTTTATTATTATTATTTTTTGTTTGGTTAGATTAATGTTAGGAAATATTATATTTTATCTTTTAAAATTAAAATCTAATTACAAAATTGATATATCAACTTTAAATATAACAGAACACCTCTTTAAATCTTTTGCTAAAGTAAATACATTAAATTCCAAATAAACTTAACTGCAAGAGGTTACTTCCTTATTTCAACAATTTTCATAAACTAACATCAAGTTGGGAAGGCAATGAAGATATAAGAGGCCATATGATGATAACCCAGCTTCTTGCAATTAAGTTTAACTAAGATTTA
Organism: Erythrophleum fordii; assembly: GCA_032878935.1. Lineage (NCBI taxonomy): Eukaryota > Viridiplantae > Streptophyta > Magnoliopsida > Fabales > Fabaceae > Erythrophleum > Erythrophleum fordii. Next base: position 4,158,318 of record JAVQMF010000048.1, on the reverse strand, counting down.
ACATTTTCATTTTACTTTAGGGTTATTAATTTTATAGATAAGAATTAGCTCAAAGAGTAAGATGTAGGCTTTTATAATATTAATATAAGTATCGACTATTTTAGATATATATTATTTAATTATAATTAATATCACTAATTACTATCTACAGACTACCCTAATTTTTTTGAGGTTTTAGACATTTAGGAAGCCAATGATAATGAGTATTTTAGGTGCTATTATGAAAAATATCTTCTTCTTTTTTAAGTTCTAATAGGGTTTAAATATTAAGGGCATGTTTGGTTGGTTGATATAAAAAAGAAGAAAATGTAAAAAATAAATAAGTAAATTAGGAAATAATTTTTATACCTTTATTTTTGAACATATAGTATGATGATTAAAATAGTAATTTAATGAATGGAATAATAATTACCAAAGCATAATAAATGTTACACAAATTATACAAAAAAAAATCATTCACCTTGCGATAACACAAAATGGAGGATAAATATTTACTTTAAACTCAAATTCAAATATCTAAAATTACTCATTATCATTCCTAACAAAAGTTGGCTCAATATGTAAGATTAAACTATTTTGATCTAAGGTCTTTAATTGGATTACTATTGTTGAGTTGGAAGAATATAACTCCTAAATTTTTGAATCTCACCTCCTTATTTTCATTTAGAGAGGTTAGCTTTTTTGGTAAGAGAAAATAATTTTCTCCTTATCGATCTATGTTCCATTCCTCAAGGGAGCATATTGAGAGCAGAATCTTAAGCACGTTTGGTATGAAAAATGAATTTTAATTTCGAAGAATGTGAGATTTAGAATATTATATTCCCATCTTTGATATGTGGGTAGAAAAAATGTTTTTGGGTATGCATTTATAAAATTTCTTAAATTTTAATTCTCACCCAAGTTGGGTGGAATGTTAGATTCCCATTATTTTTGTTTAAATAAAAATAATAAATCATCCATCAACTACTATTTTGAATGTTGTTATTAATCTCAATTCATTTCTTATCCATCCAACCGCCATTTGTACTAACATTCCCACCATCATTATTATAACTTTTTTTTACAAGTAATTATAACTTTTTTAATAAAAAAATTATTTAGAGTATTGTTTAAAATTTGTGTATAATTCTCTAAAATATTATGACTAAACCAAATATATGATTGTGATATTTTAGGCAATATTTATCAATTATTATTTTAAGTGTATATTTAAATTTTCGTTACAAAATCACATTTGTATAAAAATAACAAATTATTACTTTATGAAAAACGTGATTTTGGCCCAAATAAACACACAAACAAACACACCTTAAATGTTTTGATTGATTTCAATTCATCTCTCATTCATCCTCTCATTCTTCCTACGGCCATTTCTACTAACATTTCCACCATCATTATTATTACTTTTTATAAGTAATTATAATTTTTTTCAATAAAAAATATTTAGTGTATTCTTTAAAATTTGTATATAAATCCCAAAAATATGATAACTAAATCAAATATATGATTTTAATATTCTTGAGAATGTCATGAAATATTCTTGAAAATATTTCAAGCAAGCCAAACAATTTAAACAATATTTTTAGATTATTATATTCAGGGCTCCTCAGAAAATTTGAACTCATAAAACTCTTCTTATCAAATAGGCTAATTGAGAAAGAGGGAATAAGCTCTATTTATATTTAATTTATTTATACTTATTTTATATGAACTACATCTAATCCTAATTACAAAAATCGCATTAAAACATTTTAATTGAATTTCTTGCGTTTAAGATAAAAGTAAAAAAGCCACTAGACATGGATATTCTGGTAGAAGATGTAAATAGTTAATAGAAAGTAAATCATTGCCGACCCGAAAAATATAGATGATTATTTCGGAGAAGAAAAAAAGAAAGTAAAGTTTTGAAGGAAAATATAAACAATTAGGCGGTGTAGAAGCACGGGTAATCAAAAATTAGAGTGGGTTCTACCATTAAAAAACAAGGCAACAAAAAAAAAAGAAGCTATTAAATCGATTAATTTAATTGCCGTAATTTTTATTGATTTTTATTAAATCATATATATATATATATATATGGGGCATGGTAAAAGTAAACTCCATCTAATTATCTGCATTCTGCACACTGGGTGATTTGACTTTTTGGATTTTTGCATAAATAAATGAAAGAAGTGATAATTACTGAGGCGAAAGTAGCAAGGAAGGAAGGACAGGGCAAAGGCGAGGACCATCTTCCTCGCTGTGTCGAAATCGCTTTATTCTCTTCTTCGCGAGGTAGAGACACTCCTGCATCAAATCGGTTATTTGGTTCCCAAGAGTGGTGAATTGGGTACAGCGAAATGGATCAGATATTGAACAAGGTGGGATCGTACTGGTTCAGCCGAAGGGCCAACAAGGAGATCGACTCCGTCGGCGACGATTTCAATGTGCATTCCCCTTCTGACCCTGTTTTTCTTTTCCTTGCAAATTCAAGATCTTGCGGAACTTTGCTATTATTATGTCTTTCTTAGTGCCAGATTTTTAGTTTCAGTTAGGGGGAAGGTATAAATCTTTAGTATTGTTATGATGAGAGTGAAACATAGGCATATGGGTTGGGGTTATAGTTTAATTCACTGGATCTGAAACACCATGTGAAGATTTTGTTATGGTAGGGAAGGAGGGGGTTATAGATAAGAATTGGTTCACATCTCAAAAAAGGTTTTAGGAAGAACGGCGAGAGTAAGACATTTAGGATGGGGGATTGGTGGAAGGATTGAATGAATTACAAAGAAAGACACTGTTTTATTTATTTGTTTGTTTTGTGGAATCGCCTGTAGATGGTTTTGCTTTGTATCATCTGAGAGATCATGAACCCTATGAAACCAAGCTGTTATTTCGAATTTAACTATTCGTAGGTATTAGTCATGACTCATGCCCAGCTTGATCAAGGTAACAGCTTTATGGAATGAATTTAACCATTCATAGGTGTTAGTTCATCTCCCCTTGTGAGCTCCTTGGATTCTTTCAGTAAAATAAGTAAAATTACATATAGAGGTATTAGCTTGCTATTGTGGACTTAGTTCTCTAAATCTCCTTATTTAGGTACGGAGGTATCTTTTATATGAATCTTGGGGAAAGTGCAGATGCCTAAAATCGATAATTTTGCTTGTTGATTAGTAGAAATCAATTAGATAATCCAGAATTAGTTCTTTCAGAAAATCTATTCTCGATATAGAGTCAAGCAATGGTTTGGTATTTGCTTTGGTTCTGAAGCACTAGCACTGGAATATATAATCAGTTAGTTACATTGAGATTGCAAAGAAATATGGCCATCACATAAACATGTAGGAAATGTTCTGTAAATAACATGACATTATAAATCATCTATGATTTTAATTTTAATCATAACACTTTTTAGCATTTAGGGTTTGCAATTATGATAAATTTGTTATCGGAATTTAATTAAGGTTAAATGAAATGGCTTGTAGTGTTCTCTTATCCTATTCCCCCTATTTTGTGTAAAAAGAATAACTTTGATATAGATAAGGAGGTGCAATTTTCAAGATTGATGTTCTCTCCTTTCTGAATAGTAGAAATCAATAGCAGTGGCCTTTACTAGAAACTATCTTGCTGTTAGAGTTATGCTATTTAACAGGCTGCCTCCTCTTGTCTAGCATTACTTGCTTCAGTTCTGAAGCAAGAAATCTGGGAAGGTCATCATTTTGTTGTGCTGAGATTGTAATGAACTGCCAAATCATCAAGTAAGAATTGTTTTGTTCAAATAACCACCAAAACATCTCACTGCGGTTCTCTGAAAAGAAAATTAAAATACTATTCAGCTGATACAATAAAGCTAATGTGAAAGAGCTTCATCAATTTATGGCTAGTATAGAAAATGTGCAAGGCAGTGAGATTATTGAGTGGAATATACCAAATGAAGATCAGGGAGAAACGAATTTTTTGTATGGTTAATTGTGACTCTCAATGCTGTTCACTTGAGTTGATTCTGTCTGTTTGAGTTATTTGAGTAGTGTATATATTGACACCTTCCTCTTTGGTGTTTAGTCTATGTCAAGCAGCATCGGAGAAGGAACAAAATGGTTGGTCAACAAATTAAAAGGTGTTGTATTTCTTCCTAATTTTAATATTGTGCTCAAACCTTCGTTCTAAAAGTCTAGGCTGTGAATTTTGTGCAATAATGAGGACTTTATTTATTTTAATGGTCCCCAAATATAAGGAATGCATTTAAGTTTCAATGCTCACTTGAGTTGTGACTTATTGACCAAGGCCCTTAACATTTGCCTGAGGGAGTGGGATTGTGGTGTTTAATCTTGGGGTCTTGGGTGATATTCTCATAAGAGAGGCTGTTGATAGCATTTGAAAGGATTCCTGCTTATGGAAATTGGAAGGCTCAATATGAGATATGAGATTTTCCCTTGAAAGAAACATTTTGGCAATGATACTTTCTGCAATAAATGTTTATTTGGCTGTGTCTTTCGAAAAGCTATTTTAAAGGGTATGTTTGGATGAGGGATATTGGAAGGAAAGGGAAGGTTTCATTGAAACCTCTTGCTTGATTGGAAGTATTTTATAAAGGAGAGGGTTTTTTGTTTTTGGGGGAGGGGGGGGGGATGGAAGTTTTCCAACTAACCCTCCAAAGTCCTCACTTGTTTATAATTTTATGTTCTCCCAATTTCTCAATCAAGAGGAAGGGAAATTATCATTTAACCTTTCCTTCCCTTTCCAACTCCCAGACATACCCTAAAGAACTACTAGAATTTCAGAAGATGAAGTTGAATCTGTCTGAATTTCAAGTATAAGTGTAGGGTAACGTTCTGACAAAAGCTTCTATGTGTGTATCTGCTCTTTGAACTTTGAAGATATCATAATATTGGTTTTTTTTTGCTTTTGGTTTTTTCTGTTGTAGTAGAATTACTATCTGGAAGGAAATTTTCCCTTGGGGAGTGTTTGTAGAATTAATGGAGAGATATAGGGAGAATCAAAGAGATTTACACATGGTGTTTATTGATTTAGAAAAAGCATATGATAGAGTGCCAAGAAGAGTTCTATGGAAGGCTTTAGAGAAAAAAGGAGTTCGTATAGCTTATATTCGAGCAATCCAAGACATGTATGATAAGGTTACAACTAGCGTAGTAACAAAAGGTGGACTTACAGAAGATTTTTCGATCACTATTGGTTTACATCAAGGGTCAACTCTGAGCCCTTATCTATTTACCTTAGTCTTGGATGTACTTACTGAACATATCCAAGAGCCGGTGCCACAGTGCATGCTTTTTGCAGATGATATTGTCCTAGTTGGAGAATCGAGAGAGGAAATGAATGAGAAGTTGGAGAGGTGGAGACAAACTTTGGAAGCTCATGGCTTTCGTTTAAGTAGAAGTAAAACGGAGTATATGGAGTGTAAGTTTAGTAAGAGGCACACCACTTCTAACGTAGAAGTAAAAATTGGAGAACATATCCTACCACAAGTCACACGATTTAAGTATCTTGGATCCATCATACAATATAATGGGGAAATAGAAGAAGATGTAACGCATAGGATTCAAGCGGGGTGGATGAAATGGAGGAGTGCTTCGGGTGTTATTTGTGATAGAAGAGTTCCACTCAAACTTAAGGGTAAATTCTACTGCACAGTTATAAGACCTGCAATGTTATATGGAACTGAGTGTTGGGCAATAAATAGTCAACAAGAAAATAAGTTTAATGTAGCAGAGATGAGAATGTTGCGGTGGATGAGTGGACACACTAGATGGGATAGGATTAGAAATGAATGCATTAGAGAGAAGGTGAAAGTCGTACCTATTGTAGAAAAGATTGTAGAATCGAGACTTAAGTGGTTTGGTCATGTGGGGAGGAGACCTACAGAAGCCCCCGTTAGGAGAGTAGATATGATGGAGAATAGTCCAATAAGTAGAGGTAGAGGAAGACCAAGGAAAACTATAGGAGAAATTATTAAGAGAGATTTAGATTTAAATGGTTTGTTTAGAAATATGATTTATGATAGGGATTTATGGCGTTGATTGATCCATGTAGCCGACCCCACTTAGTGGGAAAAGGCTTTGTTGTTGTTGTTGTTGTTGTTGTTGTTGTTGAGTGTTTGGTTCAAAGGAGGGGAGGGGAGGGGAGGGGAGGGGTTGGGTTTTAATGATATCTTGTTTGGTTAATTTGGAAGAGAGGGGAAGGGAGGGATTTTAATGAAATCTTGTTTGGTCAAGGAGGGGAGGGAGATAAAATTAAATGGACAATTATACCTTTATGATATTAGAATTTTTAATTTTTTTATTTTTATAAAAAAAAGACTTTTTCTTTTTCTTGCTTTTTATTATAAAAAATAATTTTTTTATTTTTATTCAAAAAATATTTTTTATTTTCATAAAAAATTATCTTAAATCTCATTAAAAAAAATAAGATTTATATTATGTTTTAAATGAAGATAAGAGTGGGGGGTAATTTAGTCAAATGGAGTTAAAAATTTTTTCTCCCCTCCAAAAACCCCCCACTTTTGGAGGGGAGGGGAGGGGGTATTTTGCCTCCCCTCCCCTCCAACTTTTCCATACCAAACAAGGGGAGGGCCTCCCTTCCCCCCCCTCCCCTCCCCTCCAACTTTTCCATACCAAACAAGGGGAGGGCCTCCCTTCCCCACCCCTCCCCCCCTCCCCAAAAACCCTCAAACCAAACATTACCTTGCTGTACTGTAACCTTTTCTCTTTAATCATTTCTTGAGTTAAAGATTTTGTAAAGCTTCTATTTCATACACCAAAGAGAATTTCTGAAGCAGCAGTAGTAAATATATATAACCTGGAAAATTCAACAGTAGTTTTCAAGTTTTAGAAACATTTAACTTTAGCAGGATACCAGCATTGTCGGGCTTGCATTATCATATGTATTACCAAGTCTAATAAAGCCTTTTGATGTCAAAAATATAATGGTTTTGATGTTTCATCTTTCCTTGTGTAACTTGTGAAATCAGTACTCCTTTTGTATGTATATTAAATCTTTAATACTTTATAACTCTTATTTTATTTAGCTTTGCAATTTTGTGGGGCCGAAATTTTCAAACGATGGTAAATAAACCCTTTTTCAGTGTCTGTGTTATGATACTTGTATTAGCAAGTTAAACCCAGAGAAATCGGTGTTTTCCATCATTTACTCCAAGACTCCTAGTGTAATGTTTGATTATATTAGTTTATAACTCTGCAGCGGAATTAACTTTACAGGAAAGATGCAAAAGCCATTAACACAGTTGCTTAAGGAGTATGATCTTCCGGTAGGAATCTTTCCTCGTGATGCAACAAACTATGAATTTAACGAAGAGACAGGAAAGCTTCTTGTTTACATTCCTCAAGTGTGTGAAGTAGGCTACAGGGATTCATCCGTCTTGCGCTTCTTCACCACCGTGAGTGGCTATCTGGAGAAAGGAAAGCTTGTAGACATAGAGGGATTGAAGACAAAGGTGTTGATCTGGGCAAAAGTGACCGCCATCTCATCCGACGGATCCAAGGTCCATTTCACAGCTGGGATGAAGAAAACAAGGAGTAGGGAAGCATACGAGGTTTCCAGAGATGGAGTAATTGTCGATAAATTCTAAATTATTCAGGTACTTTTGTTATTGGGTTGACATTGTGTAAAACCGATGTCTGTTCTTTTGGACTATTATGCACTCCGTTTGCATGGTTGGTTGTTGTAAGTATTATGGTAGATCTGTATTTCAAAGACTGCTAATGAGTGTTGTGGTTAGATGACGTGAAACATATATTTGATCCTTCTTGATGATCGTATATATAATTTCAGCTTTTGCAGTTTTGGTTTTCTTTTGTTTTGGGTATCAGAAAGCTTATATCAGACAGGACCACACCATGGGCATGGAGATAATAATACACTAGGGCTTTCTTTGGATCACAGTAACGTGAACGTAATCTTTTTATATAATTTGTGTAATATTTATTAGAATTTTATCATTTTATTTATCAAATTATTTTTTTAAAAATAAAGATAAAATAATTATTTTTTATCTTACTTATTTACATTTTATATTCTTTAACTGAAAAGAGCATGATAGTATATTAGTATTCCATTGCCATGGTTATCTGGTTTTGGTCCTTGATCTGAACGTTTACAACTTCAAAGATTAACATGAGTCTTAAAATGGTTTAAAAACTTACAAATTATTACTTCCACAAAAGAAAATTTCAAATAGATTGGTTTTATTAAAAAAATTGTTAATGAAGTTATAAATACGTGCCTAAAATTGTATGAATCTCACTAAAAATTATATCTAATACACTTATATCTTATTATTTTCCTAATCTATAAATTTTTTATATAGACTCGATCCACCTAAAAACAAAATTTTCTGCTTCGGTGAGTACTTCGGCATGTATGAAAAACACTATGATTGCATAAGAAGAGGTGTTGTATGTTGGTGAAACGTCTTTTTCAAGTCATATTTGAGGCAGTTTTACGCCAAATGGCAGTATAAATTAGAGAATAAAATATCTAATTAAGGTCATATAAATTGACATGGTTTCGAGAGTGCCTTCTTGGCAAAAAACAGAGAAAATGCACCAGCCGGGAATCGAACCCGGGTCTGTACCGTGGCAGGGTACTATTCTACCACTAGACCACTGGTGCTTGTTGAACTTTAGTTTGTCAATTGATAATATACTAATTTACATGGATGTTAGAGTCACGCTGAACCACTGGAAGCCCAGACTATTCTGTAACAGTGCCCATAAAAATATAAAATATAAAAATATTTTTTATCCCAAAAATATAAAAATTAAACTTTTTTCTCCATAAGTTTATCCTAAAAATACATTTTATTGTGCGTTGCAGCTGTATTTTATTGTTGGGTTTTCTTTTCTAAACTACTATATTGAAAAAATTAGAGTTTAGGCTCCACTCTAAAAATATTTAAATTGAAAGATTTTCATTTTAAAATTAAAGATTTAAATTGTATGAGAAAAGTATAATTTAAGATTTCAAGTTAACATTTTTTATCATAATTTGTTATAAAATAATTTAAAATTTTAAAAAAATTTAATATAAATATCTTCAAACTTCAAATGTTGTACTATAATTTTCACTTCTATATTAGCGAGCAAAGATAAAGCAGATGTTCAAACACGCAAATTTGAATTTCATGGTGACCCAACAGTGGTAAGAAAAACTAAACGGAGTCAATTAAATGGAAGAAAGTTGCTTGCAAACGTATCATTGACTTGACTATTATTTTCATTCCTTAATTTATCAATTAATTAATTAAATTTATTTTTTAACTTTTTTAAAACTGAATTTCTTAATTTTTAATTTATGCCATATTCTATCATCAAAGATTATTTTAGAAAACTGAAAAAAAAAAAGAAATTATTTTAAAACGCTAGAAAATGTTAAGAAATTATTTTAAAACACCATATAAAATTTTAAAAAATAAATATAGTACAAATTAAAAGTTAAAAATTAAAAATTAAAAATTAAAAAACTTAAATAATAATTAAACTATCCTTGTCATTTTAGGGAATTGGAGGATAGAGATTGTGGCCCTGCTTAGTTGCTTATTTGGATTGGTGTGCGTAAAAATGTCAGCCTTATCGATAAAATTTTAACAGTAGTTGAACATTCCTTCTAGGGTGGACACTATATCTTTATCTTCGTTTTTTTAGGTATTTAAAAGTATAGAAAATGTTTATATTTAACATATAGTATCCTATATATTTAGCGGCTTTTGAGATATTAAGAGATATAAAATTACATTATTTTAAATAGTATTTTGTTTCACCCAAAAATTGTAAGAATTTTATATTCTTAAAGTCTTAGCTCCATTAATTTTTTTAAAATATCAATTATATTTTTCTTTCAATTATCATGCTATTCATAAAAAATTTAATTATTATGATATTTTATATCTTAATATCTTATACTGTAATATATTTTCTTTTATTAAAAAAAAGTAGTAAAGATAAGTTTCTTCATGACTATCAATTAAGGTGCTAATAACATGCTCGAAAGGATAAGCAGCTGTTCAACTCGGAAAATCATAGCTATAGATTGGTTGAATAACGTAAAGAGAAAAATGTCGTAAAACGTGAGTAAATAAAATAAAATATGACTCTTATATTTATATTTTAAAAAATATGATTTGATAGTTAAAATGATAATTTGATAAATAAAATAATTATTATAAAGATATAATAAATATTATATAAATTATTTTAAAAAAAATGTCTACATTGTGGCAAACTAAAGTGTTGGTCTTTAAAGGAAACTATTCAATTAACTCTCATGTGAAATGAGATTTTTTTTTAATAGAAGATTTATCACCAATTAAAACTACTAGTTAAAGGAAGGATTCAAATCTTTACACTAGAGAGGATCTTTTGCTGCAGATCCAGATTATCTATATTTAATTTAAATAGTCTATATTTTAATTTTTAATTTTGATATTTTACTTTTATTTTGAGAAAAAGAAAATGCAAAATAAATAAAGTCTTTCAAATTTTATTAGATTTGTTTGATCAAAGTTAAAAAATTATTTTTATCATGTGTTTACTTTTTTTTAAAGTAAAAAAAAATATCAAAATAACAAAAATAAAAAAAAATTAAAATTTAAACTGTTCAAATTACATTTTAACAGTCTAAATCTATGCTTGTGTTACTTTCCTTCGAACAACAAAGAATATCCTCCCTTTTTACAGATAATGATGCAAAAACTTAATTTAAATTCCTTCAACTAGTTAAATCAAGCCGTGTTGACATATAGCATAATATTCAACATGTTAGGAAATATACAAATATTAATGTACCAAATGTCATTGGCCAGAGAGTTTAAGTTATAAAATAATTTTCATCTTATACTAATAAATGCAAGCCCATGCATGATTAGCTCCGCGAGAGATATATAACACTTGGTGTATTTGATTAGATGATGTAAAACATATATATAAAAAATAGATAAATAAGATAGATAATAATTTTTATATCTCTACTTTTAAAATGATAATTTGATCATTAAAATAATAATTTAATAACTAATATAATAATTATAAAAATATAATAAATAATACATAAATTATATAAAATAAATATGTTTATAATTCATTAAATCAAATATAACATTAGTGGACATAATTCAAAAGTTATAATTTATTTATTTATTTATTTATTATTGGTGATTCACATGGGGATTGTGCTAAGAGACATGTACAGGTCTGACCCCAGAAAGAGTGTAATCAAATGGTTAATCATCAGCACTAATTACATAGTCATGTCCAAAATATCAGATCGTGCACCATTAATGGGTTTTGGCTAATAAATACCTCACACAAATCAAAAGTTCATTATGTTGTTAGTGGAATAATGTGAGAAGTGTAGATGATGAGTTTATACAGGACAGCATAATGACTTATTATGATGTGGCATGTTCAAGAGATTAGCCAGATCGAGCTTTTGTCCCTATCCAAAAAGGTTATGCAATAAGCGAAGATAGAGAGTTTACTTTTTAAAATTGTTTTTTTCTTTAAAGAATTTTAAATTCAAATAAAACTTGAGAATAACTTTGATTATAGGAAAATAATTATACCCGAGCATAAATGTAAAAATAATGTACATATATTAGTACGTGTTGATTTCTATATATTTTGGGGAGATTTTATGGCTTCGTGCAAGGCACATAGGATATATTTTATACATAAAATTATTAGGTATAAAAATAAATAAATAAATAAAATTGATAAAAAATAATCTTTATATTTTTATTCAAAAATAATGAAAAAATAAATATTATTAAATAATAATAATAAACATTAAAAAAATAAATATTAAATCAACTTTTACCTTTCCAAGAACCAAGCAAACGTACATTGAGAACTTTTGCAGGAGCCTTGTTGTCCATTAAATTTTTCATAACTTAAAAGTACGTGTTTGGTTCAACATTCATCCAATTATGTTTTGTTCCAAATTTTGATTTGTATAGGAAAAGCTCGTTTATAGCATATTTGGATCTGTGTTTATTATGCTGCACCATGATTTTGAGATATTTGAAACCCACGTTAGATTGAAGCAACTCATACTTATTTCTTGCAAACGCAGATTTAATTACATTGAAAGTACATTAACAAAATCACTTTTTGATTAAAGTTTTTAAACATGAATCACATTCAAGTAAACCTACTTTTATACAAAATTAATTCTTTAAAATTAAATTTATCAAAATCTTCTACTTACCATCAATCCAAATACACACTAACTCATTTGACTCATCTACAGGGACTACAAGTTGTCGTTCCAAAATTTATCTATATTTTTATTGTTTTGAGTTTTTAAGTCTCTTTAAACTCAAACTAATTTAAAAAATAAAATATTTATTTTGAAAAGTACAAATATAAATATACTTAGAGAGTGAAAAGTTATTTAACTTTTCAGCACTTCTGTTTGATTTTTTAAAATACATTTTTATTAAAAAAATATCAACTAATTATTGTGTTTGGTCTAATTTTAAAAAAATTAAAATGCATGTGAAAAATAGTGAGAAGTTATTTAATTTTTTTATTATTCTCCTTATTATTTTTAAAATAAAAATTAAAAATATTTAAATTTTAATTATAAAAAAAGTAACATGCACTTTAATAAATATAAAAAAATAGTAACAGATAATATTTAATAATTATACATAAATTTTGAAGTAAAATCAATGATAGAGCACTCAACCAATCAAGATGTTCACAGGTCTCTTGCTGATCTCACTGCTCACCACGTGTCTTTATGTGATTGAAAATAACAGTGAGATAATTTTTAAATTATTAAGTATAATTAATATGCCAAAAGAGGAAAGTATATTTCAGGGTTTAGTACAATATTAATATCTAAATTTTAATTCCTAATATTTTTTTGAATTATAATAAACATTAAAACTGTTAATTATATATTATATTTAATATTTAATAGTCACATAACTAACAAAAATAAATTTTCAAGCCCTTAAAAATCAACCTATATTATTTATTTTGAGGAAAAATATGTTTTTCTAAATGACATTGATATTTTTTAAAAAATTTGATAATAGAAGTTGATATTCCAAGGCACAAAAATGGACTTTTGTTGGTTATATGGTATATAGACATTAAATTTAAGACCAAAATGCAAACAAACTTGCTTGATCCAGAGGATTATCCAATTTACTCTTTGTAACTTTAAAAGTCGATAGAAAAACCCTAGACCTTCAATTTTGTGTAACATAATCATTTTGCTAATTTTTTCGTCAAAAACCCAAAACACTATTTATTCACATAAGTTAACTTAGCAAAAAATTATATTAAACATATTCTCCCAATTGATAATCAAAAGCCTTTTTTTTTTATATAATTTCCTTCCACATTTTCCTTTGCATGAAAATGGCAAAAAGTCATTGTTATGTCATTTGAGATGACAAGTTAAATGTACTTTTTTTTTTTCTGTTAATTTGGCTTACATAAATAAATAATGTTAGGATTTTGAAGAAAAAAATTAATAGAGAGAGTCTCTGGTCAATTTTTAAAGTTAAGAAAAATAAAATTACATACCTTTTTTAGTTGAGAGAAGCTCTTTATGAGTTAACATAAAGTTAATAGATATATAACTATTTCAGTATTTATAATAGTTTGAGGGAGCAAAGTATTATTATTTAAAATTTATATCAAATTATAATTTGACTATTTGAGAGATAAAATATCCTTTTTTTCATAGATAAATAAACTAAACCAATAAAAAGAAAAGTATAAAAAATTTGCCATGTCCGTGAAGTGGAAGGGAGAAGGAAAGTTTCCCGTGACTTTTACTAAAAAAAAGAAAAAAAATAGAAACATAAAATCTCCTTAAAAGATTTTAAAGTGAAAATATATCAATTAAAATTTTGAAGAGATGATGAAAGTCGAGAATTTTCAATTTTGTGAGAGACATGGATGGTGGTCACGACAAACCTCACTGGCCCCACCTCTGGCTTGATTGCTACTCTGTCAATCAGCTTGGCGTTTTCTTCCTTTCCATTCTTCACTCGCCTTCACGCAGACGCCTATTTTGAAGATTGATTCCTTGTGGTTGTTATTAGCTCTCAAATTTTTAAAAATTATAAGTGATTTTTATTATTTTTACTATTTGATTTTGCATTTGCTATCGCCTTATTTTAGCATTCTTATCTTACTTTCACTTATTATAATACAAATTTGTTATCATTCAATTTTCCCAAAGTTTATGTTTTTTATTTTTATTATCAAAAATTGTATTCGTTACCGTCTTTAGTCATCATTCTTGTATTGCATATAAGAATGTTAGAGCAGTATAGTAATAATAAATGCAAAATCAGGTAACAAAAATAATAAAAGTCATTTGTAATTCTTAGAAATTTGAGTAATAATAAATTCGCATAATTAAATAAGATATTTTTGTCCTAATATTAAAAAAACTAAATTTTTAAGTCCTTCAAAATAATTTTAAAAATAAAAATCCTTTATAATATATGTCTTCAACAAAGTATGTTTGGTATCTGGTGAGAAACGAAAAAGAAAAAAAAAATTAAAATTTTTTTTAATTTTATCTTTTTAATTATTATTCAATTATTATTTAATATTATTTATCAATTATTATCTAATTATTATTCAATCATTAAAAATAAAGGTATTATAATAATTTTTTATCTATAAAATTATTTTTTTTTAATTTTTATTTTTATATCTAACTTTTTGTGTACCAAACAGGTCGTTATAGTTTTGAATATAATTTTTTTAGTAAATTTAATATAATCCTTTTTTAATAAGGTATATTAGGATCTTATTAAATGTTTACTATCGCATTTTCTTATCAAAAACAAATATCTTTTTGGGCAATTTTGTAGAAAGTTCAAAGTGGCATTTTCAATCATTATATTTATATTAAAACTAATTAAGCATCCGGGCATCGCACGGATTGTTGAAAAATTAGGTATAGAAATGGGTGCTAAATTGAAAGCAAAGTGGATAGAAAAAAATGAACCTCCACTGAAATTGAAATAAAATCCTTCAAACATGTAAAGAATAATCGCAATATGTCAAGATTGACGGAACAAAAAAGTAAAGGGAGCCAATAGGATTGAAACATAGAGATAACAATGTAGAAGTTAGCTGGTGAAGTAATTATATTAAAATTCTCATTTTATTAGTAGAGAAAATTTAGTTATAATTTTTATGTTTTGGTTATACATGATACAAAGTCTCAAGATTTGAAAATTGAGAAAGGAGTAGGGTAGAGAATAAACTTGAGAAAGTCATATTTCAAGATTATAAGTTAAAGATATTCATTACAAAAGACTTAAGAACTTTATTTTTTTCGGTGATAGGATAAAAATATCTTTATTTAATAAAAAGAATTTATTGTTACTCAATTTTTTTTAAAATTATGAGTGATTTTTATTATTTTTACTATTTGATTTTTCATTTGTTATTACCATATTCCATATTCTTATCTTACAAATTCAATTCCCCCAAAGTTACAAGTAACGTTTTTTATTTTTATTATCAAGATTTGTGTTTGTTATCATCTTTAATCATTATTCTTGCATTACATATAAGAATGTTAGAACAGTATAGTAATAAATGCAAAATTAGGTAGTAAAAATAATAAAAATTATTTGTAATTCTTAGAAATTTGAATAATAACAAATTCACATAATTACATAAGATATTTTTGTCATAATACTAAGAAAATAAATTTTTTAATCCTTCAAAAAAATTTTAAAATTAAAGATCCTTTATAATAGATGTCTTCAACTTATAGTCCTATGATATATTTCAATAAATGTAGTATAATATTTTTTTAATTAGGTATATTAGGATCTTATTAAATGTTTACTATCACATTTTCAGATAAAATATAATAAATGAAGTTTTTTTTTTAATTTTAACTTTAGGAGATTTTTTTTTAAAAATATTTATAGATTATATTTTTGTTAAAAAATATGTAGCAAATATTTAAATAAAAATTTACTTTAAATACTGTCCATTAAAAAAAAAACTCAACCTCTTAAATCTTTACAGATTGAACTCTTAATAAATTTATCCTTTTATCTTTTAAAGGGTTAATTTCAAACAATATATATATATTATGTATAGGGCTAACACTTTAATTACGCAACGAGTCGCGTAATCAAATATTATATTTCTCTTTTTAAAATATAAAAATTTGCATTACATACAATAATTATATTAGCCATATTTCTAAAGCGGTATCTATCACCAATATTTTTGAGATAGCAAGCATGATCCATTTTTGGAAAATATATTTATTTTTTAAATTACCTCTGAGAGCGAGTATCTTAGCATTAACATACTCGCGCAAGTAAGAGCAAGTGAAATGAACTTTCTTGAAATCTGAAAGATGTAACGATTGCTCTCTGGACCGAATATTCCCCATTCACACTGGATTAGGCCACGAGCTCGCCACACGCCCGTACCTTTTACGCAATCTCTACCCTCCACGTGGTTCTTAATCGAACGGTCTACAAAGAGACCAGTACATCTGGAACTACAGAAATGCCCCTCGCTGCTACTACATATACCACCCATGTCCCTCCTTCTTCGTCACCCCCTCAGTGCCGCCATTGATTCTTCCTCGTTTCTCATCCTCTTCGAAATACTCGTTTTTGAGTTCTATCCAAATGGCTCTCGCATCTTCCAAAGTTTCGTCCCTTTTTCTCTCAACCAGTGTTGGGGATACTCTGAAAAAGCCCATTTCTTCCGCTTCTTCTTCGTCTCTGAGCTTCGCTCTCTCTGTGCCTTCTCCTTCTTCCCTATGTCTTGTTCCTAAGGGAGCAGGAAGCAGAAATTTCAGGGTTTGTGCATCGGCGGGTACGAATTCCCCCCCGCTCACCGGCGTCATATTCGAGCCATTTGTGGAGGTGAAGAAGGACGTTCTTGCTGTACCGGTATCGCCTCAAGTTTCCATGGCTCGTCAGAACTATGGTGATGAGTGTGAAGCTGTAATTAACGAGCAGATTAAGTGCGTACCTGTCTAATTCCCATTTTTAATCTGTTTTTTCTTGGTGGTTTCGACTGTATTTCACGTTTGTTTGAACATTATTTCTAGTTTTTTGTTGGAAGAACCGTTTTGCTATATTCTATGCAGGCTTTTTTCTCAGTAGTAGCTATGATGCTTAATCTTCCATGAACCATATAAGATCTTCATATTATGTTCTCTTTTGTGAATTGTTTGTTTTTATCTTATTCTTCTTTCCTGACGCAGTTTTTTTTTCATTCAAATTGTGTGTTACAGTGTGGAATACAACGTTTCCTATGTGTACCACTCCATGTTTGCTTACTTTGACAGGGACAACATAGCTCTCAATGGCCTTGCAAAGTAATGAACAGAAACCCCATAAGCCTCGCTCATATTGATTCTTTCATTTCTGAAATAGGCTTTTTCATGTTTATTTTGCTGCGAACAGGTTTTTCAAGGAATCAAGTGAAGAAGAAAGAGAACATGCTGAAAAGCTAATGAAATTTCAGGTCCTCAAAAGCTTCTTCTCCCCTGTTTGCTTCATCATCAACAAGAAACCTTTTACGTTCTATGGATGGATGTATTTACTCATATGGCTCTTGTTTGTTTAGAATATTCGTGGTGGACGAGTGGTACTTCACCCCATCATTAATCCCCCCTCTGAATTTGAGCACGTGGAAAAGGGTGATGCATTGTATGGTAAGTTTGTTTCTTGATTGTTTATGTCCACTTGGTAGAACAATGCTCTGCTTTGACCTTTGCTTTTGTTTTCCTTTTGCTTGATCCAGCTATGGAGTTAGCTTTGTCTTTGGAGAAGCTAACAAACGAGAAACTTCTGCATGTGCACAATGTAATGCCTCTTTAACTTCTGGTTTTGATTGAATTTGTTTGTTGAGGGAATCGTTATTTTCTTGTTTGGTACTTGAACAATCTAACTTTCTATATACTTGGAAACGTATTTAGCAAAAAAAAAAAATTGAGTATGAAGTATATGAAAAGTTTAGTTTTCCTGTGTTATCTAAGACACATACATTGCATAACTTAATATTTTTATACCCAAATATCTTATAAATAGATTTTCAACTATGTGAGAAATTAAAATTCCCATGAACCTGCTGTTAATCCTGTGTTGGTTGGCATGTACCTATTACGGTGCAGGGAGCTTTGAACTTTGTAACAATTTAAGTTGACTTCTAAATTTTTCAATTGCCTAAAAATTTCCATCTACAAAACATATCTGTTTATGGCCTAGCTAGTGCCTCAGGATAATCTTCTTCCTTTGCTCTTGATGAATAACAGGTGGCCGATCGCAACAATGATCCTCAAATGGCTGACTTCATTGAGAGCGAGTTTTTAACTGAGCAGGTATGAACGCTTCTACTTCATGTCCCCTTTAGCCCTTGAGACTTATGGACATAGGATGAGAAGAAGACAAGATATTATAGGTTTCCTAATTTCCAATATTAACTGTTATGGTCCAACTGCAAGGTATGGACTTGAATCCCACATTAGAAATAAGGGATTTTAATGTGAATGTGAAGCTTGTATAAACCTTGGGCTTTCTAATCTCACGTGCTATCTTTTGAAGTATGATTTTTTTCAATAGTTAATATTATTATACTTGTTTCCTAAAGTCTCAAAGTAGCAATTGAAAATGCGAGATTTAGTTAAAAGCTAACTCTTCAGGTGACAATTATGTTGAGAAAAAAGTCTAGGGCAAGCTGTAAAAAGGAAATAGGTAGCGAAAGCTAGGAAGATATATATTTTGAATATCAACACAGTGAAATAGACTCTAGTTATGTGACTAATGACTATAAAACATTTTACATTCCTGTGTGCAGGTTGAAGCAATTAAGAAGATAGCAGAGTATGTGGCGCAACTGAGAATGGTTGGAAAGGGTCACGGTATGTATATAGTCTATTCAGCTAGCCATAGTTGTGGAAACTCAGTCTATCACATTATTTGTAGATAACAAATGAGTGAGAGTTAACAATAAAAAATTACAATTTTAATATGATAGAGCTTCTTGAATCATGTGTAGCAAACACTGATTGATGAGCTTACGTGAATTAAGCTTATACAAGAATTTCCCAATGTTGTCCTAACAAGCATCAATAAGTACCTACTGAATACCTTTATAGCCTCTCCCTGACGAAGACAGAGAAACCAACAGTATATTTAGAGACTGTTTGGTTCTAAGAAAATTACTGTTTGTTGACTTGCAGGTGTTTGGCACTTTGATCAGAGGCTTCTTCATGAGGAGCATACTGCATGATCGCCTTCTACTCGTGTTCACCATGGTTCTTTCTCAAGTTGTGGGTTGTTTAAATTCGTAGAATAGTGTATCGATGTTTCTTGTAGGTAAAGTAGATGAAGGACCTGAGAGTGTTCTAGTTAGTTATCTCTTATAGGAAGTCAGTATTATGTAATGTCATCTGTTGGCAGCTTTGGATTAGTATGTTAGAAATAAAAATCATGTTGGTTATTTGGTTTACCCTTTCAAACTTTATCAGTTTAAGAAGCTCAAGTAGAAATGGTAACTTGGTTTAGAAATTATCAAACTTCGATATCTCTGCTAAAGAACATGAGAGAGAAAGGAGGAACTCTTTGACACTGTTATTTTATATTTTGGGAAATCTTAGATATTATAATATTTCAATGGTTAGCATGACAATTAAAAATTGTAAGAGATGTGAGATCCATCTCCTATTTGGGTGATATAAGATATAGGAGATATCACTCAAAATATATAATCTTATGGCTCATAGTATTTTAAATGATATCAAGCATCTTGGTTACTAATATTTTCAAATACAAACAATTTGAGTGCTTCTTGATATTAAAGATACCACATTAAAGATACTAAGTTAAAAATAACAGAGTGCCAAAAAAGTCTAATATATACTCAAAAAGGGGTCTTCTCCCAAGAAGTGAATAGAAGGCTACCTCATGGATAAATTTGTCTAAATTGTCCAATGGAAATGAAACATATAAGGTAAATTGCCAATTTGGACGTTTTAAGGAAAATTTCTTTTACTAAGTTAACCATGACAAGTTTTTAGTCCTAAGTGTACTTTTCAAACTAACCTCTTTGTTTGTACCAAAAATCAAAGCCGGCAATTTCTTTAAGTATTAAGAAAAGCATCAACTTCTTGATATTGGGATGTAAATATTACAAAGTGAAAGGGCCTGGAGGTAGTGGCATAGTAATTTATTGAAAAATTGGAATAAAATCCAGACCACCACAAGCAGAAAAACTCAAATACGGTTTTCATGATGGGATTAAAAATCTAATTCTGATCGTTCACGTTCTGTTCCTAACTTACCTATGGTAACAAAACAAATGATGTTATGGAATGGAAATTGACTATGTATCAAGGCAATATGGATATCATGATACATTGCCAATTTTCATTTTTTCCCCTCTTTCCATTTTCCTTCCTACCAAAGACGCTTTCAACCTCATAGCCATATACTATAGAGAACCAAGACTTATCCACCCAGAGAATCTAGGATCATTTGTCTATTATGTCCCAAAACAATTCAAGTCGGCCTAAAACAGAGGAGCCAATATGAAGAAGACCTGTTACTCCTCTTTTTGATGTAGGCACGTTGAGATGAAGAAGATTGAATCATTTTCCACATCACTCTTATATCTTCATATTCCCCACAAGACTCCATGTCCTTGTAAAGATCAAGAAGCTCATTCCTGTGCCCTGCAGTCAACAGCATAACAAACGAAAGATCAGGGACAATGCTATAGAAACCACGTCAGCTTATTTGCTTTCTATGGTTCAATAATCATACATCAAACATGGATACTATTAAAAATGAATTGTGTTTGTGTTTGACTTGTATTAAATATAATCTAACGTTTTAAATTATATATAGTCGCTTTAAATTATTTTATTTTTTAGTTTTTTTTATTATGTATTCGTGTCAATATATTATTTAGATCATATATGTAATTTGAAAAATATAAGAATAATTTTGGGAGTTGAGAGAGGAATAAATAGTTAAATGATAATTTTCCTTCTATTTATTTGGAGAACTTTTTTTTCTAAAATCTCTCAACTTGAGAGAATTTAGAAATATAAAGAAAAAATTTTAAGATTTAAGAATATTTGAAAATCTTTCATTTTCCTTCCTTCCTTATCAATAACTCTCAAACAAGTAAAAGGCTTCAATGAAATCTTTTCTTCCCTTCTTTTACCTTATCCCCTATCCAAACATACCTTGAAGTCTCAAGCAGTCGGTTACTTACCCTTGGGTTTGAACCTGAAGTGCGAAGTGACTTTGAGAAGTATACTCTTTGTTGAGCAGAGAGACAAGCCCTTGAAGTACTGCCACCCCTTTAACTTCTCCATTTTCAGTTCAGATAGCTCATCTCTTACTTGCAGTTCCATTTTATATATCCATCTTGCTATCTGAAAATTATTTTAAGTGGCCCTCCAAGCAAAACAACAAGATGTACCCTGCCATAGCAGAAAGCAACAAAGTTCTGACGTGGTCTATGTGTAGTTTATGATTTTTACCTTTTTATATTATGAAATGAAAATTGGCTCCTCCCCAAAAGATTCTGCATAAAAATCTTGAAGTAATTTTCTTTTATATCCTAACACAAAAACCCCAGTTGACCTATCTACACTAAAGCACAGAAACATCAAAAAGTTACGTGCGAACAGTTCAAATTTTATCATATTAGCTATGCTACTTAATCTAAACCACTAAAATGTGGAACTTCAATGTCAAATGCTCAATTGCCAAGCTAGGACATAACTTTAAATTAGATTTGGTAAGGATAAACACTCCAAGGTCAAACCAACCCGTTAGGTAGTGATAAGATTTTAATGAGTTTAGGGCATAAAATGTAGAATTACAGTGAAATAGAAAGTGGGTAGGGGAATTCATTTGGATTTTGCTTTTCCCACTTATCCCTCTCACCAAATATTCTCAACTTCATATTATTTCAATGAAGTGGAGATGGGACCCTGATCAAGCGGTTGGTTGGTTTTTCTTTCAGTGCTTTGTGTTCGTATCTTACTCTCTCTTCAGTCTTCTGCAGAGTAATAAGAGTTTATTATGGTATGCTGAGAACCATGTAACATCCACAATCATGATGTTAAAAACCAAGATGCTTGCCTGGGGCTATTTAATAGGATTTGAAAAGTGATTATAAATTTATAAGCGAACATAGAATTTGGATTCCGGTGCAATCATTGTCTATAATAGCATAACCGTTTGGGTCAAAGCAATTTTAAAAGATGGAGTGGAGCATGTGCTTGGGAACTATTTCTGGGGATGGTCCTAACTGCCTTGACATTTCACCTACTATTGGCTCCACATAATGCCTTGCTCGGCACGTCCATTGATCCAAAATTGCGGTGAAATTTCTCAATCATATCTTATTAAGTTTTTTAATATATAAATAAATAAATATGTATTTTCAAAAAGAGTTAATGCTGTAATGATAAGATATAAAAAATATTCACATACTGTGGTTTTGTTTTAAAATGCTAAAAAAACAAGTTAAAAATATATCCAAATTTTGTTGCATTCAAATTCTAAGAATTTCGCTTCTTCTAAACAAAGAATTGTCCTATTTATTGTTATTTTTCTTTCTTTTTTGCAATTCTTATTCTGCATAATAACAAATCCATTTTTAATTTTATTTAACCAAATATCAATCTCTTTATATCATTTTTTTTTTGGGTTAAAAGAAGAGGCCGAGACCAAAGAAAGACTATTACACCAAAACGTGGGGAGGCATAGGAGCCTCAATAGCATCATAGGAAAGACCATGACTAAGACTTGCAGGGGAAGAGTCCCACAGCTTCATATGATCTTGTTGATAAACACCAAACCGAGCAAGAGAATCTGCACAATGGTTACAAGAGCGCTGGACAAAATGGAACACCACACACCAATCATGAGAGTACAGCCAATGAATTCTATGGAGGAGCTAGTTTGAGTTTCGAAGGGAAGTATGATTCTTCAACAAAAGAATAGCAGTTCTATTATCCCATTCAACCACTAGATTTTTGAATCCTTTAGAGGTTTGCATAAATTCTCCATAACTCAGCATGTTTTTGAATAGCCTATTGTATCAGTTGTTTGGGTAATTTTTTTTGATAATATTTATTATATTTTTATAATTATTATTCAACAATATCTATCTATTTTTATTACTTGTTTAATAACAAAGAAATAAGTTATTTCTTAAATTACCTACTTATTATATATATATATATATATATTTCTTTTACATACTAGCAATCATTCAACAAAAACAAACCCTTAGTCCAGTACACAAAAGTAAGGGCCCATTTGATATATTATATAGAATTATGTAGTATTTGGTTTGACATTGTATAAAATAATATATTATATAAGATAATATTATTATTTTAGTGATGTACTGTATAACATTGAATAGGATAAAAATCAATTTTTTGACAAAAATACTATTTACGTAAAAATATATTATATTATCTAAATTTATTGTGTTATATTATGTGGTTGCACAAATCTTTATAAATATTTATTGTGTTATATTAACTTTTAAAGAAAAATTACAATAAATAAGTTATTGTGTTATATTTTGATCAACTTAGTAATCCAATGAATTTTTTTAAAAAATAAAATATAATTTTATAAAGACTTATATAAATTTTTTAATTTTTAACAACCAATTTATAATTTTTACTAAACATTAAGAAAAAAATGACTCAACTTGTTTGAAAAATCACTCTAACGCAACCTAATACTAAATCAATTAAATCAAGTCCAACATTATATCAATTTTGGCATGACCCATCCTATTATTGTTATTTTTTTGAAAAAAAAATTGTTTTATAACAACTTATATACAAATTTTATTTTTTTAAGAATCATTTTATAATTTTTAACAAAAATTAAAAAAAATTAACCCATCCAACCTAATCACCCTTAATATCAATTGAATTAGGTCAAGACCAAGCATTAACAAAACTAAATTAGATACTAAGTTACATCAATATTTTGCTCATGATCACCCTTATCAAGTTAGATCAAAGTCTAACTTAATACGACATCTAATGTCATGATTGACTTGTTTCACTCTAATTTACCATAGCAACTACAAGAAGTTGCCTGGCACACTGGCTTGTATGACTAGCTCGCTTACTTTAACTCAACAGCTTAGCTCTAACAAGCCAACTTCATTCCTAGTTTCACTACCCTGCTTTAGCCTCCCCCCTTTTAACGGAACGGCTAGAATAGAAGGTCAAGTCCAGCTCTTTCGCCAATAAATGCAACGAGATGCCTTTTCTTTTGCTTTCCACTTCAAAAGGCCTTCCAAGGCTAGTCATTCATCTGATGACAATACGACTAGTCGCCGACCTTCTTTCCTCCTTACATTTTGACAATGGCACATAGCTGGAGCGCCCTTCTATCTTCTATCCTCTCCTTGTATGCCAAGCCTTTCTCAACCAAATGAGAGAGGCAAGGTTCCCTACGAGGCTGTTACACCTCGCTCATACCTGAATGAACTCTAGGAATGCTTTTTTTTTTTTTTTTTCTTTATAGGTGAAAAGGAATGCTTTCTTTATCTAAATATGATTAACGAGCTGATTGGAGTGATATGAAATGAAATTGAATATTCTTTAGTCTCGGGAAAGTATCCCGCAATGACTTACCAAAGAAGCTAAAAATTTAAAAGTATTAATAAAATTTTATATATCAAAATAAATCTAATCCCATTCCTTAAAGTTAGATTAAATTATATATTATTTTAATATATAAAAAATTATATAAATTTATATCATACATTATTTACACTAAATAAATAATAAACTTATAATATATTATATTAATTTATACTATTACACTTTTTATGATGCACCAAGTGGGCCATAAATCACACCTAAAATCTCCCCCCTTTGGCAAGGGGGCATATTTTGCATGCAAAAGCCTCAAACTGGAGTGCAAATTTTGCTTCTCAAGGGTTGTAAACCCAACACCACCACAAGGAAAAAAAACCCTAAAATCACAATGGCGCATATTACTCTACTATCGGCAGAACCATCAAAATAAAACATTCGAACAAACCTAGTTTCTTGTTATGCCAAAAAGTTAACAAATACCATCAGTACAACCAAAGCTTTGCGATGCAATCTTAAAAACAACTTAAATCAGGAACGTCACTCAAAAATCCATGAAAGCTAGTTTAAAATTGTACTGTTGACTTGAAAAATAAACTGTTCTTAATCGAAGCCGCAGAGCTTAGTCTTACAGACAATCTAATAGCTAAATTGTCCAACAAGATGATGTCATCAAATTTATGCTGTTGCCTCATGCTGAGCAGCCAGCCTCTTTCTAGCCTCCTCGATGATAGATAACTTGATACCCCGGCCTTTGGGAAGAGATACCCAAGGTTTTGTCCCCTTGCCGATTATGAAGACATTACCCATACGAGTTGCAAACTCATGACCAGTGGCATCCTGGACGTGGATGGTCTCAAAACTTCCCTTATGCTTCTCCCTGTTCTTGATGACACCAACACGACCTCTGTTCCTTCCTCCGGTCACCATAACAACGTTCCCCACATCAAACTTGATGAAGTCCGTGATCTTGTTAGTTTCCAAGTCCAGTTTGATGGTGTCATTGGCCTTGATTAATGGATCAGGATAGCGGATGGTGCGCCCATCATAGGTGTTAAGATAGGGGATGCCCTTCTGCCCAAATTGAACAGATCGAACCTTGCAAAGCTTGAACTAGAATAAGCAAAAGCCCAGATTATAAGATCACTTCTGTTAAAAAAAAAATGCAGAACTAAAATGGAAAGAGGCATGTGAAACCCAAAAATGCAGAACAAAAATGGAAAGAGGCCTGCAAACCAACATTTCAGGAGATTTATGAGCAAGAGTAATCACTTCCTGCTAGCAATACCCATGATTTAAGAAAGTATACAACCAAACGAAGAAATATATCCAAAACACATACTCAAACAACCCATGTAAGAAGTCCAAAATTTATCTATCCAACTATACACATCCTTTAGCAGCATCCAAAGCATCAGAGATTTTAATTAGTAGCCATAGCACAAACGAATCATTCATAAAATCAACTCAAGGTACATTATTATATTAAGAATTGACATTATAGGGAATAATCAAAACAAACCTTTGCCTCTTCATCCCTGACAGCCTGGAGACGGAAACGACCTTTTGTGTCATAAAGAAGACGAAAGTTTTCGTTGGTCTTGGGAATGGATACAACATCTGGTAACAGTAAAAAGTTAAATACAATTAAATCACTGTTGTAAATGCAACATTCAAAGCCTTGGATTCATTAAAATCAGTGCAACATGAAGGAGGAATACTGATAAGAATATGTAGTGACAGTAGTCTAGAAACTAGAGCAATTTGCTCAACATAGAAATGAGAAGACTATACTTTACTTTAATAAGAAAAAATCTAGTGCAACCTGAAAGAACCAAAAAAGTGGAAACATAGTCAAATACTCAAAGCAAAAATAATTTTGACATCACAATTTAGCAATGCCATGTGGCCATCAAGTTAAGAGGCACATACCCATGAAACCAGCAGGATATGTCTTGTCTGTCCTAACCTTGCCATCAACAAAAACATGGCGCTGCATCAAGATGGCGATAACTTCTCTATAGGTGAGAGCATACTTCAACCTTTCACGCAGGATAAGGATCAGTGGCAAGCACTCCCTTGACTTGTGGGGTCCAGATGATGGCTTTGGTGCCTGCACAACCATGACGTTAAGTACATGAACTTGATTGGATGTCACAAATGAAAACAAGTGAAATAGGATTGCTGAAACAAGGACTGCTAATCATGTACATACAAAGGCACCGCCCAGCTTGTCAAGCATCCAATGTTTGGGGGCATTAAGCCTCTTCAAGTGTTTCTTCAACCCTCTAGCCTGAAATACACAAGAAAATATACAAATTAGAACATGAGGGACACAGTTCAAGATGTTCTATGCTTCTGATGACAGCTATATGGACTCAATGCAATTAACCAATGTGAACAGAACTAGGAAATATATAAAGATTCAGAAGCCATAGATAAAGATTTAGAAAAACTTGAGCAATGTAGCCCAAAATAAAAAAGGAGTATCAATGAAAAACATCACCAACACCAAGGGCCAAGACTAAGGGAAGCATGTAAAGACAGAACTTGAACCCACCTTTTCAACATTAATTTTTCTGGAAGCAATACATAATTTTCCGTTACCCCAAAAAAAAAAATCTTCAGTGAACCTGGACCATTATCTCCACTATCAGCAGGTCTAAACACTTGTAGCCATGGTTTTGAGACTTACAATTATCCACCCCCCCATTGTCACATATAGACCAATTTTTTTATTAAAATTTTATATTGAACATTGAAAGTTGAAATCATTCCAAAAACATTGGAAAGCAAATACTTGTAAGAATAGAGGAAAAATAAAATAAGCCAACAATCAAGCACCAGTTGGCATTGGGATAACAAACATCAAATTGATAAGTGCTCCTTTAAAATCATGAAACCATGATACCTAATTTGCTTCAGCCAATTTGTATCAAGTCAATAAAGTAAGGAGAGGAAAGAATGCACACAAACATTTACCAAAAAAAAAGATGGTCAATCAGACAATTACAAATATTCCAATCCTAATCTGAAACGGGAAAGAGAAACACCTTTCCCACCAGATAAATCGCCGGTGGATACCATATATGGCGTACAGATACAAACCTCTCTTATCGCTGGGAAGAAAAAAAAACCCCAATAATTCATGAAATATTAAAAGCCAGGCCTCATCATCATAATCAAATCTAAAACAGATTCCATTCAAATAAACACCAATATACAGTAGCAAATAGTATCCCAAACCCAATGAAGAAAATAAACCTTAAACTTAGTACATTAGGACTGAAGGAAAAACAACCATATTGAGGAAAACCGAAACAAATGCAGACTGCAATCACCATAATTCCAGAAAGAAATTACAATGAAACTGAAGACAAAATTGAAAGTAAGGAAAAAGAAAATTAAAAAAAAAAAAACAGAAGCTGAAGCAAACATGTTGAAGAAGAAGGGCTAACCATTGTTGTGGTGTGTTGTACTCAGATCAAAGCCGAGAGCCTGAGCTCCGCCTCGCCCTGTGGGTGTTTGTGTGAGAATTTGTGAGGTGGCCAGGAGAATGACGAGAGGCTCGAAACCCTAGCGGAGAGACCGTTTTAATAAACCTAGCTTTTACGGGTTCTTAGCCTGAAACGAATTGGGTACCGAAATCCATGGGCTTTCTAGGCCGGAACTTGGGCTTCTCTGGATCCAGTAACTTTTAAGTAGTTTTATTATTTGACCCAAAAAAAGACCAAAACTAAGTGATGTTAATTATATTATACTTATTAAAAAAATAAAAAAATTGCATACAATGACTTTTAAATAATATTAATTACAAAATAAACTAGTATAAAAAATATTCCTATAGGTCAATAATATGATAAAGTATTTTGTTATGAAAAAAATATAAAGAGAATTGAGATTTTTTTAAAATAATAATTGGTTGTGTGAGTTCACTTCTTACTTTGTTATAGACTAAAATCAATAATGACTTTTTCAAATGGAAAAAATAATGTTTTATACATGAAATATCTTTTAACAAATGTAGCTTTATTAACTAAATTAAACAAATGGGTTTTCTTACATTAAAAAATTGGGTTTTAAGTAATATGGGACTAGATTATTGATTATATACATCTCAATTTATTTACTGTTCTAATTGAGCAGAAAATTGAAAAAAAAAACTAATAAATTTCTTATAATTTGATTTAAAAAATTAATTGCACTTTTCATTTTTGCAAGATAGTTTAATCACACATCTTCTCTTGCATTTTTAAAATATATACACAAATCTTAAAATTCTTGATCTAATAAATGACAAAAATCAGGCTAGACGATATTGTTAAGGAAAAAAAAATTAATATATGAACAAGTCTAAATCATGAACTAGCAAACACATAAGCTTCTATCTATAATATCAATTGATTTATCAAGTGATTGCAATTTTGTTTAATATAAGAAACCATTTTAATTATAAAATATAATTTAATAAGTAAATTGATAGCAAAATTATTTTTTAAGTTTAATTAATTTACCCAAAGTTATACTACTTTTCAATCTATAATTAATATATAAAAAAGAAAGAAAATGTCAACGTCAATAAACTAATCTATTATGCTTATGAATGAACAAAATTCAAGTAAAATTTTTTCAATATTAATTACCAGATTTTTTAAGAAAAATATAAAATGAAAAGAAATTTTTTTGAAATGTCTAATCATATAGTATTATGTTATATATTTGTTATCACATTTTATGGTTTTATTAGAAATTTGATAATAAATATTTAAAAACTATATCTAAATTTTATTTATTATGGATTACCAAAAAAATCTATTATGATTATTTATGTGCAATTATGATTATTTCACTCTAAAATCATAACTCACTTAGCATTGGAATTATTGTTATTATTATTAAACATTGGAAGGATTTGGAACTCATATTCCTTGGAGCAAAGGACTTGAGTAATAATGTCTAATGTGATATTACAGGCAAAATGTGACTATTTGGGCTATTGTTCATAGTTAATTAGTCATATACATCATTCCAAGCCATACAATCTTCCAAGATGGAGTTGCTCTTTACCACCATATTAATGAATAATTACAAGTCTATACCAAAAAGGGAAAAAAATTACAGTTGCTTACAAAAAGAAAATTAAAAAAAAAATAGTTACAATATGATTATTGCAAAGCAAAATATAAAAAAGATAAAATTAAATAAACGTTTGATGCCTCTGAAGTTGAATAAACCTTTTCCTTAATCACGAACAATAGAGTTTATTAAAATGGTAGCCTCGTCTGCTGTCGGAACGGCATCATCTGATACAGACATAGCAGTAACCATCAAATTCTAAAAATTTCAAGGGTTCCTAAGCTAAATCAAATCAAACAGCTGAAAAATTTTCTTTTCAAATTGTTTAGAAAAAACCTTAATTGATACACAATCTAATCCAAAAATACAGCTATGAATTTCTCATAAAGAAGTGATAAAAATGAAAAGAAGAATTCAATTTATTATGACTAAAGTTGATGCACTGAACAAATGCTTCATTTATCTTTGGTATCATTGCTTCTTGAAAACGGGCTGAGCAACATGTGAAGTTTAAAATTAAAAATTAAAGTTTAAAAATAATGTAGATTATCTTCTATTCAAGGTATCAGAGAAAGATAGAAAGAGAATTGTGGCACAATATAATAAGAGTAAGTATGATATTCATTTTGTCTTTTTTATCCACCCCACTTTCCTATTCACACTAGAGAATTCGAACTCATTAAAGAAAAAAGGAAAAAAATCCTTTGTTTGGAGACACTGTGCCGTAAACAATCAGATTGCCAATTCTTTATATCTTTACATAAATGATAATTAAATAAATTAATAATACTGAATAAAATACTTTAGAACACAACGCTGTAAATTGTAATTTATCTTACTCAAAAAAACCAGCATATGTTTTTTACCTGGGATTGAAGCAGGCAAGCGGGAGACGATGTTTCCAATGATGCCTGTGCTACCGCCATTGCCCTCCTCTGTTTCAACTTGCTGATTCTCTTCATCACCTTTGATTTTCTTACCTTCTTTAGCCTCATTTTTCGCCATTCCTTCACCTTCGCTTTGATGAAACAAATTGGAAATAATATTATTGATGATCCCTCCTTCTTCTCCTCCACCATTTTCACCATCTTCTTCCTCTTTCTTCTTCGAAACCCCATTTCTGTTTTCTTCCTCTGTTTTAACTTCCCCTGTTCTTAGACTCAAAGGAGTGGCCATGGTGGATATCAAGTTGGTAATAAGGCCACCACCGCCTCTAGCTTCTTCTTCTTTCTTCGCTTCAATTCTCTGACTAGAGAAAAACCCAGATTTCTTTCCTTCTTCTTCAGATCCATCTTCTGCTATGAAATTCAATGAAGGAATCATCCCTTCGCCTTCTGTTACACCGTCTTCCATCTCGATGCAGCTTTCTACAAGTTTGGGGTTGTGAATCTGTCTCCTCGTTCTCAAAAAGAGAGAAAATGAAGGAAAGTACTAGTTTATGTTAATATTATATATAGAACAAACTTGGGGAAAGAAGGGTACAAACGTCTTTCAAGCCAAATGGTAATGATTAACATTTGAGGTTTACTTTTGCTTCCTACGGCTTTATTTAACTTTTAATTTTTATTTTATAATTAAAAATACTAATTTAACCTTTTTTTATTATACTTTTTTAATATTTTATTAAATTTTATTCGTATATTTAATTATATATATATATCATATATAACTCAAATCAAATTATTCAAATCATTTAATATAAGTTATATTTCTTATTATATATGTGAGTTATTTTTATCTTATTATTTTTATTGACTTAAATTATACATATTTATAATATTAAGTAATATATAGTTAATTATATCATTAAAATTTAAAAAATATTAATAAAAGTTTAACATTAAGAATTAAATTTAAAATTTTTAATTTTAAATCATAAAAATTAAATTAAAAATTAAATAAAATTATAAGGATTAAAACTAAAATTTAACCAATATTTTAAGTAATATATAAAAAAATAGATAAAAATTAGCCATGCATTAAAAATATTTTTAAATTGGTTCCGCCTTAAAATACATGTTTCTATTTAAAGTTTAAAGGACTAAAGATCATATTTAACTAATTGGTAAAAGAAAATTCTTTTAGCTAGTCTGTCTGTTGAGGCTTATTTATCATTTGATAGTTTATTTACTTATATTTTATATCTAATAATCTTTTTAAGTTATTATCTTAGCACTAGATCTAGCTAATAATCCTGTCTTTGCTTAATGGAAAAAAAAAAAGTTTTATTACACGTACTTCATAGCTATTGTCCCTTTGAAAAGCTTAAGGAAATAAAGGTGAGACGCGTGGCGTACCACTAAGCATTCGAGGAAGGTCGCTACGAGTCCCAACAAGGTCGGTGGAATAAAGACGCCCTTGGACTTGACGGCCATCGACCCCCCTTTTACTCATCAGTGCATTCAATATTATAAATCAACAGTTATTTCTGTTTTCTTTGAAAATCAAATCTAATACAATTAATTTTGAAATTAGTTTTGATTTACGCATAATTTTAGTCCCTCCATGGCTCCATTCTGTTTTGGTCCCATTTCAATTGGTTGCCAGTGGCTTTTGTTATTAAAAGTGTTAAGAAAAGGAGTCGTTAATTGTCTTGAGTAATGGAGAGATAATGACAAATTTCATAATGTATATTGTTATAAGAGGAGATTGACAAAGTTTTTAAATGAGTTGTTAAATGTTTAGAGTAATAAAGATATAATAACAAACTCTATTTATATAAATATTAAAATAGTGCCACTTTAAACAAGATTCAGGAGTTGATATTATAACTATTTATGAGATTAAGATTAGTACATAGTTATAAAAGTGTTAGAGCAAGATACTAAAATTTCTTAACAAATTAATAATATCATCTGTGTTATACTTTTAATTTTGATATAAGGAGTTGTGGTTCAAATTTTATAATATTGATAATTTTGTCAAAACTTTATATTATTTACATTAATAGACAGTTCAAATAATCATAAGATACTTTTTGGTATGCGTGAAATTATGGAGTGATATTACAAACCAACAATGTGCATGCGTGTGTGTGTGTATTTCTGTTTTGAATATATACATGTGTATATAAATATATATATATATATATATATGTTTTGCCAAACTAAAAATTTTTACTTCAAATATGTCCTTGATAATAAAAATTTTAATTATGAAAACTATAAATAATATTTATCGATACAAAATAAATTATTGGAATAGAAAACATTGATTAATTTTTTATAAAAATGAAATGATAGGGAGGACTTACTTAAAATACTTTAGGGATTTAGCTTAAATGAAATGATAGGGAGGACTTACTTAAAATACTTTAGGGATTTAGCTTCAATGTTTTAAAATTTTTGGGGGGCCAAATTAGAATTTTACCCAAATCATTATAAATTGCTACATCAACTTTTCTTTCCCATCTTCTTTGAGGTCCTCCCTAATTCCAATCTATCAATTTCTCCAAGATCTAACTATTGTTTTTTTATCTATGGCTCTCTTTCTATCATGTTGCATTTTTGGAAACTACTTACAATATTAGAAATAGTCGAAACACACCATTTCATTAAATGAAACGATGCATGTTAAGCCATCAAAATTATCCATTAAACAAAGATATCCAACTAGCTAAGCTAGGAAATTGAAATAAAGGAAATGGAGAGGATCCATGTTCGTTGTTTTCCTTCTCTCTCACTTTCTAAAGCTTCATTATCCCCCTCTCTCATTCTCAAGGTTTCATCTTCTATTTCTAGTGTACATCCCCATTTTCTCTCCACCCACTTCACATCGTGCTTACCTATCATCTCCTCATACTAGCTATGAAGTGGAGGAGGTTTATGAACTTAACCATTAATGTGGAAGGGTGAGCTTCATTTCCATCTTTCTCATTTTCTTTTCTTCTTTACATTTTGTTCTTTCTTTTCCCTCATTTCTCCTCCATTTTCATTTCATCCTTCCTTTAATAGTGTTCAATATATTGCAACTTCTTCTTCTTCTTCCAAGAATTTGACATGGGTGAGCTTTGATCTTGGGTTTCTAATGTAGGTCTCCAAAATGTGATGCCATACATCAATCTTTAATTTTTGGCTTCTTGAAATAATTTTAAGGCTCAATTTGAAATCTGGAAACTTAAATTGAAAAACATAGATTTAGAGTAAAAAATGATAATAAAAACTTGGGCAAAAATTAAGGCTATTGGTATTAGATAATATATTTAGCCAAATTGAAAGTTTTAGATGTCAATTGAATGGTTACGATATTTACTTCAAGTTAGATGTGAATTTAGGTAATGCTAAAGATTTCCTATCAACCGACATTTGTTTTGAGTTCGTAAGAGAATGGACCACAGTCATTGATCCTTAGTGGCACCTCATATTCATTCCAAAACTATGATATTCTTTATTTTGTCATCTCATTTTTTTTTTGGCATGAAATTGCTTGATTTTCTTATATAGTACTGATTATGTTTTAAATTGAAGTTATGTGAATAATATCATTAATTTTCCCTATTATTGCCCAATTACGTCTTCAAGATATTCTTACTCTAATGAGCTATGGGGGAAAGAAATCCTTGCTTTTTCTTTAAATCTTTGATTATGTGAATTGTTGTAGGTGGATATGTGATGGTTGTGAGAATGTTTGTGATAATTGGTCTTTGTGGTTCATTGCGAATGTACATCTATAAATTGGAGTCACAAGACAAATGAAATTAATGGTTAAATTTTTAGACTTTAATTATTCTTTAGTTTTTCTCCTTTTATTGAAAAATGTTTCCTTAAAATTTTCTCTTTTATTTATTTCATAAATTTATTGTTCTTACTTTAATTTTCTTAGACTATTTACTTTTTATGAATTTGATTGATCAATAGTTTACTTATAATTGTGTCCTTAATTTAATTATTATTATCACCATAACTTTTTACCTTTTTTTTCTTCATGTGAAATTCTTTTATTTCATTTAAAAGTGATGGATGGAAATCTTATTAGAATCTCGCAGTCATTAGCTTTATTGAGTTAAGTGCACTTAGTGATGACAAAGTGTGATAGCATGTTATTTGTGAGAAAGTATGATGGCATTATGGTATATGATTTTATGTGGTGGTACTATGATGTGATATATAGTACAATAGTGCCATGATCCATGATACAATATAGTCTTCTCATAAGATGCCTATTCTATAATTGTTTTTAACCTTCTAAAAGTGTTTTATTTGGATAAGTCCTTTTTTTTATATGATTTTGTACTACCAAACTCCATGATGTCAGGGCTAGTAGATGTCGAGTAGGATTGTGTAAGAAGAGAGCTATGATATTTGTAAGCCTTGTGATGGTCATGTGATTTGTATTAGATTTTGTTTCTCTTATTATATGTTACTATGGTTAATTGTTTGTATATATGGAATAAAATTAGAAAGATTCTTTTTTATATTTAGTAACCTTTATTAGATTTAAGTAAATGAATTGAGTATTTTAAATCATAGTAACAAATGTAGTATTGTTCATTAGACTTGTTAGATTGAGTCAATTAATGTTGGCTTAATCTACACGCTGATCATAGCTTTGGATGTTGGGTTGTAACATGCCCTTTGATTATACTTAATCATAGGCCAAGCCCGTAAAAAATAACAAAAAAATAGGGCCCATGCCCAATTAAAAATGGGCCAGACCCAACTCGCAATAAAAATGAAGAAGAAAAACATTTTAAAAATAAAAATTGCAAGCCAAAGTGCCCCTAAATTTGAAACTTTTGATTGGTCAACAATGGAAGGAGGATATATTGCAACATCAATAAGCTTCAACAACAATGAAAGAAGAAGAAAGATAAAAAGAGGAAGATAAGCAGAGGACAACAAAAACCAACCTTTATAAAATGCCTCATTATTCACAACCAAATGCCAAGAAGAAAAGGAAGAAGAAACTCAAAGGTGCCACATTGATTCTAGAGGAGCTTCAGTAACCCAAGCACATTGGAGAGGGAAAATGGCGATTGCATAGTAAAGATTGGATCTTACAATGGTAAGGACCACATGTTGGAAGAAAAAAGAAAAGTAACTATAATGAAGGAACATGTAGAGCTTTGTAGAAAAGAATGAAAATGAGAAATAAAGAAAGATATGGCTATAGTGGAAGTTAAAAAGCTAATGGTGAATTAATGACATATTTTTATATTTTAATTTGAATAAAACTATATTTTGGGCCCTAAAAGTGTTATTGATGAATAATATTAAAAAAAATTATCACCAAACAAGTCAGATTTTTAAAAAAGACCCAAGTTCAACTTATTTTTTTATTCAAACTTTTTCAGAACTAGCTTTAAAAAAAAATTGGTCTTTTTTTTAGGCCAAGTCTTTGAGATCAAGTGAGTTTTTCAGCTTATGATCAAGTCCATTTGAAATCAATTAAACTGACATGTCTCTTGATACCCAATATATATATATATATTATTATTATAAAAATGACTACGTAGAGTGTGTATATATATTATGTTTATAGTATATATATGCTTTTTTATTTTTCATAATATAAATACTAAGAAATTACTAAGTATGTCAAGAGATTTTGTGATATCTTAAAAGACTATTGTTTGTGATTTCTTAGTTTGTAGACAATTACTCTTTAAAGATAATATTCCAATTCTTTCATTTTTTTTAATTCTAACAAAAAGTTGGCAATGAGATAGTCATAACAAAAGTGGTAAATATATAATTTCTTTCTAATTTTATATTTTATTTAAAAGTTCATAACAGTTATACTAGACATTGTATATGAAATTAACATAGAATCTAACTATTGAGATTTTTAATCTTTCGAGAATAAAAAGGAAAAAAAAATCTTATGAGAATTGAATGTTTTCAATTTCAAGTTTTATTCTTATAAATTAATTACAAGTATCCAAAGGCCTCTTTTCTTGCTCACCTACTTTCATACATTTCTTGATGGGTTTGCATACAAATAAATTTATTAGTATAAAAAATTACAAGAAGAAGGGGTTGAATTATGCTATTTGAAAATTTAATTTAATGTAATTTAAAATATTTCTTTAAATATATCGCCTTTTAAAACTTGTTTGAACTTTAAGTTCCTTAAAGTGATGTATGCAACAAATCATATCTTACATAAATATGTAAAGTGAGATCAATGTAGACAAAAGAAAGAGTAAAGAATAATCACACAAAGAATTTTAGTGGTTTAGACAAGATGATCTTACGTCTACTTCCCAAGTATAAAGTAAGAGAATTTTCATTATGGTAAGGTAATAACAATATAATTAGATAACCTTTCCAACTAGCTTTGACAACCTAATCATAAGGTAACCTCTAGGATTTACAAAAGTATTTTATACCACAACACAATGAGATAACCTTTACTTGTACTTAAGCAAATTTACGCTATTACACACAATCACAAAGGTGACCCAACAATAAGGTTCATCTTAAGACTTTTACACTCTTACAAAATCACTAAGTTCTTTTTTTTTTTTTAAGTTCTTAGAAATCCAATACCATAATATGTCAAAAAAGATAAAAGCAAATGAACATAGACTCACTTAAAGAGCACATAGAATCACAAGCTCAAATCTCGCTCAAAATATTAATAGCAGTGTAAGCTTAGTAAGTATGTGAGGAGACAAACTTAATGTTTCAAATATTTCTTTCTTTATGTTGTATTCTTGATCTCTTTCATCAGGAATGATCCTCTTAAATAGTAATCATATAGAGCTAGTCATTTCTTATAGCTTCATGCTTTCCCTTTGCAGATCTTTACTAATGGATCCGACAGTGTTTTCAATAAATGTTTTATAAATCAGTAGCCATTGCAACATTCATCTTTAATAAATACCCAAGCTTCTCTTCAATGGCTTGGAGTTTGTCTTTCTTGGAATTTAACTTCTTCAAGATATGTTATAGTGGAGAAAGACAATTGAATATACCTACATGTTTTATTCTTTATGAAGACTTATTTGAATAGCTTTTCAACTAGCGTTATAGATTTCTTGTCACATATGACTATATGTCCTTGTATCTTTATACTTGTTAGCATATTTAAGAAAGGATGGTGAATTGGAATCATTTGCTGTGAGGATTCCATCCATGATCTTTGAGTATTTTTCAATAACTTTTTCTTTTTGCTCTTTCTTTTTTGAAAAAAGACTGCCCCTCCTCCTCACAAAACTTACTACCAGAAGATCCTAAATGCAAAGGATCCCAATTCAAGGATGGTTTTGAAATTCTTTAATGGCTTGTACTTTCTTCATGTAATGCCTTTGCATCTTGGGTAACCCCTATTGTGCCTCTAGAACCACATTGAAAAGTTAGTATTGGTGTTTGCTTCTTGGGCTTAGACTAATTTTTTCCTTTTTCTCGATCAAAAGCCCATTTATTCTTTTATAAGAGTTGGACCTTTTAAAATGGAAAAAGGATGAAACATTGCCCAACCTTTTTTCATAAAATAATAACTTAGTGCATGTTTAAAAAAACTATTTCATCCTCCAAATTATGTTTTGTACAAAGCAACAATGTGTTGCTTTTGTGTAACAATAGTTAGCAGACGTAATTTTAGTTTCTCCAAACACATATCTAAACATATTACTAGTAATTTACATTGCCAATTGTAATCTTTCAGATAAATGGTTTTTTGGCCCAATCGTATAAATTCAAATTTTTTAAAATAATTTTCTAATAAAAACTCTTTTTCAATTTGACATAATTAAAATCTTTTGGCCAAAAATATTTTTGGGACTTTTGATTCAATAAAATTCAAGAACGACTTAGATACAAAAAAATGCAAAATACTCACAAAACTCAAATGATAATCATATATAGTGATCACGAGTTAGCTACCAAAAATATAGTAATTTTGAGTCACAAAAATTATTTAGGAGGCATTTAGTATATTAATATTTTGATTTTGAAAACTCTCATCCTATCTAATATCTTAGATATCCGAATTTGATATTTATGTTTGGTTAACGAATTCTTGAGTTAATGTATCAATTTTCTTAAATGGAAACGCATTAAATAGATGAAAGCTCATAAAGGATTTATACTTAAATTATCATCAGTCGGAATCCAAGTGAACACTGTCCATTGTTGTATAGCGGTTGGTAACATTATAACAATCACATGTCAACTTATGGTCTATAAATGGTCTCGTCCACACGCTACTTCATGTCAAACGAAAATAAACTATAATAAATAAAAAACAAATTAGAGTTCTACAGATTATATATATACATACATACATATATATATATATATATATATATTAATTACTATTCAGTAATTGTGTACTGATTTTTTTGATAGTAATAGTTATTTGGAAAAAAAGTTTAACTAGATTACGTAGTTGCAAAACCTAATTCTTAAAATATTTTTTTTAATATATCTTATAGGAAATGCAGAAAGGAGCCGTTCCACTTTTTTTCTTAATCTAATTTTTTAATTTAAAAAGTTGAACGTGAAGCTACTCGTTTCATGTCCAGCTTTAATTAATTTTTTTTCTATAAAATTAAGGGAATGCAAAATTGCTCGCTTCACATTCCCTTTAAGTATATATATATATATATATATATATATATATATATATATTATATTATATATAAGGGAATATATATATATATATATATATATATATATATATATTATTTTAACAAGGGAAATACGTAATAGATAAGATTATGTTTCTCTAAAATAATTTTTTTTAAAAATGTAAACATAAAAAAAATTTTATAATAGCTGGTTAAAACAATAAATCTAAAATTGTATATATACTTAAATAAAAATATCAAATTAATTATAAATCAACTTTAATAACTCATTGTGTCACAACGAGACCTTCTTTTAAGTCACTGTGATCCACACTTAGCTAGTACTTCTTTTTCATCGTCTTCTTGTAATGATTCACTATAGTTGTTATTATGAGTCAATTGAAAATTCAAATTTTATTAAAAAAATTAAATAGGAAGAATCAATTGATTTGAAGTAAGGAATCTTTACTTTTGTTGATAGGATATTCTCACCTTTTCAAAAGATGTACTACATATCTTGCATTAAGTACAAATAAATTTGTAAATAACATCATTATTGTGACACTACTAACTCGCATGGGTTGTGTCAATATGGTGAAAAATGATGAATTTATGTCTAAAAATTGAGGAATTGATGGATATATATTATATAAAAATAAGGATAGTTTTCATGCAATTCCTATCTTATAACTATTTTTTTACCTATAATAATAAATTGACCAAATAAAAAAGTAAAATGGTCCACACAATTTGTATGGACATGATTTAGGTACAAAAGCAAAACATTTAGATGAAGGGTATACTAAAATTTTTTATGTTGGGAGTATAAATACAATTTGTTAGGACTACAGTTATTAAATCTAAGAAAAAAATTAAAATTTGACAGTAATAAAAAAGAAGATCAAAGGAGAGAGTTGAGAAATAACTACCGCCAAAATTTTACCCAAAACAATGATAAATTAAACTTATAAAAGAATAGATAAGAGAGCTAAAACTTGTGAAAGAGTGGATAAGAGGTGAGAGCCAAAAGAGTTGTGAGTTAAAAGGAAAATGAAATTTTTAGGGTGTATGGAATGAAGTTGGAATTTAAAGAGAGAGAGAGAAGGTTTTTTTTTCTTTTACTATAATTAAAAATATTAGCCAATCATTTTTCTCCAAATGACAATATAATATTTTTTTTAATCATGCTGGTTGTAACGTGGACATTATTTTATTAATATATTCAAAATTTGATTGCTACCTTTTTGGAATGTGAAGTTGATAGTTCCACATTCTAAATTGAAGTGAGGAGCCATTAGGTCTGTGTTTCAACTATCAGTGTGAATATCACATTGATACTTTTATTTTTTTAAAAATTAAAGTTGAATGCGGAGTAAGCAGTTTCATATTTAACATTTTTATTTAAAATAAAAATAAAAAAGGATTGCAGAGTTGTTCCGTATAATATTAAAAAAAAAATTTCAAGAATTGGTTTTAGTGGGTGCATAATCTTGTTAAATGTTTTTCTCAAGTAAGATTATTGTCAAAAAGTCATTATATACTTTAATAAGTTCATATTTTTAATTCAATTAAAAAGAGATTCTAATGTAGGAAATTGCATACATAAAACTCCATTCAATATGTGAGTATTAGTTTAGTTATATAGTCTCTAAGCTATAGATTCTCTTCACAAATTCAAGAAATTTCTAGTTGGCTCATTCAATATGAAGTTGTTTTCTTTTAGGCTAGGAAAGTATCTGAATATTTGAGTTAATACCGACAGAAATAAATAACAGATGTTTCAGGAAATGATTAACAAAATTGACTTAAAATTGCAATTTTAGAATGCAAGTCTATTGTCTCAAGCTACAAGAATGAAATTGACGGGCTTGTCGTGCAACCCTCAAAATAAAACTAGGTTGATCTAAAAATATAGCAAGTGGCACAACCTAGGTCATCTCCCTTGGAAATGGAATTCAATGTTCAATTAGATTCTTTAAGTGTTCTAAGATCCTAGA
Source organism: Erythrophleum fordii (assembly GCA_032878935.1). Taxonomy (NCBI): domain Eukaryota; kingdom Viridiplantae; phylum Streptophyta; class Magnoliopsida; order Fabales; family Fabaceae; genus Erythrophleum; species Erythrophleum fordii. Next base: position 4,117,092 of record JAVQMF010000048.1, on the reverse strand, counting down.
ACTATCTAGTTTGGGGGGTTTTTTGAATGAATTAAACTATCCTAAAATTAAATTGAATCAAAATTCCTAAATTCTACCTAATTGTGTGAATTGTAAATGATAATGGCTTGTGACTAGCTTAGGAATCGTCTCTTGGTATCCACTATCCTTATCCTATTCTAATTGTGATTAATTCTGGCCTAAGAATTCCTAATTAAGTTCATTACAAGTTATCTTGAGTTACCACACAAGAATCAAGAGATTAACAATCTAATGTTGAATTGAGACCTCAATCCCACATTAAACCGTTAACTCTTGTCTTTCAGATCAATGAACATCTAATTTGATTGATTAACTAATTAATTATCTTCTGATTCATCATCCAAAAATGTTTAATTAACCAACTAAACACCAAGGAATCCTCAGATAGACATTTAAGCACATAACCTCACTCATGTATTTCATCGAACACCTTCGTGGCATACATGGGAGATTAGAGAGAATAATGAAAAATCATATTTAAATTCAACCAATTAATCAACAAAAAAGGTTTCCTAATCAGTGTCTAACCAGCCACTAATTAATTACACAATTTCCTAATCAAATATAACTCAACCGAGATTATACAAGAAAAAGAAAAAGTGCTGGAAAAATAAGAAAATCTTAGCTAGAATTCTGCTTCTTCCCCAAGGATTCAAGCTTCTACTCAAGAGCTTCCTCCCTTGCTAGCCTCAAGATGGATGAATTAAAGCCTCATTCGGTGGATGAAAAGTGGAGAATGGAATGGTAGATGGTTGTGTGAGTGGAGGCGTGGAGTGAATGGAGGCGAGATGAATGGAGGCGTCGTGAATGACGGCCAGACGAGAGTTAATGAGGCGTTTTTGTATGAATAAATAGACGATGGAATGGGGAGAAGACGTGAATGGGCTGGAGTGTGCGAGGTTGTGAATGAATCTGGACGCTGGATGGTTCTCATTGAAACTGCCCTCTTTCACGTGCTTCAGATTTAATCATTCACGTGCTCTCTTAATTACCAATTGCCCGAAGTTATTTTCCATCTTTGCTTATGTGAATGTGGGCCCCAATGTCAATATAATAATCCACATTTTGCTTCAGCGTTTCTGTTCTTGTGGTTTCGTGCATGTTTAGCTCCTGCTCCACGTAAATTCTGCATGTATTTGGAGCCTTCATCACGTGCTTTCGTGGCTTCATCTTCTTTACTTCTGCTGCATATTCCTCGTGTTAGCTCGCCTTATTCATGTTGTGTTTGTTTCTGCTTCTCTGCAGCTTTTCCACGTTGGCTACTGATTTGTATTTTGCTTCTTCTCTGTTCAGCTGGTTTGTATTTTGTTTCTAGCTCCTTCAACCTGTGGCTCCTGTGTGTGACCAAATGTGATTCTTCTGCTCTGTTCTGCATGCTGTCCAGACGTGATTCTGCATGCTTCTTGCTCATGCAGCTGCTTTGTGTTCTTCTCCTCTGCTTCAGCAGCTTTTCCACGTGATTAGCTTCATTTGCAGGACTTCATATCTGTTTCTTCATGAGCTGCTTCTGTTTTGTTCTCATTCACATAGAACTTGAGCTCAAGTTTGCTTCATCTGCTTGACGTGATTCTGGACTTCTCGTTGCTTCATTCTTTTAAACCCAGTCCACGTTGCCATGGCTTCTTATTTCAGCCCTTTGTGTTTTGATTCAGCCAGCTCACGTAGCTTCATATTTCCTTGAGTTACAGCCACTTGAGTTGATGTGTGCGTCTTCCTTAAATCTGCACATGCTTCTCCTTCCCATTCCATGCATGCTACCTCTTCTCCAAACCAACCTCCATTCAAATGCATTTACCCATCAAAATTCTGCAAGAATGATAAACAATATTAAGTAGGATAAGATTCACAAAACTCATTTAAAAGAATTTATGCATTAAAATTCATTATTTTGTCAATTGTTTTCTAAAGTGCAAAACTAGCTATTAAAATCAATTTCCATTTAATTGCATTTATTAGGCCACATTTAATTATTAAAAAGGTTAAGTTAGGAGGATAAAAATAGATAAAATATGTGTTTATCAGACATCGATCAAGTACGTTCTAAAATCGACTCTAATATACTAGCTATCTTGTATCAATTTGCCTAAAAAATTCTGCTCCCTAACTGATTCAAGAATGGCTGATTTTTTATGGGGTCAAGTTGGAGATAGGAAGAAAATGCACCTTTCTAGCAGGAAAGACCTGTGTCTTCCAGTTATAGGGGATTGAGCTTTGGGCCAATGAGCTTGTTTAATGAGGCTCCTTGCCAAATAAGTCTGGAGGATTCTAGATTCCAAATAGAATAACAGAAGCAAACAGTCAAAGCAATTAACTTCGATGGATGGCAAGTAATCTTCTGGCTAGTCCTTACAGAACATTTCATCTCTTTAGAACATAAAGCTTTGAAATTGCTATTAAGGTTGTCATTATCAAGATATTTTAAGATTGGCCAAGAGGCTACAAAGATTGAATCGCAAGATGGTATCGCGATCCTAATAGATTTCAATCTTAAGATTGGTTTCTATAGGTGAGACAACCAAGATCGAGATCTTGACAACCTTGATTGCTGCCTTTACTATGTTGAAAGGCTTGAATTTCAATTACATCTCTACCTTAATTTCCAAGACAGCCTTAACATAATTAAGTGCAGAAGCTGCCTTCTAAATATATTGATTAAATATAATGTTCATATTAAGGTTGTCATGTTATATATGTTTATCAGTATTTGTTTAGTTTTCCATTTCTTTGAGGGAGTTTTTTCTCTTATTATTGATGTTGATGTGGAAGTAATTAATTAACGCTCACAAGCTGTCTGTGTATTTGTCAAAGAGAAAAGTAAAGGTAAGCATTCAAACAACATAATGATGAAAACTCCATGGTTAATTTCCGTAAGATCATATTATGTCCTCTGCATACGCAGGTTTCGTTGTCAGGCAGGCCTCTGGCTTGAAATAATTGTTAGCTCCAAGATTTTAATTATTTTGATGATAACAAATTCTGAAGTCAAAATTTATACAAGCATTAAAGTCTCAGAGTTGTATTATTATATTGGAGGATCCTATACCTATCAATGCAAAAAGCTCCTGCGGTGCGTCTTCCCGTCGTCCTTATCAGAGGTCTGAGCAAGGATGGGAGAGCAGAAGCACAGAGACAAGACGGAGCCGAATTAAAAGAAAGAGGAGAGAACACAAGTGAAAAGAAGAAGAGAGAAAATGGGGAGGCGCTGGAATGAGTGTAGCTGGAGAAGTCGACCCTTTCTCTTCACCTACTATGTGTTCTGATGACATGGGCTAAGTGGTGTGTGTTTGGTTCATTAACAAAGGAGAAGAGAAGAGCAAGAAAGATGAAAACAAAAACAGAGGCAAAGACCATTGTTGGAGATGAAGGAATATGGGAAACCAAAATGCACAAATTCTTTTGCAATCTCTAGTTCATCAAACCAGTAAAATCTGGTGCCATAAAATGAGAGCAAAAGTCCATCCCACATATAGTCAGAAAGCTTCATCGAAGGAGAGAGAAAAACAGAGCAAGAAAGATAAAGAGTACAGAAGCAAATTTGTGGAAAGAGAAAAGGTAGCTTAGCTCTGCTTCTGCTGCTCTGAAAAGCTAAAAGCTGTTCTGCCATGTTTCAGAGTCAACTCTTTGAAAGCAGAAATAATACCTACTCTCCTGGACATTCTGACCAAAAGAAATATATCTACCCACTCTCCTGGACTTTCTGACTAAAGAAAAATTACCTACTCTCCTGGACATTCTGACCAAAAGAAATATATCTACCCACTCTCCTAGAAATTCTGACCGAAAGAAATATTGGTAAAAGAAGTTCTGAGCCAGTCGAGCATAGCCCCTCTGTTTCTCTGGAAGAATGTCAAACGTTCAGCTCCTCATTGCTACTCAAGTCCTACTGATTTCAAACGGTAAAAAATGAGGGAGATGGAGCAACGGCTATATTTTGTTGCTTATATATGTGTGTAAAAGGTCTGTTTCAGTAGCACAGAACACAGAACATAAAGAACGCACCAAGCAACGTACAGCACTAGAGAGCAAAAAGACAGTGAGAACAGAAGCAAAAAGGAGCTAAGTTATATTATATTGTTCTCCTCATCTTAGATTTTCTGAGCTTAGTTTCTGGATAAATCTAGCTTGTGAGAGCTTTTGAAAGTGAGCTTATTGCAATCCTTTATTGATAAGGATTTCAAACATATTATTATATCATTGTTCTGTAAATCTTTCCTAGGTGTGGGGAAAGTAAGTTTTAGGTAAGCTTGTATAAAACCCAAGTGTGGTAAGTTTTGGGTAAGCTTGTGTAAAACCCAAGTGTGGTAAAGTTTTGGGTAAGCTTGTGTAAAACCCAAGTATTGTAAAAGTTCTAGGTGAGCTTGGAAACCTAGATTCCGTGGGTGTACATTCTGATTTTATAGTGGAAATCCCTTGTTGTATATCAAGGGGATTGGACGTAGGTCTTGAGGACTGAACCAGGATATATCTGGTGTTTTTTTCCCTTTACTTCGCTTTTTATTCTGTTTCAGTCTCTGTGCTAAAACCTTATCGACAAGGTCCTATTTTATCTCCTTGATCTTTACTTTTCAGTTATCTTTTAGAAGATCCTGTCGATAAGATCTTAATTTGACTACAAGGTTTCCGCACCAGTACTCTTTATCAAGTCTTTTATTGAAATCATTTGATATTTATGTATAATTGATTTAATTGTCTTTAATTCTTTAATTTTCTGCAAGAGCACCTATTCACCCCCCTCTAGGTGCATTCTTCAATTGGTATCAGAGCAGGTCTCACTTGATTTGTGCTTTACAACCAAGAGAAAAGATCCTTGTTTATACAGAAAATGATGAACCAACAACATGAAGGATCCTACTTTCTTGAAGACTCTTTTACAACAAGACCTCCTTGCTTCAATGGAGATCACTACATCCATTGGAAGGCAAATATGAAGATCTTCATCTAATCTAAAGATTATCCAGTTTGGGAAATTATTAGGGATGGCCCAAAGTTTCCTACAAAGAAGAATGATAAGGGAGAAACAATCAAAAAATCGCAGAGTGAATGGGATGAAGATGACATAAAGCTTATCCAAGCAAATAATCGCGCTATCAATACTCTTTATTGTGCTGTGAGTATGCAAGAATTTGACAAGATCTTAAGGTGTGAAACAGCTAAAGAAATATGGGATCAGTTGGAAGCAACTTATGAAGGAATTAGTAACACTATGGAAAATAAGATTAATGTGCTCATCCATGATCAACATGAGCTCTTCCAAATGAAAGATAATGAGGATATAGAGGATGATGAAGAAGCAAAAATGGAGTATCTCTACTTTATGGCTACCGAAGACAATGAGGTAAAATTCGAAACTTCTTCTAGTAAAGATGAATTAAGAAAAACTCTTAATGGACTTTTCATTGATTTTCAAGAATTGTTTTCAAAATATGAGGAACTTAGTAAAGAAAAATCTAAACTTGAAGAAAGTCTTCATATTATGAAAAATGAATCAGAAAGGGTTATGGCAAAAAATAAAGTTTTACTTCAAGAGATTAAAAATTATCATATCTTAAATTTTCAAAAGTTGAAGAAAGAAAATGAACTGTTAAAACAGCAAGTTGCAACTCTAAAACAAGAAAAAGAATATTTGAAAGTTGCTTTGGACAAAAAGAGTTTTGTTTTCTCTAAGAAGGTTAAACCCTATAAGAAATTAATTTCAAAAGTCTTTAGTCCTTTTGTGAAATGTTTTTATTGTTGTAGAAATGGACATATATCATACAATTGTGCTTTTAAGAAAAATCAACATGCTTGTTTTAAAGTTTTATGGATGCTTAAAGGTACTTATGCACATGAAAAAGAAAAAGCTAACTTTGTAGGACCCAAGATAAATTGGGTACCAAAATATCCTTTTAGTGCTTTAACTGTGCAGAATACTTTTAAAAAGAATGGACAAATTGATCCAAAGAAAAAGGAACTGCCCAACTCTCAAGTATATAAAGTGAAACTTGCAAAGTCTAATCTTTATAATGACAAGTGGAATGTGAGAAAAAGGCATTCCTCATGTACCAAGGTCAAGGTATCAAAATATAGAACCTCTTATGTTACTATATTTGATATTCATTGAGGTATATCATTTATGACCTTAGGTATAAGCATTGCATTCATTATGAATATATTATCTTTGATACATATTTTTCATAACTCATAGACTATTTTGAATAAATTATTAGTGATGCTAAATTTCAATATTCTTATGCATTTTATTATGCTTATATATCAATAAGGATATTGTAAAATAGATACATAAATATCTATGTGCTTAATCTTGATCAACTATATTGTTGTGATTCATTCAATCCTTTGTTGTACTAGGAGGTCTAGAATGTCAAAGCATATATATAAATGTTATTTTTGAGCCATGATACTTTGAACAAGTGTAAAACTATATAAAGTTAGTATATGAATTATAAATAGAGTTAAATGAATAGAAATGTGCATTTTGACCACTTGAGAGCCCACTTGTGCATGTATGTTTATGGAAGTGGCATGATGAATTTGAGTTTCATAAGAGTTCAGACCTTATGAAAGATTTATTTATGCTATATTCATGCTTTCCAAATTGCTCAAATTGGTGTGGAACAATGAATGGCTCATTTGGACCAAATTTGCCTCTTGTTGGAACCAAAAGTGTCATGTTCTTGAGCTATAGCAACATCTGACCAAATGACCTCTTCTTAATTTGAAATTCTGCATGCAATTAGATCTTGCCTAGATCTTTTTGGGAAGATAAAGATCAAGTCATTTGGAAATCTATGGAATTTTCTATAATTTTTCAAAGTTGGTATCAGAATTTCGGATTTATACCAGTACTATTCATTTGGTCAGTTGTGAAATTGTGTCATCTGAGGGGCAAACGTAGTCTAATGGCTACAAAATTTTATAGACAGAAACTAGACATTTACAGTGACTTGTAGCAATTGGAAGCACCTCATTTGGAGGTCTGAGCTAAGAGATATTAATTTTTGAATTTCTGGAACAGTAGCAGTAGTGCAGCATGACCTGAGTCACTGTTTCATTGAATTTCAATATATGAACATGCTTGCTCTGATTTGAATCTATTTTTACCATAAATTTAACATGTGTATCTTTCCATAATGGCCAATAATGTATGATTTCAATTTTTTTAGAATTAGTTACAAATTTTTAAACTTCATATCAGTAATCTGAATCATTAATCCAGATAGCAGTGACCTTAGTAGTTTTTTCAGATGTCAAATGTTCTTCCTTTAATGCTTCATGAGCTAAAATTATTTTTACCATTGGGTAGACATCCAAAGCTTTCTGGAATAGTAAAGTTTGCTGGGTTTCAATTTTTGTGGATTTAGTTATGAATTTTCGAAGGTATGACAGAAAAACTGTGTGACTGATCTCATCCCATGAAATTTGTTTAAGTTGATGAGAAATACATGTTGAATATGTTTGAGTTGAAGATAACTATTTTTGAGCTCCAGTTATTCTTGTTCAAAAGCTTTGTGGCAAAATTAATTATCTATATGTTTATAAAACTAGCTTGCCTTGTGTTAACTTAAAGTTAACTATATTTTTTGGTTATCTATCCATAATGCTTGTTAGAGTTATTCACTTGTGTATTTAAAGTTAACTACTTCATAAGAGTGAAAGTCCTTCATACTTTAAATATTCTTATAATCTTTGACTGAATATTTGGAACTATCCTGAAAATGCTATTAAATATGGGTGTTGATTCTGTTATATGTTTTACTTAACTAATTTTATATCCTAGTTAACCAAGTACTGAAATATTTATGATCAGTGAGTTATTTTAGTTGCCTGAAATAATGAAACTTACTTGATAAATTAGTCATTTGATCTTTTGGTTAACTTAACTAGAAATCTTTTGTTCTTAAAGCTTTGAAACACTTGACATGCTATTTGATAGAACTAATTCTTCCATGAGAAAAGTTGTGAATATAGATGATGAAGATGTAACAAGTCTGCACATGGCTAAAAATATTAATCAGAAAGAGTAGATTCTGCAGCATTAGAAAAGTTTAAAGATTCTGCTCAAAGATCAAGTCAACAAGATCCTACATCCTATCAACAAGATATTCTAAGACAGACTTCAATAGAAGCTACAACACTAAAAATTGAAAAGATATAATGCAAGCCTTCAATCAACTTGAAATACCCAAAATAAATATAAATCTTCCAAGAGAGTGGAGGTATCATTTCTTATTCCCTATGTAATACATCATAAGAGATTCAAATGAAGGAGTAAGATCATGAGCATCTATGCTTCAAATTACTATATTTTTATGCTCTTCTTCTTTATCCTTTCTTTAGTGCTATTTGGTATACTAACCCATCTTTATGATGTCAAAGAAAAGGAAGAGAACACATGCAAGCTTTAAAAGGGAGTTTTATGAAATTTTCTAAAGCAAGCTCTAATTATTGCTACATATATGTGCACTTGGTATCTGTTGAAAACTTTTAGGTGTACATACAAGAGAAGCTTTAAATATATGCAAGGAAGAAGTGGAAGCTCATATTACCTTAGATAGGGGGAGTATAAAACTCTTTTCTATCTTATCATTTTGAAACCTTTATGCAAAATCTGTTTTAAATTGGTTAACACCTTGTTTTATGTTCTAACATCTTATACTTCAATGAGATATCTATATGACTAAAAGGTTGAAACGTACATTGATCTTGGAATGATTCAGTTTGATTTTGTCTTGTGAAATCTATATGATATATGCCTTGGTACATCTTGTAATTATTACATGACTTTGATAATCTTTATGCTTAAGCTTCCACAAGATGACTTTGGTAATACAATATGACAATGTTTATAAATGATAATTCAATGCAAACACTCATTTTTATCAACATCATCCTTTCTAGTGTTTCTTAATTATTTTGATATTATATTAATCATACTTCACTGGAACTTATATACTCTTAAAGTTGTTTGGATGACTCTTATGCTCTAATTATTCACTATCTTATTCTTTAGAGTTTATCCACTCTTTTGATGAGAAGTTCTGAAAATACATTACCTAATGCTTTTATATGAGTTTCATTGAGAAATTAGGTATGAAGATTCCAAGAACACCAAAGAGGGGGAGAAATATCCACACAATAGCTACTGTCTTAGAAAGTCTACAAAGCATGTTGAACCACCTTTTTGCTGATGTCAAAAAGGGGGAGAAATATCTATGGTACAAAATTAAGTTGCTGTTATGAGCAAGTTTCAAGGAGCATTCACATAGTCATCACAAGCTCATATTAAGGGGGAGTTCTAAAAGTCAAGGGAGTATTCCAAACTTAAATCTTGAGGATCTTATATTGTTACTCTTTACACTTAATGCTTATATAAAATTTTGTACTTAAAGTTTTGTCATCATCAAAAAGGGAGAGATTGTTAGCTCCAAGATTTTAATTATTTTGATAATAACAAATTCTGAAGTCAAAATTTATACAAGCATTAAAGTCTCAGAGTTGTATTATTATATTGGAGGATCCTATACCTATCAATGCAAAAAGCTCCTGCGGTGCGTCTTCCCATCGTCCTTATCAGAGGTCTGAGCAAGGATGGGAGAGCAGAAGCACAGAGACAAGACGGAGCCGAATTAAAAGAAAGAGGAGAGAACACAAGTGAAAAGAAGAAGAGAGAAAATGGGGAGGCGCTGGAATGAGTGTAGCTGGAGAAGTCGACCCTTTCTCTTCACCTACTATGTGTTCTGATGACATGGGCTAAGTGATGTGTGTTTGGTTCATTAACAAAGGAGAAGAGAAGAGCAAGAAAGATGAAAACAAAAACAGAGGCAAAGACCATTGTTGGAGATGAAGGAATATGGGAAACCAAAACGCACAAATTCTTTTGCAATCTCTAGTTCATCAAACCAGTAAAATTTGGTGCCATAAAATGAGAGCAAAAGTCCATCCCACATATAGTCAGAAAGCTTCATCGAAGGAGAGAGAAAAACAGAGCGAGAAAGATAAAGAGTACAGAAGCAAATTTGTGGAAAGAAAAAAGGTAGCTTAGCTCTGCTTCTGCTGCTCTGAAAAGCTAAAAGCTGTTCTGCCATGTTTCAGAGTCAACTCTTTGAAAGCAGAAATAATACCTACTCTCCTGAACATTCTGACCAAAAGAAATATATCTACCCACTCTCCTGGACTTTCTGACTAAAGAAAAATTACCTACTCTCCTGGACATTCTGACCAAAAGAAATATATCTACCCACTCTCCTGGACATTACCCACTCTCCTAGAAATTCTGACCGAAAGAAATATTGGTAAAAGAAGTTCTGAGCCAGTCGAGCATAGCCTCTCTGTTTCTCTGGAAGAATGCCAAACGTTCAGCTCCTCATTGCTACTCAAGTCCTACTGATTTCAAACGGTAAAAAATGAGGGAGATGGAGCAACGACTATATTTTGTTGCTTATATATGTGTGTAAAAGGTCTGTTTCAGTAGCACAGAACACAGAACATAAAGAACGCACTAAGCAATGTACAGCACTAGAGAGCAAAAAGACAGTGAGAACAGAAGCAAAAAGGAGCTAAGTTATATTATATTGTTCTCCTCATCTTAGATTTTCTGAGCTTAGTTTCTGGATAAATCTAGCTTGTGAGAGCTTTTGAAAGTGAGTTTATTGCAATCCTTTATTGATAAGGATTTCAAACATATTATTATATCATTGTTCTGTAAATCTTTCCTAGGTGTGGGGAAAGTAAGTTTTGGGTAAGCTTGTGTAAAACCTAAGTGTGGTAAGTTTTGGGTAAGCTTGTGTAAAACCCAAGTGTGGTAAAGTTTTGGGTAAGCTTGTGTAAAACCCAAGTATTGTAAAAGTTCTAGGTGAGCTTGGAAACTTAGATTCCGTGGGTGTACATTCTGATTGTATAGTGGAAATCTCTTGTTGTATATCAAGGGGACTGGACGTAGGTCTTGAGGACCGAACCAGGATATATCTGGTGTTTTTCTCTCTTTACTTCGCTTTTTATTCTGTTTCAGTCTCTGTGCTAAAACCTTGTCGACAAGGTCCTATTTTATCTCCTTGATCTTTACTTTTCAGTTATCTTTTAGAAGATCCTGTCGACAAGATCTTAATTTGACTACAAGGTTTCCGTACCAGTACTCTTTATCAAGTCTTTTATTGAAATCATTTGATATTTATGTATAATTGATTTAATTATCTTTAATTCTTTAATTTTCTGCAAGAGCACCTATTCACCCCCCTCTAGGTGCATTCTTCAATAATAGCTATCTGACATGCCTTCTGACCCACTCAAGTTGGGTATGGAAGGGGAGATCCACAGAAGGGAAAGACAATTTGCATTAGGCATATAAATATACATATAGTTAAGAATCACGTACACAATATGATATAGATAGTACAAGAAGATAAAATGTGTAAAGCTTTAGTAGAATTTGAAATACTGTATCGTGTCAGACACATATCAAATATCATACAGTTTCAGTTTTAAAGTATCCATACTTGCTGACATACTGCAATCCAGGTTTTATTACAAAAAACATATATAGGCTTATATGTTATTTGTATTGATGGTTTTTCGAGGAGAAAATAGTGACCATGGGAATGTTCTTTTCTTGTATCAGTATTTCGTTTCTAAACAAGGTTGCAGGCTGCAGGTACCGAGGGGCCTTTATAGGCCTTGCAAACGTAGGTTATGAAATTTTCATAGTCCTGCATCATCATTCACAAATGAAGGTCTTGATGAGTATATTTGCAAGAATATCTAGAAATCATAGTTGTGATAAACAATTTTCTTAAGAAGCATAGATACGGACATGTAAAATGCTACAGATGTTATAATATAACAAAGTATGAAATATTAGCATGTAATTTAAGGTATCGTATCACTTTTAATATACAATATGGCTCTTTTTATGAAGTGTTTGTGCTTTATTGAAATTTTGTGTCTCTAAATGGGAAAGAGAGAAGAGAAGGAGAGAGGGGACAAACCTTTTTAATAGGTTTATTGTTTACCACCACCCATGGTAGAAGTGTACGGGGTGGAGAAAGCCTTGCAGCTTCACTCGCATAGTTTCTTCCAAGCTGCATAGCAAGTCAAAGGCAATACTAAAAGATCATAAAGAAGGCTGCACAAGGAAAAATCAAGCCCTAAACATACTTTTCATTTTTAACCTTAAATGAAGTTTTACTTTACTCTCTTAATTTTTTATTTATTTTTATTTCATCTTTTATTTTTAAAACTGCTGTTAAACTTTTTAGATATGATTATCCAAAAATATTTAATAAAATTAGAGATAATCAAAATACTCATATCATAGGAGTATCTATAAAATTTATCCACTTGAGTTTGGATATGAGAATTTATATAACTATTTTAAGGGTTGTTTGGATCGTATAACACCCATACTTGTAGTGTGTCTATATGTATATATATCAATTAATATAATATATTATAAAAAAGAGTTTAAAAAATACTGTTCAAATAGCATTATAAGGTTTTAGTTATATTAATAGTTGTTTGAGATATTTTATTTTTTTGTTGTGATGTCATATTAATAAATTTTATGTAAGTGAATTCAACTTGAGAAAAACTTATTCATTTTAAAAATATTTTGAGTATGTAAGTTCAGGTATGAGGATTTAAGAATTTAATAGGGATGAGAAATCTTTTATCTGCTAAATATGTGTTCGAGGGTGGGAACCATAATATTCTCTTTTTATTTACCCATGATCATCCCTAAATAAAATACCATAGACATATAAGATCACAATATCAAATAACTTTGTGAGTTATTCTTACAAAATTAGGTCTAGGTAAAATATTGATGATATCTTAAAAGACAGAGCAAAATGGAAACCGGTATAAATTTTGTGACATATGTGAAACTCATACAAAGTTATTAAAAAAACAATCACACACACATCATTTTGGTCAAAAAAATCAATTATTACTTAGCAGGATGTAGCTATAAGTTTGAATATACAGCATTGCATGATACTACAGTCATGATTATGTGCTACTATAATTTGCCATCAAATTGCTGGGCAATGACTAAAATAAACATAATAGAACGATTAAAAAAAAACTTTGCTTTTCTGTTTTTTTCCTCCTTATCTCAAGCTATATCAGTTTAGTTATATAAAAATTCTATAGAAATGCAAAATGAACCTCTGTTCCATTTCCTCCGTTGTAGCAATCAAGAAAAGGCTCCTTAGGCAATCCCAATTGGCTAAAACAGCTTTGCCACTTCTTGTGCCTTCCTTCAAGTACCAAAAACTCAAAGCAGAAAATCAAAGCATAGTGTTTGTTCTGCATCATTACACTGATGGTTTAAGCATCTGAGGTAGCTTGTGTTCTGAAGAACCAAGGAGGAAAATCTTACACTTACCACATCATGTGAAACATTGAGGACGCAGGCTTCCAGAGAATTTAGCTGACATTCATCAGGACCATTCTGCAAAGTTCTGTAAAAATAAGTCAAACTTGGAAGGCAAATTGGTAATAATCATCTTCTTTTACAGTTGTTATAGCGTGGATGCTAATGTTTTAAAAAACAGATCGATTATTAAATTAGGAAGCTATTTACGATTTGATAATCTGGTTACAGGCAAACTGGGATCAAATTATTTTTTAAAATATATATTAAAAAAATAAATATATAATATTTTATAATTACATTAATACATATATTTAAAATAGATATTAATATTTAGTAATGTAAAAATATATTAAATATTTTGCATATGATAGCAAATTTAAGTGAAATGGGTTGGATAAAATTCGTTGAATGTTATAAATCTTTATCGCAAAATGCCAAAACTTTGATTTAAATAAAAAAAGATGAATAGTTTGCATAAAAATAATAATAAAGCAGATGAATAGTAAGTAAAACCAATTCAAACTCCCAGCAACACTGTCTTACTAGAAATGCATTATTGCACATTTTTCAAAAGACGCGTCACCAAAACTTGAAAGCAATTAAGAATGCTGATAAGAGGTTAGCTCAATTGGTACGATCGACTTAAGGTTCTTTAGTTTGATCTTGTTGAGCTTTAACTTGAAGTTAGAACAACTTATTTAACTCTCAATTTTTTTCTCACCAAGAAAAAAAAAAGCAATTCGAAGTCTGCAGAAAGCAATAAACTTCTCCCTCAGTTTTCTCCCATAAGCTGGAGGCAACTATCACCATTCAAAAGCAACCAAATTTATGTCTGAAGCAGTTCACTGAAGTGATATAGAGATAGAAAAATGGCTCCAATAGAACAATTTTATTTATTTAAGCATAGCAAAGATGACAGAGATAGAAAAGAACCTGACACAAGATGGTATTGTTGATGTTGCTGATGGAAGCATTGGCCCAAGGGACTAGATGGAGATTAACAATGTTGATGAGATCTCTGTTGAAAATTTCCCCAAGATTCTTGATGATGAAAGTTGCACAAGATTGGCAAAAGCTTTCATAGTACACTGATAGATTAACTTTCGGAGGAGAAGAAAATTCTGTAATTTCAACTCCTTTAACATGTGAAGAAGAAGAAGAAGAAGCACCCTCAGATGCAAACATGAAGAAGAAAGGCAAAAGTGCCATTATAATCGTGAATGCTAGTTTAGGAGAAAACATTTTTGAGTTTGCAGGAGTTGGAAGACTTTTCAGTTTTCTGTCAGGAAATGCATGATAAGGGTCTGAATGAATATATAGTTTGGGAAACTCTCCAATTTATAAGTCACTCCTTAGAAAAAAAAAATGGAAAAATAAAAGAGTGTTTAATGTGAATTGAGAGAACTTTAGGTATATTAAATGGATCAAATAAATTAAAAATAAATATACGAATTTATTCTTAAGCATACATTATTGAGTGCCCCTTGAATTATTTAGAGTACTCATTTATTAGTTTGCCTACCCAAAGTTCTCTAAGACATAAATATGTTAGAAATAGTTCTGATCAGAAGGTGCGACACCTTATTTACTTATAATTGTTTGGATTTTTCTTGTGTAGATTTTACTGTGTCATTCATTAACTTCATTCAAAAATGAGTGCGAGCTAGTAATAAGAATTATTTTTAATTTGACATAACTTTTTTGAATCACATGTGCCAAACAATAATTGATGAGCTTATATAGACTGAGTTTATACAAAAATACTTTATATATATATTTTTGTAATTAACTTGGCCTACTTATGATAAAAATATAAACCATGTGTACCCAATAATTTTTTGTATTTATGTATAAAAGTCAGATAGTGATTGACTTATAGGACCTACTAGTTGGTGTGTACGTTAGAAAGTTTCTGTTCTTGTCTTAGTTTTTAGTAAACATCAACATCAACATTATATGGCATTTACCAATTTGATAGTAAGATCAATCTCCCTATTTATTAGAGTTAACTTCTTCTTCCTCTACTTTGGATATTTCAACCTTTCTATACAGATCTATCTATCCTTTTATAAGATGTCTCAGCTTTCTGCAGAATGTGAGATTTCTTAAGTATGTAATAGTTTAAATATGTATTCCATTTGCAATAATTAACCTTAGTTTCTCAACCAAGTTAAGCATATAATTAGAAAATGAATAAATATATTTACACCGAGTGCCTCCTATGTTTTCCAATAATCTTTAATTTTCTGACATTGAGGGGTTTTTAATGTAAATTCCTTAAATATAGAATCATTAGAATGATTACTGTTTTGAAAGTTTGTTACTCATCTGTAAATACCTAAACTGGAGACTGGTCTCTGTACTAGCCGATTGCTTGTCTTAAAAGCATTGTCTTGATCCAGTACATTGAAAGTTTTTTTTTTTTTTAAATTACCCTCCAAACACCCAAAAAAGGAAAAAAAACACAAATGTTGATAAACATAAATGACATTCACTCTTGACTAAAATGATATTGTCTCTTGATTTAAGTGCTAGAAGGACTTGATATATTTGGATTATAATCTTATTCTAAACATTTTTCAATTTTCAATACCTTATTCTTTTTTCATTAAAAAAAAAAAACTTCTGAGTTAGCTAAAACAATTTGCAACGCCTCTATCCCCTATAATATATTGCAAGGAGTGTAATCATAGAGGGGTGGAGAGAAGAAGAGAGACGTAGCGATTTTCTCTGCATCTCTTTGGCTCTTTCTCTCTTTATCTCCTTGATAAATTTATATGGTGCATTTAGCTCTAACATCAGACGATTTGGACTGCTTTACAACACTAGTATGGGCCACCCTTTGTTCAGATAAAAATTTTATAAAATAGAGGCAAATAAAAAGGGTAATTGTCAATTTTTTTTTACTTCTTCAATACCAATTTTATATAGGGAATATTTAAAAATTTAAATTATTTTGATGTAATTTGTACCACAAAATTGAAAAATTTATTATCTATAGAATTAAGGGATATTTTCAAACTTTGTTAGGATCTATTTTTTTTCTCAAATAATCTTATAGATGCACTCTTTACAGCAACAAAGTGTATTTAAAATATTACTATTTCATTTCAATAATTCAAATGGCAAGAAAGTGATTAGATTGGTATTTATGTTAAATTTCTTTTAATTCAAATAGAAACAAAATAAAGAGGGAAAAGGAAAGGATTATCATGAGGATTCTTTATGTCACCATATTATAATTTTTCTAATTCTGGTTAGATGTTAAATAACTTACATTACATGAAAACTATTTTCCACCACCTCAGTGCGAGTCTTCCACATTGGTATTCGAATTACAAGCCTATCAAGTTTCAAGCCACATAAAAGGTAGGAGTTTTGATTTCATTAAAAGATAAGCAATAGCCAATACTTATAGCATATTGTAGTTAGGACTAAAAATAAGAGGCAACGAAATTTATTAATTACACAAAAATCTAATATTATCGAACTCCTATTGTCAGTAATCAACAGTGCGGTCATTGCAACATTTTGTCGACAACACAATAACAATGACAAGTTTACGAATTAATAAGAAAAATATTATTGAAAGATAATAATTCTTAATAAATTAAACCATACTAGAATTAGATTTTGTCATATACTCTTACTATTCTAAAATAATTGAAGTTTTAGAGATTCTTTTCCTTTTTTCAAAACAATTGTCATTTTAGAATTTTAAGATAGCATTATTATTATTATTATTATTATTATTATTATTATTATTTTAAAGGGAGAGAGTCTATAAATAAAGAAATAGTTAAAGGACTAATAAAAGAAGAGAAATAATTTAATACTTTATAGCTTTCAATATAAAGATAATTAAGTTAAACATAATTGTAATTTTTTGTAATTCAGATTATTTAATAATTTCATTAATCCTTGTGCAATTATTTTAGATGTCAATTATTTTAAAACAGAAAAAAAATATATATAAATTGGCTTACCCTTGCTTTAAACTTCGGCATAATTTCCTTTAAGTTTTTTGGTTTATATTATTTCATGTTTTGATGCATACTAAAGTATTTAGCATATAATTTTCATGCAATAAACTATTGGTTCTATACAATTTTATTTTAAATATATAATTAATAGCTGTGCCTTCATGAAAGTATCTCTTCCATATTTAACTTGATTATATCTAAATATGAACAAAACACAGGCGGAAAACCCGGTCAAGTAGTATTGGAAACTTAAAAAATATTTTTTTGTCATGTTTTCACTAAAGAATCGAACAGCATACTTCCAAAAACTCTAATAAGTTGCGTCCTTCTGATATACTCAGGTGTACTGCAAAGCTGATAGGCCAATCATTCTCAACATTGAGATTAGCACACCCATTTTTACAAGCAAAACCAACCAATGAAACTGAGTACTGCAAAAAATGCACCCCGCTCCCAGCAGTCAATACGTCATCACAAGATAGTCATTCATTCATAATAAATCAAGACGTCCAAAACTCATAACATTAAATAAATGAAATTGCAAGATTCCTAGAGGCAGGAGCTGATATATTGTTACAAATATCATCTAAAAGAAGCATGTCTGACATTTACTACGAACCTACAATTTTCCAGATTTCATTACATACATCTAGGGCAGTTATCTTTGAGGAGTCAAATTCAAACTTCTCTACTGCATTTTTATCCTTTTCCACAATATCTGCATGTAAGATGTAAGAAATTCACAGTTTTTCTTTTATTTTTGATGGAGAGATAATATCAACTATAACAAAAACCTGAAAGGCAAGAAAAAACATGGGTGAAAATGACAGTAAGAGTCAACAGAAGGATACAGCCTGAAATTTTGGACTGGTCATCCAAATTTGGTACAATATTTGTGACAGAAGCATACATTGAAAGCATCATCCTGGAACAGAACAGAAAAATAGATTAAATTTTAATGTGTACAGAACCCATCTAAGACGACAAAAAATGACTTGTTTCCCTTAAAAAAAAATGATATGCATATATACACAGTCATCTTTTTCCTCTTCATCAAGAAGAAGCCAAAAAAGAAAAATGCTTAAAAATTAGTTTTACTTAGCAATAGAAAGATTTATTGTCTAATACGAGATGCAAAAGTTTCTGAATTTGCTCTAATTTATATAACCTTTTTCTTCTGTAGTCTATATCAAGAAAGAACAGCGTTCCTACGTGAGGATGAATCTAATCTGCTGTGACCCAGGCATTTTCAGAAATAGGCATATTCGGATTCTCTAAAATTAAGCAAAATAAAACTGTCTCATATTCAACTTTACTACATAACTTCATACATAGCTAAAATTTGGAATAAGCAAAATATTCAAGGTGTGTTTTTTAAATAAAATTTTTTATAACAATACCATAAAAATATGCAATGATGCATTCAAATATTTATATTGAGACTGCCATTTGTAATAAGCTCCCCCGGTTTATATAAATACATTAACTTGTAAAAGATAAGGAGGCTATATAATTAGAAAATGTAAAACTCAAAAATTGTCACCATTTTCTTCTAAAAATTAACTGACTCCACTATTGTAATTAAGGATGCATATTTGCATAATTCACACTTTGATGCAATCGAGAACATGAAAATCAAATAATAGTACATGTGACAAAAGGAGCAGCTTGCTAATCATGGGTTCAAGTTTTTTAATGCACTTACTGTGCCCTTAGCTCATCCTGCTCAAGTTTCTGTAAATTTTTCTTTCGCCCTAGGATTGAAATCCTTTGCTGTTCAAGATCATTAAATTCATTGCTGCAGGCCGTGATGACATAAAAGAGCAGGTAAGAAATGTCATGCCAAGAAACTAATAATTCAAGAAGAGCATGCCATTGAAAAATTGAAAACAAACTAGAGAGTAGAGACTTATCTAAGCTCCTCCCCAAGCAATCGTTCATTTTCAAGTTCTTCCTCCAATTCTCCCTGTAGAAGGTCCAGTTCTGCATCTGTAGCAACCTCAGATCTAGCTTGCTCTGTTTTCTGTTTGCATTCATCTAATTTTTTCTGATAATCTGATTCATATATGATACAAATACTTGTCAGTTGCATGATATACAAACAAGAAGATCTACTCATAGAGCATAACATAAAAAGTGAACTAGTGAAAATAGTTGAATTCCTTCCAAGCAAGTAAAATTTGAAGTGGAGCGCTTAGAAGATAATACGCGGCATGTCATATCCAACCCACTTCCATTTGAATCACGAGCTGACTCTATCACATCCAAAAGTACCTTTTCACTATCCCATCACTATTTAGATGTTTTATAAGATAGCATTATGACTGAAAAAGGTGATACACAGAACCAAGACAGAGAGAGAAGGAACACTAACACCTTGCTTCAGCAAGAATCACACAAAGAAAAGGAAAGTTTGTTTCAATCCCTAAAACAAAACAAAACAAAAAAAAAAAAAGAAAAGAAAAGGGCAGTTTGTCAGGAATTGGGGAATTTGCACAATACTCCATCCATATTGCACTCTTTTAATGAAGTAGTACACTTCTTTTTAATATCCAGAAGAGCATAGAAAACTGCAACAGTAGATAAAGTGATCACTTTTCATGATATGACTACATCCCTACAGTCACTAGGATACAGGTAAGGGAGACCCAGGATCCTTCTTCCCACTTCGATGTAATTGGTCTGCTTGTGAGTTTTATGAGAAACTCTTTCCTTTCCGGGTTTTGTTCTTGGTATGGAGGGTTTAGGCAATGAAGAATATGCAATCAGATCTCAACAAGCAGCAATAAAGATGCAGGACATTATTGAATTCTTTGACAATCATCACCCCCCGGCGCGTGCATGGCCCCAACACTCACACCAAAATTTAGTAATAAGATTAAAATGCGTTGACCAACACAGAGACACAGACTGGCCCACAAAAAGCCTATCCACAAAGATCCACTTGACAACCTCTTCCCCTTAACATTAAAGAATCTCTTACATTTCCTTGATTCTCAATGATTAACAATCTTGTGCAAGTTTTACAAATGTTGACAAAGTCCCCAATTTCAAGCATCTCGAAATATGAAGAGTACTAAATAAATGGGGCTAGGCATGAGCACAAGCCCAATTGCCGTAAACATGAATACCGATCCCAAGTCCCCAATTCATTGAGGTCTTAACATTCCCTCCAAACAACTCTTTTTAACAACCTTACAAGAATAATGCACCAGCCGCAAGAATAGAAAACTCAGATAGTTTTTATTCCTAAAATAGACATTCTTCTACAACATAAAATTTGTATGCAAATCAGTGAGAAAATGGGCTGAAGCATACACCCGCCTGCACTAAAACAAAACAAGGAAGCGCGATGCTAGCAACGTACGTATGATTGCGTCTCTGTTCACCATGGTCATCAAATCATATACTTACCAATAACATATAATGCTAATAATGATGGGAAAAACTGATTTTAAGTAACACAAGAAGACTTAACATTCCTCCCAAAAAATTCTTTTTAACAACCTTACATGAATAATGCATTAGCCACAATAATAAAAAACTCAGATAGTTCTTATTCTTAAAAAAGACATTCTTCTGCAACACAAAATTTGTATGCAAAATCAGTGAGTAAATGGGGCTGAAGCATGCCCCGCCCTGCACTAAAACGAAACAAGGAAGCGTAACATTAGCAACGTACGCATGATTGCGTCTCCATTCACCATGGTCGTCAAATCGTTAACTTGCGAATAACATATAACGCTAATAATGATGGGAAAAGTTGATTTCGAGTAACACAAGAAAATTCTAAAAAATTAGAACTCCAAAATTATATGTTTTACTTCAACATTTTGATTATTTTCGCTGGGAAAAATCAATGGTTTTCCACAAACCAGACATAAAATAGTAGTTTCAGGCCAACAAAAAAAAACAGAGGACATAAAATAGTAGACCCCAAAATCCATTCTTTTTAAGGGTTTATTCAGCTGTGGAGACGGAATTAAAAGCAGAGAAAGAGCAAAGAAATGACCTTCAAGCAAGGATCGAACCTCGTTGAAATCAGCGTTGCAAGAGGAAGAAAGGGAGTTGAACTGTTCCAGACACTGGGTCAAGCTGTTGATGTCCCGTTGGTCCTTCAATACCTTAACGAGGTCGTCGCTGTAGGAGATCAGCTTATCTACGTCAATTTTTCTGGACAAATCACCCATTTTCTCTGAAAATCTCTTGTTTCTCTTCGAATCAGAAAGAAAATTAAACAAACGGGTGTGGAATTTGATTTCCAATTTAGGGCGAGGAAAAGATTTCCCGTTGGCGGGAGCGTCCAAGAGCGATTTGAGTTAAAGTTGAGAACTCTTCGATTAGAACTGGAAATAAATTAGATCCAGTGAAACGATGTCGTACTTGGCAGTTTTGCTTTTCTGTATCCTGTTCTCTCTCACTCAAACTTAAAATGAGGCAATTTTTTCCCTATTATCTGTCCTACTAATTTTAATTTTACGCATCAAAATATGGGATCAGTATTTAGCAAATGTTTTTATTTTTATTTAATTTTTTTGGTAAGGCAAATGTTTTTATTTATGATAGAATCAAGATAGCATTTTAATTTTTTTTTTTGGGGGTCCATGGGTAAGAGGAGAAGTGAAGTGACTATTTGATTGGATAGAAGAAAAACGGCGTTTTATTAATTTTCCAGTATACTCAAACTTTTCATGCAAGGAGAATAATAAAACCTGACTTTATATTTTTGGCTTGGATACAAGTTTGAATAATAAATCTTTACAAATTAATTCAGTATTATAAATTTAATCGGAAAAGAAGAAAGAAAATAGCTCTGCTTTTATTTTCCCCAAGTTGAAACTCTCACTAGCTGCGTTCCTTTCCATTCCAAAACCATTTCATTGCCATTCTTGCCTTCAACCTTAGCCTCATACGATCCTTCACTTCCTCTCAACATTTCTCCAACTTCCATTATTATCCCTTCCCTCAAATTTAGACCTTCTAACCCAATTTCTGATTGAAGATCCCAATCTTCTTTCATCTCCTCCCACTTTTGAAACCAACCCAGACAGGACACATATGGTGCCACAAATAGACACTCCATTGCTATTCTTGCCTCTGAGAATTGACTTGGGAAATTTGATTCAACTGATTCTAGCAAAGCATGGTAATGCACCAAATGCCCATTAAAGAACGACCTGAAGTTCATGCAATTTCTTAGTTTCTCACAGGCTTCTCCATCACCAAAAACTATAATTCCCCTATTGGAAGAAGAGCTTTTGATAAAATCCTTTGCTACCCTTATAAATTCCAAGACATGCCTTCTACTTCTTACCCTCCCCATATGTGGAAGACCCACCATGCAATTGAAGGCAAAGAAATTTCTCTTTCCATTTCCATTTCCATTTCCCCCCCTTTTGTTCAATTTCTTGAGCTCTGGGACCAGTTCCTCAATAGTCTTTTCCTCCACCTTCAATTTCAAACCACATGATCTGGCATGCTCATATAGGTTCCTTCTGGTTTCTTCAAATTTCCATTGGGTGGAAACACAATTAGGATCAGGGCTCTCCTCTTCTTCCCATTTGATTGATGTTAATTTCAATGTTCTGTGTTGGTGTGCAACAGCCTCCATCACTGGAGGCCATTGAACCCCTTCTCCCATATCAAAGTCTAATATGTGTATGACTTCTGAATCCTCTGGCATAGATTCTAGAATTGCTGAATTGGCTGCGAAATGAGCAATTTTCCCATGTGGGAGGCCTTGGTAGAAAGCCTTGAAAGTGGGGTGGAAGTTCTTGCACGCCTCCTGTTTGACGAAACTCCCTTGGTCTGTGGTATTATGATTTTGGGATAAACTGAATGCGAGACGTTCCAGAGGATCACCAAGGGGCCTTACCTTGTGGCTGATGCGTCCCAAAATTACTTGTACAAGTGTGTTCTGTCCTTGCTCCTTGGCTTCTCCAATGGCCTCCAGAAGATGAGGAAGACTCAACTGGTTCTCCATTTCCATGTCTTCTTCTGGTATGGTCAGTGAAGGTTGTACTTGTACTACTGTGGATATGTCTGATTGCATGGATGGGGTAGGACTCCAAGCATCTTCCCCCTGAGAAGACAAATTCTGCGATGGAAAGCTTCCCTCACTTTCTTGTGGGTATCCATGGGCACCCAGAATCTGGGAGCTCAAAGTGGGATCGAAAGCATCAAGATTCATGGAGAAATCTTCCATCAATGATGGGAGATGTAGGGTATCTTCATCGATTAGGTGTTGGAAATGATCGTTGGAGAACATGGTATAAATATCTTCCGAAAGAGGACTAAATCCACAATCACTCATCATAGAGGCATCCAAGTTGAAGCCATAAGACTCAACTTGATCAAAAGTTGAGCTTATGCCTTCACAGAATGACCATGAGGATTGAAGAATCTCAGGATCCATAACCTTCTCTACTAGCTTCTACGCACTACAGAGGAGGAGACTCTTGTTTGGAAATTGATTTGGTGAGTGGCTCTCTCTTTGAATATTTATATGCCAAATGGAGGATAATGTTAAAACAAATCAATCCAAAGTAGCAGCTAGCTAGAGAAGAGGAGTTTTATAATGAAAAATTCACCCGATTTATTAAATATTATTAGGTAAAAATAAACTAAATTAGTCACGATTAAATATATTTTTAATGAGATTCACCATAAAACAACATTTTTACTGGTAAATTTATGTTTTGATTAATCTATTAATCTTTATTTAATAGGTCGAGGAGATACTAAAAAAGTAATTTATTCTATTTATTATACAAATAAAAGAAAAGATTGCCAATCGTTATCTGTTGATGATAGATAAACACCAATGAGTTTCACCAACCTGTATTTCTACGGAGTTTCGCCAACACAAGCCTCCTTGTGTTGGTAGCATCCTTGGGGTGGCTCATATGAACACCTCATTTCCGTTTGACGTTTACCATTTGCATATTTTATGTAATCAACAAATTACTTTAATCATTTATGTCTTTTCCATCACAATTGGGGTTCACATCATTGGAAATTTTACCTTAATTGCTGTGATAGAAGCTTCCCTGAAATAGCCACGTGCGCGTACGTGATGGAACACACTACAGTAATGATATGCTTCCACGTGGGGAAACCTTCTAGAGTTTTAGTACGACGATGCGTGTTAGTCTCTAACAAGTGATTTTTGTCTTAATTGCACTTTTTGCACCTAGTGAAATCGGTTTGGAAAAGTCGATAAAAAAAATCAATGAATAAGTATATCGAATAAGTATATCACAGTTATTTTTTTAAGAGTATGTTAATAATTTAATGTTTAGTTTTTTTAATTTAGTTTTTTAAAAGTAAAATTCTTTTAATTTAATCTTTTAGAGATTTGCTTTCAATCAATATAGATGAGTTTATGTTAAACAAGTTTTCCCAATTAATAAATGGAATCGGGGGACACTTAACTTATAATTGAAGTTTATCTAGGTGGCATTTTCTTTCTAAATTATGTCGTTTAAAGAATTTTTTTTTAAAAAAAAATTATTGTTTTGAGAGTCACTTGATTTTGTAAAATTTGCCTAAATAACACCATTTTATGAGAAAAATATGATGTGGACAACTTCAGGCTATAAATGAATAATCACATAAATTCTTAGTTTATCAATTGACAAAAATTTGCTTAAAGGAAAGATCATTTTAAGAAGAGGAAATTTTTGAGAGACTAAATTAAAATGTTTTATTTTTAAAGAAACAAATTAAAAGAAAAATGATTATTTAAATATTAAATTATTAATTCACTCTAGATTTAAGGTGTATATATTATTGATATATTACTATCACTCTATTTTTATTTTCTATTCATTTAATTTTTGAAAAATAATTTTTATCATTTGACTCCACGAATTTTCAAGATTTCTCAATAAGATCTTGTTATAGACTAGATTAACGTTAATAGATAAGATCACATTAACGGGTATTGTAATTGTTTTAGAATCAACTGATAGTAATTATCTTGTAACCGTTAAATTGATGAAATATGGATTTTTTTTTAGATTTAAATAATAATGTACGTACTCATTTTTTAAAAAATGATAATTACTTAATTAAAATATTTATTGGCCAAATATATATTTAATACTTGTTATATTATATAAATTATGAATATAAAGATATTTTAATTAAAATATATATAATTATAACTTTTATTAAAGAAGTTAAGATAACAATTTTTTAATTTTAAAAGAGAAGAATATAATATTTTAGAACAAAAACAAAAGCCATTTCATTGAACATCTTTATATAATAATAATTTATCCAAAACAATGTCTGGACACCAGCTGTTTATTCAAAGAAAATTTAGAGTTCTGCCGGATATTTTATCAGGCCCAAAAAAAAAAAATTTATCCCAGAAAAAGACAAAGTTCTAGCATTTAGATATATTGCATGGAAGATCAGTTACCATTGGAGTGTCCATTTATTGGTAATTCTTGGTAATTCAGTTCGTACTAGACTGCAATCTTTTCCGTACTTTGATCTTATTCATGAGGTTGGAATCCTTTTAGGTGTTTATCCTGCCATGTTTGGTTTATTGTTGAGAGGTAAATTAAAAAATAAAAATAAAATAAAATATTAAATTTATTTATATAATTATTATTTTTAATTATTTAATTATTAAAAATAAATATATTATAAATAATTTTATTTATAAAATTTTTTATTTTTATTTTTATTTTTATACTTAACTTTCTATTTACTGTATTCTTTAATCTAATCATTTGGCCGTCTCATATTATTTATTCTAGTGTGATCACTCATTAATTAATTGATTAATTAAAGAGTATATTTGAGGTTCTCACAGTGCAATAAGTTTATATGTATTTCAGATTAAGTTAAAATTTAGGTAAAATTTTTATATTTGTATTATCAAATTTTTTAATAAAATATAATAAATATATAAATTTTTACAAATAAATATATATTTTTTATAATTTAATATTACATGATTTTTAAAATTTTTTGACACAGATTATTTTTATTGAAAAATTTAATAGCAAAATTATAAGTAAAATGAAGTCTAAATTTTTTGATAATTGATTCAAAAGAAATCCTGTTGAAGAGTACCTTCATCCTTAATTACCTCTCATAAAATATTTAATTCTCAACAACATTATATGTTGCCATCTTGCCATTTTTATGTTATCAGTAAATATGATTGATATACTATATTGTAAAAATCAATGGGAGTTATAAACTAACTTCTTGAGAAATTATCATAGTACTTCCCGTACTCATAAATTGAATTGAACAACATATTTCCAGTCCAACAATTTCAAAACAAATTTAATTATGATTTTAAATCATATGATAAGCTTTTATGCTTAGAGACCGAGAAGAAAAAAGGTAGATTTGCAATGTAAATTTGATATTTGAATTATAATTTTGAGAAAAAGCTATTTAAGGAATGAATTAGAGGCACAAAATATTTTCAGTAGCAAGTTGCCGCATTAATTAGATCGATCGCGTGATGGCTTATTTGTATATTTTCCTGCTTTGGCCACGACTGTATATATGGGATCTCCAATCTGCAAACTCTATATATTTAATATTTTAATATGATTTTCTGCTCACAAATTAATTATCAAAGATATATAATTCACCACCACTAATGATGTTTTCTTTTCTTTTTCCCTTACAATTCAAGCTATATTATTATAAACCTATCCTATAGATCTCAACAAAATTAAACCATTGGACGACTGATCTTAATATATAATGAATGCATAATATTAATTATTAAGCATTCAAACAAGCATAATTGATTAATTTAGTCATTTTGATCAAAGGGTTAGTTTTCATGTGTTAGAATGCTAAAATGAGATTAAAATGTTTGTTTAGGTGAAATATAAGGGTGAACACTTTATTTTTTCTTCAATTTATTGATCAGTTTGTTCACCAATCAAGAATTAGATGTTGGTCATTAAAGAGGTTATTTTTAGCGGCAACTATTGTCGCCACTAAAAGTCCTTTTTTAGCGGTGACCCTACAATACATAAATTAATAGAATTTTAGCGGCGACAAAAGCTTTAGCAGTGACATTTGTTGCCACTAAATGAAATTTTTTAGTTACGACAAAAAAGTCATCACTAAAACTCTTTTATTAAGAAAGTATAAGTCTTGGCCTAATGGCAACCAAATGTTCCTACTAAAATTAATTAGTGGTGTTATTTTAACTTTTAGCAGTGTCGCCGCTAAAAGATTATTTTTTTTGTAGTTATGCCAGTTTTGACATTTGCTCTATTTTGATTAATTAATACCTATATTATCGAGTTTAGTGGTAAGTAGTTGATCTTAACACTTAATATAAACATGAGATCATAGGCTAACTACTTTAGCTAACTGATAATGTAAAAATGATTGACAAATCAAATATATTGATTGAGTTCATCAACTTCCTTCGAACTTATCCAAACTAAACCCTATCATCAAAACCTAATTAATGAAAATATTTGAAGTGACATAATGCCTCTGATCATTACACAATATTATTGTCACTTTTTGATGAATGATGATAATATAAATGAAAAAAAATTATATGTAGTTAGTTATATTCTTATTATTACATTTTTGAATTAAAATACAACAATTAAATAATTTTTTAATTAAAATATAACGAATGTATGATTAATTAAACCATATATTGTCATATTTTTATTGAAAAACTATACATTTATCATGTTTTAATTAAAAATTTTGATAATAAAAATATAAAAAACTACATTTAAGTGTAGTCTAATATAAATTTGGTTTATCATAAATTCTAATAACAATATAACAATATTTAAACATAAAATAATATTTTATTTCATATTTTCATGTTTAATTATTTAAAATATTAAGATATTTCAAAATTAATAAATTTTAAGAGGATTAATTTGAATTTTTTAATAATTAATTAGTATAATAATAATAAATTTAATAAAATAAATAAAAATATCATTTTATATTTAATAATTATTGTATCATTATTAGAGTTTATGATGGCAAGTTCATAAATTGACGACTCTTTCTATAACTCCTTTCATTAGTCAAAACTCCAATGCAGCTAAAATCTTGAATTCTGGATTAAA
The DNA here is from genome assembly GCA_032878935.1 of Erythrophleum fordii. Lineage (NCBI taxonomy): Eukaryota > Viridiplantae > Streptophyta > Magnoliopsida > Fabales > Fabaceae > Erythrophleum > Erythrophleum fordii. The sequence continues at coordinate 4,088,620 of JAVQMF010000048.1, read as the reverse complement.
TACATATTGATTTTAAAAATCAATGAATTCTGGATTTGGGCATTCTCATACAGTCCTACGCAATACAAATCATATGAGGATTAGGGTTTAATTGTCATTAAATATATATATATATATATATATATATATATATAATCTTGGATTTTACATAATCAGTTTGAGAATTTTTGCCCGCTAACTCTTAAGAAAAGAACAAGCAGAGAAACTGCGAAATCATCGCTAATCTTGACAAATCCTACGTGGAGTTCACATTTTACCTTAAAATATTTGATGCGAAGGAGACTTCTTTACGCGTAATTCTTAAAAAAGTAGGCTAATGGTTACAACTTATTGGATCCGACATGAGAGGGATATATGGTAGGAAATAATTAAAATCTGCTATGGAAGCCAAAGATTCAATAACTTGCTCATTGATTTTTGGTGTCAATTTAAGTGACATGATAATATATATAAAACGTGCTCATATTTGTACCTTCCACTTTCATTACAGATTTTCACCCTTTTCTTCCGTATAAAATTTCTTTTAAATAAAAGGTGAGATGATATGGGAAATGAAAGTAAAATAGACTCAAGTTTTAAATCCAGAAATTGCTTTTACTTATAATTTTTGCTTCCAATTACAGTGTCTTATTTCAATTTATGAAAGAATTGCAATTGGCCCTAAATTCATTAGTTCTGTTACTGTAGCCCTCACTATCTTAATCAGCCATTAAATTTAAATAAGCTGAACACATTTATGTTGCATATATATATCTTTTCCTTACCAGATAACACAATTGAAAAGCTTCTATTTTGTCCCTCCCCATCTAATTTGGTGTGTATTATACTGACTTGTTGGTCTAGAGTTAGAGAGGATCAAAATTGCCCAAACAGTAAAGGAAATTAAATTGAGCTTCTATTAAGGTGAGAATTGTGCAATGCACATGTGTTCAGTTTAATTAAATTTAACATCTAATTTAATCAATAGGAAATTATTGTAATGATGCTAATAATTTAAGGAGTGTCAATTGCGATTTGTTATAGATTAAGAGCATGGAGTGAAAGATAATTTGAATAATTACAATTTTCCTTTCTAAATTAAGAGTCAGTCTTAAACATATATAGTTTGAAAGTAAAATTACAAAGGCACCATTTTCACTTTAAAAATATTTAAAAAGATTTAGTTTCGGGCTGTAATACCACTTTATGCATCCTAAAAAATTTTCTGAAATGAAGTTCAAATATACAAAAAGCAAGAGCCAATGAGAGAATTAAACTTGATATATAATATAACAGACAGGTTTAAGATTCAAATTTTTTTTTGGTTAATACATATGAATATTAAAGTGCCATTACAACTGGCACCATTTACATATATGCAATCCTTTATAACCAATCAAGTTTTAATTAAAGATACATATAAAATGGGTCAACAGATAAAACAAAGTCAATGTCCAATTATGAGAGATCCGTTGGTGCAAGCTAGAATCTTAATACTATCGTTTCTATCTAAATTGTTTAGTCAAAAATTCAAGACCAACATTCTATGGCAATAAGCTACATCGTACATGCAAAATTGTGAATTTCACGTTACATTCATTTCAATGTAATAATGTTGCCTTAGACCTCTGTCTTTGGAACTTCCTCCTTCATCACTACTGTAAAATTAAAAACTATATTAATTTCATATAGATTTAGGAAGATTTCATGTTGTAATACTTGAACGTAATATATATCATATATATATAAAAACCTCATTGTGTGGGGGATATTATGAGAAGCTTGTCTCCTATAGACATTCGTGCAAACTCTTATCTACATTAGAGATAAGCATGAAAGAGCAAAGAGCCAAAACATCCATCAACATAACATGTTTACGTAAGTATAATAATATAGTCTAGGATATTTACTTTGCACGACAAAATAAGAGAACTCTTCATAGATCCAATTAGAAATTGATTCAAAAAGATTGATTCAATTGATAGGTCCTGCCATTAAGTTAAAATAACATATCTTCTAAATTTTCCTATATTCACTAATAAGAGTGCTTGCTTCAAATGCACTGAAATTAAGAACTAAACCCATTTAATAAAAACTTTTTTTTGGCCTGGCATTTAATAAAAACTTAAGACCATTGCTAATTATGGGTCCATTTTTAGGTACATTTTTTGTTTCGTAAAAGTCATCTAATCTAATTTTAAATCATATGATTAAATTGGACACTTAATTTGAGACAAGAATTGTTTATTTATCAAAATATAAATGAACCCCTTCTCCCATATCAAAGTCTATTATGTGTATGATTTCTGAATCCTCTTGTACTTATTATATTGATTAAAAAATCTAATAATAAAAATATAAGGAACTATATCTAAATTTAATCTAATATAAATTCAATCTATCATGAATTTTAATAATGATATAATAGTATTTAAATATAAAATAATATTTTATTTATATTTTCATGTTTAATTATTTAAAATATTAAGATACTTCAAAATTAATAAATTTTAATAGAATTAATTTGACTTTTGTATAATTAGTTAGTATGATTATAATAATAAAGTTAATAAAATAAACAAAATATTATTTTATATTTAATAATTATTATATCATTATTAGAGTTTATGATTTGGAGTTCATAAAATGACGACTCTATCTATATATAATTCCTTTAGTCAAGACTCTGATGCAGCTAGAATCTTGAACTCTAGATTATATATATTGATTTTAAAAATCAATATAATAATTAAAGTTGCGCTAACCTTAACCCTCTGCCTTTTGAACTTCTTGTTTTGCATTATTTTATAACGTTTTGGAAGATATTTATCTACGCAATACAATCAAATGGGGATTAGGGTTTAATTATCAATAAATATCATTTTTAATCTTGGATTTTAAGCTCAACTTAATCAGTTTGAGAATTTTGGCCTGCTAACTCGTAAGAAAAGAACAAGTAGAGAAACTGCCAAATCATCACTAATCTTGACAAATCCTACGTGGAGTTCACATTTAACCTTAAGATATTTGCATGCGAAGGGGACTTTTTTACGCGTAATTCTTAAAAAAGTTGGTTAATGCTTACAACTTATTGGATCAGACATGAGAGGGATATATAGTAAATAATTAAAATCTGCTATGAATGCCAAAGATTCATTAACTTGCTCATTGATTTTTTGTGTTAATTTAAGTGAGATGATATTGACATATAAAACGTATTTATATCTGTTCCTTTCACTTTTATTACAGATTTTTACCCTTTTCCTCCTTCTTAAGTTTCCTTTAAATAAAAGGACTGCCAATTGAGATGATGTGGGAAATGAAAGTAAAATAGACTCAAGTTTTAAATCCAGAAATTGCATTTACTTATAAATTATAGTTTTTGCTTCCAATTACAATGTCTTATTTCAATTTATGACAAATTACAGTAGCCCTTATTATCTTAATCAGACGTTAAATTTAAAGAAGCTGAACACATTTATGTTGCATATATCTTTTCCTTACCAAGATAACAGAATCGAAAAGCCTCTATTTTGTCCCTCCCCATCTACTTAGGTGTTTATTGTACTGACTTGTTGGTCTTAAATTAGAGAGAGAATGAAAATTGGCCGAATAGTAAAGGAAATTAAATTGAGCTTCAATTAAGGTGAGAAGGATGTGCAATGCACATGTTCAATTAAATTTAACATTTTATTTAATCGGTAGGAAATTATTGTAATGATGCTAATAACTTAAGGAGTTAATTGCGATTTTGTTGTAGATTAAGAGTACTGAAGTCAAAGATAATGTGACTAAATATAATTTTCCTTTCTAAATCAAGAGTCAGTCTTAAAAATATACACTTTGAAAGTAAAATTATAAATGCACTATTTACACTTTAAAAAAATTTAAAAAGATTTAGTTTCGGGCTGCAATACCGCTTTATGGATCCTACAAAAATTTTCTGAAATGAAGTTCAAACGTACACAAAACAAGAGTCAACGGGAAAAGTAAACTTGACATATAATGCAACAGACAAGTTTAATATTCAATTTTTATTTTGGTTAATACATATGAATATTAAAGTGCCGTTACAACTGGCACCGTTTAGATATATGCTATCCTTTATCATCAATGAAGATTTAATTAAAGATCCATAAAATGGGTCAACAGATAAAACAAAGTCAATGTCCAATTATTAAAGATCTGTTGCCGGAAGCTAGAATCTTAATACTATTGTTTCTACCTAAATTCTCCAGTCAAAATTTCAAGACCAACATTCTATGGCAATAAGCTGCGTCGTGCATGCAAAATTGTGAATTTCACGTTAGATTCATTCCAATATAATAATGTTGCGCTAGATCTCTGTCTTTGGAACTTTCTCCTTTATCACTACTGTAAAATTAAAGAACTATATATATATATATATATATATATATATTAATTTCATATAGATTTAGGAAGATTTAAAGTCGTAATATTTTTACGTACATGTATATCAAAACCGTATTGTTTGGGGGATATTATGACAAGCTTGTCTCCTATAGAGATTTGTGCAAACTCTCATCTATATCAGAGATAAGCATGAAAGAGCCCTCAGCGAAGGCATCCATCAATATAATATGTTTACGTAAAGGTAACATATATAGTCTAAGATATTTACTTTGCATGACAAAATAGGAGAACTTCTTTATGAATCCAATTGGAAATTGATTCAAAAAGATTGATTCAATTGATAGGTCCTGCTATTAAGTTAAAATAACATATCTTCCAAAATTTACCTCTATTGATCACTAATAAAAGTGCTAGCTTTACCCAGTCAAATTAAGAACTGAACCCATTTACCAGAAGCTTTTTTTTTTGGCCTGGCGTCTACGAAAAACTTAAAACTGTACCTACTTGTGGGTCTATTTTAGGCCCCTTTTTTGGGGGTAAAAGTCATGTAAAATTCATATAATTAAGTTGGATACTTAATCTTAGACAAGAATTGTTTGCTTATCAAAATATGAATGAAATTAGTAGTAAACTTTTCACTGCTGCTATGGAATTATAGTAAATATTCTCCAATAATAGGCTACCATCTTGTCAATTTCAATTATAAGGCTCATGCATTTTAAAAACAAAGTCACATCATATTTGATATATGACTAATACTCCTACGAGATATAACACGATATTCTAAATTATATTCATGACATTTATATCGTACGGTATATGATATCCATATTAATAGCCACGCTGGTTCCAAAGAATTAGGCGTTCAAGTTGATTCATTTTGTGCAAAATGGGCTCTTGCCCTTTTAGGTGAATGGAGTTGCTCTTTCACTTTATATTTCCCACTTGCCAAAGTAAACCACTCAAAAGAGAAAGAAAATTAGAATCTATTAAAGAATCTTTTAATTCAAAATTTTACATTTTTAAATGAAAATAAATTAATAATTTTATTACAACCTTTAAAAAATTTAATAAATGTTGAATTGATTATTTGTCACCCATTATTTCTTGCTTTTTCATAATCTCAAATAAGCACTTATCTTCAAGTTCCATGGCTGTCGTTCCAAATGAACAGTACTAACCTGTAATCAACTGTACTGCTCAAGCATAGAAAAATCGCTAGAGTTGTTTTGGCACATAGCGACGGTCAATATCCGCAGCTAAAGGTTCTTTCGGGCCTCACATTATTAGAGTTGTTTTCGACTGCAAGAACAATTATTGCAAAAAGCTTTCTGCAACAGTTGTACAGCTTATGGCGCTGATTTAACCAAAGAAAAAAAGTTGACTTTTTAAATTCCTTTAGCAGCTGTTACTATTTTTTTGAAAGTTGACTTTTTTAATTTTTTAATATTTGAATCTTATTATAAATATAGTTAAAAATAACTATACATAATAATCACAAAAATTATAAATTATAATTTATATAATTAAAAATTAAATTTAGTATATATGCATTAATATCGTTATAAAAATAGCAATCTTATAAGTTAATAAACAAGTTATATAAATATAATATCATTTAATAAATAATTCTATGAGTGGTAAATCCATTAGTGATGTTTTTTTTTATTGGACCATTCTCCTACTTTTGTTCGATATTCATTCCCTTAATCAAATGTCTAAATTAAAAAAATAAAAGATTAGAAATATATAAAAATTAAATTATAAGAATAAATATTATTCAACAAATTCATTATAAGTATTACCATTAAAATTTGGAAAGAAGCTAACTCAAGGAGAAAATGACCCTAATAATTTTAAATAAAAAAAAGCTATTGTTACATTAAGTTTTTTTGCTTGCTCAATAATTGAAAAACTTTAATTTTTAACTCCACAATAAAATGAGCAATAGATTTGTCATAAGAACTGGTGGAATGTCCAAACACTTGAGATGGAGAAGAACCTAATCTCAAGCCTTGAACAAAACTCTAAGGGTTCTTGATTTTCTAAAGCATAAGCTAATGAATATTCTAATAATACTTCCTAAGATCAAGACATTGAACTAGATTCATGTTTAGAAATCTTTTCCTACATTACCACAATATTACCAATATTATCAAGACCATAATTATAAAAATTGTCAAGTATGACCAATTCCACCATTCATAATTATAATATTGCCAAATATGCTCAATTTCACAAACCCTAAGCAACATATTACCAAATCCATAACTCATAATCAAGATATTACTAAGTATGACTAATTCAATAATCTACGGTTACAATATTTCCAAAGATGAATTTATTACCAAAATCATAATCACAATATTGCTAAATACAAACTACAATTACAAAAATTGTCAAGTATAACCAATTCTACAACTTATAATCACAATATTGCCAAATACTCTCAATTTCATAAACCTTAAGTAACATATTACCAAATCTATAATTTATAATTAAGATATTACCAAGCATGACCAATTCAACAATCCAAAATCACAATATTTCCAAATATGAACCTATTACTAAAACCATAATCACAATATTGCCAAACATAAATGATAATTACAAAAATTGCTAATTATGATCAATCTCACAACTTACAATCACAATATTGCCAAATATTCTCAATTTCACAAACCCTAAACAACATATTTCTAAGTTCACATCATATAATTAAGATATTCTCAAGCATGGCCAATTTAGTAACACAATTTTTGCAAATATAAATCTATTGCCAAAACCATATTCACAATATTGCCAAACACAAACCACAATTACAAAAATTGCCAAGATAACTAGCTCCACAACTCATAATCATAATATTGTCAACTATTCTCAATTCCACAAGCCCTAAGCAGCATATTATTAAGTCAACAATCCATAATCAAAATATTACCAATCATGGCCAATTCAAACACCCACAATCACAATATTTTTAAATATAAACATATTACCAAAACCATAATTACATTATTGCCAAACAAAAACTACAATTGCAAAAATTGCTAAGTATGACCAATTTTATAACTTATAATCACAATATTGTCAACTATTCTCAATTTCACAAACCCCAATTATTGTAGCACTTCTGCAGTTATCTTCAGTTTCATTTTAATATCATTGCAGATGCCCTAATCCTTTAGTTTCCATCAAATGTATTGTATTTTTTTTTTTACAAGCATCTTTATCTACATCCTCCCCCAGTATAGTATGCAATTATTTAGGCATATATGAATTTTAGTATAATGACATTTGAGTTTATTGATGATTTTCTTGACTTCATAAAAAGAATGTGGAATCTTTGTATATTCAAAAGTATCTGCCAACAATTCTAGTATCATAGATATTGTCTTGTCACTTATTTTGCATAGGCACTTAATATGATACAATTTCACTAAGAAGAATAATTTTGAATACTCATCACATCCTTTATATAAATTCTATTGTCCTCTATAATGAACTCAAAGAAATTTGAACTCTCATCAAATATTTGATCAAATGGTGGAGATGTTATTTTAACTTTGCCCACACTCTTATCATTATGGTGATGCCCAAATACATCATTGACCATGCCTTGTATAAGGTATCACTAACAATCCTATCTTGAATCACATGTGGCTCTAAAGGAATTTTAACTATAGTGTCTAGTCTACTTGTTTCTCTATGTTTAAGCCAACTAGTATACTCTCCAAGAAATGATTTAACAATCAAATGATCATACATTACCTCCTTAATTTTCCACTTGTTAAAGTTTCATTTAGTACATGGACAAATTATCCTGCTTTTAACACTTTTTATTAGCAAATGCAAAGTCTTCAATCCTTCCCATATTCAGGGGTGTTTGTAAGTCTCTCAGTCTAAGATTTATCCACTACTAAAAATAATAACACTCTACTATAAATAACATTTTAAGCAAAGAACATTTTATAATAATAATAGATTTGTTTTCTATATGTATAAAAATAACCAAATAACATACATAAGAATTGAAAAAAAAATAATTGGGATTAAGTAAACATAATAAATTAAGATAAAATTAAAATAAAGTGGGAAAAGAAAGGCAGAGAATTAAGAAATAAAGTCGGAATACATACATAATTAACAATTCTCTAATCTAAAACCCAAATAATTAGTTTAATTTTTTTCAATTTGTCAAACTAATTTTAAAGCCTCTATAATTTGCAATAGTTAAGTATTTTAAAAAATTTTAGATCTACAATAAATCTAATTGAGATACTACAAAAAAATATAGAGATAAAGAGATATTCATTAAATTTAAATATAAAAAAATCAAAGACCGGAGAAAATAAATAATATAAAAATGGGGCTCTAAGCAAAGAATGTTTCATAGATGTATAACACTAATAAGGGATCAAACATTAAAAATAACTTATTTTAATTTAAAAAAAACTCAAATAAGAAAAACTCAAATTAATTTTGCAGCAATTGTATAAAATCTCAGAATATTTTTTTTAGCAGCGCTTTTTCCGGCTGCTCTGTGCAACCGTTGCAAAAGTTTCTTTTTTTTGGATACTGAGTCATGTTTATATCATTTAATAATCTAATTTTAATTAGTATTTGAAACCCTGATGCAATTCTAAATGGCTATTTGGTATATATATAAAATAATTCTATATATTTGATATGTAAAATTATAATGAAACAGAACATCGTAGGACTATATATTATTTTTACGTAAGATGTTTTTTTCATTGATGCTTTGGGTTGGCTGTTTGCTGGACAAGACTAAGAATCTCTATAGCTTCCATATATAATAAGGTTTAAATATGTGTGTTGTACTGCAATTAATATTACATCTTCCTAAACATAAATATACTTCAATTAATATTAATTTCTTTGACAATGTTTTGACGAAGGAAGAAGTTTCAAAGAAAGAAACCGAACGCAACATTATTATATCAGAATAAATCTACCGGGAAATTCACAATTTTGCATGTACGTATAGCATTTTGCTGTAGAATGTTGATCTTGATCGTTTTGAAACCAAAGAATTCAGGAAAAAAAAAACGAAAAAAAACAAAACAAAACAAAACAAAATTCTAGCTTGCAACAACAGATCTCTTAATTAATATTTGCACGTTGACTTTGTTTTATTTGTTGATCCATTTTATGGTCTTCAATGGATTGGTGATAATTGATAAAGCAAGGCATATATGGTGCCAGTTATTGTAAAGGCACTGCAATATTTATATTTCATAAAAGAATTTTGAATCTTAAACTTGTCTGCTACATATCAAGTTTACTTCTCATTGACTCTTGCTTTGGGTACATCTGAACTTCTTTTCAGAACTTTTTTAGGGTACATATAGTAGTAGTATTATGGTTACGGTGCTTTCCGACTTTATCTGAAGGAAGATTTTATTTCGGATTGAATTTAAAGGTTTATTTTTTATATTAACATGGTGCATTTATGATTTTAATTATTTTAAAGTGCTTCCAACAATAAAATCAATTTTTAAAAAATTATAATTTATCCATTCTGATTTTTGCCCTTAATTGTAACTAATGTCTCTCAAATTTATAAAAAATCGCAACTAAACTTTGATTTTATAGCACCATTGCAATATGTATATGTAACTGAGTTGAACACATGAATTGCATTTGTCTTTTTATTATAACGTCAGTTGTTCTTCACTAGCTTCTTATTCCATTTCCCTTAATTCCCTAATCTCAAACCCAATAGCTAGCCATAGGAGGAGGGCAAAAGAGACTTTTTGAGTAGTTTGATAAGGGGAGAGACATGTCCAACATAGCGTTTAACTCAGTTAAATTTAACATATGATATGGTAGTTATTACAATAAAGATAATAGATCAGGGGATCAATTATGATATTTTATAAATTAAAAGACATTACAAGTGAAGACAAAAATCAATATGATTATAAGTGTAATTTTTCCAATATAAAACTTCAAAAATTAACTCTATTTCACCTTCATCCCTATGTCATGTCAATTCGTATATCTATTATTTAAAAGAAAACTTACGAAGAAATAACAAAGGGGTAAAACTCTGCGATGAAAGCGAAAGGAATACAAATATGAGGACATTATGTATCATCATTTGACTTAATTAGCACCAAAAATTAATGATCGATATTCTTTGTCATTTCATAGTAGATTTTAATTATTTATATACCTTCGTATGTTGGATCCAAGAAGTTTTAAGCATTAAACTACTTTTTTTTTTTTTGAGAAAACAAAAATTAATAACCCCTTTGAGAGGTCCTCTCCATGGAAATATCTTATGCTTCGTCTGGTTGTAACAATTTTGCATTATAGAGTCTGGAATGGAATAAGAATTCCCATGTTTGGTTGGAGTTTTGGATTCCATTGCCTAAGTAATCTCTATTATCCCATTTGACTGAATCTGGATTCGATCCAAAGTGTGATGGACCCAGATTACATTCCTAGAATGAGAATTTTTCTTTACCATCATGCCCTTAATGAAATTAAAAAAATTCCAAGTCCTGCTTTCATTCTGTATTTCAATATTCTTTTCTATTAATGGTAGCTTAAAAATAATTTTTTGCAAAATAAAAAAATAATGAATATCTTAATATTTTATGAGTATTAAAAATTATTATGTAGAGATTACAAAAACAAAGACAAACAATTTAATGCTATTTATTAATAATTTAATATTATATAAGAGTATTCAAAAATATTTTGTACAAATTAAAAATATAAAGATGGAATATTGTAAAATTTTTTATTAAGAGTATTTTAAAAAAATTAAAATATATTAAAATTAAAAAATAAATATTTTAATATTTGTTTGCACAGAAAATATTATGATCATTTGCTTAACTTTCTTTTTTATTCTTGTATTGTTTTTATCAAACTAGATATAAGATTGGAATGGAATGTCCATTCTTTACCATAGCATATCGAATATTTTTATAGGTTTCATAATTCTACTCTATCAAAATTCAGTCTTATTTTCACTTTTATAAAATTATTCCATATTACCTAACGAGACGTTAGGACTAACAAGTAAACATGAACCTTACGTAGGATTTTTTAAGATTAACGATGCTTTGGCTGATCGTATTTGTGTTTTTCTTAGAAGAAAGCCTGCAAGAACCCCTAGCAGGCGAAGAATTCTCAAACTGATTAGCTTGAGCTTGAAATCCAACAAATATTTATTGATAAATCCCCATATGACTTCGATGTTATATAGCACTGTGTATTAGCAGATATATATCTAATATCTTCCAATTTCAAGAACGTTATAAAATAAAACAAAAGAAAAATTTCCAAAGGCAGATGAGATGAACGCAATAACTTTAATTTATTATATACTCATTATTGTTTTCGGCTAAAGAAATTATTGGAAAATGACAATACTGATGTTATATATAATCCTAGGTATGCCGCTTCAGATTTTCATTGATTAGGCTTTAACTTTTTTTGATGTACAATCTAGTATGTTAAGATTTGTACACAAGCTAAAGAGAGTTATATAACTTATAATATGCCAACAATCTTTCCCTTGACTACACTTTTGAGGTTTGAATTTGTAATCTCTCGTCTCACGGGTTGTTAAGATCCTATTAGACTAAATATGTAATTGTTAGTTAGGTTGTAAATTTATCTTTTAAATTAAATATCACGGTTAATTTGAAAATAAATACAGTTGATAGATGCAATCAACCTTCGATATGCTAACAATATGATCGTGCCGTTCTTGACTGGTGATTATTGATCAATCAAAGCATCCTTGCATGTTGGTGTTCAGTTTCAAAGAGACCAATTTATATAGATTGAAGATGAACTTAATTTGAAGGTTTGATTTTGAAGGATGATATAAAGAGAAAAGACTGGAAAGAAAAAAATTATTAGAAGAGAATTGAATGAAAATTGAAGTGTTTTCACCCTTAGAGAACCTTATCATCTCATTTTAGCACTATAACAGATGTAAATTAATTCATTCTATGAGCAAATAAATTATACTACGCTTTAATATGCATACAATATGAAGATCTAATAATTCAACTTCACTCAGACGATCTATTGGATAGAATTTATAATATTATATAGCTCAAATTGCAAGAGAGGGGGAAAAAAAACTGAGGTGATGATTTAACTTTTATATTTGTCAGCAGAAATTATAATTATATAAAAATATATAAAGAGAAGTCGCAGTCTGACGATCCCATGCAGTGGTGGCCAACGCAGAAAATACACAAATAAGTTATCATGCGATCTAATTAGGCACAATTAATATGATCCAAGGGATAGTTGATGAGTTTACTATTTGGGGCTGTACGTAATTCCTTCCTCAAATAGCTTTTTCTCAAAATTATAATTCAAATATGAATGGCTCATTTGACATTTGAAATGTTATTTTGTGTAATGTTTATTATATTATTTAATAAGTTTTATTTTTATTATATTTTTTAAAATAAAGATATAATAATCATTTTTCATCCATTCTATCCATTTTTTTTTTCATTTCTACGTCTAATATTATATACCAAGCGGGCCCACGCATATTCCATTTCTATATCTTATTGTCTTATCTCGATCTCTCTAAGCTTGAAATCTTATCATGATTCATAACCAAAAATTTGTTTTGAATTTGTTGGACTTACGACAAAGAATATGTAAGTTCAATAGTTAGAATCTTAATGAAAGTAATTTTAAGGTATTATTCACATATTTTATTATGCGTGTATTAACATGGAAAAAAGAGAGGTTTGAATTAAAGACTAAAATCTCTCTCTCTCTCTCTCTCTCTCTCTCTCTCTCTCTCTACACACGTGTGTGTTTGGCAATTTAGCAACATATTAAAAAAAACCCTCAAAATACTCTCTAAATTAATGAGGAGGACGCTAACGATCCACTACTACACACTGGAAGTCGAAAATTGCGAAGTAATTGACAGGAAGCAGAATACTGATAATTCTGAAGAAGTATGATGGTGTAGAAATACTTAACTATTATTAAGTAAGTTATGAAGAGGCATGTTGGTTCAAAAAAATTATTAAAGAGCGCATTTTGTTTAAGAAAATCATTAGAGACATGTGGATTTAAGAAAATTTTTACATAAAGGTGTCGAACTATAAATTAAAGGTGTTATAAAGACTATCATGATAGAATTCATGGGTTTCGCTCCGGTTTTTATACATCTCTCTTTTTCTTTTGAAAAAAAAAACAAAAAGATTTACAATTATTGAGTGTAATTCTTTGAATGCTTTGAGTCGATCTTAAAGATGTTTTGCCTAAATGTTACAGTAATTATTAAGAGCAAATAAAATTTTAAAAGACAGTATATTTACCATATATTTTAAAACCTTCTTTATAATTTTATCTTCATTGTTTTGCATATTTTTCCCTAACAATGATCATAGCTATTTTTTTTAAAACCAAATTCATTGGGTGCGAAAAGTGCAATTAAAAAGAAAACAAGATCTCAAAGTTAGAGAATAACACGTCTTCCCATGGGGATGCATATCATAACATAGTGTGTTGCATCACGAACGCGGCTTTTTTCAAGCACACGTAGCCATTTCAGTGAAGCTTCTATAACAATTAGGTCGGATTTTTAATGACGTGGATCGTAATTATCTAAAATACTTACGTTGAGAGAACCTCAAATACTCTTTCATTAATTAATTAATTACAGAGCAATGAAAACTGGAATAAAAAATCCATATGGAAGGATCGAAGAATTGAATCAAAGAATTTGACGTTGATTAGTGTTAAAAGATAAACAGCTCGAAGAAAGTTTTTCAAACTTTAAACCTCATAAATAAGATAAAGAATGCAAAAGATTATAGTCTAGTGCGACCTGAATTGCCAATCAATGGACACTTCGATCGTAATTAATCTTCCATGCATTATATCTAATTTAGATACTTCGTCTAGAGAATTTTTCTAGGATACAATACATGAATATATATATATATATATATATATATATATATATATATATATCTTGATGAAATCTAGATTTTATAGGACCTGAAGGCTACTTTTATATCGTTTCTTCTGAAGTGATATAGATCAATGCCTAGACTGGGGGGGCGTCGGCCCACGGGAAAACGTTTGCAGATGCGACCATAAATTGAACCAGATCGAAACATTCAGCTGTCGACGGACAAACTTTGCCGAAACGTCGACCGCAAACGAAGGATGGCCAGGCCCCGGTTCCCAGGGTTAGAGTATTCCCTATTATAAGCCTACTCAGATCAGAACTCAACTAGTTGATTCTCTTTCGCCTATCGGCCGGCCGGCTTTAAGCAACCTTCGCATTTCCTGCTGAGATCCCAAGTCTCCAAGTGGGCCCTCTTGGCCACCCGCGACCTTGGCTTTTTAGAGAATCCCGCTCCTGTGTCGTGGGACTTGTAGCTCGGCAGTCCACCGGGTGGGTTTGTTTATCCTTCCAGTTTCGAGTGTCTTCTTGGATAGTTATAGCGGCCCATAGGCGCGAGATGTACCTTGTGGGGGGGGGGGCGGCGGTCCACGGGACATAGTCCTTTCAGGCAGTGGCCGTTTAGTCCATGGTCCATTGGATGGTCGGTGCAAGGCCAGAAATTGGAACACATTGATTCCGCTCGTTCCTGTCCTTCGCTTCAGGGCCTGTCCCTCGGTGTGGTCAGTACTCCATACTGTCGGGCACCTGGTATCAAGACTTATGTTTTTGGATAAATTACTCTCTTTTCTTTTGAAAAATGTTCAAATTACACAATCATATCTTTTTTTTGAAAAATTACACTCCCTTCTAATGATGAAATCAAAAAATGCACTAAATTAGTATCCCTTGTAGCAAAAGATATACTAAACTAAACTTATACCTATTTCAACTAAATATATATAATATGATAAATATTAAATATATATTTGATCAATATGAAATAATTAATTTGTTAATTATGGTTTTAACACAAAATAAATAACATTAAAATAAAACATTTAGAAATATATTTTTAAATGAATTATGTTTTAATAAAGGATATTAATATTATCCTAGGATATTTTGGCCATTTTTTGCCTTCAAAAAAAAAAACTTATGGGTATTTTTATAATAAAGAAAATAGTTGTGTAATTTAAGCATCTCTCAAATGAAGAAGGAAATAATTTATCCTATGTTTTATTAATTTTTTAATTTTTTTAAAATTTTTTCTATGAAAGCTAGATTTACAAAAGAATGAGTATATTATTATTTAAATCTTAAAAATGCATATTTCATCAATTCAACTCTTAAAAGAATATTTATTATCAGTTGATCCTAAAACAACTATAAAGCTCATCAGTATGATCCTACTGTCTACTGCCGTTAATCTAGTCCATAACAAGATCATATTAAGAAAAGTTGAAAATTTCTGGGGTCAAATGATAAAATTATTTTTCAAAAGAGAGCGATATTAATATATGATCATACACCTTTTGATAAAATTTAGAGTAAATTAATGAATGAGTCACTCTTCTCCCAATTTGATTTTCTAAAAATAAAATCTTTTATTTTAATTCTTGGATATTTTGTTCCAATTAAAATAATCTCTCTTCTAGACAAACTTTCTCCAATTAAACTTAAAGAGTTCACTTGACTTGGACATTCTCAAGTAACATCTTCTCTCAAAATAATATTATCATTTAGCCAAACTTGACAAAATCAAATAACTATCAAAACGATATTCTTTTAAGAAAAATATTTTCTCAAATGACATTGTTTAGGAGCAAAATGCCATCTAAGTAAATGTAGATTATGAGTTAAGCTCCTATTCATTAATTAGGGATTTTTTTTTTAATGGAAGGACCATATATTGATTGGAAGAAAAACTTTAAGAGATTAAATAAAAAAGATTTTATTCTTAAAGAATTGAATTGAAAAATAAATAAATCTTTAGAGAATAATCAATTTATTCTCAAATCTGTATTTGTGATATATCTATTTATTCATTGATTGCTTTATCAATTTTTTAAAACCGAATTTATTAGGCTCAAAAAGTGCCATTAAAACAAAAATCCCTTATTAAAAGTTCTTCCCAAAGTGCAGTACTTTTTCATGGAATGTTTGTAATGGTGTCATTCCTACTAGAGAAAATTTCTAGAAGAAAAAATGTTGTCCGTCTCCCTATACTATACTATATGCTCAAGTGAAGTTGAAACAATTGAACATTTGCTCTTGTTGTGTGAATGGACCAAAAAAATCTGGTTTAAAAGTCATTTTACTTTTAAAGTAGATAACAACAATACCTCAAGAATAGACCTTTGGCTTAACTGATTTTTGATGGACTTGAAATTAGATGAATTTAACAAATCTTTGGTGGCTATATTGTGTTAGTATATATGGAAAGGAAGATGTTCAAGGTGTCTTGATAATTCTCATCTAGATCCTGTTTTGACGGTGGCAAAAGCTAATGAAGTGCTTAAGAGTTATTGGTTGTCTAATAATTTGTTTGGTCATTCTGTTACCTCTTGTCTGATGAATTCTCCTGTTAAGGCTTTGTGGCATCCTTCAGGACAGGATTAAAGTTAATGCTGATGGGGCTTTTGTTAAATCCAATGGTGCTGCTAGTTAGGTTATTATCTTTATGGTGGAATTGTGTTATGTTCTTTATAAATCTTCCTCATCTTTTATAAGTGAAGCTTTAGCGTTAAAAAAAAAAGGTGTCCTCATGGCCCAGGGTTTAGAATTAAATGATGTGATTTTTGAATCTAATAATCTCCCTTTAATAAATTTAGTGTAATAAATCAGCAATTGTCTTAATCATAGTTTTAAATTGCAAAATGCAATCACAATATTAGTTGCATCCGCTTCAGTTCACCCGTATAGTCCATAACTTTTTTCATAACACCCACGATACCCGCGAGTACGACCACAATTTAAAATCATAATTCTAATTGAAAGAGTACTTCAATTGTAGAGGATAATGTTCATTTCAGCAAGTTCAATTTTCTCGCTCTCCTTCCCCCCCCCCCCCCCCTTTTAGATTTCAAGATCAGCAGATTTAACAGCTAACTGACTTGTTAAAGGAAATGTGCCATGTTGATAAAAATTCTAATCCCTTGTCCCCTTTAGCTTCGATTATCAACTCTAATTCTACTGTTGACAGGAGGGAGTGGGTTAATTTTGTTTTTCCTCCTTAGTTTCCTTTGTATCAGGAGTTTCTGGTGTGTACTATTTTATTTCTCTTTATTATGTTGTAATCTGATCCTTGTGTACTTTTTTTTTTTTTTGGTTTTTATGGGAAGTATATTGTCTTCGGCCAAAACAAAAAAAGGAGACCAACACGCATCATTATACTAAAACTCTCCAAAGTCTTCCCGCGTGGATGCACATTATAATATTGTGTTCCGTCACGTTCACGGCTTTTTTCAAGCACACGTAGCCATTTCGGTGAAGCTTCAACAACATGAGGGTCATATTTCCAATGATGAGAACCGTGATTGTGATGGAAAAGACATAAATGATTAAAGTAATTTCTTGATTACATAAAATATGCAAATAGTAAACGCCAAATGGAAACAAGGTGCTCATAGAAGCCACTCCAAAGATGCTGCCAACACAAGAAGGCGGCCTCTAGGAATAAAACTCCGTAGAAATGCAAGTTAGTGAAAGTCAACTGGTTTTTATCTATTATTAACAGATAATGATTGGCAATCTTTTTTCATTTTTTGTCATGAATAGAATAAATTAATTTTTTTTTATCAACTCGACCTATTAAATAGAGATTAATAAATTAACCAAATCATGAATTTACAATTAAAGATGTTGTATTATGATGAATCTCATTAAAAATATGTATTTAATATACGTATATATTTAATCGTGATTAATTTAGTTCATTTTTTCTTAATAATCTTTAAGAGATCGGGTGAATTTTTCATTATAAAACTCCTCTTCTCTAGCTAGCTGCTACCTTGGATTGATTTGTTTTAACATTATCCTCCATTTGGCAAATAAATATTCAAAGAGAGGGCCACTCACCAACTCAATTCCCAAACAAGAGTCTCCTCCTCTGTAGTGTGTAGAGGCAAGTAGAGAAGGATATGGATCCTGAGATTCTTCAGTCCTCATGGTCATTCTATGAAGGCATAAGCTCAACTTTTGATCCAGTTGGGTCTTATGGCTTCAACTTGGATGCCACCATGATGAGTGATTGTGGATTCAGTCCTATGGCAGAGGATACTTACACCATTTTCTCCAATGATCATTTCCAACGTCTAATCGATGAAGATACCCTACATCTCCCATCATTGATGGAAGATTTCTCTATGGATCTTGATGCTTTTAATCCCACTTTGAGCTCCCAGATTCTGGGTATCCATGGATACCCACAAGAAAGTGAGGGGAGCTTTCCATTACAGAACTTGTCTTCTAAGGGAGAAGATGCTTGGAGTCCAACCCCATCCATGCAATCAGACATATCCACGGTAGTACAAGTACAACCATCACTGACCATACCAGAAGGAGACATGGAAACGGAGAACCAGTTGAGTCTTCCTCATCTTCTGGAGGCCATTGGAGAAGCCATAGAGCAAGGACAGAACACACTTGGACAAGTGATTCTGAGATGCATGAGCCGCAAAGTAAGCCCCCTGGGTGATCCTCTGGAACGTCTCGCATTCAGTTTGTCCCAAAATCATAATACCACAGACCAAGGGAGTTTCGTCAAACAGGAGGCGTGCAAGAACTTCTACCCCACTTTCAAGGCTTTCTACCAAGGCCTCCCACATGGGAAAATTGCTCATTTCGCAGCCAATTCAGCAATTCTAGAATCTATACCAGAGGATTCAGAAGTCATACACATAATAGACTTCGATATGGGAGAAGGGGTTCAGTGGGCTCCAGTGATGGAGGCTATTGCCCGCCAACACAGAACATTGCAACTAACATCAATCAAATGGGAAGAAGAGGAGAGCCCTGATCCTCATTGTGTTTCCACCCATTGGAAATTTGAAGAAACCAGAAGGAAGCTCTATGAGCATGCCAGATCATGTGGTTTGAAATTAAAGGTGGAGGAAAAGAGTATCGAGGAACTGGTCCCAGAGCTCAAGAAATTGAACAAAAGGGGTGGAAACGGAAATGGAAAGAGAAATTTCCTTGCCTTCAATTGCATCGTGAGTCTTCCACATATGAGGAGGGTAAGAAGTAGAAGGCATGTCTCGGAATTTCTAAGGGTAGCAAAGGATTTCATCAAAAGCTCTTCTTCCAATAGCGGAATTATAGCTTTTGGTGATGGAGAAGCCTGTGAGAAACTAAGAAACTGCATGAACTTCAGGTCATTCTTTAGTGGGCATTTAGTGCATTACCATGCTTTGTTAGAATCAATTGAATCAAAATTCCCAAGTCGATTCTCAGAGGCAAGAACAGCACTGGAGTGTCTATTTGTGGAACCATATGTATCATGTCATCGTTGGTTTCAGAAGTGGGAGGAGATGAGAGAAGATTGGGAACTTCAATCAGAAATTGGGTTGAAGGGTCGAAGTTTGAGGGAAGGGATAATAATGGAAGTTGGAGAAATGTTGAGAGGAAGTGAAGAATCGTATGAGGCCAAGATTGAAGGCAAAAATGGCAATGAAATGGTTTTGGAATGGAAAGGAACACAGCTAGTGAGAGTTTCAACTTGGGGAAACTAAAACCCTAGGCCAAAGCAGAGCTATGTCCTTTTTTTAATTTCCAATTAGATTTATAATGCTGAATTAATTTGTAAAGATTTATTATTCAAATTTGTATCCAAACCAAAATTATAAGGTCAGGTATATTATTCTTCTTGCATGAAAATTTTGATTATATATACTGGAAAATTAATAAAACACCATTTTTCTTCTATCCAATCAAATAGTCAATAGAACTTCTTTTGTTACATATAGACCTTGCATTGCATTCAAGAAATGTATTGAATGGGTGGTGCAAATTTTAGTTCTTTTTTGGAACCAGAATAATTGGGCCAATAAGGATTTATCAAATCAACTTTTCAATCCGAAAATGACCCTTTCCGGAATTTTGTTAACTTCTATCAAAATATTACTTTTCAAAATGATCTAGCAACTATATATAAAGAGAAGCAATTGCAGAAAGCTACAAGTCAAGGCAGAAGGAGGGAGTAAATTACAATAATTCCTCCCGAGATTATGGTGATATTCCCTTGTTTCAAAAACAAAAATGTTGATTTACTTTCCAACAAGTGAAATTATATTGCAAAAACTCCTTTTTATGGTTTAACATCTAATAATTAATTTTGTGCATATGATATGTTCTTTAAATAAAATTATTTAATTGTTTTCATTATTACATTAAGAATAAAAAAACATTTTCACATAATTAAAGAAGAGTAAAAACGGGATTAAAGTACAAAAGGCTGTAAAGTAGGCTACGATTTTGTTTGCTTCTATCTTAGAAATCTTTAGAGTAGCTCAATCTTCTCATCGTAATAACATGTGAAGAAGAATGAAAGTAGGAATCAAAGTTCAGAAGGCTAAAAAAGAAGCCATGATATATTTTTATTTGCTTCTATTTCAAAAATAAATAGCTGTCTTCTTAATTGAAGTAACAAGACCGCTTCTGAAAACTTAATCTAGATGTATCACTTTTATCCATTTCTGTGAAAGAAAAATTACTCCATTGATTAAAGTTAACAACGGTAGAAGTTTTTGCAATATAATTTCATATATTAGGAAGGGTGATATGTTTGAAATAAAGAGCTATCAAACATAATTTAGTTAAGCTTCAAGAAAAATTAATAAAATTTATCCAGTCAAAAATGCTATCCTATAGATTTCGATGGAGAAAATTCCTATCTTATAAATCTCCATATGAAATTGAAGTATTGGAGGACTGATCTTCACATTGAATGCATATAAAAGCATGCAAATATATATAATATAATTAGATTATTTATGGATTAATTCTCATTAATTTGTTAAGAGCGTTTGGATGGGAAAATAATATATTGTTAAGGGGTGAAATGTAAATGTTGAACACTTCATTTTCATTCAATTCTCTCCATTATTTTACCAAGTAATTCGTTATCAACTTTCGAAGTTCATCTTCTACGAATCAATTGGTATCTTTAAAAATGTACGTACCCCAAAAAGGAAGCCTCCATGGATCAATGTTCACTAATCAAGAACCACATATTGTTACCAAATAAGAGGTTGGCTGAGTACTTATATGTATGTATATATATAATTAAATTTACTAACAGTTATAATTTTCTACTTTGTAATAACTGATAAAACTCTTAATTTTTCCCTAAAATTGAGTATATTAATTAAAAGAAAAAAAAATACAGACTATGTGAAACTTATTAATCAAGCATGTTTTACACACTTTGTGTCTAGTTTTTTCTAAAATTAACATTTTTTAATTTGGAAAAAAAATTAAGAGAATCCAAATTCATACAAATTGATCTTAAATTTTGGTACCAAAGCGAAATCACATTTTTCAACCCGAAGAGGGGAGAGGAGGGAGAGAATTGTTGGCTTGGAGTCTGTGTGGATTTAACAAATACATAACCTAGAAGTTTGGGATCATTATCAATTTCCTTCAGTGTTTATTTTGTGCCAATTTTATCTTATATGTTTGATAAAATTCTTAATGTTGTCATCATATGCTAATTCTATCAATTAAATTAACAAAAATTGATGACGTGCCATTAATTACACATAGACTGATTATTATTATTATAACGTATTGAATTGGATTATACTTTGCCTACATAAATATTACAATACCTAATTTCATAATCCTAGTCCATAAATAACATCATTTCCATTTTTCTATCCATAACGCTCTTATATCAAGCAAACATACCCTCATGCTTCAGGCTGAACATCAAAGTTGTTAAAGTCTCTAATGTAGAACTTAGAGCTTGACCAGTGCAGCGTAATAATATGCCATTAAGTTTTGTTAATTTAATTGATAAAGTTTACATTCAGAATAACATTAAGAATCTTGACAAATATATTAGATAAAATTATTATAAAATAAATATTTTGAATAAAATTGACACTAATCTATAACTTGTTGGACAAAAAAAATTTACTTTTACCGGCTAATTAGTGCATATATGAGTTGCCATATATGCCTGCCTCTTGATCATTATATCAATATTGTAGTCATTTTCTAATTCCCTCAGCCAAGATGCTGCAGATAAAATCTTGAAGTCCAAATTGGGTTGATTTGAAAAATCAATATAATAAGGTTGCGTTAACCTTCTGCCTTTGAAACTTTTTCTTATGCATTATTTATAACGTTTTTGGAAGATATATATATATATATCTGCTAATACAGTACTTTATGTGCATGAAAACATATATATGGGAATTAGGTTCATCAATAAAAAATTTTGTTGGATTTCAAGCTCAACCTAATCACTTTTGAGAATTTTTACCTGCTAGAGATTCTTGCGGAGGATTCCCGGAACTTTCCCTCTTAAGAACAAGTAGAAACAGTCAAAGCATCATTAATCCTGACAAATCCTGCCCGTCTTAAGGAAAGAACAAGTAGAAACAGTCGAAGCATCACTAATCTTAACAAATCCTACGTAAAGCATGTTTAGACTTGAGATATTTGCATGAAGAGGACTTCTTTCGGTTAATTAGTGATGATACCATGAATTTAAAATACCATATACTTTAATTGTGGTTTGATAATTATTAAATATAGAAGGATATTTTTTATCTTATTAAATTTATTATTATTATTTATTAATTACATAAATTAAATTAACCCTATTAAGAACCATTAATTATTAAATCAGTTAATATTTTAAATAATTAAACATAAAATATTTAATAAAAAATTATTTCACATTTAGTAATTATTATATCATAACTTTAATACATAGTATTCTTGAGTTTATAATATTATCACTCTATAAAAATTAGGTTAATGATTACAATGCATCTCATTGGATCCGACATGAGAAGCATATACTAGATAATTAAAATCCGTTATGAAAACGAAAGAACATCGATGACTTACTCATTAATTTTTGGTGTTAATTTAAGTGATATGATAATGCATAGTGTCCTATTATTTGTTCCTGCCTCTTGTATCACATACGTTTCTTCCTCTTTCTTTTCAAGTTTTTTAATTTTTTTGGTATTGCTCGGGTAAAGTCCCTTCATGGATATGTTGAGACTATCTTTTAAAATCGGTCTAGTGCATTAGGATTATACCTACAGAGTGCTATTTGAAGATATGAGCCTATATTCATTAAACGAAATACTACCTCTTTTTACAAATTAAGTTAATCTTTCAAAGTTTTCTTTAAAATAATAAGATAATGAATTAAAATAATGGGAAATAAAGATGAAATAGACTGAGGATATAAAGTTTTAAATTAATTTAATCAAGAAAATACTCTGAAAGTAAATTATAAATATGTATACCATGTTAATATGGGAGAGAGTGCACTTTAAAAATAATTTAGAGAGAAGATTTAATTTTAGACAGAAATAAATCTAAAAACACCCTAATAATAATAATGATGATGATGATGATG
Source organism: Erythrophleum fordii (assembly GCA_032878935.1). NCBI lineage: Eukaryota > Viridiplantae > Streptophyta > Magnoliopsida > Fabales > Fabaceae > Erythrophleum > Erythrophleum fordii. Next base: position 4,064,741 of record JAVQMF010000048.1, on the reverse strand, counting down.
ATTCATTCACTATATATATTTCTCAAAAATGTTCTGAAATGAAGTCCAAATTAAACAAAGCAAGAGTCAATGGGAAACAAACTTGATATATCATAGAGTTTTAAATTCAAAATTCTTTTGTTAACTGTATGAAATATTAGTGCTCTTACAACTGGCACTATATAAGCTATCCTTTATCACCAACCAGGATTTAATTAAAGACCCATAAAATGTGTTATGGGTCAACAAATAAAATAAAGTCTATGCCCAAAAGAGATCTGTTGTTGCAAGCTAGAATCTTAATGCTATTGTTTTCTTGCTAAATTCTTTATTGTAAACACATGGTCAACATTCCATATATAGCAAAAAGCTAGCTGCACGCAAAAGTGTGAATTTCACATTAGATTCATTCCAAATACAATCAAGTTGCGTTTGGCCTGTGTCTTTTGAACTTCTTCCTTCGTCCACTTTTGTTAAAAGAAGTTCTATATATTAATTTTATATAGGTTAGGAAGATTTCGTGCATTAATATTCATACGTACATATAAAATACTATGGGGATATTGTGAGAAGTTTGTGATCTGTTATAGAGATTCTTGCAGAGTCTTATCTACAAGATAAGCATGGAAGTCGACCAAACAGCCAAAACATCAATCAATAACATGTTTACGTTAAGATAAGCTATAGTCTTACGATGTTTAATTTGCATGACAATAAGAGGACTTTATTTTAATCCAACATATTACAATGTGCCCAGAAGGACTAATTTAATTGGTAGAATTGGGCTGTATTGACTATGTATAATCTCTGGTTCAACTTTTGTTGGTTATAATCTATTAGTTGGCATCCACCAAGTGTTATGTATGTATCCTATTATGAAGTTAAAACATTTCTAATTCCTAAATTTTTGTATTCACTGAAAAGAAAAACCATGCTTCAAATGCTCTCGAGGTAATAAACCCATTTAAGGAAAACTTAGACACGGCCAAGTTATAGGGCTAGTCAGTTTCAAAGTACATTTTCCAGCTTGCAAAGCCACTAATCCACCACACAAAAAAGGAATATCCACCTCCTTTTTCTTTGGTCGAGAGTTTATGATTGGTTTGTCCCCTATGCTAATCCCTACGTTAAAATGTTGGACGTAAATGTAGGTATAGAGTTAGGCTACGTTTGGAATCGCGTTCAGGAACCATATTTACACAGAAATGTGAATTTGTTGCTTCACATGAAACGTGGTTTGGGAGGGATCAAACGTGTTTCCAAACACGCACTTAAAAAAGAATCTCACACACGACATTGATTTTCTGATTAATATTATTGGGATAACATATACTTTGGTGGTCATTTTAGTTACCAAGACATGTTGAAGTAACATGGAGAAGAAAAAAAAAGAACTTAGGCTGGTGAGAGGTAGAACTCTTTATAGAACTACCTGACATAAATGGAGCTACATATTATGACAAAATATAAAACTGCAGGCCAATGTTTAGTTTTCTGAACTTTCCAAAGGAGACCAAATAACCTAACAGAGTTGACATGGTTGCGTTGCATCTTACAATAACTTTATACAGGGTCAGAATATGATTATCCCTACAGAATTCATATACTGTTAAAGAGAACCAAAAATGAGTTGAGCAAAATCTCTAGAGATAACTCATCACAAATAAACGAGCCCCGATGGAAAATTGTTCGTTTATACAGCAAAGAGAAGGGTATAAGGTTACAGCACAATATGAATTGCTCAGCCAAAAATATAATGGTAAAATATATAAATCCCAAATTTGCTTAAAAAAAGCTGGACCTTCATGTACATGTTTCGCCTAACTGAGATAATTGATCAGCATTCTTCCTAGCTTGGCATAGTGGAGCACAAAAGTAGCTATCTGCACTACTTGAACCATTAGCTGACAAAACCATATATAAACCATCAACATGTATTTACAAGCTATCCTGCTCCTCTTCCTCTACTTCCTCTTCTATTTGAATCCAAATCACCTTTTAACATTTCTGTTCTCTTCGGCATTTTTCTGCTTTCAGAAGGCTGGCTGAAAAGATACAGACCATACTCTTTCTAGAGACAAAACCCCATAGATAGTTAAGGACAAAACTTTGGTACAATTCTTAGGCATTTGCTATTAGAATCTCCAATTAAAACATGAAAAATAGAAATTTTTTACAACTTAACACTATATGATTGGGTTTTTCATAAAAATTCCTCCACATGTTATGTTTTTGTCAGAAAACTTATAGCAAACAATTAAGAAATTTTACCTAAGTCTTGTCCCATAAATAAATGGCTCTAATGATCACAGGGTCATCCTGCAAGTACAGGGAGGCAAGAATAGGCTGCTTGTCTCCCACAGGTAACACGAGGAGAAAACACCATCACTAATATCTAATCACCTAACTTCTGTTCATTAATCCGTTTCCGTGCTTTACCACAAAGCTCGATCACCTCAGCGTTGCCAGGATCAAGACAAAGGGCAGCTTCACAGTCTCTGATGGTGGAAACAAAATCACCCAATGATTCATAAAATGCTGCTCGAAGATGTAACAGTTGCACATCTGGCTTGAAACAAATGGCCCTTGCAAGCTCAGCTATTGCTTCAGCTTCCTTGTGATCATCCATCAAAGCTGGTAGACATAATTTCCATGTCAAGACTTGAGTAGTTGGGAGTTTTAAAAGGTTTTATACCATATCATGCTCATATTGTTGTATCATGATGCTTGTTACAGAGAGTATTTCAGCATGAACTGACACCAATACGAAATAGGGAAAGACCAAAAGCATACAATACAAAAATGGACCTCTAATAAGTTAGGTCATTACACATGGATATGCTGAAACTCGAAAGATCTTTTTTCTCTCTCACTTCAAAAATGATTTCTATTAGTAAGATAATCTAGCTTGAATTTACCCTGATAGAACTGCTTGACATAAAGCTTTAGCTTCCTCGAGATTAACCATTAATATTTAAAACTGGTACTGGTAGACACAGTTTCCATGTCAAGACAAAAGTTTGGAGTTCTAATGATTGTCGCAAACAAATAGTATTTCAGCATTAACCAAAACTGACACTAAATATAGAGACTGAAAGCATAGAAAACAAAAATGGACTCCAACGAGTTACGTCACTATACATCGATATGGTCAAACTAAAAGATATTTTTTCTCCCTCACTTTAAAAATGATCGCTATTGGTAGGATAGTCTAGCCCAAATTTACCCCAACAGAACTGCATTGTTTAATAGAAGTATTATGAACACAGAACCTATCTAATATGTCATGCAACTCCTATTTCAATTTTGCAGTAATACCCAGTGCTTATTTTCTATATTTAAGTGTGATATGCCCACATATCATCATTTCCAATGATCTTTTCAGCTGAATGATATTTTGTATTACTAACACATGTTCAAAATACATTATAGGAACTAAAATCATATATGCTGCCAACTCAAATGAGTAAAGGGGAAAGAAAGCAAACGGGGGCAATTTTTTTTTTCCCAAGGAGATAAGAGTAGAAATTGAATCCTTGACATGAAACACACGTCAAAGCTAGTGAGATGTGAGCACTTATTGGCCAAATGAAGATGATTGCAGGATAGAAACATGACGCACAAATAGGACAATAAAATTATAGCTTCATGGACGTAATATGATTATAGAGAATAAGCAACACAAACTGCTGCTCAAGATAAACATGTCTCGCATGGAATATTATCATTGCTATATAAACCATTACCGTGATTTTTCATTAAGTCAAATTTTACAATATAAATTAAAAGGAAATATAGGAAATTAAAGAGCAACTACTATATGCTCACAGAAAATTGAATATATCCTATAAAGTTACTCCTCTATTAATTATCAATATAAAAAGTTAATGGACCAAATCTGATCTGAAGAAGAAAAAGGATCATGAAACTCAGGAGCAAAAGATACGGAACACATCAGGAATGCATATGCTTAAGAGACTAAGACAAGTTTTCACATTCCTAAGTTTTTATGTGCGCACACTATATATCTAACATGAAGTCAATTGAAGCAGCAGGACACGAGGGAACTATTGGTCTATTAAGATTTTAAAGCTGGAGTGTCTACTCCAACAGTTGGATGGAAAGAGGTTACAAGGTTGAGGCAGTAAAGAAAACACCTAAAGGAATAAAGTTAGTATGAAAAAAAAAACGAATTTATGGTGGAAAAATCATGGGGAAGTGAAGAAGTCCTCTTACGGGCCCACTATACCCAAGAGGAAAGGGAGAGTCTACAAAAGAAAGAAAGAAAAGAGTAAGGCCCATCAGAGTAATGAGGTGGCAGAGGGAGGACAAAAGGGAAAATTAACTCTAACCTCGTAGGGGTGTGTGTGTGTGTGTGTGAGAGGGATTTGTATCAAAGTGAGCTAGCTTTTTTTTTTGGTTGGGGAGGGGGGGTGGTTAAGGAAGATTTGAGAATGTCCAAGGGAGAGTGCCTTCTCTCAAAAACTAGGAGGGTCATTATCATTAGTAGCATTATTTTCCTTCCTTAATTTCTGCTGTTTGTCTATGTAATTGTCAACACTCTATGCTTCGTTACCTTCTGATATGAAGGGAGGAGAAGTAGCCTTTCATAAATAATACTACAGAGCATTTGGGTTACAACACTTTAGTATCAAAGTTGCAACATCTGGGGCATGGTTGGTAATGGAAAATAGAGTGGAATCGCTGGAGATGAATGCAGGGGAACTACAAAAAGTTCAGGGAGAGATGAGGGGAGAAATAGATAGAGATAAGAGAGTAATGGAGTCAGTTTCGAGCTACCTTCAATCCTAAAAGTCACCAGGACAGACCATGCATCAAAGTTGCAAATGAGAGGGAAGTTGCACATGAGACAAAGGGCATTGAAGTTGAGGAGGGAAAAGATATAAGCAATCATCATCGATTGGAGCTTCCTATTTTCTTTGGAGAAGATATGATTGGATGGATTTTTAAGGTTGAGAGATACTTTACGATGAATGGAATCTCAAGAGGGGAGAAGCTAGACATTGCAGCTGTGGGAATAGAAGGGAAAGGCCTCAATTGTTTTCACTAGCTTGAAACAAAGGCCGTTATAGCGTAATTGGAGGAATCTCAAGAGGAAGGCCCTTATGCGTAATTGGAGGAAGCTCAAGAGGAAGGTGTTAGACCAATTTCACCGTTGTCAACTTGGGGATATTTAAGAGAGGTAAATGGAGCTAAAGCAAGATGGTACAGTGGAGGAATATAGAGAAAAATTCGAACTCAAGTCAGCACCATTGGGGGATGTACCTAATAAGGTCTTGATGGGTATTTTTAAAAATGGTTTGACCAAAGAAGTAAGAGCAAAGGTTCACTTAATGCAACCGAAAATGTTGAGGCAACTAATAGATTAAGCATATCAAGTAGAAGAGAAGAATATGGTTTTACAAAAGGTTAAGGAGGAAAGGAAATCGAGGGATTAAAGGCTAATATGGGCGCTAGGTGGGGAGGATTCGAGTCTAATTTCCAAAGGATTTCTAATACCATGGAGGCATCTAAGAATGTGAGTAGCAATGTGGCAAGTAAATTACAAAAGGTGAAAACAAGGGAGGACAAAAAATCTGTCACAAACAAAGCAACCATCCCTGTAACTTCCATTACTAGCAGTAGCAAGTAGCAACAACAGTAGGAGAAAGTTGTTAGAAGCCGAGATTAACAGGAGAAGGAAGATAGGGTTGTGTTTCAAATGTGAGGAAAAATTTAGCCCCAATCACAAGTGTAAAAACAAGCAATTTCAGGTGATGATATTAACTGAGAAGGAAGAAACAGAGGAAATTGAAGTGCAAAAAATGGAGATTCCAAAAGAGGAAGAACCAAAAAAAGTGATGGCTGCAATGGAATTATACTTGGCAGTTGGAATGACAGATTAAAAGACCATGAAGTTGGTAAGGAATGTTGAGGGTGAAGAGGTATTAGTGACAGTGGTGCTGCACACAACTTCCTCTCTACCAAAGTGATAAAGAAGATTGGCATTGGACTGCAAGATATTAAGTGCTACTCTAATAGTGTAGGTGATGGCAGAAAAATCTTTACTAAGGGAAGGTGTGGGAATGTGAAGGTGGAGTAGCAAGGGATTCAAATTGTTCAGACATTTTACCCTTTCAATTTGGCGGGTGTTGATGTGGTTTTGGGCATAGAATGGTTGGAGTCCCTTAGAAAGTTAAGGGTGAATTAAGGGCAATCCTATATAAAGATCAAGAAGGATAAAGAGTGGCTATGTTCAAAGGGAGACCCCACCCCATCCCATCCTTCAAAAGTGTCATTAAAGCTCTCAAACGAAAAGGGGAAAGATTTTTGTTGGAATCTGGGGCAAATATAGCAGAAGCAGTGGCTTGATAGTAGGCATTTCATGCAAAAATTCAAAGTTACTTGAGGAATTTCCTAAGGTGTGTGAACATATGGTGAGCTTGCCATCCCATAAGTCAAATGACCACTCCATCATGATCAAGGAGGGAGAGCAGCCCCCAAATGTTAGACCATATCAATATGCCCACTCTCAGAAAAAACGAAATAAAGATTGGTCAAAGAGATGTTAGAAGCAAGGGTCATTCAAACTAGCATCAACTCCTTTTTTAGTTCGATACTATTAGTTAAGAAAAAGAACAGAAGTTAGAGATTTTGCATAGATTACCATGCTTTGAATAAGATCATAGTACCAAATAAAATATCCTATACTAGCTATTGATGAATTACTTGATGAGTTGGGAGGGACTACATTATTTTTAAATTTGAATATCAAGTCTAGATATCATCAAATACAAATTAGGCTAGGAGATAAAGTCAAAACGGCTTTTAAAACCCATAATGGTCACTACGAATTTTTGATAATGCCTTTTGAGCTAATCAATGCAACTTCTACTTCCAATATCTCATGAATGATATCTTTCAGGACTATTTAAGGAAGTTCATCCTCATTTTCTTTGATAACATCCTCATATACAATGATAACATCCTCAGAGCAAATCGGAGTACTTGGAACATATTGTCTCTGCAGAAGGTGTACAAGCCAACCTCTCAAAGATTGAAGCTATGATAAAGTGGCCAACCCCAAGAGACATTTAATCATTACAAGGATTCCTTGGGTTGACAGGTTTTTATAGAAGATTTCCTAAAGACTATAGGCAGGTAGTAGCCTCACTTACTGATTTACTTAAAAAGGATTCATTCAAGAACAAGCTTAGTAAGCCTTTGAACAACTTAAGACAGCCATGATGCCTGTCCCCATCCTTGCAATACCAAACTTTACCATATCATTTGAAGTGGAAGTTGATACTTCTAGGTGTGAGGTGGGGGGCTATACTCATGTAGAAAGGAAAGTCCATTGCTTATTTTAGTCAACAACTTTCTACAAGGGGAAGGCAAAGTTCAGTTTATAATAGAGAGCTTATGGCTGTAGTGTTGGCTGTGAAGAGGTGACAGGATTATTTATTTGGACATCCTTTTTTGATTAAAATTGATCAGAAAGCTTTGAAATTTCTGTTGGAGCAACAAGTAATTGATCCGGATAAAAAGAAATGGGTTTCTAAATTGATTTGATATAAATTTGAAATTCAATATAAACCTAGGAATGAAAATCATGTAGCTGATGCACTATCCAAGAGAAAAAATACAATGGAATCAAGGGCCTTTTCACTATGGCAATATGATGGAGTTGAGAAGTTTGATGAAGAAATAAAAAATGACAGCAAGTTGAAGGCCATTATTCAACAACTAATATCAGAAGCTGTTGTACCAGAGGAATACAACCTTAAAAGTGGCTGTTTGCTATATCACAACAAGTTGGTTTTACCTCAGGAGTGACCTAAAATGAAGGAACTCATCAAAGAGTTCCATAATTCACTATAGGAGGTTACTCGGGATATTTGAGAACCTATAAGTGCTTAAATGAAGTGTTTTATTGGGAGGGAATGAAAAAACATGTGCAAAAGTATGTTGCTAGATGTACAATTTGCAAAAGAATAAGCTTGAGTCCCACAGGCTTACTACAGCCATTGCCCATTCCTCAATCGGTGTGAAAAGACATGGATGGATTTCATGGTGGCCCTTCCTAAATCAAACTGGGTTGATACTATTATAGTAGTAGTGGATAGACTCATGAAGTATGGTCACTTTATACCTCTCTCATTCCTTTACTACAACTGAATTATTTGTTAAAAATGTGGTCAAGCTCCATGATTTTCCAAAGACTATAGTCTCTGACAGAGATCGAATTTTTATTAACCAATTTTGGAGAAAAATGTTTGCCTTAACTGGTACTACCCCAAGTATAGCTCGGGCTACCACCTGGAATCCGATGGGCAAATGATAAGTGCTAACTTTTATATATTTTTACCCATATTTATTATTGTTTTTAATGATTAATTTGAGCTTAAATAGATTTATTATACAATATTTGAATTTTTAGTCAATTTTGAAAAATAATATAATTTTGATTAATTAGGAGAATTTTTGGGTTTAAATTGATAATATTTTATTTTCCATATTTCTTTGATAGGTTGAATATTTTCAATCTTTAAAATATTTATTAAATTTGTGTAGATTTTTAGAGATGAATTAGGAATCAATGGTGTAAGACAATTTTGGACAAATGAATTGAAGATTTAAAGTGAATCAAAGGTCAAGATTGGAGCAGAATTCTCTTATTTTTATTAATTACTTGGTGATGGCATTTTTGTAAATAGGACATTAGGTTTCATTTTGCTTTCTTGTGGGAGGATTCACGCGAAGAGACGCACCTAGAGGGACGAATTGCTACTTCTTCATTTTTCTTTGGCTTTTTCGAACTTCACATGTAGAGGATGCCAGACCCACCATCACCAATTTCCTTCCTCTCTCCAACACGTCGCCCTCCCATATATTACCACCATCATTCATCGTTATTCTCCTTCATAAGCGTGAAGGAGTTTAGAGGCACAAAATCCATGGAAGCTTAAAGAAGGGTGGCACCAAGGTGGAGCATGGAGAAGGAAGGATGGAGCTCTTGATTTACATGGATTGAAGACCATTAAGGAGTTATTTTCTTTCTACCTTTTCCTCTTTCAATTTCAAGAACTTAGGGGTTTTCTAGTTTTAAGAATTTCTATGTGGATTTAATGTTGAGACCTAGTTCTAGGTTGAACAATGATTTTATTTTAGATTGTAATTGGAATTGGTGTTATTTGGGATTGGAATTATGATTTGTAATTGTTGGAATTTTGGTTTTCTAGATCTTATAATGTTGATTGGAATAATTTTTTGAGTTCTCTTGCATTAATTTGATTAATATTATGATTTTAATTGCATATCTTGGTCTCTTGCACTACTTGATTGTTGAATTAGTTAGTATAATTGCTTAATTATTCAATTAGGTAATTAAAATCAAATTTTTCAAAATTAATTGAATCCAATTGTTGAAGGATTTGATGAGTTTAATTGGCTTAATTACTTGCAAATTACTTGAATTAGTTAAGGGTTTCCTAATTAAGTCAAATGATTCCTATCCTTGGATTAAGTTAATTAAATTCATTGATCTACTGTCTAATCACTTCTCTTGGTCTCAATTAATCTTTGGTGAGTGATGAGAGCCGAAATCCCCTTACAAAACTTTGGTTGTCTCCTGTTTGTTATCTGCATTTTCACAATCACTTTAATTTTAATTTAAAGTAGTCTAGTTTAATTACTTGTTTAGTTTTTCTCTTTTAGTTGAAATTTAATTTCTTAATTAAATCCCCCCCAATTGCATGCATTTAGTTCAATTAATTTTGCATTTAGCGTAGAAATAGTTTTCTAGAATTGGTATAATATTTTAAGCATCAAATAATCATCTAAAATTAATCTAAACTAACCTCTAAATTACTCCTTGGAAAGAATGACCTAGAGTTGACTTATACTATATTAAATCAATCTTAGTTTAATTGAGTGCTTAAGCGACTAAGGCATCATCAGCAAACAAAAGTGGTTAATAGGAAATGAGAGACCTATCTTCGTTGTTTTATAGAAGATAAACCTAAATCATGAGTTAGGATGCTACCTTGGGCTGAGTATTGATTCAAACCAATTACAATTGCTTTATAGGGATGACATCTTTCAAAGCACTGTATGGAAGGGATTCACCACCTTGTTTAAGTGGCAAGATAGTCTTTCAATGGTGGAGGAAGTCAATGATTAGTTGAATGAAAGGGATCAAATTCTGACTAAGTTGAAAGTTCACTTAGAACAAGCTTAAGCAAGAATCAAAGAGCAAGCTGACAAAAAGAGAAGAGAAGTGGAATTTAAGGTGGGGTTTGTGGTTTATGTCTTATTGAAACCCTACAAGCTGAAAACACTAGCAAAAAGACAAAATGAAAAATTATCTCCAAGATTTTATGGCCCCTATAAGGCAGCACAAGGTTATGGAAAGGTAGCTTATAAACTAGAGTTACTAAGCACAACAAGAATTCATTTGATGTTTCATGTCTCTCAGCTTAAAAAATCTCTCCACCCTATTGTTCCTACACGACAAATACCCGCATCCTTCTCTGAAGAGATGAAACTACAAGTCCAACTTGAGAGTGTGACTAAAATAAGGGTTGTAACTAATGGCCATCAGGAAATGCTCATTAAATGGGAACATCTACCCTGCTGTGACAGCATATGGGAGGAAGCAGAAACTATTAAGGTGCAATTCCCCAATTTCACCTTGAGGACAAGGTAAATCTTGGTATAGGCCCACTATACCCCATAGGAAAGGGAGAGTTTATGAAAGAAAAAGAGGAAAAGGTAAGGCCCATCAGAGTAATGAGGTGGCAGAGGGAAAGCAAAAAGGGAAATTACCTAAGCCTAGCTAACTCTGACCTCATAGGCTGCATGTGGAGGAAAGAGAATCCATGGGTGCATGCCGGTGAGAGGGATTGGTATCAGGTAAGCTAGCTGTAGGGTGCGAAGGAAGATTTGAGAATGTCCATCGTTACTTTCCTTCCTTAATTTCTGTTGTTTATCTATGTAATTGTCGCTACTCTATCCTTCTTTACCTTCTGATACAAAGGGAGGAGCAGTAGCTTTTCATAAATAATGCTACAGAGTATTTGGGTTACAACATCCTCCTAATGAGGATATCCTATTAGCTAGGAACATATCCAAACCTGTTTCCTTGTAATTAGATTCTTCTAATGATTTCTTCAATAGGCCATGTGGTTATACAATAGCTTCTAGAATGAAAAGTTCTGGTTAAAACATGTCATCTAAAAATTATAGAACTTGTGTTAACAAAAACCTCACAGCTGTAACAAAAGGCAACCTTGCCACAACAAATGGTGAAACGGTCAAATGGCTTTTAACCACAACCAAAATTCCATCCCTCCCCCTCTTTTCATGCCTCCTACCCCTCAAAGAAATAAGGGGGGAAAAAACAAATAAGAGCAATGTACCGGGTGTTGGAAATGTACCTGCTGCCCTATATTTGTAAGGATACGTCCTTAGAGGATCCAACTCCGTTGCCATACTAAGGTCATTCTTTGCCATGTCATGTTCACAATATTCTGCACGTTTCTCATAAGCTGATGCATTATTCTGAGCCTTTTCTATAAGCTTTGTCATCTCATCATAAGCATCTTTGCGTTGATTTTTTAGATGATATACACGTGCTAACCCCTGATGTGCTCGTGTATGCTTGATGTTGAGTGCATTCATGTAGCAGTCAGCAGCATTTTCCAGCTTATCAAAATCTACGTAGATACTTCCTAAATTATTTAGCGCCTATAAAGTAAAAGAATGTCAGAAAACATATACAATGTTTCAGCATTAAGAACAAGTTAATATGTAACTTTGAAACAAGATAAACACTCACTTGTCCTTTCCGAAGACCATCTGAAGGGCAACTAAGAGCTTCCTCTAAAAGATGAATGACGTACTTTGAAGTCTCAGCATCAAGACCTGAGTCTGCTAAGGCATAAGCTTTGAGAAAGAAAGCTTCAAATGATCTTTGGATAGAAATAGACTCCTCAGCCTTTGCTAAAGCTTCTTCATGATGACCAGTGTCATACAATATCCATCCTTCATAGACAAGTCTTTCATGCTCAGAATTAGAATAATTTCTAGCCAGCCGCAGACAACGCATTGCTGCCTTTTGACAGTTTAACCTGCAAGATACAGAAACATCTACATTCACAATTAACAAGATCATGCATTACAAACATCAGATGACCAAAAGAGTAATAAATCCCATGTGGACAACAAGCAACACTTTCCTTAAATTAAAAAACAAAAGCAAAATGAATTGTTGATAGCCAAAACTCCTATTCAATAAGAAAGAATTTGTGCTTGGCAAATGACACACTCATCCAATAGGTATTTGCAAGGAGATACCAGCTTCTATATATCTAACGTGCCTAGAAGGCCACAATAACAACTTAAAGTGAGTGGCCTAGATTAAAGCTAATAACACCATGAAAAAGATCAAGGTAGCACACAATGTCCCAACCTTTTAATTGCAATACCTTTTAAGGCCCACCAATTTTTACGTGCCTTTATGGAAAGATGGCAACATTAAATATTCATTCGTGAAGAGCACTTACTGAAGTAACTTCTGCAACAACAATACTATATTTTCTTCAAGCTACACAATAAGGGTAGAAGTAGTCAGAATTTTCTGATGAGTTTTCTTTTTTTTGGCCGTAATTTTTTAATGAGTTGTCTTCAAGAATATTACATTGAGGATTGCTTGTTATGGATTATTAAACCTCTTAGCTAGGGAAAAATATCATACTTTTGGACAATGGTGATATCCCACATTTTCATCAACAACAGATGCAACAGAGGAAATGGAACAAAAAATACAATAACATTCAATGCTGCAAAATGACATGAATTTTTAAGTGAAATACTCTTGTAATAGAATCTATAAACTCCTACTTTCATGTTTGCATGAGTTCCAAGGAAAAGAGAAGAAAGACAGGAGATTACTCAATCTATGCAATAGATGATTGCATTCACTGAAATATGAAAGCAGCAATTAAAATGCTCTATGGTGCAAGTTACTTTGTCTAATTTGCTTTTGTTAGATATTCATAAAAACATTCCTAGACCTTTTCCTATCAGCCTAAGCTAGGAATTTGATATTTGCTGTCCCCATTCTAATTTCTTCTAATTAAAATAAATTTCACTACAAGGTATAATAGGCCTTTGCTTTGTCTATACTTTAAGCCCTAGTTTCAGGGATGAAGTGTTTCTAGACAGCTTTGATGGATGAACATTTCCTCTAATTATGACAGCACAATGTGACAATAAACTGATTTTAGTAAGTAGAAAATAAAGCCACGAATTCTCTGCAAATATGATCAGTTAAAAGTTAAAACTATCATAATATTTGAAACATATCAAGCCGAATTTAGATATCACTCTTCCCAATTGATGAAGGGAAAGCTAAAAACAACACAGAGAAGACAATTCCGTTCACAGAGGATTCTTGCATGGGAGAAATTAAATAAGCCAAATAAGAAAAGAACCCATGTCGGATTTCACTAATTCAACACATCACAGTTAAGTTATAATTGAATTTATTTAAGGCTTTCACTAACCTTAATAGAAGGAGAGATTGCCGAAACCGTAAAAGACTTTTCCCTGGGTCATTTGCTAACATATGGTGTACAACAGCTAGAGAACCAATATCATCAACAGAGGACCATCTGTCATATAATTGCATCCAGCAATCAGCCTGATTCCACTGCTGAACAACAGGGCAGAGGAGTTCTACCAAGTCATCAGCAGGCATCCTCCCAAAGAACATCATATAATTTGGATCTAGTGTCACAAGTGCCTGCACATCTCTTAAGGCTCCTTCATAATCCTTCATAACAATCAATAACCAAGCTCGCAATTCAAGGCAATCAGGAGAAACCTTAAAACAGATTATTTTATTGATTTCTGAAATGGCAGCTCCGATCTTGTTCTCCTCCAGCAAAGAAACAGCCCGATATTTGTATGGAAAAGAAAGAGTTGGATCTAATTCAGTCGTAGAGATCAAGTCCATCAATTTTTCCCCCCCAATACAATACAAAGATCTTTCCTGATACATCCAGCCCACGGGTTTACAATCAGAAATAAGGGAATTCATCATCTTAAATGCTGTATATTTGTGACCACGCTTATACTTTCCCCTTGCAACTCCCACTGAAGAATAAATATGTCCTGCCTCAACTGCTGCCTCAAACCAACATTGTGCATCTTTGTACTCATCTCTCTCAAGCATAACTACACCTAATTGGTGAAATGCAAGCTGTTTCTGCCAAGCTTCTGCCGCACATTCTCCTAACCTCTCCAAGAGCATCACAGTTGTGTTAGACTTCATCTCTTCCTCCATAGCAATCTGACTTAAAAAATAATACAACATAAAGGATGCATGACCTGTCATAGCCAGTCTATCCCTACCCTCTGGGCTACAGAATATTCTCATAACGTTTGGACAGTGCATCGAACCTGGCAGCTCTCTCAAGAACACCTGCAGGCAAGCCGCCACTAGAATGTGCGCCATCTCCTCCAATCCATATTCAATCAACAACATTGCATCCTCCATGTCACAAACCAGAGATGCTAAATGAACATCGCAAGCAGACTTCATCTCCTCACAACAAAATTTGTTTGCCAAAGAGAGAAGTTCCAGAACAATAGGTGGGGGAAATTGACTCAATCTTTTTGCTCTACTAAATATCTCAACGGCCGTCATTGCCTCAACAGAAATCTCATTCTGTGAGAAATTTATCTTCTCCCTTCTTGACTCCGTGAAATCACCATACAACATTGTTTTGAAGGGCCTCGAGAGGGAGGAGATATTATAGCGCCTACACCTAATTTCAGTGTCTCCAATGATAAATGACATATCACCATCCTGATCATCTTCCTCGGAAGTTGAACATTCCTCATCGTCCATCAAAGTTCTATCATCAACATCCTCTCGAGGAGTACGATAACACATACAAGGATCATATGCTGATTCTGGGTCATACCCAGCTACTAAATTAGCCATAGGACATTCTATGTTTCGTCCACCACAATCCATTGACGATGATCCCATAAGCTCGTCCTCTCTCCTCTCATACCTTAACCATGAAGCAAGCACAACCTTCGAATGCACATCAACCGCGTGTTGTCTAGCTAACCGGAGGCTCCGCCGAATCAACTTCGGATCCGATAACCCACGAAATATTGCACATTGCTCCAAATACATAATGGATTTATCCAATTCGGGACAATTCTCAATCCTACGATAAACATCCGCAAGCGTTTCTACAAAATCAATGGGTTTGAGACAGGGTTCGATTTGGGGTTCTAGATGATCAGTCTTGGGCAGGCCATAAGGAAGAAGACTATCAGCGACAACGTCGATTGCTTTCAGGTCAGGAATTTGCGATTTCCGAATGGATTTGCTCCGAATGCATTGCGTTCTGATTTGATCTTGGGATGGGTTCAGCGGATAGACCTGACTACTCTTACAACCATCCATGATCTTCAAACTACGCATTGTGGTAAAGATATTATGCTGCATCTTCTGTATTCTCGTGTTCAAGGATAATTTAACGGTCCAACTCTGAATAAAATTAAAAATCTATGATCGAGACATTCAGAAAAAATCGAAAAGCAAATTTACCTAAGGACTTTAAATTGGCCTTGCAAACACCGTTGGGTTAAGAAGATGATTGGAAAGGAGATAGTGAAAACTCGACGGTGATGCAGGCAAATTGGAGTGTACAAAATGGTGTATCTCTCCAAGAGGTTTGGTCACACTGGTAATCCCAGTTTTTTTCCCCCCCGAGAAAATGGAGAGAGAGACAAAGCAGAAAATCAGGAGCTAAGATGGATTAAGAATGAGGGAAATTTGACCAAATTAGATGTTGAGGTGGAGAATTGAAGATAGATATGGCCGTTTCAACAGCCGTTCTTGTTCTCTCTCTGTCTCTGACAATCTGTATAATCTTGTGTTGCAGCTACATATCTAAATATATGAAATTTCCCATTTTGTTTAATGGGGTTTTCTATTTCTACGTGTTATTAATATTAGAGTGTCTCTAATTTCTTCTATTTCTGGAAATGGAATTCAGTGAGAGGAAGACATGGGAGAGAGTCTAGAACCGCTCTCTCTCTTCAATTTGCAGACCCCGCAACTTCCGCACTACTTGGAGAAGACACAAAAAACTTCCTTTTCCTAACATACGGAAGTCATATGAAAAGGCTGATATATGTACAAAATAATTAATTGGAAAAGGACAAAAGAATTTTTGCATTTATCTCTCTAGTGAAAAAATCTAAATTTCTTTCTCCTCAGTTCAATTAATAATGGTCATACTCATCATCTCTCATGCAATTTGTATTCTCTCCGCAAATTTTTTTTGTATTGTTTTTCTATTAAAATCTAAATTCTTAGATTTATTAGTCATTTATAATTAATAATAAAAATTTTAAAAAATATAATTTTAGTTATTAAATTTTAGTAAAAAGACAAAAAAAAATAACGGAGAGAATCCAAATCTGCGCCCATGCACGGTGCCCGGACCAAAAAAACCCATTAATTTTCATGTTTTATGTCGTAAAAATTAACTTCAGATTATGTACCTAAGCTATTCCATCATATTCTGGTTTTATACAATTTTTATTCTTGTGCTTATCCATTCAATTTTATTACCTTCCACCTTTGGTACGGCGAAATGAAAAAATTAAATAAAATATATGAAAAATTATATTTTTATTTTTATTTTAAAAATAATAAAAAATATAAACACTGTTAAAAAATAAAAATAAAAATATAATAGACATTTTAAATAAGATTTGCTCTTCTCCTTTCCAGAGGTGGTCATACCAAATTATTGTTAACGGTTTTGTCAAAAGTTACCATAATACGCTCATTAAAAAAAAAAAGCTTTTATATATATATATATATATATATATATATATATATATATAATATAAACAAAGAAGAAGGTATCTAGTAAGTCTCTCTTTCAATTGCTGCAAGAATAATTCTCAAATGTCTAATTTGGAGAGAAGTTAGAGCAAGAATTTATTCGTTAGGTGTAATTAAGTGAGACAAATATTTAAATAACTTATAAAATATTAAATTAAATTTTTTAGTGTAGTTATATGCAAAATAATTGAACATATAAAAGCTTATGAATTTAAGAAAAATTATAATTTAGGATCCAAGTTGAAGATATATAAAATAACTTTAAATTTTAAAATTATTCTCAAAGACTCTAAGATCTTAATTTAAGATTCTAAATTATAATTTTTTAACATAATTTAAATTTTTAATCCTTGAATCAGTCAGAATAATTTTAAAATTTAAAGACATTTAATATAAATATTTTTAATTTGAGGTATTGAATTATAATTTTTCAACGAATTTACTTCTTTGTAAGCTAAAAAACTTGCACCTTTATTAAGTTGATTTGAGGGTATCATTTCAAACTTTTCTATGTTTCCATTGACTAAGGAAATTTTGTCAAATTGAATTTTGGTTTTAAAACGTTTTGAATTTTAAACTTATCATCAATTTATCATATATATTGTAATGAGACCTTTACGAGTTTACTAATGGTACAGGCTCAATGTCATGCACTCAAATTTACCAAGACCTACGAATAAAGCAAACACCATAAGGCAACAGCATTAATTTCTAAATATATAATAACGTAGATCCTAAAACAAAAGGAAAAAGATTTTACTTTCGGCTGCAATTCTTGGAAAATAATCGTCTTATCGTAATCAAATATTACACACACATTGACAGTTATAGACAATCTCTATTATATTTAATTCCAACAAAACTAAGCAATATAGTATTTTTAGATTAGACTAAGTTTTTTATTTTTATTTTTATTTTTATTTTGTCACACTCTTGATGCCACATATACACAAAAAAAAAAAAAGCAAATTTCAAACACAAAAGAAAAATAATTTTAATTAATTATAAAAATAAAAAATGAAGTTCCATATTTTACTGAAGTTACTCTTGGATCAATCCCCTCCAAATATGATGGTGAGCAAATAAGGGATATAGTCTTTAAGGAGGAAATTCACTCGAATAATAATAAAATAAGTCTTTCCTTGAGGAAATCGGATTTAACTGAAGACTTTCTCTCATGTAAATACGTAGAAAGGGCAGTGACGTCACAAATTACTTTTTTTTCATTATAGTTTTTTTCATTCTATAAACAAGTTCATTGAATAAATTCTATTTATTCAACCAAGCTATATTAAATGCAATAAATAAATAAATAAACAATTTATATGTCATAAAGCTTGTAATTATAACAGTTCAAAAAAAAAGTTAAAGTAAGAATAATATTCGTTGACCAATGGTATCAATATGCGTGATTATATTTATGTAGTAATTTGTAGAACATTTTAAGAAAAAGCTCAAATTATAATGAATGTCCCTATTTAAAGTTTAATATAATTTATAATATCTTTCTTAATTCTAAAGGAGCATGAAATTCAATGCTTGGCTTAAATTCTCTTAAGATATTAAAAGAAGCAAAGCAAGAACAACTTAAGGAAACATTAATGCTATTGGAAATTAAGAAAACACTTCAGTTTTAATTTATTGCTTGAAAGAGTATTAGGCCAAGATATAATAAATAAGTAATATAAATGTCTAAAATGTGGATAATATTGAATATTGTGACACCAATAGTCATGTGTTACGCAGTTTTGGATGCTCCAAAAGCTGCACAAACTAAATACAGAAAAAGACCATAAATTTAATCAAATTGGTTTGTATTCTATTTTTACTTTTGATATTAAACTACACTTCGTTCTTTTTCTGCTGCATAAAAAACGTTTGGACATGGAGAAATAGAATTGAACTACCAGTCTATCTTCTACAACTTAGTTCGATCATCATGCATTGATTTTTAGGATATTAAACTTTCTAATATTCCAAGGATACCACTCTATTAATTATTTAGGTTCTGCATGCATTTATTATATTTTATTTTTAATTTAGTCATTAATAAAATAGTGATTGTCCCAGTCCAAATTGTAATAGCCAGAGCCTTGAGGACTGAGAAAATCTGATTGGGCTTGGCCCATTTTTTTGGGTTAAGGCTTCCAATGAGTTATTATAACGTGCGAAAAATGTCACTTGATGATAAAAAAATGTTGAATTTGGATCTATTCATTTTTTTGTCAATATAATATTATTATATTAAAAAGAAATAGATTAAGAGATGTAAACCTTATATAATTCTGATACTAGAAGAGAGAGAGTGGAAACATACAAGACTTACGCCCCATAATATATCTCTTTCTAATATAATAGTATTGTGTTAGTGTCAAAAAAATAAATAAACTCAATTTCTTATTTAGCCTCAGGAAAATAAACTTGTTACAGTGAAACTAAAGCTCAAGCCAACAATTCAATGATTTTTTTAAAAAGCATTTTAGAAATAAAATTTTAAAATATAAAATTAATGTATAGGAGTGTGTTCTTAATTCTTATAACACCTAAGGGAGTGTTTGGTTCAAAGGAGGGGAGGGAGGGGGGAGGGGTTTTAATGATATCTTGTTTGGTTGATTTGGAGGGGAGGGGAGGGGAGATAAAATTAAATGGATAATTATACCCTTATGATATTAGAATTTTTAATTTCTTTTTATTTTTATAAAAAAAGATTTTTTCTTGCTTTTTATTATTAAAAATAATTTTTTATTTTTATTCAAAAAATATTTTTTATTTTTATAAAAAATTATTTTAAACTCCATTAAAAAAAATAAGATTTATATTATATTTTAAATAAAAATAAAAATGAGGATAATTTTGTCAAATTTTAAAATATTTTCTAAAAAAGGGAGGGTTTAGAGGGCAGGGCAGGGCCCCTCCAACTTTTCTATACCAAACAAGGGGAGGGCCTCTCCTCCCCTCCCCCAATCCCCTCAAACCAAACAGACCCTTAGGTGTTATAAGAAAAGAATTTAGATTGAAGCAAAACCCAAAAACGCTTTGACTGGAAATACCGAAAGTGGGAGAAAGAAAGTTCAAGCTGGCTGCCAAAGTCATCGAATTATGAAGTAGTAGTAAAAGGCCGTGGCAATTTGTAAAAGGTATTTAGTTTAATTATGCATTTTAAGTAGTGAGACACCTCTAACTGTAATAGTTGAAAAAAAAAACAAAAGAAAAAAATTGTATTTGAAGGATCAAAGTTTTTTAAAATTTATAATAAAAGATATTAAAAATTAAAATATCATTAAGGACCAAAATTATTACCATTTACTATTCAATTTAGGAAAGTTACCACTAAATTTTAAAAAAGTTACTATTAAAATTATTTAAATTATAACTTTCCTAAAACATAATAGTAATTTTCATAAATTTAATAATAAGCTTTTAAAATTTAATAGTAATTTTTATTTTTAAAAATAAATTTAATTTTAAAGATTTTTTATTATAAATTTTATAAAATTTGGATTCTTGAATATAATTAAAAAAAAAAAGTTCAAGCTACCACAGTCATTGTATGTAATTTAGTGGTTAAAGGTTGTAGTAATTTGTAAGAGGCATTTAGTTCAATTCTGCGTTGCACCCAAAAAAGTTCACGCTGCCAGAATAAATATTAAATTAAATTGACACTTAGGTAAATGAGTTTTGCACATGTTTAATAGATTAAGTGATTATTATTAAATGAAAAGTAAATTATAGCCTGTTGGATTGGTTGCAAGAAAGGTAATTTATTTTTATTAATTATATATAATATCTATTATATTTTTATAATTATTATTTAATAATATTTTATTACTTTTTACTATTTTTTATAATAGAAACGTAAGAATTGTTTTTATTTTTAAAATTACTTTTTTTATTCTCTCTTCTAAAGACAAATTTAAGTTACTAAAAGGACAAAATATATTCATGTATATAAAAATTTTAAGGTAAAAAAATATACGTATAACATACCTTTTTGTATAATATATATATCACTCAAAAATAATTTCTTTTAATAGTTTTATAACATGAGAAAGGGGTTTGAATAATAAGTCATATGTTATAATAAGCTTAACTTAAGCTTAAATTTAAGAAAATGAAAATAAATGAAATTTAAAACCCCATCATAACTTACCTCTCATATTCTCTCCCTTCCTTCATATTCAGAATCATACGATTTAAGCCATTTTCTTCATACCAAATACCCGAGCCATCCTCACTTTCTCATATTATCAAATACCATCAGATTGAACAGACATATTAAATTGCATTTTGTTTTTGGTTTGGACATATTAAATTGCATTTTGTCTTGAACCCAAACCCAAGCTATTTGATGCTTGGATGTCTCCTAATATATTTCCTTTGATCAGATTACCAAGTTTCCTGCAGTCTAGGGACAGTATCCATATAGTTCAAGGTCAAAGTATAGCACATGGGTGGGGTTTCAGCAGTCATCACTGCTTTTAGCCCTTTCTGTATTTGGATGAACGGTTTGAAAGTTTTGGAAAAAATAATATATTATTTTATGCAGGATTTGAGATTTTTTTTAATTGTTAAAAATTTTATTCTTATAATTATATTTTTTATTTTTTATTAAAATTTTAATTTCTATAAAAAATTAAAAGAGCATTAAAATGACTTATTCTATACGATGCAATAAAAATTCCTTGTTGCAAGGCATCTAAACATCAAAGAATAAGTCAATAATTGACGAAAGACATTATTATTGATTCAAAATAAATTATACATATATATATGTGGTGGTGGTGTTTTTTTTTGGCCCAAATATATATAGTGATGTTGATAAACTTGTTAGTTGGTATATCTTATCATTCACATTATTTTTTATATTTTTTATTATTATTTTCTCTCATAAAATTTAAATTGTTTGGACTAAAAGTTAGACAGTCTAAATTTTTTTTTTTTGAAAGTGAAGTATTTTTTTAATTTATAATTTAAAATTTACTTCTATTTTAAGTTATATTTCTTTTAAAAATAAATTTTTCTTAAATCTTAAAGAAAATAAATCTTAATTAATTTCAACAATCTAAATTTAACAATAAAAAGAGCAATAAAGATAATATGGAAGAGCATCCAAATCTTAAAGTGTAGCATAGAGCTGACATTTTCACCTAATGCCATCGAAATTGGTAAGAACGCAGATTATTAAAGTGTGCATTGAGGCCATTACAAATATACGTTTATGATTGGAATTTTGGAAGTAGCCCTAGGCCTACTCATAGCATTTATAAAATAATTTATGTAGACATTAGGGTTGTATCACTTCAAAATTAGACAATAGGTTTGCTGTTATGAGTCCCACATCGGGAAGCCTCACAAGTGAAGTAAGGTTTATAAACTTAAGGGCTCCAAAAACCAGAAAGGCTAGTTTTTTGAATGGACTCTCTCTTTGGGCTTGTGCTCATTACATTGGTGCTTTCATTGAGAGACCGATGGTCACGGAAAGGGCTACCTATGGAAGGGCTGACCAACGGAGGGGCTGACCGGAAGAAGGCCGAGTGAAGCGTCGCTGAGTGAAGCGTCACAGAGTGAAGCCGCCGGGGACGTCGGCTCTCGAGAGGGTGGCATTGTTATGAGTCCCACATCGGGAAGCCTCACAAGTGAAGTGGGGTTTATAAACTTAAGGGGCTCTCCCTTCTAATAGGCTAGTCTTTTGGAATGGGCTCTCCCTTTGGGCTTGTGCTCATTACATTTGCATCATCTCAAAATGGGTCCAATTCTAGAGAGGATCAAGTCTCATAATTTTATGCCAAAATACAGTATCCATGCCACCTCCGTCCTTCTTTTCTGGCATTGCGTAGCTAGAAATCCACGGTAATCCGTTTTCTTCCTCTCATTTTCCTTGCTTTGGTCGAGAATCTTTTGTGTTTGTAAAGGTGGGATTTTTTTTCCATCCTTATTCATCTTCTTCCCTTCATTCATCTTTTTTTCCTCATGCTTTCATAATGCCTAGACTAGCTTTTCCTTCCCCCATATTTGGCCATGGGAAAGACGTGCAGGGCAATGGAAGCAGCTTCCTTCTAGTCCAGAGCTCCTCCAATCCATCCAATCAACTTCTCCCACTTTTTTTTCTTTTTAAAAAAGTAAAAACAAAATAATATAAAAAGTCAGTACAATTGACTACGTGCATGTTTAGAAAAATGTTGTCGTCCTCCGAAATGCGTTTTGGAAAAAGCAACAAAGTGTTACTTTTGATAAAAGTGAGTAAGTAAATGTGATTTTAAACTTTCCACCGATTTTCCAAACACACGTACACCAACTGAACAAAGCGAGACAATAGAAGAGAGACCACAGGCTAGGGCTATGGGGTATGGGGACTAGGAGAGAAAGTTGGGTGGGAGACAAGTGTTCTGTGTGTATATAAAATATATTTTATATAATATAAAATATTTTTTAATTATATAAAATAAATATATTATATTATTTAAAATTATATTTAAAAATATTTAATTTTAATATAAAATATTAAAATATAATTAAATATTAATAAATTTAATAAAATAATTAACAACCCACCTCGATGTTTTTAGGGGGATACGAATGTTGCATGTTGTTATATTTGTGAGGAAGTAATTGAAAAATAAAATCATGCATTTGATTGAAAGTGGCAATCATAAACACTTCAACTTCATTTTTTTTTCCTACTTAAAAAATCATATATTTATGAGTATTCATTAAAATTGTCATTACATAAAATTGAAAGAAATTTTACTTATTAAATCAAACTCTGGCAAATTTCATTTCAAAATTATACATTTTTTATTTTTCTTAATTTTTAAATGATTGAAAGGAATTATTTACGAAATGTGAGGAGTTTAAGTGGTTTTCCAGATCAAATTATATATAATATTCTCCCTCTTTTCATTGAAAAAAAGATATAATACTTTCGTAAAACCTTCTCCTGGACTATCATACGCTCCTTCTTCTTTATTGTACAATGGAATACAAAAAAATTAATAAAAAGTTTTAAAATAATTATTACAAGTGATAAAATCTAATTACCAATTATTTTGTGATGGATTTTTATAGACTTGTTGCAAAAATGCATCCTCCTCCTCATTTTTATGTAAATTTTAATTGATATATAAAATTTTAGTTATTTACTCTTTTATTTTTATATTATTTTCACTTTACTTAATATTTAAATGAAAAAGTATCATTATTTTTTATGTTATACTAAATATAACTTTAATTTTAAAAAAATATTTTTATTGTTATTTTTATTATACCAAATATCAAATGTAATAAAAATAAATTAAAATTTTATAAATTAAAATTATATTTAATATGACACAAAAATAAATAATAATACTTTTTCGTTTGAATACTAAATGGAGTGAAAATAATACAACAATAAAAATAAAAGAGTAAATGACCAAAAAATTTATATATCAATTAAAATTATTGTAAAAAATCTTTCTACTATGCTAAATATCACATTTGAGAGAAAAATACACCTTGATCCCGTGATGCAACAAACCAATATTAATTCATTGCAAAATAATTTGTGATTAAACTTTATCACTTGTGATAATTATTTTAATATTTTTTATTAATTTTTTGTATTTGATTATACAATATCAATAAATACACTTAACAATCACACACACACACATATATATAAAAGATTAATAAATCATACTATAAAATATTGTTTTTATATTGTTCATGAGTTTCACTTTTTTTCAAATTATTTTATTTTATTTTTAAATTCTTTACTTCTTTTTTTAAAATTTACAGTGTGACTTCACACTAAACTACATGTCAATTATTATTTTTTGTATTTATATATGTATAAATATATACTGTTCACAATTTGTTTTTTAATCCTACAATTTGCAGGAAAAAACAACTAGTTTCGATAAATCATATATATATATATATAAAGTGAGAAGTAAATCATATTGTTATATAATTTGTCTCGTGCTATGTGAATGGCCGCTAATTTTTTTTTTTTATTTTAATATTCATGAATTTCCGTGCAATGGCCCACCTAGTTGCATAGGACTTGTATCTGGTTTTCTTTAAAAAAGAGGGGGGGTCGCTGGCAAACAGTTAAATATTGAAATTCAAATCCTCTTAATTATAAAGATAGAAAGAAGAGATAAACGAGAGGGAGAGAGTAAACTAAATAAAAATAAAAATAATTAAGTGTAGAGTGAGCCGTATTGATGTAAAGTTACAGTTTTTTTTAATTATTGTACGAATTTTCGTACAACGGGCCATCTAATCTTTATCCATATATAAATATATATATATAAATTGTGATAGAGCTACTGTAACTAAGCCATTTGTGCAATTTTAACTGGATTGCGTCGTACATTATTTATATACTATTTATATCTATATATGTACAGATATATATTGTTTATACACTTTTAAAAAAAAAGTTTTTTTTTTCTATGACATTCCTGTATCTTGCAGGAGAAAACAACTAATTATATAAAACTTGCATTTGATTTTCTTTTAAAAGAACGAGGGGGTGTCACTATAAGTGGCATACAGTTATCATCTCTAATTTTATATATAAGAGATTTTTAATTTAATTTAAAATATAAAAAAATAACTTACTAATCTCTAATATATCAATTATAATATTCTAATTATACTTTTCATTAAATGAGTCTTTTAAATTATAAGTAATAATTATTATTAATTTTTTTAAAAAAATACACATATTAAATAGAGATTTTTTAAAATTTAATTTATATTTAAGATAAAATTATGAAGATTAATTATTTTTAATTTATTTTTGATATGTGAAACTCAGAGGTAATAAATAATATATTGAAGTCCAGATCCTCTTTAGTTATAAAGATAGATAAAAAAGAAAAAAGAGAGTATATTAAAATGCAAAAAATAAATGTGGAGCAAGATGTATTGTTTTGGGGTCATAAAGAATATGGCTCGTCTCATGTTGCATGAATGGCCCAATTTTTCTTTTTCTTTTAATTCCGTACGGATTTTCGTACAACAGCCCCAACCGAACGGGAGGTTTTCTTTATGGGAAACAGGGGGCGTCGCAGAGGGGACAAACACTTAAATATTGAAATTCAGATCCTCTTGATTAGGAAGATGGAAGAAAGAGATAAGAAGAGAAAATTAGAGTGTAAAAAAATAAAAAATAAAAATCGATTCTATATATTTTTATTTTTTATTCCACTTTTTTTTTTTTATAATTTTAGAGACATCTCATTGAACTTATATTTAAGATAATTCAAATTATAAATATTAACCTGTTCATATAAAGTTTATTTTCAAGAAAAAATTTAATATTTTTTATTCAATTCATAATAAAAAATTTTCAATTTAAATTTCTTATATCTTTTCCCGACAAATATTAATAGTGGTACTGCGCAGTCTGTAGCTCTTTGACTTCAGCTCGCTGACTGCCTCGTCTGCCGTGCCTGAATCTCAGCCGTTGATGTCATCCAATTTCCAAACACGTTTTACACGACTTTTCTCTCCCTTTCAGTCTCCCTTGCAGCCTCTTCTAGTCAATTAAATTTAAAGTTCGATTGGTAGGTAAAAAATTAAATAAAAAATAAGTATGAAAATAAAAATAATTTATAATATTTTTATTTTTAATAATTAAAT
The DNA here is from genome assembly GCA_032878935.1 of Erythrophleum fordii. Classification (NCBI taxonomy): domain Eukaryota; kingdom Viridiplantae; phylum Streptophyta; class Magnoliopsida; order Fabales; family Fabaceae; genus Erythrophleum; species Erythrophleum fordii. The sequence goes on along the minus strand of JAVQMF010000048.1, from coordinate 4,038,184 downwards.
AATAAAAATAAAATAAAATAAAATAAAAATTATAAAAAATTTTTTATCTTTATTTTTTTTAGAATTATCAAACAGTGTTTTAGGACCTGCTTAGTAAATAAAAATAAAAAATAAAAAAATAATTTTGTAGATAAAAAATATTTATAATATTTTTATTTTTAATAATTAAATAATTATTATTAAAAATAAAAAAATTATAATTAAATTATAATTATAAGAATAAAATTATAATTTTTTCAATTTTTCTTCCCTTTTTTCATTTCCCACGTCTCTGCCATGGATACCGAACGAGCCCTAAGACATCGGTATTTGCATCCCTGGAAGCTTCGTTCCTTTTCCACCTTCATTCTTTGTTTACTTTACCCCTTCATTATGTTATATTGAAAAAATTTTAAATTAATGAATTACCTTTTAACTAACTAAAATATAACGACTTGTGTATATTATAAAAATCCATTTTAATAAACTCTTTAATTAACTTTTAGAGCGTGAAAAATAAGATTTTTACTGTCTAATTTGGATTATATAATTCATGGACACTAAACAAAATTTATTTAATCTATCGCCTTTGGCCCTCTGTCGTAACGCCTTCTTCAGGGCTAGCAGAATCGAGGCAGGCCCTACTCTCTGCAGATCAAAAACCCCGAAGTTGAATTCAATTAAATAAATAATAAGATTAATTAAGCCCCCTCATAATAATAAGGTTAAGACTATTATTCGAAGTCTCTTGCATTCGCCTAGCCGGAAGCTTCTATTGTAATAATACATTCTTCTATGGAGCAGGAATTAGCTTACATTGCTAAGCCTTGCCACTTTTATAAGGCCTGCTATATATATATATGCTTAGTTCTGCCCTTTTTTATTTCATATCTCTTCCCAAGGTATATTCCCATAAACCTCATTTTGAGGAAATACTGTTAATTTAGAATGAAGAAGATCTGTAGTTTTGGAAGACGAATGTTAGACTGGTTCCGCAATGACTTTGTTCTCTCCAAGACTGTCCTCTTCATCTGGGGTAAAAATTAATCTTTATCTCTTGATTTGAACTTGCTTTTTATACGGTCAATGTCATAGAGAGTTCGACATTTCAATTTTAGGACATCGAACTCACTCGCTATTAGATTTTTATTTTAAATCTGTATAAAATAATGTTTAATAAAATAAAATTTGAGGGGATTTAACAATGGCTGACTCACTTTCTTCTTCCTCTAACGATATTTCTTATTCAGGTTTAATTTTAAGCCATGCCTTAGTAAACAATGCAGTGGTGTATGTTTTAATAGACTTCCTCTCAGATATATGGGAAAAGTAGAGTCTCCGAAAAGGGGCTATGGTTGTGAATTGGCTAGATGGCTTGTCAGCTATATTAGTAATTGTTGGTATGCACGTCGTGAATTTTAAGATGGAATTGAGACAAGCTTAAAAAAATAAATAATAAATAAAATTTTAACATATAACAAGAATTAAGGAGTTTGAGGCTTAGTTAAGAATTTCGAAATTAAATTAAAAAAATACGCTTAAATGGTTCAATTTAATATCTAACAAGATTAAAATATGATTAGTATTGTGATAAAGGAGCAAACTTCAATGTAAAAGAACATTAAATTTTTATAAAACGTTACCATAATAAAGATATCCCAAGTTTCAGAACAGTAAGTTTTATTCCATCTCTAAATAAATATTTCAATTCTGTTTTGATTCAAAACATAAATATTAAGATACTTAATGTATTCGCTATCTATTTTTATCTCATTTCTTTTCTTATTTTTAAACTTTTAAGACGCCATATTTCTTTGGGTAATAAAAAAAATTGATGCCAAATCAAATAAAAAACAAGTAGCAGATTATTATTTTTGTCCTTAAAAAATACATATTTTTTAATTCGATCTTTTAAAACATAATTATTTCAATTTAATTTTTTAATAAAGTTTTTCAATTATTTTTTGAAAAATTGAATTAAAAATTAGTAATCGTAATTTTAACAGATAAAAAAAAAAAAGAAGTGAAACATCTTGAAGACAAACAGTAATAAACTCGTTTGTCATGCAAAATTATTAAAATTAAAATAAAAATATAAAGAAAAGAATAAAACTTTCAAAAACGAAAAGATCTTCATATTTTAACTTAAACAAATTATAAGAAAAAATAAATATTATTAAATAATAATTATAAAAATATAACAAATATTACATATAAGTAAAAAAAATTCTTCTTCTGAACCAAACTAACTCAGTTAAAAACAAACTGCAAAAGGAATGGTGGGGCCCAAAATAGTGCCGGTAACATGACTAAAAACAGAAGAGCTGGAAATTCAGCTCTCCTGGTGGAACCACCCAACTTTTTGACTAAGACTTATCCATCTTATCAGCGCAAGCATTGGTGTCAGGGTACACATGTTCACATGCCAATGCCCAATTTCACTTTCTCATCATCTTCCTTCTCTAACAAGTTAGTTGTCCCCTGGCTTGACTTCACCAAAAGTCTATGAACAATTTGGAGCAATTATTGTTATAGACCAATTTGCATTTTTTTTTTCTTATTTTAATTTAGAATATTGATGTTTTATCTTATAATATTGTATGTCAAAGAAAATGTAAAAATAACAGTGTAATGACACTACACTTTCACTTTGGATTCCTTGGGATGACGTCTATTCTTTCCTTGTTGTAATTTACTTTATTTTGTATTTAAAATTCTTTGTTTCGATAGTTCTAATATTGTAGAATTTTTTTTATTACTTTTACAATTGAATCTTGAATTTATAATTTTTTAAATAATAATATCATATATATTTTTTAAATTTTTTTAGGACAAAATGTACAAAATCTTATAAATTTTAAATTATTTATATATAATTATTCAATTTTTAAAAATTGACGATAAATTCTTAAATCTTTAATTTTGTGTAAATAACTATGCTTTTAGTGAATTTTATTAATAAAAAATAATATATTTATTAAATAAATTTTTAAATTTTATTTTTTTATAAATAATTTCTTTAAACTTGATTCGCATATAACCTCACATATAAGAGATCCATTGTAAAGTTTTAAAAATAAAAAATTCTATACATTTGGAACCTTTTTATAATACAAAGATCAATTGATTTTTTTTATTTTTTAATAAAATTTATCTCATGAGTATTTAACTTCTTAACTTGTAATTGTATGTAAGTAATCTTTTGATATGTCGAAATAATAAATTTACCAACGACAAAATAATCTGTATATAATTTTAAATTTAAATATTTATTATCAAATTTTAAAAATTAAAAATGTATTTATACATTATTTTTAAAAGTTGAAAGGTGATGTAATAATCGATCAACCTTTCTTTCACTTTTTTTTTTAATGAAACTAGAGTGTCGGCCTGATTACATGCACAAGGACAAAGAAAAGCAGAAGAAATTTGCAGAAAAAACAAAAGGTAGAAAAAATAATAAACCCAAATTGCAGGATTATTTTATATTTAATAATTAATTGCTTCATTACGGTATTCTCATAAATATAAGATGAATAACTTTGGATATACTTTAATAGATAATAATTTATCTATGAACAAAATATTACATAAGATGAATTAATAGTTGATTTTATTGTTGGAGTTAGGGGTGTTCATTGGTCCCGTTGGTTTTAGGGGCTTGCCTTAACCTGACTTAATCAGGTCGGGTTAAAAATATAAATAATCAAAACTTTAAACAAAACTATATCAGGTCAGGCTGGGTCGGGTCAGGCCGTGGGCAAGACATATTCTGCTTAACTTGTCCTAATATTTTTGTTTAGTTATTAATATCCTGTCATCTTATATATATATATATATATTTATGTTTATTTTATCTAATTCTCTTTATATACTGTAACTTTTATTATTTACTTAAACTCTCCTTATTCCTTAATTATTTTTCGTTTTCTTCCTCTCATTTTCCTTGTTTTGGTCGAGAATCTTTTGTGTGTTTGTAAAGGTGGGATTTTTTTTCCATCCTTATTCATCTTCTTCCCTTCATTCATCTTTTTTTCCTCATGCTTTCATAATGCCTAGACTAGCTTTTCCTTCCCCCATATTTGGCCATGGGAAAGACGTGCAGGGCAATGGAAGCAGCTTCCTTCTAGTCCAGAGCTCCTCCAATCCATCCAATCAACTTCTCCCACTTTTTTTTCTTTTTAAAAAAGCAAAAACAAAATAATATAAAAAGTCAGTACAATTGACTACATCAACTGAACAAAGCGAGACAACAGAAGAGAAGCCACAGGCTAGGGCTATGGGGTATGGGGACCAGGGGAGAAAGTTGGGTGGGAGACAAGTGTTTTGTGTGTATATAAAATATATATTATATAATATAAAATATTTTTTAATTATATAAAATAAATATATTATATTATATTATTTAAAATTATATTTAAAAATATTTAATTTTAATATAAAATATTAAAATATAATTAATATTAATAAATTTAATAAAATAATTAACAACCCACCTCTATGTTTTTAGGGGGATACGAATGTTGCATGTTGTTATATTTGTGAGGAAGTAATTGAAAAATAAAATCATGCATTTGATTGAAAGTGGCAATCATAAACAGTTCAACTTCATTTTTTTTTCCAACTTAAAATATCATATATTTATGAGCATTCATTAAAATTGTCATTACATAAAATTGAAAGAAATTTTACTTATTAAATCAAACTCTGGCAAATTTTATTTCAAAATTATACATTTTTTTATTTTTCTTAATTTTTAAATGATTGAAAGGAATTATTTACCAAATGTGAGGAGTTTAAGTGGTTTTCCAGATCAAATTATATATAATATTCTCCCTCTTTTCATTAGATAAAAGATATAATACTTTCGTAAAACCTTCTCCTGTACTAACATAGAGACTAAGTGTATATTTGGCAGCACATTGTAAAATCACGTTTATGTGAAAGCTTTCTTTTCTTGCTTTATATTAAACACGAATTGGAAGAAATGCAACATGTATCTAAATACACTATAAAATGGCACGGAGTCAAAAAACCAACAAAAGAAATATCCATTTGGTTGAGTAATGTAAATAAGATGTAAATATAAAAAATGAATAAATAAAAAATGGTAGAATAAGAAGTAATTTTTATATTATTATTTTTAAAAATATAATTTAATAGTTAAAGTAATAATTTAATAAATAGAGTAGTAATTATAAGAGATATCATAAAAATTATATAAAAAAATATGTTCGCATGATAAACCAAATGGACTAAAACAATCTTTGAGCTATGCGCACCTCTACATTTATACATTAGTGATTGACTCGAGTTTGGGAGTTCTTGGAGGCTTGGAGTGCTGATGGGTGAATATCTGATCAAGAATTAATATATTAATATGTATCTAATATAAGGGTCTTCCATATCTGAAATACGAACACAATTCTTGTTTAAAATATCCGTGCTTCATATTTGTGCGCTGTACAAGTTGATGACAAAGAACTTGGAACTTTCTTACAAGCTTCTTGGTCCAAGTTCTCTCTTGCTTGAGGGCTACCTTAATTTGCACCACTTAATTATTTCGGAAACGGACTTCCCTACAGTCACCATCTGAAAGACCAGTGACAATAGTCCCCCATGTGACTGTCAATGCAGAGATGCCGACCAGGTCTCCGCTATATGACAATATTCAAAATAGCCAAACATGCATCATTGAAATAGAAAATTCTAAAGGTCATATTCATTGTGGTCCATCGTACGCATACTATTAAACAATTGAAAACGAAAGACCAGTAAAAATGAAAGGTTGAGAGAACAGTGAACGTAAATTATTCTTTTTTTTGGGGGCAAATACGTAAATTCCCTTTCCCCATCGCAAATGGAATTTGGATCCACCGACGCAGCCAGCTCTTGTTGGGGTTTTTTTTTTGGAATTAAAAATCTTAATTATAAAGATAAAAACTATGATTATAAAGATACAAATTTTGGTTGTGAAAAAATTATATTTTGAAATTTTAATTATATAATTAAAAATTTCGTTATTCATATTGGCAAAAAAAAAAGATATTTATTATTCAGGTTTAATTTCAAGCCACGCCTATGTAAAATACGGAGCGGTGAACGTTTTGATGGACTTCCTCGAATCGGAAAACTACGGTCTACGGGAAGCTGCTATGGTTGTGAATTTGCTAGATGGCTTATCAGCTGTATTAAAAGTGGCAGTTACGTTAAGATTCAATTCCATAAATTTGAATCTATATGAGAATATATATATATATATATATATTAGAAATTCTTCATAATTCCACAGCAAGCAAAGGCTATTAAGTGATGCTCTGATACTACATGTTAGAAGAAAAATGCAATTTACACCCAACAATTAATTTGTAATACAAAAAAAAAAATTCATATGATAGCTGAAGCAAGAATTTAGGATCAAATACCTCCAACTATGTTAATTAAAAATTAACGAAGAATCTAATACTCCAATTCTTGATTTTTAACAGTTTGCAGCTAGGAGAATTGAAGAATCTAAAAGAAAAGCTGAAAGAGGAGTAGATGAGAGGAAGAGAGAGTTTTTTAATAAGGTTGTGAGTTCTGTGAGGTCAGAGGTCAGATGTCAGATTTTACTTATCAAGTACTTCTTTAAACCATAAACGTTAAAAATTGATTATTTTTTATCAAAAGAGGTCAATTAACAAACGTGCAGATTTTCACTATTTCACTAACAAAAATATCTAACAATTTAAAATTCAAAAAGAAAGACCATCAATTAGAATAGTTTAATTTAAATTTAAAATGTTATTTTAATTTAATTTAATTCAAAATGTCCTAGCAACCATGATAGAATATCTTAAATAAATAAATAATATATTTAATAAAAATAATATCATTATTTTTTAAATTAAATTAAAATATTTACTATTCTGTTTAAGAAAGTTACTACCAAATTTTAGAAAAGTTACTATTAAAGTTATTTAAATTATAAATTTTTTTAAAATCTAATACTAGATTTCATAAATTTAATGATAGGTTTCTAAAACTTAATAGTAATTTTGATTTTTAAAAATAATTTTAATTTTAAAGATTTTTTTATTATAAATTTCATAAAATTTGGATCCTTAAATATAATTATTTCAAAAAAAAAAAGTTCAAGCTACCATAGTCATTGTATGTGATTTAATGGTTAAAGGTTGTGGTAATTTGTAAGAGGTAGTTAGTTCAATTCTGCGTTTTATTATGCACCCAAAAAAGTTCCCGCTGCTAGAATAAAAATTAAATTAAATTGACAGTTAGGTACATGAGTTTTGCACACGTTTAATAGATTAAGTGATTATTATTAAATGAAAAGTAAATTATAGCCCGTTGGATTGATTGCAAGAAAGGTAATTCATTTTTATTAATTTTATATAATATTTATTATATTTTTATAATTATTATTTAATAATATTTTATTACTTTTTATTATTTTTTATAATAGAAATGTAAGAATTGTTTTTATCTTTAAAATTATTTTTTTATTCTCTCTTCTAAAGACAAATTTAAGTTACTAAAAGGACAATATATTCATGTATATAAAAATTTTAAGGTAAAAAAATATACGTATAACATACCTTTTTGTATAATATATATATATCACTCAAAAATGATTTCTTTTAATAGTTTTATAACATGAGAAAGGGGTTTGAATAATAAGTCATGTGTTATAATAAGCTTAAATTTAAGAAAATGAAAATAAATGAAATTTAAAACCCCATCATAACTTATCTCTCATATTCTCTCCCTTTCTTCATATTCAGAATCATACGATTTAAGCCATTTTCTTCATGCCAAATACCCAAGCCATCCTCACTTTGAATTGAATTGGGATTGAAGAAGGGCTATGAACCGAAGAGGACGCTGGCTAATATCTCATTGTTTCTATTTCTACACCATACAGTGGGAAGAGATGAAGACCGTGCCGAAGACTTTGACTCTTTAAAACGCGGGGGACCTCAGAAGATAAAGAAAGAATACCCTAGACTTGGATTTTCATGCAATTATTCAAAATTTCAGAGCATCTTCTATCTCTCTTCATTTTTTCTTTCTGCACTGCTTCTAAGTCATGCTCAATACGCTCTTTTATTGTCGTCACCTCCTCAACTTAATCATTAAACTCCTTTAAATTGGCTTTGTAGAATAATAAATAGCTCACCTCTCTTCCCATCTAAATCAGAATCTCCTCATATCTCATTATAATACTTTCATTTATAAGTATTATTTAAAAGTATTATAAACTGATTAAAAGTAATATTTAAAAATTATTTGATTTGAAAAATATACAAATTAAAAACTTTTTAAAAATTTCAAGATCTACTTTTTTTACTATATATTTTATATTATAATATTATATATAAATTTATATATATTATATGGTATATATTATAATATTACATATATATACTTTAATAATTATTTATTTTAAAATTATATATATTATTTTGACATATATTAATTTATTTAAATATAAAACATATATATAGATATATTAAAAATATTTATATATTATAATATATATCATATTATTATTTATATTTTAATATATATAATGCAAATAAATATAACATATATATATATATATATTAATATGTATATATATATGAATTGCTATTAGCAATTGAACAGTCAGAATTTTTTTTTTCTAATTGACATTTAATTGGACAATTCTAACTCTATTGTAGTTGCTTTTTTTTTTTTTTAATTTATATGATTTATTATTTTAATATTAAATATTATTAATTTTTTTAGTTTTATAATTAATTAAAAATTATTAAAATAATATTTTACTCTGTAATTAGTTTAAAAATAATATCATAATTGTTTTCTTAATCTTAGAATCTCTCTTGTTGGAAAATATTATATAATAATTAAAAGTAGTATATAAAAATTATTTGATTATAAAAAATATATAAATTAACAAATTAAAGAAATAAAAATATAATATATCACATAAATATAGTTCAAGTATTCTTTTATGTATCAAATATGAATGTTAATCCGTATCAACTTTTTTCAACTTGTATCAAAGGAGCATTGAAGATATTTGAGAATTTTATCTTCTCACACAATTGTACAAATTTCAATGGATTCCATTTCTGTCATAATTTTTCTATTACCAAATGCAAAAAATAATTGATTCTATTTCATTTTTTTTATTTCCATGGTCATATCAAATAGGGCCTAAATGTATATCTCATTATACTATTCTCGTTGTCAAATTCATGAATTTAAATAAACTCATAAAATAAAAATAAATTTGTAATGTAAACTCATAAGAGTTTATATTTATTAATAATTACATATAAAATGCAATATACAAAAAAATTATTTAAATATAATTCAAATTATACTAACTCTTAAAAAAAAATTATTTATATTTTATAATTCATATTTTTTAATATAAAAATTTTAATCAAGTTTATATATAAATACTATTATTGTGTCATTCTTTACTAGTTTGTATTAGATTTAAAAATTTGTATCTTTTTTAAATTCAATTTGATTCAATTATATGGTAACTCATTAAATTTGATTAAAAAATATTGAATTAATTAAATTTATCTGAGTCAAAGGTAAATTAAATTAAATTTATATTGAATTTGAGTTTATAAGTAAATTGACATGATTTTTTTAAAATAAAAATTTAAAATCATTAAAATTAGAGAATCAATTCATGAATTTACCAACAATGCTCTCAATTATTGCTACCCTACTTGGTTGATAATGCTTTGAATTGACGCGCAGCTCAAAAGACAGAAAAGGAGTGGCCAAGACTTGAAAGACATTTCAAAAAACGTGGGATTCTAAAAGATAAGAGTCGCGATCTTCTATTTTTAAAAACGCATATATTTTTTAATTATAGTATAATTAATTATTAAATAGTATTAAACATAAATAATATTTTGTTTATTTTAATAAGCTTGCAGTGGTAAGAATGACTCTTAAATGAGTATTGTCTCTTTCGGGTCCTTCCCCCTTCAGCTTTGATCCTTTTCTTGTTTATGTGTACTCTGGCCTTGAATGTGAATGTGTCGGTGTCGCAGCCAGGACCCTTAAGCGTGCCCTTTTATCTTTCTTTCATGAGAATTTGTCTAAAAAGATGAAAAGGAGGACACCCTTTACATGACAAAAAATAATTGGAGTTTGAATTAAATTATATGAAAATAAATTATAATTATCCTAATTATATAAATATTTTAATGTTAAATAATTTAGTTGTTAAAATAATTCACTTATATTTTGAAAATTTTATAGTTTGCTAAGGTTATTAATAAGATTAAACATTTGAAAGTTGCAATTGTTCACATAATTTCAACAATATTTTTAAAATATTGAAACAATTTAAGATATAAATTCAATAACTTTTCTTATGATAAAATTATTTAAAATTTAATCAAACTCATAAAAATTTTTACCAAAAAAAAGGCCCAATCCCAATACTACTCACTTATAACGGGGCTGGAACCTAACTTGATTAAAAATGGGCTCATTTAAAAGAAATTTAATTTAATTTAATTTAATTTTATTTTAAATACTAACTATCTCTATTTTATTACTTATTAAACTTACTTTTTTATTTTAAATATCAAATAGTCCAAAAGAGATATTACAAAAAATTTAAACAACTTAGAGTACACATAAAACAATAAAATCTCTCAAGATGCTAATTTTTTTAATAATATGATTGATTAATAATTTTTTATGTTTGAATTATAATTTATTCCTAATAATATATTATACAACAAGTAAAAATAAAAAAAATCACAATCATATGTGTTATATAATTTTGTTTTATTTATACCTGTAATTATAAATAATTTTTTTAATAATATTATTTATTAATAATATATTAAAAATAATTATAATATAGGTGAAGCTCAAATTCAGATTAGGTTAAAAAAAACATAACCTTGATTTATTTTATATTTAAGCTTTTTTAAAACGAATCGTTTTTTATTGGATCTTTTTTTCATACTCATATTTATTTTCTTTGGGGCTGGGCTAGGCAAACTTCAACTCATGATCAAGTTTAATATATATATATATATATGTATAATTATTTTTATTAAGACTTAAATATAAAATATCGGGCACTAGTCAAAGTAAAATCATAAACTACGATAAAATAAAACAATGTACTTTACCGAAAACCATGGTTTGGGCGTCAACACCAATATAACCAACAAGGGATTTCCATTTTCCCCTAAAAATCCCACTTGCAGCATACGAGTGGAACGAGGGGAAGCATTTTACGTGTCTTAGCCAAAACTGTAAGAAAGACAATAGGAACAAGCTCTCTCTCTCTCTCTCTCTCTCTCTCTCTCTCTCTCTCTCATGGCACGTTTGAAAAGCAAGGAATGATAAAGTGTGTTAAAATGTACGTAGTTTGGAATCCAATGCAAATACTTGAAAAATTTTGCAATGGTCAGTGTCCTTTTGGTCCCACCCCTTTAGCTTTTATGCTTTTCTTGTTTGCGTACGCTGAGCGTGGACGTGAAAGTTAATGTATACTTCTTGCGTATGCTAAACGTGGATGTGAATGTGAAAGCGAATGTGACAGTATTGTGTACCTTGTCCTTTCTCTTGTTTAATCAGAGTTTTTTTTTTTTTGGATTTAGATCTTTTATAGATGTAATTTAGTTTGTCTCTCAATTTTTTTTTCATTTATTAATGAATCATCTCGTTCTTCAGAGAGAGAAAAAAAAAGACATGCTTTATATCACAAAAATAATTCGATGTTGAATTAAATTATGTGAAAATAAATTATAATTTATCCTAAACTAATTAAATTATGTGAAAATAAATTATAATTTATCCTAAACTAAGTAATAACATGAAAATTTATTAAAAGATCCCAACATTATTTTGCTGTGGATGCAATCTTAGTGCATGTTTAGAAAAATTTCTTCATCTTCCAAACCACATTTTGTACAAAGCAACAATATATTATTTCTGCAAAACCATGGCCAGCAAAAGTGATTTTAGTCTCTCCAAACGGATTTCCAAACACACTATTAGAGCTCCTAACAAAAAGTCTGGAATCTCAAGAGATAAAGGAAGAATACTTCAGACTTGGGTTTCAAAACTTGTGTCAGTCTCTTTCGAGCAGGGGAAATTACACATTTCTCTTTAATTAATTATAACACAATTACCATAAAAATCAATTGATCTTATTGTTAAGAATGGTTTATTCATGAAGGAGAACAAAAATATAAAAGGGAAAAAGAATGAAACTGAAAGCCCTGTCCATCTTCATATATTGGAACTATTGCAATACTTGACCTTTAAACATTATTGAAGAGATGATGGTTCTAGCTCTTGTCAGAATTTGAAACTTCCTGTTAATGAAAGATATTAACATTTGTCAGCAAAGATAGCTCTCCATTAGATGCTAATTTAGCAAATATTAACTCCAATTTTGATGTCTCGTTTTAGAATTTAACAACAAGCTAGCAACCAAATTATAACTCATTTCTATTCTAAATAAATTGCTTTATCATACATGCACATGCAGAAACAAAACAGACAGATTTTCTTAAAATTCTTTCATTCTAAGTGGTCCGAGCTATAATCCCGAAGGACAGAGCGAATGTGAAATATCTATCATAGTCTCTTTTTTCAGAATGAAATAAAACTAATCTTCGATCCATAATCAAACTCATATAATTAAAATAAAATGTAGAGTTGGAAGACAGTGATAAGAAGGGCAGCGAAGACTCGGAAATATATGTGAATATAGCACCCTCAATTATTGCGACCCCACACTGGCAATGCTCAGCAAATATTTCTACACCACAGTGGGAAGAGATAAGATATTGCTGAAGACTTTGACTCTTCAGAGATAAAAGAAAGAATACCTCAGACTTACTGATTTTCAAAACTCGTGAGGATTTCTCTCTAGTATCTACCATTGCAAAATAAACATTAAGCCACTTGATTATAACACAAATATATTTTTAAAAGATAACATTATTAAGTGGAGAGTTTAATCATCACCTAAATCTAACATCTCTTCCCCTCCCATGCGCTTCTTTGTTGGTGTTAGTCGTTAGTCCTGTTGCCGGGTTATTTTAAAGCAATGCAGGATTAGAAATTTTTTTTTTGGCTTTAAGATTATAAAAAAATAATTATTTAATCAAATCTTGTATGGTCAAAACTAGATTATTCGTATGCTATATTAATTTTTTTTCTTTTTCAGAAGGCTATTTTTTTTTTTTTTTAAAATAAAAAACAGACCATTCTCGCTCATTTCAAAGAAAAATAGCTTGATCATAGCTCCCCAGAATGTGGTCCTCGTCTGCTTTACTTTTCTTTTTCCATTTTCCTTTTAATATTCTTTGAGGAAGGGAATTCCAAGATTCCATGTGCAATTAGTGTCTTCTCCTAAAACTTAATTACATTTCTCATAAAAAGTTTTAAATTCATAATTTAATATATCTACATTTTGATGCCCAAAAAAAACTGTATTTATTTTAAATTAAGCATTATTACACAAATAACAAATTTATACTAATATTTATTTGGAATGCAACTCTTTGGAGTTTCGGCTTATATTTCCAGAATATTTGTTAACAAAAAGTTTATCCATTTGTATGTACCAAGATTATTTTTAGTTACTTTTCAAAAACTAATACTTTTGAGAATTATTTTGAGGATGCCTTTTAAACTTGCTTTGACTTTTGACAGCGACTGAGATAAGTGCACAGTAAAATAACCTTATCGCTTCGTTTAAGTTATTGCCAAATGAACGCATTTTCGTCTATTATATTTTTATTTTTTATTTTATTAATTAAATTATTATTTTAATTATCAAATTATTTTTTTAAAAATAAGAACACAAAAATTATTTTTTACCTCATCCAACCACTTCTACACACAAAATTTTTATTATAATTTTTAATTTTTTTCTTTTAGCCAATGAAAAAGTTAAAAATTCATTATTATTATTATATTATCTTTTACTTAATCTAATCAAGACTAAATTATTAATCAGAGAATAAATTTACATAGATATATCGAAATTATATAATTTTTTTTGTAAAAAATATATTTTATTCTAATTTTATATTTTTTATAAAATATTATCTATTAATTAATATAAATATATTAATATGTATTATATCTAAATATGCATAAATAAAAAAAATTATATATACATAAATAAAAATAAAAAGGAATAAATTTTTTTATTATTAAATTAAAAAAATGTACTTAGAATAATGGATAACATTTTTATTAAAAAATTTAAAATAAAAATAAAATATGAAATTCTTTTTTTGTTTTAGAAGAAATTTTTATATATTTTTAAAATATAAAAAATCTATTTAATTTTAATAAAATTAAAAAATAATCTAATGTACTTTTAATTAGATACTCATGAGTTTTAATTTTATTAAAAATTTAAAAGAATAAAAACAACAATAAAAAAGAGTCAAATCAACAAGAATTTATCCATGAAAAGTAATTATTTCTATCCAGTTCATATATGTAATGATTATACCATTAAAAAAATCTGTTTACTACAATAAAAATTCACGTGATCTCTCTCTCTCGTGAACACAGACAATTTGATTTCTTGGGCAGCTTACTTGAGCAATTCTTAATTCACCATATTATTTATATATTTAATAATTAAAATTTATTTTATATATAAATTCTATCAGTACAGCAAATGAATCTTATTTATATAAATTTAATTTTAACTCTTAATTTTTTAAAATACATTATACTCTAAATACATTTAAAAAAATTTCAGTTTACCATCTTATAAACCAAATTCTCTTTCTTAGACAGTTCAGATTTATTATTATTGTTTTTTAAATTAAAAATTATTTTTATTTCAAATTTATAGTTAAAAAATTATATTTATTTTATTTTATTTTTTAAAATAAAAGAATAATATATTTAAATAATTCAATTTTTGCACAAAAAAATATTGGAGAGGATCTGATTTAAAAATTGAAACGTGTTTTGATTAGAAAAAGAATTTATATAGTTTCAATAAAATTAAAAAAAATCTATCTAATTTATTCTTAACTGAAGGTACTGTCTGTATATTTACATGGGGGATTACTAGTAGGCCCTACTTTTATTAAAATTTTTTTAAAAAATAAAAAAGTAGAAAATGCCAAATCAATAACAATTTAACTACAATGAAAAAGAATTATTTCTGTTCAATTTATATACATACATATATAATGATTATACCATTGAAAAAATTTGTGGCAAATCACTATTTATTACCTATTTACAATCCGAGTTCCCTCCCATCGCTTTCTCTTTATTACCTCCTCTGTAGACAGTTTAAATTTATTATTATTTTTATTTTTTAAAATTTAAACATCAATTTTTAAAAAATTTACAATTGAGAAATTCTTTTATCTTTTGGTCTATCCGTTTAAAATTTTTTAAATAAAAAATAAATAAATTTAAACAGTCCAATTTTTCCACAAAAGAGGACATTAAAGAGGATTTGATTTGAAAATTGAAACGTCTCTTCATTTGGCCCCAATATTACTATACAAGGCCAGTCTTAACTTCTACAATGGCAAGATTAGTCCTTTTTAATTTAAAAAAAATTAAAATGGTGTCCAAAATTTTCTTTTTTTAAAAAAAAAAAACTTCGCATTGCATATGAGAAGAATAGTTTATTTTGTGACGCAAAATTTAATTACATAATTATTTTAATATTAAAGTGACGCAACTGAACTGGGACCCAGGAAAGGTAAGAACGGCAGCGAGCACGAGCAAATTGTTGCTGGCAACCACTCAGTTGTACTGCTTTGAATAGCAACTGCCAACAACTTCTGATGTGTTTGGAAAATCGATTTTGGAGAAAGTTATCAGATTTTCAAACACGTACTTCAATAATTAGGTTACTGCTCATAAGATAAAAAAGGAGGACGAAGACTCTTGACTTTTTAAAAAAGTGTAGGGCCTCATAAAATAAAGTTGTATTTTATACATAAAAAATTAAGAATTAAAAAAATAAAAAATAATTTTATAAATAAAAAATATTTATTGTGCTAATATTTTTTAAAAAAATTATAAAAATATAAATATTTTTAAATAATTATTATAAAAATATAATAGATATTTCTCAAAATTTTTATTTTTTATTTCATTTTTCATTTAATAAACAAATGGGACAAAAGAAAAACTACCTCCAATTTGGATTCTCGACACCTGCATGGGCCTCATTCTACCAAGGCAAAATAAAACATATATAACTCCCCTTAGTTATATTATAATTACAATTTTAGTTTTCAAATTTTAAAAAGTAGCATTTTATCTTATTGCAAAAAATGAAGGGGCTATTTCATCAGTTAAATCTAATGCTTCTCATCTTCATTTACATGACAGGAGGGAGACTTTGAAGTAATTGATGACTACCATTTTTATTTTTGTGATACTCTAAAGAATACAATATTACATTTTAAAAATTAAGTATTTAAATTAATATAATTGTACTATATAATTTAAGGAATGTTATGTGTACTTTCCCTGCGATTAATTTATTCAGAGTTGGATTAACAAATTAAATGAGGTTGCACTATAAATAACATAATCTCTTTTTATTTTGAAAACAAAAAAAAATAAATAAACAACTGGTCTACCCTCGCTTCGACGGTTCAACGTTCGGAGTGTCCAGTTCATTCTAAGTCCAAATATTATGCATATAGTGTTTTTTTTTAATCATATTTGTAATAGAAGTAGTTACATAAATATTAAAATGATAAATGTTTTGGTTGTTGAAATTCTTCGCTTATATCTTAAATATTTATAGTTTACTAAGATTATTAATAAGATTAAACATTTTATAACTTACAGTTGTTCACGTTATTTTAACAATATTTTTAAAACACAAACAATTTAAGATATAAATTAAATTATTTTTCTTACAACAAAATTGTTTATTTATTTTATAATATATATTTCTTTTATTAAAACTTAAATATAAATATTACACACTAATTAAAGTAACAACGTAAACTAGAATAAAATTGAGTGATGCAATTTATTTAAAGATCGACAAGTAAAACAAGAATGTGAAAACCAAGCTAGAGAATGAAAATGCCAGAAAAAAATAAATGTTCCACGGGATGCAAGTTTGCAGTTGAAATCAATGCAAATATTTGGAAAGGTTATGTCCTCTCACTTTGGATTCCAGCGAGTTTACAGTGGTCAGAACGTCTCTTTAATGGTCTTGTCTCCATTTAGTCCTTTATCTTTCATTTTTTTTAATTTATAAATACATTGGATTAGGACTATATTTACAGTAAGTAACAACGATAAGCCTCGTACAAAAAAAACACTCATATATAATGCATTAGTTGAAAAGAGAATTACACAAGGGTATGTAGTTCAAATACATCATATTATTTTGTTTTTAATTTCGTGTAACTTGCTAGACTATAAAACCTCCACTGCAACTGCAACTACTGCTTGGTTTAGGTCTTCTTCTCATTCATCCTTATGTATCTCGAGACACATGGGCAAACTTTTATCACCTACAAATCACTGCATGCTAAGTCACTTTATGGATAAAAATGAAGTATTCAAATTTTTTATCACTTACAAATCATTGCATGCTAAGTTACTTTATGGATAAGGATGAAATATTCAAGTTTTTTATCATCTACAAATCACTATATGCTGAGTCACTTCATAGATAAAGACAAGGTGTTCAAGCAATCATATAATGTTTTTCACGTGAAGTTTCAAAACATGACAAAGATAAAAACAAAATAACTTTAGATGCAAATGAGGATAAACCAATTAAAAAAGTTAAGTTAACTACGTGAAGTCACAACATTTTGTTTGTTTGCACAAATATAACAATTTTGGTATCAATATATATATATATATATATTATATTCACATATAATTTATAAATTATTATTCCAAATAGTTGTTATTTAACTAAGTAGTACATACATATAAAAATGTCATTACATATTTAAACATTAATTTAGACTTTAATTATTTATAAAGGAAACTTAAGTATAATAATTAGTGATATGAAATAATTTTTAAAATGTGGGTGAAAGTGAAATTAACATAGAATTAGTTAATTAATTAATTGATTTGAAATTAATACAAACCATTAAAACATATATTTTTAATTACTCAATAGACATACTAGTTATGTTTGTTATTTTGAAATCTCAATTTAACATTAATTTCACAAAAATTCTATCCTTCAATTAATTGCTTCTAAACTAACAAACATATTTAAACTAACAAATATATTTAAAATGTGTTATATATGTATATCCCATATATAAATCTAAAATAATTAATTTATATGTATAACATAACAATTTTTTTCTTCAATGTGTTCAACAAGTTCCAATTATGTAATAAGGGCAAAATTGTCCAAATGGAATTAATAAACTTTTCTTTTTCTATATTCTCTCTCATTGTATCCAAATATGGGATGAGATATATTTTTCTTCCCACTTTTCACCTCTCTCTATTTTCTCCCAGCTTTTCTCTCTCTCTCTCCTTTTCTCCTCTTCCATCCAAACATAGCATTAGTCTTTTGCTCTCTGTCCTTTATTTATTTATTTTTAAATTATTAGATTAGGATCATTTGATATATAAAAAATTAAATATAAACATAAAAATAAAATAGGTTATATTAATATTTTAGTCTTTTAACTTTATTTAACATTTTAAATTAATTTTTTAAATTTGAAATAATTTGAAATGGCCCCTTAACTTTATTTAATATTTCAAATTAGTCTCTTAACTTTTAAGATTTTATTTTTTTTAATATTTTAAATTATTCTTTTAATTTTAAAAATTAAGAGACTAATTTAAACTATTTTTAAAAATTTTTTAATTTAAAATATTTATTTTAATATAAAATATTTAAAACAAGTAATTTAAAAATATATAATTTTTTTTATAGATAAAATTATTGACAAGATCATGTTGAAATACTTTCTTAGTTTAGTCACTAGAACCAAAAAAAAACTTATTATAAAATTTTAAAAACTAAAAATACTTAAAAATTCACTAAAATAAAATAATTTAAAAATAATATTTATTTTAATATAAAAATATTTATAAAAATAATATAAGTGATAGATTTTTTATTAAAATAAATATTATTTTTTAAAATATTTTATTTTAGTGAACTTTTTAAATATTTTTTAGTTCTTAAAATTTTATGATAATTTTTTTTAATTCAAGTAATTAAACTGAGAGTTTTTTTTTTTATGATAAGCTAACTTTTTAAGAAACTATTTTAAAATGCTTCAAAGTTAAGGGACCAAAACATTAATTTAACCAATTAAGTAAGTAAATAAAATAGGTCAAAAAATAAATCTTATATTTTTATTATCAAAAAATAATAAAAAATGATAAACACTAATTATAACAAAAAGGGATGTCCATTTTCCGCTAGAAATCCCATCTTGCAGCAGACGAGTGGAACGAGAGACAGCATTTTACCTGTCTTAAGCAAAACTGTAAAAAAGACAATTTGAACGATTGAACTACCTTGGACATAACATTAAAAAAAAAAAAATTTGTTCTCCCTTATACTTTCGTATAATAATGTTGATCTAAAACTGAAAATAAAAAAGAAATAAACTGAGAGAAAATATGAACCCTGAGATATTTCATTTGACTAAATTTTCTGTTTAAATGGCACTATTGTATACGAGTTGTCTGCATTTTTAAGCTTTAATTGCAAGCTCCTATTTATTTAAAAACAAAAAGAAAAAATGCAGGGCGTTTTTTTCCTAACTGTTCATGTACGATTCCTCGACACTATGGTCCAATTCAAATCTGCCCAAAAACATCAGATTGTTATTATTCCCTTCCAAAATATTTGGGAGAAAATCCTCAAATATACCAGCAATACACACATATATATTCATTTTCTAAAAAATTATATTCTGCTCCTGAAGGGGTCCTTTAGATTTAAAGGATCACTATCGTTTTAACTTTTTGTGATATTTTGACGATAAAATATTACATTTTAATGTTCCGATATTAGAATTAGAATTATACTATAATTCATGGGCATGTGTACTATTCGATAAAATTTGCGAGTTTACTTACTAATAACACAGTAGGTAAACTTTAATTGGTACAGTAACTATACGGGCATTAATTTTATATTACTCTAAATATATAAGCTTAAGAATGAGAAACTAAAGTTTATTTATTTTTAAGTAGCAACAGGGGCAAATAATCATAGGGAATTGAAAACTCTTTCAAGGCCCCTCATCTACTTTCGATTTTAACAAAAGCAGGGAAGAAGGAAATTATTTCACGAATTCATCTCAAAATTCAAACAAAAGAAGTAAAAAAGCCATAATCTAGCTAGGCAGACACAAAATTAGAACATGAATCATATAATGGGATTCAAAACTAACATCTCAAAATTCATCTCAGCTTGTTGCTGCAATTGGAGAAAGGAGCTGCAAAGTAAAAATTGTATTGTTCAAAAGGTAACAAAAGCTTTCTTTCTTTTTTGGGATTCAGATTTTTATATATGATCGACAACAAATTTTAACGAGGAATAGCTCCAACGGAAAATATCTTTACTCTTTCAATTTTTTTTTTTTAAATTTTTGGGTGCTTCTATGAACAACAAGCATAAGGCAACAAACTTCAAGACACAAGAAAAATATTAGAACCGCACTTAAACGAGCCAAAAATTACAAAAGGGTCTAAACAAGCCAGCACACCATGTGGCTTGTTACCATTTAAATAAGGCTTAAATAAGTAATTTCGTTCAATCTATAAGCTAAAACAGGTTGGTCTGAAAAATAACAAATTTAAAGTGCATTTATGTCTCCATCATTATATTTATGTCTTTTCATATTTTCTTCTCCAATTTTTTATTTATTTTACCATCTATCACACGTTTACTGTTTTGTATTTTTGACTTGTTTAAATGTGAGTTTAAAAAGGGTAAGCCTGTTTACTTTGCTGGCCAAAACCAGTCGGCCGTGAAAAAATTGTAAGTGCATTAATATGGCCCATTTATTTTTTTTTTAAAAAAAACTTTTTTAGAGCTGGTGTGGACACAGTTACTGGGCTGACTAAAAAAAACCATTATTGTGTGTACAATTTTTTTTTTTTTTTTTTTGCCAGAAAACAAACTTTGAGCATTGATGAGAGAGATGGTAGAAACAGAAAGGAAGGATTGTTGAGGAAATGTAGAGTTGGAAGACAGAGGAATGGGAAGCAATTGAATTGGTAATGAAGAAGGGCTAATATCTCATTATATTAAAGGAGTGCCTAAGACTTGAAGACATTCCAAAAAATGTGGGATCCCAAAAGACAAGAGTAATGATCTTATATTTTTAGAAATATACGTTTTTTAATTATAATATACTTAATTATTAAATAGTATTAAATATAGAACAATATTTTGCTTATTTTAATACTATTCAAAATCATATATTCAGAATCATACGATTTAAGCCATTTTCTTCATGCCAAATACCCAAGCCATCCTCACTTTCTCATATAATCAAATACCATCAGATTGAACAGACATATTAAATTGCATTTTGTCTTGAACCCAAACCCAAGCTATTTGATGCTTGGATGTCTCCTAATATATTTCCTTTGATCAGATTACATCACTGCTTTTACCGAGTTTCTGCAGTTAAGTACAGTATCCACATATTTCGAGGTCAAAGTATAGCACATGGGTAGGGTTTCAACAGTCATCACTGCTTTAACCCTTTCTTTTCCGTTGGAAAAACAAATCTGCAGAAGGGTTTTTTTCACTGTTAAAAAATTTATTCTTATAATTGTAATTTTTATTTTTTATTAAAATTTTAATTTCTATAAAACAAAATTAAAAGGACGTTAAAATGACTTATTCTGTACGATGCAATAAAATTTCCTTGTTGCAAGGCATCTAAACATCAAAGAATAAGTCAATAATTGACCAAAGACATTATTATTGATTCAAAATAAATTTTATATATATATATATATATATATATATGGTGGGGTGTTTTTGTTTTGGCCCAAATATATAGAGTGATGTTGATAAACTTGTTAGTTGGTCTTATCATTCACATTACCTTTTACATTTATTATTATTATTATTATTATTTTCTCTCTTAAAATTTAAATTGTCTAGATTAGAAGTTAGATAGTCTAAATTTTTTTTTGAAAGTTAAATATTTTTTTAAAATTTATAATTAAAAAAATTATTTCTATTTTAAGTTATATTTCTTTTAAAAATAATTTTTTCTTAAATCTTAAAGAAAATAAATCTGAATTATCTTAATTAATTCCAACAATCTAAATTTAACAATAAAAAGAGCAATAAATATAATATGGTAGAGCATCCAAATCTTAAAGTGTAGCATAGAGCATTACATTTTTACGTAATGCCATCAAAATTGGTAAGAACGCAGAATATTGAAGTGCGCATCGAGGCCATCACAAATATACGTTTATGATTGGAATTTTGGAAGTAGCCCTAGGCCTACTCATAGCATTTATAAAATAATTTATGTAGACATTAGGGTTGTATCACTTCAAAATTAGACAATAGGGTTGCATCACCTCAAAATGGGTACAATTCTAGAAAGGATCAAGTCTCATAATTTTATGCCAAAATATAGTATCCATGTCACCGCTGTCTTTCTTCTCCGACATTGCATAGCCGGAAGTCCACGATAATCCGTTTTCTTCCTCTCATTTTTCTTGCTTTGGTCGAGAATCTTTTGTGTTTTGTAAAAGTGGGATTTTTTCCATCCTTCTTTATCTTCTTCCCTCCATTCATCTTTTTTGTCCTCATGCTCTCATAATGCCTAAACTAGCTTTTCCTTCCCCCATAGGTGGCCATGGGTAAGTTTCCAAGTTAGAGTTTCTTCAATTGTGCCAGTATGAAACCTACATTTTAATTCTCAATCTTTAGCTACATAGGATAATTTTTAAACATAATTCAAATTTAGGAAGTATAATTTAAAACTAAAAAAAATCTAAATTTTAGGGTTAATTGTGACTATAGAGGAATTATATTAAAATTAAAGTTTTACCTATTAAAAATTGTGTACAGTCAAATTAATATTATAACATATTAATTAAATAGTTAATTATTAATTTTATATTTAATGTAATTTTAGATATTATTGATGATATCCTATCAATTAAGGTTATATCTAGAGTCAATAAAAGAATCTCTATTATTAGTTCTTATCGGTAAATATATAGATACTATAGTGTTATCTTTTATTTTTATCTTGATTATATTTTCTTGTCTCAAATCTAGATTATTATGTTATGGGAAAACAAATTTTGAACCTTAGGAAAATTTTAAATTGTAAAATATATTATATTATAAATAATAGTAAAAGTCATGTATCCGTAATATGAGAATAATGATAATCTCGTATCTACAAAGTAATGGATAGGATATATTATATTGTTTTAATACATTTATATATTCCAAGGATTCTTTCTGCCAACTGTTCATGAATGCAACATGAAATATTAAAGCACATAATATGATTTTTTATTTCCTTCAAAAATTCTTTCCGCCAACTTTTTTTAGTTTCCGCCAACATCAAACTTTTTTAAACTACGGATGAAATCAAACCATTTTTAACATGAAATATCAAACTTCTTTAAACTTTTTTCCACCAACTTAAAAATGAAAAAGAATTTTTGCCACTAAAATTGTTCTATATATATAGAAGCTTTTAAGTCTTAAAAGATCTAAACTTGCTTACAAAGAAAAGTAACAAGATGCCTTTAGTTGAAATAGATATGAATGTGGATTTGACACATTACGATGTTGATGATGTAGATAGACAACAAGAAGAAACTTTTACAATTTTGCTAGATCTTAACATTGATATAGGGAATTTATTTTTTGAGGTCAATCTCAGCCTAAATTATGGCCACTTGATTGAGATATCTCCATTAAACCATTGTCTTTGGGACTTAAAGAGTCATGTATTGAAAATGCTGCACCTGTAGAAGACGGCAAACCTGTGGAAGAAGGATTACATATGTCTCGAGGACCAAACTTTGACATAGGTATCAAGTTTTTTTCTTCTTCACATATTGTCATACTTTTCTTCTATTTTTTGTACATCTATTTATTTTTCTTTTCAAAATTTTCAAACAGAGGCAAATATAAATGGTGGCAATGCAAATAAGGAACCTTCACAACAATAGAGTTGTATAAGGAAAATGAAGAACTTGAGCAATAAGCAACATAAAGCCATATATGATATACTACTACAAAAAAGTGTTAATGGAAAGCTAAAGAAAGGCGTAACAAGAATGGTGGCATCAATATTTACGATTTTTGTATGTTCTATTCAACAAATTTGGAAACAATCATAATATGGTGGTATACTTGCTCCTATGTTTCATAAAAGGATGAATTGTGGTCGTAAAAGAATTCAGATTGACTTTGCTCAATTTTGTGAGATTCCTTTACATCAACGAAGAACTCTTGACTCTTTAGCTTGTTCTTTGAACATAAGCAAGGCCACATTATGTAGGCATCAAAAGTCAAGAGTTATACGATGGCATTCGAATGCTATAAAGCCTTTTCTAAAAGAAGAAAACAAAAGATCTCGATTGCAATTTTGTATATCAATGCTTGATGCTGGTGGCATACCACATGATCCAATTTCATGGGAATGTATAACATTGTTCATATTGATGAGAATGGTTCCACATGACAAAGAAATCTCAGAATTATTATTTGCTACTAAATGAAGAAGATCCAATTCATACTTGTAAAAGTAACAATTTCATTAGAAAAATTATGTTTTTGGTTGCTTTAGCTTGTCCAATGTTTGATGTAGAAGGAAATGGAGTATTTTTTGAAAAAACTAGTGTAAAAAAAACTAGCTAAAAGGACAAGTTTTAATAGATCTGCAGGAACACTAGAAACAAAGCCAATAATTTCAATAAAAAGAGAAGTGATAAGATCATATCTTATTAAAAATTTCTTATCTGCTATCAAGCAAAAATGGCCATAAGAGGACTCAAAGTATCTAATATTTATTCAACAAGACAATGCAAGAACACGTATTAATTATAATGATGTTGAATTTTGTCGAGTAGTTACACAAGATGGGTTTGATATTCGTTTAATGAGCCAACCTCCAAACTCTCCATTCATTCATATTTGAATGTTTTAAATTTTGGGTTATTTAGTGATATTCAATCTTTGCAATATAAGAAGTCATTTAAAACTATAGATGAACTCATAAATGTTGTTGTAGAGTTATATGAAACCTTTTCAACAATGAAGTCTAACTGTATATTTTTAACATTACAATTGTGCATGATAGAAATCATGAAGGCAAAATGGCTCCTATAATTGCAAAATTCCACATCCTACAAAGGCAATGCTAAAATGTGATGGCCAACTTTCTGCTCAAATGAAATGTGATCATGTATTGGTACAAGAAATTCTCAATTTCTCAAGTTGATTTTTTCTTTTAAGATTGAAGTTATTATTTTTTTTTTTTATGCCTATGATGATTGGGATGTGGTCACTTTATTAGTTAATTTTGATTTTTGTTAATTTTACTAGAATTTAAATATGAGTATTATTTTGGTTAATCTTAATTATTTTATTACAATCAAATATCAAAATTAAAAATATTACATTTATTATTTAACAAAAATTAAATTTTAGCCAACTTAGTCTGCTTTACGAGCATGATTTATGCCTGTTGACAAATTTGTATCATGTTTTCATGCTTACATAAAGAGTAAAATCATTGAGAAGTCAAGTACATTTAGGCTATGTTTGGTTGGGGGTTTTTGGAGGGGAGGGGAGGGGAATAAGGTGTTTGGTTGGGTAAAATTAGAGGGGAGGGGAGGGAAGGCAAATTTGGCTCCCCTCCCCTTTGGAGGGGAGGGGAGGGGAGGGGAAGGGGTGGGGTATTTTTAAAGTTTTAATTTACTTTTTTGCCCCTTCTAATATTTTAATATTTAATAAAAATTTAAGATAATTTTTTTTATCAAAAATTAAAAATAAAAAAATATTGAAATTTATAATTTTTTAAAAAAATTATTGATAGAAATAAATTTTTTATAAAAAATAAATTTAAAATAATATAAAGGATAAATTTGTCTAAATATAATTACTTCCCCTCCCTTCCCCTCCTCTCCTGAACCAAACAATAATCTCCCCTTCCTTTCCCTCCCCTCCCTTCCAACTAAACATAACTCATTAAATCCCCTCCTCTCCCATCCATTAACCTCCCTTCCCCTCCCCTCCGTTGAACCAAATGGAGCCTTACATTGAATCCCTTTGTGTATTGTACCATGGTGATGCTTTATCATGACTACAAGCATTATCTAAAAAACAAAGAAATAAACATCAAATCAAGTGCATTTTTTCCCACTAACTAAAAACAAACTTTTAATAAAGTTAAGAAGATAAACTTTTAACATGATTCTAACCACTTGCTAGAGTTCTTTTTCCTCAAAAGCTTTATCTCCATCAACTAGAAATTTATTTAGATCAAGCCTAAATTCTGGAAGTAAATTAAAGTCGAGATTAAGTAAAGCTTTCTTCTTTTCTATGATATGCATGATGTTGGAATGATACAAGAGTTCAAAATTTATATCTACGGAGTTTTCAACTTTTTCAACATCTACCTCAATAGAGTTTTGTACTCTTTCAAAGTTTAAGTCCATTGAATCTTCAACTCTTTCCATATCTTTTTGTAGAGACACAAAAAGCTACTGGCTAAAACCAAATATATAAGGGATATTTGCATTGTTGAAGAAACACAAAAAAAAAAAATGTGACGGGTTACTTTGAATACACTGAGGTGGGCTTGCAACAATTTAACTTTAATTAACATGTGCAATGATAGATGGAGAAAATGTGGAACTGCCCAAGGCAGTGGTTGAAAAATTTTAGGTAAATAAAACAATTAAGACGTGCAGTGGTTGAGTATTTAATGGAGAGAATGAGGATAAAATTATAAAAAAAGTGATTAATGCTCTCTTGATATTCTAAAATGACAATTATTTTAAAACAAAACAAAATTTCTTAAACGTCAAATATTCTGAAACGGGGGGAGTAAACAAGAACGCAGACCATATCAGTCTATGTTCAATAAAGAAAAATTATGGGCGGCCGGGGGAGAGAGAAAATTTTGGGAAAAGATGCGTTGGCCATTGGGGCCTACTGACCAGGAGAGGCCGTTAGGTGGGAGACAAGTGTTTTGTGTGTTTATGAAATATATTTTATATAATGTAAATTATATTTTTAGTTATATGAAATAAATATATTATATTATATTATATTATTTAAAAGTATATTTAATATTATTTAATTTTTAATAAGAAATATTAAAATATAATTAATATTAATAAATTTATAAGATAATTAACAAACTCGCCATTTTGGTTCAACAAATGATTCTTTTTAACAAACAAATATATTTTTTCCCTTAAAGAATCCATTTTCATTTTCGTTTCTCTCATCCTACCAAATAGGTGATTACAGAGAAAATAAGAACTCTCACATATTGTAGAAATATATGGTAGCTATTGAAATTATTATTAGTCCCTGCTTGGTAGTTGGAAAGAAAGGAGTATAATCATTATTTAATAGTATTTATTTTATTTTATAAATTTTTTAAAATAAAAATAAAAATATTTTTATTTTTCGAATTAACTTTATTCTTTATTTTTATTTTTATTTTTATTATATATCAAAGGAGTAGTTAACTTTCTCTTCACAGGAAATTGCCCTACAGAGCATTCAATGTTGTCAGGCAGGGACCGCCCAACTTGACACAGCTAGTGCCCGGTGAGAGCCAAAATTAAAGGAGCTCTTTTAATTGGCTTTTTTTTTTCCTTTTTTTTTTTTTGGAAAGCTTTGGCATATTGTTCGCGATTCATGTTTAATATTAGCCCATTCCATTTAATGACTTATATCCGTACAAAAGTAAATTCTAATATAGCTATGGTAGCAACTGAATCATGCCAAAAATTTATTATGTTTTAATTTTATTCGAAACATATTAAATTTACATAAAAACAAAAGTTATAATTATATACAATTTGTTTGTTAAATGAGTCAAGTTTGAGGAAATTTAAATGAATAGACTTTTTTCACATTTAAACCCTTTTCAAGTGAGTGCACTTGAATTTAAAGGCAATTATATTATCAGGTAATTCATGAGTATTAATTAAAATTGTCATTACATAAAATTGAAAGAAAATTTACTTGTTAAATCAAACTCTGGCAACTTTCATTTCAAAATTATACATTTTTTACTTTTCTTAATTTTTAAATGATTGACAGGAATTATTTACGAAATGTGAGGAGTTTAAGTGGTTTTCCAGATCAAATTATATATAATATTCTCCCTTTTTTAATTTTAAAAAAGATATAATACTTTCGTAAAACCTCCTCCTGGACTAACAGAGAGACTAAGACGGCACGGAGTCAAAAAGCGAACAAAAGAAATATCCATTTGGTTGAGTAATGTAAATAAGATGTAAATGTTAAAAATGAATAAATAGAAATTGGCAGAATAAGAAGTAATTTTTATATTATTATTTTTAAAAATATGATTTAATAATCAAAGTAATAATTTAATAAATAGATTAGTAATTATAAGAGATATAATAAATATTATATAAATTATATAAAAAAAATATGTTCGCATGATAAACCAAATGGACTAAAAGAATCTTTGAGCTATGCGCACCTCTACATTTATACATTAGTGATTGACTCGAGTTTGGGAGTTCTTGGAGGCTTGGAGTGCTGATGGGTGAACATCTGATCAAGAATTAATATATTAATATGTATCTAATATAAGTGTCTTCCATATCTAAAATACGAACACAATTCTTATTTAACATATCCGTGCTTCATAACTTCCTAGCCATTTGTGCGCTGTACAAGTTGATGACTAAGAACTTTGAACTTTCTTACGAGCTCCTTCGTCCAAGTTCTCTCTTGCTTGAGGTCTACCCTAATTTGCACCACTTATGGTACGTTTAGAAAGCCAATGACAAATCAAATTTGTGTAAAATCTTGAATTTATTATTTCAGCAAAACATGATTTTAAAGGAGGTCACCAGATTTTCAAACATGCATTTAATTATTTCGGAAACGGACTTCCCTACATATACTGAGTTCTGCCCTTTTTTATTTCATATCTCTTCCCAAGGTATATTCCCATAAACCTTATTTTGAGGAAATCCTGTTAATTTATCCAAGTCCCTGTTGTTGCTTTCATGCTATTCATAGTCTCAAATGAGTTCCATTAAATTTGGGCAGAATTCTTTTCAACTTTTAATCACGTGTAAATAATTTTTTTTGTAAACCCCTTA
This sequence comes from Erythrophleum fordii, assembly GCA_032878935.1. NCBI lineage: Eukaryota > Viridiplantae > Streptophyta > Magnoliopsida > Fabales > Fabaceae > Erythrophleum > Erythrophleum fordii. The sequence continues at coordinate 4,008,853 of JAVQMF010000048.1, read as the reverse complement.
AAATTTTTAATTTATATAAATTTTTTATCATGAATTAATCTGTTATTTTACTAATAAAATAAATATGTTAATGAGAATTACTCTCTTAATTTTTATTTTTTTTGTATAAATAACATTTAAAATTTTAAATTCTATACAAATAACTTTTTTAAAATTTAAATCATGTAGATATAATTTTGTTAACATATCATATTCTACTAATAAAATAATAAATTTTTAAAAAATTATATGTAATTTAATCATAAATTTAATAGTTTACTTTTAATATTTGTGGGAGTGATCAAGCATCTTTCCTAGCCTTTGGCTTTTGCTATTTTTTCCTTGAAGTCGCACTCCCACACAAGAGCTTTCATACTAAATTGAAATGAGCGCTCCAATGTTGGTTGGTGTTATTTATGACATTCCTCTCCCTCTGGAACGAAATGCCTTAAATAAGCTTCACAGATTTCTCCAAAGAAAACAGAAATATTGAATTTTCTGTACGCCTAGAATGAAGATGTGTGGCTTTGTTCTCTCCAAGTGTGGCTTTGTTCTCTCCAAGTGTGGCTTTGTTCCCTCCAAGACTGTCATCTTCATCTGGGGTAAAAATTAATCTTTATCTCTTGATTTGAACTTGTTTTTTATACGATCAATGTCATAGAGAGTTCGACATTTCAATTTTAGGACATCGAACTCACTCACTATTAGATTTTTATTTTAAATATGTATAAAATAATGTTTAATAAAATAAATTTTGAGGGGATTTAACAATGGCTGACTCACTTTCTTCTTCCTCGAACGATATTCCTTATTCAGGTTTAATTTTAAGCCATGCCTTCGTAAAAAATGCAGTGGTGTATGTTTTAATGGACTTCCTCTCAGATGTACGGGAAAAGTACAGTCTCCGAGAAGGGGCTATGGTTGTGAATTTGCTAGATGGCTTGTCAGCTATATTAGTAATTGTTGTTATGCACGTCTCACAAGCTTACACAGGTCGCTTCGCTGTGATTATCTTCTGCACCGGTGTCTATGTTATGGTAAGCTATCATAACTTCGCAAGTCATAAGATCTTCAAATAAGGGTATTTTGTGGAAGCAAGTTCATGAAACATTGAGCTTTTCATTCTCTCATTAACTGGATTCTAATGAGTCTTTGTTGGGATGCTTGAAATTTTTTTTTAATATTACTGATATACCATCAGGATGGTATAGATTGGCAAATTATGCTAAAAGCAATATTTTAGAAGTCAGATTGTTTATTGAATTAAAATAAAAAATTATTCATAATTTAATCATTTCATTGTAGTTGAATCCAGGTTTTTATAAAAAACATATAGAAAAGGATAAATATATTTATATAATATTTTATAATTAAATTGATATGTATATTATAGAATAATATTTTTTTATAAATACAAATATTTAAAAATATAAAAATTAGATAAAATATTTACATAAAACAATAAATTTGTTTAAAATGGATTGGATATAATTCAATAAATATCCTAAATTTCTATTATAAAAAGTCAAAATTTTAATTTAAAGGGAAAAAAAGCAAAACAAAATTAATTTTTGATTAGTTTGATACTAAATCACTCAATTTTTACAATTTTTAAATGATTTGTCAAGTTTTTAATCAAGTTTTTGCTTCTCAATTTTTAAAGTTAACTAAATTAAAACCATGGTTAGATTATTAATTTTTTAGTTTGATCAATCAGTTTGGTCTAATTTTCTGAACTATGATTAAAAAAAAAAGATAAATTAAAAAATTATTTTAATGTTTTACATATAAGAGTAACACAATTCATAAAAGCTCAACATCTATAATTTATGCTCGAATTGATATTTGAAGCTTTAAAGATATAATTATTTTAGCTTGCTCTCTACAAGTTTTAACTTATTATTTAAAATTTTTAAAATCTTTTTATCTATTATGTCCTCACTTTAAGATCAATAAATGTTTACTAGAGTAGAGTAAAGTAGCCTGTTATTAATTGCTTACTTAGTCCTAAAACACGATATTAAATGGTTAAATAATTAAAAAATTAAACATCTTTTAAATTGCCTATCTTATGCTATATTTAGGATTATGAGAATTACAATGACATAAGTTTCATCTTATCATCCATCACTCATTTTTATTAATATTTGTTAATAAATGAAATGTAAATTTTAAGAAATTAAATTAAAATAAAATGTATTTTTTATTGCAGGGATTGATGCTATCATGGGTTTACACCTTGTCTAAGTATTTACCTCCTGAGGGACAGCTTCTCTCACTCATTAGCGGACCTAGGTAGTACTTGACGGAGGGCATACACTTCCTTCAAATTTATATAATATATATATATATATATATATAGTATTAAATTTTAATATTATACTCCCATATCCTTTTAAGTTTTAAATTCATTGGATTTATTAAATCATAACTGAACGTGCGTATTTAATTTTTTTTAGTATTTGATATTTTCATTTGAACTTACTTAACACATGCATTTTTTTCTTTGGTTCTTCTTTTCTTTCATTACATTTTGTTTCTTTCCTTTTCTCTTATTTTTTCTTTAGTTTTTATCCTCTTTTTCCATTGCCCTCTTCCTTTTATCTCTTGTTCTCAATTGCTCTATATATATTTAATTTATAATACATATCTTTGATATATTTTTATAAATAATAATTTTACAAAAGCTAAATAAAATTTAACTAAATTCAAACTTTAATATATTATTTTTAATTGGTTCTATACTAATTGTTTCTTAAAAATATTACAAAAAGTTTAGAGATTTTTTTAAATAAAATAATATTTGCAGTGCCTTATAAATATAGTTTTTTTTTTTACAAATTAACAATAATAAGTTTTTATGCTTCATTAGATATTTTTTTTTAATTCAAAATGTTGTTCTAAACTATTCATTGGACTATTATAATGTTAAATGATGATATATTTTTTAGTGTATTATTATTATACATTATATTAGTAATGAATAGATAACTATATTCCCATGAAAATTTAAATAGTAAAATTATTGATATTAATATAAAAAGTAATTTTTAATATACCATAAAAACATTTTATTTAATCCATATAATAGAAAAATAATTTTTTTAGATAAGATATAAAAACGTTTTTAAATTTTTTTTAAAATTTAAAATTTTTTGTTTTTGGTGGATCAGCATCTCAATTTCGCCGTTGAGTACATTCATTATCGCACAAGTGCTTATTGCGCTAGGCCGAGCTGGAGGAGGTCCAATTTTAAGAGGTTTTCTTGATCATCAATTGAGAGAAAAAGGAGGATCAAATGAAAATCACACTGGAGCTACTAATCTTTGGCCGACTACTGCTACCTTGACTGGCGCTGAAAGAGGAAGATCAAATGAAAATCGCACTGGAGCTACTAATCTTTGGCCGACTACTGCTACCTTTACTGGCGCTGCTATAGCTGTCTTTTGCTTTGGCAATGATTCTTGGCGGACAAGGTTCCAAATTTCATCTCTTGTCATGGGAGCTATGTATATATTATTCTTCTTTGGGATCTTCTGCTATTACCCTGAAGAAAGAGAGCCCACAGGAAGCCCTCTTACTACCATTTATAGGGTCTTCAAGGCGGCTATTAAGAAACGTAGCTTGCCGTACCCATGTTCAGAAGAGGATTATTACGCCAACAATAACAATCAAGGTCCAACTGATTCAGAAAATTGTTTCGATGGAAGACAAAATGCTGAGGCTCACTTGTCGCCTCGTCATCCATCATTTTTGTTGTTCTTGGACAAGGCTGCTATAATAAGGAACAACTCCAATGTTGAAAGGGAACTGAGAAATGGGGAGCTTTGTCCAGCTGAGCAAGTGAGGGCAGTGAAGAGCCTTTATCCTATTGTAATCCTTGGGTTCACCTTCTTCGCATACAGTTTGGTTTTAGCTTCTGCTAACACTTACTTTGTTGAGCAAACAAGCAACTTGGATTATCGTGTTGGTACTTTGAACGCTCCAATTATGGTTTTCTTTGCACTCGACTCTTTGGTTGCTTTTATGGTTAAGACAATCCAATCCAAAATACTAGTGAAACCACATTTTAGTATCGCTCTCGGATTGTTTTGTTCAATACTCTGCAATGTCGCAGCTTGGCGAGTGGAACATCATAGGCTCTTTCTTATTAGAAAATACCCAGATAAGGCTGTTATTCCCTTAAGCATCATGGTTTTAACTCCACAGTATTTCCTCCTAGGGCTAATGGAAGGATTTGCAGAAGATGGGCTAGAGACCTTCGTGTGTGGTCAAATGACTCAATCAATGGGAAAAGATGTGATTCCATACATCGAAATGATGGTGGTGATCATCGGAAAATTCTCCAGCATATTTTGCGCATTAATTTCTCGCAGCTGGTTCAAGGAATCCATAAACACTAGTCACATGGATAGGTATTTTCTCTTTTTGGTATTACTAAACTTTGTGTTCTTAGTGATTTCTGTATCATGTGCCAAGTTATTAGCCCAATCTGCGGAGGAGAGGAACATTGAAATGTCTCCAAGCCGTCCAAGAGAGGAAACTGTTCTCTCGCGCATATTAAGTGTAGTGTTGTGCAGAAGAGATCGAGGAGCGGAGTGAAGCCTAAAAGGAGGTCTAGACGGATGTCTTCGTTTCAAAGGGCTATAACTTGGAAATACAAATATGGGGTTAATTCAAATGAGTTCCACTCACCTCTTTTTTATTTCTTTTTTTTTTTAATAAATTGATGTCTTAATGTATTTTAGAGTTGTTTCTTATCAAATAAGATCTTTTGTAATAAATAATATTTTTAAAACTAGATTGGTCATTAAATTGATGAAATCACCGATTTACGGTTTATTGGTTCAACCTTGATTGAATCGGTGATAATTAAATAAATAAATATATATATATATATTAAAATTTTAAGATAATACATAATAACAAATAAATATTAATAAATTTTTAAATGTTATGACTAATTGTACATAAAAATAAATTATACATAACATAATATTTGATTTTTAATTTGTTTAAATATATTTACATAATTTTAATAAAAATCATATGAATTTTAATTTTACTTCTCATTTATTATATTAAAATTTTGAGTTATAAATAAGACAATAATAATAATTTAAATAAAAAATATATTATTCATCCTCTTAATGGTCTAAATTTGAATCAATTATTATTTATTTTATTATTTTAAAATAAAATTATAATAAAAATTATATATTAAATATTACATATTATAACTAAAGATACATTTTAATGGTAGTGGCGCGTTTGCATTCTAAGAAGATCAGGGTTTGAACCAGAGTATTGCTAATTTTGTTAAATAATATAAAATCAGTTCAACCAGTAATCCAATCAATTTTATCGGTTCTCACTGTTTCTTAACCAGTTTTTAAGCTTTTCGATTTTGAGAGCCAACTAAACCAAATCAAAAATTAATTTTTGGTCCAATTGAACGATTCCGTCTGATTTTTAAAACAATGATAATAGGAGAAAAAATGAATAAGAGGGAGTGATAAGAAGATTCTATTGGTTCCCATCCATCAATCACATTCTCTCTCCTATTTTACGGGATCCAAAGTCTACTGTTTTGGGCAAAGAAGACCCACATCTCTCTTTTTTTTTGTTTTTTTATTCTCCTTTTATGCTTCGGGCATCGCATAAGTGACGGCACATGCTTTCACTTTCTTTACTATGTACCATTTGTCTTCTGCAATTAGCACGAAGAGTCAAGCACACAAATCCCCTTAGTTGGAGTGCATGCAGCCTGCAGTTACAATTATTTTTTTTTGCCTTTTTTCTTTTATTTTTTGGGTTTAAAAACAAATATGAAGTTATAATTTTGAAGATAAAAATTTTAATTTAGAGAAAAAAGTATATTTTTAAAAATTTTAATTGTATTATATGATTAAAATATTTAAAAAATATATATTTTTCATAATTAAGATTTTTCTTTAAAATTATAATTTTTATCTTTCATATTTATCCTTAAATCCAAAAAAAAAAGCAAAATTTGCCTAACTGCACAAATCTCGAACTGCAGGGATCCGTGCGCAAAGAGTTAATGGTGTGGTCATTTTTTTTTTTTGGGGACATTAGTTTGATCTATTGGTACATTTGATTAAGGGGGACATTCTTCTAATTTTATCCATAAATTGTTAGATCTATTTAATTTTAATCTATACAAATTAATAAATGTACTAGTCAATTTTAAAAAATAATAAACTTGTCCATCGTCAGTGTTTTTGTTTAGTTAGAAACATGCAATGAGTTTGTCATCCAATTTTTTATTTCAATATTCAAGTTAAATAAGTTTAATAATTTGATGCTTAGTTTAATTATCAATTTTTAGACATTAATTTAGAGAGTAACACGTTTGAGGCGAAGGAGTATTGTGCACCTAGAATGGAATGAAGGTCTAAGGTGGTGTCCCTGCTCCAATGTGAATTGTCATTCTCTAGACAATCTTTTGTTCGTTTAAATTCAAATAAGTTAAACGATTTTTTTCAAGTAGAAAGGTTTGCTCTCATTAAATAAAGGGTAAAATATATTTTATTATCCTCTAATATGAGTAATTTTTACTTTATTATTATTATGTGGTTCGAAAGTTGATATTATACTATTTTGAAGTTTGTTATGTTAGCATAGCATTTTCCTATCCTTAATTTTTGTTAAATATTAAATTAAAAATTAAAAATTAAATTAATTTTTCAAAATATTTCTAAATGCCATCTAAGAAAAAAAACTCTTATGATTTGTTTGGATGGAGTGAAAAATAAAGGGGAGAGGAAAGTTGAGAAGAAAATAGGAGAAAAAAATGAATTTTACCAGGTTTAAATATAAAAAAAAAATTAAAAGGAAAGAAAAATTGGGCCAAAAATTAAAGTGGGTTGTACAAAAAAGCTTTCTCTCCAAAAATGGAAAGATCTTAAAAAGAAAACCCACGTAACATGGTTTAAAATTCTGATCGCAATACAGTAAAAATTTTTTAATTAAAATGTAGTTGAAAACGTATTCCAACTATAATTTGACTGGACAAATTTTAACTACGTAAGTTGTTGTGATGAAAAACTTGATTGCATTATTTTTTAATATATAATATTTATATTAATATATATAATATTGTAGTAATATATTATGTATAATATACAAATATAATTAAAAAATATTTATTATATTTATATTTATTATATTTAAATCAATTAATATATATTAAAACAATATTTATAAAATTTTAAAATAAATAATCATATTTATTGTACTAAAGCATTAATTTATAAATAATTTTTAAAAATAAAATTTAATTAATTTAAAGAATGTATTCTTTTAATTTTAAGTGTGTGTTTTTCTTTAATAAGAACCTTTTTTTATCTTATTCAAAACTAATTTTTTTCTATTATTTGATTTTTTAAAAATAATTTTTCTTTTTTTCATTTTATTATTTAGCTAAATTTTTTAAAAAAATTAAAATGTAGCTTTTATAAATTTATCTTTTTTTAATTCATTATTCTTATTTTTTTAAATATATATATACACATTCAAATAGTTAATTTATATTTAAAACATATTTTTTAAAAAATATCTCATTTATTGATAAAATTTATTAATATTATACAATAAGAACATTATTGTTATATCAAATTAATAATTTTTCTGTCCTATATATTTTTTTAATTCAAACATACAAAGAAAAAATATTTTTTTTTTTTTTCAGTTTTCTCTCAACTTTTCTCTCTTCCATCCAAAGATAGGTTAGAGCAAAGAATTAGGGATGACGTGAGATTTTGTAACACTCGGTTCTCTGAAAAAAAAAAAGAAAACGTGAGAAACGTAATGTATAGTTTCTCCGTTAACGAACGAAACTCACCGGATGTAAAAAGAAGTCCCTCAAGATGAGGTAGTTAAGGTCCCAAAAATTTTGGGAAGCATTCTAGACTCTTAAAAATAACAATCTTAGGCTTAGACGGAAAGAAAAATGGAGTTAGAATGAAGAAATAATTTCTTACGAAAAGCTTACGAAATGTAATGGCATTTTCATAATTTTGAGCAAACTTTGGAATTCATAGAGGAAGATTTTTTAAATGAAAGTTTTGAGTTTCTCAAGATTTTTAGAGGCCCTAAAAACCATGGAAAGCCCCGAGATAGCTAAAGCTCCTCCGGTGGACGTTTTCTAACGTCAGTGTGCCCGAACTTTGATGGATTTGTTTGGGAAGATTTTAATTCTAATTTGAGTAATTCCAAAGGTATTTTATTAAATTGGGAATCTAAATTTCATAATGGAGAAGATGGTTCTAAAAAATGAGTTAAAATGAAGGAGAAATGAGAATGCCAAAAATAAAGGGCAAAATGAAAATGTTTAAAAAGTATAACTTATTCCCACCTATATATATGATACACCCTTCTTTCCTTCATTATGCACGACCAAGTTCTGCCTAAAACCAGAAGAAAATCCTAGGGGATGAGACTCACAAGAAGGGGAAGAAAAGGAGGAGAAATCAAAGGCATAAGATATGAAAATTAGTAGTTTTTCATGTTCTTTCTCTTCCAAACCTCTTCTCCTCTATTCTCTTTTATTTCTTATAATTAAAATGAAGTTTATAAATCTATTTTAAGGGAGAAATTGAGGGAAAAATTTAGATTTGAAGAGAGAAGCTCAAAGAACATAAGATTCAAGTGAGAAAAAGCAAGAAAATAAGGTAATTTTTCTTCCTATGGTTGTCATTTTTAGTTCCCTTCTTCACCATTTTGCCCTACTTGAGAAAACCCGAGGAGGAGATAATATTTAGGCAGAACCAAGCATGAACCTAAGGAAAAAGGGTGTGGAGATTAAGAATATGCAAAGGAAATTATCAAAAAATCATTAGATTTTAAGATGCAAATTCTAAGGATTTGTGTGCACCTTCCAAAATCTGATCTTATATGATAATTCTTAGGCTTAATTAGGAGTTTAAATGAGCTCTTAAGATCCCTAAGATGCTCCCCACATACTTCCTCCTTTAGGAAAATAAAGAGAATTTCAAGGAGGCTAAAAGGGGCATAGTCTCAGGCAAGCAAGGTTGGGGTAGCTAGGGAGAGTTTTAAATTTTTCTAAGGTTATTCTTGAGTCACATATAATGAATGAATATGAGGGAAGGCCTTGAAAAAAATTTGGAACTTATAAAAAGTGAGTTAGTGCTTTAGGTTTCATATTATGACCTAAAGAAGTAACATGTAGCTAGACTCTTTGTTTTAATTGTGTGATGACTCCAAGAGGTTTAAATGGAGTCAAGAATCATATTTGAAAGGAAAGAATGGAGTCTAGAAATTTTTTGAGGGGTGTTACTTCATTAGGTATATTTATAGACTATAATGGGAGTTATAGAGGAATCTAGTGTTTAACCAAGTTGTATGGCCTTAGAGATTATTTCATGAATCTAATTGGCTCCCACAAATCATATCTAGGCTAGGAGAAACCATCTCCACCAATTTGTAGGTGTGTGACCAAAAGAGGAGGCTTAAAATCTAAAGAAAAAGTGTGTGATTGTGTGCAAGGTAGCTCTCTCCACCTTCTCTCATACATGGATGTGTGTTTAGCTTATTTTAAAATGTGTGTATGTGTATTTTCAAGTTATAAAAAGTATGCTAGCATGCCTTTATATGCTATGATTCTTGATGCCATATTATGTTTTTAAATGAGTATGTGATGTTTATATGAGTTTACTTGAGTGTGGAGAGGCCAAGAACTCTTCCCTTTGGTGAAGATAAGCTAAGAACCCTTAAGCTTGGTTAAGACAAAGTAAAGAGTTTCTCAAAAGCAAAGTTGGCTTTCAAGAGTATGATTGAGTCTAAAGCTCTTAAAGAATAGGTAAGGCAAATCCAAAATCCATGAGGAGAAGTGTGAGGCCAATCCAAGCACTTGATGAGCTCTTGAATGTCTTGTATGATATGTTCATATGCCAAGTTTGCTTTTAAAATATCCACGACTTCTATTTTCTCCATGTATGCATTTGAAAAGCTTGCTTTGCACATGTTATGCATGATTGAATTGGAGATGAGCTATTAGGATTCATTAAATCTCATCCCCTCCTCACCAATGATCTAACATGCTAGGTGGACTAAGTAATTATGGTGAACGGAACTACCAACAATGAAAAAGAGAGATTGACAAGTTTATGCCTTGTTTTATCTATTTTGGAACTATTATGATTGTTCATGATGTATATGATGTTGTAAATATACTATGAACCTTGAGACATGTGTAAATATACTATTATGTGATGTTTAGATGTATGAATATGATATATGACATCTAGCATTTATTTTGAGTATGAAATGCCAAAGTGTGCAATGTGAAAGTTTGATAGAAATATGCATAAGTGTAGGTTAAATGGCCAAAATAAGATGCATGAAGTTTGAAACCATTTTAGCAACTTACACAAGTCTTAAATATGCTTTTAGACTTGCTAAAAAGGTGCTACAACCAAGGAAAAGTCATTTGGCAAATTTGGTACCTCATATGGAGCCAAATTTGACTATAATGGAATTCTATAGCACTTTTTAGCTAAATGAGTTAGTCTTGATTTGGTATTTGGCATGTAATTAGATCTTATTAAGAGCTTTTTGGGAAGCTAAAGAATATAATTTTTGGAGGTCTAGACAATGTTTGATAAATTTTCAAAGTTGAAATTTTCTATTGATTTTGGTATGTGCACTGTTTACACTAGCAGATTTATGTTTTGTGTCATCTAATAGTCAAATGGTGTCCAATGCTTGTGAACTTTTATAAAAATAAACAAGAGGTCATAAGCTTTCTGTGGCCACCAAGATCAGCTCATTTGGAGGTCTGAGTAAAGAGTTATGCATTTTTGAAATTGGCTATCAGTAGCAGTGGTGCCCCAAGAGTCCAGTCACTCTTCCATGTAATTCCAATAGGTAAACGTTTCTATTTAATTCTAGAATTATTTTTGGTATCAAGTTAACATTTGTAGCTTTCCAGAATGATTGAATATGTATGATTTTGATTTTTATAAAATTAGTTATAAATTTTAGAAATTTGTATAAGTAATCTGAAATAGCAACCCAGGCAGTAACGATCTCAGTAGCTTTTCAAATGTAAACGTCTTCCCCTTAATGATTCATGAACTGAAATTATTTTTACCATGGGGTAGACATCTAAAGCTTTCTAGAATGGTAAAGGTTGTTGGATTTCGATTTTTGTGGATTTAGTTTTGAATTTCTGAAATTGTGACAGAAAGACTAAAATTTTGACTATGGCAAATCCGTGGGAATTAATGTGTTTCACATACTTGTATGAGTTTCAAGCCATTTTCTTGAATGGTTTTGAGTTGTATTGATGTAATTAAATATGAGAATGTATAGTATGAGCTCATACGGTCCACGTGACACCGAATAAAATTTTTAAGTATGACGCAATGCAAAAAAATTCATTATTTTTCCCCTTTTTCCTTATACCTTCATGTACATAATGATGTGAGGTATATATATATATATATGATAATATGTGTTAGAAGTTATAGTGTTACAGATTTCATGGATGGTTTAATGATTAGGCAATAATTCGGAGACTATGAAGCTCAGTTGAGTTGGGAAAATTAGAAATTTTGAGTTAAAATTAAAAGAAATCAAAAGAAAATAGGGACATTGTATTAAACATTATAGAAAAGAATTTAAGGAATGTGTGAGGCTTGATTAAAAAAATTGAGAAAAGTTTTAAAAAAATGGAGAATTTTAAGATGGAATTGAGAAAAGCTTAAAAAAATTAAAATAAAATAAATAAAATTTTAACATATAACAAGAATTAAGGAGTTTGAGGTTTAGTTAAGAATTTCAAAATTAAATTAAAAATACGTTTACATGGTTCAATTTAATATCTAACAAGGTTAAAATATGATATAGTATTGTGATAAAGGAGCAAACTTCAATGTAAGAGAACATCAAATTTTTATAAAACGTTACCATAATAAAGATATCCCAAGTTACAGAACAGTAAGTTTTATTCCATCTCTAAATGAATATTTCAATTCTGTTTTGATAAAAAATATGGCATTTTCTTAAAACATAAATATCAGGATACTTAATGTATTTGCTATCTATCTTTATCTTATTTCTTTTATTATTTTTAAACTTTTGAGACACTGTATTTCTTTTTAATAAAATAAAATTGATACCAAATCAAATAAATAAAAAACAAGTACCAAATTGTTATTTTTGTCATTACAAAATATTTATTTTTAAATTTGATCTTTTAAAACATGGTCATTTCAATTTAAAATTTTAATACTTTTTTCAATTAATTTTTTTGTAGGAATTTAATTTAAAATTAGTAGTTGTAATTTTAACAGATAACAAACATGAAATTAAACATCTTGAAGACAAAGAGTAATAAACTCGTTTGTTATGCAAAATTATTAAAATAAAATAAAAATATAAAGAAAAAATATGACTTTCAAAAAAGAAAAGATCTTCATATTTTTACTTAAACAAATAATAAGAAAAGATAAATATTTTTAAATAATAATGATAAAAATATAACAAATATTATATGTAAATAAAAAAAGTCTTCTTTTAAACCAAATTAGCCCAGTTAAAAGCAAACTATAAAAGGAGTAGTGGGATCCAAAATAGTCCTGCTAACATGGCTAGAACAAGAGAGTTGGAAATTTAGGTCTTCTGGTGGAATCACCCAACTTTTGACTGAGACTTGGCCATCTTATCAGCACAAGCATTGGCGTTAGGGTACACATCTTCACATGCCAATGCCTAATATCAGTATATCACCTTCCTTCTCTAATAAGTTAGCAGTCCCTCAGCTTGACTTCACCAAAAGTCCATGAACAGTTTGGAGCAATTATTATTAGAGACCAATTTACATTTATTTTTTTCCTTATTTTAATTTAGAATATTGATGTTTTATCTTAAGATATTGTATGCCAACAGTGTAATGACACTACACTTTTGTTCCATTTGGCAAGAGAAATATAATAATAAAAAAAATATAAAATATGAGTAGGCGAGAGTAAGTGAAAAAAATAAATATTTTTTTTTATTTTTAAAAAATGATTTAATAAATAAAATAATAAATAAAAAGATATAATAAATATTATACAAGTTATATAAAAAAAAATACGCTTACTTGTCAACGAACCAAATAGAGCCTTTCACTTTGGATTCCTTATTTTGTATTGAAAATTATTTATTTAGATAATTCTAATATTGTAGAATTTTTTTCCTTACTTGTCAATTGAATCTTGAATTTAGAATTTTTTAAATACTAATATAACATTATTAGATGCGGTGCGAGACGATGAGGTCTGATTGATTTATATGGTTGGAATTATCATAAATTACCTTTTAAGAATATGGTTAGTTTTGTGACACTTTAATATGTCGTAAATAGATCATTTGGCAACCATATGAAGCAAATGGAGTTCGTGATCTCATTCCACAATATTGTCTCGAAGGTTGAGACATTTAGTTAGCATCGATGCCACTTATCTGGTTCCATATCATTGAGTGACATTACCCAAATTGGGTGTTATACCAGTTTGGTCGGCAACAGTCAATCCCCATATCTTCAATTAATTTAGGGGCTTTACATACATTACAGTTATATGGAAAAACCACAACGAATTAGCTAAAAGAGCACTTGATATTTGTTGAATTTTGGAATTTATGGCAAAATTGTGTTGCTGAGGCACCCCCACTACTGCACTTATGGATCGCACATCAGATTACATGAGATGGTATTGGACAAGAACATGACCATAGATCTATCCTGTGAGCGGTGCGACTGGTTTCAGGGTAAAGTAAAACTATTGGTGGCTATTGTTATTGTTCTTTTCGTTGCTTATTATATAACATCTCATCATTTAATAATGCACTTATTTTTTGCCAGGCCGATATAGCTGAAGATCTTTATAGGCTAACCATTTGTAACCTGCCATAGATGGAGTATTGCGAGTTTCAAGAGAAGGTGAGTGAAGACCAAAAGAATATTTTACTAGTTATCAGGGAACAACATTTTACAATGGCTTCCCACCCCTTTCCACCGGCATTTGATTTGCCATAACCATAGATTCCAAAGAGTAAGTCAAGCAAGAGACGTGACTGTTATATGTCAACCCAGATATCTATTATTACAGAGGATGAGCCACATCATGTCGGCCCAAGTACAATGACAAGGGTTATGCCAGAAGGAGGTGCAATGCAACAATAAGAAATTGACACTGTTGATCAATCTTTTTCTATGCTGGCTAACCTTAAAGGCATAAGTCCGTTCTATTATGTTCCGCCACCACCATTGTCCCAGTTTAAGTCTCCTAATTTGTCGCAGTTTGAGTCTCCTGATTTGTTACAGTTTGAGTCATTTATGTCATTATTTGATGATCTAACTATGTTTAGTGCTAAGTATGGCAATCGCCTTTTTGAAATGGGGGGATCATCGCAACAAGGGTTTGTCATTCCATAACAACTGATTTAACTAGTTTCTTCCCCTATATTCTATTTAAATACTCCTCTAACTAATGTCGATAACAATCAACCAGAGGAAAGAACATGAAAACCCTATAGACCAAGGGCGACCATAACATGACAAGTGACGAGCACATTATGGCACTGTTTGCCATTGTTTCTGATATATATATATATATATATATAGTTGATGAAATTATTTCTTATATATTGAAAAAAGAGCATTGATACGCTGTATCAAATTTGTGTTACTTATATGTATAAGTTTCAAACTAAATGTAATGAACTTTAAGTATTTAATGTATATTTTAGTTTGTAAACACTTAAATGTAATGAACTCTAAGCAGTTTAGTAAAATTTTATTAGAAATTTTAAATTGTGAAAAAAAATTGAGGTAAAACAATTAAGGACCAACTAAAAAAGACACCTAAAAAATGTGGTGAAGTTCCTTCTTTTTTTTAAATCTAGGTGTATTATTCAAACTTTTTTTAACAAAAGTAGGAATTAAAACATGCTTTATGCAAATAATTTTGTTATTAAAAAATGAGAAAAATTATGATGCATAATTAGTTTTCATAGAACACTAAATAAGACAAAATAAAAACATTTAAAACAATCAAACCAAGATAAATATAATTAATATCATGAACAAACAATAAACTCTAAAAATAAATTAGCAACTTAATACATTGTATTAAATTCAAGCAAACGAAGATAGATAGACTAAATATAATAAAGAAACAACCAACAGTTGTCATACTTTGAGATAGCTGGCTACTTGTTAGGATAGGTAGAATGATTATGTTCAACTTGTTGACATAACTCATACTTGTTAGGCGGTCCTAGTTGCAACCAATCCATCTAATTCCAAATGTGAGATGAATGAGGTCCGCTTTTTTTTCGGATCATCGACAGATCAAAAATCAACTTTGCATTATCTATGGTAGGCCAATGCACCTTATCTCTAATAGGTCAAAATTCATAACTATATGCACAAAGTATTGCTTCTAATCGAAACACCTGATCCACAAATTACTGTGCATTAAGCCTAACATGAGCACAAGCTGCAATGAAATGTTGGCAAAGAAAGTGCTCGATTTGAAACTTGACATAGTTGCACTTACACTCAAGTAGGTTGAACTTGCAACACTAACCAAATTGTCGATTTTGTATGTCATACAGCTCCTGAACCTCAAATGTTGTGGCTCTTCCGTTGAACTGGCGCACAACAAAAGTAGGGTTAGCTTGTGTAACTATAGCCATCTTCTGCTTAATCTTGGGACAAAATACTTGTCTAACTGCTATCTGGGTATGTACCTATTGAGCCCGTTTGACGAAGTATCTATTTACCCTATATAGGGTTACCTTTGTATGGCTAATAATTGGTAAGCTTTTAACACTTTTAAAGACACTGTTCATTATTTCAGCTAAGTTTGTTGTTATGTAGCCATATCGATGACCTTCAACGTCGCATGCTCATGACTATTGCTCCTTTGGAATATTAGTTATCCAACTAGCAACTTTACTATGCAAAATTGCTATCTATTCATACCCAATGTTAATGAACTTTTCTTTCAACTAATTGGTCATGTGTGCTTTATAAAGTTTGCAAGCTACATGTTGAAGGTAGAATACATGACACCCATATGACGTTTGCCATCCAACTCGTGAATTAGAAACAATAATTAAAATTAATGGATGTCTATCTGACAACAAGCATATCCCCTTTCTGTCCTTTATTATGCATCTTCAAAAATTGAAAAGAAGCTATAACTAAGTTGACTATGTCTCTTCCTAAACTATGATGAATGTAAGGGGCACAACTTTCCGGTTACCATCTTGTGATATAGCCATAAGTAAGGTGCCTTTGCACTTCCCACATAAGAATATTCCATCAACTTAGACAATCAGTTTGAGATTAGCAAATGCACCAATACATGGCTTAAATGCTTAAAAAATGCGGTGAAACATTTCCTTAGATTGCTTATCGGAACTACTTTGTGAGCATTGCTTATTGCAAAAATGTACGACTAAGCTAGGCATGAAATATTGAACAACGACTGACCACCTTGGGAGTAAAGCATACGAGCTTTCCCAATTCCCAAAAGTAATAGCAAAGACACGACATTTTGCTTTCAGGCTTTCCTATACGACATGTTGTAGCCAAACATACTCTGCATCTTTTTCATGATTAAGAAAACTTTAACCTCAGGCTCCTCAGTGAGCATTGCCATGATACAGGATAAGATAACATTTGAATCCAACTTTTGATGATCTTGAGATAACAATGTAGAAAGACATGTATGCAGGCCTTTGTATTTGGTAATTTCCTAATATGTCCTATTTGCTTTTTTGCGAACCCTTATCCACCATCTACAACTATCCCCATAGTTAATACATTGATATTCTTCATTTTTTTAGATGAATAGTACACATAGAAAGTGTGGTGTACTCAGATAAAGTATAGTTACTACACGTCATAATTCTCTTATGTTTAATAATTCCAAAAGCCTAAGTCAGATAAAAGCCCACTCAAACAAATTTTCTGATTGATGCTTTTTATGCATCTTGCAGAAAGCATATAAAATACTTTAAAACTCTGCTTTTGCTTTGTCCTTTTGCTGAAAAGCTGAAAGCTATCCCTATATTGGGACTAGGCTTCTGCTTAGTTTCAGAGTCAACCCATTCCCTTTTATTATTTATCGAAAGCATACAAGATAACTTGTTTTTATAAAATCAAATCTGTCGAGTCTTCTCCTAGACATGTTGATCGAAAGATGAAATGGTGAAAGAAATTCTATGCTAATTGATTAAAGCATCTGTGGTTATCTGCCAAGCATGAACTTCAGCTACCTTTTGTCTATTCAAACTCTACTGTATTCCAACGGTTAAAAATGAAGAAAATAGATTAATGACTAGTTTTTCTATGTATAAATATGAGTAGCAGCTCTACTTGTAATGCACCAAAAAAGAAAAAGAGAATCTAATTCATCTTCTTAATATTTTCTATGTCTTTACTAAGTGCTGAATGTCTGATCTATTTAAAGAGTCTATCTGTGAGACTTGAGCTATTTTGCTGATTCCTGTAAAAGTCTTGAATAGTATAGCAACTGTGAGAAAGAAAAAGGCTAAGTATAAGCTGTTGAGTCTGTAAAAGTTTTAGGTAAGCTTAGAAACCTAGTATCCTTACTGTATACTCTGATTTAACTTAGTGGAAATCTCTTATGGTGTATCAAGCGGACTGGACGTAGGTCTTGAAAATTAAATCAGGATATATTAGGTATTTTTTTTCCTTCAACCCTTCTTTTATTCTGTTAGCCTCTGAATTAAAATCTTGTCGCTAAGGTCTCGGTTTGTCTCCTTGATCTTTACCTTTTTAGTTACATTTTAGAAGACCCTGTCGATAAGATCTTAGTCTATCTATAAGATTTTTAGTTTTTTAGTTTTGATTGAATTTGTTAGCTTTAACTGTGAAAGCACCTACTCACCTCCCCTTAGGTGCATTCTTCAATTGGTATCAAAGCATGTCTCACTAATTTTAGTACTTAACCGCCTAGAGAAAAGATCTTTTGTTTTGTAGAAGAATGAGTCAACAACCACTTAAAGGATCTTACTTTCTTCAAGAGTTCTCAATTGTCAGACCTCTATACTTCAATAGAAATCACTACACTCACTGGAAAGCAAGAATGAAAATCTACATTCAATCAACAGATTACCGAGTGTAGGAGATCATTGAAAAGGTTTTAAAATTCCCTTCAAAGAAAGATGAAAAAGGAGAGGTCATCAACAAACCCAGAGATGAATGGTCAAATGATGATATCAAGATAATAGAAAGTAATACTAGAGCAATCAACATTCTATACTATGCTTTGAGTGGACAGGAGTATGATAAAATTTCCAGTTGTGACACAGTATAAGAAATGTGGAAGAAGTTTGAAATGATGCACGAAGGGACATCGAAAGTCAAAGAAAGCAAGCTGAATATGCTGGTCTATGAATATGAACTATTTTAATGAAAGAGAACGAAAACATTAAAAAAAATGTTCAACAGATTTGCCAAAATTGTAGGAGATTTGAAGGCTCTTAAGAAAACATACTCGAATATAGAGAAAAATTTAAAAGTCCTAAGATGCCTTCCTCCCATATGGCAATCAAAAGTAGATAACCTAGAAAGTCAGAATATTGCTATAATGCCTTCTGATGAATTACGTGGCCATCTCATTGCCTATGAAAGAAATCATCTAAAAAGGCATGAGTTGGAGCAAAAATGAAAAGCTCTTACCTTGTAAGTTATGGCAAAAAAAGAACAAATTATGGAAGAAGAAGGAGAAATTGATGCACAATATATAGCATTCTTCTTAAAAAAATTAAAGAATTATGCTAAGAGAAAAAGATTGATAGAAAAACTCAAAGGTGCCCCCTCATTGTAAGACACAAAGAAGCTACCAAAAATATGATTACCTGCTATGAATGTGGCAGAAATGGTCATATTAGATCAGAATGCCCATTTATAAAAAGAAAATCAGCTAAACTACACGTCAGAAGAAAGGCTATATCTGCTTGGAACGATGACGAAGAAGAAGAAGGAGCTGAGATAGAGCAAGAACTTGTAAACATGTGTTTCATGGCTACTAAAAAAACTGAGGTAATACCAAAAACAGAAGTTTTTAACTTACAAAATGATTTTAATGATCTTCTAATAGATTTTAAAAAATTATTTGCAAGATATGAGAACCTTATTCAAATCAACTCTAACTTAGAAGAAAACTCAAGTAACTTAGAAGCAAAATTAGCTACTGCTGTAAGAGAAATAGATAGGTAAAATCCTTAGAAAAGGATTTAGCTAATTTTGTAAAAAGAGAAGAAAATCTAAAACTACTGTTAGGACAGCAGAAGTACATGTTTGATAGGACAGGCTTAGACTATGATAAAAGAAATAGTGTTAAACTATATAAGAATTTCTTTGTTAAAGAAAGTAACAGTTTGCAATCCACCATCACATGCCTTCACTATAATAAATTCGGTCATACTTGTCATAAGTAAAAACAAATTTGGAAGTTTCGTTTGGGTTCCTAAGAGTATTGACTCTACAAAAGAAATTCACACTAACCATAAGGGACCCAAGAAGACTTGGGTACCTAAGAAAAATTGATTTAACATGCAGATATGTCTTCAAGGAAAAATATCAAGAAATGACTGGTTCCTAGACAGTGGCTGTTCAAGCCACATGACAGGGGATCGTTCTAAATTCCTATCATTTACTCACAAAGACGGAGGTTTTGTTACCTTTAGAGATAGAGGTAAAGGCAAAATTATAGATTTTGAAAAAATAAGTCTAAATAAAAACTGTTGCATTGATAATGTATGTCTTGTTATAGGTCTTAAACATAATCTTCTTAGTATTAGCCAACTTTGTGACAAAGGTTATAAAGTTGAATTTAAATCATTACATTGCATCGTGTCTGATAATGATAACAAAGCCCTGTGTGTTAGTTAAAGGTTTGAAAACATTTATGTTCTTACTTTTGAAGATGCTATCTCCAAGAATATAACTTGTCTTTCCTCCATTTGTAATGATCCTTGGACTTGGCATAAGAAACTTGGACACACAAGCATGCACGTGATTTCTAAACTTTCAAAACTTGATCTTGTGAGAAGACTTCCTAAACTAGACTTTCAGAAAAATCATGTATACGATGCATGCCAATTAGGCAAACAAACTAAATCTTCTTTCAAAACTAAGGAATTTGTTTCCACGTCAAGACCACTTCAATTATTGCACATGGATCTCTTTGGCATTACACAAACTCAAAGCTTTGGAGGTAAAGTTATACATTTGTTATTATTGATGATTACTCTAAATTTACATGGATTTTATTTTTAGCTTATAAGGATGAAGCTTTTAAGAGTTTTGAGGTCTTTTGTAAAAAGGTTCAAAGAGAGAAAGTATATTTAATCTCTAGTATTAAAAGTGATTATGGTGGAGAATTTGAGAATAAACTTTTTGAAAATTTTTGCAATAAACATGATTTTGCTCATAATTTCTCTACTCTAAGAACTCCACAACAAAATGGAATTGTTGAAAGAAAAAATCGCACTTTATAAAATAGTGATTGTCCCAGTCCAGATTGTAATAGCCAGAGCCTTGAGGACTGAGAAAATCTGATTGGGCTTGGCCCATTTTTTTTGGGTTAAGGCTTCCAATGAGATATTATAACGTGCGAAAAATGTCACTTGATGATAAAAAATTCTTGAATTTGGATCTATTCATTTTTTTCTGTCAATATAATATTATTATATTAAAAAGAAATAGATTAAGAGATGTAAACCTTATATAATTCTGATACTTAGAAGAGAGAGAGTGGAAAGATACAAGACTTACGCCCCATAATATATCTCTTTCTAATATAATAGTATTGCGTTAGTGTCAAAAAAATAAATAGACTCAAATTCTTATTTAGCCTCAGGAAAATAAACTTGTTACAGTGAAACTAAAGCTCAAGCCAACAATTCAATGATTTTTTTAAAAAGCATTTTAGAAATAAAATTTTAAAATATAAAAGTAATGTATAGGAGTGTGTTCTTATAACACCTAAGGAAAGAATTTAGATTGAAGCAAAACCCAAAAACGCTTTGACTGGAAATACCGAAAGGGGGAGAAAGAAAGTTCAAGCTGGCTGCCAAAGTCATCGAATTATGAAGTAGTAGTAAAAGGCCGTGGCAATTTGTAAAAGGTATTTAGTTTAATTATGCATTTTAAGTAGTGAGACACCCCTAACTGTAATAGTTGAAAAAAAAAACAAAAGAAAAAAATTGTATTTGAAGGATCAAAGTTTTGTAAAATTTATAATAAAAGATATTAAAAATTAAAATATCATTAAGGACCAAAATTATTACCATTTACTATTCAATTTAGGAAAGTTACCATTAAATTTTAGAAAAGTTACTATTAAAATTATTTAAATTATAACTTTCCTAAAACATAATAGCAATTTTCATAAATTTAATAGTAAGCTTTTAAAATTTAATAGTAATTTTTATTTTTAAAAATAATTTTAATTTTAAAGATCTTTTATTATAAATTTTATAAAATTTGGATTCTTGAATATAATTTTTAAAAAATGTTCAAGCTACCATAGTCATTGTATGTAATTTAGTGGTTAAAGGTTGTGGTAATTTGTAAGAGGCATTTAGTTCAATTCTGCGTTTTATTATGCACCCAAAAAAGTTCACGCTGCCAGAATAAATATTAAATTAAATTGATACTTAGGTAAATGAGTTTTGCACATTTTTAATAGATTAAGTGATTATTATTAAATGAAAAGTAAATCATAGCCCGTTGGATTGGTTGCAAGAAAGGTAATTTATTTTTATTAATTATATATAATATCTATTGTATTTTTATAATTATTATTTAATAATGTTTTATTAATTATTATTATTTTTTATAGTAGAAACGTAGGAATTGTTTTTATCTTTAAAATTACTTTTTTTTATTCTCTCTTCTAAAGACAAATTTAAGTTACTAAAAGGACAAAATATATTCATGTATATAAAAATTTTAAGGTAAAAAAAATATACGTATAACATGCCTTTTGTATAATATATATATCACTCAAAAATAATTTCTTTTAATAGTTTTATAACATGAGAATGGGGTTTGAATAACAAGTGATATGTTATAATAAGCTTAACTTAAGCTTAAACTTAAGAAAATGAAAATAAATGAAATTTAAAACCCCATCATAACTTACCTCTCATATTCTCTCCCTTTCTTCATATTCAGGATCATATGATTTAAGCCACTTTCTTCATACCAAATACCCGAGCCATCCTCACTTTCTCATATAATCAAATTCCATCAGATTGAACAGACAGATTAAATTGCATTTTGTCTTGCTATTTGATGCTTGGATGTCTCCTAATATATTTCCTTTGATCAGATTACCGAGTTTCTTGCAGTCTAGGGACAGTATCCATATATTTCGAGGTCAAAGTATAGCACATGGGTGGGGTTTCAGCAATCATCACTGCTTTTAGCCCTTTCTTTTCCGTTGGAAAAACAAATATTTGCAGGAGGTTTTTTTCACTGTTAAAAATTTTATTCTTATAATTATATTTTTTATTTTTTATTAAAATTTTAATTTCTATAAAAAAAATTAAAAGAGCATTAAAATGACTTATTCTATACGATGCAATAAAAATTCCTTGTTGCAAGGCATCTAACACATCAAAGAATAAGTCAATAATTGACCAAAGACATTATTATTGATTCAAAATAAATTATATATATATATATATATATACACGGTGGTGGTGTTTTTTTTTTTTGGCCCAAATATATATTGTGATGTTGATAAACTTGTTAGTTGGTATATCTTATCATTCACATTATCTTTTTATATTTATTATTATTATTTTCTCTCATAAAATTTAAATTGTTTAAACTAAAAGTTAGACGGTCTAAATTTATTTTTTTTTTAATTTTTGAAAGTTAAGTATTTTTTAAATTTATAATTTAAAATTTACTTCTATTTTAAGTTATATTTTTTTTTAAAATAAATTTTTCTTAAATCTTAAAGAAAATAAATCTGAATTATCTTAATTAATTTCAACAATCTAAATTTAACAATAAAAAGAGCAATAAAGATAATATGGAAGAGCATCCAAATCTTACAGTGTAGCATAGAGCTGACATTTTCACCTAATGCCATCGAAATTGGTAAGAACGCAGAATATTAAAGTGTACATTGAGGCCATCACAAATGTACGTTTATGATTGGAATTTTGGAAGTAGCCCTAGGCCTACTCATAGCATTTATAAAATAATTTATGTAGACATTAGGGTTGTTTCACTTCAAAATTAGACAATAGGTTTGCACCATCTCAAAATGGGTCCATTTCTAGAGAGGATCAAGTCTCATAATTTTATGCCAAAATACAGTATCCATGCCACCTCCGTCCTTCTTTTCTGGCATTGCGTAGCCAGAAATCCACGGTAATCCGTTTTCTTCCTCTCATTTTCCTTGCTTTGGTCGCAAATCTTTTGTGTGTTTGTAAAGGTGGGATTTTTTTTCCATCCTTATTCATCTTCTTCCCTTCATTCATCTTTTTTTCCTCATGCTTTCATAATGCCTAGACTAGCTTTTCCTTCCCCCATATTTGGCCATGGGAAAGACGTGCAGGGCAATGGAAGCAGCTTCCTTCTAGTCCAGAGCTCCTCCAATCCATCCAATCAACTTCTCCCACTTTTTTTTCTTTTTAAAAAAGCAAAAACAAAATAATATAAAAAGTGAGTACAATTGACTACATCAACTGAACAAAGCGAGACAATAGAAAAGAAGCCATAGGCTAGGGCTATGGGGTATGAGGACCAGGAGAGAAAGTTGGGTGGGAGACAAGTGTTTTGTGTGTATGTAAAATATTTTTTAATTATATAAAATAAATAAATTATATTATATTATTTAAAATTATATTTAAAAATATTTAATTTTAATATAAAACATTAAAATATAATTAATATTAATAAATTTAATAAAATAATTAACAACCCACCTCTATGTTTTAGGGGGATACGAATGTTGCATGTTGTTATATTTGTGAGGAAGTAATTGAAAAATAAAATCATGCATTTGATTGAAAGTGGCAATCATAAACAGTTCAACTTCATTTTTTTTCCTACTTAAAATATCATATATTTATGAGTATTCATTAAAATTGTCATTACATAAAATTGAAAGAAATTTTACTTATTAAATAAAACTCTGGCAAATTTCATTTCAAAATTATACATTTTTTATTTTTCTTAATTTTTAAATGATTGAAAGGAATTATTTACGAAATGTGAGGAGTTTAAGTGGTTTTCCAGATCAAATTATATATAATATTCTCCCTCTTTTCATTAAAAAAAAGATATAATACTTTCGTAAAACCTTCTCCTGGACTAACATAGAGACTAAGTGTATGTCTGGCAGCACATTGGAAAATCACGTTTATGTGAAAGTTTTCTTTTCTTGTTTTATATTAAACGCGATTTGAGAGAGATGCAACATGTATCCAAACACACTATAAGATGGCATGGAGTCAAAAAGCCAACAAAAGAAATATCCATTTGGTTGAGTAATGTAAATAAGATGTAAATGTAAAAAATGAATAAATAGAAATTGGCAGAATAAGAAGTAATTTTTATATTATTATTTTTAAAAATATGATTTAATAATCAAAGTAATAATTTAATAGATAGATTAGTAATTATAAGAGATATAATAAATGAATATTATATAAATTATATAAAAAAATATGTTCGCATGATAAACCAAATGGACTAAAAGAATCTTTGAGCTATGCGCACCTCTACATTTATACATTAGTGATTGACTCGAGTTTGGGAGTTCTTGGAGGCTTGGAGTGCTGATGGGTGAACATCTGATCAAGAATTAATATATTAATATGTATATAATATAAGTGTCTTCCATATCTAAAATACGAACACAATTCTTATTTAACTTATCCGTGCTTCATAACTTCCTAGCCATTTGTGCGCTGCACAAGTTGATGACTAAGAACTTGGAACTTTCCTACAAGCTTCTTGGTCCAAGTTAGCGCAACCCTAAATTGCATGTTTGGTTTCGCGGTAAGAGATAAAAAAATCATGTTTGTAATCTCCATTTGCATAAAAATTCTGCTTTGTTGCTTCGGGAAAATATGATTTTTGAGCTCTGCAATGAGTTTCCAAACACAGTGCTAATCATTTGGGAAACGGACTTCTCTACAGCCACCTATGTGAAAATACTCAAAATTGTCAAAACACGCGAAATTGGAAAGGAAATTCTAAAGGTCATATTCATTGTGGTCCATAGTACACATGCTATTAAACAATTGAATGATAGAGTCCAGTAAAAATGAAAGGTTGAGAGAACGGTGAACGTAAATTTTTCTTTTTTTTTTTTTTTGGGCAAAAACGTAAATTACCTTTCCACATCATGCAAATGGAATTTGGATCCACCCATGCATCCAGCTCTTTTCAGGAATTAAAATTTTTAATTATAAAGATAAAAACTACGATTATAAAGATACAAATTTCAGTTGTGAAAAAATTATATTTAAAATTTAAATTATATAATTAAAAATATTAAACTCATAATTATAATTTTTATCTTTACAATTAAACTTTAAACCTTGAAAAAACAAGAAAGCCTAAAAGGACCGAGTGGGATCCATGCAAATGATACAACGCGTCTTTACTGTGAAGGCGACTAACTGTGTGTTTGAAAACTTGTTTGAAAATCACGTTTATGTATAAAAAAGAATTGTTGCTTCTTTGAAAACGTGATTTTGGCTTCGCAGAAACAAACACACCATAAGCGTGGAGAAATGACAACCCGCTGAATTGAAAGATGCTAGAATGCCTTGTGTGGTCCTTCTTTTGTCTCCTAGCCTGAGAAGTTATTTTTAGCAATTTATAACCGTTATGACAAATTTTAAGCCGTTTGATTGTGTTTGGATTGCATTTGATGAAGAAAAAAAATTTATAAAGAGTAAGGATAAAAATTTTAGGTATAAAAAAAATTAGCTATGTGAATAAAAAAATTTAACTTAAAAAATATTATTTTAAAGATTTTAATTATTAAAAAATTTATTGTAAAAAAAATTAATTTTAAGATTATTTAAAGATTTAAAGGGCTAAAAATTTATTCTCACAATTAAAATATTTGGATCTCAGAATTAATTTTTTTTTGTAACTAAAATTTTATTTTTATAATAAATTTTTTTATTTCTCTAATTTTTTTTCACTAAATACCACGCAAATATAATCAGACGGGCCAAACTTTACTGAATCGATCAGTCGGCTGAAAATTGCTGGAAAGGACATCCGGTGCCGTGGAATGGAGACAATGTGTTTCCTATTTAATCCTCTTCCTCAGGAGTATATGCATTACATTTTCTCTCTTTTTTATACTGCACCAAAAGAAAAGATCATAGGGTACTCTAGTGATACACAGTTTTCGGTCTAGAATGGAGAAGATCTGTAGTTTTGGAAGACGCTTATTCGACTGGCTCCGCAATGGTTTCGTCCCCTCCAAGACTGTCTTCTTCATCTGGGGTAAGATTAATTTCTATCTGTTGATATCAACAAGTTATTGTATAAACTCGTCCTTTTAAGACCTCAAATTTTCTCACCGTTTGATTAATTTAAATTTGTACAAACCAATAATTTTTTTAAATAAATTTTGAAGCACGCGATTATCACCTTCTTCTTCCTTTAATGATATTTATTATACATATTGGCAAAAAAAAATGATATTTATTATTCAGGTTTAATTGCAAGCCACGCCGTTGTAGAATACGGAGTGGTGAACGTTTTGATGGACTTCCTGAGATGGAAAAAATACGGTCTACGGGAAGCTGCTGTGATTGTGAATTTGGTAGATGGCGTATCAGCTATATTAAAAGTTGCAGTTACACACGTCTCAGAAGCTTACACAGGTTGCCTCAGGGTCATTATCTTCTGCACCGCAGCTTATGTTATGGTAAGCTATCATAACTTCGCGAGTTATAAGATTCTCAAATTAAGGGCATTCTATGGAAAGCTGCAAGTTCATGAAAGATTGAGGTGGAAGGATGTTCTTTGTTGAAAAGTTAGGTGACAAAAAAATTGAAAATATATATAAGATTTATTTTTTATTTTCACTTGTTTTTCTACTTTACAAAAATTTTATAATAAAAAACTCTTAGCATCCAGACTCAAGATTAAGCTTTTCATTCTCAAATTAACAAGATTCTGGTGAGTCTTGGCTGAAATGCTTAAATTTTCAGTTTTTTTTTAATCACTGATATATACCATAGAGATGATATAGATTGGCAAATTTTGTTAAGAGAAAGATAGGTTGAAAAATTATTTTACCGATTGACATACAAGAGTAACAAAATTCATAAAGTTTCAACATCTATAATTCATTCGTGAATTCAAAGTTATAGTTATTTTAATTTGCTCTCTAAAAAGTTTAACTTCTCATTTGAATCTTTTTTTTTTTTTTTATCCTTTGTGTTAAGATCAATCTATATATATATAGTTGTTAATTGCTTACTTAGTCCTGAAATTCAATAGTAAATAATTATAAGTAATTATAAAATCAAATTATTTTTGAGTTTTTTGAGTTCTGTCTTATGCTTTGTTTTATGATTTAGAGAATCACGATCACATAAGTTTTATTTCATGATTAAGTAGGTGATGGCTCCCACCAAAATCGGAGAGCCCCACAGAAAAGGAAAAAAAAAATTCATCACATTTAGCTAAAGTCTGAGAACAGTGTCACTAAAATTTTACTTATAAATATATATATATATATATATAATGATTGATTATTTATTTTTATTAACTATTTGTAAAAGCTGTATCGAAATAAAAAATGAATTTTTAGAGGATTTTTAGACATAAATATACCCAAAAAAAATAAAAGAAAAAAGTATATAACCTTCAAAACATATTCCGAGAATATATAAATATTTTTTTTTATAATGCAGAGCCACAAGCTCTATGTTTAATTTTTTTTTATTACAGGCTTTGCGTCCCAATTTTTTTTAAAAAAAATGTAAAACTGATCCTTGACGGATTAATTTGACTGTCCCGTTAGAGGTCATTTGACTGACCCGTGGGGTTAGTTAAACTGACTCACATGTTGATTCAGTATTTAGAATAAAAAATATATAAAAATTAATAATTTAATTTATTTATTTAAAATTTATAAAATAATAAAAAGTAAGAATTATAAAAAATTATAAATTTATTGTAATAAAATTTTTTAATTTATGTATTATTTAAATTTATATTAATTTTTTCTTGTATTTTAAAAAAAGTAATATTTGGAAATCTCTATATAATTTTATTAATTTTGTAATTGTTAAAAATTTTATATTTTAAGAAAATTTAATTAATTTCATTGAAATTTATAAAAGGTGAAATTTAAATAATCATTAAAAAAAGTAAACAAGAAATTAAATAAATTAGTAAAAGTATTTCTAAAATTAGATTTATATGGAATTTTTTTGATTGGGGAAAAATATTAATTTATATATTGAAAAATATAATGACCTAATTTGTATATATAATTTGTTTAATTTTATAATTATAAGAAATTTATGTTTTGAAGAATAGGAATGAATTTTGTTTAAATTTTGAAAAATTAAAAAATAAATAATAATTTAAAAAATTCAGATTATATTTTAAGAAAATTTAATTAATTTTATTGAAATTTGTAAAAGGTGAAGTTTAAATAATCATTAAAAAAAGTAAACAAGAATTTAAATAAGTTAGTAAAAGTATTTCTAAAATTACGTTTATATGAAATTTTTTTTAATTGGGGAAAAAATATTAATTTATATATTGAAAAATATGATGACCTAATTTATATATATATAATTTATTTTATTTTATAAGTATAAGAAATTTATGTTTTAAAGAATAAGAATTAATTTTGTTTAAATTTTAAAAAATTAAAATATAAATAATAATTTAAAAAAAAATTCAGATAAGAATTCTTAAACATATAGTAAAAGTATTTGTAAAATCATAATATAATTCATTTATTGTTTAAATTTTCATAAATTTTTTTTGCTTATAAAAAAATGTTTCCTATTTATAGTTTGAAGAACATAACGTCTTAATTTGTTTATATTATTTTGAGAAATATTAATTAATTTTATTTAAATTTTAAGGTAAATAGTTAAAAATAATTAATTTAAAAAAGTTTAAAAAATAAAAAAATTAGTAAAATAATTTGTAAAACAAAATAGTTATTTATATGTTTATTGTTTAAATTTGTATAAAATTAGTTCAACTGTGAAGGAAAAATTTTTAATTTGAAATTAGTTGTAATTGTAAAATATTTATGTTCTGAGAAATATTAATCAAATTATTTTTGTACATTTAGAGATATATTTTTTTTGTTAATGTATGAGAAGAAATTTTTGTAAATGAAATATAATAATTTTAAAAATATGACGCTTGGGAATTAAAAAATAATGTTGTAATGTATATATAATTATTATATAGATGTGTATATAATTGTATTAATTAATTTTTTGATAAGTTAATGTTGTTGAAGAAGGGAATAAAGTTTTTTTTAAATATATTTAAAGCTATCATTAAATAATACAAATGAATATTAAATTTAAAAAACAGCGATAATAGTTATCAGCCGTAATGACTGCCTGTCCCACATCAAGACTTTATTCTCATTCGCTGTGGCCGGCGTTGTTGTGGCTATTCTTCCTCTTCGTCCTCCTTGGTTCGCTTCCTACATATTTTGGATATTTGAATTGTCCTCTAATGTGTACGGAAAATACTAAATTAGATTAAGTAATCGTGGGTATTGGTACATCAACTCAGATACATACTGTCTTAACTGAAGTTATAATTTTTCTCCAACTATAGCTTTCAACTGCTCGAGATTAATATAAGGGTTAACTCTTAATAATTTCGACTTATCACAAACAAATATTATTCTTTCGTTGGTGTTAAAAATTCTTTCATTTGAATGAATGCATATGATTTTCTTCCTTCTACTCATTGTCAATCTTTACTCAATGCCTTTGTGTAAATAATTATTAAACATAATATATTAAAATGATCAAAGATAAAAGATACCAAAGCTATTACAAAGAACTTTAAACAAACAAAAATTTTTGTGTAGAATAGAAGCTCTTAAGAATCTGTACAAATAGAAAAAAAATTATTAGCATTTTCTACAAAAAAATGAAAATATATGAGAAGAAAATAAAAAATAAAAAATATAATATAAAAATAACCTCAAATTTAAAGAACGCAACGCTTGAGAACTTGTTAAAAATTTCAAAAAATAAATAATTAAATTTCTTAGAAGAAAAAATATGAGTATTTGTTAAACACATAAGAAACAAAATTTTTTTGAAAATAAAATGCAAACCTTAAAATGTTGATGAAGAAGAAGAGTAAATTTACTGAAGAGATAAAAACATTCAAGAAATTTGAAGGGAAAGAAGAATGAGTTGCGAGGAGATGAAGAAGAAGGCAACAAAATGAAACACACTAAAAATGAGGCATGAGAAGGAATGGAGTATATAAGCAAATGACCAAAAAAATTAAATTTTTATTGACCCCCCTTTTAGGGGTCAGTTTTGTTTAAATTTTTTAAAAAAAAAAAATTTAATTGGGACGAAGAGCTATTATTATTTTTTAAATTAGTTATATATTTTGAGAATATATTTTGAAAGTTATATATTTCTTTCTTTTGTTTTTTTTTTTTGTATATTTACGTTAAAAAGTCATTTTAAGAGATTGGATTAAAATAAATTATATTTTTTATTGTAGGGGCTGATGCTACTATGGGTTTGCGCCTTAACTACAGCAGCAGGTACGCTCATTTTGGCCCTAGTGCTTATTGCCTTAGGCCAACCCGGAAAAGATCTAATAGGATCTTTTTTTGAGAATCAATTGAGTGAAAAAGTGAAAGAAACATGTGCCCGAGAAAAAAAAAAAAAGGAAGGAGAAGAGAAGGAATCATTAGAAGAAAAAGAGAGATCAAATGAAAATCATCCTACAACTAAATTTCGGAGGACTACTGCTTTCGTTTTTCGCACTAGAACTGAAGAAAGGGAAGGAGAAGAGAAGGAATCATTAGAAGAAAAAGAGAGATCAAATGAAAATCATCCTACAACTAAATTTCGGAGGACTACTGCTTTCGTTTTTCGCAGCAGAAGTAAAAAAAAGGAAGGAGAAGAGAAGGAATCATTAGAAGGAAAAGAAAGATCAAATGAAAATCATCCTACAACTAAATTTCGGAGGACTACTGCTTTCGTTTTTCGCACTAGAAGTAAAAAAAAGGAAGGAGAAGACAAGGAATCATTAGAAGAAAAAGAAAGATCAAATGAAAATCACACTGGAACTAAATATCATGAAGGAGAAGACAAGGAATCATTCGAAGGAAAAGAAAGATCAAATGAAAATCGCACTGGAAATACTAATCTTTGGTGGACTACTGCTTCCATTTTTGGCTCTGTAGCTGTCCTTCCCTTGGGCAGTACTTCTTGGTTGGAAACTTTTAGAATTTCATTTTTCGTTATGGGAGCTATGTATATATTATTCGTTACTGGGATCATCTGCTATTACCCTGAAAAAAGACCCACAGAAAGCCCTCTTACTACCATTTACATGGTCTTCAAGGCGGCTATTAAGAAACGTAGTTTGCCATACCCATGTTCAGAAGATGGTGATTACTCCAACAATAAAAATCAAGGTCCAGATGATTCAAAAGATCGTTTTTATTGGAGTAAAAATGGTGAGGTTCACTTGGAGCCTCGTGATCCGTCATTTTGGTTGTTCTTGGACAAGGCCGCTGTAATTAGGAACAATTCTGATGCTGAAAGGGAAGAGAGAAATGGGGAGGTTTGTACGGTTGAGCAAGTGAGGCACGTGAAGAGCCTTTATCCTTTTGTACTCTTGGGTTTCACCTTCCTCGCATACAGTTTGGTTTCAGCTTCTGGGAATACTTACTTTATTGAGCAAGGAAGCAACTTGGATCCTCGCGTTGGTAATTTCAATGTTCCTTCCGAGGCTTTCTTTGTACTCCAATCCTTGATTGCTGTTGTGGTTAGAAAAATCCAATCAAGAAAAAAGGTGGACCCAATTTGGAGTATCGGCATCGGGATGTTTTGTTCGGTACCTTGCTGTGTCGCGGCTTGGCAAGTGGAATATCATAGGCTCTCTCTGATTATAAGAGAGAGAGTTCTTGAAAGTGAAGAACCAGATGAGGTTACTATTCCCTTAAGCATCATGGTTTTAACTCCACAGTATGTCCTCCTAGGGCTAATGGAAGGATTTGCAGAAGATGGGTTAAAGACATTCGTGTCTGATCAGGTGCCTGAATCAATGAGGAAATTTGTGGATCCATGCATTGAAATGTTGTTGGGGATTGGAAAATTTTCCAGCATACTATGTGCGTTAATTTTTCACAGTTGGTTCGGGGAATCCATAAACACTAGTCACGTGGATAGGTATTTTCTCTTGCTGGCATCACTAAGCTTCGTGTTCTTTTGGATTTATGTATGCTATGCAAAGTGCAAGTTATCATTACCCCAATCTGAAGGACCGGAAACTAACGAGGAGACGGACCCTGATCCAATGATTGTATCTTCTGAAAATGACATTGTGTGAATACCTCGGTAGTATCTTGGCAATTATTAGGGATTAGATTCGTATATAATCTGTGATTTGTACATAATTGATTATTCTGTTTGATTATATCTTTATTAATGTGATATTTTTTCTTTTTGAAGTCTAGACACTCTATCCATATATATTGGAATGTCTTTGAAACTCAATGAGATACAAATCCTTCTGATGTTTTTTCATTCGTCTTCTTTCTTTCACTATTCTTAACATGATGATGAAGTATATCGCGAGAGAAAAATATAAGTAAATTTTTTTTTTCTTTAATTAATAAAAGAATGTGCCTATTTCTCTCATCTTAAGAGTATCACGTAGATGAGAGGATCCAACTCTTCAGGGGACAAACATTTGAAGATCTTCCAAAAGCTGTGAAGACGTAACGGTGGTCCCGCAAGAGCTCCCAAAAAAACTTAGAATAGTCTCCTAGATATTATGTGTATCTTTGTATGTTTTTTTCGTTATGATATGGAAAATTCCTTTCAACTTAATTTGATGAGCAGTAAATTAACAATTTAATTCTGGAGATTATAGATTCACTTAGTTTTAAACTTTGAATTTTCTATTGTACCTGTGTTAGCCTTCGAAAATATTTAACCCTTTACAAAATAATTGATCTTTTCGTCCAAAGGCTCATAGTTATTACCTAAATTTTGCTAACTATGTTGATTATAAAAGAATGAATTTCTCTTAAACAGCTAGTAACTTCAAATAAGGACAGGGAAATGATAAATACATATTAATTTTTTTTTATCTTGGTTTGTTTATATACGAGAAAATCATTTTAGAGTTTCATATACCCGTTGTAAAATGGTAAGTTTCACTTATTCAAACCTGAATAGGTCATGGAGAATTTAACTTATCAACTTAATCAATTAATGACAGTAAAATTTTTATTGTAGCCATCAGACAATTGAGGGAAGGACTAATTGGCAACTAGTTAAATATTTTCAAGGCACCACAAAAAAATTGACTTTTCATTACCCCTCTTGGATCGCTACAAAGCTACGGCTAAAGAACTAATGCTAAAACTTTTTAATAAAGAGGTTTTTTAAATTCTTTATTTAAAAATTATTTTATTATCTTGAAACAAATAACCATAAACAATTTTTTCAAACTTCTAATAATATAAATAATATCACAATCTAACATTCCAAAATATAAATTCAAATAAAAATAACAAATTTTAAATAAAATATCTAAATGACAAATATTATGTATGCATAGAAATAATTATAATATCCAACAAGAATTGTTCTAAATTGGACCACAACCAAATGTAGACCATAACCCTCTAGAGTTATTTAAACCCCAAGTCCTCCCCTACGACGCTATCTGCTCTGTACTCCAAGATAAGAATCTCAGAAGCATGTTGAGCGAATCTGCACCTTAAAGTGACTTTTGCAGCGTTGATCGTTTTCGTTGCGACAGGCCCAACCAAGGCCTTAGCACAGCGAACCAAACGGACGTTTCTTGGTTGGAGGTTGGAGCTCGTGGGGTTGTGACTATGTTTGTAATTTTATATTTCTTTATTGGAGGTTGTAATTTTTAAATTTATATAAGTAAAAAAGAAAGGTATTATAGAATGTAAGGAGATACATATCTGGAAATCCTCTTATTACACTTTCTTTTTAAAAAGATTAGACTTAAACAAGTCTTGCAAACTCAGTTTCACCATTAATGATACGTCGAATAACTTCTCTTATTGACAACGCCAAAGTTATGTTTGGTCAGTATTTTTTGTTTTTTAAATTTTTAGTCAATTTGGGTTTGACTGATATTTAAATTCAGATTCTTCAATCGTACAAGCCACTATAGCTACGTTATTATTGAATAAATTAATAACTCACTGGTCTAGCCGACATATTTGAATCTACCCAATTCTTGTAAAGAAAGTGCATTCTCTAATAGCATATAATGCTAATATCTTGAACATGCCAAGCATTACTCAGAATAAATGCATGAACTTGCACGTTAACATATCTCTTCTCTCAAACTAATAACAATTCATGATTTTTGTTTTTTTTCAAATAATCTGTTGTTTTATTTGCAAGTTCTCATGTCACAATTGGAGGTAATTCACTTCGGGTCCTTTACATTGTATTTGTAGGGACAAAAATTGAAGTGGAAAGCTATTAAATGACTTTTCGATGATATCAAAAAAGAAAAATGATAAAACTACATGAGTAGTGCAAATAGTTGAGAGGTGAGAACTTCAGTTAAAAAAATGGCAAATTCAATCATATTCTCTTATATTAAAAAAAAGATTAAAAGTCATTAAGTATGACCTAATAATAAGTGATGTCATGAGGAATTAATTAGTAAAAGACTATTGTTCCATTGTATAAATACGAAAAAATAGAAAAATAAAAACGTCAAGTAAGGAATATAATTTACTTGGGTTGTCTTTTATTTACACTATTCTCTATTTCTCTCTTTGTTACTCTCTGCTCTGAAGCTAAAATGGAAGCTTTTTGTTTTTGGGTTGACTTTACTGTTTTCTTTGGTTAACCTTTTTGTTTTCTGTCAAATTGATTCTTTTATCAACTACATGCTATAATATCTCATGGGAGACTTTCACCCAAAAATTCAAAAAAAAAATGGGCCAGGCCCAATCAAATTTTCTCAGTCCTCATAAAAAGATAAAAGCGAACACTGGGCCCTGGTATTTGGATTGGGACTATCACATATCGAACTTAACTGAGCCATCACTGGGCCATATATAGTCCCATGAAAATAAACTTGTTATAGTGAAACCAAAGCTCAAGCTACGATTCAATCAAGTTGATTTTTTTGAGAAAGATTCTAAAAATAAAATTTTAGATGTATAAGATTAATATGGAGGAGTGTATTTTTCAGAAACCTAAGAAAAGAATTTAAATTGGGACAAAATCCAAAAACTGGAAAAAAAAAAGGAGTTCAAGCTAGATATCAGTCATTGAATGTGATGCAGTAGTAAAAGGTCGCGGTAATTTGTAAAAGGTATTCAGTTCAATTTTGCATCTTATGTAGCGAGACACTCCTAATTGTAGTAGTTTAAAAAAGGAAAAAAAGGAAATAGTTCAAGCTACCAAAGTTATTCTATGTGATTTAGTTCTAAAAGGTTGTGGTAATTTTGAAGAGGTATTTAGTTCATTTCTGCAATTTATTATGAGCTCAACAAAGTTCACACTGCTAAAAAGAGAAAATTTAAATCAAACACCTAAATAAAATGAGTTTTACGCATATTAGTAAATCCAGCGCTTATTATTATTTCGAAATTAAGTTAAACTATTAGTCATTGCTCAATTTTATTTTTTTCCCATTCCATATATAAGATGTTATTGCAAAGCGCCATAGCACAGCCAACTTTTAATTTGTCAATAATAAGTTTTAAATCAATGTTGAAAAAAAAAGTTAGATTTAGCAGTACAACGTAATTTATATTACTAAGTGCAAAGAAAGAATGAACCAAACATTTGACCAAAGACATTATTGTTGATTCAAAATTAATGAATTCTCTAGTTGTATTGATCAGGTCACTAGTTGGTAAATTGCAGTGTAATAAGTGGTCCTAAACGGGATCTTCCATTCACTTAGGTTATTGCCTTTATATTTACTTATGTCGAATCCTTAGTTCTAATATTACTGTTGAAGTTCAGAAAAATATTAAATATGATAAAGATAATTTTTTTTTAGTTTAATTTTATTTAAGAAAAATTATATTTAAAGATTAAAAAATAAAAAAATTATTTTTAAAAACTTTTATTATTAGATTTTATGATTTATTATTAAATTAAATAATAATCATCTTAAAATAAGTGATAATAAATTTTTAAAAATAATTTTTTGTGAATCTTTTATTATAATTTTTTTTATTTAATATAAAATTTCATTCTTATTTTTACTCATTTAATTCAACTGCAAGAGCCAACATTTCCACGTAATGCCATTTAAATTGTCATGAACGCAGAATATTAAAGTGTGCATCGAAAACAACGCAAATATATGTTTAAGCTTGGAATTTTGGAAGTAGCCT
This sequence comes from Erythrophleum fordii, assembly GCA_032878935.1. Lineage (NCBI taxonomy): Eukaryota > Viridiplantae > Streptophyta > Magnoliopsida > Fabales > Fabaceae > Erythrophleum > Erythrophleum fordii. The sequence goes on along the minus strand of JAVQMF010000048.1, from coordinate 3,972,185 downwards.
AGGCGCCCACTCGTAGCATTTATAAAAGAATTGATGTAGATGATAGGGTTGCGTCACCTCAAAATGGGTCAAATCCCCCAAAGGGTCATGTCTCATAATTTTATGCCAAACACTGTTTGCATAATTCTTACATATGTTATTTTATTTTATTTGAAACTTTTTTGTATTTATTTTCGTTTAGGTAGTCGCCTGAATTGACCACGAAAGAAAGAGAGAATTGTTATGCATAATTATAAGTTTGTTGGGTGTACATATATATATATATATATATATATATATATATATATATATATATATATATATATATATATATATATATGTATGTAGTATTATGGTCTCCTTACTTGTGAATTTGTATATTTGTTTTGACTTAGAATTAAAGTTCGAGACATTTGGCGTAAGTATCAAGCATATCATGTTGCATCGAGCAAAAGAATCAGGTCAGCATGATAGGAAATTTCCCTTGTTTGAAAAAACAAATTACAGAAATTAATTTTTTTAACAATTTTTAGGTTTATTAGTTTATTTTTTTTGGTGGACTAAATATATAAGAAATAATCACATACATATAAAAATATGCAACCTAGTTATCAAAGAATTTAATTAATGTGTATTTAATTATTTTTATTCACTTAATTTATACAAATTAATAAACTTAAACATGCTTAAAAAAGTTTATTTGAATCACTTACATGTGTTAGAAATATTATCTATCCTTATTGATTTAGGTGTAATTCTACTTGGGAGTGTCCAGGAAATATATGCAAATTCTAAATTAGAGGATTTAATTTTAGGCAAAATTAAAAAATATCCCTGTAATACAAAAGGAAAAAAGAACCAACTAACTTGATAATTTTTAAAAAAAACTTTAATGGTCACTTTTACATTATAAGGGCATGCTTATTAGCTAAAATAAGTGATATTAATTAAGGGTTTTACTGCTTTTAACACATTTTTATGTTGTAAAATATCTAATAATGTGGTTTTGGAGCCAATCGAATAGTTGAATTCAGTGAATCGGCTCTCTCTCTCTCTCTCTCTCTCTCTCTCTCTCTCTCTCTCTCTCTCTCTCTATATATAATATATATATATATATATATATATATATATATAGTTGCCAATTTTTACAATTCAACGCCAAAATCAAAGACTAGTTAATAAAATGATGATGTGACAGCGCTTTTCTTTAATAATTATAATTTACCTGTTGTTTTCTAAGTTGAATAAAAAAATAGCAAGATTGTTATTTGGTACATATATGTAGTTTGAGATTACGAGTTATAGGTGCTGAAAACGGCACCAAAGAATGATTTTCATTTTGCATATGTGGCAATTTCGATGTGGGGGCTAACCAACCGAGCAAACAATATAATTTTGCATGTAAAAGAAGCTAGTCTAATTAATAAGAAATGATGTTATATTTTTATATTAATTTGATTTTAATTTTTTTAAGAAATATTTTGAAAATAAAATAGTAAATAAATTGAATTGATCTAAAAGAATAGCTTGTTAAAATCAGTAAAAAAAAAAGATATTTAGTATTAAAATACACTAAAAACACATCTTGTATATACATACTTACATACGTATAAACATATATATATAATTTAATTTATAACATGTGTACAAATTTTTTTCAAAAACTCAATCAAGTGATGCTGAAGTAAATTATGCATTTATCTATAAAAATTATATACTTATTAAATTGTTATTGAAAAACTAATATTACTTTGTTATATTTTAATTAAAAAACTAATAACAAAGATAAAAGAAGTTGAATCAAAATTTTTTTCTTTAATTTATTGGTTTCATTTTGCCAAACATCCAGCCATCCTCACATTATTAAGCTAGTTTCATGTGGAGACCATTAAAAAACAAAAAATGCCATCTCAAATTTTTACTTAAAAAATCCGAAACAGAGAATCTTTCGGATAAAACGTCTCCAGGTATGCGATATAAGAATTAAGGTTATTTAAATTTAGATATAGATAAGTTATACATGTATTTTTTGGTTAAATATTTTCTGACTATTCGTATTTAAGTAATTAACCTAAATTGGCATAAAAAAATTCCATACTATTTCCTTACCAAAAAAAAAAATGGAATAACATTTATACTATATTTTCACTGAATTAGATGGAAAAAAAGTAGCAATATCTGAATTATTTTTCACTCTAGCAGATGATATTTTACGAGCTTTACCCATATATCCAACTACCATATTACTTTATTTGGAAATGTAAAAGAAAAAAAATATAAGGAATAGAAACATGATTTCACCTTAAATTCTTTATAAATCTCTTGGAAATCAGAAAAAAAATTTTAAATGAAAATATAAGTGCACAAACTCAATGTATTTCCTAAATTGCACAAATGTCTTTTTCAAAATAATGATCTCAATGAACAATGAGAGTATGATTTTTAATATTCCTTCTTTTTATTTTATGTGATGAATTTAACGAAAAGGAGGAAATCAGTTTTCTTATTGTAAATTAGTAAATGCATGGCAACATGCATGAATTAATGGCCCCTGTATATATTATTTGCGTTGCACAGTTGGAATATAAATCTATAATGTATGGACCCGTATTATGTATATGATAATACTTTTTAATGCTTTGAGTTATGATAAGAGATATATAATATATATGATCATATCAATTCATGTTTTATTTTTTTTGTTTAATTGTTATTATTTTAAAAAATTTGTATAGCCCGCAATTTTATATTTTTAGCGAGATAGGATTGGTGCATGTTGTTACGTGTACGAGGAAGTAATTGAAATATAAAATCATGGGCATTTGATTGATGGTGATAATAAAACAGTTTAACCCTTTTTTTAAGAACAAATTATATAAAATTATCTTCATTTTTGTTAAAATTATATATATATATATTATTTTTAAAAATATATACAAAATTTTTTTTGAAAGAAAAAGTTATTCTACACTTTAATTCAATTTTAAAATTTTCAACTAAAATATCTTTAATTTAAAATTTTTTAGTTTAAAAATATATATTTTTAGGTTAATAGAAAATATTTGAGTTAAAAAATTTAAAATTAGACTAAATGTATATAAATTTTTTTTTACAGGAAATATGTATATATTTTAAAAATAAAAGAGAAATTAATGTAATATTAGCAAAATTCACTAGAAGTTTATATACTTTATTTTGTTTAATATATACTTAAGGTTTTAAATAAATGACTAAAAGAATTCAAAGTCATATATAATAATACAGATTAATCAATTGGTTCATAATAAATGTAGGGGAAGATTGGCATTAGCTATATATAAAATGACAGACATGCTCATTCTGAAAAAAAAAAAAAGGATGTTTGATCCGCATTAATAGGGCCACACTCTAACGCAACTTGAACCAATTAGAATTGAAAATCAAAGATCCAAAGAAAAAGCACACCATACTACAGTTTAGCGTTGACCTTGGGTGTCCAAGTTGCAGTGAATCTTTCCTTCACAGACAAATTAAAATCATAATTAATTAAAAGAAAAGTTTGGCGCACTAGGATCAACAAATAATAATAATAAATTACAAAGATCTTTTTAGATTTTATTGAAGTTATTAAATTTTTTATTATTTTTAAAATACATAGTTTAATCTAATTTTATTTTATTCTTATTAAAATGTCCTCCATAAAAAATATATATTTAAATTGATAAAAAATATTTTAATAAAAAATTTAAAGATAAACTAAAATATAATATACTTTTTTGTTTTAAGAAATATTTATATAATTTACTATAATAATAATAATAATAATAGTACTACTACTACTACAACAAAATGCTGATGTACCATAAAAGAATATCCTTCCGTTTGTATATTGAACTATGACTATGAGGATCAAAATGATACCTGGATATTGAAATTATAAAATTAATTATACTCAATAGTTTTAGAATATTATTAAATCATTTAAATTATGAGTGTAAAAAAAATTTAATGATAAATTATTTAAATAAGAATATCACAAAATAATTAAATAATAACACAACAAATCACAAAAATTTATTTACATATTTAAACAACATGAAAACAATTATATTAATTTTACGTCAAAATATATCTATAAATAAATTGTAATTTATCTTAATATTAATATCATCCATGTATATAGACTATTGAAAATTTTCAACCAAAAGATATTAATGAATTTTGAAAGAAAAAGTGGAAAAAGATAAGTAACAACTTTGAAATCATATGCATTATTATTATTAAAACATAAGCTTTAGAAGTAGCTAGATTAGTAAGGAATGGGGCATAGGTATAAGAATCGAACATTTGACATCAAATTCACATTAATCTTAAAGACCAAAAATGATGTTAGGTGAATCGTTAACTCGTTGATTTTATGATTATTAATCTTAGTAATGAAATGATTAATCTATCAAGAGCTCGCATTGGTGATTAACTTTTTTGTTAGAGAAATCAATAATCTTGAGTGGACTTCTATTGATCCGTCAATCAGCTTCGTTCTTACATTGATTCCTATTTAATTTCGTGGGTAGTTGATAAGTATGATAATTAATTGAGAGATTCGCAAGAAGGATTATAAAGTTGACAAATGCTGGACTTGAAGAAACCACAATTGTCAAGAAACTCGTGAGTAGAGAAAGCAATTTCTCATTTGCTTTTTCTTTCATTTGGCGATTCGAGTCACGGCCCATGCATGCATTGCATACACATGCATGCCCACACGGTAATGCACGTGCGAGGAATGAAAAAGCTTCTCCTACCAACAACTCAAAACGATGCTTTCTTTCAACCAAATTCCAACCAACTACTCATTAATTTTTACGGAATTATGGTTCAAAAATTTACACGGTTTATAAAACTTTTTAATTTAAATATTTTATTTCATATTAATTAAAAATTCATAATTATTGGAATATAAACTTAATTTTTATCAATTTTTGAAAAAAGTATTACTTTTAATATAAAATAAAACTCATGACCCACAATCAAGTTTAATTAGTATCTAATTAAAATAAAAAAAAATGATAAAACAAAAATTTAAAGGGGTTAGTAACAATTCAAGTTCAACAAAAGGAGAAGGCGCCACTAAAATTAGTGGATAAAATATAACTCAAAATCGAATTAATGATTCTCTTAATCATTATAATTAACAAAAAGGAAAAAAAAAAGATATATATTACCGGATTTCATGAACTTGAAAAGTGAAAGGGTTCCATGAGCGTCTAAATCATGTAGACATGAAGGATACTTATGGTTAATTTTACAAATGAAAGGCTCTCCAATAGATTTAAAAGTCTTAAAGAAAAACCATAAAGGTTTTGAAAATTTTGAGAAATTAATTAATACCATTATGGAATATCCAAATTTTAATAAACCAAACAATACATTAATAGGGAAAATACTTGAGAAAAAGGGGTTTTTAATTATATGAACGTAAGCAAGAGATAATAATGTACACGAATTATGCCCAAACAATAATCAATCATATCTCTTGAGGCCTGTCTTCTGCCTAAAACTCAATGAAATAATCAAAAACAGAAAAAAAAATAAAGAAAGAAATTATTAAATTTAGAAAAATAATAGAATAATTAGGAAAAATAATTAGAAAAGTAGGAAGGGACGTGGAGGTGGAGGAGGAACAAAGCCCGTGATTCCCGACGAAAGAACATATAATTTGATATTATCTTTTTGGGTTTGGGTCTGCATCACAGACAGCAAAGCATCACACTTCACACTTACAAACACATGCATCAATTCATTAGTAACCACCCTCCTCTGTTTTACTCCTGTCTTTTCATGCATTTCTGGCTCAACAATTAGGGCATTGTGCAAATTGAATTATTTGTGAATTACTTAAATTTAATTTAATCAAAGTTTAACTAAAAGTTTCATATATGCATAATATAAAAGTTCTTATTAATGTTCGATGGAATAATGGTTTCATTAATTTAATTAGTTAATATGTGCATACAAATATATATTATTTATAGTATTACTGATGAGTTGGTTGAGATGAGCTCATTTAACAATCATAATTTTTGACTTGATTAAAATTTGAGCTCAAATTTAGATTAGAACCATATTTTAAATGAAAATATTTGAGTAATATCTTATTCAATTTTTTCAATCCGGTTAGAGATTGACCATCAAATTATAAAATTTATAGTGTTGGTTTTAAGGAATTTATAAAACTAGAAATTAAATTTGTGATTGTGTATCTTACCATAACACATTACATGTTCATCTCTATTATCCTTCAAGTAAGACAATTTAACTCTAATATGTAGGGAGCAAATTCTTTATTTGAAAATAAGCAATGGACAGAGGTGTGCAATCTTGAACTAGTCTATGAATGCAAGACTATTAAACGGATAAAAGAGAACATATAGTTTAACTTGAGACAGCGCCGGAATTTTAGGGAGTGAGTTCTAATTATATTTTTGTTCAATTTTTATTCTGTAAAAATAACGTGACTGACTACTATTCGTAAACTTGTTGAATTCTTATCAAGAAAGAATCAAATTCATTTGTTATACTTTCTTGAAAATAGACTAATTTTTTTGTACTACATATATGCATGGTCCTACTAATAAACCTAAAATATTATCTGCTAATGACTGGTATCTTATATATACGAATTACTTTATTCTCACCCAAAAAAAAAAAATTTCTTATTCAAGTTGGAAACATGGAAGTTGGTGTCACATGATATAATTTATAAGTATATTCCTTGCATTCCATGACCCATGCATATTTAAAACATATTTTCATCATCAACAGATATGCTCACGATATCATCACCCAATTTCTCCTTCATTTACTTTTCTCCCAGAATCACACACATAAAAAGAGAGAGAAGGTGTTCTAAGTTATAACTTCTAAGTCAAGATCAATCTAGCTAGCTAGGATTTTGTAGCTTTAGCTTCGGGGTTATTGCCTAGATCAAGGTTTCTTTTGCCTGATGATATTTTCCAACGATGGAGGAGGAAGAACAAAATTAGAGAAAGTAGATCATCATATTAAGGTCTTCAATCCTTAATTATCCTTTCTTAGTGTTCTTTGTTTCTTTTTTCATTTTAGCTTTCACTGGGATTCAAACTTGGATCTTTCAGTCATAGAGACTAACAATTCGTGGTTTAATTCCACTGAAGATGGAATTCTAAGATAAGTATAGCAGAAATTAAGTTTCAGATTGTAAATTGAAGACCATGGAAGGAAGAAGCGAAGGCTCGGAGTGCTCTAAAACAAGCCCTTCTAATTATAATTGCAACGAATTAGAAGATGCGTGCGAGAGCAAGAGCGAGGCCAATGAAGAAGAAGAAGAAGGTGAGCAAAATATTAATAATAATGGAGGAAGCTCAAGCAATAGCACGGTGGAAGAGACTGAGAAGAAGCCATCAGTGAGGCCTTATGTGAGATCCAAGATGCCAAGGCTCCGATGGACTCCTGATCTTCATCTCCGCTTTGTTCATGCTGTTCAAAGGCTTGGAGGAGAAGAAAGTGAGTTCAAAATTAATTGTTCTTCAAGAATTTTTCGTTCATTTATTTATTAATTTCTATTTATGTATATTTATTGCTTTGAGTCTGTCTGTATATATTGTTCTCTTGATGGGTGTAGGAGCAACACCAAAGTTGGTTCTCCAATTAATGAACATCAAAGGCTTGAGTATTGCGCACGTTAAGAGTCATTTACAGGTAATTCAACTACATAAATTGCAAGTCTAGAAAGTCAGAACTTTTCTTCATGATTTAATTTTACTATGAAGCACTAATACTTTAAAAATGAAGTTATACGTATTGTACTTCAAATTGTATTTGAACTTTATATATGTGTTGAGTTTATGTCTTAGATGACTTAGTTTGGTGTATAATTTTCTCACCCTTCTATTTTATTTTGCCAGATGTACAGAAGCAAGAAGGTAGATGATCCAAGTCAAGGTACAAGATGATTTCCTCACTGTAATTATAATCCTATTATATAATAACTGATTAGGGTTTTCGATTAATACAAGTCTCTGATAAAATAACTTGATTTTATATGACAGTGTTGGCTGATCATAGGCATCTTGTAGAAAGTGGAGACAGAAATATTTACAATCTCAGCCAAATTCCCATGCTTCAAAGTTATAATCCATGCCAAAGTTCAACCTTCAGGTACATATAAATATCCCAAGCTTGATCTGCTTCAAATTCTCAGGAGGCATTTGGTATGTGAATATCTTAATTTTTTTAAATATTTAAAAACTTATTAATATAAAATTTGAGCATATATGAGATATATTAAAAAAAAAAGTAGCATTCTTGTGCTATTTATTACACATACAACACATAAATGATAATTTTTTCATGTTTCTTAAACTCAAAAATATTTTATAAATAGGTTTTTAAATGTTTTTGAAAAATTAAAATTCCCCCGAGGTTTTGAATTTCACCATTAAAGCAACTTTTTTTCCCTCCTTACAGATATGGATATGGGGATGCTTCCTTGGGTGTCTATGACAAAATGGTTCATAGATCATTCATGGGTCGGAGTCCGACAGATCATGAATCCGGATCTTCTGGGTTTCACAGCATTGTCCAGGTGGATACTTCAAATTTTCTGAAACAATCATCAACAAGTAAAATCTATGAACCAAAAGATGATCAAATTCTCTCATTTGGTGGCCATGAAACCATGTGCAATCGAACCAGATTGAACCAAAGTAATGATCTTAACCCATTGACCCATATAGAGCCAATAAGAGCACAAGAACAGCTTGTGCCTATTATGAGGGATCAAGAGCTAACAAAGACACTGAAAAGGAAGGCTTGTGATCATATGGATCATCATCTTGATTTGGATCTATCACTGAAGTTAAATTCGAGGGTTGATATTACTAAGAAGAATCATCAAGCAAATAATTTGGAGGAGAATGATGAAGTTGATAGCAATCTCTCACTCTCTTTGTACTCTCAAATTTCCTCCTCTTCCAATACTAATGTTAGAAGCAGGTTGAAGGAAGAAGAACATTGTAATAAGGAGGCAGCAAGGAGGGAAAGGGCTAGTACTCTGGATCTGACTATATGAATGAGACAAATTCTAAGTGAGATCTTGAGGTACTTGTCCAAAATAATGCATTAATTTTTACAACATTTTCTAATATTCGTGTGACAGCTAGTTTTTTTTTTTTTTCCTTCCTCGTCTGCTGTGTATGGAATGCAGTAGTGCCAGTTTTTCTGTCAAATACTGGTACTATAGATGCCATTTTATAAGAATCATAGACCTTGTCTCTCAACTCTAGCATTAGCTAGTTACTGTCGTAAAAATGCTTGTCTCTAGGATTTCTTTGAAGTATTTATTATTATTAGGTTATTCCATACAATTATGATACCTTAAATAACTTTTGTGTTAAGAGTCAACAATTTGATGTTGAATTATAAAAATTATCTAAGTTGAACAACTTAATAGCAAATATTTAAAAAAACCTTGTCTAAATCTTGTCTTTAAAAGAATGGTTTTAGCAAGGTTGGTCTAAACTGTGTGATCATTATTTACTAGTTAAGAATATATGGTTAATATGGTTTAATATTTTAATCTTTTACTTTTACAGTTCCATGAATGACCATCACAATTTGATTATCAAAATTCAATTGATATAAAAGTTTTAGTTTTAAGATCATTAGGGTCTTGTATTTAAGAATGTCCATCAATACTAGCTAGCTATTATTTCATCTGGAAAATAATGTAAATATCTGAATCTTTTGTTTGGATGATATAATGAAAAAGAAAAGACACGTGAAAGTGAAAGGAAATAAGAGGGAATTTAAAATGTACTAGTAACTAATAAATTTTAATTTTATCAGAGCTTGCTTGTAAAATATTGTTAATAATAATTATAGTTTTTTTTTTCATTTCATCATTTTCCTTATAAATGTTAAGTCTCTTTTGCTTCATCAAGGAAAGTTTTCAAAAAAGGAATTATCATTGATTAGTGTTATTTCCATTTTATGTTATTTCATTAAAACTGTTATGAATTTATCCCTTTCATTCCCCTCCACAGATTTAGGTTTGTGAATACTGAAATATATATTCACCATTATCATAGTATATAACAGTCACACTATGGATGCAGTCTTTAACCATTTTTTGGTTATATATATAGCAAATGGAAGAATTTAATCTACTTCTTGTAAATTATTCACACTCTAAACCTATAAACCCGCACCAGTTAACCTTACCACCATTGCCAGAAAACTGGTTAAAAAATAAATAGTTTCGGGCACAAATTTTGGTATTAACTGCTCAAGGTCACATGGTAGCAAGCTTAAATTAATATTGTAGATTGAAGATTTTTCAATTGTAAATTGTAATATAAAGTGGAGGGGGTGGGGGCAGCAGATAGCAAGGTATACATGATCAGTAGTATTTTGTTTGTTTGTGTAAATTAATGTGTGATCTGTCTCTAGCACTGTTCTTTGTTGTTTTCATGGTAAATGACAACCATAACAAAAGGCTAAACTTGGAATATATTTGATAAATAATAGGAAATGCTAAATAGTAATATGCTATTGTTGTTGTAAGCAGTACAAAAGAGCTCATTGATAATGCCATAACTAGCTAGCTATAGGCAATATGCGCAATATATATGAAAACTAACATTGGGTCCGATGAAGGACATATTGCAAACCCAAAGCATTTCTGTGTCTTAATTGCTCGTATATTTGACATCCAAAGTTAATAAAAGGACTAACATTTTTTATTTAATCCTTCAGAGATGGATTAATATTTTTAGTTGAAGTCATCTGTCATCACATCTTTAAGGAATTATGATATAGGACGGCCCAAACCCAAACCTATGTACTCATTTAATATACTTAGTATAAGTATTTATGAATTCTAGTGATCGTAAAATGTCTTTATAACAATATAACAATAACAGGCACAAACATTAAATAGAGGTATTTATTTTATGACAACTTTCAGCAACTTGCTTTCTATTTTTGTGCCTTTATGGGGTTTAATATTTTTGGCAATTGCAATGACTTCTTTATCTTTTCATGTCCAGAAAGACAAGATTTTTCATAGACGCGTAATAGTGATAAATCTCACTTTTTTTAGATCTAAAAGCAATTTGATGAATTACTTCTAAAGGTTTACATGGAATAGTGCTAGCTACTATTCTTACCAAAGTTGGCTTCTCTATATATCACGAAAAATATATAAAAGAATTATAAATAAAGACTCAAACTTAAAAATAATTATTTTAAAAGATCTATTATTACTAAGTATTATTAATTTTAGTTAAAATTAGTAATAATCTATCTTAAAATAATAATAACAGATTCTTTAAAATAATTATTTTTAAATTTAAGTCTTTATTTATAATTTTCCCAAAATATAATATATAAATGAATCTAAAAATTTGACTAACTAACATACTTGCAGATAATCGATCTCCCTTTTGAATTCGTATAACTTTTTAACCAAATTTCAAACGTTAATTAAGCGATATATAACACAAACACACTAAACACATCTTCAGTTATGGTTGGAGACCTCTCGGGAGATGAGAAAGAATGATGTCATTTTTGGTCCTGGCATTACTTGGTTGAAATAAAATTTCATCTCCTTCTGTAATATCATTAGCACTGAAATTGGAAGATTTACTAGCCAATATAAGATTATGCAGAGCTTTCTGGGGAAGATGATGCAGTTATATGCAAATTCTTCATGGTTGACAAGATGAGGTTGTGAGGCTCCTTTTATGGCTCTCGTTTGCCGTCTTCTTGAAGGAAACGGTATTGTTATGTTCTGCCATGTTCAATTTTGTGAATAGAGTCTCAAACTTCATGAATAGGAAATACACTTAAGTAAAATAGGTAACCATAAAAGTCACAAATTGTGGATTTAGTGGTAAGAAGACCAAATAATAATTCGTTGTTTTCTACATTAAAATTCTTCATCCTTTTAATTTTAAATAAATATTTTTATTAAAATTTGAATTGAAAAATGTCACAAGGTGAAGTCATAATAAAACAAGCTTCGAGGAATTAAATATACATACTTTACATAATATTACATGGGGCAAATGAATTTTTTGTCAAATCACAAAAGAATAAAAAAAATTAATCGGTTAAATTAATATTTTGATCCTTCATTAAAGTTTATTTACTGTTTCAATATCCCTTAAGATTTCTAAGTGCCAAATTTATTATTTAACTTCCAATTCATATAATATATATCACAAACTGAAGTTAAATGACCAATTTGGCATAAATTAAATTTAAATAACTAAATTGAAACAAGAAATAAATTTTTAAAAAATAAAATATTAATTTAACCATTATAAAAAAAATGGGAGGGGAAAAAAAAAAAGAAGGCCTAAAAAATTAGAGAAGAATAATAAATTATAAGATAAAATATGACTTAATTACACAATTGTCTCTGCAATTATAGAGATGTATTTTCCCCTAATCGCCACTTTACCCAAAATGACCTCCTCGAACTGCCTTACTAGGTATATCCTACATCTCATGCTTTCATACCCGGTTTTTCATAAAACCCAGAAATTCATTGGCTGATCAAAATCCCGCAAGCTGGAGAATAACTTGCACCTTCTTGTGAATTGTGATGTGGGAGTGTATATTCCAGTGTCTGCTTCCGTTGTTAAGCACACTGGCTAACTAATACGAAGAACAGATATTTATTCACTGTAAGAGTCTCTAGAGTTGTACCACACTTTTTTTTTTAAATTGTTTTCAATTTAGGACATATAATTTGCATAACTTTCACTGCAGTAGTCTCGAATGTGTGCAATAATCAATTCTAGTTGTCCAATCGAGGAGTACTTGACCTTGGACATCGAATTACTCTCTCAAAACTCATTCCTCTTGTGTTGGTAACTAACTTTCAACGAATAATACTAATTGATACGATTTAAGTTACAAAAATAAATAATCATTGAAAGTGATGCAGAACTTGAATACCATTTTGGTGTGACATGTCACTGAGCCTCAGATTTGGAGGTATCATTGTAAATGTGGGAAAGGTGGGTACGAACTCGCTTTACGTAAAGGAAGAGAACAAGAATGAGAAGAAAGAAGGTGAAAAAAAGAACAAGAACCAGCAAGAGAATCTTACCTTCGAGGGCGAATAATTTGGGGTCGCTGGAGAAGAGGATCCCTTCGTTTTGAGAAGCACTGGCTGGGACTATGGAGGGTGAGAGCGATAATGGTTTGGTAGCCATAAGGACAAATTGGAGAAGAAGCTTTCTGAGACTTTCTTGCCACAACGAAAGGGTCAATCGATAATGGCTTTTTTATTTTTTTGGGTTTTAGCTGTGATGTCAGTGTTAAGAGAGTGTGAGGGGAGGGGAGGGGAGGGGAGGGAAGAGGGGAGAGGTTTTAATGATATCTTGTTTGGTTGATTAGGGGAGGGGGGAGGTTTTAATGATATCTTGTTTGGTTGATTTGGAAAGGAGAGGAGGGGAGAGGAGGGGAAGGGTTTTAATGAAATTTTATTTGGTTGAGAAAAGGAGGGGAAGGAAAGTAAAATTAAATAGATAATTATATTTTTATTGTATTAGAATTTTTAATTTTTTTTTATTTTTATAAAAAAAGACTTTTTTTTACTTTTTATTTAAAAAATATTTTTTATTTTTATAAAAAATTATCTTAAATCTCATTAAAAAAATAAAATTTATATTATGTTTTAAATAAAAATAAGAGTGAGGAGCAATTTAGTCAAATGAAACTATTCTTCCAAAAACTTTTACTTTTGGAAGGGAGGGGAGGGGAGAGGGTATTTTGCCTTTCTTCTCCTCTAACTTTTTCATATCAAACAAGGGGAGGGTCTCCCCTCCCTTCTCCTCTACCCCCAAATCCCTCAAACTAAATAGACCCTTAGGCACCAACTTGGTGATGGACATATATCGATAATGGCTTTTTTCCTTTTTGTTGGATTTTAGCTATAGTGTCAGTGTTAGGCACCTACTTGGTGATGGACATATATACATATGACATCAAGCGAGGGAGGGTCTTTCAATTTTGTTACGACGCGGAAATACAAGACAAGCACATCAATTCATTCAAAATACGTACGCATATATTTTATATTTAAATTTGATTGAATTATCCTTTTGGTCCATAGATTTTATGTGATTTTAAATTTGATATATATAATTTAAACAATTATAATTAAATCTTATTGTTAACATCAAAATATTATAAATGGATGATACCAGCCGAAACACTCAATTGAGGCATCTGTCGAGAATAACTAATCGAGGCTTTAGCCGATGAATACTAGCCAAGGACCCTCATGAGCCATAAGACAGAGCATAAAAACTGGGAATATGTAATGGCTCATTGAAGAATGTGCCATATCATCCTAAATGCTGCAAAAGCCAAGGGATGACAATATAGAGAAATTTTTTTAAGTGTACGTAGAATATGATATATTTAAAAAAATTAATAAATTAAATTAAATTTATATAGATAAAATTTATATATAATACAGATAAAATTCATGTGTAAAGTAAATCTTAATCGTTGAATATATAAATAATTTGACTTACAATTCTTTTTATTGACTTTGTTTATAACTTTTTTATAATTTACAATTTTTATTAATCCTTTATTTGAATTATAATTAAGTTTTCTTCTTTTTTTTTTCTTAATTTTTGTTGTCAATTCATTTTGTGTTCACAATTATTGTTGCAATTAATCCATTTCTTTACTTTTGCATATTTTGAAACATTTTCGTATACTTAACTTCGTTTAGAATCTAGGAGAATTTGTTATTGAAGAATCATATCCCATCCCGATCATTCTATCACGGAACAAGGACGGTAGAGAATGTTATCAAAGACCTATCTTAGCTAACGGCCATCAATTATACAGCTGATAGAAAATTTAACCTCAACACTTACGTAGTTTAAAATATTTTAAATTTAGTTCTTGTTATTAAACTTTTATCAATGTTGCCTTAAATTTTGGTCACATAATAAGTGTTATCTTAATATTTTAAATATGCATATTTCAATCCAACGATATCACTTATTAGATCAAAAATTTACTACTAAGTCAAAAATTATAGATATCAGTCAAGGTGCAGCTTGCATTTAATTCAAGAGCTATATTTTTTGACTTTATACTTGAACCTCCAGCATAAGGCAACCGTTGTTGCACCTTGACCAGTACAAAATTTAGAAAGTGTTTTGTTCGGTTTTAAAGTTTATGTATTGACTTTGTAATTAAATTTTAATCGGGGTTGTAAAATATAATTTTTTCAACATTGTATAATTTGAATTCCCTGTAAAATTTCCCCTGCACACCGGTTCTGCATGGACACAGCGAGAAAAGATGGGCTTGAAAGGGGTCAAGGAAAGTTAACAGCACAAAGGTACATGAACTTATGATCCAGAATTTGTTGTGTGTTTGTGTGGTTTAAACTAGGAGAGAAGCATCCCTGAATTGACAAGGGTTTTGTTGACACTGACTTGTCCCTCTGGTTTAGGGTAAATTCGGTAGTATCCAAGGGCAAGGGTCCCATCTTTACAGGGCTTCCCTTGTCATCATTCACAACTACACTTTGATTTTACTCTAAACAATTAGCCCTCCTACAAGTTCATTGCAAGAATGAATGATTGCCTAGACATTATTGTCTATCCTCGTGAAGCTCGAGTGTCCTCTCCTGCAGTTCTTTTTCAGATCAATTTGTCTTGTTCTTCTATATTTCCAGCTACCTATTTGGTGATCGATCACCGATCTCCTCCTTAAACATGTAAAGTCACTTTTTTATGATGGGAATAGGACATTGGTGCTCATTTTTTTAAGATTACGAACCTTATCACGAAATATCAAACTGATCATCAATCAGTTTAACCCAAGTCCATCTACTAAGTGATTAGTAAAATGTATTCAAACAAAAGTGTACTTTTAAGTGTATTAAATTTATCTGAAGTTTTACTTTCTTCTTTTAATTCTAAATTATTTTAATTGCATGGTTTAACTTTTAATACGATAAATAATCATAATGAAAAATACTGACTAGAAGTTGACATGCTAGCTTATGAAAATTCATTTCTAAATTTGCCATATTAGCTTCCGTTAATCCAACATATGAAACATGGAATCTCCCAAAACACATTTTTTCTTCTTCACTTTTCTACCGATTACTTCTTGACTCCATTCTTCAACTCAGAATCGAAGGCATGGGAATTCTCAAGCAACTGTTGCTTCCATCTCTGATTCAAACGACGGTGTTGATACAAACGTTTCCGTCTTCTTTTGAGCCTTGGTGTATCTACTAGGAGCTAACAGTTCTGAGGCCGAAATTGCAACAGTGTTGAAAATCCCAAATAAAACTAGAACAGAGCCCAACCATCGCTAAAATATTCAACTTTACGGGTCAAAAATGAAAGAATTAAGGTTTCCAAGCTTGATGGTGTTTATCAAAAAAATTTGAAAGATTCAACGCTTTCCTTGCACTCGTCATCTCATCTAAAAGTGGGAGTCCAGAAATTCACATTGACTCATTGATGTATATATGCGATAAGATGTTAAGGACATTGAGTCTATAGTTTTCAAAGCCTTTATTTTTATTTGAGTTCATATTTCAAATTCAATAATGCATTTTACTATTGAATTATAGTACACGATGGGATCGACTAATACGAATCATAAGAATGGTCGTTACTAAATATTAACCATAAGCATAAACTCCAAATCCATTTCTGATTTAATATGATGGGCTCTTGAATTTTGGTTTGGTTTTATCACCATTAATGCCTCTTGATTTTTACTCACGAAACTAGTTTCTTTTTATTGGCACGAGAAAGAATTTCAGAAGATTGTTAGTCATAAAAACTCAGACTCAGATCCGTTTTTATCCAACAATCACACTCGGTTTACTGATATTCTCCATTTTCTATCTACGATATTGTTTAAAGCCCGCTAAACTTATCAAGAAAAAAGAATCTGACAATAAAATAAAACAGAAAGGAGGGAAGGAAGAAGACACCAGAAAACAAAAATAATTTCTCTCCCAAGACTTATACCATGTTTCTTACATCTGTTCTGTAATTTCTGATCAAACTCATCTAAACATTACCAAATTCCAGATTTCACCAACAACCCAACACCCTTATTTGGGTCTCCCCTATGTAGACAAGTCGAACTCTTCTGAGAGGTCGCACAACTAGGAAGCACGAGTACCATTGTTTGAGTTGTACCCGTATTAGAGATGTATCTGATACAGATATACAAAAATATTAGAAACGTTTCGAAACGCTCCGAAACAGCTGCATCTCAAACACCGTTGTTTTCTGCTGTGTCTAACCGAAAGCCCTGCACCCGTGCTTCTTCGAAAGCCCTGCATTCTTCTGCATCATCCGTCATTTTTTGGTTCCTCCATGAATAAGACCCAAAGCCCTACATCTCCATCAGGTGCTATGCCTGTGGCTGGTGGGAGAAAACGATCTCGCCTCTATTCTGATCTCGTTTTTGCACTCCGTTGTCTGCACTTCGTGGCCTCTATTCTGATCTCGCCTCTAAGACCAATTTTCTCGCCTCTATTACGATCTCGTTCTGGTCTGCACTTCGTGGAAAGCTTGGGATAGTGCAGTTTCTTTGGAGGAGGAAAGAAGAAACCAATTTTGAGGTAAGCATTTTAACCAATCATTACTGATTGCTCACTAAATTTCATCGATGCTGCATTTACCAATATTCAAGACCACCAGATGTAGAACTCATGATCTTGGTCTCAAATTTTTTTAATATATTAGATTATTAAATATATATACATTGTCATACTCATATTTTCAAATTTTAAAAATTATTATATCTTTCATATCTTAAAATTTAAAAAATTATTATATCTCACATATTATATATTATATATCGTGTCTATTTTAAAATTAAATAATCAATCCACCCAAAGATTGAAATTTTAGCCCAAAGCCATGCCTTTGATTCTAAGTCAAAGAAGAGGTACAAAAAGTTAACTGATCGCAACTGGGATGGCAATGATTTGGCATCGAGCTTATTTTGGTCAACATTTTTAGTTAAAATTATTAATGGTATCAGAGAGAAGAAAATGTTTGATTGTTTTATTTGGAGGCTGTGGATGAAAGTAGAAAAAAATAAAAATTAAGAGATAAAAATAAAATTTGAATACAAAATCAAAGGATAAAAATTTACTTTTGTCTTAAAATAATTGCACCATTGCATATATATATATATATATATATATATATAATCAACTGAACTAGGACTCATTAGATATACTGTTATTTTAATTATAATATTCTAAAGTGGTATTTAAGAAGTTCGTGTTAGATATATTGGTAATATATGTTATCATCTTAAATACTAAAATACTAAGGTGTCATATGATAAAAGCTATGTTTGGTAAATTTAATCATCTTCTCCGAATGGAAGCCTTTGTCTCTGTGCATAGTCGCTGTGCTTTCCATCCGTATTAGGATGGCAAGTCACTATGGAGTATGGAAAGTATGATAAAAAGACCTTTTTACCCTAAATAATTCTTATAACCAAATAAAAAGACTTTGTTAATATTTTTTTCAGAGACAGTTTGGTTTTCAATTCTTTTTTATTCTTATTTTATTGCTATTTTACCAAATATCAAAATAAAAAAACTATTCTTTTTTTATTATACCAAACGTAATTTTAATCCTTAAAATTCTATTCTATTTTCATTTTTTTTATTCTTTTCATTCCTTTAAAAATTATCTCACTCTATCAAATATGCCATGAGAACGTCGACATAAAAATTAGGAAGTCCTAATACATATGTTCAATTTTATACTCCCACTCTCCATTCCTTAAATATGCTCCCCTTGGGAGTTCCTGACCTAAAAAAATTGAAAGATTTTACATCACACTATAATTAATTTTATTAACTTCTATAAAATAAAGATTGTATTCTATGATAACAGTTTTAATGGTCATATCAAATATAAGAACCTTAAATATAATAATTCTTTTACCTTAACATCTAATACCATGATATTTAAAATATCATATAATATGAGATAATTATCTATCAATCACCCCCTAAGATTATATATTAGATTACACTATTACATTACTTTAGAGATTAAATCGTTTTGACTCTTTATCCTAATTAAATTTTAAAAATTGACCGAGTCATGATTAAATATAAAATTCATTCAATCTGCATTTTACAATATACTTTTTTATTGTTTAAATCTCAAAAAAATTCAATTATATTTATGATAAAAAGAAAATACAAAATAAATTGAAATTTCAAATTTTGAGCTAGTAAAATCTTAGAAGCAACGTATGCCCCTGCTAGAAAGGGAGTTTGAAACTTAAATATACAGAATGCTTTAAAGAAAGATTATGCCAAAAAAGATGAAGCAAACTCATGCCAAAAGTGGAAATTACTCAAACTGATGAGACAATGTAGTAGAATGACAGCACCGAATCAAAAAATATATCATGGACGGGATAGCATTGAGAAGATTAAAGCATTATAAACCAGAAAAGCAATGTGTCAATTAAAGATCATAGGTTTTGTTTAAAAATTTCTTCTACAGTAACCTATAACAATTGAACCTTGAATGAATAACCAAGGGGTTTTGTACATGCTCACTAATTCAATTTTCCACAAGTTTTCAAGAAACAAGTGGAGCAATTTCTGAACTAATCAAACTGCTCAGAATCTTGAGTTACTTTCCCTGAAGATGACATTGGAGGGGGGGCATTCAAGCTTCCCATTCCAGAACCGAAGTTCTCCCATTTGGTTGTTACTGAGACTGCATTGCCATTGTTGCTAAAAGGCTTGGAGTTTCTCTCCTTTAGATAATCTAATGTATCAACGAAGTTCTGCACCCGACGTACCTGAAGAAAGGTAAAGTTGATGTTCAGGCCTTCAAAGGCAACAAGTGTAATCCTTATGCTATATTGAAGACTCAAACTCTATTTTGGGTCCTCCACAGATGGACCAATTCTCACGTTGGTCCGCAATGAATTTTTATTTTCATTTTGGTCCCTCACGGTTCAAAATCCATTTAAACTAGTCACTCCATTAGTGAATGGCTGACTTTGCTACCGTATCTAGTGACCTAACACCTTTTTTTTCTATGTGACATCGTTAAATACCAACCAAACCTATCCAATTTGGCTGGAACTGAGAGCACTGTTCATTAATAGTAAACTAGTTAGGATGGATTTTAAATCGTTAGGGACTAAAATGAAAATAAAAATTTGTTAGGAACCAACTTGAAAATTGGTTCATCTTTGGAGGAGCAAAATAGAGTTTGTCATATCCACAAGAAACCAAATACACTTCTATTAATCAATATGTGAAGGGTAACGCAATCAACACAGGTAAATAAAATAATATGGATTCCACATCCATTTAAAATATTCTAAGAGTAAAGAAATGCATCCCTTTATTCCATGGCCATTCATACGGGATAAAATAAGAGATTGGTAAGGAATATTTAATAAAGAAACAGAAATTATTAACTGAAGAAACGCACTAACTATCTATGCATTTCAAATCTAGACACATATCACAACCATAACAAGTCAATTTATGGCAATTTCAATATTGATTAATGGGATCAATATTATAGAGAAAAAAGAGCGGTGTGCAGAGGAAAACCAGTGGGAACACTTGACATGGATAAAAAGTAGTAAAAACATGATGATATGACAAGGGCTTCATAATATAGAACAATGGTATTCATAACTGCTCTTACTACATCAGGCTTGACTTAAAGCAAACTTGCTCTACATCAAATCTTCCTGGTCCACCCAAAACGAGCCACTAGTCCTCATGTTTCCAAGCAGCTTATGGATGTCATGTCACAAATGGACCTCCACAACGAGTAAATAGTTCAACATTCTCCATTATTACCAGAATTTACTCTGCTACGAAGGTTTAAATGTATCATTTTGATTCTCTAAATCTCGCCTATTATAACTGAACCTTGTCTATTATAAGCTAAGCTATATGCCTATATATATATATATATATATATATTTTTTTTTTTAATTTTGAATTGAATTCCTGTTTGCTTTAATTCATCAAATCATGCAGCTACATGGCGAGGGGAAGAGGACAAGAAAAATCCAAGATATCATTTCTGCATAGCATATCATTGGTTCCTAAGTTAACATACATATCCTTTCTATATTATCATTCACTCCCAGCTCTCTAATCCAGTCCATCAATTGCCAGAAAACAAAAATCTTATACACACAGATACTATTAAGTTCAAAAATAAGATTTTCATCCACAAGCTGTTACACTATTGAGCCATACTGCATTAGTATGAACTGATCTAAAGCAACACTTAGAAGTGAGAGGCATCACAGTGCAAATAACCTCACAAATATCATAGCACAGGATTTCACTCTGCTTTATAATTTAAATTACCATTTACCAAAATAAGGGATTGCATGAATAAGAAAAAGACATCCATAACAGAAATAATTAAAACTTCAGATTAGGAATCTTAACACCAAAAATTCTACCTCGGCTTTTCTCTGCAACTTTGCCTCGCCTTCAGCCTCAATAGTATCCAGTTTCAGCAATTGCCTCATAAGCAACTCAGTTGATAAAAGAAACTCTTTCTCTGAAACCGTGGTTCCCCCATTCACTGCCACTTCCAAGGCAGCCACCTGCAAGGTTAAAATACACCTAATGATCATTCTTTATCTAATATGATTTTTCAATAAGCGCTTCTATTGGAAACAAGGGCTCACCCTCTCAGAAAGCTTGTCCACCTCTACCCTGACTCCAGCAACTGCTTGAGAAGCTTTTAACATCTCACCTTGTTTTCTGATTTCCTCAAGTTTCCTCTCTTTGCTAGCAGCGGCCTCCAAAAGCAACATCTTTGACTTGTCCTTCACACCTCCCAAGTGTAAATGCTCTTCATCCTGTTTTTCTTTTCCTCTGAAGAACAGTCGTTGCTCTTTAGGCTCTAAACCAGTTTTGTGTGCTAGCAGTTTCTTGACGTCCCCTGTTATTGAAGATCCAAATAAGGTAAATGGGTATAGCAGTAAATCAATAAGAACATAAAATATTTCATAGTTCAAGGCTCAAGCTTCTTCTATGACATGTTCCAGCTTCCTCAAATAGATTCCAGAATCAGATAAAGAAAGAATGAATATTATGATGCAGGATGAACCTTTAATATGCTCTAAACATTTTTTTTTTTTTTCCAAAAAAGAAGGGTATGAAGAGAAATCAGGCTAAACTACTATTTTAGCCCATGTAGTTTGTTTCAGGTTGCTGAACCTTCAAAGTGTCCCCGTATTTTCTCACAATATGAAAATTTATCCAATTTGAGTTAGAAATTAGATGCCTGACATATACATTTACAGCATTTTCACATTGAAATATAAATCATTATGTAACATGTTTAATTAACTCTGTTTTTATAAAACAAAAAGATGCCACCAAATTAACAGAATTGAGTGAGGTCCATCCATCCATAGTAACCAAAATCATACAATTCATGATTTGAATCTTACAACACATAATAAGTTATAAAACTAACAATATGAATCAATAGTTGAATCATAAGTAATCATGAATTGTACGATTAACAATTTGAATCTTATGATTCATAACAAGTCACAAAGCTAATAATATAATTCAATCACTGTGTCAGCCGTGAATCATGCGATTCAAGTTAATATGATAGAATAACAGGACTTTGCAATTAAAAAATGTGTGAATATAATAAGTTGGCATGACATTGTTGTATTGCTGTGAAGTGTTGCCTATGTATCTTATAGAGAATGGAGAAAAGGATATTACTTGGGATTATTTCAAAAATTAATTACTTACAAATTATATGACTAATGATCTTATTTATAACTTAAAAGTACTTTTCTTAACTTTTGGGTTAAATTTATGATCTTGAATATCTTATACATATTATAAAAATATACATGTTATATTTTATATTTCAAGCTATGTTCACTTGTTATTGAATCTTACGATTCAATATATTTTTCGATTTATGATTCAAAAATATGTTTTCTGATTCACAATACACATCACAATTTGACAACTATGCATCCATCTATATTAAGTAATTCATTAATAATCATTCACTCTATTTTAGAAGTTATTGTAGTGCCATTTTCTTATAAATGGCATGACTTACATGCATGGCTAAGAATTACAGGAATGCATAGTCCACAGTTTTGGTAAATATAACCATGTAGCATCTGAGGGGTGATTTCATCAGCGAACTTCTAGAAACACATAATTTTATTGTTAATAATCTTATCATAAAATTTACTATTGATATTAAAGTTCAGTATATAGATTATTATAACTAGAGTAATTTTACCCTTGATCATCTTTTTAAGAATGAGTAGAATATAGGTCCAGTTTCACTACTATGGTTCTATAACTTTAGATAGACATTCTGGGTCTTAGATGGTAGCTTTTCAAAGTTCATGGTAAGATAATTATGCGGATCTTAGCATCAACTTGGTTCTAAGATCCCAAAGACACTTATGTTCAGGAGACCACTGCACTTATTTTCTTCTTGATTCAATTTTTTCCTCCAAGTCTTTGCCCACTAAATAAGTATCTCTGACTCCATGTCAATTGCATGTGTATGAAAAGACCAAAAAAAAAAAAGGATACACCAGCATGTGTATATTTTCATAATCCGTAATGTTAAAGTCTTAATCTTTCCTTTCTTCCCTTTCTACATTTTTAGCCTTGTTATTCTACAACTACATCAGTCACTCCCTATGATACATAAACAATTACCTTTTTCCCCCCTCTAGTTTGTATAACTTAAAATCCTTGATGTACTAATACAATTCTTATCGATTTTAGGTAGGATCTTTATTTTAATAAATCTTTACGTTTATCTATGATGTAAGAGAATACAATGTGGGTATAAGGGGAGGAAAAAGGAACAATATTTTCACGATGATGTTTTTTTGGGGGGGGGGGGGGGAGAAGGTGAAAGTTTGGTTGACCATATATGTGTGTGTCTATATCTGCAACTCTGGTTCAGCTTATGAATTTTAAGCATACTGAAGGAACGACCTGAAGCTTCGTGGCCAATCTTGGTAAGCAATATTGATCGCAGATTTCAGTATGTTCAACCAAATATGATATTGTAGTTAAGTATAAGTATAGTTATCAAAAGGTTATATCAATCTTTATGGTAGCAAACTCAATGTTCAAGACGGTATATCAATTGAACTTCTTAATGAAAAATAGGTTATATCACATCAGACATTCACCAAACAACAACAATCCCAATTCCTGGAGGTTCCAAACCCTTTGGGCACAACATACGCGGCCAATGTGGTACACTACTTCATAGCAAAGCTTCAAATACCAGCCCGCGCACTAATCACTATAATCAAGTCCAGTAAGCAAATCCAATTGAAATGCATGCTTCAAATTCACGCACAATCTAAGAGGCATCGTAAATAGAAGAGAAGATACTTACGGAAGGTAGATTCAGCTGGGAGATAAACCTCGTGCTGAGAGGAACCATAGGAGACATTGATCTTGATCATGGGCCCACCACGAGAAGAAGAACCAGCTCCATCGTAGTCATCGTCAACACCAACATCGCGTCTCTGGACGAACATTCCACCAGGCCTCATCTCCCACTCGATATTGTCTTTCTGCTTCGTCGGCGATGTGCCGTAGAAAATTGAGCTATTCATCATCAAACTTGGGTTTCGCTAAACGCAAACAAATCCTTAATAAAAAAAATTCAGAGATTGAGATTGAAGAAATTCTACAAACACAAGCGTTATGGACCGAGTTTGACTAGAAATAGGAACTGTATGAGGAAGAGGAGCTAGAGACGAAGAAGAGGAGAGGATTATTAGAAGGAAGCAATATCCAGTTTTATAGAGAACGGTTTGGTCCGCGTCGTATGCGGATCCTAAGGATTACGCGTGTGATAGCTGCAAAAGTACGATATCCGCCCTTGGACGAATGGGGACTAAGATGCAGCCACGTCCCGCCTTAATGTGAAAATGCACTGATTCACCAATCGAGCTAGGCTGTCCATGAGCAGATCGGTTGGATGTTTAGTGGGTTGGATATACGACCTAATTGGGTTTGTTTCTACATCTGTAGTCCAATCCAATCTAAATAACTTCAGTTTTATGTTGGATTAGGTTTTTTTTACACATTAATATTTATAATATAAAAATATTTTTTTTAGATTTATATGCATATATTTTTAAATAATAAATTTTTAAAATTTTTATATTTTTATTAATAATAAAAAATATTTTAATATTATTTAACAAAATATAAATTATATTAGTATAATTAACCTTAAATAAATATGTATTTTTATTATTCAACAAAAGAAATATAAATAAGTATATACATCAATAATAAAAATAATTAAGAAATATAAAAAATTTAAGTAAATAATAAAAATTATAATATGTAAAAAAAATCAGATAAAATAAAAATAAAAAACATATATATATAAGGATAAGATATTGATAATTAAAAAAAATAACTATTAGAGTAAGTTGAGTAGAACATATTTTCGCTCGTTACTCAACTCAATTTAATATAATTTTATTTAAAATTTTACTTATTTATATTTTTAACCTGACCTGATTAAGTCAGGTTAGGACAAATTCTTAGAACCTAACGAACTAATAAATACTCTTAATTGAAATGGTGTGTTTTGACACAGCTCCCACGTGCCACTCCATAGCTTAACAATACAGTGCGTTTGGAGGAACAAAGGAAGAAGTGGCTGTGTTGATGGCTTGAACGATGGGGACAAAAGCTGAAAATGAAAAGCCATGGCCTTGAAAACGCTGCATTTCGAGTCTCCTATCCTTATGTAATAGAGGGAAATTTTGGGTTGGTGTTGAACTCTTTCTTCTACATTTTTCATCAGATCTCTTTCTCTCATTTGCACCAAATTTCACTCTTAATTGCAAGGAGAATACATCAGTTGGTAGGAGATTTTCCCTTTCTCATGGATTTTCTCTTAGTTTGAATATTTATTTAGTGTATGAAATGCTTGTTTTTATTCTTCTTGTATGATATGAAATATTGTAAATGTAAAGCTTACATATTGAAAATATTTTTTTTAACTTTGCTCAAAGATCAATAGAAAGTTTGTTATCGTTTATAGTTGTATTGTAATGGCTTGTATAATTAAAAACCTTGCAATATTGTTTTGATGTAGCAATGGCTTCTATATATGACTTTGATTCGTGACTATGATTTTAAAAGAAAAAAGAAAAAGACGTTGTATTCATGACTATATTGATGCTGCAATGACCCTGTAGTCTTATTGTCTATGTGTTCATTGCTTATTTAATAATAGAGCATGGACCATAGTGATTAAAAAATTAAGATGATGCAATACTTACAATTAGTGTCATATTTAAAAGGAAAAAAATAGTTGAGCATAATCCTTAATTGGTCACCTACAAAATAACTTTGATGTTTAAAGTGTAAGTAGGCACTCTTTTAAATTAACACTCTTTTTAAATTAGCATTTATGAATAATAAGAATTTACTAGGCAAGATAAAAGAGAGCATCAAAGGAGGACTTTTTTTACAATAATGCGAACCTTTTAATGCTTAACCTTTGTATTGTTTTATTTTTGTTTATTATAATTCAATCATAATTATAGATTAAGAGAAAACTAAATTGATTGATTTCTTTTGAATTAATTTTCTTAAAACTACTTGAGAAACTTACAAAAGAACTTTGATATTTACCAATGACTTTACAAAACTTCTTTCATCATATAAGTGTTAGGCATTTTATATATAACATGCTTTAAAATTATTTTCCCTACACTAAAATAATTTTGGAATCTAATTTTCAAGGAATCAAGTGCAACTAACTATTCATTTGTCGAAGTTAATTTGAAGCTTAAAGTGGAGATAGTATTTGATACCTTAAGTAGCTTAAAAGTTTTGAATTAATTATAACAAGAAAGTTAAAGTTAGAGTTAGAATTAAGAAACTATACACTAATAAAAGTAAGATAAATAACTTTATAACTATTTATAGATTTATTTGTTACAAATAGATAGTTTAATATAAAGATAAAAGAGATTATTTAATTATCAATTTTCAACTAAAGACTAAAACTAATTGTTTAACAAGGATAGAAGTCACATATATAAATGAAAAATTTAGAGTATATGACTTTGTGAAAGAACATAATTATAAATTTCATCTCTTAGAAACCATTTACATGTTGACATCTTAGCATGAGGTATATAAGATTCAGGCCTGTGAGATTAAGTTGATAGATAATTTTGGTCCTTAATAAAGATCCTAGTTTGAGTTGATGAATAAGCCTATGGGGAGATAGAACTAATCTAAGTTATATCTACTTAGATCAAAAGAATTTTCTTTGCACCAAAAGATAGAGGAGTTTGATATACAAAAAAATAGGTTTTTTGTTACAATATTTTCAATGGCAATTATTGAAAAATCTTTCATTTTATCATACGTATTAAATAAATATAAATAAATAAATAACTTATATATTTTAAATCGATGTAAAGATGCTTATTAATTATATTTATTTTAATGATGTAGTCCACCTTGACACAATATATTGTATGAATTATCATAATAGATTACTTGTTTTTCTTTTTTTTTTCTTCTCATATTCAATTACTATCACGATAGACTATTTGATTTTCTTTTTATATGATGAGATAGTTTAGTCTTTTATGTTCAATTTTTTTTTAATGAGATGAAACAAAATTACTCTACAACTAAAATATGAACTCAAAAGAAAAAACTGCATGAGGATATTAATTATTTATATACAAAGAAATATTAGCTAAAGCCGCGTTTATCAATTAAGTGCTATTTAAGTACAAATATTAACTTGGAAATCCCCTGAAGTCAACAACAGAAAAGACATGACATATGACAATATCCAATTGGAAATAACTTCAAAAGATGAAATTAGGAAGAACAAAACCTGGTACAGCTGTGCAGGGCCAGATTGTTGAACATCCTGAATAATGATGGTGTTTGCACTTCGAATATCAAGCCCGGTTTTTACTATGTTTATGCGTATAAGGATTTCTATTTTGCCTTGTGCAAATTTCTCCATGGTATCCTGTAGTTGCTTTAAGTGTTGCTATGCCAAAAACACATGAGTTTAATTTGTAAACAAAGTAAATGCATAGTGAACATGAGAATGGAAGGCACACAAATCCGGATATAAAATATAACAAGGCCTAAAAGCAGCAGGGAAAATAAGACTTCTTGATGGCAAATTAATATTCAAAATGCTTGATAAATCTTTTTCAAATACTTATCCGCATGCACGCAATTATGGGGAAATGTATTTGGCCAAATAAACATGCTTTAGACCTAAGCAAAAGATGTCATATTATTATCTCTCTTTTGAAGATTTGAGACATAATAGCCTGAAAGATTTACATGCATAACCGCATGCACCTAATCATTTTTCGAGCCATATATTGGGCGGACTCCACATGCTTTTATCAAGACATCTGAATTGAGAGGAGAATCCAATGCAAGTGAAGTGTATGAGGAGGCATTGATAAGTCAGTGAGAGGCATTGATCGATTATCTAAAAGTTAAGCATTTGAAAACGAAGGCTAACCAATATCATTTAGTTTATATCACACCCGACAATGACTCCAACCCAAATTCAACATTCAATTTAATATCAATCATTTCGAAATGAAGTATCTTTAAGGTGAAATGAGGAGAAAGCAAATCTGGCAATCAATCTAGCATCAATCGAAGATCTAGGTTTAAACAAAAATAATAATAAGAAGTTACCTATTTGCATTAGGGGTCCTCCTACGGCAAGGGAGGCCCTTCCTTAGAGGGTTTGAGCTAACTTAGCCATGGAGGGAAGCTTGCATTTCAGAGGATCCGAAGCTTGCAGAACAAGGTTGGTTTCTGCAAATCGTGTGTTTTGGACTTCTGGCTTTATCCTCACATGCTTCATTTTTCCCACGCGTGAACTGAGGAGATTTTACTTGTCAAAACACATTGTTTTACAACGTGCAACCATGTGTTTTGACTAGACTTATGACATGGTTTCTTTTGGTCCATCAAATTCGTTCCACGGCTGAGATTCTACATACTTTAGAGGCACTTCAAATACTTTGTAATTCAGAGGGTCTACGTCCGCCTACATGATTTAATTTTCTCTTTCCTTAGTAAAATAATTATATTAAATATTTTAACTTATATTAATTATATTAAATTGTGATACACCCTCGTTCAATTGATATTTCTGTCATCAATTTTTCTTTTGAAGTTCTTTTTAACCATTGGACTTTGTACAAATATATTTAATTAATTGTGAGATGATTTTTAAATTGACCTAGTTTATTAAAGACTTGTATATTTAAATTAATGAAACTGTTCCTTCTTTACCAAATAAAATATCATACCCTGCCTGAAAATGGAGACGCTATTTATTATCCTCCACATATTATGGTTTCATTCAATTTTGAAGTTGGTGATTTGTCAATGACCATAGAGTTCACGGCAATAATTTCATGTGGTGTTGATTATGCAGATAGACCTTTTATTTAGGGACTCAAAAATATTATTAAAACTATTTAATTTGATAAGAAAATTTTAAAAATATTTTACGATTTTTTTAAATTATATTTTTAAGTTTGGATTAATTACAATACTGTAAAAGTAAATTTAATATTTTATTTAAAAATAAGTAATAATAATTACTCTATATTTAATAAAAAAAATTATTCCTTTAAGTTAGACATTTATAAACGAAAGTGTATTAGTTTTGATAATTTGAAGTGTAAAACTCTAAGAAAAATTTATTCTTATTTTGAATCAGAACCCTTCAACGATAAATGTTTTACCAAGGAAAAATCAGGTATGATTCTATCTTCTTTTTTTTTTTCGGGTCACCTTAAGAGATTGTTTGGTTTGGAAATCTTACGTTCTTAAAAATGATTACATTCTTAGGAATGTGATTTTAAAAAATTTTACATTCTCACGTTTGCATCATCATAAGCATTCTTAAAAATATTTTGCTCTATCCTAATAAATTTTAATATTTTCGTAGTTGGTTTATATCAAGTTTTTAAAATTACATATCTCATGTTTATTATTATTTTGAATTTATTTACTATTATATTTATATATATTATTTATATATATTTATTATATTTTAGTATTCATTATTTATTATATTAAATTTTTTTATAAATTATATATATAGCTATTAATATTTATTTTTTTATTTTTTTATTTTATAATTTAATATATTTATTTTATATTTATATCTTATTTAAAAATATTTTTCTAAGACTAGAACCAAATATGAAAATGTATTCGCATAAAATATTTTCAGAAATTCAAAAATGATTCTGCAAACTAATTGCTCCTCATTATCAATTGAATTACTTAGTTCTCATGAGGTCTCATTCTAAGATTGCATACAAAAGCGCTTGCGGCAGCACTTAGCTCATATCAAGTTTCTTTTGTTTAAGAGAAAATTGAATTTTATTTTTTAACTAAAGTTTAATTTTAAAAATTAATAGTATGAATTTTAAAAAATAACAAAATATCTCTTACTTTGAATTATAACGAAAGCGTTAAATTCTAACTAAAACTAACCGCTAGAGGTTACATGGCCTTTTATTTCTACATTGTTATCCTAATTCATGCTAACTTGTGAAGATTTTAAAACAAAAAAGTAACATCTTATAATTAATTTTAACCGAACGATTTAATATTTCTATTTTAATTTAAAATTAAATATAGTTTATTACATTTTATAATTTTATAATTAAATGTTAATTAAGTAAAATAAGTTCCCCATTATTTAACTATACATTTAGAGCACCCAAAAAAACACACACACACACACGCACTAAGGGCACAAAGCTCATGCCAAGTTTCTCTTGTTTAACGTACACATGACTCATATTAAAGTTTATTTTATGTCCCTTGTGATAAGGTATATGCTTGATTTTTATCAATTATCTGTTTTCTTTTTAAGTGTATGATAACGCCGGACCTCGAGTGTATGTTTAAATTAAAAAAATTAAAACTAGATTTATTTGAACATTTTTTAAATAAATTTATATAAATACTTTTTTAATATATTCTTTCAAATCAAACATATATTTTTAAAAAATTAAATTTAAATCCATATTTAAAAAAAAAAAGTCTAAATCGATTTATTTCACCTCTTTACGTCTCTGCTTCTATCCAATATATCCTTCGTAATAAAGAAAAAAGAGGGCGAAAAAATAATTAGGGCACAGTGAACCAAAACACTTGAGTGCCGTTTGCCACATTAACATATCAATTTTGCAAACACTTGATAACCTGTTTATAAAATGTTTAAGGCTAAACAAATCCGAAATCTTTATATACATCGCACGCAAAATTATTATATATGGGTTTCTATGTACATGAAAGACTAAATACCCATGCACGAAACAATCCCTTAATCTTATTCAATCCATTTAAAGATAGGAGTGCGATTCTCATCTACAAATTCACACAAAGTGCTTATCTCATCTTCAACTTGGGAGATCTCAGCCTTGGCAGCAGCTAAACTACGCTCCATGCTAGCAATCTCTTGACCAAGACTTTCTGCCCGAGTGCACAATGTCTTCAACTCTAAGGTGGCAGTATCTACAGCTAACCGAGCCTGCCAAGCATCACTCACCTGCAGGCGCATCTCATCGATAAAGCCAGCATCAAAGCCAAAGGCCTTAAGCTCTCCAAGCACAACTTCAATCTCGCTCTTCTTTGGTGCGTCCAAGGTGCCGGCAGATGCAGTTGAAAGTAGTTTAAGGAGATTCGACAAAGAGCAAAACATCCAACGAATGAAGGTCTTCCTTCTATCAGACCTAATTATCATCAGGGTGGGGTATTTGTTAAAGGCTATCTCCATTAGTTTGGCGGCCCCATCATCTAGTTCACACAGCACGGCTACACTCTTAGCCACATTTGTGGCGACACTTGCAGGAGCTCCCGTAGCAGCCATTGGGTCTACCAGAAACTGGGAGGTTGGGCTGGCCGAGTAAGGTGAGATGACCCTAAGGATTTCCCCGACATTGACGTAGGTGGCTTCCTCTAAAGAGTCTTCAGAGGTCGAGGCGTGGGCAGGAACTGTTTGAATTGGTGAAAAGCGAAAATTACCTTTAGTTAGGGACTCACCAATCCCTGTTTCAATCTGTCTGGGGAGTTGAAATATCACAGGGCTGGCTTCCTCTACTGTATTTCCCTCAATTTGAGCTTGGACATCTGCACCCACGTAAGAAAAGTACATTGTTAGCAAAGGCAAAATTCAGCATGGCGCTTTGAACAAGAGCATGCACACCTGGAGTAGTAGGGCGCTCATTAGAATGCACCTCGTATTGAGCAAGAGCTATGGGATCTTCCAGCTCAATAGTCCATGAGGTATCGCCTCTCTCAGTCCCCTCCTGAACTTGAGCACCTAAGTTTGAAGCAAGTGATAAATGCCTTAGCATAAGAAAGAAATCATGGAAACAAGAGTAGAGATGGCCTCTTCTCCACTGAAGGCCAAATACCGCCTAGTCAGTTCTTCCCTGAAACCTCGATACCTTCAGGGCGCCCAGTTACTTGCTCTTTGAAGGCCAAATACAGTTAGTTTATGTTTGGATGAGGTAATTCAAGAGGGGGAAGTAATTTTTGCAGCCATTTGGATTGCTTCCTTGACAAATGCCTTGTCTGGATTAGGCGGGATAAGATTCTCAAATTTCTGAGCTAATTTAATCAAGTAAATTTGGAAAAATTTGAACTTCCATCTAGATAAGTGGAATTTCATAATTTCTTTCTCTTTCTTTTTCAGAAGATTAGTTTCTTATACCATTTTTAATACATACAAATACATATACCTATATATATCAAAACACGTGCAAGCACACAAATATATATACACACATTCATGCCCACGCAAGCATGCAGCTATATATATATATATATATATATATAGACAGATACATGTTTAAGAGAACATATACACATGCAAGTACACACACAAACCCATGTGCAGGTACAGATACAAACACAAACATAATTGTACACTTGCAGACACACACATATATGCAAACACACATGCACACACATATACAAACAAGCGCACATGTGCGTGAATATGTACATACACAGACACATAAACACATATCACAAATATACATGCAAGTATGTATACATATGTATGAGCTTGCAATTGTAGAGTTACACACGACCAATGTCGTGCAGACAACATGCACACATGAAAAAGTGTGTATACTCATGCACATGGCCCGCACATGCACACGCATGTATACATACACACACAAATAATATATATATATATATATATAAACATGCTTACGTATACATATACATATAAACATGCATGAGCATGAATCCCTAGATGTGTATATCACAAAGCTCATATATAAATACAGACATTCATACATCAAGAGAGAGAGAGAACGTGTCTCACACACAAGGAACTTTGTAAATACTCTAGTTAACCAAATGAGGCATTTCAAATGCTAAAAATTAGAATTGTAGCAATCCAAATTCCTTGCAATTAAAATTCCATGTAATTTCAAATACCATAATCCAATCACAACTTTAGAGTGCCCAATAAATCCATGCTTTGGCTCCTAAACTCTTTCTGAATGACTGTAAAATTCATAGGGGTTTATGTTAGGCTTACTTGTCTTACCTAAGAGCTCTGCCAAGTGCTTCCCTCTTTTCCTAGCCAGAGCCCTACTAGTGTTTAGATCCATACTGAGCTCTGTATCTCGAACTTCAAACCCCCTATTCCCAAAAAAACAAGACTGCTCCCAGTCTCGAATTACTTCCCCTGAAGATGACAGGGGTGGGGCATTCATGCTTCCACTTCCGGAGTCAAAGGTCTCCCCGGTTCTTTCTGGGAATGCATTGCCACAGTCGCTAATAGGCATGGAGTTCCTCTCCCTCAGAGAATCTAATTTATCACCAAAGTTCTGCACCCGACGTACCTGAAGAAAGGTGGTAAAGCTGATGTTCGGGCCTTCAAAGCCAATAAGTGTAATCCAGATGCTATTTGAAAGCCTCAACAAGAAACCTACTACACTTTTATGAAGCAATATGTCAAAGTCAATGCAATCACCATAGGTAATTAAAAGAATATGAAGTCCACGTCCATTCACAATATTGTAACAGTAACTTTTTTGAAAAAAAAGTACACCCCTAAATTCCATGCATATGGGTGAAAATATAAAAAATGGTGATAAGTTATCTAACAAAGAAGCTTCCGTATACATACACATATGCACACACAAATAATATATATAAAAATGCTTATGTATACACATACTTATAAACATGGACAAGCATGAATCTGTAGATGTATATATACACACAGCTCATATATAAATACATACATTCATACATCAAGTGAACGAGAGAATGTGTCACACAGAAGGTATTTTGTAAAGCAATTACCACAGATAATTAAAAGAATATGAAGTCCACATCCATTCACAATATTCTAACAGTAAAAAAATGCACCCGTAAATTCCATGCATATGGGATAAAATAAAAAAAATGGTGATAAATTATCTAACAAAGAAGCTTACTGACTATCCATGCATTTCAACTCTCAACACATGTCATAACTACCAACAAGTGAATTTATGGCAATATTGATATTGATTAGTGGCATCTATATTTGGGGAAAAGGGTAGTGAGCAAATGGAGACCAGTGGGAACACTTCATTTGGATAGAAAGCAGTAAAAACATGATGATATGACAAGGGCTTTATGATATAGGAAAGATGCATTTGAAGGAGAACGACTCAGATTTCACACGGTAGAAAATTAATACTGACATAGTACCTTACAGTGATAGGTCTGAAAGAAAAGGTAGCTATATTGAAACAAACCTTATATCTCCAACCTTCTTAAAATTTTGATCATGAAATTGACTAGAAAATTGAAATAGAATTAAAGCTTCTTAATATAAGACAATGACAGTGCATTGCCATCAATATTATTGCCTCATCTGAATCTTTACCCGCACTGAAAACAGATACAATTGACTCTTTGGACCATTCTAACTGGTTGATGCAATAACAATGATATCAAACCTGCAAAGAATTTTTGATCCAAAAGTGTAGAGTCAAAAATGAAAATGAAGGAAAGTGGTAAATATACAAGAAGTTCATAAAGCCTCATCTGAGAGAATGACAATTTTTCAGGACCATTACATGAATTTTGTGACCATATCAAAGCCACAAATAGTTCTTTGGTGAAAAACTTAAAAAGCAGGCTACTTTAGAAAAGTTATTTGCAGGTGGGAAATGTATAAGAAGTTCATAAAGCTTCATCTGAGAGAAATGCACTAGACACTGAATATTTCAAAGCCATTCAAGCAATAGCACTTTCATGAATAGTGAACCTTCCTAAAGCATCTAAGCTAAACATGAGAAAAATTCCCTACAATGTTCCACCAGATAAAACTTTGAACTTAATGAACAAAGGAAGCAAATAAAACTTAATCAAGGAAAAGAGAGGAAAATAGTACTAAAAATTAAAAAAAAAAAAATCATGCTTCAAAGGAATCTTCCTGACTATATAAGTGAGAACAAATGTCTCCAAGTTAGTCTTAAACAACCACATTATCAATTCCATCACAGTCATGAAAAATGAAAGAACCTGAGTGCATCATTCAAATCTAAAAAAAGGAAAAGGGCATTGATTATCCATGATTAGAATTAATTTGCAACATCTTTGAAAAAAAATATATATATGATTAACTCGGCAAGAAGAAAGATAGTTTCATAGTACATGTCAATACCGACAAGATATCAATTATGCCAGAGAAAAATACCCAAAAAGTTTTATTTTCTATACTCTGATATCTAAATTAATAAACTGGAGACAATCACATCATTTTGGGGCTTCTCATTCGCGGGAACAGTGAAGAGTAATCATCATAAGTCATAACTACTCTTCTTATGACATCAGGCTTGCCCAGTTAAAGAGATCTTGCTCTATGCAAATATTTCTGGTCCACCCAAAACAAGCAACTAGTCCTACTGTTGCTGAGCAGGTTTTGGGTGTTAAAAAAGGATCTCCACAAACAGTAAATAGTTTAACCTTCTCAACTATTACCTAAATTTGCTCTACTACAAGGTTTAAATGTATCACTTTGAATTCTCTCGATCTCTCCTACCATAAGCTGTATTAATTCTTTTTTAATTTTTTGATAGAATTTCTATATGCTTTGATTCATCAAATCATACAGCAAATTAAGAGGAGATTAGGATGAGAAAATTCAACATATCATATGGACATAACATAAGTTCTATTCCAAGTTAACATGCACATCCTTTCTACATTATCATTCACTCACAGCCCTCCAATCCAGTCCGCCAATTGCCAGGAAACAAAAATTCTACACATGGAGAAATTATTAAGTTCAAAAAAATATTTGCATCCACAAGCTGATGCAATATTGAGCCCTACTGCATCAATCTGAATTGATCTAAAAGAAACTTTGATGCAACATAGTGCAAATTACTTCACAAGAGTCATAGCACATGAATCCATTCTGCTTTATAATTTAAATACTAATATTGAAAGATGTTACCAATCATCATCCATGACTTATAATTTACCAAAATAAGGGATTGCATGCAAATGACATCAATAAAAGACAAATAATTAAAACTTCAGATTAGGAATCTTAACATCATAGACACTACCTCAGCTTTTCTCTGCAGCCTTGCTTCACCTTCAGCCTCAATAGTATCCAGTTTCAGCAATTGCCTCATAAGCAACTCAGACAATGTATGAAACTCATTCTCCGCAACCTTTGTTCCCCCAATCACAGCCACTTCCAAGGCAGCCATCTGCAAGTTTAAAATCAGCCCAATGATCATTCTCTATCTAATATGTTTTTACTTCTCCATCTAATATGCTCCTTCAGCAAGCAGTTATATTGGAAACAAGGGCTCACCCTCTCAGAGAGCTGGTCCACCTCTGCTCTGACTGCAGCAACAGCTTCAGAAGCTTTTAACATATCAAACTTTTTTCTGATTTCCTCAAGGTTCCTCTCTTTGCTAGCAGCGTCCTGAAAAAGAAATATCTCTGAATTGTCCTTAACACCTTCCAAGTGCAAATGCTCTTCATCCTGTTTTTCTTTTCCTCTGAAGATGAATCTTTGCTCTTTAGGCTCTAAACCAGTTTTGTGTGCAAGCAGTCTCTTTACATCCCCTGTTGTTTTAAGATCCAATTAAGGCAAATACACATACCAATAAGACCATAATATATTCAATAGTTCAAGCTTCTTCACCATATGTTCTAGTTTCCTCGAATAGATTACAGATAAAGAAATCATTAATATCATGATGCAAGATGACACTTTAATATGGTCTGAATCTGAATAGTTTAAAAAATTTATGAAAAGAAACCAGGCTAAATTCCTCAACAACTACTTTATTCCACGTAGTTTGCATCAGATTCATGAACTTTCAATCTTATCAACTTTGTTCTTGTGTTTTCTCACAATATGAAATATTCTCTGATTTGAAATGACTGAAATTAGCAGCCTGGCACACATTTTACAGATTTTTCACATTGAATTATAATTCAGTGAACATCTCACTACCAAATTGCTAGGGGCCATATCAACTATTATATTAAATCCACTACCCAAAAAGTATATATGATCAGAAAATATGCAAATGACAACCAAGTGATCAACGCATAAGTTCCATTGCTTTTTGTGAGAAAATTCTAGTACTAACTAGACACAAGTTTGGGATCTAAATGGAAACCAGAAAGAAAACTATAGAATCTGAAATAGTGGCTTAGCCAAAAGTATATCTTTCAAAAAGCTATGGATTTTTGTATCAAGAAAATAAAATTCAAATATTCAATGCAAATTTATACCTACAATTATATTATATACATAACCTCACCTCTTCCAATGACTTAGTTGTCAATTGCAATTCATTATAAGAAATACATTTAGTTAACTCAGTTTTTTTCATAAAACAGGAGCATGCCACCAAATTACAGAATTGAGTGAATCCATTATTCTATAGAAAGTAATTTATTGATAATCATTTACTCTTTTTTTAAAATTTAATGCAGTTCCATATTCTTATGTATTGCATGATCTTTAAGTATGGTTAATGATTACAGTAATGTAGAAAAAGAACACATACTCCACAGTTTTGGGGTATATTATCATCAATTAGATGAAGGGTGACTTCATCCGTGCATTTTCAAGAATACATGATTTCCTTGTTAATTATCTTATCATAACATTTACTACCAAGCTCATTATCCAAATATATAGATTATTATAACCAAGGTAATTTTACCCTTGATCATCCGTTTGGGTAGAATATAGGTCCAGTCAGATTCCTATTCTACAACTTTAGATATACAATGTGGGTCTTTGATGGTATCTTTTCAATAACACCCCAGGATAAATATGTAATCCATTAGTTTGTAGAACTTATGATCCTTGATTTAATCCTGCAATTCCAATCCATTTTAGGTAGGTTTGTGCAAGAGAATATAATGCAGGTGCAAGGGGGGAAATGGAACATTGTACAATGATCTCTGAAGGAAAGGAAAGGGGAAATCCTGGTTGGACATATATCTTAGAAACTAAATCCCAAGGACTTTTCTGCAAGTCTGGCTGGGTTTATGAATTTTAAGCAAACTGAAGAGAAGGAATGACCTAACACTTCGTAGACACTCTTGGTGAGCGCTACTTACCCCCCTATCTAGCTTGGTCAATTTCCAGTAAAGTTCAGAATTTTCAACCAAATATGATATTATGATTAAGAATACATTTTCTTTTGGTACAAAAGGACGATCAGTTGCGACCTTTTACCGAAATTCCCAACCATCCAACCACCTTAGCTAGCCTCATGTGGCTAGTTAAGTATTAAATGAATTATCAAAGGGTGATATGGGTCTTCATACAAGCAACTCAATATTCACACGGTATATCAATGAAGTTCTCAATGGAAAATAGGTTATATTACATGATTTACATCATATATTCACCAAATAATAACAAACCCAACCCCAATTCCGGGAAGTTCCAACCTCTACCTGTCAGGCACATCATAAGTGGTCAATTTTAGACATGACCTAATACCAGATCCTCAGATGCCAGCTTGCACGAGAACTCACCATAACTGGGGTTGTAAAATAACCAAACTGTTCATGAACTAATCGGATTCAACTTCGCCTTGTTAAGAGCTCAAATTTGGCTTTAACTCATTTATTAAATGATCGAGCTAGATCAACATATTAAGCTTATTCAATTAATCAAGCATATACTCCAGCTCATTAAGCTCACAAACAACTTGGTTAGTAAGTGTACTTCTTTTTTTCATATGTATTTTATTTACATATTGATTTTATTAAAGATCATAAATAAACATAAAAGTTTATGCAACTTTACATACATACACACACATATATATATATCATACGTACAAATTCATAGTTTTTTTTTAGTTCAAATTTTTTTTTGGGTGAAGAATCTTTTAAGCTCCGTTTGGTTCAATGGAACGGAGCAGAGGGGAGGGGAGGAGTTTTAACGAGTTTTGTTTGGTTGGAAGGGAGCAGAAGAGAGAGAAAAAAAGATTATTGTTTGGTTCAGAAGAGAAGGGAAGGTAATTATGTTTGAACAAATTTATCTTTTATATTATTTTAAATTTTTTTTATAAAAAAATTTAATATATCAATAATTTTTTAAAAAAATTATAAATTTTAATCTTTTTTATTTTTAATTTTTAATAAAAAAATTATCTTAATTTTTATTAAATATTATTATATTAAAAAATTAAAAAATTAAAAAATAAATTAAACTTCTAAAAATATCCCACCCACCCCTCTCCTCTAAAAACTCCTCAATTTGGAGAGGAGACAAATTTGACTCTCTTCCCCTCCCCCTAATTTAATTCAACCAAACACCTTACCCTCTTCCCCTCCCCTCCCCTCCCTTCCCCTCAACCAAACACTCCCTTAGAATATGTATATAAAGTACATTTATAATCAATAGTATAGATTTCGGGTTCAACTCCATTAATGGAGCTAAAAATGATGACAATTGTTGGTTTGATCAAATCTCTGGGTCTCGAATTTCGCCTCACTCTATTTTAAATAATCAAGTTTGATTATAATCAGCCCCAGCCCGGTTGGTTTACAGACCTAACATAATCAAGTCCGATTAGCAAATACAAAAAATTCACGCTTCAAATTGACGTACAACCAAAGGGACATCGCAAATGGAAGAGAAGAGACTTACCGAAAGTAGATTCAGCAGGGAGACAGAGCTCGTGCTGAGAGGAATCATGGGTGACAATGATCTTGATCATGCGCCCGCTGGTTCCCATCTCCCCCTGGCTCTCGTCGTTCTGCAGCGGTGGAAATTGAGCTTTAAAACCTCAAACTTGGGGTTCCTCAAACTTTTTGAGATTAAGGAAGATGTTTAAGCTTATATAGAAAATGAAATACTAGTAGCTAAGTGAAATCTATATATATGTAAAAGCGTTTGCCATTATCGCTAAGCTGTTGATGGGTTTATTCTTTTTTCCATCTTTTGTTTTTTCTGCAAATTTCTTTTGCTTTTCTTGGTTCTCGTGCATGTTATCAGGCCGACACTCTAGTTTCATTAAAAAAAAAAAAAAGGGAAAGAAAGGTTGATTAATGATCACATCACCTTTGGCTTTTTGACTTATATATATATATATGTAGAAATAAAAAATAAAAAACGAATACATATAATTTTAAAAATTATTTTTATATATATATATAATTGATTTATTTTTAATATATTTTTTTAAAAAAAATGAGATTTATTTTTAATATATTTTTTTTAAAAAAAAATAAAACGCAAAATCGCTGATTCCGCGTTTCAAAAAAAAAATTTATTTAAAAAGGCTCCGCGTCCCTAAAAAATTTTTTTTTTTAAATGGGGGTCAGTAGACCCCCATCGAATCACTGACCCAAGAGTTAGTGATTCCACTGACTGACCCGTTGGGTCAGTCAAACGGACCCACGGGTCAAATTGACTCATGGGTCCATTTTAAAAAAAATATATTTTAAAAATTAATATTTTAATTAATTAATTTAAAATTTATAAAAATAATAAAAAATTTAAAATTTAAAATATATAAATTTATTATAATAAATAGTTTTAATTTATGTATTATTTAAATTTATATTAATTTTGTGTATATTTAAAAATATAATATTTTTAAATATTTTTATAATTTTATTAATTGTATAAGTAATAAAAACTTATGCTTTGAGAAAATTTAATTAATTTTATTGAAATTTATAAAAAGTGAAATTTAAATAATAAAAAAGTAAACAAAAATTTAATTTATCAAATAAATTAATAAAAATATTTTTAAAATTACATTTGTATGAGAATTTTGTAATTGGAGAAAAAATTATTAATCAATATATTAAAAAATACAATGACTTAATTTGTATACATAATTTGTTTATTTTTATAATTATAAATAATTTATGTGTTGAAGAATAATAATTAATTATATTTAGATTTTGAACAAGTAAAATATGAGTAATAATTTTTTAACAATTTATATAAGAATTTTTAAACATATAGTAAAAGAAAAATATTTGAAAAATTATAATAAAATGCATTTACAGTCGAAATGTTCATGAAATTTTTTTGCATAAAAAAAAAATTCTCTTATCTATAATTTGAAAAACATAACGACTTAATTTGTGTATATTATTTTGAAAAATATTAAATAATTTTGTTTAAATTGTAAGGATGAAAAATTAATAAACAAGTTAGTAAAAGTATTTTTAAAATTACATTTGAATAGATATTTTTTAATTAGAAAAAAAAATATTAATTTATGTATTGAAAAATATAATCACCTAATTTTTATATATAATTTGTGTAATTTTATAAGGATAAGAAATTTATGTTTTGAAGAGTAAGAATTAATTTTGTTTAAATTTGAAGAAATTAAAATATTAATAATAAGTTTAAAAAATTCAAATTATATTTTCTAAAAATTTAATTAATTTAATTAATTTCATTAAAATTTGTAAAAGGTGAAATTTAAATAATCGTTAAAAGACGTAAACAAAAATTTAAGAAAATTAATAAAAGTATGTCTAAAATTTTATTTGAAGAGACTTTTTTTTATTGAAAAAAAACATTAATTTATATATTGAGAAACATAATGACCTAATTCGTATGTATAATTTGTTTAATTTGATAAATATAAGACATTTATATTTTAAAGATTAGGAATTAATTTTATTTAAATTTTGAAATTGTAATTTAAAAATATTTATGTTCTGAGAAATATTAATCAAATATATTTAAATCTATTTGAAGAAGAGAATAAAGTTTTCTTAAAATATATTTAAATCTATTATTAAATAATACAAATGAACATGAAACTTAAAAAATAACGATAATAGTTATCAGCCGTAATGACTGCCTGTCCCACACCGAGGCCTTCTCCTCATTCGTTGTGGGCGGCGTTGTTGTGGCTGTTCTTCTTCTTCTTCCTCTCTGTCCTCCTCGGTGTCATTTACAAGTCCTTCGTCATTTTCTTCTTCAGATGATTCATCCTCCACTTGATGGCGAATTTGTTCAAAACTGAAATTCCATTGAGGAGATTGAAT
The DNA here is from genome assembly GCA_032878935.1 of Erythrophleum fordii. NCBI lineage: Eukaryota > Viridiplantae > Streptophyta > Magnoliopsida > Fabales > Fabaceae > Erythrophleum > Erythrophleum fordii. The sequence goes on along the minus strand of JAVQMF010000048.1, from coordinate 3,929,500 downwards.
AGGTGGAATTGGTTGATTTGGAGTGAGAAAACCTTGTTGAGGTTGGTAGGAGGCCCACTGTGAGAATGAAGTATTACAATATTCTGCAATAAATGCAGCTGGATCTGTAAATAATGATGTAAATGGAACGCCAGAAGGTTGCATTGACTGCGGTAGCGGTGTGGAGAAAGATGACTCAATATAAGTGGAGGCAGGCAATGAAGGGGTATAGTAAGGTGCACAGGAAGATGGGCCTGGAATGTCAACGGTTACAGATGGTGAAAAAGAAGAAGAACAAACATCTCCACTGACAGTTTGTGGTAAAACAGAAGAAGGACCAACGTTCCCACTAGATACAGAGGCTGTCATGTAAGATGATGACGGCATATTCATGTGCAATCCCCTAAAGTTTCCACCAGACATTGGTTCCCTAGATGAGAGAAACCCATGGCCTCTTTTTCCTGGTCTCGCTGCTGGCTCTGGAGGTCTGGATAGATCAGGTGCTGGTGGAGCTGGTTAAGAAACAAACATATCTCGATGTTCTCCTAAAGCATGCAACATGTTTCGAATATCACTACTTGCTTTTTGCCTAAAATCTCCATAACTAAGCGTCGGGGGGTCAGTGACAGTAAGTCTGTATAAGTCCTCCAACGCATCAGTCTGTTAAAAAGAAAATCAATAATTAAAAATTATAAGTATATATATTTATTTAAGAATACGTATCATAAAGATAAGAATTACGTAAAAGTCATACCACAAAACCTTGAGAACCACTAGCAGGATGGATCCATCTTCGCGTATGTCGCCAATACCAACGTATATAGTCGGATGCGCAATCTAGTAGTGTATCAGTAAGCTCATTCTGTGCCACTACCAAAGGCCATGAATTCCATGCTGTAATGAAAACTACATGACGCTCATTCAGATAGCCAATGTTCACAAACTTTTTCTTCAACCATTTAATCCTGAACGTAGTATTCAAATTACTTGCAATATGACGCAAACAAAACATGTAATGTGCATGGGGTGGTTGCCACCCATTTTCTGGGTTTGCGATTGCTGCTAATATTCCAGGATGACGATCAGATATCAAACACAGGCTTATCTTGTTCGGTACCACTCGTCGCCTAAGGTTACTAAGAAACCACCCCCATGCCTCAAATGTTTCACCTTCAACAATAGCAAATGCAAGGGGGATAACTTTTCTAGCACCATCTTGTGAGCTAGCAATTAGCAACGTCCCTTTATATTTCCCATACAGAAATGTGCCATCTATTTGGATAATCGGTTTCAAGTGATCAAAGGCATCAATGCAAGGTTTAAATGTCCAAAATACCCTATGAAACATAATTGTTGTCTCTGTATTTGATGCCGTCTGCGGGCATTCCTTAGTCACAAATTCAAAATATGAGCCTGGATTGAAGTGTTGGACAGCAGATAACCATCTCGGGAGAACTGTATACGATCGCTCCCAATTCCCAAAAGCGATTGCAATAGCTCGTTGCTTACCCCACCATGCCTTTTTGTAAGACACCGTATATCCAAAGGTGCTGTGAATCCGCTCAATGACATCACGAACTGAAACAGAAGGATTTTCTGTGACCAGCGATACAATAATTGATGCTATTATATCAGAGTCTAGTTTCAGATGATCCTGTAATAGCATGGAAGAGACACAAGTGTGTGGACCCGCATATTTTGTTATCCGCCAATCATTTTCTCCCTCAGATTGACATGCCCTTATCCGCCAATTGCATCTAACACCATACTCAGGACAACTATACTCCACGTACTTCATTGATGATTGATGCACCTTGAATGTGTGGTGTTTGCGGATTGAATAAAACTTTGCAGCACGACTCAGTGACTGCTTATCAGAAAATCGCATGCCAACATACATCTCTTGGTCATCATTTAGATCAGTGACCCCCTCCATGTCAGGTATCTCAAATTCACTCACATTGTCATTGCTGATGTGAGACAAAAAAGCAAATGCCTGCTCAGAATCTAAATTCAATGGAGTTACAAGATTCCCTTCAGTATCAGTCGCAGCAATATCCTCCTCTCCATATTCATTGGCATCTGGCGGAGCGTCATATTCATCCTCTGCCTCAAATTCATCCATTATATCTTCAGTTGCATCTGAAGGACTGGAAGGATTGTTATGACACATCTCACCCCTCGATGAACTTGGTTAAGATATATCAAATTGGGTCTCAAATGAATGAACATTTTTTAGATAAGAGCTAAACAAGGAAACCGATTCATCCGGTCTATTAAGCTCACTTGTACTAGGATTTGTCAATGGTTCAATCATATCAATTTCTTCACCCCTTTGGCCCACATCATTAGTTGAGATATGTGCATATAATTCAGGTGCCCCCAATTGAGATGGAAAGCATCGGTTCGCTTCCCACATGGTTTGGATATCTGCATCGTCCTCTAATGTGCACGGCAAGTACCAAGTTGGATTAAGTGATCGCAGGTATCGGTACACCAACTCAGATACATACTGTTCTGACTGAAGTTGTAATTTTTCTCCAACCACAACCTTCAACTGCTCGAGATTAATGTCAGGGTCAACTCTTAATAATTTCGGCTTATCACAAACAAATGTTGTTCCTTCGTTGGTGTCAAAAATCCTTCCATTTGCATGAATACATATGATTTCCTTCCTTCGACTCATTGTCAATCTTTACTCGGTGCCTTTGTGTAAATAATGATTAAATAAGTATATTAAAATGATCAAGGAGAAAAGATACCGAACATATTTCAAACGAACAAAAGTTTTCTTGTAGAATAGAAGCACCTGAGAATCTGTATAAATAGAAAAAAAAAATTATCAATATTTTCTATAAAGAAATAAAAATATACAAAAATAAGAAATAAAATATATTTCAAAATAATTTACAAACCTTAATAAGGATTCGAAGGTTGGTAAAAAAATTTAAATTTTGTACACAACTGAACCGATAAATAATATAAAAACAACTTCAAATTAAAAAAGAGGGCACCGTTTGAGAACTTGAAAAAATTTCAAAGAAAAATAATTAAATTTTTCAAGCGAAAAAAATATGAATATTTGTTAAGTACAGGAAAAATAAAAATTTTTTAAAAATAAAATACCAACCTTAGAATGTAGATGAAGAAGAGGAGCAAATTTACTGGAGAGACAAAACCATTCAAGCAATCTGAAAAAACAAAAGAATCAGTTGCGAAGAAGTGAGGAAGAAGAATGGAAATAATGCACAGGGATGAGTAAGGAGAATGGAAACAAAACAAATGCAAAAATATGAATTTCAAAGAAAAATAATTAAATTTTTTAAGAGAAAAAAATATGAATATTTGTTAAGTAAAGGAAAAATAAAATTTTTTAAAAAATAAAATACCAACCTTAGAATGTAGATGCAGCAGCGAAGCAAATTTACACATTCTGAAGAAACAAAGGAATGAGTTGCGGAGAAGTGAGGAAGAAGAGTGGAAATAATGCTCAGGAATGAAGATGGAGAATGGAATCATAACAAATACTGAAGAGGCGAAGAGGCTGAATAAAAAAGATAATTTTTTTTTTAATAAAAAATTGGAACGCGGAGTCACTCGTTCTAAATTTTTTTAAAATTTTTTTAAATTTTTTTTTAAATTTTCTGACCCCCTCAAAGGGGGTCAGAAAAACTGACCCACGTAGGGTCAGCGTACTGACCATTTACTGACCCGTTGAGGGTCAGTGACTGAAACTGACCTCAACGGGTCAATAGCTAACCCTACGTGGGTCAGCTTTTCTGACCCCCTTTGAGGGGGTCAGATAATTAAAAAATTTTTAAAAAAATTTTGGAACGCGGAGTTAGTGACTCCGCGTTCCAAAATTTTTTTTAAAAAAAAAAAAATTAATTTTTTTTTAAATTACTTACATATATCCGGAATTAGTTTCTGGAGTTATACATCTCTTTCTTTTATTTTGTATTGTTGTATATATCCGTAAAAAAGCCCATCACCTTTCAACTTTTAAGAATAATGTATAAATACATTTTTAATTTTTAAAATTTGATAATAAATATTTAAATTTAAAATTATATGCAGATTATTTTGTTGTTAATAAATTCATTATTTCGACGTATCAAAAGATTACTTACGTACAATTGCAAGTTAAGAAGTTAAATACTCGTGAGATAAATTTTATTAAAAAAAAATAAAAAAATCAATTGATCTTTGTATTATAAAAAGCTTCCAAATGTATAGAATTTTTTTATTTTTAAAACTTTATAATAGATCTCTCATATATAAGATTATATGCGAATCAAGTTTAAAGAAATTATTTATATAACAACTATAATTTAAAAATTTATTTAATCAAATATATTATTTTTATTAGTAAATTAATAAATTCACTAAAAGCATAGTTATTTACATAAAATTCAAGATTTAATAACTTATTGTCAAATTTTAAAAATTAAATAAGTATATATACATAATTTAAAATTTATAAGATTTTGTATATTTTTTTAAAAAAATTAAAAAAGTATATATTTGATATTATTATTTAAAAAATTATAAATTCAAGATTCAATCGTAAAAGTAATAAAAAAATTCTACAATATTAGAACTATCTAAACAAAGAATTTTAAATACAAAATAAATTAAATTACAACAAGAAAATAATAGACGTCATCCCAAGGAATCCAAAGTGAAAGTGTAGTGTCATTACACTGTTATTTTTACATTTTCTTTGACAAACAATATTATAAGATAAAACATAAATATTCTTAATTAAAATAAGAAAAAATAAATGTAAATTGGTCTATAACAATAATTGCTCCAAAGTGTTCAGAGACTTTTGGTGAAGTCAAGCTAGGGGACAACTAACTTGTTAGAGAAGGAAGATGATGAGAAAGTGATATTGGGCATTGGCATGTGAAGATGTGTACCCTAACACCAATGCTTGCGCTGAATTTCCAGCTCTTCTTTTTAAGTCATGTTACCAGCACTATTTTGGGTCCCACCATTTGTTTTTGCAGTTTGTTTTTAACTGAGCTAGTTTGGTTCAGAAGAAGAGTTTTTTTTAATTATATGTAATATTTGTTATATTTTTATAATTATTATTTAATAATATTTATCTTTTCTTATAATTTGTTTAAGTAAAAATATGAAGATCTTTTCTTTTTTGAAAGTTATGTTTTTTATTTATATTTATATTTATATTTTAATTTTAATAATTTTGCATAACAAACAAGTTTATTACCGTTTGTCTTCAAGATCTTTTACTTCTTGTTTTTTTTATCTGTTAAAATTACGATTACTAATTTTTAATTCAATTTTTAAAAAAATACTTGAAAAAATTTATTAAAAAATTAAATTGAAATAATTATGTTCTAAAATATCTCATTAAAAAATATGTATTTTTTAAGGACAAAAATAATAATCTGCTACTTGATTTTTATTTGATTTGGTATCAATTTTTTTCATTACCAAAGAAATATGGTGTCTTAAACGTTTAAAAATAAGAAAAGAAATGAGTAAAAATAGATAGCAAATACATTAAGTATCCTAATATTTATGTTTTTAAAAAAATGCCATATTTTTTTATTAAAACAGAATTGAAATATTCATTTAGAGATAAAATAAAACTGACTGTTCTGTAATTTGGGATACCTTTATTATGGTAACGTTTTATAAAAATTTGACATTCTTTTACCTTGAAGTTTGCTCATTTATCACAATATTATATCAGATTTTAATCTTGTTAAATATTAAATTGAACCATTCAAACATAATTTTTAATTTAATTTCGGAATTCTTAACTAAATCTCACACTCCTTAATTCTTGTCATATATTAAAATTTTATTTGATTTCTTATTAATTTTTTAAGCTTTTCACAATTCCATCTTAAAATTCACGACTCCTATTTTAATCAAGCCTCACACAATCCTTAAATTATTGTCTATTATGTTTAATACAATGTCCCTATTTTCTTTAGATTTCTTTTAATTTTACCTCAAAATCTCTAATTTTCCCAACTCAACGGAGCTTCACACTCACCAAATTATTGCCTAGTCGTTAAACCATCCATGAAATCTCACATCATCCATAATTCTTTGCTCTAAGAGTTTTTTTTTTCTTATATGACATATAAAAATATTTTGAAAAATTAGTTAAAATTTGAGATTTTTTATTTAATATTTAACAAAAATTAAGGATAGGAAAATGCTATGCTAACGTAACAAACTTCAAAATAGTATAATGTCAACTTTCGAACCACATAATAATAATAAAGTAAAAATTACTCATATTAGAGGATAATAAAATATGTTTAACCCTTTATTTAATGAGCGCAAGCCTTTCAACTTGAGAAACTAGTTGAGTTTTTAAACCGTTTTAACTGATTTGAATTTAAACTAACAAAAGATTGTCTAGAGAATGATCATTCAAATTGGGACAGGGACACGACCTTAGACCTTCATTCCATTCTTGGCGCACTATACTCCTTCGCCTCCAACGTGTTATTCTCTAAATTAATGGCTAAAAATTTTAAAAAAATTAATTTTTGTTTTTGTTTTAAAATATTTTGTTTTTAAATAAAATTAGAAGAATGTCCCCCTTAATCAAATATATCAATAGATCAAACTATTGTCCCCAAAAAAAAATTGACCACACCATTAACTCTTTGCGCTTGGATCCCTGCAGTTGGAGATTTGTGCAGTTGCCGTGCAGTTAGGCAAATTTTGCTCTTTTTTTTGGGTTTAAGGATGAATATAAAAAAATTTTAGAGAAAAATTTTAATTATGAAAAATATATTTTTTTTAAAAAAATTTAATCATGTAATACAATTATAATTTTAAAAATATAATTTTTTCTCGTAATTAAAATTTTTCAAAATTATAACTTCATATTTGTCTTTAAACCCAAAAAATTAAAGAAAAAAGACAAAAAAAAAATTGTAAGTGCACACAACTACATGGACTCCAACTACAGGGGATTTGTGCGCATGACCCTTCGCGCTAATTGCAGAAGACAAATGGTACCTAGTAAAGAAAGTGAAAGCATGTCGCGTCATTTATGCCATGTCCTAAGCATAAAAAGAGAAAAAAAAAGAAAAAAAAGGAGAGAGATGTGGGTCTTCACATAAGACTTTGGATCCTGTAAAATAGGAGAGACAATGTGTGACTGATGGATGGGAACCAATAGAATCTACTTATATAATTTTCACTCCTGATTCATTTTTTTCTCTTATTACCGAAGATCTTATCTTATAAGAAACAACTATAAAATAGATTAAGACATCAATTTATTTAAAAAGAAATAAAAAAGAGGTGAGTGGAACTCATTTGAATTAACCCCATATTCTATTTCCAAGTTATAGCCTTTTGAAACGAAGACATCCGTTTAGACCTCCTTTTAGGTTTCAGCCCGCTCCTCGATCTCTTCTGCATAACACTACACTTAAGATGTTTGCGGGAGAACAACTTCCTCTCTTATACGGCTTGTTGAAGAGATTTCAATGTTCCTCTCCTCCTCAGATTCTTGTCCTTCAGACTGGGCTAATAACTTGTATTTGGCATACCATACATAAATCCCAAAGAACACGAAGTTTAGTAATGCTAACAAGAGAAAATACCTATCCATGCGACTTGTGTTTATGGATTCCTTGAACCAGCTGCCAAAAATTAATGCACATAGTATGCCGGAGAAGTTTCCAATCGCCACTATCATTTGAAAGCATGGAATCACAATTGTTCTCATTGATTGGGCCACTTGATCACACACGAAGGTCACTAGCCCATCTTCTGCAAATCCTTCCATTAGCCCTAGGAGGGAATACTGTGGAGCTAAAACCATGATGCTTAAGGGAATAATAACCTCATCTCGGTCATCAGTTTCAATTTCAAGAACTCTCTCTTTTCCAATAAGAAACAGCCTATGACGTTCCACTAGCCAAGCTGCGACACTACAAAGTATTGAACAAAACAACCCAATAGCGATGCTCCAAATTGGTTTCACTAGTTGTCTTTTGGATTGGATTTCGTTAACCATAAAAGCAACCGAAGATTTGAGTACAAAGAAAACCATAATAGGAACATTGAAATTAGCAACACGAGGATCCAAGTTGCTTGTTTGCTGAGCAAAGTAAGTGTTAGCGGAAGCTAAAACCAAACTATATGCAAAGAAGGTGAACCCAACGACTACAATAGGATAAAGGCTCTTCACTTCCCTCACTTGCTCAACTGTACAAAGCTCCCCCCGTGTTCCCTTTCAGCATTGAAGTTGTTCCTAATTATAGCGGCCTTGTCCAAGAACAATAAAAATGATGGATGACAAGGCAACAAGTGAACCTTATTTTCTCTTTGATAAAAACGATATTCTGAATCATTTGGACCTTAATTATTACAGTTGACGAATAATCCTCTTCTGAACGTGGGTACGGCAAGCTACGTTTCTTAATAGCCGCCTTGAAGACCCTATAAATGGTAGTAAGAGGGCTTCCTGTGGGCTCTCTTTCTTCAGGGTAATAGCAGAAGATCCCAAAGAAGAATAATATATACATAGCTCCCATGACGAGATGAAATTTGGAACCTTGTCCGCCAAGAAGCGTTGCCAAAGCAAAAGACAGCTATAGCAGCGCCAGTAAAGGTAGCAGTAGTCGGCCAAAGATTAGTAGCTCCAGTGCGATTTTCATTTGATCTTCCTCTCTCTCAATTGATGATCAAGAAAACCTCTTAAAATTGGATCTCCTCCAGCTCGGCCTAGCGCGATAATGAATGTACTCAACGGCGAAATTGAGATCCTGATCCACCAAAAACAAAAAATTTAAAATTTAAAAAAAATTTAAATTTTTTTTATATCTTATCTAAAAAAATTATTTTTCTATTATATGGTTTAAATAAAATGTTTTTTATGATATATTAAAAATTACTTTTTATATTAATATCAATAATTTTACTATTTAAATTTTCATGGGAATATAGTTATCTATTCATTACTAATATAATGTATAATAATAATACACTAAAAAATATATCATCATTTAACATTACAAGGGCTCGTTTGGTAGATGAAAAATTAGGATGAAAATAAAAATAAAAAATAAAAAAATAATTTTATAGATAAAAAGTACCTATAATACTCTTATTTTTAATAATTAAATAATTATTATTAAAGAATATTAAATAATGATTAAATAATAATTATAAGAATAAATTTATAATTTTCTCCAATTTTTCTTCCCTTTTTTCCATTTCCCACGTCTCTGCTACAGATACTGAACAGGCCCTAATAGTCCAATGAATAGTTTAGAATAACATTTTCAATTAAAAAAATTTATCTAATGAAGTATAAAAATTTATTATTGTTAATTTGTAAAAAAACTATATTTATAAGGCACTGCAAATATTATTTTATTTAACAAAATCTCTAAAATTTTTGTAATATTTTTCAGAAACAATTAGTATAGAACCAATTAAAAATAATATATTAACGTTTGAATTTAGTTACATTTTATTTAGTTTTTGTAAAATTATTATTTATAAAAATATATCAAAGATATGTATTATAAATTAAATATATATAGACCAATTGAGAAAAAGAGATAAAAGGAAGGGGGCAATGGAAAAAGAGGATAAAAGCTAAAGAAAAAATAAGAGAAAAAGAAAGAAACAAAATGGAATGAAAGAAAAAAAGAACCCAAAAAAAAATGCATGTGTTAAGTAAGTTCAAATGAAAATATCAAATACTAAAAAAAAATTAAATACGCATGTTCAGTTATGATTTAATAAATCCAATGAATTTAAAACTTAAAAGGATATGGGAGCATAATATTAAAATTTAATACTATATATATATATATATTATATAAATTTGAAGGAAGTGTATGCCCTCCCTCAAGTGCTACCTGGGTCCGCCAATGAGCGAGAGAAGCTGTCCCTTAGGAGATAAATACTTGGACAAGGTGTAAACCCATCATAGCATCAATCCCTGCAATTAAAAAATACATTTTATTTTAATTTAATTTCTTAAAATTTAGATTTCATTTATTAACAAATAGTTAATAAAAATGAGTGATGGATGATAAGATGAAACTTATGTCATTATAATTCTCATAATCCTAAAATATTGCATAAGTCAGACAATTTAAAAGATGTTTAATTTTTTTAATTATTTAACCATTTAATATCGTGTTTCAGGACTAAGTAAGCAATTAATAACAGGCTACTTTATTCTGTTAAACATTTATTGATCTTAAAGTGAGGACATAATAATAAAAGGATTTTAAAAAATTTAAATAATAAGTTAAAACTTTTAGAGAGCAAGCTAAAATAATTATATCTTAAAAGCTTCAAATGTCAATTCGCGCATAAATTATAGATGTTGAGCTTTTTATGGATTGTGTTACTCTTATATGTCAAACATTAAAATATTTTTTTAATTTATTCTTTTCTTTTAATCATAGTTCAGAAAATTAGACCAAACTGATTGATCAAACTAAAAAATTAGTAATCTAACCATGGTTTCAATTTAGTTAACTTTAAAAATTGAGAAGCAAAAAATTGATTAAAAACTTGACAAATCATTTAAAAATTGTAAAAATTGAGTGATTTAATATTAAACTAATCAAAAACCAATTTTTTTGTTTAAATCAAAATTTAGACATTTTATAATAGAAATTTAGAATATTTATTGAATTATATCCAATCCATTTTAAATAGAATTATTGTTATATGTAAATATTTTATCTAATTTTTATATTTTTAAATATTTATATTTATAAAAAATATTATTTTATAATATATATATCAATTTAATGATAAAATGTTATATAAATATATTTATACTTTTATTTTTTTTAATAAAAACCTCGATTCAACTACAATGAAATGATTAAATTATGAATAATTTTCTATTTTAATTCAATAAACAATCTGACTTCTAAAATATTGCTTTTAGCATAATTTGCCCATCTATACCATCCTGATGGTATATATCAGTAATATTTAAAAAAAGAAAAAGAAAATTCAAGCATCTCAACAAAGACTCATTAGAATCTAATTAATGTGAGAATCAAAAGCTCAATGTTTCATGAACTTGCACCTTTCCACAAAATACCTTTGTTTGAAGATCTTATGACTTGCGAGGTTATGATAGCTTACCATAACATAGACGCCGGTGCAGAAGATAATCACAGTGAAGCGACCTGTGTAAGCTTCTGAGACGTGCATACCAACAATTACTAATATAGCTGACAAGCCATCTAGCAAATTCACAACCATCGCCCCTTCCCGGAGACTATACTTTTGCCGTATATCTGTGAGGAAGTTCATTAAAACATACATCACCGCATTTTTTACTAAGGCGTGGCTTAAAATTAAACCTGAATAAGAAATATCGTTAGAGGAAGAAGAAAGTGAGTCAGCCATTGTTAAATCACCTCAAAATTTTTTAATTAAAAATTATTTTATACAGATTTAAAAAAAAAAAAAAACCTAATAGTGAGTGAGTTCGATGTCCTAAAATTGAAATGTCGAACTCTCTGACATTCACCGTATAAAAAACAAGTTCAAATCAACAGATAGAGATTAATTTTTACCCCAGATGAAGAGGACAGTCTTGGAGAGAACAAAGCCATTGCGGAGCCAGTCTGACATTCGCCTTCCAAAACTACAGATCTTCTTCATTCTAGCCGTGCAGAAAACTTCGATATTTCTGTTTTCTTTGTAGAAATCTATGAAACTTATTTAAGGCGTATCACTCCAGAGGAAGAGGAATGTCCTAAATAACACCAACCAACATTGGAGCGCTCGTTTCAATTTAGTATGGAAGCCCTCGTGTGGGAGTGCAACTTCAAGGAAAAAATAGCAAAAGCCAAAGGCTCGGAAAGATGCTTTATCATGGGGCTCCACTCCCACAAATATTAAAAGTAAACCATTAACTTTATGATTAAATTGCATATAATTTTTTTAAATTTTAAATTATGAACAAATAATTTTTTAGTGTTACTTAAGTTATTCATTTAGTAGTAGAGTATGATATGTTAACAAAATCATATGTATATTATTTAAATTTTAAAAGATTTATTTACATATAATTTAAAATTTTAAATGTTATTTGTACAAAATAAAAATAAAAATTAAGAGAGTAATTGTCATTAACATATTATGTTTTGTTAATAAAATAACAGCTTAATTAATGATAGAAAAATATTTACATAAATTACAAAATTTAAGGGGTTTACAAAAGGAATTATTTACCTGTGATTAAAAGTTGAAAAGAATTCTGCCCAAATTTATTGGAACTCATTTGAGACTATGAATAGCATGAAAGCAACAACAGGGACTTGGATAAACTAACAGGATTTCCTCAAAATAAAGTTTATGGGAATATACCTTGGGAAGAGATAAGAAATAAAAAAGGGCAGAACTATATATATATATATATATATATATACATAAAAGTGGCAACGCTTGGCAAGGTAAGCTAATTCCTGCTCCATAGAAGTATGTATTATTACAATAGAAGCTTCCGGCTAGGCGAATGCAAGAGACTTTGAACAATGGTCTTAACGTTATTATTACGAGGGGGCTTAATTAATCTTATTATTTATTCAATCGAATTCGACTTCGAGTTTTTTATTAGGAGAGACTAGGGCCTGTCTCGATACTGCTAGCTCTGAAGAAGGCGTTACGACAGAGGGCCAAAGGAAATAGTTTAAGTGCGTGTTTGAATTTTCCCAGATCATGTTTCAAAGAAAGTAAAAATGGAGAGTTTTTACTTAAACATGATTTTGTAATAGAAATTCAAACATGCACTAAGTAAATTTTGTTTAGTGTACATGAATTATATAATCCAAATTAGACAGTTAAAATCTTATCTTTCATGTTCTAAAAGTTAATCAAAGAGTTTATTAAAATAGATTTTCATAATTTACACAAGTCGTTATGCCTTAGTTAGTTAAATTGGTAATTTAGTTAAATTGGTAATTAATTAATTTAAAACTTTTTTTATATAACATAATTAAGGGGTAAATCATAGAGGAAAAAGGGTCGAAGCTTCCCAATGAGCCCTAGCCTACGTAGCCCACCTCTATGGTAGTGTTTCTGGACATGAAAAAATGGTCTGTGATGCCAACATGTCACATTTCGATTTTTTCCATTGACATTTCAACTGCCCAATGAACCCTGGCCTACCCTAGCCTGATCTGGTGGACTGGAAGAGGCTGGAAGGGAGACTGAAATAGGAGAGGAAAGTCGTGCAAAACGTGTTTGGTAGACGGGAAGAGGTCTTCTTCATGACTTACGTTGCCCCTGGGCGTCCCATCAACGATCTCCATTCGAAAAATGATGGAACGATACTGCGCACTTCAGAAAACAAAGAGAAAAAGACGGAATTGCCTTATGTCATAAACTTTCGGATCTCCTCCAGTTCAACCCAGCCTCGAAGTGTCGGACATTAATGTCTGAGGCTGTGGACAAAGCAAGATGAGATCAAAGTCTTGAGGGGATATTTGGATTACATCAAGCAGCATGGTGCGGACTGAGGAAGAAGATATGAAAGCGAAAAGAGGAATAAGATATGCTCTACGTCGCGTTTAGAAGCGCTGGAGATTTCCTTTTGTTTCATGCATATTAACGAATATTAATTTTTTAACAAATATTAACTTTTTGATATTTTAATATTTATATTTTACCAAATATTTAAATTTAAACGAAACCGTATCCTCATTTTTTTTTTTCATATTATGGCAATAATTTTAGTTGCAAATTTTTGTTCTATTCACTTTGCTATACACTATCAAACGGAGTATCAACAATTCACCTATGTATTCCATTGCGGAGCCATTCAGATGGAATGTCGAAGTAAATATAATATCTGTTTCCATGGAGAAGCCTATTATTCATTTTTCCTTTTTTGGGTTAAATTAAAAAGGAAAATATAATGCATATTACTCCTGAAGAAGAGGATTAAATAGGACCAAACAATGAAGGCATGTTTCAATATAGGTGGCCATTTTCCACGCCTAGGTCTGTTCTTTTTTCTTTGGACTCAGATGGAGTTCCTCGATTTTTTCTTTTTTAATCTTATCTTTTTAATCATTTTCAAATATTATGTCTTTATCTTCATAATTAAAAGTTCATACAGTAGAAATTCAAGAAAAATGGAGCAAATGGCAAAGGCTAGGACTGAATATCATACGAAAGCAACTAGCAGACTGCTGCTGGGAGGACCTCCGCTATTGGACAACGACCAAGTGTCCGTTTAAACGAAAAATATTATTTTTGTAATTATTATTTAATATTATATATTAATTATTAAAAATAAAAATATTAAAATTATTTTTTTACCTCCGCTATTTGACAATTTGAATGATGCTTAATGTCTAATCACCCTCTCAACGTCATATTACATCTATTTACAGTCATTTAAGTCGATTGGACCCACCCTTTTAACATTAGTTTATTGTTTTTCTAGCTAGCTCCTTCCTTTTATTTATCATTCCATTTTTATTGCTTTTGCATCTGCCACCCGACAAATATTTGTTTATGTAGATTATAGTTTTCCACTGGCGTTTCTTTAGAAACCCTGCAGTTGATCTTCCCATAGAAATTTCTAGATTATTATTTTTAATAGTAAGAAATACCCGGCTTCCAATTTTATCTTGCCTAATTGCCTCTAAAACTGTTATCTAATCCATACATCATATTTTGATTATAACTTAATTTCACAAGTTTTACGACAAAAATAATTGCCACACAACTACGTAATTAACTACCGTCCTCATCTACATATGGGGGGACTAAATATCCTCAATTTAAGTATTCTCATTTGAAATTATTTTGTCAAATTATTCTTAAAATTATTCTAACTTATGTATAAAAAAACGCAAAGCGGAGTCTTGCTTCCTTTTACATATTACTCATAGGTTCTCTCCATCATAATATCATCATTTGGACTAGCATAACGAGCATTATGGACTATGTTATAAATTTAAAATTATTTGTATAGACTATATATGTTAACAAAGAAAAAAGTTTTGAATTTCTTATTTTAATAAATTTACTTGTTAATTGAATATATATCAACATTTATATATATATATATATATGAATTTATTAAGTTTGTTGTATTAAAACAAAAATACTGTATGTGGGATATGCATTACGCTACCCAAATTATGTAGAAATGCAAAAATTGAGTCCAAAATTATAAGAGAAGGGAACAGTGTCTGAGACTTGATGCCGACCAATGCGCCTTTGGCCAGCTTGCTTTGATTATTATTTAACGCATCTTGATCATTAAAGATAAATAATTTTTTGTTTTTTGGTCGATGATAAGCTAAGAAAGTATCAAAAAGTTATTTAAAGGACTCCGTTGTTTTATCATGCGGTAATCTTCTCCCAAAAAGTCATTATTCCCCTCTAATAATTGAATCTACAAAATAGAGTAAATGGCTAATTTCTCTTATTAGTGCAGTAAATTGAGGAATACCATATTACCAAAAATACTTATAATCAATCAATATTTTTGTATCTATCTAAAAAATATTAATAATTTATTCTTTTATATCTGTTTGATAAATATAAAAAAATAATGAATTTTTCATCAACTATTCTTAAAAGTATTACAATAATGCCTCAACATTAGACCTGATCATAGGCTAAGAAGCCCGCCCACCCCGATAGGCCCGACTAGAAAAATATGGATATGAGTCCGAAAAAAAATGAGCCTGTTTTTAAAAAGCCCGAATATAAAAAGAGCCAAGTTTGTATTTTTTTTAAAGCCTGAGCCCGCCTGTATTATAATTATTTTTTATATATTATTAATAAATAATATTATTAGAACATTTATTTATAACTATAGATATAAGTAAAAAAGAATTATATAACATATATGATTATTATTTTTACTTTTACTTATTGTATAATATATTATTAGGAATAAATTATAATTTAAATAAAATAAATTGTTAATAGTAATATTATTAGAAAAATTATTATTTTAAGAGGTTTTACTATCATATATAGATATATATATATATAAGTTATTTAAACTTTTTGTAATTTTTTAATAAGTTATTTGAAATTTAAAATAAGAATAAAAATATGCCTAACAAGTAATGAAATATATATATATATATATATATATATATATATATATAAATATTTAAAATTAAAAAAAGACACAAATATTAAAAAAAAAAGTTACGCAAAACGAGCTGGCCCAAGCCCAGCCCGTGATCAGGTCTACTCAGCATCTCATATATCATGCTTATTTGTCTTTTCATTGTGAGATAATTTTTGACATCTATGCAAATATAACCAACATTTGTTTTTTCCCCCACATGCATATTGATCAATTCAAAAGTTATTTCTTAACAAACCCTAGAATCTTCTATTAATTCAATCTCATGAACCTAAACTTGAGATATTTGACGATGTGAAGCTAACATATGAGTAATTTTTAGAAGATGCAGTAGGTAATTATATTTTTCAATAAAATCATACATTTTATATTTGTCTTTTATAAATGTTAACCCAATTCGACATTTGCAATTAGTTCTAATTGCACATCAAAGATTTATAATCATAAAATCTCTTTTATCTTTCTTTCTAACATTTATTTGCAATGTACATATCTATATGACATTATAAGGCTATCCTTTTTTTTTTTTGGATGTTGAAATATTATTTTTGAACTCCAAAACCAATTTTTCTACCATAACTAACCCAAAATAGACATGCTATCTCTAAACTCTTAAATTTCATCATCCAAGTTTAAGCTTGAATTCAACTTCCATAGAGGGATCCATTGAGAGGATTGGTACCTATAAAAAAAAACCCAACATCATTAGCTTCACATTTTTAAAACAACAAAATAATAATTTATTTATATACATTGAAATAAAATTATTATTTTAGACTTATATAGAGCTTTTAACTTTTATATATTCTATTTTATACTTTGAATCTGATTTGAAGTTATTATAATATCAAAGTTATTCAAACTAACAAATTTTTAGGGTGTTGATTAAATTAAGACAAATAAATTAAATTAGTGTTTAGTTTTTACCTCTATTTTGTAGTTATGTAGGTTAATTTATTTTATCATTTATCTCAATTGCACATAAAAGCATATAAACTCAAAAATATACTGAGGAAGTTAATCGAAGAGATATTGCATTGGACTCAAAGTTATATAATTTAATTATGTACGTTAAAATAAAATTATTATTTCAAACTTATACCCCTCCCTTGTTCCCTTGCCAACATCCCTCGCTATGTAGGTTTTGAGAAAGAACAAGAAATATTTTTCTTGCTAAATACTTATATTTTTGTAGTGTATAATAAAAAAAAGAAAGAAAGCAATAATAATAATAATAATAATAATAATAATAATAATAATCCATCTTAGATCTCTTTAAAAATATATTATACACATGGATTTTGAAGTAATTTAAGAGTGGAGATTCTACACTATCCTGTGACAAAATATATAATGCAGCTGTGATTAATTCGAAGTATAGCAAATGATTAAAATAACTATTGAAATATGTCACTAGAGTGTAATATAGTATTTGATCTGTTTGGTGTATAAATAGTGTAACCAGCTTGACCTAGGGAGACAATTTAGAAACTTGTCTCTAACTTGCAGGTGTGGATAAACTTTCTGTAAGTTTAAATATCCTTTGTTATGAATGAATGAGATGCAAGAAGACTATGCGCTCATTTTATGTTTCTCACATGAACAAAATAATTTGCTCTTCCATCCATTAAGAGGATCATACTCCTTGATACAAATATGAAACATGTATCGAATACAATATGATCAATATTTGATTATTAAAAAAAAGACATATGATCAATGTTTTACCCTTGGTATTTTATAACAATTTTGCACCTGTAGGGGTGAAAATTTACCAAAATAAAAGATAGAAGTCTATAGAAGACAATAACATGCATATTCATCTAAAAGTTCTCCACAAATTCTTCTTGTTCTTATATCTATAATGGAGGCTCAATGATCATCATCTAGGCTTAAGAAGCCTTCATTTTATGGGCGTCATTCATGTCAAGAGTACCACAGTCGGATCTTTAATTATTTTGAGGTAATCAAAACTATATATATATATATATATATATGTTCTTCATACTCCGTAAAGAGTTCACTAAATCTGAGACACATACGGATTCGTATCAAAGTTGATGTTTAGCATTAATACGAGAGGGTAGCTATCAAATCCGCTTCTCTCACCACATGCCCTGCTATTGCCTCCAACAGCTACTCCTTCGTCACCTGCGCGAACTCCAACAATAAAATCAACTATTAATCCATCTAATGTAATATTTTGTTCATAGATAAATTATTATCTATTAAAGTATATCCAAAGTTATTCATCTTATATTTATGAGAATACCATAATGAAGCAATTAATTATTAAATATAAAATAATCCTGCAATTCCAATCCATTTTAAGTAGGATTGTGCAAGAGAATATAATGCAGGTGCAAGGGGGGAAATGGAACATTGTACAATGATCTCTGAAGAAAAAGAAAGGGGAAATCTTGGTTGTACAATGGATTTATTCTTTTTTCTACCTTTTGTTTTTTCTGCAAATTTCTTCTGCTTTTCTTGGTCCTCGTGCATGTAATCAGGCCGACACTCTAGTTTCATTAAGAAAAAAAGTGAAAGAAAGGTTGATCGATTATTACATCACCTTTCAACTTTTAAAAATAATGTATAAATACATTTTTAATTTTTAAAATTTGATAATAAATATTTAAATTTAAAATTATACACAGATTATTTTGTCGTTAATAAATTCATTATTTCGACATATCAAAAGATTACTTACATACAATTGCAAGTTAAGAAGTTAAATATTCGTGAGATAAATTTTATTAAAAAATAAAAAAAATCAATTGATCTTTGTATTATAAAAGGGTTCCAAATGTATAGAATTTTTTTATTTTTAAAACTTCGCAATAGATCTCTCATATGTGAGATTATATGCGAATCAAGTTTAAAGAAATTATTTATAAAAAAATAATATTTAATAAATTTATTTAATAAATGTATTATTTTTTATTAATAAATTCACTAAAAACAAAATTATTTACACAAAATTAAAGATTCAAGAATTTATGGTCAATTTTTTAAAATTGAATAATTATATATACATAATTTAAAATTTATAAGATTTTGTACATTTTGTCTTAGAAAAATTAAAAATATATATTTGATATTAGTATTTTAAAAAATTCTAAATTCAAGATTCAATTGTAAAAGTAATAAAAAATTCTAAAATATTAGAATTATCTAAACAAAGAATTTTAAACACCAAATAAATTAAATTACAACAAGGAAAGAATAGACGTCATCCCAAGGAATCCAAAGTGAAAGTTTAGTGTCATTACACTGTTATTTTTACATTTTCTTTGACATACAATATTCTAAGATAAAACACCAATATTCTAAATTAAAATAAGAAAAAAAATAAATGTAAATTGGTCTCCAACAATAATTGCTCCAAGGTGTTCATAGACTTTTCGTGAAGTCAAGCTAGGGGGCAGTTAAAAGGAGGCTGATGAGAAAGTGATATTGGGCATTGGCATGTGAAGATGTGTACCCTAACACCAATGCTGGCGCTGATAAGATGGCGCGTCGGACTCAAGTCTCAGTCAAAAGTTGGGTGGTTGTTTCTCGTAATGTGACCAGCACTTTTTTCGGCCCACCATTCCTTTTACAGTTTGTTTTCAACTGAGCTAGTTTGGATCAGAAGAAGAATTTTTTTTAATTATATGTAATATTTGTTATATTTTTATAATTATTATTTAATAATATTTATCTTTTTTATTATTATTTAAGTAAAAATATGAAGACCTTTTCTTTTTTGAAAGTTATATTTTTTTATATTTTTATTTTAATTTTAATAATTTTGCATAACAAACGAGTTTATTACTGTTTGTCTTCAAGATGTTTCACTTCTTGTTTTTTTTATCTGTTAAAATTACGAATACTCATTTTTAATTCAATTTTTTATAAAATAATTAAAATTTTTATTAAAAATTAAATTTAAATAATTATGTTTTAAAAGATTGAATTAAAAAATATATTTTTTAATGACAAAAATAATAATCTGCTACTTGTTTTTTATTTGATTTGGTATCAATTTTTTTTTATTGCAAAAGAAATATGATGTCTTAAAAGTTAAAAAATAAGAAAAGAAATGAGTAAAAATATATAGCAAATACATTAAGTATCCTAATATTTATGTTTTAAAAAAATGCCATATTTTTTTATTAAAACAGATTTGAAATATTCATTTAGAGATAAAATAAAACTGACTGTTCTGTAATTTGGGATACTTTTATTATGGTAACGTTTTATAAAATATTGACATTCTTTTACCTTGAAGTTTGCTCCTTTATCACAATACTATATCATATTTTAATCTTGTTAAATATTAAATTGAACCATTTAAACGTAATTTTTAATTTAATTTTGGAATTCTTAGCTAAATCTCACACTCCTTAATTCTTGTCATATATTAAAATTTTATTTGATTTCTTATTAATTTTTTAAGCTTTTCACAATTCCATCTTAAAATTCACGACTCCTATTTTAATCAAGCCTCACACATTCCTTAAATTATTGTCTATTATGTTTAATACAATGTCCCTATTTTCTTTTGATTTCTTTTAATTTTACCTCAAAATCTCTAATTTTCCCAACTCAACACTCTCCAAATTATTGCCTAGTCATTAAACCATCTATGAAGTCTCACATTATCACTCTTCGATCCATTAAGAGGATCATACTACTTGATACAAATATGAAACATGTATCGAATACAATATGGTCAATGTTTGATTATTAAAAAAAAGATGATCAATGTTTCACATATGGTATTTTATAACAATTTTGCATACGCAAGGGCGAAAATTTACCAAAATAAAATATAGACATTTATAGAAGACAATAGCATACATATTCATCTGAAAGTTCCCCATAAATTCTTCTCATTCCTATACTCATTCCTATATCTATAATAAAGGTTTAATGATTATTATCTAGGCTTAGGAAGCCTTCATTTTATATGTGTCATTGATGTTAAGAGTGTTGTTGTAGTTTGAAAAACTAAAAGGACAAAGTACTACATTAAATAGAAATAACAACTCCGGAGCCTATATAAGAAGAGAGATATAATATATGTCAAATAATGCTTTGAAGGATAAAGTGGATTTAAATATTAATTATTTAATTAATATTTAAACACTTAGCACTTAACACATGTCAAATAGCGTTCGTGAGTGTTGGATCAAACAGATCTAATGGTGTGTATCTAGTCTAATTTTTTTTTTTAAAAAAATTGATTTTAGTTTAATGTATATACATTTTTATCTTCAAAATTAGAAACTGATTTCGATTTAATTACCAATATTTAGAAACAGGCAATTTTCTTTAATTACAATTAAAATTTAGTTTCATACTCCTCAGCTATACAAAGGAAGCAGACCAAAGGCATAGCATACAGAATATTACATTTCTCTTCTCTCTTAAATACTTTCTGTTTTTATTATGCATACAAGGAAATATTTATAGTTGCTAACAGTTATCTTTGGTGTTTAAGATAAATCCTGAGGGTGGTTCGCTGAAACCCAATAGCAAACTAGCGGAGGCGAATAACACCTTAAGAAAAGTGTATTGTCACACGTTTTTGGGTATTAACCAATCCATTTTCTACATACTACTTTCAACAATCTTAAGGTGTCATTAATGTAAGAAATGGAGACTACTTAGGAATCAGCTTTCAAGGTCATGAACCAAGACTTCATTAAGCTTGATTGTTTTTATGGGACAAATTTCAATAGGTGAAAAGACAAGATGATATTCCTGCTGACAGCCATGAAAATTTCGTACTTGCTAGATCCTACTCTGAAACCTCTTGATGCTCTTAAGGATGACGACAATGAAGCTGTCAAGGTTGCTCAAAAGAAGAAATCATAGGATAAGGTGTTATGTCATGACCATATCCTGAACACACTATCCAACTGGCTATATGACCTGTACTCATCCATGAGATCTCTAAAAGAGATCTGGGACGCATTAAAAGCCAAATACAATACAAAAAAGCAAGGGACAAATAAGTTTTTAATTATATAATATTTCGACTACAGATTATAAGATGCTGTTAACCTTTTAGATCAAGTCCATGATCTGTAGATTATAGTTTCTAAACTGAAAGACATAAATGTAGACATTTCAGAATTTGTGTAAGTGGGTGCCATTATTGCCAAATTACCCCCAAGCTGGTATGATTATAGAATATGATTGTAGAAAGAAATTACTACACACCACAAAAAGCTTTATTTTAGATTAGATTCTGAAGCATTTAAGGATTGAACAGGAAACCCAAGTTTTACAAAAGAAACATTCAAAATTTGAATCCAAACTGAATTATGTGATTGTTGCAGAGAATTACCAGAATTTTTCTAGGAGCAGTAACAGCAAAAGGAAGAACTCAGATTCTTCTGCCTTTAATCTAGGAAAGCAATTCAAGACCTTAAAGTCTTGCTTTGTTTGTGGAAACAAGGGGCATTTGAAGAAAGATTACAGATACAAGAAAAAGGCAAATAACGAAAATGCTAATAGTACAAACATGGTGGATACAGAATTTGCTGAAGTAATTGCCATGGCTTCTGAGTTGCACATTAGTACTGTTTTTGAGGTGAATATGGCCACTACTGCAAAGTCATTTGACTGGTGGTATAATTTTGGAGCAACGGTTCATGTTTGTAATGACAAGAATTAATTTAAGAATTATGAAATTGTTGAACATTGACAACATGTCATTGTGGGTAATGGTAATACAGCAAGTGTACTCAAAAAGGTAGTGTGGAATTGCAATTCACCTTTGTAAAAAAGTTGATTTTGTAGAACCTTCTTTATGTTCCAGACATGAAGAAGAATCTTGTGTCTGCAAGTGTGTTGTCTGCTAAAGGGTTGAAAGCTGTTATAGAATCTGATAAGATTATTGTCACTGTGAATGGGGTGTTTGTGGGCAAGGGCTATACTTGTAATGAAATGTTCAAATTAAGCATAAATAATAATTATTCAATTTCTGTTTACATGCTTGACCATTCTTTTTTTTTTTTTTTTATAGCATGATAGATTAGGACATGTTAATTATACAACAATAAATTATATGACTAAAAATGGTTTAATTTCATGCCAAAATAATAAAGATAAAAAATGCGAAATTTGTGTGCAAGCTAAAATGGTTAAGGAACCTTTTCTTTCTGTTAATAAAAGTTCAGAAAATTTAGAACTTGTACATTCTAATATTTGAAAATTGAACAACATTTTAACAAAACGAGAAAATAGATATTTTATAACTTTTATCGATCATTTTTCAAGATTTACTTATGTTTATTTAATGAAAACAAAATATCAAGCTTTTAAAATATTTTTTAATTATAAGTCTGTTGTGAAAAATATTAAAAAAAAAGAAAATTAACATTTTAAGAAGTGATAGAGGAGGAGAATATTTCTCTACAAAATTTACAATTTTTTGTGAAAATAATAGGATAATTCACCAAACAAGTGCTCTTTATACACCTCAACAAAATGGTTTAGCAGCAAGAAAAATAAAACTTTAGTATAAATGGTAAATGTAATGATTTTGAATGCAAAAACTCCTCTGAACTTGTAGGGAGAAGCTTTGTTAACTGCTAACCATATTTTGAATAGAGTTTTCTCAAAAATAATAAAATATACTCCTTATGAATTGTAAAAAAAGTTGAAAACCAAATCTAAATTATCTTAGAATTTGGGGGTGTTTTGCATTTTAGAGAATTCCCGAACATAAAATAACTAAATTAGGACGAAGAGCTTTAAAAAATATTTTTGTGGGATATGCTGAAAATTCAAAAGCATTTAGACTATTGGATATTAATTCTAATGTAATTGTGAAATCAAGATATGTGAAATTTTTTAAAGATAAATTTATTACAGATTTTATAGCAATAGAATTGTTTTCAAATTATAAAAATAATGAATCTTTGTTTGTTAGATATGGATTAAAAGAGTCTCAATTAGAAATTGAACCAAGAAGGAGTCAAAGGATTAAAAAAAAACATTTAGATTCTAATTTCATTAATAGTCAAGCAATTATTTTGCTAGTAGAAGGTGATAGGAATATTGTGATAAGATAAATTCCTATTGTGTTCAATGTTGAAGAAGATCCTAAAACATATACAGAAGTGATAATGTCTAGAGATTCTAGTTTCTAGAAAGAAGCAATTAATGATGAAATGGAATCTTTATTGTTTAACAAAACTTGAAAATTAGTTGATTTACTTGAAGGGTCTAAATCTATTGGTTGCAAATAGGTTTTTAGATATAAATATAATATTATTGGATCTGTACAAATTTTTAAAGTAAGATTGATTGCTAAAGGCTTTAAACCAAAAAAAAAAAAGGAATTGATTATTTTGATGCATATACACTTATTGCTAGAGTAACTTCTATTAGAGTTTCGTTTACTTTAGCATTAATTAATAATTTGTTTGTGCATCAAATGAATGTTAAAACTACATTTTTAAATGGTGAATTGGAAGAAAAAATTTATATGAAACAACTAGAAGGGTTTGTACTTCCTAAAAATGAAAAGAAAGTTTACAAATTGATTAGGTCATTGTATGGTTTAAAATAAACACCAAAACAATGACATGAAAATTTTGATTTTGTTGTTTTATCTAATGGTTTTAATCATAATAGTGCATATAAGTGTGTCTATTTGAAATTCACTAATGAATATGGTGTCATTATTTACTTGTATGTGGATGACATGCTAATATTTAGTACTAATATAATTGCTATAAATGAAAATAAGAAGTTTCTGTCCTTACAATTTAAAATGAAAGATCTTGGAGAGGTAGATATTATCTTAGGGATTAAAGTTAAGAAACATAGTAGGAGTTTTTCTTTTAATCAATCTCACTATGTTAAGAAAATTTTGGATAAATATCAGCATTTAAATATAAAAAAGCAAATATTCCCTATGATTCTTTGTATAATTTAAATGAGAATGACAATAGGGCAGTAGCACAATTAGAATATGCAAGTGCCATAAGAAGTTTGATGTATGCAATGCATTATACTAGACTTGACATAGCTTTTACAGTTTGTAAACTTTCAAGATTTACAAGTAATCCACGTACAGAACATTAGAAAGCAATTACAAGAGTCATAGGATACTTAAAGAAAACAATCAATTTAGGATTGTTTTACATTAAATTTTTAGCGGTGTTGAAAGGATACATTGATGCTAGTTAGATAACTAGTGCAAGTGATAATAAATCAACTTTAAGGTGGATATTTACTTAGGCAGGAGGAGCCATCTCCTAGGCATCAAAGCAATAGACTTGTATAAGTCATTTTACGATGAAATCAAAATTTGTTGCCTTAACATCTGCATGTAAAGAAGGAGAGTGGCTGAGGAATTTGTTATTGAAAATAAAGTTGAGGCTACAGCCGATCCCAACCATATCTTTACATTGTGACAGTGAGACTACTATGTCTTGGGCTTTTAATAAAATTTACAATGATAAATCTAGACATATAAGTCTAAGGCATGAGTATGTCAAGCAACTAATTTCTAATGGAATTATAACAATTCAATATGTGAAAACAAGTAAAAACTTGGTTGATCCTTTTACAAAAGGACTCAATAAAGAGTTAGTTAACAAAATATTAAAAAGAATGAGATTGAAACCCCTTAACATCAGCCACCAGTAATGGAAACCTAACTTTTAATTGGACCAAATCTTGTTTAGAGGTTCAATAGATAAAAACAAGTTACTGATAAGTGACTGGGTATTAGAGAAATTGTATAACTATTCCAGGTCTAGTGTATATATGAAAACTTAAGTGTTCAGGATGAGTCAAACTCTTAATAAATTCAAAGAAGCCTAAAAATCTTAAAGGAAATTTATCTATGTGAACATAAAGAATGGTGTTGTTCTTTACAAGAATTCGGGGGTAATTCTTGAAATGTTCATGAAAAGCCTAAGATGAGCACATAGCCATTAATGTGCAGAAATTAAGTATGTGCAGTACAAATAAATATGAGGATATGTGTGTGGTATTTTCGGTATTGACATTAGAATTGTGGTTTAATGCGCTTAAACAACTATCAATTTGCTAATACTTTGAAGTGCCTACACTAATAATAGGTTCAAGTTGAAAGACACCTATTTTATACATATTCTTATAAATTAGAGAGGATACTTAGTTTTCCAAACTAAGTGGGGGATTGTTAGAGTAGTTTGAAAAATTAAAGAGACAAAGTCCCATGTTGAATAGAAAAAACAACCACAAAACCTATATAAGAAGGAAGATATAACACATGTTAAATAATACTTTAAAAGATAAAGTGGATTTAAATATTAACTATTTAATTAATATTTAAATATTTAGCACTTAACACATGTTAAATAGTGTTCATGAGTGTTGGATCAAATAGATCTAACATGTGTATATGGTCTAGTTTTAAAAAAAAATTGATTTCAATTAAATGTATTTACGTTTTTATCTTCAAAATTAAAAATTGATTTCAGTTTAATTGCCAATATTTAAAAATAAATGATTTTCTTTAATCACAATTAAAATTTAGTTTCATACTCCTCAGCTATTCAAAGGAGGCAGACCAAATGTACAACATACAAAACATTACATTTATCTTTTCTCTCAAATACTCTCTATTTTTGTTCTCCATACAAGGAGATATATGTAATTGCTGACAGTTATCTCTAGTGCTTGAAATAAATCCTTAGAGTAGTTCATTGAAACTCAATAACAAATTAGTAAGGACGAATAATATCTTAAGAATAATGTGTTGTCATATATTTTTAGGCACTAATCAATCCATTGCTTTCAAAAAAGAGTACCACTTACTTATTTTGAGGTAATTAAATCTCAATATATATCTATATATATATATATTCTTCACACACCATAAAGAGTTTACTATGACAGTATTAACATCAGAAGGTAGCTATCAAAACCGCTTCTCCCTCCACATGCCCTGCTATTGCCTCCAACAGCTTCTCCTTCGTCACCTGCTCGAACTCCTCCGACAATAAAATCAACTATTAATTCATCTAACCTAATTTTTTGTTCATAGATAAATTATTATTCATAAAAGCATATCCAAGGTGATTCATCTCATATTTATGAGAATACCATAATGAAACGATTAATTATTAAATATAAAATAATATTTTGTCTATTTTAATAAATTTATTTTTATAATGACACTCATTAATTAGATAAAAATCAAATTAATTCTTTTAAAAATTATTATTTATTAGATAAGTTAATATTTTAAGCAATTTTTTTACTAAAATACTATTTTATATTTAGTAATTAATTATGCCATACCCTCGTTTTCTTCCAAAACCAAATCAGATCAGGTAAATAATAGGGTCAATATTTTTATACTTCTCTGTCTCGTTTAAAGTGGTCATTGAGTAGATCTTTTCATAATTTTTTTTTAGCAAAGGGGGCCACAGGCCCAAAAATTTTCACAATTGTTAATAAAGATCTAAAAGAGCCATTTGATATACGGTTATCATATTTTTCTTTAAGTTATCTTGAATATCATTGAAAATTGGGATAAAAATGATATAAAACTAAAATATCAATACTAAAGTCAAAATACGAGTGTATCAAACCGGAATATTCTCAATCAATTTTACGTATATGTATGAATATGATCATTTCCCTTAACCTCTAGCACACGTTTTCAAGAGCCTATAGCGCGCATGTTTAATGTTGTTCAATTTTTCCTAACAAAATCAACGAGTAATTCATCTTTCTTTTTTAAATTCATATATAGACAAAAAAGTACAAAAACAGATCCCTTTTAGTTTATAATTACAAACTATTTAATTAGTTTAATTATCACAAAACTCTCGTTTTCTTCCAAAAACAATAGATGAAGTAAATTAACAATGATAGAGCTAGTCAAAATGTCAATTGACTAAGTAAAATGACAAATTTGTCAAATAAAGAGAAAAAGTTGAAAAGTAAGTCATGACTCATGCGACTTATAAATAGTCTAAGAATATTAATTTTATATATATATATGTATATAGCTATGTACCTGGTCATGATCAAAGTGCATGTCATAATCCAAGGCATAGAGCTTGAACTCAAACCTATCACCATAATTAGGCATCTTAGGTCCACTCCACAGCTTCACCGTCCAATCATTAAGCCCTTCTTCAATTCCACCATACTCATTCCCCACCCCCTCTTCCTTCCCAGAGAACCCTTCCGGTAGCCCTTTCAGCGACGGCGGAATGTTCACCACCACCCAGTGGGTCACCGGAACCAGGTGGCCTTTTGGGTCCACGGCGTCGACGTCCTCCACCACAAGGGCCAAGCTCTTAGCTTTATCAGGCACGTTGTGCCATTCGAGAGGCGGAGATATATTCCACTTGGTGCCTACACCTTCTTGTGTGCAGTATCTGGGTAATCTTCCTCTTCCTTCTTCGTTTTCTATTGCTGGTGATACTAACTTGAATTCTTTGCTCGCCATTGATATAATAGACTCTTTTTTGTTGTTGTTGTTTGGGGGGGGGGGGGGGGGGGGGTTGGTGCTGGAACGTCTATTAATTTGGAGGCAGATGAACTACGTGTTTCTTATATATGGAGGTGGTGGAACATGTGTCAGATTGTACAAAGGGAAGGGTATGTGGCTTTGACACCTATGATAACACTTGTAGGGCAATGGTTAATTTAATTTTTGTCCCCAACTAAAAAATAAAATAATCCTGTTTTGCCTATTATATTCCATAATTTTTTTTTTTTTTTTCATATTTCCTTCAGAGTTAATTTATACACACCAAAGGGTAATAAATGCAGTCGGGAATTTTTATTTTTTTAGTTTTAAATCTCAAATTACAAGTTAAAAATAAAAAATTATAATTGAAAGATCGTTAAAATTTAATTTTCTAATTATAATTTTGAGACCTAAAACTTAAAAAAAAAAATGATATTCCTAGGTTTGACTGATCCGACTGGGGCCGTTTTACTAACTATTTGACTCATAGCAATGGACTTGTGTACTTTTATTTCTTTTGTATTTTAATTTGACCATGCGTTTATCTTCTCCTAGTTTTACTTTCTATTCGTGTCTATCTTGCTAATAATATAACATGTCTTATATTAGATTGAGATTTAAAATGATGTTCAAATTTTTGAATTTACTCAATTAATAGGTGCAAGTTTGGTTCAATTTTTTTTTTAAAATTTTAATTTTGATCAAAACAATAAATTGTAATTTTTTTATTTTATAGTTTATAAACGTGATTTTATCCACTTTCAACGATAAATCAAACATGTACTGAGATAATCTTTTGAAACATGATAAGTATTTAAATCTTAAAACTTACTCAACTAACAATAAATTAATCTTTTGAGACGTGATCAATTAACTCTTCATTAAAAGCAACCTACGCCAAACAATATAGGGATTGGTAAAAAAAAATGAAGATGGTCCAAGCCACTAGTCTATGAGCATATGTAACGGAATTAATTAGACGTCTTCTTTCATAGCATCAAGAAGCCGAAACTCTTCTTACCCGTCGAACTATCTTTATAAAATGCGCTCTTTCGTAGCTTAAGTTGTATCACATTATAATTTGAAATGTAAATATTCAAATTTCAGTGACTACTTTTTTAGCATATATATATATATAGCAACATTAATGTACATGATTAATAATTATGGGATTATTATTTCGAGCTCCAATGAAAATAGTTTGAAACTTCTCGATAACAGACAAGATGAATAATTCATAAATTTTCTCTTTCCGTACAGCCTTGATATTGTGTTAATCATTCATAATATCAACTTTTGAACCACATAATAATAATAATAATAATTACTCATATTAGAGGATAATAAAATATATTTTGCCCTTTATTTAACAAGAGCAAGCCCTTCAACTTGAGAAAATAGTTGAATTTTTAAACCGTTTAACTGATTTAAATTTAAACTAACAAAAGATTGTCCTAGAGAACGATGATCAACATTGGGACAAGGACATGACCTTAGACCTTCATTCCATTCTTGGTGCACTATACTCCTTCCCGTCAAACAAGTTCTTCTCTAAATTAATGGCCAAATTTTAAAAAAAAAATTAATAATTAATTTAAGCATTAAATTATTAAACTTATTTAACTCGAGTATTGAAATAAAAAATTGGATGACAAACTCATTGCATGTTTCTAACTAAACAAAAACACTAACGATGGACAACTTTATTATTTTTCAAAGTTAACCAGTACATTTGTTAATTTTTATAGATTAAAATTAAATAGATCTAACAATCTATGGATAAAATTGTTAATGTAGTCCTGATACAATCATAAAAGTTTTTCATGGATAATAGAACTTTTAAAATATTTTTTAAATAAAATTTAAAAAAATTTTCCCCGTCAATCTAATATATAAATAGATCAAACTAATGTCCCAAAAAAGATTGAACACACCATTGATTTGTAATGACCCAAAAATATATAGTGATGATGGTAGTATATATGATATTAATAATAAAAAAATAATAAATAAATATATGTATGTAAATAAATTAGTAAATGAATAAATTAAACACCTTAAAATATTTTTGGTAAAAGATAAGATCTTACTAGTTTTAAAAGTTTCTGAAATTTACAAATTTACGTCAAAGACCAAAAAGGGGTTGAAAGAAATATTAGCACCCATCTTATCTTTCTTCTTTTCCTCTCGTTTTATTTTATCCTATTTTATTTTATTTTTTCCTTCTCCTTTTTTTCTTCTTTTTCTTCCTTTTCTTTCTTTTTTTCTTTCTTTTCGCTGTTCTTCCATTGCGGCTTGGGCTTCCTTTTCTTCGTCAATTTTGTGTGTCGCTCCTGTCACTTTGTCGTTGCCTTTTTGTCACTATGACTCTACTGCTGTCATTGTGTATCTTCCCCCAAGCCTCCTCTTTGTCTATCCGTCGCGTGAAGATTTGTGAATGGTGGTTGAAGGGTGCCATTTATTTGTGGTAAGTATCTTCATCATTCTACTTCCATTTTCCTTCATTTTTGTTGCAAAATTCCATGATTCTTGCCTTTCCCTTCTTATTCTCAGCTTATTCCCTCTTCAGCAAGGTTAGAAATGTTGTTGCCCCTCCTTCCTTCTAGTTTGCCCGAAAGTGAGCTCTAAGGTTGGGGATTTCTGAAGAGAGCCTTCTAACCGTATTACCCATGCATTAATCTTCAATTTTTAACTTCTTGAGATAATTTTTGAACTTAAATTATGGATTTGTAATTAAATGAAAAAACCTAAGTTTATTAATTAATTGTATGGATGAAAAATAAGGTTATAAAGTAAAACTTTTAGTCGATTAACTATTATTGTGTTAGATTAATGTTAAGAATTATTAGTTTGGGTTTACAAAATAATTTAATAAATTTTGGGTGTTGTTAGAAAGCTTTACAAATATCAACAGTGAAAGGTGTTACTCTTGCAAAAAAAATAAATGTCATTTTAATATTTGGCATCGATGAGTAGATAACAAATTAAGATATATTCTATAAATTCCTATATCACTTGTGAGCCTATGGTAATAATAGTAAAATTTTATTCAAACAACTTGTGTATTCACTTTAACAAAATAGGCTTGCCTACTCTTTATATGTTTGAGTTGATAAGATGATAATACAGGTCGAAGCATTTTTTAGCACTATATGCCAATGTAAGCACTTCATGATGTGATTTGATGTTCTATTCGGTAAGTTATAGTGATATAGATTGTTATTGTTAGGGGAGACGAGGGTAAGTATGTGAAAGTTACTATGTTAGCAGATTTCGAGTAGTATTATGATAATATGAGGGTTAAAAGTATGTTTTTATGACCTGGACTTTATACTTATCAAACCCTCTTTTAGAAGAATTTTTTTAATTATATGTAATATTTGTTATATTTTTATAATTATTATTTAATAATATTTATCTTTCTTAATTATTTGTTTAGGTGAAAATATGAAGATCTTTTCTTTTTTTTGGAAGTCATATTTTTTCTTTATATTTTTATTTTTATCTTAGTAATTTTGCATAACAAACGAATTTATTACTGTTTGTCTTCCAGATGTTTAATTTCATGTTTTTATCTGTAAAAATTACAACTACTAATTTTTAATTCAATTTTTTACAAAAAAAAAATTAATTGAAAAAATTATTAAAATTAAAATTGGAATAATTATTTTTTAAAAGATCAGATTATTAAAAGAATAAATATTTTTTAATGAAAATAATAATAATTTGCTACTTGTTTTTTATTTGATTTGGTATCAATTTTATTCTATTAAAAAGAAATACAGTGTCTTAAAAGTTTAAAAATAATAAAAGAAATGAGATAAAAATAGATAGCATATAAATTAAGTATCCTAATATTTATGTTTAAAAAAATGCCCTATTTTTCATTTAAACAGAATTGAAATATTCATTTAGAGATAAAATAAAACTTACTGTTCTGTAATTTGAGATATCTTTATAATGGTAACGTTTTATAAAAATTTGATATTCTTTTACCTCGAAGTTTGCTCCTTTATCACAATACTATATCATATTTTAATCTTGTTAAATATTAAATTGAACCTTTTAAACGTTATTTTTTAATTTGATTTCAAAATTCTTAAATAAATCTCACACTCCTTAATTCTTGTCATATCTTAAAATTTTATTTGATTTTTTATTAATTTTTTAAGCTTTTCTCAATTCCATCTTAAAATTCACAACTCCTATTTTAATCAAGCCTCACACATTCCTTAAATTCTTGTCTATTATGTTTAATACATTATCCCTATTTTCTTTAGATTCCTTATAATTTTATCTCATAATCTCTAATTTTCCCAACTTAACTGAGCTTCACACTCTCCAAATTATTGCCTAAATATTAAACCATCCATGAAATCTCACATCATGCCCTAATTCTTTGCTATAAGGGCACACTTTTATAGCTGGAAGAGAAAAGGAAAAGAAAAATTTTGTAAAAATTAATGTAATTATTATTTAATAATATCTATCTTAATAAATATTTATTTTAAAATAAGAGTAAAAAATCATTTTTTATTCTTAAAATCATTTTTTATTTTTATTTTTATCTCTAATTTTTTGCGTACCAAACAAGTTCTAACAACATTTTTTTTAGATGAAATTTAAAAATATTTTGAAAAATTAGTTAAAATTTAAGAATTTTTATTTGATATTTAACAAAATTTAAGGTCAGGAAAATGTTGTGCTAACATAACAAATTTCAAAATAGTATAATGTCAACTTTTGAACCACGTAATAAAAATAAAGTAAAAATTACTCATATTAGAGGATAATAAAATATATTTTACCCTTTATTTAATGAGAGCAAGTCTTTCAACTTGAGAAACTAGTTGAGATTTTAAACTGTTTAACTAATTTAAATTTAAACTAACAAAAGATTGTCCTAGAGAATGATCATTCACATTGGGATAGAGACACGACCTTAGACATTCATTCCATTCTTGGTGCAGTATACTCCTTCCCTTCAAACATGTTCTTCTCTAAATTAATGGCTAAAAATAAAAAATAAAAATAATTAATTTAAGCATTAAATTATTGAAATAAAAAATTGGATGACAAACTCATTGCATGTTTCTAACTAAACAAAAACACTAACGATGGACAAGCTTATTATTTTTAAAATTGGCTAGTACATTTATTAATTTTTATAGATTAAAATTTAATAGATCTAACAATCTATGGATAAAATTGTTAATATAGTCCTGATACAATCACAAAAGTTTTTATGAATAATGAAACTTTTAAAAAATTTTGATTTTAAATAAAATTAAAAAAATGTCGCCTTTAATAAAATATATAAATAAATCAAACTAATGTCCCAAAAAAAAAAAAAATTGACCACACCATTAACTCTTTTCGCACAGATCCCTGCAGTTGGAGATTTGTGCAGTCGCCATGCAGTAAGGCAAATTTTGCTTCTTTTTATTTTTGTTTTTATTGTTTAGATTTAGGATGAATATAAAAGATAAAAATTATGACTTTAAAGAAATAAAAAAATTTTAATTGGGGGAATTTTAAAAATTTTAATTATATAATATAATTAGAATTCTTAAAATATATTTTTTTTATAATTAAAATTTTTGCCTTCAAAATTATAATTTTTTATTTATCTTTAAACCCAAAAAGTTAAAGAAATAGGCCAAAAAAAATTTTAACTGCACACAACTGCATGGACTGCAACTACAGGGGATTTGTGCGCTCAACTCTTCGCGCTAAAATTGCAGAAGACAAATGGTACATAGTAAGGAAAGTGAAAGCATGTGTTGTCATTTATACCATGTCCTAAGTACAAAAGGAGAGAGAAATGAGAGATACGTCAGGTGGGTCTTCAATGTCCAAAACATCAGACTTTGGATCCTGTAAAATAGTAGAGAGAATGTGTGATTGATGGGTAGGAACCAATAGAATCCACTAATATAATTCTAACTCCCTCTCATTCACTTTTTCTCTTACTACAGAAGATACCTATCTCTAAACATAAAAATCATATAACGTGATAAGAAACAACCATAAAATAGATTAAGATATCAGTTTATAAAAGGTAAAAAAAAAAAAAACGAAAAAAACAAGAAGTAAGTGAGACACCCCATATTCTATTTTCAAGTTATAGCCCTTTGAAATGAGGATATCCGTTTAGACCTCCTTTTAGGCTTCAGTCCGCTCCTCGATCTCTTCTGCAGAACATTCCACTTCAGATTTGCGTGGGGAAACAGTTTCTTCTATTGGAACGCTTGTGGAAGAGGCTTCAATGTTCTTTCCCTCCTTAGATTCTTGTCCTTCAGATTGGGCTAATACCTTGTACTTGACATACCAGACATATATCCCAAAGAATACAAAGCTTAGTAATGCCAACGAGAGAAAATACCTATCCAAGTGACTAGTGTTTATGAATTCCTTGAACCAGCTGCGAAAAATTAATGCAGAGCGTATGCTGGAGAATTTTCCAATCGCCACCATCATTTCAATGCATGGATTCACAATTGTTCTCATTGATTGAGTCCCTTGATCACACACGAAGGTCTCTAGCCCATCTTCTGCAAATCCTTCCATTAGCCCTAGGAGGAAATACTGCGGAGTTAAAACCATGATGCTTAAGGGAATAACAGCCTTATCTTGGTATTTTCTAATAAGAAACAGCCTGTGACGTTCCACTTGCCAAGCTGCGACACTGCAAAGTATTGAACAAAACAACCCAATAGCGATGCTCCAAATTGGATTCACTAGTTCTTTTTTGGATTGGATTTCGTTAACCATAAAAGCAACCGAAGATTTGAGTACAAAGAAAACCATAATAGGAACATTGAAATTACCAACACGAGGATCCAAGTTGCTTGTTTGCTGAACAAAGTAAGTGTTAGCAGAAGCTAACACCAAACTGTATGCAAAGAAAGTGAACCCAACGACTACAATAGGATAAAGGCACTTCACTTCCCTCACTTGCTCAACTGCACAAAGCTCCCCATTTCTCTGTTCCCTTTCAGCATCGGAGTCGTTCCTAATTATAGCGGCCTTGTCCAAGAACAACAAAAATGATGGATGATGAGGCAACAAGTGAACCTTGCCATTTTCTCTTCGATAAAAACGATATTCTGAATCATTTAGACCTTGATTGTTATTGTTGGAGTAATAACCCTCTTCTGAACATGGGTGTGGCAAGCTACGTTTCTTAATAGCTGCCTTGAAGACCCTGTAAATGGTAGTAAAAGGGCTTCCTGTGGGTCTTTCTTCGGGGTAATAGCAGATGATCCCAAAGAAGAATAATATATACATGGCTCCCATAACAAGAGACGAAATTTTGAAAGTTGTCGGCCAAGAAGCATCGCCAAAGCCAAAGACAGCTATAGCGGCCCCGGTAAAGGTGGCAGTAGTCGCCCAAAGATTGGTAGCTCCAGTGTGATTTTCATTTGATCTTTCTTTTTCTGCTGATAATTCCTTGTCTTTTCCTTCCTCATTTTCGGTGCATTTTTTCTTAACTTTTTCAGTCAATTGATTATCAAAAAAATCTCTTAAAATTGGATCTCCTCCAGCTCGGCCTAACGCGATAAGGACAAGTGCGATAATGAATGTACTCAACGGTGAAGTCAGGATCCTGATCCACGCCCGAAAAAATAAAATAAAATAAAATAAAAAATTTTTATAGCTTATCTAAAAAAAATTATTCTTCTATTATATAGTTTAAATAAAATGTTTTTAATAGTATATTAAAATTTATTTTTTATATTAATATCAATAATTTTATTATCTAAATTTTCATAAGGAAATAGTTATCTATTTAATGCTAATATAATGTATAACAATAATATATTAAGAAATATATCATCACTCAATATTATAATAGTTCAATGAAGGGCTTAAAATGGCATTTTAAAGTAAAAAAATTATCTAATGAAATGTAAAAATTATATTATTGTTAATTTGAAAAGAAATATATATTTATAAAACACTACAAATATTATTTTATCTAATAAAATTTTTAAAATTTTTGTCATAATTTTAGAGACAATTAGTATAGAATTAATTAAAAATAATATATTGACATTTGAATTTAGTTATGTAGAACTACTATTTATAAAAATATATCAAAGATATGTATATATAAACTAAATATATGTAGAGTAATTGAGAAAAAGAGATAAAAGGGAGGGGTAACGAAAAAAGAAGATAAAAACTAAGGAAAAAATAGGAAAGAAAGAAAGAAGATAAAATAAAAAAAAAAAGAAGAAAAAAAGCACATATGTTAAGTAAGTTCAAATACAAATATCAAATAATAAAAAAATAAAGGTTAAATTAGTATTTTGATCTCTTAACTTTGTTTAATGTTTCAAATTGATCTTTTAATTGTGGAATATTTTAAAATAATCCTTTAACGTTATTTAATATTTCAAATTAGTTCTTTAATTCTAAAGTGTTTTACAATGGTCCCTTAACTTTATTTAACATTTTAAATTAAATCCTTAATTTTTATAATTTCATTTTATTAATATTTTAAATTAGTCCTATAATTTTTAGAATTTTATTTTATTTAATGTTTTAAATTGGTCCCTTAATTTTAAAAGTTAAAAGATCAATTTGAAACATTTCAAAAAAATTTTCAATTTGAAATATTTATTTTAATATAAAATATTTAAAGTAAGTAATTTGCAAATATATAAAAAATTTTTATAAATAAAATTATGGAAAAGATCATACAGACACTTTTTTAGTTTAATCACTTGAATAAATAAAACACTTATTATAAAATTTTAAAAATTAGAAAATGTTTAAAAAGTTCATTAAAATAAAATGCTTTAAAAATATTATTTATTTTGATATGAAAATCCATCACTAATACTATTTTTATAAATATTTCATATCAAAATAAATATTATTTGTTAAATTATTTTATTTTAGTGAATTTTTTAAGTATTTTTTAGTTTTTAAAATTTTAATGTAAGTTCTTTTTTTGGTTCTATGTGATTAAACTAAAAAATATTTTTCCATGACTTTTTCAATAATTTTATTAGTAAAAAAAACTTTTATATATTTCCAAATTACTTGTTTTAAATATTTTATATTAAAATAAATATTTTAAATTAAAAGATTCTTTGAAATATTTTAAATTGGTCTCTTAACTTTTAAAATTAAAGGACCAATTTAAAATATTTTAAAATTAAGTGACTAATTTGAAATATTTTAAAGTTAAGGGATCAATTTAAAATGTTAAATAAAATTAAGAATCATTTTAAAACACTTCAAAGTTAAGAAACCAACTTGAAACATAAAATAAAATTAAGGAGCTAACATACTAATTTAACCAAAAATGAAGTATACACATTTAGTTATGATTTATTAAATCTAATAAATTTAAAACTTAAAAAGATACGAAAATATAATATTAAAATTTAACACTATTAAACATATAAATTTTCTAAATTTGAAGGGAGTGCACTCCCTCAAGTACTACCCGGGTCCGCCAACGAGTGCAAGAAGCCGTTTCTCAACAGTCAAATACTTAGACAAGGTGTAAACCCATAATAGCATCAAGCCCTGCAATAAAAAATGCATTTTATTTTAAATTGATTTCTTAAAATTTACATTTCATTTATTAACAAAGAGCTAATAAAAATGAGTGACGGATGATACGATGAAACTTATGTGGTTGTAATTGTCATAATCCTAAAACATAGCATAAGACAGACAACTTAAAAGATGTTTAAATTTTTTAAATACTTAACCATTTAATATCGTGTTTCAGGACTAAGTAAGAAATTAATAACTGGCTATGTTACTCTATTCTATTAATCATTTATTGATCTTAAAGTGAGGACATAATAGGAAAAAATATTTTTTAAAAAAATTGAAATAATAAGTTGAAACATTTAGAGAGCAAGTTAAAATAATTATATCTTAAAAGCTTCAAATATCAATTCATGCATGAATTATAGATGTTGAGTTTTATGGATTGTGTTACTCATATATGTAAAATAATTTTCTAATTTATCCTTTTTCTTTTAATTATAGTTTAGAAAATTGAACCAAATTAACTAATCGAATTAGAAATTTAATGGACTAATGGTGGTTTCAATTCGATTAATCTTAAAACTTGACAAATGATTAAAAATTGTAAGAGTTGGGCAATTTAACATATTAAAAATTAGTTTTTTTTTGTTTAAATCAAAATTTTGATATTTTATAATAAAGATTTAAGATATTTATTAGACTATATCTAATTTATTTTATATGAATTTATTGTTATATATACTTATTTTATTTAATTTTTATATTTTTAAACATTGAAATTTATTTAAAACATTATTTTATAATATATATTAATTTAATTGTAAAATATTATATAAATATATTCATATTTTTTATAAGTATTTAAAAAAAACAATTTAACCTCAATTTAACTTAAATAAAATTATTAAATTTTAAATTACTTTTTATTTCAGTACAATGATGAATCTGACTTTTAAAATATTGCTTTTAACATAATTTGCCAATCTGTACCATCTTGATGGTATATATAAGTAATATTTAAAAAAACAATTGAGAATTCAAGCATCCCAACGAAGACTCATCAGGATCTAGTTAATTCGAGAATGAAAAGCTAAATGTTTCATGAACTCGCAGCTTCCCATAAAATACCCTTAATTTGAACATCTTATAAGTTGCAAAGCTATGATAGCTTACCATAACATAGGCTCCGGTGCAGAAGATAATCGCATTGACGCGGCCTGTGTAAGCTTCAGAGACGTGCGTCACTACAATTCCTACTATAGCTGACACGCCATCCAGCAAATTCACAGCCATAGCCGCTTCTCGTAAACTGTACTTTTCCCGTATATCTGAGAGGAAGTTCATTAAAACATACACCACTGCATTTTTTACTAAGGCATGGCTTAAAATTAAACCTAAATAAGAAATATCGTTAGAGGAAGACGAAAGTGAGTCAGCCATTGTTAAATCACCTCAAAATTTATTTCATTAAAAATTATTTTATACAAATGTAAAAAAAAAATCTAATAAGGAGAGAGTTTGATGTCCTAAAACTGAAAAGGGTAAGTCTCTGTGACACTGACCCTATAAAAAACATGTTCACTGTAACCAATAGGAGAGCAGATCCTTTAAAATTCTGCTATCTGAAGTTTTGTAGATTGTCTCATAAACGAGAATTTTTGTTTAAAGAACATATGTTTAAAAAAAAAAAGAATTCGGGAGAGACTTCAGAAAACAAAACTTCAGATGATCTACAGAACTTCAAATGATCTGCTGTCCAACAGATAGAGATAAATTTTTACCCCAGATGAAGAGGACAGTCTTGGAGAGGACAAAGCCATTGCGGAGCCAGTCTAACATTCGTCTTCCACAACTACAAATCTTCTTCATTCGTCTTCCAAAACTACAGATGTGAATATCTGTTTTAAAATTTATAATAAAAAATTCAATTTAAAATTTTTGTATCTTTTCCCGACAAATAATGGTGGTAGTACTGTGCAGTCTGTCCGACAAATAATGTGGTAGTACTGTCCGCCTCAAAGTTTATCAGATTTTACGTGGCTCAGCTGGGTGCGTTAGATGACATCGACGGCTGCAATTCCGGCACGGGAGATGCACTGCACGGAGTCTTCATGGGAGAAGATCCGGATTCCATAAATAAGACAAAACCATGGTGGAGCCGGCGTTTCAATTAAGCATGTGGGATCGAGGGATTGGGATTTCTTGTATATTTTAATGATGTGCATACCTTTCATATTTTTGAAATGTAATTTGAATTGTTTAAATGTTATTTAAATTCTCGATATTTTTTTATTTTTATTTAAATTATTATTCTTAAAATAATTTACAGTTAAAAAAATTATTTTTATTTTATAAAAGCATAGCAGGGCCTTATAAAAATGGACATAAGTGA
Source organism: Erythrophleum fordii (assembly GCA_032878935.1). Taxonomy (NCBI): domain Eukaryota; kingdom Viridiplantae; phylum Streptophyta; class Magnoliopsida; order Fabales; family Fabaceae; genus Erythrophleum; species Erythrophleum fordii. The sequence goes on along the minus strand of JAVQMF010000048.1, from coordinate 3,889,000 downwards.
TTACCTATATTCGATTTTTATTCTACCTCTTTCCCCATTTTTAATTTTTAAGACTTTGTATCTCATTTGTAACATTTAAAAAACAAGTTAGATTATATGCTGCTAGCTAGAGAAGCAATTTCAAGATATAAACATTTACGTGAATTTTTTAAATAAATTTGATTTGATAAAAATGGAGTAATAGAATCAATAATTACTAATAGATATACAAACATGTCTATACATTTTTCACTAAAATTTACTACCAAGATCATAATTCAAATAAATAGATTATTATAACTAAAGTAATTTTACCCTTAATCATTCGTCTGAGTAGAATATAGGTCTAGTTAGACCCCTAGAACTTTAGATATTTGGGTCTTCGATCGATGGTATCTTTTCAGTAACACCCTAGCTAAGATAAATAGGTAATCCATTAGTTTGTAGAACTTATGATCTTGATTTAATCCTGCAATTCTAATCCATTTTAGAAAATATTTTCATTAATTAGTAAAAATGTGAGAATTTTTATTTAATATTTAACTAAATTTAAGGACAGGAAAATGTTATGCTAACTCAACAAACTTTAAAATGTAGAAGTGGAGCTCGCATGATAAAGCGTCTTTCAATTTAGCATGAAGGCTTGCATGTGGGAGTCGGACTTACGGTATAAAAGTTGGAAAAGCTAAAAGCTAGGAAAGATGCTTCATCATGCGAGCTCCACCTTCACAAATATTAAATTTAATACTTGACAAATATTAAGTTGACTTAAAATGACAAATATGTTAAGAATTAACTATTAAATTTAATGGAACCCATTTGTGACTGTATGAATAGCTTGAAATCAACTAGAGGGACTTAGATAAATTATAGAGTAAATTATAACGATTTTTTTTAGTTTTGTTAAAATTATATAATTTTTTATTTTCAAAATACATACACTATACTTTAATTTAATTTTAAAATTATTTACAAATATTTTCTATTTCTCTAAATTTAAAATAAGTTAATGGAAGTTATTTTAATAAAAAATTAAAATTAAAATAAAATATATATTATGAAAATAAAAAAATATACATAATTTTGACAAAACTCAAATAAGGACATATAGTTTTTTTTTTAAAATTATATTATACAAATTAAACAGCAAAAATATTATTTTTCATGTTCTAAAAATTCATCAAAGAGTTTATTGAAATAGATTCTTATAATATACACAAGTCATTATATTTTAGTTAGTTAATTAAAATTTAATTAATTAATTTAATATTTTTTTAATATTTTAACTTGGTTAGTTAGTTAAAAGTTAATTAATTAATGTAATATTTTTTTATTATAATAGAATGAAGGAGGAAATCATAAAAGATGACGCCAAAAAGGGCCCACGCTTCCCAGTGAACGTTGGGGCACGTCTGTGGTAGAGACTTTCTATCCCAGAAATGATGGTCTGTGACGCAAGTACATCACTTTAGCTTTTTACCTTAACACACTTAACAGTATCACAACTGGGCCACGTTTTGTTTGTTTTTTTTTTTTGGCCATAGCTTGTTGCTTATACTATTTAGTATTAACAAGTTCACTCGTTTTTTTGAAAAACAAAAACATAACTAGTTCATCCTAAATTTTGATCTATGACACTGACAAAGAACATCATGGTTTTTACTTCCCTCGTCAACATGTTAGAGGTTTTAACCTATATTTAAAAAATTAAATCAGACTAACCAGTTCGATTGAAAATCAATTCATAATTTGGTTTGGTTAGATTTAAAAACTGAATAATATCAGAAATGGTCAAGAATTGAAGAAATCGGTTAAGAACCATAAAAACCAATCGACGTAGTAGTTGAACCAATTTAAGAAATTATTTTACAAAAATAACATCCAAGTTTAAAACACGGGACCTTCCATTAAGTGTCAACTTTTTTGCCATCTAAACTACAAGTCTTATTCAGTAATGTTATACATTTTTAAGTATATATAAAAATTTCATTCACATAATATAATAAATAATTATATATATAATATATAAAAACATTTAAACTAATCTATATATTATTTATAACTATATTCTTAATTTGGTTAAAATTTTTTATTTGATAAATTATTCTTTTAATTTATGATTTTTAAGCTATTTACTTTTTAATAATAAATGGAATATTAATATAATTTGAGAATCTAAAAATATAAAATGAAATACTCTTCAATTTTAATTATAAATGTTTTTTGTTTTTAATTAAAAATTAAATTTTCAAATATTTTAAGAAACATAAAATTAATAATTAAATATTTAAATTTTATTAAAATTTATTTGTTATATTAAAATTTTAACATATAATATTTAATATATTTATATATATATATATATTAATTATTATCACTAGTTCAATTATATTTCAATAACAATTAGACTATTAAACTGTGAATTAGTATCTTTATTAATTTAATGACAAATTTAATTTTAAAAACATTAATTTTAAGAAAAATTATAATAAATGACCAAAAAATAGAGATATTTATTGTTAAAGACCTGTTATCATTTATTTTAAGATAATTATCACTGAATTTAATAATAAATTGTTAAACTTAATGATAATGATTCTTAAAAATAATTTTTTTTATCCTTAATTATAATTTTTCCTTAATTTTAACTTAGGACTATGGTTTGGGGATATATATGTGTCAGTATTTAATTTCACTTTGATTCAATTAGACACGCCACCAACTATTACTTTCTCGTCCATATCTCCTATTTGCTTCATCGTCATCGTTGCTAGACCTATAATGTTATACACTCTCTCTCCTTTTTTTTTTTTTCATTTAATATCCACATTCTTAAATATGGCTTAGAAACTCTCCCACTTAATTCTCTAGTTTTTAATGGTGTTAATATATATATATATATATATATATATATATAATATGAGAAAAATAAGAATGACAACGCAATAGTATGATTATTAATCATTTTTTATTAATATTAGAGTTAAAAAGTCGGTTAAACAAAGCTTAATTTTAATAAATGCATTATAGTAAGGTATTTTGACCATAAAATGACACATCACATAACAATTCCCTAAAATAACCACATAAAAAACTATTTCTCCTAAAGTGCCACATTTTTTACACATCAGCTACATTGCTTTCTGACTTATTACGTGGCACACCATGTGGTTGGAAAGGCAACTTTTTTAAATAATTAATCACTTTATTTCACCAAAAAAATTCATTTTGCAAAAAAATATTTTAAATACTTTATATAACTCTTTTCTTCTCATTTTTATATCACTTTATATACATAATTTTACTGAGAAAATTGGGTGAAATTGAACCAAAATTAGTGAAAAAATATCCTTAAACAATTAATCAATAAGAAAATTTAGCAAAAAGACAAGAAAAAATTTTCTTCTCACTAATTAGCCATGAAAATTTAGCCAACACCCCTCCCTTGTTCTCTAGCCAATATGCAGGTTTAGTAGAAAAACAGCGAAGGAATATTTTTATTGCTAAATACCTATATTTTTGTAGTGTATAATAAAGAAAGAAAGAAAGAAAATAATAATAATTTTATGACTATTAATTTGTTTTAAAAAATTGTATTTATAAGGCATTACAAATATTATTTTATCTAATAAATTTTTTAAAATTTTTGCAATATTTTTTTTGAGACAATTGTTATAAACCAAATTGAAAATAATATTTTGACATTTGAATTTACATATATTTTATTCTATTACTGTTGAATTAATATTTATAAAAATATACTAAAGAGATGTATATATAGATTATATATATATATATATATATATATATATAGCAATGGAAGAAAAGAGAGAAAAGGGAGGGAATAATGGAAAAAGAGGATGAAAACTAAGAAAAAAAAATAGAAAAAGATGAAAGAAATAAAATGAAACGAAAGAAAATAAGAATAAAAAAAAATTATATGCATGCGTTGAGTGACATCATGTTAAAATGTCTAATTAAAAAAAAAGTGAAAGTTCCATTATAATGTAATAAATCTAATGAATTCTCAAAATTAAAAAAAATAAAGGCATAATATTAAATTTTAATATAGCTAAATTTTGAAAATTTGAAGAGTCTTATGCCCACCTTTAATACTGCATGACCCCGCCAATCAATGCACGAAGCTCTTCCTCAAAGGTTGGAAACGACTTAACATGGTGTAAATCCATCATAAACTTTTGCAATAAAAAATATATTTTATTTTAATATAATCTCTTAATATTTACATTTCATTTTGATACTTTTATTAACAAAGAGTTAATAAAAATGAAATTTATGTGATTGTAATTCTTGTGATCCTAAAACATAGCATAAGACAAACAATTTAAAGGATGTTTAATTTTCTAATTACTTAACCATTTAATATCGTGTTTTAGAACCAAGTAAGCAACTAATAATTATATTAGTTTCACCTTAGGCTACTTTACTCCATTCTATTAATCATTTATTGATCTTATAGTGAGGAAAAAATTGATAAAAAGGATGTCTTAAAAAAAATTGAAATACGAAGTTAAAATTTTTAGATAGCAACTTAAAATAATTATATCTTTGAAGCTTCAAATATTAATTCACGCATGAATTATAGACGTCGAGCTTTATATGGATTGTGTTACTCTTCAATCATTAAAATAATTTTTCAACTTATCTTTCTCTTATTAACCATAATTGAAAAAATCGTACTAGTTGGATTAGAAAATAAATAAACCAACCATAAGATTGATTATATAAAAAATATATATTCAAATCAACAAACAGAGATTAATTTTTACCCTAGACGAAGAGAACTGTGTTGGAGAGGACAAAGCCATTGCGGAGCTAGTGTGATAAGCGTCTTCTAGAATTACAGATTTTCTTCATACTAGACGTGCGTACGGGAAACTTCAATTTCTATTTCATTGGAGAAGCCTCTGAACTTATTTAATGCATATTGCTCCAAAGGAAGAGGAGTCTCATAAATAAGACAAAACAATGCAAGAGCCAGCATTTCAATTTAGCATATGGGATCGAGTGGGACTTCAAGAAAAAAGTAGCAAAAGCCAAGGCTAGGAAAGATGCTTTATCATGCGGGCTTCACTCCCACGAATACTAAAAATTAACTATTAAATTTATTGGAACCCATTTGAGACTCTATGAATAGCATGAAAGCAACTATAGAGACTTGGATAAATTAACAGGATTTCCTCAAAACAAAGTTTATGGAAATATATCTTGTGAAGAGATAAGGAAATATTAAAAAAAAAAAAAAAGAGGGGGGGTGTAGAATTAAGCATAGCAAGGCCTTATAAAAAAGGCAAGGCTCAGCAATGTAAGCTAATTCTTGATAGAAATGGCACCTTAAGAAGGGTTTAATTAACCTTATTTAATTGAATTCAACTTCAGTTTCTCTAAACGCTGATGTTGATATATATATGCATTGCGAGTCTCCTTTAAGTTTAGTCAATAGAAGAAGATGATGCTTAAAATCTACTTTACAAAAGGTATACTTGACTGCTTTAAAAGACTATCTGGTTTTAAAGATGATTAATTAATTAATTTTTTTTATTAATTATCATCTTTATCCAAAACAAATTATATGGGTCACAATTGATTAACCGATTAACATCACATATGAATAGTAATGTTAGGCTATATTATTTATCAATAAAGAAAAAAAAAGTATTAATTTGGCTATATTCAAGTTTTGAAAAAAAAAAAAAGATTAGGACCATATGTCCTGACTCAATAATATTCTTTTTTTTTTGGGGACATAAATGATGTATTTAGATTTAATTTTTAATTTTTAATTTTTAATTTTTAATTCTTAAGACCTTGTGTCTCAGTCATAATATAAAAAAGAAAAAAAAATAAATTTTATGTTGAGAAACAATTCCAAGATATAAGCATTTAAATGAAATTCTTAAATAAATTTGATTTGATAAAAATAGAATAATCGAGTCAATTAATATAATATTTTTTAATATAATAGAATGAAGGAAGAAATGATAAAAAATGAAGCCAAAAAGGGACCAAGCCTCCTAATGATTCTTGGCTTACCTCTATGGTAGAAATTTTTTATACTTGAAATGGTGGTATGCGAACCAAATATGTCACATTAGTTTTTTTCCATTAACACAGTCAACAATTCACCTCTATTACAACTGTGTCACTTTTTCATTTCTAACTCATCACTCTCGTTTCTTGTTTTTGTTTCTTTACACCGTAACTCATACTATTTAATATTAACTAATTCATTTGTTTTTTTGAAAAAAAGAAAAAAATGGGAAAAAAATAGTTCGTTTTGAATTTTGTTTCATGACACCGACAAAGAACAAGATGGTTTCTACTTCCTTCATCAACACGTTGAGTTTTTAACTTTAGGCTTATAATGTGAAGCCATTGGATTATTGTAGGGTTTTGGGATATATGTGTGTTAATATTTATTTTCGCTTGATTCGAACATTGGACACGCCACCAATCATTGCTTCTAATCCATCCCTCCTGTTTCCTTCATTGTTGCTAGACCTGTAATGTCACATACTCTAGCTCTCTTCTTTATTTTTTTTGGGTCTTTCTTTATCTTCATTGTTAAATATGGTTTAGTAGCTCCCCTACTTGGTCCTCTTATTTTTAAAGGAGCCCAGTATGGATATTAAAAAAATAAATATAGTATATGAAGAGAATAAAAATAATGGCAGCATAATAGTATGATTATTAATTATTTTTTCTTAATATTAGAGTTAAAAAACCCGTTAAACAAAGCTTAATTCTAATATCTATATGGTTTATAATAGGGCATTTTGACCATAAAATGTACACATCACATAGCAATTGCCCAAAATAACCACAAAAAAGACTATTTCTCCTAAAGTGTCACATTTTTAACACGTGTTGCATTGCTTTTTGACTTATTACGTGGCACACCGTATGGTTGAAAAGGCCACTTTTGTAAATAATTCATCACTTTATTTCACAAAAAATATTCAGTTTGGAAAAAGGAAAATGTTAAATACTTATATACGTAATTGAATGATTCACTTTTTTCTTCTCATTTTTATATCAATTTATATACATAATTTTACCGAAAGAATTGACCAAAATTGAACCAAAATTAGTGAGATAATATTCTTCAACAATTAATCAATTGGAAAATTTAGCGAAAAAGCAAGGAAAAATTTTCCTCTCATTAATTATCTATTAAAATTTAGCCAACAAAATACCCCTCCCTTGTTCCCTTGCCAATATCCCTCGCTAAGCAGGTTTAGAGAAAGAACAAGAAATATTTTTCTTACCAAATACCTATATTTTTGTAGTGTATAATTAAAAAAAGAAAGAAAGTAATGATAATAATAATAAACCGTTAATTTCACAACTTGTTTGAAAAAAAAAACAGATGACAAAGATGATAATAATAATAATAATAATAATAATAATAATAATAATAATCCATATTAGATCTCTTTAAAAATATATTATACACATAGATTTTGAAGTAGTTTAAGAGTGGAGATTCTAGACTTTCCTGTGAAAAATGGACCTCTATTAAGAACACAATTTATTTTCTATTCAAATACAAGACATGGCATGACAAAATATATAGTGCAAATGTGATAAATTTGAAGCATAGTTGTGACAAAATTGACAAATTTTATGCAAATTATTAAAATAACGATTGAAATATGTCACTGTAGTATAATATAGTATTTGATCTGTTTGGTGTATAAATAGTGTAACCAGCTTGAACTAAGGAGAATTTAGAAGCTTGTCTCTAACTTGTAGCTGTGGATAAACTTTCTGTAAGTTTAAGTATCCTTTGTTATGAATGAATGAGATGCAAAAAAACTATGCGCTCATTTTATATTCTCACATAAGCAAAATAATTTGCTCTTCGATCCATTAAGAGGATCATACTACTTGATACAAACATGAAACATGTATCGAATACATATGATCAATGTTTGATTATTAAAAAAAAAAATATGATCAATGTTTCACATATAGCATTTTATAACAATTTTGCATCTGCAGGGGTGAAAATTTACCAAAATAAAATATAGACATCTATAGAAGACAATAGCAAACATATTCATCTGAAAGTTCTCCACAAATTCTTTTCGTTCCTATATCTATAATAAAGGTTTAATGATCATTATCTAGGTTTAAGAAGCCTTCATTTTATACGCGTCATTCACGTCAAGAGTACCACAGTTTGTTCTTTACTTAAATCTCAATCTATATATTCTTCACATACCATAGAGAGTTTACTAAGACACATACGTACGTACGGATCCGCGTCAAAGTTGATGTTGCAGTATTAATATCAGGAGGTAGCTATCAAAACCGCTTCTCCCACCACATGCCCTGATATTGCCTCCAACAGCTTCTCCTTCGTCACCTGCTCGAACTCGTCCAACAATAAAATCAACTATTAATTCATCTAACCCAATCTTTTGTTCATAGATAAATTATTATTCATAAAAGTATATCCAAGGTGATTCATCTTATATTTATGAGAATACCATAATGAAACAATTAATTATTAAATATAAAATAATATTTTGTCTATTTTAATAAATTTATTATTATAATGACACTCATTAATTAGATGAAAATCAAATTAATTCTTTTAAAAATTATTATTTATTAAATAAGTTAATATTTTAAGTAATTGTTTAATAAAATACTTTTAATAAAACACTATTTTATATTTAATAATTAATCATACCATAACTATCACGGTTATCACAAAAAACCTCATTTTCTTCCAAAACCGAAATCAGATCAGGTAAATAGAGTTAATATTTTCATACTTCTCTGTTTCGTTTAGAGTGGTCATTGATTATATATTTTCATAATTGTCTTTTTCTTAAGCAAACAAAAATTTTCACAATTGTTAATAAAAATCTAAAAGAGCCATTTGATGTACGGTTATCATATTTTTCTTTAAGTATCTGGAATATCATTGAAAATTGTGATAAAAATGATATAAAACTAAAATATCAATGTCAAAGTCAAAATACAAGTATATCAAACCTGAAAATTCTCAATCAATTTTATGTATATATATGAATATGATAATTTCCCTAAACCTCTAGCACACGTTTTCAAGAACCTATATTTTCTTATCGCGCGCATCTTTAATGGCGTTCAATTTTTCCTAACAAAATCAACGATTAATTCATTTTTCTTTTTTTAATTCATATATAGACCAAAAGAAAATAGTACAGATCCATTTTAGTTTATAATTACAAACCATTCAATTAGTTTAATTATCACAAAACTCCCGTTTTCTTCCAAAACAATACCAGATGAAGTAAATTAATAATGATAGAGCTAGTCAAAATGTCAATTGACTACGTAAAGTGAGAAATTTGTCAAACCAAAAAAAAAAGGTTGAAAGGTGAGTCATGGCTCATGCGACTTATAAGTAGAATATATATATACACCTGATTATGATCAAAGTGCATGTCATAATCCAGAGCATACAGCTTGAACTCAAACCTATCACCATAACAAGGCATCTTAGGTCCACTCCACAGCTTCACCTTCCAATCGTTAAGCCCTTCAATTCCACCATACTCATCCCCCACCGCCTCTTCCTTCCCAGAGAACCCTTCCGGCAGCCCTTCGAGCGACGGCGGAATGTTCACCACCACCCAGTGGGTCACCGGAACCAGGTGGCCTCTTGGGTCCACGGCGTCGACGTCCTCCACCACAAGGGCCAAGCTCTTAGCTTTATCAGGCACGTTGTGCCATTCGAGAGGTGGAGATATATTCCACTACGCCTTCTTGCGTGCAGTATCTTGGTAATCTTCCTCTTCCTTCTTCGTTTCTATTGCTGGTGATGCTAACTTGAATTCTTTGCTCGCCATCGATTTAATACTCTTTTTTTTTTTGGGCGGGGGGGGTGTGTTTGTGTTTGAACGTCTATTAATTTGGAGGAAAATGAACAACTTGTTTATTATATATGGAGGTGGGGGAGCATGTGTCAGATTGTACAAGGGGAGGGTATGTGGCTTTGACACCTATGATAACACTTGTAGGGCAATGGTTAATTTCATTTTCTTTTCCCAGTTGAAAAAATAAAATAATCCTGTTTTGCCTATTATATTCCATAGTTTATCATTTTTTTTTCATATTTTCTCTATAGTTAATTTATAAGTATTGAGACTACAAACTTTAACACAAAAATATATCAAAGGGTAATTAATGCAGTCGGGAATTTTAAGCTTTTTTTGTTTAGTTTTAAATCTCGAATTATAAGTTAAAAATAAAAAATTATAATTGAAAGGTCATTAAAAAAAATTTTATTTTTAAAATTTTAACTATGCTTTAATTACACAGTTAAAATTTTAAGAGTATAATTCTTTTTTTAGTTTTAAATCTCAAATTACAAGTTAAAAATAAAAAAATATAATTGAAAGATTGTTAAAAAAAATTCTATTTTTAAAATTTTAACTATGCTTTAATTACACAGTAAAAATTTAAGAGTATAACTCTTTATAATTATAATTTTTAATTTTCTAATTATAATTTTGAGACCTAAAACTTTTTTTTAAAAAAGAGATATTTTTAGCTTTGACGGATTCGACTGGAGAAAACCCGTTTTACAAACAAATTGATTCATAGCAATAGGCTTGTGTACTTTTATTTCTTTTGTATTTTAATTTGACCAGGTAATTATCTTCTCCTAGTTCTATTTTCCATTCGTATCTATCTTGCTAATAATATAACACGTCTCATATTAGATTGAGATTTAAAATGATGTCCAAATTTTTGAATTTACTCAATTAATAAGATAGTCTTTTGAAACATGATCAAGTATTTAAATCTCAAAACTTACTCATCTAATAATAAATTAATCTTTTGAGACATAATCAATTAACTCTTCATTAGAAGCAACCTACGCCAAACAATATTCTGATTGGTATAAAAACAGAAGATAGTCCCAGCCACTGGCCTATGAGCATATGTAATGGAATTAATTAGATGCACTCTTTTAGCATATAATTTGAAACGTAAATATTCAAATGTACATGATTAATAATTATGGGATTATTATTTCGAGCTCCAATCAAAAAAGGTTGAAACTTCTCGATAACAGACTAGATAAATAATTCATAAATTTTTTCGTCCCGTACAGCCTTGATATTGTGTTAATCATTCATATTCCACCTAGATCACAAATGGATTTCCTCTCGCAATTTGTTTGAAATTCTGTCATATAACAATAACACTGACAAGATTCTGTGGGCTTACTATATATATTGCTGCATTACATCAGCCATGTATGGCTCCATAGCAACAAGGATCTATTTCCAGCACATTGGCTATATATATTAAACCAATCAATAATTGCCCACATACTAAAATACTTGACAACTCATGTAGACAACAAATTAACTTCGAATCAGAAAAGGTGATTTAATAAATTTGCTATCTCACTGATGTCACACTTCGAAATAAGTACAAAACTCTAGGGTCACTCCATCCAACAAAATATTATTGAATTTTTACATCAGGTCAGAATTTAGCCGCCAACACCGCTTCCCCTAGCTCATGCCCTTTAGTCGCCTCCAACAGCTTGTCCTTTGTTACCTGATAACGCCCAATCCCCCAAATCAAATCAGAAATAAAATATCAATTCCCTCCAATAAATTGTCCACTTTTCTTATAAAAAAATTTGAAAAATATTTTTTTAACACTTAAAAAAAATTATTAAATTTAAAATAATTACTTATATTTTTATTATCAAAATTTTAAAAAATTACAAAAAATTTAATAATATAATATCTAATTTTAAGATTTTATACATTTCATGCAATTGTTAAAAAAATTATATATTTATTATTTCTAGTTAAAAAAAATTAATAACTTAAATATATAAAGAACTGCCCTAAAATTTTTTTCAAGAAAGTATTCTAATTTCAATAGACAATTTCTTTTTCTCGAAGGAAATATGTTCTTCATCGTGGATGATTTAAAAGTTTTAATTTATGAAGGAACAAATGAAATTAGTAATTTTTCTGCACCGAAAAACATAACAAATTTTATTAGATATATAAAGTTTCAAATCTCAAAGATCATGAAGGAAGAATTTTAAGAAGTTCTTAATCTAATAAATAGTTTTAAAATATATTTCTCCATACAAACATTTTTTTCCATAAATATAGCAAATCAAATAAATTTTAACAGATTCTTTTAAAGCAAATAAAAAAATATATTTTGATAATCAAGGTATACCAGCTGGTTATAATACCTTGTTCCCGAGATGAAGCTCATCGTCCAAAGCGTAGAGCCTGAACTCGAACCTATGTCCATGATTAGGCAACCTGGGGCCACGCCACCCAGGGACCTTCCAGTCATTATGGCCTTCTTTGATCCCAGCATAGTCTCCCCCGACCTCCTCCTCCTTACCGGAGAACCCCTCCGGCAGGCCCTTCACCGTCGCCGGAATGTTCACCACCACCCAGTGCACCCAGGGCACAATGGGTCCTTCGGGATCCGGAGCATCTATATCCTCCACCAGGAGGGCCAGGGATTTTGTGCCGTGCGGGAGGTTGTACCACTCCAAGGGAGGGGATACGTTCTTCTTGGCGCCTTGCCCTTCGTCCGTGTAATGCCTGGGAATCTTGCCTTCGTTGCTTATCGATGGAGACACCAATCTGAAGTCCTCGCTTCCGTCGCTAGCCATTGATTCCCTGATTGATTTCTAAGATGTAATGCTCTGGTTTTTCCTTGCTTTCCTTTCCCTGGTTTCTCTTTATATATATATATATATATATATATATATATATATATATATATATATATATATATATATATATGTGTGTGTGTGTGTGTGTGTGTGTGTGTGGGGGGGGGATTTTGGGAGGTGGGTGACACGTGGCGTCAGAGAAGACGTGTTGGGACACGTGGAGGGCGGTGGAGGGTTCTAGACGAAATTGAAGGATCGAGATGAGTGTGTCCCTGTTATCTGCTTTCTTGGTTGGTTAGGCTCTCTTTGGTTCAATGCAACGCAGGGGAGGGAGAGGGGAGGGGAGGTTAATGGAGGGGAGGGAGGGGAGGGGATTTAATGAGTTATGTTTGGTTGGAAGGGAGGGGAGGGGAGGGGAGGGGAGGGGATTTAATGAGTTATGTTTGGTTGGAAGGGAGGAGGAGGGGAAGGAAGGGGAGATTATTGTTTGATTCAGGAGGGGAGAGGGAGGTAATTATATTTAGACAAATTTACCCTTTATATTATTTTAAATTTATTTTTTATAAAAAATTTATTTATATCAATAATTTTTTAAAAAAATATAAATTTTAATCTTTTTTTTTATTTTTAATTTTTGATAAAAAAAATTATCTTAATTTTTATTAAATATTAATATATTAAAATATTAAAATATGAAAAGGAACAAAAAAATAAATTACATTTTAAAAATACCCCACCCCTCTCCCTCCTCTCCCCTCCAAAAACCTCCAACCAAACATAACCTTAAGGGCCATGTCGGAAGCCGAGGGCGGCAATCCAGTGCTGCGCATTTTATTACTTTTTTATTTTTTTGAGTGTGTCAAGAGTGTAACCTTTTTGTTACAATAATAATTAAAAAAAATTATGTTTTTATATTCTTATTATTTGATTTTTTAATAAAAATATAATAAAGGTATAAATTTTTAATAATAATAGAATAAATATATAATTTTTTAAATAATTATATAATTTTTAATTAAATTATATACTTATTATATTTTAATTAAAAAATTTTATGATAAAAATATTCAAAAAAAATTATCTCTAAATCTTATGGATAACTAACTTCTGACGACAAAATGTTAGCACACTGACTGTTTGACGAGGTAGAATAAAGAATCAATTAAAAGTTACAAAATTAGTGTTATAGGTGATTTGATTCACTTTAGCCTATTGTCATTAATTCTCTATATCGTGCAACTGTGTTAATAATAATAATAATAATAATAATAATACCTAAGAATTTTTCTTAATTTGGTACCTTACAATGCAGAACTCAAACAAAATGTGGTTTAAAGTCATGTTTTATTTATTTATTTGTTTATTTTATAGTAACTCATGTTTTACTGTTAGAATAAGTTACTTTTTTGAAGGATATTAAAATTACATAGCTATTATCTCTATTGTAAAAATACATAAATTTTTTTTGAAATTAAAATTTGATCAAAATATTGTCAAGAATAATATTGATTTCTTTTTTAAAAAATAATTTTAATTTTATTTTAATATTATTTATTTTGCATTAAAAACAATAAATTTATTTTATTTTAAATTTAAAAAATTAACTATATTTATATTGATCAAATGCATATTTAATACTTCTAATATCATATAAATAATATATGTAAAAGTATTTTGATCAAAATGGGTGAAATTGTAACTTATTTTTTTGTTGCATAAAAAGTTAAGGTATTGCATTTTTTACTTAAAAAAAAAAGAAAGTATAAATTTTTAAAATAAAAAAAAGATCGTATAATTTGAATACATTGCGAATGATGGGAGTGTGACTTACTTTATTTTTACTATATTGTAGAGTTAGAAAATTGAATGCTCTTGATTTTATTAAAAGAATTGTCAAATTAAATGTAATTTCAAATTTATATTCAAGTCAAAATTAAGTTATAATTTTAACATATATAATTCATGTTAATTTAGAGAATCAACATAAAATTCAATACATGGAACATAGAGGAAGTATATTAATAATTAGATCTGAAAAATAAGAAAATATTTAAAGAAAAAAGAAAGAAAGATGATTTGTTTAAATAAAAAGCAAAAAGAAAAATTACGTCATGAATAAATTAAAAATAATGCTAAAAATTAAGTTTTATTATATATATGAATTTGAGCAGAGTAAACCAAACATTTGATTTCATAGTTGTTAAGCCTTCTTTGGTTTTAATTCAAAAAATTAATAAATATATAAGTTTCTCTTTAAAAATAATAAGTGGACGACAAGTTAGATCTTCTCATATTTTTGACTCATCTAAAGAAAAAGCAAATTTATAACAAATTTATTATTTTTAAGCACTAATTCATTCACTTACTTATTTTTAAGAAGTCAAACTTATTGACCTAACAATTCGAGAAGATCACTGTAATAAATTCTAGCATGTTCCTTTAAACTTGTTAATAAAAGTTCTTAAGTATATCGGCCTCCTTCCTTTACCACAATACAAAAAGTCTTTAAGTATTTGTTTCAATTTGTAGATAAAATTTTGATAAAAAGAAAAATAAGGGCTTAAAATCTCTCAATTAAAACTAAATATTCATTTTTTTTCTTTTTTAAGTGAGTTATTAGTTTAAATTTATTGGCGACAAAATTCATATTTAATACGTATATATTTTTGGAAATTTTAGTTTCTTTTTTTTTTTCTTATCATGCAAAAAGTGTCCAAAAAAAAAGGAAAAAACAAAAATGTAAAAAGGCCGAAGAAAATCACGTCTGTCTGCATCCTGTGAATTCTCTCGCACCTCCTTTTGCTCCAACTATACGGAGATTCGCTCTATTCAATCTAGAAATCTCGTTTAAGTGCAATTTTTGGCATTATTTTATCAATTTGGTAATCACTTGATCCTACAAATACCACCTCAAAAAATAAGAGCGACTTTATTCTCATTATTGTTTTCCACCCTTAGGTAGATTTGTTATGTGTATGTTCTGTACATCATCATGTACATGTACATGTAATGTATGCTGAAGAAAACATGGAAGAAAGGAACAAAACAGAAAAAGTAGAGCAAGCTTTCATCGTAGATGTGACTAAGAGGAATCTGACTCTGAAGAACAAGTAGATGTTGAAATGGATGGTGAGTGATGGCATGTACACCCTAGGTCATGAATGGCCTTCGTCATACTGATGTCAAGCTTGGAACAGAAAACACAGTACTCTCCTCGAAAGTTTAGATAATCAAAATTGCAGTCTTCTTCATTGTAATGATTATCGTCCTCTTCCTTATCTGATTCCTGTTCTTCTGTATCACCCTCTGCCTCATCATCCCCCATGGGTGTATAAACCAAGCCAACCATAGGAAGAATCGCTAGAAGAATTTTGTCAATGCTGTTGTTGCTCCAGTTTCTTCCTTTATTCCAAAACATCAATGCTGCAACAACCAATCCTGATCCAACCCCAAAACCCACTCCGGTGAATACAAACTGCCAATCAAATTCAATTCCTGAATCTGTATATAAAACTTTTGTTGAACCGTTTGTTGAATCCTTCCCATCACTACTACAGTTTTCAGTTGAAGGAGGTCCACACAATCCTTTATTACTAGCAAAAGAAGATGCTTCAAATGATTGAATTTGTGTACCTGTAGGGATTTCCCCAGACAAATGATTGTAGGAGAGGTTCAAACATGAAAGGAAAGACAAACTTGCAAGCTGTGATGGAATCTTTCCAGTAAAAGAGTTGTTTGACAGGTCCAAGGATTCAAGCTGTTTCAATTTCCCTATGGATGATGGGATGTGGCTTGAGAGATTATTATTTGACAGGTTGAGCCCGAGCAGTGCTGTAAAATCCATCATCTCTTTTGGTATTTGCCCTTCAATGCGGTTGGATGAGAAGTCAATGGAAGTGAAGACATTTAGAATTTTATTAAAGGTCATTTGCTGACCTTTGTTGGTAACTATCACTTGATCTTGATAATTCACTTGACTAAATTTAAAGAATTCAAAGTGGAGGTGATTCAACTTTGATGCTATTTGATCTTCATCAAGCATCATTGCCTTCCAGGTCAGAAAGCATCGTCCTGGTAGTGTTCCACTAAAATTGTTGAAAGCTAGATCAACAATTTGAAGCATCTTCCAAATTCCCTTCGTCTTTGGACACCCAATGGGACCATGGAAATTATTTTTCCGCAATACCACGACCTGGAGTGTAGATAATTTCTTCAATGAGCATGGAAATTGATCTTCTAACCTGTTATTTCCAAGGTCTAATACCTCTAATTTGGTGCAATTGGACAGAGAATTTGGGATTGGCCCTTGTAAATTATTACTACTAAGATCGAGTGTCTTCAGAACACATGAAGCTTGAAAAGTATCAGGAATATTGCCTTTGAGCATGTTGTTTCCAAGATTCAATACCCCAAGAGTCTCACTTTCTGCTAGACAGTGGGGAATCATCCCATCAAGTTTGTTAGAGGAAAGATCAAGCACTTGAAGATATGAAGCATTACAGATGGAATCAGGGATTCTTCCATGAAGAGCATTGTGTGAAAGAGAAAGAAAAATCGTGAAAGACAGATAGTTATCAATATCAGGTGGAATAACAAAGCTGAAATTATTGGAAGAGTAATCCAAATAAGAGGCAAATTTAGGAAATGCTGGAAGTGTACCTTGGAGGTTGTTGTCATGTAGGTCAAGCATAAACAAATTAGAGCTAAGATTATGTGGGTGTCTTTCTATCTCCTTAAGTGAATTGTGAGAAAGATTTAATTGACCAAGATAGCCAAGCTCCCAAATCCAGTTGGGTATTTTTTCTGAAATTTGGTTGTTTGAGAGGTCTAGATTGGTTAATCTGGACTGATTTCTCAAGAAAGCTGGGAATTGTCTCAACTTGCAAGATGCCAACTTTACAGTAGTCATCTTGGGAAAGGAAAACAGGTGAGCATACTTGACATTTGCATCCATTGACAATTTGTTGTTTGAAAGATCCAATGTAGTTAGATTTTTAAGTCTCCAAATCATATCTAGCTGTATTGTGCCGTTGAACTTGTTTGAAGACAGTTGGAGGCTCTCAAGTGGTTTGAGATGAAAAATAAATTGAGGAATTGGCCCTTCTAAATGGTTGCCGCTTAAATCAAGAGCTTGTAACTTGAAGGAAGAGACATTTGAAATTGCATCCGGCTGACCTTGAAAATGGTTGTTGGAAAGCTCTATACTCTGTAGCAATGGGAGGGAAAACAAAGACGAAGGAATGGTCCCGTTGAGGAAATTGTCCCGTAAATCAATGCTGACCAGCTTCACGAGGCCTTTCAAGTGAGCTGATGAAATTCCACCACTTAATTTATTATGAGATAGGTCTATGAGAGTAAGCTTCTTGGCCATACCAAATGGTGGGATTGGACCCGTGAAGTTGTTAAATGACAAGTCCAGGTAAGTGAGCTCAATGAGATCTGACATTGAATCTGGTAGTGTTCCATTAAATTGGCATGCGGAAATTTCTAATCTGGACAACTGCCGTAAATTGCTTATGGAATCTGGTAATGCTTCAGAGAATTTTGTCATACTTAGAATTAATGTCTGGAGAGACCCATCCCGTGGGAAGTGTGGCAGAGAACCTTGAAGACCAATATTGTCTGATAGATCAAGAGAAGTAAGTGACGGTACCTGCAAGATCTCTTTTGGAAACCTACCAGTCAAACCACAAGAACTGAGATCCAGATGGGTCAAATTTGAGAATTTAGCAAAGAATTCTGGCACTGGAGCTGACAAATTATTATGATCCAGACGAATTATGGAGAGATTTTTAACCATTTCTAGTGAAGAACCAATGGAGCCTGATAGGTTGCAGCCTGACATGCTTAATACCTGTAGATGAGTTAGAGAAGACGATAAAGCATGACACCATTCATTTCCCTTTAGCGATATATTAATACCATCTAAATACAGTTCTCTGACTTCAGTGAGGTTCTGAATAAGCCTCACTAGATTGGGGTTCTCAAGTTTCAGCGCTGGTCCTCCTAAATAAGAAAGAGTAGAAATATCAAGAATGACTAAACTTGTCAGCTGAGAAATCTCCATTGGTATCTGCTCCACAAAGCCAGCATTTGACAAATTCAGAGTAGTTAAATTCTTCAAATTTTTAATCCTGGATGGAATCACAGAATTGAAGTTATTGTAAGCCAAATTCAAATTCTTGAGATATTGGAGACTGAAAAGAGAGTTAGAATTGTTAAATCCACCAGATATTGATTCCCCACTCAGGTCTAGACCACTAACATATCCCTCCTCATTCCAAGTTACGCCACTCCAGTGACTGCAAGGAAGGCTTTCACTCCAAAACACCAGCTTGCTGGACTTTGTAGAGTTGAATCTGAGGCTTTTCTTCAATTGGAGTAACAAAAATTTCTGGTCGTCAAGACAGTGGCCAGAAACCGGAGAGACATGGAAACTGAGACATACCCAGTAGTAGAGAATGAAGGAAAGCCATAAAACTAATGAAATTTTCATTGGAGTATACAGTGAGAGACACTCATACAACTAAACTAAAGACTGTGGAAGTAGTGAAGAAACTAATGGTGGCCTCAGGGAGTTCAAGACTCATGAACATGACCTCTATGGCCTATGCTTCCAATTTTTTCCGTCCAAAGATGACTTGGGTTTGGCAGATAAAGGTACATGAGAGCGTAGGAGAAAGGCACTTCGAAGAAAAAGCAGAGAGAAGCGGAGTGGGTGGCTTGGCAATAACAGAATGGGAAGGTCTTATTCCATTCAGTAGCGAACCTCCGTCAATGTAAACGTAAAAAGTCTAGTCGTTGCTTGTTGGTAAATGATGCTATTAATGTTCCCAAAAAAGAAAGAAAAATAATGGGGTCTTAGTTGAAGACTACTGCATTCTACGCGTTTCTGTGTTGACCTTTTCATTGTGTGAAAGACCTTTTTGGTGGCTTCTTTGACAGGGTTCCCACAATTTTAGAATATTCAAAACCCCGACCCCTCGAGGCAACGACGTTTTAGAAATGCAATAATAGAGTGACGCGGACGATTCGGATGGAGGAGCGGACCTCCTGTTAACATTTATTTACTATACATAACACCGTTTTAAGGCAAATGTAAATGCATTTTTTCCTCTTCACTTTTCTTGGAACATAGATATCTTTTATTATTTAACAGTACCATTTTTTTGTTGGGGGCAAGAAACAATGGTAATTTTAGAATACCCTTGCAGTGCTAAATGGGCATAAGATTCTTGAGACAAACTACATTTTTACTAGGATGAAGGTTTAAAGACAGAATTGCATCTGGTTATCTACATTCTTAGATTTTAAAGAAGTATAATTTTGGCCATGAGAGTTATGTGGGCTTGTTTTTTGAGAAAATTATAATAAATGACTCAAATCTTATAAAATTTAAAATAAAAAAATATTTAAAATTAAAATTATCTTTAAGAATTACAATTATCATCAATTTTTAAAAAATTTATTATTGATTTTAAGGAATTTATTATTGAGAGTAAAAAAATTTTATTTTTTTACACTTAATAATAAATTTTTTAAAATTAGTGATGAATTTTTTAAAATTTGATGGTAATTATGATTCTTAAAGATAATTTTAATTTTTAATGTATTTTATTGCAAATTTTATAGAATCTTAGTCTTTCATTATAATTTTCTTTTATTTTTTTGCTATGAATCTTCATTTTTATACTTATACAATTTAGTAGGAACTGTTATGAAATTTCTTTAAAAATGGCATTCTCGTTTAATTATTTGGTAAATCTTTATCCTTTTTAATCAATTTTGACTAGAATTAAGATTTTAACCCAATCCTAAATATGACTTTACTCGGCCAAATATCATTATTGAGACACCATTATTCTAACATTTAAAACATGTGGAAGTATTTAAAAATTACATTATTTTCAATAAATTAAAAAATATATATTTGATACGATCATTCTCTCTCTCTATATATATAATGGAAATACTACTCAGTATTTAAAACTCTATATGTTACTATTTTGTTTATTTATTTATTTTGTTAAGATGTCACTAATATATATATATATATATATATGACTTTATTAGTGCTTTTTAACAAAATTATGGAATTCCAAATTTTAATTTTTATAATTTATTAATTTTATTATATCTTCAATCAATCATCATATTAAATATAAGATTATTTGTTATATACTTTGTACCCAATGCCAAAAGCTAAACAACAAGAAGTTTGGCGAGAGGACATTTGGAAAAGTATATAAACTACACTAATTAAATTGCCTCTGTGATGACTAGGAAATATAATTGATTATACTTTTAGACTCGCAGAATAACAACTTCCAACGAAGAAAAACACCATTCATTCTTTCATGAATTTCCAAATATAACCTTTTAACTTCAAATCAATTGATCACATTTTATAAATTTATACTATGCTTATTATTTATGAATTAATTAGAAGAGTATTATCCGCAATTTTTTAGGTTTCGACGTCAAGAATTTAAGGACAATAATAAGTAGAACCAAAACTTAAAAGAGAGAGAGAAAGCTTGTAGCTCCATTACAAAAGATTATGTTAGAATGAATGTGATTAACTTAATCCAATTCAATTCCTTAGAATCTTATTTTTGATGAACTAGTCTGAACAGCAAATTAAGAGTCTATATATTTCTTATCTATCTCAGCCCTCTAAGGTTTGTGAATTGTATTAAACCAACTTATCCAAGAGGAATTAAAAAAATATGCACAAACAATTAAAATGCAATGTATGCTAAACATAAATATTAGAAAACACATTTAAAACGCCAACTTGATGGTTCCAGTACAAATTCAAAGACAAATATCATTAATCCATACACCAGAGTATTGATCCATATCAGTTGTATCAAATCCAAATGTGTAGCACAACAACGAATCACATTTCACCTCTCTGCACAATACATTTCACCTGGATTCTCTCCACTTTTTCTTCCTCTGTCTCTCCACCAAAATCTGCCCTTGGATTTATCAACTACTTGAATATGCTTGTGACACATGTCTCAAAGCTATCATCTTCACCTAAAATTAACAATAACAAAACAATTAGATAATCAATGCGACAATGCCATTAAAATCAATTATTAGTTAAGACATTAAAATGGATAATATTACAAACATATCTTCTTTTCTTTTTGGGTCAATAACAAATAGTAATAGTTCAACCGCTGCTACTTTGTATTTCTAAAAACAGTCAACTTGGCACAATTTTACTAGCCTAATCCAACTCTCGTAAGTTTGTAGACTGAGGTAGAATGGGCTTGAAAGACCTTTTATCATTTGGGGTAATGGCGTCCCATGATTACCCACACCATTTTGAAAGTTACATTGATCCAAGTCTGTAGGGCTGTCCATTATGACCATATTGGACTCCACAAGTGTGATATTGGAATCTCATTTTCTTAAGACACTGAGAAATCTTCTCCAATAGCCATGTTTACTAACCGTATAGTTTGGCTGTCCAAAGTACACAGGCCAAGGTCCATTTTCTACCTGCAATAATGGTAGCTAGCTAAGGAGGTAATTATTGACTACATTTTTTTTTATTGAATAAAAGATAATTTTTTAAAATACATATATATTTTTTTGTTACAAAGGTAACATAAAGTCGTAAGAAGGGGTTAGGTGAGAGGAAATAGGCAAAGTAGGAATGAAATCTAAATATATTAAGTTTTACTAAAACTTAAGTCTAAAGAAGGTGTCCTTCAAGTCAAAGTTTATTTTTAAACTCTAAAATATATACTTCCCTTTAATATATCTATATATATATATATACACACACACACATAATTCAATCTTCTTAGATATGAATAGAATTTGATTAACCTAATTTCCAATATTGTGTTTATATCATAATTTAAACTATACACGCTACAAGCATTATATTTTTGTGAGATATTCAATTATACAAACATTTTAATGCACAAAAGCCAGTAAAAGATATGATATCGTCTTATCATTGTCATCCTTAAATCAAAGAAACAATCTACTTAAATAACAGAATCCTTTGTAATGATTTTAACGACATAAAAACAAAATTTTAAAGACTCTAAATCAATTTGGTAAAGATTTTCCAATACCAATTCCTATAATTAGTTGAGGCTTTAAAAAAATAATTACGTATTATCAAATCACACAACAAAATATATTTAATATTTTGCTATTATTAAAGCATATATAGATTTACCTTTATAGACAAGCTAAATAAGATCAATACTCTGGATATGTTGCTAAACATAACACTTTACCTTAGTGCCCCCAACGCAGAACGATGTACATTTGTCCTTCACGTCTTTGGTATCCAAGATACAATTGAGAGAAGATCCTGCAAAGAATATTATCCAAATATTTCCAGTATCTTATTCTCCATTTCTTATTAAAGAAAAGTGGGCCAATAATGATTCCAAGGCCGAAAATTACTCCTAATTCAGCACCTGTGATAAAATTAAAATCAATTGAGTGATGATTTTCAAATGTTGGTGGCAGCAATGATCCTTGCTTCCTATCATTTGGGCTTTTGGTCAAAGGAGGTCCATATAACCCATCATTTCCTATGAAGGAAGATGCTTCAAATGATTGAAGTTGCGTACCCGTAGGGATTTTCCCCACAAGATGATTGTAGGAGAGGTTCAAGAATGCAAGGAAAGACAAACTTGCAAGCTGCGTTGGAATCTTTCTAGTTAAATTGTTGCTTGACAAATCTAATGATTCAAGCAACTTCAAGTTCTCTATGGATGATGGAATTTGGCCAGAGAAAGCATTATGTGACAAATTGAGAACATGAAGTCCTTTCAAGTTCATTAGCTCTTGTGGTATTGGCCCTTCAAAATTGTTGGATGAGAAGTCAATGGAATGGAAGACTTTTATGATTTTGACCAACTTCGCCTCTAAGCCTTTGCTCGTAATTGTCACCGAATCTCGATAAGATTCTATCTCTTGATCCGTCCAATCATCGTCCAGAGATACAAAGTTATCAACATAAAACATTGCTTCTTGGATGTAATCAAAGTTTGATACAATTTGACCTTCAACATGCATCATTGCTTCCCACGTTGTGAAGGCTTTTGCTGGAAGCAAACCACTAAAATTGTTAAATGCCAAATCAACTATTTGAAGCACTGGCCAATGATGATTAATATCAAGACATCTAATGGAACCATGAAATTTGTTTTTCCGTAGAACTATGACTTGAAGTGTGGATATTTCCCTCAACAAGCATGGAAAGCGACCACTAATATGATTATACCCAAGATCTAGTACCCCCAATTTCATACAATTGGCAAGAGACTTGGGAATTAAGCCACCCAATTGATTTTCATGGATATCTAAACTCTTTATAGCACATGATTTTGGAAATGCATCAGGGATATTGCCTTTGAGCATGTTGTTTCCAAGATTTAATACCCAGAGAGTCTCACTTTGCATTAAACAAGATGGAATTGTCCCTTCAAGTCTATTATTGGAAAGATCAAGCCCTCTTAGATACGAAGCATTGCACATCGAATGAGGAATGCGTCCATGAAATTTATTTTTGGAAAGAGAGAGGAAACCACAGGAAGATAATTGAGTGCCAATATTATACGGAATAACAGAGCTGAAGTTATTGCTTGAGTAGTCCAAAAATCTTGGACTAGAGAATACTGGAATTTGCCCTTGGAGTTGGTTGGAGTGAAGATCAAGAACATCCAATTTGACAGTGAGATTTACCACAGATCCTTCAAAACCCGTGAAAGAATTGATAGAAAGATTTAGATGAAATAGTTCAAGTTTCCAAATCCAATGAGGTATCAATCCTTGGATATGGTTGTTTGAGAGGTCAAGATTAACAACCATTCTTGACTGGTTTCTTAAGAACATTGGGAATTCTCTCAAACTACAGGAAGCCAATCCTAGATATAACAAGTTTGGAAAAGATAGGTTAGCATCCATAGCATTTGCATCAACTGACAAGTTGTTGTGAGAAAAGTCTAGTGTCTCTAGACATTGATGGCTCTGAAGCATATCAAGCTTTATTTCACCATCAAAATGGTTGAAGGAAAGGTCAACAAATTCTAGCGATGGGAGTGCAAAGAGAGAAGAAGGGATACTCCCATTGAAAAAATTATGAGATAAGGCAACAATAACGAGATTCCTCAATGTATCAAATGATGGGATTGGACCAATGAAGTTGTTATATGATAGAAACAGAGTGCTAAGTTTGGTGAGGTTCAACAATGAACTTGGAAATGTTCCAGTAAGTTGGCAATTAGAAAGATCCAATATGGATAAGTGCATCAGGTTATTTATAGAATTTGGTAATACTCCATGGAATTTAATGCCACGCATTGCTAAGATCTCGAGAGATCCATTGGCTGGGAAGTCTGACAAGGAAACATGAAGATCGGGATTGGACGATAAGCGAATAAAGGACAATGTTGCTATTTGGAAGATCTTTTGCGGAAATATTCCTCTCAAGTTGCAATCAACAAGATTCAAGACAGTCAAATTCTTAAAATTGGCAAAGCTTTCTGGCACTATTGATGATAGATTGTTACGAGCAAGATAAATTTTTGAGAGATTCTCTAGTCTTACCAACGAATAATCAATAGGTCCTAAGAGATTGCATTCTTGCATGCTCAGTTCTTCCAAACCAGAATTACTAACAAAGCATTGCTCCATTCTTGTCCTTGAGCTGATATATTTACCCGATCCAAGTACAGTTGCCTAATTTTGGTGAGATTTTGGACAAGCTTTTGTAGATTTGGGTTCTCTAATTTCAAGAATAATAACCAAGATAGATCAAGAGTAACCAACCTTGTCAACTGAGAAATCTCCATTGGTATTTGACCCTCAAAGCTATTAAATGACAAATTTAGAGAAGTCAAATTCTTCAAATTTTTTATTGCAGGTGGAATTGAAGAATTGAAGTCATTATAACTCAAATCCAAATTCTGGAGATATTGAAGGCTAAAAAGAGCACTTGAATTATCTAATTTCCCGGAGATAAATTCTGACCTCAAGTGCAATTCTGACCTCAAGTTCAGACCAATAACGTGTCCTTCCTTGTCACAAGTTACACCGCTCCACTCACAGCAAGGAAGGCTTTGATTCCACGAAACAAGTTTGCTGGGCCCTGTAGGGTCGAATGTAAGTGTGTTCTTCAATTGAAGCAACAATGATTGTTGATCTTCAATACAAAAACTAGACACCATAAATACGTGGCTGCAAAGGCACATGTAGGAAAACAGTATGGGTAGAAGAACTAAAAATGGTAGGATTCTCATTGTGGATGACTATGAAGGATACTCGCTCATACAAACAGAAGAAAGTAGGTTTCAAAAGATTCAAATGGTGGTTTCCAAAGGAGCATGAGTTAGCAGCAGGGTGCTTTATTTTGGAGAAACGTACGTAGTTCAATTGCTGGGAGCGGACTTCCACATAAAACACAGGGCAGTCAAACTTCACTTTTTTTCTTTAATAATAATAATAATAATTAACAGGTGGTGCCAATGAAAGATTGCTAGATATTAATAATTCAAAAGTTCTAAAACATAAGCACTTATCTTTGTATCATTAGTTCTCATTACTCATATACGTTTTGTACCATACAATTTTTCCATTTTTGCTCTTATAGGTAATTTATAAGTGGTTGAAAAAGTCTACAAAATTCTGTGCAAGAGTAATCCACATGTCCAAAACCATTGTTTGCTGAAAATTTCCTTCGTTAGAATTAATACCAAATATATCACATATTAATCAATGGGTTACCAAACCAACTATAAGAGAATTGAAATTCACTTTAAAATACAAATGAACAAATTAATTTTGATTCCAATCGTAAGAAATAAAAATATAATTATCAAATTTTTTTAATAATTTGAATTTGATTCTCTTGAAAAAAATTATAACATATAAAATCGTTTAATATAAAATGTTGAAAGAGAGTCAGCACCCCATCCACCTAAGCAAGGCATGTGCCGTCATTAACCTATAGTCATCTGAGAAAAAGCAATTTGTTCTATTTTCTTTTCTTCGAGTATAGCAGACCAAGAGATTTTGCATATGGATCCTATCAAAGGCTCGAAGCCATCTGAAACCTTCCTGACAATTTCCATTTGTATGATAGTATTCTCTTCCTTGACAGAAACGCCACTTCCCTTTTACAATTAAGAGTCAACGGCTCTTTTTTTAACGCATTAATTGAAAAAAAAAAAGAAGAGTTTTTCTTCAACCAAATCAACCCATGTTCTGCTCTCTCTCTTTCTTTTTTTTTTGTTTTTTTCCAAAAAATAGCATTGATCTCTTCCCTTCAACGTTCTCCTCTCCTGTTTGCTTCGACTCATTTTCTGTAATCCGTGCTGCTCACGACAAGCAATATTTTTGCTTCATCATTGAGCCATCCATAGTATTTGTTGGGTTTGCTCTTCTTCATAATATTAGAGGTTATCTTTCTAAAATTTATTTCTCATTAATCATGGTTTGAATTTAAGAATGTTTGGAGAATGGATATTATAGTGGCTTTGTATAGACTCAGAGACTATATACCATCAGTCCTTGATCTCACAAACATATCGATTCTAAATCCTCGTGATTATAGAAATAAATAATAAACCCTAAAAATTGTTACTAATGGTTCCTCCTTCAAGAGGATAAAAACAGAATTTATTCTCTGTATCCCATCTGCCAAAACAACTGTGTAAATTTAGGCTCTACTAAAGTAGAGTTTAAAGAAAAAGAAGTCAACAATTGGAATAAGAGCGAGTTTGGTTTTGCGGTGGGAGAGGTAAAAATCCCGTTTGCTCAACCATGGTACAGAGAAGCAACAATTCATTGCTTCGTTAGAAACGTGGTTTGGGAAACGATACTGTGCATCCAAACAAGCACTAAATTGTTATATATTAGAAACTGCGATAAAGAAGGAAGATTAACAAAAAAGTCTATGCGGAAGGACACAATTATCGGAAGAAATCGAAGTATGGGTCTCTCTCTTTCAACTTTTTTGAATGGAAAAAACCCATAGATTAATACTCTCCATGTGAAGTCATGCTCGTGTTGCACGATCCTGTAGACTTGGAAATAAGGATCATTTTGTTTGAATATGCAGTTCGAAGTTCGAACTATTCAGATTAAAATCATGAATAAACAATTAGATTCTTAGTATTTTAAATCAAATGTTTGGATTATATTTTAGACAGTGTGGGGATGAAACCAGGTAAAAAATAACTTATGTTAGAAATAAAATAACAATGATCTAAGTCAAGTATAATATCGATATTGTTGAGATTATTTACAAGGAATATCAATTGAAATGAAACGAAAACGAAATATGAATAAAAATTTAAGAATTAAAAGTGCACTTTTGTTTAGTAATTATTATTATGCGGTGACCATGAAAGATTGGTAGATATCAATGTTACAGAATTTCAAAAAACTTTTATCCCTCATCTTCATATTATTAGTTGTCATTGTCCATATCAGTTTGGTACCATACAAAAATATAAGATTTTCACTCTTTTATGCAATTTTCAATGAAGTGTTTAAAAAGTCAAGAAAATTTCGTCTGTAAGAGTAGTTTACACGTCCAAAATAACCATTTCTTTTTGAAAGTTCTTGCAATACTTTGCATTAATATCAACGGCGTGTTTGAAGGATATGCAATTAATCATAGTTTCATACCAATAACCCAATTCATATGTTAATTAATTAATTAATTTGAATTTAAATTATGAATTAGTCCAGCGTGACTAGACGCATATATTGTGAAGAAGAAAGATTAACAACATGTCTATGCGGAAGGAGACAATTATTGGAAGATGGGAAAAAAAGAAACAAAAGTATGGGCCTCAACTTTTTGGGTTCGGTCTTTGACAAATGAGCAATCACAAGTATTGAATGGAAGAACCCGTATATCACTTTCCATGTGAAGTCATGCCCGTGTTACACGATAACTCTGTAAACCTGTGGAAATAAGGATCATTTTGTTTGTATATGCAGTTTCAATTTTGGTAGATATCAATGGTATAGAAATTCGAAGAACTTTATCCCTTATCTTTATATTAGTAGTTTTTATTATCCATAGGAGTATAATACCATACACAAATTTTCAATTTTTGCTCTTTTATACGTCCAAAATGATCATTCCTTTTTGAAAGTTCTTGCAATACTTTTGCTTTAATTTTAATGGCATGTGTTGAAGGGCATGCAATTAATCACAGTTTCAGACCAATAACCCAATGGACCAGCCCCTTGTCCAGTCAATAGAAAGCTAATATATTGAAAGAAAGATTTCGAAACAATGCGACGAGACACTAAAAGAAAGCTTTACTGATTTTGTTTATTACAAAGTGGTAGTAATGTATTTTATTTATTTATCTAGGTTTTATTATATAATCATATTTATTTATGTATAAAAAATATTCTAAATCGATTTTAATATTTATGATAATTTATTTTATTAAATCAGTTAATGCTAATATAATGATCAATATTCATATATATATATATATATATATTGATATCACAAATTTTGAATTGTATTATTGTATTTAAATTATATTTTTAAATAATTGTTACCAATTCACTGATGACTCAGCGGTTGAATCAATAACCCCGGAACTCAATTCCTTCACTGAGTCAACCTCTGGTCTGGTTTCTATAACTATGCTTGCAATTAATTTCCCGACAGTGCCTCTTCTCTGGTCCTGGACATGGAGGCTTATTTGTTTGTGACCTTGCCAAAGCATCATTTTTGCAAATTAAAAGTCAAGTTGCCTACAATGGTATCATTAATCTTCGAATTGCTATAATTTTCCTTCTTTTTTTTCCTTTTGATACAATGAGACGCACAAGAGACTTTGAAATTTTAGCATAGAAAAATGAGCGGGATAGAGATCTAATCTTTATACATAAGGTCCTTATGGAATTTTAGTCCCAAAAAGCGTTAGTTGAGCCAAGACTCTTGGACATATTTTTACAATTTTTATATCAACACTCGGATTTTGTATAAAGGGTTTTTTTTAAATCATATTTTTTTTAGCCAGAATTTATATTATCATAGTTAAATACATAGGAACTGCAGTTTATAATTTAGTTTTGAGAAGGCACAAAAGTAATATCATTATCCTTCTTAAACTTGGGCTTGAACAAATTAATTTGTTTGTTTGGTTATTAATCCTAACAAAAGTATGAAAACGTTCATAATTTTATATTTATGTGATTATTATTTTTAACATTTAAACAAAATATATCACATAGTTATTATGAAAACAACTTTAAAAAAATGTTGAATAATAGTTTAATCACAGAGACACAAAATACTATCAAATCAAATAACAAGGAATACAATGAAATTGATTTTTTTTTCCATACCTACTGTTTATATGAATAACTCATTAACCTCATGTTAGTAACAATTGATAAAATTAAGTAATATAAAATTACTTTTTAATCTAAAATGCATTGTAATTACCAAATCATAAGAAATAAAAATATAATTATAAAATCAAAGCATGGGTTAACTGAACTTCCCTTGAAAAAGAAATGGGTTAAAGTAATTTTAATATTTTTATAACTAAATCAATTATTAAATCAATAAAAGTATTGATTTATGGGCTATTGGTTTGAATTAGCAACACACACACACACAATGTCAATATCAAAAAAACAAAATACTTTTGACAGTAACTTGTCATCATGACGATGCTGTTAAAACATCCATGGCAAAATGCTTTTTATAGCAACAAAAAAACTCATCACAAAATAATATTTAGTGGTGACAAAAGTTGTCACTCAAAATGATATCAAGCAACAATAAAAAATGTTATCACTAAAAATGATATTTAGTAACGATAAATCTCACTGCTAAAACCATTTAAGGGCAACAAGTATTACCTTTGAAGCCTTATTAGTTTGGTTATTGGCAAAAAGTCATCATTGAAAAGCTCTTTTAGTGGTGACGTTGATTGCCACTAAGCCTACTCTATTTGTGGTGACATGAAGTTACCATTAAAATTTATTTATAGTGGTGACAATAGTTGTTATTATCAGTCATTTTTAATTTTAAAAAAAAACTTTAGTGACAACTTACACTCCCATTCAAGAGTTTTTTAATTTTTTTTTTAAATTTAGAGATACACTTTAAATTAAATAAATTTGCTAAAAACATGTTGAATGCCATGATAAAGAAGGTCCAAATAGACATGTTGCTATCATTATTGAATGCCACGACATAAGGAGTGGGTGGTTTGATATAAAACTTAATTGCCCCTTAAAAGTCTTCATAGTAAGACCATATATTTGTTAATGATACTATCAGGTTTTATTGGGGCCCATACAAGGTTTGATACTTAGAATGTTGTTGTATTTACAAATGTCATCTTATATGTTGAAATAATCTAAAACAAAAGAAGATAATTAGAAATATATATCATATTCTAAGTGTCACATCCTAAAGTCGAAGATAGAGATGTGATTGGCATGATTACAAGATGAATCTCACACCCACAAGCCTGACATGGTCACTCAGAAACTTACTACTCATTTCTATAGTCTTAGTTTAATATTTTGATATTAGCAAGTGCAATTACTTGACAATTTTGATATTCCTCTCAAATCAACCATATGTGCATATATTCATCTATTTGTAGGAATTTTGGTAGAGTATCCTCTAAAAGTAAGACCTCCTAAAATATTCTACAAATAGCCTAAGACATAATACATCATAGGAAAGCTCTGCTCTCAAAATCTATCCACTATCCACTATCCACAAAGTTGACAAATAAATTTGGATTGATAAAGAAGACTTTGATTCACTTTTGCTATTTGGATTGTCAAAATTTTCACTATGTACATAATATCCCATGAATAAATAAATAAATAAATAAAAGAGAGAATACATAAATAAATGATTTGACGAAATACAATAAATGAGTTCCTTTTGATGACTTTCACTTTTGAAATTCATACTTCTCAATATAATGAACAATTGCTAAAAGTGTAAACATGAAATCATGAACCAAGATTTGATTGTTACGACATCATGAACTAGTATAAATAATAATAATAATAATAATAATAATAATAATAATAATAATAATAAAGTACTTATGCAACTTTCATGAAATGTATTAACAATTTTAAAAACCAATTTCTTTCAAAACATTGCTATTGGAAGGACTTTCCTCATAACAATATAATCCGTCATGGGCATATAGCTTATGAGGGTAAGTAATTAAGTCCATTGTAAGCATGCGGCCTATGAGTCTAAAGCTCATGTAAACAGGAAAGAAAAAAGTTCAACATAAATCCAAAGCTCAGGTAAAATAAATTCATCGTGAGTCCAAAGTTCACATAAAATAGCCCTTTTGTTCCATGTGTGTTGGTCGATACACAAGACTAACATCTCTTGTACCCCTTACTATCTAAGATTCAGCCAAAGCATATAAGAGCTAATAGAGCTATTGTTAGTAACTAGTATTTTGTTTTCAACCCTTTCATAAAAACATTACCATCACATATAAAGTCACTTTAATTCAAATTGATACTTATACATCTTTTAATTGAAATCAACAAAGGGTTTGTAAAATTTTTTCAAAATTTCTATTTCATACTTGTGTCATCAACTTGCAATAAAATTTTTTTGTATAATTAAACTATTTTTTGATTGAACATTGAAGTGATTAAAATTAAAGATTTAAGGAACCATGATCCTTCTCAAAATAATGAAAATGCAATATGGGAAAAACATAAAATAAGAAAGCATGTGATAAGATGTTATCTACTCATAGTGCTTTTGGCACAGTAGTGGTATTTTCTACCATTTTCTTAAAAATTCTCATATGTAGTAAATGTCCTTAAAGTACCCTATAACTCAATCTATAAAGCTTGTTACTTATATGGCTACCATCATACTATTTATTTCATAAATATTTATGTAATAACCAATAGAAAAAAAAAAGAATAAAATAATATATATATATATATATATATTAAAAAACCTTTTCTTTATATTTTTATCCTTCTTTATTCCTTCTTCGTTCTTTTCGTTTATTTTTTTTTCTTTTGCCTACTGTGCATGTGTAACTTCTCTTCCCTAGGTTTCCATTGCTTTTCCTCCACTGTAAAGCCAGCACTGGCATCATGTAGGTCTTCCTAAGCTTCCTCACTACTAGTTCAAGCATTAAGACTTGTAGAAAGGAGCCAGTGGTGCCATCAATTCGTGATGAGCCTTCTTTCATCCCATCTTCATTTTTCTTTTATTCTTGATGCCAAATCCATTAATTTTTGTCATTCCCTCCCATTTTTCAGCCTATCCCAGCTCTAGGGTTGACAAAGGTGTTGAGATTCTTCCCCTCCACTTGGATGGCCAAATGAGTATAAGGAATTTAGGGTTCTTTTGATGAGACTTCCTAACCATGTTAAGTATGCATAAGTCTTCAATTTTTGCTTCCTTGAAATGATTTTTGAAGTTAATCTATGGATTGGAATTTAAATGGGAAGATTTAAGTTAAGGGTTAGTTACATGCATGTAAGTGAGATTATAGAATAAAAAGTTAGCTAGATAGTTGTCATTGAACTATGTGAATATTAAAAATTTTTGGGAAATTTTATGAACGTTAGTAGCGAAGAGAACCAGTCTTTCAAAGAGGAACAAATGTCATGCTAGTATTGGGCACCATCTATGAGTAAATAATGGATTTTTAATGCGCTTATGGTTATTTTTAACTCTAATATTATCATGTCTCTCTCTAAGTCTCATTGCATGAATTTAAATTTTTGTTGCATGTATTTTTATGGCAAATGAGTTACTCTTTAAGGGAACAACCTTTTAATTAAGTAACTATTTATTCATTTATTTGGCCTTATTTATTTATTTACTTATTTATGTATTTATTTAGTTTTTAATTAATTAATTATTTATTTAATTAGCTAATTTTGGTTTCGCATAATCCTAACCTCCTATCTAAATATCTAGATGAGGATATATTAATTTAAAATAACATTAGGGTACTTAATGTAAATCTTCTTGCTATATTACCCTTAACTTGGTAACAAAAAAGGAATCCATAAATGGATGCTATAGTCATTGGTGGAGCCAATGATAGGTAGATTATATTTAGTCAGGGAGGATTTAGGTGGAGAAGGAGCCACTCGTTAGGTGTAGCCACTCGTGAGAAAAGAGTAAGGAGCTGCCAACAAGGTGTAGGTACCTCTAAGAAATACATATACTGACATGTAAGGATAATGGTGGAGAAGGAGCTTCTTGTTAAGTGTAACCACTAATGGGAAAAAGGGTAAGAAGTTGCCAACAAAGTGTAGCTGCCACCTTACGTGACTGAGTGTTGATTCTCCCTTAAAATGGTCATATTAAGAGGCTTAGAGTCTTAATAGTTATTTTTGCACATGTTAAATGGTAGAGTTGTTAATTACTTCAACTATCATGGTTAATTTATGCATTTTCTACCTTGTTGGTCATGACATATTTTGTTTCAATTGTGGTAACTTGTTACTTGCTCATTGAGTTTCAAATCATTCTTTTAATTTCAATTTTTTAGATAGCACTGTTGGATTTAACTTGCCTCCCTCATCTTAGGTTCCTAGGCATTGTGGTGGTGAACCCTATTCTTTTAGAATTGTGAAGGCATGGTTATTTTGTTGTAATAAGTTTTTGAATGTTTATTGTAAAGAATTCTAGATGTAGTTCCATTTAACATAGGCAAGATCCCTCCCTTGTTTTTATCCCTTTGTTATTTTGAATGTTGGTGGATTAAGAGCGGAGCTCGCCCTTGCTGTATTGTTGATTTCTAGTTGTTTTGTCAAAATTAGGGGATGTCTAAGTTTCAGAGGATACCCTGCCAAAAGTTCTACAAAAAAGCTAAGGGTATTTGTTTGGATATATAATGAAATGGAATTTATTTGATGAAATTATGACTTGCGATGAACCATTCTAAGGTTTTATCTAATTAGTAAGTTATATTGGTTAAGCTTATGGCTTAGAACCTCACGTGGTTCTCCATGCTGGTCACTCCGCCTTGTTTTGGTGCGTGACAATTTACCAATTGAAGAATAAACTACAAATAAGTCTTAAAGACTAACACATTCAAATATATCACCCCTTTGAGTTTTGTTCACAATCGGCTTACACCGTAAGTGCACAGGTCATGACAAAGTAGTATAAAAAGATTATTGTTCTCACGAGGATTAGAGTTGAATTTAGTTAATTATTAATCTTATGCTTCAAACTACGTTAAGCAAAATAATTGTTTATTGAAGTTGAGTATAAAAATGTAAAAATTACTTTCCAAATTAATTTATAAAAGAGGCTAAGAGATCCTTTTTAACTTCAAGCATGCAGGGGACCTAAGATTATTTTTCCCCCTTGTATTTCATAGCACAGGAGCAATCTCCTTTCATAAAAATGACCAATAACTATATGTGTTAGTCTGAGGGATCAAATACTACTTGAAAAAGCTTTCTCAAGTCAAAAACAAGTGTTTAATTCTATTAGTTGCTCAATCTCTCTCACAACCAATAAAAGACCAATTTTAAGCTCAGACCCAAATGTGACTACACAAGATTAGTGAGTGTATCTCTACTTCACCAATAAAATCATATATTCAATACATAAATTTTAAGTTCTTGCATGATTTAACTTAAGTTTAGTACTTAAGCTAGAGCTCTCAAGCATCACTCAAGCAAACAAAAAACTAATTGGTAGCCAATCAACCAAAAGCATTAAGAATGGAGTAAAATCAATATATATGTGCCATTAATCAATGGAAGTGGAGGAGAATCAAGTGTCAATCCATACAAGGGTTCAAAATAATCCTAGAATAATTGTCTAGCTACTCATAATCAGCCACAAGCTTGCAAAACACCAAGAAGTTAAAGTAATAGTAGAATATAAGAGAAGGAGAAAGAAAGGATCAGAAAAAACTGATGGAAGGAGCTTCAAATCTCTCTAAGATTTCAATCCTTAGCTTCAACCACTTCTCCAAACTCTAAACCCTAACACACAAGCTCCCCAAGCTGCCCAGAAGATAGAGGATCCCCTCTTTGGTCGAAAATGTAGGATATATGAAGCTCTAGAGTCGGACCAGCCTTAAAACACAGTGTTTCAGTAAACCTTAGTTTGCCGCGGCCAACATATGCTTTGCCACGGCGAAATGGCCTCAAGTTCTCACCAGCATCTCTGTTCAACAATTGGCCACAGCAAAATGCTCTTTGTTTGCTTTCTTTTCCATGCAGGAATTAACTGCGGCTAACGTCTTGATTTGGTAGCGGTGAATTAGGCAAACTTCTAGCAAATTCCAACAAGTATATTAACTTCAAGTCTAATAGCATCTGCAAAAGTATGAAGTTGTGAATGTATCAAAAATATTCTAAATTAAGATTAAAATTCTAATTAATCTAAAAGTGAGTCAGTTAAGTTTAACTATAAAAAAGGCACATTTTCCTATTTTGAGTATGATTTATATACAAAAGTACACCAAAAGGCATGCACAACTTAAGGAAAATGTGCTGAAAAGGCATGAATTTAAAGATGTTATCACACCCCTAAACTTAGACTTTTACTCATCCTTGAGTAAAACAAAATGAAGAATAAGCAAGATTGCATGAATTATCCAGATACTATGTATGCATGGTATAGTCCTTATTAGTTGCTACCCATGATAAGCAAGATAGAGGAAAATAGAATGTAAGAAGATACAAGGCTCATAGCACAAAGTAAAATTTTCTAACACTTTTAAAGCATATGT
Source organism: Erythrophleum fordii (assembly GCA_032878935.1). Lineage (NCBI taxonomy): Eukaryota > Viridiplantae > Streptophyta > Magnoliopsida > Fabales > Fabaceae > Erythrophleum > Erythrophleum fordii. Next base: position 3,852,568 of record JAVQMF010000048.1, on the reverse strand, counting down.
GTGTGTGTCTAGTTAGGGCACCATCTTCCAACACTTTGTCCAAAGCAAAAGTTGCACTTCAATGTGTGTATATATATACTACCTCAACAATAGTACTTCATATGCCAAATCTTTTCTTCCCTTTCTACTATACATTTGACCTTAAAAAATTTTGAAATTATTAGGACTTTTAAGCTTGTAATGTGGCCAAGGTGAAAGCTAATTGAAAGAAGGGGCAAAAGAGAATACAAATTACTTGAGATAAATGATAGTACAAAACTCCACCCTCTTTTCTGCATTCAAAATATTTTTCCAAAATGCTAACACCTCCCCCAAACTTATCTTCAAATTTAAATGCACTCAATCTCATTGAAAAATAAATTTTGTTTGTTTATTTGTTTTTCTCTCTTTTTTTTTTCTTTTGTTTATTTTGTTGTTGTTGTTGTTTTTTTTGAGTCAACACATCTTAAGTATAAATAATTACAAACTACCCATTATTCATATTCCTATGATCAAAGTTTATCAGAATGTAAAATCCTACCTCTACCAAATTATCGAGCACTAATCGATTATCTCAAATCCAAAGTGGAATCATGGTTTTTCAAGTTTATGGGGTATAAGCCTAATGCACAAATTTAAACAAAATTTACATAGTTTTTCAATTAGGCTCAAGTGGAGGGTTCAAGGGGAAATATAATTGATAAATGATAGCTTTAAAGGCACAAACACATTTTAATTAATGCCCAAATCATTTTTTAAAATCAAGTGAAGTCATTAAATTGTCTTAAGGAATTCAAAGGATGGTTCTAAAGTTTTAAAATTGAGAAAGAACATATACACCAATTTGCTGCAATTTTTTCAAAACAAGAGCTTTCAAATAGTTTCCTAACTTTTGTGTACAAAAATTTTGCCTTAAAAATATCATAAAACAATACATTATTCTATGACTCAAGCACTAACAAACACTTCCAAAATTCTCTATCAAGCATATAATCTAAGCAACCCACAATTATTGGACCTAAACAATCTAATTAAAGGAAAATTCAACAACCCAACGTAGAAATTAAGTAGTTTACAAATAAAAGTCTAAGTGTCAAAATTAAAAACATGTCGAATCAGCAACAAAAAAATGCACCCTCATCCCCAAACTTAAAATGGGCAGTGTCCTCACTGACACATAAGGAAAAAGAGGGTCAGCCTTTATGCAACTACCACCCAACAAAAAGGGAGTTGCATAAGAGAAAACAACACTTGCACTCACCAAAACAGCAATTGCTGATAACAAAATATAACTGAGATAAGCATTAATCAAAAACTAAACTTAACAAGTAATAATGAAAAGAGATTGAAATCTAGCTAGATGCAACATTGACAAGAAAGCTACTGTTCACCACTCAGCTTACACCGCAAGTGCACGAGCTGTGATAAAGTAGTAAAAAAAGATTATCGTTCCCACGAGGATTGGAGTTAAATTTGATTAATCATTAAACTTATGCCTTAAACTAGGTTGAGCAGAACAATTGTTTAGTGAAGTTGAGTGTAAAAATAACTTTGCAAATGAATTTATAAAGGGAGTTAAGAGATCCTTTTTGACTTCAAGCATATAAGGGATCTAGGATTATCTCTCCCCCTTGTATTTCATGACACAAGAACAATCTCCTCTCACAAAAAATGACCAACAACTATATGTACTAGTTTGGGAATCAAATACTACTTGAAAAAGCTTTCTCAAGTAAAAAATAAGTGTTTAACTCTATTAGTTGCTCAAACTCTCTCACAACCAAATAAATCCCAATATTAAGCTCAGACCCACATTTGACTACACAAGGTTAATGAGTATATCTTTACCTCACCAACAAAATCATCCATTCAACACCTAAATTTCAAGTTCTTGTGTGATTTAACTTAAGTTCAATACTTAAGCTAGCTCTCTCAAGCATCACTGGAGCAAACAAATAACTAATTGGTGGCCAATCAACCAGAAGCATTAAAAATGGAGTAAAATCAACACATATATGTCATTAATCAATGGAGGTGGAGGAGAATCAAATGTTAATCCATACAAGGGTTTAAAATAATCCTAGAACAAGAGATTAGCTACTCATAATCAGCCACAAGTTTACAAAACACTAAGAATTCAAATCCATAGCAGCATACAAGAGAAGGAGAAGGAGAAGATCAGAAAAACCGAGGGAAATCGCTTCAAATCTCTTTGAAACTTCAATCCTTGACTTTAATTCTAACCACTTTTCCAAACTCTAAACCCTAGCACACCAAACTCCCCAAGCTGCCCAGAAGTCGAAGGATCCTTCACTTGGTCGAAAATATGGATATATGTAGCCCTAGAATCTGCTAAGCCTCAAAACGTAGTGTTTCAGTAAACCATAGTTCGCTGCGGCTAACATATTCTTCACTACGGTGAAATGCTCTCGAGTGTGCACTATGTTATGACCCGTTCGAAGGGAGCAACACGGAGGAGGTTTTAAAGTGTCTAGAATCTTCTAGAATCTTCCAGAATGACCTAGAGAAGACTAGTATACTCTTGAACCTCGAAGAACCTTATAGAAAACTCTAGAAAAGTGTACATAAATATCTCCTGTAAATATCTCATAGAATATTCTAGAGAATTAATAGGAACCGTTAGATGTAATGAATCTCCACCGTCCATTAAGGAGGTGGGAAAGTTCTAGAATATAGGGGAGGCCTATAAATACCTCCACCCACTTCATTTGTAAAACATCCAAGAAGTAAGCAATATACAAGTGTTCTCTTCCAACTTTCTCAAGCTCTCTAGTTTACTCAACTTGCCTACTTGAGGGTTCGGCTGACTTAGCAAGATCAAAAGGGTTGGTCCAAGCTAAGGCCGGCATGGTTAAGGATTTGGGTGAGAAGTTCCAAGACCGTGACAACGTGGTATCAGAGCTTTGGTTCAAGGGAGCCTAGTTCTACCATTGGTTTGAGGGAGCCATAGTTGTAGGCAAGGATGTCTGGGACAACTGAGGAGATTGCTGTTTGCGTGGAAGGAAGGGGAAGGGAGTCCCAACCACCACACGAAGGAGGCAAGAAAGGGCGAGGCTCAAGCAAAGTTCGTGCGGAAGACTTTGCCACCTTGTCCGTGAAAGTTTCTGCCTTAGAGGATGCCATGCTTGAGATGGCTTCTAGGGTAGAAAAGGTCGAGGGCGACCTGAGTACTCTAGAGGATCATTCTGTTGGAGAACTTGAGAATTTGAAGACAAGCGTGGATGCCTTGCACAATGCTGAGGAGCAACGTGCTGACTCCATGTGATCTTTGGAGGGAGTGGTGATGGATGCCATCACTGCGATGCAGCATCAATTAAATTCCCTTAAGGCTTCATTAGAAAGCCAAGGGAGGAATCCATTGGTGGTTGGAACCAGTGGATCAAGGGAAGTAAGGCTGGATCTTCCCAAACCGAAGGAATTCAAGGGAGTGCGTGACGCCAAAGAAGTGGAGAACTTCTTGTGGCAAATGGAGCGCTATGCTGAAGGCTTGGGGTTGAACGATGACCAAGCCAAGGTACGCACCGCTTCTCTATTCCTCACTGATAATGCCATGTTTTGGTGGCGAAGAAAGCATGCCGATATGGAAAAGGGTCTTTGCACAATTAATACATGGGATGAGTTCAAAAAGGAATTGAAGAGGTAATTTTATCCGGAGAATGTAGTGTATGAGGCACGTAAAAAGCTGAGGGAGCTCAAACACAAGACCACTATCTCCGAGTATGTGCGAGAATTCACAACGCTTATGCTACAAATTCCTAATTTGAGTGGGGAAGATTTACTCTTCTACTTCATCGATGGCTTGCAAAATTGGGCCAAGCATGAGCTGCAACGTCGAGGGGTAAAAGATGTGGATGAGGCTATCGCCATAGCCGAGAGTCTCACCGAATACCACAAGGAGAAAGGTGACACCTCCAAGCCTAAGTCTTCCAAATCTAACCAAGGAAAAGGTGGGGGAGACAAGGGTAAGGCAGTGTACAAGAGTGGTGATGGCAAGCCGCCTCAGAAGAAGCATTTCGAGAATCAACCAAAGAAGAACTTCAGTGGTCCGACCAGATGTTTCGTGTGCAAAGGTCCTCACCGAATGAAGGATTGTCCTAAGCTAGGGACATTGGCGGCCATGGCCGAGGAACGAGAAGCCCAAGAGGAGGAAGAGGAGAAGGCTGGAATGGGGTCGCTCCGACTCCTTAACGCCTTAAAGGCTAAGCCTGTTCCTAAAGACCCTAAGGGTGAGGGACTACTCTATGTGGAAGCAAAGTTGAATGAGAAACCTGTTAGCATCATGCTAGACACTGGGGCTACCCACAACTTCATCACTCCTGAAGAGGCCAAGCGAGTTGGTCTTAAGGTGGTACAAGGAGGAGGATGGTTGAAGGCCGTCAATTCTTCTCCAACACAACTCTGTGGCATGGCGCGTGGAGTTGAGCTACACCTTGGGAGTTGGTGTGGTAGGGCGGATTTCTCAGTCGTCCCCATGGATGACTTCAAAGTAGTGCTTGGCATGGAGTTTCTGAGGAAGGTGAATGTCTGCCCCATGCCTTACTATGATTCCGTCTGTGTTCTTGAAAAAAGGGTTACTTGCATGGTGCCCGCTTCAAGGGGAAGTAGTGGGCCTTACTTATCTGCCATGCAAGTAAAGAAGGGCTTCAAAAGGGGAGAAGTCACCTACTTGGCCGCCCTAAGGGAGGTAGATCCTAGGGAGGAACTAAGTAAAGAGATCCCTCCTATCATCAAGGATGTCCTAGGGGAGAATCAAGATATAATGCCGCCGGAGTTACCTAAGAAGCTCTCACCTCGCCGAGAGGTGGACCACAAGATAGAGCTGGAACCTGAGGCAAGGCCACCCGCCTTGGCCCCATATAGGATGGCACCGCCAGAACTGGAGGAGTTGAGGAAGTAGTTAAAAGAGTTGATTGATGCTGGGCACATTCGACCCTCCAAGGCACCTTATAGAGCACCGGTCTTATTCCAAAAGAAGCAAGATGGATCCCTGCGATTGTGCATCGACTACCGGGCTCTTAATAAGGTAACTATCAAGAACAAATATCCTATTCCTCTAATAGCTGACTTATTTGATCGATTGGGGAAGGCGAAGTATTTCTCCAAGCTGGATTTGAGGTCTGGGTATCATCAAGTTCAGATTGCCAAAGGAGATGAGCCCAAGACCACTTGTGTGACGCGATATGGGTCTTTTGAGTGGTTGGTGATGCCCTTTGGTCTAACCAATGTACCGGCCACATTCTGCACGTTGATGAATGAAATCTTTCATCCATACTTGGACCGATTCGTAGTGGTATACTTGGACGATATTGTCATCTATAGTAGTACACTGAAGGAGCATGCTGATCACCTACGAGCTGTGTTCAAGACCTTGCGAGAGAATGCACTTTATGTGAAGAAGGAGAAATGCTCTTTCGCAAGGGAGGAGGTACACTTCTTGGGACATGTAATCTCCCAAGGGACCCTACGTATGGACAAGAAGAAGGTGCAAGCTATCAAGGAATGGGAGCCACCAACCTGAGTACCTGAGTTGAGATCCTTCCTTGGGTTGGTAAATTATTATCGACGGTTCATCAAGGGCTACTCTGCGAGGGCAGCCCCACTTACTGAGCTACTAAAGAAGAATAGATCGTGGGCCTGGACAATCGAGTGTCAAAGGGCCTTTGAAGATCTAAAGGTGGCAGTGATGGAGGAACCGGTGTTGGCTCTCCGGGATTTTTCCAAACCATTTGAGGTACACACGGATGCATTAGATTTTGCAATAGGAGGGGTTCTGATGCAAGAAAGGCATCCAATCGCCTTTGAAAGTCGTAAGCTAAATGATACCGAGAGAAGGTACACCGTGCAAGAAAAAGAGATGACTGCGGTGATTCATTGCTTGTGCATGTGGAGGCACTATTTGCTTGGGGCAAAGTTTGTAATCAAAACTGATAATGTGGCCACAAGGTACTTCCAGTCTCAAAAGAAGCTGACCCCCAAGCAAGCTAGATGGCAAGACTTCCTGGCTGAGTTTGATTATACCTTGGAGTACAAGCCTGGAACGTCTAATGTGGTGGCTAATGCACTCAGTAGGAAGGCCGAGTTTGCTGCTCTAAGCCAAGTGGAGGGAGACTTAATGGCCAAAATAAAGAAGGGAATGGCTCAAGACCCCTTAGCCCAACAGTTAGTGGAATTGGCTAAGGGAGGGAAGACCAAGAGATTCTGGGTTGAAGATGGTCTTCTCTACACTATAGGATGACGAATTTTTGTCCCCAAGTGGGCCAACCTGAGGAAAGAATTAATCAAGGAGTGTCACGACTCCAAGTGGGCTGGCCACCCTGGGCAAAAGCGAACCTTGGCATTGTTGGAAGCAACTTATTTCTGGCCACACATGAGGGACGATGTGGAACTCTATGTGAAGACTTGTCTTGTCTGCCAACAAGACAAGGTTGATCATCAACTGCCTAGTGGGTTATTGGAGCCTCTACCCACACCAAGCCAACCTTGGGAGAGTGTCTCCATGGACTTCATTTCGGCCTTACCGAAGTTCGAAGGGTGTGGATCTATCATGGTGGTGGTGGATCGATTTTCCAAGTATGCTACTGATAGGCTTGTCGTGCAACCCTCAAAATAAAACTAGGTTGGATATTAAATGCAATATAGGGCACAACCTAGGTCATCTCCTTTGGAATTGGAATTCAATGTTCAATTAAGTTTCTTAAATGTTAAAAATCCTAAAAGCTATCTAGTTTAGGGGTTTTTGAATGAATTAGACTATCTTAAAATTAAATTGAATCAAAATTTCTAATTTCTACCTAATTGTGTGAATTGTGAGTGATAATGGTATTGTGACTAGCTTAGGAATCATCTCTTGGTATCCACTATCCTTATCCTATTCCAATTGTGATTAATTCTGGCCTAAGAGTTCCTAATTGTGTTCATTGGCAAATGATCTTGAATAACCATTCAAGATTCAAGAAACTAGCAATTTAATGTTAATTGAGACCTCAACTCTCATTAGATTACTAATTCTTGTGATTAAAATCTTTGAACACTTGAATTGATTGATTACTTGATTAATTAGCCTCTGAATCACCATCCAAAAATATTTAATTAACCAACTAAACATTTAGGAATCCTTAATCCAAACAATTAAACACTCAATTTCTTACATGCATTTCATCAAATACTTTGACTGCATACATGGATAATTGTAGAAAATTGGAAAATCCAATACTAATTCAATCACATAATCAATCAAATAATATCCTAATTAGTGTCTAACCAGCCACTAATTACAATTACATAAATTCTCTATCAAATACAGCTTAACCAAGACAATAGATGAAAGAGAAAAAATGTAGGAAAATAGAAGAAATTCTTAGCCAGAATTTGTTGTTCATCCATGGATTCAAGCTTGCACCAAGAGCTCCTTCCTTGCTAGTCACAGATGGAGGTTTAGATCTTCATTCGGTGGATGGAGATGGAGAATGGAGTGGACGAAGGCGAAGGGGATGGAGAGAATGGGCGAATGACGGCGTCGTGAATTCAATTTACGGAATGAGCGAATGAATGGCCTTATGTGTGTTGAATGGGCTGGGCGAATGGAATGGGCATGTATTTCTCCTCTCATTCACGTGCTCAGCTTTTATTTTCACGTGCTCCCCCTCTCTAATTTCAATCGGCTGAAGCTCCTTCATGTGTGTGCTCTTCACGTGCTGTTCCTGGTGCCAATACCCAAAGCATTTTCTCCAGCCTTTGTTATGTGAGTATGGGTCCCATTGCTTTTATTTTATTATATTTCACGTGCTGCCCTCTCTTCTGCATGTATTTAGAGCTTCTTCGTATAAGTGTTGCCTGAACTTCATTTTTCTCTGCTTCTGTTCGTTTTGCACACAAAACTCGAGCTTCTCACATGACTGTCCAGACCCAGCGTTTTCATTCAAACCGGTAGCTCGTGCCTCTTCTTCTTCGCTTGCAACGTTCATTCCTCTGTTCCAGCAGCTTTATTTTGTTTCCCTATACGTCCCTTCTGCTCTTCGAGTTGCTCTTCATTTCCACGTGAATTCTGCATGTTCTGTCCAGACGTAGCTTTCTTCTTCGTGTTGCTTTGCTTGATTCTGCTTCGTCCAGCTACAGCTGCTATCCTCTGCTGCATGTGTGTTTTTATTTTTGCTCAAAAGCTCCAGCTCATACAAGCCTTGCTTCGTGTTTTCCTCATGCAGCTTTTGTACAAGCCTCACTCGAGTATGCTCACTAACCCGTAACCTTTCTTCTTCTTGTTTACTGTTCACATGGTTCTGCATGCTTGTAAGTCTTCTCTTACGTTAAAACAAAGCTTCAACTCTATTTCATTTTCTTTTGTTTCTGCTCAGCGTTGCTAGATCTCTCATTGTGTTCAGCTTCTTCTCTTATACCACGTTGTTTTCTTTTTCAGCTGAGTGCTGCTGCCACTGCATGTATGTATGACGTTAAGTGGACTGCCACATGGTTCTTTACATCACATGGATCTGCTACATGTATTTAAGTGAATGAAGATTCAATTTCCCATTTAAAGCTCCAATTTTCATATTAAAATCTGCACAAAAGAGTGGTAAAAATCAAATGGAATTATCCACAAAATTATTTAAAAGAAATTCATGCATTAAGAACCAATAGTTTGCAACTTAATTCCTTAAATGTAAAAATAGCCTATTAAAATCAAATTCCATTCAATTGCCTTTATTAAGCCACATTTAATTATTAAAAAGGTTAAGTTAAGTGGAATAAAGTGTATAAAAATTATGCTTATCAGCTACATTTATTTCTGCCCCAACAGATTGCACCGCTGAAGAAGCTGCCCGACTGTTCTTCAAGAATGTGGTGAAGTATTAGGGGCTTCCAAAAACTATCATCAGTGATCGAGACCCTCGGTTTACTGGGAAGCTGTGGACCGAGTTATTCAACATGCTGGGGACAGAGCTACACTTCTCAACAAGCTTTCACCCACAAACGGATGGGCAAACTGAGAGGGTGAATGCTTTGTTGGAGTGTTACTTGAGGCACTTCGTGAGTACCAATCAAAGAGATTGGGCAAAGTTACTGGATGTGGCCCAATTCTCTTACAACTTGCAAAAGAGCGAGTCCACGGGGAGGAGTCTGTTCGAGGTAGTAATGGGGCAACAACCACTCACTCCCCATGCTCTTGCCACTACTTACAAAGGCAAGAGTCCTGAAGCATTTCACATGGCTAAGTCTTGGCAAGAACAAGCGGACGTGACAAGATCTTTCCTTGTCAAGGCGGCCAAAAGGATGAAAAAGTTCGCTGATAGGAAAAGGCGTGCAACGGAGTTTCAAGTGGGAGATCAAGTGATGGTGAAACTTCTCCCACAATAGTTCAAAGCCTTTCGGAAGGTTCACAAGGGCCTCATTCGAAAATATGAAGGTCCTTATAAGGTGATCAAGAAGGTAGGGAAGGTCTCTTACAAAGTGGATCTTCCACCTAATCTAAAAATCCATCCTGTCTTCCATGTTAGCATGCTCAAACCCTTTCATGAAGACAAGGATGACCCTGATCAAGGAGTGTCCACTCGAGCGCCACCAGTGACGATCAAGTCATATGATCGCCAAATTGAGGACATCCTCGCCCATCGAGTTGTTCGACGAAGAGGGGTACCACCAAGTACCAAATATTTAATCAAGTGGAAGGGACTGCCAGAGAGCAAAGCCTTATGGGAAGTACAAGAAGACCTTTGGCAGTTTGAAGACCACCTACGCCGGTATAAAGATGAATCTGTGACGAGGGCGTCACCGGAATAGGTGGGGGAGAGTGTTACGACCCGTTCGAAGGGAGCAACACGGAGGAGGTTTTAGAGTGTCTAGTATCTTCCAGAATCTTCCAGAATGACCCAGAGAAGACTAGTATACTCTTGAACCTCGAAGAACCTTATAGAAAACTCTAGAAAAGTGTACACAAATATCTCCTGTAAATATCTCATAGAATATTCTAGAGAATTGATAGGAACCGTTAGATGTAATGAATCTCCACCGTCCATTAAGGAGGTGGGAAAGTTCTAGAATATAGGGGAGGCCTATAAATACCTCCACCCACTTCATTTGTAAAACATCCAAGAAGTAAGCAATATACAAGTGTTCTCTTCCAACTTTCTCAAGCTCTCTAGTTTACTCAACTTGCCTACTTGAGGGTTCGGCTGACTTAGCAAGATCAAGAGGGTTGATCCAAGCTAAGGCCGGCACGGTTAAGGATTTGGGTGAGAAGTTCCAAGACCGTGACAACTAGCTTCGCTGATCAACAATTGGCCGCGGCGAACATGTGAATTGGCCGCGGCGAAAAGCTCCCTGTTTGCTCCCTCTTCCATGCAGGAATTGGCTAAAGCTAACACCTGAATTGGCTACGGCGAATCTAGCAAAACTTCAACCTATAATTTCCAACAATTAGCTTTGAAGTCCAATCATATCTGCAAAAAGTATGAAGTTATAAATATACCAAAATATTCCTAAATTGAGGTTAAAGTTTGCATAATTAAACTAAAATTGAGTCAGTTAAGTTTAAGTATCAAAAATGCATATTTTCCTATTTTGAGTATAATTTATATACAAAAATACACCAAAAGATATTCCCAGCTTAAGGAAAATATGCTGAAAAGGCATGAATTTAGAGAGGTTATCAGCTACAACTAACTAGATAACCACTAGTTTACTGTAAGTAACTATATAAAAACATAAACTAAACACCAAAATAACTACTAGGAATATAAAAAAAAAAAATCAATAGGAAAAGGAAAAGTCAAGGATCATCAGGCTAGTTCCCACTCATGCCCTCGTCACCCCTAACTCCAAAAGTCCTATCAATCAACAGTGGCAATAGGCGCTGTAGCTAAAGCCAAATTTGGGCTACAAAATCACAAATACTATCCACCTTACCCATTATCAGATCCAAATGCCTATCTATGCTTACCTTCTATGGGTCATCTGACTGTGCTGGGTCAGACTCCTCTACTGCTGGAATATCCAAGATTGGCGCCTCCTCTTCCATCATATTCTAGTCTTGTTGGTTTGCCCCTGGGCCTTGTGGTGCTCTACAGGGTGACTTGATTGCTCTATAGTTGAAGAGCATAGGGGCTAAGAACACCTCCTCCTTGGCTCTGCCTTTCACCCCCGATTGAAGACACTATTGATGAACGAAGTGGGGAAAGATAATTGTGCAAGAGTAGTCTACTATTGCCATTTCGAGGCTTTGATACATAATAGTAGCAATATCAACTGGTTGTTGGGTCATCAGTAAGTAGATCAGGAGGGCCTTCTCCTATGTGGCATCACTTAAATGCCAGGTCAAAAGAATGTTGAAAGAAACAAAATGAAGTTAAAACTTGGTATCTTTGCACAATCTCTTCCGTTCAAGATATCGCTGCCCACCACGAGGGATCTTCCACAACACTTGCCTTTCATGATCCAGGAATGAGGTAATGTCATCAAAAGGGATCTCGTCTTTATGCTGCATTAAGTAAGCGTAACAGCAATCGGCTACCTCTTGTAATTGATAAAATGTGTAGAGCACCTCTACCGAAATGTTAACTTAAACTCTTCTCACACGACACTTTAAGCTTATTGCAATGGCTGCCTATGTGTAAAACTCCCTAACTATGGTAGCATTCCCACCCGGCTTTTCACCCATCAAGGGGTATAGGTGATAAGTCTGATTAGCAATCACACAAAAGGCCTAGCGGTGGTGTATGGAAATTCTTGCTCAGATGAAATAGGTTGGCTTTGCACTCTTTTTTTGATGACAACAGGAGATTCTTGGTTGGATTGATGTGAGGAACTCGGACGAGATCTCTTTGGAGCCATAATACCTGTGAAGTCACAAGGAACCAGCCTAACTAACTACCAAAGAACACAAAGAGAAAAACAGGAGGGATAAAAACCAAAAGATAAAGTACTCCTAGATAAAACTTTTTAACCAATACAAACTAAACAAATAAAAGGACACTAACCCACACTAACTCATTTGTTAGAATACAGCTGAGCAAAACCAAGGGCACTGCAAGTGACAATCAAATTCGAATAGATTAAACTAAATGATCATTAACCAACCATTAATATTTGTCACAACTCACCCAACCACAATGCCTAGACAATAACCATAAAATTCTACATTGGTTGACAAGTCCAGCAATTCAGTACAAATTAGAGGACGAACCTTAATTGATCATCCTTATTTAGCTATATTTCAAATTCACCATGGCTTTATCACAATTTCAACACAATTGAGGTTTAAATTTTCACAGAGCTATACTCAAGTCCCTAGCTAATTGCATAACAATCTCCAATTAATGATTCAAACTAATAATTTCCTACTCAATCCATCCTAATATAATACTCCATTCCCCTATACAGAAAATGCCTAACAAACAGAGCAACACAACCAAACATAACAACACAAATCACTTCAGCAAGGTGTTTTCAATTTTTGCAAATTTCTATATCAACCCCAAACTTAACCCAATAAGAATAACAAAAAGAAACTACTTAAGATAAACAAAACTTCAATCTAAAACTGAAACTCGAGTAAAGTCTGTAAGTAACATAACACAATTGAGCAAAACAAAGTAACAACAACACCCAACAGCCACAACGTAGGGATAAACTGACAGTGAGAGCATACTTACCAAGGAAGAAGGTAACACAAAACAGAGGAAGCAGAGAAGGAAGAAAATGGTACGATGGGAAATAAGGAATGCAGCGATGTGAAGTGGACAACAAGGAAGATAAAGGATGAAGAAAGAAGGGTCGACGAAGGTACAAGGGAGGAAGATGGCAAATGGATTGAGATGTAAAGAGACGGTAGCAAGAAGGGAGAAAGCTAAAACGTGGGGAGGCAAGAGTGAGTGAAGAACGGTGATAAGAGAGGGGATGCTAGGGAACTCAGATTAAGGTTGAGTCAAGGGCAAGTTATGAAATTCAGATAGGGGAGCTTAAAATGACCTAATGAATCTGGATTGAAAATGGGTGAGAATTCATTGGGGCAGTGTAGGAATTCTATGGGAGTTGTGAGGGTAAAATGGGAAGGGAAGCAAATAATTTTCAGGTAAAAGAAAACAATTTTCAGGCACCAGCTGATGTTTGGCCATGTCCAAATGTTTACTCGTTGCGGCCAATACGCCTCTGTTGCATTCCAAGAGCGAATTGAACACCATTTAGCCGAGGCTAAATGTCCTCTGGTTATCAGATCACCATTTTAGCCACAGTCAAATCATATGTTAGCTGCAACCAATTCTCCTTGGGTTGCCTTTAGTGACAACCACCTATGCAAACTTCGTCGCGGCTAGTAATTTCTTAGCCGATGCCAATTGTCCTCTGGTTTGGCTGGTGAGTTCTAGAATATATTTCGCTGCAGCTAATCAATCTATTGGCCATGGCTAACATAGCACAAAGGCATTTTTATACATCAATACAATAGTTGTTCACTCACATAACAAAATGAAAATGAGAGGAGTATGTAATCCATTCTCAAACAATGTTCCACTTATTGCCACATATATAATCCTTAAAAGGGCTCAAAATCAATTCAAGTATATATGATTTTTGCAACAATCTTAGGATTCAATATAGGATTCAAGCATTAAACATGAACTTGCAAAGGAAACATCCCAAACAACCATTAGATTTGAGTTATCACTGATTTACACCTATGTTGACAAGGGTTCATACACATTATAAAGTAAATAGCAAGAAAATCTTCCCTGAAAATTTTTGTCCATAAATGATTCTTGAATTAAATGCTCTCAGTAATATTGCTTCGATTTGCTGTCAACCTCAACTGAAAAGTTCACCTACATAATAAAAGAAGACACGTATAACTTCACCACAAGCTGAAGTCTGCTAAAAAAAAAATAAAAGATAAGGTAAAGAACTTGGGTTGCCTCCCTAGAAGCGCTTGCTTTATAGTCCTTAGCCGGACTCGTCAGTCATTAAATTTAAATCAGTAAGGTGAAAAGTGGATGTTTGATGATCCACATGTCTTCCCCAATAATGCTTTAACCATTAGCCATTCACCTTGAACTTTTCACCTTAGTTACCTACTAACTCAACTGCTCTATAGGAAAGGGCTTGACCACCTTGATTTTAACTTCTCGGGAAAGAGTCTAAGACAAGAATTGTATAGCAGAACGTGTTGTTCTGGCTCAAATATTTTAGGAGTGATTTTTTTATCATGAAGTTGCTTGGTCTTTTCTTTATACACTCTTGAGCTTTCATAGGTATACATCCTAAATTCATTAAGCTTATTAAGTTGAAGAAGCCTCTTCTCACTAATAATCTTGAAATCAAGATTCAATTTCTTGATAGTCCAATAAGCACCGTGCTCCAACTCAATCAACAAATGATAAGCTTTTTCAAAAATTAACTTATACTGTGATATACCAATGGGGGTTTTAAAGGCAGTCCCATAAGCCCACAATGCATCGTCAAGTTTGAGGACTAATCTTTTCTAGACACTCCCACCGTTTTTTCAAGGATGGTTTTAATTCCTCGGTTAGAGACCTCGACTTGTCCATTGGTTTGGGGATGATAGGCTAAAACCACTTTATGCTTCACCCCATACTTTTTTAAGAGGGCTTGAAATTGACCATTACAAAAATGTGACTCTCAATCACTAATAATGGCTCTCAGTGCTCCAAATCGGGTGAAAATATTCTTTTTCAAGAATTTAAGCACTGTTTTTGTATCATTGGTAGGGCTAGCAACAGCTTCCACTTATTTAGATACATAATCCACTGTCACCAAAATGTATTAATTGCTAAATGAATTGGGGAAAGGTCCCATGAAGTCAATACCTCATATATCAAATAATTCCATTTCTAACATGTTTGTAAGTGGTATTTCATTCCTCTTTGATATATTTTTCCCCCCGTTAGCATCGATCACATTGAAGCACATAAGTATAAGCATCTTTGAATAAAGTGGGCTAGTAAAATCCACTTTGTAGGACCTTAGCTGTTGTCTTCTCTCCCCCAAAATGGCCTCCATAATCTGAAGAGTGATAACTCTGTAAGATTACTTTTTGTTCTTCTTCTGGTATACACCTTCTTAGAATGTGATCAGTACACCGTTAAAACAACTATGGCTCATCCTAGAAATAATATTTAGTATAATGAAAGAACCTCTTCAATTGATGCTGTTTCAGATCAAGGGGAACCACTCCACACACTAGATAATTAACAATATCCACATACCAAGGATCTATAGTGTGCTAAACATTCAACAGTTGTTCATCATGGAATGCCTCCTTAATGTTTTGGGCAAATTCTGGTTGAGCTTCAGTATTTAATCGAGAAAGATGATCAGCTAGTTGATTTGCGCACCCTTTTCTATCCATAATCTCTAAATCAAACTCTTGTAGCAAAAGCACCCATCGAATTAACCTAGCTTTAGAGTCTTTTTTGCTAACCAGGTGTTTTAGAGCTGAATGATCGGTGAATACTGTCACTTTAAATCCCACAATATATGCCTTAAACTTAGCAAATACTATGGCTAGCATCTCCTTTTCTGTGGTGTTGTAGTTCTCTTGGGCTTTATCAAGAGTTTTGCTAGCATAGTAGATGGGGTGGAAAACTTTATCTTTTTTTTGACCTAGGACTGCTCTAATAGCATAATCACTTGCATCACACATGATAATGAATGGCAAGCTCCAATTAGACGCAGTCATAATGGGTGCGGAGACAAGTCTTCTTTTTAATTCTTCAAATGCTTGCAAGCAGGTATCATTAAGCTTAAACTCAACATCTTTTTCAAGTTTTTGATAAAGCGATGGTCAAAACCGATATGACCAAGAAACTTCTCACACCTTTGACAGAAGTAGGTAGGGGTAGCTGTTCAATGATGGACACCTTGGCCTTATCCATTTTTAATTCCTTTTTAGATACTTTATGGCTCAACACAATGCCCTCTTATACCATAAAGTGACATTTCTCCCAGTTAAGCACCAAATTAGTTTCTTCACAACGCTACAGCACAACATCTAAATTATGGAGACACTCATCAAATGAGTCACCAAACACTAAAAAATCATCCATGAAAACCTCCATAGTTTGCTCAATTATGTCAAAAAATATAGAGATCATGCATCTTTGAAATGTTGCTGGTGCATTACATAGGCCAAATGACATCCTTCTAAATGTGAAAGTATCATAGGGACAAGTGAAAGTCATTTTCTCTTAGTCTTCTAGGGCAATTGTAATTTGGTTGTACCCTGAATAACCATCTAGAAAATAGAAAAATTCCTTCTTGGCTAGTCTATCTAGCATCTGATCAATGAAAGGCAAAGGAAAATGGTCTTTTTAGGTTGTAGCATTTAGTTTGCAATAATTCATACAAACCCTCCATCTAGTCACTGTGCAGGTAGGGATTAGCTCATTCTGAGTGTTAGCCACTACAGTCATGCCTCCCTTTTTGGGAACACATTGAACTGGGCTCACCCAAGAACAATCTAAAATAGGATATATGATGCCTACATCTAGCCATTTAAGAATTTCCTTTTTCACAACTTCTTTCATATTGGGATTCAATCTTCATTAGTGCTCTATGGAAGGTCGATGGTTATCTTCCAAAAAAATCTTGTGCATGCAAATTGAAGGGCTAATACCCTTGATATCCATTATATTCCATCCCATTGCCTTCTTATGTTTCTTCAACACCTGTAAGAGCTTCAACTCTTGCTCTATGGATAAATTAGCAACAATGATAGCTGGTCAAGTATTAGACTCTCCCAAGAAGACATATTTCAGATGTGTTGGGAATGTCTTCAACTCCAATTTAGGAGGCTCCATAATTGAGGGTTTTAGGAGAGGTCTATTAGCTGAAGTCAAGTCTAGAGCTTTAACTTTCACTCTAGATTGAGGAATAACTGGAGTAGCACTCACCATAGTTGCGCATTCTTCCTCTCCCTCCTCATCTTGTTCAATTCACAAAGGAGGTGCTTCACATTTGCCTTTTATCATAGACTGTTGAGATTTATAATGAATTAAATGGTCGATCATATCTAGATAGAAGTAGTCTTTTGGCTCATCTGGCAATTTGAGAGCTTTGAACATGTTGAATGTCACTTGCTCTTCACTAACTCTCATGTTGATGTCTCCTTTTTCCACATTAATGAGGGCTTTACTCGTAGCCAAGAAAGGTCTCCCGACAATAATGGGAATCTCTCAGTCAGCTTCATAATCAAGAATAATAAAGTCAGCCGGAATGATGAATTTATTAACCTTCACCAAGACATCCTCAACTATTCCCCAAGGATATGCCAAGCTTTTATCAACAAGTTGTAAAATAACCGTGGTAGGCCTTGCTTCACCCAATTGTAACTTATTGAAAATGGATAAGGGCATCAAATTAATGCTAGCGCCCAAGTCATATAATGCTCTAATCATGAAAGTCGTTCCGATGTGACATGGAATGGTAAAACTGCCAGGATCACCCTTCTTTTGCAATAATTTGTTGCTTTCTTTTTGAAAGAGTATACACAAGTATATGTATTACAACAATAATAAAGTGATGAATAGAGTATCGTTCCCATGAGAATTTGTCACTAAGATAATTGCTAAGTACTAAAATTGTGCACCTTAATCTAAATCAAGCCAACAATAAAAAGGTGATATAAAATTAAACTAAATTAAAGACATAAAAAAAATGAGAGACACCATTCTAGATGAAATTAGAGAGCAAAATGATTTGGGATTATGACTCCCTTTAATATTTCATATGAACTAATTATCTCTCTTAATCTTGCTCTTAATATCATTAATAGCTTATGACTCTAATTTACCTATAAACATCTTTCGAATTACATATAGGCATTTCCCTAACCGATCCATAATTCTTTATGCAATTAATTTAGAGGATTAATCAAGAATAGGTCCTAATATGACTATATGAGGCTGGTAGGTATATTCCTATCTCACAAGTGAATAAATCCACTCAATTGTAAGTTTCATGAACTCACACTACCTAATCCATGGTCAAGTCCTAAAATCCCTTTTTCAAGTTCATTTAGGCTACCCAAATCATCTAATAGTTTTCACACACTTAGAAGCATGAAGCATAAGAATTAAGTAATTAAATCATACCATTAATTGTAAATAAAGAGAGTAATTGCAATATATTATAAGTTAGAATTTATCGTAATCCCAAATCAACAAATTTAGCTCATAATTATAAGAAATAGCAACATCAAGAACAAATCATAAACTTAATAGGCAAAGAAATACAAGGACAAGCAATGGAAGAAAAGAAAAACAGATTTAATCGATGAATCTTCCTTAAACCCAAGTTTCTTCCATGACATTTGAAGCTCCAAACCTTTCATTCTCCTCTCTAAAACCTTCAGAATGGCGGCCTCCCTCAAAAAAGCGTTGGAAGCCCTTTAAAACCCTAAAAAACGTAGCAAAAAATGGTGTATTTTGCATTTTTTATGAACTACGCCACGGCAACGCTCAAATGCGCCACGACTCAAACGAATTTTTTTTAGCAGCAGTGAAAAGTATCGCGGTGCGAAATTTTACCCTACGACCAAATAAGCTTTTGTTTTTCCACAAGCCGCGGCGTTTAATTTTGTCGCCGTGGCTCTAAATTTTCTTCAGCAGTGGTTTTGAGCGCCATCTTTTACTTTTTTGTCTTTTCTTCTTTGTTTCTTCCTTTTTCTTTTTGATTATTTTTCAACAAATCTCAATACTTGTTCTTTGCATTTCAAAACTTCTAAACTTATTACTTTATAATTGTAACCCTACAAAATTTATCTAATTAATATTTATAATCTACCAACAAAGATTAAATAATTTAGCAACATAAAAATATAAATAAAAACACAAAATACAACTTAACTAAAAGGGAAAAAAAGATCAAAAGTAAAGAAATAAAAACCAAAACTTACTAAATACTAACTTAACTAACATTTATTAATTTTATAAATAAAAAACATAAAATAAGTTCAATATTCATATAATAAATCCCTTAAAATATTGAGAAAATCATGATAATTTAGGACTTATCATAATTCTTCAATGAAATCTGAGCTACTGTTTGTCAATGTCACTACTTCATGCTCTTGAAATCTTCTCTTTCTGGATAGTGCATCCTTCATGAATTTTGCATATTGGGCATCTATTCCAAGGCTTCCAGAAGAGGAATATGGATATGCAGTTGCTTGAAGGTATCTAAGAACTTTTTATATTGAGTATCTTCATTCTGCTTCTTGAATCATCTAGGGAAGGGTAGTGGTGGAATCTGAGTACTTGGTTGCATTTTCTTCCCTTCATTCTACTTTTCTTTCCTATTCTTATGCTCCTCATCATCCCTCTTAGTTCTTCTATACCATCTTCCTTAGAAGAAGAGGTCCCTTCATCTTCTGCCTGAAGGGGCATCATGTTAGGCTTAGCTGCATTTGACAAAACTTTACCACTCCTTAAGGTAATGGCCTTGGAATCATCTTTGCCTTCCCTTCTAGGGTTAGGAATTGTATCACTCGGGAGATTTTCTTTTGACATAGCATTCATTTAGGAGGCTAGTTGTCCTACTTGCACTTCCAAATTCTTGATAGCTATGTCATGCAAAGAGAAAGTGGCCTTTGTTTCAACCTTTTGAGATTCTTGATCAGCTAATATTTGTGTTAACATTTTCTCCATGTTGGACTCTTCTTCTTTAATAAGGATTTGTCTTGACTGCATCTAAAATCCTGGAGGTTGAGCAGGCCTTACAACTGACGAAGAAGCTTGATTCAATTTTAGGCCTTGACTCCATAAAAAGTTTGGGTGATTCCTCCACCTCGGATTATATGTTTGAGAGTAAGGATTGTTTTGTTGACTACGTTGAGCATTATTCATGTAATTTATAGATTCCAATGTGTAATGACAATGTTTATATGAGTGTCCCTCTCCACAATGATCACAAACAGCAGAAGGTGACTGTATTGCATGAATTCCCATAGAGTTGGGTTTCTTCATTTGAAGTTTCAGGTTGTCAAACCTTCTGTTCATAGCTTCAAGTTATGCTGCAATATCATTAGATGGGCTAGAGGATTATCTTCTTCTTTGAGATGATCTTCTCTCGGATGCATATTGCATGGTGTTGAAGGCCATGTCATCATATAGATTATAAAGCTCATTTACTTTCATCTTCCCAATTCCACTACTAGAGGCATTATCTAGCATTCTTATTGCATCTTTATTAAGACCATTCCAAAAAGCTTCCATTAATACATACTTTTTTTTGTTCATGGTTGGGGCATGTTCTACACAACTCCTTAAATCTCTCCCACGCTTCATGAAATAGCTTACTAGGTTGTTGATCAAAATTCAAGATTTCTCCTCTCATGGTTACTCTCTGACCTCGAGGAATAAATTTTACTTTGAACTAGCTACTAAGTCTTCTCATGTGCCAATAGATTGTTCTGGAAGAAAGTTGAACCATGCTTTAGCTTTATCTTTCAGAGTCATAGGAAACAACCTCAATCTCAATGCATCCTTGGACACTCTATTTTGTTTGAAAGATTTACACACTTCAATAAATTTGCTGAGGTGTACGTTGGGATCCTCATTATAATTACTACCAAATAAACCATTCATCTACAACATTTGAAGCATAACTTGCTTAACCTCAAAGTTTCTAACTTGAATATCAGGCATCCGAATACTGGAGTGATAACTCATGCCTCTTGTTGAGAAAGTCATCCAATGTGTAGAGATCATTTTCATCTATGTCAGCCATAACAGGTTGTGGGGGCACTTTTGGCTCTGGATTGGCTCTTTCAAAAATATCTTTTATATCCAAAAAGATTTCAAGACTGTCTGGATGCAACCTTTGCATGCGCAAGAAAGGCACCTACAAAGGAAACACTCCAAACAAGTATCCAAATAACTACAAAAAATTAAAAATGTAAATTAACATATTAAAATTATCTACAATTTTATATACAAGCTTAATCATAATTTACTAATACTAATTTAATGATAAACCAAATAAATTTTAACTTTCAATCCTTGGCAACAGCGCCAAAAACTTGTTCACCAATCGGCTTACACCGCAAGTGCATGGGCTGTGACAAAGTAGTATAAAAAGATTATCATACCCACGAGGATTAGAGTTAAATTTAGTTAATCATT
Source organism: Erythrophleum fordii (assembly GCA_032878935.1). NCBI lineage: Eukaryota > Viridiplantae > Streptophyta > Magnoliopsida > Fabales > Fabaceae > Erythrophleum > Erythrophleum fordii. The sequence goes on along the minus strand of JAVQMF010000048.1, from coordinate 3,831,443 downwards.
AAACTTATGCTTTAAACTAAGTTGAGCAAAACAATTATTTATCGAAGTTGCGTATAAAAATGTAAAAATTACTTTGCAATTTAATTTATAAAAGAGGCTAAGAGATCCTTTTTGACTTCAAGCATATAAGGGACCTATGATTATTTCTCCCCCTTGTATTTCATAGCACAAGAGTAATCTCCTCTCACAAAAATGACCAACAACTATATATGCTAGTTTAGGGATCAAATACTACTTGAAATAGTTTTCTCAAGTTAAGAACAAGTGTTTAATTCTATTAGTTGCTCAATCTCTCTCACAACCAATAAAAGCACAATTTTAAGCTCAGACCCAAATGTGACTACACAAGGTTAGTGAGTGTATCTCTACCTTATCAACAAAACCATCTATTCAATACATAAATTTCAAGTTATTTCATGATTTAACTCAAGTTTAATACTCAAACCAGCTCTCTCAAACATCACTCAAGCCAACAAATAACTAATTAGTGGCCAATCAACCAAACGCATTAAGAATGGAGTAAAATCAACACATATATGTCATTAATCAATGGAAGTGGAGGAGAATCAAGTGTCAATCCATACAAGGGTTCAAAATAATCCTAGAACAAATGTCTAGCTACTCATAATCAGCCACAAGCTTGCAAAACACCAAGAAGTTGAAGTCATAGCAGAATATAAGAGAAGGAGAAGGAAAGGATAAAAAAACTGATGGAAGGAGCTTCAAATCTCTCTAAGACTTCAATCCTTGGCTTCAACCACTTCTCCAAACTCCAAACCCTAGCACACAAGCTCCCCAAGCTGCCCAGAAGATGGAGGATCCCCTCTTTGGTAAAAAATGTGGGATATATGAAGCCTTAGAGTCTAGCTAGCTTCAAAATGCAATGTTTTAGTAAATCTTAGTTCGTCATGGCCAACATATGCTTCGCCGTGACGAAATGGCCTCAGGTTCTCACTAGCATCTCTATTCAACAATTGGCTGTGGCGAACATGTTAATTGGTCGAGGCGAAATGCTTTCTGTTTGCTCTCTCCTCCATGCAAGAATTGGTCGTGGTGAATTAGGCAAAATTCCAGCAAATTCCAACAAGCATATTAACTTCAAATCTAATAGCATTTGTAAAAGTATTAAGTTGTGAATGTATCAAAAATATCCTAAATTAAGATTAAAATTTGCCTAATTAATCTAAAAGTGAGTCAGTTAAGTTTAACTATCAAAAAGACACATTTTCCTATTTTGAGTATAATTTATATGCAAAAATACACCAAAAGGTATGCACAGCTCAAGGAAAATGTATTGAAAAGGCATGAATTTAAAGAGGTTATTTAGTTTCTACAATCCAAGAACAACTTCCGTTCCTTTGCTATTTATGAAGCATGTACTAATAATAGATAAATCAAGCAATGACATACTACATTTCAAGCGGAAAGCTCTTATATAATCCTATTCATTTTGCATATACAATAAGTTCATAAACAAGAAAATCTCATACTTAGAACTATCTAATTGTATCGTTGATTTTTACTCTTCATCACAAAGGTAACATTATTATAGTTTCACATTCAATAAATTAATTTGTCCTCATTCCCATTTACTTCCAATATTGACTCTAGTCTAGATAAATTCAATTAACTTATCCTAACTAGACCCTACCCCTAAAATAACTATGACCCGGCTCCCTATTGCTCAATATTATTACTAACCCAAATTATTAGCCAATTTCTCACAATTGACATTATTTCACCTTGGATGATCAAGTTTGTAAAGTTGGCGTCAATTAGATTATTAATCAATTTAACTTACAATATTACATTTGGCTAATATTACATTTTTTCCAAACAATTCTTTAATAACATAAACATTTTCATTTCAATATAAATACAAATGGATTATACTGCGATTAACATTTAAAATCCTTACTCTTTTATTTACTTTTTAAATATGGCTCCCAAAAAAAATAGAGATGATGCTTGGGGAACATGTTTTCTTTACTCTTTCCTGTGCATTGTTGCTACTTACAGCCAATCTACACATTCTTCCAGATGCACCACAATTCCATACGCAGCAAACAAACTTTAAACAAGGAAGATGAAGGCAATTCTTTCCAAAATTCACAAAGCTATTACTCATCCCACCTAACACTGCAGCATCACGGATCTAGGAGCTACCCTCGGCCAAGAGTTCAAGGCTTACAAAATTTGAAGTATCAATGGAACACCAAATCAACATCATACACAGTCAGATAAAAAGGATGACGGAACTAAAAAAAGGGCTAAACAGAACGAAATGGGGAGATGCTGCTATCTTACATTACCAGTGGTGGAACAAGGGGAGGAAAACCTGCTGGAACTATGCCAAAGATCTACCAAAAGAAAGGAAGAAGAGGAGGGAGAAGGAAGAGTGCTCTCAGGTCCCTCTTTCATAATTAAGTCATGAAAAACATCAGTCCCAGGTAGAAGAAGAGAGCTAGAAGCCGACGGGTGGGCTAGAGCTCCGAAATGCGGGCAGAAGTCGTGCAGAATCACAAGAATGGAGACGAAATTCAGCGAAGGAAGAAAATTCTTGGGGATTTATGGGAATGTTAACTATTTAAATAAAAAAATGTTTATTGTGACATTATCATTATTGTTTAATACTATGTATTTTTTAAAGTAAAAATATAAGTATTATTTTTCATTTCACTTTTTTATTTTTTTTCTTCCCTATTTTCTCAATCTCTGTTTAAAAGATGAAAATTCTGATCTTAGCCCAGAGGGAGACATGTGGCCTTTCTGAAAAAAAAAAAAATTGAAGGACCTTTTGGTAATTAAGAGAAAGCAAGGGCTGGAAAAGTTCTTACAAAATTTGCTTCTTGGTCTCTGAAGCAACAACAGCCACGCTCAGAGTAACAAGTAGAAAAAGGAGAAAAAAAGTTGCGAAATGGACGATTTTCCTAGGGCTAGAACACTAGTCCTCTAACTGTGTTGTATGAGATTATAGCCACGAGAGCTGTGACATTCTTATTCTTCAATATTTTTATGCTATGGCGAGCTAAATTTTAATTATTTAAGTTATTTGTAACATTTTAAAATTTGTAACTTAAATTATATTTTTAATTAAATTGTTATTACTTTAAATCATAATTATTTAAGTTTTTAATTTTAGTGGGCATTACACTAGGCATTGAAAAACAAATATTCCCAATGAATCCTTAATGTGAATTAACAGTTATATATGACTATGTGTTGATATTTGTATGGGCACTAAGTTTTATATTAAACTATTCATTCTTCATGTCACGGCGTTCAACAGTCACAACAAGAAATCAATCTTTAACTTAAAATTTTATATTAGCTGCAAAACCATATTGTATTAATTGAGAATCCAAGAATTTAGTTCTTGAATCTTATGGTAGTAACTTTAATTAGTTTGTTCCTAAGTATTGAAAATATAAGATTTAATCTTTGAAAATTTTAGACTCACTAATTGTTGAAAATACAAAATTGAATCTTTGCAATTTGTGCAATATAATTATTCAATTTTTCTCTATACTCATCCTTTCTTGTAAGACTAGTACACTCAAATCCCAAAGTAAAACAAAAACCAACATGAACCGGGCAACATTAGCATTAACCAAGTTTAATAAACGGAAACAAGGCATTAACCAACATACTCACATTAACATTAACCAACATAAATATGGCAACATATTCATATTAGCACTAACCATGTTTAAGCTTAACACCATAACATTGAATTCATATAAAAACCAAAGTAGGGCAATAGAAAAATCCAACAGCAAAAACCATTAGCAACAAGAACAGGGCAAATTGATTTATTACAGAAATTAAATAGCATAGAAAAACCAATAAAAATTAGGGCCTATTGAATTCAACTTGAAAATTAGAAAAATTGTTCATTCAATGCAGTGGGCCCAAGTAAATTTACTTCAAGAACCAAGAACAACACATCCACACAAAAAACCAAAAGCCTAACTTTGAACATTCCAAAATAGAAAAAGAAGCAAAATATAGACTTGAAATTCCATCTCTGACCTGCTCATCTAACAACAATTGAAGATAATTCCATGTCTAATTCAAAAGCTAAAAAGTTTTCTAAGAAAATCAATTTGGTAAAATTAAAATTACAAAAAAAAAAAAAAAAGAATCATTGGATGGACGTGGGCGGAAAAGAGAGTAAGGTAGATGGTGAACGGGTTGCTAGCTTGAAGGCAGACCTTTGTCATTGTCTTCTCTATTCACTTGAAATGGCGTCATGTTCTCCAACGACAACGGGTCTTCAACTTCGAAAAATGCATAAGCTTTGAAAATGGGTCTCCAAAGATGAGAGGTCTACTACTCCCTTTTGAACATCAATGGTGGCAGCGCGGTGGGAGAGGTGATTGATGGTGGCTTGAGGTTGTGGCTCACAGGATGGGATCGATGAGAGGAGGAGACAAAATGTTTTTGAAAAACTAAAGGGGCAATGGCTCTCCAGATTGTATAATTTGTTTTATTTTTTAAGTAGTTTTTAGTGACAACTCAAGATGTCGCCACTAAAAATTACTTGCCCCAGCAACATACAGATGTTGCCCCTAAAAAAATCCTTTCGTGTGAAATTTGTTGCTACTAAAAAACTCTGAGTCTTTCAAATTTTTCTAAAAAAATAAATCCTATTTTTATTTAACCAAAAAAAAAATTGAAAGACATTGATGACCATGACTAAAGATAAATAAGGAGATTTAGCCCACTAATAATGTGTTGTATTATTTAGAATAATAGATAGGATTACAAGTTCTTTCCTTTATAATGTGTTTTATTATTAAAATAATAGATAAGATTGCAAATTCTTTTATCTATAATATGTTATATTATTTAGCCAACAAAAGAAAGAAATTGTTATTAGACTAAGTTGATCTATTATTTTAAATAAATTGAGATAATTTTTATAATAAGATTCTTAATTTTATAAAATTAAAAAATATTTTATGTAAATAAGTCAAAGAGAATTAAACTATAATTATAAATATAATCTTATCAATAAAATCTTAATTTTTAAAATTTATTATTTGAAGTATATTTTATATTTAAAATTAAATAATATATAATATATTTTTAATATAATAAATATTATATATATCTATATATCTATATATGGTATATATAAACCCAACCCATCCCTCCAACAACACCCAACTCCTCCCAATTTACCCCCCAGGCACCTAAAAAAAAAAAAAAAATCTCAATATCTTTACTGAATATAAATGCAAGTCACAGATCCTATATTTCCTTTAAAAAATTTAAACATATAAGAAAAAAAAATTATTACTGAATGTCACAGGTTTTAGGTTTTAATAGTATAATAACAATGTAAAAAAGCTGATGGGCTCTTGCAATTTTAGAATATTCTGAACGATTTGGATGAGGAGCAGATAAAAATTCCAGCGCTTTGTTTGATAGACAAAATCTTTTTTGATAAAAATGAAAAAGGAATGCTAAATAGAAGGTAATTTAATCAATTGTATTTAGTATAATAAAACCCTTTTTCCTTAATTTGTTTAGTAAGATAAAAATAACGATGAAATAAAAAGTAAGTGATAATAAATAATTAAAATATTCTTAACTTAAAAAAATTAATATAAAGATAGAAAGATAGGATATACATAATAATATATATTAAATATAAATAAATATATATTTATATTATGTTATATAAATTTATAGATAAATATATGCATATATAATGAATGACATATTTAATCTCAATACATGATTCACAATTGTATATATTGATAATATTTTAATATTTTTTAACTCAATAAAACATCAGTTTAAGTATTTACAAGGATTCCTTTATGTAGTTAAATAAAATGGTTTAATTGTTTTAACCACAAAATAAAACTATTTCAGACAAAAATAAAAGTTTTAGATTAGAAATATACCAATGATCTTGTGTTATTTCCTAAAAAGCTTTTAAAAAATACAAAAAACTGAAGTTTGCTCATTTAGCCATTATTTCAAAAGCTCTTTAAAATACTCCCTACTTGAAATTTGTTGAAAAACCGTTTAGTTTGTTAGTTTTGTAATTTATATTTCCAATAAAAATACATATTTTACTCTTTTTTATGTTATCTTTGCTTAAACTATATTTATTTGAATTCAATCAGTTGTATTTATATATAATATAATATAATATTTATGTTATACATATATTATATATATATATATATATATATATATTGTGATTTCATTTGAATTCACCTACTGAATGCAAGTCGAATTGATTTGACTTATATATGGTTAGATTAATTTTGATTAACATTCAATCTTTTTTTTAATTTTTAATTTTTAATGTTAAATATTATTAATTTTTTGAATTTTTTAATTAATTAAAATATTATTTTTGACCCTGTAATTAATTAAAAATAATAAAATAAAATCTTTTTGACTTTGTAATTAATTAAAAAAGTAATAAAATAATGATTTTCTTTTTCTTAATTTTAGGATCCTCTTGTTAAAAAAATATTATATAATAATAAAAATTAAAAATTATTTGACTTAAAAATACATATATAAATTAGCAATATTTAAAAGATAAAAATATAATATATCAGACAAATATTCTTCGAGTGATTTTTTATTTGTTAAATATGAATTTTACATTCAATTAATAAAATATCTATTTAACTTAATTCGTACTAGGTTTGTTTCAACTCCTACTTCAACTTGTATTAAAGGGTCGTTAAGGAATTTTTAGAATTTTAGCTCCAAAACTATTTTATTTTCCCGTGCTACTGTGCAAAACAAGGCAATTCTTAATTGATTCTGTTTCTATTGTATTTTCTTACTACCAAATAAAAGAAATGACTAATTCTATTTTCTTTTTCTTTTTCACCGTCATACCAAACAGGGCCTAGGAGTATGAATTTTTTGCAGTAACAGATTAGGGGATATATATGCTTAAAATTTTTAAAACATAATTTTTTTTATAGTTAATGTTTTTATTCTTAAAATTACAAACTTTACCTTTCATATATATCCCTAAACTCAAAAAATAAAAAACAAAAGAAACCCAAAAATAAGGTAACTGCATGAATCCCTCATTGCACGCGATCTATGTTCAAATGGTAGGCATCACTCTATTAGGCATAACACCGTCATGAAGAAAATAAATATGCATATTACTATGTTTGATTGATAAGAAATTCATTTATACACTGGGTGTTGTTTTCCATTCCTAAAAAATTGGCGAACACTAATGTCATTAATAATAACAAAAAAAAATTAGATGATTTAGCGAAATATTAAGTGTTTTTTATTGCAATATTTTTTTCTTTGAGGATCTGAGTTAAAAGATAAGCAATTTAAGTAAGCAATTTCCAAAAAACCAAAAAAAAAAAAAAGGAAAAACGCGGCAAAACAAGAATTGAAACTGTCACTTGCGCTCATCAGCATCTCTCAGTATAATACTACATACATCAATCTTATACAAGCCTTGATAAGTACCAATACATTCTGGTTTGCGGAGAAATTTTGTGATATCTAATTATTTGTCCCTTGATATAAAGTGACATTATTTGGGGGCTTACACCTAAATGAACAAACAGCGATAATTAGTTTCAGAAGAACACATCTACATTACCGCAAGTAAACAAATAAAAAAAAAAACAGAAGTAAAAAGTAAAACTACTTCAATTAATTTAATTAAAGGTAAATATATTATTAGTTCATTTTCAGTCTTGAGGGTTATTTGGAGGCTAACACTTAAGTGAACAAAAGTGATAATTAAATACCTAGTTTTAGAAGAACACGTCTACACTACTACATGTATGCAATAAAAAACAAAAGTAAAACGTCAAACTACTTCAATTTAATTAAAGCTAGATATATTACTCGTGTTGTAAATATTACAGTGACATAGATGTCTATAACTTTCAAATAGTGATCTAAGATCCTTTAATGTATTTAATGGCATAAACCTCAAAGGAGTTATTTTATATAATTATATAAATTAATTCTTTTATTCATGTCATTGTAACTTTTAGATTAATCTTTATGGATGAAATATCTATAAGAGGTCATGTACTAAGCAATAGAGACCCTAAGTGAATGAGAAGCATTCCCACATTCCACAACGTAATTTCTCCTCTTAATTTTTTATTGTTTTATTTTATGATATTTTCATTAATTTTACAATATATTATCAACAAAAGTCTATTACAAATTAGTATAAGATATCAATCTTTGAAACTTCTTGTTCATCACATTAAAGTATAAGAAATTTTTTGTTCTTACTTTATATTATCTAAAGATTCAATACTTTATATTACTTGTAAATTCAAAACTTATTCATATTCATAATATGATTATTAATTTAATGTTAACAAATGCCCTAAAAAGTAAAAGGTTAAACATGATTAGATGATTTACAATCATATCACTTTTGGTTTTAATTATTTTATAACTAATAACTTTATTATCTCAATGATGGTTAAACATAATTAAATGATTTACAACCAAATCACTTTTGATTTTGGTTATTTTATAACTGATGACTTCATTATCTCAATGAATAATACATACATACATACATACATATATATATATATATATATATATATAAAATTCATGGCATACTTTGATGAGTTGATGGTTATAATCCTTTTAGATTATAATTATAACCTAAAGGATCAAAATATATTCCAGACATAACTCAAAATTAGGTCCAAATTTTTTTTAAACTTAAAATATCCAAAATCCTTAAAAAAAAAAGGCCTTAATTGGCCTAAAAAAAACCTTTTTCACCCAAATGGGTGTGTTCTGGCATAACAAATGGTGGCCCTAAGCCACAGCCCAAACAAATGACCTAATGCCTCAAAATGAAGAAAAAAAGACCTTTTTTTAAATTATAAAATTGGTCCAATAGCATAAAACAAATAAAGGCCTAACTAGCACGCAAAAAACAATCCAAAAAGTAGTAAAAGCCCGACCCAATCCAAAATTAGTGAAACAGTGCATTTTACTATGGGGCAAAACAACATGTCATTCCTTGATAGTCAAAGTTGCATTCAATGCATGGCTAAACGGCATGTCATTTTGGATAAGCACCAAGATGACCCGTCATTCAAGTCACCCTTAAATTTTGAAACTTGCTTCATCTGTGCCTAAATTAGGGTAAAAGTCTAGCCAAGAATTTATCTAAAAAATTTAGAAATTTAAGGCCTTTCTATATTAATATTAGCTCTATTTCCTTGTTTTTAACTCCTTCAAGTTGTAGGAAAGTGTTCTATTTTCTTCTTGTGGCTATATAAGAAAAGGTTTAAATTGAAGATCTTCTTTTGTGATGGTAAATTGGAGTGCAAAATGAAATTAGAAAATTCCATGGCTCACATGTTGGCTTAAGATCTAGGTTGAGTGATGACAACTACTTGGATAAAATTTTAGAAGTGGAATTTTAATTGTGTAATTTCTTCAATGGTTTTTTTTTTTTAAAAAAGGAAATAGGATTTATTTGATGTGTAACTTATGATGTGAAAGGGTATAGTGACCACGAAAAATTATGTGTTTCCGCAAGTGCACGGGTCGGATCAAGTAGTTCAGTGATAAGTATGAGTATATGACTTAAATGCAATTAGACAATGCACAACTCACTTTCATCCATGTTAAGCAACCAATTAAGCAATTCATGACTTAGAACTAATTTTAAAACAAAACAATTTAAAGAACACTTAGTTGGTAAAGGAAATTTAAACAAAAATCTAAGGTTTTGAAGTTAGCTAGAGTCACTATTCCCTTGATGCTTACTATAACTTAATTACTTGTTCAATTGCAATTAATTATTACTTTATGGGTTAAGAGATTCAAAAGCTATAACCTTCCGTCGATATAATTATAGCTCTACTCTTTCCTAAAATCTAAGTGTCCTTAGAATTAGGTTAGAATACATTAAATATCATAACCTTCTACAAACCAATTGAGGCAATTAGGTATATTTCTATCCCAATTACAAATTAGATAAATCTAAATTTAATCTATCTAACTCTTAGGTCCAATTAGAACTCTTTTTTCAAGGTAAATTCCAATTACCCAAATCAAATCTAAGAGGTGGCCAATCTCTAAGTAAGCATTAAGCAAGAGAAGGATACACAAAGCTCAAATCATTACAATAAACAAAAAAAACAAAGATTTAGTTCACATCAAGTTTATAGTACTCTAGGTAAAGAGAAGTTTAGCTAAACATAGCTAAATCTAACAATGAATCCCAATCAAATACATGGAGAAGATGAAGAAAGGTAGAGAAAGCAAACAAAGGAATGAGAGACATGCAGAAAATTGAGCTCCCCCTTAGATTCTTCCTCTTCCTTCACTTCTCCAAGCTTAAAGAACCTCCAAAACCTCCCAAAAATGCCTCCTGGACGTTCAGAAGCCTCCTCTACTGTAGAATGCCCGAAAACCTAGCTGCAACTCGTGTTTTGTATCCTCATTAATCAAAACGTAAGTTTTGACGCTGATTTTAGCAGCTGTATCTTCAGATAAAGCGATCGCATATAATGACTTCTAAATCCTCGTCGAATATAATTCTGAAATAAGAAATATTTTCCATTAATGCAACATCTACTCAATCATAATTATTCACAATTAACTTCATTTCTTCCTTTCACTTTTGATTTGGTAAATTACTTACAAATAATGAATAAATCCCACTAAAACTTTAATTGATGACTCCTAAATTAAATCCAATTAATTATAAGTAATATAAAATATTGGGAGTCGTTATATAGTTAAGAAGGTAGAGACCCTTATGTCATTTAGGACTTAATGTTGGGACTAAGTAGGAATATCTTATTGTGGCAATGAAGTTTTATTGTTATGGGAGATAATGACAAGATTTAATTTGACCCTATGCATATTAATATATTATTTAGTGGCATACATTGTTTATGGATATTTTAAGAGACTCCAAAGATAACCCCATATCAAGTGCTTAGTCAAATTAAGGCTTAAAAAGAATTTATAGTGTCACTATACGCAATGAGTAGATAATACCTGTTATGGCAAATTTATACTACTTGTTCATTTTAAGATAATGGAATGGTAACTTAATTTTGTTAAGTTGTGACTAAAAAAAAATTATTTATTGATATTATTGAAATATCTTAGTTGTTGATTAACTAGTTAATTATAATTGGTTAATTACTTAATTAATTATTTTAGCCATATTTGATTAGTGTATGGTAATGTGGTCTAATACAGAATCTTGCAACTAACAATAGTAGTTGTTAGCCTTGGCGCACCTCAATCTAAGCCCCAGCCACCACGCGTAGATCTATTTGAATGATTAAGCATAAGCTATCCTTTTTTGCATAATTACCCTTGCAAACAATGTGCTTTGCATCTATTTAATTTGGTTCTATTTAGATACATCAATTGTATTTTCATGAATGATTTTATAAAAGTTGGTGTATGCACATTATTGAATTTATCTGTTATAAGTAATGGAAAGTTAAATTAATGGATATCATGTTACTGTTTACATTTTCGGTATAACCTTTAAGTTTGAAGGTAGGTTATCGCATAATTTGTGTTTTTGTTATAGTTAGTATTACTTATTGAGTTCCGAACTCATTCTCTTAAATTTTTTTTCATTACAGATAGTGGTATGGGTCTAGAATTGGCTTCACTGACACAAGAATAATTGCTTCATGTTGTTGAACCTTGTGTGGTTTTGCCAGGGCCTTCTTTGTGAAAGTACTTTTGAAATTGTAACTAGGAATATTGCTTTTTCTTAATTGTAGCTTCATTGATGTACAGGCAGGGTCTCCATCCACATTTGTAATTGTTTAGTGTTTTAGATTGAGAGCAAAGCTCTCTTGATTATTTTGATTGGTATTTTATTTGTTTATAGAAATTTCAGGTAGTCTTATATTTAAGGGAGACTCTGCCAAAATTTCTACAAAAAGTTAAATTAACTAACTTATAATGAATCTTCTGGAGTAATTATGTGAACCCTTCAGTAAAGGAAAACCTACTTAAAATTTTCAAAAATTTGTTTTACCTTACTATCGCTCCTTTTATGTTTATGATTCTAATCAAGAGAAGGCTTATGGTTGTGAGTTCAATTGGTAGATCGTGCCAATTATGCTTATACATGGGCGCAATGCAATGGCTTTTCACATGTTTTGGCTCCATTTTAGAAAATTCAAAAGCCAAAATTCTTAGAATTAAATGGGCTTTCATTTTTTACCATCAAAAGGCAAAAACCATGTAAAAAATTTGTAGATCTACAATGCAAATGCCTAACCCTATGGTTTTTCAAGTTTTTGAACCTAGAAGATGCCAAACTCCTTTCCAATCATATACATGCAAGATTTTATTGATTAAATCATCCAAAACAGTAACAAAGCAAATGAGCATGCCAAAATTCTTAAATTAAAATCTCCAATGTGTTCCATGGCTTAAAGAAAAGACATATACATATTTGGGATTTAATTGATTAAATCATCCAAAACAATAACGAAGCAAAATGAGCATGCCAAAATTCTTAAATTAAAATCTCCAATGAGTTCCATGGCTTAAAGAAGAGACATATACATATTTGGGTTTACTTAAATAGTTACACATTAAAATATGATAATATCAATCAAAACGGATATTTATATATGCATCAAAAATTCCATTCAACATATTTGAATGTAATATTTTTAAAATTACATCTTATACATGAAATTTCTTAAATTCTTTTACTTTCATAAAATAGGATTCAAAATACCAGTATATAGGTAGAGGTTATTAAAATCAAGTTTTAATACCACATGTTAATTAACTATCATGCAATTTAGTCAAAAAAAGTAAGTTACAATTCAAATTACAAACTCTAAAAGCAAAAACAAGGATCTAAATACCTCCAACTTTGCTTATACAATTTTGATACTAAACCCAAACTCAAAATCTTGAAAATAATATTTGCAATTATAAGTACGCAAAATAAGAGGAAGAGGAAAGATTGTCAAAAGTAAGTATTTTCCGATAAGTTAGAAATCTTAGTTATTGGTATAACTTTGCATGGGGTATAACCGGGATGGGTTACAAGTCAAAACTCGTACCCATAAGCCTCCTATCAACTAGAATCATAAACATAATTAAATCCTTGGAAATTTTAAAGATGCTTTCCTTAAATGAAGGTTTACACGATGTCACAAAATGATTGGTTACGTAATAGTTAGTTTAACTTCTTATAGAAATTTTGGCAAAGTTTCCCCTAAAATAAAATCATTTGAAATTTTTACAAATAATCAAATCCCAATAAAACAATCAAGAGAGTTTCGCTCTCAACCTAAAGTACTAACAAAACTCAATGGGGGATGGCAAAGCCCTGCTTGTGCATCAGTGGAGTTACAACTAAGAAGAAGTAATGTACTTAATTGTAATTTCAAAAGCACATCACCAATGAGAGCTCTAGCAAAACCACATAAGGATTAACTACATAAAGTGGTCATGCTTGTGCCGCCGAAACCAATTCTAAATCCATATTACTATCTATGATGAAAGAAAATTTAAAGGAATAAATTCGAAACTCAGTGAGTAGGTAATATTAACTATGACAAAAACACAAATCCTAAAAAATAGCCTACCTTCAACTTGAATTTATAACAAAAACATAAGAAATGTTGCGATATTTAAGTGAAATTCATTTCTTCATTAAAAACAGATAAATTTGATGATGCACATAAACCAACCATTATAAAATCATGCATAGAAATCCAATCGATGTGTCTAAACAAAATCAAATCAAATAGATTCCAAGTACATCATTCCCAAGGGAATAATAATACAAAGGTAGTTTACACTTAACAATTCAAACAGATCCACATATAGTAACTGACACGAGACTAGTAACACGTCTATTAGCTAAGGTTTAGATCAAAGTGCAACAAGGCTAACAACTATTACTGATAGTTATAGGGTTTTATATTAGACTATATTCTAGCTTTACATTACTCTACACTAATCAAAGATGGCTAAAATAATTAATTATGTAATTATTCAGGTATATTTAACTAATTAATCAACATTTAGGATATTCAAATATCATCAATTAATATTCCCTTTTTGACACAATGTAACGAAATCACATTTATCCTTCTATTAACTTACAATAAATAAGTAGTATAAATTTGTTATAACAAGTATTATCTACTCACAACACAAGATGACACTTGTGTTATGGTATCTTTGTTGAAGATTACTCCATTCTGCGCGTTAATGGAAGACCTGTTGGTGGCTTCTTTGAGGGGGTTCCTTCAATTTCAGAATATTTAAAACCACCAACCCACAAGCCTGCAACGTTTTAGAATGCAAATATAAATGTCCTTTTTCCTCTGCGTTGTGTTCTTGGAATATAGATATCTTTTGTGGTTTAACAATAATAAATTTTTTGGCAAGAAATAATAGTAATTTTAGAATACACTTGCAGTGCTAAATGGGCATAAGAATCTGAGACAAATCACATTTTTATAAGGACGAAGGGTTTAAAGACAGAGAACTGCTTCTGGTTTTCTATTTTCCTAGATTGTTGCAGAGATCAAGCTCCCTGGTAATGGTATTATTCAACTTCTAATTGCTATATAAATTTTGCTATTTGTTTTTAGGTATCATATACTGGGATTTTGACTAAATAGATTTTATTTCATATACTAACAGTATTATGTGATGTCAATATAAATAGGATATAACAAACAATTATATTATTTTTATAACAGAATAGGTGGATGAGAGTGTAAAAAAAAGACACAAAGGAAAAAAAAAAAAAAGAGAGAGAGAGAGAGAGGCAGAGTAGGTGGCTTAGTAAACTTACAAATCCTAGTCGTTGGCGGAAAAGAAAGAAAAATAATGATATCTTAGTAGAAACTAAATGCTGCGTTTTAGAGTTTTGATCCTCTCAATTTAATTTTAAAATTAACCATGTTAATTTTAAAGAAATAAATATATAATATATATAATTCACTTGAGTGATAGTACTATTTATATATAACATTTATTTAAATAATGAATTCTCTCTAAAATTAACATTATGAATTTTAGAGAAAAATTAAGACCATCCATTTCATTTTCGGCGTTTCTATGTTTTGGCCGGCTCCTTTGACTGGGTTTCTGCAATTTTAGATTTTTTTTTACTATATATTAAAATTACCTTCTTATTAAATAAGTGTTGACTATACAAAATCTGTCATTACTATTTCCTTTTTAGTGACGTGGGAGTAAAATTAATACCTTTTTAAAAATTGGCCAACACTGATATCATTAATTTATTTAATTCAATATTTTTTTAGAAACTGGTTTAAAAGATGAGCAATTTCCCAGAAAAAAAAAAAGAAAAAAAAAAGCCAAACAAGAATTGAAACTGTTCTCATCAACATCTCTCATTAAAATACTACATATACATCAATCTTATCCAAGCCTTGGCAAGTACCAATACATTCTGGTTTAGCTAGCAGGGAAATATTATGATATCCAATTATTAGTCATTTGATATAAAGTGACATTATTTGGAGGGTTACACTTAATTGGACAAAAGTGATTATCAAATACCTAATATGCAAATAAACTATAATCTATCCTAATGGTTTTGGCCATACTGTTCATATGAATAAGTTGTCTAAACTCATGTTAGTATTTTAAAATTAATATATTTGACAATCTAAAACTAGTTGTCTATCAGAAAGGCATTATAATGAGAAGACGGTGAGAAATAGTAGTGCGCAAGTTACCTATGTATCTTTATGACTTGAAAAACTGCTCACCACTGATATTAATCTCCTTGGAAACAGATTCAGTTCGAACAACATTTTATATAATATCAGGACCATTTTAATATATTGTGAAGATTGACAACTACATCTCCTATTCATTCTTTTTTTTTTTTCCAATTATGATCAAAGATTTTTTAGTTTTTTATTTTTTTGGTTATATTTCCTTTGGCGATATTAAAGATGCATTACCTGATATTGATATGGCACATTTAAAATTTTACTTCTATAATACTTTCCAAAAAAATCGAACTCAAATAATATAAAAATATATATTATCTCTACTTCCCAATTTAAATAAGTCCTTGTATATTTTCATTCACTTCTTCTTTTTGTGCCAATAATATATCAATCCTTATCTTAGTTTTGCAAATGTCTGAAAGTATCTTGTACATGATAAGGAGTTGAAGAAACTAATTAAGGAATTAATGCGAGAAACTTCGTTTACCTACTATACTCAAAATTTGGCTGGCACTGGTCTTCCACTCTAAATCAGACGAAGAACAAATATGAGTCCAGCATAAAAGAAGCTTTTGAAATAATTTCAAGAAAATTAGCGAAAAATATATTTTTCGAAAACAAAAGCAAGCAGATAAAAAGAAGCATAAAGTACATGGTAGATAATTTAATATAGGATAAACTACAGTTAAGTTACAACAATTTTGGCCACAATTAATTTTCTCATGTAATTTAAAATATTATTTAACTTTTTCTACTTGTGACATGATTATGTAACTATTATTTGATATAGATTTTTTTTTTTAAATTTTAACTGAAACAATTACTTGAATATTAATGTAATTAACATTTTTATTGTTAAGCATCTATTTCACCTGCATTAATAGAAGGCACGTGCGTTGCACCTATTCAAACAAGGACTTAAATTGGATGATGATTAACGTATGCAAGACAATAATCTTATTAACTGTAAGGATTTTAACAAGTTAGGACCAAACTTTTCAAGAGTCATCTAAATCAGTTGGTAAATATTAAAATATATGAAAAACTGTAATTAAGCAAGGACATACAAAATAGATGATGATCAACGTAAATTCACCAAGCACACACAATTGAGCATTAAAAAAAAAAACTAAACTTCCGCTGGGGAAATATAGATATATATATATATATATATCAATGTTCTGCTATATATTTTAAAATTATTTATCGCTTTACCTTATAGATCAACACTCTGATTAGGTTACTCAACATGGCACTTTTCCCTAATGCATCCAACGTAGAACTGTGCATGCTTGTCCGTCGTGCCATTGGTATTATAAAGCCGAGGGAAGATGCAACAAAGAACGTTGTCCACAAGTTTTCAATACCGCATCCCGCATTGCTTCCTATAGAAAAGAGGGCCAATAATGATTCCCAAGCCGAAAACCACTCCAGGGAATACAAACTGCCAATCAAATTCAACTCCTAATTCCCTATATACAACTTCTGTCTCCAATCACTACGACAGTTTGTAGTTAAAGGAGGTCCACTTAATCCTTCATTTCTAACAAAAGAAGATGCTTCGAATGATTGAATCTGCGTAGCTATTGGGATTCTTCCCAGTAGATGATTAATTGAGAGGTTCAAGAATCCAAGGAAAGACAAACTTGCAAGCTGTGATGGGATCTCTCCAGTAAAAGAGTTGTTTGACGGATCTAAGGATTCAAGCTGTTTCATTTTCCCTATAGATGACGGAATGTAGCTTGAGAGATTATTATTTGACAGGTTGAGATAAAGGAGTGCTCTAAAATCCATCATCTCTTCTGGTATTGGTCCTTCAAATAGGTTGGATGAGGAGTTGATGGAAGTGAAGGTAGTTAGAATTGTATTCAAGGTCATTTGCCGACCTTTAATGGTAACTGTCACTTGATCCTGATAATTCACTTGACTAGACCATAGTTTTAAATTGCGATTGTGGTTGTGATTATATTGCGATTGCAATTACGGACGTTGTGGATAGAATAAGAAGAATTGCGAGCGTAGCAGTTGATGATGTAGATGTGGCCGGTATCGCAACAGTAATATTGCAGTCCGCATTACATGATGCGAACCGCAATTTAGAACTATAGACTAGACTGAAAGAATTCAAAATGGAGGTGATTTAGCTTTGATGCTCTTTGATTTTCATTGAGCATCATTGCCTTCTAGGTTGAAAAGCTTTTTCCTGATAGTGTTCCATTAACATTGTTGAAAGCTAGATTGACAATTTGAAGCATCCTCTAAATTCCCTTCGTCTTTGAACACCCAATGTAGCCATGTAAATTATTTTTCTGCAATGCCAGGACCCGAAGTTCAGATAATTTCTTCAACAAGCATGGAAATTGATCTTCTAAATACCTATTATTTCCAAGGTCTAATACCTCTAATTTGGTGCAATTGGATAGAGAATTTGGATTTGGCCCTTGTAAATTATTACTACTAAGATCGAGTCGAGCACATGAAGCTTAAAAACATATGAGGAATATTCCCAGAGAGGTCTTTTTTTCCTAGATTCAATACTCCAAAAGTCTCACTTTTTGCTAGATAGTGGGAAATCATCCCATCAAATTTGTTAAAGGAAAGATCAAACACTTAAAGATGTGAAACATTGTAAATGGAATTAAGGATTCTTTCATAAAGAGCATTGTGTGAAAGAGAAAGAAAAATTGTCGAAGATAGATAGTTATCAATGTCAAGTGGAATAATAGAGCTAAAGTTATTGAAAGAGTACTCCAAATAAAGGGCAAATTTAGGAAATCTGGAAATATACCTTGGAGGTTGTTGTCATGTAGGTCAAGTATAAACAAATTAGGAGGTGTTCCTATCTCCTGAAGTGAATTGTGAGAAAGATTTAATCAACTAAGATCGTCAAGCTCCCAAAGCCAGTTGTGTATTTTTTCTAAAATTTGGTTGTTTGTGAGGTCAGATTGGTTAATCTAGATTGATTTCTCAAGAAAGCTAGGAATTGTCTTAACTTGCAAGATGCCAACTTTACACTAGTCATCTTGGGAAAGGAAAACTGCTAAGCATACTTAACATTTGCATCAATTGACAAGTTGTTGTTTGAAACATCTAGTGTAATAAAATTGTCAAGTCTCTAAAACATATCTAGGTGTATTGTGCCATTGAACTTATTTAAAGACAGGTGGAGGCTCTCAAGTCATTTGAGATAAAAAATAAATTGAGGAATAGGCCCTTCTAAATGGTTACTGCTTAAATCAAGAATTTGTAACTTGAAGGAAGAGACATTTGAAATTGCATCTAGCTGACCTTGAAAATGGTTGTTGGAAAGCTCTATACTCTATAGCAATGGAAGCGAAAACAAAAAGAAGGAATGGTCCCATTGAGGAAATTGTCCCGTAAATCAACACTGACTAGCTTTACGAGGCCTTTCAAGTGAGCTGATGAAATTCCATCAGTTAATTTATTATAAGATAGATCTATGAGAGTAAGATTCTTGGCCATACCAAATGGTGGGATTGGACCTGTGAATTAGTTATATAACAAGTCTAGGTAAGTGAGCTCAGTGAGATCTGACATTGAATCTGATAGTGCTCCATTAAATTGGCATGCAAAAATTTCTAATCTGGACAACTGCTGTAAGTTGCTTATGGAATTTAGTAATGCTTCAAAGAAATTTGTCATACTTAGTATCAATGTCTGGAAAGATCCATAAGACCAGAATTGTATGATAGATCAAGAGAAGTAAGTGATGGTACTTGGAAGATCTCGTTTGGAAACCTACCACTTAAACCACAAGAACTGAGATCCAGATTGGTCAGATTTGAGAATTTAGCAAAGAAGTTTGGCACTGGGGCTAACAAATTATTTTGACCCAGACAAATTATGGAAAGATTTTGAAGCATTTCTAATGAAGAATCAATGGGGCCTGATAGATTTCAGCTTGACATGCTTAATAACTATAGATGAGGTAGCGAAGACGATAAAGCATGACACCATTCATTTCCCTCGAGCGATATTTGAATACCATCTAGATATAGTTCTTTAACTTCAGTAAGGTTCTAAACAAGCTTCACCAGGTTAGGATTCTTAAGTTTCGATGGTATCTGCTCCACGAAGCCGGCATTTGACAAATTCAAGGAAGTTAAGTCCTTCAAATTTTTAATTCTGGATGGAATCACAGAATTGATGTTATTGTAAGCCAAATTCAAATTCTTAAGATACTGGAGACTGAAAAGAGTTTTAGAATTGTCAAATCCACCAAATATTGATTCCTCACTTAGGTCTAAACCGATAACATGTCCCTCCTTATCCCAAGTTACTATAGGCTACAACAAACAAAACTATTAGTATGAATTGATCCAAGTCGTGCCCTAGAATACTGTCTTTAAGAGTTATTCTGCCACAAGTTGGTAACTCTTCAGGATTAAATGAACCCTTCCTATAATAGGGGAACAGAACAGCAAAAACTGAAGCACTCAAAAGAGCAAAGGGAGAGGAGAAGAGAGAGCTCCGAAGATGTCTAAGAGCTCGATGTGTCATGAACCGCACCACACACTGGCTTTTATAGGCCGAAGACGGAAACAAAAAATGTTAGGCAAATAAAAAATAATTAATAGCGGGTTAATCACGATTTAATGAAAATTCGTTTTGAACGTTGGGATTAAAAGTGGCGGCCGTTTCTGAACGTTAAGATTAAAGTCGGTTAATAAAAAATTAAAGCGAATAAATTTAAATTCTCAACGTTTAGAAAATTAATAAATTCATGGTCCTAATTTCAAAACTGCTGAAAACAAGGTTTTTTCAGTAAGCCTATTTATAAAATATTTTTTGTAAAATACAAAAATAGTTGCAACAAAAAATGCTCAGTTCCACATCTAATTCGTGTGCGCAGGGGGGAGGGAGAATTGAAGATTTTCAACTGCGTTACCCCTGCATTGGCCTATTATTGTGCGCGCGAGCCCACTCCTCTTCTTGGCCCATTTACTTGCCCAATATCACATCTTAATATATATACACTAAGTTTCTCGTTGTTCTAAGCAATGTGGGACTTAGTCTTTTGACACACCTACTCCAACAATCCCCCACATGTGTCAAAAGAATATTATCATCTGAGTTACAAATATGAATAGAACCATTTCGAATCTGGTGTCTTTTGGACTATGAACCAAACATATACCAATAACACTTAGTACACAGAAATGTCAGTGAAACGTACATTTCTATGAACCAACAAATCTTTGTTATGTACTGGAGGTTTTATTAGTCAAAGAATACTCCCACAGTTTCTGCTGTTAAACAGCCGTGCGCGCGCCTGGTGTTCAATGAATGCTCTAGAGACTTTGCCACAGTTTCATAGAAGCGGCCCCACTTCACATTCATCTAGGCGATTTCATCACGTGTATCTGCAATGAATACACCATCCATAAGAAATATGAAATCATTAAGAGTTTTGCTCAACCTCTCCAATAATGCATTTTAGTACTTTCCCAAATTATAGGAAGGGACAATAATTTTAGTGTTAACAAAATTAACATATGATTTGTTCTTACCTATATGAACCTTTTTCATGGAATCTCCAATCACAGATGTTGAGTTACCATCGTTGTTAATTTCATATTAGCTTAAGTCTCATTCCCTTCGATGTGTTATCAATTTGTTTCTTCCCTAGGGGTTTAGTTAATGGATTTGCTATATTTACTTCTGACCTTACAAATTTGATTGAAATCACTCCATCTTTTAGCAAATTCCTTATAATATTATGTCTCAATTGAATGTGTCTGCTTTTACCATTAAAGGCCTTATTTTTAGCTGTAGCTATCGCTGATTGGCTGTCACAATACAAAGACACTGATGGTGTTAGTTTTTCTCCTAATAAAATATTTGCTAAGAAGTTTTTCAACCACTCAGCTTAAGTACCAACCAGTTCCATAGCAATAAACTCTGAATCCCTTGAGGATTTTGTAATAATACTTTATTTGGCTGATCTCTAAGATACTGCACCACCACCAAGAGTGAATACATAACCACTAGTGGATTTAATCTCATCTGAATCTGAGATCCAGTTAGTATCATTGTATCCTTTTAGTACAGCGGGAAATCTACTATAAAATATACCATAGTTCATGGTACCTCTTAAATATCTTATTTATCTAACCAGAGCCATTCAATGCTCACTGCCTGGACAGTAAGTATATCTACTCAATCTACATACAACATATACTATATCAAGCCTGGTAAAATTCATCAAATGCAACAAATTTTCAATAATCTGTGCATATTTAGATTGAGTTACTAAATCACCTTTATATTTTGATAATTGTATACTAGAATCATAAGGAGTGTTTAAAGGAGAATCATCAAAATGTCTAAACCTTTTAAGAATTTTCTCCACATAATGTTCTTGAAAAAGTAAGATGTCATTTTCACTCCTTATGATTTTAACATCTAAAATCAATCTTGCTTCACCCACATCTTTCATATCAAATTTAGATACAAGAAAACTCTTAGTTTCAATTACAACATTCATGCTAGTACCAAAAATAAGCATGTCGTCCACATATAGGCAAATAATCACACAATCATTATTTACAAGTTTTGTATAAACACATCTTTTTACTTCAACAGTAGCAAAGCCATCACTTGTCAAAACTTCATCTAATTTTTTATGCCATTGTTTAGGTGCTTATTTGAATCCATATAAAGATTTAACAAGTTTACACACTTTATTTTCTTGTCTAAGAGCGACACATCCTTCAGGTTGTACCATATAAATTTTTTCTTCTAAAACACCATTTAAGAAAGCAGTTTTAACATCCATTTGATGAATATAAAGCTTATATATTGAAGCTAAAGCAATTAGAATTCTTATAGAAGAAATTCTTGTAACAAAAAAAATGTATTAAAAGAATCGATTTTTTTTTTTGAGTAAAATCTTTAGCTACTAACCTAGTTTTATACTTATCAATAGATCCATCAGGATTAAATTTCTTCCTAAAAACCCATTTACAACCAATGGGCTTAGCTCCTAGAGGCAAGTCTACTAAAACTCAAGTTTTATTTTGACTAAGAGACTCAATTTCATCCTTAATAGCTTCTTTCCAAAGATGAGCATCCGAAGAAGAAATAGTTTCATAAAAATTTAAAGGATCATCTTGTATTATATAAGCATAAAAATCATCTCTAAAAGAATATTCTTTCCTTTGCCTCTTACTTCTTCTTAAATTTTCAGCCAAATCTTCATTTGTATTTAGTTCAAGAGAATAAGTGGACATTTCTAAATTCCTAGGATTATGTTCAATTTTTAAAGGAAAGATATGTTCAAAAAATTTTGCATCTTTAGTTTCTATAATAGTATTATAATCTAAAACATCACTTTTCAAAATCAGAAATCTATAAGCTGCACTATGTTCAACATACCCAATAAACATGCAATCAGAAATTTTAGACCCAAATTTTCTTTTCTTAGGATCAGGCAACATTACTTTAACAAGACAACCCCACACTTTTAAATATTTTAGGTTAGGTATATGACCTTTCTATAATTCATAAGGTGTCTTATTTGTTTTCTTATAGGGTATTCTATTTTGCAAAAAACAAGCAGACAACAACGCTTCACCCCATAAATTATTTGGTGCAGAAGAGCTTACAAGTATAGCATTCATCATTTCTTTTAAATTTCTATTTTTCCTTTCTGCTACGCCATTAGACTCAGGTGAATATGGAAGAGTTACTTCATGGATAATTTTTTCTTTTTCACAAAAATCATTTAATAAAACATATTCTCCTCCTTTATCCGACCTTACTCTTTTAATCCTTTTATTTAGTTGATTTTCTACCTCTACTTTATATAAAAGAAAATTTTCAAATGCTTCATTTTTATTTCTCAATAAATATACTTTAGTATACCTTGAAAAATCATCAATAAAAGTAATATAATATTTTTTACCACCTCTAGTCATTGTTTGTTTTAAATCACCTAAATTAGTGTGTATTAAATAAAGCAATTCAGTTTCTCTTTGTGTAGAAAAGTGTAATTTTTTAGTTATCTTAGTTTCGGCACATACTTCACATTTGTTTAAACAATCATTTTTAATTCTAGAAAGTAAACCAAGTTATTGCATTTTCTTAATATAAGACTTACTAACATGTCATAATCTAGCATGAGACACATCAAACGAATCAATTATATAAATAGGCAAGTAAGCAGAAGAGGATGCATTTTCATTTATTTCAACAACATTTAGTACAAATAGTCCCTGGTTACAATATCCCTTTCTCATAAAAACATTATTTTTTGTCATTACAATCTTGTCAAATTCGAATGACACTTTAACCCCAACCTTTCCCAAAAGAGCTACAGAAATTAAGTTCGCTCTAACATCGGGCACATGCAGAACATCATTGAAAGCTAAGGTCTTTCCAGATGTGAGTTTAAGAACCACTTTTCCTTTCCTAAGAACTTTTGCAGTTTGGGAATCAGTAAGATAAATGCTATCTTCTCCTTCCTTGATAGGATCATAGGAGGTAAACATTTCCTTATTTGCACAGATATGCTCGGTAGCCCTAGAGTCTATCACCCATTTCCTCACATTAGAGACAACGAGAGCTTGAGAAATAACTTCCACAATAACATCATCATTGTTCTCATCTCCTTGATCCAAATTATTATTTCTAATTCTCTTTTTACATTGTGCAGCATGGTGCCCTGGCTTGCCACAAGCAAAGCAATTGCCCTTCTTTTTAAATTTAGGGTTAGAAATCTTGGGATTGTAACTAGGTTTTTTATGAGAATCATACCTCTTGTTGTGCAGCTTTGTTTCCACCAAATTTTCATTTGAGGCTATTTCCCTTCCTTTTATAGCTCGAACCTTTTTTTGGTTGGTGTCTTCAATGATGATATGAGTGATGAAATCTGACAATGACAATTGCTTCTACTTGTGTTTAAGTTGTTGTTTATAGTCTTTCCATGAATCCAACAGTTTCTTAATCAGGATCCCAACTACAAATTCATCTGGAAGGTTAATCTTTTTATCTCGAAGTTCTTCCAGCAACTTGTGGTATTCATTGATTTGTAGTTTGATGTCTTTATCTTCAGACATCTCCTATCGGTAGTAATTTTCAATCATGAATTTTTGTTTTCCAGCATCCTCAGTGGTGTACTTTGTGATTAGTGACTCCCAGATTTTGTTGGCCTCCTTGTAGACACAATACACATCGAATAGATCGTTAAATAAAGTACTAATAATTACATGTCTATAGACCTTATTGGCATATTTCCAAGCAGCTCTTTAGTTTTGGTCAGCATCAGGGACAGGTTTAGATTGGGTCAGCGCCATGGCAACTCTGTACATGTCTAGGATAGAAAAGATCTGCTCTTGCCACCTTCTAAAGTTCTCCCCATCAAACACTTTAATCTTGGATATATCTGGGAATGGCTTGGGTAGCGTCATAGCAGGTACTGGATTCGGAATGAAGGTTGGAGCAATAACACCACTCCCTCCATTGGAACTTGCAGTAGCAACGTTAACATAATCATCATAATCAACTCGGTGTGGCTTCATAATAACTCTTAAGCTTGTAGGTTGCAAGAAATAAAATTGTTAGTATAAATTGATCCGAGTCGTGCCTGAGGACATTGTCCGTAAGAATTATTCCACCACAAGTCGGCAACTCCCCAGGATTAAACGGACCCTTCCTATAATAGGGGAACAGAACAGTAAAAACTGAAGCACTCAAAAGAGCGAAGGGAGAGGAAAGAAGAGAGCTCCGAAGATGTCCGAGAGCTCGATGTGTCATGAACCGCACCATGCACTGCCTTTTATAGGCTAAAGACAAAAACAAAAAATGTTGGGCAAATAAAAAATAATTAATGGCGGCTTCATCACAGTTTAATGAAAATCCATTTTGAACGTTGGGATTAAAAGCGGCAGCCGTTTCTGAACGTTGAGATTAAAATCGGTTAATGAAAAATTAAAGCAGATAAATTTAAGTTCTCAACGTTCAGAACATTAATAAATTCATGGTCCCAATTTCAAAATTACTGGAAACAAGGTTTTTCTAGTAAGCCTATTTATAAAACATTTTTTGTAAAATACAAAAATAGTTGCAACAAAAAATGCCCAATTCCTTGTCTAATTCGCGCGCCCCCGGGGGGGAAGTCGGAGATTTTCAACTACGTTAACCCTACATTGGCCTATTGTTGTGTGCGCAAGCCCACTCCTCTTCTTGGCCCATTTACTTGCCTAATATCACATCTTAGTATATATACACTAAGTTTCTCTTTGTTCTAGGCAATATGGGACTTAGGCTTTTGACACACCTACTCCAACAGTTACACCACTCCAATGACTGCAAGGAAGGCTTTCATTCCAAAACACTAGTTTGCTAGAATTCGTAGAGTTGAATCTGAGGTTTTTCTTCAATAGGAGTAAACAAAACTTTCTGGTCGTGAAGACAGTGGCCAAAAACCAGAGAGACGTGGAAACTGAGACATACCCAGTTGTAGAGAATGAAGGAAAGCCATAAGACGAATGAAGATTTCATTGGAGTATACCGTGAGAGACACTTATACAACTAAAGACTGAGGAAGCAGTGAAGGTGGCCTCAAGGGGTTCAAGACTCATGAACATGACCTCTCTGGCCTATGTTTCTAGTTTTGCTGTCCAAAAAATGACTTGGGTTTGGCAGATAAAGGTGCATGAGTGCGTCCAAGAAAGGCAGCTAGAAGAAAAAGCTTTTGCAATGAATCTACATGCCTAGATTTTTTATACACCTTTATTTTAACATTTAAAATATATGCAAGTATTTTAAAAAGTAGAAAGGAAAAAAAAGAGGTGTCCTACTAGACACAGAATTGCATCTGGTTATCTACATTCATGGATTTTGAAGAAAAATAATTTTGGCCATGATAGTTACGCGGATTATGCTGTGAATCTTCATTTTTATACTCTGTACAATTTAGCAAGAACTCGTTAAGAAATTTCTTCAAGAATACCATTCATTTTTAACTTTCTTGGTAAATCCTTATCCTTTTTAATTAATTTTGACTCAAACCAAGTTTTCAATCCAATCCTAAATATGACTTCACTGAACCAAATATCATTAGTGGGACACCTTCATTCTAACATTTAAAATATATGCAAGTATTTAAAAATTATATTTTCTTTAGTAAATTAAGACATACATACTTGTTACAACCCAGCTAAGTGTGTGTGTGTATATATAAATATATATATATATATATATATATATATATATGTTATGGAAATACAACCCCCCTACTGCACATTTAAAGGACAAGTCCGGTAAAGGAAATGAAAAATCAGATGGAATCTATTGGCTAAGTGTGTTTGATAGGAAGAAAGTTGGATAAGAAAGAAAACTTCTTTTTCATGACATTTTCACGCTGAATCGGGGGGAAGGGAATAAAGTTGAAGCCATTCATGAAAAATATCTATTTTGCCTCTCGTGTCCTTGCGCAGCTTCAGTTACGTCAAAATATAACATCTATATGGAAGCCAATGACAAATATACTGTGGGTGTGAGATGAAAAGGAAGATCATTGGACTCTAGATATGGGCAATTGTGGTGGAAAGTGGTGTTCAAAAAAGATGGGTGCCGGGGAGGGTGAAGAAAAGAAAGAAAAAGAAAAAAATTAGTGTAGGATATTTTTTATTAGGATCAAAATAAGATATATGACACTTGTTTACACACAAAAAAAAATTAAAAATAATGAAGTTATATAATTTGAAATTAAAATTTAAAATAGTGTATCTACTTTTTTCATCCAATAGAAAAGAAAAAAAAAATAAAGAGCAATTTCATCATTCTTTCCTTCTATCTTTTCATTCTTACATTATTATTTTTAATTTAAAGACATTTTGATCATTTGTCATAATTTACTTTCTATTTTATCACTCTTTTCATCCTATCCAATAAGTACAGGAAAAGTATTCTCCTTCTTTTTTCTATCATATCAAGCACAACTAAAACAATTGTATTTCATTTCCATTTTTATTGAAAAACATTTTGTATATCAAACAGATTAAAACTTTTGATAGCTCTGATAGGAAAAAGGAGTTCCCTTTTTTTAAAAAGAAAAAAACTTATATGCATCATTATATTTTTATTGTTTGATTTCTTTAAGTAAAACATGATAAGTATATAATTATATAATTATTTAATTAAATTATGTACTTCTCATAGTTTTATTAGGAAATTAGACATTTATCATGTTTTGATTAAAAAATTTAATAATATAACTATAAACAACTATAACTAAAATTATTTTTTTTCCTGAAAAACCCTGCATAAATCATGGGTCAACTGGATTTCTCTTTAAAAAGAAATGGGTTAAAGTAATTTAGTTGTTGCAATCATATTTTTATTCAATTTTAGTTATTAAAATTAATAAATATATAAATTAATATTTTAAAATTAAATTTTCATTAAGAGATTTGTAATAATTTAATAATATTAAAAATACTAATGTATAACAAATTTATTATTTTAATATTAATTTACAGGTGCATCAATATTTAAAATTTTAAATTAAATAGATCTAGTTATTCAAGCATCAAATTATTAGTTTAAATAAAATAAATACATCCTCTTCTAAACTGCAATTCCCTTTACTCGAATTTGTGCGGCACCGTCCAAAGCATTTGTTTAGAAAGAGCTGGTATTGCTCTGGTGAAAGCAATGAAGATATTAATTACTGCATTGAAATATCGAAAAGTATTATAGTTAGCAGAAAAGAAAGAAAAATAATGATATCTTAGTTGAAGAGTACTGCATTAAAATACCAAAAGATATTACGGTTAGCAGAAAAGAAGGAAAAATAATGATATCTTAGTTGTTGATTACTGCATTGAAATAAAAATGTTAAAGTTAGCAGGAAAGAAAGAAAAATAATGATACTTTAATAGAAGATTACGGCAACGAAATACCAAAAAGTATAAAAGTTAGCGGAAAAGATAGCCATATTGGTGGCTTCTTTGTCGGGTCCCAACTTTTTGACGTTGCTATTATTGTGTCAAAATTTAAAAATTCTAATTCTTAGTTGTAAATTGTAATTTTTGGTTTATTATGTATTTAAATTTTTTTAAGAAACCCCTTTAAATTATTGGAAAGAGCGCGGGATATGGGCCCTGGGGTTAAGGTTAAAAAACAAAAAATTCTTTTGGAGGGAGGGGGTTGGGAGGAGTGGGGCATTGGAGGGGGTTTATATATATATATAAATATATAATAAATATATTATATTATATTTATTATATATAAAAAATATATTATACATTTTATATTAATTTTTAATATAAAATAT
Source organism: Erythrophleum fordii (assembly GCA_032878935.1). Lineage (NCBI taxonomy): Eukaryota > Viridiplantae > Streptophyta > Magnoliopsida > Fabales > Fabaceae > Erythrophleum > Erythrophleum fordii. The sequence continues at coordinate 3,802,397 of JAVQMF010000048.1, read as the reverse complement.
TAAGATATAACTAATAATAATAAATTCATAAATTATAATTTTATTAACTGTAACTTTTAGATTATCCGAATTTATCTGGTTTGGGAAAGGTAGGCCGGAAAAAAGTTTTTTTTTTTTTTCTAACCCAAAGTCAATTTTAATGCTACAAGCCTTTTATACTCAAGATCTAATCAAATCGCATGAATCTAAATTTTACATAAAATAACACCCGTGCGAACCCATTGATCCAAACCAATTGAAATTATTTATTTTTTCAGGCTCGGTCATGTTTGGACGAACTTATGGACACCTCTACTTCATATGGATTAAATAATAGCATTCTAGATATTGTTTTATCATCACAAGGGATCAATTTTATGAAGTATTTTGCCTCATTTTGTTAATCTCTCCGTATTTTTGTGCTCAGTAATATCTTCCACATATCCTGACCGTGCGTTACTTTTTATCCAAAAAGTAAATTTCAAGAAAGAGAGCATAAAAGACGTAGTAGATAATCAAATATAATGAATATAAACAGCAACAGTTGTAACTCATTTGGAAGGACTCGCAAAAACATCACAAGGACCCGATTACATTTTGGAGAGTGTGGGGTTTATTTAAATGAATTTGTTGAAGACAGGTCAAAAATCATTATATGTGAGGAATAAAATAAAAAATGTCTAAGTCAAGTATATTTTTAAGTTCTCTCAATTTAAAAGATTTTAAAAAAATTCAAACAAATGAAAGAGAAATTAGTATTTATTTATATATTTTCTTTTCTTCTCTTATTTTCTTTACATTTTTTCTTAATCCCCTCTCTTTCTCTCAACTCCAACGCATATCCTTAATGCAAATAATTTATCGATCCTTATCAGGTTTGTAAGTGTCTAAAAGTATACTACGTGATAAGAGTAAAGGAAAATAAAGTATAAAACCAATTGATGTGAGAAACCTTATCATCATTTAGCTATTATTCAAAATTAATGTTGTGGCTGATCTAATGCTGATATTATTGATAGAATTGACATGAATTGTAATTTAGTCTCTTCTTGATCACTTCACATTAAAGGTGAATGTATATCAGCCTACAAGTTCGTTCGAGTTTGACACAACACTCTAATCGAGTAAAATACCAATCAATACTTGAGTTAAAAATTATCACCCATCGACTGTAGTTTATGAATTATCTGAAGATAGTTAGGCCACAATTTTTATTTTTCATAGTTAAAGTCAATTTTAATGTTACATGTCTTTCAAACTAATGGTGGCCTCAGGGCGATCAAGACTCATGAACATGACCTCTCTGGCCTATGCTTTCCGTTTTCGCCATCCAAAAATGAGTTGGGTTTGGCAGATAAAGCTGTATGAGTGCGTAGAAGAAAGGCACTTGGAAGAAGAAGAAGAGAGAGGCAGAGTGGGTAGCTTGGCAATAACAGAATGGGAAGGTCATATTCCATTCAGAAGTAAAGCACTGTCAAAGTAAACTTAAAAGTCCTAGTCTTTGTTTGTTGGTAAATGACGCTGTTAAAGTTAACAGAAAAGATGAAAAAATAATGTTATCGTAGTTGAAGACTACTGCGTTCTACGCGTTTCTGTGTTGGCCTTTCTTTTCATTGTGTGAAAGACCTTTTTGAAATGCAATAATAACATTCTGAGACAAATTACGTATTTTTATTAGGATGAAGGGTTTAAAGACAGAATTGCATCTCGTTGTCTAAATTCTTAGATTTTGAAGAAATATAATTCTGGCCATAAGACTTATGTGGGTTTGCCTTTTTGCAGTGAATCTTCATTTTTATACTTGTACAATTTAGCAAGGACCGTTATGAAATTTTTTCAAGAATACCATCCTCTTTTGGTGAATCTTTATCCTTTCTAATTAATTTTGATTCTGATTAAGATTTCAACCCAATCCTAACTATGATTTCACTTAGCCAAATATCATTAGTGGGACACCTTTATTCTAACATTTAAAATATATGTAAGTATTTTTCCTTCAGTAAATTTAGATATATGTATTTGATACAATTCTTCTTTCTCTATATATAGATATATATTATAGAAATATTACTCAAGATATTTAAAACACTATATGCCATTATTTTGTTTGTTTACCAATATTTTTAAAACTAAATTGATTATTAAATCAGTGAAAGTACTAATCTACAGTTCATTAGTTTAATTATAGTTGAACTGTGGTCGAATCAATGATAATTAAATATGTATTTTTTATTTTATATATAAAAAATTTGAAACATATTATAACTAATTATACATAAAAATAAATTAAATATGATATAATATTTAAATTTTAATTTGTTCATATATTAAAATGTATTTATATAATTTTAATAAAAAAATATATGAATTTTATTTTTATTTTTAATCTACAACATTAAAACTTTATAATTATAAATAAAGCAATCATAGAAACATAATGATAAGCATTATACTTGTCATTAAAAAATAAGAAGCAAAGGATTTAGAAATAATAAATTTAAAAAGGTTATTTATCAAATAAAAAATTTAACCAAATTAAAAATACATATATATATTATACTATCTTACTTATATATATATATATATATATATATATATATATTTGTTTATATTATATTAACAAGAAAATTAGTTGGAAGTGTGGAAAGCATGATGTTGTCTTTCTCTTTGGGGTGAGATACTACTTTTGCTCCTTCATATATGAGAAAGGAAGAAAAACTAATCCAACTATTGGTTTTCAGTCCGGTTTCAACAAAGAATTGTCCAATTCAACTCGGTCATTGATCAAATTTGACTGGTTCAATAACCCACCAATTTTGGGGTAATTCCAGATTAGATAGGACGCTAATTCCCAGTTCAACTAGCTAATTCAATTCTTTTATATTAGTACTTCCTAACAAAAATATAGAACTCCAAATTTTAATTTTTTAATAATAATCAATTTTATTATATCTTCAATCAATCATGACATTGAACACGAAAATATATTAATGTTTTTAAAACTGAATCAGTCATTAAACCGGTGAATATATTGATTCAAGTTTATTGGTTTAACCGTGATCGAGTCGTGATCGAATTGGTAATTATATATATATATATATATATATATATTAAAAATTTAGTATAATAACTTATAATAAAAAAATATTAATAAAATTTAAAAAATTTTATTACTAATTATATATAAAAGTAAATTAAATATAACATAATATTTAAATTTAGTTAATTTTTTAATTTTAAAATTTAAGCCTAAAATAGCATATATATTAATAAATATAAGTATCAAATATCAATGTGTTAAAACAAGTATTGAAATTAAAATATTATACAAATTAATTATTCAACATATTAATTTTTTACTACTAATCTTTAAAAAAAGTTGTATAATAAAATTTAATTCTTGAAGGTTTGAATATAATATTAAAAAATGATAGTTAATACAACAATAACAAAAACAAAATCTTTTCTCACTATGTAGAGTAAAAAATGATAGTTAATAAATGTTTAAATTAAATATCATAAATTTTAAAAGAAATATCATAATTATATTTATATAATATTATGTATAATTTTATTAATTGAAATAAAGTGCCACAATAGTTAAAATGTTAAATTGTCTCCTTTAGGTCACGGTTCAACACTTCACATGGCCATATATTCCAAAGGTATTCTGCAGGTCAACTGGCAAAGGCATCTTTTGGAAGCACAAGTATAAGAGTTTGAATCCTGGAACTAGCAACAACATGTGGCTTTTCGAAGCAACCCATTAGTAACATATTTATATAAAAAAGTTGAAAGTACATTGTAGTCCAATTGGTGAAAAGTGTTTTGGAAACACCGGGGATGCAAGTTTGAGTCCAGGTAACTGCAAAGACTAGAAAATCTCTGAAGAGGATCAGTTCAAGTCGATTTGTTTGCACCGGTTTTAGATCAAAATCGACTGGTCAAATTTAGTTATTGACCAAAGTTGACCAATTCTAAAAAATAATGGTATGAAGCATGAACATGATAACCTTGAAATATTCTAAAAGTTGAAAGTGCATTGTAGTCCAATTGTTGAAAAGTGTATTGGAAACACCAGGGATGCAGGTTCAAGAGTCAAGTAGCTGCAAAGACTAAAAAATCTCTGAAGAGGACCGATTACTAAAAATCTCTGAAGAGGACCGGTTTAAGTCGATTTGTTTGCACTGATTTTAGATCAAAATTGACAGGCCAAATTTAGTTATTGACCAAAGTTGGCCAATTCTAAAAAATAGTGGCATGAAGCATGAACATGATAACCTTGGAATATAGTTATATACTTGGTATCCCGTACAAAACGCTAAACGACAAGAAGTTCAATGAGAAGACATTTGGAAAAGTGTATAAACTATGGTAATTAAATTGCCCGTGTGATGGCTAGGAAATATAATTAATTATACTTGTAGACTCGTAACATGTTTGGCAATGCGTTAGGAGATGAGAAAACGTAATTTACTTCAAAGCAATATATTATAACTTTTGGATAATACAGCTTGTAAACGTGATTTTTCACTTCTCTAACGCACAACCAAATAAAGCATCACTAAGTCATAACTTCCAACAAAGAAAAACAACACTCATTCTTTTATGAATTTCAAAAATAACCTTTTAACTTCAAATCAATCGACTACATCTTATAAAGTTATACTATTCTTGTTATTCAATTTTTTAAGCTTTGATGTCAAGAATTTAAGGGCGATAATAAGTAGAAGCAAAAATTAAAAGAGAGAAAGAAAGCTTAAAACTTCATTACAAAAGATTATGTAAGAATAGATTTGATTAACTTAGTCCAACCCAATTTTTTAGAATCTTATTTTTTATGAACTAAATATGAACAGTAAGTTAAGAATCTATATATTACCTGTCCATCTCAGCCCTTTAAAGTTTGTGAGTGGTACTAAACTAACCTATCCAAGAGAAATTAAAAAAATATGCACAAATGAATAAAATGCAATGTATGCTAAACATAAATATTAGAAAACACATTTAAAACACCAACCTGATGGTTCTAGTACAAATTCAAAGACAAATATCATTAATCCATACAACAAAGTCTTAATCCATATCAGTTGTATCAAATCCAAAAGTCTACCGCAACAACAAACCACATTTCACCTCCTTGCTCAAATTGCACGATACTTGAAAATGCTTGTGACACGTGTCTCAAAGCTATCATCTTCCCCTGAAATCAACAATAACAAAACAATTAGATAATCAATGCGGCAATGCCATTAAAATCAATTATTAGTTAAAAGACATTAAAATGGATCATATTACGAACACATCTTTTTGTTTTTTTTGGGCCAATAACAAACAGGAGTAGTTCAACTGCTGTTAGTTTATTTTTCTAAAAACAGTTATCTTGGCGCAATCATAGTAGCCCACTCCAAACACCCCCCCCCCCCTCCAAAAGTATATATAGATTGAGGTGGAATGGGCTCAAAAGACCTTTTATCATTTGGGCTAATGGCATTCCATTATGACTATAACAATAATTATTCACTCCATTTTTTATCAAATAAAAGATAATTTTTTTTAAAATACATATTTTTTTTTTGGGTTACAAAAGAGGCATAAAATTTTAAGAAGGGGTTGGGTGAGGGGAAATGAGCAAAGTAGTAATGAAATATAAGTATATTAGATCTCCTTAAAATTTAAAAATGAGAAAAGTGTCACTTGAGTCAAAATTCTTAAATTCTAAAATATATATACATAATTCAATCTTCTTAGACATGAATCGAATTAGATCATGGTGTTCATATCATAATTTAAAGTATATACGCTACAAGCATTATATTTTAGTAAGATATTAAATTATACAAACATTTTACTGCACAAAACCCACCAGAGGATATGATATCATCTTACTATTGTCATCCTTAAATCAAAGAAATAATCTACTTAAAAATAACTTTTAAAGACTTTAAATCAATTTGGTAAGGATTGAAAAATATCAATTCTTGTAACTAGTTGAGACTTCAAAAAATAGTTACATATTATCAAATCACACAACAAAAATATATTAATGTTCTGCTATTATTAAAGCGTTTGTAGATTTATCTTATAACAAAATCAACTCTTTGGATGTGTTGCTAAACATAACATTTTACCTTAATGCCCCCAACGCAGAACAGTGTACATTTGTCCTTCACGTCTTTGGTATTCAAGATACAATTGAGGGAAGATCCTACAAAGAATATTATTCACATGTTTCCAATATCTTATTCTCCATTTCTTGTCAAAGAAAAGTGGACCAATAATGATTCCAAGACCAAAAATTACCCCTAGTTCAGCACCAGCGATAAAATTAAAATCAACTGAGTGATGATTTTCGAATGTTGGTGGTGGCAACAGCCCTTGATTCTTATCATTTGGGCTTTTGGTCAAAGGAGGTCCATATAACCCATCATTTCCTAGGAAGGAAGATGTTTCAAATGATTGAAGCTGTGTACTCGGTGGGATTTTCCCCACAAGATGATTGTAGGAGAGGTTCAAGAATTCGAGGAATGACAAACTTGCAAGCTGTGTTGGAATCTTTCCAGTCAAATTGTTGCTTGACAAATCTAACGATTCAAGCTGCTTCAAGTTTTGTATGGATGATGGAATTTGGCCAGAGAAAGCATTATGTGACAAATTGAGAACATGAAGCCCTTTCAAGTTCATTAGCTCTCCTGGTATTGGCCCTTCAAAATTGTTGGATGAGAAGTCAATGGAATGGAAGACATTTATGATTTTGACCAACTTCATCTCTAAACCTTTGCTCGTAATTGTCACCGAATCTTGATAAGATTCTCGCACCATACTGTCTCTATCATAGATCATAATTAAAATGTAATCAATAAAATCATTTATTGGTTCTTGGATGTAATAAAAATTTGATACAATTTGATCTTCAACATGCATCATTGCTTCCCAATTTGTGAAGGCGTTCGCTGGGAGTAACCCACTAAAGTTGTTAAAAGCCAAATCAACAATTTGAAGCACTGGCCAAGTACCATTAGTATCAAGACATCTAATGGAACCATGAAATGTGTTTTTCCGTAAAACCATGACACGGAGTGTGGATATTTCCTTCAACAAGCATGGAAAGCAACCAGTAATATGATTATACCCAAGATCTAGTACCTCTAATTCCATACAATTAGCAAGTGACTTGGGAATTAAGCCACCCAATTGATTTTCATGGATATCTAAAGTCTTTATAACACATGATTTTGGAAATGCATCAGGGATGTTGCCATTAAGCATGTTGTTTCCAAGATTCAATACTCGAAGAGTCTCACTCTGCATTAAACAAGCTGGAATTGTCCCTTCAAGCCTATTATTGGAAAGATCAAGCCCTCTCAGACGTGAAACATTGCACAAGAAATAAGGAATGCGTCCATGAAATTTATTTTTGGAAAGAGAGATGAATTCAAGGAAATATAAATGAGTACCAATATTATACGGAATAACAGAGCTGAAGTTATTGCTTGAGTAATCCAAAAACCACAAACTAGGGAATATTGGAATTTGCCCTTGGAGTTTGTTGGAGTGAAGATCAAGAATACCCAAATTGACAGTGAGGTTTGGCACAAATCCTTCAAAACCAGTCAAAGAATTGATAGAAAGATTTAGAATATATAGTACAGGTTTCCAAATCCAATGAGGTATCAATCCTTGAATATGGTTGTTTGAGAGATCAAGCTCAAAAAGAATTCTCGACTGGTTTCTCAAGAACATTGGGAAGTCTCTCAAATTACAGGAAGCCAATTTTAGAGATAACAAGTTTGGAAAAGAAGACAGGTTAACATCTGCAGCATTTGCATCAATTGACAAGTTGTTGTAAGAGAAGTCTAGTGCCTTTAGAGATTGAAGGCTCCGGAGCATATCAAGCTTTATTTCACCATCAAAATGATTGAAGGAAAGCAGAACATGTTCCAGAAATGGGAGTGCAAAGACAGAAAAAGGGATACTCCCATTAAAAAAATTATGAGAGAGGTCAATAGTAATGAGATTCTTCAATGCATCAAATGATGGGATTGGACCAATGAAGTTGTTATGTGACAAATCTAGAGTGCTAAGTTTGGTGAGGTTCAACAGCAAACTGGGAAATGCTCCAGTAAATTGGGAATTAGAAAGATCCAACATGGATAAGTGCATCAGGTTATTTATAGAATTTGGTAATACTCCATGGAATTTAATGCCACTTATTGCTAAGATCTCAAGAGATCCATTCACTGGGAGGTCTGGCAAGGAAACATGAAGATCTTGATTGGATGATAAGTAGATAGAGGACAATGTTGCTTTTTGGAAGATCTTTTGTGGAAATATTCCTCTCAAGTTGCACCCTATAAGAGACAAGACAGTCAAATTCTTAAAATTGGCAAAGCTTTCTGGCACTGTTGATGATAGATTGTTAATATCAAGATAAATTTTTGAGAGATTCTCTAGTCTTATCAACGAATGATCAATAGGTCCTAAGAGATTGCAACCTTGCATGCTTAATTCTTCTAGGCCAGGCATTGCTAACAAAGCATTGCTCCATTCTTGTCCATGAGCTGAGATATTTACCCAATCCAAGTACAATTGTCTAATTTTCGTGAGGTTTTGGGTAAGCTTTTGTAAATTCAAATTCTCTATTTTCGAGAATGAGAAAGATAAATCAAGAGTAACTAACCTTGTCAGCTGAGAAATCTCCATTGGTATTTGGCCCTCAAAGATATTAAATGACAAATTCAGAGAAGTCAAGTTCTTCAAATTTTTAATTGCATGTGGAATTGAAGAATTGAAGTAATTATCACTCAAATCTAAATTTTGTAGATATTGGAGGTTAAAAAGAGCACTTGAATTATCTAATTTCCCATAGATATGTTCCAAACTCAAGTTCAGACCAATAACATATCCCTCCTTATCACAAGTTACACCGCTCCAATCACAGCAAGGAAGGCTTTGATTCCATGATACCAGTTTGTTAGACCTCGTAGAATTGAATTTAAGAGTGTTCTTCAACTGGAGCAACAATGATTGTTGACCTTCGATACAAAAACTAGACACCATAAATACGTGGCTGCAAAGGCACATGTAGCAAAATAGTATGGGGAGAAGAAATAAAAATGGTAGGATTCTCATTGTGGACGACTATGAAGGATATTCGCTTATTCAAACAGAAGAAGGAAGTTTCAAAAGATTCAAATGGTGGTTTCGAGGAGGATGAGTTAGTGGCAGGGTTCTTTATTTTGGAGAAACGTACGTAGTTCCATTGGTGAGAGTGGACGTCCACATAAAACACGGCAGTCAAACTTCACTTTTTTTAAAAATAATAATAATTATTATTATTATGATCATGTGGTGCGAGTGAAAGATTGGTAGATATTAATAATTCAAAAGTCCTAAAACATTAGCATTCATCTTTATGTCATTAATTCTCATTACTCATATAAGTTTAGTACCATACAATTTTCGATTTTTGCTCTTTTAGGTAATTTATTAATGGTTGAAAAAAAGTCTACAATATTCTGCGCAAGAGTAATTTACATGGCCAAAACCCTTGTTTTCTGAAAAGTTCTTTCGTTAGAATTAATACCAAATATATCACGTATTAATCAATTAGTCAGTAAACCGATTATAAGAGAATTGAATGTCACTTTAAAATATAGATGAACTAATTAATTTTGATTCACATCGTAAGAAATAAAAATATAATTATCAAAATATTTAATAATTTGAATTTAATTCTTTTTAAAAAAATTATAACATATAAAATTGTTTAATATAAAATTTTGAAAGATATTCAGCCCCCAATCCACCTAAGCAAGGCATGCGCTGTCATTAACCTATAGTCATCTGAGCAAAAACAGTCTGTTCTATTCTCTTTTCTTCCAGAATAGCAGACCAAGAGACTTTGTATATGCATCCTATCAAAGGCTCAAAGCTATTTGAATCCTTCCTGACAATTTCCATATGTATGATAGTATTCTCTTCCTGGACAGAAACGTCACTTACCTTTTCCAATCAAGAGTCAACGGCTCTGTTCTTAACAAATTAATAAAAAAAAAGGTTTTTCTTCAACCAAATCAACCCACGTTCTGCTCTCTCTCTCTCTCTCTCTCTCTCTGTTTTTAACAAAGTTGATCTCTTCCCTTCTACCTTCTCCCCTCCTGTTTTCTTCGACTCATTTTCTGTAATCCTTGCTACTCACGACAAGCAATATTTTTGCTTCATCATTGAGCCATCCATAGTATTTGTGGGGTTTGCTCTTCTTCATAATATTAGAGATGATCTTTTTTAAAATTTATTTCTTATTAATCATGGTTTGAATTTAAGAATGTTTGGAGAATGGATATTATAGTGGGTTTATATAGACTCAGAGACTATATACCATCAGTCCTTGATCTCAGAAACACATCGAATCTAAATCGTTGTGATTATAGAAATAAATAATAAACCCTAAACATTGTTCCTAATGGTTCCTCCTTGTTGTTACTAATGGGTCCTCCTTCAAGAGCATAAAAACAGGATTTATTCTCTGTATCCCATCTGCCAAAACAACTGTGTGAATTTAGGCTCTACGAAAGTGGAGTTTAAAGAACAAGAAATCAACAATTGGAATAAATTGTTATACATTAAAAGCTATGATAAACTTCTGGTTTAAAAATTAACTTATCTTCTTGGTGAGGTTGATTAATTAACTTTAGTATTGTTTTTCATAATTCATCTAGCGTTGATCATTGTTTAAGCCTGGTTTATTATCTTCTTGCTGTGCGGTCACGAGCACCACCCAGACCTGATTTTTTTTTTATGTAATCCGTCAACAATTATTAGATTAAAATGTATATCGTAGTTTTGTTATAGATCATATTAATATTTTCTTTTTTTTTCACTTCGATAAAAATACCATATTAATATAAATGTAGTATATCATGAAATATATTTTTTAATTTCAAAGAAAAAGTAAAAAGAACACAATGTCGAAACCAAAAAAAAAAAGGCACGCCACCCCTGACCCCACTACACAATCAAATGGCAAACAGTCTAAAACTTTTATCAGCTTAGGAAAAAAAAAACACAGCAAAACCTTGGGACAATTGAAATTCACTGAAAAAAAAGAAATGGATTAACGTAATTTAGTAAAATGTAGTATATCATGAAATATATTTTTTAATTTCAAAGAAAAAGTAAAAAGAACACAATGTCGAAACCAAAAAAAAAAAAAAAGGCACGCCACCCCTGACCCCACTACACAATCAAATGGCAAACTAAATTTTTGAAAAGTCAAGAAATTTTTTTCTCTAGGAGTAGTTTTCTAGTCTAAAAAACATGTTTGATTAATTCTCGTTATTCCTTATCCATATAAGTTTAGTAGCACACAAAAATTTTCAATTTTCACTCTTCTATGCAATTTTCAATTAAATTTTCAAATGTCAAGAAAAATTTTCTTTTCAAAAGTAGTTTACACATCTAAATTGACCATTCTTTTCTGAAAATTATTAAAATACTTTGGGAAGAACTTTAAGAGAATAAAAATGTTTTTCAATTTTTTTTTAATTTATTTAAAGTTGCACTTTGTACTTTAAACTTTTCTTCCAAATTACCAAATAATATATGTTGTGAGTTGTAACTTATATAAGTTTTAAAACTTCTTAATTTATCTCATGTGGGATGTGGAAACACAACATTACACACAAAACTTAGTTTAATTTAGCTTTGAGAATGTACAAAAATTATATCATTATCCTGATCAAACTTTGGGCTTGAACACTACAAAGGTATCAAATGTTTATAATTTTACATTTAAGTGACTATTTTTTGAAAAAAATTAAATGAAAATTTTCATATAATAGTTAATTGATAACAAAGAAAACTAAACAAAAAAAGAAATAAAATTAAATTACACTTTAACCACAAACACAAAATACTATCAAATCAAATGACAAGGGGCACATAATCAATCCTAACTTTTTGGGAAAAATTACATAGAAGGATTTATATGAATACAATGATTCCTATAAAGACCCATGATATGACAAATCTGAACAATCTTTCAATTAATGATTATCTTAGCAACACTTTCCTATAATCGCTCAACACAAGTTGTCTTATTGGGAGACCTCAGAAAAATGACATGAGTCCCAATTTCAAGACAAAATTTAGTACCCATGTTCTCATTGTCATGAAGCTAGCCATGATCAAGCTAAGTTCAAAAATCTTAATCTATCTTAACCCTGATGATGCAAAGGTAGATACTTAGTTGTTTTGTTCATAGCTTTTTTCAAGGAAGTGATCTGTGATTTTTTATAGGTTTAAAAGTTAGGTTCTTATTTGTACATGCATCCCTTATACTTTGGTTACACATGGGAAGGTTACACCCGATTAGTATATGTGACAAATTCTGATTTTTTGTTTTTTGGGATAGTAAAAAGATGTACAAGTATTTTGGTTTTTAGGACATTAGATGTATAGCTACAAGTGTATGTAATAGTTAAAGGTGACTTTTGTATGACTATTGTGTATGTAATAGTTACATGTGAAGCACTATCTAACTTTTTTTACTTTTGGAACACTGGTTGTAATAGTTATTTGTATGTGTAATAATTACTCATGAAGCAATGTTTGACTTTTGTAAGAGTTACAAGTGACATATATATGTAATATTTATTCATTCAACGTGCGTGTTTAATCTCTGCACAACCAATGAACTAAGTGACATAGTATATTAAGTGATCTTTTATATACAGCTTTTATAAATGAAGTGAATCATTAAGCTTTTGTGTATATAATAGTTACAAGTGAAGTTTTTACTAATTAAGTTTGTATATGTAATATTTGTTCCCTCAATGATTCAACCTTCTTGTTTAACCTGTGCACATCAATGTAATGTACTAAGTTACACAGCAAATCATTATTACTTGAGCTTAGTAATGTTACAGGTGACTTTTAGTAAAGTTCCATGAAGTCTTAGGGTAGTTGCCACTATATCTTGTTCATGAAATTTGGCTCTTCTGCTCTAAAATTAAGTTTTAGGAGAGTTATTTTTTAGGTTGAAAATCATTACTACCAAGTTTTAAGAATGTTACTAAAGTTATTAACAAGTCATAAAAACCTTATAGGCTATAATTACTATTGAGTTTTAGCATCATCACTACCAAGTTTTGAAAACGTTATTACTAAATTTGAAGAAATTTACTACCAAGTTTTAGAAATTTTGTAGACTATAGCTATTATTGAGTTTTAAAATTGTTACTCCTAGTTTTTAGAAATGTTACTACTAAATTAAGGAAATTTATTACCATGTTGTAGGAATATTACTATTAGATTTAAGGAAATTTACTACCAAATTTTAAAGACTTTCAAACCATAGTTGCTTTTAAGTTTTAAGTTCATTACTACTATATTTTAAAAACATTACTATTAAGTTAAGAAAATTTACTACCAAATTTTAGAGACCTTGCAAACTATAGTTACTATTAAATTTTTGGACTGTTAACACCAACTTTTAAAAATATTATTACTAGATTTAAAAAATTTTATTATTGAGTTTTAGGGATCTTGTAGACAATAGTTACTATTAAGTTTTAGGACCATTACTAACAAGTTTTTAAAACATTACTATTAGATTTAAGGAAATTTGTTACAAAGTTTTAGAGATCTTGCAAACTATAGTTACTATTAAGTTTTATAACTGTTATTACCAGATTTTAGAAATGTTACTACCATGTGACGTTTTAAAGGTTTTAGAACTATTAGTACAAGTAGTAGAAACATTTTAAGAATTTTAGCAAAAATTGTACTATTATGTTTTTAGGATCATTGTTAACACGTTTTAGGATTATTACTATTAGATTTAAGGAAATTTGCTAATAAGTTTTAGAGACCTTACAAACTATAATTACTATTGAGTTTTAAAAATGTTATTACCAAGTTTTAAGAATGTTACTATTATATGACATTTTAAGGGTTTTAAGACCGTTAGTACAAGTAGTAGAAGCATTTTAGGAATCTTAACAAGAAATTTATTATTATGTTTTTAGGATCGTTACTAACAAGTTTTAGGATTATTATTACTAGATATAAGAAAATTTGCTACTAAGCTTTAAAGATCTTGCAAACTATAGTTACTATTAAGTTTTAAAATGTTATTATCAGGTTTTAGGAACATTACTACTATATGACATTTTAAGGGTTTTAGGACCATTAGTACAAGTAGTAAATATTTACTATTATGTTTTTAAATCATTACTAGTTAGTCTTTGGAAAATTATTGCCAAAAGAAAAGTTATCATTACTAATAGAAAAGTGGGGTAATTGTTACTAATAGGCTTACCAAAGTTCATATGTAAACACTAAATTTGTTACCATACAAGAACTTTTAGTATATATGGAAACTTTAAGGAACTTGCAACAACATTAGAACATAACATTGGGGTCGTATAATATTATTAATAACTGTAACTATGCAATATTTCATCCAATAACCATACAATGTTCACATCTAATGTTTGCATTTAGACTTTGTATTGATAACCATAATCATACACAACCCAATGGATGAAGCAATTACTTAACCACTACATTCTTTTTTTCCTTCCTTCACTTTGTTACAAGCATGGAGGTTCTTACATTATCGTGACATTTGTTAAGTGAATGGTTAACCAAGCCCCATGTAAGTTTGATGTGAAACTCATCTAATTGTTCTTAAAAACTATAAACATTTACACATGAGCCTTAAACATCATAGCATAATAATAGACAATTGAGTGAGCATCTAATATTGTAGTATAGGTTAACATAGTGAGACCTCCCCATTAAGGCTTTAGTTCCCCAGTCCAAAATTGGAAGTATTTTATTAGATAAATATCATAATCATTATTGAGCAAAGAAAGTAAGGTAATAAAATGAGGTTAGAAAACTAAACACCATATGTAAATAATAAGTTTATGCAAGTTTAAAATAATTTACTAACATGTTTGGTAGTTGGGGCCACTTAACATCTTTGATAATGATAACTCGGTATGCTTCAGCATACTCTTTAGGTTTGAGCATCATCAAGAGTGTAGTGAAGTGGTCCCTCAATCATATCACCTACACACATTATCAGACATAATATTACCATTACTATTAACTTTATACACTATATAACATTACATGATATTATCCTTATATAGGCCATATTCTTTTGTCCTTCGTTAGTCTGCTGAATTAATGAGTCAAAGGTGTACAAAATGCATGTCAGGGTCCAAAACAAAGTAAAAATAATTATTAAAAAATAGCACAAGGGCAAACACCTATAAACAATTCTGAATAAGCAATGTTAAGTAAGATTATCAACTAACACAATACAAAAAAATATACATTAAAGGTTATACCAAGTTACAGTCCATAATATTATAACCTACTTTATATGACATCATCCACCTTAAACTGTCTTAGGTTTTAGGAGTTGTTTATACACCAATAATTTCATGGACATATAATTATTGAATTATATCACATAAGGAATTTTGGAAAAGTTACCATGAAATCCTCATCTAATATATGTCATGTGACAATCGAGTTCTCTTGCCTTTAGTCTTCTATTAGCACTCTTGACACCATTTTACCACTTACAAATAACTAAACAAATCAAGCATTAAGTAATGACCAATTAAAGCATTAGAATAACTAAGGAGGCACAAGTTAGACTTACAAATGTGCTAATCTACTTTCTTCTATCGAGGCATTAACATTCAACTCGAGTGAGGTAAAAGTTTAACATATCAATGAAAACCCTCGTAAAGGGGAAAACATATTTATTAATACAAATACATGAAAATCTATATAGCTTAGCAACATAAAATAAAATTACAGTAAGAACTTACTAATCCTTGTTCGCCCTAGTATCTTATACAGTGCAATATTCATATATTTTCTTCTTCTCTTTCTCTCTATGTGTTCAAATGTTCTTCCACATACAATGACCACTTTACGCCCTTACAAGGTCTCACAAACTTGCAAGGGTGTTGTGGTGCCACCATAACATCCTCCAAATTGCTAAGGGCATCAAATGTCTTCCTTTTCTTGAGAATATACCCACTATCACTCCTAGAGGATTCATCTAGTGAGGCAAAGTCTCTAGTAGACGCATTCCCATGCAATCCAAATACTTGTTCCCCTTCCCCTTACTTATCATAGGCCATATTGCCAAGTGTGGTACCTTGATCTTCCCCATTGCTTTACTACTCTACCATAATTATAAGAGATTTTATGAAAGTTATTTCTACATTTTAAAAAATTATAACTTATTTTTAACAAAATTACCCAGGTTCACCTAACAGTTACCATTAATTATAACAAATCAAGACCATGTGGTAGTATAACCGCAATGGCGAACAAACATCATTGTTAATAAAAAGTCTAACTCTGCTATCAAAAATCAATGGAAAGGGAGAAGTTTACAAATATAAAAATGTAAATGATGATGAGCATTTAGAATAGAATTCATGTTTTAAGAAAGAAGGAAGTAAAGAAAAACTTATGATAAATACTTATAATCACAGGTATAACCACAATTCCTAAGACCTCTAATCTTCTTATACTGCTCAAAGAATAATGTACAAGATTGCAATATATTTACTAATTGTTAAACCACTAAACATCCTTGCAGTATGCTATTGATGACTAATTCATTTTTAACATGCACACATAACTTAAGAGAGGAAATTACCTAGTATGAAGCCTCCTTGTGAATAGAGTTGTGAAGCTTCGATTTATAATAAAGGATTGATACGAATAAAATATCAAATATGACACACTCCTACAAAATCTTAGAGCAATGGTTCTCTCATGTAAATGGATTCTTATGTATGGATTCTTCAAAGAACTTAATGTATCAATAACCACCTAATAAATATTTAATCTATAATAGTAATTTTTATATATTTATGGTAATTGCGAAATTAGTCTCTAGCAACATGCAAAATTTTCTATTTAACTTCTTATGATTCACTACTTCTATGTGAAAAATTTAATCGAAACACAAACTCATTTAGTAACAACAAGCATCCATCAAGCTTTGACTTGCCAAACAAATTGGGAGTTTAGGATTTAAACAAAAAATATAGAAAAAGCAAAGAAGCTCTTTTGCAAGCAAGACAAAACTCAGGAACTTGCCATCAAACTGTGCATTTATGATTTCAACTGAGTTTACAACAAGTTTGTAGAGTTCCAATTTTAGGTGTGTGTTAATTAGAAATTGCCACTTAAGAACATGGAAACATGTGATTTCATGTGATAAATTGCAAGTTTAACAATATTGTGAGCAACCCTCTTTGAATAGAATGCATACTTGAAGAGAGCAAAGAAATATCAGAGTAGCAAAATAAAAAATGGAATCAATGCCTTTGACCGGCAATGAAAAGTTTAATGAAGAAAAAAATATGAGTAGTGAAACCAAAAGGAAAGGAGAAGTTGCTTATGGGAGCAAGAGATGTCAAAGCAAAGGAGAGACCATCAATGCGAGAGGAAAAAAAAAGTAGGGCATTTGTCTTTTGATTTACCAAATAAGTTACAGGAACATGTTTGTCTCTTTGACGCAGGAATGTGGTCCTTAGTCCTTGAAAATAATTTAGGTTTTTAAAATCCCTTATCATAATTTTTAAAAAATTTAGTTCTTTTGTGTAATTTTTTCTTTTTTTTAAGTCCCCATATGTATTGATTGTATGGATAACTCTTTAAACTTGTGTTAATAACTGAGTGTAGAATTAATAACTAGTTCAACTCGTGTTACTATCCATTCACTTCTTTTACACATATTTGGGTTTGGAAGGAAATAAAAGGTTTGATTAAATTTTTTTTTTAGAGTTATTAAGAGAAAAAAGATAATAAAAAATTTGCAATCAGCTTTTCAAAATCATTATTCTTTTATAGTTTTAAATTAAAATTTTAAAAGAAAATGTTAATTTTTCAAATAAGTAAAAGAAAAATTATTATTTAATTTTCATTCTCCTTTTTTTTCAAGATATCTCGTCTCTTCTCAACCTCCAAAGATACAATGCAAATAATCTATCAATCATTATCTGGAATTTGCAAGTGTCTGAAAATATCTTTACATGCATTATCAGAGTTGAGGAAAATAAGGTAGAAAACTTCTTGATGTAAGAAACTGTTCCATCGTTGGGCTAGTGTTCAAAATGTGGCTGACCTCGTACTGATATTATTAATAAAATTAGTTTAAGCCAGCATCTCCAAAGGAGCTTTTTCGAATAATTAAAAAACAGAAAAGGCCGAAGAGAAGTAATTTCAAGGTGGGGGGGGGGGGGGGGGGGGGGTTGGAACAAGTAAACAAACATGAAAGAGATCATAGTTTAATCCAGGGTAAATATAGTGTTTTTTTTTTTTTATGATTTTACTATTACATGAACATCATAGAGTAGCCTAGCTTTGTTTACTTGGCGATCAAGTTTTCCCGGCATTTGGATGCAGCAGGATCTGTGCACTATGTGCACAATACGGTGCACAGCATATTTTTTATTTTTTGGATTTAAATATAATTATATTTTGATATTACTTAGATTTGCGATATTTCATGTGTGTATAAAAAAATACACAATGTATAATCATTTTTATCAATGATTCTATCTTGAGTTTTTTCTTCTTTTTTTTTAATAAATTTTATTAAACCAAATAATATACATATAAAATATTACAGATCTTATTAATATTAAGATCTAATTACATTTTTATAAAAAAAAAAATCTATTGTGCATTGTGCGCACACAAACATTGTGTTGTCATTAAATAAGTATGTGTATATATAAGTATGAACCCCAATGGAAGAGAAGTTGTTTTTCTTCCATATCTAAATGCCTTCATGTCATTAAATGATCTTTTTGTTAATAATGATGTTGATGGAAAGATCGTAAGTTTAACTAATGACTAAGTGAAAGGTTGATAAATAGTTTTTTCATCACTATCTGATCATAGAAACGCTTTATAACATATTAAAGATCATTTTAAATTTAAATTATTTAATAAAAACCTATATAATAAATAATATTTATTATAGTCTTTTAACGCAATAGTCACTTTTGGTCCCCAAACAAACCATGAGGCTATATCGGCCTCCAGCTATAGCTATGAAACAACAGAGATAACATATTGGAAGCCCCCTTTCTGAATTTGCAAGAATTTTACATTGTTCCCTTCGTAAAATGACTACATATCCTTTTAGCTAAAACAAGTTTTTACTCAATAATCTATCCCTCTGCATAATTAGTCAATTTTGGCATACAACGTCTTCCACTCCCACTCCAGACAAGGAGGGCATGAGAATCCAGAAGTAAAGAAGGTATTTCAAATAATTTCAAGAAAAGTAAAAAGCAAGTAAGACATGGAAAATGATGAAATCTAAAGTGAATGAATATAAGAAGAAACCAGTGTAACTCATTTGGAAGACTCACAAACCCTTTAAACGTAAGAAAATTCCGTAACATGAACATCACAAGGGATTAATCTCATCTTGATCTCTTCATATGGTAAATTAAATATAGCGTTCTAGTAATGCAGCAGTGGTTTAAATTTACTGAGGGTTGGGAGGACGGCTATTAGCAGCAGAGACCCTGGAACCCCACTCAAGCAACTCTTTGCTGGTATCGTCCTTGTGCACTATCACCTCAATAAAGCATAAGCTATCCTTCTTGGGACCTGTTGCAGTCTCAATTGCTTTAATCAGCTCCTCTTCACAAAATACCTGGAAGATAATAATATAGTATTCATTAGTAGACATATAATTAGCAGTTTCTTATGTTACCAATGGTGAATTTTAAGGACAATATTGAATGTACTATGTTGAGAGATTCACCTTGGCAGTCCAGCATTTGCCTTCACCATTATGGATTGCATCAATCAAAGCAGTGTAGTTCCAGTTCTTAATCACATTGTATGGCCCATCATGGATTTCAACTTCGATTGTGTATCCACCATTGTTTATCAGGAAGATTATGGTCTTCTGCCCACATCGCAGCATTGTAGATACATCTTGTGCAGTCACCTGCAAAGCATTTTGAAACACACAAAGAAACACTTGAATCAGTTCCGAGCATTGTTACAAGTGGTTTCAGTTCCTCGCAGAAGTTCAGAAACGCTTGACAAATTTTGAGTGAACTAAATTACACAGCTTTCTTTTGATTGCAATCATGCTTTCTTCTGAGAAATTAGTAGCATCCAGATTCATGTAAGAGATTACATAAACCTTCACTTATAAGTGGTTTTTAACATAATACCAAGTTTCTATGACATTCTTTCAATAACATTCTTTAAAATTAAACAAACATTTAACAAAATATGATGAGCTAGTGTTCTTGTCCATACCAGAGAACTTTCGTGTTACGGTGTGCACTAGAGATTATAATATAGTATTCATACGCCTTCACTTAAAAAGTTTTTAAGCTGAAATGGTTTTTGACAGTTTACTATGATGGAATAGGTACAAGACCAACCTGAAAGCTTCCATCACCGATGCAAGCAATGACTCGTTTCTCAGGAACAGCTTGTGCATAGCCAAGAGTTGCGCCAACAGACCATCCGATCGATCCATATTGCATTTGGAACTCATATCTGTTGATCATTTTAGTAAGATTCTCATCAACATTCCAACACTAATACGAAAAATTCAAAACAAAGCTCCAAAAACCAAGTCCTCTTTAAAGCTTACCCGCAGCCCTTCGGCAGTTTCAGCTTTTGGCAGTTAAACCACGAGTCCCCTGTGTCAGCAATAACAGCTGTTTCACCAGACACCATCTTTTGAATATGTTGGAATAGAACATTCACCCTCAAAGGTTCTTTAGGATCAACTTTCAAAGGTTGCCCTTCAGGGACAAATATCCTGTGGTAGTTTTCATAGGCAGTATTATTGTGCTTGAGACGCTTTGCAAGTGCCCTTAGGAAATCCTTCATCAGCACACACCCGAATGCAGGCCCATTTCCAATGATAACCCGATCGGGCTGAAGAATGATCGCCTTCTCTTTCTTGAGAAGAAGTGAGTACCCAACAGAGCTGTAATCATTGAAAATGGGTCCAGCAAACAAGTATGCATCAGCAGACTCCACAATCTCAGCACAGAAAGCAGTGCTCACAGCACCCCAGTAAGATCCGATGAAATGTGGGTGGTGTTCTGGAACTAATCCTTTTGCTGATGGCATTACAGCAAGTGGATAACCACACGCATCGGCTAGTTCAACAAAGGCGTCAGTTGCATTGGCCACCCTCAGTTTAGGCCCTCCTACTAGTACTGGTTTTACTGCCTTGTTGAGGAATTCTGCAGCTGTTTCCACCGCCGCCTCCAAGCCCATCCGATTACTCAATCTGTCACACCCCAAAGCAAAAATTAATGGGAAAAAACATCAGCATTAACAATGTGGACAGAGACAGAGACGACAAAATTTGTAGATGATTTTGGTTCTGATATGAATATCTAATACGTGCTGGTTACAGCTCATTTTTTGAAATGTGCGTGCTAGTAAGAACAATAAAGAAGCAAGTAACAATCTAAGAAGCCTATATACTGCAACAGGATCAAATTTGAAGTATTGCATAATGTCTAATACAAATATTTGATATGTGTTGAACAAGGCTATTTTTTGAAGTGTACATGACTGATAAGTAACAACAAAAGAGACAACAATAACGAAGGACAGAGAAATTACTTTGGAGACAAAGAGAATGGAACCGGCTCACGACTGAAAGTGGGGTGAGGAATTGCACACAAGTTACAGCCGACGCTTATATATACAGGTTTGCTGTCTTTCAAAGAAGTTGAGATCGCCGTATCGATCAGCTCATGAGCGTCTTCCAAGTTATTGACTACAGCCTATAACATGAAGTACCAAAATCATTTAGCACAACTTATGAAGATCACAAAACAAACAGAGAATTTCACCAAAATAAACCAAAAGTGGCCGCAAATTACACAGACACAGCAAGAATCCCCTAATTAGTTTCATCTGGGAAATCATCACAAGCGTCAAGCATTCCCAGATTTGAAACTCACTGAAGCATTTACTGAAAATTAAAATATAAGTCACCTATGAAGCTTGGATACTTCAAAATCAGAGCCATATCGCGTCTAATACTTATGACACTCATATCAAATATGATGCGATGTCATGTATTTATATAAAATGCTTCCTAGGAAGTCACTTAGTCACATTAAAAAGAAAGGAGGTTGCGATTTATACCTGGTAGCAAGTAACAGTCTGGAAGCACCTAAGCTCCTGGCTGAAATCGGGTAACCCAATAGTGTGGTGGAGGATCCGATTGGTACCATAGTCATTAGAGTTGGGACCACCGACGATGCAAATGAGCGGCAAGTTCTCACTATAAGCACCGGCAATGGCATTGAGGACACTAAGGCCACCGACGGAGAAAGTAACAACGCAAGCACCGACGCCGCGTGATCGAGCATAGCCGTCGGCGGCGTAGCCGGCGTTGAGCTCGTTGCAGCATCCGATGACGTTAAGCCCCGGCTCGGCGATCAGATGATCGAGAAGTGTGAGGTTGAAGTCGCCGGGAACGGAGAAAACGTCAGTGACGCCAATCTGCACGAGCCGGCGAGCCAGGTGGCGACCCAGAGTGGCCTCACAGGAGGTGATCGGAGAAGCAGAGTTCTGGATGGTCGAAACGGTGCCGTTTGGCAGGCAGCCCACGTCGTTGCACGCAGGCTTACACGTGTCCAGAGCACCTATCTTGGTGTCCATGGTTGTTGAATGGAAGCTGCTTTCTGGGTTATTAGAGACTTTGGAGATGAAGAGTGTGAATGAGAAATGGGAAAAGAAAATGACTTCAAAGATTGAAGAATTTGTTGTATGTGATTGTGATGAATGGGAAGGAGAGAAGAAGATGATTTATAAGGCTTTGTGGGGGTGGTGGAAGAAGTGGAAGTGTAGGAAGTAAGAGCACAATACCAGGTGCGGTTTTCGGTTTTGTTTTTGGAATTGGAATTCAGCTCTTGGCGGTGGTCTATGCTTTTGGTCTGTCTCCTCTTCGGTACGAGTTGTTGAAAAAAATATGACGATTTAATAGGCTTGGATTTTGCTTGCTTTCTAGAAATTTCAAATAAATGGATTTACAGAAGGAAATATTTGTTGAGCAGGTAACTTGACAGAAAATAAAATTGCACTCTTAAAAGTGACCAGAAAATTTAGTTGCATCTGCAATTCATTAGAGGGGAAATTAGATTTTTTTTTCAAGTTTGGTTAAATTATATTTAACATTTTACTTTCTACAAAAATATTATTTGACATTTAATATATATTACAACTTTTTTTAATTTTATTATGAAAATGAAGTTATTTTTCTAACAATATGAGATTAATATTTTATTCTTAATATGATATTAAATGAATCTAGATCTTCTATATTTAACTAGTTGATACACAATGTAAATTGGAAAGAAATTTAAGAAAAAAATTGATGGAAAGATATAAAGTGAATTTCATATACATTTTTACTCTTTTATGTCAATCTTTTTTTTTTCCTAAATGCATAATGTATTGTTAAGAATCATAATTTGACATTAGATACAGTTAAATTAATGTTAATTTTCAATACATGGTTGTATTTTATTTTTAATATAACAATAAAATAAACATACTTAAATAGTTTTATTTTGTGAAGAAATGCATAATTCTTATAAAATTAAATTTATTGATAGAAAATAAGTTAAACACCAAATTTTCTTTATATATATATATATATTTACATTTATATCAAATATCAAGAGAATTAAATGATAATTTTAAAACCAAAAAAATAATCAAGTATAACTTAATTAAATTTTAAGAGAGATAAATATTTAATTATTTTTTGTTTCAAGAGATAAAAATGAGAATTAATCTTTGATATAAAATACACCTTAATTTTTAATTGTATTGAACTGTATATATTACAATGCGCTAACCACGCGCATGCATAATTGCAGTTTGTGTACTTCTAAAGAGTTCCGTGCTGCAGTAGGATTTCTAAAAGAAGCAATAAAAATGAAATTGTGCTTCTGCAATATGGCCTGCAATTTTGAGATACTGCCTGAGTACACTGTTCAAGAGTTTTACTTTCACTAAAATAGAACTTCTAGAAATTTTGATTGGTAGAGCATTTGAGATCATTTGTTACATAAAATGTTATGTATGAAAATAAAAATAAAAAATAATTATCATATTCTTACTTTAAAAATATAATTAAAAATAGTATTAAGTAATTATAATAAAAATATAATAAATATTATACACAATTTTTTTTATTTTTTTTTTGGCTACTGGGTGAGTCTATATTTTCTTTTACAATATGACATAAGGTGGCGCGTCCGACTCATTAATAGTTTTGTGTTGAAGTATTTAACATAGAATTGTATTTTGATTTTATATGGAATAAAAGCAATCATTTGACAATTTGCTGGGAAGACATTTGATCATCCAGAAAGAGGGGACTTGATCAATTTGGCAGGTTGTATATCAAGTTTTTTTTTTTTAGAGTATTTTAGAATAAATCCAACTTATATAAGTTGATCAATCAATGTTGTTACACATAATTTAAGAAAATATTATATTAAACTTTCTAATTTTGTATTATTAATTCTCATCCATTTATAAAAAGAGTTCATAAATAAACTGAATTAAATTCCGGCGCAGAGGAACAAGAACTGCATAGACGTCCAAAAAATCTTTCTTGATTTCCCGCCACGCTCATTGATAAATCGTTAGGAATATTCCACTTTCGTAGTAATTTGTGGGCCCCATATTTGTCCATGCGTGATTGCATCACTGCAACAAAGTTTGAAGTTGCTTGCAAGAATTCACCAAAGATAAAACTTAAAGCATATTCAAGTCGCTAATAAATTACCAACCTTTTTTGACAGGGATGGATGCATGAGTCAACATTCATGCAACTATCATTATCATTTTGATATTTTAAAAGTAAAAGTAAATTATTTTTTAAAAAATTACTTATGTATTTTTTAATTATGAAAACATATAAATTTTTTTATATAATTAAAATATTATTCACAAATTCTTTCCTCTTCACAGGAGAAATTATGTGTAAAAAGAAAGAGAAGAGGTGGGGTTAATGGATTTATTATTGCGGGCCTCATCTCTCTTTTTTTTTTTTAAGATATTTTTTTATAGAAGAAAATCCTTGAATCAAAATATTTTTATAAATAATATTGATTTTTTATTAAAATATAATTTTAAAAATTTATATTTTAAAATTATTTATTTTGCGTTAAAAATATAAATTTGATTCATTTTAAATTTAAAAAATTATATAAACTAATTTGATCAAAATAAATGTGATTATAACTTATATTTTACTGTAAAAAAAGTTAATATAACACATCTCTTAATTTTAATAGAAAAAAGTGTAAATTTTAAAATAAAATAAAATATTACATAATATAAAAATATTTTAAGCAAAATATATAATTTATTTTAAAAATAATTAGCTGATCATATAACGATAACAAAACAAGATAAATATTTATGAGATATTACAGTTATAAAAACACGAGTAAGGAGTCTCTTTTTCATAAGTACTAGAGAAATAAAATTAAATCGTTTTTATAAGTAAAAAAATATTTCATCTTAAAATATGAGAGAGTGAAATTAAAATTTTTATGAAATTAAAAGAAAATTACTTAATCTTAGAATTTTTTTTATATAGTAAATTAGAAAAGTCAACAATTGGGGGGAAAATAGTTGAACGGAATGTCTGCCACAACCTGTTCCAAGGTCCAAGGAATTGCAAGTGGATTGACTCCAAGAAAAATTGCTTTGAGGCATGTGGGACACTGCTGGCCATCCACTTGGCAATTGCTTTTTGGGGGATACAAGGAAAAGTGAGTCAATTTATTAGTCAAAAAGAATTTTGCCCACTTAATACATAAAATTCTATGGTCGCATGGCCTTCGTCGTTAGAATACTTAAACCTCAGGCGTAATCAAAATGGAAACTCATACTGCAAATGAAAGGAGGTTTTGCCACTGGTTTTCATTTGAGAGGAACAAAAAACAAAATCAGAATCCAAATTTGATTTTACATCAATGAGGACTACATATTTTGAAAAATAGAGTTAATTTTTTTCAATAAATTATGCAGAATTTTTATTTTAAAATTAAATTAAAATATATATTTTATAAACAGAAAAGAAAACTGTATAATTTTAATAATATTTAAAGGAGATTTATATAATTTATTATTATTTTTATATTCATGTTTGGTTCAAAGAGGATATGGAAAAAGATGAGAGAATAAAAAGTAAAATATCTATTATATCATTAAAATTATTATTCAATAATGTATTTATTATTTTTTAAATATAAATATAAATATTATTTTTCATTTATTCTGTTTACATTTTTCATTCTTTTTTATTTCATTCATACGCCAATCAATGGTAACTTACATTGTGATTGTACATCTCATGAGATTTTTTCTTTTCTGGTAGACAATTTTATTTATTATGCCATCTTGAAGTATAATTTTGAAATTATTTAAAATGCTAAAAAAATAATGAGTCTCCTAAAACTTTTAGAATATACATTACTTCTCAAATAATACTTAAATAAATTAACTAAAAAATGATTGGACTCGTTTAATATGTCTTTCCATTGCCCTTATTTTTCTCTTCCATTCTGCCCATTATTCCCAGATTCCGGTGTTTGTAGTTAATGGATATATATTATACTGAGCCAGAAAGAGAGGGAAATAGAGTGGAAGATGAGAAGATCTCATGATTGAGAACTTAACTCCTTCATGAAAAGTTACTTCATCATCCCTTAATTTTGTGTTGTTTTTAGAAAATGATAATCATGTTTTTTTAATGATAAATAAAAAACTCAAAAGACATATTATTTTTAGGAGTGTATTGTAATTAAAGGTGAATATTTATCTACAAAAGACTATCCATAAAAATTGAGCCAAAAATATTTCTATAGATATGATATTTTTTAAGTTACAAATATAATTCAAAGTCTTAGAATTTTCAATCTTAAAACTAAAATCGACGCGATGCATGCATATGATAAAGTTATATAGTTATACTAATTGAACTTAATTTTTTATTTGATCTAGATACAGTTGGAATACGTTCTGTTTTATAGCTCAGATAATTTACCAAATAAAATTAAAAATATAGCTTTTTATTTTTTATTTTTTTCTAATATCTTTACTACTTGAAATAACGAAAGCCTGTATCGGGCGGAAGGAGTTTCCCTCCTATATCAGAGTTGCTTGTGAAATTTATATGGAAAAGGGTGTGATTGGTTCATTAGCTCCCGTGATTGGCTTATCTACACTTTTTTATTATTTTCTCCTTTTATTCTAAAAATCTGTTCGCATAATTATTATAATCACAGTTGCTTAAAATTAATTACTGCTGTTTGTCACATTTTTTATGAAAATAATTAAATTTAGGTTCAATTTTTATATATCCCTCTTTTTTCTCATTAAAAATATAGCTACAATTTTTATGAAAATAATTAAATAAAAGGAGAAAATGAGAGAGAATGGGTTGACCCATTTGCTCTCTGGGTTCCATATATCCCTCTTTTTTTTTTCTCATTAAAATTATCTCCCACATTGATCTAAATGTGTAGGTCAAACATGGAAAAAAAAGAGTGTAAGAGTATATGAACCCACATCATGTGTTTATACTTCTCTAACTGTACAAAAAAGAATTTAGAAAAAATTATATTTTCAGTTCTTATAATTTTATTTAATTTTTTAATTTGATCCCCATAATTTAAAAATTTATAATTAGGTAATTACAATTTATAAATTTTTTAAATTAATTCTTATTATTAATATTTTGTTAAATTTTATTAATGTAGCTAACTATATATTACTTTGACACTTTAAATATGTATAATTAAAAATATAGGCAACAAAATAAGATTAACTTATATATATATGAGATAAAATATTGACAAAAATATAATAACAAAAATTAAATTAAAAATTATTTAAATTATAATGATATAAATCATAAATTTTTAAATTATAAAAAATAAATTAAAATCTAATTGAAATTATAAACACCAAAAATATAATTTTTTTTCTTTAAATTTACACAGCCAGAAGTTTTAAAGAACCGAAACTCATGCACTACAACAAACTTATTTTCAAACAAAAAGACAGAAAAGAGAGATAACGTGGGCAGCTAAAACTATGAGCGAGACTTAATTGTAAACATTTGGAAAAATGATCCATAGGTTTTGCAGTGAGGTTTTAGTAAGCAAAGAAGCCGCCGGTTATTGATTCCAATCAAACTGAGCATGTGGGTATGAATGCAACGTGTGCCACAATGCGGAGTGATGGGTGGTTCTAAGAAGTAGCTCCTGCCATGATTGTAGCACCTCATTTCTCGTCCTTCTCAGAGAAGTTAAGGTTTGTTTGATACGTTAAATAAAAGAAGAAATATAAAAGATAAAAAATGATTTATGGATAAAAATATTCTTATATTTTATTTTAATTTAAACTTTAAAAGATAAATATTGTTAAACATTAATGAGTACTAATTATAATAATATAATAAATATTATATAATCTCTCCACTTTATACAAACCAAACGACTGTTAATGTCATATTTAACCTTTGTCATGTTATCATTAATGCTGACTGAGAATTATTGGTCAAATTCAATGAACACAGGAAGGATACACTATGATTTGCGGCATGTTGTGTATAATGTCGATTAAATTATACAAATATTTCATTTATTTTTAAAATATACACAAATTTTTCTTAAAATGAAAGTTATCCTATATTTTAATTTAATTTTAAATTTTAAACAAAGAGTAATTTTGTTTTAGAAGAAATTTGTATGTATTTTAAAAATAAAAAAAATTTATATAATTTTAATTAAACTCATAAAATTTGTGTAATTTATTCTAAAGCAAAAAGTGAGATGAATAGATAATTACTGTTAAATTATAAATTAATGTAAAAATTAAAATAAATCAATAATATATTTTTGGAATTTTGTATTATTGATTTTTGCTTCTATGTTGACTTCTAGTTTGTAAATTAGTAGTAATTATTTACTCTTCTCACTTTTTATCTAAGGTTATTTCTTTTCCTGAAGATTAATATATATAAAAGCAACTTAAACAGAGAACCACTTTAAGGAAGGGGAGAGGAAAAATTGAACTTGTATGCATTAGGACTCCTCCTCTTATTAATTTAGTAGTAATTAAAGTCATTTTAATTTATTTTAAAAATAATTGTTTTTCATTTAATATTACTCGAACGATGTATTTCTAATTTATTCATTAGAGTAATTTAATAATTTAAGTGTCAATTAAAATAATAACATTTTGAATTAATTAATTAGAGTAATAAAAATAATAATTAATGAGACAATAGTTAATTTTATTGTCACATACAAATTATAAACTTTATTTTAATTAATTAAAAAATAGAGAGTCAAAATTAATTTAATTAAATTTTGTAGGTATATGACAAAAATTTAAATAAAACCTCTTGCTACAATTCATTTAAAATTAAATTGACACTTAGGTTGCTTTAATAAATAAATAAAAAGAGGTAAAGGTGTTCAAATTAAAATTACAATAATAAATTACTTATAAAATAATTAAATTAGAGACACTAAAGTCACCATAAAGAAAAAAATTTTACATAGATTTTTCGGTCGATTAACATACATCTAAATAGAAATGCCATTGTATATATTAAATTGTTACTTATATATTTAGTTATTTGACTGAATAAATTTCATTAGTATGATGCAATTATATAAAAAATGATAACCAACATTTTAAAGATTGTATATCTAATATTTTAAATAATTGAAATTATTAATTTAATATAATTTTTACACCTAAAAATCATTTACTCAATTTAATCTTAGAAGAATATATTAAACCCAACCGCTGCTTAGTGCTTACAACTAATCAGAAAAAAATTGTAAATACATTTCTTGTAAAGTTAGATAGTGCAAGAAAGAAACCAACAGCAATTATCAAAGGAGCGGCGACAATGAACTCCATCACTTACAATGCAAAATTTAAATAGTTTTTATTGGCCAATTGCATTGTCTTACGTAGAAAGTAAATTATTTTTCTTTCTCTTGAAAAATATTCAAACTACACAGCTTTCTTCTATATTATGAAAATATATGTAAATCTCTTTTGAAATAAAAAAATAAAATATCTTTAAGAATAATATTATTTTTTATTAAAATATAACTTATTAAAAAATTATATTTTTAAATATTTTTATTGTAATATTATTTAGTTTATCTTTGAAATTATAATTTAATTTATTTTAAATTTAAAAATTAACTATTTTATATTGATCAAATACATAATTAATATTAATTATATTATATAAATAATAAATCTATGCGTATTTTGATTAAAATAAATATAAATATAAATATAATTTGTTTTTTATTACAACAAAAACAATGCAACACATTATTTTATGATAAAAATTAATTTTGGCCCTTTAGCTTTGGATAAAGTTTTAGTTTTTATCTTTTCAATTTGTTTGATTATACTTTGATATCATAACTCTTAAAAATTGCTGCAAAATTTTTGTCCTCTTGACATCGGTAGTTCACTTCCAAAAAAAAAAAAATATTACCAACTTGAGCTAACCTCTGAATTTTTTATACTAAATTACCCCAGCGACAACCCTTTAATCCCATGCATCTAAAAATCATATTCCCTAGCCAAAACAAAACGCATTATCCATCTGTGCACGGATCTGGTTGCCAATTACTGCTACACGATTCTTCTTGCTTCATGGGGTAGGGTAATATGTGCTTCATCAATAACATTTTTTTTATTTATTCATCGTCATGGTGAGGGATCAATTGTTACTTTAACCATTTTTAATATAGGGGATAACAAAGTTTGCTCGAGAGTTAACTAGGTGTTTTATTCTTCCTCTTTGGTAAATTGTGCATCTGCTATGGGATTTTAGATCAAAGTTTGAATCGTAACTCAAATCTACCGCATGGGGCGATTATTTGAATAACAGATCCGCTATAAGAGGTAAATACTCAACCCGCCTTGCGTATGCTTGTATCAGTTGGATCAATCATAAATTTTCTCGTGGAATATTATATTACTACGTGTTCTCTTTTATTGGGGTGATCGATGGAAATTACTAGGCATGGAAAGAAAATATTTAAAAAAAAAATGAAATTTAAAAAATATATAACGTTAAAAAAAAGGCTGGAGCACAGTATGTCAAATAAATCTTCTGCACAGCAAAAGATTCATGTTCTACTCGATATGAGTTTATATTTCTAATATTTAAAAGTTTTTTAGTGAAAAAAATAATACAAAGGGAGTAGAATTGATATAAGTTTATTGGCCTGATGTAACCCACTTTCTCACATAGAACTTACTAAAAATAAGAGAATTTAAACTAAATCAATATAGACAGTAATAGTTTCTATATTAAGGAACTTGGAAGAAAAATCATTGGCTTATATTTTAGTGAATATTAAACTTAATTTTCATTTGTTTTTTTTTTAATAAAATCACATTTATATCTCTAGACTGAGACTTAAACAAACTTGTTCCAACAAAAATTTTAAATGAATTTTTTTCTTAAGTACATGTTTATTTTACATAAAATGTATTCATATAAAATAAAAAATTTCTACGATTTATATTATCTGAGGCATACAATTAATACAATCTGAAATTATTTAATCCCAACAAACATATGCCGGAGTACAATAACTAATATATAAATATAAATAGATAAGTATAACTTTTTTATTAAAAAATAAGTATATAAAAATCATATATATACTATTGGTCTAAAACAAAGTGGGTGTCACTCTCTTGGTCTCAACTTTAAGTTCTTAGAAATTTTTAACAAAATCCTCAAACTTAGATTCACGTATTTTTCCATCTGAGACGAAAATTCAAATTGATAAATTTTATTTGTAGAAATAAGAATCTCAATTGAAAAATTACAATTGAATATATCAAGTTAAAAATATTTATATTAAAATAATTTAAATTTTAAAATTAATTTTAAACCCAATGATAGAAAATTTAAGTTCTATAAAAATTATAATTTAAAATCTAAAATTAAAATTTTTTAATTTGAAATACTCAATTATTATTATTTTTTCAATTTTATCCTTCTCTTCCGTTTTCTTGACGTAAATCCAGATGATATCCCGTGACAAGCCCCACTCAAAAAAAGCCGAAACCTTTCGACTTTTGTTCAACGTCCATGTGCAATGCGTCCTGTGGTACGAGATTCTGTCTTTTCTTTTTCACTTGTTTGTTTTCTCCGTCAACGTTCAAACCCTAAACAAAAGTTACAAGCTCTAAACAATAATAAACGGTAGGGAAAAAAAAGTTTATAACTTTTATTTTTTTAAGTAAATTATATTTCTCATAAATTTTGTTAAAATTATATTTTTTTTATCTTTAAAATATCTATTTTAATCTAAATTTAAAATTTTTAATTAAAATATTTTTCATAAAAAAATGCAAAAAATATTTCTGTTAAACATATATATATATAAATTAATAAAAATATTTTAATAAAAATTTTAAAATTAAATTAAAATATAACATAACTTTTGATTTTAAAAAAGTTTGTGTATTTTTTAAAAATATAAAAAAAGTTTGTAAAAATTTGTATAATTTACTTCTTTTTCTCTTATTGCCACCATTTTTTATTTTTTATTTTTTTTCTTTTCCTCCCGCTTTCTCTTAAATTTTCTTTTTTTTTTTAAATTTTATTTTGTTTTTACATACCCCAAAACTAGAGGTATGCCAACACATAATACAAGATTAATTTTGCATTCATAAGCCCACCATAACCTAGAAGCATATTATTTGTATATGTAAGGTAATGTTTAACATTCCTATATTAGCAAAATCAATTATAATTCAACATTCATCTCAAACCAACTTTGCATAAACATGTTTGTCTATTTGCAAAAATTTTGACAATATCTCTCTTAAAAATAGAAATTTCCAAAAATTCTATAATTAACTGAACACAATAATACTTTTTCAACATGAACAAAGTCTTTAAGTTTGTCTACAACCCTTTTACCATCTTCTTTGCCATCACATAGTAAATTACCAAGTTAGCCAAATACATACAAATCATACAAAAGGTGGCTTGGTCTAAGTCCTGTCATTCCTCTTCATCCATCTGATATGGCTTCTTCTTAATAAATGCCTTATGAACTCTTAGTTGAACTAACAAGTTCGACACCTCATTTGCTAGAGGTTAGAGTTATCTTTACTATCAAATTTAGTGTGAGCATTGATACTGATCATCTTTAAAGTTGAAACTTTTACAAAATTCTTTCCTACATATCTAAATTCTAAGTCAACCCTCTATGATGGATTTCAAACTGTCCTATAAACTTAGCCCCATAGATCTAATAATTGAAGCTCTGATATGTTATTTGAATCTTAGAGTTCAAGTAACCAACATGAACAATTAACCTAAACGCTAACACACACATAACTAATTAAATAGTAAGAAAAGAGAAAAGGTGGAGAAGACACCGTTATTATGATTTGGCCAATTTGGTTTACATCCACACTAAAGACAATTTACTACTATGAACATTTAAGGAAATATTAAAGAACCTCTCAACCTCTTTCTACCAATAACTGAATATTTCTCTCTTTAGTGTGCACTCATTCTAAGGCTCTCTTATATAGAGGGAATATTCAAGCCCTTTTATGGTAAAAACTCTTAACAACTCCCCTGAGTCATAAATTGTAAGAATCGGAAATAAGAAGGAAAAAAAAAATATAATAAAGTAAATTGAATTTTTTTATTTTTATATATTTTCTTTCTTCTCATGTTTGTTTTCTTCCTTCAGACGCTCTCCCTGGGTTATTTTGTTCCTCCTTATCTTCGCTGCTCCCGGCCTCTTTCTCCCTCGTTCAGCTCGCAAGTTGCCTCCCCCAGCTCCCTTTTCTCCGTTAATTCCTCACCTTCCCGGCGTCGATGGAAGCTCTCCGGTAATTTCCCCTGTTGTTCCGTCGTTGGTGCTGCCTGGTTCTTCCCTCCACTTTGCCGGTTTTCATTCCCTTCGAGCTAGCTGGTTTCTCTTCATTGGAGCTGCTGCCTCCTTCGATTCCTCCAAGAAGCTTCCTCCAGCGTGGTGCAGACTTCTTTGACCTTCTTCCATTGCTGACTCGAGCTTGCTGATTTGTGAATGAACCAGTAGCACTTCGAGGTTCCGGTGAGCATTCGTTCTGGGTCATTTATGCTTTTATTTATCTCTGATGCTGAACCCATAAAAAAATCCTCTCCTTCTCTTTCCATTTTTCGGCCTATCCCAGCTCAATGGGTTGCTAATAGGGTTGATATGCTCAGATTAGTTGCTTGGCCGAAATGAAGGAATAGGAAGGGGGAATCTTTGATTAGGCTTCCTAGTGATGTAAATCTTGCGTAAACTTTCAATTTTTACTTCATTAAAATGATCTGAAAAAAACCCAAATGATGAATTAGGATTCAAAGAAAATGATTAAGATAAGGGGCATTTGTATGTATAATTAGAGAAGTTATTTAGATGATTGTGATTAAATGCGGTACCTCGGAGTTTTGACAGAAAGGGAACCTGGCCTTTCAAGGAGAAACAAGGACCGAGTTCAAAGGCACCATCTGTGAGTAAATAATGGATTTCGAAACAGTTTCCGTTTCATTAATCTTGAATTTGTTAGTTTCTGGATTAAGTCATTGCAGGGAGACGAATTGGCATAAGTATATATATAAATATATATATATATATACATATACCTGCCCTGTGGAAGTGAATTGCACCCAAGAGAGGAGCTAGTCAGAGAAGTAACTTTACTCATTTTCAATTTTTGTATTTATTTATTTTCTAGTCCTAATTTATTGCTTATATATATATATATATACATTTCTAAGGTCATGCATTTATATTGATTGATTTAACTACTAAATGTTGGGTTAATTCTCATTTTCTGTAAATTCCAAACTTTTTGTACAAAACAATATATATGTATTCACAAATAAAGAATAGTAATAATAAAGATTGGCTAAGGGTGCATATATAGTTATATATGAATTTAAGAATTATGGGTTGGTGTGTGTGTATTAACTACCATAGGACTAGGTCAGGTGTGGTAAAATGATTTGGGTGGAGAAGGAGCTATCCGTTAGGCGTAGCCACCTGAGTGAAACGGGTAAGGAGCTGCCAACGAGATGTAGCCGCCCCCGGAAAGTGTGAATTAGGACATGTAAGTAAAATGGGTAGAGAAGGAGCTACCCGTTAGGCGCAGCCATCCAAGTAATTGGGGTAAGGAGCTGCCAACGAGGCGTAACCACTACCCTATCAAATTTAGTGATAAATCCCCACTAAGTAACCACATAAAAAGGGCTAAGTCTAAATGGGTATTCGTGTGTACAATAAGTAGGGACTTGCCAAGGTGTAATGTGTGATGGTTAATTTATGCTCCTTTAATTCACTGTTATGATTCTTGTTATAACTTTTGAGATCTATTATCTGTTCATTGAGTTGCCTCACCCTTTCAAATTTTAAATTTTTCAGATAGCGCCTCTGGACCTGAACCGCCTCCCTCATCCTAGGTGCAAAGGCGTGTGGCGGTGAGCCCTCTTTTTTAGAAATAGGGGCTCGAATACCTTTTCTTTTGGTTTTATTATTGGTTGTAATGAATTGAGATTTGTATTGTAAAGTATTTTGAGGGTAGGACTAGTGGTCATGGATTTTGTTTTCCCCTTCCCTATTTTTTTTGGTTCATTGATGTTTTGTTGACTGGTTAGAGAGAGCGGAGCTCTCTGTTGATTGTTTTGCTGAATTCTGGCTGTTTGTAGAAATTTGAGATTTACAGTTTTTATATTTGTTATATTTACAGGGGATACTCTTTTAAATTTCTATAAAAAGCTAGTGTTTAAAAGAAATCCATTTTATATCTAACAAGGTTAGGTTATATCTAATGTACATATATAAGGTGTAGGGCCACCCAAAGATTATTTGTTTATATAGGGAAGTAGATCAATCTATAGCTAAGAATTCCGCATAGGTTCTCTAAGTCGGTCACCCCTTCTCAGGGGGAGTGGGGCGTGACATATATACAATTTAAAACTTGAGTTTCTTTAAAAAGGGGAGGGGGGAAGAAGCTATTAGGTGTTGCAACTAACCAAAGTCTAGTCATAGCTCCATTGTTCTTTACCTCTTCTAGCGCCGTGACCAAGCACTCCTTAGAACCATTGCTAATAGCCTTTATTTTGTTGGTTTTCTTATTTCTTATTCTTTAGGTGGTTTCCTCAAGTTTTGCGCTATAACACAACAAATATTTCAATGAATAGCTCATAAAAGCATTTTGAAAAGGGAAAAAAATATCTAATAACTATCAATTTGCAGAAAACTATATTTACAAAACACTGTAGGTATTATTTTATCCAACATTTTAAAAAGTTTTATAATATTTTCAGAAACAATTGTTTTAATTCTAATTGATAACAATATATTACATTTAAATTTAATTATATTATATTCAATTATTGTAGAATTACTATTTATAAGCATGTTTCAAAAGCGTGAGAGTTTGTTTCTATTAAAATGGAATGAGTAGTAAGGGAAGAGAGAAGAAGCACGATTTAAAGTCTAACTAAAGCTAAGAAATACGATTTAAAATATAACTAAAGCTGAAGACAATTTGGCAAAAAGACAAAAAAAGCAAGGGAAAGATAGGAAAAGAAAAAAAAAAAGGTAGAAAGAAATGAAATGAAATGAAAAAAAAAAGAAAGAAAAAAGAAAAAAGAATTACATATATAAGTTTAATAAATATAGTGAGTTTAAATTTTCAAGAAATATGATAGCATAATATTAAAATTTAATAATATATATATATATATATATATATATATATATAAAAGAAAAATATGTGCCTACCCTCAAATTAACATAAATCCATAACATAGATTCACTTACTATGACTATTATAATTAAACCTCCTTTTTGGGGGGGTATCATCCTTGATTAACCTTGGTTATTTTTAGTTCAATTAATAAGAATTTATCATTTATTATTATGATATTTCACCACAAATAAAATAAATTAAATGATTATTCATTCTCATATATATGCTTCAATGTAGTGTCTTGATGTTTTTAAAATTTAATTTCAAAAAAGTAACTTATTAGTTCATGAAATTTTTATATTTGTTATATTTTTACTTTTTATTATGGATATATAGTTATAACTTGCTATTCTTCAAGAGATTAATTTAGTTGATATTAAGAAATAATAATTTTATTTAACTTGTGTTTGATTGTTTTAAATGTGCTTTAAAAGTAAAATTTTAATTAAATACATTAGGCCAATGATAATTTAATTCAAATAAAGTTAAAAAATGCTTCTACCTAAAGGTAAACTAGACTTTATTAAAGAATAAGAAAATATTAAACTAGAAAATTTTCTGTTCCTTGTGACACAAGCAAACTTAAAAAGTCAGTTTCACCCCAACAAGCCAATAACTGTCGTTTTCAATATTACTGTCGTTTGCAATTGTCATTTGTCATCCGCACTAGGAAGACTACTTCTGTCGTCATTGGCACATTTAATATTTTACATATATAGAAAATGTTATTTAGTATTCTTTTCATAGTATCAGCTTATTGCCTTTCTCATAAGGTAAGAAAAACAAAGCCCCGTGACGTTACAATTTATTATCATTTCTACTACAAATCAACATTGGCCACTCAGAAAGTTCAAATTATTATGAGTTTTGTTCATTGAAATTAACCTACAGTTTTATAGATTAAATATACAATTATAAAGTTAAGGGAAATTTATTATTTAATAATTTAAGATCTATATTATTTTTTGGTAAAAGATTTTCAATAAAAGGTATTGCTGAACTTAATGTAAATGTAAATGTAAACCGGAGTAACAATTTTTTTGGTCTTGCAAATTAAGCATCATCAAGGGCGAATAGATTTACATGTGCAAATTAACATATCTTATAGGAAAATACTTATATGTAGTTTATTTTTTATTAAATTTTTAATTAAAATATGATAAATATATAATTTTTCTACAATAACATAATACATGTATGATTGTTGTAAATAAATATATGATTCTTTAATTTTAAAAAAATATATTTATTATATTATTATTAACAAATAATAATAAATATATAAAAAATTGCACCATAATCTCGTAGTCTTTGCTAGCATAGAGCTGAAGAGGAAATAAAGCAAATCCATGAAGATGATCTAACGCATAAATGGGCCCTCATTCTAGGATCCAAAACTTCCAAGATATGGGCTTTGGGTTACTTCTTCATTTTCTCACACGTTTTTTTTTTGGGGTCTATTTTCTTCATCTGTTATCTTCTCTCCTCGTATGAAATTTTTTAAAAGTAAATTACGCATGTTTTTATTAAATTTTGTCAAAATTACAGTTAAATTTTTTTTTACTAAAATATCCTTTATTAACTTAGATATATATATATATATATATATATATTAAAATGCTTTCTTACATATTTTTTGTGGAAGATATTTTAATCAAAAAATTAAAAATGGATGAAA
Source organism: Erythrophleum fordii (assembly GCA_032878935.1). Lineage (NCBI taxonomy): Eukaryota > Viridiplantae > Streptophyta > Magnoliopsida > Fabales > Fabaceae > Erythrophleum > Erythrophleum fordii. The sequence continues at coordinate 3,763,831 of JAVQMF010000048.1, read as the reverse complement.
GCATGTATTTTAAAAATAAAAAAATTCTATAATTTCATTAAAATTTAAGAGAAATTTACATTATTTTATTTTATTTTTTTGTTGGGAGCTATATTTTCAATCTTAAAAAAAAATTATATGTGAATATATTATTACTCTTTTGTAATGGGAAAGATTATTTACAAGTTACATTTGATAAAATGCGTAATAGTAACTCTACCATCTCTTTTATTTTTCACATAATAAAAGGAAAGAATATTTTTTTTAAGAACATAAAAATATTTCGACTAAATAACTGAATTGTTATAAAAATTTATATGTACGTTTGTAATTAATACTACTTTATAAAATGATTAAAAATACTTTATAAAAAATCATATAAGTTGTACTATTGGATATACAATATATGCACTACTACATCTGCAACACATATGATCAATTAAAGCTAATTTTTGCTGGCAAGTCTTTTATATATAACTGAGTAACGTGCGGTGAAAAGAATTATTTTTTATGGTCCATAAATCACTCTTTGGTTAAGGACAGGCCATAGCCCATGGCTGGGCTACGTCGCACAAATGTTGGTTCCAGAACTTATCTGGCCCATGTTCAGGCCCAATATGTTTTGGAAAAAAACCACAAAAAGAAATGGTAACTTTAGTTGTTGAACTTCATATTCAATTTCAATCCTCTAAAGTAATTCATTATGTATTTAGGATAAAAAAAATGATATAAAAGAGGAAAAGCATGTATAAAACTTATTTTTTCTCTTTCCACATATTTTTTATTTTTTTATCTCTCTCTCTCTAGATACATATCGTGCATTTATTTAATACAAAAATTCTAGAACCCTCTAAACTCTAATTCTTACAGTGACAGCTTCTCTTCTACTCTTCCTTTTCGGTTCTTTTTTTAAATGGAAGTTATCCCTCTTTCATGTAATAGTTTTGGTTTTAATAGATAATTTTGAATATTAACAATTCATTCTTGTGATATATAATAATGTTTTTGATTGTCTAAATGGAAAAAAAAAATTCTAAAAGACTAAATTATCTAAGGGAGTTAGTAAGTTAAGAAATGTGTTATTTTTCTTTGAAAACTTTTAATTTTTTATTCTCATTTTTTAAACAGTATTATTGGTAAAGATTATTGTTTAGGTTTTATTATTACAAATGTGTTATCTATTGGTTGCAACTAAAAGACAAGTGTATAACTTTTATAGTTGGTCATATTTTTATTAAAAAATTTAATAGTTAAAATAGTCCAAATAAAAGTGAGAAATCTGAAATAATTTAAAAGGGAGTAATGCTTCTCTTAATTATCATAATAAAATTAAAGTGAAATAATAAATTAATTCCCTAATTTGTATCCCACTAATCTTCAAACTTTTGTAAGTGTATAGGTTAATTTTTGAAAATATTTAACTTGTTACGAAATAATCATTTCACTAAATGTCTCGTGAATATTAACTAAATTTTGTTGCCACAAACTAATCTAACAATTATATTAAAATATACACGACTTATTAAAATTTTAGTGACCTAAACCCCGTTTTACAAAATGTGTAGGAGACTCAAAATTTCTTATTTTATGTCTAAACAAATTTAGGACATATATAACATCCCTTTGATTCTGTATGAAGTTATGAGTTGTTTAAAATAATCCATTTCCTTTGCATAGCAATCATAAACACTTGATAAAAACACTCATTTGCAATAAATTGAATATTTTTATAAATTAACTTATACTGTAATAAAATTCAGAGACTAAAAATAAAAAAAAATTATTTAAAGACTCTAATTTCATAAATAGATATTAAATGATTAAAATTATTATTGATATTTCTCAAAATTACTCCTTATTCTTTTTATAATATTAAAGTTCTTTTAACAGAATTTTTACTAAAAATTAAGTAAGAAAAAACTAAATTGTATGTGAACCCTGAATTTTATAAACGGCAATGAATAAGTTTTTTTGGGCAATTTAACAACCCCCTAATCGGCATGTTCGCAACAAGCTGAACTTAGCGTAATGATTAAACAACGCCCAAAACGACGACAATCAAGCTACCATCTTGTCCCCTGTGGCCTGGGAGAAGCCTTGAACCACAAAGCCACACGGTCTCCGGTGGCCAAAATCTCTGTCTTTCTCTCTCTCTCCACCATCACTTTCTACTTCCCAATCACAAGCAACACCTTCTCACAAAATCCACGGTAGCTTCAATCACCAACACTCTCTTCAACAAGCTCATTTTGTTTCCCTTTTCCTTCTCGTAATCTCAATTATCTATAGAAATTTACTTTCACTACTTTCATAGCTCACACAATCTCAGAGAGCTCAAAGAGAAATCAAATCTGTGAGAGAGAGAGATAAGCTTCGCTTAGCAATGGCGCTCTCAGCCTCCGACGTTCCAGCCATGTACTCGTTGCTTACCAATTCTATGAGCAGCGATTACTCAATCCGCAAACCTGCCGAAGACACGCTCTCTCAATTGGAGAGTAGGCCTGGTTTCTGTTCTTGTTTCATGGTACCCTTCTTCGATTCCTTTCTTGTTAGGGTTTTTTTTTTTTGTGTGGTTTTTGTTTGATTCTGGTGCAGTCATGGTTTTGCTTGAGTGTGTGTTTTGAAGTGTTTGGATTCTGAGTTAGTTCTGAGCATTTTGTGAACGGAACTTTAGGAAGTCATTACTGCAAAGGATTTAACATCTCAAGTTGATGTGCGGTTGATGGCGTCGGTGTATTTTAAAAATAGCATTAATCGCTACTGGAGGCACCGGCGTGATTCCTCGTGAGCTTTTTGTTGCTTAATAGTTTTTTCTTTCAGTTTATTCTAGGTTTTCTTGCTCCATGAGCGGAACGGAAGAGAGGAAAGAAAAGTGAAATGCATGTTTTGGTTGTTAAGCTGTGGATAGTAATGTGGCATTTTCTGTTCAGGGGAATCACCAATGAGGAGAAAATACATCTCAGGCAAAAGTTGTTGCTGCACTTAAGAGAAGAGAATGATCAGGTGCTTTACTAAACATTCTGTTGCTCTTCTTTTTTAATATTCCTTTTCCCTTTGGTTGGTGAGACTCTAAATATGCGTATATGTTTGGGAAGCGAATTTTTTGTTTTTGTTTTTTTTTTTTTTTTGGGGGGTGGGGGGTGTTGTCTTAGAGGGAAGAATTATATCTCTCACACTCGTGGGAGTGATTTCACATGTGATGAACCCTGCTTGTGAATTTTTTAGTGTTTCCCTGTCACTAACTAAATGGTAAGTTCATTAGTTGTTACAATCCTAGGACTGGTCTCATTAAATGATAAATTAATTCATATCCTCCTCTATCTAATAAAAACTGTTTTGTTCAATTTTTAGGCTTTTTTAGGCGCTTCTATCATGAATAACCTTACCAATGTGTGATTTCAGATGCATTGTACTATGTCATAGTTGATGTCAAAATAAAGGTTAATGGCAGCCTTCCTGAATCCCGTTTGTAGCCTTTTGTATTTGATAGAAAAGAATTTCCTTGATATGATCAGTGATTTATGCGCATTAAGCTTCAGATATTTATTTGCTCTACTTCTTTCATTTTCTGAATGCAGATAGCTCAAATGTTGGCTGTGCTCATCTCCAAAATTGCTCGCATTGACTATCCCAAAGAATGGTACATTTCATATTTGTTAGTTCTTTGGTGTCCAAGATTGTTAACAGAGTCTACAATTCTGCCATTGCAATTCTATTTTTTGTTTTTTAAACAATAATTGAACAATTTGAAAGAAATAAATGATTGCGACAAATCTGATCTTGTGTAGGTCCAAGATTGTAGCTATTGCTGCTAACTTCTATTAATCATTTAGAATAAAATTTCATTTCATAAGGTTCATTTTGAGAAGGGAAAAATAGGAATTGCTGAGTGAATATTCATCTCTTCTCTTAGTGGCATATGGCTGTTCTAATTTGGAGCCTCTAGGCATTTATGAACATAAAAATGGATTTCTGAATTGTCACAAAAATGGGCTAGAAGGAATGGAATCCTCAATCTCCATTCTCCAAGGCAAAACAGAAACTAATATGAAAATAGTGGTGGGTTCTCTTATTGGTACGCATCAATGTAGATGAGGGTTTCTCAAGGTTATCCTCAATTGAGAAAATGGATTAGAAGGATTTGAAGTTTAATAAGAGGTAGAAATTAAAAATTGACAACAGTGGAATTATGCCAGTAGCCCACTCAAAGATTGACTTGTGCTGAAAATTTCTTAGACTACTCTGTAATCTGGATGAGCCTAAGCCCTAAGGATAATGACAACAACAATGATGTTGCCTTAATACTTAAGTAATGGATTCTAATGCCTCTGTTGAATACTCCTTAAGCCAGTTGCTGTCCTTCTGGGTTTAAGCTTGATATAGATGGAGCCTAAAATTGCCTAAAATTCATGAAAATTGATAGAGCTGAGTGTTATGTTGAGTTGTATACCCAACAATGGATGAGCTCTGCTGGACATGCAGTGACCAAGGTAATTCACTGTGAGACAAATTGAACATCAGATATATAGAATTATGGGATTTTTCCTTTCCATTTTTAGAATCTGTTGGCTTGTGCATGCAACATGGTTGGATGTGTAAAAAAGATGGAATGAGTTTGATATTGAATTTAGTTTCTTGTTATGTCATGTGATGTGACTTTGAAAGCATGATATGCATGAAAAGATGTTAGGAAATACTTATCGGAGAAGAGTCTTGTGAGTATTGAATCCAGATATGAAGTTCAGTTTGCTGTTTTCTCCATGTAGACAGGTGTGAATTTTTTTTTAACTGATTCTTTGGAGTTTATGTCTATGTCATGATGTATTATAGCTCCTGTCTTCTCTCTCTCCCCCCCTCCCCTTGTTTAATTCACTGTTTAACTCCTAATTGGACCCCTTTTATGTAATAGGTTTGCTCTCCTAAGCAAGTCAGTTACCCTAAAAAAATAAGGAAAGAGAAAAGAGAAAAAAACCATGTTTTATGTTTTTGTTTATCATGGCCAATTGTGCAAAGAGACCACATTCCTTATTTTGATTTTCTTTTAGATGAGGTTTATCAATATGAAAGTGAATATTTGCTCCATGAATGTTATGGAGGTTCTGACTGGTTGGATTCTATGCAATCTTATTGTCTCTGATTTGAATGCTTTACTTGTGAAGCAAGCCATATATATTGATATGCTGATTTAATGACTTATCAGGCCAGACATCTTTTCTGTTTTAGCACATCAGCTTCAATCAGCAGATTTTCTTGCATCCCACCGAATCTTTATGATTCTATTTAGGACCTTAAAGGAATTGTCCACAAAGCGCCTAACTTCAGACCAAAGAAACTTTGCAGAGGTACAGTTCATTGTTTACATTTTGATTGTATATTGGTACAGAGGCACACGATAGTTGAGAAAAGAACTGTATATTCACATTCAGAATTGAAAAACAGTACTCTCACCCGTCTTGCTTCTATTTATATGTTATAGAAGTAGACGCTGGACGTATGGCCAGAATTAACAAACTAACGGCCAGAGTTAACAACTAACGGAAATGAATAACCGAGTAACGGTAATACTAGTACTAACTAATTATCTTTTAACAGTAACACTGGCTAGTTATCCTTTCCTGTATAACAACTTCTCCCCCCTTTAACAAGCAAATCCTTGACCTCAAGGATTAGTAGCAGCTGTAGGAAAATGAGGAAATTGTTGTGGAATGGCTGGTAGAGACTCCCAGGTGGCATCTTCTGGTGAAGCATGTTGCCACTGAATTAGAACTTGGGTTAAAGGCAAATTGCCTTTCTTAATAACTTTCCGGGCTAAAATTTTCTCCAGTTCTAAGGAGAAGTAACCATCCTTATTGAGTTCAGTGAGATCAGCATGGGCTGGAACCTTTCCAACATGTTTCTTCAAAAGGGAAACATAGAAGACACGGTGGATTTTTGTTTCTGGTGGAAATTCTAACTCATAGGTCACTGAACCCACTTTTTTTAGGATTTTAAAAGGGCCATAGTACCTTGCTGCTAGCTTATGCAAGGCAGAGTTGTTGAGTGTGTTTCTGCAGAAGAGCTGCAATTTAAGATACACCAAATCTCCAACTTGAAAGGCTCTTTCAAACCTGTGGCGATTGGCTAGATGTATCATCCTATTTTGAGCTCTTTGAAGATGGTGTCTAAGCAACTGTAAGGTGGTCTCACGATCTCTCAAGCTTCTATCTACCATATCATTAACAGAATCTCTTGCTAAGTAAGGGAGGTGCACTGGTGGAGGAATCCCATATACAGCCCCAAATGGAGTCATGTTGATAGCTGAGTGATAGGAAGTGTTGTACCAATATTCAGCTAGAGGTAACCACCTCACCCACTTCTTTGGATGATCACTGGTCATGCATCACAGATAACATTCCAAACAGCGATTCAAAACCTTGGTTTGACCGTCGGTTTGAGGATGGTAGGCAGAAGAATATAACAATTTTACTTTGTTTATGCGAAAGAGGGATCTCCAAAAATTCCCACAGAATATAGGATCTCTATCGGTAACTATGGAATGAGGGAACCCATGCAATTTTACCACATTATCAAAGAAAATATGTGCGACGTCCAGAGCTGTAAATGGATGTTGCAAGGCCATGAAATGGGCTGCCTTTGAGAGCCTATCCACCATTACTAATATCACTAATTTACCATGTAACTTAGGCAATCCAATGATAAAGTCCATGTTGATATCAGTCCAAATCGTGTGTGGTATAGGTAATGGTTGAAGAAGCCCGGGAGTTGCCACATGTTCTAGTTTAAATCGTTGACAAGTTGCACATTCTCTCACATAAGTTCGAACATCCCTTTTCATACCCTTCCAATAAAAAATGGTAGAGGCGTTTATAAGTTGCAACCATTCCTGAATGGCCTCACATAGGATCATTATGGAAGTGATGAAGCAATTCTGATCTAAGAGCTGGATCAACACCCACAACTAGTCTTCCATTCCTTCTTAGAATTCCATTGTGCCAAGAATACTTAGGATGGACATGCGGGTCCATCTGCAGCTTGGAGATAAGCTGCTGTAAATTGGGATTCTATTGGCAAGAGGCAATAACCCTTTGATTAAGGCTGGAAGAAATTGAAATGATAGCCAAGTAGGTTGCTTCTAAATAAGAATGAGGAAAAGGATATTTGGATAGCGCATCTGCCACGGGAGTTTTGTTCCTTTAGCGATACACTATCTCATATTCCATGCCATACAATTTACTGGTCCATTTATATTGCTTAGGAGAAACATTCCTTTGCTCTAACAAATGCTTGAGTGGTAAATGGTCAGTCAAAATTTGAAATTTCTTGCCAACTAGATACTGTAGCCAATGTTTAACTGCAAAGACCAAGGTTGTGAGCTCCTTCTCATATGCAGAGGTGTAACGTTTATGTGGAGGGAAAGCTTTGCTAACAAATGCGATGGGGTGCCTCTATTGTGTGAGGACAGCATCGATTCCATGATTAGATGCATCAGTCTCCACAATGAAAGGAGGGAAAAAATTTGGTAGAGCAAGAACAGGAGCTGAAGACATGGCTATTTTAAGATCATAAAAGCTGTTTCTGTAGCCTTGGTCCAGAAGAATGCCCCTTTCTTGAGTAAATCAGTTAAGGGTTTACTAATTGCACCATAATTTTTAATAAAATGCCAGTAATAACCTGTAAGACCAAGGAATCCCCTTAAGGATTTAATGGTAGTAGGAATGGGCCATGCAATCATGGCTAAAATTTTTTGTGGATCTATTGTTACTCCTGTTGCAGAGATGATATGGCCAAGGTATTCAACATGAGTAGCTCTAAAGGTGCATTTAGATTTCTTGGCATACAGGATGTGGTGTCTTAGGACTTTCAAGGTTTGTCTTAGGTGTTCCAAATACTCCTCCCAAGATTGGCTATAAACTAAAATATCATCAAAGAATACCAAAACAAATTTTTAGAGTAAGGGTCGAAAAACCTTGTTCATCAATTCTTGGAATGTGGCTGGTGTGTTGGTGAGCCCAGAAGACATTACCAAGAATTCATACAATCCTTCGTGGGTACGGAAAGCAGTCTTATGAGTATCATTAGGGTGCATCTTTATTTGATGATATCCAGCTCTAAGGTCCAGCATAGAAAAATAGCAAGCCCCATGTAATTCATCAATTAATTCTTCAATTAGTGGAATTGGAAACTGGTTTTTGATGGTTTGAGAATTTAACCGTTAGTAGTCTATACAAAATCGCCATGTATTATCTTTTTTCTTCACCAATACTACAAGGGATGCAAATGAGCTTTGGCTAGGCTTGATGATTCCACTTTCCAGCATTTCTTGGACTAATGCTTCTAAAACATAAGGTTTTTGAGAAAATGGCTTGTCATCTTTTAGGGCAATGATATGGTCGAACTCCCTAGAAGGTGGCAACCTTGTGGGAGTCTGAAAAACATCTTCAAACTGTAGAAGAAGGGAAGCCAAGGTACTTCTCTGGAACTCTGGTAATTCAGGGTTTTGAGATCCCAGCTCAAGAGAGCTTTTACTACTGCATGATTGTAGAACAAAAACTTGTTGTGAGTGTAGCAACATTTGGTTTTTGATTTTATCATTTTCCCTTATTGAAATTGGAGCATCAATGCCATACAATTCAAACGATTGCCCATTTACCCAGAAACACAGGAGGTGTTGCTTGAAATCCCAAAGGACTCGGCCCAAGGTTGACGACTACTGCATTCCCAAGATCATATTATACCCTCTCAAGGTTATGACTAGGAAATCATCTTGGAACAACTTGTCATTCATAGTCCAAGGCAACTGTAAGCATCTGACATGGACTGCTAAGCGATCCCCAATAGCAATTGATACCTGTGTATTTTTAGTAGGATCAGTTTTTAATTTTAGTTTCCTCACCACATCAACATCTACGAAATTATGGCTGCTCCCTGTATCTAGCAAAATCAACACCGGCTGTTTCTTGATATGACCATGGACTCGCATTATAGAAGGATCATTGGAACCCAACGAAGACCCACTAACTGCATTCAAGGAAATTTTAGGATGAAGCTCCATCTCCTTTGCTATCTCCATATAATCTTGTTTATCATCTCCATTCACCATAAGCATGAATAATTGGGAGTTCTTGCACTTATGATCAAGAGAAAATTTGTCTGGACACTAATAGCATAGCCCCTTCTTCCGTCTTTCAAACATTTTCCTTTTTGACAAATGTTGAATGGCCTTTTCGATGGCAGTAGGTCGAGGCTTAAAAGAGATTGATGACATTGACATTTCTTTTTCTGAAGGAGGAACCTTAGTAATAGTAGGTAAATTTGACCCCTTATACGAAGAAGTAGTAGATGCGCCAGAGGACTTTGCTGAGAAGGAGGGGGAGTAAAGATAACTTTGTGGTGTTGAATCGCTTGAACTGAGGCTTCTTGCAACCGAGCAAGATACATGGTGTTGGCAAGGGACGCTAGTTTGAACATGTGCATTGGAGCCTTAATCTTGGGCTTGAGACCTCTAAGAAAACAATTGATGGCATATTCTTTGGCTAATTCCACTTCCCGCGAAAAGATCTTCAAACTTTTTTTGATATTGACTAACCATGTTTTCTTGCTTCAAGTTCTTGAGCTTTGCCATAGGATCTGATTGGAAAGCATCATCGAACCTCTCCCTTGCTGCTTCCAAATATTCTAGCCATCCTACTTCCGTTAACTGCTTCCTTCGCATGTAGTTTTGATGCCATTGTAGTGCTCTCCCTTCCAAATATAAGCTAATTAGACGAACTCTATGATCTAAGGGAGTTTCATCAACGTTGAAAAATTGCTTGCAACAGAACAGCCAGGACTTGAAATCGATGACGTCGAATTTTGGAAATTCTATTCGAGTAAACTTCGTAGGGAATTGGTATGACCTGTTCTGGGACTTGTTGTAAGATCCCAACTGCCAGTAGAAGCTGTGCGACCGGCCTCCATTCGTATGGACTTCAACGTTGGCGCCGTTCACTTCATCCCGAAGACGTCGATTGCAAGGATGCCAATTTAGCCGCCATTTCCATTATCATCTTCTCTGTTTGTAATTGCGAAGAATGGAGGTCACTTAAGTCGTTGCGGGCTTGAGCAACTTCTTGTTCAAGTTCACGAATGCGCTCTGAAGAACAAGTCTCCATGGTAGGAGACAAGAGGCTCTGATACCAATTTGGTACAGAGGCACACGATAGTTGAGAAAAGAACTGTATATTCACATTTAGAATCAAAAAACAGTACTCTCACCCATCTTGCTTCTATTTATATGTTATAGAAGCAGACGCTGGACGTCTGGCTAGAATTAACAAACTAACGGCCAGAGTTAACAAGTAACGGAAATGAATAATTGAGTAACGGTAATACTAGTACTAACTAATTATCTTTTAACAGTAATACTAGCTAGTTATCCTTTCACGTATAACATATATCGTTGGAATCTTGTAATTATGGGCTCATTTGTTTTCTGATTGTCTCTTGTTTATCATAGGGGATTTTGGCATCACAGTCAACTTATTTCTTTCCTTTTTTATTTCCATGTATCATGCTATCTTTATAATATATTTATTTCCTTGTTTTCCTCCTAAATTTCTAAGATTGGTTGGTCAATTCCTAAAGTTAATTATCTCCTTTACATGTATGGCTCCTATTCCAAAATAAGATGAATCAGAATAGACTTCTGAGTTCCAAAATTCTTCTATATATTTTCTTCTTCCATTCTCTTTTTTATGACATTTTGCATAAGTTGTCTCAACTTTATGTTGCACATTGCAAACCAAAGTAATGCCATATTGCATATTGTATTGAACATCTTTTTCTCTTCTTTTGTAATGAAACTCAGTTAGATAAGTTCCACATAGACTATATTTTTTGAAGAATGTCGACGTTTTCTATTGATATTATTCATAATTTCTTTAGCCAATCTAATTTCTCTAGTGAGTAAGAATGGTACTTTGTGCTCTTTGTTTCTTGAAATTTTGTAGTTGGTGCATCTTCTCTTTACTGTGGTCAGCCATACTGAATATTAAGAATGACATGGCTGGTAAAACACTACTGACAGTTTGTAATCCTTTTACGTTCTCAATAGAAGAATCTGACAGGAACTGTGAGTGAAATAAATCCAATTTGAGGAATTTAATATTGTTAGAAACCCCCAATTTTCCCATTATGAAGGATCAAATCAAGCTAATGTATCCATTTAAAATTTTGATTGGCATATCTGTCAAAGATTCAGGTATGATAGGCTCTGGGTTAGTTAAGATTATTCCAGATAGTGATCCTTTTATTTAGAGATTTCAAGGAGGGCATTTTTAATTTCATAGTTCAAAGTCACAAGCTCTCAGCATAATGTGGAGACCTGGGCTACAGGTAAAGATCCAAATTCACCCAAATATTCATGACTCAACTTTAGTGGTCTGATTTAAATCTTATCATGTTGCTTTCAACGGGAGGGAAGTGGTGCTATTGGTGAGTGGTTAGAAACTTAAATGTAGGTATCTGGGGCTCTTAGGTCTTATCACTTTGCCATAACCTGACACAGTATTTTTAGTCGCATGACACAGTATTTTTAGAACACATTTACTCCATATGAAGGCTATATGGCTCATGACAATATGAACTATTGAGGAGGCTATGCTCCACTCTATCTTCTTTATCTGCCTTAAGATGCGGTGCCCTGGTGCTTTTAAGATAGCTTTAAGGTTTTTTGGGTGTCCAGATATCATAATTTTCTATGGAAAGGATGATAATTCCTCATTCTAGTGCACTTATTTTATTATTATTATTTTTAATAATTCTATTCTAGGCATTTCTGTATGGGAGTATAACCCACTTCTTTGTATGGGGATCTCTTGAATTTGAAGTATTGAACGGGAATTCTTATGCTGATTATGAGAGAATAACATTCAACCTTTTATTACTCTGACAAAACCCGGAGAAGAAGATGAGAAAACAAATTATAGAAGAGGAGTTCCTCTACCTGAAGTATGGTATTGAATGAAGTTTTATACTGACTGCTACAAGTTGCACTTTTTTGTAACCCTGGTGGCACCCTGCCAAGAAAGAGGGAGTTTTGGGATTGTGTGTGTGTGACTGTGTGTCTATGTAAAAGCATAAGCTATTTATGGGTTGTCTCTTCTGTCGTATGAACCTTATATTATGTTGCAGCTAGGCTCTGATGTTAATAATTGCACTCCTTGAAGTTTTTGTTCACCTGATTTTTGCATCTCTACCTTCTACATCAAAATTCTTTTCTTCAGTACTGACATGGATTTTCTGAGATTACCCTTAGTAACTTATCACTTTTCAAAACAATAAATATGACTGAGGATTTCCTTTGGCAGATATCATCCCATTTCTTTGATTATTGCTGGCGTCTTTGGCAAAGTGATGTGCAAACAATTTTACATAGTTTCTCTACACTTTCTCAAAGCTATAATTCAAATGCTGGGGAGCAGCATCATGATGAACTTTACCTTACTTGTGAAAGATGGTTGTTATGTTCAAAGATAATACGTCAATTGATTATTTCAGGATTTCAAAGTGATTCAAAGTGTTTTCAGGTAACCATCTTTTTGTCTTATGTCATGCCCTACAGTGTTTACTGTGTTTTGAAGAGTTTGGCATACGTTTAATTTTCCTTTTTATTATTATTTTTTAAAAACCAATTAATCAGTTGAAAAGTTAGGGTAATTGACGCCTGATAATGCTATATTGTAGGAGGTTCGGCCAGTCAAGGAAGTTTCTCCTGTGTTTTTAAGTGCCATTCAATCATTCCTTCCATACTGTGAGACCACTCTTTCTTGTGCATATGGGTCACTTCTTTGTGTTTACGTTTTCATGAATAAATATCCAAGTATATAAAAAAGAAAACATTAATGAATATAAATGAAGATTCCTTCTATCATTTTAAGCTACATAAATGTCTAGCATCTCAAGCTCCAGTTATTGTAGAATGACCATTTCTAATTAAAGTTTTCATACTGGTTATATAATTGTGTTGTAGATTAATTTTGCATAATTGGTATATTTTTGGATTTAATAATTAGAATTGCAGGAAAAGTAGAGAAGTGCTGAAAATATTTTTTATATCCTTAAAATGATATTTTTAAAGCATAATGGGTATTTTACAGTGTACTGCTATCTGTCTCTCTCTCTCTTTTTTTGGGGGGGGGGGGTTTGTTTGTAAAACTTTTAATATCCTGCACATATCATGATGTTTGTGCACATCTGAACCTTTTAATCTTTAGTTCAGTGTCCAGGAATGTGGTAAATTGGCTCCCCTCTCCCCTTGTCCTAAGTAAGTAATTACTAATATATTATGTAGATAGATGGCATCCTAAAATTTGAACCAAAAGGTGCTAGTATTTCCCTCCTCACCTTGCAAGGCTTCTGGTCTTCCTTTTTTATGAAAGAAGTTAACTTATTCTTACTTTCTGTATTTTTGTTTTTTGTTTTTGTAAAATATGACTTCTTCTACCTCCATACTCATGGGACCTTTCTCTTGTGTGCAGATTCATCTTTTCAAAAGGAATATCCGAAATTTTGGGACTTTACAAAAAGGGCTTGTACCAAATTAATGAAAATCTTAGTTGCCTTTCAGGGCAGACATCCTTACTCATTTGGCAATAAATTTGTACTTTCATCTGTCGTGGATTTCTGTTTAAATAAGATAACAGATCCTGAGCCATATCTATTATCATTTGAACAATTTCTTATTCAGTGTATGGTGATGGTGAAGAATATGCTGGAATGTAAAGAATACAAGCCAAATCTTACTGGTCGGGTGATGGATGAAAATGGAGTTACCCTAGACCAGATGAAGAAAAATATTTCCGGTATGGTTGGTGGTGTTTTGACTTCCCTTCTACCCAATGAGCGGATAGTCCTCCTGTGTAATGTATTGATAAGAAGGTACCATTCGCTTCTTAGCTCCTGCTTGGGTTGATTATTTTACCAGTGGTTGTCTGGTTTTCTCGCTGACTGAGGTGTAAAGTTGTGCCACACTTTACCTAATAATACATGATAGTTTAGTGCAATTAGAATCAATAGAAAGAAGTTTGTTCTCATCATTTTTGGTTCAGCAAATCAGTGAAAGGCAGCACCTTCTTTAACTAACTTTTTAGAGTTTCATGTTGCTAGAGTCTGTATTAATTGTTCTATGATGGAGCGAAACATATCTGGGAAATCGTTTGTGCCTCCTGGGAATGGGTATATAAGGAGTTACTGGTTTTTGTGAAGATTGATTCTTATTTAGCTCCTGATAAGATTGAGATAAAAAGGGGCACTGAAGACATAGGATTGGAACAATCAATAGGGAGACAATGTAGTATGACACCATTACTTCCCTACCTAAATATTTGACAGAAAATAAGAGATTTGGAAGTTTAATAAAATTGTAGGCCTTATCTATTGCTTCCATGATATTGTTGTGATGAAAGTGATGTTGCTAGTTTGCATTGCCAAACAAAAGTCCTATAATAGTACAGTTATGAAAAATCTGTTATAGAAAAAGGGTTCAGGGACTCTAAGGTTCATTAGTTGTACATTGTTAGTGAAGAAATTAAGAGATTAATGCTCTGATTCTCTTATTATTAAGGTATAAAGCAGAGGTACATTTATACGGAGAGGCAAACAGTCTTTTAGGAAAGGAAAAGACAGGGAAATAAATGCATAATAGAAAACCTAATTAATGGATAGATTCATACCCTCTAGGAAAAGGGAAAAAAACAGAGAAATAAAGAGTTAATTAAGGTTTAAGTACAATCACTTAAAAATATTTTGTTGATCCAACCAACAAAATAAGGAAACAAATAAAGGCATTAAAGTATGAGAATAATCACATGTTAAATGTGATTTGCAGTAATTAGTCACATATTAAATATGATTTCCAACACTCCTTTAAGTCAAAAACAACTTGGAGCTAATGTTGCTATTCTTCTTTCTTGGCATTTGGAAGTTGTTTGAAAATTGTCTTCCTTGTCCTAGAAATAAAGACCTAATTAAGGTCTAATTTTCTTCCTTGTCTTCTTCATTACTCTTTGCCTTGGAGTCTCCATGATATCTTTCTTCCTCAGCCCACTTTATAGTGAAGGTCTTGTGGGTATTCTCACTTCACTTTTTTGTAAGATAGAGATCTTGGTTTTCACTGGCCAATAACAGATGGTTTTCTACACTAATAACCAATGCATAATTTTTTTTTTACGTTAACCATCAATGTATGGTTTTTTTAATACTAACCACCAACATATTCTGTCATTTAGGCCTTGTAGGTTCTGATATTACGAAGGAATTCAGATATTAATGCTCTGATTCTCTTAAAGTATGAAACAGAGGTACATTTATAGAGAGGGGCGGATAGCCCTCCAAGAAAGGAAAAGATTGGAAAATAAATGCATAATAAAAGACCTAATTAATAGATTAATTCACATCCTTTAGGAAAGGAGGACAAAAAACATAGAAATAAAGACCTAATTAAGATCTAATAACAATCACTTAAAAAAGAAAATAAAATGTTGACCTAATCAACAAAATAAAGAAACAAATAAATATATTAAAGCTTGAGAATAATCACATGTTAAATGTGATTTGCAACACATAATCACATATTAAATATGATTTCCAACAGTTTGTAAATTGGTTGATTGCTGAGATTCAGTTTTAAAACTGGAATTTGGTTAGACATCCCTTCAGTGATATTTTGCCTCTTTATACTCTTTGATGCTAGACTAAACAGTGCTTTTATAACCCAACAGGTATTTTGTTCTAACAGCAAGTGATTTGGAGGAATGGTACCGTAACCCTGAGTCTTTTCATCATGAGCAGGATATGGTTCAGTGGACAGAAAAATTGAGGCCATGTGCTGAAGCTTTATACATCGTATTGTTTGAAAATAATAGCCTAGTAGGTGGCATTCAACGTCACACGTTATATTGTATTATCTCTTTTGTTGAGATGCTTCAATGTGACTAGATTATTAATGTGTGGATGTGACTGTTACTTTTAGCTGCTAGGTCCTGTTGTAGTTTCTCTTCTTCAAGAGGCTATGAATAGTTGCCCAACTTCAGTGACAGAGATTACTCCAGGGTTGCTTCTTAAAGATGCTGCTTATGGTGCTGCTGCTTATGTTTATTATGAGCTCTCAAACTACCTGAGCTTCGAAGACTGGTACTTCCAAAGTTACTATGCTATTTATATTAACTAGTCGATCCCATGTTTCATGTAAGTTAATAATATTGGGGTGCTCTGATTCCTAGAAACTGTTAAAAATGATGGCAGTTTTCTCGCATTTGTCAGTTGTTACAATAGAATCTCTGGGATTTACTGTTACAAATATCTACTTATTGGGAACACTGCTGGTGTTTTCAAACAATGTTCATACATCAATATGCAGGAAAAAGAAACTTGCTCATGCACTTCCTTTATTATTCAATTTCAGGAGTGAGATATAATAATACTCTATTAATTGTAACTTTGTATATAATAGAATCATTTTTAGATTCGGGAGCTTCTTTTGGTGGTGGTTGTTAACTTCTTTGATATTTAGATTTATCTCTCTTTGATGAAACAGATTGTCCAGCGTCATAGTTTAATTACTGATATTGTATTTTTTTCTCTATTATGCTTTCACTGGAGTACTCTTTTTTATATCCTTAAAAATAATATTTGCAGGTTCAATGGTGCATTATCCCTTGAACTCTCAAATGACCATCCAAACATGCATATCATCCATCGTAAAGTTGCCCTAATTTTAGGACAGTGGGTTTCTGAGGTAAATAACATATAGAGTACTTGAGTTGCATAGTGAACAAGCTTTTAAATTTTCTTGGATTGATATTACAAAAGCGTTGATAAGGTTCACTCTTTCATGTGTTAAGGATAGAGATATTTAAAACCTAAACATGTTACATGATTTTAATGGAGATATGGTAAGTTTTATAACAGTGCAATTACTACTATATTGCTATATTACTTGTCTGGTTAAAGCCTTCCAATAATCAATGAGTTTAATTTGTTATGCTTATACAATTGTGTATATTTGGATTTTAGATGAGCAATTTATACTTACTAAATTGTGGCTATTCTATTCTTCTCAGATTAAAGATGATACGAAAAGACCTGTCTACTGTGTTCTAATCAGATTATTGCAGGCCAAAGATTTATCTGTCAGAGTATGTTGGCATGATGCATAGTTTTGCATTCCAATGAAAAATACTCTTGAACCTTGAGTCTTAACATATTTGCACTTTGTTATTATGTTTCCAACTAATCAAGTGCATCATTTGCTTTAGCTTGCAGCATGTCGTTCCCTGTGCTTACATATGGAAGATGCAAACTTTTCAGAAAGGGAGTTTGTTGATCTTCTTCCAATATGTTGGGACTCATGTTTTAAGTTGTTTGATGAAGTTCTGGAATTTGACTCGAAGGTAAAACTTACCACTGTGCAACTTTCTTCTTATGTAGTAATTTCATTCATTATTTATGGCTGCCAAATAAAACATATACTGGCAGTGTGGTGGGAACTCTTCCTTTCTGCAAAGAAATGGCTTTATGTTGTGCCTCTCTTATGCTTCATGCAGCTGTAAAATGACTTGAGAAATTGAAATAATCTCTTTAAATTGACAGTTTTCTTCCAATTTTGATATTTTCTGCATGATTTTTAAACTGCAAAATATGGAAGGCTTCAGTATGCATTACATATTCTGTGGTGCAGAAGCTAATCTGCTTCCCGCAGTCTCCACCCCCCCCCCCCCCCCCAAAAAAAAAACCAAAAGTAAAAGAGTTATTTAGATTTAGGGGAAGTTTGGCAACAGCGAACTATTTTTGTTTCTCTAAATTATTATTTGATTTTAAATATCCTTTAATTTTTTTTAAATGGTCCATTGTAGTTCTCATTATTCTTTTATTTTTTCTTCAGGTTCAAGTTCTGAATTTGATCTCTATCGTTATTGGACATGTTAGTGAAGTTATTCCATTTGCGAACAATTTGGTCCAATTTTTTCAAAAGGTAACACACCAGTAATGATTCTTTCCTTCTAATAAAATTTCTTCTTTTGGTTGCAAGATTTGCTACTTTTAATCTTCATATATGTATGGTCATTGAAGGGATTAGATAGAAACAATTAGTTGTTCTATATAAATTTGAACTTGTATCTTGGATAATATTCATTATTTTATAATATATAATGCCACAAGTTTTGTGCTCTGATTGGTCTGATGATAGTCTCTGAATTTGTGTATAGTAGTATCTTCTGCTGAAGATGATAATCTTGTCATGATAGCTCATGTGTGATGCAGCTAAGTTATTCATAAAAAATTATAGTTAATTTGATATGGACAATATAGCTACAATAATTTACACAGGCAAAGTTTGCTAAGCAGTATAAAAAGTCCACAGATTATTTTCAAATTATGCTTTATCTGATTCTGGCTATCAAAAGTCTCCCCCCAAGGAGATAGAATTTTAGAGTTTGAATTTGGCTGTTTGTGTTAATAGCAACAGGCTTTCTGATTCAGTTGATTCTGGTTACTTAGAGTAACTCAAGGAGGAGATAGAATAATAGAGTGAATGGTAGAGCTAGCATTATTGACAAGTTATTCAGCACATTAAAATTCAGTTTTCACGCTGTAAATGTAATGACAACAGAGTAACCATAGTTAAGTTTCAAGCATAGTTAAAGTGCATTTAATCCATTGCCCTGTTACTTTTGTTATGAGAAGGTCTGGGAGGAATCTTCTGGTGAAAGCTTACTGCAGATTCAGCTTCTGATTGCACTCCGTAACTTTGTGGTTGCACTTGGTTACCAGTCACCCATTTGCTATAACATATTACTGCCCATTCTGGAAAATGGAATTGATATTAACAGCCCAGATGAACTCAATCTTCTAGAGGATAGCATGCAGGTAATCCTGCTGTCTCTTTTTGTTACTGTTTTGTGGGAGCATATTTAGTGAAAGTACATCTTAATAATCTTTCAGTTATGGGAGGCCACACTTTCTCATGCCCCTTCAATGGTGCCTCAACTGTTATCATATTTTTCACGCCTTGTGGACATCATAGAAAGAAGCTTTGACCATTTGCAGGTTAGACTTAGCTCCATCATTATATTGATCTTCTTTATCTCATAGTTAATGTATGATAGAAAAAATTAGTATGAGTTGTTGCCACTAGGTTGAAGTGGCCATTTTAAAGTTTCATTTTGGGTAATTGATGGACTGGGATGATGAGTTATATAGTGTTCTTGGACTTACATAGCATATATAATGTTCAAGTTAGTGATATCTTTATGGGCCCAATAATGTTGGGCCCGAGACAAGAGTCTATATGAGGAGAAATAAGGACAAAAGAAATATGAAGCAAGGGAAAATTGAAGTGGCAGCAGAAGGAGAATGGAATTTGGATGTGGGTACTGCCAGTAACTAACTGAGTTCGCTGGGGAGAGAGAGAAGGTGGCTGGGGGGACCATTTATTCGTGCAAAAGGGAACATTGGAGGGGTAGGAAGACTTTTGGCTTGTCTTTGGGAGAGGCCCGGGCCTCTCGAAAACCTGGGGTGTTTCTCCTTTCTATTTCTTCCATTTCTGTTTCTCACACCTCTGTAATTCCTTGGGTCTGCAACTTACCCTTTTTCTCACTGTTGAGCGGGACTTGCAACCCGGTTTTTCACATAAATAATACAAGAATTGCTTGAGGTCTCTCCATCACACTTAAATTTCTTCTATTTCTCCTTCCTCTGATTACCACCTCTTCTTCTGTATCTTACACTACTTTTAGGATCATAGGTTCATTTCACAGCAAAATGGATATTATAATTGAGCCTTGCATTTGGAATTGGTTTGTGTGGTTAAGGATGCCATCATGAGAAATACTTCTGTTGAGGAATATACTGTAAATATGCTGTAGATATAATAGGAAAAGATAAGTTGTAAATAGATTAGAATTAATCCCTTAAATGGAGGGATTCTGTTGAGATTGTTTTTCCAAATTCTAGGGATGATTCAGTTCCTATTTTTTCTCGTTATCCCCTATATAATTCTGTTCTTTGTCCATTCATAAAAATCATATTGCTTGATATGGTAGCAGAGCCCTAGGAATTTTCTGGGGTTTCTTTTTCTCATAGCTTTCATTGCTGCCATCCAACATTGTTCAGGCAGCCCTAATAACTGCAAATCCCCTTTCATTGTTGCAGCATATTCCCTTTCGTTACCATGTCAAATTCCAAGACCACTGTTTCTAACAATTCCACCTCTTCCGATGGCTCCAATTTTGTTCAAAAGAAAAAAAATTGGAGAATTGCAGAACATTCAGGCAGGCTCAATGGGAGGAATTATCTAAAGTGGTCTCAATTTGTTTGCACATACCTCAAGGGCAAGGGAAGACTGAGCCATCTTCTTAGAGCAAGACTAGCAGAGACTAACTCGAAATTTGCAGCATGGGAGGAGGAAGATTCCATGATAATGTCCTGGCTTTGGACTCCATGGAACCCACAATTAGTGACACTTACGTTCCTGACTTCAACAAAGGAGATTTGGGACTTCATTCAATGGATATACGCAAAGGCTTGTGATGCTGCCCAAGTGTATGACGTCAAAATTAAGACTACTGCCACCAAGCAAGGTACCAAATCTATCATAGAGTTTGCTAACACACTACAAAATTTGTGGCAAGACCTCGATCATTATCAAGTATTTGAAATGAAATGCCCCTAAGGATGCTGTCATCTTGAAGAATTTCATAGAAAGAGATTGTGTATGCAAGTTTTTGGCTAGATTGAATCCAGAATTTGATCAGGTCAGGATTCAAATCCTTGGCAAAAAGGACACTCCATCTCTAGAAGAGACTCTCTCGCTGGTTTGAGCAGAAGAAAGCAAAAGGAGTGTTATGCTTGACCCACAACTTGTAGATAGGTCAACCTTGGTAGCAAAAATTGATCACCAGGAGAAAGGTAAGAGTGAGCAGCCCAAACACCTGGGTAGAGAAAGCTAGTGGAAGGAGAACAAGGACAATCTTTGCTGAACCTATGGCAAGAAATCAAGACACACAAAAGAGCAGTGTTGGAAGCTGAATGGAAAGCCTTCAAGTTGAGAATAGGGAAGCCACGGGGGGTAGCAGAAGCCTTAAGCATACATGATAGAGCAATCCCAATCTAAGGGGTTCAAGAGTGAAGAAATTGAGAAGCTAAGAACCTTGTTGGGGTCTCTCGAGAAGGCTTTTGGAGCTTGCTCTTTGGTTCTTTTAAGTAAACCTTCATTTTCTTTAGGGGGTATGAATGCCTCAGACAAATCCTATAGCAACGTGTGGTTCAGAAACTCTAGTGCCAAGATCATATGACCCCCATAGCTCAACTATTTCACACCTATAACCCATGCTCGAGTAATAGAAAAATTGTTGTAGCCAATGGCGCCTTAGCTATTATAATAGGACTTGGAGATATACATCTCACACCTACCCTTATCCTTAAGAATGTTCTTCATGTTCCAACACTATCAGCAAGCCTTATTCTATTAAAAAACTTACTTATGACCTTAAATGTTCTGCTAGTTTCTTCCCCTCTTATTGTTCTTTAGGACCAGGGCTTAAGGAGGAAGATTGGACTTGCTGAGGGAAGGAATGACCTTTATCATATTAAATTGTCTTAGGAAAATAGGAATAGGAGTAATGTTTCTTTGTCTTTTCTTAGTTCCTCAAATAAAGATACCATTTGGATGTATCACTTTCATCTTGGTCTCCCTTCTTTCAAAGTTTTAAAAATAATGTTTCCTCAATTGTTCCAAGGATTAGATATCTTTGAGTTTCATTGTGATACTTGTGAATTGGCAAAACATACTCGCGTATCTTTTTGTGTTAGTGATAAAAGAAGTTCTCATCCTTTCTATTTGGTATATAGTAACATCTAGGGTCCTTCTACTATACCTAATGTTCCTGGGGCTCGTTGGTTTGTCATTAATTGATGATTGTACTTGGGTTACATGGCGCTTCCTTCTTAAAAACAAGTTTGATGTGAGTATTGTCATACCTAACTTCCATTCCATGGTTCAAAATCAATTTGGGGCGGAATAAAAGGATTTAGGACATACAATGCTAGAGATTACTTCAATCATTTTTTGTCACCCTACTTCCAATTACAAGGTATTATCCATGATTCATCATGTGTTAACACTCTTGAACAACGTGAGGTAGCTGAAAGGAAAAATGGGCATTTACTTAACACCACCCGAGTCATACTCTTTCATGGGAATGTTCCTAAGTTTGATTGGGGAGAGGCAATTCTTATTGCCTCATACATGATCAATAGACTTCCCTCACTTGTGTTAGACAATAAGAGCCCCATAGAACTCCTCAATGGTTTCTATCGTCACTTTAGGACATCTAATGGCCTCGTACCTAGAGTATTTGGGTGTACTGCCTTTGTCCATATCCAAAACTAGCATAGGGCCAAGTTAAACCACCAAGCTAGTAAATGTGTGTTCCTTGGTAACTTATCTACTCAAAAGGGGTACAAGTGTTATAACCCTTCATCTAAAAAATATTACATCTCTGCAGATGTCACCTTTGCTAAAAATAAACCTTTTTCCTCCTGGTCTTCTCTTCAGAGGGAGCTTTCTATGATGGAAGATAGCACCTGGGAGTCCTTTGAACCACTTAAAACACTTGCTCTTCCTTATGTTCTAGTCAATACCACTAAACTTGAAGAGTTCACTCCTGAGTCATCTGAATCCACCCCTCTCCAAGCTAGTGTTACTCATGATTTTCGTCATTTTCTTCAGGTGCATTCAAGGAGAAAGGCTGTTCTAGAATTGATATAGGTCCAAGAATCCAACTCAGACCTTGGAAATAAAATCATGGTAAGACCTAACCCACCTTTGCATACACAATCTGTTGAAAAAGATGATGATTTAACAAACAACTTAGATCTACCTATTGTTGTTAGGAAAGGTACTAGGGAATGCACCAAACGACTACTTTATCCTATCACCATCCTATAAAAGGTTCATTGTGAGTTTAAACACCACTATCCCTTACACTGTTTCTGAGGCATTGACAAAGCAGAAATGGAGGGATGCTATGAGAGAGGAGATGAGTGCTTTAAAAAAGAATCAAACATGGGAGATTGTTAATAAACTAGAAGGAAAAGATATTGTGGATTGCAAATGAATTTTCACACTAAAGTACAAGACTAATCGGTCCCTTGAGAGATATAAAGCATGATTGGTGGCTAAAGGGTATACTCAGACTTATGGGATTAATTACTAAGAGATTTTTGCTCTTGTTGCAAAAATGAACACTATTAGAATTTTGTTTGCACTGGTTGCTCACTTTAGTTGGCAACTTCTACAGCATGACATTAAGAATGCATTTCTCCATGGTGACTTAAATGAAGCAATCTACATGAACATCCCACCTGGATTTGAGGGGAACTCAGGGAGCAAGGTGTGTACGCTAAGAAGGGCCCTGGGCCACTTATGGACTAAAACAATTTCTTAGAGCTAGTTTGGGAGATTTGCAAAGGTTATGACAGAGTTTGGGTATAAAAAAAGCCAAGGTGATTACACTCTCTTCTTTAAGCACTCGGCTGTAGCTACTCTTCTAATCAATGTGGATGACATCATAGTGATAGGAAATAACGAGAAAGAAAAACATGAATTAAAGCAAAGACTGGTAGAAGAGTTTGAGATAAAGGAACTAGGGAAATCGAAGTACTTCCTTGGTATTGAGGTGGCATATTCTTCATGAGGAATCTTCATATCTTAACAAAAATATTTGACTGATTTTCTAACAGAAACAAGGAAGATTGGGTGCAAACCAGTCTCTACTCCAATGGATTTAAACTAGAAGTTAGGAGAAGCTAAAGAAAAACCAATAGTTGATAAACGGATGTATCAAAGATTGGTAGGGAGACTCATATATCTTGCTCATACTCAGCTAGACATAGCATATTCAGTGAGCGTGATTAGCCAATTCATGGATGATCTAAGAGAACTTCAACTTCAAGCAGCCTACAGGGTTCTACATTACGTGAAAGGTAATCCAGGGAAGGGTATTTTATTCAAGAACAATACCCTTGCTCTAGAAGCTTACACCAATGCTAACTATGCAGGTTCCTTAGTGGATAGAAGATCAACTATCGGATATTTCACCTTTTTGGGTGGAAATTTGGTAACATGGAGGACCAAGAAACAGAATGTGGGGGCAAGGTCAGCTAATAGAATTAGAATTTAGGGCTATTGCCTAAGGATTGTGTAAACTTCTCTGACTGAAAATTATCCTAGATGATTTGAAAGTCAAATGGAAAGGTCCTATGAAGCTTTATTGCAACAACAAATCAGTTATCAATATTGCTCATAATTCTTTATAGCATGAGAGAACAAAGCATGTTGAAATTGGTAGACATTTCATTAAAAAGAAATTGGAGAGGGGCTAGTATGCATATCCTATGTTCCATCAAAAAAGCAATTAGTGGATGTTCCAACAAAAGGACTGATCAGTTCAAGCTTCCACAACCGTGTATACAAGTTGGGAATGGAAGACATCTATTCCTTAGTTTGAGGGGGAGTGTTGAGAAATATACTGTATATATGCTGTAGATATAATAGGAAAAGATAAGCTGTAAATAGATTAGAAGAATTAATCCCTTAAATGGAGAAATTTTGTTGAGATGTTTTATCTGAATTTTAGGGATGATTCAATTCCTATTTTTCCTCTTGTAATCTCCTATATAATTTTGTACTTTGTCCATTCATAAAAATAATATCACTGAATTATTCATTCCATATTCTGTATTAATTTCTGTATGAGTACTTATCAGAAAGTGAAAAAACTCAATGTTAGCTGCCATATGTGGAAGCCACTGCTGCCATCTTTCTTCCAGTTTCCAGAAATTTGACTGTTATCAAGGTGGTGAGGCACTATGCAGATATATATAATCATTTGATGCATTGATTTGTGGAGAAGTATCATAGCTTAATTTACTGACATCTGAGCTGGTTCTTTGTGATCTATCTATTGGCTTAATTTGGACTTATTACCATTCAGTTACTATGTTCCCTTACTATTATAGTTGGTCCTTACCCTTAATGGCCTGTTGGTTGTTGCCCTGCTTTCATATCTTCGTTTTGTTTATATAATATATTTTCTTTATTTGAATTGCAGGTTTCTGTGAACATAATTGAAGATTACATTATTTTGGGTGGAAGTGAATTTCTGAGTGTTCATGCTTCAAATGTTGCTAAACTTCTTGACCTAGTTGTTGGGAATGTTAATGACAGAGGTCTACTTTCAGTCCTTCCTGTAATTGACCTTTTAATACAGGTATTTTATTTTCAAACTTCACAGAAGTTAGCATTAACATAAGCTACAGGATTTTTTGGTATATTTGGAATTTGGAGAATTTGCTACGTTATTTGTTGCCTATATGACAATAATGATTGCGTGCTTCATCTTTTATTAATGGTGTATGTGGAAAAAGCCACTGAACTTGATAGAACTAAATATCTTTTGAAGGTATGTGTTGTAAAGACTTAGAACTACAAGAGATTGAATATTATGCCATGTCTGCTATCTCATGAAAGTGCCAAATATTTTTGTTTTGCTTGACACTGGCTTGTACCAGAAAATCGAAATTTGAATGTTAAATGTAAAGCAGCCAAAACAAATTATGGTTTCCACAAATCCAATACCCCGTTGGATTAGCAGCTAAATTTTCATAGAAATTCAGATTGAAAGAAGGAAAATAGGCTGAGAAATGAAAATAGTACAAAAGAAAGGAAAAGACTTTGCAACCCATGATTAACCAAACTGGAGAGACCGTAGATGTTTCTGCAAGTTTGGCCTTCAGGTATCTTTCTCAGTCTCAAAGACAGCATCCATTCTTCCTGTCCCTGTGATCCAATTTCTGAAATTCAAATGTGAAGAACTAGGTCAGAATCACTATTCTGTTATTCATTCATAAGGGAGACCAAGAGCCATCAGCGGGTCAATCCCTGAAACAAAGCCTCAAAACAGGGGATTATGATAAACAGAAATATAAACAGAATAAAAGGCTAATAACTACCGAGATACAGCAGCAGAAGAAATGTAAAACAGAAAGAAGCATTAAAACAATGGGCTTTAGTAGTCAGCCCATTCTAACACTCTCCCTCAAGCTGGTGAATAGATATCTATCATTCCCAGCTTGCCGCTTAATTCATCAAACTTGATTTTTAGAAGAGCTTTTGTCATAACATCAGCTACTTGTGAATTGGATGGAACATAAGACAAATCAATCAGCTTGGAATCTATTTTCTCCTTGATGAAATGTCGATCAATCTCTACATGTTTAGTTCGATCATGTTGAATTGGATTTTGAGCTATCCCAATGGCAGCCTTGTTGTCACACCACACCTTGATAGATGTAGTTATTTCCATTCTAAGTTCTTGCATCAATATCTGAATCCAAATCCCTTCACAAATCCCAAGGGCTAGTGCCCTATATTCTGCTTCAGCAGAGTTTCTAGCAACTACTGGTTGCTTCTTGCTCCTCCATGTTACAAGATTACCCAAAACAAACATGCAATAACCTGTGGTAGATCTCCTATCTGTTACAGATCCTGCCCAATCAGCATCAGCATACACTTCTATGCTTCTATTACTCTTCTTAGTAAAGTGTAAGCCCTTTCCAGGGGTCATCTTCAAATACTTCAAAATCCTGTAGACTGCTTCCATATGTTCTTCCCGAGGATCATTCATAAATTGGATAGCAACACTTACTGCAAAACCGATGTCTGTGAGATAAATAGATAAGTTTTCCCACCAATCTTTGATATCTCTCTTTATTCACAGGAGTTCCATCTCGTCTCAGATTCAACTTATACATAGTTTCCATAGGAGTTTCTGCTGGTTTTGATCCCAACATACCTATCTCCTTTAACAGATCCAATGTATATTTCCTCTGAGAAACGCTAATTCCATTTATGGATCTAGCAACCTCCATTCCAAGGAAGTATCTAAGCTTCCCTAGATCTTTAATTTCAAATTCTGCAGCTAGATTAGCTTGAAACTTCTCAATTTCTGTAGTTTCATTACCGGTTACTACAATATCATTCACATATACAATCAATATTGAACATTTACCTTCACAATGTTTGACAAACAAGGTATGATCCATTTGACATTGTGTGTACCCCAATTTCTTAATCACCTAGGTAAACTTCTCAAACGAAGCACGAGAAGACTGCTTCAGACTGTATAAAG
Organism: Erythrophleum fordii; assembly: GCA_032878935.1. Taxonomy (NCBI): domain Eukaryota; kingdom Viridiplantae; phylum Streptophyta; class Magnoliopsida; order Fabales; family Fabaceae; genus Erythrophleum; species Erythrophleum fordii. The sequence goes on along the minus strand of JAVQMF010000048.1, from coordinate 3,736,622 downwards.
ATTTGTGAAGTCTACAAACCTTTGTATCACTTCACTGCACCCTCATGCCTTGAGGTATCTCCATATATACTTCTTCTTCCAAGTCTCTATTTAAAAAGGCATTTTTCACATCTAATTGGTGCAAAGTCCAATCCATGTTAGCAGCAAGTGATAATAAAACTTTAATTGTATTCAACTTGGCTACCGGTGCAAAAGTTTCTTGGTAATCTATGCCATGGGTTTGTGTGAAACCCCTAGCAACTAGTCTAGCTTTGTGTAAGTTCACAGTTCCATCTGGATTATATTTCACTGTAAATACCCACTTACATCCCACAGTAGTTTTTTCCTTTGGCAACATAGTTATCTCCCAAGTTTTATTTTTCTCGAGAGCTTTTAGCTCCTCTTGAATTGCCTCCCTCCATCTTAGATCATTAACTGCTTCTTGAAAAGAACTAGGCAATTTCTCTTCTGACACGTGAGCCACAAAGGCCTTTAGACTAGGAGACAATTTCTCATAGGATACATAATTATCAATAGGATGTTGGGTACAAGTTTTCTTACCTTTCCTCAAGGCAATAGGCTGCTCAAACTCTTCTGAATCTGACTTCTGGTCAGATGATTGGTGCTACACCAGAATGGGTTCCTCTTTCTCCTCACTCTCGTTCTGTTTTGTGCCCTTGTTTCGCCTGGCAAACACTCGCAACTCCTGCATCTTAGGTTGTTCCACCCTTGTCTCAGCTAAATCATTGTTTTCCAGAATGTTTTGGTCAGTTTCAGATTGATTTTTCAAGTTTTGTGAATCTGTTTCTGGTTTTGGTAGTGAAATTGTAGGTTCTGGTGCAAGGGTAACAGGCTGAACAGTTTCAAATTCAGATGATATTTGGGTTCCAGGTGCAAAATGTAGAAAACCAGGTGTACTATTAATTGCAAGGTCATTATAGATCAGCCATTCATTTTCTCTAGTCTCCCCCTGAATGGGTAATTTGGAGTAATATGGAAGATGTTCAAAAAAGGTTGCATCCATAGTATCAAAAAACTTGTGTGAAATCGGAGAGTAGCATTTGTATCCCTTTTGAGTAGGAGAATAACCCAAGAAAATAAATTTGATTGCCCTAGGATCAAGTTTTCCTCCATTCTGATTATGAATATAAACAGTGCACCCAAACACCTTTTGTGGTATGGTTGAAACAAGATGGGACTTAGGGTACAAATGCTGTAGTTTTTTATTGGTGTCTGGAATTGCAAAGTTTTGGAAGGCATTCGATTAATTAAATATGCAGATGTCAAAATAGCATCACCCCAAAATATGTTAGGCACGTTAATAGTTACCATAATTGCCCTAGAAACTTTTAAAAGATGCCTATTTTTGCGTTCAGCTATTCCATTCTGCTGAGGAGTATTTACATAAGAAGTTTGATGGTTTATCCCATTTTCATGCAAGTAATTTTGAAAGTTAACATTTAGATACTCTCTTCCATTATCACTTCTGAGAATTTGAATGACTGAATTAAACTGATTCTTATAAAAAACATGAAAATTTTTAAAAATTTGTAAAGCCTCTGACTTGTCTTTCATTAAAAATACCCATGTGACACGAGTATGGTCATCTATGAAGGTTATAAACCACTTGGATTTAGACAGTGTTGACACCTTAGAAGAACCCCAAATATCACTGTGGATTAAAGCAAAAGGTTGAGATGATTTGTAGGTTTGTGAAGGATATGTATTTCTGGTATGCTTGGCAAGTTGACAGAATTCACAATAGAAGGAACAAGAGTCAATTTTATTGCTCAAATCAGGAAACAATTTTTTCATATAGCTAAAACTTGGGTGGCCTAACCTATAATGCTACAACAAAATCTCATTATTTGAAATGGCAGAAAAAACATCAACTTTCTCACTCATTTTCTTCATACTTTCCTTCTAGATAATAGAGACCTTCCCATTCCTTAGCATTGCCAATCTTCTTCCCCGAAGCCAAATCTTGAAAAACACAATCAACATTAGAAAAGTTAACATTACACCTCAATTGCTTGGTAACCCTTCTAACAGACAACAAGCTACATTTTATTTCAGGGACATACAAGACATCCTTTAAAACTATTGTCTCGGATAGGACAACAGTACCTACCCCAAGTACCTTTGCATATGTGCCATTAGCAACTTTCACACGTGTATATGCAGGAAAATAATTAAAACTACTAAAGGCTTCTTTGAATCCAGTAATGTGATCTGTGGCACCCGAATCTACTATCCAAATAGTTTCTGGTTTAATTATTGTATGCAGAATAGTTGTCAAATAAATACCTGCTTCAACCAAAGTGACAGAGGGAGTAGGGGTATTTTTCTTACTTGATGATATCTGAAGGTTATGCTATTCTAGTAACCTTTTCAGCATTGAGACTTCCTCTTGGTTTAGACCTTCTGCATTTGTTTCTGTTTCGGCTAGAAAACCTTTGCTTTCAGTTTTGAACCCTTGCTTGTAATTTTGAGGCTTCCCATGAATTTTCCAACAAGTAGCACTTGTATGACCACTTTTGTTACAGTGATCGCACCATTTTGATAGTCTCCTCCCTTTCTGTTCACTTACCAGACTTCCTCTAGCCACCATTGCAGAAGACTAAGTGGTTTGCATCAGAAGATTATTCTGAACTAATTCCTTTCGGCTTTCTTCACATTTGATTGCATTTACTATTTCTTCAAGGGACAATATTGGCTTCAAGTTCATGATTCTCCCTCGGATTTCGTCAAATCTGTCATTCAGTCCTAAAAGGAAATCATACGTCCTTTCTCACTCCACCACTTGTCGATAGTAAGTCTCATCTACATGACAAGACCAGTGATGAACCTCATAGAGGTCAACTTGTTGCCATAGCCGCAATAGGGAGGTGTAGTACTGTGTTACAGTTTTATTTCCCCGTTTAAGATCTCTTAGATGTCTCTTAATCTGGAAAATTGCTGCTGTATTATCTCTAACAGCATAAGTTCTCTTCACAGAGTCCCATATTTCTTTTGCTGTCGCTGCTAACATATAATTGCAACTGATCTTTGCTCTCATGGAGTTAATTAGCCAATACATAACTGTATTATTTTCGGAAACCTAAGTTTCATACTTAGGATCATTGATATTTGGAATAGCAGCCTCTCCTGTAATATATCTTTCCTTCCCCCAACCCCTTATGAGCATCATAATATTTCTGGACCAAAGAAAATAATTATTCTCAGTCAGACGATGAGCCACCATCACTGAAGAGTACCCATCAAACGAAGCTGGTGCTGTAATGGGTTGGGAAGAGGTCACGATCATGTGCTGTTCACCCGAGATTTTGCTGCCCTGTCCGTCGTTCATGCTGGTGTGACTGGCATCCATGTTTTGGGAACTATTACCACCCAATGGAGAGGAGATGATCTCACCGTCGGTAGTAAAGGCTCTTATGGTGCCGAAGGATACTGGCCTAGTGTGCATAGAGCCGGCGGCTCTGATACCATGAAGAACTAGGTCAGAATCACTATTCTGTTATTCATTCATAAGGGAGACTAATACATATATTAGAGAGAGAGCCATCAGCGGGTCAATCCCTGAAACAAAGCCTCGAAACAGGGGATTATGATAAACAGAAATATAAACAGAATAAAAGGCTAATAACTACCTAGATACAGCAGCAGAAGAAATGTAAAACAGAAAGAAGCATTAAAACAATGGGCTTTAGTAGTCGGCCCATTCCAACAAAATGCTTCTATGACGAGGCATTGACAAGTCTAACACTGCCAAGTGAGATTCAGATTAAGTAGCTGGGCTCTAAAATGACTTCTGTGTTACTATTTGATTTGAGAATGCATGAAGCTTCCAGAGTGTTTAGGGTCAAATGAAAGAAATTACAATAAGCCAAACATAATAACGCCTGCTGTTTTTTTAAGCTCTGGATTTGAATTTGGCTTTTATATGCCCTGGTTTAACTACTATCTTATTGTCAATTTATTCAGCTTCTGAGTCATTGGATATTTTTATTTTTAGACTATTAAGAATATTTGGGATGTTAAAAAACGTAATCACACTTTTCTTTTTTTTGGGGGGGGGGGGGGAATTAGAATTAGGCTCTTTGATGGACCTAAGTAAGTAATATGTTGTGTGTCGTTTTAACTTAAAATTGGAGCTTAGTTCTTGATCATTAAGTCTTAACACAATAGATGTTTGTTCAGAGGGAAAAATAATTTTTGCTATTGTGTCTTAATTTTTATATTGGAGTATCCTTTAATTTCCTTGATCTTATAAGTTGGATGATAGTTATTTAGCATTTTTACTGTATTTTTATATATATTTGTAAAATTCTACAAAATCATATACAAATTTAATTTTGCTATTTACAGTGTTTTCCCATGGAAGTACCATCACTTATTAGCAGTACTTTACAAGTAAGTCTAGTTCTATGCTTCTAACTTTAAGCTATTTAGTATGTCAAACACTGAGCACGTGCTCAGTAATTGTTTCATATTTGGTATTTGGGAGACTTTACCTAAAATCTTGTTTCTCCTTGTTGTTACTAGAAATTAATTGTCATATGTTTGAGTGGAGGAGATGACCATGATCCTTCTAAAGCATCTGTTAAAGCATCTTCTGCTGCCATCCTGGCAAGGATTTTGGTAATGAATACAAATTCGCTTGCCCAGTTGACATCGGATCCATCAACTTCATTGCTCCTCCAGACGACAGGTGTCCCAGTCCAAGAAAATCTACTTCTTTGCCTTGTTGACATATGGCTTGACAAGGTTGGTAAAATCTGCATCTTATAGGTATGCTTGAGATGTTAGGTGTTTGAGAATATTTTTTCATGATATTGTCTAGTCTATGGTTGGAGCAACCCAAAATTGCATTTAATACACTGCCATTGTAAAATGGTTTGTATTTATGTGACTTTTGATATGTTTTGGTTTCCTTGAAGTATATTTAATGTGGAAAGCTTATTCTAAAAGCATCACTTTTAAATTTTATGATTATCTCATGGCTTAGTTTAGGCCCACTTTGCCTTGATTTTATTACATGTCCATTTTGACATCGTCTTATGAACTACCATGAAAAGGCTTAGCAAAATAATTGCCCTGGACTGGAGGATGTTGTCATTAAGATGCTCTTGTTCTTATATTAAGGGTACTGCATTATTTGTTCAAACGAATACTTGGCTACATTTTTTGTAATAGGTCTTAAGCCATGCTCAAGAGTCTGATGTTGATTGGCTTGATCTGTTGCATCCTCTTGACTATGTATATTTTTCGCAGGTAGATAATGTTTCATTCATTCAGAGGAAGACATTTGGCTTAGCCCTTTCAATAATTCTGACATTAAGATTGCCTCAAGTCCTTGACAAACTTGATCAAATATTGAGGTATATCACTTTTTTCCTTTTGGCATTACAGTCAGATGTATCCTTCGGTTTTGCCAAGTTCTCTCCTTGGCTGATATTAGAGGAGTAATCCTCCAAATCGGCCAGACGTGTTTAGGATTTTATCCATGGTCCTTTGGGTGTGTTACCATACCTTTGAACATCCTACATTTTTGCAAATAAATGTCAAATGACACCTTTATATGTTGTCTCATGCAGCGTTTGCACTAGTGTAATTTTGGGTGGAAACGATGACTTGACTGAGGAAGAGTCCAGGTTAGTTCCTTGCAATTTAAATTTTATGTGTTTTGGCAATTCTTCCCTGGTGGTTGGGACTTGGAGTCTGGTTCCCTTTTATGTGTCTTATCCAGTCTCGGGTGAATTTACCTTGCTCCTTTTTGACCTAAAGTTTGAAAGCAACTCAACCCTTTAGAAACTAGTTTAAGGGAAATGATGGCAGGTTATAAATGTGGAATTATAGATAGATAGATCACCTAAATAAATGATAGTTATTTATTTCTGTTGTTATTACAGTGGTGACATGAGCTCTGACGCGTCTCCTCATGAGGGCAGTATTCCTAGTAAAGAAATGAGAAAGAGACAGGTAAGAGATTTATGAGAACTATTTAAAAATTCCTACATGGAGTGAATGACTAATTATTTATATATATATATATATATATATATATATATACATACATTGGGGATTTCTAGATCAAAATTTCAGACCCTGTAAATCACCTGTCCCTGGAGAACTCTGTGAAAGAAAATCTGCAAACATGTGCCACTATTCATGGAGAATCATTTAATGCTGCGATGAGTAGCATGCATCCATCTGCGTTTGCACAATTGAAGCAGGCATTAAAGATGCCATAGCTGGGTGTGACATTTGGTAGTTACCATCCAGCGGTCGCATGTTGAGGCTCTCAATCCATACTAGTTCATAGATTGATACTTTTATAGGTATGCCTTCTTACTATAATAATATTATGGTTTTTATTTCTTTCTTTTCTCTTTCCTTTTCCCCTCCAGTCAGGGGCAGATGAGAAGCATGCAGGTGCCCTACTCTTGATAACGGTAATTGTGTTGGGAAATGAAAACATTGTTGCAAGGGACTTAAAAATGTACTTGGCTCTTTGCTTTTACCTATCTAGGGCTTGTTTGGAAGGGTGGGTTATAAGTAGAGTGAGGTGGATTAGGACTTAGGATGGGTCGGCAACCCATCCTAACCCAGCCCGCTCCCCAATTTTCAAATTCTTTCAAATTGTAGAGTTTGGGATATTTGAGTTCCTCTTCTTTTATATTTACTCTTTTACCCTCTCATTTTTTTGTTCTTTATATTAAAAGAAAAAACATTGAAAGGTGATATTGCAAATTTAACTTTACAAATCCGACCCACTCTAATAATGATATTATAACTTCCAAACAATGGGGAGTTACCATAAGGCCCTACTTCTATGATGCCTAAGGTTCAATGACAGATCAATTTGAAAAGTATGTGGAATTAAATTACTGTGGTTATCATGTTTGTATAAGTTCTGTTGTTGGATAAATTGTAGGTAGCTGGCAACTGGCAACTTGACACATTAATAATATGGTTTTTTTCAGGGTGATATTGAAGCTTTTGATACTTCTGCTTTGGTGGCTTTCACACTATTTTTTTAAAAACGGCTTCCAGGTCATGTCTTTTTTCCCCATGATAATCTTTCATATTCATTTGTTTATGCCAGTTGGCTCCGTGACACTGTAAATAGCATGCTGTTCCTTTATTATATACGCGGCAGAAGGGGCAGCTTTGAGTCCAGTGTTCTTTTTTAACAGTTAAATGGGGAATGTGAAATGCCCACGCCTCGTGTTCTGAACGTATGCCAAAGAGTGATGCGTTTGGTGGGAAAAATATGTAGTGGAAGTTCCATTCTTTTTCGCTGTAAAAACTGATTTTTTTTTTTAATATTCTTCTTGGTTTCATTAATTTTAAATTATAAAAAAAAAGCATGAAAATTTTGAACTAATTGCAAAGATATACATGTATAAAAATTTATATAAAAGATTCATTTATATAATGTTTGAGTCATAAAAAATTATGTCTATAAAACTTATACAATTATTATATCATTATTAGAGAATTTAATGGTAAAAATATTAAAAGCATATGCTGAAGTTTTATTCATAAAAGTAATCACAAAATTGAAATCGCTCTAAATTCTAATGAGTTTACTGTTCATAAAATAAATATAAGATCCAAGAAACCTGAACGTAATCAAGCAACCAAAGATTTAAAAAAAATCTTAATTATGGAAGATGCAAACCTAAATAAATGGAAAAGTTATAATTTAGACTTTAAGTGAAAGATATTTATATTAAAAGATTTTAAGTTTTAAAATTACTTTGAAGAATTTTAAAATATATAAAAAAAACTACAATTTAGGATTTGAAGTTAAAATTTTTAATTTTATATTATTAAAATAATTTTAAAATTTAAATGACTTCAATTTAAAATTCTCAACTAATTTTTCCTAAAGGGTCTGCATAGACTCAGGGTATTCGATTGTCGCATATGAGCCTGACCTTTACATTTTCCTTGTGTTCAAGAGCTTTAAATTGCCAGCGTCTCTCTCCTTCCATTGATTCCCTCCCTCATCAAGTATCGGGACGCTCGGTATTAGAAAAGAAAAGAAAATTGAAAATTTTTGGATAATATTTATTATACTTTTGTAATTATTATTTAATATTATTTATCATTTTTATTACTTTTTTCAAATAGGAACAGGAGAGTTATTTCTTGTTCATAATACTTTTTTAAATTTTTATTGCTATTACTAATTTTTTGTATATCAAAATGAACCTTAGCGACAAAGAATCTAAAAAGACGAAAGTACTTTATGCCAAAACATTTTGCAAAATTGTTAATTTGGTTCTAAATATCTATCTTGTATTAATTGTTTTATATGCTTGTCAAAATATTTAATATTATCTTAAATACTAATTTTATTAATTAAATTAATAAAAATTAACCATATGTTGTTACTTATATACAGGTTAAATAAGTTTTAAATGGGGGACTTTATTAGCTCTGATTTTCAACCTGAAGGTGGAGTATTTTCATGATAATAGAGATGAAAATAAAAATAAAAATAAAAGCAGCATCGTTTATAGACTAAAGATTAGATAGTGTAATGTTTATGTAAGTAATATATGATCTACTTTAATATGTTGTAATTTCTGTTAATTCGCATGTATTGATATATTGTTATGTCTGTTAATCTAACAAAATTTTAATATATCTAAGGAAATTGACACAAAATTAATATTGACTTCAATTTTTAAGATCTAAAGTAAATTTTGCCAAAAAGCAGCAATGAGAGCAAAGAGTGAGTGGGCTTGGACCTGAGTGCGCCCTGAAAGATAGACTATAGAAGTCAGCATTTTATAATGAAACGTAAAATTTATCCCCTTGTACACTTTATGTTTTGAATAATTTTATAGTATTTTAAGATTATTATTAATATTTTAAAATTAAAATTATTTACTTAATCAAAATAATAGCTTTAAAAACAATGTAAAAATATTTAAAATATAACTAATGTAGACATTAGCAGTTAAATTATGATTATTATAACATTAAATATAATTATTTTCATTACATTTTATATGTAAAATATCACAACAAAATGATAACAGAACAAACAATAGATATATTGAATAAACACTTCAAATTATATAAAATAAATTGATTTAAGTAGAATGCACCCTATTTGGGTAACATATGCGTTAAGTGTTTTATTTTATAATGTTTGATTTGTTAAAAAAAAAAAGATTTTGAACCAAACTTTAAAGTTATTATTTGCCTTATAATTCAAACAATATATTCTTGGGTACATGACTATAACTTTTTTAAATATGTAGATTTATAAATGTATTAGTGATAAATAATATTGCTAAATTTGAATAACATAATAATATTTTAATATAATGTTATTCTTTTAAGTTCTTCAATATAAAATTAAAGAAAAAAATACATGTCAAAATGGTAATATTTATATTTATGTGGATGGTCTTGTTGATGTACTGATTCTGCACATTTCTTACATTATAATTTAGTATAAACCCTTGAACACATGGATACATAATTTCAACCAAATACCACTATTTTTTTGAACCTTTCATTAGGATATATAAATGGAATCACTTGTGCATGTATGTGTTTATAATAATGATATGTTTAGAGTATATAAATTACATTGAATAATATTTGGTTCATACTTCGTTACTCTTGTATTTATTGTAATTAGTTTAATTATATGATGTAATAACATTATAGGTCTTTGTTGATGGTTCAAATAAAGTTGGTTAGAATAAAACTCTTATTGGTAAAACAATATATTTATATAAACATGCTATGAACAGTCTTTGTATGCACAAGTCGACATCCATGACAATGGAGGGGTAATACAGGGCTAGTGACCATTAAGGCCCCTCTTGTATATGCCTTTGTCTGGTTTAGTTTCTTTTCAATATATAACTGTTTTTATGGACATGGTCAGTGACACGAGAGATGTGCATGGGTTATGTTACAAGATTTGGATCTTCTAAATTTTGTGAGCGTCAATTTAGAAAGTAAATAAAATAAATTAGGTTAATTTCCTTAAAATTAATCAAATTATATCTGATATTCGTTTTGTTTCAAAAACTGTACTAAGCTTTCTTGACATTTTCATATAAATTACAAAAAAACTTCTAATTTTATTTTTAATATAACAATCAAAGCATATTAATTGACGTTAAACTCTAATAAAAAATAATTTTATTTTTAGTATAACAATAACATTTAAGTAATTTATTACAAAAAATACGGTGTGTAGGATATCAACTTCATAATATATTGAAAAAAATCAATTATAATTTTTGAAAAAAGAATATCAAACATCATTTAGGCAATCTTTAAATTAGTGTTGCCCAACCCTATATGTTCTCTTTTTTATTTTTTCCTCCAAAATTAACACAAGTATTTAATTTCCCTTAAAAATTCAGAAGATAAAAAGTCCAGGATATACAAGTGTTTAAGTTCCGCAGGTTACGTACTATATATCCGTTCTTTTTCATTTGAATGTTAAAAATCGCTTTCCGAAGCATCCAGACGGCCTCTATTCCCTCCATTTTAAACATTCACATTTATAACCAGTAAAAATAATTTGCTCATGTTTTGCTATTGCTATATCCTTGAATATGTTAAGCCGAAATTTGATCATATAAACATAAATTATAGATTTTCCTTTTTAGATATAAACATATAGATTTTCCTTCTTAGATTATAGATGATCAATTTCTCATAAATATCCTTTCAAAAAGTTCCTAAAGATATAATACGAAATGTTTTTCAAATTATTCATTTGTTTATAGAAACAAAATATCCATTTCATTTGGTCAATCATTGTGCTTTTGGTCAATAAAAACAGTGCTAGGAAACAGGCCTCAGATGCGTTGGCACATTCCTCATCGCTACAACAACCCACGTCCGAAAACATGGTGCGCAGATTGTTGTCGTTGCTCATGCCAAAATATTACGTCATCATCAGCCAAAATATACTATATGCTCAAATAAAAGAAATATTTGACAAAGGCAGCTTCTATCTTACAAATAAATGCTTATTCTTTAGTCCAGCCCCAAAAAAATAATTCTTTACTACGAGTAAATTATTATATAAACCATTGTAAACTTTAACTATCAAATTTACAACATATCTATTTGGCAGTATTGAAAGTGCTGCCAAATAGAAAAAACATAGGTTAACATTAATTTATTGCTTTTACAATACCGGTTTTGGATTATTTTAAAAACTAGCAAAAACAAATTTCCAAACATGATTTTTTAACAAAAGTAAACTAAAATTGGGATATTTTCTAAAGCAGCAATCAAACAAGCTCTTTGCTTCACATGCAACTAGATTTTATGCTCCTCAAGCAGACAGCATATAGTGCATTGGAATGTGCATATGGAAATTCCTATCAGAATCTATGTCTGAACACTATACTAAAATCATATCTAAACAGATGCAATTCAGTGAACAATGCATCAAAATTGAAAGGGATCGAAAAAGGTTAAAAAGGGTTTGAAGTGACTCATTCTTGAGCTGTGGCACCATTTGTTGTCTCCATTGGCTCAGCTTCAGCTGATTCATCTGTCTTGTCACCCTTTTTGCCTGAGAACAACCAAGAAATAAGATATGTAGCCTTGGAAAACAGGTGTAGACTTAATGGAACACACGAGATGCAATATGTATAAGCATATGATGCAACACAATATGGCATGTTAGATTTGGATTTTCAGTCTACCTTTCTTCTTCTTTCCACCACCTTTCTTCTTTGTCTTTGTGCCCAGGGACAGCCATGCCTTAATTTCAGGATCATCTATTGTCTTTGTGGGCTGCAATTCCTGAAGAGAATGAGATGTGATCCGATCCGACCCATTTGGCATTAGCAAGACTGTGAATTTGATGTGGGCAACATAATCACCTGTAAAACCACAAAAATAATACAGCACATAAGCATGGCACGAACAAGTCAAACACTGATGAGAGATCTAATATTGCTAATGGCCATAAATAACTTTACCAGGCTTTTCGTGAAGAACTGGATATGGCTGCAAGAGCTCATGATTCACACATTCCACTAAACCCAGGCGAGCTCTTTTCTCTTCCAAAGCCCTGGTAAAAGGGAAAATAAATTAACAATTATAAGTGGAGTGAAGAAAATTCAAATAAAGACCCACCAATTCAAACATCATGTTGGAAACATTAAGTGGTCAAGTTACCTAGCAGTGAATGGCATGATTGGAAATTTTTGGCTTATTTCACTGAAAATAAACCTAGATGTTTTCATCTTTAAGTGATAATTCTTGTCCACAGCTCTCTTATAAATAGTTGTCTGCTTCTCATCCAACAGCTTAGGCTGCAAGTGATTGAATTTTCACTTCATGATTCGTAAGAAGATGCACCATACTGGTAAATAAAGTATGAAAATTATCCTACCTTCCCTTCTCCTGTGCTTGTTACTATATCAATTGCATAAACTTCATTCTCCTCAAACTCTGCATCATCAACCCTTGTTTCTGGATTAGACACACTCAGGACAACCTTGTTCCCATCTATCACAAACTGCTTCATTTGGTGGCTAAGAACACCTTCAACAACTTTACAATCATATGCGGCAGCAACCTTTTGAATTGCTTCAGTTACATCCTTGTTCTGTCGGGGGGAAAAATTTGACAAAGTCTATTACCAACAATTCAATTTAAAAGTTAACCATAATAACCTCAAAGATTGAAATTCAAATCCATCTTTGGAGAATTGGTATTATAATAATTTTAATTCCATTTAGCAATCAATCAATAATGGTTGCGATAAAATAATACATTACACGTGGTCAGATCCCAGTAACATATTACTTGCATTAAGCCATTTATGGGTGGTGGTTGGAATATTATAACATGTTGGCTGCAATATATCAATTTAAAGACCATATAAATTAGCATAATCATAACAGTGACACTTCAGCCAACTTCAATTTAGGCAACAGGGAAAGGAGGAAACCAAAATGGAATCAATCACCATGGCAAAGTTGCCAATATTAAAGTTTTAGGCTACTGTAATAAATTTCAAATGCGTAAACATTAGTAAAAGTCATTTTCAGCCAAACTAATTTTTATTCCTTGCTGCATAATGCATTTCTATGTATTTATTCGAAGATTGTAATACGTTGGCTGCATAGGACAAGGTTATTGACAATACATAAATCAGCACAACCATGAATATTCTTCAGCCAATTCCAATACATAAATCAGCACAACCATGAATTTCTTCAGCACAACCATGAATTTCTTCAGCACAAGAAGCATGTATAAATTGTTGGGCTGTGACAACCATCAATGAAAATTTCTGGAGTACTAGATTGCATTTTGCAGGATAAAAGCCCTATCAGAGTAACTATGACATAAGCCTCACTTGGACAATTGTCCATAGCTTTTAGTAAGAGTTCATCATCTAGGGTCAAATATAATGTGACAAAGGTTCTAATTCAACCAGCACACATTCTCAAGCATTGTGGCATTGGACATGAAACTTAGACAAAAAAATTCAGAGTCCATAATATACCAACTTAGGTATGCATACACACAAATTTGCACAAGTAAAATACATGGACCTTTAGAAGAATATTGGACACAAGCAACATTCATTAGTGCACATTATGTATGTAAAAGAAATGAATGCATTGTACAAGCAATTTCAACGTAAACACTTGATTATGGTCATTTGAAACAATTGCAGCCAATTCATTGAGAAATAAAAAAGACAGCACTTAATGCAATAGCTAACTGAACACGAATAAAATAGCTCGTGTACTGATACTATAATTGGGAAGTCTGCTAAAAAAGATCTGATCAGCAGATCAGTAGTATAAAACATAAGATAAATGATTCTCCATCAGCACAACTATGAACAAAATAAGCTTCACTGGAGTTTATACATAGCCTAAGATGTCTTCATCATCTAGAGATCAGTCCATAGGAATTATAATATAAATCAGGACAAAAAGATAACTCAGAGAGGAAGTGGAAATTAATAATGAAATAGTTCCAATGAGAGATTTCCCTTTCAATTTCAGTCCCAATAAAGAAGAGCAGAGCTAGTCTGTCAACAGACAAACAAGTAAACTTGAAAACAAACTGGTAAAAGAATAAGATGGAAAACAACAGAGTTCAGCTGAGAGAGAAAGAATGCTAAACTAACATGATGCATCTGGAAAAATTCACCAATTCTCAAATCGCAAGAAAGAGGAGGAGCAAAAACATCCATGATCTCTATCAGTGTAACTATGACAATGAAGTCTCATTGGTGTTTATCCATATCTCATAGCAGATTTCATCATTTAGAGATCAAAATCTATAAGGAAAGGGAGGGGGTCCTCCCAGACAGTACAAATGATACAGAAGTAACCCACCATTAAAGTGAATTGATGACATGCCACAGAATTAAACACCACTCCAAAAATCAAGGTCCTATGTAATTAAACTAGCAATTCAACAGAGTACAAGCAACACTCCGATCAAGGCACTCAGCGCCTTCAAAAAGATAATTGTAAACAACTTTTGAAACATCAAAAAAATTCCAGGTATCTAACAGCATTTCCTCAATCACCCCACGTAGATTGCACATGGTGTCTCAAATAAAGCATTAGCGTGAATCACTACAGGTGGCTTTTGTCAGATTTAAAACTAGCACTTGTAAGAATGACTTTGATATTAAACTAGAGGTATAAATGAAAAGGACAATACGTAATAAGATATAAGCCATTTCATATTATACAAATGCAGATACAAGATCAATTGCATACATATAATTACCTTCCTTCCTGGCCTCACAAGTCTCAAAGCTACTTCAGCAGCAGTGTTAGCTGCTGCAAGTACATCAGCTGCCCTTCCTGTAACTGGGCCTTCCTGAAGAACATGAGTATGTGCCACAACGGCAATAAACCCATCTATATGACAACCCAAATCACTGCAATTAACCAAAGAAACCATCACCATTTCTTTTCCAGTATTATCCAAAAGCTGCGCCCGTTCTTTCACTATTGCTCATAGAAACATGCTTCGAAAATCTTACATTTTCAGCATATCACCTTCTTCCAAGACTGTCTCATCACTGGCAAGGGGAGAGAAATGAGAAACTGTGTTGTTCACAGATATGCATGTTGGGAAGGCAACACCTTTCTCAATCTTCCTTTTCACATTCTTGTACATGTTACCCGTTTGTCTTAATAACAAAAGCATCACACCCAATAAGTTAAAGTCATTATAAAAACACTATATTGTAGAGTTATCACAAATATAATAGACATGTTCCTTATCGTATAAAACAGAAATACATCTACTGGGGAAAAGATAAGCTTACTCTCTTATATATGCATCCCCCTTCTCGCAAATGTCTACAATCTTCGTCTTTGGTTTGCATTCTGAAATAACTAATTGCAAAGCCTCTGCAAAAAAAAATCCCGTTATTCATCAATATAAATATCCAAATAAACGTACACACAATCAATGAAAGCGCAGAGAAATGGAGAAAAAGAGAACATCAACTTGAACCCTGAGAATTTTACGTATCCAATGTGTCTAACAACACCACCATATATACTTTTCGCGCATATAGAAACAGGTAGAGACACCCAGAGAGATTGAACATACTGTTAGCTATCTCAGCTGTACTCTTGTATTTGGTAACGACTTCAGGAGAAGTGAGATCCAACTCCTTCTCCTCCCTCTCGTCGTCCGACATGGTATCTCAGCTGTTGAATTCCTTTAACTTCTTAAAACCCAAAATGAAAAATAAATAAACAAATAAAAGGAGAAAGCAAAGTCTTAATTAATTGGATTCTGAAACGGAGCATCATGAAACAAAGAAAACCCAAATGGAATTCTCATGAAATTGATGGAATACTCACCCAACGGAGTTTTGATTGACGGCGATTTTAGCGCAGATAATCAATGAAGATGAAAGGTTTAGGAGAAGTTGAAAATGTGAAGCAGATAGAAGAAAAGGGGTGGCTCACTACAACTAGGGTTACAGCCTCTGAGGCAGCACTAGCTTATATAGGATATTTCCTCTTTACAACTCAGCGTAGGGTTTTACTTCCACCTGTCCTTTCCCTTCTCGTTTTTCTTTTTTAATTATTTATTATTTATTTGTAGTGTCTCAGATGTTGTTATTAAATTTTTTTAATAAAAATATAATTAAAAATTTTAAAATTCAAATTATGTTAATATTAAACTATAAAATATTATTTGTTTTGTTTTTATTAAAAAATTTAATTAAAATTTTATTTCTCATCATTTTAGTTAAATATGTTTTTGGTCCATTTAATTTTATACAAATTTTAATTTGATATTCTTATTTTGAAATTAAACAATGTTATCCTCCCAGTTTTTAAAATGATTTAATTTTATTTTACCATCTCATAATTCATTTTTCATATCAAATTATACAATATGTTAACTTGAATGTTAAGTTTGAGTATAAGTTAATGATATTAAATAAATAAATAATATCTTGTGAAAAAAAAAAGTAAATAAATAACATTTAAGTTAACAAATTTTTAAATTTGGTTTTAAATTTTCTATGAATTATAGTAAAAAGACATAATTGAATTGTATTTACAAATAAAAAGATAACATTATTTATTTTTGATCTAAAAACATCAAATTAAAATTTTTATAAAATTAAAGGTTAAATTAATCTTTTTTCCTGTATACTTTCACTTCATTTTTAATTTAGTTCTTATAATTTAAGCATTGATAACTAAATTTTAATAGTTTCAAAAGTTTTTAATTAGCTCCTTCTAATCAAACTTATATTTCCTTTTTATTATCATGTTGGTGTTCCTAATATGGATGGCTGGACTCTCCCTCTTTACATTTCCAAAACTTCAAGGAATCAATGCATTCCTAAGGTTTTGATTTATTGTTCTGGAATGTTCTTATCAACCTAGACCTTGGATCCTTCAACCATAACTATTCTTAAAAGCTGTATGGAATGCTTTGTTTTTAATATTGACTCAGCCTGTTATTTCCCGCCCAACTACTTTTCCTCTTCATTTTGTGGTATATTCACCTTTTCTTCAATTCTGAGATCAATTAGGGATGATGTTTCTTATCTTGCTCAACTTTTTTGCATTGAGAACACTTTCTTGGTTCCAGATTATCTCTATTCTGAATATAATAGTCAAGCCAACCGAGAGGCTTAATGAGCGCCTAGTTGAGGGGTGACGCCCACCCGAGTCAAACCACATAGAGCGTGTAGGTCGAGCCCTTAGTCCACTCCTTGGCTCATTTTTCTAGTCTTCAATTTCCGTGGGCTTGTGGGATTTATTTTATTTGAAATGGTAGGCCTCGGATTTTCAATATTTTGGTTTAGGTATTTGTAATGTTATTTAGTTTTCCTTAGGTTTTTTCTGTTAAAAAAAATACTAGTCGTTGGTATTGGATAATTTTTTTATTTGATAGCATTGATAAATTATACTAGTTCTTTTATAGGTTTAACTAAATTATTCTTGATTTTTTTTTTGGTTTCAAAAATATCATTTGATTTTCTTTCATTTAATATATATTAGAAAAGTATTCTTTCAATTTTTTATTAATCAAATTAACTTCTTACATTATAAGAGAGAATGATCAGTAATAATAATTAAGTTAATGTTAAACATTGACATGAGACTAATATAACAATAATTAAAGACATCTAAATATTTCTTTTAGGGGGAAAGAATGCATATTATGCAGCAAAAATAAATAAATAACTTCATTCAAGAAAATAAATTCGAGGGGATAATTTGTACTATTAAGGAAGTCAAATGATATAATTTTATTATGAAGAATATTAGGTACAATTTAATTAAAAGAGGTTATAGGTTAGTAAATTTTTTTTTTTTTTAGTATTAAGGGAGGCTACAAGGGGCTTAGATACCAATAATAGGCGATAACAAAGCTACAGACTAATCATCAAGCAATATCTGGGGGCGGGGAACTATCAAGTAAGCGAATGCCCACATCTCTACTATGCGCTTGATTATTAACAAGCTAGTCGACGAATCTATTTACTTCCGGCAACGATGATTGAAACGTATATCCCATTCTTTTCGAAAGGCCTCTTTAATATAAGAAACCAGAGGAAACATAGGGAGGAAGGTATATGCAACCTTGCCTCCCGAGTGTCATAGCAACTTGAGTCCACCTCCATCAGAATCTTCTTAACACCCAATTGCCATGCAAGCTCAATTCCAGAAAGAATGCCCCATAATTCTGAGCATAAGACACCCACTGTACCTATATTTTCGTGTGAAACCATGAATCCAACTCCCTGTATCGTCCCTAATGACTTACCCCACAGACACTAAGTGTTAACTCCTCCATTGCATACAGAGCCATCCGTATTGCATTTGTACTGATCTTCTTGTGGAAACCTCTGCCCAACAAGGGTTTCCCTACGTACAATTCTAACAACAGGGTTGTGGAGAGAGGCATTTAACGTTTCACTAGTGTCCATATGAATTCTAATTAACAGGCAAATCCTATTATGAGTCCCACTTCATGTAGATTTCCTTGAGAGGGAAGCCTTATAAGAATTTCGGCTCTTCCGCTCTAATAAATAGCTTTTGGGGTGTGATTATTTCAAAAATTTATGCACATAACAATTGGTACTTTTATTAAGAGTCAGCCAATTGGAGAGGGCTACTTGCAAAGAGTTCTAATCGGCGAAAGGTTGACCTGTCGCAGAGTGAAGCACTATTGAGTGAAGTGTCACAGAATACAGTCGTTATGACACTAACATCCAAAGGAGGTGAGATTGTTATGAGTCCCACATCGAGGAGGTTTTCTTGAGAAGGAGAACTTATGAACTTATAAAGGCTTGGTGTCACTCTCTTCAACTACTAACTTTTAAGGTATGGTTCTCCTAAAAACTTATAATCATAACAATTGGTGCTCTTGTTAAGAGTCGGCTAATCGAAAAGGGTTACTTGTGGAGGGTTCTGTCCGACAGAAAGGTTGACCTGTCGCACAGTAAAATGTTGTTGAGTAACGTGTCATAAAGTGCAGCCGTTAGAACTCTCCCTTTTGAAGGGGGTGGGATTGTTACGAGTCCCATATCAAGGAAGTTTTCTTAAAAGAAGGCATTATAAAGGCTTAGTGTCACCCTCTTAGAGTGCGTTTGGCTGCGTGTTAGAGAGAGAGAAACCATATTTGCAATCTCTTTTATCCAAAAGCTACAATTTATTACTTCTAACTAAACCACGTTTTCTCCTCCCCTGACGTGCAGCCAAACACGCACTTAACAGCTAGTTTTTGGGATGTGGTTCTTCTAAGAACTTACGCATATAACAAATCCCCCGAAACTCTCGTTGCCATAATCGAACACAACACTATTCCTGTACAGCCAGAGTTTCCAAAGAGCGGTACCAAAGAACACCTTCCAACTGAGAGTCCTGTCCTTACCCAAGTGCATCTTCATGTTAAGCGACATCCACTCTTCCACATCCAACATAATGAACTAGTCCCAGCACCAACGATCCACGTAAGTCAGCCATATGCTTATAATGCATAAGCAATCCCGAAAGGCGTGTATGGTGGATTCAGTATAAAGACCCCATCGTGGGCAAAGGTTAGAAAAAAAGAAGTTGCACTTAATCTTGTAAGTACTGAACACGAGTTTCCTGTGGACAAGAAGCCAAAGAAATGCACAAACATGTAGGGATCGAGGTCATTTTCAAACTTGCTTCCAATCAAAAGAAGTGGACGTATTGTGGTGGGCCGTAATGAATACACAGGCTAAATGCACAAAGAAAGTGTGGTCTCTCGAAGGTAAACAGCATGGAGTGTCTTCATTTTTACCATTTGAAGGGGCAGGAACAGCTGCAATTTTCGAACAGATATAGAGGGTGTTCCCTGAGTTTAACATAATCCCAATCTCCATCACGTGTGAACCTACAGACTTACAAATGCAATTCTTTATAGTTTAGGGGTTATACCAAATGGTGTACTAGTTCTCATTCACTTGGAACCCTCTTGTCCATCCAAAAGTAAGCTATACCACCGTTACCGATCATCCATCCCATCCCGCCTTTGATCAAGTCCCAGGATCCACAAACTTTTCTCAATGTATTTGAAACTACCTGGCGTTTTTTCACCTTGGGTATTAAGTCCGATCCACATTTATATTTGGATCGAATGACCTTCACCCAAAGGTCATCCTTCTTCTCCATAAGCCCCCCCAAGCTTCATCAACACGGCTATGTTCATAGATTTAGATTTCCATAGGCCTAGACCTCCAAGCGCCTTAGGTGTGCAAACCTTGTCCCAATCAACCAAACAATGCCGTTTTTTATCGACACAGCTTCTCCATCTCGTCGCAAGAACTAGAAGGCAGGAGTGTAGTTTGCATATAATATGTAGGAATAGAGTTGAGGACCGAATTTGCAAGTCACCCTACCCGCTAAGGAGAGGCATTGAGCTTTCCAGGTGCTTAACCTTGATTGTATTTTTTCAACTAAAAAATTGTAGCTTTGTTGCGAGACTCTATCATAGTGTAAGGGGTATTCCAAGAAACTTATCCAGATCAATGGCAAGCAAGAAGCCCGTGATTTCACTATGTTGTTTAGCAACATTAGGGTGAACATTCCTTGAGTAGGAAAGAATGTTAGTGTAATTTATTCTAATGCTAATTAATATATTGGAATGATAGAACATGAAAAATGCTTTAATGGTGAAAATTTGTTTCACTTTTCATTAATGATTTTTTCAAAACCAATAACTAAAGATGCAAGAACTTTTTTCTTCCTCTTAGTTTGATAATATAGATGACAAATCTAAATAATTCAGAAACAAATACTTGAATGGAAATAAGAATAAGAGTTGGGAGGATGTATGATTGTAGATGGCAGCAAACAGAGGTGGAACTAGAAAATATAATGTCATGAATTTGTAATCATAATCTTATCAAGATAGGATGTCTTTAGCATGTTATGAAGTTTATACCCATTTCTCGAGATGACACTTACAGCAAGGGTTGTTTGCCTTGTTTACTAACTTCAATCAATGGTAAAGAAAAATGAAAAAGGGAATAATCATAAATTACAACAAAGAACATTTTTATACAATCAATCTATTGTTCAAAAGCTTCCTATGATTTATGAACAAACCCCTTCTCAACCTAAACTCGTTAAAATCCAAATTTAGAGAAAATAAATTAATTTTTAAAAAAGGAAAAGAAAAAGACAAAAGAATGAGGGAATGATCAAGAGACAAGCCTTTATCAGACTTAGTTTAGGCGAGTGGTAAAACCCACTTAGCTTTCAGCTTGGTTCAATGCATCCATGCCATTTGGTAATTTTTGCAATAGAAGATCAGTGACTAGTTGCTAAAGCAGTAACCAACAAATCAAGCACAAAAAATGGCTGTGCACTTGCCTGAAAACAAGCATTGAAACCGTTAAGATTATGTTTATAAACCAAAAATTGAGGGATAAAAAAAGTGGAAGAGAAAAAGAAGAACTCGCAATGAAAATAATAATAATAATAATAATAATAATAATAATAATAATAATAATGAGATTATAATATTATCATAGCATCCAATGATGCATCCTTTAGAGGCTAGACGTCTCAACGCATCAGGTGACATACCATATGTGAAGATAAGATGTTTTAGAGCACTCAGTGAACTTGTCCTTTAGGCGTGAGTATTTTCTAAAGGGAAATAATATTTAGATCACATAGCCTAGGGCTAAAGGTGTGCCCTTCCTCAGTGTTAACATAGTGCTGCCCCAAGTAAAATAGTGCTAATGTTACTCTGATTGCTTGAAGAAGCACTTTCAGAGCGGATTTGATACAAGCTTAAGTGCCACCCATGAAGCCCCAGTTCAAACAGGATTAGGAGCACTAAAAACGTTTCCTTTTGGGAAGTAAGAACCAGTAATTAGGATACTACTGCTCTGTCAAAGTCAACACTCAATCATCAGCCATATTGTCTTTTAGCCTTTAAGAACATTTAAGGCACATCCA
Source organism: Erythrophleum fordii (assembly GCA_032878935.1). NCBI lineage: Eukaryota > Viridiplantae > Streptophyta > Magnoliopsida > Fabales > Fabaceae > Erythrophleum > Erythrophleum fordii. Next base: position 3,714,663 of record JAVQMF010000048.1, on the reverse strand, counting down.
CAGCAAAGGTGAAAGCAAGGACTAGCAAGCCCTATTGTCCTGCTCAAATGCTTTCTCAGAATGCTTCACTTTTCATATGTAGAGCATCCATATTTCTTTGTACCTCCAAACTTTCAAGAAACCCATTCGCAAAACAAGACTATGGGGCTATCATTGCCTCTAGCCATGTTTGTCATGCTTATATATAAGCTTAGAAGCTAAAGTTCTAATGAGACATACCTGATAGTCAACATCGTACTTTATATGGTCTTTAAGGAAGTACTAAAATTGCAAGGCATAAAATGATAAGAAACCATAAAGATGCCACCATAAAGTTTAGAAGGATAGGAAGGACAACTTAATGTGTATTATTAGTTGCCACATAGTCACAAACAATTTTTTTATCATTATGCGGCAAAAAATGTTAATTGTGTTTTACCTAGAAATAGATTTGTGGAACTATTAAGGCAAGTAAAGCTAAAGCATAATATGGTTTACCAGCCCAAAGAAGATATCCTGCAACCATTAGTGTCCGTAAATTCTTTGCACAAAATGTAATCAGATTTTCATTTCTAGTTCATCAAAATTAGGTCTTGGTGACTAATGAGAAAGACTGCTTTAACAGCAATTTAGCCACGCTAAACTATCTTAAACATGATTATTCTTTTCCATGAAATAATTAGCTCCAAAATGAACAAAGACAAGGATAGTGTCTGTTCTAAGAATAAAAGGTTACAAGCTTTTTCTGAGATATTCTAGAACCATCTATTATTAATAGTTCAAAGAAATTGACTATGAAATCTCTTAACAATTGTCATGTTGACAACCATATGCCCATGTGCCTAGTGGTTTTCAAAACATACACTCACACCTCCTCTAGTTTCAATTTATTCTAGAACCTCCCCCATAGTTTATAAAACCTTCATTCAAATCCCCTTTGGTAAGAACTATGGAGTTTCTGTTGAAGCATTAGTTTGGCCTTTTGTTGACCTCTGCTACATTAAATTAGGCTATTAGGAGTTCTTGGGATGAAAAATGCACCTAGTCAGAATGGTGAAAGCTTTGGCAACAAATCTATGAATAATGCCATGAGGGGAGGTTCTTGTATATATTGAAATTGTAAGGGGCATGAGTGTAAGTTTTAAAAATCTTAGGAGAGGTGAATGTAATTTACTCAATAAAAAATGATCAAAGAGGTGAAATTAATAATGTGACACATTTTTAACTTCCTTGTTATAATACCTTGTAAGAAATAAAAATGAAGGCACTGTAAAATCTGGAGTGGTTATTTTTGTTCAAATTTAAGGGACGTAAATATACAAGCAACAGATAATTATGCAATGTCAATAGCATCAATAGATATCCATTTGGCAGTGTCAGCACCAAAAGCAACTGGAAAAGATTGTTCAAATGAATGGAAAGGTCAGCAGCAGCTACTTCATCAAAGTTTCAGATTATAGTAATCAAAAGGCAAAGGATAAAAGGAGAGACCTGAAGCCCTAAAGCTCTATCCCCTTCAATACTTTTAAAGTCATTGACAATGGCAATGCCCAACTGCAATATGATATAACAACAATATTATTGACAAGTCTGAATACATTAGAAGACATAGATATCCTATCTTACAAAATGCCATGTTGCACATACTACATGCTCTTGATATGTTGTATAGAAGGGTCAGAACAACTATATCTCGTGTAAGAGTCCTAAATAAAGCCTGACCACCCCACCTGTCAACAAGACATTGATCAACAACTTACAAAACATGGTGTAAGTCCAAAAAATAGACCTCGAAAGTAGATCAATAAGATCAAGTTATAATACTAATTTTTGGTTGATGAAATAAAAAATTGCCATGATTACCCAATTAATTTTTAATTGCCATCGCTACCTTATTCCTAAAGTGAAATATATCCAGAAGTAATAAATTTAAAATATTGTTCAAGATGAAAAAAATTATATTATCTAAAGGATTATTGCCTTGATAAAAAAATCCATCTCTTGGCCTCTAACGTGAATCTTGTGAATAAAAGTCAAACACCATTCATATTCAACAACTCATTTATCTAAAGGGATAAACCAATGGGATAACTAGTAATCAATTGTTGACAACCAAGACAACAGTTAAAATCAATAGCCATTAAATTTATCAGGGCAAAAGGTACAACACCATGGCAAACTGATGTAACTAGCTCCTAGGGCAAAGTTTCCAATCCATCCATTTTGTTTTAGCTGCAAAAACATGAAGAACTTAGTCAAATGAACAGAAGAAGGCAGAGTAGAAAATATAAGGAAAAACAAAAGGAGGAATTTATTTTTTAAAAGAAAAATACCTTTAAAGGAGGAGCAGAATATATATATGACAGCAAGGATCCACCAATAGCAAGGTAGAATACTGTAAGGGGAATATGGCCTGCCTATAAAGGAGACAATTTTAAAATTGTAGGAGAAGAGATTGAGCAAGGTACTATCATGTAGAGTACCCAGTACCCACCCATATGTCCAATATACCAGCCAAGGTAAGATCTCCTACTAGCAACACCCATACCTGAGTGATAACTTGCAGAATTTTGACATAGAAATATTTAAAGAGACACCAGGATAAATCATAATGGGAATCAGTCCCAGTTTTACAACATACCTCATTTTCATATATAGCCCCTGAAGGAATTGGTCGATATGGTTCATTGATTGCATCAATTTCACGGTCATACCAATCATTTAGAGTCTAAAACATTAAACAGCCATACAATTCAAGGTTAAGTCACTTTGACACCCTCATCCAATAGCAGCTGGTAAAGTTGTATATCAAGAAGAATATTACCTGCGTATAACAAGTAAGGATTGGACCAGACATCATCATGCACACAATTGATTTAGCAACATGTTCAAGATTCTAGTGGAAATTTCCTACCAAGTGAGCAGCATTGCCTCAGAACATCGAGAAGTTATATAAGATACATGAATATATCCATAAAGGTTAAAGCAAAAAATAGAGAACTCTATAGAATATTTGTAAAGAGCTAAAAATTTATCACAAATCATTGTCATAAAGTCTTATTATGGAATGCAATATGATGACATGATAAATGTAGCACAAAGGGAAAAAAATTGTGCTAAATATACAGTCAGCTTCTAGGACAAAAAGTGCAAAAAACTCTATTTTTAATGAACATTTCAAATGGTGGCCCAAAGGGTGTTGCCTTTGTGCAATGTGATGCCCTTTCTTCTGCCCATTGGTTAACCTCCTAATACTCTAAATGGATGATTCAATTTATATTAGCAGTGGCACATATCATGGATATCCTTTTCTCAAAGCATGGAATATATGGCATTCTTTTCTTGCCAGATGTTGACTCTTATCAGTTGCTTCAAAAACTAAAGATGATAAGCAACAATTAATCATTCTTCTGGTTTAAGTAATCCTTGTATAGGAACTCTTCCCTCAAATAGTTCATCATGCCAAAGGCCAACAAAGTCAAATACGAAGAAAAGCCTATATAAGGTAACTACTAACAACCAGATTACTTTTTAATTTCAACAATACAACATGAATCATGATAGGTTTAGACGTTTATCATACTAAAATGTGGAACTAGAATTTTTTTTTACCAGGCATATTTCTGTTTTGATACAGTACTAAAATAGGGTACCAGAAGCAGCAGCACCACAAACTACACCCCAAACCAATGGAGGCCAAGTGACAGGCTTTGTAAGTTGAAAATGAATCTTCCATTTATCCTGCACAATATATGACAGATTGAATTATAAGTACATATATTTTGCATTATATTCTATTAACATTTAGTCAATGGTATGTACTATTAATTATTAAAGTTTAGCATATTCCAACAAAATTGCATTTTTTTAATCCAAATACAATGGCATTCAGTGGCTTTTAGTTAAGTTCAACAAAATTCCTGCTGTCCAGTCAAGTGACAATGGAGCATGGCATAATAAGGCTAGTAACATAAATAAAACATAGTTCAGGGCTCAGGCTCTATGATAACAAGAACTATTATTGGCCAAAAAAATAAAATAAAATAAAACTCCTCTTATACTACCTAACCAGAATCTGCCAAACCATGCAGTTTAGTATTATCATCCAAATCCGATTATGGCCATTTGGCACACCCACTATTCAAATCCGAACCAGGTTTTCTAATTATGAGTGATTTGAAAGAAGAAAGTGAGGGAAAAAGATGAAAAATGCTTGACTCATAGTTTCGTGGGAAGCTCCTTTGATACCAAAAAGTTGATTGAAACTTGAACCAATTTTAGTCGGCGCTTTATCAGGGGCCTGAGATTTAACTGCCTAGAACCACAAAAAAAAAATCTAAAATTACTATAATGGCAATAGCAAACAATAAAAGCAAAAGATAAAATCTCAAAACACCTTCGTCTAAGTCAGTTTCAGCAGCCCTAATCGTTAGTCTCCGTCCTGCATTGTTCATATAATCGTCAAGCAATATTAGAGCCAATGGAGCAACCCACAAAAATAGCTCAAAAAACTCAAACTATGGTAGTGTTCTAAGTGCTGAGAAACTATACAACGCACAGTTAGCACACTAGGTAAGAGAACACTATAAAGGGAGCAAAACAGGGTGTTTTAAGTATTCAATAGTTCACCCTCTAAGCAACCAAAAAGGACTAATAGTCAACCTACTAGTGAATGAAAAAGAGATTGGTACGAGAATAGGTTGAGTTCGAACTTAAGGGTTTATGGTGGTTGATAATTTCTGCGATGAAACCGAGGCCATGCTAGGTATAGAAGCCATTGAAGATATGAGCTTGAGTGAGGGCCTTCAAGATGCCACAAACAGAGGTAAGACACCCTGGTTTGGCAGGACAAAAAAACATTATCAATCTTTTGGGTGTGGTGGCAAATAAACAGAGCAAATTAATAATTTGGCACACCTTTGGTACGAATAATGTTTTATTTTTGGAGACGTGAGTTCTAAAATGATAAAAAAAAAATTTATTAAGTTACACGTATTTTTATTGAATTTTACTAAAATTATATATTTTTTATTTTTAAAATATATCTAGGTCTTTTTTAAAACAAAAAATAAATTATAGATTATTTTTAAATTTTGTTAAAATTACATAATTTTTTATTTTTAAAATATATAAATTTTTTAAATTAAAAATTAAATTATATGATTTATTTTTAAAGTCTATATAATTTTAATAAATTTAAAAAAATTATATAACGTATAGTATTTTAAATAATAATATAATGAGTATATTGCAGATAAATAAATAATTTTTAATTAAATTATGCAGTATTATATTATTATTAAAAAATTATATATTTATCATTTTTTTAATTTAAAAATTTGATAGTAAAAATATATTTAAAAAATACACTTAACGCTATTTTTTTAATATTTGGTGTACAAGTATAAAATCTTGAATTTTTGAATTTTTATTTTCATTCAGGTGTGAGAATATTACATTGTCATAATGTAAGAATATTTTTATTTAATTGAAAAGATTAAAATATCCACCTTATTTCACTTTAAAAGTCTTTAATTTCAAATCATTTCTTATTCACCGTCACCATTATCCCACGACCATTGTTGGCCCCCATGCCCATTGTTGTCGGACAATTCAAGGATGTCAAATGCTTAAATGGAGAAGCACACAAATAACATCATTAGTATATAGTAAATACAGTTATTGATCCTATATTATCACGTCAAAGTTTCACTATTTATCATAAGTAATTACTGGCCATGGACGATCATATGTTGCAATTTCTATTCTAGACTGACATCTTTGGAACGTTGACGATCTTACAAGAGGAGAATGATCCACAATACCTTCAATATACCCCCAAAAAAAACTTAGATTTCAAAGATATTTTGAACAACCTTCTCATGGTAAAAAATTTTCCACCCAAATATTGTTTTTGTATTTTAATGACTCTAAACTTTATATCACATTCACATTACATTTTTAATCCTTTTTTTTAACCACATACCTTACCCATAAATTAATATTGTATTGTGCATCGGATCAACGGCTTGTTAGTTTATAGACTTTAAAGTAACATAACACACCTCCTTTATTTAAGACTTTACATCGATAATCTCTACAGACTAACATCGAATTAGGATAAAAAATGTAAATATAGGAAAATTTGTGGCCTCAATTAATTGTTACCAACATTTAATATTTTAATTTTAGTTCAAAATTCAACAAGCGTATTGTTACATTTTAAAGTTTATTTATCAAATTTATAATTATATTTAAATTCAAGAATGAAACGCAATTTTCCTAATAAATAATTCCAAGTATGAAGAATAAATTAAAAGTTTACTAAAATTATGGAGACACAATTTAATTGGAATCTAATGTGAAAGACAAAAACTACACATGAAATTAGATAATGTTATAACAATCATTGATGTGAATGACCAAAGGTAAAACGATTTGAAATTGCATGAATTCAATGACAAATAAAAGTGTAACAATTAAACCACAATATTACTTTGACCAAAGTTTTCTGATATTCAATGTTCCCAAGCAGAGTTAGTTTTGCTTGTTGTTACTAATTTTAAAGGGTACAGTTATCTTAAGCATGTTTCTTTGTAATGGTTTTTTGTTTGTTTTCTTTTCGTTTGTCTGGGTCTTTGCTTCTCTTTTTGCCAAAAAAAGATATTTAAATAATCCATAAAAAAATTAAATTGAGAGATCACATTAAGAAAGTACTGGGAATTTTCTCACAAAATAAAAATTAGTGGGAATTTAATACTGGGCTCAAGCTGGACTCAGACGGATGGACATTTTTATGGGTTGTGATCCACTGAGGCCCACTGTTGGTTTTGGATGTTTCCTCTTTGCCTCGCACAACTTGCTGATGCCTCAGCTACGGGCATGTGAATAATAATAATAATAATAAACAACGATGCTAAAAAAGAGAATTTTTATAAAAAAAAAAACTGATTTATACTTAAATTTATTCATGAGAATCAAATAGGATTAGATTTAGATGCAATTGATTATATTTTTGTTATCGGGTTTTTTAATAAAGTTATAACATATATAAAACAAATCTTTTAAAAATTTAATTATGTGATACTGAATTGTGAAAATCGTATGTTTTATCCGCAAAAATTATATGCTTATCATATTAATATTAAAAAATTATTCATTTATCATATTTTAATTATAAAACTTGATAACTAAAATATATGAAATTACATATGAGTTTTTTAAGGTCAAATAATCATAGTATAAGGCAACAACTTTTAGGAATTAAACATTTTGAAAATAAAAATAGAGTAAATTACATAAATCATATTTAAGTTTTGCTGAAAGTATACAAATCTTTCTTCTATTTTTAAATTTAACACAACTCTTCTCTAAATTTTGTCAAAATTTCATAAACCTCCCCTCTATTTTTAAAACTAATATGGCCTTATTTTAAATTTTGTTAAAATTATACAAATTCTTTTTTATTTATTTCAAAACCTTTATTAAAACAAAGAATAAGTTATACATATCTATTTTCTATTTCATTAGATATTTGTGTGCATTTTAAAAATAAGTATGAGATATGTGTAATTTTAGTAAAATTTAAAGAAAATTTGTGTTGATTTTAAAAATAAATAAAATGTCTATGTAGTTTTAGCAAAATTTAAGAAAAATTTATATAATTTATTGAATAAAATATTAAAGACATCAAGTACATTTGAGAACAAAATAAAATCTTGATATGACTTGAGACAAAATTTCATCTATAGAAGATTAGAAATACTCCTAACCGTAATTTTAAACGAGTCCTTATTTGTAAAATTTCTTACGAGAATATGCTACAAAAGAATTACCAAAAAAGGTGCATTGACAAAAGAGAAATCATAAATTAAATAAGGAACAATTGTTACAATATGATAGTGGGTGGCTTCAACCTCTGTTTTGCCTTACTCTTTTTTGAATATTGCCTTTTTTTTGTTTTTTGTTTTAAATACATAACAATCTCGTTGGATATTGCTCTCTTCGTATGAACAAAGAAATAGATTCTAATTGATTATTGTATTGCTATAATACCAAATTTAATTAAACTATTAAGAGGAACCACTATTCTATCCTTAAATCTTATAGAAACGGATTTTTATTAAAAGAAAATCTTATTATATTTTTATTAAAAATTTGAAGACGAACATAAAAAAATTATACTTTTAGAGCAGATTACTTTTTTGTTCTTACAAAAATTATTAACCTTTCAAATTGATCCTCCAAAATGTAATTCTTTCATTTAATCTCTCAATAAATATTTTCAACCATTTTTATCCCTTTATTTATTAACATTATGGGATTAACTTTTTCTGATCTTCTTACGGGATGAAAATAATTGGGCAAACATTATTAAACGACTGAACTTAAAAAAAATAAATAAATGCCAACCATATTTCAAAAGCCAAAAAAAAAAAAATACTCAATATGGTTTATCAATTTTGGATTGCCATGAATGATTTAGTGAGGAATATGATTCCTCACTCCACCAAGTGCACTATTCTGCCTATCATTCAAGCCATCCTTCAAATCAGAATCCACAAAAGGACTTCCATTGGGATCTTACCTTGTTAAAGCTTTGATAAAACTAGTGGTCTTCATAAAATGGTACCAAAAATACTCCTCGACCTCTCTTTGGCGCACAAATTCTTTGTTGTGCAGCACATATACTGTGTTATGCAATGGAGATATTCAAAAGACAAAAATAAAATAGAACGATCTTTCTATTTTAGAGGCACAACACCTTGTAAAGGGTTAGAGTTCCTCTCTTCTCAAAGATTTGAAGTTCAAACACTACTATTTTAAGAGAGGAGAAAAAGATATGAATAGTTTTAGACTTTCATCATGTCTAAATAAATGAATAATGTCTTATATATATATATATATATATATATAAAATGAAAATTCACTCTCTTGATCTTTTTATAAACAGAAAAATTCGCACTTTATTTTTTGAAAATTCAGAGACTTTGGAGAAGGTGCTTAAAAAATGATAATCAAAGTGTGAAGTGGCCAATCTGATGAGAATATATTTGTTCCGTCTCTTCCACTGATTCATCAACTTTATTCCAAAGAGTAACAAGTATTTTTTTCCCCTTAAAAACCCACACATGTTCGAATGTAAATAAGAATATTTTGGTTGATGCAAGCACATATCCCGAATTCACTTAATAATTTAAAACCCTAAGACACGGTTCAAAAAATATTCTCTATTATTATGCCTGCTTTATGAGAATGGTGTTTATTAGCTTCAATTTAAGAATAAGAAAATAGCACGATCACGTAGCTTCGAGGAGCATATGCAAACAAGAGCATGTTCCCATGCATCTTATGAGATTCTTATATGCGAATATTCCAAAACCCTCATGATATTTATTCAAACACATTCTTATTGTATTAATTAAAACAATCTAATTTCTTGAGTAGGATTATATTGCTTACTTATTATTAGAGAAACTCTATTTTTTGGTCTTTAAACAATATACATTTCAATTATTTAGTTTTTAAATTTAAAAAATATATATGATTCAGTTAATGAAAGATATATCATATATGATTTAACTATTTAATCCTTGAATTTTAGATATATACGGTTTTATTTTTGAAAGTCTTAGATTCACTATTAGTTACTTTTTGGAACATATATTGATTGGGACTAATGAATAGCAAGTAAAAAAATTTTAAGGACCAAATTGTTGTGACATATATCTTTTGAGAATTAAATTGTGTATTCCTAATATTTAAGGATTAAATAATTGAGATATGTATTTTTCAGGGACAAAAAATTGCATTTCCTCTTATTATTATCATTTATTTTTTTCATCAAAACTAAATGGATTATATTGCAATACGTAAAATGGAAGGACATTTTTTTATGTTTACATCAAAAGAAAAAGTAAGAATGACCCTACTTTTTATTTATCACTTTCTTTTGCTGAAAACTTGCAATCAAACTGATTGCTTAATTGTTTAAATTCATGGTATCAAATTAAATTATTAGCCTAATTGACAAAAAATAAATAAATAGTATTCTTAATTTTAAAAGACTTGAGATGCGAATTTTATCACATTGTATTAATTAATAGAATTGGAACGCCACATCAAATCAAAGTTATTTGTAGTACTCGCATCTTTTTTTTTTTTTTTTTACTTTATACCTGCCATGTGTAATTAAACGCACCCATAAATTATTAATTTTTCAATTTATGAAATTAAATTGCAATATTTTTTGTCACTATTTCAATCTTAATATGAGTGATTTGTCTTTAATGAGACTGAAATTATAAATTAGTTGAATTGCATTTCGATTAGGACCTTTAAAACAGGAAATTTTCCTATGCTTAGAAACACATATATTTCGCAAAGGAAAAAATCCATTGCACTTTAGTGGGATATGAGTGGATGAAAAAGTTATAATTCAAATGTATGTATAATATAAATAAATGAATAATTTCTTTTACATATTATATGAAAATTCACACTTGATCTTTTTATAAAAGGAAAATTTCACACTTTATTTTTTGAAAATTCAGAGACTTGGAGAAGCTGCTTAAAAAATAATAATCAAAGCGTAAAGTGGCCAATCTGATAAGAATAAATTTGTTCCATCTCTTGCACTGATTCATCAGCTTTATTCCAAAGAGTAACAAGTATTTTTTTTTTCCTTAAAAACCCACATATGTTCGAATGTAAATAAGAATATTTTGGTTGATGCAAGTACATATCCCGAATTCACATAATAATTTAAAACCCTAAGTCACCGTTCAAAAAATATTCTTTATTATTATGCCTGCTTTATGAGAATGGCGTTTATTAGCTTCAATTTAAGAATAAGAAAACAGCACGATTGAACTTAGCTGCGAGGAGCATATGCAAACAAGAGCATGTTCCCATGCATCTTATGAGATTCTTATATGCGAATATTCCAAAACCCTCATGATATTTATTCAAACACATTTTATTGTATTAATTAAAACAATCCAATTTCTTAAGTATGATTATATTGCTCAGTTATTATTATAGAAACTCTATTTCTTGGTCTTTAAACGATACATGTTTCAATTATTTAGTTTTTAAATTTTAGAAATATATGATTCAGTTATTGAAAGCTATATCACATAAGATTTAACTATTTAGTCCTTGAATTTTAAAAATATATGGTTTAATTTTTGAAAGTTTTAGACTCATTACTACTTAGTTTTTGGAGCATATATTGATTGGAACCAATGATTAGTAAGTAAAAAAAAAATTAAGGACCAAATAGTTGCAACATGTATCTTTTAGGAACTAAACCGTATATTCTTAATATTTAAAGATTAAATAATTAAAATATGTATCATTCAGGGGCAAAAAATTACATTTCCTCTTATTATTATTATCATTTATTTTTTTAATCAAAACTAAATGTACTATATTCCAATACGTAAATTAGAAAGACAATGTTTTTTTTTCTAATGTTAAAACTATAGAGACTAATTAAATTAATTAATAAACACATTAAAATATAAAGTATGAATAAGCCTAGTTTTTATTTGTCACTTTCTTTTGCTGAAAACTTGCAATCAAACTGATTGCTTAACTGTTTAAATTCATGGTATCAAATTAAATGATTAGCCTACTTGATAAAAGATAAATAGCATTTTTTTTTTCAGTCAATGTGTCTTTCATTCTTTATAAAAGTACTTTAAAATTAAAGTATTAAATATTGTACCATGCCAATGGGGTAAAACCCAATAATACTCCTCATCCTAATACCATCCAAAAAACTGGTCATTGTTAGTAAAGTTGTTGGCCTAAGCAATTTACAAAGGCTATATATGTTAAACTGGTCACTGGACGCACTTCAGTTTTTGAGAATGATATCATATTTATATCATCACAGAGATTGGCTGAACAATTTTTAACAATGGAAAAGATTAATAATCAAATTTATAAACAGGCTAAATTGCATCGAGCTTTTTTGAATTTTAAATTATGTATAGATATTTTTTTTATTTTTAAAATTTAATAATAATTTTTTAAAATTTTAAATTTGTGTATATAATTTCTTATCATTAACTAATTTATTATTTTACTAGTAGAATACGACACATTAGTAACAATGAATTTTTTTAAATTTCATATTTATACATATATTATTCAAACTTTATAATATATACAAATCATTTTATTATATTTTAAGTCATATGCTCTGGAATTTCATATTTCATTAGTGAAATAATAAATAAAATAATAATAAAAAGTTATTTGTACATATTTAAAAGTTTAGAAAAATTTATTAACAAATTTTAAAATTAAGAAGTTACACCCAAAATTTAAAAAAAAAAATTATATGTGATTTGTAGTTATAAATAAAACTTCCATGTTATATCATGAGTAGGTAACTCAGAGTGAGTTAGTTCCATCAATAATCAAAAGCTAATCATATGTTCTAATCAACTTAAAGTTTAACTTTTCTTATAAATATTTCAACAATAAAATCGCGCCGTTGCTAGGTACTCTGGTGAAGGTAGTATGCTTTTGGACCGAATCATGATTTGGCGGGACTTTCACGCAGCAATATTTGCTCAGTTTTATTTTATTTTTTCTATTTTTTAAGATGGCAGCGTTGCATTAAAGCAAAAAGTTAGGGTACCGATGATAAAATTTTGAAACTTAAAATTACGTTTAATATAATATAAAAATAAATAAAAATATTTTCATTTAAATATTTGATAAAGTGAAAATAATATAAAAGTAAACAAATGACTGAAATACTTTTAAAGTCAACAAATATTTTAAAACTGATTTTTTTAATTAATATAAAATAAAAAAATTAAAATTAAGGATTTCAAATTAAAGATATTTATATTAAAATATTTTATATTTTAAAATTATTTTAAGAGATCCAAAAACCAAAAATTTAAACTTTATTAAAAAATTACAGTTCAGAATTTAAAGTTAAAATTTTTTATATTTTAATCCTTTAAAATGATATACAAATTTAAAATTTTTCAATATTATTATCTTCAATTTGAAATTGTTAACTATAATTTTTTAAACAAAACTAAAACATTATTATTATTTATGACAAAATAGTATTTTTACTATTTTTTTCATCTTTAACTATAACTTTAATATGAGGATGGAGTGCATAGCGTAACGTATTATACAAGACAATATTCATGAGCCAAACTTCTTCCAACGTACCAAACATTATTTTGGCTAATTTCATCTCTCTCTTCAAACGTACCAGCAGCATTATTCCATTATATTGATATCATCCTATTATCAATTTTTTTTTTTGTAAATTTATTTTATTTATTTTTAACGTAAAGCATGTAAACTAAAAAGTATAGTTTGTAGGTAGCATTTCTTACTATGTGCATGTTTGGTTTAGTGTTGGGAGTAGATAAAATCACATTTGCAAGCCATAAAATAGAGAAGCTGTAATTTATTGTTTTAGCCAAAATCAAGGTATGAAAAAAAAAAAAGTTGAACCAAACATGCATTATGTAAATTAGATAAACAAATTAGGTAAATATTGGCATGGTTGATTTGTTGTGCTCAAAAAGTGTTTAATTGTGTGTAATCAAATTCAAACACTTTTTCATTCTAATTAAAAAAAATTAACATTCGTTTTTTACACATGATGACACAAAATGTTCATTTTTAAGAAAACTTAAAACAAAGATTATTACTTACTATTGAAGTGAACACAAAATCAAGGGAAGCAAGAGAAAAAGTTGACAAAAGAAAAAGATACTTGTATATTGTTTTGTGAAGAGGAATCATGGGAAACATTTCCCTTACTCCCCTCAAATATTCACACACACACACACACACACACACACACACACACACACATATATATATATATATATATATATATATAATGTGTGTCGTGTCATCAAATGGTAATATGGTATATAATAAGTTTAGATTATTTTTTTAAAAATAAAACTATTCTCTCTTTTAATTTCACGTCTAATCCACTCGTGTGAAGAAAAGATGTTTTTCTATTTTTGAATAGAAAGGCATAAACGAGGAATGTCTACCTATTATTCTCTTTTTCTCCCTTCTATAAGTACTTTCTTGCCTAATTTATTATGAACTTTAAATTATGTATATATAATTTTAAAAATTTTAAAATTTAACAACAAATTTTTTTAAACTTTTAAGTTTGTACAAATAATCCTTATATTATTAGTTAGTTACTTATTTCACTGACAAAGTATGACATATCAAGAATTTATTTATATATATTCTAAAATTTTAAAAAATTATTTACACACAAAATTTAAATTGACAGGATTTATTGTTACTAAAATCTTATGTTTTATTAATGAAATAATGGATTAATTAATGACAATGAAATTATTTGTACAAATTAAAGAAATTCAAAAAATTATTATTAAATTTAAAAATAAAAAATTACTTATATATAATTCAAAGTTTAGAGTTTCTATATAATTTAACTTTCTATTTTCAATTCAATTAAAATCTCAAGTGTGTAAACTATTAGCTGTGATTTTTTTCCTTAATTTCGGGCAAGTAATATACGCACACCTAAACTAATTTAAAGTGTGATTTCATTTAATAATAGAAGTATGAATAGTTAATATGAAAGGTTAAATTAAATTTTTTTTCTCCATTTAAAAACAATGATTAGTTGGTTTAAACTTTAAAGGATGGAGAATTTGTTGTAAATATTTGGCTCAATTACTTATTTGGTAACTATAATTTTAATTAATTTTTAAATAGGTCTTTATAATTTAAACAAATTTTAATTAAAACCTCACAATTTGAATTTTTATAATTTAAACAAATTTTGAATTAGCAGACGTGGCTTCTAAGGTGTTGTTATGTGTACAATTAGTGGGTTGTGTCAACATATGTTAATATTACATGTGGATAGGAATTTGTTGAAACTTAATTTAAAAAATTCAAATTATAAAGACATTATATTAGATTTTTTTAATTGTAAAAATCTGTTTAAAAGTTGACTAAAATTTTACAATGATTGAATGAGTAATTAACCCTAATCCCTTTTCAATGACCTTTTGAAGTTTTTTCTTTCAATTTGACCAGGTACATCTACAACAGAGGCAACTAAATCACATACTGGAAGATCATGAAACGTCTTTGTATATCAGTCCATAATTTGAATTTTTACAATTTAAACAAATTTTGAATTAGCAGACGTGGCTTCCAAGGTGTTGTTATGTGTATGTCAGCATAGAGTACATGTGAATAGGAATTTGTCCAAGACTTAGTTAAAAAAAAAAATCAAATTACAAAGACAAAATATAAATTTTTTAAATTGTAATAATCTATTTTCAAATTAAAATAATTCTTACATACATTTGATATGTCATATTATTTATACATTTAACCGTTAAGATTTACTTTATAGGTAAATCTTATTTATATTATATATAGGTTTTATTTATATAAATTTAATTTTAATCATTAATTTTTGTAAGTGCATCATACTTTAAATGTACTTAAAAAAATTTTAAAAAAATTGACTAAAATTTTACAATGATTGAATGAGTAATTAACCCTAATTCTTTTTCAATGAATTTTTGAAGTTTTTTCTTTCAATTTGACCAGGTACATCCACGACAGGGGCAACTAAATCACATATTGAAGATTATGAAACGTTTTTGTATATCAGTTAAGTTGTTTTCATCATAGGCACACTGTCTTTTCAATGCAACCAAAACAAACACATTTACAAATATAAATCATAGAAAGGAAAATATATAATCACGGAAGAAGTCCGCAAAACAAGACAAACGCTCCCAAGAGAATAAAACCATTTGCTAAAATCCAATTTCTTCACAAATTATTAATTATTAATTTCTCCTACTGTAATTTTACTTTAGACATTTTATATTATAATTAAGTGAGCTATACATGCAGATGTTCAACTCTTTTGTAGGATTTGTGAAATGCATTTTTTTAAAGTACATAAAAAAAAAGAGATTGTACATAAAACCCAATATAAATCAATACTATTCATGGTTAATGAATAATGCAGCTCCTTTGTACTATTATATGTATTAGATTATAAACTTATAATATTCTCCATAATGATAGAAGCAAAAAGTGAAATTTTAGGAGAAAATGAAAAGTTAAAAAGTGAAGGCAAAAAATTATTCTAAGGTTAGAGGGAAAAAAAATGTTATAGGAAGGCTAGACTCTTATAACGAATTTATTTATTTCATTAAGACTAAAAAAAAATTTACAGTTACAACCTAAAAAGTTATATATAATATATTGACAAAACAAGTTATTTTAAAATAGCGTGAATTGTAACGATTAAATACAATAAATTATTTTTAAAAAATAATTTCTATAACTCATACACTAAATACCAAAACTTCATCTATAATTATCATTATCAATTTACTCACAAGAAGAGTATAAAATTAGACCCTTTTGCTCGTTTGGATATAAGGGACGGAGCTCATACACTAAATACCAAAACTTCACTATATGCTATCTTTAAGCCTCTAATTATTGTATTGTTAGTTTATTCTTAATAAATCACTTCCCTCTCATTCTTCTTTTTGTCTATGGTTTGATCCTATCCAAAATAGGATATATTATAAATGCTCAAATTATATAGTTTTTTCTTTTTTGGTTTTGAAAATATATACTTATCCTATAAAATAAAAATATGATCAAAACATTTTTAAAAATTTATATTAACTTCTTTTATTAAAAGCAATTTATTTTTTCAAAATGAGTTTAATATTATTTATTTTGTATTAAAAAATCATAAATTTAATTTATTTTAAAACTTTATTAAATTTATGATAATGCGTATGTTTATTATAATATATCTAATGCAAATGTTTTTTAAAATTAAATTATTATTTATAAATTATTTGAATTTAAAAAATAATTTTGTGAATATATAGTTTGCTTTTAATAATTTTTATATTTTTAAATTTAAAAAATCGACTATTTTATATTTATTAAATATATATTAATGTTTATAATATAATATAATAAATAATAAACATATAAATATTTTGGTCAAAATAAATATAAATATAATTAATTTTTATTGTAAGAAAATAAGTATAACATATTTGTTTTTTAAAAGAATATGTTTTTAAAATAAAAAAGAAACTTGTATTTTGAGCATCTCCGAAGAATAATTAAAAAAATAATAATAAAAGAGAGAGAAAGGGAAACGAGAGCACCTCGTCGTCCTCTTGGTTCTCCTATAAATACCCGAACTTGTCTCCGTGTAAACAAAACAGAGCTCCCTCCATCCCGCCTCTTCTCTTCACCGCTCTTCTCCTTGGACTACTCAGTAGGGTTAGCTTTCTCAGTATCTTCACTTCTTCAGCTAGATATAGCCATTCCTGTAACTGTACAATAATTCGAGGTAGAGAGAGAGTGTGTGATCATGGATACGTATGCGCTGCATTTGGCCGTGGCGGCTCTGGTTGGAGCTTCCGTGGTGGCTATGTCGGCTTACTACATGCACCGGAAGACTCTGACTCAGCTTCTTGAGTTTGCTAAGACGGTGGATAAAGCTAGGGAGAAAGACGATGTTTCAGGCGGTGATTCGCCGCAGCATTTGAAGAAGCGGCGTTCTCATGCAAGGAGGAAGGGAAACGGATATTACCGGCGGGGCTCGGCGTCCTTGGCCGATGTTATGGCAATCTCCGCCGGGAGGGACGGAGAAGAGAAGCGGAACGGCCCTGTGCCGGTTAATGGGATTCCGGAGGGGTTGCCCAGCCTGCATGCGCTTCACGAAGGTATGACTATGTTGGAGTTCTCACCAGAGTGATGATATTGGCTTTATTCAGTGTTTCATATTTATTTCATAGAATAAATGCGGTGTAGTTAACGTAGTTTATTCCAGGAGAAGCAATCTTAGGACTCACTACTTTGAGCGGTTACTTCGCGTTAATTTTAAAAGAGGACTAGAATGACTCAAGCTTTGATCCTGGATATATGGGATTCACATGGTTGATCAATAATTGTATGAATCTGAACCGTAATGGGTAATATGGGTACACCACTTGAGATTGATGAATTGTATAAGCTGAAAGGATCCCTGTTTGGGTTGTGTGCTAGAATTTTCTCCATTTTAGTGCTAATTTGGCAAAATGAAGCCAATTCGAGAGAACTTGGAAGTATCGGACGAGATATTTATATTGTGCTTATCGTCAATCGTCGTCTTTCCCTTCTTCCAGTTTTCGCTTCTTAATTTTTGTCTTTTTAATTTAATATTCACATGATAACTGAAAGAATTTTAAACACAGATGAGAGTTCATGAGTTCCTTTGACATATGGATAATAATTTACGTGAAATAGAGAAGAAGGAGGAAGTAACTAGAAAATGCATGTTGTTGTAGATGAGTCTCCATAACAAGTTACATCTAAAATTACTAGAAACAAAATCTCGTTTATTTCAAAATAATTATTATGATTTTTAAGATTTCTCAGTGTCTGACTGAATGAGCTAAGATCATTATCCGGAAAAGATGTCCTGTAGTGATGCAATTAGGAGGATTTCTTGGTAGAGCGGGTGTTAAACAATGAAATTGACGGGAATAGTGTGAAATATATAGTTTCACATATAAAAGGTGTACTTTTTCAAGAGAAATAAGACCTACACCTACTCATTTTTCACCTAGCTCTGACAAGGCTTGGTCTGCATGGAGATGATTTGGAATGACGTAGTGATCCTTTTCTTCAATAATCTTCCCTATGTTTGGGAAGAGTATTAACATTCTTTTAGACTATCCAACCATTTTAAAGAATTTATTTATTTATTTTAATCTGTGGGTTACTCAAAAGCTAATTTATTTTTTCATGGATATTGCAAATTCATTTCCCCCCCTCTCAGTGTAAGCTTGTCTTCCCTGCCCGGTCCTCCCCCTTTGCCCAAAAAGACCAAAAAGGGGAAGTAGCTTTGGTTTAGGTATTTATATCCTACACATGTGAAGTTAAGAGTCTGTCAAACTCAATGCTACCACTTGCGGAATGAAGAAAGATGACTTGATTTCTTCGTTGTTAAGCTATTAATATGGACAAATTGATGCCATTTTTTCCTTTTCTTTTTAAAACATAATTTGGTGTTTACCGCAAGCTCAAAATCATGTTAGTGATTCAATATAGGTAGCTTATCCATTGAACCGAATCCTATGCAATGCACCATTTTGAAGTTTTTTATAATTCTTATAGTTCCTAGAAGCTAGCACAGGGAGATCTGGTAGCTTAGATGCATCTTAGGCGATTGCATTCTGGGATGAGTTTGCAGACACAAATCTGTCATCTTCGGGGTAAAAATAAAAAAAATAAAAGAAAGAAGACAAGGTTGTGCTTCTCCCTTTTTTTTTCCTATAAATTTATATAGGTGTTTTCATATTGTTGCCAGTAATACAAAAGTCATGCCTTTTCCAGGTTGAGGATGTTCATTATTTGAATTACAATTCCTTTAAAGACATAGATTCTCTAGATGCCAAGTTATTCCCACCTGAACTTTGCTTTTTTTTTTTTCAGATCTTAATGTTGTGATCAAATTTTTGTTTTCTATCAGATTCATTTCATATCTTGTGTCACGGGAGGTGTTAGGAGCTACTATGATAGTTAAATTATGAAATTTGGCTCACTGCTGGCTTTTGGAGCAATTTAATTTGATTTAACATTTGGATTTATAATTGTTCTTGAAAAGTGGAAGGAGACATTTGGTTCAGCACAGAGAGAGAGAAGGGGGGAAAACGAAGGAAAGAGAGAAAGAAGAAGATATATGGGAAATAAACTTAAGCTTCATGATGGTTATAAGTATGAAATGGGTTGTTTCCTTTGAGTAAGCTCTCCTGGTTTATCAAACTTCTTGAAGCATCTTCTCTAATGCCCACCAGGAAATTCAAATAAGCAGTTCCTGGGTACCATTGCTTGCTCTAAGAAAATAAGAATTTGTTTGTTCTGTTGAATTTTTACTTATTAACATTTGCAAAGTCCCCAGAATTACGATGTGTTTATATTTGACAGGCACTAAGCCAAACCTTGAAGTAGCTTGAACATATGGGTTAAAGTTAGGGAGGGGATGGGGTGTGAATATCATTTATTGCTTAGTACTATATATATATATATATATATATATATATATATGTATGTACATGTATGCATATAGATATATATATATATATATATATATATTAGAGTACTATTGTGTGAGCTTTCGACTCCATTTCCTCTTTTTGGCCCATGCATCATCCATATAAACACATGAACCCATTGCTTAAGGGATCAATCTCATTGTTTTTTTAATGGTTACAGGAAAATCTGCACATGCTGTTGCTACAGAGAAAAATCTTTTAAGGTCGATTTCTTCCAGGTCTCCTGTTGCTAGTGCTAGTGCCTTTGAAAGTGGGGAGGGATCAGATGATGAAGATAATACTTCAGACAATGCTAAAGTAGATACGACATATTTGCACACAAATGGAAATGTTGTAAGTCTGTTATCGGCATTAAGTGTGCATTGATAGTAAATCTCTCTCTCTCTCTTTCTCTCTTCTCCTTGTCGCCTCCTTGCCCCTTTCCCTGGGCTTGGAAGTGAACCTAGTGTTCTCCAATTACTCTTTAGCTGCATTTTGTTCATTGCAGGATGTAGTGGTTTGTACCCAATAAAAGTTTGAATGATCCCTGGGGATGAATTAGAATTTTACCTGTGTACAGGGTCCAGGGGCCAAAAACCTGTATGAGAGTTTACCCGATTATGTTAATGCTAATGGAGAGCAAGTGCCAGTTGTTTCTTCGAGTGTGATCCGTTCTCATAGTGTTTCTGGTGACCTGCACGGTGTTCAGCCTCACCCAATTGCAGCTGACATCCTGAGGAAAGAGCCAGAGCATGAAAGCTTTGTACGACTTAATATTACTCCACTTGGTATTAACTTTTGTTCATTCTTCTGAATGTAATAAATTGCTTTAAATGTGTGTTTTCTCTTGGCCTGTATAAAATTCGATTTCACTTCTTTTATGTATTTTTGCTGAAAATAATTGCAATTTTGGAGAGTCATGTAGAAAAATGCAATTCTTATGTTTTCTGTTTAGAGGCTCCATCACCTGATGAAGTAGAAGTCTATGTGGTTCTTCAAGAATGCCTTGAAATGCGAAAAAGATATGTGTTTAAAGAGGCAATTGCTCCATGGGAGAAAGAAGTTATATCTGAACCTGGTACTCCAGAGCGTAACCGAGACCCATTCTTCTATGTCCCTGAAGGAAAGTCTGATGTGAGTTCCTTTTTTCTTTATATGTATTTCGTCAGTCAAGGCTAAAGTCTCTCAATTTTACCCTCCTTTGTCATTAATATATTCTGATATGCTGCAGCATTACTTTGAAATGCAAGATGGAGTTATTCATGTTTACCCTTGTAAAGACTGTAAGTAAGGAAGTTCTTTACTGTATCTTTTTGTATTTTTATGGGAATACCCACTCTGGCTGGATCCTTAGGCACATTTGCTTACTATTTGCAGCAAAAGAAGAGCTTTTCCCTGTTGCTGATGCTACTACCTTTTTCACTGATCTTCATCACATACTTCGAGTCATTGCAGCAGGAAATATTAGAACTTTATGCCATCATCGACTTAATCTTCTAGAACAAGTAAATACATGTGTAGACTCTAGATTGCTGATTATAAGTAAAAAAAAGCAGCCTATGCTGTTATTTCAATTACTAATAACAAATTGACTAATTGTCTGACTATTTTTTGACATTTTCGTACGTGTTCAGAAATTCAATCTTCATTTGTTGCTAAATGCTGATAGGGAATTTCTCGCCCAGAAAAGTGCTCCACATCGAGACTTCTATAATGTCAGGAAAGTTGATACACATGTACATCACTCCGCATGCATGAACCAGAAACATCTTTTAAGGTTTATAAAGTCAAAGCTGAGGAAAGAGCCAGATGAGGTGATAGTTGGGATCTGATTATTGCTGTGTTGTCATGTGATTTGCAGTAATCTTTTCTTTTCTTTTTTGGCTGTTTATGTTGCTAGAACTTTTCCTTTCTTAAGATTTAATAATAGTTTTCTTGTAAGTTTCTATGCCTGATAAGTACTATCAAGCTGGAGGGTGCATGTATGTCTTTTAATAATGAGGAGATCAATCGTACATTGGGCAACTTCCATGAACCTATTAGACTTTGAAAATTTATAAGAAATAAAAAATTAGGATGTTTTGAAAAAGAGAATAACATACCTTTGAAGTGAATTAGCCATTTCATATTATGAGTCACAGAAATTTAAGTTCTAAGAATGGTTGTGTCTTGAGTTTGCCTTGTGCATATGGAAATATGGGTATGCTGTAATGAGTATTAAGTAAGATAATATGATCAAGAATATAATCACTTTTTATTTCATTTATTTTGTTATATATATATATATATATATGTCAATGCAAACCACCTCACTTTTATTTGGTGGTTAGTGTGCTCCATAAATGGATTATCATCAAATGCAGAAGTTAGATATGACATGCATTATGTTGTTCTCTTTTGATTACAGATACTGCAGGAATTATCTTATAAGTATCTGATATGCAGTGTGTACTTATTACAGCCTTATAAAATTCTAACTTCATTCAGGTTGTCATATTTCGAGATGGGACATATTTGACCTTGAAAGAAGTTTTTGAGAGTCTTGATTTGACCGGGTAATGCTATAACTATAATTATCATTCGTAATTGAATTTTATTGGCTATAAGTTGGAGTATATAATCAATTTTTATATCTATGTTTGAGCAGGTATGACCTCAATGTAGACCTTTTGGATGTTCACGCAGACAAGAGTACATTTCATCGTTTTGACAAGTTCAATCTTAAGTATAATCCTTGTGGTCAAAGTAGGCTCAGGGAGATATTCCTAAAGCAGGATAATCTGATTCAAGGTAAATTCTCTGCCATAACAGACTGAATTCCTGTGTGTTTGCTTCTAACTACAGTGGCAGAACAACCCTATAGCTTTGGGGAGTCTATTTACTTAGTTGATTTCTATTTGAAGATTCTACATCAAACAAGTGTTTTAGCAAATCCTATTGCATCCTGGCTTATGTTAACTTTTTAATTAACTCTAACTAGTACC
Organism: Erythrophleum fordii; assembly: GCA_032878935.1. Classification (NCBI taxonomy): domain Eukaryota; kingdom Viridiplantae; phylum Streptophyta; class Magnoliopsida; order Fabales; family Fabaceae; genus Erythrophleum; species Erythrophleum fordii. The sequence goes on along the minus strand of JAVQMF010000048.1, from coordinate 3,691,565 downwards.
TATTAATTTCATCATTCTAATATATTATTATAAATCTGAATGGAAAAGGCAAATGCCTTTTAGAGTCTAGTCTTACTATTTTCTGCAATATAAGTATGTATTTTTCTGGGCTTGTCTGTCTTCCGTTTGATCTTCTGTGTTAGTTGGCATAATCTGGTTGTTGAAGACAAGGGAAGTTGGGATTTTATAGAGTATTTATAGTAACCTGCAGTCATTGATTATATAATTAGCAAACTATAATGATTTTGCCTAAGAGGATGCCCCTTTTGTTAGTGTTATGCAGAATTGTAACATAGAATTTTTGAAGAAATGAAGTGCCAGGGTTGTCTAAAAGACAGAGTTTGGGGCTTCGATCAATATGGACTGTTTGGTTAGGAAGGAGGGTGAGATTGCTTGAAAATAGTATATATAAATAACAAGGGTTGTATCTTACATTTGGAAAAAAAAAAAAAAGAACGGACTGCCACCTATGGGTTAATAAAATAGTGGAAGATGGATCAAAGACCTACACGAGTAACTTATGATAGGTGTTATCAAAATGTTACAGCAGTCATTTGGGATGTTATGATATTATTGGTATGCATTATGATTTATATTGTCTTCTTCAATAATGAAGGATCTTTTACTTTCATGTGATCTTTTTGTTGTGTTGCATTGAATAGGTCATTTCCTTGCTGAGCTGACAAAGCAAGTGTTTTCTGACCTTGATGCCAGTAAATATCAGGTGCTTTCTTGAATTCTTGTATGTGTTATATATTTTGTTTTGAGAATGTAGACTTGATTCAGTTGATTGTTAATATCAGATGCTAACAAAAATGGACTGCTTTACTACTTTGATATATTAGATAGGCGAATTCCTCAGGTTTCTCTTTGCCCAATCTGTAAGCATGTTTAATTCTTGATTTTGATTTGTGTTTCAATTAAAGGCCTATGAAGGTAGTGTTTTTTCTCCTTTTTCTTGGTGGTGGTGGGGGTCCTAATTTCTCAATGCACTTTGGGTATTCTGTAAAAGGGATGATCTATCAAAATTTTCTTTTTCAGTTAGTGCTGAAGAAGCCATTTTAGAGCTTAAGCATTTCTGTTTAAGATTGATTTGTGTTTTGATATTTATCCTTTGGTTAGAAGCAGTTGAGATTATTGGGTGGATCATAGTTATAATTATTCTTTATTCACATTTTCAAACCTTTGGGTAACTGATGTTATTAGTTTACAGGATAAATATTCTTCTGTTGTTTTTCTGACAGAAAAACGGTAGACTATGGCTTTCATTTTGTGCTTACTTATGATAATGACAACTTTTCATTTCTTGATTGTTATTTTTGAATGCTTTTTTTCTTTTGTCATGGGCGTTGAAGTTTGTTAATATGTCTTTCTGCACCTAATTTGTCCACAGATGGCGGAGTATAGAATATCAATATATGGTAGGAAGCAAAGTGAGTGGGACCAACTAGCCAGTTGGGTAGTGAATAACGAGTTGTACAGTAAGAATGTTGTTTGGTTAATTCAGGTGTTCTCTTGTTACATTCTTACATCACTGATTAATTTAGTGTTTTAAAATGATGTGGTAGAATAGATTCTCTTTTTGTCAGTTCAGATGATCTTTAATGCTCGAATTGTCACGTTGTCTTTCCACATAAATCATTACTCCCTCTGTCCACACAAAATGTCAATGTCACGGATTTCAACTTCATATCATGTAATTCATATATGCAGAGTGCATTCTCATTTAGTACGGAATTTTCAGGGTTAATGTTTCTCAGTGTCTGAATTTATGCCCTTGATGTTCCTCTTAAGAGCGCTCGGCATCTAATAACATTTTGGAACTTCCATTTCTGTCTCATTTTGCTCAAGAGATTGTATTTATGATTGAAATTAGTTCTTTTAAAATATTTGTTCTGCAGCTTCCTCGATTGTACAATGTCTACAAAGAAATGGGAATAGTGACGTCATTCCAGAACATTCTTGACAATATCTTTAATCCACTATTTGAGGTTACTGTGGACCCAGATTCCCATCCTCAGTTGCATGTTTTCTTGAAACAGGTATGGTATTCATCTACAATATCAATTATTATTTTGTGGAAGTTTCTGGTAGTTATATTGACTGCGCTGACAGTAGGACCCTGTTCATTGTTGAATGACCTTTGCACTTATGAAACATCCTAAAAAGTGAATGCCTACAATTATGGATTGAGACGAGTTGACTTCACAGTTAGCTTTGCTTAGTACTACGAACATGCAACATCCTAAAAGAGTTAACTACAACCTCTAAAGCACTAATACAGGTACGACATGATATGACATGTGGAATATGACAGATGTATATATTTAACAACTTAACAAATGAAAAAGTAAATAATATAAAATAAAATTGATTCTTTATCAAACATTTCAAATATAAAATAAGATGTCTATAACAAATTATAAATAAAAACATAAAACAAATTAAAACTAGAGTTTCTAATTTAAATTAAATCCCAGTGTTCATCTTTATTCACATCACTAAAATCTCTTATAAACTCAAGTTGTTTTGATGTCGTTTGGGCATATTTCAAAATGTACCCATACATTTCAAAATGTTTCAAACAAACAAAAAAGAAATCAGCAATACGCATCCTAAAGTACAATACCCGTATTGTATTGGATACCTATCTGGTATGGGTACACCTTTTTTTTTTTTTAATGTATCTGTGCTTCCTAGAAGACAACTATGGAAGTCAAACTCCTCCTTCTTTGCTTTTGACTGTCCTCCTTCACCTATTCAGGACTCAGCATCTTTTGAAGGCCCAAAAGAAGGATATTAATGTAATTTTGTACTTCTGACTTTGTGATATTATTAATTGTGTTTTTGTCATGTATTATTTGTTGTGTTTTGCTCTTGTACAAGGAAGTATCTATTATCTGACTATTGATTTATTTACACTTGTAGGTTGTTGGGTTGGATTTGGTTGATGATGAAAGTAAGCCTGAAAGACGGCCAACTAAACACATGCCTACACCTGCTCAATGGACCAATGTTTTTAATCCAGCATATTCGTACTATGTGTATTACTGTTATGCAAATCTTTACACCTTAAACAAGGTTTGTAATTTTTCTTCAGAACAACTTTATATTCTGTATCAATCTTTGGGTGCTTAGCTATTCACTCCCACCTGGCCACCACCTCCTAAAGTATTTTAACAAAAAAAATAAAAAATTAAAAAAGGTTAAAATTTACAAACAGGAAAATCAAAATGGCTAATATCTAATAATATATAATTGTAAAGCATATGTTGCATATTTCTCTATAATATCATATTAATTTAGCAGTTGTCCTGATTAAATAGTTCTGGTCTAAGGGTTTTTTAAAATATAATATACATTGCTTGCCTCTTTCCTCAAGTGACCATAGACTTCTTGGCATGTTTATTCCAAGATATCTTGTATATGGATTTTCATAACTCGATTTTGATACATGCATGTTGACGTGATACACTTGTTTCTCAGCTTCGTGAATCAAAAGGAATGAGTACAATCAAATTCCGCCCTCATTCTGGAGAGGTAATTACTAGAGTATATTTTCTTCGTTTGGACATTGTTGTATGGTTACATTACATCATGCCTCATCATATTGTATTCAGGCTGGTGATATTGACCACCTCGCTGCAACCTTTCTCACTGCTCATAACATTGCACATGGAATCAATTTGAGGAAATCTCCTGTGCTTCAATATCTGTATTATCTAGCTCAGGTATGGCCTTTTTTCAACTGATTACAAGGTTGGGATTTTTGCACTTTGGCTGTAACTAATTGGTTGTGGTGTCATGTTTGTTATCAGATTGGGCTGGCTATGTCTCCTTTGAGTAATAACTCCCTATTTTTGGACTACCATCGGAATCCCTTTCCAATGTTCTTCTTACGGGGTCTGAATGTGTCACTTTCTACTGATGATCCACTTCAAATTCACTTAACGAAAGAACCATTGGTTGAAGAATATAGCATAGCTGCTTCTGTGAGATACTGAGATTTCTCTCTCTCTCTCTCCCTGCATGGCATATAAACAAATACTTACAATATGAACACTTTTCTGCCACTACAGGTGTGGAAGTTGAGCTCTTGTGATTTATGCGAGATTGCCCGTAATTCGGTGTATCAATCTGGTTTCTCGCACGCCTCAAAGGTGCCCATTTTATCCTGACTCTCCTGTTGATATAAATCCTCTACCCCAAGACATAACTAGTATTTTTTTTTTTTTCCCCTTGAAACCTGGGGGCCGGGGTTTCAATTCTTTCAAGAGTATATCCTTTTTAAGTTGATTAAAATTTTCGGGTGTTAAGTATCTTAACATTTAGAGTAATTTATACAGATTTTTTTTTCTATTTTTAAAATATATATAAAGTTCTTTTAAAATAAAAAATTATTATATACTTTAGTTTAATTTTAATTTTTTTAACTAAAATGTATTCTTTTAAAATTTTTTTAGTTTAAAAAATATATATTTAAGTTAATAGAGAGTATTTTAGTCCCAAAAAAATTAAAATTAGAATAAAATATAAAATAATTTTTTATTTTGAGAAAGGTTTATTTATATTTTGAAAATAAAAAAATATCTATTTAATTTTAATAAAATTCAGAGAAGATCTGTATAATTTATTTTAACATTTAACAATCAAAACATTTGAGTAACACAAGAAAACCTGAAAAAAATTAGTAGAAAACTACTCCAGATAGTTGCCGGTTTTGATGCTCATGTGAACATGTGGAGTCTTTCAAGTTTCAATGCATTTTTTTTTAATTAATTCTGTAACTTCTTACTTCTAGTGGAAGAGTATAATCTATAAAATGTTGTGAAGGTGGGTTTTGTTTTTTTTTTCACATGTTGGAGAGGATATGGTGTAGTGAACTAACTGAAGTAATTGAGAGTTGTACTTTTTGGTTGATATATTTTGTTGCCTTGATAAAAGTGAAATTAATCGGGGCCGAACGCAATGCTCAAGGGACTCTAATGATGAATTGTTGATGATTGTAGAGATTTATAAAGATGCAAAATGTTTGGTTATATTTTGTACTCAAGTATTCAGTTTGTTATTTCAGTCACATTGGATTGGTAAGGAGTATTACAAAAGGGGGCCGAATGGAAACGACATTCACAATACAAATGTTCCTCACATTCGGATAGAATTCCGAGACACGGTATGAATTTGATAACAGTTGACCATAGATAACTTGTACTCTTTTTTGCTAAGTTTTTTCATGACTTGGTCTAATAATTTGCACTAGATTCTTTTCCGCGCAAGGTTGAAATAAGTTATCTAAAGAAAAAGGGGGTTAATATATTACTTCCAAAATTTTCACTGCTTGGGCTTTTTGAGCAATATATGGTACTTTAGTTTATAAATTTAGAATTGTTTGTTATTTAAAACTCCATTAAGCAAGGCCAAGCAAACTTACAGATCCATTATTATAGTTGCTTATGTTTCAAAAACAAATTCTTGATTATGTGATCTGTTGAGTCAATGGGGAAGCAATCTAATGTGATTGCTCTGCCCGCAGATTTGGAGAGGGGAGATGCAACGGGTTTATTTTGGAAAAGTCATCATCTCCGAAGTAGACGCATAATATGCCCAGGGGCATGCGCTTCATCCATACTTTGAAGAGCCGGAGGTTATGAACAGGTTATATATACATATTTTCCTTTGAACAAAATTCAGATACCGTTTTATGGAATTTTTTTGGGGTTAAAATAGTTTTCAGATTTTTCCTACCAAGTTATTCAATAAAATATATCAGGTTTTCTTTTTTAATAAATACATGACAATTGAAAATCTTTTACAATTTAATATTATATAATTAGGTCTTTGAAAAAGTTTTCTCAACATTTCATGTTTGTATAAACATTTGATAACAAACATTTAAAAAATTGTCTTTATTAAGACAGTATTCCTTTATCTGTGTATGCATACCCGTGTGGTTTAGTAGGGGCAATCTTTTACAGTTTAATATTATATAATTGGGTTTTTCAAAAACTTTTCTCCACATTTCATGTTTGTATGAAATCTAATAACAAACACCTAAAAAACTGTATTTATTAAGTCAGTATTCTTTACCTGTGTATTGATACCCGTGTGGTTTAGTATAGGCAATTTCCGACTTGATCCAAAGTTGATTGAATCTGTTGTTGTTATAGGTCTAAATTGAACTACTGCTCGTCAGCATCAAAAGAGATGACAAACTATTGAGAATCCTGTCTAACAGTAAGCCTGGTACATATTAAATACGAAGGCTGAAGAAATTGCAGCACTGCTTCGAGTACATGAACTGGCAAGAACACCGTACTCGAGCAACACCTACAGCTACAAGGCAACCTGGCGTCGGGAGATATTAATTTGGGCTAGAGTTAAAAATGAATAGATTGAGTTATAATTACGTGTCTCGACCAAATGATGCCAGTTGCAGTTGAACATATAATATGATGCCTACCCTCAGCAGGGAGAAGAGATAGCTCTCTGAAATTTTGATGTCTAAATTGAACTACTGCTCGTCAGCATCAAAAGAGATGACAAACTATTGAGAATCCTGTCTAACAGTAAGCCTGGTACATATTAAATACGAAGGCTGAAGAAATTGCAGCACTGCTTCGAGTACATGAACTGGCAAGAACACCGTACTCGAGCAACACCTACAGCTACAAGGCAACCTGGCGTCGGGAGATATTAATTTGGGCTAGAGTTAAAAATGAATAGATTGAGTTATAATTACGTGTCTCGACCAAATGATGCCAGTTACAGTTGAACATATAATATGATGCTTACCCTCAGCAGGGAGAAGAGATAGCTCTCTGAAATTTTGATTCCATATTTATCACGACCAATGTAATCATTTGGTTGTGAAGTAATTAAATTTTGGTTTAATTATCCGTTGAGTCGTTTGAGTTTACTCAAACATAAATTGGTCTCTAGTTTTGATAAGAATGATGTCATTTTAATTTATTTATGAGAATAATTTGATTTTTAACTTTAATTTGAGCAATATTGTATTCTAATCTAAAAGATAAGTTTAAATTTTAGTTTTTTTTCGAACTTAACACAATTTAATTGCTTAATTAATATTTTGATTATTTATCTAATAATTAAAGAGATAATGTTATTTAAACTAATATTATAAGGATTAAATTGCTTTAACAAGTAAATTAGGGAGATAAAAATTTAACAAAAAGCCTAGTTGAACCATTAATTTTTTGGATTTATCAAATGAATCTGATTTACTGGTCTTCGATGAGAAGCCTTCTATCTGGAAACAAATAGTGGCGATGAGGAAGCTTGAAACAGATTGTGGCAACACATTCTATCTGATATTGTCTTACTATGTCGATAATTCTTTATGATCGGCTGAGTTACGTAAATTCTAGATGGGAAGTAAAATGTTCAAGCATTATCTCAAGGTGAACAGGCATGGCCCTTGCAATATCAGAGAAGTTAGGGCCGAGTGTTCATCGCGAGGGATTAAGTTTTGATAAAATAGAAATGAGAAATAAAATGGGAATAGAAAACAATCTTGAATCTTATAATTATGTTTGGTATGATGAAAAAAGAAATAAAAATATTTTTATTTTTTTATACTTAATTGGATAAAAATGACATAAAAATAAAATAAGAAGATAATTAAAATATTAAAATATTTTTAATAATGATAAAATATAATAAAATATTTTATTTTTAATTAATAATAATAATAATAAATAAATAAAATAATATTTTAATTTAAAAATTTATTTTTAATTTACCTTTAATAAAAAAAATTATTTGAAGAAAAACAAAATAGTTTTAATTTTTATTTTCTTGCTTAGTAAAGTTGTCCCATCACAAAATAATAAAATAAACTCTCTCATATTAGTGAGAGACAACTTTCTTAAGGAAAGAAATCTCCTGCCTACCTAATATGTCTTTCTCTCAATCCTACTCATTTTGCCTCTCCATCGCTCAACTCTCCCACAAACCAAAGGACACCTTACTTATTAGACAATATCCAAAATAGCTCAAGAGTAAATTGTTATTCTTGTCATTTAAAGATGACTAATTTTTCAATTTAATTTTTTGCGATCATTTTCATTTCTTTAGAAAACCAAAAAATAATCTTTGTGACTCATATAAATGGAGAGAGAAAAATAATTGAAAAAAATTATTTAGGGATTATGATAGAAGTTTTACTCTGGAGGATCAATACCTTTTTGCAAAGTTACACTTTCTTTGTTGGCCGAAAAATAAGTTACGCACTTCATATGTTATTTTTATCAATTCCAGATCATTGGTTCTATTTGTATATTAGAATATGGCTGTCTAAGTTATCCCATTCATTTTTTTGGATGTTTGTTACTTGTTTTTTCTTTAACTTAAAAAAATGTAATATTGTTGATATTTATTATACTTTAATAATGTAATTGACGTGTTTAGATTTTTTATGTAGCATTTTCTTTATCCAACCATGCTGTCCAAATTTTATTTGAATGATTTAAATTTAAAATTTTTTAAATTTTAACTCCAATTATTATATTTTTAAATTGACAGATATAAAATCATTTTTAAATTTGAATGGCTCAGATGATAGAGTTACCATTGAATAAAAAAAAAAGTTAATCATTTTTACAGAAAAAAATAATTTACTCTTAATTCAATTATGTGTACACTAATAATAATGACAATATGAATTCCTTAATTATTTGCTATGATTTTTATATAAAAACCTAATGTGAAATAAAAGACTCAATCATTTAATACAGATTCTTTAGCCATCGACTTTTTTTATTCAACGGTGTCTATATTATTTGAGCCATTCAAATTTAAAAATAATCCTATATCTGTCAACTTAAAAAAATGATAATTGAAATTAAAATTTGAAGAATTTAAATTTAAACCATTCAAATAAAATTTGGACAGCACGGCTGAATAAAGAAAATGCTACATAAAGAATCCAAACACCTCAATTATAGTATTAAAGTATAATAAATATCAACAATATTACATTTTTTAAATTAAAAAAAAAAAAGCAAATAACAAACATCCAAAAAAATGAATGGGTTAACTTAGACAGCCATATTGTAATATACAAATAGAACCAATGATCTGGAATTGATAAAAATAATATATGAAGTGCGTTAACTTATTTTTCGGCCAACCAAGAAAGTTTAACTTTGCATAAAGGTATTGCATCTAATGGGAGAAAGGCATCTAGTAAATCTCATTCAAAATGCAGACTCTCACTACCTCTAACACCTACTAGTAAATTCATTTCAAGATCTCACTAGAAAAACAGGGCCAATGCAATGGTGAATAAGGCAATTGCAATACCATTTAATCTCCAGATCCACACAAGTAATGAGCTTTGGATTAGATCTTTACATTTAATCCATTATTGACCTTGAAATTTTGTCAAATCAATTTAAATATATCTCAAAATTTTTGAAGTATAATAACAACCATTAAAAAGATTTTCATCAAGTAAGTTGCCTATTTCAAACTCTCGGCTCTCTAGAAGCACCTCAAAGGGAAAAGAGCCCCGGATTCTCCTATTATGAAGCCACAAGTTCAGATTAGTGCCGGAGTGGAGGTTACTTTTTGTACTGCTTTACCGCTTTAATTATACCATCTGTAAGTGAATCAACATCATTGTTCTTCCCGAAGAATTTAACAAACTGCATGTCAGGCGCCATCAAGTACCTGAATAGAAACACCATTTGATGAAAGATTGATATTCAACAAAAATCACCCTAGTAATAGACATACAATACGGCAAAGGCAATGGATCCTGCAAATAAATATGGATAAAAACAATAGAACACTAGAACCATCATCAGTAAAAAATCAATTGACAAGGGAATGATTCTTTCATTTTTAATAACAAAAATATTGAACTTATAAAAACTTCTGATATACAGCATGAGCATTTAATTATGTAAACCATAATGTAGCATATGTTAAGGTTAAAAATAATACATACATAACTATGGAGTGATCGACAAGATAATCCGAGTCTTCCTCTGCTGTCTTCATGTAATAAACACGATAAGCACGTGCAACATTTCGTATTTCATCTGAGCTGCCAGTTAATCCAATCAACTTTGGATGAAATTCTGACATACAAATTAAGACAAGACATTAGAAAACAAGCATAACTAACCAACGTTATTTACTTACTCTTCTTTTATCTCCTTATGTATACAAATTTATAAGATGTATTGTAAGAAGTACAATCCAAGCACCTTTGACATATTCGCGTACTTGTTCAACGGTATCCCTCTCAGGGTCAACAGAAATAAAAATAGGTACAATTTCAATTCCAGCTTTATCCTCTGCAGGCAACAAAAAGAGGCACAGAATATGACTATCATCAAGTCCCCATCACAGGACCACAAGTGCAGCAGTGGTGCACGCTAACCCATAAGATAGAAAACTCACAAATCATTGCACATATCACACTTGAGAAGGGAGTGCGTGTGGATAAATAAATAAATATATATATATATATATATTGTAAAAATCATTTTAAAATTGTAATCATTATTGGCATTGGAAATGTGACATTTACGTCTCATCAATTTCAGATATCACATAGTATTTTCATTGCATGGGAGTTTGTTGACCAGTAATAGAAGTGTACCTTGCTCTAACAAATTTGAAACAAAGCTTGCTTCACAGATGGGAACAGCAAAATTGCCTAGCAATTCTAGATTTAACATGTCGTTGTCATCAAATGGAAACATTTGCAAGTCGCAACTTACTTATTTTATCAACTGCAGCAGCTAACTTTTGCAGTTCATCTGGGCAGATATCTGGGCAGTGAGTGAAGCCAAAATATATCAATGTCCATTTTCCCAAGAAGTTCTTTTCAGTTACATGCTTCCCATCATGGTTGATCAGATTGAATGGACCCCCAATGGCAGCTTTCCCGGCAGAAGGTCCTTCCTTAACTGCCTTTGAAGCATTGTTTATTTCTACATTAATGAAAGTTAAATTTAATCAAGGAAGAATGAAAGGAATTATACATGATGCTTCAAACACTCATAGTAAGTATGACAGCCTTAGTAAACCAAGATGGTAAAATTGTTATCAGCTAAAAGATAGAAATTTTGAGAAAATGGAAAATGCACCGATTTAATTATCTTTCAACCACTATGCTGTGTTACAAGAAAGAACATGTTTTTTCTACAATTAAAAAAAAAAATTCATCTGTAGTTGCATAGAGATGTACATACTGTACAAAAGGGGGTAATTCGAGGTAAATTATGATAAAATTATGTGATATATGCTGTAGCCACAAAATGCAGTGCAACTCAAGGTTTAGCATCACAATAATGTTGTAAGTTAAAGAACGAAGTTCATCTTCAAGAAAGAGCAGAAATACAGCTTCAATCCAACTCTGTAATTAATGACATTTTGCGTAATTTTCTCTCTATCAAATCTGTTGGAGTGTGTCTGCTGGTTGCTTGCAATTTGTGAGCCCCGTCATGGATCTTGTTATGTTGCTATGTATATCTGTTATTATTATTATTTGTTCATTTCTTGGACTTATTTGTATTAATTCCACTGTTGCATCAGAACCTCAGAGTTTAATAAAAACAATTCAAGCCAAGAAAAAGAAGGAATCTAAAGAAAAACTCAAGTTGTGTTCAGTTTTTAAACAGGTAGGCTGCTTTCGAAAAAATTTCATGTCCAAATGTGATACTGTACCAAACAAAATACTGGAATCTAATTACCACCACGGGAATCATTAGAGGGTATAGGGAATACCCTTAATGATGCTTTTCAATGTTTCTAGGTTCCATTCAAAATAAGTTTCCAGTAGTCAGATAGATGCAGGAAAAAGTGGAAATGGAGATGAAAACGAAACAGGATCTCACATTTGATCTCTAGGGAATTATTCAGATTTGAAATGCAACACAAATGGAGCTATTTGATCTGATTTAAGATCATGGTACCCACCCACTTAGAACAAGAAAAAATTATTTGATTCAGTGGCTAAAGAGAAAAGCATTGTAGAGAACATCAGTGAAATAATTAAATTAGTCAGATTGCTAAGCACTAAAATGGATGAAAACTGAAGAGAGTTGCTCTAAATCAATGAGCTTATGATGTTTTCTTTAAGCTTATTTACTTTTCCTACCCTTGATCATAGAGGGATCTGTATAAATAGGAACCAAAACAAAATGTTAAACCTACTGCTACTAGGCCAGCTTTTTCTTGTCCCTGTCTGTTTGTTGTTCTAGAAACTGTGTGTCAAACAGCATAAAGATTTTAGATGGATGACATATTTCTACTGACAACATGAAAAGAAGTATGAATGTATGTGCTGGCAGTTGAGAGACACAAGCATTTCAAAAGTAATGACTAGTGATTAGGAAATATACCCGTATTTGTTTATAATATTGTAGAGGAAAATTACCGATAGCAACCCTCAGTTATTAAATTCACCAAAAATAGATGGATCAAACTTTAATAGACTTCTAGTGATGACAAAGCCAAAAGGCACACCATCTGTGCTGAATAACATGCTCCAGTTGTAATTAAACACCCTTTCCAACTGAACTGGGAGAAAGCATGCATTTTCTAATGTAATATTTCTTTTCTACCTACTTGCAAGTTACATCCATAGATTCTATATTTTATGAAGTAAGTCTCCCTATAAATTTGAGGCAGAGTTACTTGGGAAACATATGCATCGTACAGACATGCATTTTAAACTTTATCCATCCAATCAAAACGTGAACTTTTCAATCTAAGTTCCCACAGCCCACAAGATACAAAAACTATAGAAGGATGGAGAAGCAATTCAAGCCATCCATGAACCAAACATGCCCTATTAAGGTTTTACGAAATTTGAATGGAGACGAATGTCAATATAATTTACTTCCACAGCCATAAATATAAAATACTCAACTCACCATAGTAATCTACCTTCAATATGACGTTTCTTCTCCCTGTCATAGTAGTAGATCAGCCCAGCTCCAGTGGCAACCAGTAAAAGAAAACTCAACCACGAAACAGGCTGCAAGTCAAAATGTAATCATCTCATATGTGCCGAGAACCAATTCATCCCAGAAGCATAAGTTGTAAGTTGTTAAAAGGCCGGGAATGGACTTATTATTATCTTAAAAATTATATAATCGCCCAAATAAATATAACCAACAAAGGGAAGGTGGCATAAGCCTTTGGAGAGCCATACTCCAAAGCTAACTCATTAGGAAGGTGGTCAGAGAACCAAGATTCACACAATCCCCACATTAGAATCACATACTTTCAATGCTGGACTCAAGTCCCATACTTTATAATTGGGTGATGACAGAAAAAGAGCATAAAGAAGGTTAGATACTCACCCCTCCACGAACGGGTTTTCCAGCATCAGTCTTCTGATTCGATTCCCCAGACTCTTTTCCTTGGTCAGAATTATCTTTCGCAGAGCTATTGGATGTTGGGTTTCCTTGATTGACATTACCAGCTGCAGTATTGGATAGAAATCTCTGACATGTCACCAAAGACCCATTACCATAATCTTGAGGCCCAACCTAGAATTTTAAGATAAAGAGAGATTTATAATCAAAAAACACAATTAAACTGAAACAATACACATCAAAGAAGAATAACTAGAACAAAAACTAAAGCAAAGCACTTGATATTCCTCCTAGTAATCAAAATAATATTCTTTCTAACAGAAATTCACTGAGGCAAAGGAACAAGAAACCAAACCAGCTGATAGAGTGGGAGATCTGAATGGTGAACATGACTGGAAAATGGTGGTGAAAGCGTAGTGGATCTGCTATGGCGAAGAATATGTGAGCAAAGAATGCGACCGGCGTAGCGAAATTGGTTGGACTTGCTCGATATGATGGACGCCATCCGTTAAACCTCGAAGACGACGAAATAGAAACAGAAGGGTTTAACACATTTAAATGGGAACTAGATGGGTATTTTTCCTGTGAGTAATTTCCTCAAATTTACTCAAACAACTCCCCCAAATTTATTGAAACTACAAGAATGTCCTTTACATTTAAAATATATATATATATTTTAAAATAACAAAATTATGTTACATTTTAATTTTTTAAAAATCTTTAACTAAAATATTCTTTGTTAAGTATTTTTACATTTTTTATGAAAGATATTTTATAAAAAAATAAAATTAAGTATATATTTTAAAAATAGAAATAATTTACTATATTTTTTCCTTTTTTTTTTCAAGAATTAAATTAAAATTATAGAAATAAAACATAAAAATATAATGGCATTGATTTTACTCATTCCTTTGGTTGTTTTTCAAATAAGATGAAATGACTATGATCACTTGGATGTAGCTCATGTGATACGGAAGGAAAGAGATTATAGATAATGATTAAAGTTTAAATATTTTAATATAAACAAAAGAAAAAAAAAAGAAGAAATGACTAGATTTGTTTGGGAAAGGGAAAATGCAAGGGGAGGGAGGAGAATGGAAAATTTGTAACTAGTCCTCCAAAACCTTTTAAAGTTTTCCATTATTATTAATGTTAACTTGTATTAATTTGAAATATTTTGGAAAAGAAATTTTTTTCAAATAAAAGAAAATTATCATTTAACTATTTCTTTCCTTTCTTTACTTCTATTTCAAATTCTTTCCCTTTTCTTCCTTTCTTTACTCTCAAACAGACCCTAAATTCCAATCAAATTTCATTCTCACCAAGTCTGTTACAGGAAATTAAATAATTAAAAAAAGGTATAATAGCTTGATTGAGAGACTTCATTTCGAGTACTCATATAATACATGGAACACTGAGTACTCAATATTACTACTATTTGCACCACTTAATTAAATTTTAAATCATAATTGAGTTAAATTTTAAATTTTAAATTAGAATCACTTATTTTCACGACAATACTAGTTTTTTATACTTTTTTTCCCATTTGATAATTAATAAAAAATAGAATCTTTTATTAATCAACTTTTTGGGTGAGAAATTTATTATCTATTATAATATATCAAAATAGCTTAATCTTTATCAGTTAACAACACGTCTGAGTTTTTATTTTTTTTTCATTTGATAATTAGTAAACTTTTACAATCAACTTCATTTAAATATATGTTCAACCTTCAAATTCGTGTCTCTGTATTGCATTCATTTAGAAATGAGTTCGTAACCTCTCTCCTTGATAATTTTAAACTACGAGAAAGATGAACAGAGGAACTTTAAATTCTCATTATAATAAACTAAAAGCGATTATTGCAATGATTTGTAAGTCTTTTTTAACGTGCTTTGGTCAATAATAATGTTTTTGTTATTACATACCTTTCAATAATAATTTTGCTTTATTTATAAATGTCCAAATATATAAAATAATCATTATCTATACATACATATATATATATATATATATATCTCCGTATGTCTCTGTCTATGTGTTTCTTTCTCCTTGTTACAAATATATGTATTTTAATATATAGACTTGCATTAGTAGCAGGGATACAAATACTCGTTAATGCAAGACTACTACCAATCTCTCATCTACTCAGCCTCCCAAAAAAAAAAAAAATGAAAGAAAAAAAAAAAAAAAGCAGAAATACTTTGCTCTGACCAAGGGCTACTAAGCCCTTTTCAGTTCACCAAAGTAGCTAGCAGGCATTCCTTCCTCAGTTTGCGATCACAAGATATGACCAAACAAAGAAATTACACAAGGCCAAGCTTGTCTCCAACACCACCACCCATGGCAGAGGGACTAAGGACCTTGTCATATTATCTTCCGCAATTACTGCTTCTTAAAGGACTGGAAGCAGAAAAAGTTAATAGAAGACCATTTCATTGTTAGTGAAAGATTCAACTACAAATTGTTGCACCTATTTGATTTTAATTCCCCGATATTAGTATGTAGATAATTTAATTTTCAATATAGCAAATTAATTGCACGTGGATTTTTCTAACATCTTTGAGTAACTTAACAAAAGAACTAATGTGCAATGAGTATGTTATTTTTGAAAACCAACTTATGCACTCAGTAATTTTCAGAGACTAAAAGCTAAATAGACATAACAATCTAGAGACCAAATTATTAGTTTAGTCAAGATTTAATATATGACAGCTCTATATAACCTCCATATCTTTTGAGAGGTCCTTTATCTGCTCAGCTAGCTCCTGCTTCATCTGAATAGCTGCCAGAATACATAGCATTCGGATCAAACTGATTTGTTTACACGGCCAACAAAATACCAAAATATCAGTATTTTGCTATTGCTACTACCTTTAGTTGAAATATCCTCGATTCTCTTTGATGTCCTCACTGCAAACCTCTGAAATGTAGGGCTAAGAATCCACAAGCAAACATCAATATAAGAGAAGGATGTTGTAATAATAATAAATTACGAACTTACTATATTAAACTGAAATAAGAATTTCATAATCCGCAGTACAATGATGAAATACAAATTTACAGTTGTACTCACAAGCCTTTATTAATAACATCACTCAGCACAAAATCAACTTAAGAAGCATGGATGCACAATCTTGCAGATGCAGACAGGAACATGGAAGTAGACACAACAAAACCTATAACATCCAGGTTCTATTTAAGATACCATGTTGTGTGCGTACGATAGCTGACCTGTGAACTCAAACACAAACTAGGACATGCATATGGCCCATTATTTGTAGTATCTGTTCTTCATAGTTCAATAGATAATGACACAATTCATCATAATGAAATAATCACAAAATAAATAAAGCTTCAACTCCCCCAATACATGGACAGTCTAGACCTTCTCAGATACCATATCATGTGTATTGTGCAAAATATCTTATGCTAGTTTTTATAATTGTCTTTTTTAACATTTATACAGTCAGCACTTTGATGCTAATTCTTGCAGTCATCTCTGCAATCATTAATAGCCAACATGGGAATAGGTGGAGTCCTCGAGGAAGGGAATAGGAAAAATGAGAAAAGTATTTTAACAATATGAAGTTATTTTTTTGTTTATTTATATTGATATAGAAATTGATTGCTGGAGAACAACTTGGTTAAATGCAACATGGAGAGAAAATTGTCGTCATTTTGATCTTCACGAGAGGAAATGTTTTATATGAAGTCAAAAGTGCCATTACAATAAGTGCCATTAAATCTTAGCTTTGGGCTTTAAGTGTTAGGCTGTAAAGCATCAAGGAAAAGGACTGTTTTACTGTAAAACGTATATCAGAAACCAAACTTACATATTGACAATCCAACAACTTTAAAAAGTACTCTTAGGAATTAATATATATATATATATATATATATATATATATATATATATATATATATGCCTATTGGCATATCTTAGATATTTTATAAACATGATTTAACACATACTAGATATATTTTAGGAAAATTTTCAAATCTTTCTGGGTATTTAATGTTTATATACCAGTACTTAAAGTATGCATATGACTATATAATATGCATTTTCATGTCAAGTCATGACCTTATGTTTTGCATTTTGCCATGTCATTGTGCCTGTGTCATGTACTCTATTTTGTCTCAGTCTATGAGTTTAGTCAAATAGCATTCTTGGTCCTATAGCTATTGTCTGTTGATGATGTAATATTTGGTTTTTAGCTATTCATTCAACTACAATTTGTGGGGAACATTTGAAAAGTGTTTTTGAAAAACCAAAAACAATTTTAGGGCATGGTGAACGAATACTTTATGTTATTAGTATGATTTTGAGTAAGGATAATTCAGAATCGCCTGAAAAATGATTTTTTGTTTATTGATTTTTATGCTGTGTATAGAACTTTCTTTTAATATTAAAGGTCTTATTTTATAAGAGTATTTTTTTTTTAAATATAAGTCCTTTGACAAAGATAAGAGAAATGACTTAATATAAAGTTAATATGATGGTTAGGCATCTAGTTTTTACTAAAATATGTCATGATAGAACATTATACCCTCAATGGAGCCATAGCTCCATGCCCTTTTGGTACTCTGTCATGATATGCTCAATGGTAACTAAACATCTAACACCCAGCCACACAGAAGTTTCATAATAGGTCATGTCACCATATTTGTTAACGGGTATAATGTGACGATGATATCGAAAACTCAAAGACTCTTTAGAGGATTGAAATAAGATATTAAAACTTTATGAGTCACATTGAGACAAAATATATCTTTCAAAAATCAAAATATTAATTCAATTTTACTTTTGCATGATAAGAATTGGAATTTTCTTTTGGGTAAATCAATGTTAGCTTAATTATATTATTCACCGAGAAAACTACATATACATTGATGCATAGTTAAACAATCCTAACTTTAGTGGCCAATGCTAGTTGGTCCCTCTAATCAATTAGTAGGATTAAGGACCTCATTTTGCATGATAAAGAAATTTGGAATTTACTGGCTTTATAGTTCTTGTATTCCCAATCGGTGCTTCAACAAATTACTCAACTAGTATTTTTAATTGATGGTGAGCTAGATGTATTCATCGAGACTAGTAGTCAAATAGATAGCTATACAGTGGCAGATGTAAACTACTTATTAGCCCGTAATTCCATGACTCCAATGGATACTACTCAAACTAATTGGGATCAATTTTGGAAAACTCACATACCTTTTGGGATTTTTTTTATTGGATGGAAATTATTTACTAATTCTCTCACAACAACAAATATCCTCCAAGAGTATCAAACGCCACTTGAAAATTGTTGTCTTTTTTGGCATAATATAATAGTGGGGAAACAATTATTCATAATTTATTTGTGGCTAAATTGCGAAAAACTTATCTAAACTTTAGATAATGTCTGTATGACTTCTTAACTTTTAAAACTTGATAATGACCGTTCTAAATTTTTAAATTTCTACAAATAAATTTTTTTTTATTAGTTAGTCTATTATTTTGTTAACAGAACGTAATACGTGAGTAATAGTAAATCTTTTAAAATTTTATTTCTTTGTATAAATAACTTTTTTTAAATTTTAAGTTGTGTACAAAAGACTTTTTGAACTTTAAATTATATATAAATAATCTTTTTAACATATCACGCTCCTTTAGTGAAATAACAAATTAATTAATATCAAGAGCTTATCTGTACAAATTTAAAAATCTAGATGGTTTTATTGTCAGGTTTTGAAAATTAAAAAATTATTTATACATGATCCAAAATTTAAGAAAATCATGTGCAATTTAGCCTCTTTTTTATATTATTCTCATGCAAGGATAAAATGGTTTGCTTCGCCCTTATGACTCAAGGTTGATTAGATTCAACCCCAAAAAATAAAATAATGGCTTCAAATAAAGTTCTCTCGACCTTTTTAATATAATGATTCAGGCAAAGAACTATACTTTAGTTATCATGCTTACTCTCTATGTGATCTAGTATTGCCAAAATCGAATTGTATTTGAATCTTAGTTATCTTCTAATTGGAAGCTTGTAAACTCTACAGAAATTACTATCTCAAAATCAATTTGCCTAGTTGCATGAGAGTTCTAGGCTAGTGGGGTTACCCGTCTGCAAGGTAACTTTTTGACTTAAGGTTATCTAGATGGGGATGGTTGGATTGTGATGATATGGATGGACCCAAGATTACATCAGAGAATACCACATAGAGCTTTGATTGAAATAAAGTTTGAGGCTTCTGTTTTTCGCCAGGGGTGTTGGAGGACTAAACTTATATTCGCCGCACACAAGCCTTTCTTGGAGCCACTCGTTAATCAATCCATTTCACCTAAATCAAGAAAGTTATTACTAATCCTCAAGCTTTTAAGTTACAATTTGTTATTTTCTAAGAATTTCCACTATCGTCTATTTCTTAAAGATGTAAGGCTTGATCCCCTCTACTAATGTTATGAGAAGATTTTTAATGTCTCTCGTAAGTTCAATTCAGTTCAAATTTTGCTTCTGTTGCAACCCTAGTCAGAAGGCAGTATTTGGCGGGGCAAGTAGGAAGAGAAAAAATAATCTAAAAACTGTAATTTTTTTAATCAAACAATGAAGGATAAAATACTTACCAAAATAATATACATTCTACTTAAATATTTTTACACACACACACACATTTCTCTAACGCGGGACATAAAACTTTACCCTCCCAAGAGGCCTTAATCACAACAAAAGGCCTAATTAAGAAAACTACAGTTACTTATTGTGTTTTGTGATACTGTAATTTTTTTGTTACTTTGTATATTCTTCTGTTTGTTCATTAAAAAAAATTGCATGATTAAACGGTAAATTTGGACGAACAATTTAAAAAATTTGCTCTTACAGATATGTCTTTATTTTTTATTTTTTTTCCAAATATTACACTTATGTTATTGAGGCTGACAATAACAACCCACTTGGTTCATTGAACAGACGTGGCTATGCTCCATATAATATATTACAAACAGCTCAGTTGACGCCATTTCATTTTCAGATGATCACATCATAGTTTATATGATTATTTATCATAAGAAAAAGAATTAAGGGATTAAAATGAAACTAATTAAGAGTAGACAAATTTTCATAGAAATGTAGAAAAAAAAAAAGAGAGCAATTGAGACAACTTATAAAATTTTTTCAACATCAATGATATTACAAATATGAACATTAATTAACCATTAATACTCCAACAATCGAATAATTAAATTTTGGAAATAGTAATCCAACTTGCAAGAATTCTCTTGGAGGTGGTGCATTTAGGGCTAAAATTTCATATTAATCCAATTCATTTTATCAGGATTCGCAGTAACAATTTCATATTGATTATGGTATAGGGTATAACAAATGTTACCATATTATATGTATTTTTTTGTTGGTAAGAAATTATGAGATGTTATATTTTAGTTGTTTGAAAAAACAAGTACTTTACAATACTAAACGGCCATGTGTGTGTGTGTGTATAATAATTAAGCTTGCAAGTTTTTGGGATCGATGATGCGGATATGTAATTATATATACGTTTATTTTTATTAAATATTTTGGCATCTTATATTATAACAATCATTATCCTAATTTTTTTTTGGGTGAAATTTATTTTAATATTTTAAAGATACATTGCATTTTAATTCATTCTTTTAAAATTTTAACATTTAATTTCAATTATCTATACATTTATTTCTTTTAATTTTATCTTCTCCCCAAGTTCCGTTAACAAGTAATAATGAAATAGGTGATGTAATCAGACATTAAACTTGACATGATCATGTAGTGTTCACTTGACCAAAGACATCACTAGCAATTCAAATGGTATGTTTTGTAATATCACATTTAATACCCATATTAATTTTGTGTTAGATTACGTCTATTAATTATTCATTAACGGAACTTAAAGTAAAGACAAAGTTTAAAAATAAAATTAAATGAAAAATTAAAATAAAACAAAATTTTAAAAGACTAGATTAAAACAAAGTATTGGAACGATTAAAATGTTAAACTTTTTTCAAGTTGTGAAATATGAAGAAACCCTGTTGCCCGAATTTTGTTTACCTATATATAATTCAATTGCACCTCTTGACGTGAAGCCCAGCCCTAATTCGGCCGCAAAATGCTAATCTAAGCTTCGACGCGGACTCCGGTCGTTAGAATCACCAAGAGACGCCACGTCACCGTTAGCCACCGCCGCCCGATTCTCCTACCTCCCTCGGCCGCCTTATCAGTTTCGCCGTTATCGTTGACGACGACGGTAGCCTCTTTTGATACCCTTCTGCCTGCCTCCAGGTTCTCTCTCCCGGTGTAAGATTACCCTATCAACCCATCGTCGTTTTTTCCTGGTTTCTGTGACTTTTTATTGAATGAATAAAGTTTTAATTGATTTTGTCTAACTTACTCTGGTTTGGCTTGTGAAGGATTTATTTTTCTTCGATTTCTGTGTAAGTTTCTTTATTGGTATTCATTAGCATTTTAGATTGGATTGATCATGAGAAGTTGGTGTTCAATCGAAGACCGGGAAGGAAAGAGGGGTGCTTCAAACGATCCAGAGGTAGAGGGGGATATAGGTGTCCAGATCTTTAAAGGGAAATGATCATGGAATTACAAGCTCTGAAAAGTATAAATTGTCAAAAGCCAATATAATTTTAATGTGACGTAACAAAAATAAATGATTGAAAACAATCTGAAGTATAATAGACTCAAAAGAGTGGAACTCTAGAGAAGAGGATAAGGTGTCAGGATTTGGGAGAGAAAAAAGTGGGAATAGGTGGAGTCCTCGAGGAAGGGAATAGGAAAAATGAGAAAAGTATTTTAACAATATGAAGTTATTTTTTTGTTTATTTATATTGATATAGAAATTGATTGCTGGAGAACAACTTGGTTAAATGCAACATGGAGAGAAAATTGTCATCATTTTGATCTTCACGAGAGGAAATGTTTTATATGAAGTCAAAAGTGCCATTACAATAAGTGCCATTAAATCTTAGCTTTGGGCTTTAAGTGTTAGGCTGTAAAGCATCAAGGAAAAGGACTGTTTTACTGTAAAACGTATATCAGAAACCAAACTTACATATTGACAATCCAACAACTTTAAAAAGTACTCTTAGGAATTAATATATATATATATATATATATATGCCTATTGGCATATCTTAGATACTTTATAAACATGATTTAACACATACTAGATATATTTTAGGAAAATTTTCAAATCTTTCTGGGTATTTAATGTTTATATACCAGTACTTAAAGTATGCATATGACTATATAATATGCATTTTCATGTCAAGTCATGACCTTATGTTTTGCATTTTGCCATGTCATTGTGCCTGTGTCATGTACTCTATTTTGTCTCAGTCTATGAGTTTAGTCAAATAGCATTCTTGGTCCTATAGCTATTGTCTGTTGATGATGTAATATTTGGTTTTTAGCTATTCATTCAACTACAATTTGTGGGGAACATTTGAAAAGTGTTTTTGAAAAACCAAAAACAATTTTAGGGCATGGTGAACGAATACTTTATGTTATTAGTATGATTTTGAGTAAGGATAATTCAGATAATCGCCTGAAAAATGATTTTTTGTTTATTGATTTTTATGCTGTGTATAGAACTTTCTAAAACCACGGCGAATATTGCTTCCCATACATCATCACCACAGGCATGTATAAACTGTATGATCCTTTTCATTCCCTTTTGTTGATTGTATTTAAGTTATTGGCTCGGGGGAGGAAAAAGGAATAACTTGCCCCAAGGTGATTAAAACTCTAGCTTCTCCTTCTCATGGATTAAGTTGCCATGTTTTGCTACTTGTATTTGCGTTATTACGATTTTAAGGTCTCAAATATGGTTTTATTGATGGCCAGTTTGGGTCTTTCGCAAATCAATAGTTTTATTGATTATCTTTTTATGCCTCTTGTACACTTTTGCCTCCTTTATATGTTTCCTTTTGTAGTCTGATTTGATTGGAATGTTCCTTTTTTGGTTTCTCAGTTAATTTAAATTTGATGGATAACAATAATTGGAGACCTACTCAAGGCACGGAACCAACTATGGATACAAGTGATTGGAGAGCTCAACTGCAACCTGATTCACGCCAAAGAATTGTCAACAAAATGTATGTTTCAGTTTTAGTATTCTATCATTGAGGTGAATTGAATGAGTATTTTCCTTTTTGCCATACCATAGTTATTAATACCATGAAACGCTCTTGTAGCCCAAGGGTTCCAAAATGCTATAGCATGTAATCCATGACGTTGTGCAAGTTATATGAAAATGTAGTTCACAATTTTAAAAAATACACAATATATCATAATATAATTGTTAACAACTTATATATATATATATATAGAAAACCAAACTCATAGTAAAATGAAAAAAGCTCATAATAATCCGTAAGTCACAACATCAAATACTCAAAGCATAAAATACATCATGTTTAATAATTTGTTGAGTCTAAGTTTTATCCTAAGATATCTTAATTCTAAACCAATTCCTCTTCTTTATCAAATTCATTATCATCATAATGATCATCAGGCAATCGCACAATTTTCATTTCATCTTCTAAGGTTTTCATTAGTTCATCAACCATATTAAAAGCATGAGAAGAGGAGGATGTTATTGCCCTTTTTGTCATTTAAGCGGACGTGAATAACACATTTTGTTGGCTCCTTAGCTCCAGTAGCTAAGCTACATCATTTCAAGTCAAATCGTCACGTTCAAATACAAGATAATATTCTTCACTATTTAGTTCTTCATCCACCTTGCCAATCAACCGCTCATTGCTATCATCAATCTCTTTCAATGAGATTGGGTCCGTGGTATTTTGAAAATTAAATCTTCTTCTCAAAGTACTTAATGAATACTGAAGCATTCAATTTTGATTGTCCAAGGATGTGTCGAGCAAGTCTCTAGTGACAGCCTTTGCAAAATCACTTAAATTAGGGGTTGTCATTTGCCCTATTTATATATAGAGCCTGTGGTGCAAGCTACAACCACGCAAAATAGCTCCTGCAGAATAGCTATAGCGGAGGTATATGAAAGTTGCAATACTACACATGGCATAGCGCCAAGAGCCATAGTGTTGAGCTCCAAGCTGTAGCACACTATTAATAACTATGACATCAAAAGAAAAAAAGAAAAATTAAATGATTGATTCCATAAATAGGCAACATTTCCATGAGGTTCCTCATGTTTCTTATGTAGAAATAATTTTAGGAAAATTAAATAAATATGCAGTGGAAGAGCTAAAACAGACACATCACCACTCTGTATAATTGTCTAATTCGTATAAAACTTGTGCTCAGAAGAACAATTATAAAACTTCTTCATTCTCTTTTGCCAAACCAACATTTGCCAATTCTGCCAAACCAATGTTATCTGATTGATCTTGCTGAATATTGATTTTCTTGATATTGTATTCAAAGTCCATGCTTGAGCATTAGCATGCCAATGTTATTCATGCTTTGTGTCAATAGTTTGTGACATGACCTACTATGTGTGAAAACAGCGACATATATGATCTTAAAGTTTGCCAATCATTTGTTGTTGCATTGCAAATATGATGAAATCGTCTGGTATAAATTTTTTGCATAATCAGTGAGTCCTAGACTCTTAGGTCGTCCTCAGAAGATGGAGACACTTCCTGCATCTTTATTTTACAGGCTGGGAAGGAACAGAGATCTTTTAATGCAGTATGGGAAGAAAACGATGTTGTTTGTTTTATTAATTTATGATGTGATTATAATTTTAGAATTAGGGTTTGTAATCGGAAAGTTTGGGGTAGTTTCAGGCTTAATTAATAATTTAGGATTTTAATTTGAGTGTTTGGTTTTTTGGCAATTAGCTGTCTTTGAAAGCATTTGGGGTAGTGTTTGAAGTTCTATTATTTTTAAATGAAAAACTGTGTATTTGGCTTTTTTATGATGTTCTTTTAATTTTTTTATTTTTTTGCTGGGATTTGTCATGCATAGATACTTATAGACATTGGGTATAAAGGGATAGTTAAAAGATTTGATTTCCTTACATTTGTATCCAGGACACAAGACTTTCTTAGAGGCTATTCAAATAATCCCTGCAGGCTTTTTGTGTGATAATGATTTTCTGTCATATGAGGACTGTCTAACGTTCTTAACATTTTGATGACTTGTAATAATAATAATACTAATTAAAACTATTGTTTTTGTTTTGTAGAATGGAAACATTGAAAAGACATATTGCATCTTCTGGTCAAGAGGGAGTAAGTGAGCTTCAAAAGATTGCTCAGAGGTTTGCAAGGAAGATTTATACTGCTGCAACAAGCCAGGTAAATTTACAATGAGGAGTATCACAGATATCATGTACATTTATGTTTATCTGTGCTGACACCTGCGATATATAAGATTAATGACATTATATGGTACTCCCTGATTACAGCCTGATTATCTAAGGAAAATATCTTTGAAGATGCTTACAATGGAGCCTAAATCCCGGAAACGCGGTCGGCAACCCTATATCATCCAACCCCGGAAACGCACCTATGCCATCAAACCCAGGTGTACCTAGCAATAAACCTCCTGATCCACGTTAGGTTTTAGAGCCTTGGCTTGGTTATATTATTGTTAAGTGGTTCCAAAGCTTACACACGCACACACACACACACTCTCTCTCTCTCTCTCTCTCTCTCTCTCTGAGGCATTTGAATAGATATTGCCATTTTGTTGTTTTAGTAATTATGACTGTTTGAGTTGTTTAATATTTTTTTTGTTGTATTCCTTTGTGCATGTGCAATTCTTGACCTTCACTTAAGTGAAAGTGACAGTGGATGTGATCAATGATAACTTGCACACATTGTTGGAGATAAATTTTTATCATCATAATACGTAGGGAATCTAGTGTCCTATTGCTCAAGATATTATTAATATATCTAGGTTTTTTCTCCATTGGCCCTACATCCTATCCTTGTTCTTTGTCTTTCTTTCTTTCTCTATTCTCTTTTTAAAATTTTACATTGATTTCATTCATGCATTGTTAAAATTTAAATGCTTTCATTTTGTGGCTTATTGCTCTCTTGTTCGATCAAATCCCAAAACGAAAAGGATTTGAATGGCGCAATTTGGTGTCTTTCGTCGGAAAAAGGGAATGGAATTTCAGTCAAAACCAAAAATGAGGAATGGAAACCCCCAAAAAAAAAAAGAGTAATAAATTAATAACCAATTACTTTATAGGAGGTGGGGATAAAAGTAGGGTAAACAGATTCTTTGCTGCTCGCAGGAATGAATACAGAAATTTGTCCTCATTTAAATTATTTAAATTAAATTTGGATAATTTAAATTTTAGTTTTTAGTTTTTTATTTTTTATTTAGAAATGTATAAAACAAAAAATGAAAATAATGTTATAATTAATAATTTAAAAAATAATAATTAAGATAAAAAATAAAATAAAATCTCGACCGATTCATCATATAGATGGTAGAACATTCAACTTTCCTGTTTTGTTTATTCAAATTTATAGGGGCAGAATGAGTGTACAAACTTTGGAACTCTCTGAATGAAGGAGAGGAGAAAAGACGGGCGTGAAAAATTATAAGGCGAAGGTGACAAGGTTCAATGTAGGTTACTCGCACTTGGGAAAAAAAATTTCAAATTCTTTATATCTTTATCAAGTTTATAAATTAAACAATAATGTGAGAAGGTTCAATGTAGGTTAGTTGCATTAGGAAATACCTGTATTTTGCAAGAAATTCAAAAAATGTTCTTCTGTGAGTTTTACAAAAAATTTTTTTTAAAAAAATTATACATAAACAGTACATAAATAATATATGAACAATACATCATCACACATCCCAATAAAAACCCCACCACAAACTGCACATGAGTAGTGTGACTTTCACATATTTATATATATATATATATATATGTATGTATAGATAAGTGTATAATTTTTAAATAATAATATAATAAATATATAATTTTATCACTAAATGTATAATTTTTATGATATAATTAATTAATTAATTAATTTTTTTAAAAAAATTATACGTATTATGATTTTATTATAAAATTTTAACTCACATTATTAAAACTTGAAATAACTTTAAGAATGAGAAATAAAAAGGAGACCCAAGAAAAAAGACAAAAGAAAAGGAGTTGGAGGGAGAAAAGAAAAACAAGTGAAAGAAAGAAGGAATATAATAATTAAAGAAAAAAATTACAATTTAAAAGTATAAGTTAAAGAAATTTATACTAAAAGTTCTTAAATTTTATAATTATTTTAAAGGATCATTGTGCAAAAAATTTTAACAAAAAAAGAGAAAAATATTTAATTACAAAAAAATTACACTTTATATTATAAAACTTAAATTCTTTTTTTATTATTTACCTAGTTTTCCTCTTATTCCTTTTCACTATTATTCAATATATGATTGCTCAAAGTTAAAATTATTAATCTTATAATCTTTTGTATGCACTTGAGGTATGTTTGGGAGAAGAAAAATAGAGGGGAAGGGAAGAGAAGATATATGATTGCTCAATGTTAAAATTATTAATCTTATAATCTTTTGTATGCACTTGAGGTATGTTTGGGAGAAGAAAAATAGAGGGGAAGGGAAGAGAAGGAACTATGATAACCTTCCCCTTGTTTTGAGAGTTCAATTTTTGGAGGGGAAGGAAATCAAGGAATTTGGGTTAACCTTCCTTAAACCTCCACCCTTCGATATCTTTAGTTCCCCCAAATTGGAGGATTTTGGAGTTTTTATTTTAACCACAGTGATCCACACACACATGCATGTATACATAAACATGCACACACCATTGCATGGATATATATATATATATATATATATATAGTGGTAGAGCCAAGACCGGGGGGAAAAAAAAGATTTTCATATTTTATGTAAAACTTTTTTTTAATATGTTGTTTAAATAAAATACTTACCTTTAAATTTTTAGATTAGGCTAAATGAGATTAGCTCACTAATAATATAAGTTTGAAAAATCAATAGTATACTAAATTACTCTTCACATTAATCTCAACAATTTCACTATCTAAATTCTCATGACATGTATCTACTTAGTACTCAAGTAACGTATAACACAGATATACTTAAAATATAAATATATATATATATATATATATATATAATATATATATATATAAATATAAATATATATATATATATATATACACTATCACTCAGCATCTTAATAGTTCAACCAACAATTTCGAAAAATATTTTGAATGAGAAAAAAAAATTATTTAATGAAGCATAAAAACTTATAGCAGTCAATTTGCCCCCCAAAAAACTATATTTATAAAGTATTACAAATACTATTTTATCCTACAATATTTCTAAGATTTTTGCAATATTTTTTGAGACAATTGTTCTAGACCCAACTTAAAACATATATTAACATTTGAACTAAGATATTCTACTCAATTATTGTAGAATTACTATTTACAAAAATGCATCAAAGACATACCTATATAAGAGTGAAAGGGGGGGTAATGGGAAAAGAGGAAGAAAGCTAAGGAAAAACTGAGAAAGGAAGAAAGAAATTAAATGAAATGAAATAAAGGAAAAAAAGACCCAAGAACAAAAATGCTTGAGTTGAGTGGGTTCAAATTAAAATGTCAAATAATGAAATATATAAATATAAATATAAATATATATATATATATATATATATCTGTCTCTGTCTCTGTCTGAATGAAAAAAAAAAACTTTCCTCTATAATGCTTGATGCCCGTGAATAACTATGATCTCTGTGGTTATTACAAGCTTCCAGAGTCATCATTGGCAACGTGTACAAGAAAGTATAAATAGGCAAGAGCTTCCAATGAGGACAAGAATGTATCCAGGCCTCAGCTATGAAATATAAATATAAATGAACCATAATTCAACAGTTTATGTACACCATGATCTATCGATTGACCACTAAATTTTCCAATGAAATCACAAGCATATATCATATCCATTTTTAAGACTGGCAGGGCTGACTATACCTAAATGAGAGGAAAAAAAAAAAATCTGCAATAATGCTTGATAGCCGTAAATAACTATAATCTCTTTGATCATTACAAACCTCCAGAGTCATTATTGGCAATGTGTACAAGAAAGTAGAAATAGGCAAGAGCTAGGAATGAGGATTAAAAAGTATCCAGACCTCAGCTATACATGATTCAACTGTCTATTTACACCATGATCTATTGATTAACCACTAAATTTTCAGAAGTCAAAAACCTATATCATATCCATTTCTACCATTTCTAAGACTGGCTTCATCATTTAGCTTACTCAAACACATGGAAACACATACGAACTTCAGACCTTAAATACACACCATGAAGGAGAAATATTCTCAACTTCATACACTGCCGTGAATGAAATATAACACTGCAGGTGAAAAGATAGAAGCTGAGACTCTTTTGCTTCAGGGAGCAAGCTTGTCAGGTACAGTCAATCCTGACAGCCTAATCGTGAAGCTTCAGTCAACAAGCTGATTAAACAAATTTTCCACCAAATAATGCTTGATGGCCATAAATAATATGATCTCTGTGGTCTTACAAGCCTCCAGAGTCATCAACATGTGCAAGAAAGTAGAAATAGACAAGAGGTTGGAAAGAGGACAAAAATGTAACCAGACCTCAGCTATAAAATGCAAACATAAATGGACCATAATTCAACAGTATATTTACACCATGATCAATTGCGTGAAAAATATTGATGTTTCATTGATTTTAATCACTCAACTACATGAGAAGAGAGAGCAAATAAATAAGGGAGACTCTCAACAGTCCAGAGGCTTCCAAAAAGGAAGGAAGCCTGTACTAACGACAGATTTAAATAAGCAACAGACGGAAAATAAAGCAACATAAAAAAGGGAATATTTGACTCCAGGAAACTAGCTATTAGAGAAGCTTGGGAATGACTCCTGATTTGACGCAAATACTAACACTTTCCCTCAAGTTAAGGAGTAGATGTTAATCATCCCTAACTTGCACCCAAATTCTTCAACCTTGATTCTAGATAGAGTCTTTGTTAACACATCCACAACTTGAATTTTAGTTGGGATATAGGATAGTTCAAGAATCCCAAAATCTGCTTTTTCACGTGTTTAATCCGATCATATTGGACAGGAATTTTTGCAATACTAATAGCTGCCATGTTGTCACTTAAAACTTTCATAAGACTTTGGCACTCAATCTTAAGTTCATTCAGGAGGTGCTTGAGCCACAGTCCTCCACAAATTCCTTGAGCCAAAGCCCAATATTTGACTTTAGCACTATTTTGAGCAACTACAAATTGCTTCTTGCTTCTTCAGTTAATTAGGTTTTTCCTTAACATAAGTGCAATACCCTATAATAGATCTTTTGTCACGGATGGAACCAGCCTAGTTTACATCGCAATACACTTCTGTAGTACGACAAGAATTCTTTTGGAAGAAAATTCCCTTTCCAGGGGCTAATTTAAGGCACCTTAGAATTTTGTAAGCAGCACTAAGATGAATCTCACAAGGCTTGTTTATAAATTAACTTATGACATTAACCGAAAAACATATGTCAAGCCAAGTGTGAGATAAGTAGATAAATTTGCCCACCAATCTTTGGAAGCTCTTTGTGTTAATAGGAGGACTTTCTTTAGCAAACTTAAAGTTTGTAATTAGCTTCCATAGGAATATCAGCAAGCTTACATCCAAGCTTCTCAGTTACTGTAAGTAAATCAATGGTGTATTTCTATTGAGGGATAAGGATGCAAAATATTTTAGAAGCCCGAGGTCTTTAGTTTCGAATTTCCTAGCCAAAGCCTTTTATGTAGTTCCTAGTGATTATGATTCTGTCTACATGAAGAATGAGAATAGCAATTTTTCCCTTATTCTACCTTTGTGACAATAGTGTGATGAACTTGGCCTTGGAGGTACCCTTACATTTCAACTGTTTTGGTGAGCCTTTCAAGCCAAGTGCTAAGGGATTGCTTGAATCCATAAAGTGATTTGTGTAGCTTGCACACTTCCCCATCGCTTTTACTCTCAAAGTTGAGAGGCACAGACATTTAAACTTCTTCCTCTAAGTCATCATTCAAAAAGGCATTTTTAATGTTTGATTAATGAAGGGCCCAATCAAAAGTGGCAGTGAGCAAAAGAAAAACTTTGATGGAGTTGAGTTTTGCTACCCAAGTGAACGTCTCTTGATAATCTATTTCTTAGGTTAGGAAAAATCCCCTAGCAACAAGTCTCGCCTTCCATCTATTGATGCTTCCATCTAAGTTGTACTTGGCGCTAAATATCAACTTGCACCCAATGGGACACTCTCCATGAGGAAGACTGACCAGCTCCCATTTGTTTCTTTTCTTAATTGCCTCCATTTCTTCTTTCACAGCTTTCCTCCACTCCTTTGTGTTCTAAGGCTTCATGAATATCCTAGGAAATTTTCTCATTGGAAACATTAATAGCAAAATTTTTATAAGCAGCAGAAAGTTTTTCATAAGATATTTCCGAATAGGATGTTAAGTGCAAGATCTAGTACCTTCCCTTAGGCCAATGGACCAATTTAAATCCAAGTTTTCATCAATTCTTGGACTTGGACAAGATATTTCTCTGAGTAGAGGTCATTATCTCTAGGGTTTTACTTTTCCTTTAGAAAACTTAAGGGTCATGGTAGTTTTCTTTCAACTGATCAGAACTCATCATTAGCTTGAGTGTGTTGCTGAGGTTGGTCAATATCAGAACCAATGCTGTTTTCAGGAAGATTATTATTGATTTCAAGTGATAGGACAGCAATGACTTCAGGAATAGTATCACTGGTTTCAGTTTCAGGCTCACGAGCAGTATGATGCTTAGGTTCAAGATCACTGGTAGCAATAGTAGGGGAAGAACATGACCAAACACAAAAAAGACCATTCATCATGGTAATTCTCCCCCTGAATGGGGTTTTTGGGGTAATATGGTTGTCTCTCAAAGAAGGTGACATCCATGGAGACAAAATTTTTTTTTTTGAAAGATGGAGAATAACAATTGTAGCCCTTTTTAGATGATGAGCCCAAGAAAAATACATTTAATGGCCTTTGGTTCAAGCTTGCTATTGTGATAGAGGTGAACAAAAGCAATGCATCCAAAGACTTTTATTGATATATTTGGAATAAGATAGGTGGTAGGATTAGGAGTGTGTCACAAGGTGTTAGAAAATAAAGTGCCTTACAAAGCATGCTATTGATCAAGTAGGTAGATGTAATGATAGCTTCTCCCCAAAACTGGTAGGAAACATTCATAGTGTATAAAATAGCTCTAGCTATTTCAAGAATGTGTCTATTTTTACACTTAGTTATACCATTTTGTTGGGATGTGGGGAAGCAAGAGGTTTAGTGATGGATACCTTGTTCAATGACGTATGTTCCTAGAGATATGTTGATATACTCTCCTCCATTATCACTTCTCAGGACTTTTATATTAGTTTGAAATTGTGTTTTAATGAGTTGGTGAAAATTTTTGAATATGGTAGGTGCCTCAGATTTTTCTCTCATTAAAAAAAACCCAAGTGATCATCGTATGATCATTAACAAAGGTTATAAACCACCTACTGCTTGTAACGTCTTTAATTTTAAAAGGACCCCAAACATCAATAAAATGGAAGGGATGTGAGGGTTTGTAAGCTTGCATGGGATAGTTAGTCTGGGTATGTTTGGCAAGTTGGCATGTTTCACAATTTGTAGTAGTCACATCTTTATCAAAGAGAATAGGATACATTCTTTTCATGAATTGAAAGTTAGGTTAATCTAGTCTATTATGCCATAAATCTAAATCAGAACTAGTATTAAGACTCCATTTATTTGAACCTTTAGCACCCATCAGAAAAAGACCATAAACTTCTTTAGCATTGCCAATCATCTTCTTAGATGCCAAGTCTTCAAACGCACATTCACCATCAAAGAAATTCACTTTGCAATTATTATCTTTCGTAAGCTTACTAACAGAAAGGAGATTACAAGCAAGTTTAGGAACAAACAACACATCTTTAAGAACTAAATTTTTTGATATGGTGATGGCTCCAATTCTAGAAACGTGAGTTAAAGTCCCACCAGCAATTTTGACTTTTAAGGTGAGTTGCAAGGATTTATTTTATCAAATAGAGTAGTATTGTGAGTCATGTGGTCAAAGGCACCTGAATTCACTATCCACTAATTTTCAAGAACTAGAGTATTTAGTGCAATAGAAAACTTACTTGATTAGGCTATGTTCCCTAACCCTACATTACCCTTAGAGTCCTTGGAGTCATGTTTTGTTGTCCAAAGAGCCTTTGTAGCAACTCTAGTTGATCATGGACGAAAAAATTTGACTATAAAGTTGTATCAAGTATAGTGGCTTCATCTATGGTCTTACGTAAGACCATTAGACTCCACAGATCAACAGAGGAGGCTGAGTCGACCAACTCTGGACAAATGATGGTGAAAGAAAGTGGCTCACGCACCAGCGTGTGAGATGACAAGTAGTTGGATGCAACAGCATGTGCCAGCACATGGAGAATCGGATGGAGGCTAGATTTTGGGTTTGGTTGATCAGAGTTTTCTGCGTAAGGCTAGCTGAGGCGTGTTCTCAGAATCCATGGCTACAAAACTACAATCACAATGTTTGACCCTTCTAGCATTGTGTGATGCATTCTGAGCATGATTGGAAGGTTTCAATGGTGTTTGCCCATCTTGGGCTTCTGTATTGAAGGCCAATCCTTGGCAAGATTTTATCAAAGCAGGCATGGTGAGGCTCTGATACCATGTGAAAAAAATACTGACATTTCATTAATTTTATTCATGGGAATACATGAGAAGAGAGACCAAATAAATAGGTGAGGCTCTCAACAGTCTAGAGGCTTCCAAAAAGGAAGGAAACCATACTAGTGACAGATTTAAATAAGCAACAGACAGAAAATAAAGCAAAATAAAAAGGGAATATTTCACTCTCCTAAATTGGGAAACTAGCCATTGGAGAAGCTGGGGAATTGCTCCAGATCTGACGCAAACACCAAAAAATTGATTGACCACTAAATTTTCAGAAGAAATCACAAACATATATCATATCCATTTCTAAGACTGGCTTCACGGTTTAGCTCTCAAACACTTGGAAACACATGCCAACTTCAGTCCTCAAATATTCACCATGAAGGAAAAGTCTTCTCAAACTTCATATGCTGCCGTGATTGAAATATTACACTGCAGGCGAAAAGAAAGAAGCTGAGATTCTTTCACTTCAGGGGGCAAAGCCTGTCAGTTATAGTCAGTCCTGACAGCCTACAAGTGGAGCTTCAGTCAACTAGCTGATTAAGAAGACAAACTTTATGTAAATATTCCTTGTGTAGCCACATAGCCATAAAATAAATGAAAATACAACCATCTACTAACTTGCAAACTTGATAAAATTATCAAAAACAATGAAAAAGCCAACATTAATATTTAAACAATTCTAAAATTTGAAATTGAAATCATTTTTTGGTCTGAAAAACCAATGCAAAAGTTCATGAATTAATTTTACTTACTCCTTAACCAGTGCCCCTAGCAAAAGTCTCAAACTGATAGGTGCACTTAAGCAATGGCTATCACATCAAAATTCTAAATAACATTGGCTTTAACATTTTGCACAGTAGAAATTAAACACAGAATTTCCACACAGCCATCAATTTGAAAGGCTGCTCCACGATACGGAAGTTGAGGTACTTTCACTCCAGGAAACAAAGCTATCAGGTAATGGTCAGTCCTGACTTACAGGCCTAAAAGTGAAGCGCCAACCAATTGCAACATCAAATGATTAAAGAAAATAACAATCCTACAACAAGGCATACTCTAATCAACATTAGAACCATAATTCAAGCACATTATGAATTGAATCCATCTCGTTAACTTTCTGGCAATTAGCAATTTAGCATAGACAAACTTATATCACCCTAATGATATGAGACACAAAGCACCAGTTATCATCGTCCGAGGAACAACTTATGATGCCAGCTAATTAAAAAAATCTCTTTCTCGAAAATTATAAAATCTTAGAGCAGTCCTCATCCAGCAGAATCTCTCAAACTCCCTCATTTTGCAGAATAATCATATTTCGGTTGACACTCTACAACTTGGAAGTTTGATGGTTATTCGCTTAATGGGGACGAACGAATCGAGAAAGAAGCTTATAATTGCAAAAACATATGTATCAAGCACAAGGGAAATTAAAAGATGGTTAGACTAGGTACCTGTTAGCAAGACTGTTGACAACCAATTCATTTACCACGTAGGAGATGACCCTGTACATAAAATTCCCCCCACCGGCCATGTTTGCCTCGCTTCAATTTACAGCTGCAATTAAATCAGAGAAATAAGAGAACGACCCCGAAACAAGCAAAACCCAATACGGAAATGCCGAAAGATACAAACTTCGTCCACAGATATCAATTTTCCCAGATAAAAATTTATTTTCCTTCTTATTCCCACATTTTCTATGAACCTCGTCAAAAGCAGATATATAAAGAGTATTTAGAAAGGGTTAGGAATTACAGTACTCAGATAAGAATCCCCAACACGAATCGCAAATCGATTGGGCTTAGAAATGGTGGAAGCCGCTGAACGAACTGCCTAGAAATGGCGGTCACAGACAGCGAAACCCGAAGCTTCTCGAAACTACCACCTACAAGTGCAGGTTGATCATTCATTGTTGCGGCAGCTTCTTCATACGGAGGAATCTACGGTGCACGGTAAGGTCGTATCTTAATAGATACTAGGCCCGATAGTTTTGGGGAGTCCCAGATGTGCCTGTAGAAAAGAAAACGACATATAAGAATCATCATTGATGTTAAAAAGTTTTAAAAATTAAAATATTTTTAAAAAATTAAAAACCTAAAATTATTATTGATATTTTCTAAAATTATTATTTTTATTTTTAAAGTTACGGTCTCTTCTTCTTAATATTATAAAAATATTTTAAATTTATTATTATTTAATACCTTTATAATATTTAAAATATATATTATAATTTTAAGAAATATATATGATAATTTTGAGAAGTATTTATAGTAATTTTAATTATTTGGTCTTTTAGAAAAATTTTATCTTTAGGTTCTTGAATATCATTTTCCCTTCCAATAAGTTTAGCTTAATATTATTGACCAAAAGCGGATTAATCTAATAAAAAATACACATGTAATATATATATATATATATATATAATTTACTTATATTTTATACATAAAATATATCAAGAATTTCGTCAATTACGAATGTGTCTAAATTATATTCGGCTCAAGTTGTTTTATAAGAAAATAAAAGGTTTTCAAAAAAATTTCTTGAAAAAAATAATTTTGTAACAAAAGCTTCTATGGGTTGTTTCATCAGAAAAATATTTTCTCGAGAGGTTTCCTTCTATCTAAATTACCCGAGAACAAATATGTGACAAAACAATGGTTGGTGCTGCATGTTGAGGGGCTAATGGTGGTGAATATGGCAGATAAAATTGATCATGGATCACGAATTGTGTTTTTTTGAGCAAAAAAATTAGGTTCAATAAATATTGGTCTTTCAAAATTTAAATTTTTAGACTCTGCTTAAATTGAACGAAAAAGCTTGAGTTTGAACTTGGATCCAAGCAAGGCTTATTTTCAAACTTGTTATCTTCGGCTGTGTCTGGCTAAGAAAGAAATGTCTAAATTTGAGTTTGGGACCAAGTTTAAACATTTTCAAATTTTAAAGCTTGGAGTTGAGGATGATGATGTTACACATAATGCAATGGAATAAAATTGGAAAGAGATTGATGATGTGAATAAAATAGAATGAATAATGTTTAATATGATAGAGAAAGAAATGAAATGTTTTTTTATTTATATATTTGGTTGACTAAAAATAATAAAAGAATGAAAAGAAATGAGAAATTAAAAAATAATAAAATAATAAATTTTGCTTTCACGCAAGCCACTCTTGATGATCATGTGGGTCTCATGATAAAAATCACAATGTGGCGTGAACAATTGGTGGAAATGCTATAATAAAGTGGAGAAAAAACAAAAAACAAAAAAATAATTGTAAGGCCTTAAGAATGCGTTGAAATAATAATTGAAGGGACAAAATAGAGAAAGACAAATGTACTGAAATACTAAAATAATAATAAAAAGCTCCAGCAAAAGTGAATACTTTTCTTATCCAGGCAAGGAATTCTTACCGCTAAACATCATTCAGCATCGGAATCCTTCGCCTTTTTCATTTCTACCTTGTACCAAACAAACCCTAATATTATTACTTCTTGATATATAGATATTAAGAAAAAAAGGGAAAGAATTGGGCCATTTTCTTTTATCATAAAATATGTGACTTTTGGTGCCTCTTCCCACCTGCTAGTGGGGCTCATAACAGAACTTGGTTGTAACATTGTGGATGACTACAAATATGTGATACTAGCAGAGTATTCCATGATAATGGTTAAACAGTGTCAAATTGCCCCATTTCAGATTTGGTAATTTTACGCTTTTGTTGATCAAGTGCAGCACATTCATACAGGTATTTGACCATTTATGGTGCATGTGTATATTTATGTATTTATATCTCACATATAACAATGAAAGATGAATATTGACACACATAAATTACTGAAATTCTCTTTGAAAAAAAGAGCGAGAGTGAGAGAGAGAGAGAGAGAGAGAGGGAGAAAATAATCTTTTTTAATATGCTATTTGCTATAACATTGCCAAAAATATTTGATTCCATGTATCTGGAACCCCAGGCAAACACCAATGTATGCAATCAGCATTGTTGGGGTCAGCCCTTTCCTCCTCAGTCAACAATTTTCCTCCAGTTTCAGTGTACACTGAGGAATGACCATCAATCCTATACTCTGATATCTGTGTGATGTTGATGATTTGCACTGGAACTTTCATTTTCTTCACCACTTTGGCCACTACACTCATCATGGTCTTATCAGAACCAGTTCCCCAGTACTTCTTTTTCCTTACTGGCTTTGTTTCATTGAAGCATTTCACCCCATCCTTGTTGCCCCAGTCTTCACTTCTGAAAAATAAAATACATACACTTGTGTGTTATTATATTGTTAGAATCATGAGCTTTTTCATTGTAGTAGACACTATACTTCTAGGTGTTTGAAGAATTGCCTCAAAGAATTCCTTAGCTTAAATACTTGAGTTGTTACTAGGGTGTACGTAAACTCAATTGACTCAAAACCTACTCAAATTGGCCCAAGTTTTTTTGCGTGAGTCAAAATTCAGGTAGGATCAGGTCTACTTTTTTTTAAAACGAAAAGAGAAATAAATTTTAGGTCAAGCAATGACTTTGGTCATAAAATTTTGAATGTATCTAACCTATTATTTATATCATATTAAAGTTACAACTATTTTAAAAGCTTGATTTTACTTAGAGTCAAGTGAAAATTTAAATCAACTCAATACATGTATATCCTTATCTATTAAGAAAAAAAAAACTAAAGTTAATATTATTATAATTATAGACTTTTTAATGTTAGCCGACACTAAACTTTTAGGTGTTTAAAAAATTCCATCAAATAACTACTTGACTTAAAAAAAACTT
The DNA here is from genome assembly GCA_032878935.1 of Erythrophleum fordii. Classification (NCBI taxonomy): domain Eukaryota; kingdom Viridiplantae; phylum Streptophyta; class Magnoliopsida; order Fabales; family Fabaceae; genus Erythrophleum; species Erythrophleum fordii. The sequence continues at coordinate 3,652,659 of JAVQMF010000048.1, read as the reverse complement.
CAAGTTGTCAGAGAAATTCAAAGTTTGAAATTTGTATTATCAGAATTAAAAGCTTTTTAATGCCAGTATTCACTAAACTTCTAGTTATTTGAAGCACTGCCTCAGAGAACTATTTGACTTAAAATAACATATGCCGTCAGAGAAAGTTGAAGCTTAAGGTTTTCTTTTGAGAGAGAGTGAGAAGAAACCTTGTGTGTGTAGGGGACATAGTTGTAAAGAAGACTCTGGTTCTGTTTGGATCAATAGTTGAGTCTACCCAGTTGGCCCACGTCTTTAAAGCAAACTTGTAAGCAACTGGTGTATCCAATTCCTCATACCCTTCTTCTCCATTGGCAAATGAACCCCATCTACAAATGCAAATAGATGTTAGACACAATTTTCTGCCTTTTGGTTGAAGATCAAATGATACAAGACACTGCAATATAAATGAATGAAAACTATGAAGCATGAACACTAACATAGACATGTTCAGTAATATAAAGACAAATGTGATAACGCATCAAGTTTTAAAGATATAAATACATCATCACGGACAACAGAAAATGAATGACAGAGACGTGATCTGATAGCTTGAAAGAATACTTACAGAGACTTAGTCCTGAGACCACTCATCCACCAAACATAGGTATTGAAAACCAGGATATCCACTCCTGTCCAGTTTTTGGCACGCTCTGTGATTGAATCAACTTTTATTATCCTCTTCTTTGGATCTCCTATTATATTGATATCAGTGTTGGAATCCACGAGATATGGAGCCCAATAGAACTCTATAGTAGCATTATATTTCTATATAGCAAAGACACAAAAGAGTTAGCTCATTCGATTCATAAGCATTACTCATAGCTCTTCTTGCATTCCTCTGTCAATTACATGATTGAAAACTGTAAGTCTCTCTCATTTCTAGGGGCTGTTTTTTTTTTGTTTTAGGCCAGCATGTAGGGCTGTTTGTTGCTCATAATGTTAAGCAAGAAAATAGAATGAAAATAAAAATAAAAAAGTGAAAGGAATAGATGAAAAATAACCATCACATTCTTATTTTAAAAAATAATAAAAAAAGAATAAATAATAATGATATAATAAATAGTGTTCAAAGTTTTTCTTTTTCATTTTTCCTTTGGCTACCAAGCCGCCCTCCACAATTTAATACACAAACCGTTTGGTTTATTTTCATCGATAGCAATGCTAGCTCTTTTTCATCGTATGGAAACCACATTTATCATGATCATTAATAGTTCCAACTATATCTAAGTCTATAATTTTCGAGAAGTGCCTTGTGTATTCATTAAATATTTGAGATCGAAGTTAAATAAATTTAACAAATCAAGAGCTTGATTGTTTATTCACCATATCTTAATTCATTTATGCTTGAACAACATAATGCCCCTTCTATTGAGTGCATTCATACCTTTGCTGTGAAGACTGGATGAATACTGTCGAGTTTCATAGATTTCTGATTATAAGGAATGATCCAGTCGACCATACATACAAAAGATTCCCATTGATTTCTCTGCAGTGAATCCCCTACAAATAGTAGCCTCTTTCCCCGAAGTCTGTTGAGGGCTAGCTTTGGATTAAATCTACCATATGTAGTCATGTCAGAATGTGAGCGATGTTTTTAAGTGACGAGTTAATGTGATCGTATTGTACAAGGAAAAAGATAGACAATGATAAGCTCTACAGAATGTGTGAAATCTATCAACTTTACATTTACCTTCTTCTTTTTTCAATGACATAATAATCATGGGAATTACTTACATAAGAAAGTTTAGATCTGTCACATCGTTTAAATATAAGTAAGACAATACTATAAAAAACTTGACTCCCTAAAAAGTTAAGCTCTATTATCATTGCATCTTTTCAAAATTTATATAAAGTAATTTTTATTAGTATATGTACAAGTCTCAACATTACATAACGAAGAAAATTATCAGTCTATCAAAAATTAAATCTATTCAGTATCCACGGATATAATGGACAAAAAGCAGAACATTAAATAATGAGTTCTACAATCACAACATGCATGTTCAGAGAATTTTAGTATACTATTTTTTTTATTTTGATATATTTAAGATACACCAATAACAATAATAATAATAATATTTAGATAAATATTTTATATTCACTCAAAAAATATAAGAATCTGACATCATTGAAATTTTTATTTTTATTTTTTATAAAATGCCAATTGTATTCTTTTTATGGTGATTTTCATTTATTATATTAAATACTAAAATCTTAAATATCATATATTTTATATTTTGATATGTTACGCTGATGCAATGCAATTTTACACAAGGGGCCATGGAACCTTTAAAGTGGAACTCACCCATTCTTCTTATTTATGTTTTGTTGGGGGGCAAATTTGGGGCCCACTGGCTGCCCATATTTCATAAATACTTAAAAATTTATTTGTAAAATATTTTAACTTAATAAAAAGGGTTACTCTTTCTTTTACTGCTGCAAGAATCATGAACAAGGGTGGGGGCATACAAAAACAGGAGTCGGTGGACTTCCCAGGTTGTGCTTATCTCTCATTGTAATTCCTATTAAACTAAACATTATTCATTAGAGTTGCACAAATCTTAAGTCAGGTTGAACATTGGCTTAACCCAGTGTCCGACCCAGGTTTGTACTATACTTCAAATTTTAAATCCAATGCTTAGGTTGGCTGGTTCTTCCAATAGGTAAGGTCATTTTATTTTATTCATATCTTTTATAAAATAATTCCAAAAAACATTTTATATAACTTTCTATAAAAAATATTTTTTAATTAATAAGATCTAATTGAATCGGATCAAATTGATCAATCGGATCTAGTTGAATGGAATCAGGCCAAATCAATGACTCCTATTATCTATGTAGTATAGACTCACCTGGGAAGAGTACAATCCTCTGGCTGCCACTCCCAATGGAGGTAGCGAGAATCTCGTCGCCCATTCCTGACACAAGAAAACTGTCTATCTACATATGGGCAGCTTCTATCTGAGTATAGAGGTTTTATTGAGCGGTTAAATACCCATTTTCCATTTGCAACATTGCACTCTTCTGGATCAAACTCAAATCTATCATCAATTAGCGAGGCATACCCAACCTTCTCCTCTGCTTTTTTATCATCTGTTGGACAATCACAATATCTCAATTTCAATGCTCTTGTGGTACTCAAGAGTAGGTATTAATAATTAAAGGGATTAGCTTAATTGCTAAGATGACATAATATCTATCCTTAAAAATATGAGTTCAATTCATTTGAGGGTGATCATTTTTAGTACTTATTTAGTACAAAATGGTAAGTATTACCCTCATCTATATGTTATTATGTAATCTAATTTTTAAATTATGTATGAGTTGAATTCTAAACTTTAAGAAATAGTTTCTTATCAAAATATGGGTAACAACACTACTTACCTTTTTTTTTTAAAACTATGAGAGTAAAATCTGAAATGGGAGAATGCATACCGAAGATTACTAGAAGAGAGAATTAGTTCAGACAAAATCTGATGATATCTCCAACCGTAATAATGTTTTATATATATATATATATATATATAATAAAAAAGAGAATAGACAAAGAACAAATAGTTCTGAAACTTACTAGATTTTGATTTGGTATTCCTTTTATGACAGCTTTTGAACTTGAAGAAGGAACTGGAAGAGAAAAAACTGAGTCTCTCAGCATACAAGATGGCTATGAAGACAAGAGCACATACTACTGCAATAATGATGGGCAGTGACAGTTTTCCTCTTGGAGGTTTCATTATGCCTGAAGGGATCACTGGAGGGAAGGGAATGAGAGAACCTTAATTAAAGGTGGGAGGAAAGGAAAGAATATGTAGTAGTGTGCAAAGCAACAGAATGATAAAGACACTGCAAATAGGGTTTAAAGGGGTGACAGGTTTTCTGGGATATTGAGTAGGAGTGAAGTTAAAGCATAGTGTGATTTCGTTATTTTTATAAATAATCTAATTATAAACTACACTGGAGGTTGAGGCATAAGTTAGAAGGCTAACATCTTGACCTCTCTCATATCATGTTTATGCAGTGGTGGCTCTGCAATTATACGCCTGTCATCATGTTTTCCATAATATGTAGGACATTGAGGTATTCAGCAGGAGGAAAATATGCAATTTGAAGGCTTTTTATTAACTCTTTCTTTCTCCTTCTCTCTCTCTCTCTCTCTCTCTCTCTCAAATTTGCTTGGAAGATACATATATATATATATATATATTGTCAATACCGTATAAGTAGTATTTTTCCATGACATTGAGATGTCACAGCAACTCTTTCTTCCATAAGTGGCATGTTCATTTTAAAGATTTTGGAGAACCTATGTTTTTTTTTTTGGATTAATAGTATTTTTAGTCCCTCAAATTTACTCAAAAAAATAATTTAATCCTTATCTCAATTAGAGCAATATTATTCCTCTGATTTATTTGATAGAGAGATTTAGCCCTAATGTTATTAATTAAAACAATATTATCTCTCTCCTTATCAAATCAAAGTAATTAAAATTAATAATTAAATAGGGAAATTGTTTAATTTCATTAAGTTACCAAAATATAATTTAAATTGGTCTTCAATTATTATTTTCTAAAATAACTATAGGTAAAATCATTTTAAACACTAAAGTGTTTTGTTGAATAAAATAGAGAAAAGAACATAGGAGACCTATGAATTAAGGAGAGAGAGCAAGAAAAAAATATAAAATTCTTTAAGTTTTTACTAAGAATTATACTCATCAATTTGATGCTATATAATGGCTTACAATCTTAAGACATTAGATTTATAGATCAATCTATCTATATAATTATTATTTAGTCTTTTTTTGATGTACAACTTTCCGTCTACATTTGAATCCAGAAAATTCAAGACATTATGCTCATGTCAATTTTGTAGGTTGAAAAGGATGTGATGTTTTGTGTATTTTTGGTGTGTTTCCATTTTCTCTCTTCCTTGCACGCTAGATTTGGTGTGGAACTAGAATAAGGTGAAGACGTCCTTCGGTTTTCTTGCTTGGCTTTGCTTATTGGGTGAAAATTACACTTTTTGTCCTCTTATTTGACTGTAAAGATTTTCATTTAGACAAAACAAGATAGAAAAGATGAATGATAAGCGCAAGAAAAAAGGACAAAAATATGAAGAAGGTGGATAAAAGTTGTTTTAGATTAAACTAAATTAGAAGTGGGCCCGTGAATTGTAAGAATTTCAAAGTAAATAAGACCCAAAAAGAAGTAGTACACGCTCGAGATAAAATGTGACTAAACGGTTTATGAACAGTAATATTATTATAAAAAATCTTTCAAAATTTATACATATATATAAGATAAAGAGAAAACATTGGGAAAATAGAATAGAGTTACAGAGATAACAAAAATATGGTGAAGTTTCAAAGTTAGAAGTCAAAAGGGGAATTGCATTAGAGGGAAGGAAGATGAAGTGTCAAAATACATGTCTTGAAATGAATGTACCTTTTCTTTTTTTTTTTTTTGGCCACCAATGTCTTGAAATGAATGTACTTGAACCTGCAATAAAAGAGAAAGCAGAAACCAAGGGAAAGAAATTTGAAGATAAGGATAAAAAATTGAGGGACAGGGACTAGAATAAGAAATGTACATTTATTGTGATATTCAAAGTGAGGGAAAATTTTTCAGAGAAGTTGCAATGTAGCAATAATGCACTAACCCTTGCTCATATTTCTGTTTGTGTGGGGAAAAATTTTACGTGTGAAAGCCACCCAAGATCTTGACTTTGAAAAAAATGGCAATTTGGATTTGGACATTATAACTTAAACATATATAACACAGTTGTTGCACGAACCATGTCACGCCGTAAGACTAAAATTGGCATTCTTAAATCAAACAACAACTAAAGTATTAATATAAAATTATTACAATAAAATCCTTAATCAGCAAAATGAACCTTATTGGGTGACACTAGAACATTGAGGTTGAATAGGTAGAAACCTATCATAAATTATCATTAAACAACAAAAACCTCCTATGTAATCCTGGGTCAACATCAACTAATTATAGAAATATTGGGTATTGAAAAGACTAAATAAATAAATAAGATGTTCAAAATTTGCATGCAAAGATGATTATCCTGTTGCTTGAAAACTGGATTCAACCTAATTCCGTTACATCAAATTTTCATTTGTAGGTAACGTTTTGTTCCCTTTAATTTCCTTCGTTCTCACTCTTCTTCTAAGTAGGGGTGCAAAGCCAATTTTATATACCAAAAAAGTTGAAATGAACTTTTTTGTAGATTTAAACAAAAAAATTCGGCAAACAATTTTTTTTTTTAATTTTCTTGTAAAAGACCAACTTCTGCCAAATTATATATATGTGTGTGTGTACATTCATGGGGCAGCTCTACATTGATCGTCAGATAAATTTCAAATTTTATTTTGCACATAAACTTATTGAATCTCATATTCAAACTCTTTAAAATTTTTTTAAAAAATTATATAAATTCTTATAAAATAAATTTTTAAAACAAAATTAATAGAACTAGTCTGGATTGACTCAAATTGGTTAATATAACTAATTTAATGTCCAATTCAATTTACTATATTTTTTTTCTTTCATAATTCAATTCAACTCAGTAGGACTAAGCAAGACTAGACTAATTCAATCTCCATACTCTATATACAACCCTCCTCATTAATGCTCTCTCTCTCTCTCTCTCTCTCTCTTGTAAATTGACATTCATCCATTCTCTGATCCCATCAATGTGAGCCTAATATCTCTTTCCCTTTCTCATGGAGTTGCCTAATATTACCAAGTCTTATCCTATATAGTGTTCCAAATAAGTCCTTTTGGGAGTTTATGAAGAAATGACAAATAATAGTAAAAAGAAGAAGTCCAATGGCAAATCATATGCCATTTAATTCTTTAAGAATTTAATAAAGAGAAGGAAAAAGTTATTAATAAAATAAAATAACTTATTTTTTTAATATTATTCTCATAACTTGAATGTGATCTTAACAAGTTTTAAACTAAAAAAAAAATAAAATTATAATTGTATCATTTATCCATTCTATTCTTTTTTAAACCTTTTAATTTGAAAGGACAAAAAAAATTGAATCTTAGGTGTCAAAAGAAGGTCTTGGAATCCCTCCTTTGCTATTTCATTCTATCTTATATTAAAGAAAAAAAAAACAACTTCCAAACAATAATTTAACCCATATCGTTTATTCTTTGCCATTTATCCAAACACACCTTACGGTAGTAATTTAACTATGCTCAGTTTCCTACTTTCATTGAAAGAGTCTCTTCCCAGAGATGCAAGAATGCCAAATTCACTCCCATTCATATCTTTTTCTCAATCTCACTACTTAAATAGTACTTACGCAAAATAAGAATTCCAATTCCAATAAGTAAATATACATTTACAACAGCTAAGTGTATAACAACCAGTTTAAGCCTTTGAACCCTCCAAATACGGAGAAATGGGGTAGGACGAAAAGGAAATTAGGTGGCAATCTGCCAAACTAACTCATTTTATCTCCTCAATCAAACATTTGCCTTTGGTTTTGGCTTTACTATTTGATCTTTCCCCCCTATTACTCCATTCAAACTCCATGACTGATGTCTTTTCTGCTCTTACAATTGCAGCTAAGGAAGACCAAGCTTCCTCATGCTGCTCATGGACCCAACACATGATGAAATAAATCTTCCTTTCTGCCATTTTAAAATTACTTCTAATCTCATCCCTCCTCAGCTTTCTGGGTTTACTTGATTTGAGCGCCTTTTCCCCTGATTGAATCAACCGATCCATATCGGAAAGTGCACACACCAAAGCTGAACTTCCCAATGAAAGTAAACATATCACATCATCAATGAGATTCAAACCAAACTGTAGCCCCCCCATGTGTCTGAAAGCTGGAGAGCATACCTGCTCCAAGCAATGAGAGAGAGCTTCACGTACAGTCTCTGGCTGCTCACCTTGACCCAAGACTGAGGAAACACTCAATGCAACCATGGCTGACCCTAAGGCATCTGACCTCCAGTCTCCATTGTACAGGCGAAGAGTGAAGCAGTAGCTATATAAAATATCGACCAGGTGAACAGTTAAAAGGGGCGATGGCTCTCTTGAACTAAGACTGCTGACTGGAGGAAGTGGGGTTCCAGGACCAAGAGGAATGTCACTGCATTCGTTAATTCCAAGAACATCTTGCACTTCCTCCTCCTCTGAAAGGGCTTGAACAAGTTGAGTTCCTTCCTTACTCAAAGAGATGTTTCTGGCGGAAGGCTTAAACCACCATGGATCCCATGGTTTAAACATCTTGCTCAATTCCCCTGATGCAATAGCTTTTTGAAATCGCTTCTTCTCTTCCACAGATAAATCATCAAAACTGACTTCACCTCCTGTAGATATGGAAGACAAATGAACCCATAACCGCCTTAGCCAACTGTGGGATGCATCAGAAAAGATAATTGTGAAGAGTACAAACTTTAGATGCTCCTACTACAAATTAGCATCTTCAGAAACATGTACCACTAGCAGTGTAAAGCCAAAGCAGTAAGGAGATACAAAAGCAACTTATAAGCAAATAGAAACATCAATAATTATAGAGAATATAAAGAATAATACCAGACAAAACCTTTTCTATAATCTCCTCGGACAGAGTTGGATCTGCCAAAGCTAAGAAGACAATCAGATATTAGTAGCATTCTTTATCGGCACTTTGGATAGCTCAAAAGAACCAGTAGTAACAGTTAGAACAACTCTTTAAAATAATCAACACAAAATTATAACAGTACACTACTGCAGTGATAATTCATACAGATTCTTAGATTAAATGACTACCCAACCTGGGGGTTAGTAACTCTGAAATCAAACATGAAGTTAAATGCTGCTGTACATCAATCAGCAACTGAGTTGCAACCCTCCAGTATCAATTAGTTAAAGAATTAACTCTATATAACATAAACATTTAAATAACCAAAAAAAAAAAAAGCAACCACAAGGAAACATCAACCCCTTTTTCTTGGTAATATTGGTAAAATATATTTCCTTTTACTATAAGATCAGAAGCAGTCAATATTCCAACTTTACTGAGAAAAGAATTATCAATAAAAGTGAATCAACCATTCACACTAGAAGAACAAATCCTGAACCTCAAGGTCAATGAAGTAGTAAACATTGAAACTATATTTTTCATGGACAATAAAAAACACTTTATTGCATGCCCTAGCAATTTAGGGATGGACCAACTTCAGGTTCAACTTTATACATTAAAATGTTTCAATAAAATCTCAACTACCAAGAAAATAAAAGGCTTCTATTTGACATCTATTGCTACCGTGGAATAGAAGCTATTAAATATTTATTTATTTAATAGTTATACCATGAAGGAAGAGTTTGAGGACCTTCTGATTTTAATCAGTTCATTTTCTTTCATAAAAACTGTGTTTCACTTCATATCTTGCTCAACCCCCTTATAAAAAACAGAAAAAAAAAAGAGTTTAGGTCTCTTTTTATTGAAAGGAAACAATGCAAACATTATGATGTACGCTTCATACAAAGCTTAGCAATTTGCATGAAAAGACAATTTATTAAACAACTAATCAGAATAGATCTTTATGGAATACCATCCAGGACAAATTTCAAACAAGAAAGACTAGGAGAAGAAAAATTCCAAAAGGACCAACAGAAAAGTAAAAATATGGATGACTTACAATCCTCATCCATACTATCTGATTCCTCTTCTGAATGATATCTTTTCAGTATGTCTAGCATTTTATGTTTGGTTTCATCATCAGGCCGCATTTGCTGAAGCTCCTGAACTACATTTTCTTGCATGAATGATTCAGTACAATGAAGGCTATGAGACTGTCCAAATTACAAAAATAAAGGGTCACTAATCACAATAGTTATAAGAAAAATAATTAAACTTCACAGTGTACATATATGAAAAAAAGAATGTGGGCATCAATCATTTTGCATAGCATATTCATTCACTAAAGGCACAACCAACTGCCAAAGCACAAGCCTTGTCAGAGAGTTTGGACACATTAACATGAACTAATGTAAATGAAGTTCAAGACACAGATACATATGCGCGTATTCAATCAGTGATACTACCAGAATAATTCTCCAGTTTGAGAAGCATATTCAAAGCATACTGCCAAGAAACCATATACAATTTCAGAATGGAACTGACACCATCTTCAAATTTTGTAAGAGTGGCAGATGCAATACGAAGAGGAAAAATACAATGATGAAGCAGAACAAAGAAATTCATTTTATAAATATCCTTGATGATGCTATACCTTATCAATCATTTAAGTGAATAACCAAATATACAAACTGGTTTAAAGATACTTCTTCCCCATCCAGTAAAACTTTTTTCAAGCAAACAATTTGGGAGGATATACACTCTTGACATGTCACATAACATGATGGACCAAAATTGTTGAATGATGTAGGGCCATTAAAAGAGCCTTTAACACATGATTTATCAACATAATATTGAACTAACTCAAATCGGAATCTGAGTGACTCTGCTTACTTTGTAGCATTGGAGGGAACAGTATCGTGAATTGCATCGAGGGCATGTGTACTGGGAAAACTGCTTCTGACATCTATCATGGAAAAAAGAGAGGGAAGGATGGAGAGAGGTTTAATCAGTACACCTACTAAGAAGAAACATTTGAAAAGAAACCCAAGAGAAAAAGAACAAATTTTATAGCAAATACTAACATGACAGGGAACTTCAAACAAGCAAATGATCCAAAGGCTGGAAATTTCACCTTTAATTATATTTGTCATTAACTGAGTGAAAATTTAAATGTTTCTGCACAAACATGTCCACCCATAGAGCTAAGAGTGCTTGTAACTTTCCCTCCAACCAAATTATCCATTTCCTGGTAAGCCGCATAGCCCACACCTCATCTCAAAAAAACAAAAGAAAACAAACTAAATTCTCTTACTATTAAGCAACCTGTGTGGCTTCCCTTGAACAACCAGTCAAAATTATGTCCCAGATTCCACCACTAAACTAAGAAGATAGGGAAATATACCATTAGTAAATTTTTTTTGTTAACAGCTCAAACCCAAAACTTCGATTGTAAAGAACCTTTAGCACATGACATGACATGCTGCATAACTCACTTATCAAGGTACTTCAGTTAACCTCTTAAAGCTAAGTGAAAGAGCATAGGTAATATCAACTATCCTCATAAACACAACATAGTAGAAAAAGAAAATCTGATATTTTTACTTTCAACAGCTAACAAATAAAAATAAATAGCTACCAAAATCAGAGCAAGACTTGTTATCATGATTAAAAATAGATGAACATACACGTGACAGATAATCCGAGAAGGAGGGTTGAGCGAGGAAGAAGTAGATGGTTTGTGGGCAATAACTGTTGTATCCTCCATAATCAAAAAAACCTCCAGGACACAGATCACTTGCTTTCCTTTATATTGGGTCCGTAAAGAGAAAGAAACAAAATCACTTCCCAGGTAGCTTGATCAAGTCGACAACTTTCAATTTCGAATGCTGAAGCAAAACTACGGAGGAATTGCAATCTTATTTGACTGCAGAAAATGAAATCTACTAAGGTACTCAGATAACAACGTCTAACAGGATCGCAAGACCGATTGTGCTCAGAAATGGTGGAAGACGCCGAACGAACTGTCTGGAAACAGGGGCAACAGACAGTGAAACCCAGAGCTTCTCGAAACCACCACCAGCATTTGATGTCATTACGCGGGCATCGTTCAATGAACGAATCGATGAGATGTCTCCTTTTTCGGCCAGCGTAGCGCTGAGACTTGATTTGCACCAAAAATACAAGTGTGCATGGAAAGGCCTTAGCCCTTTCTTTATTTGCTAGGCCCAAAGTATCCAGGATAATAACATATAATTATAAATAATTATTTCTATTAAAATACAAATTTATAATTTTAAGATTCTTTTTCAGAATAAGTTTTAATATTTTTTCTACAAAATAAAACAATAAATAAATTATCAGTTATGTTTAAACTAATTGGTGATGAATAGTTTTGTAGTTAGATGGTAGTGCAAGGTGAAGTTGTGTTGTAAAGGGCCATTTTATGGCTTTACTTGGTTTGTTATAATGTAATATATTTTTTGTATATAATGTGTACCATATTTATAATATCTTTATAAATATTATTTTAATTATTAAATATTTTTTAAAAATAAAAATAAATTTTTTATTTTATTTATTTTTATTTATATATTTTTTAGTCTCATATCATTTGTATCATATAACTTGGATGGAGTGATCAAGCAGCCTGAAAGGTGGGGTTCTATTGTAGAGGGCAGTGTTATTTGGCATTTAAGCCCTCCTTAGAATATAAAAATATTGTGGAATGAAAGGTGAAAGAGATGGATGACATGAATAAAAAAAGTGAATATTATTTAGTATATGATATATAAAGAAATAATAATATTTTTTATTTATATGTTTGATTAATAAAAAATAATAAAAAATTAAAAGAAATGAAGAAAAATGTTTAAAATGTCTTTAGTTACAGAAAAGTACTAAAATATCCCTTTTTCTTTTATTTTTGGCTTCTCATAAACTACAGTAAGAGATCAGACCATGTATTGTGATGAAAGAACAAAATTGAGAGATATATTTTTGGAATAATTCTTATATATATTTGATATGTTATATTATTTATATATTCAACGATTAAGATTTATTTTATACGTAAATTTTATTTATATTATAAAAATTTTTATTTGTATAAATTCAATTTTAACCTTCAATTTTTAGATACTGAGAAAATTTCTAACTTTTGGCGTGCAAAGCAAAGGGGATATCAGGGACAGTGACAATTCTTCCACTTCAGACGCTAACGTGGCTACCATACGCCCTTTGGCAATAGCTTCCCTCTTGCCTCTAATGGGGCCTTAACAAAAACCCCTGCAAAGGGATGATTTCGTCGTGGATTTCGATGATTGATTAAGTCAGTAGATATCCTTGATTGAAATAATAAAGAGAAAAAGTCATTAATGGTGTGTTTAGAAACTCAATTATAAATTATATTTGTGTAAAAATAATTATTTTTTATTTTTTATAAAATGTAATTTGTTCTCTATAAATTATAGTTTGTTTTTTTAAAAATGCATCCAAACATGCTGTAGGTAAATAAAAAAGTATTATCTAAAAATTATTTTTGAGAAGTCTTTATAAACATTGGTAGATTAACGAACACAATTAAGGGTTGGTTTGTTAGTTGTTCTCTTCTTCTTTATTATATCTTTATTATTATTATTATTTTAAAATAATTATTTTTAAAAATAAGAATATGAACAATATTTTTTTATTCATTTATTTTTTTTAATTTTATTTTTATATCCAACATTTTATGTACATGTAGCCCTTTAGAAGAGACTCGCAGAATATATGGCAGATATTTTGTAAGTGGTTAACTAGATGAATGAGAAGACTAATCTAATGAGGGCCAACCAAATGACTTAGCAAAATATGAAAGGTTTAATTTAGTTTCCTTAATTTAAATATAAACAATTCTGTTCTTATATATATTTTTAAAAGATTTAATTTTTTTTGTTTGTCTTATAATTCATATAAAATATAACACCAAACATAACAATTTAGTTATGTTTAGGCCTTGATTTTATATTAAACTTGTAATCATGTTTGGAATTTAGCCATTTAGCCTTAATCATATTAATTATTAATTGATTATGATAATTTTTCATAAATTGTGCACAGAATTTAATCTTCTTTTCTTTTCTATAAAATTTAAACATACTTACATTAATATTTTGTTATATTTATTTTTGTTATAATGAATAATTAGCATAAAATAATAAATTTTTAAACTTCATTTAGATTCCTTATAATTATTCATTTATTTTAATTTAGTCATTTAATTTTTAATTTGTATTATATTTATATTTTCCATTACACCCATCAAAAATTATTTTTGAATACTAAAAGAAAAAGAATTATTTTAAAATAATATAAAAATGCTAAGGAACTATTTTAAAATATTAAATAAATACAAAAAATGAATACGATATGAAGTAAAATTTAAGGAATTGAATTAAAATAAAAAATTTAGAAGATTAAATTAAAATAATATTACAGCTCGGGCCTTTATTCTGACTTGGTTGAGACCAAAGCGCGCAGTTTCTCACTTCTTCTCCGCGAGCTATCATTATTCATCGATGGCTACCATCAAGCTCTCTTCTGCACACAGTTTCTCTTATCCTCGTTTATTCTCTTCGTTTCCCCAAGATACCCCTGCTTTGTCCCTCTATTTACAATCCAAAGCCAAATCCAAACCTTCTGTAACTCTGCGCTCCATTTCTCTGAAACCCTACAATACAGATAGGCCTCGTGCGCGGTTGGTGGCTTTAGCTGTTAAGAACCTCGGGGAGACGGATCCGATAGTTCTGCTTCCGGAAAATGAGGTCGCCGCCGCAGAACTGCCATCGGGTACCGGCGTATATGCCGTTTATGACAAAAACGACGAGCTTCAGTTCATTGGCTTATCGCGTAACATTGCAGCAAGCGTTTCTGCTCACCGGAAATCGGTGCCAGAGCTCGTTGGCGCCGTGAAGGTAAGGCTAATATGGTTTTCTTTATTTTCTCAAGGAACTGAAAACTTATTTGTAAGATATTTGAACATGAGATTGATAAAAGGATTAATATCCTTGCATTATTCAGGATATATACGTATATTTACTATTATCAAATATCTTATGAATAGGTTTTGTATAATTAAAATTTTCACAAACCAAACATCACTTTAAGCTTCCGAATGGAGCTGTAGTATCAGATTATGCGTCGCACGATAGTAGAGGTAAAATTAAGGGAAGGAAAGTTACGTGTCTGGAAATCAAAAAGGGGAAAAGAAGTAGAAACTCTTATCAAGTGCTTAAGCAAAACAGGACAAGGAAGACACAAATGGTTGCTCTACTCTTGTGTTTTGCTTGCTTACAATATAGGGCTAAAATGATAGTTGTGTATTACACATTTGAATTCCTCTATGTTTGACTTGTATGTTTTTCCACCTTTCTTATGATGCGCAGTTAGCTTCACCCCTTCAGTTTCATTCTTACCCTTTCCATTTATATGAAACCTTAGTGCTTTATGTCTTATGCTAGTAATGATTGATGTACATTACACCATAAAACTTTCATCACTGAATGTGGTGTCTATATCATGAACATGGCCTATGTCAATTTGACGGTTCTGGGCTGACTGAAGATTACTGAGCACCGGGCTTAAAAAGATGAATTTTAGTTGAA
Organism: Erythrophleum fordii; assembly: GCA_032878935.1. Taxonomy (NCBI): domain Eukaryota; kingdom Viridiplantae; phylum Streptophyta; class Magnoliopsida; order Fabales; family Fabaceae; genus Erythrophleum; species Erythrophleum fordii. Next base: position 3,637,395 of record JAVQMF010000048.1, on the reverse strand, counting down.
CAATAGATGAACTGGACTAGAGAGTGATTTGGTATGTGGTTTAAGTATAACCTTATGTGATCAAAATTTGAAAGTTAAGATGATATTAGTTTTGATCCAACTTCATGCTGGCAGCAACTTAATAATGCATATGAAGAAAGAAGACATTTTATAGCTCTTATTAAATTTTATTTTATCCCTTATTTTTCTGGAGTTGCATGAGCTTGCACTTTACTACCATGACCAATGTCCTCTCAGAATAGTGTCCTATAATTTAACCCCATGACTTAGAAGCTTCAAGCCAGAACACGGGAATTACAATCCTGATTTCCCATTGCCATCTTGTAGAGAATTGGAAGCATTAGACAACTACTTCACAATCCAATCGGAGTTTATGACCGCTGACAACTACCTTAACAAGACACCACACTAGGCAAATCTGAAAAATTTCCTGTCATACAATCATTAAGGCAAGTGAAAATTGAGATAAAACTTCTTTCCAATGCCTTTTATTTGTTTCAATGATCAGAAAATTAATTTATACATGTCTTCATTATGAATGAATGAATATTTTGCAGAGCAAATGGTGAGAACTAGATCTTGACTGTGAATTTGAGTTGGCTTCATTCTTGCTGGGCATTTGTTTTTTCGAGAAGGGTTTATTTTATGACTTATAAATTATTTAAGTCAAGATGGTAAATAATACAAAAGCATAGATTTATATAAACTATATCAGAAGTGAGACAATCCTTGAAAGATTTTGCCTTTTTAAAAAAAAAAATTTGGGGCCTTTCCCCTGCTCCCTGAAAAGTAAAAACAATGAAAGAGAATAAAGGCACAGATGCACACAAACAGCAATGGAAGTGAGATGATCGATGAAAGATTTTTGCCTTTCTTCTTTACTTTAAGAAGATGCTCTGGTAATGCACTGCTTTTCCCTGCGATTAAAGTCACCATTCTCCAGTAATATTGCCTTCCTAACAATGAATTCATTGTAAAATTGTCTGCTGTAGGTTGGGGTAGTAGATGAACCTGACAGAGAAACTCTGACCCAAGCATGGAAATCATGGATGGAAGAATACATAAAAGCCAATGGAAAAGTTCCACCTGGTAATGAATCAGGAAATGCCACTTGGATCAGGCAGCCACCTAAGAAGAAGCCTGATCTTCGACTAACCCCTGGTCGTCATGTGCAACTAACTGTTCCACTTGAGGAGCTCATTGACAAATTGGTAAAGGAGAACAAGGTGGTTGCATTTATCAAGGGTTCGAGAAGTGCACCACTATGTGGATTCTCACAAAGGGTGATTGGCATTCTTGAAAGTGAAGGAGTGGATTATGAGAGTGTTGATGTGCTGGATGAAGAGTATAACTATGGATTAAGGGAGATGCTCAAGAAGTATAGTAATTGGCCCACATTCCCGCAGATCTTTGTAGATGGCGAATTGGTTGGAGGTTGTGATATACTGACCTCCATGTATGAGAAGGGTGAAGTGACTAGTTTATTCAAAAAGTAGTTGCGCAAGGTTCTCAGCATTTAGGAATTCTTTAAATTGTGTCAACCAGTTCCCTGAGTAAGGAGCATGAGAGGACATTGAGGCCATGTATGGGGAGCAGGAGGTAATAAAGGTCTCATGCTTAGTTGTACTAGACTGTTGGATGCTAGGAAAGATAAATTATTCATGTATATTTGGTTTGATAGTGAAAATTGTTTACTCACTTGCCATCCTGTATGTGTATGTTATGTGTCTGCTCCTATTTACAGCCTTTGTAAAATACTCGTTTGAGCCGAATGTTGAGCTTGTATCTGTAATGACTTCTCGCTATAGCAAATAAGTACATTTGTTATGGTTAACAGGGGTTGTGACTATGATCACTTAAAAGAATTTCAAAAATTTTGGTTGTTACAGTATCGGCCTGATACTTCACTGTTGAAAAGATTGATTGCAGGTTTTCTTGGCAGGAAAGGTTAAAAGAAAAACGTGAGAAGTAGAAAGCCAGTGAAAATGAAAAGGGTTTTGATGTTTTGTTCAGCGATATACGATAAAAAAGGGGGAAAATGAGGATGGTATGTGTCTCATTTCCGGTTGCTTTGCTTTTTTCCTCATACTAAATAAATGTAAAACAGTTTGCAAACAAATATTCAGTAGCTCCACATTTCTCATTTTCATATTTTAAGTGCGAATTGATATTTTGGACCTTAAAAAATCTTTCGCGTCTCAATATGGTTACACAAAGTTTAACCTTTTTATTCTAGTCTTTCATAGAGTATTTTCATATTTTGTTTTCAACATTATTATATGTTAAACTCGGGTATCAGATGGTTAATAAAGATGAATAATATAATTTAATATAGAACTGATGTGGCTGGTGCTGGATAAACATGCTTTGACAATATTAATAAAATATTATTAACTAATAAGTGACTCATGCGATCCATAAGATTTTTTTTAATAAAATTACATTTTATATTCAAAATAAATCTGATAAAAACAACTTTTTATTGAATTCCTGTTAATTGCAATAAGAAATAATGCTTAATGATTATTTCAAGTGATATGATGTTGTGTTATGACATGTTTTATTGGCAATTATGTACTTAATGATTATATAAGCTTTATCTTAGGTTATGTTATCTATCAACAGCTTATGGTGATAATTATATAAAATATATATTTTTTATGAGACTAAAATGAAATAATAAAATTTTAGAGGATTATATATATATATATATATATATATATATATATATATATATATATATATATATCTCTGGGCCACCAAAATAATAATTCACTCAACTTTTAACTATATCGGGTAGCCCTTCATGTCAACATGCGTAAGTGATGAAGAGTTACTGCACCAGAGGCTAGAGTTTCTACGTATTCTGTAAATCAGTTTAGTTCAATTTGCATTTATTTCTTCTTCTTTTTTTTTCCAATAAGATATTATTCACCAAATGTAAGACAAACTGATAAACTGCACTTGTACAACTAATTAGCAGATTATATGAGAGAAAAACCTCAATAAACCGAGTTAGCTGAGACCTTCATTAGTAAATGACATCTTAAATTATATTACATCTACAAAACACGGAATGATTCTTTCTCAAGCCCCATCCGCGAACAGTTCAATTTGAATTTCCTAAATAAAAATCATCTATGGAAGTACTTAAATCTATCAATACATTCTAAATGAATTGAATTTAAAAAAAAAAAAAAAGTAAAGAACCGTTTGGAGTTTTAATGATAAAATCTTTTTTTTTCCTCGTTTTTGATAATTAATCTTATTTCATTTTAGAAACATTTCAATTACTGTTTTTCCTATTTTTTGTCAACCAATTTATCTTGATCGAATCATTACCAATCTCCATGCTTGAAAATGACTTCCGTTGATAAAAATTTTGTACATTTCTTGTTTACTAAAATTAAAATATAGCTAAATAATGACAGTTAGTTAGTACTCTATATTACCATTTCCCTCTTTTATTTTCTCTATCTTATAATTTTCGACAAGAGTTGCTAAAAATTTTATCTTTCTTTTATTCATTTTCAGACAGATCAACGTGCCTTGATTCTTTGGTTATCTCATGATCTGGATTTTCAATAATGAGGGGCCTGGCGGACCCTACTTTACCTTCATTTCCTTGTCCTATATATCATTAGCGAGCAAATAAATTAACAGACTCTGAATTTTCAATGTTGTCTTGTCAAAATTTCTGAGATTTTCCTTGTCTAGTTCCGTAAAGGATGGAGATTGAAGGAGAATCTTCGGGTTCAGGTGAAAGATTCAAGCTTCATGACCAATTGGAATTGCTTGAATTTCAGGACAAATTCGTGATCAAATCTCCTGAATCTCCGAATCAAGGATTCTGGGTTAGCCGTCATGACGGGACCATCAACTTACTTGACGGTAATACGCTTTTCGGTAGCTCAATTCCGTTGCTTCGAGCATTGATTGATTCTCGAGAAAATGCAGGAACTGTTCTGTTGAGTTAGTTAATTATTTCTGAAGTGGGTTTCCACCCTTACTTTATCTATTTATCATGGATGGTGTCTTTTCATTTTTTCCCTTCTGGAAATGTATCATGAGTTATACATATCATTTAGCTTTGAGACAAACAATAATACTTCAGAAGTGGGTCTTAAGAGTTTTCAAAGACGTAACTTATTATGAGTATTATGCTATTTACTCATGGTGGGTGTTGGTTAGTTTTTATTTGGGAACCGAGAAGTAATCATTTGTAAGTTTGATTCATTATATCTTACATTTTGAGGTTTGTTAGGGTTTGTTTAGTTATGTATTTTCAGTCCCATTATGTATGATTGGGAATAATAGAAACCCATTTAAAATTCATGATTTCATTTCTATAATTACCTTCACAACTTTTTTTAATATTAATCTTGCAGATGACGCAAATTTTGAAGGTTCACCCAGGACTTCTACAATTTATGGTCTGGTGGGAACAATAAGATTACTTGTAGGTAGATGCTTACATGCTTTTGTCTTGGGTTGTTTGGATGTATAATTCCCTTTACATTTCTGTTCATACTTACTTATTCATCTGTCCGCTTGTGAAAATGCTACATTGGCTTAATTCATTGCTGAAACAGGACACAAAAGCTAGCATAACAAAGCTGAACTAGTTAAAAACCTGATAGGAACTATGTTTTTTTTCCCCCTTTTTATTTCTTTTAAAGGTGACCACGTATTCTAGCACTATAGCTACCTTATACTCATCGGCACTCAATGATGTGTTTCTTGGTGTAGGAACTTATGTCCTCATTATAACTTCTCGGAAAGAAGTTGGAAGCTTTATTGGTTTTCCAGTATATCGGTTGATGTCTATGAGACTCCTAGCCTGCAATGAGGCTTTGAGGTTTTCAACTGCTCAAGAAGTATGGTTTGTGTAATCCACAGCTATTCAGGCCTCACAAAAATGGAATATCTTGGTTGCACTTTAATTACCTTTTCTGTATGCTATCTTGCTGCAGAAAAAAGATGAGGCTTACTTCAGGACTCTGTTGAAAATAGTAGAGTCAATGCCAGGATTGTACTATTCATATGATACAGATATTACATTAAAGTAAGAGTCATGGTCTTCAGATAGTTTGGTTGTTATTATTGTACTGTAATTAGATTGATATTATTGCAAGGTTGATGTTCCTAATATGTGATTTATCATGTTTACCAGTTTACAGCGCAGATGCAAGTTAGTAGAAGGTTGGATGAGTAAGCCAATTTGGAAGCAGGTTAGTTGGCACTTGGCACAATGCTTGCTTTATCTTCTGGCATCAGGATTTTGGATGAATGAATAATCTTTACTGAAATCTAGTTCTTTATGTCTCCATTGAAAGTGAAGCATTCTGGCTGTGACTTTTTAATCATATGTAATTGAACCCTGTTGTTATGTTAGTTTAAGTACATGCTGTGATCAAGTGATTCTTTGACAACCTATACTAACTGATGGTACTATCAAAGTTTTAGTTGTATCCAATCACAGTTTTATGGGAAGCTATGTTGTATATCCATGTATTTTGTTGTTTTACTGAAATTATCAATGAAAAAAACAAAAAAAGAAGAAGAAAAATGAAAAAACACTTCATGTTGCTAAAACTGATAAGAATATGATGAAGAATCCCTCTGTTTGGAGATCTATTTCTGCTTATGAGAGTCTTTTGATTCTCCCTTTCACTAAAAGCTTTCTGAAAGCTTCCTTTTCCTTCTTTTTTTTTTTTTTTCAGGCTGACCCTCGATTTGTCTGGAACAAACATCTTTTGGAGGAGCTTATCGAGTGTAAGGTTAGACAATTTGTTATTAATTTTCTAATGTAAAAATGCTTTGATTTTATCTAAAAGAAAGAATTATTTCGAAAGTCTTAATGGATTTCATCTTGTCACTTTTAGTATGATCTTGAGGTTTGTTCTTTTAACTCCTATCTTCTTGTTGGCAGCTTGACAGATTCATTATCCCCCTTGTACAAGGCAATATCCTGAAGTTTAAAGTTCTTCTCTGTCCCACCCCCTTGTGTGCATGTGTGTAGGCTGTTCATATAATGTCAATACAAGAAAATGGTGACAATGAAGTAACTTTCACTTTGAGATACCAAATATGTTTTTCCTTAACTGAGGTTTAAGCTTCCAAGCAGCAGAGCTGAAGCTAAAGGACTCATGTGCTACAATAACATTAGTTTCACGGAGGTGTACACGGCGTCTAGGTACAATGGCTTGGAAATACTTCTTTCTTATAATAATTAGTAGTAACATAATAAAAAGTCTAAGAATTGATTTTCATCTGGTAATTTGGTGACATAGGAACAAGAATGTGGAGAAGAGGAGCTAACCTTGAAGGTGACACTGCCAATTTCATTGAAACTGAACAGTTGCTTGAAACTGAAGAATATAGGTCCTCACTATTACAGGTATTATTCAGCAATGACAGATCAACATGCATTTATAAAACAATTGCCGCCTTTCAATAGTTTCGCCTCACAGTTGGTATGTTATTATCTATGAAGCATTGGATCATCGACACATGGAATGCCATGTTGGATTCACTGTAGGGTTTCTAATGGAGTGAGGGGAGAGGAAAACATTGATGAAGTTTGGGGAGTCAAAGGATAAATTGGAATCAGTACTATCTTAAGGGATGAAAATGAAACTTTGTGCTAAGTTAGGGGCAAACAGTATATTTTGGCGTATTTTTCTAAAATTCATCATGCATTATTATATATATAAATTTAGTATTGTTTTGTATACCATCAATATATCTTAAAATTACCTTACAATATATTCTGAACAAAAGAAAATATCAACCATTTTATCATATGCTTATAGTTATTTAAATTTATTTTAAATTTGTCATGCAAGATCAAAATGATAATTGTTTATGATTCAATAGTTGGATGGATCAAAATTACTTCCAATGAGGAGTTTTTTGGTGGTGTATGTCAAGTCTTGCAACATTGTTAATAGATTTTTATCGTATTTGTGTGTGTGTCTTGCTTTGAGACACAATTTATTTTGTTCTAATTATTGAAAGGCTGAAAAAAAAAAAAAATCCCTAGGATTATATTATTTCATTCCTATTAATTGTTTCCTGTTCTCATTTTCTGCAACAGAAAATTAGAATCTTACGTAGCCTTCTTCTAAATATTAACTCCAGAATAGGTCCATGATCTAAAGTGGTTAAACGTCTCTGACGAGCAAAAATACTTAGGATTGACACTTTTTATACTCATAAGTCTTAAGACTCTATATCATGCTGCAATCATAATAACTCGGAGGACGAAATCTGCTCTGTAGTTGTCTGAGCCTTTTGCTTCTTTCCGGTTTGGGGGTTGGTGGTTGGTGATCTTAGAATTTATGCCTAAAAATTTGTAATAGTCTTGACCCCCTATTTTACTTAAACTTGGCAGTATATAGCTTGGCTATTTTATCTTACAAAATTCAAATAGTTCTTGTGCTTGGAGATATTCCTAACTTTCTCTTAGTTTCAGTTTAGATATTTGTAACTCATTTTTACAGGATTTGTTAGCCAGTGGAATTTAATATCATTGACTCAAAGTTAATCATGGTTATATATGCATGCAAATTGAGGTTACAATGAAAAATAAAGAACGAAAGAAAGGTTATGAACGTTTGATGTCTATGTAGCCATAGAGCAACTTTTATCTTTGAATAGCAAAATTCTTTTTTTCCTTTTTACCCCTGTACGTAATTAGAACTCCTTATAATTGTTTTGCAGATTCGAGGTTCAATTCCTCTTCTTTGGGAGCAGATTGTTGATCTAAGCTATAAACCGCACCTTAGGATAATTAGTCATGAACAAACGGTGCCCTTCTATTTCATAATTATGCTAGCACTTTGGTGTTTCAACCATGAGGATTAAGTTATGCATGCCCAGAAGCAAATAATTTTACTTAATTTTCTTCTCTTCTGCTTCAGCCAAATATTGTGGAGCACCATTTCCATGATCTATTACAAAGATATGGAGAGACTGTAGCAGTTGATTTAACTGATAAAGTATGGCTTTATCCTCTTTCTTTCTACTCTAAGCCATGAATCTGTCATAAATATCTTTTTCAGAGTTCTTTGTAAATCTAAAACTTTGTAAGATCTTGTCAATGCTTGAAAGGCAGGATTGTCATGATTGAGTGAAAATGTGCTTAGGTGGTTGTTTTTCATTCAGTCCACCAGTTGATGCTAGGTCAGCTAGCTGCTTTACGGATGTGTTGCATCAGATCATATCTAAATACTTCTTTTCCACTACCACTCTTCCCTCCCCCCAAAATTTTTAGTATCTGTTGATTGGGGTTTGGGTGCATTTTTTTGAGCAAATTCTTGCTAATTTTACTGCTGTAGTTTGGTGATGAAGGTCAATTAAGTACAGCATATGCCGCTGAAATGCAAAATCTGCAAAATGCGAGGTAGCAGTTCAGACTTATTTTATTTTATTTTATTTTATTTTTCCTTATTACTGTATGTTTGATGTGATCTGTATCTTTCATATATTTTTATTTTCTTTTGTTTAACTTATTTTTATGGTTCATGGATTATGGTAGATATGTGTCTTTTGATTTCCATCATCACTGTGGCGGTTCAAACTTTGATAATCTAGAAGTCCTTTATGATCAAATCTCCGAGGATTTTGAAAAGCAAAGGTAAGATGAAACTCATCAAGTATTACCACTTGCCACAATCCAGATATAATTCAGATTTTTAATCATTGCTATTTCAGCTGAGCAGATACTTCTTGATAGATGGAAAAGGGGATGTCCTAGAGGAACAGAGAGGAATTATCAGAGCTAACTGCATTGATTGCCTTGATCGAACAAATGTTACCCAGGTTTGCAGATAAATGATCAGTTGATTGCTAGGACTAATTCTGTTCTTATTCTTTGTCCTCCTGGAAAATTCGTAGGTATAATATAGTGTTCGTACACACAATGATTAAAATTTAATTTCAAGAATTTAGCATGTGCCCTATATGTGCAAAATGAATCCTAGCCATTGAATTTACTGCACCATATTGCACCGAAGAATTTCTCAACCTCCTGTATGAAGGATATGTAGTGTGAGCACTCTATAGGATTCCATTACACTTTTCAACATCTCGATCCTATTTGCAGAGTTATCTGGGCCAGAAGTCATTAAATCAACAATTGCAAAGGATTGGAATTTTTGCTCCCTCTGATTGTATTTCTATGTTTGGAGAAGAATATGGAAAATTCAGAACAGGTATGAAATTTTTGGACTATTCCTTCAATTATTATTATTATTTTTTTGGGTGAATTATTGCCCCTCTTATTTGAACTATTTTTTTTCCCCCTATTTAGTGTGGGCTGAGCAAGGTGATGAGATAAGCCTTGAGTATGCTGGGACTCATGCCCTCAAAGGGGACTTAGTTAGGTAATATGAAATATATGGTCTCGCAATCCCATGTCCAAATGTTCTATTCATTTTGGGATCATGGTGCAGGTATGGAAAACAAACACTGGGTGGAATAATCAAAGATGGGATGAGTGCACTTTCACGATATTACCTGAATAATTTTCACGATGGGATTCGGCAGGCAAGTTTATCAATGTCTTAAATTGTTTTTTATATTTAAATGAAGACCACTCAATTCCCAAGTAACGAATAAGTTTCTTGTTTTTTGCAGGATGCTCTGGATCTGATAAGCGGACACTATACTGTCAGTAGAAACAATCCTTCTCCCTTCCAGCTGAATGGCTTTGAATCCATCTCTGTAAGTAACACCATGGTCTAGTCTTGGGGAGAATTCTAAGGTGCCTCAAATACCTGGTACCTTGCCTTGTTGGTAGACTCATCAACCGTTGGATATAAATAATTAATTTAAAAAAAAAAAGGAAAGAAGCAAAAAATAGTGGTCAATAAGCCTGCCAATAAGGCAAGGTACGCTTGCACTTAGGGCACTGTAGAATTCACCCTAGTCGCTGTTTTCTACTGCCCTCATCCTGAAATTGGCAAGGAATCAGAAAAGAAAATGCCCTTGGGTAATTTATGCTATAGATCCTGTCATTTCTAGGTTATCTTAAGGTGAGGCAACATTGTATAATAAGGATGTCCTAATAGAATAATGTATAAGATGGCCACTTGGCCAAGGGGCCAGTTCTATTTTGATGAAATTAAGAAAATAGTTGCATTGTGTGTTCAGCATAATTTTACTTTACCAGACTTAAATGAAATTCTTTAGGTGTTTGTTATGAGGTTCTCCAAAATAAAAACATAGAATGTGAACATATTTATACATTTTTTCCAACTATCATATTTTATTCTTGATTGCTTGAAGAAAACTATAATTCTAGTAGAAAACCTCGTAGCAAATTCCTAAAACTACACCTAAGCTTTTTTCTTTCAAGGAGTGCGTATGATTAGTTGGTTTTGGATATGGACATAGATAACTATTATACTCCATCTTTTAAGATTGCTTGTAGAGCAAATTGTCAGGCGTTGACATGTTCTATGGCCAACTGTAAACACGCAGTATCTCCCAGTGGCATCAGCTTTGCTAATAGGAGGTTTGACTGTAACAACCTTCACACTTCAACAAGGTATGTAGTTCTTTGTTTTCTTCCCTCATCTGAGTAAAGTTCAAGTCCTTGATGAACGTAACGCTTCGCTTTGGATTTTGGGTAAATTACAATTTATTTCCATGTAGCTTGGTTCAAAATTAATTTGTCCCATATGATTTAAAGTGTGTCATTTAACCCTCTTTTTTTTAATTATGTTATTGCTTAACCAACTTCTTGTATTTTCATCCATTGCTTAATGAAAACAATCAAATGAATGCTCAAAGGATGAACGATTTCGTTATTAAAATTTTGTTCCACTTGTTCTTGAATAATTTCATAGTGTCTTTGTTAGAAATTATAATAAAACTATCCATGGATCTTTATTTAATAGCTTTAACTTTTGAGTTGAAATATTCTTTAACATGGTATCAAAGTTTTCATGACCAAGTAGATGGAGCCAAAAAATACCACAGAGCAGTTGAATGATAACTGAATATACCACATAAGGGTTAGGTGACACCCTCTAAACCACAGGAATTTATTTTGGACAAAACCTTAAGGAAGTAATCTGTAACAAACTCTTTGTTTTATTTTATTTCTTTTATGTTATAATATAAACTAAAGATGTCAATATTTTTTTTTTCCTTCTAGCTGGCCGAAATGCACAGCATTATTGGTCTTCTATACTGTGTGCTGGAGTAACAGCAGGAGTTATGGCCATTATCAAAGCTAATGGAAGACAGTTCTGTTCAAGGCCCCGTTTGTGTGGTCTCCTGTGATATAATTATTAGTTTAATCGCCAACAAGATGTATTAAATATGCTCTGTATCATCCTATAGTTTGTAAATAGGATGCATATGTTCACTAATGCTTAAATTAATTAAAAATTATTAAGTAAATCAAGTCTATGACAAATTTTTAGATTAAATGGATCATAAATAAATATATAGCAGTAACATCATACTTATATGTTTCTTTATAAATAAATTGACTGGATTTACTAATTTCATGTTGGTTGAAATCAAAAAGATTATTCTTTTCTTAATATTTTTCTATTTGTGAGAACAAATATGTAATTAAAACATGTTATACCTTTTTCTGAAAAAATGTGATTACATTATCCTTTGATACATTTTTATCGCAATACATGTGGAATATTTTATTGCCCTTATTGTAACTCCATTCGTGGAACGAATTCTTCCTTCTTTTCATTCCCCTGAAAAATAGAAAATAAATTTAAAAAATAAGTTTTATGAATAAATTTGATATTGCTAGTGCAGAAAGAGACCAAAATTGAACCTGTTATACCGTGGAACAGTATAGGAAAACCAGGGATCATTGACATTTACAGAAATACATTTTTAGTCATTGACAACCAAAATTATTCACATACAATATTCTCAAACTTGTTATGCATATTTGTCATAAGTTGATATTATTCATTAATAATTTATTACAACAAATGATGAATTTAATTATATTAATTTAACACTTATTCTCTATAGGTAGAGCAGGCATTGGGTGATATATGTGGAATCAAAATGATATTAAGAGATACAATTAGTACCCCTCAAGTTTAAACCAGAGTAATGGTGTAGGCTGCAAAATATGCCTTTATTATGTGAATCTAACACATATACTTAGGAGTATTGAATTAATTTTTTATTCTTTTCACACCTTATTTTAGATAAAAACTCAATGTCCTTAACACATTTTCTATAAGAACCAAGTCCTAGCACGTAAATTTTAAGAGTATTTAATCAAGAAAATTAACATAAACAAATTTCTAGATTTTCAATGAATTTCTTTCCTAAAATCGAAGAAGTTTGTTTTTTATTGCAACTAAAAAAAATGTTCATTATCTATAAGAATTGACTTAATTGCTATAATTGAACTGTTTTAACCGACGAATTTTGGGTTTGATTCCTAGTAGTACATATAACTACATTGTAAATATATATAATTTGTGATATGTAGACATTATTATTTATTAGTACTCTATTATATTTGGATAATAAATTTGATGGTATATTAATTTTTTTAAAACTAAATTCACTATACAAAGAGTGGGCAATGGGCGAGTTAACGGATAATTCTCTTGATAAGAAAGGATCAAGTTTTAAATCCGAGCTATTATGAGTCCTTTTCTGCTGTAAGTAAACTAGTGTTATTCTTCAGGGTCAATAATAAATCAAATAATTAATACTTTAGTGGTTTTATTTGCTACATGTGAATGATAAATGAAGCCATAGATGAGGACATGCTATGAAATAACCCATACACCAACATGATCTTTACATATATAATAGGATAGAGCACAATTTGGTAAGGTATGGTTTGATCTGATTTCATTTTGGTTGTTTGTAGTTTAAAAATTAGCAATTGAATAGTCTAAGATTTAAAATGTTAAGGTATTAATGTCCTATAGTATCATTTTAATAATGCTGTGATAAGGAATAGCATATGCACAACATGCGTATGCAATTGGCTCTTTTGAGGGCAAAAATGTATTTTTCTTTTTCAGTTTTAGGTTTTAAACTGAGCTTAAAAATAAAAATTATAATTGAAAATTCAAGAAATATAATTATAAAGAAAAATTATACTTTAAAAAATTTTAATTATACAATATAATTAAAAATTTTTAAAATATAATTTTTGACTTCTTAGACTTGTAATCTTAAAATTAAAAATCTGTATATATAAAAAGTTGCAGTCTTTACTGTTCATTTATCTTGCTCCATATATTGTTTTATAAAATCATGTCATGGTGTACTATTTATTCACTGTTTAATACTGTTCATTATATACTATTTTCTTTTTTAAAAAAAATTTCGGCTGAATTTTTTTTTTAATATTTTTTATTAGGACCTACATTTTTTTTTGAAAGACCCTTGGAGATGCTAGTCTTTATATATAAAAAGTTGTAGAATTTACTGTTCATTCACACTATTCTGGGTACTATTTATAATGTCGTGTTTTATACTGTTCATTCATTGTTTTATTATTATTATTATTATTTAATACTGTTTATCTGTATTTTTTTTAAAAAAAAAATTTGGTTGAATTTCTTTTTTAAAATTTTTATTGGAATCCACATTTTTTTGAAAGACTCCTGGATAATGCTAGTAATAATTAAAAAAAATTGAAAAGGGTTTACTATTATATCCCTTACAGTGGTCGGTATTGTAGGATTTTAACGTGTGAACAAGAACAAAAGACACTAGGTGAGAGATCTTCTGTCAAGTACCACAGACAAAGTTGTGATGGCACAATCCTCATGTATTGATCAAGACAAATTAACACAACATTGAAATCTTCATCCTTTTTTTAATTTTCAAATGTACTATACTTTTAATTGTAGTTATTTAAAAGGTAAATACAAATAGACGTGATGATAGAGAACTTGGTGGTCTTTTTGAGTTTAATATCATATAAAAAAACTTATTTTCTCAAATTATTGTAAACCAGTCTTTTCACATTTAAATGTTATATTTTTACTATTTATGTATGAATTTTTTTTTTTTAACAACTCGCTCTCATTGAGGACAAGTTATATATATATATAAACCAAGCTCTTCTTTAACGAAGATGAGTTGTAACTTATCCTGTGATGGATCACGCGACATGTCAGCAAATAATTTTTTTTATTTTAATTCTTAATTTTTACTTATATGTAAAACTTCGGACATAATATTTAAGAATTATTAGGATGATATTTTGTTTTTCAAAAAAATTAATAATCTCTTAGAATTCTCATATAAAGGAAAACGCATGACAGTTGAACTGAAACTTCCTGCGGTCATAAGTAAACCTTGAATTTGTCCTCTCTTGCTCTACAGGGACTTGGAATCTTAATCACTATGAAAGTGCTCATTTTGATAAATTAGCGTTTTAGAAAATAATTTTACTTCTTTTAAGAGATTGTTTTTGTCTATATTAAAATTAGATAATCCAAATTTTACATTATTTTATTAACTTTAATCAGTATTATATTTATAATTAAAAAACCATTTTCATTCTATATTTCATTAAATAAACAAAAAAAGATAGAATTTAAACCACCCAATTTAATTTGGACAACTCAACAATGCTCAGTTGAGCACCGCATAGATCTTCTCAATTGAGGATTTCCACTAATTTTGAAAATATTTCTCTTTGATTGCTGTATAAAATAAGTAAAAATCAAAAGAAATTATATTTATTTATCCTATTTTTTTAGTCCAACTAAAATTAATATGTGGGTTCTAAATTGAGCAATGATGGAAATTAGACACGCGCTTTAAAATACAAGATATCTTTAATATTATATTACAAGATACCATAGTATTTAAAAATTTTATGTTTAATATATTGAAAATTGCCATTTAAAATGGAAATAATAATTTATTAAAAACAAAAAATGTAAAATTTTGATCATGTTTTCATACTATGAAAAAATAATGACATCTAACAGATGTTAGATACCTATGTTTTAAACACAGGTATCATGATTTTTTATTTTATAATAAAAAATAAAAACAAAGGAGTTTTAGTTTTAACCATAATTTAAAAAGCAAAAAAAAAAAAAAAAAAAGAGTTTCACAAACAAAATGATTAGATGTGGCATGCCTCACTTTTCAATTTGATAGATAAAATTTCAGAACCGACATAAAATGATGAAAAGTAGTAATCAATGTATCAGAAGGTATAATTTTGGTGATTTAGAACCTATTTTAATTTTCTATCCATTGCCAAAAAGACAATTAAAATGAAGTCAAAAAATCCCAAATTCTAATATTTCCCAATTATCATATTACAACCCAAATGCTAGAAGTCAAAAAATCCAATGGGGATGCTCTGCTGAGGGAAGCAGATCCAGACCCTTGAATGATTTAGATTTTTGGTTTTTCTTTTTTCTTTTTTAATTCTACTCATTTATTATTTATTATTTTGATATTTTTTAAAAATGTATGATAAAAATAAATTTTAATTTTTATCAAACAAAATTTATTCTATGTTTTTTCAAAATCAAAAAATAGTTAGAATTAAAAAATTAAAATGTAAATTATCTAGATTTATGTGAACGATCTAATTGGTCCAATATACTACCCCTTTTGAACAAATGAGAGCAATTGATGATATATTGTTGTTAAACTTATAAGTTGATTTTTTAAATTTAATGAGTTTAATTTTTTATTTAAAAAAATTATATTAATTAATTTACAAATTTGATCTCAATACAAAATCAATTTAATTCACCTTTGATTTAAATAAACTTAATTAATTCAGATTTTTTGAATTAAGTTTGACGAGTTTTCTTATAATTGAATCAAATTGAGTTTAAAAAATATAAAAATTCTTAAATTTATTACATTCCATTAAAAATTGATTCAAAACTAATATTTATATATGAATTTTATTAAAATTTTTATATTAAAAATATTAATTTTGAGATACAAATAATTTTTTAAAAAAAAATTAATATAATTTGAAGTATATTTAAGTAAATTTTTGTTTATATATTATATTTTATATATAATTATTAATAAATATAAATTTTTATTAATTTATCATACGAATTTATTTATTTTAATAAATTTATTTAAATTCACGAATTTAATAAGATAAAGGATACCATTCTTAAAAACCAACCAAAGCTCCACCGAGTCATAATGTACGAGAGGTGGCAGAGGGCATGATCTTGATTTCTCACCTATTCAATGAAACAAGCTTTTTTTATATATATGTATATTTTACTTGGTAGCCTGTCGTGTGACAGGTAACAATTCAAATCTGAATTTTTTTAAATTTATTTTAATTGAAGTGACGAGAAAAAATAAGAAGAGAATGTGAGCCCATGTAAGTCTTCCACAAATAAGATTTGGTTTGATTTATTATTTGCATTATTTTATTTATTAAATTACAATTTTAATTATTAAATTATTTTTTATGAATAAAAATAAAAAATTATTTTCTATTTCACCTTCTTTTGTTTATTTACTTTTTATATTTTTTTTTCTTTTATATCTTTCAAGCAAACGGTCATAATAAAATCTTACTTTTTTTGTCTTTAAGTAATGTTAGAGAATTTATTGCAATTACAACTCATCTTTATTGCAAACAAGTTAGTTTAAAAAAATAAAAAATAAAATTATCTGGTTGTTTTGAAAACATTTTTTGTCCTACTTGAATGTGAAAAAAACTGGCTGAGAAGGATTTTAAAAAATAATTTTTTTAATATTATTAAGCTCAAAAAAGCCGAATTTGACTTGTAATGAAAATTGTCTGCATAGAAAGTACTATAATGAAAATTGTTAACTCTCTGGCTTGTATATATTCGACCAAGAATTGGCATAATTCTAGCTTAGATTCTCTTCAAATCTCGGAAGTGGTCAATAACAGATCAAACCTCATCAAAGTTGACTTGTAAAATAGATAAATAAATTATATTAACCTTTTTTTTTAAATTTTGACTGAATTATATCAAATATTTTTATTTTAGAAAAATTATACTCAATTCATCCTTTATTTATTTTTCATTAATAAATTTAACTATCTATATAATATGTATTTTGTCAAAAAATAAAATTACATAATTGTCTTTATTGTCATATTGATAATAAAATTATAATTTTATGTTGTATAAAAAATTAACTTCTTTAATAAAAAATAAATTGAGGAGCTTTTTGTAATATTTATTAAAATTTAAGGAGAGCTAAAATTATATTAAAACAAGAGAGATATTAAGTTTAATTTAGTCAAACTTTAAGAAAATTTACTAAAAAAATAGACCCATATTGAAGTAAACAAAAATTCAAATATATTTTTTTAAATATATGTTTTCTTTTTAAATATACCTCCCTCAATTATTTGATTTCCAAATTTTAAAAATATGCAATTCAATTTTTTAATTTTTTTTTTTTACTACTCGTTAGTCTCTCTATATAAAAAGTAGGACTAAGATTAATAATTAGAAATTTTAAAAATTTTAGAAATTGACTCATTTATTTTTAAAATTTAAGAATCAAATAATTAATATATATATATATATATATATATTTCAAAAACGAAAATACAGATTTCTTCTCTTTCATATGTAACCACATTCTAATAGGTAACTTCTGATATTCACTAATTTTAATATTTCTGAATAATTTGGCATTATTGAGTGTGATTAATTCACTAACTATTATTATTGTTCATATATTTCACAATTTTACATTAACAACCTCTCTAAATCATTGTCTCGACTGAGTTTAAATATTGGTGTAGTTATAATAATTTGTTCTCTCATGATAATTTCCATTTTCTCAATTAAATTTATTGTTATTATTATTATTATTTTTCCAAAAGCTCTGTTAGGTACGAGGATCAAAGCGTGGTTGCCAACGAATACGGAGTGAACTGAACGCAGACGATCGCAGCCAGCCAAAAACACCCAAGATTCTCAACTCTCAAACAGCAATTCCATTGACTCTATTTTCTTCGACAAGAAAAAGAAAAAGGAAAAATCACAAGTTTGATGAAGAAAGCACGCCTTGGAATGATCACTTCAACAAAGTAAACTCTGAAACCATCAAAAGAATTTCAAACCTCTGAAGCTCAGTCGCCATGTTTGCCAAGCGTCTCTTGCAGAAGGCCGTGCACCATTCTCATGTATAAACTCTAATCTCTTCCGACCATTTTACTTTTTTGCTCTTTGCTTTCAACTCCAACTTCACCTCATCCAAATCAGCTAGGGCTGGAGTTTGTTGTGAACCATATTTTTGCTCATACATTGATTGGATTTATGCTACGCTGGGCTTACTTTCCTATTTTGTTTGTTTTTAGCTGATGATTGTGATTGATTCAGTTCCTATTTTGATTTCTGGTTGTTCAGCATAACTTGCAGAATGGGAGTTTGAAGTCAAGTGACTTGGATCCCGTAATTGCTATTCACTATGGAATTCCGTCCACGGCTTCGGTTCTGGCTTTTGACCCTGTTCAGCGACTTTTGGGTATCGGGACACTGTAAGTTCCTTGGCTGCTTATTATTGTTAAATTTGGTAAACCTCAGGCGTAAGAATATTGCACAGTAGTGAATTTGCTGATTTGTAATAATTGGCAGTTGAATTGCTCTTGTTAGCCATGGCGTGAAAAATGAAGTTATTCAGGACAATTTTAGTGTTTGACAGTTGAGAAATAAGACATAGTTAATCTTGGATTCTTATACGTATGCATGTGGTAAAATGTCCATCATAAGTATTTAATCCCTTAATATTTCTGAATGTGCCTTTTTATTTTTATTTTATTATTTATTTATTTATTTTGGGTGGGGCTGGGGGTCTAATTGTTGTGACTTGGTTGATGCCTGAATGTTGTGCAAGTATCCACGGTCATTCAGATGGTTTTGGTTAAGAAACGGTTATTTGGTCATTATAAGTCAACATCTGGTTCTTGATAGTATATTTGCTAAGAAAAAGTCTGATTGACCATAATACTTGTGCATGAGTGAAGGCATATGCTAATTTTCTATAAATCCCTTAGCCTGTTTGTTGAGTATTTGATGGCCATTTTTTATTGAAATCCAATGCATGATGCTTCCTTTCTGATTATGATTGGATGCAAGACATATATTATTAGTTATTGCACTCATATATCCCATTGCAAAATAGCAATTTGAGGCGTTGGTGAAACATTGGGCATTTATATTGCTTAGCTTAATGACAGGGATGGAAGACTTAAGGTAATTGGGGGTGATAATATTGAAGGACTTCTGGTATCTCCTAAACAAGTGCCTTATAAACACTTGGAGGTAGGTGTCTGAACTTCTTAAATTGATATACAGTTAAATTCATGTGGTTGAATTCTTCGTTTAATATATGACCATCCAAAATTTGACAAGATCTGGTAAATGCAAGGGTTTGATGGTACCTTCTACGCTTTTGCTACATATGATGGGAGTGGGCTGATTGTATCGGCTCATGGTTATTTACATGGTTGCCTTTTAGAAAAGCTGGGATTTTAGAAACTATAACAATAATACAATCATATTGTCAGTCGCGTTCATTCCTTGTTTTCAAAAGCCCAAGACCATGTATACTGTCTTCTCTTTTTCATTTTTTTTTCCCCTTCCAATAATGGTTGAAGGTCTGCCTCCAATTAGTTGTTCTTGAGAAGACATAACATATTGCACCCTTTCACTTACTCTTATTATCCTACTAGGTCTGCATTTTGTTGCCCCTCAGTGTATTGCAAATTAGAGGACTCTCATAATCCTGCAGGAATTGGGTATCAAGCTCCTGGTTTTTCTCTACTGTTGAAGCTAAGGTCCATTTATAGGTTCCGTTCATCTTAAATGGAGATCTGCTACCACTTCAAGTTACCTTGATTTTTGAGTTGAACCACTCAACTTAATTTAGTTATATGTTGTTAAAGACAGTGTGGTTACTATAAAAGGTCATTTTGGATACTGTATGATGCTCTGTTTTCTCATATCTGATCTTTTGATAATTTCTTCTACATTACCAGCTGATTGATGCTTGGATTTTATTTGGCACCTGCAGTTTCTACAAAACCAGGGGTTTTTAGTCAGCATCTCAAACGATAATGATATCCAGGTCAAGTTTCTTTGCCCAGAATTCAGTTTCTGTTCATGTTAGTACAATGTTCTCAAAAAGGCTCTATTAAGAAGTAGAAGATATAAGAAATTGTAACATCTGCTGCCTCTTCTAGTCTTTATCTATCCCCTATGTAGACTATATATTATTGAGCTTTTCTAGAGCCAATTACACTCTGATCTATCTTTGATATATCTGAGTTGTTTGGATGATTTTCTGGCTTTATTATTTATCAATAATGAACTTTTGAAAGAGCAAGTATGCATGATGAGTGTTTATGAAATGGAGAATTTAGCATATTTGGTTATGCTTGATAATTGATACTGGTGAGGTGATTGACTAGGATTTCCTTCCTCATCATTAATACTATGATTCAGAGTGTTTGCTAAGTGGCGTACAAAGACAACAGCTTGTCCTTATCCAGTGCAAGCTATATGACTCCTTAATCATTGCTAATTGATTTTCTGAAGAATGATTTTGCAAAATCATTTATGAAATGTATCTAATTAGTTTCCTTCAATTGTGGCAGGTTTGGAGTCTTGAGAGTAGGAGCCTTGTTTGTTCTTTACAATGGGAGTCCAATATTACTGCTTTCTCTGTTATCAGTGGCTCTTATTTTATGTACGTTGTAGGAATAATAAAATTAAGCATTGCATTTTTTCCCTCTTTTGGTAGCTTGAAGCCAGTGGGAAATAGTTGTGATTACATGGTCCTTGATTTATGACATTAGTACTGCATTACTATGTCCAGTTATGTTGGTGATGAGCATGGTTTGGTCTCTGTGATGAAGTTTGAAGCTGAGGAAGGAAAACTTTTAAGGTCGCCATATCATGTGTCTGCGAAATCTCTTAGGGGTAATTTATTGTTGTCTCTTGTTTTGAGGATTGATAACCAATACATATGTTGCAATTCTGAAAGTCATACATGCAATGTGTCCATGTTTCTTTTCAAATTGTGGTTGTTATGAACTCTGAAATAATATTTTTGTTTTCCACATACACATTATTTTTAAACTTATCAAAAGAAGGAAGTATGTGTGGCATTAGCATCATTAGTAGAGTAAACATAAGTTGGGCATTCCTCTTTTATCACCCCCCTCCTATAAGGGGTAAAAGTCAAGTTTAGGACTCAAGGCATCTCTCTTTCTGTGTCTGACTAGTCTATGTTTCTGAAA
The DNA here is from genome assembly GCA_032878935.1 of Erythrophleum fordii. NCBI lineage: Eukaryota > Viridiplantae > Streptophyta > Magnoliopsida > Fabales > Fabaceae > Erythrophleum > Erythrophleum fordii. The sequence continues at coordinate 3,616,127 of JAVQMF010000048.1, read as the reverse complement.
TTCACATGCTTTCATGTGATTATGCACTTCCCTGTCGTTGCCTCTCAACTTCTTTGTGGCCTCACTCTACTGCTGCAACTCATGTTGCCTATCGTATTGTTCTCCTTCATTGATGCAATTATTGGTCTTCTATTCATATTTCAACCTTATCAGTCAATGCAGGTGGGAATTGAACTAGGAAATTGATGATATTAGTAAAGGTAAATAAGGTTGAATTTTTATAGACGTCTGGGAACAGTCACCTCCTTGGATGTATCTGAACATTTAAATCTGGTCCTAAATTTGAATTAATATTTTTGTAAGTTTCTGGAAACAACCAGTGAACAAGTAGACATTTAAAATACTTCATTCTTCTTTTCACTGTGCTTATAAATACCCCTTTTTGCTTATATGCTAGAATGAACTGGACCTTTTATAATATATACAACATGGACTATGAATCAACCAAAACCAAGACTAACTAGTTTACCAAGAGCTGACTAATTAGTGTCACCTTCCTATTCATATTGTTATGGAAATTATAATAGTCTTTTAGAGGATAAAATAGGTCTTAATAATTCTGGTAAACTGGAACACATATGATGGTTTTTTGGGCTTTATTCCATATTTAGGCCTTGAAAGTGGACATTGTTGACTGTAAATTTTATGTTTCCATATAGTTGAACAAAACATGTTAGGTAAAAACAAAATTAGGATGATGTCACTAAGCTTCATCAAAGAGTCTCTTGTAGATGTTTACATGATATTTCAATGAACACAATCATCACTTAGGGCACCACATGATGCCCTGAACTCGCATTCTAAAATTAAGTGACTAATGCAACTAGTGAGCCATTAATAAATCTCACTGTAGGATTATTTGTGGTACCATGCATAGAATGCTAAGATGCTATAATCTTGCCTAAATGCCTGGAAGGAGTCTTATTCATCACTGTAGTGTAGATATGCTAGTCCGTAGAAGTTATAACTAGTTCTGGTAATGAAACTACAATCTATAATGGTTTGCTCAGAAAAATAATGCTTTCTAACTTCTGATATTTCATGTAACAATCTCCATAATAATGTTGGGTCCAAATGTCTTATTTTGGATGATCTTTACCTCTGCTTTACAGCATGTAAATATAATTGTTTTTCTTTACTTTTGAGAGTTTCTGATTACCACAGTTTTCTTCCTTTTGGCAGAAACTACTGGGTCATCATATCCCAATGACCAACCTATTGTTGGAGTTCTTTCCCAACCTTCTTCTTCTGGGAACAGGCAAGATACAAGTAATTTTTGTAGCTACTTTGCGTTACTTCTCTGCTTGTGAACTTGAAAATTGGAATTTTAGACATGTTGGCTAATTAGCAATTCATTGATATTTACCCAATCAATGCAACTGAAACATATTATTTTGTAAAATCAGGTAATCAATTGTGACTCACTAGTTTAACATATTCATATTTGTAATTTTTTTTTTTTGGGTAGTCTACATGTTTTGAATTCTTTATTAGGTTTCCAAAATAACTAGAAGTACATTCAGATGAAATTGTAGAGCCTCCACCCAAAACAGTGACTGTATATTACTATCATGCCTATATTTTCTTCTCAGAAACAGTGTTATATTATATCAAGCTACTGATTGTGTTTATGCAATTGTGCTCAAACACTAAGGATTTAAAAAATTTATGGTAGTAGTATGCAAACTATGTAACATAAAGGGATTACACTTAAAATACTATTCTAAGAACTTTTTCTTTTTCTTTTCCCAATGTAAAAATCAAATGGCGACTTGAGATGTTATTCATAAAGTGATATGACTTGGGCCTTAGCACTGACTCTGCTCAAAGGCTTGTGTCATGTCTCTCTCTATGAGGTGTCACTTGCTCTTGGTCCTGCAAAGTGCAAAGAAATCTTGTCACTTCTACCTTATCATATTTTTTTATATTCACTATCCTAATAACATAATTGATACACTCATCTGATATGCAAAAGTTAAAGAGCCATGAAGTGTACTCATCTTGTTTAATTTAATGAATTATGAATTCTGTGTGCTGATTTTTTGCAGACTGTTAATTGCATTTGAGGATGGGCTGTTTATTCTTTGGGATTTTTCAGAAGCTCGAATTCTGTTTCTTGGTGGTGGCAAGGATCTCCAACTGAAGGATGAAGGTGGTAATTCTTCTACTGATATGGACACCAATCTTCCAGCTGATACATCAGAACAACGGATGGGAGATAAAGAGATAAGTGCTCTCTGCTGGGCATCTTCCAGCGGGTCCATTCTTGCTGTGGGATACTTAGATGGAGATATCCTTTTCTGGAACTTGTCATGTGCAGCCTCTCTGAAAGGCCAGCAGACTTTATCATCCAAAAATGTTGTTAAGTTACAATTGTCATCAGCAGAAAGACGACTCCCTGTCATTGTCTTAAAATGGTCTAACAGCCATAAATCCCGTGGTGATTGTGCTGGGCAGCTTTTTGTCTATGGTGGTGATGAAATTGGATCTGAAGAAGTTTTGACCGTGAGTTATTTGTTTCTGGCTGTTTAGCAGTCTGTCTTGAATTTACTGGTATTGCTTTTCTTGGCAGTAGGTATTAATAACTTACAATGCTTGCACTGCTTGCTTTTACAGGGATTTTTTGTTTATATTTTGGGAATTTAGGGTTTGGTTGTTTTGGTCTTTGGATATCTTATTATTAGTAGGATTAATATTTTATTTCCTACTTTGAAATTCGATTTCTTGACTCGAGTTTGGATTGCATGTCTTTGTTGAATTAAGGTTGTTTGAGTCTCCTATAAAACGCATATTATCTTAGGGACCTGACTTTTTATAATTGAATTTGAATGAGATTACTGAGTGTTTTTGAGATTGTTCGTTGGTTCCATTTCCCATTCTACATCAAGTTGACTCTGTTGTGGGGATTGTTGGTCCCTTGACAGGCCACTGAATGGGGGGCACCCCTACCAAGAAATTGTTTTGTTAGATTGTTTATAATGGTGCCTAAACTCTGAAGCACCCCTGCACTGCAGGTTTTAACTCTTGAATGGTCACCTCGTATGGAGACTGTAAAATGCATTGGTCGTGCAGATCTTACACTTAATGGCTCTTTTGCAGACATGATTTTACTGCCTAGTCCTGGAGGAATGGGGCTTAACAGTAAAGATGATCTTTTTGTGCTGACAAACCCTGGGCAACTGTGTTTTTACGATAACAATAGTCTCTCTGCCTTAATATCTCAGCAGAAGAGGACACCATCTGTATCTGCTCTGGAGTTTCCAGTGGTAATACCTACAGTTGATCCATCTATGACTGTTGCAAAGCTAATTAAGTTGCCCACTGGGTTTAATTCATCAAAACTTCTGTCAGAGGTATTTTGTTTTTATGTACTAGTATTTCATTATTGTCAAGCCTGGTAGCTGATCTGTGTTTAATTTTCTGTTCTTTTCTTTTCACTCTCCTGATATGATTTGTCCTAGGTAGCTGCAATATTGAGAACTGGCTCAACACCTGGTTCAGCTACTCGTTCAAAGTGGCCCATAACTGGGGGTGTTCCCAGCCAGTTGTCTACAGCTAAAAATACTGGGGTTGAGAGAGTTTATTTAGCAGGCTATTCTGATGGATCTGTCTGGATGTTTGATGCTACGCATCCAATCTTATCATATATATGTTATATAGAGGGAGAGGTAAGAATTACACAACAATTTTGTTCTGGGAAAAGAAAAAAAAGGATTTAGCAACATCATCCTTATGTTGTTACTCAAATCAAATAGGGTCTCTCTTTGATTTTTTTTCACAAGTTTACTCTCTGTAGGTGCAGGGTATAAAAGTGGCTGGCTCAAGTGCACCAGTGACAAAATTGGACTTCTGCTCTGTTTCCTTACAATTGGCTGTTGGCAATGAATGTGGTCTTGTCAGAAATCTTTCTTTACTGAATACTCTATTTGGGGCTATGTGATATTGTTTTATACTTAATTCCTTTGCTTTGATGATTTGTATAGGTTCGTGTTTACAACCTCAAAGGCCACTCTGATGGGACAAAATTCCATTTTGTCACAGAAATGAAATGTGAAGGTGATCTATAGATGTCTGTCATCATCAAGGAAGGCCGTCCTCTTCCTTTGAGTTTTCTTGAAAGTGTGAATTAGCTAGGCAATTGACATTGGCCTTTGCTTGACTTGATATTTGGGTAACTGGCATGCCCAAATATATGTGGGTGGGTTGGTGTGCAGGAAAAAAAAATGATTAATTACATCACACGTACATAATTATGATTCATAAACTAGATGATGTCAGCTACTATGTTAACTTGGGAAAACTGAGACTTGATCTTATGCAACATGCTGGTTTTGCCTTATTTAAAGAATATTGGATTAATATCCTTTAGGATTCCAATTTAATTTTTAGTAGTGAATTGTGGTTAATTTAGGTTTTACATAGAAACATTACTTACTGATACAGTCTTTAGCTTCTGGACTTATATTGTTCAACTTGATTCACAGTCCACGACTTACCCCAAGGGAAAGGGCCTCAAGTTAGCATTGTTTTTAGTCTTCTTGGTTCCCCAGTACAGGCATTATCATTTGCAGACTCTGGAACCAAGCTTGCTGTTGGATTTTTTAGTGGTCACGTGGGTATCATCTTACAACTTGTTAATTGACATCTTTTTTGCTGCTTATTAGTAGTAGTTAGAACTGTCAGATCTTTTGATCAATCCTGGATCATTTGCCTTTCCAGGTTGCTGTCTGTGATATGACTTCATTGTCAGTTTTGTTCTTAATTGATGGTGTTCCTTCCTCTAGCTCTCCAATTACTTCAATAGCTTGGAAAGATCAATCATTTATTCACAGTGCTGTGAATAGTCCGAAGCAATCAAATACAACTGCAGGCAACTCTCTGGAAGAAATAATATTTGTCATATCCCAGGATGGAAAGGTTAATGTAATTGATGGTGGTACTGGTAAAGTGATCTCTAATCGGCCATTACACTTGAAGGAATCAACTGCAATTTCAATGTATGTTATAGGCAAGTACAAGTTTCGTCAGGAACACTGCTATGTATTTTCACTTTTGTTGCAGTTAGCATCATATCATTGGAAAGTCTAAAAGATTTTTGTGCTCCAGATGATAGCCTTTCAACCCCTGAAGTATCAAATGACAAGCAGCTGGAGGAGTCCTTGAAGGATACTGTTAACACCAACGAGCCTCTGCCAGACAGTGATTCAACCAGTGTAAAGTCATCAGAGGTTGAACTTTCTTCTACAGAAACCACATGCTCAAGAGATGTATTATTGGATCCATTAGTTCTGCTCTGCTGTGAGAATTCATTGCGTTTGTTCTCTGCAAAATCAGTGATACAGGTCTTGTAGCTGTTAACCAAACACATATCTGTAATTCAGTTGTAAATCTTTAAGCAAGCTAATTTGATATTTATGATATATTCTTACAGGGAAATAAAAAACCAACTCGTAAAGTGAAACTTTCTAAGCCTTGTTGTTGGACTACAACTTTAAAGAAAGACGACAAAATTTTTGGGCTGCTATCATTGCTTCAAACTGGAACATTTGAAATCAGGTGGAAGCACCAATTTTTTTTATTTATTTTCTAGAAGACAACTTTTAGGACGATTATAAAATTGATTTTGTTTACACTTGTCTTTGGACAGGTCTTTACCAAACTTGGAATTGGTACAGGAAAGCTCCTTATTGTCAATTTTAAGGTGGAATTATAGAGTGAATATGGATAAAACCATGTGTTCTGATGATAATGGAAATATTGTACTGGTATAGTATTGTTTAGAACTTTCAGACTGTCAGGGCTTTTTTTTTTCTGAGTACATTAATGATTTAGTCTTTAAAAGATGATTCTCTTCTCAATGTGGTCATTTAAAAATAAAATCTCTCAATTTAGTCCTTTTCCCCAATTAAAAAGGGCGCTATGAATGACAATCACTTGATAATGTGGCACAAACGAGAACTCACATAGCCATCAATTGATGATATGGACTTGCCCAGATGTGTTACAATCCCAAAACAAAGCTGTTTTGGCTACTTTCACAAAAGCCATCTAACCCTCCTGATGCCTTTTTGGGTTTGTAAAAGTAGCCAAAATGACGTTGCTTTAGGGTAGTAAGACACCTGGACAAATCCTCATCATCAATTAATAGCCATATGGTTCCCGTTGATGTTATATTATCAAGTTTTGTATGTGACTGTGACTTTGCTTAATAGATGGACCATTTTTATTGGGAGAAAATCTCTAAGGATTAAATTGAGACGCTTTATAATTAAAAGACCAAATTGATAGAAGTGATCTTTCAAGGACTAAATCATTAATTTACTCCTTTTTTTTTTAACTATTTTAGATAAGATAGGGCATTTTAGTTTTCTGGTCAAATACATATTTACTCAGCTATCTCATGTTGACAACTTACAGGTAAACGGTTCTGAGTTGACCTTCATCTCATTACTAGCTGGTGAAAATGAATTCAGGTACCTTTGTTATTCTGTGATGAAGAGACAATAGTGTAGACCTCTGATTAAAAGCTAGAAGTAAGGAAGAGGAAATTGAATGAACAATACTCGTTTTGTAGGAGTCTGGAGCATTTGCCTTGTCTCCATGATAAAGTTCTTGCAGCTGCTGCAGATGCTGCCTTCAGATTCTCTTCAAATCAAAAGAAAAAGCAGGTTTGAGTGGGTCTGCTTTTTTCCTTTTTATTGGAAATATTTGCCTTTATCCTAATTCCTAAAGGTATTGTTACAAAATTCAAGTAGCTTATTTATGTTGGCGCAGAGCATTGCACCAGGGATTCTAGGTGGTATTGTCAAAGGATTTAAAGGAGGAAAAAATGCCCAAGCGGATTTTACTGCAATTCCAACCCACAATTTTGCACATTTGGAGGGCATGTTTTTGAAGCCCCCTTCGTTAGATTCACTTACTACTGTCACAGATAATGAAGAAGTGGAGCTTAATATAGGTTTCCCGCTAAATTGCCTCTGCATTATTTCATTTGTCTTTCTAAAATACTTCAACACGTTAATAGTGTTAAAAAAGAAAAAGAAAGAAATCTCACTTGATCTGTTTTGGCAGATGACATTGAGATAGACGAACCCCTGGCTGAGGGTTCCACTTCAATTGATTTTAGAAATACACAGAAAGGTATGTCAATTTCATGCCTTATTTTTATGAATTTTAATAAGATCGATGACTGTTTTGCCCTTTTGCCTGCAGATAAGTTAACAGATAGGGATAAATTATTCCAAGGTGGGACTAATGATGATATAAAGCCGAGACTTAGAACGCCAGAAGAAATTAGAGCTACTTATAGAAAAACTGGGGTAATGAATAATGAGATGCTGTCTAACCTTTCTCCCTTTTCGTACTTAATTGATTTCAACGAATTAAATATATTTCCTTTTTGTATAGAAGAAAATATATGTTTCATTTTATAACTAATTTCAGGATGCTGCTTCTGCTGCTGCCCAAGCAAGAAACAAGCTTATGGAGAGGCAGGAGAAATTGGAGGTAGAAATTTATGTTATCTATCATGTCAACTTATATCGTTTTTAAAATGAGTTACATTTTAGAGCACTTTCTTTCTCAAAACAAACATAGAAAACAGGAATGAACAGAACATGATTATCTGAACTTCATTATGTTCTTATTCTGGTCATGGCCATACAAAAATTCAGTGTTCTTGTGCTGTAAGCCCCATTTATTCACCTGCAAAAAATCTAGTGATAATTTTGTTGTTGAAATTGAGAGATGTGTTCGTAAATATCGGAGTGAATTAATATTTTGGTTTTAAAAAATTACGTCTTTTTCAATTTGGTCTTCCAAATTTTGACTTTCTTATTTTTGTCCTCTGAAGTGCATTTCATCTTCAATAAAACCCTTTAAGCTATTAACAAAAGTCAAAAGAAATAGTTATGTGGCCTAACCAAGAGCTAATGTAGGTATTAAATGTATAGCTATGATTGAAACATGAAAAAACAAAAGCATCGGAACAGTGTGTTTTCAACAAAATCAAGACATTATGGTACTTTATATATATATATATATATATATTATTTTCACGTTTCAATCGTAGCTATGTATTTCAAGGGTTTGTGAGCTATCAATCAGGTCACATAACCATTTCTGTTTTTTTTTTTTGTGTTAATGGGCTTAACATGAGAACTTTATTAAAGACCAAATATATTTTGATTGAGATAATTAGGTCAAAATTTGAAAGACAAAAATGAAAAAAATAGAATGTATATTTCAAGGACCAAGATGCCAATTCATTTTAATTATATTGTTGCTGGTACCTTGCCACGTGGACTTCAAAGCTTGCCATTTCTTTTGGGGAACTGCCTTTAAATTAAATATCTTCCATTCTTTATGCACTCTATAGATTTCGGAAATTTGTACCTCAAATTAGTATTATCTTGTTTCAAAAATTTGCTGCTCTATTTAATTCAGAGAATCAGCCAACGCACTGCAGAGTTGCAAAGCGGAGCTGAGGACTTTGCATCATTGGCAAATGAACTTGTCAAGACAATGGAAAGGCGAAAATGGTGGCAAATATGAACTTAGATTGTCTCCCCAAAGAAATGCATATATTTATTGTCCTGTACATTACGTAATTGAGGCTGTAAGCCACCCCTTCCCCCCTTTTTCTTATTTATATCATATTTCAGTGTTGGACTAACAAAAACAAAGATAAGGAAAAGTAGCACGTAATTTTGTGATATGAAATGGCAAATGAACAAGTTATTAGTGTTTTTGGAGATTTGAAATGTTGAAAGTAAAAGCGTTATTGCAAGTTACTAATTGTATAAATTAATTAGTAAAATACTGTTTCGTGGCATGTGAATTGTATCTTATGGTTTGTTTTGTTGGCAGTAAGGCTATGTTTAGTAGGCAAAAGAGTTTAATTTTGGAATGAGAGAGGGAGTGGGATTGATGAAGAAACATGTTTGGTATATTGCAAAATTACTTCTTTGGGTGAGCTGTTTTCCAAAAACATAGGAGACTCTAATCCATCACTTTCTTGCAAGAGAGAGCTTTCCGAAGGGGAAGAGCGAAAATTGAGACCATCATACCATTCTCAAAATAGATTTGCAAGCCCTATTGGTGAACACTGGCGAAGAAGGTGCATCGAATTTCACCACTTCAAAAGGTTGATATAGTCATAGATTGTTGTTGGTAACATCCTTTAGCCATTGGTAATTAGATCTCGCGTGAGAAAGGCAGCAAATCTCATGGCTATTGAAGGTTTTTGGCATCTACTGTACATTGAAGGAAGAGGTATGATTTTCCTTTTCCTCATTCCCCCACTCGTTACTAACGACAACAGTTATGGTTAGTACCTGTGTTTATTGGATTTCGATTCGAACTTCAAGGGCTAAGAGGAAGGGTAATGGAACTTCAATGGGTAATGGGTCAGTTTCATTTTGCAACCAATACTACGATACAAGCATAGTAGTGAATGATTCATAATTATGCTCGTATAGTGCTCAATGATAAATAGGAAAAAAATGGGAAAATTTCTTTTTGTTAAAGCTAGATGTTGATTATTTGATCTTAACATTTGTCTCTATTTATTGGATTTCATAACAATACAATGATATTTATATCATCAAGGGATATTTTAGTCTTTTAACTATTCTTTCATTCTATTTCTAATTCATTTTCATCTAACCAAATACAAAATACCAAATTGATTCCTATTCTTCTAAATGTCATACCAAACATGATCATAGCTCATGAAACTCCTTTCCATTCTTAATCTATTTTCCTTTCTCATTCCATTAAAAACTCTCCTCCCTACCAAACAAAGCCTAAGTAGCCACATTAACTTTCTAATGGTTTTTGCACATGCCAGTCCCTTGACTCTCAGAATGCGCAAATAGCTTCAAAGTTGTGTTGCATTCTTAATTCTAGTCCCACCTAAATATCAAATTTCTAAACCTTTGAATGCACACAAGATCAAAAAATCCAAAATCTTCTTTAATCCATCATTCTTAATCCCCTTGGAGACTCATTCCTATTCTCTCCAATCCCTCGTGTCTAACCACTAAGCCAATGGCAAACTCTACATCATAAGATTATCAAACAAAATGATTAAATGCTACCATGGACGTAGTAAGGATGTGACATCTTGAAAGGCTAGTAACCTTAGGAGGAGATTTTCACTTGTTCTCAGATTTAAGTGGGTTTATATGACCATTGATGTTAAGATTTTTTTTTTTTTGTCTTTCTTATTTGGGTGCTATGGTAAGTTTGGAACCCTTATGTCTTTATTGTTAGCAAACTAAGAAATACTTGCACCCGTTCTATTGGTGTTTAGAAAAAGTAATCATTTTTTATTAATTTTGTATAATGTCTATCATGTCTTTGTCATCATTACTTAATAATATCTTATCATTTTTTTTAAAAAATAAGGGCAAATTACTTTTTCTATTCCCTCTTTTAAAATAATCATCTTCCGTTCTACATACCAAGTGAACTTTCATACTTTCAATGGTTTCACATGAAAGGAAGTAAACTTTATTTTATACTTAAATATTTCTTTGTAGTACTTAAATTGATCATTGACCAACTAGATCTAATTCAAAAAGAGACTAATTAATTGCTAGCAAACTAGGCAATTTAAACCAAAACCATGAGTAACACTTAGGTACACTTTATTTATGCACAACTTGGTTCAGTCTAGTAGCCAAACAAGTAGTTTATTATGCAAAATAATGATCATGTTTATAACAAGTTACTTATATATACAATCAGCTGACTTTACATTTTTTTTTACATTTCTTTCTCCATCATTTCCTTTTAATACTAAGAGATGACTAAATAGAATTCAATACATTATTCTCATCCAAAACATATGAATACTTAGCAACAACATTTGAGAACTCCTTAACTTAACAAAACAAACAAATAGTATTTATCTTAAAAAGAAAACTAAATTAAAGAATTGCATTAAAGCTAACTATATAAGACATGAAATTAGTCAAACCTATAAGAACAAGAACTGCAGAAGTCAATAGGGCTAAAGCTATTTGGTAATAGTCACATTAGAAATATGATAAGGGCTTGTGTGATTCACAAAATTGACAACAAAAGAACAGAAAAGGAAATGCCTAAATGAATAGAACTACTTTTATTGTATTTGATATGACATGAAAGGTTTGGTTGGAAAAAAAAGGCAAGAAAGGGAAAGCAAGGGTAGAAATAACTAAAATGCCACTAACAAAAAAAAAAATTCTTCTCTACCATCTGTTTGATCCAAAGCCAAGGAAACAAAAGAAAGGTTAGAGATAAATCCAAAGGCCCCTACTTTTTAACAAAGGGAGATGGCCACCATCACGGATGGTGTTTTTCAGTGCTTATTTGAAGGGTGCATATCCAGCTACAACAATGGCATTGAGCGATGGCCTTACCACTGAAATTATGGCTATGCCTCCACAACTAATCACGTAAATTCTTCACGAACAAGTTGCTGATATGTGGTAAGGTTTCCTATCTAATATAGAGATCGTAGGGTGAAAACAGTTTCGTCATGGCCACCTTTTCTGTTCATTCCTTGCCTATTTCTTTTCTCGTTGCTACTATAAGAAGGCCTTAGTTGGGTTTTATAGATCTACAAGAGAAGGAGGAAAATCATAAGGGCTTTGTTAATTAAGGTTCAATAGTAATTTCTCTGTTTAGTATGGTTTTCTATTTTATAATTTTAGTCCAAGTTAGGTCTTAATTTGTTTGAATCTTTGCAATAACAAATAAAGTTGATCAATTTGTAAGGTTGTCAAGAGTTATTGTATGAATTTAAGCCAATTTAAGAGTCTTTGCATATGACTATTCCATTTCTTATAGGGATGCTAATTGAATTTCTTTCATTCGTATACTATATTCAATTTTCTTCATTCTACTTTGAGCTCATTGACGAACAAAGCCAACAAATTTGGAACCATAAGAAGGTCTTGACTAATTTAAAGAAGCTAAATGATGTTTCTATCATTTGGCTCCAAACCCATTTGCTATAGTGAAAGTGCTAGACATTCACTTCCCTTTTCTTGATATTCTATGTAAGCAACCAACCAAACAGGTTTTGTCAATGTATTCCATTGCTCATTACATTCCCCACCCTTAGCCAAATGAGTCTAAAGATTTCGTTTGGTATGCGCGATAGGTTTTGGTTGAAATGAGAATTGAAGATGAAGTAGAAATAAAAAGGAATTCTATTATTTATAATGATGTTTGGTATGGTATAAAAAAGAATAAAAATGCTTTTGTATTTTTATGTTTGGTTAGATAAAAATAAAATAGAAACGAAATGAAAAAGATTTTAAAAGATCAAAATATCCTTAATAATTTTTTATTTACTAATAATCATAAAATATAATAAAATAATTATTTTAATTGCAAATAAAATAAAATAATTATATTTAAATAGTAAAAATTATAAAAATAATTATTTTAAATTTTAAAAAAATCACTTTAGTTACCCATAATAAAAAATATATATATATAACTATACATTCTTAGTTTTTTAAAATAAAAAAGGGTTTTATATAAACCAATAATAGGGAACCACATAAAAATATACTTTTAATTTTAATTTTAAAAAAATATAAACCAAATTGCTCATTTTAAAACAACAACCAATATCATATCAATAAAGCAATTAGTTACAAAGATTATTTGTCTTACAACTTATAAATAAATACAAAAACTAAAATCAATCTAAGGAAAGGGAGAAAATGGACCAATCTAGTATATCAAAGTGATATCATGAAGATCCATTATAATGAACTATTTAGAATTGATAGGTACCATCTTATTGGTATTTTCTTATTAGGATATTTACTTCATTGCTAACATATATAATTTTATTGGCATTCCTACTTCATTCCTCTCAGCCTACAATGGAAGATGTCTCATCATCAAAACATTCTCAAGCAGAGTGAGTTGGCTTTACAGAATCATTCTTCAACCTCATGCTTCCAGCAATGTAACTTGATGCAAAATTCCACATTCTTCATGCTAAACATGAAAAAACCATTAGGAAGTATTCAACCTTGTCTATGTAGCCAGCTTTTGCTATGGTAGTTTTTAGCAGTTCCAGTCCTTCCTTGTTCTTCTAAGCACTGAAAAGAGATGTTACTGTCAGTAAGTGACCAACAACTAATCAAGGATCCAAGTTATGTGCATGAAGGGCAGAAAGAGGTTGTAGCCATACAAACCTAGATCTTTGGAGCAAAGCCACCTTCATCACTAACATTTACTGCAATTGCATATAGATGACATACTGTAGCCAATTGTAAAAGGAAAGATAGTTGATAAACTATAGCCTATCATATTGACCCTTAGAAATTGTAGAAACAAAATTCTCCTTTAATTATACCTAACCACAAATTCTTTGAATTTTCCTATCAATCAAACAAACAATCAAATTCTAGAATTCTAGAATTTACCTCTTCATTAATTCTTCAAGAAATTTTCATTGAATTAAGAGAGATTTGCGAAAGAGAGAGGAACTCATTGTAAAAGGGAAGAGACTTCTCAGCTTCTAAGAGCTTAACCATCTTAAATCCCAATGGTTAAATTAGTGAGAAAGAGGAATTGAAAAAAGACTAGATCTATGAAAAAATCAAAGACCATTATAGGAAATTGATGAAGTAGAAGAGAGAACTCAAACTTGGTGGTGTACAATGTGAAAGACGATACCCACAATTCCTTATAACTCGAGCTTTTTTACTATAATCACACTGGATCTGGTAGACAATGGCTAATGGAAGAGAACGAGATGAGCGATGATGGTTAAGGCAACCATGCACGGTGGAGAATGCAAATATTTCAGCCGCTGCTGTAGTTGAATAGAGGAGCAAGACACGGAGTAAGAAGACTGATTTTTCATAGGGTGATTTTGGCACATGATTATCTCTTCTATAATAAATAACTCTTTCCATCTGTTATATGAAGAACTAAACTCTCCCACAAATGCAGGATTGTCAAGACCCATGGATGATTGAAGGTGACATATCAAGCAGGACTCTTCCACTCCCATTCCCACTCCTACTCCCTCTCTCATTCCTTAATTGGCATTTCTTGCATATCAAACATGGTGTAAACACCATATTTTGTTTGGGTCGCTTTTTCATTTTTGTTTATTGTCAAAAAGCAATTAAATCATCCTAGACAAAATACGTGTTCTTATCTTTACTTATTCCTTATGCAAAATATTAAAAATTATATTTTCGATCTCATTGCCTAAGAAACAAGTAAAGAGGGGCAACTGTGAACACCGTATTTTGTCCGGACCAATTATAAAAATAATAAAATTAATACAATCAAATTAGTAGAAATACAAACCAAAAAAAAAAGAACAAAAGAAAGCAAATAAAAAATTAAGAGAAAATGAAAGAAAAACAAAACAAAAAAACAAAACAAAAATTAAAAGTTTTCAGAAAAAAAAATTGAAAGAAAAATTACAAAAAAAAAAAAAAAGAAGAAGAGAAAAAAAAAAAGTCCAAAGCCTAAAAAAAAAAAAAAAAAAGAGAAATTATAAGAGATAAAAAAAAAGGGGCAATCTGAAGCCCAAATCCCTTCCCCCCCCCCCCCGTGCAGGCCCATTTTAACCAACCCAAGCCCAATTCCCCTTTTCCTTAGCGTGGCTTTGGCAGAAAAGAGGACTGAAGCGTAGGTTGAAAGAGGGACAGGAGGCAGCGTCCAACTTTTCAGATAAGCCAGCAGAAAAAAGGGCAGAGGATCAGAGGGCAGGCTACAACGGTAGGCTCGAGGATTTGACTGCTTGTGAGGTCCCTTTCACGATGAAAAAAGAACGAGGCAAAGGAGACGAGGGGGCTGGATACAAATGGAGATGGAGGGGATTCGGAAAAGGGGGCGCCTTCGGATTTAGGGAGAGTTCAGTGAGAGCAGACCACAGTGCTTCAGAGGCATCAGAGGCCGAGAGAAAAACAGACGCAAACACAGAGAGAGGGACAGAGAAAAGGGCAAAAATCGAAGGGGGAAAGGGACGGAGGAGAAGAGAAGGGAATGGAGAGCGAAAAGGAGAGGAGGGTTTTCTGACGGAGGTTGAGGGAGCGAGAGAGGGAGGTTGAAAAAAAGAAGAACAGAGACAGGAAAAAAAAACTCTGATTGAATAGAGCAGGGGATTCGAGAGACGAGGGGGGAGACTTTCTGATTTGGGATTTCTGGTGGGGAGAAACAAGAAGGAGCGATGTGAGAGACAGAGACGAGGAGATGAGGAAATTTGGAAGGAGAACTGAGGGAGCCACAGAGAGTGCGAAGGCGTAAAAGGAGAAACAGAGGGAGGGGGGAGATTGTGAGTGAGGATGGA
The DNA here is from genome assembly GCA_032878935.1 of Erythrophleum fordii. Taxonomy (NCBI): domain Eukaryota; kingdom Viridiplantae; phylum Streptophyta; class Magnoliopsida; order Fabales; family Fabaceae; genus Erythrophleum; species Erythrophleum fordii. The sequence goes on along the minus strand of JAVQMF010000048.1, from coordinate 3,600,802 downwards.
AAAAAGACAGGGGAGGAGACGGAGACCAGAAAGGATCGAGGGGACTGAAAAGAAAATCAAAAGAGTGGAGGTTACCCATGTCAATCTTGATGGTGGAAGCTGCGCCGGTCTAGCCTTCCCTGCTCAGAGGATCATGTCTCTTCAACACCACCCTGAAGCAACCCCGGCGCAATAGGAGAATAGCAAACCTTTTCTTCTTCGTGGTCACGACTCCTGCAGGTAAGGTTCTTCATCCGTTTATAGTAGCTTGAATGTGAGGTCGCTGTACTGGTTTATACGCTGTGAGAGGGCTGCTGATCATTATGAATTGTTGCATTCTGTGTGTGTTTTAAAATATGCCCGGCAGATGTTCGATGAAAGGCTTGAAAGAAATGTCCAGGCCCGAATTTAGGATTATCAGCGTTTATGATTTGCTAACTTAGTTTAATACGTTTTTCTTAAAGAAAAAAAAGCTCATGTGAGAGTATGCTATTGTTGTGTTGGATATTCTGCCTTTGGTTTTTATTTTGGGAATGAACCCACTGTTACATTCTTTGCTGAATAAATGGGTTTCATATTAATGTAAATGTTTAGGAAGTCTCTCTTTTAAATACTACTCTTCATGATCCTTAAGGGGATAGAGCGCATTTTACCTCTTTTGTGTGAGGCTGATGACATGAATGCTACTGCATGACAATTTTTAAAGACTCTGTACGTCATGCAGCTTTGTCCACATGATGTAAGTTTTTGTTTTTTTTTTGTCTGTTTATAATGTCGGCATTATTTTCTATGTAAGTGTGTTCTGCTAGTGTTCTGTCATTCATTTGTGGGCATATTATGGGAATAAATTCGAGGCTGAGAGGTTGTGGAGCTATTTTATCTTGAGGCTAAATTTTGGGGGATCTAATTGTTCTTGATGACCTTGTTTTCCTGAAGCTAGATTTTAGGATTAGAGTGTCACCATCTTGAACTTAATCGAGTGCTAAATTGGGAAGAAATGATATTGAAATCACTTGGAATATATCTAATTGAACTAAAGTGGAAGTATAAAATTTTGAAGATCAAGTGTATGTTAGGAGTGTTAGCTAGGTTCTCAGTTTTGGTTAGTTAGCTTGTATGAGTGAGCAATTTCCTACTTATTGGTATCATTTCAAGTGAGTTTTCGGTTAAATTCTCTCCAGTTGAATTTGGGTTCAGTAGTTATTTAGGGATATGGGTTCCTGCTTGATATAAAGGTACCGGTTTTCTATTGTGAGTATAGCTGATTATGGGTTCAGATTTCTACTTGAGATGCGAGTCTTGGTCCAATGATTAAACTTGGATTTATGCATTTACTTGCTTGCTGATTTCTTGTTGTGGTTATGGATTTTGCCCTGCACCAATTCTGTTTCTGCTTCTCCTTCTGTTGCATCTGTGCCATTGGCCATGAAAATTGCTGGGGAGAACGTACACGAGATCCTTGGATGAGTGACTACAAAGAAAGAAGAAGGAGCTTCATCAATCATGGAGGTAGCTTAGGAGTGGGTTCAAAACAGCGTACCAGTGTGCTTGAAAGAACAAAAAAATACACCTGCGAATGATTCTGGTTTTATGTTCTATCCTCAATTGTAAATATTATATTAAGTACGCCCTTCGGTTACACACAAGCACACACAGTACAAATATCCGGATGTTCATGTTGCTATTTTGTTACTTATTTTAGTTTTCTTCATTTCATTTTTAGAATTATCGTGTGGGATTTATTGTCCCCTCTGATGTATATGAATCAATTCAAGGACACCTTCTTATCCTTATTGAGTTTTATAATCATGTTTTAATAAATTTTGGATTTCAATTACTGATAACAAGTAAGGTTTTATTTAAAATAAAAGGATATAATGAAATTGGTAGGAAAAAAAACAAGCAATAACAAAATGATATTAAAATAAATAAAAGGATTTTCTTTTCGGATAAAATGGAGAGAGTTTTCAAAATAAGAAAATAAGAAGGAAAAAAAACAAGCAAAAGATACCAAAAAGCCTTTGTTTTCCTTTCTCCCAACTCTAAAATCTTGTTTCAAATATCAAAATCAATCAAAGGGAGGGAAGATGAAAAAAGGAAAAAAAAGAAAAATTGAAAATGCAAGAAAAGCAAAATTAATTCTACCTTTAACAAACCAAAACACATCAAACAATTTTAAAACTTATCTTATTTGTTAAAGGAAGAAGTAATTTTTGGTTTCTTTGTCTTTTCATTAAAAACACAAAGCAAAAAAAAAAAAAAGAACAAAAAAAAAAGCAAAGACAAAAAAGAAGAGGAAAGAAGTAAAATTGGTTCTGCCTTTTTGCAAATAAAAACACCTCAACTAACTTTAAATTCTTTTTGTTTGCAAAAGTCCAGATGATTTTTATTCTTTTTCTCTCCAAAAACAAAAATAATAATAATCAAAGATCAAACAAAAGCCCAAAAAAAATAAATAAAAATAAAAACAAAAACAAATAAAAAACACCAAAAAATCCTAAAATAAAAAAAACAAAACAAAACACAACAAAAAACAAAAACAATGAAACAAAATTAAATTTTCTTTTAACAAATTAAAACAACTCAAAACTAGTTTTATTTGTTAAAGGAAAAGGTGATTTATTTTTCTTCATCTTTTTGAAAAAACAACACCCAAATGAAAAAAAATTAAATAGAAAAAAAATTAAATCAAAAATTAGAAAAAACAAAAGAACAAAAATAAAAAAAAAACATAAAGCAAAACAAAACAAAACAAATATAAACCAATACACTTCCTTAGTCGAACTACGTGGACTTTAATCCCTCTCAGAGGGTACGTAGGTTCTAGGCTTTCATCCTAGGTCAAGTCCGTCCTTGTAAATAAAATTTTCTTTTCTTAATTTCTCTTATTTTGCTTTTCTAATTTTGTGTGTTTAATTTCTTTCTCCTTTTTTATTTTAATCTTATTTCTTTTATTTCTGTTTCTTATTTTGCATGTGATTTTTTTTAGGAGAATTAAAATATATTAAAGGCCATATTGATTTTGCACAACTGACTTAGGGTAACCGTTCTTAGTAACGGGTGTAGTGGGGTGCCTAACACCTTCCCCACTCACAATCGACTCCCGAACCTATTTTCTGATTCATAGACCATTTTTCTTATTTTTCAAATAAAAGGCTTTTCTAAAATTTTGCCTTTTCAAAACTAAAATTTTGGTGGCGACTCTACTATTCATTTTGATTTTAATTTCAGTCTTCATTTCTTGGAGATTGAATCAAAATTTTTTTTTAGAAATTTTCTTTGTTTATGCGCCACGCGATCGCATTTTCGGGTGTGACACATGGTCTAAGAATTCTGCAATCATTAATATTGTGCATGTTTAAATTCTTTTAAGATCATAAGCTCATATTGTTAGTCAATCTTTTTGTTACAAGTGATGATTTAAACCAATTATACTAGAACAAACCAAACTTCTAAACTATTTGTTCTAGGGAAAGTAAGACAAGAGAAAGATTTTATTGAATGAATTTTTGTTGTTGTTTACCCCATTAAATTCTTATAGGATTAAATATACAAAAATATATATGTGACTAACAACTCAAAAAGGAAAAAACTTAACCTAATCAACCTAATCAAAAGGTAAATAACTTAACCTAATCAACATAAGATCAAAAGATTAGGTTAGAATCAAGGGTGAACCTAAACAATTAGGAAAGAATGTAAATAAAAAAAATAAATCATAATTATTACAAATCAATACATTAATATAAACAATTGATCAAAATTAGTTTAATTTGTCTTGTTTTTTTTAACTCTAAATGGAGCTCTTTGATAACTGCTTTGATTGTGTCCTAATCCTCCACATTTAGTGCACTTAACAATTAATAGTCTTTATCTTGCATCTGATGGTCCAACATCATCTTTTTCCCTTCTCTTTCTTTTTTTGGCTGTCTTGGAAGCCTGTGTAATGGAGGTGAAAGAATATCTATTTCCTACATGATATATTGGTAGTTATTGGATTTTGGCCATTGAACATAAAAGCCATGTTCCACTGCAGTTACTAGATCATATTGGAAGTTAGAGGAATATAATCTAGCAATACTGAGGAAAAAAAATACCAATGTATTATAATATAACTAATAAGTATGGGTTGTTTTACCATGCCTTAATGGAGTAGAGCATAAACCCAATTCTGTCATGCAATATAAAGATCCAAGCAAAATTGATGAGAATTTTTAAACCATAGGAAAAAAAATTGCAAACCTAACACAAATGCAACAAAATAAGAAATAAATGCAAAACCCAACAATAGAGGAAAATGACTAAAAGATAATCACAAAAAGGGAAAATAGAAACTAACAGAAAAGGAAGAAGAAGAAGAAGAAGAAGAAGAAGAAATTGCAAACTCAACACAAATGCAACTAGATAACCATAATTGAGAAGAGAGATTCAACCTTTCTTCTGAAGCTTGAACTAATTCCTTGGGTTACATATGTTCCAACCACCACAATGTATCTTCGGCAATAAGTCGATGAGTCTTCACAAGTCTCCTGTCAGTTGCAAATCATCTTTACCTTAGTAAGTCTATGCAATCGAAGAATGGATTTGTTTTGTGGAGCCATGTTATTAAAGAATATACTTAATAGTGTCAATTAATTGAATATTATTTTTAGGTGAAAAGGATAAATTGTTAATTGAATATTATCTTAATAAATATTTTAATTAAAAAATCTTAGAATCTTTTAAAGAATATACTTAATAGTGTCAGTTAGTAAGACTACAATATAAATTTTAAAAATAAAAGAGAGATTTATATAATTTTAGCAAAATTCAAGAGAAATTTATATATTTTACTCTATTCATAATTATCTTTTTTTCCCTCTATTTCTACTATGATCTCTTTTTTCCTATTTTCACTCTCCCATCTTCTATCAATCTTTATCTCTTTTTTCAAAAATTAAAATCAACATCTCTTATTCTCCTATTTTCTCAAAATTTTAACCCAATTTGTATCTCCTACTCATTTTCCCTTTCCCTTTTCTTTCATAGTCTTACCCATGGTGAAAGAAATAGCAACGAAAGTAATGGACTTGGATCAAACTTTTTTTTCTTATGGGTCTTCACTCACACTTCCATGGATAACTCATAAGCTTAACAAGGTATTACACTTGTTCTATATGCTCTGTTTGCTTTAAATCTGAATATTATCAAGACAACATTTAGTACAGACTATTGGGTCTTTTGGTACATGAATAACCCATGATTGGAGTTATTTGTACCAAAACGCATTTTAGTAACCCCTTTATTGAATTACGCAATATTGGATTAAACTAACCATTAAAAATATTTTCATAATTTATAATTTTACATATATTATTATAAGACCTTTTTTATTTTTATTCATTAAGTATTTAATTTTTGGATTAAAATTTTGAAAAATAAATTTTATACAAATTCTTTTTTATAAAATGTTATAATTAGTTGTAATTTAAATTAATTAAGATTAAATTAATAAAAAAGTTCTAAGAATAAAATGAATTAAACCAAACCAAATTAAGCTTGAATGGGTTGGTTTTGTTTGATTTAGTCATTTCTAAAAAAAAACCGAATAAGTCCAATATTTAGTAAGTTGATTAATTTGATTCAATGTAATTTAGGTTTAAAAATCAATCTAACCAAACTGATGAACATTCTTGTTACTTATGGAGATTCTTGGTGTCAAATTTGTTTGAGCGTCCTTTTACTCGCCTATTAGTAAGCCTAATCTCTATGTTGATCCTTATGCCGCAATGTCAAATTCAAGTGTTATGGGTTTGATAGATGTAAACATAAAGTTGAAAAAGAATCTTAAGTCAATCAAAGTGTGGCAATAATTGTTTTGTGATGGAGGCTCAAATATAGAGCCAAGTCATAATTAAAACATAGCACTTGGCTAGATGTAGTTAAGTAAAAAGAATTGCACCCTTACTAATAGTTATAACTTTTGATCTTGTAATAAGTGTTTGATCCATTATTTTGTACATTTCACTAACATCTTGAGCAATAATCCTCCTAGTCTCATTGTCATTTTAAAAAGAAAAATAATTTGAAATATACAAAATTAATAGCTAAAAACTTAGAAAAGATAGGTTTAGTATGCACTTCAATAAGGCATATGAAGAAAACGAATATTTTCAAGAGAGAATGCTCAATTACTCATGTGCCTCAATTTGGATTGTCTATATTTTATAATTTTATTAATTTCTTTTGATATTTTTGTTATTTTAAAGGAAGTAAAATATAAAATAAAAATAATTTTCCAATTGTAAAGTAAAAAAATAATAATTGAAATAAAAAAAAACTTGAAATTTAGGTTGTTTAGATCAAATTTAAACAGTTCAAATTGAGATAAGTAAGTAATTAAGGATCCTGTCAATTGATAGAATCCGTTTTTGGCATATAGGCAATTATGAAAATTTAAAGTTAAAGGTATGGGCAAAAATGTCATTTTGAATAGTACAATAAAAAATTGAGACTAAGACTAAAAGTTAAAGAGAGAGTTAAATAAGTGTAAGTGCAGGAAATGATATTTTAAAATAATATATACTTAAAATTATAATATTGCAACTTGCTTGAAACTTTAAAGCAATACCTAAATTAATCAACAAACTTAATTAACATATTTTGCAAAATAAACCAGGAACACAATTTTATTTAACTATAGATAAGAATTAGTTAACTATAACAAGGCAATGCAATAAACTAAGAAGAGAAAGGAAGAGAAGGCAAAGACAAGGATTTATCCTAGTTTAATCAACGTGATTTATGTTTAGTTTCCTTATTCTACAAGAAATTTTTGTACTCGGAATCAATCAACTTATACAATAACTGGTTTTCCTACACTCACTAGTAATATTAAAGTTTTGCCTTGCTCACTTAAAACAATTTATAGATTAGTTTTTACTATTCACTAACAACAATTACAATTGAAGGTTTTTTCTTTAGCTCACTCATAAATATCTTTCTCTAGGCTTCGCCTTCTTTGAGAGAATTACAAAATACAAAGAATGTTTATAAACTCTCAACAATAAGGAAAAACAATACAATTCATTAGTATGCTATGAAAGGCTAATAAAACCAAGTACTAGACTTGTTTTCTAGTTTTTAGAAGTGTTGGCAATATGCATAATTTTAATAATTATTCACTGCTCTTGTCTAAATCTATTTTGAAAGATTCTCCTCTGATATGAATGCAAAAACTAGCTGTTAAATTGTAACTCCACTGATTTTGCATTATTGATCCATGCTTAAGTCTTCTAAAAATCTCACAGTTGTTGGAATGTTTTCTCTTATTTTTGCATGGTTTTTCTTCTGAAAATGTCCCTTGAAGGCAAATAACCATTGCAAAAATTATGTTGCAACTTGCTTCCTTTTTCAGGATTTCTAGTCATGAGAGCTCGTAAACAGGACAACTTCATTTTTTAGCTTGAGTTCAACATCATAGCTTTAATGCATTGCATTAAAAAATATATAAACATTGAAACTTGATTCTTGCCTTGCTCTTCTCTTCTAAAAATTTCTTTTGATTCTTCCAATGAAAACTAGTCATTGTAGCAAATCTAATATAAATGCAGTTGTTTGATTTTATTGTGTTCTTTGTACCCATGTTTTCTTAGCTCTTTCATTATGTACATGAATTCTTTTTGCTTTGCTTCTAGTGTCGTAATCCTCTGTTGAAGTTTTGGCTTCATTTGAATGATATAATTTGAGTTCTGAAATCAAATTTCTTGATATAGCAGTCAACATTTTTCTTATCTGTATGCAATCTTGTAAATTCGCATTCTAGTTTGAATCAACTCTTTACTACTTTTCTTTCCTGCTTCATGTCATCTTCACCTAATAAGAAAAGAATTTAATGCAGTCAAGTCAGCATTTAACACGTTTTAATTCTCAATTAATTGATGCTTTTAATTTTGAAACATTAAAAATTTAGTTATTCAATTTTAAGAATTTTATTATCATTAAAATATTTAAATTGCTTTTAGACCTGGGAACTAACAAAAGAAACTCTATAAAAGGTTTCTTCTTTTACCCAAAATATACCCCATATTATATAGACTTAGGCAAGAAGAGTGTTAGTACACTCAAATAAATAAATAAATTTTATCTAAAAGAGTAACAAATTTGCTTTATTAAAAGAAGAATGTTAATACACTAAATGAAGGATCTCTGTGTTACACATAACATTGATACTCTGATACGTCTATAGTTGTTTTTATTTTTGATTTAACGTGAATAATAAATCAGTACAAATAGTCAATGTAATTGCAAAATTAACATTTAATTATTTTTTAAAGCATTTAATTATTCTTTGTCCCTCAGACTATGATTAGAAGTTTTGTAAATAACAGAATGAAACATATGGAAATTTAAGAAAAAAAGAATGGAAATAGAAAAGAAAAAGAAATAGAATAAAGTTTTTGGTTTGGAAATTTAATATGAAATTAGGCAAAAATTTTCTTATTCTTATTTGAGAGTTATTATATTAAAAAAATGGATGAGTAAATATTAAGAATACTAAATTACAATATAGTCTTTTTACACTTATATACTAAATTGAAGGAGTTTATATTACAAGTTTGTACAATATTTTTTTTTTGTTTTTTGTTTTTAATTTTCATTGGTTATCATTTTTCTGATATGTAATATAATGGTATATGAATGAAATGTCCGCAGATGAGCCAAATAAAAACCAAATAGTTTTAAAATTAGAGAACAGATAAGAATTTCATCTGAAAATTTAAATATAAAAATGATAATTTTATATTCATAATTAATTTTGTGTATAAAAATAAAAAAGAAGTAATCTACTTAAAGAGTGAATATGTTCAACAATGTAATAAATTTGGAGTCAAAATGTGAATTTAGAATAAAGAATGATAATAAATTGTATAATGAAATTTAAAGAATAAAATATTAATTAGAAAAAACAAAAATTCATTCCCTTCTATTCTTAAAACTTTCAATCAAATGGAAAGTTTTCCTTTTCAGTATTTTTTATTTTATTCCATTGGTAATTCATTTATATCCATTCTTAATTTAGGGAAACATTAGCGTTCACTATTGATTCTTAACTGTTGCAATGTCAATATTATTTTAAAAAAAGGAATAAGCTTTAAACAATAAGCATTTACTATTTATCTTTAATTAAAAAATAAAGGATCACAAGGAAGAAAATACAATCTGAATCTTTTTCTACTCAGTATAAATATAATATTATTCTATTAGAGAGAGATTAATAAAAAATAAGTGAAAAGAAAAAAAAATTAAATTTCATATATATTTTAATTTTTTATGTCTTCCAAACAAAATAGCACACTAAGCAAGAATTAAAGTCTTATTTGATACATAAAATAAAAAATAAAAAATAATTTGGTGAATAAAAAATAATTATTATATTTTTTACTTAAAAAATAATAAAAATAAATAAATATTATTATATAATAATGACAAAGTCATAATAAATATTACACGAATGAGAAAAAAGAGTCTAACCAAACGTACCTAAAGGAAACACATACAAATTCTGAGAATATCTGGACCGTACGTAATACCTAGTGTTTTTGGACGTACAGTGATTTGAGGTCATGGCGATACTCGTACACATCCATTTGGCGATGGACAAGGAAAATCTCCAACATTGTCTTTTCTTTCGCATTTAATTCATGCTATGATCAAAATTTTAAAATTCCTCATTATTACAAGCAAAAGAGTTATTAGATGCAAAATTTTCTTTATATTTTTAGCAAATATTACTATAAATTAAACTTGAAATAATTTCAACCATCTCAATCTTCTCAACAATATATAGAACATTTAGGTTAACAATTAACTACAGTTGAATAGCTGATGACTCATATAACAGAGTAAATTATGCTAATTTTGTATGATATTTGATTAAATTACATCTGATTTTTTTTATTTTAAGAATTGCATTTAATTTCCTTGAGCTGTTGATATATATTGTAAAAAATTCTCATATAATTTATTTTCTATTAAAAAAGGTAACATTTTATACTACATGAAATTGTATATTTATTCTTAATATAACAATAAAAAAGTAAGTTAATATTAGATTTGAATATAAAGCTAAGATTTTATTCTTGATATAATAATAGAAACAGTTAAATATTTTTTTAAGAGATATATTGCATAAAAAATTAATTTCATTGAGATAAAATAAATCGAAAGGGAGCTAACTGAAATTTTTAAAACAAAATGATATCAAGTGTAATTTAGTCAAATTTAAAAAAAAAAAAGTAATGTAATTTACTTAACATCTTTGCATAAAAAAATATAAAGTGAAATTTTTAAATTGAAAATACATGATAAATATATTAAAGTTTAGTATTAACTTGATTGTTTTCAAGATTAAAATTATAGTCTTATATTGTATTAAAAAATTAGTTTTTGCAACAACAAAAAATTGCAATATATATAAAAAAAATATTAAATACAAGAGTAAATTACAAATTTTTTTTAATTTTGCTAAAACTATACAAATTTTTTTCTATTTTTAAAATATACATTTTAGTTCAATTTTAATTTTTTTGACTAAATACCCTCTACTAACTTTAATAAATCAAAATATATTTTATTCAAAAATGTACAAGAAATTTTTTTAAAAAATATATATTTTGTTTTTATTGAATTTAACAAAAAATTGTATTTAAATTAATAAAGCGTATTTTAATAAAAAGATTTTAAAATAGCCTAAAATGTAGCATAATTATTTTATTTCAGAAAATATCAGTCTATATTTTAAAAATAGAAAAATTGGTATAATTCTAATAAAATTTAAGAAGCCCCGTGTAATTTATCCTAGATATAATTTAACCAAACGCCATTTGAATTTAAAGTGTTTTAGATTATAAGTCCGTCCACGATTTGCGAAGACCAAGTTAGAATAATGAAGAAAATAGGCACGTGAGTCACATTTACGTGTGTGTTTAGTCTTAGTATCACCGACCTATCAATGGTAGGAGAGGAACACGTAACAAGCCAATTATTTTGTTTTAAAAATTATGTTCGATTTTTCTAACATTTTAATATATATTTTAAATATTTTTTTATGTAATTTCTTTTTTTGTTAAAAAGCCAATATTTTGTACAATATGAGATTATATTTATTCTCAATATAATAATAAAGATAAATAAGTTAATATTAAATTCTAACATAAGATTGTAATTTTATTTTTCATATAATAATAAAAATCATTAAATAATTTTATTTTTATAAAAAACACATCGTATGAATAATTAACTTCATTGAGATAAAATAAATTGGAGAGTTGAGCAAAATTTTTAAAATAAAATAGTGTCAACTGTAATTTAATCAAATCTTAAAAAAAAAATAGTATAATTTATCAACATCTTTGCATAACAAAATAGAAAATAAAATTTTTAGATTGAAAAGGCATAGATAAATGTGGAGACCAAATTGCCCAATCATGTGACTTAAAAATAGAAACACCCCCTCCCCCCTCAAAAAAAAAAAAATCCTAAGACCCTTTCGTTAAGAGTAAACTACATTAATTTTTTTTATTTGGTTAAATTAAACCTAATATTCCTCTTATTTTAAAAATCACTAACCTTCCTCAATTTTATTTTTTATTTATAAAATTAATTTCTTACACAATATATACCCCTTTAAAAATCAAAATTATTTAACTGTCATTAGTTTCATATTAAAAATGAAGTCATAGCTTCATATTAAAGTTTAATATTAACTTGATTGCCTTTGTAGTTATGTTAATATTAAAATCATAGTCTCATATTATATAAAAAGTTAAATTTTTTTGATAAAAATAAATTAAAAAATTGTAATGTATAAAAAAATTAAATATAAGATTAAATTACACAAACCTTTATTATATTTTATTAAAATTATACAAACCTTCATTGTTTTCAAAACATATACTTTCATGTAACTTTAAATTTTTGAACTAAAATAATTTTCATTAATTTTAATAAATCAATATGTATTACATTAAAAATAATACACAAAAAGAATAGGTTTTATTTCTAAATGTGTACAAATAAAGATGAAAAGGAGTAGATTTTTGTTTTCATTAAATTTAACCCAAAAAAATTATGTATTTAAATTAATGAAAAGTATTTTGATAAATAAATTAAGATTAAATTAAATTATAACACAACTTTTTTATTTAATAAGAGATCAATATATATTTTAAAAATATAAAAAAAGACCCGTATAATTTTAGATAAACTCAAAGAAATTAGGTGCAATTTACTCTTAATATAATTTAACGAAACAGATAATTTGAATTTAAAGTGTTTTACGTTACAACTCCATCCACGATTTGCGAAGAACAAGTGAGAATAATGAAGAAAAGAGTCATGTGAGTCACATTTACGTCTGTTTGGTCTAAATAAGTAAATATCACCGACATATCATGATGGAGACGAACCCATACCTAAGCAAATAGTTTCACCCCCCCGCTGCTACCTTATTAATAGGAAATTATAATCTTAATGGTAGGTTGAAGATGTCTCTATTAAAAAATTTTAAAATTTAAAATTATTTTAAAAATTTAAAGATTAAAAATTTAAATTACTTTAAAATATAATAATGTAAGATTTTAAATTAAAATTTTTAATCTTAAAATCATTTAAAATAATTTTAAAATTTAAGATCTTTAATATAATGATTTTTAATTTAGAGTTTTTAATTATAATTTTCTTTTAATATTTTAATATTTATATTTATTTATTATATCAATTTAATTTTATCATAAATAACATAATAGGGATTGAGAAAATATATTTCTTTTATTTTTAAAAAAATAAATGTATATTCTAGTGACTCAAAATCTTAAAAAGACTTTTATCCAAAAAAATCTTTAAAAAACTAAATGATATGTTAGACTCGTTTAATATACAAAATGTAAAGAAAATATGATTATAAAAAATAAAAAATAATTTTAAAGATAAAAATATTTTTTTATATTTTTATTTAAAAATTAATTACAATAATGAGTAATAATTAAAAAATATAATATATATTATACAAAAATAATATAAAGATAATTTTTTTATATAAAGATTACTCTACTGCTTTTAATATATTTTCAGAAATGAAAAATACATCTTAATATAAATTAGAAGTTAAATATTTAATTGAATAAAATAATTAATAAAGAGCTTCCCCTTCCATAGTAGGTCAAAAACAAGGCAAGAAGCAGAGGAATTCCAATTTCGAATAACCAAACCGATGACAGGTTGAAACACACGGATTTGGCTCAATCTCCCACGCACGATAAACATGACCCAATTGCAAGCGCAGCCCTATATATATGTGTATATCTGTATGTTCATCTCGTCTTCGCTGCTTTGCTTTAACCACGAGAGAGAAGAGAGAGTCAGAGAAGACGCTGCCTCCCTGTATTGTGCTGCAGAGAACGCAGATTCTCAAAGATTAAAATTTTGGAGGGATAAACGTTATCTAGACTTTCGATTGGCTTAGTATTTTCGTGTGCTAGATATTTTGTTTCACATCGCTTTGCCCTTTCTGTCTTTTTCCTCTCCCGTGACTCTTCGTTTCCTTGAAGCCGTCTTCTCCCAAGAGTCCAGGAACCCAACCCCTGGTCTAAAAAGCTCCGTCTGGGTCTTCAATGGCAGGTTGGGTTTTATCAGAATGTGGCTTAAAGCCTCTTCCTCCAATATTTCCTCGACCCAGAATCGGAGCTGTTCCGTACAAACCATCGAAGGTTCGATTTATTAACACAAACAAATCCAAGGCGGTAATAGATCTGAAAATTTCCCCTTCGGGTTTTTCTAGCGCTAGTATTAAACCGAGAAGTTGGGAACTGAGGGTAAGCGCTCCTTTAAGAGTTTTCACTGTTGAAGGAGAGGAAGATGTAATAATCAATGAAGCTAAAGATTTCGATCCTGGTGCTGCCCCACCGTTTAAGTTATCTGATATTAGAGAAGCCATTCCTAAGCATTGCTGGGTGAAGGACCCATGGCGGTCAATGAGCTATGTGGTGAGGGATGTTACTGTAGTTTTTGGATTGGCTGCTGCTGCTGCTTATTTGAACAACTGGCTTGTTTGGCCTTTGTATTGGGCTGCTCAGGGAACTATGTTCTGGGCTCTGTTTGTTCTTGGCCATGATTGGTAACAATCTCATCCATTTCATCCCTCTATTCTTTCTAACTTCATTTGGATTCTGAAATTGATAGTTGATTAATTTTGTTGTTGTTGTTGTTTTCTTGGATGTTTTAGTGGTCATGGAAGCTTTTCAAATAATCCTAAGCTGAACAGTGTGGTCGGGCATCTTTTGCATTCTACTATTTTAGTACCCTATCATGGATGGTATGCTCTTGAAGGAATAGCCTTCTTCTCCCCTTTTTTCCTTTATATACTTCTCACTTTGAAACTGATCTTTTGCTAATATATACACAGGAGAATCAGCCATAGGACTCATCATCAAAACCATGGCCATGTTGAAAATGATGAATCTTGGCACCCGGTGAGCTAATAGTTCCTGTTCTGGTTTTCATTTGATTTTTTTTTTAATCTGGTTTCCATCCATTACAATACCTAATCTAAAGCTCAAATGTCAATTTTTCAGTTGCCTGAGAAAATTTTCAAGAACTTGGACAATATCACTCGGACTTTGAGATTTACAGTGCCCTTTCCAATGCTTGCATACCCTATCTACCTTGTAAGTTTCGCCGCCTAAAAACTTTTGGTTCGAATTTTGAACTCTTAACCCCCACGGGGGAGATTCCCTAGCGCCCTCTTGTTTGTCCCTTTGATGAGTAGTCTTGAAGTAACTTTTTCTTAAAGAGAAAGGAATTTGGAACTCTTATTGCCATTATTTCTAGTCTAACGGAGGAATTGACTTGGGTTTTGATCTTTGAATTCAGTGGGGTAGAAGTCCTGGGAAGACTGGTTCTCACTTTGACCCAAACAGTGACTTGTTCGTCCCAAGTGAAAGAAAAGATGTTATTACTTCTACAGTTTGTTGGACAGCAATGGCTGCTTTGCTAGTAGGATTAGGCTTTGTAGTAGGTCCAATTCAATTGCTAAAGCTTTATGGCGTTCCATACTGGGTAATTTCTATTTATTATTGCTAACCATGGATTATTTTCCTTTATGGGGTTTTTTTTTTAGAACTCTTTGAATATAAACAATGTCCTGATTTGACTTTGCTTGGAATTGAAGGGCTTCGTTATGTGGTTGGATTTTGTAACTTACTTGCATCACCATGGCCACGAAGACAAATTACCGTGGTATCGAGGAAAGGTACCAAACATCTCTATCCCTTCTTTTTCCTGGTTCTTTCTTTTTTCTGGAAAAATGGTGTTCTACGTTTTCTTTGCATCTTATTTAATTCAGAAAATGGAAGTTATTTATAATTATTATTTATTAGATTTTTCTTGATTTTGGTTCGAGGTTTCCAAATCCTATCTCTCTCACACTACTAGGAAGCATAGAAATTAATATGGACATACATATTATGTAATTTAAAGTGCCAAGTTGTCTCCGATAGAAGTGTTTTGAATAGGCCCTTTCTCAAAAAAAAAAAAGTCTCTGCTTCGTTGCTCTGACATCTTTATGATTCTTTTGTTGCACAGGAATGGAGCTACCTGAGAGGTGGGCTCACAACACTTGATCGTGACTATGGATGGATTAACAACATTCACCATGACATTGGAACCCATGTCATTCATCATCTCTTTCCTCAAATCCCTCATTATCACTTAATTGAAGCAGTGAGTACCTACCCCTCTTCTTTAGATGAACCAAAGGATAGTAATTTTCATATGACCTGACTTGGGTACGATAAAGTTTCTGTAAGGTGTTTGCTAGTCAGTTCTTCTATTAACACATGGAGTAAATTTTTTGAAACATCCAACCATGTAATATTGAGTTGTTAAAAAAAAAAAAGGAATTCACTTATCATGTTTTTATTGAAAAACAGGATAAACAACACCAAAAAATTGTATTGCAATTTTGTTCATTTTCAAAAGGAGTTGACAGAATTTTCTTATTGTCCTTGTTTTACTCCTAGACTGAGGCAGCTAAGCCAGTGCTTGGAAAATACTACCGAGAGCCAAAGAAATCCGGCGCTTTACCGTTTCACCTTATTGGAGATTTGATAAGAAGCTTGAAGAAGGACCATTTTGTTAGTGACCGTGGGGATGTTGTGTACTACCAAACAGACCCTAAGCTCAGTGGCTCTTCTAAATCAAATTAAAACCTCAGAAAACTTGTGTGCTTTAACACAGGCTATAGATCTATCAGTCACGACAGTGTTTCTTAACTCTGAAGCTTGTCTTTGTCTGTGCTTGTACTCTCATGGAGTTGCTGCACCTGTTCTGGAGTTTAGAATTCTTCATATGGGGAATTGGGTGGCTTACAAATTTGATTTTAAATGCCTGCTATTGAAGGAAGTGATATCTTCTGGAAGAGGAAGGAGTTCATACATTGATTATTTGATTATTTACAAGAAATTATATTTTGGCTAGGAAATATGGTGTAATTATCAAATGCTCAATTTAATATTTTATAGATTTTTGTATCACTTTAGGACTTGATAGTACGATGATTCTCTATAGATTGTGCAGTGGTATTGTAGTATCTTTGGTGGGGATGGGTTAAATTCGGTTCGGAATCAAGTACTAAAGTGATTAAAAAATTCTTTAAAGTATCAAAAAATAGATAATCACATTATTTTTTGGGTACTGAAATATAATTTTTGTCTTGAATATTTATGACGATGAAGGAATAAAATTTTCATCAAATTAATGATGTATTTGCTCAAACTCAAATCACATTATTGTTTTTTTATCATTTTTTTCTTATTTATTTGTCCATTGAGATTAATGTGGGAATTAAGATTCCTTAAAGAAAAGTGGCTCACATGCTTTTGTATTTTTATTTGAGTAATGATAGAGTGAATCAGTTCGCATATAAACAAATTTGCAGTTTGGTGTGACTTGCTTATCAAATGAGGAAGCAGCATCTACTGCGTACACACAGATTTTGCAGGTCATTTTATAACTGATGGGACATTATTTAATGTGTAACTTCCATTACTACTATCATTTCCCTTTCCAACATATATATGGGGTTGAAAATGAAGGTCACTTCAATTTTTGCCTTTAGGCGTGGCCCAGTTTGGCATTTATTGAATTCAAATTCAACATTATTATCAACAATACGTTTCATTTGAAAATTCGTTTTCCACGTTTCAATCTAAAGCTGATGCGCATTGGCCATGAAAATTATGCAGTTTGCACACTCTTTTTTAAAGTGAGAAAATGGGTCTTGTTGGACAGGTATCATACGGAGATATCGAAATGAATCTTGACTCATTCAATTATATATATATATATATATAAAATTGGAATGGTAAAATAATAATCCCTTTTCTAAAAAAGATTTATAGTCATTCAAGAATAACCCCAATTAATAAAGATCCGGTTAAAATATGAGTAAGATACCCTAAACCCTATACCTAAGTAACGGTACATTGGGTACAAGTATGCGTAGATAAAATTTATATATAATTATTTATATTTTTTTATTAGATTTTCTATTCAGAATATGATATATGTATGTTTCTTTAAGAATATCATAATAAGTATATAGTTTTAATAAATAATTATATGATTTTTTAATTAAATTATATATTTATTTTGATATTATTAAAAAATCATATATTCATTATATTTTAATTAAAAATATAATAATAAAGATATAAGAAACCGTATTTAAACCTAATTCAATATATATAAAGTAAAGGATTTAAATTTTTTAATATACCATAAGGAAAAATAAAAGATTTATTGGCCCAACTCTATTTGATTCTAGAGTTAATTAGATCCGAGATAGATTGAGAGGGCCTTGATGTTTCTAATATCATAAAATTATATAAAATTTGACAAAATATTTCAAATTATATATAAATTTTACATTTTATTGTAGGCTTAAAAAGCCATATTTTGCTTTGTTAACTTTATTTTAAACCTCACTTTCATCATATAATTACTATTTCATCTCTTAACTTTAGCTCATGTTTTCTTTTGGTCTCTTAATGTAAGTTTGTTTTAAACATTTAAATATTTCCTTCTTTCTAATATTATTAACGTGCTTAATTAAAAAAAAAAATCTTAACTCAACACTGATAATTTCTCGCTTGAATTTTGCCTATTATAATATCATTTTCTATCACATTGCAGCTTTCCTATGATTCACTATATTTGTGTGTATCTGTATCGTATAGCCGTATATGTAATTATATGGTGAAAAACATATGGGATTGGTAAGGTCATTATCGTCGAAGAGGTTGTGAGATTGCTAGAATCCAATGACCAATGTGCAGTCGAAGGAGAAGTGTGGTTCAAAATAGGGAGCTCACATGTGACACACTTGCGTGAGACAGGGCATGGACCACGTCCACAAAGCTACACAGCCATAACTAGTTGCGTGGGAAAGTTTTTAAACCATTCATATCACACCCAAGGACCATCTTGTGTCATCTTCTCATCTATAGAGCCAACCAGATAGCTTGGTTTTCTACTCAATCACCACAAATATTTTCCAGTGTAGATTAAAATTTTATTTTAACCTTTCAATGACAACCTTAATTTAAAGCTTCAAGTTAAAATTTTTAGTACTGAAATTTTTTACAATAATTTTAAAATTTGAGTTCTTTCAATATAAATTTTTTAACTTGAGATCAAGAATTGTAATTTTTTTCTATTTACTATTACTGTTCTAAAAATGTTTTTTGTTTCAAATAAATTTATAGATTTCAGAGACCCTTCAAATAAATTCAAAATATTGACTTTGGCCATGTGGGCATCCTAATCAAGTATTCTTCTCCAATTCTCTCTCTCTCTCTCTCTTTTGATTTTTTATTTGGATCTAAATTCTATGCTATTACAAGAAGATAAACAGCCCACACCTCCCATATAGGCGGCTCTCCTCCTTTTTTTTTTTTTTCAATTTTTTCGTGATTTTGCTGTGCACCACAGAACCATACAATAGAGAATCTAGTCACTTTGTATTCGCACTATATCCAGACACTACTCTTTTGTCCCTCCTTCCATTTCCTTCTGCTCTCAAAAACCCAACCTAAACTTTTTCTTCCTTTTGCCTTCATGAACTTACACCGAAAGAGACTGAGAGGAAGAGCCTTTTTTTTTTTTCTATGTTGTTGTTGTTGTTTCTTTCACTTTTGGCTGAATTGGGTTTGCTTAGATTTATTCAGTGAGTTTGAAGAACGAGAAATAAGAACCAAATGAAGAATTGGGCAATTAACGATTACTCTTTTTTGTTTGTTTAAAGACCCAATTAATTGAGATGATTGCCACATCAAAAATCAAATTTTGTAAAAGCTTTGAGCCCTTCATCATTTAAACCTATTGATTGGGGAACCAGTAAACCTACTGATTAACTAGGTTTTAGGGTTTGATGGATATCTCAAAGTGATTTCTAGATATGAAATTTAAAGGGGGAAAAATCATGCTTTGAACTAAACATCAAGGTTGTCCACTTGTTGTATATATGCCCACAATTTATTTTTGGGGGAAGAGGGGGGTTTTAATTTTGAAGATTTTCTTATGCAATAATGGATATGTGTTTTGGTGCCAAAAAAATTGAAAGAAAGAAAATATTCTTTGGTATCAACCTTTTTGTTGCATTATAAGTAGAAAGTTTTATATTAAATGAAGTTGGATTAAAAGAAAAATATATAAGTAAAAAAACTCCACTAACCTAATGACTTAAAGTTTTAAATAATATTTTTAAAATTAAACTGATCACTAAATCAATGGAAATATTGATTCACAGTTTATTGATCTAATTATAATCAAAATAACGATAAATAAATGTATTTTTGTAAAAATTTTATACTTTAAAATTCTAATAGAAAAATAAAACTAATAAATTTTAAATATTATTAATTATTAATTTTAAATATTAATGAATAGGAATAAATAATTTTACCCAAATACCTTGATATTTAAGCGAGATATTATTAGAAGATAAAATATGACAAAGAACCAATATCAAAAGTAGTTAAATACACACATTTTATTTCTCTTATTTTTTTTTTTAAATTCTGTTTCAACCTCTTCTTTCTATAACTACTTGCTATTTTCAAATTTTTAGATTTATTCAAAATAAAATTAAAAAAATCTTTAAAAAAGAATTGGTTTTAACCAATTTTGCTGATTTTTTTTTATTAGGTTAGTTAGTTTTTGACCAATTTTTTGACAAAACAACTTTATGAGCTAAACCAGATCATTAGTTTTTTTATCAATTTGGCCAATTTCAATCTAGTTTTAATAATACTAAAACCTTTATGTCAAAATGTGATATTAAGTTTACTGTTATACTTCTTTTTCTAACCCAACTAACAACAAGCTCTTTAGTTTTCTCAAAACTCTATTGGTCCCAACATCTAACATTTGGCATAAGAGCCAATGGTTCACCAGGGACAAATGCAGAAATGGTGGCTCAAGTGAAAGAAAACCTAATTTGAATGACTTCTAACATTTTAATAGCAATCATCATCTCTTGGTGCTGAGCATGGCCATGGCTTCTTAGAACTTTGGGGAAGAACACAAGGTGGCTCCTTTGTTCAAAGTCATTGCCATTAACGATTAAAAAATTGAAGGAAGAAAGAAGACAATAGATGAAGCTCAAAAGACCTATGAAGCCATGCAATATGTTTTAGGAACTGGCAATGTTGTTGATGGGGGAGGAGAAGTCAGAGCTCAGGGAGACAAAGAATGAAGGGAATAAGAGAGAGAGAGAAAAAAGAGGTAAAGAATATATAAACAAAATGTCACATCTCACATCATGTTATATTTAACCCAAACCAATTAGTGATATTAGCCTTTTAATTTTTTTGGATCGTTTTTAAAATTTTACAGGAACTAGCAATGGTGTTAATGGAGGAGGGAGAGTGGGAGTTTAGGGAGATAAAGAATAAAGGAAATAAGAGAGGGAAAAAAAAAAAGAAAAACATATGCTGACTAAGATATCCAATTGATAAAATGACTATAAATAAAATGTCACATCTCACATCATATTACATTTAACCCAAGTCAATTAATAATAATAGTCTTTTATATTTATTTTGGATTATTTTTAAAATTTATGCATCTATTTAATTAAAACAAAAAATAGTTTTAAAATCATATAAAATATTAAATATATTTTTAAGACTAAAATAGAATTTTGAATTTTTATTATAATTCTTACTCACTTATTAGTAAATTTCACAAATAATGTGAGTTAAATAAAAATATGTTTATAAACTGTAATACTCTGAATATAATATTCTCTAACATATATTTTTTTAATATATTAATTAGTACTTAGTAGGAACAAGTTTCAATGTCAAACAAATAAAATTAACTTACAAAGAGCAAAGGATTTGAATATTCTAAGTTCATTTGATTTTATTTTGGTTTTAATATTTTTAAAATAGTTGTTTTTTTAAAAAAAAATTGAAAATAAAAAAATTTAAAAAAATTAATTTGAATTATTATTTTAAAAAATTATTATTTTTTATTTTTTTCCTGTAGAATACAAGTTAACAAAACATTCAAAAAATATTTTGATTTTTCTATTTTCAAAAATATAATTCTAATTTTTTTTTGTTTTATAAAACACTATATTAAAAATATATTATCAAACAAATTTTTTTATTTTTTCATTCTTAAAAATAAAAAAATATTTTGAAAACCAAAAATCAAACAAGCTCATGGTCTCTTCTCTCTTTGATCCAAACCAACACCCTTTTCATACTCTATCATGAAAAATTAGAATAAATATATAAATTAAATTAATTATGATTTTGTGTTGCAAACAAAAATGTTATCACCAAAAAATTAAAAAAAAAATTAATAACTTCATAAAGCAGGATTGCCTTGACCAATCGATGGGAGAAATTTTGACCTAATCACCCTTACCCATAAAGAAATTGATGGTAGAGGAACAAGGAAAAAATAATTGAGGAGAAGCCAAAAATAAAATAGTTGAATAATAATTTTTAAGAATTCAATGTGATTTTATTTTATTTTATTAATTTAGAAAAGTAAAAGCATGACGACGACTTTCGTAGTCTTTGTTTTGATTGTGGAATCCGTACATTTTTCCTTATATTTATACATAATATTACTATGAAACGTGTTTGAATATAACCTGATAAAACAAGGGAAGATACTAATGTAGGCTGAAGATTCTGAAAGTTTTTGTTTGGCAGGGAGATTCTAAGTTTTAAATGTACAACGAACAAAATAATTATAAAAAAATGTTGTTTTGAACTTGAATTATGAGAAATTAATCTTACAAACTGGTCAATATTAGTCCTTATAATAATAAACTCCACAATTAGCAGACACTAAATTAATTTTTAAAACTAATGTCACTAAATAATTTAAGTGTATGGGAATGGGGCAAATGCTTGTAGGATATTCTCAACTGTGCCGTATTGTTATAATGAAATTATTCAATATATGTTATTTTACCTTCAAAATTTTTGCAAAATCATATTTAAGAAAAAATTAACGACATTGGGTAAATTAAATAAAAACATAAAATTAAAATTATGTGCACTACTAAAAAAACCAAAAATATATTTAAGTTAATAATAAATATCTTACTATATATAAGAGAGCTCTTGCTAACTATATTGATTTAATCAAATTATTTATATTCCGTTTGATTTGTCATAACACAAAATATGTTTTTTTACATAATTTATATAATATTTGTTATATTTTTATAATAATTATTTCATCTGTCAAATCATTATTTTAATTATTAAATTATTATTTTAATCATCAAAATATTTTTTTAAAAATATAAATATAAAAATTATTTTTTATCTTATTTATATACTATTTACATTACTTTTCCTTTTATATCACCTGACTAAGTATACTCATAGTGCTTATTGGGGTACAGCTTAATGGGACTTAATTTTAAGTCAATTTAAGGAAACTTTATCTAATTATAACATGAGAAAAATTGTACCATATCCTTTTTAACTTATTGTCTTGCAACATAAACTTTTGAATTGACAATATTATCCATAACAAAAAATATTTCAAAATCAAAGACTGTTATGCTCCATTAGAGAAAGTCATCCTATATTTGAAAGAACTGAAAGTGAGGGGAAAAACAAAGTCTAAAACTTTGTTGGCAACTAGAACTTTTAAATTGAGAGCTTATTTTGTTAATAAAATATTTTCTCCATTTTACCTTAAAAAAAAAAAGTCTTTATAACTTATTAAAGTATGGCCAAATCAAGTTTTTTATCACTCTATTGTATTGAGATTAAAAATGTACATTGACTCGATTAGTATTCAAAGTTTTTAAAATTTTTAAAATTAAAAAAAAAAAGCCCAATCAAACAACATTCGGACCATACTTGAATTGAGCCAAGTTAGGCACCAAATCTAAAAAATATAGACATAGAATAAAATTAAATTAGATACTATACAAACTCAACCTAATTTAATCCATGTTCTCTCATACTTAAGATTTGGACAATGATCTATAAATTTATATAAAATAAAATTTTATAATTATCCATGAATTTCAAGACAGGTCGAGAGGATCTCCATAATCAAATGCACTTTAGGCTTTTTTTTTTTTTTCATATGGACTTGAGCCATTACATTCTTAATGATGGGTTTAGATTAATTTAGTGTTCACAAAGACCTACATATTTGTAAAAGCTTGACCCCACCCGGCCCACTCAACCCTATCCAAGCCCAATATTACCTATAACGCTTGACAAAATATATATGATATTGCGCATAGTAAATTATTATTGAGAATAAGATCAATAATTTAAGTTCTTTTTTTCAAAACAAAATCAATTAACCCAATAATTTTTTTTTAAATTTAATTTAATATTTAAAAAGTTTTAGTTCTGTTTTTACGATAACTAAAAATGAAGATGTGATTAATTAATGTATATAAATGTATTTTGGACCATATAATTTTATTTGATAATAAGTAATCAAGTGAGATCATTTTAAATTTTACTCAAACTAAAGGAGAAAAATGAAAGGGAGTTCACAAGAGCATTTGACTATCTATCATCCAATAAATTCATGTGACTAAAATCACATTTATGTAAATGAATTAATTAAATTAGTTTTGTATCTTGTGTTATTATACGAGGTTCACATGACAGGATATTCAAAGTAATAAATTTCTTATATTTTTATATAATATATGGATTATTATTATCTTTTATTTTTACTAGGATAAAATTGAGATAAGAAATTAATTATAGACTCAGTTGAAACTAACGAACTAAATGGAAACTCACCATACCAAAAAATAAAATAAAAAAATATATGTATATAAGCTTTGTTTTCGTCAATAATTATGTTCTTTTGCACAAAAATCTTCATATTTGTCGGTGGAATCAGAATCTTCAAAGCTAATTTAACGGAGCCTCCGTTGCATCTCTTACTTCAGGAATGTCTTGTCACAAATTTTCTCTTCTAGATTAGGAATTTTGTGAGAAAAGAAAATATGTTTTACTTGAAGAAAAAGAGTTCTGTTTAGTAAAAGGAAAAAAGATGGCACTAGTTAGGCAGAGATATGGTTGTCTCAAGGACTAATTCAACCTGGTCCAACTACATCTAGCCAAGTTGAGTCAGGCTACATGACTGTAGATGAGTTGGTCATATTGGTTTATATGGCCCAGCACAATATCTTTAATTTTTAGAAAAGAAAAGACTTATATCCAAATATTCTTTTAAAAGTTATTTTATAATTTTAACTAATTTTTTTTAAAAAAAAGTGTTTGACCAACCTAGGATATTGGCTTGCCTTACGTATCGACTTCGACCAATGCCCATCCTAACTTGGAGTTTGTGCAGCCCCCAGAGGAGAGTAGAAAATATACCATGGCAAATATATATATATACAAGACAAAAAGGAAGTTTAAACTTCACAACTTTTACTACTTATTTATACGCTTTATCAATAAATCTCGTCTAATAAAATCTAAAGAAAAATTTATGTATAATTTTTATACTTTTTATTATTAGATTTTTTAATTAAAATATGACAAGCATAGTCAAAAAAACCTTAACTCAACTCAAATAACACTTCTCCTACATTTAAATTATAAAAGGACGAGCAATTATTATATATATATATATATATGATACGTCATGTTATTTATACACTCAACGATTAAAATTTACTTTATACATAAATTCTATTTATATAAATCCAATTTTGACTTTTAATTTTTTTAGGTGCTCTTGAAGTTAAGTATATCATACTACTCCAAGTGCATCTAAAAAAATTATTAAAAGGATGTATTTGAATTTAATCTTTACCATGTCTCTTTCTCTTATCCCAAGGTTTTGTGCCTCCTTTTGTGAGTGTGTGTGTGTGTATATATATATATATATATATATATATATATATATATATATATATATATATATATATATATATATATATATATATATAATCTCATGGCATGGCACTATTCAACAATGTCACATCATAAATATTGTTCATCCACCTTTTCTAAAAAATTTTTTTAAGAGTTGTCTTTTTTTTTGGTCCTTTTTAATCTTGCAGAACCAACCATTTTTTTTTTCTTGAATATCCTCTGCAAGATGCAGGGATCAACCCTCATATATATATATATATATATATGTATGATTTTTTAATAATAATATAAGTGTATAATTTTTTTAATAATAATATAACCCAATTTTTTATATTCGTTATTATGTCCTTCAATCAAAACATAATAAATATATAATTTATTAATAACAATATAACAAGTATATCATTTAATTAAAAGACCATACACTAACTAAAAATTTAGTCATATAAAAAATTATATCTACCTTTAACCCTAACATCTCCTGTGGAAAATTTGAAACTGTGCCTTTTTTCTTTGGATCATAAAGAGTTTCTTCTAAATGGAGCCCATGATGGGCAAAGAAAGAAAGGAAATGGGCCAAGACAGAGTCCAAAGCTCAAAACCAAAAAGTCAACAAAGTCGGTGGAACATTGGCAATATCGAAAGTAAGGACCACAAAGTCGTCACAATCACATGCTCAATATTGAAACCCCAAGGTCAGCAAGTTCGGCATCTCTGTGTTATAAAAACGGCAAGACATGTTTTACACGTACGATCCTCCTATGACGTTTCCACCCTCCTTTCTTTCTTTATTATTAAAATTCCTTTGCCATTCTCTATGTTATGTCATTGCCAACCCCGCTAGTCAGAGTCAACGTACTGTCTTTTCTTCCTTATTTCCACACTTTCGTACACTCGTTTCTGTCTAATTCCTGCCCTTTCTAGTGTGAACCCAACACCCTATTCCTACACACCTTTTTCCCATTCTTTCTTGGATTTTTTTTATTAAATAGATTCCTATTGGATCAGGTTTCGGGTTATTTCCTAATGTTAATTTTTTTAAGTGTTTTTTTCATATTTGTTTTATAAAATATAATGTATACCAATACTTATTAGTTCAAGTCATTAGGAAACTTGGTTCTTTTTAAATGAAATTTCGAGTTCAAACTTTATGAATGAACAAAAAGGTTTTGGGAAACTTTACCTCCCTTAGCTGTATCTACTTGGATAAACTAAGATTAATCAGGCTCAAGCGACTTTTGGATGCTGAAAGTCTTAGACAATATATATATATATATATATATAATGTGTGAATTTTTCTTTTATAATCTAATATTTTACTTAAAATTATTTTATGAAATTGAATTTAAATATATCAATTTTTTAATATTTAAATAAAAAGTACTATTTTAATCAATGCTAATTGAAACATATAAGAATTGTACCTTTTTTGTTTTTGTCATTTCGTTTAGGCCTAAACCAAATTTTTGAGGTCCTTGCTTTGACCGAACTCTTTCTAATATAAATATAACGATGAACATTTTATTACAAGTAAGCACGGTATTATTCACTCCTCAAAAAAATTCATCTATATTTAATATTCTATTAAAGCTATCACCAAATAACTAAAAAATATAATTAATATTTTTCTACTAAAAATTTTTATATACAATTTCTTATATTTTTATAATTAAATTCTTTAATTAAAATATAATAAATATATAATTTTTTCAAATAATTATCACATCATTGAGTTTTGTAACTCATTTTTTATACGGGCTATAATTTTATTCAAAATATTAAAATATAAATATAAAAAATTGGAACTAAGTTTAATCTTTACAAAAAAATCTTAACCTTGACTGGACCAATTTTTCAGAGGCGCGTGGTGAGAAATTTTAGTGTAATTCCTCTAATCTCGGTATTAATAAAATGGCTTCACCAAACCATTAATCAGTTGAGAGTGATATTAAATTTTTTAAAAAAAGAAGTTGAGAGGGACATGCTTTGAGAACAACAATTAAAAATGAAAAATCTTTCCTCTTTTAAGTCTTAGCTCTCAGCCCTTTCCTCGTCATTTTTGGTGTCCTTCACCAAGTACCAGTTCCATTCTTCCTCCTTAGCCACTTTCTTTCCATTAGGCTGCGTTTGAAAGATTGGAATTATGGCTGATCAACAAGAACTCGCAAAATCTGGATGCTTCTCTCGCTTCTTACGCCTCCTTCTCTGTGCTCAATCCAACAATGCTCCTCCAATTTACCCCTCAGATCACTTCCCAAAACAACCACCCTCCCAAACACAGCCTTTCCACCCAAACAAACCCCCGTTGATGCCTAACCCTATTCCCGCCCCAGGAGTAGTCGCCAGGCTGATGGGCTTAGACTCGCTTCCAAACACCTCCCGGGTCTCCAACCGGCTCGCCCCGGATTCGGTTCCTCGAAGCAAGTCTGTTAACTTCGTCGATTACTTGCTCCAGTTTGATCCGACCCACCAAGAAGGTAATCACCGCCGGGTCAGAACCTCGTCGTCGTTTCGAGAGGTTCCTGCGTCATCGTCGTCACCGTCGTTGTCATTTCTGCAGCAGAAGAACCACGAGGTTGTCGTTCTCTTCTGGGACGATAAGACTGCGAGCAAATCGAGGCCTAGTGAGGTTGTTCGATCCAGCACGAGGAAATCCGAAGTGGGTTTTAAAGAATCGAAGAAACAGAGGAAGGAGAAGGAGAAGGAGAAGAATGAAGGGAAGAAGAGGAAGATTTCGAAGTTGAAGAATGAGCCTAGAAGAGTCTCTGTTTCAACACGTACAAGGAATTATGGGCGCAGAAATGTTGGGTCCAGTAGTTCGAGTTCAAGAATGGTTAAGGAAGCGTTTGTTGAACCCAAATTCAGAAAGAGAGTCACAAACAAGAAGTCGTTGAAGAAGATGCATAATGAATGTTGCTCTGAAAATCTCAGTCCTGTTTCAGTGTTGGATGTGGATGATGACGTCGACTTTACGTTCCAGAATGAAACTAACTTCACAGGTTTGGTTTCTGAACTCATGATGCTTTACTGCACAGAACCAAATTTTCATTGCATTTTTTTTCCAACACGAACACACTTTCATCAAAATAGTGGAAAATAGAAAAGAAAAAAAAAAAGAATGAGAAAGTAGATAACTTATCTCAATAAAATAATTTAAATAACGTAATTTACTATTTTTTAACAAAATAATTATATAAAAATCTTTTATTCAACTCTAACCCTATCACAAAATAGTAGAAACAACCAAAATATATGAAGTAAATTATATAAATATTGTTTAAATTATATAGATTCTTTTATTTTTAAAATATATACAAATTTTTTTAAATAAAATTTATTTTATATTTTAATTTAATTTTACAATCTTTTATTAAAATATCTTCCATTAGTCTAAGTATATATTTTTTAAAAAATTAAAAATTTTAAATAAAAAATATTTTGATTAAAAAATTTAAAATTAAACTAAAGTGTAAAATAATTTTTTGTTATATAATAGGTTTATATATTTTTTGAAAATTAAGAAAGACATATATAATTTCAACAAAATTTATAAGAGATTTATATAATTTTCTCATAAAAAACCTCAACTTCATTTTAAAAAATGAAATATAATATTTTATTGCACATAAATAGTTTCAGTAGATTTAAAATAAGATAATGTGAACTATTTGCTTTTTTAAAAAAATAAATCACTAGATGAAAGTTTTTTAAATTAGGATTTAAATATAAAATATGCATTTCTCATGTTATGTTTTATATTTTTGAAAATTTAACTTGTTAAAATACATGTATCCACATGACGCGTGTAATAAAATGAAACCCAAGTGCATATTTTTAAATCTGGGTTGTTTCTCACTAATTTCATGTTAATCAAACATTTGCAGATGAAACAAACCCCATGCCCTCAAAGTCAAAGAGGAAATCTTCAGCCCAACGGTGCTTGTTTAAAGGTGTTGAAGACAGAGGAAGCAATAATAATAAAGGTTGTGCCTACCCTCAAGTCAGCTTTGAAACAGAGTATTGCTCAGAATTAATGGCAAAGCTTCGCAACTTGACAGAAAAAGACGTAAAACGGTCTGATTGTGGACTAAAGGGCATGTTTTGGAGTGAAAGTTTTGAAGAAATGGCTTTGCTTTTTGAGCATAAAATCTTCGATCTTTTGCTGCGTGAGGTCGTGGATGAACTTGTAAACTTTGTTTAGGAGAGACTTGTCATCATCATGTTAATTATAAATGGATATAACTAAGGTTTTTATTTTAACTTATTTGTTTTAATTTAATTTTTTTTAACTGGATTTAAGTGTGAATGAAAAGTTTATATTGAACGAAAATAAGCTAAAAGAAAATTATATATATACATACATGTATATAAAAGTAGATTGATTCATAAATTTGATGTCCTAAAAGTCTAGATTAAAAGATAATCTATAAGTATAGTTCTTTGTAAAGTTCAATTAATAAAGATTTTTTTCAATGTTTTAGGCTCTTGAGCTCTAACATTTTTAGTTTTTTTTTTTTAATTTAATCTCTTAATTTTCAATTTGTACCCTATTCACTCTAACGTCTCTTACTTTAATATCAGATTAGATGGTTTGTTCAACCCCTCTTATAAATAGGTTCAAATAAGGGTTATATAACAAATATAATATTTTAAAATTTTGGAATAAAAAATAGTGTAAAATCTATAAAAATAGCTTCTCACAAAAATTGCTAGATAAAGATCTTTTCTAATGATTCAAGTTCCAAAACTCGGGCATCTTTATTTGTTTTTATTTAATATATTAATTTTTAATTTATATTATATTCGTCCTTTTTCTTGTATCACTCAAGAATCACTTTAAAAAAAAAAATTGCATTACTATTTTAAACCACTATAAAGTTTAAGAATAAATACAATACAAATTCAAAGTTAAAGAATTAAATTGAAACAGATAACTAAATTACAAAGACAAAATAATAATTAAGCCTGATAAATATACTACTTAGATTTAGTTTTTTTTTTTTTTAGAGACCTTAGTAGTCTTTATGGATAAAGGGAATCGAACTTCAAATGTGGAAAGAGATCACATGCCATTTTACTAAAGAACATACAGCTATACATACTCACAACAACAACTGCTAATTGTATATAGACATTCTTTATGACATAGGATTATAGGATATATAATTTAATCATATGACTAATTGTAGATATAACGCTCACCCTCACTCCACTTTTCAGTTTTTCAATCTGTAATTTGACAGGGCATTCTAATATCCTATAACTGTCTTGCTTCAAGGATCTGTTCCAAAAAAGCCGAGGCATTTTGAATTATTTGTTAACACGAATAAAGTCAAGAAAAGCTTTGAAATTATTTTAATATTAGACTTTAAATATATCATAGTTCCAAATTTAATCTCTTTAAAAAAAAAATCTTTTGTTTCATGATAACCTGCTCCAATTCCCTTACAAAACTTTCATTGTTCGATTAGCCATGTACTTCACATGTTTTTAGCAATTCATGGCATCATCAATATATATATATATATATATATAGAGAGAGAGAGAGAGAGAGAGAGAGAGAGAGAGTATTACTTAATTCCAATTAATTTATTTTATATCTACTTAATTACAGTTCCATTTGGCTCTAGATAATATATAAATAGCATTATCTTTAATCAATTGTGCTTTTTTTGCAAATTTCCTAACTTGCAATAGTTTTCACATAATTTTTTGTAATAATTTTCATCCCATTCGGGGTTTCTGCACAAATTGAAAACATGAAAAATTTGGTTTACACTTGTGATAGGTGAAGGCAAAAAAAGAGAGCAAGAAAGTCTTTGGTTTAGAGTTTAGAGTTTACCATTTAGCATGAATTGAATTTATTTTATTTTACTTTTTTGTACAATAAAAATATATTTCTTAAATAAAATAATTGCACCAATCTCTTATCTCTTTTTTGGGAGGGGGGAGGAGGGCGAAGGGAGGAGGAATCCATCCTTTTTTTGTTTTTCCTTTGAGAGTTACATTTCTGCTCTTAAAGCAATTAATTAATTAATTAATTAACCTCAACAAGGTAACCCCAGCCCAAATCCGAGAGAATAGAGATAGCCCATTAATCAACTTATTGCGTAGTTAATAGTTATAGTCCTTCTCTATTTTTTTTGTATTTTTAATCTTTTACACGATAGATTCTTTCCCAAATTTTATCAATAATTCAAATCTACAAACTTTTTATTAGAAAAATAAATAAATAAAATTCTCGAATGCTTGAATGAGGGAAACATATTCTATGTATTGCTTCGTTTGGAATAGATCTAAACCCTTTAAATATAGTCTAAATTTTAATTTTTTTAATTTTGATATATTTTTTATTTTGAATGAAATAAATATATAATGATATAATAAAAATTAAAAGACTTTTTTCATTTTATATTTTATTTTATTGAGAATTAAAAATATCAAATTTAAATGACATAAATTTGCTTTAAAAAGAGCTTGGATCAGCCGAGATCTACTTCCTTGAATGAGTTTCCATAAACCATATTCAACTTATTTTCATATATAGTCAAAGTTTCTTTCAAGTTCCAATACGATTCTAACCCTTTCTCGCCCCCAAAGATCAATCTATGAAAGGTTGTGAAAACAGTGAAAATGAAAGCTCAAAGACAAAGAGAAGACAAGTTGAGACTAATTAGATGCTTTTAAATTTTGATAATTCCCACAAAGGCTACATGAAATCCATAGAAGGATCATGTTCACACAATCAAAAAAAGACACCCAAATTAAATAATAAATATGAGGGCCCTGCTGGCATCACTTGGGACAGCGATCTCAAAGTTTAGTTTTGTGGGTTCACTTATTAAAGTGTTTACACTAATGTGAAACTAAACAAAGTCATCACCATTGATCTCTCTTTTCAATTCACATGTTGACTAGAAATTGTTTATCACTTTTCTTTGCACAATTGAAAAGAATTTTAAAAAGGGTCAACTTAATTTGCATCAATCTAAATCTGAAGACTTGTTCGATTTGTTTATGCTGATACGATCTTATTATCATATTATATTAAATTGAGAATGTGAAAATGAATTGAATCTTAGCTAGGAATGATAAGTTAGGCTTGCCAAATTTAAATCTTTTGTATAAATTACACAAATCTTTTTGAAATTTTATTGAAATTACATAATTTTTTATTTTAAAAATATATATAAATTTCACGTAAAACCAAAAAGTACATTACATTTTAATCTATTTTTAATTTTTTTGACTAAACTATTCTCCATTTAATTTTTAATTTAAAATATATGTATTTAAGTTAATAGATGGTATTTTAGTTAAACAAAATTAAAATCAAACTAAAATATAGATTAAATTTTTTATCTTTAAAAAAGCTTTTTATATATTTTAAAGATAGACAAAAAATTTATATAATTTTAACAAAATCCAAAAAAACATTTATATAATTTACTCTAAATCTTTTTATAAAAGTGCACTTAACTATATAGGTCTAAACCCCAAAGTAACTATCCAAATGAAGTTGGGTTGGGTTAATTATATAGGTGGATAATTTTTAGTTTTATTTTTTATTTTTTGTTAAAAGGTAATTAAATTGTAAGAAAAAATTGGTTGGTTAAAGTAATTTAACTTGCTTATCAATTAATAAGATATTTTTAATCATTTTAAAAGTCGGTCAAGATATTTAGTATAATTAGTTAATAACTAAAAGTAATTAATATTTTGTTTAATTTTTTAGATTTTTTTGACAAATTAGTCCTCCTCTCCTTGAGCCTCCCTACAAATGTTCTTACAAAATGTACCAAACTAACCAGCCAGTCATAATCACAAGCTCAATAAGAATGAATTAGATTGGACTCGATTAACCCATTTTATTTTATTTTTCTGGTTACAAAAGGGGCATAACATTTTAAAAAGTTGAGAGTGGGACAAAAAATAGATGGAAATTGAATTTAGACGCATCAATATTCTTTTTCACCGGTTAAATTTTGAGAATGTGTTGCTTAAGAATCTACTTTAACTTAATATATCAGACTATATTTTAGTATGATACTAACGATATTTCACCCGTTTTTTCCCCTTTAATTAAATAATTTTATAACCTCGAAGAAGAAAATGAGATTTCATTATAATAGAAAATGCTCTTTTTGGGAGACAATATAATAGAAAAATAATTAACTCTAAAATATAAATTTACTCTTTTTAAATTTGGGATCTAGAGTGAAAATGAACATGGAAAGGAGTCATGTAAAGTCAAGACCCACAATGCTACCTCAGAGAAATTGTTAATTGGGAGGGACCTATAAAAGTATATTTAAAAGTGGGACCTATATTATGAGCATATTTGCCTTCGCGTTGTAATTTTCTCCCACGCCACGTTTGGTCTTTCAAACCCTCATTTTGATGAAGTAAAAGAAATCAACTTTTTCATTGATCCAAAATTGCTTTTAATGTAAATTAGTTTGATCTAAAATTAAGTTTTACACAACTTTAATTCAAACACACACTAAATATATAATTAATAAGATATTTTAAATTTAATTTTAGCAACCTTAAACATTTAACAAAATCGAGAAAAAAAATTGGGCCCAATTTAGTTATTTACAAGGAAGAGAAAATTCTTTTTTTAAATTATGTAAATTTTTTATTATATTTTTATAATAATTATTTAATAGTATCTATTTTTTATTATTTAAAAAAAAGATACAAAAATTATTTCATATTTTACTTTTCAACTTTTTATATTTTATTTTTATTTATTATGTTGTTCAAACAATTTTTTTGTCATTAATTGAAAAAAAAATACATATATCCTCTGCAGGCTATTATTAGTTGAACACTTTCCGTCGGTGCAAAATTATGTCCATTCGTGTTGCATTAATATCGTTACTCAACGTTAATGGATAGGACAAACGAAGGTTCGTTTTGGCTATAATTCTATTTGAATAAGCGCACCAAGATAAATAAGGGAAACCCATATGAAATTTTTTATATTCTTAATAGATTTTTTTTAATTAAAATATTATAAATATATAATTTTTAATAATAATATAATATGTATAATTTTTGCAAGTAAATAAATATTTTATTAATTAAATTATACATGTTATTCTTAAAAAATATATATTAATTATATTTTAATAACAACAATTAATTTAAAAAACATAAATCTAATCTCATAAATAAAGTTTGGTGACCTATAAATTAGACAGCACTGATAAGTCCTAAGTGGTAAGTAATAGGAAAAATTAGGAATGATTTTAAGTTAAATATAATTATATCAAAAAATTAAATTTTAATTTTTTAAAATAAGCTTAAATTCTGAAATATTTAAATATAATTATTTTTAATTTAGATGCTTTGTTACAATTTTCTCCGAGTGATATGTTATTTATGAGATCCAGCGGAAGCAACGTTGTTGTGAACAAACGCGTTTCCGACAAAAATAATTGCAACCGCCATAAACTTATAATCACCGCCAGAAAATTCAATACTTTCCATTTTTATATATTACTATTTTGAACACATTCTTTTTCTCCATTAATTAGTCAACATCAACCAGCTTCAGAATCAGAACTTAACACGAGGATTTATTTTATTTTTATTATTTTATTTTTAAAAGAAGTCGACAACCGTGGCTACATTTGACCCTCTTTTTTAATTTTATTTTTTATTATGATTGAACATTGTAATTTTAAGATAAAAAATGATTAGGCACCGTACCAATATGGAAAAAAATTATAATTAAGAAACAACTTGTATTTTTAAGCACAAAAATGGAATCCAATTTAGTGATTTACAGATCATATGATAACTAGTGGGCTACCCGTGCTATGCACGGGAATGCAAAAGAAAGAGATAGAAGTTCAGCATAAAAATTAGAAAGAAGCATTATAACAAAATGTAATATAATAAAGCACCATTAGAGAAGAAGTCAATATAAAAAAAATTCCATGAGTAATAAAAGTCTAGCCCAATAACAAAACAAAGAGATATAAGTTCAGTACAAAAATTAAGAACATTAGAAATGAGCATTATAAGAAAATGTAATATAACAAAGTACCATTACAGGAAAAAGTCAATGTACCCAAAATTCTATGATGAATAGAAGTCTAGCTAGATAGCAAACCAAATGATAGGATAAGTAAATGTAGTGTAAATATGTCATATGAGGAAATCTTATCCCTCATATGACATATTTATGAAAACATAATGAGGAGAAAGGTCAGTAAGGACATCTCATTCTAACTTCTCTTGTTTGATGACCTTTGATGGTTTGGTGGTTGAATGCTGTGGGGTATTTATTTCAGACAATCCTGGGAAATCGGTTTCCACACTAAGTGGACTTCTTCTAGCCTTTTGCTTCATTGTATGAACAGATCTGCTTGGCGTTGAGAAGGAAGGCGTTGTGACATCATTCAAACAGACAACATCGACTTCTTTTGTAGATTTTAATGGTGTGACTGTGTTTGAAGAAGAAATGTCTGCATCAGTTTCCTCTATGGTTGAGGATGTTTCCTGGCGTGGATTGTCAAATATTATGAGAAAAAATTATTGAAAATGAATGAAGCGATAATTTATGATGATACTTTTAAGCAAAGCTAAATGAATATACCTGAAGGCATCCTGTGCTTGAAGCTACCTTTGACGCTGAGAAGCTGTTTAATGATGCTTCAGCTTGGTCATGTCCCTGAGTGTTAATTATCATTTGGTTTTAATGTGAAATGTGATTATGATGCAAAAATTATAGAAGAAATGTATATATTCTTAACCTTTATACTTGGAGGATTGAATTGGGCTATGGCGTCTTCATTATCAGTCATATTTAAAACAGTATAGCTTGCATATTTCTGATGCAAGTTATAGTTGCTGACTTTGATCTTCATTAGAAAGGTTTGGTCCAGTAATTTATTGAGTTGCACAGGAAAAGTGTATGGTCTGTTGTCCTGTTATAATGAAGATTATTTTAACAGTAGTAAATAGTAAAGGAAAGCAATGGAATATGAGATCATAACACATAATACAGATATACAATGATAAATAATGTTAATCTAAGCATGATTATCATGGTTAAAGTTGATGTAGCATTAGTTATGACAAATATTGACAAATGGAAACCCAATGTGAAAGAGTCAGATAATAAGTTGGGATTTAAAAAATGGAAGGCAACATACTATGTTTAAAGTGAGAATAACAAATGACAGTTCTGTTAAAATAGTAATACATATGTTTTGAAGTTGAGGGTATAATAGATACCTGTATAAGATTCTTTTTTAGTTTCTCAGCAGATATACCAATAAGAGTTGTTGCCAAATCATCAAATAAACAGATTGATGTTGTTCCTGTGTTGTCAGAGACTACCAAATGCACCTTATATCTGTTGATTTGTGAACTTATAGATATTAGGATATTTAGGACATATCTATGAGTTCAGCACAAGTAGTTGAAAGTGTAAAAATAAGACCACATAGCATATGTAAGTAGGAGTAGCTAAATAAATGTGCCAAAGTAGTGTCTTACCTATCTAGTGTTGCTACTGGAGGGCCTTCACACTTGTTGCATATAGTTTGATCATTTTCTAGCCTAACCTTGATCTTATGGTTCTTGCATGATTCATATACCCAACCAAAGTTTGTTTGGAGCTTTTGAGTTTGTGCAAGTATTGTGACAACCGAAGGCTAAAAAATGTGATTCATCAATCCAATGAGGCAAAAAAACAAATTGAACTAAAGAAAGAATGAAAAATAATTGTGTATAGTAGGTGAAAATTTACATGATTAAGTTGTAACAATTCGGCTATTGTTATAATTTTGGTTGTGCTTGAGAATTCATTTTGGGAGTTTTGCGAGGACTGAGATGAGAGTTGACTAAAAGGTTGTAAACTTGATGCTGTAGTTGGAGCTAATCTGGGTTAAGCAAGAAAAGTTGTTTTATATTAGAAGACAACTATCAAATATCAAATATATTAGAAATGATAAAGAGGAATGTGAAAGCAAACACAATATCAGTTACGTGTCCATTAGTTGTCTAACTTCTATGATGTCTGGATTGCAGAGGATCTTCGTAGCATTCCAGGAGTTTGCAAGTTGAACTTGTCCTACTGTAACCATGCAGAAGAAAAGATCAGTGGACACATATATTATAGTAAAATAGAGAAGGAATATCTTAAGGTATTGATGGAAAGACAATTGTTCGCTTTGATCCTTGCTAGCTGGAGGACAACAATAATTCTGGCATCCGTCTCTTGCTCTATAAGTTGTGCAGTCGCTAGTGCACAATCACCAAAAAGTATACATTCAATTGCATTGCCACTATCATAAAAATAGCAGTGTAAGAAAAAGGTAGTTAATGTTAGGTCATGTAACATAATTAATGGTAGTAAATATTCAGATATTGTGGACATACCTTTCATCCTCAAGGGTGAACTGTAATAATTTGTCAGTACCATCAGCTTTAGGAAAATCACGTATGTTCCCCATTGAAGTAAGTACTCCTATTACATCTGATAATACAACATACTATTTAGTGTAAAGTCATACCTAGAAAGGGATGATGGCCAGTAGTATTGCAGTGATAAAAGCAAAGTAAAAGAAATGTATCACCTACCTATTAGATAGCCCAATGGAGCTTTTCTATCCAATATGATGTTGATAGGAACAAAGTTGAAGTGGTTCCGTGGAATTTCAGCATCACAAGGGTCAATAAATGTGCAATTGTTAAAAGTGATACAAAAGTTATTATCAGTTCCTCTATATTGACCTGTGTTGTTATCAACAACAAAGTTTTTGACATGATAGCAATTTCCTTCAACGATGAGGGATAAGAATTTGCTAATAAGATGTTTCATGAAAACAGTTGCTTGTATTTTATCTAGCTGTGGAAAAAGAACTAAAGGTTGGTCAGTACATAATCAGAAGATAGCAAGAACACTGAGAAAAAATTTCCCGTGTTGTTATATTTGGTGCAATCTATAATACCTTTTGATCTAATAATATCATGTTTAGGCTCAAGATCTGGTTTGATGCACGTGGTCTGCGATGAATCCAAAGGCGAATTACGCGAACTACTATTCTAGATGTTTCCTTGTTTGGATGCAGATCTCTAATAAATTCATATGGGTATCCTTCCATTGTAGCTAAGACGTAGAGCCTGGAAAACCAAACAGGTATAAATGCTAATGTTTACAATCTCCCAGAATTAGTAACAGATACTTAATAAAAATATCATTATAAGTGGAAGGATTAGTAACAGATAGATTGAAGGTTTAAACAGAAGAAACAAATAGAGAAGTGCCTTATGGGTGTAAAAAGATGAACAAAACAATAATAAGAAAGCAAAGATTATGTCGAAGAAGAAAACTTTATAATGAAGTGATATGGATATTTAATAGACATACCACTATAGAATACATAAACTTGGTAATATTGGAACCAAAGAGTAAGAGCTTGACTATGGGATATAGAACGGGAAAAATGGCAAAAAGAGTAATATCATAGTTAGTATCCAGCATAAAATGAAAACCAAGAGAAGAACCAAAAGGCAGATGCAACACAATGTAGTTTGGTAGTGTCATAAAAAGATAAAAGATGATGATGAATAGTTTAAGTAGTTAAAATTATTACCTCTTGAGCAAGAAGAACTGCAGTGTAATGTAGTATAGCTATGATAGAGAAGGTTGCGTTGAGATAAGAATCGCACCTGGTTGCAAGATAAGCTTGTGTCTGTCCGAAGAAATGAGCAAGCTATTTCTACACTTAAAGATGAGACTGCAACAGTGTAACAAACCTAAAAAAGAACTGACATATTATATGGGGAAGTGTGGTGCAAAAATCAAACTTAATTATAATAGAGTTAGAGTTTAGAAATTAGAAAGTAGGAATGATATGATGAGTAAATTAGTAATGAGGAAATAATAGGGGAAAAGAACTAATGAGAAAGCTATTATCAATTCGTCAGGAAAAAGAATAATGATAAATTAAAGCAAACAAACACGGGGATATGGTCCTACTGACACTCTGCAATGTTATTATGTCAATTAGTGTTGGAATTGTGAAATGTCAGGTTTTGAAAAGATATATAAAGATTTATGTCAGAGTACAATATATACAATTGTCAATTTCAAGAAGCAGATATATCTTGAAAAGACATATTGGCACTGCAAAATATATTGTAATAATTATGGTTGTTATCAGTCGAATCAAAAGACATATTTAAAAAATGAAAATAGACCAAGAGAAGAATATGGTCTACACTTGACAGCAAATAGGTTTGGACCTTGTAAATATTAACTTGGGCTTCTTGCAAATGACAATGTGAGAATACGGAAGTGGGCCAGCGTAATCTATGGAGGAAATTGTAAGATAATAAGGGAGAAGAGGAAAAATGAATACAAAGTTACAAGTTATCTCATAAAAGCAGAATCCATAGCTCAGTTCAAGAAAGTTAGATTTCCAAGTCTTCCTCTGGGCATGGTTGAAGTACACAAAAGGATAGAGAATATAACTAACAGAATATGAGTAAGATATGGAATACAAAATACAAAAGTGATGCTAACTGGGGCCTTGAAACTTAATCTGCAAGTGTACGTGGCCAAAATTTGCTAGCTACAGCTATGCAACACAAGGCAACCAAACAGCAGGATATGTTCTGGGTATCACATAATATTGGATAACATAGTTGATGACTTCAATAGTGATGTGAGTACATTGAACTCGATACCTGTAAGAAAGGTAACGATATTTGGCAAGAGGAAAGCAAAACAAAACCATATTAGTTGTAAAATAGGCAACTTTAAACAAATATTTGAAACAAAATCAAAACATATGTCTAAAAGAATAGAAAAGGGATTGAAAGGCAGACCTCCTAAAAAGGAAATCACAAGTTATGGAAAACTTCTTTGTAGACAACATTTCTAGTTTGACTCAATGGATTAATGTCAGAATCATGAATAAGTATCTTGAGGCCAGATTTACTTTTGACCCTTGATATAGCAACATAAAGTTGTCCATGTGTAAAAACTAGTTTAGGAAGATATACCCCAACTGTTGCAAGTGATTGTCCCTGACTTTTATTTATTGTCATGGCAAAAGACACAATCAAAGGGAATTGCCTTCTCTGTAGTTTAAAGGGCCACTTACTATCAGAAGGGCACAAGTTCATCCTAGCAACATAAACTTTTTGCCCTATACTAATTCCATTGATGACTTTGGCTTCAATAACATGCTTGCCCAAACGACTAATAATTAGTCGTGTGCCATTGCATAAACCAGATGATTGGTCAATATTCCTAATCAGCATGACAGGAACTCCAATCTTTAAAATTAATTTGTGTGGTGGTAGTCCTGAACAACTAATTGTATTAAGGAATTCAGGGGGGTATAGTTGCTCAAGTGAGTCTTGTCCATCATCACCCTTCCATATACTATCAGCACTAAGATATTCAGTACCATCTCCAGGAATTAATGACAAGCAAAAGCTATTGACCTTTTCAACAATTTCAACTGTGGGAGCAAGAATCGCACGTTCCTGAAGATAAGATGGATTTGCATAATTATTGGTGAACGAAGGATAAGTTGAAGCGACAATTACAGCTATGGGGCACTGGAAATTCGTAATAAGCAAATCAGTGGGAATATCGATGTCAACTTCACCATCATTGGGTTCTTCTATCTTGCCATCTCCCACTTTCAAGATCCAGTCAGAAAACTATTTTAATGTCTCCTTATCATCTTCAGATCCTCCAAATCGCAACCGCAAATTTTCAGTTAAAGTGAGGACATGACAATAATCCCATAAGTATGAGAAGTTGACAGCTGCATAAACAATATTAGCTCTACTCCCTTTAGGAATGACAGGTAGGATTTGACGAAAGTCACCCCCCATTACAAAAGATATTCCTCCAAAGGGCAATGAATGACTATGAGCATTGTCAAGGTGAAGTACATCTCTGAGTGTGCGATCCAAGGCTTCAAAGCAGTATTTATTAACCATTGGTGCTTCATCCCATATAATCAATTTTGTGCTCCTTAACAAACCTGCCAAATTAGAGTCTTGCTTGATATTGCAAGTGGAGTCCTCTGTAATTGCAATAGGTATAGCAAACCTAGAGTGAGCTGTTCTACCCCCAGGCAGTAGAATTACTGCAATCTCACTTGACGCAACCGTAAGAACTATATGCCCATTTGACCTAACCGCAGCACATAATGCATTCCATAAATAAGTTTTTCCAGTGCCACCATACCCAGATACAAAGAACATTTTAGAAGGTTGAGCTGTGACAGAATTCATAATTTCGTGAAAGATGGACAATTGCTCAACAGTCATTGTACTAAGTAGATTTTCGCATTCAGCTTTCAAAGACTCTGTATCATAATTAAGTTGCTCAAGCAGAAGACTGTTACCAAAATCAGTATCAAGGGAGATTGTTGGAAGAGGCATTGATGGGAAGTCGGTTAATGTCTTGCCATTCTGCCTCAGCAGCTTATCAATCTCGAGCAATGTTGCATTTTGCCTATCAGCAGCACTGACTGTCACTCCTAATAAAAAGAACAAAACATTGTGAAGATGTGAAACTTTGGAACACTTTGAAAAAGACACTGAGATACATACTTTTTATACTGATAGGGTCAAAAATAGGATAGGCAAGAACAATGTTATAGCCATCACGATTACAATAATATAAAACTGTAGTAAGACGTAATTATTCATTGCCTTTGACCTTTCGAGTTAAAATAAGTTTAGTTCAATCTATTCTGCCTTGGAATAATATTACATATAATGTATACATCTACATAGCTAAGGTTATATATCCATAAACGAAATAGCTATAGATTGGAATGCAGAAAATGGTTTACTTAATTATTCATATTATTTCCTAGAATGCAGATGAGAAAATTCCAGTTTGACATGACTGAACAATTGCAATATATAACAGATGACCACCATAGTATAGTGGATGCATTGGTAGAGAAAGAAGTTCAAACTACTTACTTTGGTCCTCTTTAAAGGTTATAGATAGTATGTGACTTTGGTGGCTATGGTTAGCCCAGGGAAGGTTGAAGGAACTCAATAGGCATGAAATATAAATTGGAGCAGGGTTGAGTGTATGCATATAATGTTTGAATAGTATGTAAGAATATAAACATGTTTGTATGTACTGTAATAGATGAAGCAAAAACATTGCTTCTAATATCAAATGCCAGCTTTAAAATTTAGGTCTATTGATAGCAGGTAACTGGAGACAGAAATGTGGAATGTTCTATTTGCATTTCTTGCAGTGCCTGTGAAATTAAATGATTGAATGAATAACAAAATGTTTGTCCTGTGCAAGATAACATGCGAAGTGATAGTATATCTAACATCTGTTTTTATAATGTAAGTGAGATCATATCTTAATTTATATTGTAGATTGATAAATTCATAAAGCTAAAGAATCATAATATAGAAAATAATACCCAGTTAAATATCATGGCAATACGAAGATAAGAAAGGAAGTTGATGTTACTAACCTCTAATGTCTTCGAGTTTAAGAAGGGGCACATAGTTTAGGTGGTTAAGCGAAAGTTTCAAGAAATTCAAGAAAGTTAAGGAATATATTTCTTGAAAATTGCATGCAGGTTGGAGAGAGGATAAGCGTAGGATAATGAAGTTGGTGTCAATTGAGGGAATATTTTTGTTTTCCAGTTTCAGATGGAAGACCAATAACTTAAATAAGTTTTTTATAGGTAGGTAGAAGCAGAAATTTGGACAATTTACTCAGAAATGAAGGAATGCTTGGGTGTAAAGGTTAGTGAGTAACGAAGAGTTCATATTAAACAATATAGTAATCTGCAAATTGGCAGTAATGTGAATAGCTCGAAATCTACATTTTGTCAAATGAAAATGTGTTAGGTTATCATATAGCAATTGTAAACTTGATGATAATTTAACGTACTACTTGTCATAGGTATGAAGCTAACATTTAGGCCTCCCCTAAATTGATTACCCCGCTCCCAATCTCTATTGTATTTTAAGTTGTAGATGACGCAGGACAAAACTAATCAATAGAAAGGCAAAAGACATGACAAAAGCAATGATATTGAAAATCATATTGGTCCTAAAGATAAGACTAATAAAGTACCTGGGAAATGTTCGTGTTGTTGGCAATGATAATAAAGATCTTCTGCAAGTAGATGAGATGTTTTCTGCCACACAATTTCTGGTCTGCATAGAGTGTGCATCAGCAACATGCTGGTGAACAATGATCGTAAGAAAGATCCATTGCCCCACAATGATGCTTCAGTAATGGCTGCGATAAATTCTTCGTCGTCCTCTAGAAGGCCCAAGTGATAACATGCTGCCCTATATGTTGGATATATTACATCACCAACCTTTTTGATATCATCAAAAGAAGTTGGACCTCGTACTTTGTTAAGCAGAAGTCGTTGAAAATACAATTCACCACTCGTAGGAGGGATATAATGCAATCTTCCTATACAAAAACCTTGTTTTCTTAGTGTCCATTTCCTTAGTCTAGGATTGAACACAAAATGTTGAGGGAACTCAATATAAGTTAACTTTTTAGCTTCTCCAAACTGCTTGTTTGCTTCCATCCAAGCTAAGAACATGGACTCATGTATCATAGGTTTTTGAAGGACATCTCCAATAATATCACAATCTTGGTAGACAACAGGTTGTTCATTTTGCAAATGGAAGCTCAATCTTTCAACAGCAGGTTTGCGATAATGAATATCAAATGAAAAAATTCTCCACGAAGCTTCACAAGCAGAGATGTAACGGCAATCATAATACTGCCTGATTTCGTCAACTTCACACCCCCTAGCAGAGTTATTAGTATTCTCATAGAGAGTTGCTATAACTCGGTCAGCACCTTTATGAATATACTTAAATAAGTATTTTATAGATCTTGACTGGTTGCACTTCTCAATGTTTAAATGAGCTTGAAAAACTTTAAGCAAGGTTGGATTATATGGCACAACAAATCGATTGTCCAAGTGAACACCATTCTTCTCTATAGTTATGCCATTATCTCTTCTACGGTATATTACATATCCATCCTCATCAATAGAAGTGTAAGTTCCAAACCGCTTTGGGAAGTATTTGTTGCACCTATTGTTTTTCATACACGGGGATTTTGGGTTAGATACTCCGCAAGGGCCATGCAACATATATGACTTACACAACTCATACAACTCAGAATCCACTGTGGGGTCAGGAATCTCAGCACTAATAATTCTATCAATATCCTGAGGAGATGTA
Source organism: Erythrophleum fordii (assembly GCA_032878935.1). Lineage (NCBI taxonomy): Eukaryota > Viridiplantae > Streptophyta > Magnoliopsida > Fabales > Fabaceae > Erythrophleum > Erythrophleum fordii. The sequence continues at coordinate 3,556,127 of JAVQMF010000048.1, read as the reverse complement.
TACTTATCATCATGCGCTAGGAACAACAATATATGAGCATGTGGTAATCCCCTCTTTTGGAACTCAATGGTATACATATCTGGAAAAGAAATCAACAGTTAGTATATTGAAGCCCAAGAGAAATGCGTACTTATTAAAAAGTAATAAACATAAATGAACATATTATAAATGGGGAAAATATTTTCTCACCAGCAATAATAGAGCCAAATGGCTTATTTTTCTTCAGGAATAGCATTAAATTTTGAAGCTTCATTTTAAAAATTCTACAAAGTATATCTGGACGATCTGCTGGTTGGAGTCCATTCCTCTGACAAAATCGCTTGATCTCAGGCCAAGCAGGATTGTAGGTAAATGTCAAGAAAAGATCAGGATAACCAGCCCACCTACAGATGGCCATTGCATCTTGATAGTTTTGAATCATATACCGTGCTCCTCCAGTGAAACTTGAGGGAAGGATCACGCGCTTCCCTGTACCAACTGCAGCGGAATCTCCCCTAGTCACAGCATCAGAAAATCCTTTATAGACATCAACTCTCAATTGTTTTTTATGTGATCTGATATAATTTAACCTCTGTGACTCAATCATAGTGTATCCATCAACAATAAACTGATGCAACAATCATCTAGCCTGCAGGATACATGAAGATTCATTTGGTCGAGTCATCAGACGAAAGCACAAGAATTCTCGAATAGTTACTCTTGTTTGCTTGCTGCATCTTTGAAGAGAAGAAATGTCATGTAATACATCATCTCTATAACCATCCTCCCCATAAGGAAAAAGTAGAGGGTATTGCATAGGAAGATAAGATGGATGAAGCTCACTTATGCGCTGGAGTGAGCCAGATTTTGTTTGAATAATGATATCTCTCTCAGTATAGCTAAAATCTAAATCTCCAACAACTAAGGCTGCAACTTCAGAACATGATGGGAGATTGTATAGCCTACCATCCGGATATCTTTTATTCAACAAGCAAAGCCTAAGATCGATAGATTCATTTGACCGTAAAGTTGATGCTGCCAGACGGAAGGTTTGAACAAATGGATTGCAATGATCCAGCATTGATTTTAGATTGCAGACAATTTCTGGGTGTATTCCTGATTCAGTACCACAAGATCTACACCACGAAGCAATCAAGGAAAGAAATAATGGCATACAAAATAAAATACAAAGTAATCTTACAAGAAGGAAATTTTAAAAAAAACCAAAAAATCATTATATTGATCAAGAAGGATGATCTTTTTCACCTGATGATTGACATCCTATTACTAATCTCATGCTCGGTGTCATAGATGTAAAGCTGGGAATACACAGGAGGCGATCCTTCATTGGGCACCAGGCTACCTATTCGATGGTAATTTTGTCCAAACAATACATAACTATAAGGACCAGATGACAAAGTCACTGACTTGTTAATTTTTCCTCCCATTGATGTAAAGGAAAACATAGTATTGTAAGCTCTAATGTTACGTACGAAAGACTTAGATTCCTTCGACTGTGTATTGAAAAATAGCTTGTACAAGTAAGGAGGCGGATCCTTCATGAATGGTAATTTGACTTTTCCTTGACAGCAACACAGTGAGAACTCTAGTGTACTTGACTTAGCTGATTTCTTGATTCTCTCATTATACCACATCATTGCTCCACAAGAACCACAGCTATAATCAGGATCTCCCTCATCTAGATACTCTGTATAGTATGTGAAGAGGAAAAAGAACAGGTAAGCCATCTAATGTGTCAAGAAAATAACAATTTTGAATGAATACAACTGAAAGAAAGTAAATTATAATACGTTCAGAGGAGGAAGACACAACAGCACTATTAAGAGTATTTGGATCCTCAGGAACATGAGCAGCTGGAAGTCAGAAATAAAGAAGAGAGGTTTGTTACTCACTACCCAGTAACAAATAAAATCAAATAAGTACAAGAGAAAAAGATAATTATGAATACTCTTGTAAGAGTATAAGGGGAAAGAAAGGACTAAATCAAGTTCAAAATCTATTATCCAATGTATCTTACCACTATATTCTGTACTAAATGATATACCATTGGATGTAGGCACAATATTGGAATCATTAGGGAGCTGATTAAAATGCTTGTTGAGATCAACAGTGAGGTTTGTAATGTCTGCCAAACATGGACGATGCTTAAGAGTAGCTACACCCTTCCTTTGCAAACAACTTCCATGGCTATTAGAACAAATAGCCAAATCACTCGGATGCGTATTAGGGTCAGGTGTCCTAGAACCAAGAAATGGGTGATTCTCATCTTGTGGTTGGATAACAGGACTTGATGCTATAAAAAACAACAGAAAAAAGGCCATTGAATACATGAATCAGGAAAAGAGAAATAAATGGAAAACATCAAATCAAAATATCAAAACAACTTACAAGAAGGCTGGCTAAAAATTTGAGTTGCTCCTGCTTGTATGGCAAGCCAGCGTGAAGTATTCCTTGATCGTTTGAAACCCATTAATGGAACAACAAAGTAACGGGCTACAGGTTTGTACAATAGATTTATTCTAATGAGCCTCTAAAAATAATATACATAAGATGGTCAGAAAATCTTTGACTACAAAACTATAAGACAATAAGATAGAAAATAGGTCTAGTAAAGGCAAGACGATCACAATAACCCAGCAGCACAAATTGTGTGTGTATAACAATGTTTTGTAGCAAGACTCTAGTATTAACTACAGCACCAATCATTTTCTATTTTTCTATTCAAATGATGAGCACAAGTGTGATACTTTGAAACTCCAAAATCAAAAGCTTGCCAATAAATTAAAAGAGGCAAAACTAAGTCCCTAAGTGACTTGTTTGTCTGACCATATAGATGAGTGCAAATACCTTTGTCAAAAATTAGGGTCTGTTGTACTGTATTGAAATGTCCTGTTAATATACTCTTAAATCTTAAATTACCACCATTGTAATGTTCTCTTCCCTGACCAAAAGCATAATGGTATCAAATCAAATAGCAAACCCATCATTTATTCTATCGTTGTCTTGTTTTCGTATGGAAAAAAAAAAAGGTTAATTAATAAAAGAAGCTGTTAAAAAAGGTTAATGCCTCTGGCTCAACCAAGAACTAAACTTCTATATTAATATAACAACCTCTAAACACAATTTATAGTAAACCATATAATACCTTTGCCAAAAAGAAGGACCGATAAAACTGCTTGCTTCCCTGGATAAGCACCAATTTTCAGGAGCTGAGCTACTGCAACCCATAAAATTCCCTACTTCCACAAGCTAAGAAGAAGCAAACAATTAATCCTCTAATAAACCAAAGATCTGCTACAATAAAGAAAGACGGAGATAAGTGTTGCTATTCAACTAACTTTTTCAGCTAAACAATTTCGGAATATGAAGGATTTTCAAGAAGGTCGGCGTTTTAGGGTTGGAGGAGAAATAAGAACAATAAATAATCACCAGAAAGAGAAGGGGAAATGATTGAAGTAATGGAGGAATAAGAGGTTGCAAAGCAATGAAAGTGAAAAGGAAAATCAAACCAAAAAATGAAGCAGTTGTGGCCGAACGGAAAAGACGATGCGGAGGAGAAAGAAGGAAGACGCAATTGGTGGCCAAAAAGCAAAAAGCTGAATAGTGTATAATTTCTAATGTCTGATATGTGAAAAGGAAGCTAGCACAAAGCCCAACGGAGCCCGAAATGGAAATGGCTTAGCTACAGTACAAATGAACCAAAGGTTTATATATATATAATAGATTTCCTTGCTCTTTTGATTTGTAAGAGGGAACAAGACAGCCCAACGTTTACTGCAAAACCCCGTTCTTTCACCGTGACCCATATTGTTTGGTATGTAGCTACCGTCTCATTAGGGGAAATATTTTAATTAGTAAATATACCATTTTTAATTATTTGAAGAAGTTAGTGCTAAATTTCATAGATATATAAAATCATATTTATAACATCCAATGCAAAAGAAATAGATCGAAATGTTACTTCCCGCCATTACTTGAATCCTCTATTTTTTTATGGAAGTTTTGTTGTATGAAAGGTACAGAAAACTTTTAAGCTCTTGTTTTTATTGAATGATGGTATGTAGATATGTAAAAAAGAGTTCAAAGACCCTGTATTTATAAACAAACTCTTTCAACGACAATTCTATCATGTTGTCGAAGAAGATGCATCGTGCAGAAGTAACGTTTTGTTTCATCTCACGAAATCCATGATTTTTGAACCATAATCGAGTAGTTGCCTGCCAACGTGATTTGTTGCCATGATCTACTTCCCACGTTCTACATTATTCCTACATTCCAGATGCAACATTTTACATTCTCCCACTTGGTTCGAAAATCTTTATTTATAATGGCTTCTTAAGATTCAAATATTTAATTGAAATATAAATGCACGAATCATAATGGTAGTTCCTCTATAAGTGAGTAATACCTTCTATTTATCACAATGCATTTTGTTTCCTTATCCACTATATATTAACTTTATAAATAAGCCATATGCTTATTCTGAGTCCTCTTAATGTTGTTATTCTCAAGCTTAATGTATACGCATAAATGAAAAAATAACTTAAAATAAATAAAGGCTTTATTACTAATGATATATATATATATATATATAGTATATACATCAATAACACAAAGTGTAACTAAGTCCCATTCTAGATAAATGATCCCTAAACATTACTAGTGGCATGCCTTTTGTTAACGGATCAACAATCATCAACTCAGTGCTAATGTGTTCAATAATAACTTTATTTTCCTTGACACGTTCACGAATGGCTAAATACTTAATGTTGATATGCTTACTTTGACTTCCACTTTTGTTGTTCTTAGCCAGAAAAACAGTAGCTAAGTTGTCACAATATATCTTCAATGGCTTAAAGATAGTGTCAACAATTCTAAGTCCAGATATAAAGCCCTTAAGCCAAACACCATGTGAAGTTACCTCAAAACAAGAAACAAACTCTGCCTCCATAGTAGAAGTAGCAGTCAAAGTCTGCTTCGCGCTTCTCCAAGATACAGCTCCGCTGGCTAACATGAAAATATAGCCTGATGTTGATTTTCGTGAATTAACGCATCCAGCGAAATCCGAATCTGAGTAGCCAATTACCTCAAGGTTTTCAGTTCGTCTATACATCAGCATGTAATTCTTGATACCCTTAAGATACCTTATTACCTTCTTTTCAATTCTCAAATGATTTATACCTGGATTACTCTGATATCTACCTAACATTCTAACTACAAATGCAATGTCAGGTCTTGTGCAAACCTGAGCATACATAAGACTTCTGACAGCAAAAGCATATGGAATGTTATGCATTTGTTCCTTTTTTAAATCATTTTTCGGGCATTGGCTCAAATTGAACTTGTCACCATTCACAATAGGTGCTACACTTGGTGAACAATCTTTCATCCAAAATCTCTCCAAGACCTTATTGATATAAGTTTCTTGTGACAGACCTAAAATACATTGAATTCTATCTTGATGGATCTTAATGCCAATGACATAAGATACCTCATCCATATCCTTCATATCAAAATTTTTAGAGAGAAATTGTTTCACATCATATAATAACCCCTTATCATTGGTTGCAAGCAATATGTCATCCACATATAATACAAGGAAACAGATTTTACTCCCACTGACCTTTTGATATATACATTGATCCATGACATTTTTCACAAATCTATATGAGGAGATAATATCATGAAATTTTAAGTACCATTGGTGGGAGGCCTGTTTCAATCCATATATGGATTTCTTTAACTTGCACACCAAATGTTCATCGGCACTAGAGGGGAATCCTTCAAGTTGTTTCATATATATTAAATGTTGCTAACAAATAGCAACAAAGAAACATGGCTTCAGTGGCTAGGACTCATGCTTGCAATGTGAAAGTCATGGGTTCGAATCCTCCTATACATGTCTGAAGCCATTTTATTTAAAATTCTCAAGTCGTCCCCCACCTCTAGCCGGGTCGACTCAACCCGGTTACGACCAGTTTCGAACCCAAATGAAAACCCAATCATTTTTTGCGTTTCTGAGCTCCGTTTTGGGTGATCCAAAAGTCCATTTCATCATAATTTCATATAGATTCCATTTTTGATATCAAAATGATGGAAAATAGCTCTATAAACTAACCCAAATTCATCAAAAATTGACATTTTTTAGCTCAAAAAACTTCGCAAGGCAGAGGCATTTTCAGTTCTGATACCAACTGTTAAACTTCATGAATATATAAAATCATATTTATAACATCCAATGTAAGAGAAATGGATCGAAATGTTATTTCCCCCCATTGCTTGAATCCTCTATTTTCTGATGGAAGTTTTGTTGTATAAAAGGTACAGGAAACTTTTAAGCTCTTGTTTTTACTGAATGATGGTGTGTAGCTATGTAAAAATGAGCTCAGGGACCCTGTATTTATAGGCAAACTCTTTCAACGACAATTCTATCATGTTGTTGAAAAAGATGCATCATGTAGAAGTGGGATATGCACGTTTTGTTTCATCTCACGAAACCCATGATTTTTGAACCATAATTGAGTAGTTGCTTGCCAACATGATTTGTTGCCATGATCTGCTTCCCACGTTCTACATTATTCCCACATTCCAGATGCAACATTCTACAGTTAGTTCAACTTATAAGATGTGATAGTTTTTTTTTTAATTTTATCTAACAAAATCTGAGTTCCGTAATCCATTTCTCAATATTGATGGGAGATATTTCATTTTTAAGATTACTTAATTGTGAACAAACTAAATCATAATATTCAATAAAAAATATTTAAATCAAATGAGGCCGATGTTAAAAGGAAAAATTTTTCTTTTTCACACAGAAAAAATATCTCTTCATCATTAAATTATTTTGAAATTTATGAATATGATAATAAAATTATTTTACACAAATATTTAAAAATTCAATATCCATAACAAAATCTTGTATTATTTAAGACAAAAGGTTGTTATTTTAACTTATTTATTTGTTTTAATTTTTTTTACTAAATTTAAGTATAAATGAAAAGTTTATATTGGAAGAAAACAAACTGGATGAAAGTTATATATATAAAAACAGATTAATTCATAAATCTAAGGCTTTAAAACTTTATATTAAGAAGTATATCACATTTATGAGTATAATTACACATAAAGCTCTAACATTTTTAATTTTATTAAATTTAATCTCTTAATTTTCAATTTGTATCCTATTCTCTCTAACATCTCTAATTCTGGTACCAGAGATGATTATTTGCTCAGCCCCTTTCATAAGTAGGCTCGAATAAGGGCTATATAAATGAATTGGTTTATAAATCTTATATTTTAAAATTTTGGGTTAAAAAATAGTGTCTAATTTATAAAGATAGCTTCTCACAAAGCCTAACAAATATAAATCTTTTTGGGTGTTTAATCTTCCCAAACTCTAATATCTTTAATTTTTTTTTTACTTGATATGTTCATTTTCGATTTATATTATATTAGTCTTTTTTCTTGTATCACTCAAAACATTTTAGAACACCCAAAAAAGAATTACATGATCATTTTGAAATACTATAAAATTTAAGAATGAATATAATACAAATTAAAAGTTAAAAGACTAAATTGAAATAGATAAATAAGCTATGAAAACAAAATAATAATTAAGCCTTATAAATAAACTATTTAGTTTTAGGGTTGTTGGTTTTTTTTTTTTTCAAAAGATGAGCCTTTGTATTGTTTACTCGATAAAGCGAATGGAACTTCAAATGTGGAAAGAGATCACATGATATTTTACTAAACGACATACTGCTATACATACTCACAACAACTGCTTATTGTATATAGTCATTCATTATGATATAGGATTATATGATATATAATTAATCATATGACTTATTGTAAATATATTGCTCTCTCCTCATTCCATTATGTTTTAAATCTGTAATTTGACAAGACTTTCATGAATATCTCCGTGGGCGGTTTCTAATCTAATACCCTACAACTGTTATGCTCCAACTTGGACCTTTTGGAGAAAAGTTGAGGCATTTTGAATTGTTTGTTGACACGGATAAAGTTAAGGAAATTCTCTGAAATCATTTTTTATTGTACCTTGAACATATCATGGTTCCAAATTTAATCTCTTTAGAAACAAAGTCTTGTCTCATGATAGTCTGCTCCAACTCTCTTACAAAACTTTTGTTGTTAGTTCACATGTTTCTAGCAATTCACGGCATCATCAATATGTGTGTGTGTGTGTGTGTGTGTGTGTATATATATATATAGAGAGAGAGAGAGAGAGAGAGAGAGAGAGAGAGAGAGAGAGAGAGAGACTTAATTCCAATTACTTTCTTTTATATGTACTTAATTACTGTCCCATTTGGCTTTAGATAATACATAAATAGCATTATCTTTAATCAATTGTGCTTTTTTGCAAATTTCCCAACTTGCAATAGTTTTCACATAATTTTTTGTAATAATTTTCATCCCATTCGGGGTTTCTGCAAAAATTGAAAACATGAAAATTTTGTTTTGCACTGTGATAGGTGAAGGCAAAATGAGAGAGCAAGAAGGTCTTTGTATTAGGGTTTAGAGTTTACCATTTAGCATGAACTGAATTTAATTTATTGTTTTTTTTTTGTAAAATAAAATTATTTTTGTTGAATAAAATAATTGTACCAATTTCTTATCTCTTATTTTGGGGGGGAAAAAAATAAGGAGGAATCCATCCCAAATAAATTTAAAAGCTTACATTTCTTTTGGAGTTGCATTTAAGCAATTAATTAATTAATTAACCTCAACAAGGTGGCCCCAACCCAAGTCCGAGAGAATAAATATAGCCCATTAATCAACTTATTGTGTAGTTACGGTCCTTTTTTAATTTTTAATCTTTTACATCACATATTCATTCAGAAATTTATCAGTAATTCAAAGCTACAAATGTTTTTTTATTAAAAAAAGTAAATAAATAAAATTCTTGCATGCTTAAATGAGGGAAGCAAATCTTATGTAATGCTTCCTTTGAAGTAGATTTAAATTGTTTAGATTTAATCTAAATAGTTTAGATTTTAATCTTTTTATTTTGATATTTTTTTATTTTGAAGAAAGCAAATATATGATAATCTAATAAAATATAAAAGATTATTCTCATATTATATTTTGCTTCGTTTAAGATTAAAAAATATCAAAATAAAAAAATGATTAAAATTTAAGAAAAATAAATTTTAAATTATCTAAATCAAATTTAGATAATCTAAATCCATTTTAAAAATAACTTAGAGTAACAGAAATCTACTTCCTTGAATGAGTTTTGATAAACCATATTCAACTTATTTTCATCTATAGTCAAAGTTTCTTTCAAGTTCCAATACAATTGTAAACCTTTCTTGCCCACAAAGATCACTTTATGAAAGGTTGTGAAAACAGTGAAAATGAAAAGCTCAAAGACAAAGAGAAGGCAAGTTGAGGCTAATTAAATGCTTTTAAATTTTGATAATTTCCACAAAGGCTTCATGAAGTCCACAGAAGGATCATGTTCACACAATCAAAAAAAGACACCCAAGTTAAATAATATATATATATATATATATATATGAGGGCCCTGCGGGCATCACTTGTGACAGTGATCTCAAATTATAGTTTTGTGGATTCACTTATTAGAGTGTCTACACTAATGTGAAACTAAACATAGCCATCACCATTGATATATCTTTTCAATTCACATGTTGACTAGAAATTCTTTATCATTTTTCTTTGCACAATTGAAAAGAATTTTAAAAATGGTCAACTTAATTTGCATCAACCTAAATCCGAAGACTTATTTGATTTGTTTATGTTGATATGATCTTATTATCATACTATATTAAATTAAGACTGTGAAAATGAATTGAATCCTAAGGATGATAAGTTAGGCTTGCCAAATTTAAATCATTGAATAAATTACCCAAAATTTTAAAAATTTTTATTGAAATTATATAAATTTTCTTTCTATTTTTAAAATATGCATACAATTTTTTTTTAAAAAAAAAATTTACATTACATTTTATCCCACTTTTTTTTTTACTAAACTATTTAACATTTAATTGTTTTGTTTAAAAAATATGTATCTAAGTTAATGAAAGGTATGTTAATTAAAAATTTTAAAATTAGACTAAACTGTAAAATAATTTTCTATTTTAAGAAAAATCTGTGTATATTTTAAACATAGCCATCACCATTGATATATCTTTTCAATTCACATGTTGACTATAAATTCTTTATCATTTTTCTTTGCACAATTGAAAAGAATTTTAAAAATGTTCAACTTAATTTGCATCAACCTAAATCCGAAGACTTATTTGATTTGTTTATGTTGATATGATCTTATTATCATACTATATTAAATTAAGACTGTGAAAATGAATTGCATCCTAAGGATGATAAGTTAGGCTTGCCAAATTTAAATCATTGAATAAATTACCTAAAATTTTAAAAAGTTTTATTGAAATTATATAAATTTTCTTTCTATTTTTAAAATATGCATAAACTTTTTTAAAAATAAAAAAAAATTTACATTACATTTTATCCCACTTTTTTTTTACTAAACTATTTAACATTTAATTGTTTTGTTTAAAAAATATGTATTTAAGTTAATGAAAGGTATGTTAATTAAAATTTTTAAAATTAGACTAAACTGTAAAATAATTTTTTATTTTAAGAAAAATCTGTGTATATTTTAAAAATAAATGAGAGATTTATATAATTTTATTAAAATTTAAAAGAAGTTTATATAATTTTCTTTAAGTTTTTTTTATAAAAGTAGGCTTAGGCCTAGTCTCCAAAGTAGCTATCCAATTGAGATTGGGTTGGGTTAATTATATAGGTTGAAAACTTCTAGTTTTATTTTTGTTTTTGTTAAAAAGTAGTTAAATTGTAAAAAAAATTAGTTGGTTAAAGTAATATAACTTGTACATTGTATCAATTAATAAGAGATTGTTAATAATTTTTAAAGTTGATCAAGATATTTAGTATAATTATTTAATAACTAAAAGTAATTCATATTTTGTCTAATTTTGTTGACAAATTAGTCCACCTATCCTTGAGTCCTCCTAAAAATGTTCTTATGAAATGGATCAAACTAACTAGTCAGTCAAAATGACAAGATCAATAAAAATGAATTAGACTGGGTAAATTAATCTGTTTTTTTTTTTTTTGGGTACAAAAAGGGCCCAATATTTTAAAAGTTGAGAGTGGGACAAAAAATGGGATAGAAATTGAATTTAGGTACACCAATTTTTTGACGATTTAAATTTTGAGAATGTATTACTTAAGCCAAGGGTTTTAAACAGATTAATTTACTTTAACTTCACTATATATTAGACTATATTTTAGTATGATATTTACAATATTTCATCCGTTTTTTATCCCTTAATTCAATAATTTTATAATATCGAAGAAGAAAGTGAAATTTCATTATAATAGAAAATGCTCTGCATTTGGAGACAATGTAATAGAAAATAATTAACTCTGAATTATAAATTTACTCTTTTTAAATTAGGGATCTAGAGTGAAAATGAACATAGAGAGGAGTCATGTAAAGTCAATACCCACAATGCTACCTCATAGAAAAATTGTTAATTGGGAGGTAAAAGTCCGTCTACACATTAAAATATAAGTTTATAAAATTATGAGCATGTTTGCTTTCGCGTTGTAATTTTCTCCAAGCCACATTTGGTCCTTTAAATCCTCATTTTGATGAAGTAAAAACAATCTATTTTTGCATTGATCCAAAATTATTTTTGATGCAAAAAATTAATTTGATCCAAAAATTAAATTTTGTACAACTTTGATCCAAACACACACTAAATATGCAACTAATAAGATATTTTAAATTTAATTTTTACAACCTCAAACATTAAAAAAAAAGGCCTAATTTGATTATTTGTAAAAGAGAAAAAATCCCTTTTTAAACTACGTGTTATATCTATTATAAATTTGTAATTATTATTTAATAATTTTTTTGTAATTTTTTTTTTCAAAAATATAGATACAAAAATTATTCCTTATTTTATCTTCTCACTTTTATGTTCTATTTCTATTTAAATCATCTAATTAAATAGAGATATTATTCTAATTATTTTGTCCAAACAACTGTTTTTGTCATTAATTGAAAAAAAAAAATACATACATACATAAATCCTTTGCAGGCTATTAACTGAACATTTTCTGTCAGTGCAAAATTATGTTCATTTGCGTTGCATTAATATTGGATAGGACAAATGACAGTTCCTTTTTGGCTTGAATAAGCGCACCAAAATAAATATGTGATACCTACAAGAAAATTTTTTATACTTTTGCTCGTAGATTTTTCAATGGAAATATGATAAATATATAATTTTTTAATAAATATAATAACTTTATAAATTTTGCAAGTAAACATATTATTTAATTAAATTATATATTATTAAAAAATTATATATTTATTATATTTTAATTAAATTAATAAAAAAAATCTAAATCTAGTCTCACAAATCAAGATAGGTAACCTATAAATTAGACAGGGCTGATAAGTCGTAAGTGGTAAATAATGAAAAAAATTATAATTAAATGACTTTAAGTCAAATATATTTGTATTAAAAATAAAATCTAAAATTATTTAAAAAATTTATAAATAAAGTTAAACAACATAAAAAATAATAATTTAAAATTTAAAATCTTTAAATATAATATCTTATTTCTCTGTTATTATTTTTTTATTAATTTGATATATAAAAAGTTAAGTATAAAAATAAAATAAATAATAATTTAAAAATAAATAATATTTTTAATATTTTTATTTTTAATAATTTAATAATATTAAATAAATAATTTTAAAAATAAATATTTTACATAATTTTTTTTAATTTTATTTCTTTTACCTACCAAACATGTCATAACAACTATATGCACGTTTGGAAATCCGATTGTAAATCACGTTTGTGTAGAAACAACTATTTAGTGCATGTTTGGTTTAACTTTTACTTTTTTCAAATCGTGGTTTTGGCCAAAGTAACAAAACATAGTTTCTACATTTTGTGGGTTGCAAACCGTGATTTGGGAGTCTCCAAAAGTGTTTTCAAATACAGCATTATTACTTTTTATAAAACATGATTTGCTCCCTACAAATCATAATTTGCTCTTTTCAAAAGCCCATCCAAACATGCTATATGCAGTGCGACCAAGCAAAAGCTACGCTGTTGTGAACAGTCACGTTTCTGACAAAAATAATTGGTGCCAGGATAAATTTATGATCACTGCCCGAAAATTCATACTTTCCATTTTTTTGTACTACTATTTTGAACACATTCTTTTTTCTCCATTATGTAAATTAGTCAACATTAAACAGCTTTAGAATCAGAATTGAACAGATTTATTTTATTTTTTATTTTTTAAAGAAAAGTAGTTGACAACCGGCTAAATTTGACCCTCTTTTTTAATTTTATTTTTTATTATTATTGAACATTATAATTTTAAGATGAAAAGATGATTATGCAACATACAAATATGGATAATAATTATAATTAATTAAAATTTTGTATGCACCATGCAAAATGATTATTCCGTACTCTTTTGATCTCTACGAGGGAACAAGACAGCACATTGTTTACTGCAAAACCGCGTTCTTTCACTGCGAACCAAATCGTTTGGTATGTAGCTAATGTTTTATTAGGGGAAATATTTAATTAGTAAAATTACTTTTCTTTTAATCATTTGAAGAAGTCAGATTAACTTATAAGATGTGATAGTTTTTTTAATTTATTTAAAAAAATCTGAGTTCCACAGTCCATTTCTCAATATTGAGGGCGGATACTGCATTTGTAAGATTATTTAATTTTAAGTAAACCAAAGCAAATGAGGCCGACACTAGGAGGAAAAAGAATTTTTTTTTTCAGGTAGAAAAAATATCTCTTCATCATTAAATTACTTTGAAATTTATGTATATGATAACAAAATTATTTTACACAAATATTTAAAAATTCAATGTCGATAACAAAATATTGTATTATTTAAGACAAAAGGAAAGAAAAAACAAAAGCCTAGAAATCAAATTCAACGTCCAGTTGCTAGGAGATCTGAAAGAAATGCAATCTCTTTTTCTATCATCTTTTCTTCGTATTTTAATTGGAGTTATCCAGCAATGATACAATAAGTAAATATATGAGCTGGAAAGGCTTCCAAACTTCCAAAGTGATCATCTGTGGTTATCGATTAATTATAATTATGTTGTTAACAAGAATGAAATGATTATGTTCTGGAAAAGTTACCTAATTTAAGCCACTTTAAGTGGTCCCCATTAAAATAAAAGTAAATTATATAATTTTTTCTTAATTTTTATTGAAATTACTAGTATTTCTTTTCTACTTTTAAAGTATAATAGATATCTCTAAAATATAAAAAAAAATGTTATCTTATATTTTAGTTCAATTTAAAATTTTTTAATTAAAATATATTACATTAATTTTAAATTAGACTAAAATGTAAAATAACTTTTATGTCTAGACAAGTTTATATATTTTTTAAAAATGGAAAGAAAGAATATCTATATAATTTAAGTAAATTTTTTTTAAAAAAATCTCTATAATTTACTGTTAAAGTAATAATGCCTTGCAGGTTTATTTGCCATCTTAACCGTCTGTTTGCCTTATAAAACATGGCAAATGAAAAAGGCTCATGTAATAATATATATATATATATATATATATATATATTCAAAATTAGAACTAGTATACGAAAAATAAATTTTCTAATTATAAACAAATATGTACAGCTTAATTTTCTTTATTTGCTTTAATAAGAGATCTCCTCATATTAATCTCTTCTTTAAATTAAGAAAAAAAAAGCTATTTGTAAGTGAATAATAAAACAAGAAAAATAAATTTCCAATTTTCTTCAAGTTAAGCCATTTTGACTTGGTTTCTGACCTCTCAAGATATAATGATTACAAAACATATTATCAAATATAATTTGATCTTAATCCTCACTCAAATTAATTAATAGTTTGTTTTCTTTATAAACCAAAGTTCCTTATTCCAGCATCTCTCCCTCTCTTCTAGTAATCTCTATACACTTTAAAAATTATATAAGTAAAGTTAGAAGAAGTATTGATTTCTCCCCGTTAATCCTCTACTTAATAATATTACTTTGATGGATGAGTGTATTTTTTGGTGTAGTGAAAGGAGGATTAGGTTCTACATTTATAAGGACTTAATAATAAGATGTCATTTGTCAAAACATTCATTCAAATATATGTTTGTTCTACATAGATTCAATTACTTCGGATAAGATGAGGATAACTAACTTTATTTAGATGGATATCTTTTCAATAACCATCTAACTATTTAAGTCAGATAAGTATCGTTTCAATTGAATAACCATTTGGTAGGATATAAACATTTAAATAATTATTAAACCATCACATAAATTAAAATACAATAATATCTAATAAATTAATAATATCATATGGGTCATAACGATTTTTACATATATCCTTAAGTCCTTAATCATAATGGTTATAACATTATATCATAATTAAGTAATAATTTAATAAAAGTCGTGGCTATTTTCCATTATTAAGTTAAAAGGATATGTACTACATATCCTTTTAACTTAATTAGAATGTGTGCGTCCCGTGTATGGGCCAAGAACGATAACTTTTTTATTAAACTAAAAAAAGGTTAGGTTTTTTTTTTAAAAAAAGTAAAATAAAATAAAAAAAGATTATTACATCTATAAATAGTGTAGGAATATTAATTCTACAATATCAAAAGATTTTCCTTATATATATATATATATATATATGTGTGTATAAATGATAGACTTGGTCTTTGGTGAAGAAAAACATAATGGTTCACATAATTGTCTTTTTTTAAGACTATTATTTGTTGACATCATTCTAACCCAATGATGTATACTAGTTAAGAGGCAAAAAAATATCATAAACAATTATTTGTTTGAGCTCATAGTATTAAAAATAAACTTAATAATACAATAAATCAATAATAATGTCCAATAATGATTCCTTTCAACATACTCTTTAAATGTTTTAGATGATAACTCTTTAATCAAAAGACCTCCAATTATCAAATTGGTATTAAAATATGTTCAATTGATACTTTTTATTTCTAAACATCTTATTTAACAACAAAGTATTTTGTTTTCATATGATTAGTATCATTAGAATACTTGTCATTTTTAAAAAAAATTACTATGAAATCATCACAATAAATTTTCAGTGACTTAATACAATTCTAAGTTTTCAAATAAAAGTCAACCACTATAAATCATGAATAGCAGTCTCAAAGCATTCTGCAAAGTTAGTCTTCATAGTGGATGAAGTAATAAAAGATTGTTTTTTTTCAATGAATTAGCCCCCCATCTGATAGAAACAAATAACCAAACGCAAATTTTTTTTTTTTAGATCCATGGATCCATTAAAATTTGAATCTAAATATCCGATTATTTTTAAATTGAATATTAAGCACATATGCCACATTCTTAAAGGAATTTGGCAAATTGATTTGAAATTTGCCTAGATTCATCATAATTTTTGCAGTACTTACCATGTTTCTCTGACACTCAATGATTCTCACTTTTTAAACTACTTGCCTCTCAGCCACATTAATATACACCTAGTGCTTTAACAAATTGTGACGTTTCATGCAATAGGTAAATATAATAACTAACTTTATTTACATTGATATCATTTAAATAATTATTAAACCATTACATAATTTATGAGATAATAATATCTAATAAATCAATAATAGCATATGGGTCATAATTATAATAGGTTCATATGTGCGTGAAAAAAAAAAATTATTGGCTATATATATATATATATATATATACCATGTCACATCTCACTTGTGCATGAAAACGTGAAATATCATATCAGCTAGCTAGCTGCCTCAGAAGAAAAATGATAATGTTACAGTTCATAGCTCTATCTTTAAGTAGTTAGGTTTTTTAACTGTTAAATTTATTTTAAAATTCCTACCTTGATTAATAATTATAAATTGTAATAAAAATGTTAATTAGATATTTTATAACTAAAAGTTAAAAAACATAGGTGTTTTTTTGGTTTGTGCATAAACTTACAAATATATCATTGAATTGATCAAAATCTTACATTTTGCTTCTCCAATTGTGCTTTGCTTTTCTTTTATTTTATTTTAAAGGATTTAAAAATTTTGAATATTTATATTTTTGTAATCATTTGACTATTTTGTACACATACCATCCTTTTTTGATATGTTTTTGTAATAATATTTATGCAATGAAAATGAAAAAATATAGGTCTCACGGAAAAAATAAGAACAAAATGCAAGTATAAAATGTGAGACTTTAAGAAGTTACAATTTAGAACTTGGTGGTTCATATAAGGTTATTTGTCTGCTTATTTTGTCTAAATTTGCATATTTATTATCTCAATTTTAAAATTTTTACTTTCAACTCAAAAAATACACATTTTGTATCTTATATTCTTTTTATTTGAAATGACCATATTCAAAAAAGGAATAACAGACATCTTAACCCCCCCAACCTTTTATAATTGATAAAATGTGTTTAAAATTTTGGACCATAACTGTAAAATATTCTTTAAAACAACAAATTTTCATTTAAGTTCTTATTTTTTATTATTATACACGATCGACCCAAGTTGGGACAAATTAACCAATATATTTAACTTGATATCCAATTTAATTTAGCCCTTTTTTTTTTAAGATTGAGCTAGCTCAACCCAATTTTACTAAGTCAGATATGCTGATATGCATTCTTACACAATATATTCATACATATATATATATATATATATATATATATATATATATATATATATATATATATATATATATATATTATTAATTTAATTTATATTTTGGAGTAGCATATATGGAGCTATATCCAAGGGAGTAGCGCTCTTTCTTTTTCTTGTATAATCAAAAGTGAAAGTAAAAGCACTTTCCGTGAAGTGATCCATTTAAGCAAATGCCCCATTTACCTTAAAACTGTGCTTCTCAATGGAATAGACATTATTATCATGATGAACATTATCTCCAAAGATTGTTCGGTAATTAATTAATGATGTAAATTGTGCTCTTTTATCCATATCGGTATTCCATACCTACTACCGAGACAACTGTTTGAAGCATTCCTTCCATGATAAAATAAAAAACTTGCATGATTAAAACCATAATTAGATTTGATAGTGCCAAAATAAAGAAGCCAAAAAAAAAAGAGAAAAAAAATTGAAAGTTTGGACTTTGCTAAAGAAATTGTCGCAGTGTGGGCAAAGCAGGAGAATACTTTATGCATTTTCGTCATATTAAAAATTAAATATTATTATCATCTATATTTTTATAAATAAATAATATTTTTTTAAAATTAAATTATATAAAAACATATAAATGACAGTAGTATCTATATATTATTTCGTATTATAGGAGTACCAAAATAAATTGCATCATAAAACAGAAAATGAAGAGAGTTCTTAATTAGATTAAATTTATATATAGTTTCTTATATTTTTATTATCATGTTCTCTAATAAAACCATAACATATGGAATTAAAAAAAAAAAACCGAGTCATGTGATGCTGATTTGTAATATGCATATCTACAAAAACTATACACTTTCTTGTAAATTAAAAAATTTATTAGTATAAATATAAAAAATTACATATAATTTTTTTCTTTCATGATTAACCAAATGATAAAGAAAACATATAACAACCTTAAATCCTTCAAGAACTGAGAGTTGTACAAACAAAACTCTCTAATTAACCTTGACATACATCTACATAAAAGGATAGGTATCAATGCAAACTGAGAGTACCAAAGAAGAATTTTAGAGAAAAAAAAAAGATTGAAGCTTTTTAATTTGCTTTAATTTCACTATAAATTTGAAAAAAAAAAAGTTATATGCAATTATTTATATATTTTTGCTATTCAAATTTTTAATTAAAATATAATAATTATATGACTTTCCAATAATTATAACATGATAAACTTATAGTTTTTACAAACAACTATGTAGTTTTTCAATTAAATTATATATTCGTTATAGATTAATTAAAAAATTATATATTTATTATATTTTAATTAAAAAAACCTGAGAACAAAAATATAAAACATCACATCTAAGCTTAATCTAGTTAGAAATTACTACAATGGGCAAATCAGAAGGAGAAGGGATATCGTAGTTAACTAAATGATAAAAACCATAAAAGAACCACAAATTCTTCAAGAATTTGTGGTTCTAAAAACAAACTTTTTCTTCAGATTCTCATAAAAGCTAGCAGCAAGCGAAGTGCATGACAAAAACCGTAACTGTTTGATGATATATAGAGCCAAACAAGAAAAGAAAATTGAGCAAAAAGATTGAAGCCTTTTTGTTTGCTTTCGCCAAAGATATTGCTTTACTGAGCAAAACAGACGAAGGAATATGATCATAACACAACATGATAAATCAATAATATAAATGCTTCAGGAATTGAGAGTTCTTAAAACAACCAGCAAATTCCTTGAGATAAGCATGACATCTAGCAGCTTGCAAAGTCTACAACTATATCTCCTTAACATACATGTGGATGAATATTGTCCAATCATATGGTATACTCTTATCATATTTATTTTTATTGAAAAACTTTATAATAAACAATACATATAAATTATACAATTTTTAATTTTTTTTATATAACCTTATTTCAGATTTGGCTTCTCTGATAAAAAAATCACATAAAAATATCTTATGAAATGAGAAACAGATAAGAAAAAATCCACTTGAAGACCCTAATTATATAAAAATAATATTAAAGAATTTTAAAAATCAAAATTCCTCTAAAAGATTAAAAGAAAAAGTTATTATTGATATTTCTTAAAGTTATCACTCATGTTTTTAAGATTATGATCTAATTTTTACATTACAAAAGTATTTTAAATTTGTTATTATCTTTGAATGATAACACCCTTATAATATCACAAAAATCAAGTTGTACCTTTAGGAAGCCTAAATAGTAATTTTGGGAAGTATCAATGATAATTCTTTCTTTTGATTACTTGGAATAATATTATTTTTTAAAATCTTTTGATGTTTTATTTATAAAATTAGAATCCTTAAGTTTTTCCAAATAAATATAATGTTTGGGGTCCACACACTCTGTAAAATCTACTTATCAAATAGGTTTTATACACTATCTAGCTTTCTTCTCAAAAAAAAACAAAGCCATGTGATCTCATCATATGAGAGGATGGATGCAAATCCGCGTATTCCATTTCGACTCCCATAACAGCTCTTTTTGAAACATTGGTTTCATGATAAAAACCATAATTGCGAATTAATAGTGCAAAACAAGAATGACCCAAAAAAAAAAATTAAAGCTTATTCTAAATTTGCTTGGGCTAATAAAATTGCCACCGTGGGAAAAGAGAAGAAGGGATATCATAACAAAATGATAAACTCATGAAAGAACCATAAATTCTTCAAGAATGGAGAGTTTTAGAAACAAACCTTAATTTCCTCGAGATACACATAAAAGCTAGCAAAATAGAACTACCTCTCTTCCCTCCTGAGCTTGTTAAGAAGAGCTGTGATTAAAGCATCTCTTTTTTCAGCCCTAGCTTCTTCTCTAATCCTTCTTTGTTCTTCCTTTTCTCTCCATCTCTGCTCCATCATTATCCTCTCATTCTCCAAAGCTTTCATGGTTTGCCTCCACTCCATCTCCTTCATCCTCCTCTCTTTCTCTCTCGCCTCAAATGCTTCCATCCATTGTGACTCTATCTGCATCTGTTGCCTCATGAACTCCTCTAATATCTCCTTCAAATTATTGTTCTCACTATTACTCCCACTAATCATCTTACCCTTTTTCATCTTCTTTCTACTCTTCTCTCCCCCAGTACTGATCTCCTCGTTGTCATCTTCATCTTCCGAGGACAGGTTCACCGTCTTCTTCTTCGACCCTCCTCCTCCTTCGTCTTCCGCCCACAGCATTCTCTGCATCCTCGCGGCGAAAATCGCTTGAAGCTCATTGTAAAATGGGAATTGCTGCCTCGTAGTTTCTGGCTCCGCCGTTTCACATCCCTTTCATTTCAAAAAAACGGTAGAACTTCACATAAGAAAACAATAATCTTGAAAGACTAAGAAACATAGTTACAAATACAACAATAAGATGAAATATCAACTATTAATATGTATATATACACATATATAATTTGAATAGTCATATTGTGTCTAATTCGAGAATTATAGGATATGATTCTGATTTCAAAGTATCAATCCATCCTTCATGGCTTGTAATGTCGTAGTTACTACAACCTACTAAAAAATATGCAATGTTAAGATGCAATTTGAAATATTACACGGCGTTCAATATAAATTTCGAACATATATCATACAGGTTACGACTCTATTTTAATTTTTCCATTGTAAGTCATAGTTACTACAAAGTATATAAAATATAGGTGTAATTTATGTGACATCATAATTAGTGAGTATGAGTTTTAAACAAGTATCAAAGAAGTTAAGGCTCTATTTCTAAAACAGAAGAAAACCCATGAAAGCTCAAAGCTACTACGAGCTAGAACTTTTCGCAAACACGTCTTCTTCTAACACCAAGCATGGTTATACAATACAACGTCATGCCGACTTCACACATATATATTGGATACAATATGATTCTGTTTTAAAGTGTTATCATGTAATTCGCAGCTTTCTAAAAGTAATTAAAGACAGAGATTTTATTAAATTTTGTTTTTAGATAGATAGATAGATTGATGAATCAGGCACAGGCGACGGCGTACCTTGTACCTGGTGACGAGGTTTTTCCACTTGCACTTGCACTGCTCTGGGCTTCGAAGGTAACCCTTGTCCTTCATGGCGTTCGAGATAACTTCCCATAACTGCTTGTTCCTCTTTGTCTCCAAGAAATTCTGGTCCAGCTCTGCTCGGATCGCCAAAAACTCCTTCGTTTCTTGGACGCTCCATTGAGGTAACCTGTCGCTACTACTCACATCAACGGTAACGCTAACACCATGAGGATGATGATGTTGCTGCTGGTGAAGATGATGAAGATGAATCTGATCCATTCAATTCAATTCAATTCAAGAAAATTATACCAGCGGATTGATTCAAATACTAGCAGAAGAATATTTCAATTTCTGAGTTCTTTTTTTTTCCTTCTAGAAGAGAGAGAAAGAAGATACATGAAGGAAGGTTGTGCGAAGTGTGAACCGGCAGGTGTGGATCATGTAAGAAGGAAAAAACAAGAGGACGACATTTTCTTTTGCTTAGGTGTCAAATACAAGAAGGATTTCTATTACCCTTATTCGCTCAGATTTCAAAGAAAATCAACCCTTTTTTTCTTTAAATTAAGGTGGGTATTTTTTTATTTATTTTTGTTTAAGATTAAATTATTTTGAATCAATTTTAAAAAGCCTTCACGTAAATTTGGCGCTTTAGAATTTTCTTTTTAGAGCACTTCTCATGACATCAATAAGGCAGAATATTATTTTTATGATAAATTAATTTCCTCTATTTAATGTATGAGTACTCTTTTGTTTGATCATACAGACCCATCGCAGTCTCATCTGTCTACGCGGAAACTTTTTGGGGTGTCCCTCTGGTTCTCTTCAACTTTTTGGTTGGCGTTCCCATTGCGTCTCTGTGTCGTCACGCTGACGAGAAAAGTCTCACCGGACTCTCCTCCATGCTTGTATTCTCTGCGGCCCACCCTACATTGCTTCCTTTGCAAGCTTTCCTTTCTCTCTCTCCTTTTCAATTTGATCTGACGTTTATTTTTCATATGAAATGTTCAACCTCTTTATTGTCACGCGAAACCATAAATTGCACACAATTTTTTTAATAAGTACTTTTTTTATCCTTAAAATTTCTAGTAATTTTTTAAAAATTTTAAGCTTATGAAAATAATGTCTTTATTATTAATTAATTGATTATTCTGCCAGTGAAACATGACGTATCAAATGGGGTTATATGTACAAAGTTTAAAATTTAAAAAAATTATTTACATATAATTTAAAGTTTAAAAAAATTATTTATACACAAAAATAAAATTTAAAAAATTTATTTCACTAATATGTTATGCTTTATTAGTAAAATAACAAATTAATGATAGAGAATTACCTGTATAAATTTTAAAATTTTAAAAATTCATTGTCAAATTTTAAAAATTAAAAAATTATTCAAGTATTTTTAAAAATTTAAGGGACTTCTTTGCAATTTAAATTTTGAGATATGTGTGTAATTATAAAAATTTATTTATTGGAAATTTTGACATGATTGTTTAAACCTGAGAGTGATTTGATGATGAAAAATTCGACCTCCTTGAAGGTAGAGCTTTCTGCAGAAAAATTCTATTTGGCTTCCAATAGAGTTTTTAAAGTGTGAATGAATTGTAAAGTATGAAACTCATAAATACTTAATTATATAGATCTTGATACTATATTAAGGATAATTTCAACTTGAAAATTTAAATATTTGAGTTAAATGAGTTCTTGACTTAGTGCATTAAATAATCAAATATTAATTTTAATTAATAATTATTTTTAAATATTACAATTAAATAGTTTTATATAAAATTGGACGCATTTTAGTTAATTCACTCTCTATGGAATTTATCAATTATGCTTATTTGAAATGATTATAAACACACAAAATATATTTTGACAAAAAATAATTTAAAATGATATTATTGCTTTTTTCCATAATTTTTTGTTTTGCCGCGTGAGGCGACAAAGGAATGGGGCTATGACGGAGGCCGTGTCCCAAGATTTATTAATTGTCAAACTTCTGTTTGTATTAGGAAATCCGAGAGTAGATTTAAAAGAGGAAATAAAAAAAGAGATTTGTTTTATTTTTTGGGTAAAAATAATAAAAAATATAAATAGCCCTTTTATTATCACTCATTTATAAAATATTTCTTGAATTATAAAAATTGAGAAATAGTTCTTGCACTTTTAAATCTTTGTATTTAAGTTCATTTTTTTACACTCTGCCTATAATATGATACAATTTTACTAGCTTAAAAGTAATATGGAGGCACTTAATTTATTTAAAAAAAAAATCAACAAGTAGACGGTGGAAACTGCCATTCAAATAAAGAAGTATGGATTCCTTAAAAAAAATAATTATTCATGTATTATTTTCAAGCCAATAAAATTATACTAAATCATAAATAAAGTTTGACATAAAAATTCTATAAATTCAAAAGAGAACAAATTATTTTAAATACAAATGCATAAAAGTAAATGAAAAGGAATATTTAGTTAGGAAAATTATATTTTAAGATTATAAGTTAAAAACATTTATGGTAAAGAATTTTAAATTTTAAAATTAATTTAAAAACTCAAAGGATAAAAAATTTTAATTATAAAAAAATTGCACTTTATATTATACATCCACAAGGTATTTTTATGTTCACTTAGCTTTTATTCTAATTTTTATCTATTATTATTTGATACATAACTTTTTATATTTAAAATTTTTTATTTTTTTTATTTTTAAAATTTAAGGTCATTTTATAATAAATATTTTCAATTCATAATACTAAAGAATAAGTTTTTCTATTTACTTTTTTATTTTTTTAAAATAACAATATTTGATCATTGCAGGCGTGGCCCCACATACGCGGTATTCCGCCATGTCCCACGTGTGAACGCCTACCATCTTCTTCCACGTGTCACAAAGGTATCTAATAGAATGAATCATGGGACCCACGAGTCCACGGTCAAGCCTATGATCCAAAAGGCCAAGGCTTTCTCTTCTATCCAATGAGAATGAAACACGTTTTAGGCGGCAAGGGTGACATATTGGAATATCTAGCGACGTTGACGGCAAGAGTAGCATCAGGGTTTCAAAAGATTGACACGTGGATGGTTATAATGTGGTTGAGAGCACTGAATCATCTAACTCTTCTAAAGCCGGTGGTGAAATTTTCCTCTGCATTGACCGTCCACAGGAATTTTACCAAGTGATTGACATTCTATTTGTTAGTTTTGGACCATTGCTTCAAAATTAAAGATATATTAAGACATTCATAATTAGTATAATGAAATAAAAAATAACATCCTAAAAGGGTTGAACTTCGTGATGGAATTGGATTAATAGAGAATATGTGTTTTTTTCTCTTTGGAGGGAGAAAGGAAGAAAAAGAAATTTGTTAATTGCGTTTGATAAAGTGAACAATTTTTCAAGAAATGAGAATTTTGTGATATAAAATCATATTTGATGTATGAAAAGAAATAAGAATATTTTTATTTTAATATTTGATAAATTAAAAATATTATAAAAAAAAGATGAGTAAATAACCATAATACTCATAATTTTTGTTAATTAATATAAAATAAAAAATTATAATTAAAGATTTCAAGTTAAAAATATTTATAAGTTTATATTAAAAAATTTTAAATTTTAAAATTATTTTTAAAAACTTAAAAATACAAAATTTTAACTGCGAAAGAAAATTACAATTTATGACATCAAATTAAAATTTTCAGCCCTTAAATTTTTTAGAATAATTCCAAAAAATCAAATCCATTAATATAAAACATTACAATTATTTGAGGCAAAATAGGATTTTTTTTTCATTCTCCTTTCATCTTCAATAATAATTTTTCTTCAAACTTTGAATGAAATGAACAGTACTTATAAACAATAACTTTAGACTCTATTAATCTTTCAATTTCTAACTTTCCATCTCTTTCTTCCTATTCTCACATGTCTCTTCCAGCTTACCAAACATGCTACTACTCTCTCTCTTGCTTATATTATATTTTTTATATTAAATTGATAATAAAATAACTATTCTAATTAGAGGAGCTCTTTTGAAGATTGAACTATTGTTGGCAGCACCTAACTCAAAACATTGCATTGCATGTATTATAAGGGAAAAAATGTAGTCAAATAAGTTCTTCTAACTTTATGGTAAAAATTATTAATAAAAATTCGATTTAAAACTTTTTACATCAATAGAATTTTATTATGCTAATTGAGTTATTTCTGATTAACCATGTAATATACCCTATAATCCCAAGAGTGATAACAGGGGAAGTTATTTGTCCTTTTCCTTTGACCCACATGTATATATAATTGTTCAGAATTGACAAATAAAACATTTTACTTCGATAAAAAAAATATTTACAATTTCCCGTAGATTGAACAATTTTAAAAAAAGTCAATGACTTAATTTTTCACAATTTATTTTTTATAATTTACATGAATTATGGTGTATGAAAATATTAATGTAGATAACCCAAAAGCATATATAAAGCACGGTAACAGATGAAACTTTCATTGTACATGTAAGGATACATTTGAACAAAAGAAAATTCCATATTCGATATAAAAAAATTCGCTTTTGAAGGTTGTATGATCAAATTATATTATTATTTTACTTTCACAATCACTATGTAACGTGTGAGCATATAATTTAATATTTAAAAACAGTAAAGGACAATTCAAAGGGTATTAACAAAAAGACAGAGATTGGCATTTCATTACCAAACCAATAATAATTGATTAGGTCATTGTTCAGTTGGGGGTTATATATATATATATATATATATATATATATATATATATATATATATATATATATATGTCCCTACCTTTTCATTATTCTTCTATTTTACACAGATATGGAAGAACATAAATGAAAAATATGACATATTGGGGGTTGGGGATTAAAAAATGAATAAATAAAAAGAATAAGGGATAGATTGTAAATAAGATATCTTCATTTCCTTCTTTGTCTATGCTATCTAGTGAATAACCCTTCCTAAAGCGGCACCCTTTTTTTGCAAACCAAAATGGGTGATTTAGATAAAAGACACAGAGTAAATGGCATTTAATTTGATAGTCAATTTAAAGAAAGGAACTGACTTTACCAAAAATATATAAATTTAGTTTCATTTTTTCAAGTATTTTTTATGTATTAAAAATATCATATAAAATATTTTTTATTAATTATTTTATGTTATTAATTATTTTTAAAAATGTTTAAAGGTTTCTCTTATGTTGTACAAGTTTTAATTTAGTTTAATTAAGTTAATACTATGTTTTAACAATTCCAAATAATAAAATTAAATCTTTTTTGTCTTAATAATTATGTTCATACGATACAAAAAAATAATGACGTTTCAATTAATTCTTTTAGGTAAACGGTCCATGTCAATTTGTTAGATGACAAGTTATAAGCTCACACTTTACACACACCTTCTCCCTCATCCAAATTCATCTTTCACTTGTATTTAATTTTAATAAATTTTAAAATAATTCTATTTGATTATTTATTATCTAGCGAGTTGGCCATATATATAGCTTAAACTAAATTTATGAATGTGAGTTAACCTTATATTTTTTTTCTGGGTTAACTAAGATGCAAGGACTTAAACATATTATTTTAAAAGATTTTAAAAAGATAAAATTAATTCAATTAAAATTAGAGGATCAAGTTAAACTTTTTATAAATGAGTAAAAAAGTATATTGAAAACAAAATATACTAATTATAATTCTTTATATTGAAGAATTTTATAACAGAGAATTCAAAAAAAATTACACCTAAATTGTATTATTTAGTAAAATCATAGAGTAAGCAAGTCAGATTAAGTAGGTTAAGTTGGATATCCTATGCACTCAAGAATAAAAACGAATAAGCCATGCGATGCACACTTTAGAAATAAATTATTCACCAGGGAGAGAGAGAGAGACAAATTCGTGTGTGTGTGTGTGTGAAATGTACGACGGCAAAGTCAAAATGGACCACTTAGGTTCTACATGTAATTAAATCGAAACACATCTTGTATATATTATCTTAAACATTGTCTAGATCTTGTGGGTTTATTTTATGATAAATAGATTTTGTGGGTTTTGGTTTTGGATGTTCATAGGTCACACTTATGTTCATTAAGATGGGATGGGATCATCGCCCGCAATATTCTGTCATGCTTCTCATGTTTAGAAGTTAGATTTTATTATGGGTTGAAAAAGTCATATAATCCAATACTTGTGGTTCCAAGAACATAAATATGATCAAAAAATAGTCCAAAATTTTTTTTTTAAAAAAGTTCAAATATAAAACTAATTGACCTCATTTTTTTAAAAATCCCAACTCTAACCCTAACGTAGCCAAACAAATTCTCTTCTTATGCATATTGTTGTCGTATGTATGTGTTTTGTTCCTAATGCATTGGCCCTCCCCACAGTAAACCCAATAGCAAACACTAGAAATAATCTAATATCATTTGTTTCATCATAGTGAAATATAATCTAACTTAAAAATAATCTAACATGACCACCGAATGCGTAAATCAGCTAGTAAGGAACTTTTCTAACTTAACCAAGAGTCTTAAGTTTGAATTCTTTAAGAATGCAGTTGCGTTAAAACTCAATTAAAAAAACTTTTTTGCCTTTGTGATCCTATCTGACTCAAATCTAGATTAATTGTGATTTAAGGAATTTGATAATAGATTCGTACCCTACGAATATCGGATAGTTGATCAAGAAAAAAAAAACAAATCTAACATGGTTCTTCCTTTCCATATTAAATAATTTGTTCTAAAACTCAAGACAGATTTTTGTGATTTCTTCTTGCCAACCAAAAAATCCGGTGACTTTCCATACTTATCTTACTTTCGGTCACAGTTCACACAGTAGGAACACAATCATCATCATCATCATATTGATTAGGATTCATGTTTGTGTTCCATTTGCAGAATTTCCATGACCACCTCCAATTTGTAATCAAGCTTGTGCTCCCATGCTAGGTGAAAAAGTAAAAAAAGGGCAGCAGGTTAATCTTGCCTTTGGTTTTTTGGATGGGCCCAGACTCAAAAGTGCAAGGAAAAAAGGGCCCTAGCCCAATTTTAATTAAATTTTTTATGAGTTTAATCTATAATTAAGTCTATTCGAAGCTTAATTGATAGAAGGGTGAAAATTATTTATTTTTTTAAAAGATATTTATTTTGAAAAAATAAAGTGTCCCATCAAATTTTTGTAAAAAGAATAAAAATACTTTAAAATAGTAGTAAAAATAAATGTTTACTGTGAGAAGTAAACAAAATTTAGAGATTTACTTTGAAAGTAAAAACAACAATAAAAATTTATTATTTTTTTTAAAAAGGGTTATATTCAAAATTCATTAGTTGTTATAATTATCTTTCATTTTTTTTGTACTCACATTCCTAATACATGTTTTTTGAAAGTTATTTGACAGTAAGAAGTATTTTTTTTAATATTAATAAAAATGCTTATCAAATAATTTTGTCTAACATAAAATACTTCTTTCTCTTATTGTTTTTAATACAAATTTATTTAAAAAGAAAATTTCAAAAATAAACAGAAATTCACATCAATCTAAAGGGCATGAATGGAGTTTTTGTTTTTTAAATAATCAATATGAATTGATTATTGATCCTCTTTTTATTGAAAAAAAAAATCAAATTATTAACTGATTGAGTGGTGATCCTAAAGAATTAAGTTTGTAAATAGTTAAAAAAATGTTATTTACATACTAATAATCCTAAAGAATTATGTTGCTTGCGTGTGTGTATAATATAATTTTTTTTTAAAGGCCAAAAAAGTTTTGTTTTCGTTTTTGAACATTTATCAATAATTTTTTTTATGTAAACTTAGTTAATAGTTAATAGCCTAGTTGAGATCGAGGGACCTCTTCTTTGGAAATTGTTGATGTTTAGAATTTTGAAAAGTCTCAAAAGAGGATCCCTTTTGCATAACGAAATGTTTTAATGTAAATCCAATTTTTAGTTATTAGGTGTGGAGATATAATTGGGTCATTATCTTTAAAAAATTAGTTAGCTTTGACATTGTGATCATTAAAGAGAGATTGTATCAAGTCATTTTCTGAGGGGATTATGAAGTCAAGGGGCATCATTGTGTAATATGACTTGATTATACATTGGGCGGCAACTTTAATTTTTATTATTTTTTAGGTGACATAAATTTAAATTTTAACAAATATAAGATAACATATATATATATATATATATATATAATTATTATTTTAACACAGCACCATGCACCATAAAGAGTTGATGCTCTCAAAGGAGGGTCCATTTGTGACTTTGGGAATTGGATTATTGTCTTTAGCCCTTTCAAATGGCCCACCAAAAGGCCTTTCACACCAGCCCTCTTTTCATGGGCCTTTTTCTCTAAGCAATTTATTCTACACTTGCAGCAATAGCGGAATACTCAGTTTGTGCTATCCATTTGATGAATTACAAGTAATATCTACAAAAAAATAAAAGATAAAATATTTAATTCAGTGGCTAATTAGAGATAGTTCTTTTTCTTATTAATAGGCAAAAGTGCACATAAGTTTTTATCAACTTGTGTAATTTACTTTCTTAATTTTAAAATTTGATTATTGGTCTTTAGAGTTATACATTCGTGCAACTTAACATTTTTTTAGTAGATTCATCTAAAAACTTATTAAAGCCAAATTAAATGTTTAATTTTTCATAAATCTGGATTAATTCAAGTTTGTGGATACGAAATTGAGTGCCTATTTTGTGTGCCTTTTGTCTTTGTGCATAAAGAGGGAAAAATTAATTTGAGGATTTGAGAGTTTTCTTTTTCTTTTTGAAAAGTGGTATTTTTGTATGTTAAATAGTGTCCTGTTGGGTTGGCTTTTCAAAGATGACATGATATGATATAATCCCACATGGATAGCTCAGTCAATTTTTTTTGGATAGATTTACTAACATAAGGACCAAGTTGCATGAATATATAAGTTTAGAAAGTTAATAGTCACATTTTGTAGTTGAAAGGGTTATACGTATTTTATCCCTTATTAATATATTAATAGGTATTTAAATTTCTTTCCTGGGAATCAACTTATGCGAGAGAGTGTATTCTTAACTAATTGCTTTATATACATACATACATACATACATACATACATACATACATACATATATATATATATATATATATATATGAACACAAAAGTTATGAAAATTTCTTCACAATAATTGTTAGCTCCTTATATGTTGGTTGATGTAGATTAAAAAACTAATTCAAACAAATTTGAGCTATATCATTATAAAGTATATAAATGTTGATAAATATTGAAAGGCATTAATAAGAGAGATGACACAATAAGTAATAAGAATATGGTGTCAATTTCTTGGTCCTTTTTCTTATCTCTGGTACCCATCATCGTATATTCTGGAAACTACGCCATCACTCTATAATTCAGTCTAAATTAACGTTCACACTATGAGCTTTCTTCTATACGTATGGCTGCTGGCTGCTACTTCCACACACAATAAGGAATCAATTATGTCACGACACTATTAATATATATGTGTGCGTGTGAAAACACACCTTATAGTACATCCTTAACATTATGCAATTATAATTTTCTTCGTTGAAAATCTCCTCTTTCGTGTGAAAGCTTGGACTTAGATGCAAAGGTTTTTTTTTCGAGTTTTTTTATCGGAAAAAAAAAACTGAATGAAGATATGTTAACATGTGGGATCTTGGAGGAATGTTTCACACATGCAAAGATGATATAATATTTGGGTTTGTTTTATGTGATCTATATCTCGATTCTCATGCAGTTCCCCTTCACATGTGCATGACTAGCCTAAATAAAATAATATTTAATATAATACTAGTTGTCGAACTACCATGATTAAATAGTCTCCTAATTAATGAACTTTCGCATATGTTAAAAAGATAATAATTTTTTTAATATACAGTATAAGCAATTAAATTTCTGTTGTTCTCATTCTTTATAATTAAATTAATGTTTAATACAAGTTATGATAGTTTTTTGATTTATCAATTCATCAAATTTAAACTATTTTTTTTTTATGAGAGAACATGTGAGAGAGAGATATATACTTGTCATTGTTGCTTTTTTTTTTTTTTCAACAGTATTTCGTTAACAAGATTCTATAATTCGTAATTATATATACATGTGAAACCCTTTTTTTTTTTTGGGCCACTGATGTGAAACCTTCTTGTTAAAGCTACCTATTTGGAATAATTTTTTCTCGGTCTTTCTACAGTATGAAACTGTTTCCATTGAAAGCATGAACCATGTCAATGTTTCTTGTGACAAATCATAATTTGGGTCGATTAATCCTCTTTATTAATCCATCAGTTTACATTGTAGGTTTATTATTCAAACATTCATAATGACTACTTCATAATCTTCTAAAATTAGCACATAAATCTTTTGCTACGCTGTATTATAATACTGTGCATCTTATCAAAGATTAAAAAAAAGAAAGAAAAAAAAAAAGAACAGTCTCTTGTTTGGAGGGTACCACACCCTCTCCTATAGTAATAGCACAATGGAGAATCCAAGTTCTTAAAATTAATCGATTAGTTCACTCTATTTGCATTATTGCCAAGAAACTATTTACTAGATTTGAATCCTTGGCAAATTTTTATACAAATTTATATTGTAAAGTTAAAGAGAGATAAATGATTTTTTTTTCTATCTCTCTCCAATGTTTCATATAAAGTACTTTTGAAGATTTAAATCCTTGTTTACTATAAATATATATATAAAACCTTCTTTACCTTTATATCTCCAAGAGTTTTCAACAGAAAGAAGGAGAACAAAGAAGCTTCCATAGATACAATTTTCCACCTCTCTATTCAAATTTCCTATCAATTGCTGCGACTATTACACATCAGAATGACTCAAACTTCTCAGTTTTGAATTTGTCATTAGTAGATGATATCATATTATCATTATACTCGATTGTTTATTCTTGGAATTCATTGAAGTCAGAGCCAAGCATGGAAAAAAAGATAAAAGGAAAATAGGTGCAGTTATTATGGTAGGAGATGAATTTTCTCAACCAAAAAAAGTGTTTCTCTCTTCCTCCTCATCAATAGGTATTCTGCATACATCTAAACAAGATAATTTAGTTATTAAATAATTTAAATCATTTCGTTCATCCCTTAAATTTTACTCAATTTTTAATTTAGTTTCCATAATTTAAAAAATTATAATTAATTTTTTATAATTTTAAAAAAGTTTGAATTTTGTTATCATCATTAAACTTTGGTAAGTGTATTATTAAATTTTATTGATACGATTTATTATATATTTATCTTCTTGGCACTTTAAATACACCATTATATTAATAAAAACATAGAGGTACATGAGAGAACCAGCACAGTGCACGAAGCTCCCGCTATGCATAAAGTCCGAGGAGGGTTGAACCACTTTAGGTCTATTGTACATAGCCTTATCTTATATTTTGTAAGAGATTGTTTTTATGATTCGAACCCGTTTACCTTCAGGTCACATGGCGATAACTCTTACTATTGCATCGAAGCTTTTCTTAAGAAACATAGAAGTACATGGTCGGGTAAAATTTATTCATATGTGTATGTTCAACATGTTATATATGCTACTTAGAATGAGTGATTGAGAAGAGTTTATACGAATTATGCGCATATAAAATGTCAAAAATTGTTATGATCAAGTGTGAATAAAAAAATCTTGGGATATACAGGGGATATATGAGTAAAAAAAAATCTAAAACTTAATACCTTAAGATCTTTATTTAAGATATTGTGTCAAATTTATGAGTAGAACTTTTTACAAATTTGGTTAAAAAAAAATTTCTTGGTGTTGTATGCTCCTTGGGACTAACACAGGCGACACTTTATAAGTTGAATTAACAGAAGTCTATGTTATTTGGGACTAAATCAAAAACTTTTATAACAATAAGAATTTAATTATAAATTTTTAAATTATAAGAACTAAATTTAAAATTGAGTGAAATTTTAAGATCAACAAAATATTTTAACTTATTAAATATAAAAAATTTTAATCGTTACCATACACACATGAAAAAAAATTAATTACTAAGCTAAATCAATAAGATAAAAGAATTTACCTTCAATTAAAGCAAATTTAGATATTTTGCCTCTTGATTAATAGAAATTTTTTTCATCATGACTGGTAGTCTTTTCACAATTTCAACCAACAATATTATATTATATCTTTTTGTCAATAATACTGTTTGCTTTTGAACCAAAACACAATCTTTGAAGTTTGGACGTACTGGGGCTGAAGAATGAAGGATTGACTGATGTACTTTTTGCACTAGGCTCACCTCTTTTACAATTGTAAACATCCTTTTAAAAAAAATTAGTATTTTTAGATTTTAAAATTTTTTTACAAGATTAGTTAATATTGTTTATGAAAAAAACGGTCATGTGAACATTCCTTTTTTAACTAAGTTTGTCATCAAAGTTGTTTTTAAATATTATTTAAAATTATGATATCTAACAATTTTTTTGAATGAAATTAATATAATACTGATGAGTTTAGAAAAAAGGTTCACTTGTTAATTTTTTTTTATTACAGCATTTGATAACAAATATCAAAAGAATTGCACGTATTCTAATTTTGTTCTTATGAAAAATTGATTGTGCAATTTCTTTTTGGGGACAAATTGCATTACCCTTACTTGAGAGACCGCAAATTACAAGGCTCTCTCTCTCTCTCTCTATTTTAAAAAATTAAAGTCACCTACTATAAAATTAAAAAGATATATTACATTTACTTTCACGGTAATAAAAATCACCTATAATTATGCTTATGTTTACCCACATTTATATTTTATTACTTATATAATATAAAAATATTAAATATATATATTTAACTAATATAAAATAGTCACTTTACAAAATATACAATAAATTAAATTTATGATATTCAACACCAAATAAATAACATTAAAATAAAAGTTTAAGAAATATATTTTTTAATGAGTTATATTTTTAATACAATATATATATATATATATATATATATATATATATATATATATATATATATATATATATATATTATTTTTTAGGATATTTGGGTCATCTTTTGACTTCAATGAAATTTATACATATTTTTATAATTAAAAAAATTTAAAATTTGAACATCTTTTAAAAAAAGAGAAAATAATTTATTTATTTTTAGGTTGGAAATCATTGAATTCTTAAAAATTCTCCAAATTAAGTCTTCCTAACAATGACAAAGAATCAACATTAATTGTTAGGGTAAAAGAATGCAAGCTCAACAACAAAGAAAATAAGGAAATTTTAATAGAACAAAATGAAGTGTTGGAAAAATTGAAGCAAGATGTCATAGTCTTGGAACTTATCCACCAATCCTTAATCATGCCGGCCTTAGCGTGATCAACTCTCTTGATCTTTGCTAAGTCAGCTGAACTTTAAAGTAGGCAAAATAAGAGTGAGAAAGAGAGTTAAAGAGTTTTTGAAGAAAAAATTTGTATTGCACAATTTTTGGATGATGTTACAAATGAGGAAACTTCATGAAAATTATATTATTATCTTGTATTCAGGCTTTAGATTTTAATTTGTATTTTTCCATCTCCTTAATAGACGGTGGAGATTAACTCTATTCGACGGTTTACATTAATATCTAGAATATTCTACAAGATATTTACATGGATATTTTTGGAATTCTCTAGTTTTAAGCTTCTCAAATATTCAAGAGTAATCTAGTATCATTTGAAACATTCTGGAACACTCTAAAAGATTCTAGATACTTTAAAACTTCTTCCATTTGCCTCTTCTCAACTAGGTCTTCACAAAGAGCTTTAGGTCAAGAGCAGCCTACCTCTAAGCAAACATACAACCTTATCTTAAATGGAAATTTGATAAATGATGAACAAATAAGAAGTTCATCAGCAATGCATATTACAAATATATTCAAACAACAATAGCAAACATAAATTTCAAGGATGAAATTCCCATTATATTTATCAATTTATGGCTTTGTTCTAATTAATTACCTCTTGTTGCCCAGCAAACTAACCTAACACATTTTGTAACAACTTCATGAAAATTATATTATTATCTTGCATTTCAGGCTTTAGGCCATTTTAATTGTATTTTAGGCAATCTTAAAAGTGCACCATCTACATTAACATGATACATTTAAGATTTTATTCTCAAAGTGTGCTGTATTGAGAATATAATCCAAAGCAATTAAAATAAAAAAATGCTATCTCTTCTTAGCAACATAGTTAAAACTTTTAAATGCTATCTCAAAATCTCCCCTAACACTTTATTAAAGAAGAGTTATGAAACTTGAACATCACTTTAAAAAAACTTGGATCAATTTCCTTAAAGCCAATGCTTCACTCATAAATGCAGAAGAAGTAGAAACAGAAGCAGTACAAAAATTCAAGGCCTTGCCACTATGATCTCTAATTACAATACCATTAACGGCCTTGCCATTTGAGACATCAAACGAGCCATCAGTGTTAACTTTTATATAATCTTCCTCAGGAGGGCTTCCACAATTCAACACTACTCAAGGGTTTACCAGGGGCAACCAAACTTTGAGAACTCCCTCCATTAGAACTAGAAATCTCTAATAGCACTGGAAGCTTTAAAAGCGATTAACAATGGATCTACATTAACTTTTCAAAAATCCATTCACATATCACTTTTTAGATAAACCAGCACATCATAGCCACTAATGCCATGTTTCAATCATTAAGTCTTAGCTCCAAAAATACCCAGTACGTCTAACAATCAATTCTAGCAAAAACTACTACAATCAAATTTAAGTGAATTTACTGCTAAACCATATATTCTCGGTCCAATCTAGAAAAGCTACATGTGCCCCACATGTTTCTGTTTTGTCACTACAACAATATTTACAATTTCTGACTGAAGCATTTGATTAATTCTAATTGACATGATAATATATATATATATATATATATATATTAAATTTTACATAATTTTTGAATAAATTTAAGTGGCTACATAGTTTAAAAAAATAAAAATCATGCCACGATTTGATAAAAACTAATAAAAAAATTTTTAGGTAGCAATTTTTTCCTTTGGCCAAATTCAATTTTAAGATTTTTTATTTAAATTTAATTTAAATATTTTTATTTTTCTATGGATTTTTTTGATAAAATAATGAGTGATTTTTATTATAATAGAATAATTGAAATATTTGTTTTAATAATTAATATAAAAACATATAATTTAATTTTTAAAATAACACATTACAAGATTTTAAAATTTTTACCTCTTTCCATTTATTTTATTTTTAATTTATTATTTTAATTTTATTTGATTTTAGATTATATATGTATATACTTACATATGAGACAACTGATTGTCTCAGAGATGCAAAAATTAGTTAAAAATTTTTTTATTGAACTTTGGTTGGCCAAATATCACTTTGAAACGCTTCGTGACCAATATTTGGTTGGCCAATCGGACAACTAAATATTAGTTAGAATTATTTTTAATTGATTGTTGATTGGAATTTTCATATCTTGCCATTTTTTTTTCTATTTCTATATAAATTTTTGTTTTTTCTAGTTTTGATATTCATGCTTTTTTTTTTTTTTGTTCTTTTCTTCTCTCTTTGTAATTTTTTTTCTTCTGTTCTACACTTCATCATCTTCTTCTATTTTTTTGTAGTTCATATTTTTTTCTCTTTCTCTTCAAACTTTCTTTTTCTTTTTCTTCACTTTCTTCCAGATTTTTTAATAAGATCTTCTTTTTTTTAATATGTTTATTAAATCCTTTTATTTCAATTTGGTAAGTTTTCTTCTTCTAATATTTATTTGTTTTTCATTGGTTTAGATTGCTGCAATTGGATACTTGCAATTGCAATTTTAATTGCCTCCTAGGAAATATTTGTTTGAATTTTTGAGTTTGTAATGTTTGTTGTAAATTTTTTATAAATTAATTATTTTTTTGTTACAAATTTGTAGAGAAAAAATGACTAAATGATGATGAAAAGAATAATGCAATTGGATGAATTGGAAAATGCTTTTGGATAAAAAATAAAGAGAATAAACAGTTTAAAATATTATTAATTAAATTAAATAAATAAATAAAAAGGAGAAATGAAATTAAAAAATGACTTGTTCTTTAGTAAAAATAACATAGTAAACAAAAAGCTGTCACGTTGAAAAAAAAAAGTTATTATTGTAGAGAGCATTGTTTATCATTATTTTTCAATTAATGTAAAAGTCAGCATCATTTATCGCAATGAAAAAACATCAATAAACAGAGGCAACTAATTTTTCAATTAAAAATATATTACTTTTGACTAAATTTTAACTTTTATTAACTGATATGTTAGTTAGTAATTTTTATTTCTATTATGGAGTGTTTTGTTAGTTCTATTAAAAGATGCTATTGAGGTTGATTAGGATTAACACAAACACTAAGTTGGCAAAATTTGAATGTTTTTGTTGTGTCACATCAAGTTCAAATATAGCTTTTTATGTTTAAAATATGTGTTTTATAGGACTAAATATAGATTGGGTTGGATTGGGTTTTGACTTAATTTGATACTTAATCAAATTTTAAATGTGTTTAAAAAATGAAATCTATTGCTCAGGTCCAAACTTAGCCTTGTTTAGTATTAGATTGTCCAAATTTTTTAATTTATTATAAAAATTATAAAATAACTCTAAATTTTTTTGTTGTTTAAATCCTTATAAAATTACATTTTACTCTAAAAAAGATTAAAATTTTTACATAATTTTTTTTTTCATTCTAAGCTTAGTGCTGAGTTGGGCTAATGTAGTTTTTGGGGGGGCTTGATGTTCAACTTGGTTTTACCTAATTTTATGGTCCACCCCAATCTTTTTTTTTTTTAAATACTAGGCCTAATTTGATTGGGTGAGACCCAACACACAGAGTCTTTAAACCTAGTGTTCACTGTTAGTGTTTTATAGGATATGATATTTTATTCAATAGAGCATTAAATCCAAATAGGGGTTATCTCGGCAGCTTATTAATGTTGCCAGATACGTCTTTGTTTTATTTTTACTTTTATTGATTTAAATGTACTTTTGGCCTTTTTAACTTTATAAAAATTTCAATTCAATTTCTTTAGTTCAAAATTAGAAAAGGGAAAGATATGTCTTTATTTTATTGTATTTTTATTTCTTATACATTAAAATTTGTTGTTGAAAATTATATCATTTCTTATTTGTTATTATTATGAAATTTATTATATTATCATGTACACCTTATACATCACATGGATTAGATACTAGTTATTCTTCTATTTTATAATATAAAATGATTTTAATTTTGTTTGTTGCACAATTTATTTTAAACTTAATATTAAACTTAATAGTAACTTGACTTAGATCAATATTAAGTTAAACTTAATAGTAACTTGACATAGATCATTATTATTTTTCTATCTCATCCTATTAAACATAAACTTAGATGTAATATTGTCATAGTCAACAAACTATGAAATTTGGCATTAAATTTTGGACAAAAATGATAAAGAAGAAAAAAATTGGATCCTTTTAGAAAATATAAAAGCAATATTGTTTACTTTTAAATTTGGGAAACTAAATTAATTTTTTTTATAAAACTAAAAAGATCAAAAATATGTTTAAGCCATTTTTATTTCTACTTCCAGTGAGGAAAAAATAAATAAATACAACAATGAAGCATAATAAACTCTTTGTTCTGCAATAATTATGAACCCATTAATGATAATAAATTTGGTGTTCAAAAAAGGTAAGGTTGACTCATAATTCTTTTTCTCCCTATTCTCGAGGTGACTGTGATGTAAAGCTTAATCATAATTATGTTTAGAGCAGTTTCCAATACGAGGGTTATCATTTTTTACAAATCCAAATTAGGATTTGATAAACTTTGCATAAAATGTATCTTCAACCAAAATCATTCCATTGCAACTTCAATGAGATCCACAGTATTCAACACAGACAAACAGAACAAAGAGGGTCCTTTGATCTCATAGGTTTGTTAATTAAAGAGAGAGCAGATGGCATCTTCGCTTCTTATCTTCTCCAACTTCTCTCTCTTGATTGCATTATGCCCTTTAACTATTTATTAATTAAAATGATGGCATATCGTTTGGATTTTGTTTACAATATGACCCTGATTTCCGCTTTAGCATGTATATATATGAGCTGTGATTGTAAACGTTCGCGCTTTCAACTGTATATATTTGATTTTTTTACGTTATTAGCCACTTATTAGAGTTTATTTGTTTTAATAAATGATCTTTATGAACAATGTTGTAGAAAATTAGATTTTTTTATGCTTCTAGCTGAAACTTTTGGTAGTGTTTGATGTTGATGAATAGCATTTTGGACCCTAGTCCAATGAGTGGAGCCTAATCTTATTTCAATCGCCTCCAAATTACAGTGAAGTTGATTACATTTGAAGAGATGCTGGGAGAAGCATGTATAGCTATAAACTCGCGAATTAGGATATTTTGAAGTTCAAATAATCCCGAAATAGTAAAATGTGGAGAAAATGAGTGTCTTGTCCCTCTTCTTTTATTTTTTATTTTTTCAATAAATTTAAACCCGTTCTTTTTCCTTCCTTCAACTTTACCACTTTAGAAGGTGATGAGATTCAGGTTCTATTGAGTGTGTCGCGAAAGTATTTTTTTATATAATATATAATATATTTTTATATTTATTATTTTATTTATTAAATTATTATTTTAAAAATAAAAATAAAATAATTATTTTTTATCTCACATATCCTAATTTAATTATATTTTACATGCTCTTTATTGTAATATCATCCAATAAAAAATGGAGCATCAGAGAATCAGGATGCCAAACTCGCATCATTTTTTCCCCACATCCAAATGCCTGTTTGAAACCACGTCCAGAACCACGTTTGCCCAGAAGTTCCATTTTTCTGCTTTCTGCGAAACGTGATTTTGAAATTTCTAAACGCATTCTCAAACACAAGTCGCCTCTGGACGGTACTTCATAGAATCAATCCAACTACATCGCAACACCAATTCAACCCTTGAAAGTTACTCCTGTCACCATCTCGTCCTTCATTCTCAGAGATTATTACTTTTCTGTAGTTAAATTACTTTGAAGTAAAGAATGAAGTGATATAATATAGCCAACAATTTCTGCCATTATAAGCCTTAAAAGAAAGCTAAAAATGCAAATATGCCACTCAATTGCAAACATTTCCTCAATTTTTAAAACTGAGAAATATTAATTAAATTATTATTATTTTTTAAGAATAAGATCTTTCAAACTCTTTTAATTATTATGTAGCGCATTCTCATTAATTTGCAACTTGTGTTCCACACTTTAAATATTTCTCTCCATGCCTCAAAAATTCTTATTGACTTTTGCATCACTAGAGAATGTTAGATTAAAGATTTTTTTTTCCTAATGCAATTAGAGCATTTTGGAGTAGGAAATTTGTAAATTTCTTTTCCGTATTATCTAAATATGTTTTGATTTTCTATTTAAAAAGTTAGGAATTTAATTGCATACTAAAAAAAAAAAAAACTATGTAACAAATAAAAGAGTTTAAAGTAACATATTTGTTAAGGACATTAAGATAAAATTACTCAAATTTTAAAGAGTGATATAGTTTAAAAATATTTATAATCTTGAGAGTTGAGGAAGTATTTATAAATGATTCAAAATTTTAAAAAAATTGTATTTTTCTCTTAGAAAATAAGCAAATGACATATATTCTTTTAAGAGAAAGTGGAGGAAAAAGCGTAAAAATACAAAAGACGATAGTCAGTGTTTGGTTTATTGGTAGGTAGTTGTCCAAGGAGTCCCCAAAGTGTTTATGATGGTGATGCCCTATTAGTACTTGAAATAGAAAAAGGTAGGACCATGACTATATCCCATGCTTTTATACTTTAGTAGAGAAAAATTTATTTCAACACCTTAAATTAAAAATATTTTTATTAAATAATTTTAAAATTTTAAATTATTTTAAAGAATTAAAAAATAAAAAAAATAATTTAATGTTTTGAATAGTAATTTTTTAAGCATAATTTAAATTTTTGTCTTTGACTTTTTTAAAATAATTTTAAAATTTAATAACTTTCAATATAAATATCTTTAATTTAGAATTTTTAATTATAATTTTTTCTTATATTTAGATCTGTAGACTGATGAAATAAGTTATGAGCATAATGTAAATGTTACTTGAGAGATATCCCAAACATTGATATGTAAAATTTCAATCTTAGCTGATACGTAATGGGACAAGTGATCAATCAAAGCAATTTAGCATAAGCTCAACTTATTTGGAAAAGAAATTAGATAACCTATTGGACTCGTTGTTCAACCTAATTCAGAAATCCAAGAGGCCCAAATTCAAATGGGTGATGGGAGAATTAATTTTTTTAGTCACGTAATTTTTGATTTCGTTTTTATTATTTAAAAATGTATAGTTAAATTCTTGTAAGTTAACAAATTTTAATTTAATCATTGTCATTGAATTTCTGTTAATATTTAGTTAAATTTTGCTAATATGATTAATTATGCATTAACTTAATGTTTGTTGCATAATATGTTGTATATGTGCGTAAATTTTATTTTATTATTTATTATTTATATAAATTATACATATTTAAAATATTAATATAATATATTCTAATTACATCATTAAAATTTAACTTAATATTATCAAAAGTTTAATAATAAAAAGCAATTTTTTAAATTTTTTAAATTATAAAAATTAAATTAGAAAATAAGTAAAATTATAAAAAAATAATAAAATAATTTAACCACAAGTGATTCATTATTTGTAAGATAATGAAATTTTATATAAATACAACGAACACCATTTTAAATCCAAGGCACCCGCCGTAATGTCTCTCCTATTGTGGTTCGTTAAATTTAAATATTTTCCCATTACAACCCAAAATAAAAGGAATAAACAAATAAATAAAATATTAAAAAACCCAACAAATTTAATAAACCCTGCTTCTTCTTCTCTGCGTTCCCACTCTCTTTCTCTTCCGTCCCGTTCCGACCGTGCAATCCCCGTCGTTTAGCCGACAAGCCTCACACTCACAGACCCTAAGAAAGAAGAAGATTTAAAATATTATATAAAAAAAATTCAAAAATAAAAAAATCGAAAATAATATATAATAATTACCGAAAAGACGAGCTCATTGCTAAAAAGGCATCCCAGCCGTTACCGTACACCCTCACTGATTTCACTGTCACCCTTCTTCCCCCTTTCTTCTCTCTCTCTCTCTCTTCTCTCTCTCTTTAGCTTTGATGTCACAGTGCTCACAACAACCCCTCTCTCACTTAGGGTTAGGGTTTCTGCATTATCATGTGAAACCCTAGAAGCTGCAATTTGTTAGGGTTTTGCAAGATCAGTGTTACGAGATCAAGCTGTTGGTGGTTGGGGTGGTGGCGGGATGGGGAATTGTTGCAGATCTCCGGCTGCCGTCGCGAGGGAGGACGTCAAATCCAACTTCTCCGGCCACGATCACGGCAAGAGGGACTCCAACGCCGCCAAGAAGGCTCCGGTTACGGTTCTTACGGACTTGCCCAAGGAGAACATAGAGGAGAAGTACTTGGTGGATCGGGAGCTTGGCCGAGGCGAGTTCGGGGTGACTTATCTGTGTATTGAGCGCGAAACCAGGGAGCTACTGGCTTGCAAGAGCATTTCCAAGCGGAAACTGAGGACTGCAGTGGACATTGACGATGTCAGGCGCGAGGTGGCCATTATGAAGCACTTGCCAAAGAGTTCTAGCATTGTGAGCTTGAAGGAAGCGTGTGAGGACGACAATGCCGTGCATTTGGTCATGGAGTTGTGTGAGGGCGGTGAGCTGTTTGATCGGATTGTGGCACGTGGCCATTACACAGAG
This sequence comes from Erythrophleum fordii, assembly GCA_032878935.1. Taxonomy (NCBI): domain Eukaryota; kingdom Viridiplantae; phylum Streptophyta; class Magnoliopsida; order Fabales; family Fabaceae; genus Erythrophleum; species Erythrophleum fordii. Next base: position 3,512,490 of record JAVQMF010000048.1, on the reverse strand, counting down.
CGAGCTGCTGCTGCGGTTACAAGGACGATTGTGGAAGTTGTACAACTTTGTCACAAACATGGGGTTATTCATAGGGACTTGAAGCCGGAAAACTTTCTGTTCGCCAATAAGAAAGAGAATTCGCCTTTGAAGGCTATCGATTTTGGCCTGTCTATATTCTTCAAGCCAGGTAACAATTTCAATATCGGAATGTGGTTGCTTATCGTACCTTGTGAAAACTTTAATCTCAGGTGTGGGAAGCTAGGAATGATGAATTGTAAATTATTTTGATACAACATGATACTATTAGTTGTTAATTGGAGCTCAATTTTGAATTTAGCTAAATAAGAAATGCTTAATTTGCCTTTTTTTTTTAAAGGACGGGGGAGGGTTAGTGGGGAGGGTTACTTATTTTTAATCATCCCTTCTACTTGATAATTAATGAACTGGAACTGTTTTGCGCATACAGTTCCTTAATGTGTGCCTAACCATTGTTATATTTTAGATCTTGTTGTGTAATTTTTATTCTTAAGAAAACTCTGTTAGTGGGCTGCTACTCTTTGGGATGCTTATGATTCCTGTCTAGGTTGTCGATACAGTTAATCTTTCTATATTCTCGATATTCCCCAAATATGATTCAGAAAAGTAAAATTAAGCGGATGACACTTGTCAAAAGTATACTGTTGAACCGAAATAGACAATCTACTCTCCATAAGCTATTTACCTATGATAATGAGCTTCCATATATAAGGTATCATGGGCTGCTGAAGTCAGTAGGATCAGTTGCAGAGGAATCATGCAATTTCTGTCTGTCCAGGTCATTCTTTTGGCTAGCGCCACGTGCTATATGGTATTGCTAGGATTTCAGACTGGTAATGCATCCAACATCCATTGTTGGATTTTTTTGTGGTTTCTTCTTGAAAAAGCCGACGTTAGTCTGTTCCTTTAAAATCCAGTAAGAATCTTTTCATAATATTAAAAAAATTATTCATAGCAGAAAGAATGCTGAGGCATCAACATATTAATATGCTGTTATTCATTTTTAAGAAAGTAGCTGAAAAGTGACAGTAAAATTAGTTCATCAGCAAACCAGTAAAGGAAGGGGTACTCTCGATTTCTGGCAAAGTTTGTCAGGTTTAATTCTTGTTACATAAGAGTTTGAAATGAATCAGGGGAAGTGTAAATAAAGTCATGACCCACTAATGTAAGAACAATTGATAAATGTTATATATAGTAAGTAGTCAGAGAATGGGGGAAGTGCAAGTATGAAATCATCTGACTAAAATCTTGTGAACTCTTCTAATTCAAGCCCTTAGTGGACAGACTCTATGGTCAGATTCCTACCCATCAAATATTTGCTGCCTATCTCAGAGATGTAGCTTTGTTCTGGGCAGGCCACTTTGATATACTCTTAGTTTGCCAACAAGAACCAAATGCTCCATTCTTCAAAGCATTGCCTCAACTTTTGAGCTCCTTTAATGTATTAAATCCCAAACACTCTGTTGTAAAACCAAATTAGAAATGCAGAGTCGACCTTGGCTCTGGGTTAGTGCTGACGGTGAAAGAGCAGCAAACCCTAAGCTTGTTGGTGACATAGTGTAGGCAAATGTGATCGTTGGTGCAGTGGTACTGGGTTACCATGTATAATTTAAATCAGCAATAAGAACTGTCTAGAAATCAATTATCCTTAGGAGAAGGCTCATGAATAGTTTAAATTTATATCTTTAGTATACCCTTTTATGGGAAAGCCCTTAAGACTGGACGTGTGGTCAAAGCCTACACCCACCATGACCTGGTATTGAGATTTAGCTCAACGAGAGTGGGGACCGTGAGGCCAGAATCCTGACAACTTGGTCAAAAAGGATTTGATACCATGTCAGAAAAAAGACTTGTTATTCTAGAATTCAAGCTTTAAGGAGAAGGCCTATGGATAGTTTTGATTGATATCTTTAACAAGAGCTGTAGTGATAATGTGATAACTACCTTTTCCCCGCAGCAAGTGCATGGAGATGCACAAAGACAGAAAGTACCTTTTTTCATGCGGATAACTCAGAAGTACACAAATATGAAACCAAATGCTATCGTTGTTTCATTTTCTGCCTTTAACTGTTCATTTATATAACTATAATTGTGGTGGGAAGTTTTAAGATGCTGCAATCACAGCTCTAATTCCTAAACAAAGTACTGGTTTTTGTTTTGGTCCACTGTTCTTGATTGTCTACTTACTCCAGAGCCATTGATATGGGTCTCTAGGTTTTTATACACACACACACACACACACACACAGATGCACGCGCATGCACACACCACTGATATTTTTTTTATGCTTTTCCATCTGATAGCCCATAGCAGTAGATTGCATACTTATTTTTTGGTTTGTCCTTGCTTAAAGAAGCCAGATATGTTTTCTATAATGTTATCCTATTGGTGTTATTTGAATTTTTCAGGCGAGAGATTCTCAGAAATTGTTGGAAGTCCATATTATATGGCTCCAGAGGTGCTTAAGCGGAGCTACGGGCCAGAAATAGATATATGGAGTGCAGGAGTAATTCTATATATCTTGTTGTGTGGCGTTCCCCCATTTTGGGCAGGTAATTGCATTCCTTCTATCAGTGCTCTCTGCATGCTTTTTTGTGTGTGAGTCACCATATATGGAGTATGGACATTTATGCATGCCTCTGTTTTCTGTATCAATGCTTACACCCTTAGATATCAAATTTCTACTATAGTTCTATTTTCCTTTTGGGAATGAGAGAGAGAGGTTGACAGAAGTTAAATCGTGTAAACCAGGGTTTTAGGTGACAAGCTTTTTGTGTTTTTGTTTGGTCCACATGTACATTATTTATCTCATGTTTGATTCATGTCAGGTTGTTTCCTACCTCTGAACTTTAATCCCGTATTCCAACTCACAGGAAAACATTTTATTTTACCATGAGGTTAATTCTAATGCAGAATCTGAACAAGGGGTTGCACAGGCCATTCTTCGAGGGCTCATAGATTTCAAAAGGGAACCTTGGCCCAGTATTTCAGAGAGTGCTAAAAGTCTTGTTAGGCAAATGCTAGAACCAGATCCCAAGCTTCGACTAACTGCCAAGCAGGTGCTCGGTATGTTCCAATTTTTATGTGCTGAATTTCTTAAGCCGAGGGTAGCACTGAAATTTAGCATTAGGATACCATTCTTTTGCTGTTTGACGTAGGAGGTGCTAACTGTGCATCTTTTAATGTTTGCTTTATGTTGGGTTCTTCAACTCCATTCATCGTTCTCCTTATTCATGGTGCAGTGTTTCCAATACCATTATGTCCATCAGTCAACATAAGTTGTTATTGGAACTGATATCCATAGCTTAATTAAATATAAGATGCAGTTGCAATGTAAGTTGTCCAGTGTGAAGTTGCAACTATGCCTGAGTTGCTTCCATAGTTAGAAGATGATTAGTAAATCTAATGTAAAGTGCTTTCTCATTCATGCATGACATTCATTATGTGCTGTTTTTGTGTTTGCAGAGCATCCTTGGCTCCAAAATGCTAAGAAGGCTCCTAATGTTCCTCTTGGTGATGTAGTCAAGTCTAGGCTTAAGCAGTTTTCAATGATGAACAGATTCAAAAGAAAAGCCCTGAGGGTTGGTTGCTTGTGTTGATATTTAGTCTGTGATTTTATTGTATATTCCCTGCAAGATAGAGCTAAATTTGTACATTTGAAAATAGGTTATTGCTGATTTCTTATCCACTGAAGAAGTTGAAGACATCAAAGAAATGTTCAAGAAGATGGACAGTGACCATGATGGTATTGTTTCAGTTGAAGAACTAAAGGCTGGATTTCAAAATTTTGGATCCCAACTTGCTGAGTCTGAAGTTCAGATGCTTATTGAAGCTGTATGGTCAACTTTCTCATTTTACTATACTCTCTTGCATGAATTATGATATCTAAAGTTTCAACTTACTGCATTTCATATTACATCTTATCAACCCAAGAACCACGTTAACTGATGACCTACCGCTCATCAACAAGTAAATAAGGGTTTAAATGCTTGAGATTCAATTTATTGTATTTTTCACATCTGAAAATTTCGATTTATCATTTCGATTTGGCGTGCAGTGTTCCAGCTATCAAATTGGACCCTTTTAAATAGTCTTCCAAAACCTATTCTTGTTTGGTCTTTGAACCATGTTTGTTGACAATAGGTAAATACTAATGGGAAGGGAACACTTGACTACGGAGAATTTGTTGCTGTTTCTCTGCATTTAAAACGGATGGCTAATGATGAGCATCTTCGCAAAGCCTTTTCCTATTTTGATAAAGATGGGAATGGCTATATCGAACCAGATGAGCTGCGGGATGCCTTGATGGAAGATGGTGCAGAAGATTGTACGGATGTAGCAAATGATATTTTCCAGGAAGTAGACACAGACAAGGTACATAGTCCATAAAGTTTTACGTTTATTTAATCTGAATTTGACTCTTACCCTCTGATATGATTACACAATCACAGGATGGTCGTATCAGCTATGATGAATTTGTGGCTATGATGAAAACTGGAACAGATTGGAGGAAAGCTTCTAGGCATTATTCACGAGGGAGATTCAACAGCTTGAGCTTAAAGTTGATGAAAGATGGTTCTGTAAACTTGGGGACTGAGTAGTGGTCTAGTGTGGGTGTGGTCCCTTTTTCAATCTACCGTTGCAAAGTAGTGTAATATTCCTCCTACATGCTGGACTTGCTCTCTCTGATTATTATTTGGTTCCCTTGTTAGATGGTGCCTATTTACCAGGTACTGTCCGAGTCAGGGAAGGAGTGCACACACCTACATACACGCCCTTGTCACTTCTGTAAAACATGGTGCCTTGAAGCCATTGGTGTAACATGTATGATTCCTGTCTTTTTAACCTCTTTCACCTTCTGGTCTTTTTAACCTCTCACCCTCTGTTCTGGTTAACAGTGTTGAATCAAACTGTTTAGTGCAGTCAGAATATGTTTACCAAAGAAATGCGAATGCCTTGTTGTTTTGTATTTTGGACTCTATTTGGGTCATTCGTTTTTAAAAAAAAGTTGTTTCCTCCCGGACATCTGATAGCTGCAATTCTTTAGGTACTTGTTTGTTATAAGGTTTATTAAATACACGACATGAATATTCTTATAATTCACATCATATTAATGAGTGTTTAAAAAATAAAAAATTTCACATGTTGATTTGAAAATTTTGATAACAAATACTTACAAACTGTCCTTACCAAGCAGGGTCTGATCTGTCTTTGGTTAGTTTGATTTGGTTATTCTTTATAAATTGGGCTAAGAAATCGGAAGTAAAAAGTAGTCTAACATAATCTGGTATCCATTGTCTTAAAGTATGGGGTCGTACGTATAGCTTTGCTAATATCCCGGCATCGATATAGCCCCTATCACGTTTTTACAGGCTGGTCCATTGTATCAGTATTTGACTTGTACCAAGTCTTGGTAAAGAAAAATGCTTGTACTTCGAACTTGTTTAGGTTTTTAATCTTCTTGCTTGCGCGCGCGTTCACGTTGTTTGTTTTAAGTTTATTGAATTTTTTTTTTTAAAAAATTGTCACAAGTGATAACAAATATATAAAGGTTGTACTACAATATTTTCCGACATATTTTCTCGTATGAGCCATTACAGTTTGCGGGGGCTAGTTAGGCCGGTTAGCAACTTCTGGGCTGGTCATAGTGCTCCAAACATTAGGTTTCGCATTGAGAGCTCGAAATTAATGGGCCCATAGAAGTGCATAAATCTCTAGCATCTGGATTTTCTGTTAAATGATCCATGACGACGCTATGGTATGTTGTTGGATGAAAGTCTTGAATTTTGATTATTCAGTTTGTGATTTCCGGACCCTTCTCTTGTGCATTAGCAAAAAAAATTCTATAATACTCATATTGTATCGGTATTATGTTTTGTTTAGCATCAAGGATGTCAAAATATATCTTAATAACAACATAAACTAGATAAGATACCAGTATATTTCTATAGCTGAAGAGTTACAAGGATGGTAATTTGCTTATTTTGTCAATCTCAGGGATGGTAACCTATATATATTAAAAATGTAAGATTATGTTTTTTTTTTCCTTTTAAAAATTACTTTAATTTTATAAATCCTTGTTCGATCATAATAATATTTTATCAAATTGAAAATTCTCGTCCGTGAGTGAGAAGGGGTCCAACCGAAAAGAAAAGGAAGACAAGTGACAGGCAACGAATTAAAGATATCTTGTGCATGCATCTCTAGGTGGCACCCGTTAATGGCATCTAAAAGCCCTTTCAATGTTTGCTTTAGGTGGTATCCACGTCTTGCAGAGATATTATTATTCCATTTGACTAGATTGATCCTAATCCTATAAGGCACTAAGCTTCTTATATGCATCACACAGTTGTGACTGTGAAGCTGAAAATTATGAATCCACCAATCCAATTTGTGCCCTATCAGTTTCATTCAAGGTTTGTCCACCATCAAAGCACTTTCCCATTACATTGAATCTGATTCTAATTCTGCCTCACACCCTGTGGCGTAAGTGCAGGTGTATCACTTCCCAACCAACTCCAAAAGTCAATTTGTGGCTCACAACATTTTTAGAGGCTTGTTGGTAACTTGGCTATTAGTGCATTGTTACTTCATCTTGTGGCTTTTGATTGTGCTGGAGATTTTTAAATAGATTTGGTTTATTAAAAAATGAATGCATTAATTCAATCATTTTTGTAGGGCTCACAATTAGATACTAACAATAAAAAATAATAGATTGAGTCAATACAATTCATAGAAACTGAAGGTTACACAACTCAACATGTAGAAGATATAATAGTATGGACAACACATCTCTAGTCCCTATAATCTTTGATTTTTTTCTTTTAAATGTCAATTAGGGTTAGCTCAACTCAGCCTTCAAATGCCATAAACCTTTTAAAACTGGAGCATACAAGCTTGTTTACAAAAGGAGTAGAAAAATCCTTCACCAGCTTAGCTCTATTAGGAATTCAGGTTGGTTTTATGGGTTGGGCCCTAAAACTAGCCCTTAAACCGTAACTTCAAGGACCAATCCTAAATATATCTACTAAGCCTAATTGTTTTAAAAAAATTGTTAGGCTAAGTCCTATTCAAATTATTATTTTAAAAATAATTTTTTGACAAATCCCAAAGACTCGGTTAAGCCCCAAGGCCAACTAGGGATTGGCTACAAAATCAGTTTAAAAATGGTCTACCATTTTACTAATTTGACACTATACTTTTACTAAGTTGAATATGTTGGCTTATAAGACTTCGCCTATATTGACACTTATTTTTTTGCTTGCTAATTCTAGAGATCCAAGAAACAAGAGAAAAATATAATACAGCAATCTAGGACCCAGACGCATGGGATAATCAACAAAAAACTTATGTTTGGATTACATCTTAATTATGGCAAGAAGAAAAGCCTGCTTCTTGATTATAGGACGAGTTTGAATTCCTTAAAATTTTTTATTGTAAGGTTTGGAGAAAAAAGAGAGAAAAGAGAAAGTGAAAGGAAAAAAAACGAACCTTATATTTATTTTCACTCTTTATATAACTCAATTTTCAAATTCTACAAAAAATTTTACAATAAAAAATTTTGAAAAATCCTTTCACATTATTGAATACACAGTCCTTATTTTTGTTGTGGAAGCATCTCTACGTGGTAGGCACAGGCTCTTCGGTTGAGTTCAATCAATCTCAATCATATGAAGAAGCAACAACAATAATGGAGCAATCAACAACATATCATCTTAACTTGAAAATGTTGTGCGCAAATTGCCATAAACTTTTCTCATATAATGCGTTAAAACCATACATATTTCATCACTGTATGCTTGGTTGGTGAGACAGATTATTGGATATTTATATAGATGTGGTGTATTAAAAGCAATAGATAATTAGGATATATATATATATATATATATAATTATGTATAGTATTTCTTCTTAGTAGCTTGTATTCTTTTGTTTGAACTTCGCTTTGGAAATAAAATTCATAATATATCTAGTCAATATGAGGGAGTGTGCTTTTAAAATTGTTATAAAAAGAGATTTAGTATTGGAAAAATCTAAGTATAGTGCTAAATACACTAAGTCGATGAGAAAATATATGCGTTTAAAATTGTTCAAAGAGAAAATTTAGTTTTGGGCAAATTAGCTTCAACGGGATCTCCAACTATAATAATAATAATAATAATAATAATAATAATTCTAATAATAATAATAATAATAATAATAATAATAATAATAATAATAATAATAATAATAATAATAATAATAAAAAGAAAACCTATAAATTTATTGGAAATGAATTTCTTTAAATAAATTATCTAACATGCTGACATGTCTAAAAATGTTTTCAGGTAGATTGGATCTTAAAAAGGTTCTAAATCAAATCAATTAAAAAGAAAGACTATATTTAAATATAATTTCTTATAGTTTTATTATTATTTTTCTAATAAAAATATGATATGTGTTAATTTTTTTTAAAATTTAATTATGTAATACTGAGATATAAAAATTATATATTTGTTTACAAAACTCATATACTTATTATATTATTATTAAAGAATCTAACAGCGAATTTCACTAAAGAAGTTATCATCATATATGTTGATGTCATGCTTAGGTGGAGGCCACATTGAATGGCACATATATAAAATGAAATTAAAATTGATGCAAAGCAATTGTGCCACGATTCTAAATTCTAGATGTGTCGTAACATATGGGGAATTATTTTATATATAAGCACATGGCTCACATGTAATCCGCTTTCTTTAGAAAATTCTGATATATCGATCAATTATTTGGTTCTTTTGTTTGTGTCATCCTTGTCCCACATCAAAATGCGACTAGCAATTTGGATCAAAAGCAGAGGAGTAGAATGGTAGAATATGTCAAATGTGCTTAATTCAAGCCCATGTTATATCATGTCCACCACAATGTTCTGCTTCTTTGTCGGTAACGTTTCTGTAAAGGGAATCTTACACAGACCGCTATTCCTTTGACAAATTTGGAGATTATGGTTAACGTCTCTGTAAGAGAATCTTCATTGATCCCTATCAATTACAGTAAAAAATTTTGGGGTTTTGGGTTATTTAGTTGTTTTACTTTGTTATTCTGTAATTATTGTCCTATTAAGGAACTAAGTAATTAGTATGCTAACTCATATGTTCTTATTATTATATTTAGAGTAAATTACATGATTTTACTAAAATTATAAAATTTTTTTCTTTATTTTTATATATTTCATTTCTTGAAATTAAAAGTTATGCTATGCTTTAATCTAATGATTAAAATACTCTTCACACACACATGCACACACACAAATATTCTAAATCAAATCAAGAGAATAGATTTAGTGATGAGAAAAACACACACACACACACACACACAAATACCCTCTCATAGATCCATCAAATTAAGAGAATAGATTTAGTGATGAGGAAAGAGGAAATCTATTTTTGGGAGCTAAAGTCAAACTTAAAACAAATTTTAAGAAACTAATTCATTGATATATAAAGTTTGAACAAATGCATCAAAAAATTATATAGGGTTAGAAATTTTGAATCACAATAATTAAGTATAAACTAGTCAATTTGTATAAAAGAAAAAAGAGAATAATTTCAAAACTATCATTTTTCACGTGGTAGGAATATTCCATGCTATATATTGGTTGATAAATAATAATTAGTTTAAAACTTTGTTAAATTAAATGAAAAGATCTACTTTTTCTTTATTTATGTATATTTAGATATAGATCTACGAAAAACAATGATAATTAGTTGATCTTAGTTGATTGACTAAAGCTTGTTAGTCAACCTTTGGCTTAGCCGCCTGAATATTAGTAAGTCTACATCCTCTTCATCTTGAAAAAGCTGCAAAATCAAACAAAAATGCATTACAAATTGAAAAAAAAAGAGTATAGTAGTCAGATTTAGTTAGAAGGCTTTAGTTAGTATTGGTTAACATTTTTGTAATGGATGAAAGGGGGGGTAATTAGATTACCAAACATCAAAACCTCTAATTTTTGAAAAAGAAAATATCTAACATGTATTGAGGTTGATGGAAGGTATATTTTAGTTAAACAATTTAAAATTGGACTAATTCAATGGAGAGGAACGTACATTTTGAAAATAGAAAGAGGGACAAGTAATTTTAACAAATTTAAGGGAGAGTATTTTAGTCAATTAGATTAAAGTATGGCACATATTTTGATTTTAGGGGAGAGAAGTGTATATTTTGAAAATAGATAAGAGGTTTAGGGTTAAAAAACAGATAGGGGTTCCGTATAAGTTTAGCAAAATTTAAGAGAGTTATGATCTTCCAAAACTAAAACTTCTTAATTTAGTTTCTCTCAAACATTCTCTCCCAATCAAAATGATTACTTCATTAGATAAAAACGAGATCCTGACTATTGACTAATGATATTAACTAATCTAGGTGCTTTTAACTCACAAAATGATATTATTTTGTTTCAAAGATAGATTTCAATGCATTTGAAAGCTACAAATGGTTCTCAAATAGATCAATTTGAGTGACTCAAAAAAATAAAAATAAAAATCAAGAGGAACTAAATTAAAAAATTTTATCTTTGAAATATTAAATTGAGAGAAGAGTGATCTTTTAAGATCTAAATAATTAATTTACTGTTAAAACTTTGAGCAAAAGTATATATATAATTGAGGGTTAAAACATGCATAAATAGTACCCAATTAGCTCATCAAATTAATCAATATGTAAAATTTAGTATTCATTTTTATTATCCAGTAAATTGCACTAATATATTCATCTTGATCTATGTTCTTAATTGTAAATTTTTTTAGTCAATTAATTTTTTAATTGACTTCTTAATTTATTTGCTTCATTGCAAAATCCCCCACAGTATAAAATTAACTGTTACCTCTAACTCATTGAACATAAAAAAGAGAAAAATCTACATAGCCACTCTAATCTTAGACCTTAATTGTAATTTTTCCCCCAATGGATTAATCTTTACATTTAACCAACTCATTTATGTATTCTATTGCAATTGATCCACTAGGGACATATTTGCAATTCGGGACAAGATCTGGGATAAGTATTTGCAATTTTCCCCACATGATGCAAACTTAGATGATGCAATTTGAGATACTTAGACAACAGAGAGTGGGCATATTAAATAAATCAAGAGGTTAATTACAAAAATTAATAAATTGAACAGAAATTACAATTAAGTTTACAGATCAAGGTGAATAAAAGTATAATTTCAGTTCATAAAAAAAAGTATAATTTCTTTTTTATATACCCATAAATTAAAAGGAAGTCACTCTATTTAGCATGACAAACTGTCAAATCTCTAAAATATGGATGGAAATAATATTTTGGTTTAAAATAAATTGATTAAAGCACTCTCTCTCTCTCTCTCTCTCTCTCTCTCTCTCTCTCTCTCTCTCTCTCTCTCTCTCTATATATATATATATATATATATAAAATTAAATCGTGAATCAGGCCATTACATCTCTAAGTTCATTAAAGATGAATTTAATAAGATGGAAAGTTTAAAGATAAAAGATAGTCCAAAAAATAGATATCATATTTTTTTTTTAATTTTTGCTTTTAATAATTTTTCTTTCTTCGTCGGGCCCTAGGAGTGAAATATTGAGATATCTTATTTGCAATTACTATGCCATCCCAATCCCATCATTATAAGAATAAATTAACAAAAATATTATATTCATCTTACTTTAGATTTTCTATTATATAATTTTCTAACAAATTTCACCTCATAATTAGTAGGAGTCAGAAAAGCTTGTTAATTAAGGATGCATCGGATATAATGCTCAGTTAATAAGAGTTAGCTCAACTCACAAGATTAAATTATGTGTGGACAAAAATATTTGGGTTCAACTCTTGCTATATCTTTTTTTTTAATAAGTATCTATTAATTATGATACGTTCTGTCTTAAATTGAAACAATAAATCTGCATTCTAATTTTTTTTTGGGTACATAAAAAAGCATGATGCTCCATTTTTACATTTCATTTCCCTTACTAAAGAGGTAATGTATTAATTTTCTCCCTTCTATTTCTATTTCTTACAAAAAAATTCAAATTGAATTCTCTTTAACTAAATTAGAAAAAGAAAAAAAGAAAAAAACTTTCTAGGTCCCACGATGCTCAGTTGTCCAATCAAATAATGTGATTCCAGATGTATTTCACACTATAACTTATATGTTGCTGTCTTCTTATGTTATAAAGTGAGGTTACCATAATTGGTGAGTCCACAAACGTATGAACGAAAAATATAAGGTAACTTGTGTCTATATGTTGGCATGTATTCTGTGAAGAAGAGTGCTTTTAGGGAAAAAATGTTAAAAGCTTTAGTCCCTTTTCACACTTCCATCTCCATCTCCCTTCTTCAAACAATTTGTATCAAATTCTAAATAATTACTCCAAAATATTAGCTAATTTGATAAAAGAAAAACAGATATAATTCCTGTGTTTTGATTTTTTTAAAAAACACACTAGAAGCAAAACCCTAAATATATGTAGAACAATATGTTCTTAAAATCACTTGAAAAGGAGACTTCGTTCACCTTTTGTTGTAATATCAATAACAAAACCTTGAAAAAATACTCTTGATGGTTTATATTTGATAAGGACTGACTGCGGGTTTTAATTTTCATAGAACTTTGTCCATTTTGGATTCAGATAAAAATTGATAAAAATAAAAGTCATGATTTGATCGTGTTCAAAATTCGCCTTAAGCGGAGTGATTAGCAATTCAAAGAATTTGTAAGTGTATACCAAATTAGCTTAAATAGGGTAAATTGTCTTGTAAAATTGAAAAGTCCAAACTCTGTAAGAATCTTATATTAAATTTTTATACTTTCAAAGTGCAGCTCAAATCTCATATTTGCAATTGAAATCATAATCATGCTTAATTTGTAGTCCTAATTAACACCCATGCACAAGCAACTGAGAGGTAGTGATAACAACTTATACAAACTTTTGGAAATTCATAAATAACTTCAACCAAGGCTAGCTCACTCAGTTAAGGAAAGATATTTTTTTGATGATTTGAGTATGAATATTTTGCAAAAAATTCTGAAAATAAAAATTTTAAATATACAAAATTAAAAAGAAGAGTGCAGCTTCAAAATTATTTAAAAATATAATTTGATCTAAACAGAATCTGAGAAAATACCTTAGCCATAATTAAAATGAAGGTCACATCCATCCTACATAAACTCATGTCTCATGTGTTGCAATTGAGATTATAACGGGACAACTAAAACGATAAAAAAGTCAAGAATTCGACAAATTGAGGAAGTGGGTAGTGATGATGATTTTGTTGTGAGGTAAGAGCTCGAGCACTCAGAGTTAGAAGATGCTACGAAAGGAAAATGTCGGTGGTAGGGTCGTAGCCACTAAAAGAACAGCATGCGCAGCTGTGTGTGTTTGGGTGAGCCACTGATTGTTTATATTGGGACCAACGGCATGAAACATGCGCGCGAATGGGTTACCCACTTTTGATTCATTTTGACTTACACGTCAATCTTTCTTTCATGTCATTTCAATTTGCTCTTCGTTAGTCATAAAATTTTATGTTATAAATTTTGATAATAATAAATATTGACAAATATAATCTCCATATCTGCTTGCTTATTTAATATAATTTATACATGATTATAATAATTAATTTGCAATATATTATACTTATATAATTCTTTATTTTTTAATCATGAGATATACTTGTTTATAAGATGTTTAATAAATTTTGTGAAATGCTACATATATAATTTAAAGTGGATATATAATTATAAGAATATCATATGTATAATAAAATTATTTATACTATATGAAATGCTATTAAGTCATGTATATTATTAAACATTTTTTTATGTATGATAGTCCAAAGAAAGAAGCATGAGCATTCAAGTAAAGAGAATGAAATATTAAAATCATATTTTATTCAAAGAAATAGTAAGCAAAAAAAAAAAAAAGCTTCAAGAATTGAAGAATTTAAATATTTAAAAATTTGATTGCATCAAAATAGTCAATACATTTTTTTTTTGGATGTCTCCATCCGATATCCGTAACCCTTCGGGTTCGACTAATCCGGGTTCAGGGAGTGCAGAGTGATGGGGTTAGCTCCCCTCCCAATAAGGGTGCTTCCTGAGAATCGAACTTGCATCCTCATCCTTACTAGGGGCCGAGCCGCTTACCACTCAGACCAATTGCTTGTTGGTAAATAGTCAATAAATTTAAATAAGTATATTTGTTACAAGTTAAGAGTTTTTATGTAAAATTCAATAATTTAGATTAACATTTATTGACTCAAGACATTTTGGTTTTCAAAATATTTATTTGAATTCGAAAAATATTGAGATATAGATTTTACCTCTAACCTTATTTTAATATTTGATAATTGTTTTAATCATATCTCATAAATTATATGAAATTTTGATAGCAAACTTATTGCATTTGAATATAAACTCAAAAAGCTTGTAAAAAATTAGTCATTCACTCAAAACAAAATTCAAATAAAAAAATTATAATCATTTAAAGTTGAGCCCAATTGATTATTTTTTAAACTTAAACCTACAGGTCTATAAAATATAAAATCAAAGGAAATCAATCAATTGCTAGTTATAACTAGTTGATTGCTAGACTCAAAATTCAAAATAATAGTCATATTTTGACTACAAGTCAACTAGTGACCCTTAACAATTGATTATAGCATAAAAAAATATTTTTTATTTGAAATGTATAATGGCTCTTTTATTTGTCTAAAGACTAATTTTTAAAAAGTCATATATATGTGACCTCCCAAACATGTTTTTAAGCAAAACTTGGTACTATAATATGATTTTCAACTTGTTTTAGAGTATTTGAGAGAGAAACAAATATTTAGGTCAAAACTTGCATAGATCTCTATCATTTGGGTTATTAGAGTTTTATCTAGTAGATTTATTATTTTGAAAGAAATTTTTTGAGCAATATTATTCTTCTACAATCTTTGAAAGGCAAAGATGGTATATTCCTTGTCAGAAAAAAATAAGAGCGGAGAAACTCATAATGTGATTTTCATTTATATGAAGGAAGTTGTGATTTGTTTTGTAGTAAGAAACAACTCTAGGTTAAGATGTGGTTGCAAAAGACTGACAAGTGCTTGTTAAATGTGTTGATTTAGTGCAGAAATGTCAAATAAAAGATTGGAGACTAAATATAGGTTTGGATTGGAGCTGAATCAAGATAAGTTTTAGAGCTTGCCATCTTTTTCTTTATAATCTTTACATTTTAAGCTATTTGATATACACTTTGCTTTTTTTCTTTTTTAATATTTTGCATGAAGTATTGATTATAATCATTTATTGCTTGATATACTTTTTTCTCATCTATTTCAAGTAAACTAAGTATTAAAGAAATTGTAAGTTATTATAACTTACTTAGATGTAAGATTGCTTAAATTTCCAAAGGTGGCTTGAGAAAATAGTAAGACATCATCAGCAAGATCCCTACTTACATCTCCTTTGTTTGCTGATGATGCTTTACTATTTTCTCAGGCTATGGTGAATTAAGTCTAGGTGATTAGAAATAATCTCCTTGATTTTTTCCGTGCTTTAGGGTTTAAGGTTAATGAGGTGAAATCTAAAGCATTCTGCTCTCCTGGTGTTCCTAGAAGTATTAAAAATAGCATTAATCATATTGCTAATATTTCTTTTACCAATAGATTGGGGAGGTATTTGGGTGTTCCTATTTTATAGGGAAGAGTCAAGTGAGATGGCCATCATTTTATGTACAAAAGCTTAGTTCCCGGCTTAGCTTATGGAAAGGAAATATGCTTAACAAAGCTGATCATGTCACCCTTGCTAAGTCACTGACCTCTATTCCAGTCTAAAGTATGCAAACGCTGTGGATTCCTGAGTAAGTACGCACCAAAATTGACAAGCATGTCAAGAGCTTTATTTGAGGAATGACAATGGTTGAGGTAACTAGGAGAAAGTTATCTCTCCCAAACCCTATGGTGTGGCGTTGGTTTCAGATACACTAGACTTTTGAACATATCTCTTTTAGGGGAAGTTGTGTGTATTGTTCCGCAAAATGATGACAAGCTTTGGGTGGAGCTCTTTGGAAGCCGCCACCTTGTTAATACTGATCACAATTTTCACTGCATGTCTTCTTGATCTGACTTGTTTGTTTGAAGAGGGATTCTTAGAGCTACTTCAGTCTTGACGCATGACTTCCGCTTTAGAATTGGTAGTAGTGAGAACGTCAATGCTTGGACCGAATTGCTAGTTGGTAAGAAGCCCCTAATTGAGTTGCTTGAACCTAATTTGATAAGTGAAATTGATGTGAATCTTCATATGAAAGATGTCATTAATTCATGATTGAACTTAGAGCACTACCAATTTCGAAAATTTTATCCCCTACTTCTCCTTGCTCCAAATTAAAAGCGTTCCTTTCCCTTCTTGCGCCTCTTCTAATGATGCTCTCATCTGGGGTACTGAAAAGTAGGGGCAAATATTGTGCTAAATCTGGGTATGGATTTCTTCTTAATAATGTTATTATGATGAATTCTTAAAATTCATGGAATTGGATCCGGAAGCTTAAGGGACCTGAATACCTTTGTTTTTTCATTTGGCTTGTTCTCCATAAAGCTCTCCCCACTAATGTTTTTAGCAGTTGTTCTATATGCCATCTGGAAGACGAAATTGTGTTACACTACTTGAGGGATTGTAGAGTCTCACGGGAGATTTGGCCTTTTTCTTTTTTTCTTTTTGGGTTTCGCGGCTGAACCCAACTTCTTGTATGATAATCTTTGGAATTAAGTTCTGATTACACCGCTGGCAACAAAGCCAAGATTGTCGCTCACACGGATATCATGTTCTTGGGCACGATTTGGGGGTGTTGAAGGCTTAGAAACGGTTTCGTATTTAGAAAGACTGATTTGACCAAGGATAGTACTTGCTAGAGCATTATGATACTAAAGTTTGCAGCAAAGTGTACCTTTCCCGTCTTGGCCTTGAAAGGGGAGAGTAGATCTTGAAATTTCTGTGTTGTTGTGTTGTTAGAAGAGAAGTAGAAGATGTTTTTTTTTTTAATTTTAAATTAAATTTATTTGAATCTCTCTTCTTTTCTTAAATCTCACAGTAATAACAGAATAGTACTGAATCCATCTCCCCTGAAAGAGTAGATTAAAGCTGATTAGGTGATCTTATAAAACATTTAGATAAAAAAAAATATTAGCTGATTTTTTAATTAAAAAGATGCATTTAAAAAAAACTTACAAATTATGTGCCCTGTACCAGACTTAGACCATATTAGTCTAATTGAGGGATGTTGAGTGATGAAATTTTAAATTATGGTTTGTTATCTTTAATTTGTGTGTTTATATATATATATATATATATATTGTAAGATTGACAAATATTTGAGTTCGAATTTAAATAAATATTTGAGGTTTACCTATAAAGATAAATAACCTATTAAGTTTAAAGACATATTGCAAATGATATATGAAAAGTAATACTTATTATATAGAGGATTTGTCGTTATAATTCTTGTAATATGTTTTTAATTTTGTTCATGGACATGTTATATGGCAACTAAATGAAAGTATGTTAGGATATTTTAAAAATTAGAATAAGAATAATTAAAATTCTTATAAGGGATATTTTGTTTTTTAAAATATAGTAGTCTTTATATATTTCATATTATTTACCATTTTACTATTATAAGCTGTTATGGATGGGCATGTGGGTGAGACTTGTTAATGCATGTTTAAAATAAATAGCCCCTGAAGAGATTGTATGTTTTAACTAACCATCTAGAGTAAGAGAATCTCTCTTAATCAATGTTTTTAAAACTGGACCGATCATTGAACCAGTGGAGATACTGGTTCATGGTTCATTGGTCGAATCGTGGTCGAACCGGTGATAATTAAATATATTATTTAAAAAAAATTTATGTATTAAAATTTTAATATAACAAATAAATATTAGTAAATTTTAAATATTTGATTACTAATTTAACATTTCTTAAGATATTACAAAAATTAACGTTTAGTTTAAAATAAAAATTATCTATGATTAAAAATTAAGAATATTTAATATTAAATTTTTAAAATTTCTAAATTATATTAAGATTCTACTTATTATTAAAAAATAAAATAATAAATAATAATTTTAGTTAAGTATCTTGATATTTGAGAGAAATATTATTAGAAAATTGAACATGATAAAAAGTAAGTATAAAAAATAATTAATTATACACATTTTATTTCTCTTATATTCTTTTTTTTTTTAAAAAATCATATTTCAACTCCCTCATCTTTTTTATTATTTTCTATTTTTAATTTGTCAAAATTATTTAAAATGAATTATTCTGTTATATAAAAAAAATTAAAAAAAAATTACTTCAAACCGATTTGACCGATTTTTTCTGGTTTTTTACCGGTTTTCACCGGTTTTTGACCAGTTTGACCGGTTCTTGACCGATTTTTTACTTAGCCGATTTTTCAACTTAACCGAACCAGACTAGGGACCGGTTCCCAGTCGAACCGGCCGGTCCGGTCCGGTTTTGAGAACATGGCTCTTGATAAAGTTATCATTGAAATGACTAGTGTTATAAAAATTAAATTAAATCAGTTAGTTGAATTAAAAAATTGATAAACTTATTTCGGCTAAAAAATTGAAAAATATTGGTCAAAATTGACCAATTTAGTGTTGAATTAGTCAAAAATAGATATTTGATTTTTTAATATTTAAAATAAGTTTTAATATTCTATAATAGAGATTTATAATATTTTATAAACTTTGTTTAACTTATTTTACCTAGATTTGTCATTATATATAAAATACTTTAATTATTTTTATATATTTTTTAATATTTTTGTATCTATTTTAAATGTTATTTTATAATATATATAGTAATTTAATTTAAATTTATAATATATGCATTAATTTATTATAAAATATTATATATCTTGATACTTTTTATATATATGTTTAAAAAATGATTTGATTCTAATTTAACTATGATTGAATTATTGAATTGTAATCTCCTTTTCATTTCAATTCAATGTTTGGTCCAATTTTTAAAACATTAAAAATTATTGATTTTGCTATAAAACTGCATCTAAAAAGCTATCCTTCTTTTACTCTCTTCTTCTTGTTGTATATTTAGGCGTTGATAATTTGTGAACAAATTGGGCTTTCAACTTCTAATTTCAAAATCATGGTTGAAAGTATGGGGATTTGATTTTTGCTTCTGCTTTGAATCCCTTCTAGTGAAACAATTACTGAATAGGAATTCCTGTAGACGAGAGTATCATGATTATATTTCTTTTGTAATTGAATTCTGAAAATTGGAAGAGATTACTTACGATAATATTTATAAGAAATTTATGATTGAATATTTGAATTAGCCTTACATTTGGATCACTGGTTTCTGGGGTTCCTTGGATTTAGTGTATACAAATATGCATGCCGAACTAGCCGCCATTCGGCAGGGTTTGATTTTTGTTAATGATCTTAGAACTACCTGCAGGATTGACCTGGAATCTGACTCTCTTGAAGCTATGCAATTGATCAAGTATGGTGATACCTCTACTCATGTGCTTGTTTTCGTATTTCTCGTATCTTAAATGGAAGCTAATCAGTGTGCCGATATCCTTGCTAAAATTGGCTCTCATGGCACTGCTCATCTGAGAATGCTTTGCCCCTTTTGGCTGATTACCCCTCTATAGTGTATGCTAGGCATTAGTTGTTGCTTCTAATTCCTTTTGTATGCAAAAAAAGAAAAAAAAAAACTCTGGTTTGTTGCTTTGGAATGGTTAAATATGAAATAGATGATTTTGAATTTATTGAAAATTAGAGGTACAAGATATATACTTTTCCATTAAAAAAGTTAAGTGCAACTTTTAAGTGTTTTATTTACTAAAATTAAAATATATATGTGAAATCACTTTTTGATAAAATCAATAATGCAGTGCATAATGGTAAAATTTATCCAAATTAATAATGAATAATTTTTTAAATTAAATTTTTAAGTAGATGATGTTTATAAAAAATTTGATTAATTGAGCTAATTATATATATATATATATATATATCATATATCATATATAATTTTTACTAAGAGTCATTTGACAGCAATTATTTGTTCAAATTTATTGAGTTTTTTTAAAGATAAAAGTCAAATAAAGAAAATATTGGGTTATTAGATTGACAGCAATAATCCAGAACAGATATGGAGATTAATTAAAATATAGAGACGCGAGTCAATAATAATAAAAAGGGTTGATTTTACTTCTAATTGTAATGTTGCCATGCTTACGCATTCACTTTTTTTTTTTATTATGAGTTTTCAATTTTGTATTACTACTCAAAATGTTAACTGAGCTAATATAGTACACATAATTTTTAATTCTTTTTTCATATTTCAAATAACTCCAGAACGATATTTCATAATGATTAAAAAAAATTTTAATCTTATGAAACATCATATTGGGATTCGACATTTATGGAGACCCAGAATAACTTTTTGATTTTGTCCTTGAACTTTAAATTAGTTCGAGATTATTCTTAGTATTTTAAAAAATATTTAATATTATTTTTTAATATTCTATTAATTTCATTAATTAATTAATTCTACGGTTTTTTCAATGTGACTGAATAGGCAGAATAAAAACATTGACATGTAAAATTTTTCACAACTTAGATCAACTCAACAATCTTCTCACTCTCTTCTGTCCACTATTCACATTCAACTCTCATCTATTTCTCTTGCTCTCTCTCCTTACAGATTCAAGAAGGACTTGACCATTAATTGGTTGTCAAAGGAGACCGCATGACACCACCTTGCAGGTGTGTTCGATGGGACGGAATGGCAACTCAGAAAAATTTCGGGGAAGTTTTAGAAATAAAAAAATAATATTAAATTTTTTTTTGTAATATTACAATTAACATCAATCAAATTAAATTTTAAGAATGAAATTCAAATTTGAAAAGGAAAAAATTTAGCAATGTCCTTTAACTTGTATTATTTGATCTAAATAAGATAATTATTGCTGTGAGTGAGGGATGTGACATCTAACTTTAATTTCACCTGATCTCTTACAAACAACATAAACTAATATTTAATTTGCAATGAGAGAAACGAGTATACACCTTGCAATATCATTAGGTCAAATTAATTAGCGTGAATCCTTACTCAAATTGGTATAATATATAGTTGTATAATAATAATATTGTTCTTTGTTAACTTCCAAATATCATTCTATAAACTTTTATCTCGTATTTATTCCAAAAAGAGAGCTGTGATCGTTACGAAAGACCCAATAAGTTATTAGATTTAAATTTAAAATATTTAAAGTTACTTATTTGATGTGTATCTAGCTTGGGCACTTTTGCCAACTATGATGTACTTTAATTTCGTTATATCTCAAACAAAACTCTCAAATTTCCTATGATTTCCTCAAATCCATTCAAATTCTCTCTAAAATTTCCAATCCTCTATTTTTAATCGAGCTCTAAATTCTTGTCCCATCACCAAAATTTCACTTAACTGTTATATTTAATATCCATATGTTTTTGTTTCATCCCAAAATTTTATGATTGCAATTCCAAAAGGGGGGAAAAACTCCATTCAGGCGGAGCATCTACAAGGTCTTATAATAAAATCATACTCTTAATTGAATATGGTAACATTTTCATCTATAATTATTGAGTATATTTAGGCAGATTAAAATTTAGTCTTTGTATACTATCGAGGGTAGTTCCTATAGTCAGTAAGTTAGTTAACATGCTGTAATAGTATAACAGAATGATACTATATGTATTGCATAAGCAGCTCTCCTTCCTCGTACTTGAATGAAATCCTCCTTTCTCTTAACTTTTTCTTTTTCTCTTTGTCAACCTTTTCATAGTATCAAAGCTGTGAGCTCTCCAATGGAAAGTAATACCTTCTTCACCTTCCCCTCTATACTCCAATTTTGCTCAAAAGATAGGAGTAACGACATTCTCTCATTCCAAATCGGTCAAACTTACATGAGTCCAATTACCTGTTGTGGCAACAACATATCACTGTTGTGACTAATGGTCATTAATTGCAGAAGTTTATTGAAGAAACTCTAAAGATTCCTCCCAAGTCCAACTCAGAAGCAGATGAAATAGCAAGAAAACTAAGCGAAACGTTTCTTGACTGGGATAAACAGGACCAGTTATTACTTTCTCGGATGCTTTCGTCCTTTTCCGACTCGATGTTTACCAGAGTTGTTGGTTGTAATTCTTCTTCAGAACTGTGGCGGAGAATTCTAACCTTGTTTACCTCTTAGAGTCGGGCCAAAGTAAGGCAATTTAGGTCTTTAACTCCGTGGAACAAAGAATGGCACAATGTAAATTAATGAGTATCTTTTGAAAATCGAGGTTGCAGTAGATTCACTTGCTTCCATAGTTCACTCAATTTCTTCTAGTGACCATACTGATGCAATATTCAAAGGCCTACCCCAAGAGTATGAAGCTTTTGTAACCTCTGTGGTTTTTCATCTGCACCCTTACGCGATAGCTAACATTGAAGCACTTCTTCTAGCCCCAAGAATTAAGAATTGAAAGGCACAACTCTCCATCTGAAATGGTCTCTGTCAATCTTGTACACACACGTGGCCGAAATAACCTTATGATAAATAGTAGATCTTACAATATCAACAGAGGAGGTTACTATAATGGAAATGGAGGCAAAAACTTTTCTGGTGGTAGAAGAGGCAGTGGCAAATCATCTTATCAAAAACCTCTAGTGACTTGTCAAGTATGTGGCAAGAATAGCCACAAAGCCTCTAGTTTATGGTACGAATTTGATCCTTCTTATGGTGTAGATCAGTCATCCTCTTTCCCAAATTTAGAATAAGCAGTCTAATCCTCCATAAGGACAAATGTTTGGTCTCCTAGCTACGCTTGATTCACATTTGATCCAGCTTGGCATTTGGACTCAGAAGCCACCAATCAAATTCCTTACAATGTTGAGGACATCACTGGACACCTTACAATGGAAAAGAAAAAGTGCACATAGGTAATGGAACATTACCACAGAAATAGAATTTATTGTCACACGTTCATTGGTGGTTCCAATAAAACTGTCAACAAAAGATAATTAAAGTTGGCGGTTCCTAATAACTGCTAACAAAATTTATACTAAGAAATTAATACTTGGTGGTTCCAAAGAACTGCCAACAAAAATCCATACATAGTTAGTAGTTCTTATTGAATTCAGTGTTTTTGTTGGTGGTTCATAAAAATGTGAACAAAAAAAAATTTTGCACCATTTTTTGTTGGTTACCACCAATAGAAACATTAAGTTTTTTTTTTTTAGATTTTTGTTGGCGATTCATACCAAGCCGCCAACAAAAGAAAATCTTGCACCACTTTTTGTTGGTGGTTGTTGCAACCTCTAACACAAAGTATCCCAATGTTGGTGGTTCATATCGAACCGCCAACAAAAAGTTCATCAATGTAATAGAAAGCATTATATATTTTTTTATTTTTGTTGGTGATTCATGTGGAACCACCAATAAAAATTTAATCAATGTTGGCGACAGTTTTTGTTAGCGATTCCTATACAATTGTCAACAAAGGTGCATTTAGTTAGTAGTTTTTTTTTTTAAATTGCCAATTATTTGCATTTTAAATTCCCTCTATTTGCATTGATATGTAAAATTTTTGTTAAAGGTTATTTAATAACCGCAAACAAAGACCGTGACTTTTGTTGGCGCTTGCATTGTTGGCAATTATAAACCGCCAATAAATGAAAAAATAACTGCCAACAAAATATTTTTTTGATGTAATAGAAGGTTTGTATATTAAGTATTTAGGGCATTCATTGATTCAGTCCTCTTTAAATTCATTTAATCTCTTTCTTAACCATGTTCTTCGTGTTCCTAGTATTTACTAAAAACCTCATCAATGTTTCTAAATCTAGTCAAGACAATAAATATTTTTTAAATTCCCTTTACATTTTTTCTTTATTAAATAAGAGGGCACCAATCTCATACTATTACAAGGTTCACTTAGAAATGGTTTAGTTGAAAGAAAGCACAGGCATATTAGAGAAATGGTTCTCAACCTTTTAGCTAATGTTGCACTAAGTATCAAATACTGAGGTGAAGCATTTTCAACCTCAGTTTACCTTATCAATCATTTGCCTTCTTTTGTCATACAATTCAAAGGCACTTGTAAAGTCCTTTTTTCTAAGAAACCAAATTATTCTTTTTTGAAGCCTTTTGGTTGTACTTGTTACCCCTTTACAAGACCATATAATGCTCATAAATTTCAATACAACAATGTTGAATGTGTCTTTATTAACTATAGTAACTCTCATAAAGGCTATATACGTCTTACTCCTAAGGAGAAAAATATACACAACTTAAGATGTTATTTCTAATGAACATCTATTTCCTTATCAATCTTTATCTTCTCACGTTCTCATTGTTCGTACCAATTTTGTCTTTCCTTTTGCTAATCTCCTGTGACCACTTTGAATACTCCTTATGTTAATGTTCCATTATATTTTGTTCATTGCATAGATAATAATTTTGGTGATACTAATGCTCTTTTTGATGATAGAATTGATGCACACAGTGTGCAACATCCTAGTTCACCAAGCACATCTATTTATCAAAATCTCAACCTTGATATTGCTACACTTCCAATACAAAATTTTAATTGTGCTTTATAGGCTCCAAGTTCTACATCTATTCCTCAAAGCCAAATAAATGACCAATCTCATGACTACCAATTAATAGTGTACCGCCAACCCATCATATGGTCACAAGTTAAGAATAGGATCTTTGAACCCAAAGCCTTTATCACTCGCAGTGAACCATCTTCTACTCTAGAGGCCTTGTCCATTCTTGAGTGGAAGACAAAATGGAAGATGGGTTTAAAGCCTCACAAAGGAATAATACATGGACCTTGGTGCCAATTCCTCCTAACAAATCACCCTTGGGATGCAAATGGGTGTTTAACATTAAGAAGAATTTAGATGGCTCAATAAACAAACTAAAGGCAAGACTAGTTGCCAAGGGGTTTCACCAAAGAAAAGGATGAAACTTTAATGAAACTTTCAATCCAATCATGAAACCTACCACCATCAGAGTCATAATGATACTTGATTGTGCACAATAATGGCCCTTACATGAAATTGATGTTAATAATGCCTTTTTAAATGACATTCTCCTTGAAAAGGTATATATGTAGCAGCCCATTGGCCTTAAGCATCTTTGTAAATCCCTTGTATGCAAGCTTAATAAATTCCTTTATAGTATCAAGTAGGCTTAACAGGTATGGTTTGAAAAACTAACTCATACGTACTTAAATTTAGCTTTTCTTCAAACATGATATCTCATTATTCATCAAGAGAACCTTTCTTTCCATAACCTGTCCTTGTGTATGTGGAAGACATGCTTATCACAAGGAATGGCTTTAGCCAAATCAAGTCCCTTATCACTAGGCTTAATTCTAAATTCTCCCTTAAGGATTTAAGAACCTTCAATTATTTCCTTGACATTGAAATTCTTTACAACATAGTTGGTTCTATAACATTATCATTATCTAAATACATCAAAGACTATTGGAGATTGTACCTTAGGCTAATCATTGTATTACAAACATTATACTTTATTAAGAAGAAATAAGAGTTTTCTTTTATTATATTATTATTATATTTT
Organism: Erythrophleum fordii; assembly: GCA_032878935.1. NCBI lineage: Eukaryota > Viridiplantae > Streptophyta > Magnoliopsida > Fabales > Fabaceae > Erythrophleum > Erythrophleum fordii. The sequence goes on along the minus strand of JAVQMF010000048.1, from coordinate 3,486,802 downwards.
TTACATGTTCTATATAATATCCTTAGATAAATCATATTGATTATCTTAAATATCCCTAATCAATCATCATTGTGGGAACGATGATAAACTAAGACTAGTATAATTTTGATTGATGATTATGTATTAGTCATGTATAAAGATACGAATCAAAATCATAGGCAGTTGTTAGAGAATAAGATGCTGGATCGACCCGTTATGAAATAGCTACATGGATTAAGTCATAAGCGTATCTCATATATAACCGTATCACCGAGCCCTTAGACTTGGGATCACCATAATTTCCAACATGAGGGACACTATTTTTTGGCATAGTCAAAAGTCATCTTTAATTGGATGATCATAAAGGTTATGATCGGGTATAGTGGAATTCACGTAGAAAAAGATGAATGGTCAATATAGGATTTGTCCATCCGATTAATAAAGAGATATCTTTGAGCCCCTCGATAAGTGAGACTAAGAAATACATAGCCGTGCTCGAATGAAAGGGTTTCCATTTGTACTATCAGTTTGCACGTAGATCAAGAAAGTGATGATCAAGTAAGATGAGAATGACATTTTCATGTCTTATACTTAATCTAGATATTGTGTGAAAAAAATGATGTGATAAGGTTATATAACAGGTTGCATTGGATCACCAATCCCTATATGATTTGGGTAGTCACAATGTCTTACTAAAGACTGCTTGTGCATTGTGGGTCACATAGTGTTATTAGCCCACTGCCAACATCATATGGGCCTACAGGGTCGCACACAAAAACAAGTCAAGTCGAGGTAAAATGTCCAAATTCATTGAATCTGAAATTACGTCTAGATTCAATGAATTTCACGTTCAATCTAGGGTGGAAAAATTTTATAAATAAATAAATATATATTTGATAATATATATATATATATAATTTATAAAATTTGAAATATATATATATATATATTTATATATTCGAAATATATATATATATATATATTTTAATTAATTTAAATCAATTGGTTTTAAATTCAAATCTATATGATAGATTTAAATTTAAACTAATATGATAATTTAAATTTAATTTATGAGATAAATTAAATTTGAATTAAGTTCTAGATTTATATTAAATAATAAGTTAAAATTTAAATATATTAGATAGACTTAAATTTAAACTAATCTATTTAATTCAAATTTGATTTAATTTAAAATAATGTATTTTAAATTAATTAAACATATATGAAACCCTAATAAGATACCTCTATAAAAAGGTAGGAGGTTTGGGTTTCCTAGAACTACAAAACTAAAGAAAAACCCTAGAGATAGAAAGCGTGGATACTGTACGAACGCCTAGAGAGAGAGAGAGGAAGAGGAGAGTGTCTTCTCTACTAAGAACATGTATGAACGTCAGTAAAAGGCGTTAGCATGCCATTCGAGTTGAGCATCTATTCGTGTGGATACTAGTAGAAGGAGCAGATCTGTAAATCAGTTCCTAAGATCCGACAAAAAAAAGGTAAATATTTCTAAATCTACTCGATTTAAACAACATTGATGGATCCATGGGAAGGAATTTGGAATTTAATTTTTCGCTGCGTATCCCGGAATTCCCAACAAAGACTTGCTTCTTAAAGTTGGAATGTCCAATGCTATTGGGATTTCTACTCTAATAGTTACTGGTCTTAAACTTTCTAAACATAGTAATGTTCCCCTATTAGATCCCAAAACTCTTTAGGTCACTAGTTAAGCTCTACAATATGCCACAATTATTAAACCTAAGATAAGTTTTATTGTTAACCAAGTTTGTTAATTCATGCATTACCTTACTAAAGCACATTGGCAAGCCACTAAGAGAATTCTAAGATACCTTGGTGGGACTATTGCCTTTGGTCTCCACTTCAAAAGTCTCAGTCATTCCCAATCCAAGCCCATTGTGATGCTGATTGGGCAACTAACATTACTGATCACAAAAGTTCTACAAGGTTTTGTTTTGTTTTGTTTATTCTAAAAAGCAATAGGTGGTGTCTTGTAGTAACATTAAAGTAGAATATAGAAGCATAGCCAGTGTAGTTACAGAGACAATATGGTTCAAATCTCTTCTTCTTGAGCTTAACTTCATATTCCTTAACCACTAAACATTTATTGTGACAACTTAAGTGTAGTTCTATTAATTGCCAATCCTATTTTTACACTCATACAAAACACAAGGAGTTAGACATTCATTTTGTTAGTGAAAAGCCTATTGCCAAGGAGATCAATGTTGCTTACCTATTATCTGATCAACAACTTGCTGATGGCTTCACGAAGCCACTTTCCAAGCATAAGTTCTTAGAGTTTAGAGACAAACTAAACAACCTAAACAAGGGGATCTTAAGTTTGAGAGGAGATAATGGAATTAAGGAAGGCTAGTTCTTATAATTAGCAAGTTAGTTAACATTCTGTTATAGTATAACATAATGATACCACAAAATGCTACTATATATATATTGTATAAGCTCTCCTTCCTTATGCATAAATGAAATTCTCCTTTATCTAACTTTTTCTTTCTTCTTTCTATTAACCTTTTTATATACTTACTATCAATCTAATTAAGAACAATAGATAAATAAGATACTCAATTTCAAAATTTATATATTATGTATACTAATTAAACTAAATTATTATAAATAATTATGTATAAATGTATGATATTATATCACAAATTCTACTCTTTATTAAATTTTTCCTTAGGATAATCATTTTTAGACATTAGTTAAAGTAATAATGGAAAATGTATTTATAATGTATTAGTGTTCTCTCTCATTAACAATGCCATTGACCATTAGGTGACATTATATGAAAAAAAAGGTTATTTTTAACCATTTTTTGCTTTAGCAATAGTTAACAAATTTAGCAGCGACTAAAGAAATTATCACACTAATGTTTATCATAAGCAAAATTGCAATGGTAATTATTAACTGTGAGAACAACTGTTGCAATTGAATGCATAGCAATGGTTGATCAAGTGTTGCAAGAATAATTGAACTTAGTAATGGTTATGTTAGAACTGCAACTAAGTTTGCCATATATTAAGTTCGTCATATATATTGCTACCTACAATTGTCGTTATTTTTTTTTTTAAAAAATTAACTATGATATTTGAATGTGGATATAAATATAGCTAAAAATGACTTGTACACAATAATCACAACTAATATAAATTTTAAATTCTAATTAGATGAAAAATTAAATTTTCATTAAAATTAGAATTTAAATCTAGTACATACAATAATCATGTCATGAAGACAAAAGTCCTATAAGTCAATAGGTAAGTACTAAATGTAGTTGTGATATCATTTAATAAAAATTCCCATAAGTCTCTTGGTAAGTCTTAAATCTATTGATATTTTTCTTCTTGATTAGAATAAGGTGGAGAATGATCTATCATACTTGATCGATGCTTACTTCCTTGATCATATACCTAAATTAAAATAAAAAATGTTATTAAAAACATATAAAAATTAAATTACAAGAGATAAATATTATTCAATAAATACACTATAATTATTACCATTGAAGCTTGGAATGAAATAAGCTCAATGGGCAAGTGACCTGAAAGTTTAGGAGAATGAAAGTCATTGTTACATCAATCTTTCTTGCTTGGTTATCCATCATTTTTTATTGATCATCCACCTTTGATTGTAGTTGATAGACCTGACTTTTTGGCTCTGGAGCAAATGAGCTCATCCCACTGTAAGAATAAGTGGAACATCTAAACACTTGAGGTGGGGAAGGATTGGATCCTAAGCCTCAAACACAACCTTAGTTTTTCTAACTTCTTAGAGTGAAAATCAATGAATTTTTAGATGATATTTCTTATGAAACAAACATTGAACTAGATTCATGTGCGAAAATCTTTTCTTACATAATCAAAATATTGCTAAATATTACTAATTTCATAAAAATCATGATCATAATGTCGCTATGCATATAAACCATAATCACAATATTGCCAAATATAACAAATTTCATAATTTATAATCACAATATTATTAAATATAAACCAATTTTCACGAATCATAATCAAAATATTACCAAACCCACAACCTATAATCATAATATTGTTAAATACTACTAATTCCACAAACCATAATTATAACATTGCAAAGTTTGGTCAATTTCACAACCCATAATTACAATATTACCAAATATGAACCAATTCCATAAACCATAATCTAAATATTACGAAGTACATAAATCAAAATTACAATATTGCCAAATATTACCAATTCCACAAACTATAATCATAATATTACCAAGCACATAAACCATAGTTATAATATTGCCAAATATTATCATTTTCATAACTCATAATCACAATATTGCTAAGCACATAAACCATAATTAAAATATTATCAGTATTATTAATTCCACAACTCATAATCATAACATTGCCAAATATAAACCATTTCCACAAACCATAACCAAAAGACTATGAAGTACATAAACCAATATCACAATATTGCCAAATATTACCAATTTCACAAATCATTCACAATATTGCCAAACATAAACCATAATCATAATATTGCCAAGTATGACTAATTCCACAACCCCTAATTATAATATTACCTGTGATATAGAACATAATCACAATATTACCCAAATGATCATGATTAAGTAGTTATAATTATTGCTTTGGCCTCACTGTTAATGGTAACCCTATTTGACATTTTATGGCTAGCCATCTAGATTTCTCCCTTAGAGACTGGGTGCCCACATTGAGCCTTTTATAAATTTTACGAAGATTATACATATATCTATTTATAACAAAAGAACAATATTGTTACAACCTATTTGAACTTACCATCTTTGCCTTTCTGCATGCAAGACTTTTTGAGCCTTTTACAATTCAGGCATGCATGAACTTTAGTGTAATAAAGCTCAATTTTATTAATATTTTTCTTAGCCTTATAAAAAGAAGATAGAATCTTTGCATGTTCAAAGGCATTTGTCAACAATTCTATCATAAATATTGCCTTGTCACATATTTTTCATAGGCACTTTATGTGACAAATTTTTACTACGAAGGACAATTTCGAATGCCTATCGCACCCTTTATACAAATGCTATTATTTATCTCTAATTAACTCAAAAAGCTTTGGATTGTCATAAGACATTTGGTTTGATGATGGAGACATTACTTAAACTTTGCCCAGACTCTCATTATGAGGGTGATGCCCAAATGCATCATTAATCATGTCTTGTATAGGGTAGTCTTGAATTTCAACTATATATAATGTCTAAAGTGCTTGAATCCCTATGTGTAAGCCAAACAATGTATTTTCTTGGAAATGGTTTAACAATTAGATGATCAAACACTAAATTTCTAATTTACCATTTATTAAACTTGCATTTAGGACATGGATATATTATCATGCCTTCAATACTTTTATTAGGAAATGCAAAGTCAAAATCTTTATCGAGTCCTTCCATATATTTAGGGGTGTTCTAAGTTTTCTCAATCCAAGACTTGTCCAATTTTGAAAATAATATGTCTAATGTCAAATCTTTCTTGAAAATTCTATACTTTGAAACAAATTTTAGACCAAGAATAATTAATTAGAACTTTTACAAAATTTGAATTTCAAGTGACACATTAAATTATAATAATTGCATTAAATTTAAAGTAGGTGCTCCTTTCGAGAAAGGAAAAAAAATTTGACATATATTATGTAAACTTCATTACTTGAAATTTGTTAAATAAAAAGCATATTTTCCAGTAAAATTTTTTATCATGTGCTTACTTAGTTTCAACAAATCCCAAGTACTCATTAAGTGAGTAAAAATCATTCTCCTTCAATTATATTCCTTTTTCCTTCTAATTTTTTTTTTTAGTTTTAAAATGCTATTTGTATCACAAAAAAGTTTTAATAATTACCATACAATATTACATAAATTTAATTCCTTTTAATCTCACTAAAAATTTGTTATTTTCAAAGAAGTTCAACCACATTTAAATAAAACACACACACACACACACATGCACATATAAAACAATCTCTCATCAAATTTGTAAAAACTCAAGAACAAAAAACAACAATAATCAAGTATTTCAACATAACTCAACAATCTTAAAGCTAATAATCACATGATAGATTTTAAAAGATGGAAGAACATAAAAGGAAATACCTAAAAAATGGTTGAAAATGAAAGATGCATGACGAACAATAACAGAAACATTGGAGAAGCAATGGATCGGGTTTGGTTAAAACAGATGACAGACAGCAAATAACAGCTTCTAATTGGTGGTGGCATTGAATGGTAGCCAAAGATGCAACTTGGAGGGAGAACTTTGGTGTTACAATGAGGATTTAAAAATTTATAGCAATGGGGGTCTAGGTTGTGGGTAGGGGTTATTTAAGTTAAACAATTGTTGCTAAATAACCGTTATCAAGTAAAAGTAGTCTTAAATACCAATGGTCATAAACAATTGCCATCATTTAGTCATAATTATTGAGACAAACATTATTAAATAATAGTAGTTGTCCAAACCTTAGCTATTCAATGCTTTTGTAGCAGTTGTATCGATCATTGCTGTACAACTGTTGTAAAAAGCCCCTTTTTTGTAGTATGATAATATTTAAATTTATTAAAAAATTAATAATACTATTAAATAAGTAAGGTAATGATACATTTCAAATACTAAAAAATTGCCTTAGTAAAAAAAATTATAACTTTAAAAATATTTTCTAAATTGCATTATAGATTAAAGTTATTGGTACATGACATATTGTAAGCGGACATTTTATTGTAGTGTCTTAGTTGTGGTTTTCATAATAGCAATTAAGACTAGGCCTAACTACAGTTTTGGAAACTATAATTAGGCCTAAAGGGTAGTTGCAATTTTATGTGAACCACAACAAACCACATTTAGGATTTAGGCCTAGTTGCGGTGGTTTTAGAAAACTGTAGCTAGGACCGATCTAAATAACCTCTTCATCCCCTTCCCATACGACCTAGTCGCCCCTTACCCTAAAATCTCTATTGCAACCTCTCGCCCTCCACCTTTGTGACTTGATCACTCTTCTCCCTCCCTAACTCAACCATGAAGAATGAGTTACAAGTGAGGACCACCATGAAGATGAGTTGCGAGGATGGGAAATATGAGCTTGTTTCCATTTATCTTTGAAGGTATATCATGTCTACAACACTACACACTTGTTTCCATTTATCTACGAACTAGGTTTAGCTTTTTTTATTATTTTTTTCTTGTTTCCATTTTGATCTTTGGCTAATTATATGAATGAAGTGATCTCATTTTTGTTTATTGATTGATTGATTATTCTTGTTATATGATTTTTTGAGTTTTTTTTCCCTTGATTTGGTTTTTTTCCATTTAAGAAAATAATTTTTTAAAAATTTTCTTTGGAACCTCTATTAATTAGATTGTTTAAACAAAATCATTCTAAATAACATGAAACAAGGCATATTTTTTAAATATGTCATCATCAATCCATTTCATTGCTTAATCTTTCATGAATTATATGAATGATTTATAGTGAAAGGAAAAAAAAAAAAGATAAAATGTACTAATGATTAGATAAGAAAAAAAAAGGAAAGGACCAACCTTTCTAAGTCAAACTAATAACTCATTTGGTTTATCTTTTATTAATTAATCAAACTAAATGCTAAAGAACATGTATTTAGAGTCACATTTTTTTCTTCATAATTTTTCTTTAAACATCATATATTTAGAGTCTTGGATATGTTATAAAACTTATTGTCTTTTAGAGATGGATAAGTTCTAGAAAGCTAAGTCTCGAAGTACCTAAGAATATTTAGAGGGGCTTAGTGGATTTTTAGACTTCAAGTTTGCTAATGGAAGTGTGAATGGTAAAATAATATATCGATGTCTTAAATGTGTCTTTAAGAAATAGTAGATAGAGAAGATGCACTACAACAATGTTATATAATTTCGATAGAAATTTCGGACAAAATCCGATAGATATAATGTGCATTTTGCTTTTAATGTTTACATATTTTTTGATTAATTTTTTGTCACCAATAGTAAAATAAAAAAATTGCATCAAAAAGCTAAAAATGTTGTTAGCTAAGTCTAAAATTCCATTTAATACAAAATTATAATACAAAACCAAACATTTATCCAAAAAAATACAAATAGAACCATGGTTGGGAAGTCTAACCAAAGTGACACTAGCCATTTTTTTGGTTACTATTATTAGAAATTTTTTAATATAAGAAATTAGAAATTAAATGGCTTAATTAAATTGATTAACTAACTTTATTGTTAATATTAATAATAATATTATTATTTATAAGAAATTAAAATTTTTATAATATAAAAATATAGAATATAGCATTTTAATTTATTACTTGAATAATTATTTTATTGTATTATTTTATTAATTTAATTATTAATAACATATAATAATATTATTATAAATTATTATTTTAATATTTATTATTTTAAATTTATTTTAAATTATTAATATTTCATATTATTTATATTAATTTTATATTATTTTAATGACAATTATTATTGCTATTATTGTAAATTTAAGCATTTATCATTATTTTAAGTACATGATGCTAACATATACACTTTTTTAATGATTATTAAAAACAAAAGATTTTTTTAAATTAAATTTAACTATTACAAACTAGTTGTTAGAGAAAAATATATCCGTTGAAAAAAAAAAATCCATTACACAAAACATATCCATTGGGAAAAAAACCATATACACACACATCCATATATCTTTCTTTGTTTTATTATTTCTCTTCTTTTCTCTCTATAGTTTTATCTTTTCTTTTTCTTTTAGCTCTTACTTATTGCATTTGCAGTTCTCTTACTACGTCTACATTCATTCAAGATTCAAGATCTTACTCTTTCTCTACTATGCACGGACTCATTGGAAAATTTTTCATCTTACATTTGTTTGTTTCCAAGAGGTACATATAAATAATTTCTTCATATTAATTTTATTTTTATGAAACAATATTTATTATTTATTGATTAATTTTATGATAATATAACATTGAAATATTTACTATTAGGTAATATGTGTAAATTAATATTAAAAATTATAGTGTGATAATTATTTTTTGTCATTTAATGTAATGAATTTTTTTTTGATTTGATAATATGTGTAAGATAATATTTCATATAACATCTAACTCATTAGGATTATTAAATGAAGATCATAATAAAAGTTATGAAAAAATGATCTTTGATATAGCTGATTTTGATTTTAATACTAGTAGCTTTCATAAAATCGATTATGATGATATTATTAGTCATGTTGAGGAATCACCAACTGTAAAAGCTTAAAAATTTTATAATCTATTAAATACGTATCAGCAACTATTATGAAAAGGATGCAATAACCGATTTGAGTCGTCTATTGCAATAAGAATGTTAAGTATTAGATGTGAGAGTAATATTTCACAATAAAGTTTTAATTAGTTTGCAAGTCTTATGAAAAAAGTTGCCCAATTGATAATGCTATACATGAGAATTAATATAAAACAAGAAGTTAGTATCAAAACGTAGATTATCTATCCAAAAAATTGATATTTGTATTAATAGATGTATGTTATATTACAAAGAAGATATAGAGGATACAGTGTGTAAATTTTGTGGAGTAGCTTGATATAAAACTATTCAACCTAGTCGAAGACAAGATTCAAAGGAGATTCTAGTTATGTCTTATCTTTATGGATTGTTTGCTACCAAATGCTTTTAGTGCAATTTCTGATAAAATCTAACAACTTATAACTAAGTTGAGTCAATTTCTTAGAGAACTATATTTAACAACCATGAAGGTGGAAGATTCAATGTAAATAGAATGTAACATTCTTATCATTCTATGCAAGTTAAAGGGAATCTTTTCACTTAGGTTCTTTAATTCAATGAAATATTTATTAATCCATTTGCCATTTGAGTTTAGGGTTGGTGGCCCATTCTAGTATTGATAGATGTATCTAGTTGAAAGGTAATTGATACTTATATATGACATTCTAACTATTTCTACTTGGTTTATCTTATAATGATTTATTATTGTTTCTAACTACTTGTCATCTAGTCATGCAAAATTTTAAATAGATTAATGTAAAGAATAAAAAATAAAGCTTGTGTAAAAGGTCCTATCTATGTGGCATATTTATCACAAGAGGTATCACACTTTTGTTTATACTACTTTGAGTCATATACACCTTTTGTATGAATAAAAGTTAGCTGAAATAATTGTGTGGATGATGCAGAAGTAAGTTAGGAAATTGGGTCCATTTTCAATAAAGTTAGAGGTTCAATTGGACAACGTTCCATTCATTATTTAAATGATAAAGAGTTCTTTATTGCTTATTTTCATGTCTTGTTGAATTGTAATGAAATCAAGCCGTGCATTAAATAAGATTCAGACTTATCACAATGTCGATGTTCATAAATATTTTTTTATTTGTTTGATCTAATATTTAAATTAAATTATAAGATCTTTAAGAAAGAGTTGAAAAGAATAAACTAAACATTGACTTTAAAGAAATTGATGCAATGATTAAGCAAGACTTTATGCTATGGTTTAAATCTTATGTATGTGATAGACATTATTATTTGTTTACTTATTTATTTTGTTAGTGAAGCTTGCCTAACCTTTTTCCTATGGATGACCTACTTTTGTTGTCAAATAGGTTGTTAATCAAATTAGGTTTAGTGATAATGTATATTTGAACGACTTAGCTTAGGGACCATTTAAAGAGGTTTAAATATGGTCAAGATATTTTATAAATGGATACAAATCCCGTAATAAAGTTTGAAGCTTTGGAAAGAAGACAATAAATAGTGGAGTCTATGTAAAAGGAATAGGGAAAGATAGAGAAAATAACTATTTTGACATCTTTAAAGAGGTATTACAATTACAATATCCAAGCGAATCTAAAAAATTAATCTTATTTTATTGTAATTGGTTTGATCTTATAATGAATCATAGGTTAAAGATACACAAAGAATATGGAATTATAGAAATTAACCATACCAGAAGATATGAAAAATTTGATCCATTTGTATTTATAGATCAAGTAGTTCAAGTCTATGATGTGTTATATCCTATGAGAAGTAGAGATAAAATGGATTGGTGGGTTATGATTAAAACTAGGCTAAGGAGTTTGGTAAATAATAGTAATTCATTAGAGATTGCTTACTAAGATAACAAGGTTCATGTTAGTATAGTAGATAATAAGATATTAGATGATAGCATATAACATGATGGCAAAATGGAAGAAGTTGATCTTTATATAAATTTGCATGTTGAAGAGGTGGAAGTTCAAGAAAATGAAGATAAAGATGAAGAAGAAGAGTAATTATATATCATTATTAATATAAGTAAATAGATAATTATTTTCATTAATATAATCATTACTTATTCATATTAATTATTCAATATATTGTACATAATATTTAATATTGTATATATGATATTTATATACCATATAATCAATTCACATGACTGAGACTTCACATGAATTGAAGGTGTGAATGGTCATGCTTTTTCATATTATATGTAGTTTCTTTGAAGTGTCTCAACTATTTGGCCTAGATATATATATATATATATATATATGTTCATCCATAATTTTTTTTCCATATATAGATTCTCCTATCTTATCTTTCAATTTTCATTTGTCATCCTTATCATTTTGGTAAAGGTTAACTTAATTAAATACATTTAAATTTATACTATGTTTTCTTACTAATTTTTTTCTTTTTAATGTCTTGATAAGGACAAGGTTCATCACTCTAAGCTTAAGTCTAGGTAGGATCTCAAGTTAAGAGACAATTAATCTACACAATAAATACATGGTAACTTTCCTAAATTTTAATTTACAACATAATTTTTATTTATTTATAAATTAATATTAATTATTTTCTTATTTATCTATCATATTCAGATAAAGTCTGATGTTGATGGTGAATATATTCTTGCTATCATACAAAATAATTATTATGATGCATATAATTGCTTGAAAGATGTTCCTCAAATAGTTAAACTATTATGGTTTCAAGAGTTTGAGGTATATTTTTTTTGTTTTACATGTAAAACAAATTTAATTTTTTCTATTAGTTCTTTGATAATTGAAAGAATTATTCTTGTAGTAATATTATTATTGGGTTCCAGAAGAGCACAAAAACATTTATGAGAATTTTCTAATTCAAGTGGTTTGATCAATTATGTACAAAGCCATAGAAAAAGACTAGATTGAATGAAGGAACATATTTGGAATGAATTGTGTGCTAGTTGGAATACCACATAGTTTCGATAAAGAGGTGGGAAGAATAAAATAAATAAATAAATAAATAAATAAAGCGTCAAGCTCTGGCTCTAGCCTATCTCTTCACATTAGAGTCTTTATCCCAACATGGTAGCATTGGAGGATGTTGATTACGGAAATAGGCAGAAAAGCAACACCAGCTAAGGTTAACCTTCGAACTTATTGTGTAAATAAGAAATGGGTTGATCATAAATCAAAAGCTACGTATATAAGTATAAATTTACTTTTAACTAATACTTGTTACTACAATACAAATTCACGTATGATGTCTTTTGTTCAGAGTGATTATGTCAACCTTAAAGGTGGTGCTTCTTAACAATTATCAGAACAATAATTATCACAAGAAATTGATCTTTGAATGCAAGCAACTAGAGGAAAAAAGGCCAAGGGAATGATCTATGGACTTAATAGTATGTCATGTCAAATAGTTGGAGATCTAAGCTCGAGATTTAGATATAAAAAAGAAAAGGATCTTAATATTATTCAAGTGTGAAGGAAGCTATATTTTTTGGGGAGATTCCATCTAGATATTGACCATGTGATGAACTCTCATTAGTTGCAACGTCAAGATAATCATATACGTATGGAAGCCATGATAATTAAGCCAAATGAATGCATACAAGATTTATTATGATGCTCATCATGAAAAGAGCAGTGATGATGATGAAGATGATGATGATGCTCATCATGAAAAGAGCAGTGATGATGATGAAGATGATGATGATAATGTATAAATTTTTATGTTTGTTTTTTTAAATAATTTGCATTATATTTATGCATTTAATTTTTGTATGTTTAATCTTTAATAAAAAATCTTCTATATACTTGAGGCGACTTTACATTACTATTTACATACTATTTATTTTACTATAAAAGTCTAGTGGATTAGATGGATGGATGGAAATCAATCAAAAATTTCTTGTAAAAGATGGTAGGTTTTATTTATATATATTTTTTATAAACATACATACATACATATATTCCACTCCATATTTCACTCACGCTACACTATTATCAATCTCTTTCATCTCTCCTTCCAATGCTATCAATCTCCTTCATCCCTCTCAATCTTTTCTCAATCTGTCATTAATATATTCAAAGAAGTAAATAGGGTAACAATTTATTTTTAGTAATTTTATTTGCTAATTTATTTCTATATAACTTTTTTCTCTTAAATTATCTAATTTCTTTTTTTCAATCTAAATGCAATAAGAAATATCATCTACTAGAAGTCAATCACAATCATATACCACTCCTCCTTCACACGAGGAGTTTGAAGCTTTAGCATTTAACATGATCCAAAAATAATTAATTGAAACATATGGAAATGAGTTACTATTTAGTTTTTAATATTATTTAAATTTATTATATATTTTAATTATTTACAATTTTAATTAATGGATATTTAATTTATATAAATTTACACCAAATAAATAGAAAGTTTGTTATGCATAATCAATATTTTTAAAAGTAAATATGAGGGGCTATGGAATAGTTGAAAAGATATTCCTAATGACTATAAACTATGTTTTATCGAATTTTATGTTATTTTTTCTAATGATGTATTGCATAATCATAATAATATTATGTGTTTTATTTTATTGATAATTAAACCTCTTTGTTTTAGAAATATTATTATTGGAGACTTGAGCATCATTGCAAATTTTATGAAAATTGGAGAAAAAATTATCTCTTGTTTAATAGATATAATTAGAGATGCTTTCATAGCTGGAAAGAAGCCCAAATGGATTGGAGAATCCATTTGGAACCAATTATGTGTAAAGTGGGGTAAACTAGAGTACTAAAATTTTGTGAACAAATGAAAAGGAACCAAGCCTCCACTATTGAGTTCAGTTTATCTAAACATACTGGATGATTTATATCTGTGGTTAGACGTGCTAAAAGATTGGTACCTAATTTTATTTTATTAAATACTTGCTTATTATTTTAATTATGTATTTAACTATTAATATTTTATTTATTTATTTTTATTAAATATTTACAATTTAATTATTAATATATTTGTGGGTATGAGAATTAGGAAGACAACCAACTTGTTTTAAGGTCTTCCTTAAAACACATATAAATGACAATAGTGTTTGGATTGATAAAAAATTTGTAATTGTATATGTAAGTATGTTTTTGTATTTAATTTATATATATGATTATAATTTTATTTTTTTGACCTCTCTTATTCATTTTCATTCACTTTTAGAATGAGTTTTTATGCGAAAAATATGAGACAAAAAGTAGGGAAGAGATTGTAAGTGAATTGATTTATGGTTGAAAGTTACTTGGGGGGGGGGGTGGGGAAGAAAAAGGGTTGAGTGTATAGTTTAGGGAGTATGTCACATCTTATGGCTAAAAATTCTAGTGCCAAAGACCTACCATACACTCACTTTACCATTATCCAAGAAATGATATGAAATAAATTTATAAATTAGTTAATAGAAACTCATAACGCTGCAATTGAAAATCAAAACATACAAAATAAATAAATGCAGCAACAAATAAATGAATTAAAAACTTTTTTTGAACAACACTTGTAGCAACAACATGATGAAATTGGTCTAAGTTCTACGTATAGACCAAAAATATTTTAGCTTTACTGAGATAATAATTATGAAGATGAGGATGATGAAGATGAGTGATTGTTGAATTTTTTAATTTTATGTAATTTACTTTACGTAAATAAATTTATGTAATTTTTTAAAAATTATCTCATATATTAGAATTTTTTGTATTGAAATTTTTTTAAATTTAATATTTTTATTTTATAAAATTATATATTATATATTTAATTAATAAATTTATTAAATTATGAATCAAATATATATAGTTGAAACCTGGTTGACATTACATTTGACTCCAATTATGTTAGAGATACAATTTTGACAATGAAAACACTAACAAATCATCCCATAGATAATTTTTGTCAAAAATTTATAATTTTTAACTAAAATTCAAAGTTTTCCAACTACTCTTTCTATTGTTATTTTTTGTTTTTGTTGTAGTGATATGTGTGACTACTTGACTATTAAACCATTCTCACAATGATACACTTTTTGGGCCATATATAGGGATAGACATGATAGGAAAGAGCCTACTACAAAATCTCTAACAACGCATCAAGTAAGAGAAGAATGGATTTGTAGGGATAACCTTGTGAATGACATGGTATGTGATGCATTTAATGTTCATCACGAAACTAAAATATTGGTGAAGTTGAGGGTCCCACTCCATGCACCCTCTTATCAGGAGATGAATGAAGATTCTAAAATTTTTTTTTGAGTTAATCAAAGATAGGTAATAGAATCCATATGAAGGATGCGAGAAATACTCAAAATTGTCTTTTTTAGTGAGAATGCATCATATTAAATGTATGCATGGAATAACTAAGAAGGCTATGTTCGGGATACTAGAGTTATTGGCACATACTTTTGAACATGCAAATATTTTACTTTCTTTTTATTAAGCCAAGAAAGCCATTACAAACTGGGCTCGAGTACACAAAAATTCTTGCATGTCTAAATGATTATATACTATATTAGGACAAGGATAAGAATAGGGATATGTGTAACAAGTATCATACATCTCGAAGGGTGAAAAGTGGCAAAGTAAGCCTACAAAAATCCTTAGATACTTTCCATTAAATCCATAGTTACAAAGGTTATTTGTGTCATCCAAGATGGTTGAGCACATAAGATGGCATGCTATGGAAAAGAATAATAATAGCATGATAAAGCATTTGAGAGATTTGGAGGTATCGAGGAGATTTGACATGATCAATCTTTAATTAACTTCAGATCCTTGGAATGTATGCATAGGCTTGGCTACTAATGGTTTTAATCCCAGCTTAAATACAAGTTACAATATTTAGCTAGTTATTCTTTTGCCTTGCAACCTCCCTTTTGGATGTGTATGAAACATAGTTCATTTTTTCTTTTAATGATATTTACAGGAAAGAGAGCATTAAGGAATGATCTAAATGTTTATTTGTAACCTTTAAGAAAAGAGTTGATAGATTTGTAAAATGTGAGAGTTACTCTTATACCAATGAAGTTTTCAATATGCGTGCAGCTGTGATGATGATTGTTAGTGATTTTCTAGGGCTTGAAACATTGTTTGGGTGGAATGGGCATAATAAATGTGTTTTTGTCAATCACCAAATGATGGTAGAGAGAAATAAAACAAATAGGAGAAAGTAAATGATTCACTATACTTGTGGAACAAATAGCCTTGCTAGAAAAAAAAAAAGGCTAAAATGGTAAGTGATTGGTAAATGGTATAATTAAATATTTAATCTAATATGAGATATGTTATAGTATTTTTCTTATATTATGTACAAGGCTGAGCATGGGGGCCTAGTCACCAAAGGAGATGCATGGACAACCACACACAAGCATAGGGATGGAAGTCCTGTGAGCAAGCTAGAGCAATCATTGCAAGTATATGAGCATATGTGAATAAAGTGTTGACTCCTGGTTTTGTTGAATTGATGAATTGCTAAGATGTTGGAATGTTTTTTTATTCTACTTGAATTTGTAGGATATGATAGTAGAGATTCAGACTAAAGGATCTTCTTCTCCAAATATCTTAGGTTAGACTTCATTGAAGCTAAGAGCACTTTGGTCGAGTTTGAGATTTGGGATTGATGCATGCCAGTCCTAAGTGTTCAGTAAGTCTACTCACTTTTATAGAGAGGTTCCATCTTATAAGCCTACTTATAAAGTTGCAACACGAGGTGTAAGAACTAAGAAAACACCAACAATGGACTAATACAACTTTAACGTTTATTCTCAAGAGTTTTCAAGGTTAGCTACCCTTCTAAACTAGCTAGTCTCAATGTTCTTAGGGAAATAATATAACTTTATTTATTTTACTTGAATTATATAATTGAATATTTACTTTATACAATTTTTAGTTTATTACTTATTTATTTCACTTTTATATCTTAAGTACCAAATAGTCAAGGGAGTGAAACTTAAGAGTACTTGATTGATCTCTAAACCCAGCTAATGAGGATAATTAGTTCAATTTTTTGATTTGTGTATGAACATTAATTATATTGTATTTGAATTTTAAAACTAATTAAATCTATTTAAATTTCAATTGTAAATTGTGAATGAATGTGTATGAAATTGTAAGTTATTGAATATAAATGAATTAAACTACTATATCGGTTGTAAAACTTGCAAGGATTGAATGTAAATGTTGTAGGCATTTTTTTAAAAAATCTCTTGATAAGTTGTAAAATGTTAAAAAAATTAATTTAGCAACAGTTTAATCTGTTGCTAAAACATAATAATTTAACTGTAATTACAAAAAATTGTAACTAAACTTTAGTTTAACTGTGATTTTATAACCATTGTTAAACCAAGAATTTAACACAGTTTAAACCCATTGGGTTTAACGACAGCCATAACTCCGCAGTTAAACTTAGTTTAGTAACCGCAATTAAACCATTTGGTATAATTACAATTATAAAACTACAATTAAATTGATAATCACGAATGGCTTTATTGTAGTTTTGGAAATTACTATTAAGCCTACGAGCCACAGTTAAAACCACTACTAAGTCCAAAAAAATTACGGCTCAAACAATTATTTTCTGTAGTGATCTGATATTCAATATTTACTACATAGTATCCATTATAATCTCAATTCTAGCTTTCAAATATTTTAAATGCAAAATTTTCATTCCTTAAATTTATTTATTGTTTTGATTTGATCTTTAAATTCAATCCATGCACATTATTTTTTTTTAACTTGCCTCGCATGCATCCCTTGTTGTTAAATGCGTGTATAAAAATAAGATGCCTGATTGACAACGATGATGTGGCATCCTACGTCACTCTAATGTTTTGCAGATGTATGGTACTTTCCTAGTCAAATATGATAATTCCCTTCAATAATGCATAATGGCATAGGGGTGATTTATCAAGATTGTGAATCAATGCATGAGAGAAGCCTTCGATTTGGTAAATGTGTTATGATTCAGTAGCTGCACAAGGAAGTTGTTAGTATAAAATAAATCCGAGCCGTGTACAAGGACACTGTCCTTGAGAGATATTCCGCCACAAGACGGCACTCCCCAGGATTGAACGGATTCTTCTGCGTTCTCGCAGGGAAGCAGAACAGCGGAGATAAGAACCCAGGGACAGAGAGAAGAGGAGAGGAGAGAGAGCAGCTCGAATATTGTCCGGAGCTGTGGTGTGTGGAACCCAAAGAGCAACGCAGTATTTATAGGCACAGAGATAATCCGGAGCTGTGGTGTGTGGAACCCAAAGAGCAACGCAGTATTTATAGGCACAGAAAATAATGAGACGTTGGACCATATTGAATTATATTAATGAGGACGTTTCTGAACGTTGGACGGTTTCCGACATGAGGATTAATAAACATTATATCAGATAAAAACGGATTAATAATTGTCGGTAAATGATGAGTAACGTTCAGAAACGTTCACATAATGAACTCATAACCGAAGCCTTAAATTTGTGAATTTTCTGAAAGGCTATTTGAAAATATTTAATTTTCAACCACTCAGCCTCATTACTAGCCAACTCCAGAGCAATGAACTTTGAATCCATAGTGGATCTCGCTATAATATTTTGTTGAGCTGATTTCCAGGTTACTACGGTAAAAAATGAAATTTTTTGCGCGCAAATCCAATCGAGCTCAGCTATGTTGGCCCAACTCAAATTTTGCTCTTCCATAATCACATGTTAATATTTATATCCTTTGGCTTTCATTTATTTGAGCTAAAGCACACACATACATGAATTGGTCGACTTCGGAAGAAATTTTGAAAATCCTAACTCAAATAAAGAGTTAAAGCTAAAGCATATAATACATGAATAATGCCAAAGGTACAATAATTTTATTTAAAATAAAAAGAGGAACGATACTCCAGTTATAATTTTGATGTGGACGTTTAGACGCCAAAGATCCCAAACACCCGAAGCATGTAAGATTAAAAAACAAAAAACAAAATCTGTAACTTCAAGGCCATAGTCATGTCTTCATACAGATTCTCGATGCTTAGATAAGGGAATAAAAAATAATTATTGTTAATTTCACAATATGAGTTCCATCAAGGATTAGCAAGAATAGATCCACTCAAAAAAAAAAAAAACACACGGGCGCGCGCAGACGCACGCACACAATAACGAAGTTGGGGACAGAGCAATTCAAAAGCCACCAAGAATTAGCGAGTCAGGACGATACCGACAACCTAGGTAAATCCTATCCCCACTTCTTTTATGAGGATTAAGCCTTCAAAAAATCTTCTTACCCAGATATGATGCTTATTATTGAGAATAAAGAAATATAATATATATATATATATATATATAAAGTAGATTAAGAAAGAAAGAAAAATAATGAAGGAAGAGGATACATATACATACATACATATATATATATATATATATATAAAGCACTGCACCTTAAAACCACTAGATAAATGGGGAATAGGGAATAATTTTTTTTTAAAAAGGTATTGCAAGTAGAGTATACTTTATGTAACAATTTAAAGGGAACACTTTAAAATTGCTCCTAAAACTCAAATAAAGAATGAATTTTAAGCATTGTCTATCCTTTTAAATAATGGTTCAAGTAAATTTAATTTTGCAATAGTTCAAAACCATTCGAAAAACTTGAACAATGAATATGTTTTAAGCATTGTCCATCCTCTCTATTTTATGCAAAGGTTTGAGTGTGTAGTTTGTAAAATTTAATTTACAACAAAGCCAAACCGTTCCAAAATTCAAATAGGGAACAAGTTTTAAGTATTGCCTATCTTTTCTATTTAATGCAATGATTTTACTATGTGACCTATAAAATTTAATTTTGCAATAAATCAAAATCATTTCCAAAACCAAAATATAGAATCGGCCAGTTTTAAGTGTTTTTTTATCCATTCTATTTTATGTAACGGTTTGAATATGTGGCTTATAAAATCAAATTTTGCAATAAATAAAAGTTGTTCCCAAAACTCAAATAGAGAACGAGTTTTAAGTATTGTCTATCTTTTATATTTTATACTATGTCTTAAGTATATAACTTTTAAAATAAAATTTTGCAATGAATAAAAATTGTTCTCAAAACTTAAATAAAGAATAATTTTTAAGCATTGCTGGTTCTTTCTATTTCAAGCAACGGCTAATAAAATTTAATTTTACAATGTTTTTTGCAAACAAATATATAGATTTTACACCTTAACATCACAAAATTAGATGTTTTAGTTTTGATTTATATTTTCATTTGAATAAAATTATTATGTGAATTTTATCTCTATTTTGCGGTATAACAATAAAATGTTGCATTTATTGTTTACATGAGATGGAAAAAAGATAACATATAAACTAGAGATTTTAGGTTCGATTATTTTCTTTTTCATTGGGCAATAAATTTTTCCCGTTGCATTACGCATGTTGCCTAAAAGGGCAACATTTGAAAATTATTATAATAGTTACTAATTGAAAATTATTGGTAATTATTTATGCAATAAGTTGCTACTGTTGCCTAAAATGGCAATAGTTTACATACATTACAATAGTTGTTAGTTGAATAGTGTCGCTTATTGTTTGAATAAAGGAAAGGTTTTTTAAAAAATTATTGCATTAAATAATAGACAATAACAAAATATAATACAATAAGAAATTATTATCTAAACTTTTGCCTAAATGATTAGACAACAGTTTTAGCTTTTTAGATAATGATCTTTTTAGCATTGCCAGAGGTAAAAAATATTGTAATGACGAGAGTCAAAGAAATCAAAATTAATTTTATATCACTACATAATATTTATAGGAACAAAATTTATTGATGGATTAATGACTCTTATCATAAAAATCATTCTCATAAAATTTGACATTAATCCAAAATTAATTATGCCCTATCAGTTAATCTAAAAATTAACTTTTAATATGTATATATATATATATTTCATTTTTCATCCAAAATTTATTTATTACAATTTTTTTAATAGAATTTGACATATAAAAGTAACATCATGATCACTTCTAACAATAAAATCAATTGAAAATCACATTTTATTATAAAATATTACATATATATATATAATATTTATTGAGATTAGAAGGTACAAAAATTTTAAAGAAAAAATACCGAGTACTACGCGATATCACTCCGAGCTGTCAAAGAATATGTTATTTCATATAAATCTATTAGATTTTTAAAAATAATAAAAATGAGAGAAAAAGACATATCATCTGTAATAATGGACTCGGAGTAGCTCTCAGATTATCACATGACGTTTACATTAACATATAGACAAATGTTTCCCACGTGAAAACAAATCTCAGACGCAAATTCCAAAACCTGTTGCGTTTTTTGATGTCGGCAAAACAAATTAATCGCTTAGATTTTTTTTCGTCTTTCCAATTTCTTGCTAGCTTAATTAAATTATATATGTTAAATTATATTTTTTAAAAATTTTATATTATGTATAAATAATTTTTAATTTTTAAAATTTAATAATAAATTATTTTAAAATTTTAAATTTATACAAATAACTATCTTATTATTAATTAGTCTATTATTTTATTAATAGAATATGATAAATCAATGACAATGAGCCTTCCTAAATTTTATTTTTTATACAAATAATTTCTTTAAATTTTAGATTATATACAACTAACTTCTTTAATTTTAGGTTATGTAAAATAATTTCCTTAATATATCATATTTCTTTAGTGAAATAAGGAATTAACTAATGATAGAAAGATTATTTGCACAAATTTAAAAATTTATTATCAAATTTTAAAATTTTAAAAAAATTATTTACATATGACCCAACATTTAAAGATATTATGTACAAGTTAACTATTATATAAATATTTACTGATTTGGTATTGTTTCGCTTGACACACCATTATTAAATAACAACAATAATACTAAATTATAAAATTACTTTTTTTTATAACCAGTTTAATAAACTTCATTAAAACAAACACTAAGCATAAAAATGGAAAGGATCATGAAACTAGGAAACAAGAAATAAGGAATATATAAAGTATTGATCGATATTTTCAAAGATTAAATTACAATTAAGAGCCAAAATAAATAAATGGCAGGCCTAATTTACTCTTAATTTGGCTAGGCAATCTACTACTATATTTACTTAACAATGAATCAGTTTTAAAAAAAAAATTATTAACTTATAAGATATCTATCAACACAACAAAATATTTTTAATAAAAAAGAATTTATACTAGCTAGTAACCTATCACCAAGCCACGCAATCAGTTCCAAACTCTACACCATCAATAACGTATTACTCAACTGTATTTTCAGACAAATAAGATAAATGATCAACAACAATACTACTACACTCTTCTAAAACTATGACTTCATAGTTTCACTCTGGATCCTTACTGTGCGATGACTCTACAGAGA
This sequence comes from Erythrophleum fordii, assembly GCA_032878935.1. NCBI lineage: Eukaryota > Viridiplantae > Streptophyta > Magnoliopsida > Fabales > Fabaceae > Erythrophleum > Erythrophleum fordii. The sequence goes on along the minus strand of JAVQMF010000048.1, from coordinate 3,464,091 downwards.
ATCCAAAATGTTATAACTTAATAATAAAATCAAAGTTAAAAAAAAAATGTTCCCTTTGATTTTTGGAGTGATTTTTTTTACTTTTCATTTTTATTTTTATTTTTATTTTTTATTTTTTCCCAGGGAGGAAGGAGGCATTCTCTGCTATGATTCGAACATATGACACCTATACCTACTTTCATTGTCTATATTATTATTATTATTATTATTATTATTATTATTATTATTATTATTATTAAGTCAAGAAGCTTTGGTCTCAAACTAATGTAAGAAAATAAAAATAGTATTATTTTAGAAAAATGTAAATAAAATTATAATTTAAAAGGCTAAAATATATGTACATGTGGACATAGCGCAAGAAGTTATTTAACTTCTTATTATTTTTCTTTAGTTATTTTTAAAATATTAAAAAAAGTCATTTATAAAGTGTTTAAAAATTAATTAAAAGAATATTAACATCCAAACAATTAGTGCATGTTTAGTTCAGCTTTTGTTTTCTTCAAACCATAGTTTTGGCCAAAGCAACAAAATATAACTTCTGCATTTTGTGGGTTATAAACTGTAGTTTGAAAATCTCTAAAAGTATTTTCAATCACAACATTAATATGCACTATTGGTTTTGGTTTTAACATAAGAGTCCCAAAGAGACTATGAAAAGTGCTAGAATGCTCTACATTGAGATACTTTCAAGCAACAAAGTCTAGCCTATCTCTCCACTTGAATAGGAATTAAATACGCCGGCCACAATTGGAAAGATAGAAAGAGAAAGACCCAAAAAAGTATAAAAAGAGAGATTTAAATCCCTTACATTTAATAATTAAATGTATAAGATAAATTTAGTTAGATACTTCTCTCTCTGAACCAATACACTCTTACTTTATCTCTATTTCTCTCATCAAATTTCTTTCTTACATTTAGTTTATAAATGTAAAGAATCCAATCTAGTGAAAATAGAATAAGGAATTCTATATATATTTTTATTTTTTCATATCACTCTCTTTTTTTATTATACGGTACTACAAAGAATCTAGGGACGACAATCATAAAATAACTAGTTGTCAATAAATTCAAACACATATAGATAAATTTAAAACGTAAAATTTATGTCTAGGCCTGGATAAAATTGGTCTTTATTATCGAATTGGTACATCTCCACAAAAAATTGACGACTTTTTAACCATAAAAAATGACATCATAACGACAAGAAGAGTTTATATAATATGAAATAATAAGAGATATCAAATATAATAGTATATAAACAACTAGAAATGCCTGAAATATCTTAAGAGAGATAGATACAATTTTTCTTTAACAAAAATGATAATAAGTCAAATGAAATGTTATTGCAATATAATTTATAAATGAATAAAAATTCCAAACTAAAATGATTCTAAATCAGTTTTATACAAAAACGTTTAAAAAAATGAATTCTTTTAGTTTAAAGATTCTAAAATAAATCTTGTCACATTTTTCATTAATAATCAATATGTACAATCTGTGTTACTTCATAAAATAAATCTGTTTATATCCTATAATGATGGTTTGATTTGAGCATATAAAAAGGGATTTAAATATACTTTTGATCTCTCTAATTTTATATATTTTTAATTAAATTAAATTTCTTAGTTCTAAAACAAACTATGTTATTTTTTTAAAATAATTCAAATTTATACTTCTGTCACATAATTTATAAAAATTTAGCATCAAATTAAACTTAACAGTTTTCTGATTTAGATGTTATATATTTATTTATTTTTGGATCAATAAAAGATACTTCATTACAATAAACACCAAGTACAATAATTTATAGAAAATAAAATTAAAAAACAAGAAAAAAGAAAATACTTAAAGTATCAACCAATACATTAAGAAGAGCCAAGAAAATGCTAGAAAGTATAAGGATGATAAAATCCAACCAAAGGGATACTTCCCCTTAACGTCGAATTTTGGCTAGCTAATTTATTGCCATATTTGCTTCGCGATAAATAATGCGCGAGAAAGACAATTGAAATCATTCTTAACACGATAAAATATTCCCAAGTAGAAAAGGAACTATAACTAGTAATTGCCTTCATAGTTATATACAATAAATTCCTCCCACCATAAACCATGCACTATCAGTAGCGCTTTCCTCGTAATTCTGCACCATTAGTAGCGCTTTTCCCATTGCTAAACTCTTAGACAAATAAAGAGCAGCATCAGTATTGCTACGCCCATACAATTCCTTGCATTCCTGGTTTTGAAAAATTAGTTTCCTCCACCGTTATTTGTATTGGATTATTTTTCACATGCATCACACATCATAAGATAACATAACAATAAAATTTCCATAGTTCTAAAACTCTCATAAAAAGAAAAGAAAACTCTGATAAAATAGAGAAAAAAAAATGTCTCATGAGAAAGAAGTAATCACTGGAAACCCCCTCTAAAGACAAAATATGCCATAGAATTATTTACTTGACACTATTAACTCACGCTGAAATTTGATTTCTAAGTCAATAAACAATTAAATTTGACATTAATTAAGTTTTGAATAGAGATATGATAGTGGGGTAAAATTGGACCATCTTAAAAAATAGGAGGACAACAATTCTTACTTTTGAACTAGAGGAACCAAATGAAACATACAAGGACCAAAATTGTTATTTAGCCTCTAAAAAAAGATAAACATAATGGCATTATTACAAAATTAAGTATATAATGAGTTTTTCCTTTTTACAACATCCCATTTCTACAGCTAACAAGTAAACTTTGAATTTGATGTGCTTTTTTTAATTATGTAAAATTGGTCTTTCCATCTGTAAAATTACAAGGACTTGAAATGCTTTTTTCTCATTGCATTTAGAAATCCATCGTGACATAGCAAAACTTACGTGAAAGAAGAAAATTGAACATAAAATTAGAGAAAATCAAATATGAAATTTTATTCAATTAATGATAATTGTTATTTTGTATGTCATCCCTAATTAATTAGAAAAAAATTAAAATTAACGAAAAATACAAATAAAAAAGAAAAATAACTAAAACAGCCAATAAGCATGTAAAAATAAAGGATTTTGAGCTTGAAAACAATCTCAATGGAATAAATTAAGCTGGCACAGTAACAAATTCTAAAAAAATTTCCGATAATATGTAATAATACTCAAAATTTCTCTTAAATTAAAAGTTATGATTATTTAAAGTTAGAATATCCATTTATAAATGACAGACCTTTCTTTTGGATTTTGAACACATAATCCACTTCGTAAACTCATATGCTAGACATTTTACATCACACTTATACCAAGAAATGGATTGCATCGCAATTTTCAACCATATGATTTGTAAACTAATATTCTTATTAAGTTTATAAAAGTTGGTTAAAAGTGATTTTGTTAACTTTGTTCATTATTTAGAGTAAGATTGAGGAAAAGCATACACAAGATATATAATAATTAAAAACTATGGTGCGTTTTTTTTTTTCCCTCAATTTCTGCCTCTATAAAATATCTTTCTTTCTATTTACGAATGATTTTTTCATCATTTTTCCCCACGTGTGTAATTTGTTGATGGTGATCGAAGAAGAGAAAAGTAAAAGGAACCATAGTTGAATAATTTATACATAATACCAAAGGAAGTTCCGTAAAGCGTAGGAAGACCTTCCCGAATTGAGGATTTCTTCAGCTCTAATTACTAACATGCATTGGTCCCACTCTGTAGAGACAGAGACATATATGAATGATAGAATTAACTCAACAATTAACAATAATATTGGGCTACCACTTGATCTTTAGGTGATATGCCACTTTCTACAGTCAGCCAGAGGGAGCGGGTGTCAAAATCGATTCAAATCCATCACGTTAAATCGAACTAGATTTAAGCTTAAAACAGTTTATCGAAATTTATATAACTTAATATAATTTTTTATTTTATTTTATTTTTTGTATCAAAAAGCGGATTCTGGGATTGATATAATTAGATTGGCTTTAGTGAATTGAAACTGAATGATTTGATTCAATTTCTCATAGAAAAATGTATAAACTAAATGAAACCAAATCAAAACAATGATAATTACAAATATTTTCATAATATTATTTATAAAATTTATATATTATTTTATTTAAAAAATAAATTTTGAATAATATACACAAAATATCATATTATAGGCAATTTAAGATTAAAAAAAACTTAAAATATAAACCTTAATAGTTCAAGTCAATTGGTGCTAGACCCAAAAGAAAAAAAAATCCAGTTTTATTGATTTAAATTAAGGCAGAAAAATTAAATATGCTAGGAGGAAGCAAGTAACAAAAGTCTCAGAGAGATTATTACTTAATTAAGATAAATAAGCACCACCACTGAGAAGTGATAAATTTGGATATATTAAGTATCCTTAGCGTATATGCCCAACTTGTGATATATAAAAATATTGTAGGTTGACAACGTTTAGAAGCAAATTGGTTAGTGATAAGAAATAATTAATTAAAATATAAAAATCTTTTTAATTACGTATTTTAAATTTATAAAATAATAATCACTGTAAAAAAATATTTCATACGATGTTTCTCAAAAGTAATTGTAGCTTTTAAATAAAAACAATAAAATAAACACCATAAAATATTTAATCTAATATAAATTATAATTTTTGTGTAGAAAAATACCAAAAATAAAAGTATATTTCCAAATAGGTATAAATATATTAAAGGTAGCTAGACCTGCTACAATATCTAAACAGATTACAAGCGATTGCTTGAAAATCGGTTTTTTTTTTTTTTTTCTGGATGAAATAAAATCGTTTTGGTTTTAAAATTTGAAAGGTCTATATATACACTTCATTTTAGAGACATATTGTGTTCATATAAATGACAGCTACATTTTATAAATTATAAGCATTAGTGTACAAAAATTGTAAGCACCAAATTAAAGCTGCATCCAAATGTTGAACATGACAGATAAATATCTGGAGTGACGTGGAATTAGCATTGCTTTTCAACTTTGGTGAACTTCTGTGATGAGGAAGTAATATTTGAGCATATGGATACGGTGCGGTTTTGCATAATTTTCACCATAAGCAAATAGTAAGTTTTGGACCCATTTTTTGTTCAGTTGTTTAACTGAAAATAAAAAAAGTTTTAAACGAAATTGGTCAGACTATTCATCTAACAAGTCGACGTTATGAGAGAGGATTTTTTTTTTCTTAACCAATTTGAAAGGATTTTTGTTTTCAAAAGCATGTATTTTTTGAGAACAAATGTTCAATAATGAATTATTCCTATTATTTTTATTGGTTAAAAGTTAGTTTGAAACTTGAAATGAAATTTACTATTGATTTTTATTCAAAAAAATTTCAAATTCTAGTTACTCGAAGAACTTTATTATTTTGAAATTCTCTACCAAAAAATGCTGGGAATTCATTTGTGAATATTCTTTTAATTTTTTATTGTTCGTTATCAAAATATTGAACATTTAATTCCACTTAAATTTGCGTAAAAATGTTTACTACAAATGCTGGGACCTTTTAAACATGCTTCTACTTCCCTGCTGAATGTAATTTGAGTTTTGTTAATGGGGCATCATTAAATAAATTATGCCTGTACCCAAAAAAAAAAAAGCGTGCGTGCCATTTTTATATGTATTTAAAATTATTTATATTATCTATTATTTCATATACTATGTAAATAAAGATGTGTAATGATTAGCATATAACAATCAAAATTTTCTTAATTTTTTAGAACGCCAGAAATTTAACTCTAGAAGCTATTTAAATTTTCATTTTATTATTTAACCACCTTATCGAATAACAAGTTTCATTTATTTAATTTTAAAAGATCTGAACTTAAAACTTGATTAAAAAAAAATTTTAATGTAAAATAAACTTAAAAACGCACTCCAAGAATGTTTGGTCTATTGATCAAGAACTTAAAAATCTGTGTATCCATGTAATAAAAATTTTAATATTCACCTTAAAAATAGCTAGCATGTGGTTTTGTTTTTCATATAAAATAAAATGGGTAAAAACCTGATGAATGGTCAAATAGCAGAACTCGAACTTAATGATAGTATTGAACCCAATTCAAAAGTATACTCAAAAGGCGCAATCAACAATAATAATTTTCATAACGTACTGTGCATGCAAATAGCGATCAATCCCTTTAGTACTACATCAGAACATACTTAAGTTTATTTAAGAATATTACGATTTTTTGTCTCTGATATCTATTTCTTGACAAAAAATAATTTTCAAGAATAATAATTTTCATAACGTACTGTGCATGCAAATAGTGATCAATCCCTTTAGTACTACATCAGAACATACTTAAGTTTATTTAAGAATATTACGATTTTTTGTCTCTGATATCTATTTCTTGACAAAAAACTTATAAATATATGTTGTGACATTTTTATTTTTGTAGTTCTTCTTTTGATATTTACAAAAGTCGACTACATGTTCTTTTGAGATTCAAATAATTTTCATAATTCTTGTGACCGTGCGACTGTCAATGAAGAAAAATTCCCAATAATCTTTGACCTATTATACTAATTAAACGCTACGAAATATATATATGTGTGTGTGTGTATTGGTGAAACAGAGGACCGAGGCCGGATTCTTTTTTGTTTTTTTTTGTTTTGGGTCGCACAATTATTATTTCTTTTTTTCAACCTAATTAATATTTGAAACAATTTATTAATGAATATACAATTCACAACACTTATTATTATTATGATCAAAAATTAAATTTTATAATTCATCCCAACAACTTTTTCATATATAAATATATAATAGCTAAAATTAATGTGTCAAGGATTCAATCTTTACGTTTATCTTTTGAAAAAATAACTATGGCATATAATAATTTAAAAAAAGTAACAATATTCTTAAACGAAACCTTATCTCAACTCAAAACATGCATAAAAGAGGTCTAAAGTTTTGTGATAATGTCATTAAGATGCTTATGTTCCATACAAGAAAGAAAAGGAAAAAATCAAGTGCATATATGGGGGAATAAATCCTTGAGATCCAGAGCATAAAAGCCTAAAATATATGATATACAAGATGCATGCATGCATGCATGACCTTCATAATATGCCATTAGTTAAGCAGCAAATTATTACGATCAATTTATATACTCAATCTCATCTTAATTACGTTTGAAGAGGATTCTATACTTTTTGATGCGGTGTCTTCTTGTTTAGACATTTTCCTTTCTATATAAAGACTCAAAAGTTCTAGTAGTATTATAACCAATTTTTTTTTTCTTGAAACAGTTAATAGTTAATTCTCTCCTAAAACAAAGAAAAATCCCTTTTTCTTTTTTTGCAGCAAATTAATATGATGATCACATATGCTTCGCCTAATTTTTCTTTCTAGGCATAGGAAAGTTGAATTAAATACTCTTTATCCAAAATTTCACTGGGAATGAAATTTAATATATACATTAAGCTTAAGACACATCTAGTCTACATTATCATTCTAGTTCTAATATTTTAATTAGATGTAAGGCAGGTTTTAAAATGTATGTTCTTGGTACACTAGGGTTCATGAATCCTGGTATCATTTAAAATACATGATGAAATATTATGATTGGTATTTCATGGATTCATACACTTAAAAACTATGAGAAGACACATTCCACTCACTTTTAGCTGGATTAATTTTTATGAAATATAAATTGTATCATTTTTACAACAGCTTATAATTACATCAAAGACCAAAACTCTATTTTGCTTTCTTATAAACAGGGTATTTCTCATTTTAGTCCTTTATAGAATTGTTTTCTTAATTTAATTTTTCACAGATAAATTATTTTTCAATTTTCCCCCCCATAAAATTGCTTTTTCAATTTAATTCCTCATAAATATGTATTTCTCAATTTAGTCCCTCACAACTAAAATTGTTAGCAATGTGTCATTCTATCATTCTCGCAAATGAAATTAATAATAAATTGATTTAAGGACATTAAATATTTATATATACTATCAAAAAAAATTGTATATATTATCACATTTATTAATTTTATTTATAGTAAATTAATAGAAAAGCATTATTGATAATAATTTTATTTGTGATGAACCAAATTTATAAATACTTATTTGTGAAAAATCAAATTGAAAAAAATAGTTTTACGATTAATTAATTTGAAAAAAAAAATTCTACAAAAAAAATAAATTAAGAAATACCTTATCAATAAAGGATTGAAATGGAGTTTTACTCTTATATCAAATATGGGAGATTTAAATACTAATGTTCCTTAATATTTGATATATCTTACACTAAAAAGTTTAAAATATTACTATCTCCAATCTTTTATATATATATATATATATATAAATAACTAACTCATAAAAATTAAGAAAGTTAGTTAAAACTAATTAATCTTTTTAATTTTGTCTTAAATAACAATTATTTTTTAAGAATGTGATTATTTAATTTGTATATTTTTTTTTGAAATTAATAACAATTACTACTCATAATTTAAAAGACTCATTTTATAAATAGTATAATTAAAATATTATAATTGATATATTAGATATTAATAGTTTGTTTTTTATATTTTAAACCAAATCAAACTCTAAAAAGATATCTTATATATGAAATCAAACATAATAATAAATAATGAGACTAGGGCTATTTAAATTAGCCATTATTATTTAAGTGAAAATTGTACTAATCGTTGCGGTTAGAAGTTTGAAGACAGAGCCACGCACGTAACAGCAACAAGAGCAAGTGGACCCTGCTCTGTTTTGTCTTAATCGCCATTCCTTGCGTCCAAAATACCCACTACTACTGTTGCTTCTATTTCAACACACCAAGTTTCGGCAAAGCCAAGTCTCACCCCAAACCACTAAACACACATCATTCTTATATTTCTCTCAAATTACCTCATTTTTTGTTCCTTCCCTTTTCGCCCTTTTTTTCTTTCCTTTTCTCTTCTATCACTGTAACAAGTCATTGTCTCCCAAAATCAATTTGGTTCTCATCACTAAAAATTTTAAGGCATTAAATTTATGTGAAAGAGTGTACTTTTATAATTACAAAAAAAAAAAATTTAATTTTAAACAAAGCTAGCTCGAAGACACTTGTGTCGACGACTGTGATAGAAAAAAGAAAAACATTAATGCCCACGAGCAAATCAATTTCCTCACGGCGCCGAAATCGTAATTCCCTCTCATCCTCTCTAAGTCTCTATATAGTCTCTGTAGTCTCTCCTTGTATATATATATATATGTATACCTTTCTCTTGGCCAATCCCACAGAAAAACATAAACACAAGCACACACTTTGTTGCTTTTTGGCCTGAAATGATGGATTACCAAACGTGGCCGGAGCCGGTGGTCCGAGTCCAAGCTTTAGCCGAGAGTGGCATAAGCAAGATCCCAGAACGCTTCATCAAGCCTCAATCTCACAGGCCCATTATTCCTAACAAACCTCCTTCTTCTGATGATGGTACTGATGATATTAACATCCCTGTGATTGATCTAAAGCACCTCGCCGACCCGGGGTTGCGGAAGGAGACGCTACGACGGGTGTCGGAGGCGTGCCGGGAATGGGGGTTCTTTCAGGTGCTGAACCACGGGGTGAGGCATGAGCTGATGAGGAGTGCGAGGGAGATGTGGAGAGAGTTCTTCAAGCAGCCATTGGAGGCGAAGGAGGAGTATGCCAATTCTCCCAGTACTTATGAAGGCTATGGAAGTCGTTTGGGAGTGAATAAAGGAGCCGTACTGGATTGGAGCGACTACTTCTTTCTTCATTACATGCCTGTTTCTCTTAGGAACCAAGCTAAGTGGCCTTCTCTTCCACCATCCTTGAGGTATTCTTCTTCTCGACTACTTCTTTCTTCATTACATGCCTGTTTCTCTTAGGAACCAAGCTAAGTGGCCTTCTCTTCCACATCTTCTTCTTCTTCTTTTTCCTCTGACTTTGTTTGGTTTGGTATGATATGGGAACTTATTTTCTTCATTATTTAATTGTTGTTAATGGCGTTAGAATAAGAAAAATTTTAAAGTTGGCTAAGTTAATCATAAACAGATATTTAATATATTTATTTGTTTATTAATGCTTAACTTAGTTTTTTATTTTTTTTTAATGAAATTTACTTAAATTTTTGTCTAGAAAAAGTGATTTTTTGGGGGGGAAAATCCAAAAAATGATTATTTTATAAAGAAACGTATATTTAGTTATTTAGCAGGGTCGAAAGAGGACAACAGAGGCACAAATTCTTCTTAGACTAATGATAATTTATTGCAAGTTGCCCGTAACTTTTTATCCTGTTATAGTAGTACGGCTTTTTGAATAAACTCTGATTTTTCAAATATATATATATATATATACCTTATCGCAATAGACACTCAAAATATATATATATATATATATATATTTAATAACAATAAAATGCTTCTGGAACATTTTCATAAAAAACAAGATAAAGTTAGAGAGGGTGGAAAGAGTGATTATAGGTATATCAGTCGGTTTCCTTTTTTGAATGAATCAAAATAATATTTTCTTGGTTTGAAAAGTTAGGAGATTCCAACTTGGAAGCTTTTAACCTAACAGTGAGGTGGTGTGTTCCGTAATCAAAGCTCGAGGAAGTACTTAACACTTGTTAGACACTTCTTCGAGAATTTTTTTTAGGTGTTTTTGGTGTACCATGCATCAAAAGTAATCAATGACTAAAATTTAATTTGTATAAGTGGGGTTTATGTATAATACAAGCAGGGTCTACGTACAAAATAAATCTTAATCATTGAATGTATAAATGATATGGCACTCTTAGTGCACGCAAGAATTGTTCTTTCTTCAAAACACAAACATGGTCACCGTACAGTTCACGTGTAAAACGTAGTGATGGAAAAGTCAGATGTCAAACCAATTAACTCAGTAATTGGCCCCAAAAAAAAAAGAAACAATTCAAAAGTAAATTAATTATAAATAAAAATTCATGAATCGACTCCTTTTTTTTTACAAATTTAAATATCAAATAAATATAAAGAAAGAGTATTAAGTTTAAAATTTGGACTTGATAATAACTTTTTTGTTGTTATATAAATTTCTTATTTATAATAATCTTCTCAATTAATCTGCACAAGCATTTAAAAAATTACAGATAAAATAACCATTTAAATCTCCGGAATAGGATCGAGAAATTTTTCTATATTATTCCTGAGTAAGAAATGTAATGAGATCAACCTAATACATATGCGGTTCCCACATGAAAGGCTCAACCATTGAATTGATCCCTAATTAAATGTGCCATGCAATATAAAAGATGATTTTTTTACTAAAAGAAACTACAAAAATTGATTTATCCAACAACGTATGGTGGCATATTCAATTTTTTTAAAAATAAATGTAAACCTAGAAGAAGTTTTGTCATTTAGGAATTTTTATGCCTGACTTGCTTTGGATCCATGTATGGTACTAAATATATGCAAGGCTCCTGCTTGTGTTTTGTGTGGCTAGAATGCTTTATGGGTGTTACCTTTATCCCCACTCTCTTTCTTTCTTTTTTTTTTGGTGGTTAAGGGTGTGTTTCATGCTTTGTCCTGTAAATCAAGTTTTTCGCCAAACGATTTTATTTGTGTAGTTTCCTCACATTTATGCAATGTATTTATATGTCTAATATGTTTAAATTGTTATTCATAGTATGCTCTCCCAAAAACATCAAACACAAATAATATATATATATATATATATATCTCAACTGAGAGTACAATAATAAATGTGGAAGAATTCATGCTTGACTAAAAAAAGAAATTGCCAAAAGCTTAGCCAATTCTTTTTATTCTTATTCTAATTTTCTTTGGGGATCCATGCTTCCTTAGCGAATCCAAGTAAAAAAAAAAATTGAGATTGGAATATCTTCCAAAGATATCACAAAACGTCTATTATAAATTTTAAAGAAAAAAAATACGCATCTATATTCAATTTCGGAGAAAAATCTATAGAGAATCCTAATCCATAAAAATGACTTAATTTCCATACACTTAAATTTCTGATTAATTTTCCTATGTCTTGCTATGTGTGAGTGTGTAGGAAAGTGATAGATGAATATGGTGAGGAAGTGGTGAAGCTAGGAGGAAGAATTCTAAAGTTAATGTCAATAAATCTCGGGTTAGAAGAGGATTATCTTCTAAATGCATTTGGTGGAGAAGATGAACTGGGAGCCTGCCTGAGGGTGAATTTCTTTCCAAGTTGCCCACAACCTGACCTTACACTTGGCCTCTCTCCTCACTCAGACCCTGGGGGTATGACCATTCTTCTTCCTGATGATCATGTCTCTGGACTTCAAGTTCGAAGAGGAGATGATTGGATCACTGTTAAACCAGTCCCAAATGCCTTCATTATCAACATTGGTGATCAAATCCAGGTCCTCTCTTAATCTCTCTTTCTTTAGATTCCTTTTATCGGTAAATTACAGTTTATTGTCAGTGATTTAGCCCAAAATCAATATGTCTTGTTGTGATTCAAAGTGTGAATTTTAAAACGATAAAAAATTTTATTGTTAAGTGTTTATTTCCTGTATATCATAAATATTTGATTTCACTATTTGAGATTAAGTGGTTATTTCAGTTTCGAAATGATAGCTTAATTTCAGTAATAACTTTAAAAGAATATGAAACTACATATTCGTGAGATAAGTGAAACATATTCTTGATATTGAAATTGTCCATTATTTTAATATTCACATAATTATTTTTGTTATAATTAAAACTAAAAATATCATAAAATAGTTCAGTGATAATGGAACAAACCATAAGAGAGTTATATAAAACACTTTAAACCACGTGAGGTAAATTGAAATTTTCCTTTTTTTTCTGTTATTAGCATCAAGAAAATTTTCAGATTTTGTTTAAACTAAATTTTCTTTCCATGGTAAATTTTATGGGCACGATCCTCACGTCAGCCGAGTATATTTCAAATTTTACTCTCATAATGCTTCTCTAAATAATGGACCCCAAGTAGAAAATTCAATGGGAGAATTCAGCCCTTATATTTTTATTCAAGCTATGCCAGATTGCTTATCTTTTATGTTTCACTGAGGTGTTAGATTGCCGTGTTTGTGTGTGCTTAGGTGCTGAGCAATGCAATATACAAGAGCATAGAGCACAGGGTGATTGTGAACTCTAACAAAGACAGAGTTTCATTGGCCTTCTTCTACAACCCCAATAGTGATTTGCTAATTCAACCTGCCAAGGAGCTTGTGACCGAGGAGCGGCCAAGTCTTTACCCACCAATGACATTTGATGAGTACAGACTTTACATTAGGACTAGAGGACCATGTGGGAAAGCACAAGTTGAGTCTTTGACTTCGTCATCCCAAACATAATTTAAAAGAAAAAATCCCAAATCCCTGTGTCATTAGTACTAATTAAAGGACACTTGATCATCATATATATCGATTTGCTTCTAAATAATTTGATCAATTTTCTTTTTTTTTGGTTTTTATTTTTAACTTTTTGGCAAACCCCATTAATATATTGCTCTTTCTTCTCTTCTCTCAAGGACATGTACAATTATTGGATGTTGAAAAAAGGAAAAAAAAAAAAAAGAGTAAACAACTTGAATCACATGTTAATTTTCCCCTTCTATATGTTACTTTTCTCGAAGTATCAAGTCACTGCTTGGGTCAATTCAGGAAATAAAATGAATAATGAAATGTGATAAGGTTGTACCTTCCTTTCCAGCTGCCCCAAGTGGGATGCTAACTGAAGCATTTTGCCTAAGAAAATTGAGGAAAAGAAAAGTATCTTAAATACACTCTTTATGCTTTAAGAGAGGTACACAAATTTAATAAAAATTAATTAAAATAACTGTGTCTTTGAATGATCCTACTACCCAACGTACTTCTTCTGTTAAGGTTTCATTAACCGTCAATATTTATCTTGAATGCAAATTATGTACTTAAAGAATTTTTTTGCAAAGGTCGGACCATGCATGTGAGTGAGTTGAAAAATTTATATGACAACAATTCAATCTAGTTGGGTTAACTAGTTGCAGCCACTTTGGTGATTGCTTCAGTAAGTTTGTGGAAATTCATGAATAGTATAATGCAATAATTCAATTCGATCTTGATAATAGAATTATTGTACTTCAAACTGGTGAATGAATCTACCAATTTTGAGCCAAATCGGTCAAACTCCACCAATTTACTGGCTAGATCCATTTACAAATTAATATATTAACTCAATTATTACAAAAAATTTATGAACATATTTACTTTCTATACATTTATTTACAATTTATTTTTATCTATAATATTTTTTTATAGATTCAGCTAAGAATTATTTGAAAGAGATAGAGCATGTGAATGAGTTGGCGCAATTAATATGACACAAGTTGAATCAATAGTTGGAGCCACCTTTGAGTGGTTGGTTCAGTCAATTATGGAAACCATGAATGGTACAATGCAATGTATATAGCTTTCTAATCCAACTTTTATGTTAAAAAAATTAACATGAGGGACCTATATTGAACATATTTATGTTAAGAATCCTAAATTTTAAAATTATTTTAAAAAATTTAAAGACTAAAAATTTTAATTTAAATTGAACTGTAATTTTTTCCTTAAATTAATTTTTTTTTACTTTTAAATCTTTTAAAATAAATTTAAATTTTAAAATCTTTCAATATAAATATCTATAATTTAAAACTCTAAACTATAATTTTCCCTTTTATACATGGTGTAGAGCGCGTGTTGTTGGTAGCCTAGTGCTCCATCTCCTGTAATGGTTTCTGTTGCTTGTTCTCATAATCAAAGCATCAAACCCCACGTGGTAGACCAACTCCAACAAGTTGTGGTAGTGATTAAAGGTGGTGTTTTTAAAAATTTGAATACAATATTTAAAAAAATTTATTCTCTTAAATATATTAATTTAATAAAATAACGTATTTTTAAAAATCTAATTTTTATTCATATACAAATTATGTCTGTTTTGTAAAAGAAAAATTACATATAAGCTTTCCCTGAATTTTGTTGAAATTATAAATCTTCTTTTTATTTTTAAAGTATATATTCTCTTCTCTTCCCTTAAGATTAAAATTTATTCTATATTTTAGTAAAATTTTAAATTTTTTGTCTAAAATATCTACTTAAATGCTTTTTGTAATTAGAATATCCTTTTTTAAATCCATTGACTCAAGGAATAAATCTATGATAAAAAAAATCTATTACTCAAAGTCAAAATTATATTTAAAACTAATTTTTGGAAGTCAAAAAATTATACTTAATAAAAAGTATTTTAGAAAAATATTTAAAATCAATTTAAAGTGTATATTTTAAAAAGAAAAAAATATATAATTTCAATAAATTTTAAGAGAAATTAATATAATTTATTGAAAAAAAATTACTTGGTAGACCAAAAATGCAAAAGCTAAATAAACAATGTGTGGTCCGCCCCCTCTTTCACTATTGATAGTGTTCGGGGAACAGGGTTAAAGGCAGCGACATTTTCTGCTTTATTCAAACTCTCTATAATTCAAATTCTCACGTTTTTAAAGATCATGTTTATCAGCTAGCTTGTGGTAACATAAAGTTGCGTTTCAATTGCACGTCACCATTAGGGCAAGTGCATGACAGCATCAATCAGCTTTCAGTTCAGGTTCAGGACTTGTCCTCCCCACCCATCTAGCGTTTATCATCGTGTTCTGGGGACAACCGTACCACACAGAAAAACATGGAAGTAGAAGAAGGTTACTATTTTTATTAAAATAAATATTATTATTTTAGTGAAAATTATCAATGTAGCTCTTAACGCGTCAATAATATATTATGCGTTAACATCTGCCACAGCAGCAGTATCTATTTTTGACCCTCCCATGAAAATCAACGTTCCGGCACCTTTTGTAAATTAAATATATTGCCACCTTTTGTAAATATACAAAAGAAAGTATGTTTCTCATATTATTTTGACACAGCAAATTATTACGGAAGAACAATAGTAATCTCAAATTGAAAAATTAAATTGGCAAATTTTCATTTAAATTTGCTGGCAAAGTGTGAATAGTCACTATTTATATGTAGTCAACCTTAACTAATAAAAAAATTGTGAAAAATATAAAAAAAAATTAAAAAAAATAAATGAAACAATCCCAAAACACGCTAAAGAAAGGATTTTGGATGATAACTAGCTCGGAAAAAGTTTTTTTTTTTTGTTGATATGCAATAAAACTTAAATTTTTACAATATTAAATATTTTGACCATTTGAAACTAATGGACCCATTTACTTTTAGTTTCAGCTTATAATGCTCAACCTACTAAACTCATTTGCTAAACGTTTTATGTCACATTTGATGTGGTCTCAAAGATAGGTATAGAGTAGATGAATAGTTTGCAATAGTTTACCAAAAAAAATTGAAGTTAAATTAGATGTTTCATGGTTCATTTGAAATGAAACCCTACATACTACTTTAACTTAAATTGGACTAAATGGTTTATTTTAAGTTAAATCAAAACACATATAAATGTTAATTTTTAAAAAATATTTTAATTATAAATAATTTTTTAAATAATTAGAACATTGAAATCTCCACATGCCCAATTAAACACCACCTTAGATATACTACTATAATACGCAATCACAACCTTTATATCTTTGATTTTTTTTTTTTAGGCCTCCAACCATTAG
Organism: Erythrophleum fordii; assembly: GCA_032878935.1. Classification (NCBI taxonomy): domain Eukaryota; kingdom Viridiplantae; phylum Streptophyta; class Magnoliopsida; order Fabales; family Fabaceae; genus Erythrophleum; species Erythrophleum fordii. The sequence goes on along the minus strand of JAVQMF010000048.1, from coordinate 3,447,488 downwards.
ATCTTTAAATTATATATTTAACTTTTTAAATTTTGTAGATTTCTCACTGCTATTTATTTGATTATATATCATTGACTCAAATGATTTTAATGTCTCATGCAATGGATAGGTCGATAATTAATTTAAAAAAACTAAATAATGATAATTAGATTTGAGCTATCCAATAGACAACAAAAGCATCCCCTTAGCATGCTTTTTTTTTAAAAGCTCCTATACTGGGATTCAAACTCAGATCTTACAATTTTAGAGACATCTCAATTCACAAAGACAAAGCTTGTTGGTCCATCAACACGCTTTTAAAAGCCAATGGAGATTTTATCTTGTTATTGTTCAATTTCAAAAATATATTACTTATTTCACTTAAATAATCCAACGAATTATACACAAGAGAATATTTGGTGTAAAAATTTTAAATTTACCGCAAGAAATTATTTGTCCAGGAAACTTAATTTCAGAAATTATATATATACTCTGACAATTATTGAGAAAATGTATTTAGAATACTAGAAGAAGAAGATAAAATGGGAAAATAAAAATGCCATTGATGTATTTGGAATTAAGTTGCTAGATTTCGTGAAAACTAAATGTCATAGGAAGTTAAGATTTTTAATAAACAATATTTAAAAAATTAGACAAAATCTTGTACTTTTAGTTTTCTAGGTCTAATTTTCTAGATAATGTAAAAATATCCGTACTAAACACAACCGAAAGATTATTTAACTATACAATAGCAAAGCAATGATTTCCCTTCTTTTTTTTTTTGGAGAAAATTAAAATGATTGCAAGTGAAGCGGAATTAAGATATTTACTTACAGTGGATGGAATCTTTAAAATCTTTCTCCCACGCAATATAATCAAATTTACGAATTAAACTTTGGTTTGACTTTCACAGCAAAAACACCAAAAAAAAATCCAAGGAAAAAGAAGGGATTGGAGATGAGTTCTCTCTCTTCTGTTCTATGTTTTTGTCCCCGTGTTCTTTTCCAAAGGAGAAGTTTTTTTGTCGTGGGTTAATTTTGTGTTACCAACCTTTTTGCTAGTTTTCCTTTTTTTTAATCCATAAAACTGACTATATTATCAGATTTAAATAAAATAAAATAAATATTAATTCATTAACCTAAATTAGATTACTAGATTATGGGTTAACCTTTTTGAAAAATTTTTATGTGCATTCACATTAATTCTTTTAATGTTTTTTAAAATTGTGTTGACTACAATCCATTAAAATTTATCATAAGTTCAATTATTAATTAAGTACTTATGAGGCTAATGGGATTTAGCACACATTTAATTAAAAAGGTCTGGTGAGTGGATTAAAATGTGGGCCAATATTTTTATTGAAGCCTATGATGAAAGAGCGCAATAAAACATCTTTAAATAAAGCTAGATCCCTTTTCTAACCTTAATTAAGAGTGTTAGTTCCATTGAAAGCCTCTCGTCTAAGCATAGAGTGATAGAGAGGAAGATACAGCTTCTAGATTGCTACTATGGCAACCACAGGTATATTCTTTATTTTAATATCAAAATTAGTGTTCTAGTTTCATACAAGATCCGACAATTTTAATAGTGATATTAGAGCTTAGGTTCTGAATGAAATTTAGAACCTAGAATTTAAAATTTAGCAATAAATTATAGTGTTCATTTGCATCACTTTGACAATTGATATTTTTGTGGTTGTTTACTAATTGGCCAAAATTAGTTTAGGGCTTTTGTTTTCTAGTTCATAAGCTTTCATATGATATATTATTTACTTCCTAATTCCAACTAGTAAAGAGAATTTAAAGCTCAAAGTTTTGAATTATACAAGTTCATTTTCTTTTTGATTTTCCTAAAATTAAAATTTTTACTTGAATTGTTGTATAGGAAACCTTTATCTCATGTTTGTTTACCTTTCTATAACAATTAATTATATTAAAATTCGTTCAATTGGCTGGAAATTTGAAGAAGAAGAGGGTAGGGTTCTTGTTCAAAAACCATATGCACAAATCCAAAATTGTTTTGATTCTCTTGTTTAATTGTTTAATTAACGCCACATACATGTTAGAAATCCTTATTTACATAAAAACCCTATGATTTTTAATGTTAAAACGCTTCAGATTACACATTGAGGTTTTAGGGTTCATGTTTCAAAACCCATACACATATTCATGAAATTCATCGAATTCCTTTATTAATTTGTTCAATTAATCATCCAGACATCTTAGAAATCTTGTTTTACATAAAAACCCCATGATTTCTAGTTGTAAATTGCTTCAAAATGCAATTCGTGTAGCCAAGGTCTGTGTCCGCGAAACCCATGAAGAAAATTAGGTTGAATCTTCCCTTCTGATTAATTTCATGGATAATTGATGCTTGAGATATCTTAGGAATCTAAATTGTGATGAAAACCACAAAAAATACAAAGCAAAACACCACAAAATAGCCCTAAATCACGACGGGTTAGAAAACGGGTTATCTAACCTGGTAACCCATTTTCTGGCCTACATGACACGGTTGGAGGTTAAAGATGACCTTCAGTCAGGCAGAATAAGCCCCATGCACAGGGTTATATGGGGGTGGCGTGTGTAGGCCTCCTAATTTTTAAATCATGTAATTTCTTAATTTCTTGTGATTTTTATTTTATTTTTTTAGGCTTAGAAAAATTATCTATTAATTTTCGTATTTCTTTAATTAAAAATAACATTTTTTTAATTATTTTAAATAAGTAAAGGCCTTAGAAAATTATAGAAAAATTCAATAAAATATTTTGACATATAGAGTATGAAATTTAGGTGTACTCTCCTTAGATACATATACAAGAATTATACTCTCAAACTAAGCTATTAAACATCAATATTTAACTTTATTTAAAGAAAACTAGTTGTTGTTCACATTTTTAAGCAAACATGGTTTATAATTGACCTTTTAGGATACATACAGTGAAAGTATCTTATAAAATATGAATTTTCTCTCAATTTGAAATTTTGTTTTAATAAACTGTTGGGGATGATAATCACCAAAGTGGTTTATTCATCAAAATTATTAAACCAGCTCAATTTTTTTTATTGATAGGGGGTGAGGCAATTTCTTTGTTCTAGTCTAGGTGTAACACCTTAATCTACTACCGCTATCTAGCCTCTCATTGGGCTCGGTTCTATATGATTTCCAAAAAAACTAATACCAATCCGTGGCATTTTCATACTATGAAACGGGGTTTTATACACTCAGCTTCTGCCCCGTGGGTCCTGTGAACCCATCAATCACATTCCCTACTCACACTCCACTTATACAACTCATACATAGCATAAAACAAGTCATAAGCCACGGGTATGGAGCCAATAACCCGAAAAATGCATCTTCTCACTTGGGCCCAAAAGTCATATTTTGGCTCTAACTTTGGTAAATCATAATTAATTATAAAAAAAATGGAAATTTAGCAAACTTTAGCTTTCTGGAAAGCTCTAAGTGTTAAATTTACACTAAAAATCATTCCCAATCTTAAACTCAGCGTTTGGGCCATGTTTGACATCGAAAATCAAACAAAGGTCCGGCTGTCTCTGTTTCTGGCCTAGTTTACTGTCATGAACTTCGAAAATCCATAACTAAATCCACAAAAATCCAATCTGGGTACACTATACCAATTTGAAAAGCTACAGATGTCTACTAGAGGAAAAAAATAAGTCCAGATCAGTTCAATAGCCCCTACACCCCAAAAATCGATGGAACAGTAACGGAGGTCAGATGGGCTCCCTAATGCTGATACAGAACTTCAGACGGTTCAATCTCTCTCTATATACCTCCGATTTAAGTGATTCCAGTCCTATAAGTCACTGTGGTTGTCTAGTTTATGTGTATAAAATTTTACCACATTTGGACTCCATTTGGTCTATGAATGCCACAGATTTTATTTCTGCCCTATAGAAACAGTATATGACCAAACTATCATATTTTTCCCAACTTCAACAATTCACCAAATATTCTCTAGACCTCCAAATGTTACCAACTTTAGCTTTTCAAGAAGCTTTCTACAAACTCTAGAGGCATGCCAAATTTCATGGCAAGAGGAACTCATCCGGTCATACTTTGACGGAGCTCTCAAAAATACTGGTTTTGGCACCCAAAAGGTCCAAAATGGGTCCAAATGGCCTCTCACACATTTTAGTCACTCATGGACAAGTTTAAAAGTATAAAACTAGTCTATATAACAAGTCCATGTGGTCCAAATCAACATACATTCTAAACTCACTATGCTACGGCCAAATATACACTTTCACATATACTCAACAAAAGGGGCAAAACCCTCATTTCCATTGATTTGGCTCTTTACATAGTTTGTACATTACATATTCATACATTTACACTTGCTACAACATTTACAACTCAAAAATAGTGGGTGCATATTCATTTGGCACCACTTTACAACAAAATAACTAAAATAAAGCTATAATCTAGCTACATATGTCTCTAGGCTCCTTGGTGTGCACTTACTTCTCCTTGTGCTCCACCTAGCATGTTAAGTTGGGAGGGGAAGGGGTGAGATTCAGGAAATTTCAGTAGCTCATGTACTCAATCAAGTAAGCAATCAAGGTATATAACAAGTCAAGGTATGTGAATAAGCATTTAGCCATTCTCAAACATCCAACACACGTTGTACATGCTATGGAAATCACAACAATACCAAAAATGGGTTCCAGGGACTTTTGGTCTAACCTCACCCAAATTTAGGAACTTTTGGATGGCCTCACTCGAATTTAGGGACTTTTAACTTGGCCTCACTCGGTTGAGACTTTTGGCCTTATCTCACCCATCTCAAGGGACTTTCGGCTTCACCTCACCTATCTCAAGGGACTTTCGGTACTACCTCACCCGAGCAATTCTCATATTTCAACACACAAGCACATTGGCATCAATGCATCAAAGCAATAGCATATGGCATATTCCACACAACAAGCATATACATAAACATACAATGACTATTACATCCAAGAATGCAACAAGAAAGAGTGGGAAGAGAGCTACCTTATAAGCCAAAGCCAACACAAGCCTTCCCTTTCAATTTCTCCTCTCCCTTCTTAAGTTCACACTCACACCTTGATGGAGGTGCTTCACTTGAGCCTAGGCACAATCAAGAACACGGAGTTACTCTATTAGAATGTAATCTTTAGAGCAAACTCTCTAACATACTAGAACCTAGAGTTCTCTCTCTCTCTCTAGAATGCCATCAACTCTTTCTCTCTCTCAAGCTCTTAAGGTAGTGGAAACCATATTTTCAACGAAAACAAAGAGATTCAAGGGTGTTTTCCACTTTCCCTCTTCTGACCCATACCCAAAATCCAACAATTTTCACAAACAAAACCGTAGGAAGAGAAGGCAAAGAGAGGAGATCAGAGTTCTAAGAAGAAATGAGAGAAGTTTCCTTACCTTTCCCTTACTCTTCCTCCTTCTCTTGGTTTCCCTCACTCTCTACGCCTTTTCTCTCCTTGGGTCGAAGTCTAGGGCAATAATGAGAGAAGAAATGAGTTGGGTCGTGTAATGTTGTCAATTTCTCGCCTTTTACTCTCTTCCGGACTGACCCTCGCTACGGCGAAAATTAACCTTCGCTATAGCGAGCTCGTGTTATCTGGCTTCGCTATGGCGAGGTGTAACCTTCGCTATGGCGAGCTCGTATCAATTCCTTTCGCTATGGCGAGATTTGACCTTCGCTATGGCAAACTCGCGTTAGTTCTAGACCTCACTTTCACTATGGTGCACGTTACAGCGAGAAACTTCCTGGTTTCTATATGGACTGCTGCCCACACTCGCTATAGCTAGAATCACTCTCGCTATTGCGAACAGGCATTCTCGCTATAGCGAGACCCTTTCTCGCTATTGCGAGAAGACTTGGAAAAATTTCTGAATTCTGAAAATTCTCAGCTTCCTTCTTTCTTTCTTTTTCTCTCTTTTCTTTTCCCTTTTCCCGGTTGTTACACTAGGGACATTATTTTATGTATTATTGTAGATATTTGTGACCAAAGATATTTCTTTATCAAAATACACAAAATTGTTGAGTTTCCTTGTTGATAGAAATTGAGTTACTATATATAATTACCTATCCAAAGGGAATTATTATATATACTAATTCTAGTATGGCATGAAGTGTGCTAGTAGAAGTAAATAGTTAAGAAAGTTTATCTACCCAAAGGGGATGAATTTTCTTAACTATAATCTTCCTTGTTAGATAGAGATATGTAGTTTGAGAGACTTATCTGGCCAAAGGGGATAAGGCTCCCAATACGATATATTCTTTTTTATATTAACTTTATACTAGAGAGGCCTAATACATGTTATGTTCTCTACCTAAAAGAGAGTTCATGATGATGCAATGGGTGGTTCCCAAAGAGAGCTTGTTCAACTTAAGCTATTCTGAAATTACCTGATTTACTGACCATGTTGCAATTTTATCTATAGTCTCCTTTGCTGTGAACAGCAATAATGCCACCATTGAAGTGTTGACTGGTTCCAACTATAAGAGGTGGAAACAAGATGTAGAATTTGCCCTGGGAATAGTGGACATAAATTTGGCACTACATGAAAATGAACCTTTGAAACCCACTGAGAATAGTATTATCGAACAAAAGGAGTACTATGCTAAGTGGGAGAAATCCAACCGCCTCAGTCTTATAGCTTTGAAAAGATCAATTGCTGAACATCTCATGAGTGGTTTACCAGAAATCACAAATGCAAAGGAGTTTTTCAATGCTATGGGAAAAAGGTATCATATGTCTGACAAGGCTGAAGCAGGACAACTCATGGGTAAGTTGACAAGTATGAAATATGATAGTACTAAGGGAGTTAAGAAATATATTATGAGGATGGTGCAAGCTCAAACTAAGCTTAAGGCTCATAATATTCCGATTTCAAATAGTTTTGTTATTCATCACGCACTTAATTCACTTCTGCAAAAATTTAGTCAGATCAAAACTGCTTACAATACTCAAGATCAGGCTTGGAATCTAAATAACTTGATTTCTAAATGCGTGGCTAAGGAAGAAAAAATTAAGAAGGAAACGAATGAGAATATATATTTAGTTTCCCTATTTAGTTTCCCACAATAAGCCAAATTTCCATAAAGGAAAAGAAAGATTTAAGAACAAGAAAACACATGCTCCTAAAAAAGATCAAAACTTCAAAAGGCATCGTGAGCATTAGACTGCAGATGATGGAGATAAAATAAAGGATATAAGTTGTTATTTCTATAATAAGAAGGGTTATAAAATGACTGATTGTTTTAAATATAAAGATTGGCTAACAAAAAAGGGTTTCCCAAGGATTCAGAATCAACAGGAAACTAAGGGAGAATAAGTCCAAACTAAAAGTAGGAAATAGTGTTGGTGTTGAAGTTAAATATATAGGAACCTTTATTTTTACTTTTATTTTTTATTTTTTTGGGATATGATTATTGGTTTTGTTTAGAAAATTTTTTTTAGAAGATATTAAGTTTCTCTTTTATTGATTAATAAAGTTAGATATTTTTCAATTTTAGAAAGAATGGTGTTGAAATTTCTTATGATTCTAATATGATTGGCAAATTCATTTTATCTGACTATACAAACTATGTTTGAATTCCAAAATTGACAATTTATCTTTCAATACTGAGAACTGTTAATCATTGTTGTGGTATAAAGAGATAAACACCTGCAGGGGAAAAATTGACCAAAACTAAAAAGAAGAGTGCAACTTGTAGCAAAAGCCTCCTAGAAATAATACATATAGATATCAATGGACCTTATCCTTTATTGATTATTTTTTCTCGTTATGGATATATCTTTTTCATTAGAGAAAAGTCTAAAGCCCTTGACATGTTGAAAATTTATCAAATAGAGGTTGAGAAACAATAGGGGAGTATTATCAAAATAGTTAAGTCCGATTGTAATAGTGAATATTACAAAAAATAGTTAAGAAAGAAAACGTTGTCATAGAATTTATAAACACTGAATCAATATTTGTTGATCCTCTAACTAAAAGATTAAGACCTATACAATTTAATAAACATGTTGAGAACATAAGTATCTTAAAATCTTTTTTATCCTTTAAGTTAGTGGGAGTTTATTTATTTTACCTTATTTTGTTTTATTCTATGCGATAATTCTACATATGTTTTTTGTTTATGAATTTCATGAACCTTCACATATCTGATATGTCACACTTTTATTGATGATCATTACTTTTAATATTTGCTTGTACAAGAATTGAATGCAACATGTACCTTAAGACATGGTGCTGGTCTTAAAAATGACCGTTGTATTTGTCATGATATGTCTTTTATGGCACTGTACTGTATTCTCAAAATAAAGTATTTGAGACATATAGACTTGTTATGAGTCGTACGATTTCTCATTACAGTTTAGCATATGGATATTGAGAAATCATGATTTCTCATTGTGGTTTAGCATATGAATGTTGAAAAATCATATGGAGGACCAATAAGAAGTAATGCATTATTGATCACTTTGAGAGCTATTTCTTACCACACTTCCAGACTTAGTGTCCATGTCAATATAATGTCAATATGTATGAATATGAATTGGTCTTATGTCATTAAAGGATATGATGATAGCCATTATCCCTTATTGGTAGTTATGTTAGACCGAATTATGTACGATGTGCTTTCTTATGACCATTGTTTTCTAAATAAAGTGCGCACATAAATTTTTTTTTATTTCATCAACCTAGGAATCATTTTATAAAATAAAATAAATTTTGTTAAAATCAAATTAATGTGGCCTAAGTGGGAGAATGTTGAAAAAATTTTATGTGGGCTTACATTAATTCTTTTAATGTTTTCTAAAATTGGGTTGACCATGGTCCATTAAAATTTATCATAAACCTAATTAAATGGTCATGAGGTTAATAGGTTTTAGCACACATTTAATTAAAAGGGTCTGGTGAGTATATTAAAGTATGAGCCAACAGTTTTATTGAAGTCTATAATGGGAGGGCTTAATAAAATATCTTTAAATAGAGTTAGATCCCCTCTTTAACCCTAATTAAGAGTGCTAATTCTATTAAAAGTCGCTTATCTAAGTATAGGGTGATAGAAAGGAAAATTCAGCTTTTAGATTGTTGTTATGGCAACCATAGGTATGTTCTTCATTTTAATATCAAAATTGGTGTTCTGGTTTTATATAAGATCCAATAATTCTAATAACCTATCATGGGCAACCCATATATTTTAATCTCTCACATGTACATGATAAAATGTATAATACAAAATTTTTCACTCTTCTTGAACTTTCATATCAAGTGTTTTGTTGTAACCACTTGGGTAATAATGTGGAGGAGCTTTTATGCTAAGAATCTTACTATAAGATCAATATAAGAGACTATAACCCTTACATATATATATATCACACATTCATTTATGTATCTCGAATACCCTAAATTCACACATATATACTCTACTTAAGGCAAATCTAATTCTTCTTAAGTTTTAATTTCACTTATATTACTTTTTTATATGCATGTATCCATGATTGCAGTGTTATTAAAAAAAAACTTAATAACGAACATGTTTTAGACACTAGCATATTTGCATATATCTTAGTTGATCTTTTTTTTTTGGGGTCCACATATCACTTAGATTAGAATTGATTATTTTCCTAACAATAATCCTTTCGATCAAATTATCATAACCATAGGATATATGTTAAAATAACAAATATTGACTCATCTTTTTGTGATATTGTCAAAGTCATAAAGGTACTAATAAAAATATTTGTTTCTTTTTGGAATTTACATAATAATGAAGTAAGGATCTATTCACCTGCTTCCCAATTGTAGTTATTAATCAAATGCAATATAAATTGCACACCACGATGTTTCTCCTAACTTACAAAAGTGTGTGTTATTTTGATTTATTTGTTAACATCATACAATTCTTAGTCTAGATATATACAGTGCCTAACTCGAATTCTACCAATCAACTTGCCTCTTATGGCTTATAAGAAGAATTTGCATGACTATAGGTATTATGGAATGTAGGAATCCATAATTTGATCTATATAATTATATATATATTGGATGTCATCTTGACTTTATTTTTCTTTTTATTGAGGTAACATATTTTTATTTTGTACTCTTTCTCTATCACATTAGCACTTGGTTGTTTCGTATGGTAAACAAAAATATCTTATCTTTGTTTGCTTCTTATGAGCACCAAAGTAGTTGCTCATGTACGAGAACCAATCTCATCAATCTATTTAACATATTATCACATTGCGTATATGTTGTCTATGATTATGGCATAACATTAAGAATGAAATAAACACATTTATTCATTCAGTAATCAAATTGTATATAAAATATATTACTTTATATTTTTTACATACCAAGAGATTTTATATGTTCCACGTACACATCTTTAGGTATGGGTTTTGTCAGAGGATCTGCTAACACCTTATGTATATAAATATATTGTATAATAACACTCTTTTGTACTATTGTTTTTCTAACAAAGGTATATCTTACATTTGTGTTTAGTCTTACTATGATACTTAAAGTATTTTGTATAGTTATGGTTACTTGACTACTATAATTAATTATTATTTGACTCAACATTCCACTAATGATCTCCCAGTGTTTCATGAACCTAAAGAGCATATAATGAACTTTACTTCCATGGTGGATAATGCAAGGTATGTTTACTTCTTACTATTCCAAGATATACTACCATTGTTTAACAAAAATGAATATCAAGAAGTTGATTTTCACACATCTAGGCCTTTGTCCCAATCCACATTGAAGTATCCTATCAAGCACAAATTTTTTCAGTTTCCAAGCTTAGGCTCCAACATAATGTTGTTTAACAACTTTCTAGCATCTTACTTTTCAATGATATGTGAAATCTTACGATGTCAAATCTCTCAATGTTATCATTAAGTTTATCACACTTATTGAGCTCAACAATAATGTTTGTTTGTGACCATAATTATATATAGAAATATCTATATAGATACAACACATAATCAATACATATACATAATATCATATATTTGCAATCAATTTTCAATTAACCAATAATGACACTATTAGATTCATGATCAAAAGTTTATATTTGTTTGATTTCCATCACATATATCCTAAGAATATTGTTATTTTTCTGTTGAATTCATGTGCAAATATTATTTAAATTATAGTTATCATATGATTCCAAATCTACTAATCTAAGAACTTTTACCTAACTTAACATCTCTCAATAATAATAATCATAAATAAATATCAAAGAAACACAATACAAATGTCACATATATCAAATAAAGTAAAAGCATAGTCTTTGTTACATCATCATTAATTTTTTCACACTAACATCAATACAACCATTTAAGGAAAGTTTATCCTAAAGATGTTTCATCTTATCAAACAACTTCTCATGAGCCTTGTGAACAATGGGATATTTCTAATATAAATGGCATTATATAGATATTTCTAAATAGGTTTTGTTTGTTTGATCCACCATTTTAGATAGATATGCATTTCATGTGCATTATGCCCAAAATATTGCATACTTTTCATGTTTGGAAACTAAGAAAGCAAAATAGCTTGCATAAAATTCATAACAATACAATGTTTCTCTGCAAGTTCTATCTTTGCTGCACACTAGTAAAAGTTTAAAACCTTTATTAGGTCTTTAGTTGGGTTAACTTTCTTTTTAAATTTTGCCTTGACCAATGTACAATAATTATTATCATAGAGTGCGTTGATCAAGCCTAAGACTTATGAGGAGTATATGGGAGTTTGATGCCATGCATCTTTAGGTGAGTCCAAAAGTTCTCATGTATTATATGTGTGATTGAATACTATTGTTCTAGTCCTTTTTGTAATTCATATGTCTCTAGGTTCATTATGTTCCTATTAAAGGACAAATAAATATGCTAATCCATAAATGATCATCTCATATGAATTTTATACATAAATACACCATATTAGAACCAAAACATCATTAACAGAACAAAGAAAGAAAAGTTGCCTAAATACAAACAAATCATATACCAACATGCAGAGCATTAATTTAGGAATTTTTAGAAACAAAAAATACCTTAAAAACCTTTGGCACTTGCCTTCACGCACCACTCAAAGTCATTTGCTAAAAAAATTACAAAAAATTACAAAAAAATGCCACAAGGTGGCGCATGCATGTCATGCACCACCTTTAGAGACATTTTCAATGACATCACCCACACATTTAGTTTCTCTTAGGTTGGTTTCTCTATTGGTACTCTTGCTTGGCCAAAATATGGAGAAGGTGAATCACACACTCCGCACCTAAGAATGGGCCTTCCACTTTATCTTCAACATGAACAATTTTCAAAAGTTTTTCTAAACTTTTTGTGTTCATCCAATCAACTTTGAATGACCATATCTCACTTATTTTTCATCTAATTTAGATGAAATTGGTAGTGTTAAGAAGCTTGTTTAATAGCTTTCCAACTATGTATAATTTGCACCAATTGGTGGCTTATGTTAGTTTTTAAAAGAAGGCTATTTGGTCATGTTTTCTCCAAACTTAAAAGTTAGAGATTTCTTTTTAATAAATGTTCCAATTTCTCTCAAGTTTTAACCATTTACTCCTCTCTACATAGGATTTCTATAGTATGAAAATAGTGGCCTAAGATGGACTTTATCATAATCTATATTAAAGAGTATCTAAGGTCCAAAATGGAGCATACATATAATTCTCATTTTCTCTATGCTTTTTCATGAAATTAAACACGAAAAACACACATTCAATATGGGGGATAGATAAATTGAGCAAACCAAGATCTGATATCAATGAGAGAGAATTCAAGTACTTACTTATGGTGGATAGAATCTTCAAACTCTTGATCCTACACAATACAATTTGAACTAAATAATTAATTATTAATTATCAATTAATTGATTAACCTAACTTGGTTTACTGGGTTATAGATCAATCTATCATGGATAGGTCATATATTCTAACTGCAAGTTTAGTAATATTTCTTAGAAAACTTGTATCATTTTTTTAATATAATACTAATTAATTAATATATTAAAAACTGAAGAAATAAAGTTATATGTAATTCTTCATATCTTTATTATCAAATTTTTTAACTAAAATATGATAAATATATAAATTTTCAATAATAACATGACAAATGTATAATTTTTATAAATAAGTATATAATTTTTTAATTAAACTAAAATTTTTCATATTTTAATTAAAAATTTATATATTTATTAATGATTATATTTTAATTAAAAATTTTAATTGTAAAGATATAGGTGTTACCGACAATGATTTTTGGTTGGTCCTAGGTCATCTTTTTCTTATTCTTTTTTATCAGTAATCCTATCATCGGCGTTTTCAATGTCGACATAGCCTTTGTTGGCCATCGACATAGAACTTCCAAAGTTCTCCTTTTTTTAATTAATTTTTCCTCTAAATTTCAACGAACACATTACGCAAGTATCTATTGCCATTCATTCTTATCTCAGAGGAAATTTTTGTTCATGCCTCTTCGCTATTTTCAACTTATTCCACCTTCCTTTACAATAATCTAGATTTTATACTATATTCCATAATTTCATTGTGGGGAACCAAAGTTTATATATGGGTATTGCTGTTGATTGTATATTTATACTTATATTCTGAATATAATTGAATTATAGAGTATTGATGCCTTTAGTAAAATTTATACTACATGGATAACTTAGAATGGTTGCTGTAATTTAAGAGATAATGCTTTATTTCTATTTAATTAGATACCTAACATATAATATTTGGCAATTCTAACAACATAGCAATTTGCTCATTAGAAAAAAAAAAAAAAAAAACAACAACAACAACAACTTAGCAACTTTGGAAAATAATAGCATTTCTAGAAGGAATTTTAATACGTATAAATTCACTGGAGGAAAGATTATATTTTTAAAGAGAGACCGGAATCTACATTTTATGTTTCATTTCATGGAAGAAATATCACTCTATTAAGGAGTTAGGAAGTGAAAATTGGGAAGGAGAATCGATCGAACCTAAACCTATTAAATTTACTTTGATTAAATTTATCGATTGAAATGAAATGCCATATAAACTATTAATCATTTACAAAATAAAAATTAATTTTCTTACATATGTAACAAAAAAAGTTTTTTTTTCAAATACATAGAATATTGGAAGTGATCCATGAGAACTCAAAATAAATATTCATCATATAATTTTAGGTTAAATTGGCCTCTAATAGTCATTGTTAGTTTAACAGAACTTAAGAAGAGGGAATTAAATGAGGTTTTTAAAATGAGCTTTGATTTTTTTAAATCTTTTTTAAAAGTAGGAATTTCAGGTTCCTACTAGCTACTTTTAAAGAATCAAGTATTTTAAAACAATTTTACTTGTGCAAGTAATTAGATTAGGAACCTTAATTAGTAAAGTAAATTTTTTCTTAGGTTCCTATATCACGACTCAAGTTTGTTTGACAATAAAATATACCTTTAGTTTTGTATAAACAATTGCAAAAACAACCCTTCTTTTGGAAGGGTATGGAAAGTAAACTTTTCGAATATTGTGAAAATAGTCAAACTATATTTAGATTCCTACTTTAACTTTTGAAATATATTATGATTAAGAAATCACAAGTTTTCCTACTTTCAATTGCAAATCCCTTTTTCAAAATTCTTGTTTCAAGAAGCAATTTTTCACTTATACAATCAAAAGAGTTGGAAACCTTAATGAACGAGGCAAAGATAACTCGAGCATCTGATTCATAGAAACTTCATAAAGTAGGAAGCAAAAGTTCAAGAAGGAAAAAAATCAACACAATAGGATTTATAGAAGTTCAAATTAAGTTAATTCTACGTCTTCTCCTTGAACACATAAGGGAGTTTTTATTACAATGGGTAATCACAACAAATTACAATTAAACAACCCTTCTTATAAGATTTAGCTCTTTAGCTTGTACCACCTTCACATGCTTTTATTATCTTACAACTTTTTTATGATTTTCATAAGATTTCTAAATACTCAACTCACAATATTTTAAAAAATTGATATAACGAATAGTACAATAACTTGCAACACTCAACAAGAGAATAGGAACTATTTAGCTCAGTAATAAGTCACACAAACCCATTTTTATTAACTCTAACTTTTCAAGTCTGAAATAGACACTTAATATATCATCATTTTGTAAGAACTAGCCCTTACTTTCTCGTTGAATGACTAGATACACTCTAACAAGGAAAAATCTTCACATTAAATTCTTAGAAGCTTGATTTCCTTTTGACTTTTTTATTTCATTGATTTCATCCAAGGTAGTGCATTCAAGAAGGTAAATACAGAGATTTACATTCAGATGAGGGCTCCTTCATTGAATGAAGAGAAACACATGGTAATTAATTCCTTCTTGAAATGATTGTAATGCAATAATGACAGAAGGTACCTTCTTCACGAAATAGGAGGTGAAAATTCTAGATATTCCATTTGTAGATCTTGTATTTTATTCGCTCATGATTTGTACGTTAGAAGTCATCCTTCCTTTTTCAGACCATGGAAGACATAAATACTAGAAAAACTTTCCTTCTTCCTTCATTATTGTGCATATCATTCTTTAACGTCAACAAATCTCAGCTTTAAATTCTCCAAATTTTTCAGTTAGTCTAACATTTACTTGCCATTTGAGCTATCTTCTTTATGAATAAATTGACTCCGATAGATATGAATGATCAGGAGATAAACTAAAGTGATCTGTCCTTGTTTAACTTGTTTCCTTTGTAACTTCTTTGATTTGCTCGTGCAACTTGTGTCTTTTTATACTTCCTCGATTTTCTCACTTTCCTTTTTCATTTGTTTGCTTTTACAAATAATTTACATCACAACTAAAACATAGGAATCTGTTCAGATACAGAGTAAGAAACAAATCTTGTGCATTTATAAGTTTTGGTGCGATCTTGAGAAATATAAAGATTTAACTTTATAGACCCAAATATGTTCCTAATTAATGCAGAACCTTCCATATTAAAAATAATTATCATAATTTTTCTTGTAATAAATTTAAGATAAACAGGCCCAAAAATAATAGAAGTGAGAAATTGGCCCAAACTAGTTTTTACAAGAAAACTATCTTTTCTGGCCCAACAACAATATTTCCATAATTTCGATGCAATTGGATAAAAACATACTTTTTTCAAAAGTTAATTTATTTTAAAATGTTTGAAAAAATTAAAATTTTAAATAGCCTTAATCCAACAGGCTTTTATATTGGATTAGATATCCAATGATGCCCTTCAATTTAAGCTATCTATAATATTTATTGATGCAAATGGGATATTTACAACCAAGGCTATTATAACCATATTTTTAACAATCAAATTATGTATGAAACGCTGAAGATTTATCATTGTTTTATAAAATGGAAAACCCATACAAGGGTTAATAATGGCCTCCCAAAACTTTTAGCTTCGTTGCACTTGGGGGGCAGAAAATTCACTACAACAAAATTAAGAATTAGAGATGCGTTTTAATGATAAAATTGATATTCATCCCTAAAATACTACTTTAGTGATGGATGTAGTGACTAATGATAAAATGTCATTAATAATAATAATATAATTTTGGTGAATTAGGGTGAATTTTATCAACATTCTCCTTGTTGATGTAAACTTGTATACTGTCTGTTTGGGCCAAATGGTCCTTTTATTCTTAGTGTCAATGATTTAAGGAATGGGTTAAATGGTGAGCGGGCCAATTTATGGCCCCTGCATTGTCTTGGCTGGCCTTTATTTCCATAGCCACATTTCAGTCTTAAGGGGGAAAACAAGTCCATAGCTAAGTTTGACCCAAAAAAAAAAAAAGTAGCTGTTGATCTCAACTTCAAAATCCACTAGTCACACATGATTTAAAATATTTCATTGAATCAATTTAAATTTATCATGTTTTGATCTAATGATTTTGTAGTATTATCCATATAAGTTTTAATTAAAAAATAATTTAAATATTAGAAAATAAAAAATAAAATTTTAAACTTTGTAAATTAATTTAGCTTTAATTAAGATTTAAATTTAAATCTTTTGCTTTTGAAAATGCTTTCAACATTAAAAAAATCATTTATTAATTCTTTGGTTATGAAAACTTTGCCAAATCTCTCGAAGTACCTTCCTTGAACTTCAAGCTTAAAGCTTTTTCTGGACATTTTTTAAAGAATGAAGATAGCTTTGGAACATTTAAACCATATTTTAACCAAAAAAATCATTAAACATATTCGATCCATCTTGTTTTCTTTTCTTCTTTATAACCAAAGAAAAATCCATATATTTTCTGAATTTTTTTTGTTAGTTTCTTTGGTTTTGTTTCATTCATAAAGATGTAATTTTTTTCGTTCAAAAATTTTTTAATGTATAACACATGATTCATTAGGCATTATATTCTTCAGCTACTTATAAATAATTATCATACTTCACGAATTTAATAAATATATTTTTTCTTAGAAGAAAAATGTCATACCCAAAAAAGTAATCTCATTATACGCCAAAATGCAATTTTTTTTTAAATATTGATCTAAAATTATAAAATAAAGGTAAACAAATAATCATAATTGAAAAATGTAGGATTATGCGTGAGGGAAATTATATGCATTTTCTTCATACAATGGAGCATTAATTTAAAATCTCTTGTCAACCGATTTTGTATTTATAACAACATTTGTTGTGACTTCTCTCGTACAATGTCTGGTGTTATAAGAGAGAAAAGAAAATAAGCGAAATAATATAAGAAAAAAGAGAGAGAGCGAGAAAGCTATCACTCATTTATTTGGTATTGTACAATGAAAAAGAAGAGATATTTTTCTTCTCTTATTTGGTTTCATTTTTAAAAAATATTAAATTAGTTTATTATCCTCTATCTAATTAAATATATTTATCATAAATATAATATATATCAAAATAAGTGTTTACATATATTTATCATTATCCACTTTTTAATCATTGTTAAACTTTTTTTTTTTGTTTTGCACATCATGATCATATCAACAAAGATAGGTAGAAAAAAAAAACTTTTGCTTTTATCAAAACCCATTTCATCAGAACAATAGAAAATGCAAAACAATAATAACCCATTTGCTTTCATCGGAGCCCTCTTCATCAAAAGAATTGAAATGCAAAGCAGCACCAACCCACTTGATTTCCATCTATTTTATTGCATGAATTGAATCTAGGTGGGTCGAGTCTCAGATTCTCGTTCCATCCCAATAATTTCCTTTCCTTATTTGTGCATTCCAAACAAGGGAAAGACAACATCTTCCGACCAATTCTTTTCCTTTTCTCTCTAATCCTCCCTACCAAACAAACAATGCATTAAAGTTGAGTGATGCTAAAGAGGTTGAGTTTGTTTAATTTTGTTTCTTATTTTTTCTTTCTTTTGTTTTTGGGTGATAACCAGTAGTGGAAAATAAAAAAGAAAAAAACTAGAATACAACAAACAAATACCAATAAACAAAAAGGAACATAAACCAAATAACCAAAAAAAATAAAATAGAACCTATATTAGCAAGGAAATCAAGACTTAGCTCCAGGGCATCTCATAAAATCATACTTTCCTCACTCCTGTTTTTGCAAGAGGCTCGTTTGGTACATCATTTCGGGAATTTCAAAGAAAGGAAGAGTTTAAAAAAATTTATAAAATATCTATTACATTCTTAAAATCATTACTCTATAAGATTTATTAGTGAATTTTCAATAATACAATTTGATAGGATCTAATGCATAAACAAGAACACATGTATACTTTCATAGCTATAATTATAATAAATAATGAAACCTACATGCGTACTTGACTTCTCCATTTGTTTTTGAGCTACAATAAGATTTGTTAGCTCTTCCTTCCCTAACCCTAGACGATATAGCAGCTGTTATGGAAAAGTAAACATTGAATTAGAATAAAAAAAGGGATTTAACCTTAACTTAAATAGTTTCTTACTAGACTCTCTCATTATAAGTTTAGTAAGACCTATAGCTCACACTTTTATGACTGCTAACTAAACTTAAATTTAATATTTAATATGTTTGGCTCAATTACCAAATGATTACTTTAACAAATAATGTTGGATCTAATACCTTAATAAACAATTTGTCAACTCATATGTTTTAGAAAATAAAACAAATAAGATAATTAATGTGAACCCACAAAAAATATTCCAATATTCTTCCACTTAAGCCACATTAATTGTTATAAAGAAATTTATTTACTTTTATAAAATGATTCTTGGGCTAACAAAACAACTTTATATGCACATCCTTAAAAATGGTCCCAAGATAACACAATCTGATCCAACATATCCATCAACATGGGACAATGGCAGTCATACGTCCTTCATTGACATACTTTCTATTCATATTCACACACGTTGATATTCGTATTGACATAGATTACTAGTATGGAAGTATAGCAAAAAATAACTTTTAAGTAATCAATAATATACTATTTCTTATTAGTCTTCTATATAATTTCTCAACAATCTTTATGTTCAATTGGCACAAGAAATCAACAAGCTTCAAAAGCCCATATATCTCAAATAGTCTTTATCAGAAAACTGTATAATACCAACTAAAACATATCAAGGTTAATACAACGGTTATACTTAAGATATACACTGTGCCTTATTCTTAAGATACATGTTGTATTTCGTCTTTACTTAGGTAAAGCATCACTATATAAATAATTATCAACAAAATATTCAAATTGATTGTGCAATAATATACTACATTATGTATCAAAATCCAAGACAAAAAGAAAATAAACCACATAATCAAAAATTATTATCAAGAGTCAATACAAAATAAGAATGCACCAGACTTTCATTAACCCAAAAAATCAACAGATTCTAGGACACTTATATTCTAAATATATTTCTTAAATTGTATAGGCCTTAGTCATTTGATTAGGGGATCAACTAACATTAGCTTTATATTTATAAATTCTATAACAATATCGCCCTTCTTCACTAGGTCCCTGACTGTCAAATATTTGATTTCTATATACTTAGACCCATTACTAATTTTATTATTCTTAAAATAAAATATAATTGCATTATTATCACAATAAATGGCCAGTGGTCTAGTAATAGAATCAACCACACAAAGTTCTGATATAAAGTTATTGAGTCAAACAGCTTGCTGTGCTACTCCATAACAAGCCACAAATTCAATATAGATGGTTGATGATGCAATCAAGCTTTGTTTTATATTTTTCCAAGAAACCACACCTCTGGCAAGCATGAAAATCAAACTAGAATTGAATTCTAGATCATTTGGACAACTAGTAAAATCAAAGTCTGAATAACTTAATAATTCAATTTTTTCAATGTTTCTATAGACTTGATTTTTTGTAAATACCTCAAAACTTTCTTAACCATAATTCAATGATCAGGACCAGGGTTAGAAAGATATTGACCTAAGATGTTAACTACAAAAACAATATCTGATCGAGTGCACACTTGTACATATATCAAGCTCCTGACTGCACTCACGAGCATATTGGATATTTCTCATGTTTGCCTTCTCAATTTCATTTCTTAGACATTGATCCTTACTCAATCTATCAACTTTAATTATAGGCATATCCCTAAGCCAATAATTTGCATGTTAAAATGCTTCAACGCACAATCTATGTACGCTTTCTAAGATAGTCTTAAAACATGACGAGTTCTATTATGATGTATCTTAATACTTAGGATGTAGGAGGCCTTTCCAAAATCCATTGTGTCAAAAGTACTAGATAAGAAAAGTTTCACTTCTCCAAGCAGACTCAGATCATCGCTTGCAAGGAGAATGTCATCCACATAAAGTATAAGGAAAATGAACTTACTCCCACTAATCTTTAAGTATACACACTAATCAAATTTATTTTCAACAAAGCCAAATGACATTAAAACTTTGTCAACTTTCAAATATCATTGGTGTGAAGCTTGTTTAATATTATAAATTGACTTTTTAAGCCTACATATTAGACGTTCTTTGCCTTTCTCCTTAAAACCTTATGGTTATTCCATTTATACTTTTTCATCAAGGTTTCCATTAAGAAAAGATATCTTTACATCCATTTGATAAAGTTCTAAATTGAAATGATCCACCAAGGTCATAATAATTCTAAAAGAGCCTTTGGTAGATATTGGTGAAAATATCTCAGTAAAATTCATCCCCTTCTTTTGTGAAAAGCCTTTAGCCACCAACCTAGCTTTGAATTTTTCAATCTTTTCTTTAGAATCTTTCTTAGGTTTAAATACATATCTACAACCAATAGCCTTATAGCCATTGGATAGGTCAACAAGTTCCAAAACTCCACTATTTATCATAGAAATCATCTCGTTCTCCATCGCACTAACCCATTGTTCGATTGAGGACTACAAATAGCATCACTAAATGTATGAGGACTATAATATGACCAATGTTAAAGTTTGCTTCATTAATATAAACGTAATAATCATTTAAACTTGCTAGTCTTCTTTCTTTATGAGACCTTCTTAGATATACTTTAAAAACCAGATCTTGTGTTTGTGGAATTGGTTCAATTGCTTCTGAAATTGATTCAAGTTATTGAAGAACTACACTTGTGACAGGAGCCTCAACTTAGGTAGTTGAATTCATAGTTTCTTCCCTTACATTCATAGGTGTAAATACATTATTCGACTGTGATGAAGGAATGGAAACAAGATCATTTCGTTCACTTAGTTCAAAGATTCGAGAACAACTATCATCTTCTATATCTAGTTTTAAGAATTTTGCTGTTAACAATTCAACAATCCTAGTGCCCTGGGTTGGACAATAAAATCTGTACCCTTTTAAGTGCTCTTGGTATCAAATGAAGAAACAACATGAGGTTTAAGAATTTGTTTTCTTTTAGGAAGGATTATAGATCTTAACTTCAGCTAAGCACCACCAAACGTGAAAATAATTTAGACTCAACTTCCTACCAATCCATAGTTCAAAAGGTGTACTAGTTACTAATATGCTAGGAACATAATTAAGAACGTAAGCAACGATTTTTATTGCTTCAACACATAAAAAATAGGTAGATTAGACCTACCCGTCATAATTTTAACTATATCTATAAGTGTGCGATTTCATCTTTCTACGACACTAATTTGTTTAGGACTTCCAAGTATGGTATACTAGGCTACAATACCACAACCTTGCAAGTACTTGGCAAAAAGCTCATTCTATTGCCCATTCTCATCATATTTTTCATAATATTTTTCATCATGATCAGATCTCACTATTTTGATAACTCTTTCTAATTGTTTTATAACTTTAGTGTGATAGATTTTGAATATTTCTAAAACATTTGACTTTACTTTAATTAAGAAGATACAACCATAACAGAAGTAATTGTCAATGAAAGTAATAAAATATTTGTTGCCATAAAAGATAGTTAAGTATGGCCTACTGATATTTGTGTAAAACACTTCCAAGACATTTTTACTATGTGTTGCACTCTTTATTGGATTTTGTCAATTTTTCCCTCACACAATTAACACAGGTCCCTATTTCACCTAGGTCAAGAGAGGGCAATATATCATTTTTTTATCAATCTCTTAACTTTGTCATCATAAATGTGACCTAAACACTTAAACTATAATATGAAAGATTTTTCTTTTATTAAGGTTCTTTTAGCCTTAGATTTTTCATATTAAGGAAATACATTTGTTAATGGGAGACAAATATAATCTATACAATTTGTCGACCAAAATACAATTGCCAACTATTTTGAAATCATAAAAAATATTGACCTTTTTATTTCCTAAATTAAAATAATATCTAACTTTATCAAGTAAAGAAAGGAAAACTAAATTCCTCCTAAAAGAGAGAATATAAAAAATGTTCTTTAAAACTAACTCATATTTGGAACTGAATAACAAAACTATATTTACAATAAGCTCTATTATAACATCAGCTTCATTTTCAACTTTGAGTCTAGACTCCTTCTCATTGGTCTCCTATTTCTTAAACCCTTGTTCCTTATTCTTCATCTTTAGCCAGGCCTTGTACTTAAGATAGTTGACTTTTTTATAGTCTTTTTTTTTTTTTTTGTAAAAGAAGCACTTTCAGCCATCTAACTTGTCCTTGATCCTCCATCGTTATTGTTCCCAATATAACCATGCTTTTTGAATTCTTGGTCTTTCTTGAAAGTATAAGGCTTTGACTTCTTAAACTTTTCCTTTCCTTTGTGAAAACTTGGTCTACTATGAGAAACTAAATAAGTTATCTCACTCTTCTCTCTTTCTAGCTTTTGTTTCTTAGCCACACATTTGGAAATTAAATCATTGATACCCTATGTTTGATCTTGCATGTTATAAGTGGCTTTAATTTGACTAAACTCTAATAAAAGCAAATTAAGTACATAATGAATGACAAAATTGTCAAGAAGAGAAATGTCATGGGCCTTAAGTTTAGAGTGAATATGTACCACTCTCATGATGTAATCCCTTACTTCCTTAGTGCTATTGTATTTCATAGATTTCAATTCACTCATCAATTACCCAGCTTCAACCTTATCTAACAAGTGAAATTTTTTTTCCACAATAATGAAGAATTCTTTCGCATTAGTTGTGTTTGGATAATTTCTTTATGAGATATTCAAGAATAGACCTCTTCGTAGCTATAAGGCTAAGATAATTAGATTTTTCTCATTTTGCATGATTTTTTTTTTTTTTTTTGCTCAATGCTACTCTTTTTAGTAGGTTTCGGAGGTTTGCTAACACACAATGCCATGTCAATATCCACTGTTTCAAATGAAAACTCCACATCTTGCTTTTATTTCTTATAATAGCAACTAATCAAGACCTCTATAACTATGGTATTGTTGTTTAAAGTAAAGGAAAGTGATTTAAAAAATGCAACATGGTCAATTTAACAGGCAATTATTACATAGCTTAAAACCCTGATAAACTATTTACAAAGAGCACCATGCGCATTACCATGAACTCCTCTTTAGATAAAGAACACGACATGCAATTTGCTTTTCTTTTACATGAAGTAAATAATAAAAAAAAATATTCATAACATCAAACAATTCATTCCCTTTGGGTATATATATATATATATATGCATCCCAAATCATCAAAGAAATAAATGAATTAAAAAGGGCCATCCTACCTATGTACTTCATGCGGTACAAGAATTAATATACACAATCACCCCCTTAGGCAAGTAATTATGTTTAATAATTCAAAAAATAATTCCATCAAGAACTAAATAACTTTGTAAATCTACAAAATAGTATTTCCATACTAGATTAAAATAATTGCTCTATCTCCTATCAACAAGGAATTAGCCAATTTTGCAACACTTTGGTGATAAACATTTATTATAATTTATAAAATTAAATTTCAAACTAGGAAAAAATTTTAAATTTGATTAATCAAATAAGATACTATACTGAATGTACCTTAAGTATCAAATTACGAGCCATTAATACATTTAAAAGGTTAACAAGTACCTTAATCAAGAATTAGGAGCTAAACTTCATAATATTTAACTATACAAATTTAGAGGCAAGAGTATGAATTTTTATACACTCATCTAGGGAGAGTACAACTTGAAATTAGGTTCCTTATAGGTGAAAATATAATATCAAATTTTTCTATAATTTTCTAGTGTCATTTAGTTCCTCAAAAATATAAAAAAGAAAAAAAAAAACTTGATTTTTATATGTAGAAAAGGACACCTAAAAAAAACAAAAATTATTTTTTCAAGCACCATAAAAATAAAATAAAATAACTAAAAATTTTTGAATGACGAGAGGAGTATAATGGAATGAAGAATACCCTAAAAGAATATGAGGGTGGCCCACACACATCACCACCTTGGAGGGCCCATGCATGGGCCTTGTTTCCATGCAACTAAAGGTTATCTTCAACCTCCAATAAATCGAGTTCAAGTCTACAATTCGGATCCCATAGACCAAACGTGACTTGTTGATGTAATACACCATTTTTTGTGTATTTTTCCTCTCCTAAAGGCAATTTTAAAACCTAATCAAGCTTCTCCTCCATCCAGAAGCAATATCCAGATGATTTAACGTTAGATTGAAGAGATTTTTTGAACCTAAGATCCAAAAAATTTCTACTCCAATGTGGCACTTCTCTGAGGGATTTTAACACAATCAAAACATCCTAGAGTTTCAAATCATACTTAAGAGGTTTTGCACATAATAATTACATCAAAAGATACATATATTGCATAATCAAATTTTGGATATTAAGTATGCCACAATTTTCAAAAAAGGCAAAAAAAAAAGAAAGAAATTTTAGCCATGTAATCTAAAAATTAAAAGTTTTCATATTAGTACACTCATGAGATTGCTGCGGAGGGCTCTACCCTTTCGACCCCCACTTATTAATAGCAGTGCCTATAATTCGAAACAAAAATTTGAATCAAAAGCCCCGTTAACAATTCAAAAATTGAGTTTTTATATCAATGTAAAATTTTTAAATTAAGAATTAAAAGTCCTAAAACAATTTTTGTAAAGGAATTATGAAGGGAAAGAATTATATTTATATGAATCTTTAAAAAGAGGAGGTTCTAAGTTTTTACATACCCTAAACTCTGATGCCACGTGTAGGATTTATAAAAAAATTATCGATAATACAATTTGATGAGATCTAGTGCATAAACAAAAATATACATATACTATCATAGCTATAATTATGATGAATAATGAAACCTACATGTGTATCTAACTTTTTCATTTATTATTGAGTTATAATAAAATTAGTTAACTCTTCCTCCTTTAACCTTCGATGTTATAACAACCATTACGAGAAAACAAACATTAAATTAGAATAAAGGAAGAAATCTAACCTCAACTTAAATAATTTTTTACTAGACCCTTCCATTATGAGCTTCAATCAAATCTATAATTCTCACTTTTATGACCACTAACTAGACTTGATTTTGATATCTCATATGTGCCTAACTCCATTATCAAATGATCATTTTAACAAATAATATTGAGTTTATTACCTTAATGGATCGGTCATCAATCCATCTATATATTTTAGAAAATAAAACAAATAAAATAATTAATCTAAATTCACCCATTTTTTATTTCACCTACTCACTTTTGTCTCTCTTTTCCATTTCCTCAATCTCCTTTCCCATGTAACAAATATAGCCTAAGTTTTCTTGCCATTAAATATTTAAAGATTTCCACTCCAATATTAAATTCATAGTCCAACAATCTCAAGAATCAAGATGCATTTAACGATTAAAAAAATAAAAATCAACCTCCCCGTAAAATTATCCTAACTTGTCCAAAGAAATAGCCCCCTCATTAACTGATAAAGGAACATCATAAATATCGTGTGTGATAAGAAGAAAATAGGGCAAAATAAGTAACCATACACCCTGTACATTCAAGCAAATTTCAACTGATTAACAAATTAGAATATATCGTATTCTAATCTATAAATGTATATATATATATATATATATATATCATACACTAAAGATCATCTGGGGGAAATTAAACATAATGCTTCAGACGTTACCCTTTAGACATAGGTACCATATGCAGGACCTGCCTTAAGTAAGAGGACAATCTGTCAGCCATTATTTCCTTCACATATCGGCTCTAGTGATCTAGGGCTTGCCCCTTTTCATGCAGGATGGACATTTATATTGCTTTATGCTCTCAGCCTTTGCGGGGGTAATCTTCACACATTTCCCATGGAACCACCTCTCACAGATATCGCAGCCAATCCAGAATTCATCCGCATTGTAGTTTCCACCACAGCTCCCACAAAGAGTTTCGCTATGCTCATCTTCATCCTCCTCATCACCCTCATCTACAAACTTCGGATTGCTTTTAACTTGCCCATCACTTGATCTCTGCATTGTCTTGCGCATCAAAGAAGGAAACCATATAATGGCATGCCATGCATGGATTCGTTTATAGCATGCTTGTAAGCCTTGACTCAGTGTTATAGTAATTGTTATTCTCGTGGCACAATAACATAAGAAAACCAACATAGATGTACAAAAAGCTTTGTACCATTCAGTCCACTACAATACTGTCCGGTTTCAATTTTATCGGAGGTTTAAGTGACTTCAAAGATTACATTCTAAGGCCTGGTTTAGTATTTCACTATTTGTACTTTCAAAAGCAGTTTCTAAAAGTTGGTAACAAAAATTACAACAGATAAATGTCAATTGCATTTTATTGTAATTTTTTAAAAGATTTTTTTTTTTTTTTTTTTTGGGTTTTCATTTGAGGAACAAAAGGTACAAATCACTTCTTCATGTTAGAGAATACTTTAAGAAGTACTTGTGATTTTGTTTTTCAAACACACACAATATCTAAACGATTTTAAAAATTAACAATTAAGTACCATTGACATACTCGATTCCATTGTTTAAAAGCAGCTCACAAGCCATACCATATTGAGGTGACCCATCCAAAAGAAACAAAGAAGCAGTTATCACCTAAAACAGAAACTACTGACCTTGGTGCTGCCCCTAGACTTGCTTCCACCGTCCACAGTTGGCTTATCCTTTATAGGCTTTCTCTCGGTCACTACTTCAAAGACAGTAGGAAGATCATTGATCATGCTAAATAAACGCTTCCTGCCATAAAGAATCAGATTAACCATCAATAGAAAGAACCATATGCCTAGTAGCAGCTAATGTTCAGGGAAAACGGTTAAAACAACAAAAGAAATCAGAGATATCGCATCTGCTAATATCCCTGCCTATTCTAGTAGTTTCTAAATAAAGGACAAGTGATTCAATTTGTTCCCCTCATAAAAATCCTTATATCAAACATTTCAAATAATTGCTGTCTACCAAAAATTGCTAATATTTCTTTTACTTATTTACTAAAAAATAACTAAGCATTATATATTAAAACAAACCCACCAACTAAGCCAGAACCTTCAGCAAAAGGCAAACAAAACTGTCAATGTTGTCATGTTTCTTAGAGTTAGCAATTACAGACTCCAAATTCTTGTCTAGAACCTCTAAAAATTTTTTTGGACATTTTTCTTTTTTTAATTTTGGGTCTTTTATTTTTTTGGGGCCCAAGTTGTTGTTACTTTTTTCATGTTGACTTGTTTGGATAAGAACCTCTGTTGATGTTACTAGTAAGACGTGTTTTCTCTCCAAATCTTTTACTGCCGCACTTTAAGTGGCTCCATGTATTAAAGCTTGCATGCATAAACCCATCAAGCTTCAGATTATACCATAGAGCAAATGGGACCAGCACCACTTCATTAATAAACATTTTGATTTCTTTTCAGACAACCATTCATTCATTATGATATTGATGCCATTAGAGCAACAACTCAAATTATTAACCACTGTTTCCAACTTCATCATTTTATAGGGTGCTTAAGCATGTCCGTCCTTAACAGATACAGAGCCGCAAGAAACTGGAATTATCATCACATGCATGAACCTGCATAAAAGCTAGATCACATGCATGAACCTGGAATAGGGTGCTTAAGCATGTCCGTCCTTAACAGATACAGAGCCGCAATAAACTGGAATTATCATCACATGCATGAACCTGCATAAAAGCTAGATCATACCTTTCATTGCGGTTGAGACGGGCTCCAAGATAAAAAGCCACAGAAAGTAGCCATGAATCACTGTGGACAGCAACAAGAGAGAGCCAGTCCCTACGATTCATGCCATCTCTAGCAAAATTGATTCCAAGAGCTGGCTCAGGAAGCTCTGGGGGAACTTCCTCTGCTGGCAGAGTTACTTCCCAGGTTTCATTTGGATGTCCATAAAGGCACAAGTTCTCCTTTTCTTAAACAGATAAATGGCTAATTTTAAGTTCAATAGCATGAACATAAAGAATTAGAATAATAATAAAACCAAAAGAACTAAGAAGGAATTCCAGAAGAGCTGCAATTTGGAATCAAGAAGATAAAGTGAGAGAAAGTAACAGTAAACTTCAATAAGTTGAGTTGACATTCACTGTAAATCCAAAATTATACACATACCAGAAATTTAAATCAAACAGTTACAGCTCTTTCAAATTTCATGTTGAAATCCGGCAAAGTAATCAAACAGGGGAACTTGTAACGATTCCAGTCCTATCCAAGTCAAGAGTTTTCACAAGAACTAAACAGCACAAGAGGCATGCAAAACCTTGACTTTTGTTTTCGACAAATTATCTGGGAAAAAGGAAGTCAACATGAGCTATTCTAACGAGTACTCAAAATTCACACACAAGCAAGAAATAGAATCACGAAATTCGGCTACGAAAGATGCAACCAAAAAAGGTGGCAAAATAAAAAGCGTAATTCTACTTAATGTAAAACGAAAATCAGATCGACGACTTCGCGTTACCAGGATCGCAGAGCCCGTAAAATTCATCCACATCTGAGGAAGAAAAACAAGAGAAAAAGAAATTTGTCAGATGCAACAGATAGATTTTTTTTAAGAAAAAAATTCACATTCAAGAAACGAATTAGAAACAAAGAATGATATTAAATTATTAATTAGAGCAGTACCTTGAGTTAAAGCGCGAACAACACCGGCTCTTCGAGCACTATAATCCTTGAAGATCTCCTCCACGGTGCGAGGACTAGCCATCTCCATGAACACCAACCGAGATCTAAAGCGAAAGGGTTCGAATTGAAAACACTAGGAAGAGGAAGTGAAGAGGGTGAAGAGGGAAGAAGAAGAAGAGATCATGAGAAGAAGGGATCGAAGAGATCGAAGGTGACAGAGATGCATGTGATTTGCGAGAAACGGTACAAAAGAAACAGAGAGAGGAAAAAGATAGAGCGAAGGGAAGAAGAGAAGCGAGAGTGGTGTGTTGGCGTGTGTAACTGTAAATAACCCTATTGACTCCTATTCTTGTTGCTTTTACCCCCTCTCTCTGCTGCTTATTTTAAGTCATCAGTTTTATTATTATTATTTATGTTTTCTATTACAAAGACTAATAAAAAAACGTTCATAATATAATTTTTTATGTAGAATTTTTATGTAATTGGATATTTATTTAATTAAATCATATATTCATTAAATTTTTATTAAAAATTATACAGTTATTATATTTTAAAATCTAGATCCATTAATTTTTTTAATACTAATATAATGCTATAATATTAGAGAGAAATAAATTAAAGGATATGAGACTTATGCAACCCTCTCTCTCTCTCTTATCACTCTCTAATATAATAATATTACATTAGTATTAAAAAATAAATAGATTCATAATGCATAATTTAAATAAAAAAATTTAATGATAAAAATATAATATATAAGGAACGGTATATATTACTAAGTGAAGTCTTAATATGTTTAATTTTATTTATTAAAAATAAATCAAGCTCTAATTTAAGTTTTTTTTTTTTTCGGGGTATCTGCCATAACTTGAACTCTTTTACTACCTGAACTCTTTTACTACTAAACATCAAAACTAAGGGGCAAGGTATAAAATATAAGGAGTTGATGTCATTTTTTTATTTTATTTTATTCCTGAAAGGACTTTAGGATCGGATCTAATTAATGAAGGAGGTACAGCAGTTGTATAACTTAATCATATTTAGAATTTCTACTTTATTTGCTCTCTATAGCCAGTTAGCACTATTCATTCATTGGGAAAAGTATTGGAGCTATTTTTCTTTTTCTTTTTTTATTTTTTAAACTGAAAGATGAGGATAAAGAATTTCGTAAATCCACCAAGTCAAAGTTTTTTACTTTCTGGGGCCAATACCAAGTCAAAGGTTGATCACCATTCTTTTTGTAAGCTTTTTAAGCAAAGGTCTAATAAGTCAACGATGGCGGGATCCTTTACCTTATGTTTGGTATGGGAAAGCAAAAGAGACCCAAAAACAAAAAGGAGAGGGGGAAGAGTGTGTGCGTGAATTTTTTGTAATATTTATTACGTCTTTCTTGTTACTAATTAACGAGATCTATCATCTAATATTGGCTGGTCATGATAATTTTAACTATTTGAATCCTAAGATAGATGAGTATTTAACTCCTAGAGATATCAATGTGAAGATAATAGTCTTTAATTACTCTATAACTTAAAAAAATTAGTTGGTAGAGGGATGCAGTTGGAAAATTAAAAAAATATCTATAAAATGTCATTTTTTATCCATTACATTTACTTTTTGATAACTCCAATATACCATCTACATAACAATATAAAACATAATACACTTTCGTATCAGAAGCCACCACTTATTCATTAAATAATTTTAATATGAATTAGACTTAAGTATAATGTCTTATATTTTTATTATTAAAATTTTCAATTAAAACATGATAAATGTAAAAATTTCAATAATAATATAATAAATATAAAGTTTAATTAAAAAATTATATACTTATCTATAAAAATTATATACTTATTATGTTATTATTAAAAAATCATACACTTATTATATTTTAATTAAGAAATCTAATAACAAATATATAAATAACTGTATATAAAAATTTTTTCCTTTTTAATATTGTCTTGTATTTCGTCCCCTCTTATCCCAGTATCAAAAAAACATATATATAAAAATATAACAAATAGATATGCTAAGTTAAGTGTATGATGTCTTTATATATTTACAATTAACTTGCATATCTATTTATAATATATTATTATTTTATAACTCAGATATATCTAAAAAAATTTCTTAAGATATTCCAGTCCTAGTACGAGTTGATCATGGATTGATTTTTAAACCTCACTTTTGTCACCTTTTAAAGAGTATGAGCCATGATCTGATCTAATATTAAGATGAAAGGACTCCTATTACAACCAGAGATATGGCCATATCCAGATTCTTGTAATGGGACTCATATTACATGAAAGACACAGCAATTTCTATTAAGCAACAAAAGATGGAAGCTATACTTCAATCATCATATGGGCATGATTGGATGAGAGATAAACGAGAAAAGAAGGTAAGGATTCTTTGAAATATTTTACTCTCTTATTTAGGAGTTATTAATAAAGAGAAAGGAATAACAAGATTTTTATCTACCTCTTAAAAATCTAGCCACCTTTATATTATCAAATTCTCCCCATGAAAGAAATTTTGAAGAAAAAAGTTTTTCCAAACAAGGAAAGAATAATTATCTTTAACCATATCTTTTCCTTTTCCCTCCGTTTTCTTTAGATTCTATTCCCATCCGCTATATTGTGCATATGGATCGCAGAGGTGTTAGGTTGGCTCAATTGTTAAGAAGAGCTAATATCTCTCCTAAACAACTCGTTCAATTTCTCAGGGAATACACGAAGTAAAATCTAAATGTACCAAACTGACGCAGGGAGCTCAAAGAAAGGACTGAACTTGAACAAAGCTCAGCTATAACCCTAAAAATAATACCCCCAAAAAAAAAAAACACCTACTTAAATTGAAGCATACGGCCCTAATGTACAAGCATGAAACGGATGAAACAAAGAGGGAAATTAGGACGACAGCAAGAAAGATCCTAATCTGGAAGTACAAAGAAATTCAATTCTGGCCAACACTTTCATAGAAACAAGTGGCTAAACAAAATTCTTGACACTCAGAGAAGACCAGAAACTAAATAATATAAGAAGAAATAAGCAACAAAACAAATATCAAACTCCTAATAAACAGTTCTAATAGACATCCAGTCCACCAAATAAGAATTCCCATTTATAATCGAAAATCAGCAAGTAGAACAATTGCAATCTTACAGGATTTGGTTAAATGGTAGTAGGGAGAGCTACCTCCAGTGTTTATGGAGATGTCAATAATCGCTTGATGCCACTTTTCTGCTCTGATGTAAGCCTGGAGGGGAATTTGATATTAAACTTGATTCTCAAGTTCCCCTTCTTGGAAGGTTCTTTGGGAATGGGCATACCCTCTCCTTTAACAACTTCTTCATATGTGGGACTAATGATGGAGTTGATCGGTACAGTAAGATTACGCCCATCAAGGGTTGTCAGCTGTGCCGTGTAACCTGTCAGTGCTTCTACAAGAGATACCTTCTGGGTGACAATAAGATCATTGCCATCACGCTTGAAGACACTATGAGGCTTCTCATCAATAATAAAGACAAGGTCTGCAGGTATAACCCCTCTTTGTTCATTTCCCTTCTCGGGAAATGTTATTTTTGTACCTTTCTTCCAACCTGGCTTGATCTCAATTGTAAGAATTTCCTCTACTGTGGTGGACCTCCTACACAAGAAGAAAAGATATGGTAGGCTAAGTAGTCATAGTCAATTAATTTAAAATAATTTAGTTCCTTGGCCTCTAAATTTACTATTCTAATCTTGCAGTCACCCTGCAAATTTCATATCAACACATAAAAACCCATGAAACACACAAACTTAAAAACTGAAGCCGTATCATGCCTAATACATATTGGACACTCGTATCAAATATGATGACAGTTAAAATTGTATTGAAAGTTGCTAAAAGGATGTCTTTAATTGGCAGTATATGTATTATGCATAGTTAACGAGTTAATATCTATAAAACCATTAACTACTTAATTTTTGATAAAGCATTTAACCAACAACCCATCTATTAGGTAGCTAACTTGTATAAAGTCAATACTACCTCCACCATAAGGTCGTACCTAGTAGCAGACTGCAACTTTACATAATTAAGGATCTACATAAGATAATAATCCTCACTTTTCAAGGTTGCGCAATAACTGACCTCAAAATGCACTAAAATGTAGTCACCAATCTACTGTATGCATCTCATCCAGTTTTAAGACACAATAGCAATGCTAAGAGTAGAAACTGCCAGTAACATGCTTGCAGTCATTAATAATATAAGCACCTAAGCTTCCAGCTCCATGAAAAGTTTAGGCTACTCTTATTGCCTGTAAGCTCAACAGGTAACAGGGTTGAACCACTTCAAATTTCAAAATTAAAAATACCTTACATCCTTCAAACACATTTATACAAAATCACAAACCCATAAATCACAATCTTGGTAAACCAAAGCCTACATGGGAAACAACCAGAGATTCCCTTGATCTGTCTTATATTCACTGACTTGACACTAATTCCTCTCAAAAAAGAGAAAACCAAACAAACACATTCCTTAATCTGTCATATACCAGTTCTTGTAACTCAGTGAAAAGTTCAAAGAAAGAGGGAATAGGAGTATCCATAGCATGCAATGACAAGATCAGTAATAACTACTTAAGACAATTAGATTGTCTAGATATGCATGTGACTCTTTAAAACCTTCTAATTATTAGAGTAAATTACACAAACCTCTATGAATTTTATAGAAATTACATAGATCTCTTTTCTATTTTCAAAATATACACAAGCCTTCTTGAAACAAGAGTTACGTGACGCTTTAGTTCAATTTTAAATTTTTTTGAAAATTTTTTTGACCAAAATATCTTATATTTAAAAAAATTAGTTTCAAAATATATATTTAGGTTAATGGAGGATATTTTAGTCAAAAATTTTAAAACTCAACTATAGTGTAACTCTTTGTATCAGAGAAGGTTTGTGTATATTTTAAAAATTAGGGGGCAGATGTGTACAATTTCAACAAAATTTAGAGGTCTGTGTAACTTCACTAAAACTCATAAAAGATTTATGTAATTTACTCTAATTATCATGTAGATATGCAAGTAAGCTAACATTGGTTTTTTTCTATATGAAATATAACCATTTCACATCATGATCTCCATTTTACAGAATGATTTCTCTCTGAACGGGCATCAATAGGACAATGCATGTACTTTCAGCCCATTTGAAGACATCTTTAAGAAGATTCATAATTTTAAATAGCCCTTCTGGCATTACACAGCACCAATTAATGAGGATACTCTTGCAAACATCTAGGAAGCATGGGCACTAAAACGGACACAGTGACACTACAAAATTTGAAATGTCCACATATAATTTAAAGTGTCACAAAGTGTTGCAGAGTGTCTAATACAAGTATCTAATATGTTCAGACACGCCTCAAGTAAATATAATGACAATGTACACTTGTACCTACCTTCTTCTGAGATCTACCAACTAAAATCAAATATGGAACCTAGAGGCACAATTTATGAAGCAAAGACACTTCAAAATGAGAGCTGTGTCCATGTTTGACACATGCTGGACATGCAATACTTTAAATTACAAATGAACACTTCAGATTTTGTCATGTTACCTTACAAATGTCAAAGTCATGTCTCATGACTGTGTCAGTGTCCATGCTTCCTAAGGCACGATTTACTCTAAAAACCTAGACATCTCTATCAAGTTAACACATGCCAAAGATATCCGATCTTCAATCCATTCATCTCCCTCCCTAAGGCGCCAAAACAATTCTCTAGCCACATGTAAGTGATCTTCACCCACTTCAATACCATGAGTAACACCAAAAGTCATACCTCAAAGGCAAAGGTGCCCCAAAAAAAAAAAAGACATTTAAACCTTTTTTTTTTCTGGGGTGAAAAATGTGTGTATATAAAAAATCTCTCCACTGCATTCACAATGTAAACCAGACAGATCATAAGATGAATACTTCTCAACCGAACTAGGTCTGAATCAAAGCCCATAACACATTTTTAAAAAACTTGGGTTTCACATATATCTTTTTTCATCATGCCCCAACCAATGACATGCTCTCCGTCACATGTTCAATGGCTATAAACTCCCAAAGTTCTTATCAATATTGACCCATCCGTAGGTCCTCCATACTCACCAACAACATACCACCATAAGTGACCTTGTTCTTCCATCTACAATGGTATTTAACCTATAATTCAAACAGGACAAAATTCCTTTTTATATTTTCAATGCCAATAAAGTATAAACAAACTATTTATCCTTAATCCAGCTTTGCAACTTTTGTAATTTCCACATCCAACATCCCCCTTCATCTTTATTCCAGTTATACAAGTTGGTAACCTCATCTTATATCCTCATTATAAAATTACAGAAGACAGATTAATTTCCCTCAATACTTTGTTTCTAGCTTATCCAACATAAGGTCCATAAAAGACAGAGAGAATCCAATCTTCGTAATTCAGCTTCTTCCCTCAAGTATAACCAAATAAGAAAAGGACAAAAAAAAAGCCTCTAGCAATAAAAAACGTACTAAAGGAAATAGACAAATACCAGTTGTGAGTTTTGTAACCTACACAACTAATAAAGTTATAGATTAATTTCCCTCAATAATTTGTTTCTCGCTTAGCAGACATTGGGTACATAGAAGACAAAGACAATACAATGTTAACACTCCTGTTTTTTTTAACCCTCAAGTGTAACCATGAAAAAAACTGAGTGCTTATAGCAATTAACAAAGTAGTAAAGTAAATATACAAAAATCAATGTGAATGATATGATGACAAACCAGCCATTCACAAATAAACTTTAGATTCAACAGTGGTACAAAGCTCTTCATACAATACGAAAAAATCAAAGTCATAAGGAACAATTGACAGTCAGCATCTGTAATTCAATGTTAGAAATTCCTTCATCTAGATTCCTATTAGCCATTCAGAATAACACATTTAATTCAGCGCCACATTCCACTGTAAGTTAGAATTACCACCAGAAGACCAAGTGGATGACTTGAGACATTTACAGATCATAAGACCTTCTAGATAAAAACAGCACAAAGATCTGCTTCAGGACTAAGGGCAACCTTTTCTCCTTGAACGTTCGCACTGATCCAACTCAAAATGGCATGGTATTATGTGAACAAAGGTGGAGAGGTGAGGTTCACCAATCTATGTCTGGATCTAAATGACCAACCAATAAAAAGATACATAGATACAACGTAATTACATATATAATCCCCAATCCACCTAATTGAACAGAAAAGGCCAATGAAAGATAATCTACATTTGTTACGGTCACATAATCCTAGGTTCTGTTAGAAAAATAAATGTGGCAAAACATTTATATAACATGTAAACTAGATTTACACTTGTTATCTAATTTTAATAGCCTCTTATACATTGCAAGTTTGCAACTAAGGGGTTTCAATTAATGATGTAAACAGTACAAATTCACTTCTGCTGTGGTTAATGTCTAGAATGAATTTAAAACACAATAAAGAGCATAGGTAATTAGGAACATAACTAACCAGGTAAAAAATGCAGATCTTAGTAAGAACAACATGCTCAATAATATCACAGCAGCCACTAATTAAATTCTGCAAAGAAACAGCATATAACAATGCAGAGCCTCTAAAGGCACTAGGAAAATAAAAAATGCATATATGTCAAAGATCTCAATCCATCTAAGAATCTGCTTTACCAGTGGAAGGTGGATTACTCTGTGCATATAAGACTACAAATTTATAGTGGAATTTCAAATAAATAAATGAATCTAAGCGATCAAGTTTCAACCAACGAGAAAAATGAACAAATAAAATAACTACAAAAGATTCATTTGCACACAGCATCAAACTTTACTTGGTTTTTGGGGTCCAATTTCACCAACCAACATATTTCAAGTAAAACTCTTGTACTGCAGTAGTTCTCTTTTTTTTTTTTTAAATAAATAATAAGCAAAGGAACAATTAAGTTAAAGCAAACAGCTCACCCATTGGAATCGGTAACATCCCTCGAAATCTTCATTTTCTTTGTAGTTCCTTTATACAAATCCTCCAAACTACATGGCAGATTTCGTTCTATGGGCGCACCTTTCCTTGGCATATTCCCAGAGCCCTCTCCAGCTCCACTCCTAAATGAAGTGAAAATATCATCGCCGAACATAGAGCGAGGAAACCCAGAAGCACCAGCGCGACCACCCATATCACCCATTCCACCAAAGGGACTGGAAAATCCAAAGATCTCTGAAAATATATCGTCTGCGCTCCTGGGGTTGAACCGGAACATAGTTGGGCCACCATCAGGCCCACCGGAAAATCCTCCGGAACCTGGGGGTGGTACCTGTCCCTTCAATCCCTCCTCACCGTACTGATCATATACTGCTCGCTTTTGTGGATCACTTAGAACCTGTTTAAAATTCAAAACCCACGAATTCATACTCACTCTCCAGTTTCAATTTCCTTAGAAAAGTGGAAATTTTGAAGGATCAAGTACTTCAGTAGTTTTCAAGATTTCCTCTTTTAACTCAATTCCCGATACATTGAGATTGAATAGAGAAAGAGAACAATTTAATTATAGAAACATACATCGTAAGCCTCGGAGATTTGCTTGAATTTAGCTTCGGCCTCTTTCTTATTGTTAGGGTTTTTATCGGGGTGCCACTTCATGGCAAGCTTTCGATAAGCTTTCTTGAGATCATCATCTTTGGCGCTTCGATCTACCTGAAGAATCTTGTAGTAGTCGACGCCCATGCCTTTTCTCTGTGTCTCTGCGTTTTCCGGCCGGAGTGTGCGCCTACTCACCGGTCCGAGGAATGGAAGGGAAGGACCTCATCGACAGGAAGGTATCAAGAACTGGGCTTCCCACATAGAAAATACCATGTCATTGCTCGGCCCAACTGTACAATGTCTATTTCTTCAAACATAAATGTAGTTTTTTTTCTTATTTTAAATGTGTATAGATTTATAAAAATATATCATACTATTAGGACCAAAATTTCCGACGGCTGTGTAATCAAGAGATGTTAGTTGAGATGGGATAATGACAACCTCTCACCATTCTTGTTTTACACTGGATTTAGTGGAGAGGGGATACCACTTTTTAATAATGAGGATTTTTTTTATATTCTAAACAAAACTAAACTAAAAAAAAAAAGTTTCGAAATTATAATATGGGAGTATGAAACCATAATGAATTTGGTTGATTGCAAAGAGAGTTGTGAATACATTATAAATTAACGACAAAAGCTTCAAAAAAATGTTTTGATTACAACTTGTGTAAAAAAATTGGTGAAAGTTGTAAATAAATTATTAAAAAGAACTATAAAAAATTAAATAAATAAATAAAAACTAATAAAAAGAATTGTAAAGCAGATTTTTTGCAATGGTCGCAACACATTCCAGGTTCAACCGTTATCCCTTTTGTGACGTCTATGCTTTACGCTATGGCCTTTCCAGGTTAATTGTGCCTTGTATTTGTTGTTGAAATCGCCAACTTGGAGAATCTATGCTATTGAGTTTCACTTTTTCCGTTATGTCCTTTGGCTGAGAATTCTTGACTAAGGTCTCAGTTAAGATTGAATTGAATCCTGACACATTTTTTGCAATCCCATTGGCCTATAATTTTTAAATGCTAACACATATTTTTTGCAGTCTTTTTAATCTTTGGCATTTTAGAACATATCATTTTAGTCTTAATCCTAACTCAATTAGGATTGAATTAATGACAATAAACTTTTAAGTCATAGCTAAATTGACTAAATTAGTGATAATAAATTTTCAATCACTACATTGATGATAGTGATATTTTTTAGAGACCAATATGGTACTTTACTCTTTCTCAATCTTCATCTTTAATTGTTTTATTAAAAAAGTTGAGAAAAGACACAATAAATTAATTGTGAT
The DNA here is from genome assembly GCA_032878935.1 of Erythrophleum fordii. Classification (NCBI taxonomy): domain Eukaryota; kingdom Viridiplantae; phylum Streptophyta; class Magnoliopsida; order Fabales; family Fabaceae; genus Erythrophleum; species Erythrophleum fordii. The sequence goes on along the minus strand of JAVQMF010000048.1, from coordinate 3,408,099 downwards.
TTAAATTCCATCCACAATTAAAAAATAAGCTGTTTGCAACTAGTCATAGACATGAATATCAGGTATCACATTACAAGAATTATACACGTCAAATTTGCAATACCTAAACTCAATTTAATCTTGAAGACTGATTTTGATATCATATGGGTTATTAGCTCATTGATCTCGTCATTTTCTTTAAATCTTGTTGATTATACATACCAAATTTACGACAAGTGCACACTGTGAGATGAGATAATGATAATTTATCTATTTTTATATAATTATTATCTACCAAGATTTTCAAATTGATAATAACTGTTTCAGATAAGCAGCCATGTAACATCGCGTCAGATATCAGACATCCATCTATCTAAAGACAACTCAATTTTAGAAACATCCGTGTTTCACAGCATTTACCTACCCTGCGTAGATTTTCCAAGAAAAAAAGAAAGAAAAGATAATTGCATAAAAAATCTTGCATTACATTACAATCCTTGTATGGGGCATTCAAGATACTCAAAACTCCAAGAAATTGCGTCCAATGGTAGAAAGCTTAGAATAATTCCCTTTTAGGAAAAAAAAGTAATAAATACTCAATTTAGTCTTTAAAAGATATGACTTTTAATATGTTAATACTTGGATTTATTTTTCTATAAAAGTTTGCAACTTGTTACAAGTTATTTCTTCTAGTAGATCAAATTGTATATTTACTTTATTTTGAAGGGCTAATTCAATATACATGTGTAGCAAATAATAAACTTTAAGAAACTAATTTGTATTTAAAAAAATAAATACAAAGACTAAACCATAAAGAGGCTATCAAAAAAAAAAATACAAGCAACACCTCATCCCTTCATGATTCCCCTACAAATGGTTAACACAACCCTCACCATTAGCTACCATCAGCTTGATAATTGCTAATGATAGCCAGGAATAAACAAATGATGTATATAGGCACAAACTAAATCAATGGTTCTGCTCATTCATTTAGCCTGACAGTGCAATGCTTAAACATTAAAAATCTTCCTTACTTTCTTCATGTTCCTTCGACAAACAGGGCAAGTACCAGCTGCTTCTGCTATCCTGCAAACATAGTTTGGTCATTTCATTTACGACCACAAAAGATTCTCCACCAGCTAATGATGGGTATTTTAACTTCCCACATAGCTGACACACACATATAAGGGCATATTAAGTTAAAAGAGTGATTTTATGTAAAATGTGAGAGGAAGAAATAATCATCCTTAGATTACAAATCAAAAGTTAAGATTATAACAAAAGTCATCGTAAATGTGTAATAGAATGTGTACTTTGATTTTCATATTAATAGTTTTTGCATTAATTTCAACCATTGATTTGCGATTAAGGTGATTATTTTCTCCTCTCATCTCTCACTTAAAATCACTCTTCTTGCTTGATATCATTTATATATAATATGTCCACATGTGCATGCGCGCACATATATATATATACACACACACACACACACACACACACACATATATAAGTGATATATAGAAAAGCCAATATCTCTATATTACTTAGAGAATATACAACACATAAATTTAAAATTCTTTATATTTATTATACTCAAACATCTCATACATAAATTTTCAAATGCAAGGAAATTAAAATTTTTAATATACCAAACACTATCTAAGAATATTCATGAATTGAAGTATCCAGACTGCTGAACAAGATTTTTGATACATAGACTATCAAAGTGGAAAAGATAATACAACTTGATATGCATGTTAAAAACCATATTTTTAGGAAATGGAAATGAAATTCATGAGAAATTATACTTAGTTCAGGTGGTGGTTGAGTGGTGGGGATTTAAATAAAGCACTAGGTTAAGTCATGACAAGGACATCCCAATAAATCAGGGGGGAAGAAAAAAGAAGAAAGCGCCCTTCACTGGTCCCCTCTCCTATTTTTTAGCCAAGATGGGAGGTGGAAACTACTTTTAGCAAACTTGCTTTAGAGACTTGGTAGTTTTAGCTGGGAAGCTGTTCCCTATGCATCTTTGACATCACAACATGAAATCTCCAAAGCTATTGACGAAGTGATATACTAGTAATTTCAGCTTCTTTTCACTTTCTCCACCTTAGGTACATTTCCAAGAGAAATATCAATTATTTGATTAATTACTTGTAATTTCAAAAATCGGATAGAAAATCAAATTTTTGGAGCATTTATTAAATGGTGTGTGTTTAGTCTCACATCAGCCCCAATTCGGCAGTTCATATAATATGTGTCAATCCTCATATCTGGCTGCGTGTAGCCTGTTAAGCTGCTAATATGAAATTCCAAGCAAGTTAAATGGGCAGCCAGGTCCTAATATGTCAAAGTCATAAATATGAATCTACGGCCAATTTTTGTGACCTATAACTGTGGCTGTAGCAGAACTGGCAATCTGAATGTTGTGATCTAACTCAAATGAGAAAGTGGCAGTTAATTACCTGGTTCCGCATTCAAAACAAGCCACACAGTGTCCACATGGAAGGAAGAAGCAGTCCCTTGGAGCATCAAAGCAAATTGCACAAAGACGCCGGGTATTATTACTGGTTTCACCATCACGTAAAGACTTCCCATCAATGGAACCCCCAGTGAGAAAGTCAAGATCCTCCTCATCATGTGACATGGAATCATAAGATGAATCCCAACTTGAGAGATCATCATCTTTGTAAGAAAGCAAAGGGGCTCTCTGAGTTGCTGTTTCCCCATGTTGAACTCCTGCTCTATCTGCAAGGGCGTGCTGGAACTTCTCTAGGAAGTTGAAGGCCAAATACATAAGTGAAGTCATTCCGCCTGTGGCAGAAAAGGTAGAATTAGTAACATATAAAATCATATGAGTCTTCAAGCAGTGAATAGAAGACTGAATATGTGAATGACGAGTATACTTATGCCAAAAATATATGAGATCCATCTTGGTCCATAGGACAATCTGACGTGCCACTCATCACTTGAAGCATTCTGAACCAAAGAAAAGGAAACAAGAGACAGTATAATACAGAATGAGTAGATAAAGTTATAGATTATTTTATTATGTTATGATGTAATTCTTTTGGGTAAGTTAGGGTTTTACCACAAGGAGTTAGAGATATCAACAAGGCATTTGAGCCTAGGGATTCAACAAGGCATTTGAGCCTAGGGATATCTTATCCCACGGTAGTATCTTAGTAGGATTAGGTTTCTGGTATTTGTATTTGAGTTTCATTAAGATTTCTTGTTTAGATTGTCTGTTTACCTGTTATCAATCTTAGGAAACGACCTCTTTCACATGATATTTAATTAAAGAATTATTGTAGTCAACTGACTTGATAATTTAACTTAAACAAATTAGCTCTTCGCAATATTCTGAAGTAATCAACTTCCCAAACCTAAGTACTAGCTTCCAGAACATATTTAAAAAATATAAAAGGCTGACTATGTACTTTTTCTTTTTGCAGTGAGTATATATTAATAGTTATCTTACCTGTCCTGAGTCAGAAGTTAAAATAGCTGCGTTTCCATCAGGAAAGAAGACATTAAGACCACACGGGTTACTCGTCAAAGCACATTGAGAGTAAGCATTAGTTGTATTATACAAGAAGGCTCTTACTTTGATGCTCAATTTCACCTATTCAATAAGCATATTGGCACAATTAAATAGTGACAACCAGCGATGAGGAAAAAAGTACCACTATAAGTTTGTTAAAATCACAATCAAGAAAACTTGATCCACATCTACGAGAAATATGGTTGAAGAATTTTGATAATAACCCTTGCATCAAAAACAACCTCATTTTCACTCCAAATACTAGTCCAAATTATAACCATTCTTAACACCAGTTTAATTCTTCTTCCTACAGCATCCTGATGCTCACCCACGAATACAAGTTTCGGGGACTAGGCACCTTGGGGACTAAGCATGTTACCTGGAGACGAAGCATATTACAAAAAAGGGCATGTACGGGTTTGATTTTGTAATAGAGGTTTGGTAAAAATAATTGCAGGCATGGCAAATTATGATTTAAAGTGGAGGTATGATTGTCCTCAGAAAAATAATATTCTGTAAGGAGGAACTCTAATTTTCTGCTTCCTTTCCACAGCCGAAAAATTGCTTATGCTACCACAAAGAAGAAGTTTCTTTTTTTCTAGAAGCTTGGCCAAACACCTCTAAATCTCAAAAGTACTTTATTGAAAAATAAGCAGATTCATCCGCCTGAGTAGCACAGCCAAACTGGCTCCTTTTGAGCAGGAAGAGACAGTTGAACCTAGGTGTCTGAAGCTGATTATCTCAAAATACCTAGGATGTCAACCATACGTTTAATGCAAGCCAAACCCTATGTCCTCATCATCTCTCTGAGCATTTATTCCTCTAACTGACCAACTTTCACTATAAATACAATCTCATAACTCCTCTATCAGAACCCTAGAGCACAAGAGCCCATATGCTGTTGCATTGAATCCAGAAAACCCAAACCAATCATTAGCCATAACTACCAGTATTAAGTGTTTCACAACCCTAGGAATTATGATTAAGGCTTGAGTAGTTAATCAAGGATCATAAATACAAAAATTGTTACTTGCCTTTCTAACTCTTTCCATTTCAGGAACTCCATAAGTGCTACCCTTTGGCTTTAATCTCACGTCAAGTAGAAAAGAACTCTAAATCTCTATTTATTGTTTTAGACCTAGAACAATTGTATGCAAGCTTTTTCGGGAACAGTAACAGTGTCCAAATAAAGGATACAATACAATCAATAATTTACTCTCTTCCATACAGTGGGGGAGATTCCTAAGTACTGTAGAAAAATTGATCTTGCTATTGATGAACTTAAAGTTCAATTGATATATTATAACTGCTAAAGGAGTCCTACTACTTCATCAAACGAAAAAAAAAAAATTATATGAATTAATAAACTCAAAACTATGCGAAGGGATATTATACCATAATTTGAAATTTCAGACTGAAAAAAATGGCATGTTATAGAATCGTTATCAGTGAAAGCTATTCCTTTCAGTCATTCCACAGATTCTAATAAATTAAGTCAGCAAGAAGAGCAAATCTGTTAGAGGTCTGCAGAAATACCTCCACTTCCTCATTCAAATTTCTCATTACCACATAATAGCTCGAAGACATAAATATGTCCTGTGTAATCATGCCAGTTCCTGTAATGAAACAGTAACTGACATCAATACAGGACATATATAAATAAAGGTACAGTTTCCTGTCACTGTTTTACCATGGACTATGTTCCACGAGAGAGTGCTATTAGGATATGTTAGGTCCTCAAGCCACTGGGTAAGGCCATCATCCCCTGCAAGAAAGGGCATCAGAATAGCATGCTCACTGAATTCACGCTTGCAATTATTTGGTACAAATGAAATAATGATCACAGGCGAGCATGCAATAGTAGAATAAAATCAAACAAAAGAGAGTAATGTCATAAATGCAAAGGTCTTGACGATGGCTAAAACCGAGCAGGACTTCACAAGGTTACTTCCAAAAGAGACTGATGTCATAACTCATAAATGAATTTGTCTTGACAAGAAGTGAAGCCTGGCCGAACTAGAAAGATTTCTGCTAACAAAGTTCAAAAGGAAAGTCTATCTGTAAATGCTCATTCAGATGATGTACCTGATTATCAGGAATTTATGATAAAAGTTCTATTGATGCAAACTGGTACTTCAGAAAGGTGCAAACTGTGTAGGAATTCCCCATTAGTTATGTTAAGAAAGCAGTACTTTTACTAATATAGAATATTCATAATAAAGAAAAGAAAAGCACAACAATCTCTTATAGAAAGCATACCTTCTATAATTAGGAGATAAATAGAGGAGCTCTTAGAGCTCAGGTAATATGAAATATTCACTTGGGACCCTCTATTCAGGTAATACTTCCATTCCTGGAAAATGTAAGTTTGGGGAGTATTAGCTTAACCACAAATATTTGAAACTTCAGTGATAAACTTCAGCATTTAAATGCTCACTTCACTGTTTTCTGAGAACCGGTGAGAACTCTAGTATCATGTCATGAGAATGAGAGGGTAAGAGAAACAACAAACAAGAGAATGAAAACATACTTGCCTTGCGTGAATAAGATGAAATAGATACGTTACAAGTTTCTTCCCAGGTGGTAACAACATCAAGAGATGGAGATCCATATGTACCATAGAGCATAATTCCTGGCTCTGACTCATCCAAGTTTTCTACCTAATGCAAACAAACCCAAATTACATGCCTAGATACTATTAGAAATAAGATAAGGGTAATTTGCATTTCAGCAACTGTAGTTTGGTCCAAAATCAATTTAGCTCTGTGGTTCACAGTGTGTCATTCAATCCCTTGGTGGTTTTTGCAATTAACTCTCAACCATCCTGTGGTTTCTTACATCCAGATTTTAACAAAAATAATCACATGAATATCAAAATAATGAACAATATTATCGTTATGTTTCACTTATGCCTTGAATATCTTCAGAGTATTTTAATGCTATTGCTGGGATGAAGCATATAATTTCAATTTCAAAATGATGATTTCTGTTAAAATTAAGACCCAAGATACTACATAGGGTGGTTAAGTAGTAATGGGACAAAAGACGGGTAAACTGTCAAATTCCCATAAAATAAAGAGCAAGGGAATACTGGTAAGTAGTAACTAGTAACTGACCTTTATAGATTGGACGAATAGAGGGCTGGGTTGGAGAAGAATGGAAGAATTGGGGCTAAGCACTAGGGTTATAGACCCATAAACCCCCAGAATCATAGTCATCGAAACTGTAACATTAAAATGTAAATTCAGCATTAAGCTAACAAGCTTATAAGGAATACATTGAAATCGTAGATTCTTCATGCATTATTCAAACCAATATAAGGTTTAGTACCGAATAACCAAAAGGTCAAGAGTACCACGATGCAAGACCAGCCATCATCCCTAGCTATCCAAGATGCATTAAGGAAACCCCAATTGAGTCTTCCAAAGTTGAGGGCCATATGTTGGGGTTGTACGTCAGAATCAGGGGACTGAAATTGAGGATGCCCAATCCCATTTTCCTCTTCTTGGACTTGTGAATCGCTCGAAGACGACGAAGCAATTGCAGAAGCTTCACGATTAGCCGCGGAAGAAGAAGGAGTAGCAGTGGAATGTGGGTCCGGCATTCGGGAAAAATGGAAGGAAATTGGAAGACTATAACCAAAACGGTGAGGAGAAGAAGAAAACGTGGAGGATGGTGGCGGGAAAGAAGGTCCATATTGATGGAAGTGAGTTGAGTTGAGCGGTGGGTCGTCTTGTTGGGGAGAATGGTAGTTGGAAAGAGGGAGTGACGGTTATTTCAGACTCAGACTCTACAGCCATTGGCCACAGTAAGGAGGGCGTTTGGGAATGGCTTGACTTTTGTTTTAGCCAAGCTGTAAATTTAGGCTGGGCTATTTTTTTCTTATTTTCTTTTAAACTTTGACGGTTTCTGATTTGGCGAAAACCCAATTTAAAAAAATAGAATAATGTTTTTGCACAATATAGAAATCGATGGTGATTTGATATGGTAGTTATTTAATTTTTTTCATATTTTCTTTTGTTACTTTTAGAATATATAAAAAAAAATTATCTACATACACAATAAGTATTAAGTAAATAAAATTACTTCATTAGTTTTTAGTAAATTATACCTGAGTTTTGAGACATTTTTTATGTTTAAAATATTATCCATTAATTTAAATATATAAATATATATTATATTCAAATATGCACAAATAAAGATAAAAAAATAAATTTTGTTTTCATTAAATTTTACCAAAAAAATATTTATTTAGGATAATAAAAGGTATTTAAATCAAAAATTTTAAAATTAAACAAAAATATAGCACAATTTTTTTATTTTGGGTCAATGTATATTTTAAAAATAGAAGAAAAAATCTGTATAATTTTAGTAAAATTCAAAAAATATTTATGTAATTTATTTTTTATTTGTATAATAAAAGAATTATTACAGTTAAATTTTCTATTAAAAAGTTAAATAAAAATCAATAGCCAATCTAATCAGAAAAAATAGACATGGACTTAAAATTTAAACTATTAATAGAAAAAATTATGATAGTTACAATTGCTTTTCAAAAATATTTTTGGGATACATTAATAGTTATGGCTAGTATCCCTAGCAATTATTCTGCTAATTTGCTATTATCAGTTTCTCACCAAAGCCCCATTTATTACCTTATTTTCACAAGTACTGATGCAAACACTATCAAGTATACGAGGCTTAAAAATCTATTTTAATCCTGCAACAAAAATAGATTATTATAATTTAATTTTACATCAAATAATTATTAGTTATAGATAAGATTCTCTTTGACATCATTAATGGTGCAAAATAATTTTTTTTCGAACATTTAAATATAAAAGTTATCATTGTAAATTTATACATTTATAGAAATTTGTAAAAATTATGACCAAATACCATATCAACCAATTTTGTAATTAGAAACAATTTTTTGAATATTTTTTCGCCAAATACTATTTTCTTTTAAAAGGCAATTTTTTATGGAATTTATAAGCACTGTAATTTTAAAAAAATTACAACATTCTGTCCAAAATTTTCAAAAAAAAAAAACTACAAAATTCTTCAATGAACTCTTAATGTAAAGTGTTTATTTTGTTTTTCAGTTTGATCAATGACCACACGGTTATTTTTATATCTTAGGCCACTTTTTCAATAGCAAAATCAATTATGTTTATTTAAAAAAATATATTTTCATTCCATCTCTTTGTGATTGAAAGGTATTTAAAAACTTCAATAAAAATAATGTATATGTTTTTTTTTTAAAAAATATAATAATGAGTTAATATAATAATAGGAAAAATTGTAACTTAAAAATTCTTGCTAATATTTACATAATTGTAAAACTAAAAAATAAAATAAAAGAATTAAGTACAACCTTAAATGTTGACTGCTGTATCAGAAACTAACACATCTAAAATTTGTCTAGAGCAAAAATAGTGAAAAAAGCTGGATCACTTGCAAGTTGCAACCACCAAATCAAATAAATTACACAAAAAGGAAAATAAATACACTAAAAATAGTAAATGATTGACTAAACAAACAGACTCTTTTCAGTTTCACTTTGGAGCCAACTCATTATCCTAATCAACAAGCACTGGAGGAAACCACATTCTGTTGGCTTTGATAGGATTTTGAACAACCTCTCTCTAGGCACTATAAAATAAACCCATAAGGAACATTGGAAAGAGCTGGGGGTGATTGGAATTTGAAGACATCTATAACCCTAACATCCCATTTGGTAATGTAAGGTAAAAGAAGATGAAGTAGAATTCTTTGCTACATCTCATTTGGTAGTTAGATTTGTCCAAACATTAAAAAGAGAGAGAGAATTTATTAAGGTAATTATTATACTTAATTTATATAAAATTTATTATATTCTTGTTATACTTATTTTTTAATAGTTTCTTGCTTTAACAAAGGGGTATAATAGTCATTTTCACTTTTTTTTCATTTTAACAATTTTTTTTATCAAACGGATCATACAGATAAAATAACATTTTTATTTATATCAAACATAATTATTTTATTTCATTTACATTTTTATTTCCTTTTTATTTCTATGCTTAATAATTGTGTATCAAAGGGGTGAGTTTCAAACATTGCTGGCTTCTTTGTCTCTTTGAATAAAGATTAGCTTAATTGGTAGAATTGAAATGTATCAATTGAAAAAAAGCATATTTGGTTATTTGATTTTTGCTAATGTGTCTTATATTGGAGTTTAAACAATTCATCTAACGTTGCTTTTGTTAGATTAAATGTCCAAAGATCAAATGGAGACAAAGAACGAGAAGTCTAAGAGTATCAAACTTTTGGTCAAGAATGGATGGACACTTGTGGGTGCTTTGAAAAGGGGGTGGTACAAGCTCCGGACGAAACTCAAATTTTAATTTCAAATTAGCAATAGAAAACCCCAGATTCACAAGACTTCCGATTATTTGTAATTTGGGCAATTTTTTTTTTATTGATTTTGTTCTTATCTTTTTCATTTAAATAAAACTGATAATCTAGTCTCTAAATTGTTAATTTTTTTATTTCAATTCTAAAAAATTAGTAAATGTATAAATCAATCTTTAAAAATAATGAACTTGTCATGTATTTGCCTTTCTACAGCATCCCTTAGTCACTTGTAAAAGAATACTATATAATGAAATACCACTTTGATATTTGTAAAGACTAATTCGTCTACTTTTTCATTTAAAAAATAAAAAACTCTTATACTCTTTAATTTTTTGAGACTAAAGTTAAATAGGCTTAATACTTGAGATTCTAAATTATAAATTTATTCATTACATTTTTGTTAAAAGCAATGGGATACCATTAAGGGATTAAGTTAGGCCCTTCAATGTTCTTTTTCAATTGCATGTAATATATATATATATATATATAAGTCAGCCCAATGTTCTGTCAAGTTTTAAATTGAAAACGTTGGGAAATATTTTGATATAGGCCTCTGTATAATGTAAGTCAATTATAAAGAAACTTATAATTAAATATGTTAGAGATAGGTTTTTACTACAAATTTTTATTACAAACATTTTCCTTTATATGATTTGATTTATTTATTTTTTATGAACTAAATCTACATAAAATCTCTTAACCTTCTATCATGCAAGAGCAATTTTTATGTATATAAAAAATATTATATTACTTAGATATTCAATAATTAAAATTTATTTTATATGTAATTTTTATTTGAACTGCACATAAATTTTATTTATAAAAACTAATTTTTTACTGTTACCTGAACCTAATGCACCGTACACCCAGAAAGTACATGTAAGAAAATTTTAAAGTTGAGAAGGTTAACTTTCTGTCATATCGGTCAATGTTTTGTAAGAAGGGCAGTTTTCTGAGCTTATTTGCAATTGTGAAAAACTCAAAAAACTTGGGAAAAACGGCTGTATTAGCATTGCGTGGGATCGTGTGAATTCAAGGGTTTCTTCATTGGTGCGTTTGTCAAGGGTTGTAGATAATTTTATTATAATCTTAAAAATATGGGACATTGCTTTTATACTATAAAAATTTCTATTAATAATTGAATTACTATCTTCAACATCTAATTCTAGAAAGTAATTAGTAAACCATCTTCCACTTAGGATAAGCACTCTTTGGCTATGTTGGGTAAAATAAAAAGATTTTTTAAAGAACGAACAAAAATTAGAAATAAGAATAGAATGAACTTCTATGACCTAAAATCACCATTTGATATAATATGAAAATAAATAAAAATACATTTTTATTTGAATATTTAGTAAAATAGAAATAGAAATGAAAAGTGAATAAATGACTATAATACCTATTCAGCAAAAAAAATTATAAAACTAATTTTTGTTAATTAATATAAAATAAAAAGAAAAAATTACAATAAAGATCTCAAATTGAATACATTTATATTGAAGGACCTTAAACTACATAGGAAAATTACAATTCAAAATTAAAATTTTGTATCATTGGATTTATCAAGATAATTTTAAAATTTAAAGTCCTTCATTATAAATATCATTAATTTGAGATTATCAATTATAATTTTTTCAAATAACAATAAAATATCACTATTATTTGAAATAAAATAGTATTTTTCTTACTCTTTCCTTCATGGACAATAACATTCATTTACAATTTTAATAGAATGAAAAAATGTTAGATAACATGAAAGACAAAATCTACTAGTGAATCTTATTCAAACCTGCCAAACATAATTTTTAGCTCTTTTCATCTCTTTCTCCCTTTCCTCACACCTTATTTAAGGTTATCAAAGGTGACCTTTGTGTCAAACCACAATGCAAGGACTTAGATTATGATTCATTAGAATCTCTAACAACCACACATCATGTAGAATGAATTGTCATTAACCATTTTGTCTTGATTTGGCTAATTAGACTTAGATAACACATAAAATAGTGGTTAAATTAGTTTGTTGGCTTCAATAGTTTCAATCAATTTTAATTTAATTTTTATAACTTAAAATTTTGTAATTGGATTCACATAATTTTAATTTTTTTTTAAATTTAATTCCTATAATTAAATTTTCATCAATATGCTATTAAATTCTACTAACGTGCCCAATTATATACTATCTTCACTGTCACGTCCCATTCTCCAAGAAAAAGGGGGTGACCAACACTGAGGGGTCTAAATGAAATTCTTGTCTACAACTTGATTTACTACACTATCTTAGCAGATAACTTTTAGGAGGTCCTACACCGAGTGGCAGTACACTAAGGGTAACCCTGCCTTATTGGATATATAAAATTTACTTCCTTTTTTTTTTTGTGCACTAGTTTTTTATAAAAATTTTGGCAGAGTGTCTCCTATAAATAGGACATCCCAAATTTCTACAAACAGCTAGAATTTAGTAGAAATAACAATAGAGAGCTCCGCTCTCTTTAACCAGTCAACAAAACATCAATGAACCCAAAAATAGGGAAGGGGGAAACTAAACCTACATCCATTGGTCCTACTCATGAAATATTTTACAAATGAATCCCAATTCATTACAACAAGTACCAAACCAAAAGAAAATTTAACCAAGCTCCCAGTTCCAAAAAGGGAGGCTCACCGCCACACGCCTCAGCCCTAAGATGAGGGAGGCAGATCAGGTCCAGAGGCGCTATCTGAAAATTTAAAATTTGAAAGGGTGAGTCAAAACTCAGTGAGCAGATAATAAATTTCAAAAATTAATTCAAGAATCATAACCAATGAATTAAAGTGTGTATAACTAGACCATCACGCTTCACAATTTAACAAATCTCACAACCCGTCATATTAAAGAGAACCTATCTAGACCTGAGTCTCTTGGTGTGATCACCTAATGAAGGTTTACCACTAGGTCAGATAAAGTAGCGGCTACACCGTGCTGGCAGCTCCTTCCCCGTTTCACTCGGGTGGCTACGCCTAATCGGCAGCCACTTTTTATCTACCTTTCTAATTTGTAGGTCATGATTCATCCGTTCTGGGGGCGGCTACACCTCGTTGGCAGCCCTTACCCGCCTCACTCGGGTGGCTCTGCCTAACGGGTAGCTCCTTCTCCACCCAGATTCCTTTACAACACATGACTTGGTCTAATGAAGGGCAATAGCATGCACTCATAGGTGAGGCACTCACACAAACCCCTAATCCTAAGTTCACATACCTATATATATATATATATATATACATCATTAGCCAATTACTATTATTTAATATGTACTTTTTGTTGATGCTTTGCTTATACGAGGAAGTTGGATTAAAGGAGACAAGACTTGCTCAACTGTCAACAATTAAAGCAATCAATATCAACGCAAAATTTTATAATATATATGTATATATATATATGTATATATATATATATACATTAACAACTCATTAGGACCAATAATAAAAATAATGAAAATAAAATAAAAATACAAATACAACTAAGGATAAGACAAAAAAATAAATAAACAAATAACTAAAGGTTACTTCTCAATAACTTCTCCCTCAAATTTAAGTTATTGCCAAGAAAACAGGTCCACACATACACATATATATACTAAGTAATATTTTATCTCACTCAGAGCAATTTCGAGCAGAAAGTAACAATATCAAGATTTATGGCGATAGTAAAGGCTTCGAAATCTATTATTTATTCACTGACGGTGCCCAACGCTAGTACACTACTTGTTTCTCCTTGAAATGTTGGTTTCCTTCACTGCCAATGCTCATGGAGCTTCCTGGCAATACAAACCCACTAAATCATCACGTAGGTTCACAATGATTACTCTTACATTCAGTTAACTCCATATTGGCTATCAAACAACTTTCTTCTTCCCCTCTTTTTTTTTTTTTTTTTTATACTGAACCATATTCATACTCTAACAACAACCCTTAACTTAAATCCTTCCATATAAATCCTATTCCATCATTTTAAATTCATGTATTATTCTAAAGGAGCAACAGATTAACAATTTCTGCATATCTCGTACAGAAAAGAGAACCCAAAAATTGAAACCCTCTTTCCTTGCCCTCCTTCGGCCAAACAAGCAAAAAAAAGAAGAATCTCTCCATCATTCTCATTCCTTGGAGCAGGAAAGGCTGGAAATGGAGGAAATGGCCGGAATCTACGGGATTAAGGGAGGACAAACAGTACAACCATGGGGATAAGGCGTAAGAGAGATGGAGGACGCTCACCTGGACCGACGGCGCTTCTGGCTCTCTTTTTCGCGTCGCTGTGCGCGCAGCGCAGCAAGGAAGCTGAGGGGAGCTTCTGCGACGCCAGCGAGGTCCTTCGATGGAGGAACGACACTGAGAGCTCGGAGGAAAGCTGCGAAGAAGAAGGCACAGTATACAGAGGGGAGAGGTTCTGAGGCACCGAAATGAAGAATGATTTGATAATAAAATACATAAAAAAAAAAACTCCCTCCTCTGTGGGCCCCCCTTTTATTTTTCTCCGGATGTTACATTCACATTCAAAATATATATCATACAAATTAATTCATTTTACTATATTTTACTACTTAATATAGATTGCATCATATGTTACATGTGAATTAATTACATTTCATTATTTATTTTATTAGCATAAATCATATGTATTTAAAATGTTAAAATAATACATAATTAATCACATTAACAAAATTTAACGACACAATAATAAAATTTTAACAACATTAACTAATTTAAAAAATTTTAAAATTATGGTTTCAATTACAAACTTTTAAATTACTTAAAAAAAACAAAAATTGAATAAAAGTATAATGGTAAAAATAAATTTTGAGTTATATGTAAATAATCACCTTAACTTTAAAAGTTGATAAAAAATCTTCCTAAACTTTAGATAATATGCAAATAGTCTCTTTAATTTTAGATATATGCAAATAACTCCTCAAACTTTTAGAAATGCTCAAATATCCCTCCTAAAAAGTATAACATAAAAGAAGAGTTATTTACAAATAATTTAAAGTTCAAGGAGTTATCTATAAATAATTTAAAGTTTAAGAGGTTATTTATACATATTCAAAATTTAAGAAGTTATTAGTATATTATTCAAAACTTAAGAGAATTCATTGTTTAAAAGTTTATGAGAGTTTTTTTATATATGACTCCAAATTTAAAAAAGTTATGTATAATTTAAATTAGTGAATTACTAACCGAATCCTTTAGCCTAAAACTAACATTGGTGCCAAACATGCATTGGTCAGCATCTTCCTTGCAAAATCGTCTCCTTGCAAGTTGGTGACACAAAACACAATCATCGTGTCCCAATTGAAAGGAACTATTTAGCTTTAAGGAATTATTTATAAAATTTCAAAACGTACACGGTGATAGAAATAAAGTACTATTAATTTAATTTATGTTTTGGCAAAATTCATAGTTCAAGGAATATTCCTATAATTAAAAAGAATAGTAACAGCCTCGTGTCTGGAGAACTTTGAGTGGATGAAAGAAAAGGAATATATAATTAAAAATAATGGAGGGAGCCACTGATGATGACTTATATTTTGATATTCAATTTTTTAATTCCTCCAAAAGTACATGAGTAAATTAAAATATATTAGATCATGCATGCTAGGTTGGCATTAAAAATAAAAAATATATATTCCTTCAAATCATGAAAGTTTATTCTCCTTCCATTTTAAAGTAATTATCAATTTAGAATTTCAAAATAGCTTTAATGAATTTTTTACAGTTTTATCTTTATTATCTCTACTAAATTCTCTATTACTGTATACATTAATTAAGTATAATAATTGTTGCAAGCTTTGTTATCATATTTAAAGTAAGGCTCCATTTGGTTGATAACAATATGAATGTAATTTTTTTACATAATTTGTGTAATATCTATTATATCTTTATACTTATTAATTTATTTATTAAATTATTTTTTTTAAAATAAATGTAAAATAGTCATTTTTTATTTTATTTATCTCCACCTACTCACATTTTACATTCTCTTCACAATTATATTTTTTAACCAAACAAAGCATAACTTTTTATTTTTCCAGCACTTCACATGTGTCTTATATATTTGGTTTTAGCCAGAAGTCTTTTTGTGTATCAACAAGGAAAAAAAAAAAAAAGAGAGAGTTGAAGGTTAATAAATATAATTTCCAAAAGAATTAAATCCATATTCTGATTTATTTAAAGGCATTTGGTTACTTTTCCTAATATGCAAGTTTGGAACTCTTAATGCTTGAAACTTCTATATAGAATAATTTGGGGGAGGAAATTCCAAATATCTTTTGAGCGTTGTAATGAAATGTTCAGTTCCTAAAAGATTGATAGCAGCTGAAAGAAAAACCTTTTGGGGAAAGAATTTTTTAAAAGTAAAAATTAATACTTCTTGTAATTAGAAGAGAGAGTATAAATTAAAAAAACATTAATATTCCGTTTGATAGTATGTGGTAGAGGAAAAAACATCTTTTTTTTATCCAATTTGATAATCAGATACTGTAAAAAAATTAGAAATAAAAATAGAATTTATTTTGTTTCAAATAAATATGCCAATTGAAAATAATTATTATATTTAATTTATATAAAATCTATTATACTTTTATTATTATTATTACTTGTTTTTTAAGAAAAGGTATGAGAATTATTGTTTCATAATTTTTTTCATTTAAAAAAAATTTAATTCAACCAAATATATTAATAGAACAATATTGTCATTTATTTTTATATTATATCAAATATAATTATTTTATTCCATTCATGTATTTATTTATTTTAATTGTTATACTTAACAATTTTATATATCAAACGGACTATAGAAGACTAGTGAGAGAAGAGAGAGAGAGAGAGAGTGTGGATAAATAGAGAAAGAGTTAAAAAATTAATAAGAAGGTAGAGAAGATTTAATATTTTATATATTTCAATGAAATGGTATTTAATCAAATATAATCATAATGTTTTACAATTCAAGTTATTTAATAATTTTTTTTAATTCTTAGTCAATTATTTTAAATATTAATTATCGAAAAGAGTAATAAAATTATGTAAAAAATACGGATTCCCCTAACCATCGAGAATAGTTCTACGTAACTTTTAATTGTACTATTCCCAAGAGTGTGATAAAATAATTAATGATTCTCCATTAAACAATTAATAGCTATATATCATTGCATCAACAAATTCTTCATAGCATTTAATTATTTGAAGAACAATTTTTAAACAAAGAAGAAATAGAAATCCTATCAACCATCCATTTAGAACCCAATGCTTGTTAAGAAATCAAATCATAATTTTCTTTCTCAAAGTTATGATTAAACTTTATGAATTTTATATTTCATCGGTCAACAACATGGAAGGGAATCAGTTTTAATTAAATGACAAGTTAATCTTCCCATGCGATGCATGGGATGGAAAACAATAACCTGGAAGATTTATGCAGTAATGTAAACAAAGGAGAGATAGAATATCAAGTGGAAGATGCAGAATATGAATAAATTCAACTAAAATAGTTTGGATAGTTATAGTTGTAAGAACAATAAAGTTGTGTAGGTAAAACAGCAAAAGCTAAATACATAAAAAGTTGACACTCAAATGAAGTAACAGTAACGAACATTAGCTTGGCATAATAAAAGGTATTCCATGGTGAAACCATCAGAATTCTTGCTTTGGATCAATACACTTTATAATTGTTAAACATTTGTTGAACAAGTTTACGAGGTAGAGGTCTTATTATGTTCTTATATACTTTTATTAATCCCTTTTCTTCAATATTAAACTATTCAAATAGATTAATTGTTATAATTTTAATCTATTCAAATCTCTGACTATTTCAGCCGCACTCATTTATATTTTTTAATTCTATTCCATCATCAAATTAACTAAATGCAATATTATATTAAAAAAAGTTATACACGAAACTAGATGGAAAATAGTTTAATAATCAAAGGTAGGAGAAAATTTAAAAAAATTATAGATATAACTATTAAGAAGAATTTAAATTTAAATAATTTGTCTAAAAACATAATTTATGATAAGACTTTATGGCATTAATTAATCAATATAGCTAACTCAAGTTAATGGAAAAAAAGTTTCTTATTGTTGTTGTAAAACAAATTAGAGAAGACATAATTAAAAAAAATTTAAAAAGACAAGGAAGCAAAAGGAACACATTTATATAAAAAATAGGTTCAATTGAAAATTTAATCCCCCACAAAGATTTATTTATTAAAGAAAATCATTTTATTAAAGAGTTTCAAGAGCAACTGGACCAACAATAATGAAGTCGAATCAATCAGAACCTCAAAATTACTCACAATCTTTTCATATTGAGTAAAAACATGGCCTATAGTGTTGCAAGAACGGGTACTAAAGAGAATTTAACATTTCTAAACACCGAACAAATATCTGAAGTATTATCAACAAAATATCAAATCACCTTCCTTCACAAGGTTTCTAAGAAAAAGGTCATTCACTGGGGAGACTCTTTCATGCACAGCAATTGCTTCGAGAAACAAAGGGTCAACCACATCCCCAATTAGCTTATGGTCTTCCCAGTCACAAACCTTCCTATCTTCCCTAACACGGGCATTAATATTATTCTTCAAACAAGGGAAACTCGACTTGCATCAATATATTATAAGGGCTCGGTGATTGTTTGAAGATGGATTCACATTCTCTATATATGTCCAAACAACTGCTACCTTGTCCCGAATCCTTGATAGACCAAATGAAGAATATATTCTTTGTTTGATTTGTAAAATTTAAAAAATTGACTTAAACCTAAGCGGTAGAGACATGGAAATGATAGGGATGAAATTCTCATACATCAAAATCTCTGAAGAGATACCGTTTGAGCCAAGTTAAATTTATATTTTAATCCCTTAGCTATATTTAAAATCTCATATTAGTTCTTTAAATTTGTAATTTATGAAAATAATATTTTGTCTTTGATTTCGTTTTTTTAAATATTTTAAATTATCAAGTCCTAAATTTACACTGTAAATTAGAACAAAAAAGTAATTGGTTTAAGTTTAAACTTAGAATTTTTAAAAATTAGACAACTAATAAAACTAATAATTAGATGAGACACTATTTGAACACAAATAGAACGGCTTTTTCAACTTAATTAGAAGGGATCCGTGCTAGTAGCATGGGTCTCAATACCAATATGGATCCTAATATAAAAAAGTTTAAGTTTAAAAAGTAAATCAAAAGAATATAAAAAAAAAAAAATTGCATGCACCTTGAAGATAGAAATTCGATTACTATTCCAAAGTTGATATACAGTGACCGATTTCTTACAAAGTTTATAAATATATAGATAATATGAATAAAATATCAATTTTGTTACATCTTGCCCGGCCAAAAGTAAGACATCCAATTGGACTGGCATCCTCTGCAATGAGAATCCCAGCGCAATGCCTCTGTAGTAATATATGTAAGAGAGGATATGAAATTTATTGAAAAAATATATATGTTTCAAAAAATAATATATACTCTATAATACATTTTACCCAAAATGCAAAGAGCCTCGCTCTAAAGGATCCAATTGCCAACCAGATGCTATACTTGCTTTTTTGTTTTTAAGGCCAAGATACCCCTTTGTTTTTTTGTTTTGGTTTTTAAATAAAAGGCTAGTCTCCCCTAAATAGCTGATAGGCCAGCCTTTCAACGTAAGAAAGTGAGAGAATTATGCAAAAATGTTGACTTCAGGCTAATTATGGGCATGAATTTCAGTCTAATATTAATTCACTACAATTATTGGCTATAACCTGTAAATTGAGCTTGGAAATATAAGAGAAAGGGCATTAATCGTTAAAAAAATATATAACCAACCAGAAAGGAAAATATAATTAATGGGTAGTTGAATATTAATTAATATGATTAATTTTTTAACATATAACATTAATTCATTAATTAACACCATTAACTGTTAAGAAAACATGTATCCAACCAAAAATAGAAATCCCAAAGGGTATTAATTTTTAATGAAATAATTAATTTATTAATAAAAAATCAACATATAATAATTAATTATTCTGAATATGACAAATTAATACTATATTAAAGAAATTTTTCAATCAATGATTAAATTAATGCCCTTCCTTTTACATTCCCAAACTCAATCTATAAACTATTACATTTCATTGTGTTGAATATAATATTCCGGGCATTGTTGGCCGGTTGAATAGTAATTAATACTATTAATATTTGTAGATAACATTAATTCGTTATTTTTGAAATAAACTAAGACCATTAATTTTTTAATTAATCCCCAAGACATCGATGGCCTTGATTGGGCGGTGAATATAAAATGATGTCAAGTGGATAGGATACCATAGCACGTCCCTACCGGTTTTCTTTCTTTGCTTTTCCATATATCAACCAAGAAGAAGGAGATATCATTACCGTCCACTGTGGGTTAGGGGGATAATTAATTATATAAATTAGAATGTCTACTTGTAGATAATTGTTTAGTTAGGTTAAGAGGTTCATGTTCGGGAAAAAAATTCACTTAAAGATTTTTTTTTTAAATCAGAGTTATTTTTAATTATTTGTGAATTGCAATAATGTATTGGATAAAATTTAAACTAGCCTACTTAAGTTAAAAGTACGTCCTGGGTGTTTCTGTAGTAATAATTTTAGAAAATAATTAAAAATTTAATGGTATTAATTTATTTTAAAAAGAATGAATTAAAGTTACATTAATAATAATGGGTATTACTTAATATTCAACCAGCCATTAATTGGATTTTTCCTATCTGGTTGGATACACGTTCTCTTAACAATTAATGCCATTCCTCTCATATTTCCAAGCTCAATGCATAGACTATATAACCATTAATTGCAGCAAATTAATATTAGATTCAAGTTCGTACTCATAATTGTTCTCAAGTCAACATTTTCCCACAATTCTTTTTCACTCTCGCTCTCATGCCAACAACAAAGGCACCTTAATGAGGTCAATGCTGAACTTTTATTTCAAAAAATAAAAGGGTGTCTCCGCCTGAATTAATTAAAAAAAAAAAAAGCAAGTATAGAACCATCTCAACAATAAATTGATGAATTTAAGGATTTAGAGTATGTTTGGTTAATAGATGTAACGGTAAAGAAAATATAAAATATGAATAGATGGGAGTAGGTAAAATAAGAAATAATTGTTTTTTTTTTTAAAAGATAATTTGATAAATAAAATAATAAGTATAAAAGTATAATAGATATTACATAAGTTATATAAATGAATTATATTCAAGATACATGGAACCAAATGAAGCTTCAATGATAAAAAAAATAAAAAATTATTTTAACACATTTAAATTTAAAGAATAAATTTAAAATTTGAAATAAAATTATGACACCAAAATTTAAACTTATTAATAAAACAGTAATGCCAACAGGTCTATTTGATTCTATCTTAATTTTAATATTTTTAAAACAAATATTTTTTATAACAATTTTTAAAAGTTAAAAAATTAAAAATTTTGTTTGAATTATTATTCCAAAAAATCGTTATTTTTTTTATTCTGTAAAATAAAAGTTAAGAAAATATCAAAAATATAATTTTATTTTTATATTTTATAAAAATATATTATTAAATAAATTTTTTATTTTTTACAAAAAGAAAACTGGCCCAACATTTTTATCAAAAAAAACAAAAACAAAAAGCACCATAGTTGCTTTAGGTGCCATCCAACATTAATTAATAGCGACAATTCCGGAAGGGACATGAATTTTGAGGGGACCAAGGAGAATTGGAAATTGGGAAAATGAAAAACAATTGATTGAGGCCTATAAATTGTTGTATTCCAAATTAATTATTTTCCAGTGTCTCTGTTTTGCAGGAGAGAGAGAGAGAGATGGTTGGACCAGTAAGGCCTCAGTTTGTGCTGTTTGGTTCTTCCATAGTTCAGCTCAGTTTCAGTAATGGAGGTTGGGGTGCTATTCTTGCTGACTTGTATGCTCGTAAGGTACTCTTTCTTCTTCTTCGTCTTCTTCTTCATCTGTAAGGAGTTTGATTGTGGCTTCTTTTGTTTGTGAAAAAGGATGTTTGGATTCATATCATATGTTTTTGCTTTTGTTTGAGGGGTTTTGAATAGATTGAAGTCAAATGGTCAGATTAAAGAAGAATGGTCATTATTAAAGGGGTGGAGTAAGAAAATAAAGAGTCGTAAGTTCTTTATTTGAAATCTTAATATTAAAAAAAATGGTTATTATCCAGAGAGTTCGAACTCTCAGATTGTTCCATGACAGATTAAGTTTCCAAGATTTTGAAATCTCAAGCAAAACTTGAAAAATATTATTATCAATGGAGTGAATGGGGATTTAAGCCAAAAAGTAACCAAGCAAATCCAACTCCTTAATTTGGAAGGATTAGAAATATAGGTTTGAAAAGTCTCCTTCTCGCCTACACTTCATTGTATACTTCTTAACCATCCAAACAAACCATACAACAATTTGAGTTATTTTTAACTATCCTATTTCATCTTTTCTTATTCTATGTTAATCCCGTTCTATCCTTCCAAACAAGTATAGATCTAGTTCCAATAAGTCTGAGGTATTAGGGTGTATTTGGTTGGGAGTTTTGGGTGTATTTGGTTGGGAATTTTTGGAGGAGGGGGAGGGGAGGCAAAATACCCCCTTCCCTCCCCTCCCCTTCCCTCCAAACCCTCCCCTCCAAAAGGAGATAAAAATTTTATCTTTGATTGGATAAAATATAATATAAATCTTATTTTTTAAATTGGAGGAGAAAAATAAAAAAATTAAAAATTCTAATATTATAAGGGTATAATTGTCCATTTAATTTTATTCAACCAAACAATATATCAAATTTGCTTCCCCTCCAAATTAGGGGTTTTGAAGGGGAGGGGAGAGGAGGAAAGGAGTGGAATATTTTTTAAGTTTTTTTTAATTTTTTAATATATAATAAAAATTAAGATAATTTTTTTATCAAAAATTAAAAATAAAAAAAACATTAAAATTTATAATTTTTTTAAAATTATTTATATAAATAATTTTTTTATAAAAAATAAAAATAAAATAATATAAAAGATAAATTTATCTAAATATAATTATCTCTCCTCCCCTCTCCTTCCTTCCTGAACCAAATAATAATCTCTCATTTCTTCTCCTCCCCTCCCTCCCAACCAAATATAACTCATTAAATCTCTTCCCCTCCCCTCCATTAACCTCCCCTCCTCTTTCTTCCATTGAACTAAATGGAGCTTTAAGTTTTTTTTCTCCCGTTTCGAATATGAATTATTGAACACTTGACTGAAACCTAAAATTTCTTTCTTTCAATTTAAGGGATGAAGAATTCTTCTTGTGATTTTTGGAGGTTTATATTTTCTTATTTTATATATATATATATATATATATATATAAGGATAAACTATGAGTTGTAGGCATTGTACTTATCATCTTTCGATGACAATGAAATTTGCAAAGTAAATTGGGAAAGCGGGTTGTTTTTAAAGTTGAAACCCACAAAAAGTAGAAGATAAACCTCAATTATTGAAGCCTGGATAGGACCTCTTGCATGTTATTTTCTATGCTGTTATCAACTAATTCACGAACCACAAGAAACCAATTGAACAAGTGTTGTCTTCCTCAAGGAAAAACTTATGAGGTGTTTGGTATAAAAGTATATTGGTGCCAATGTTTGGTAGACTGCAATTTGATTAGAAAAAATTTAAAGAATTTTAAAATTTAAAATTATTTTAAAAGATTCAAAGGCAAAAAATTATAATTTTATATTTTAAATTATAATTTTTTTGATAACTTAAAATTTTTTATTATTAAATTTTTAAAAATAATTTCAAATTTTAAAATTTTTCAATATAAATATCTTTAATTTAAAATTTTCAATTGTAATTTTTCTATTTGATTATATAGCAGTACTTCCTATATGACATATCATCTTATATTTTATGTTCTATTTGGTTGAAATATGTAATAGTAAAAAAAATATAAAATATAAATAGTTGAGGTAGGTAAGATAAAAAATAATTATTTTATTATTATTTTTTAAAAAATAATTTAATAGATAGAATAATAAATATAATAGTATAATAGGTATTACATAGGTTATGTAAAAAAATTATGTTCACACTGCTATTACCGTAGCTTTAATTTTGTTCCCTTACAAGAGATTTTAATATAAATTCAAAGGCGTTAACTAAGTTAATAAGAAAAGATGGTATTTATTCTTAAAATCGTGAGTATAATTCCTCTGGGAAACATTCAAAAATCAAAATCCTAAATAACCAAATCGATGTAGGGAATGCGTCTTCAAAATACTTTCAAAAAAAAGTATAATGAGGATAAAATCCAAGGAATAACTATGATAACCAAAGAAAAAAAAAAAAGAAGACACTAACATAAGAAATAATGGACTGAATATGTGTAAATATTTGATCTGTAATTTATATATGTTGGCATGGCATAGGCAGATATAACATTGCGAGGATACTCTGCGTGGAATTCAAGGCGTGCTTTGGAAGTTCTGGATCAAGTTTTTCCAAAGGTAATAAGCAACTCAATGTAGGTTCCATGATTTTTCCGTCCTCTTTTCAGCTTAAATTATTTGTCTTTTCTAAGGCCAAAGTACATAATAGTTTCTTCGTCAGTGGTCAGTGAATAATCGCAACTCACATATATAGTTGTCAGCAAGAGCACACGCTAAGTGTTCGGTACTTAGAAAGTTAAGAATGAAATTAAAATTTTAAAAAAGATAATTTTATAAATAAAAAATATTTATAATATTTTATTTTTAATAATTAAATAATAATTAATAGAAATATTAAATAATAATTATAAGAATAAAAATAAATTTTTATCAAAATTTTTATTTTTTTCTTTTTAATTGACAAATCAAACATGCGGCCAAATACAATTCTTCTATATGGTTGTTATTGGGTTAATTTTTTTAAAAAAATATAATGTATACAATTTTTCCAAAAAAAAAAAATTATGTAATATTAAACTGTAAAAAGTATATATATATATATATATATCTCATTTTTTTTTAAAAAAATTGATA
Source organism: Erythrophleum fordii (assembly GCA_032878935.1). NCBI lineage: Eukaryota > Viridiplantae > Streptophyta > Magnoliopsida > Fabales > Fabaceae > Erythrophleum > Erythrophleum fordii. The sequence continues at coordinate 3,383,128 of JAVQMF010000048.1, read as the reverse complement.
ATAAATACTTAAAATATACATATTTTGTCGAGTCATGTGGTGTCTGCTTCTTAGTGTACTAGAATTTTTTTCACAATTTGCAGTATGTGCATTGCTTTTTTGTTTGGACGCATTTGGAAATTATAATTAGTTTGGATGGGGGAGGAGAAAAGCGGAGGGGGAGAAAAGGGGAGAGAAAAGCGGGAGGAGTGAAAGGGGCGGAAAAAGAAGGTTCTCTTCCCTTGTTTGGATGGGACGAGAGAAAATGAGGAAGAGAAAAAGTTTGTAACTATTCTTCTAGACAATTTTATCCTCGGATAATAACCCGCAATAACTTTTTACTTTTCTACTGATAATACAATATAAAACACATGAATGTTTGTATGCATATCAATGCAGTCGTTTGAATTTGACCCTATAGTGTCTACATATTTTTTAATTTTCAAAATTTTAGAACAATTTATTAAATGAGTAATTCGAAATATAAAAATAATGTTGCCAATATAATAAAATAATAAGTATAATATTTCCCTAAATTAAATAAAAAAATATATTATAATCACATTAAATAATTTCATGTCAATTAGCTACATATATTTTTTAGTTTTGTATGGGTTTATTCATTCTCGTAAAAACAAATTTTGTTTCATCCACCTAATTATTTTAGCTAAATAAAAATATGTTCATATATAATTATATTTTTAGACTTATATATTATTTAGTGAAATAAAAATATGTTGGTTATCACTTCAAAAATTATTATAATATAAATATTATTATTTATTTATTCACATAATATATATATATATATATATATATATATATATATAAACAAACAAGAAGAGTTGAACTTTGATTTGTCTTCATTTGATAAAGTGTCAGTCTCCATCCCTGCAATGCATTCACGTAGATAGCTAAAAAGATTTATCAATTCTTTTGTCCTCATATGTTGTCCTCATCCTTTCCCTTATCATATGATAAGATTTTTCGTCTTCATCCTTTATCATCTTAAGCTTATCTTCTTCACGTGAGTGACAAATTTCCTTTAGTTTTGTTCTCACTTAGGTGCCAACTAATTCATTTGTATCTCTCATAGCTTCATGCTTAAAGCAGTATGATGGATATGTATGCAAAGTTTTGTCCTTATCCTATCCTTCTTGTTTGAAGTGGCAAAAATTTAGAAATGACTCTGCATGCATAGATAGGGATCCTATGAGCCTCACAAAACAAATGACGTTCATACATGCACGATCTATTAGCAAAATAAAGTTCAAATACATTGATCACAACTTCATGTCAATTACTATAGCCATTTCATTGTAACCTTTCAGTGATCATCCCATCCCTATCTATGCGTGCAGGGTCACTTCTAAATTTTTGTCACTTCAAATAGAAAGAATAAGATAAGAACGAAGTACCTTGCATACATGTCCATCATACTGCTCTTAGCATGAAGCTATGAAGGATACGGATGAATTAGTTGGTACTTAAGTGAGGACAAAGCCAAAAGAAATTTGTCACCTACATGAAGAAGATAAGCTTAAGATGATAAAGAGATAAAGACAAGCTTAAGATGATAAAGGGATGAAGATGGAAAATCTTGCCACATGATAAGGGAAGGGATGAAGACGATATGTGAGGTCACACAAGTAAGAACAAAGGAATTGATAAATCTTGGCTACACACGCGAATGCATTGTAGGAATGGAGACCAATGCTTTATCAGATGAGGACAAATTAATGTTCAACTCTGCTTGTTTGTTTATATATATATATATATATTTATGTGGATAAATAAATAATAATATTTATATTATAATAATCTTTAAAGTGATAACCAACATATTTTTATTTTATTAAATAATATATATGTCTAAAAATATAATTATATATGAACATATTTATATTTAACTAAAATAATTAGGTGGATGAAACAAAATTTATTTTTATGTGAGTGAATAAATCCATATAAAACTTAAAAACATACGTAACTAATTGACATGAAATTATTCAATGTAATTATAATATTTTTTTATTCAATTGAGAAAAAAGATTATACTTATTATTTTATTATACTGGTAATATTATTTTTATATTCTAAATTACTCGTTTAACAAATTGTTTTAAAATTTTAAAAATTAAAAAATATGTATACACCGTAAGGTCAAATTTGGACGATTACATTAATATGCATACACACATCCATATGTTTTGTATTGTACTATCGATGGAAAAATGAAAAGTCATTGCAAATTATTATTCAAAAATAAAATTGTCCAGAAGAACAGTCACAAACTTTTCTCTCTCTCATTTCCCCTCATCCCATCTAAATAGGAGAAAAGAACCTTTTTTCCCTGCCCCTCTCACTCCTCGTGCTTTTCTCTTCCCTTTTCCACTTTTTTCTTACCCCATCCAAAAAAAAAATTGCTGTATTGTCTTGTTAAACTCAGGAAGCTGCTGTGCAACCATCGTTGGTAATTGTGTACTTTGGTGGTAATGATTCCATTCTTCCTCACCCATCTGGTCTTGGTCCTCATATACCTCTCCAAGAGTACATTGAAAATATGAGGAAGATTGCCATCCATCTAAAGGTAATCTTTTACAGTACTGCATTATCACTTTTGTCATTGTCCTTCTCAGCTCATTACCATAAGAAAGAAACCCTTCATCGTGTATTTTACTTTTTCTTTCTATTTATATAAGTACTTGTTTGGTTGGTCAATAAAATAAAAAAAAAATTTGGTTCAATTTTATTTTTGTCTATATAATTATTATTTAATATTATATATCAATATTATTTAAAAATAAAAATATTATAAGTATTTTTTATTTACAAAATCACTTTTTTTTATTTCTATTTTCATTATTAATTTTTTGCATATCAAATAGGATTATTTTTTCATAACATGTATATGGAAAAAATATTCCCATCAATTCCATGTAGAATGTCTTTATGCATCAAAACTTATTGTATGTGAATATTCTAATTTTCCAAACGTTAGAAAATTAATTTACAAAAATATTACCAATTATATGAACAATTAGTATTAGTATCTTATTTATGACATATACAACATCTAAGCTTTAAATTTTTTTTATATTTTTTATACTTAAATATTATTTTTATAAATAAGATTCTAAATAGTTGAAATATTAAATTAAATTTTTATATATTAAACACTGGAAGTTAGATATGCCTATATATATATATATTTATAAATCATATGGGAGTAATAGTTTTATATGTAAGTGGTGAGATTAGGAAATAATCACTTTTACTCACAGTGCGAATTATGTAAAATTAATACAAAAATTTTTATAAATGTATAATAAAAATATTCCTTGATATTTGTATGAGTGTTTTTTGTATTAATATGATTATCGATTTGTGATCTAATAAAAATTATTTTTTTCCTTTTACCTCTCTCATATATGATCACTTCTCTCACTTCATATATTGGGATGATTTTCAGTGGGACATAGATAAGATACTATAATTCTCATATTCGGACCAATAAATTTTTTTTATTTCTATTTAATTTTTTAATCTCTGGATCTATTTATTTAAAAATTTTCATAAAAAAACAATTTCTTTTTAAGTTACTTATTTATTAAAATTTATATATACAAAATCACAACAAAGAATAGAATATCTCTAACCACTATTAATATAATTCAAAACAAATTCACTGATGTTTGAATTATATATATATATATATATATATGTGTGTGTGTGTGTGTGTGTGTGTGTGTATCTCATACTACCTAAATTCTTTAAGATGTTCTTAAAAGTTTTCATACCCAAATCTAAATAGATGAATTTAATATCTACCCATATTTGTGTGTATTTTGCTTGAATGGTTGACACAAATAACAAATCTTGATGGTGAGCAGGGCCTTTCAGAGAAGACTCGCATTATATTTCTCAGTGCTCCTCCCATCAATGAGGCACAGATCCGGGAGACTTTCAGGTTCTTGCACTTTGTTCTCTTCTTAATTGTGACATCTTTCTTTGGATAAATTTTTGGACTAAAATTAATTTGCTCATATCTTCTAAAATGTATCATTTAATTTTTTTCTGTTGGTAATTTGTTCTGTTATCACTTAATTATTTTGTGATATTTCTATCCAAATTTTGACAAAAATAATCACAAAATTATTAAAAGAATAAACAAATTTGTTGTTAAAATTCTTTAAATTCTCTTTTCAATTATATCTTGAATAATTTTCATCTAGTGTTTTGGAGTTGTTACTAAGAAAGTTAGAGCGATAGAAATAAACAAACCACAAATATTGAATAATACGCTTTAAACTAGGGGGAACTGACTGTAATTTACCCTATTTCTATTTATGTTAAACTATTCTTTTAGTCCCTATAATTTTACTAAATTTTAATTTAGTTGTTATGGTTTAAATGTGTAATTGAGTCCCTATAATTGTACAAAATTTTCATTTAGTCCCTACTATAAAATTTCTATTAATATATCGTTAAATTTTGTTTAACACTACCAGTCATATGTCATTTTGGCACTTTAAATATGAATGATTCAAGCCAACTAATCCAAATCTTTTAATATAAATTACATCATATGTTATATATGTAAATTAATTTTATTTTATTATTGTAGTTGACATAAATTATAAATATTCAAAATGCTAAGATGATACGCAATTAGCCATTCAAACAAAGTTTATTGACTGAAAATTTTAAATTATAAAAATTAAATAAATTATAGAGAACAAAGAATAATTTATCCTTTTTTTTTTCATGTTTAGATATGTCAACATTCTCATTTCCTGTGTCTTTGGAATTTAAATTTGAAATTGTAAATTTTGATGATGAAATGATTGGAGTGAATGCAGTGACCAATTGGGTGAGGTGAGGCGAACAAATGAATCGTGTAGAATATATTCAGAAGCGTGTTTGGAGCTTTGCCGGGAGATGAATGTAAAAGCCATTGATCTCTGGAATGCACTCCAGAAAAGGGATGACTGGTTAGATGTTTGCTTCACGTAAGTGTCTCACATATATTATTCCTGAAAAAACACATCAAATTTTTTTTTTTCTTTTTGCATTTTTTAGGGATTATAATAAAAATATAGGTAAAATACTTTATCCTTTTCTATTTTAAACAAAATACTCAGACCTTTTCTTGAACCAAAATATATGCTACAACTAAATTTATTTTTTTAAAAAATACTTATAAGATACGATTGATGTTTTATATTAATTTTTTAAAAAATTTCATTGTTATTTATTTTGTGTTAAAAATGAAAATTCTAAATTTTTATTACATTTATCACCATACTTACGTTAATTCATTATATATTTAATACCTAAGTTATTGTTGACATTGAAAAAGGTTATTAATTATTGTCTTTTAATTACTTAGATTTTAAAAAATAGTTTGTGAATATTTTATTTATTTTCTAATAATTATTTATTTTTATTAAATAGTTTTAAAATTTGATGATAAATTAAGAAACGTGGTTATTTTAATCATTTTGATCAAAATAGGATTAGCTATAATGCATTTTTTTTTAATTTCATGAATAGTCCATATAAGTTTTCATAATAGATGGGACTTGTGCTTTGATCACTCATCAAGTCCAGAATACATAAATTTTTAAAATCATGCATAAACTTTTAATTTAACAACTTAATTAAACTTTTAAACTAGAATAGTGAATAACACTTACATTGGTTTGAATTTTTCCTCAGGGATGGAATTCATCTTTCACATGAGGGGAGCAAGATAGTGGTGAAAGAAATACTGAAGGTCCTCAGAGAAGCAGAGTGGGAGCCTAGTCTGCACTGGAAATCAATGCCAATAGAATTTGCACAAGATTCACCTTATGATCCACTCAGTCCAGATGGAAAATCCACCATAAATGTCTCTTCCTGGACCTTCTCGGCGGATATGCAATGGGATTAATAATTTCATGGAGAGCTTAACTAGGTTGAGTTTCTTGAGATTCTCAATTTAATTTTTTTGTGCACAATATTTAGATAAATTTCCGTAGTCGTTTACTATTAGGTTTTTCAATAAAAACATATTAGGTGAAGCAACTTTTTTAAGATATTCAATCATGTAGTACGAGATATAAGGAACACTTTAGAGCTTTGTCCTTTATTAATTTACAATGCAGCAATATGGATATGGTATTGAGAAGTGCTCAACATTTTAAGTAGTTAAGCTCTCTATAAAACTACCTTTAATTAATTTATTTATTTGAATTTGCTTGTCATATTCTGGGCTCTCGTTTGTTGAATCCTTAGGCAACAAAAGTCACAAAGTAGCCCTTCTTATGCATTGCACTATTTGCAATATGGTGTTTGTCACATTAATAGTATTAAATAAAACAATTATTTCCGGTGCTTTTGAGGTCTCCATGGGAGGTGGTTCAATTATGCAAGGGGATTGGCTTTTGCACTGTGATGTTAGCAAAATGGTGTTTTCACATACTCAACTATATATAAGAGTTCTATTCTTTCTCCTGTTTAATTGCCCATTCGGTGGTGGAAGAAAATAAATTTTATTTTTTTAAAAATATCTATTATATTCTTATTATTATTATTGCTAAACAGAATCTATTTTTTTTTTAATTTTATCTTAAAATAGGAATATTATTTTTAATCCATTATACTCACCTTTTTCTTTTTATATTTTCATTTTCATATATAATATTCTTTATACTATTCGGTCCAAATTTTTATTCCACAGCTTGAGAATGTTGTACTTTGGGAAAAATAGAAATACGCCTTTTAACTTTAGGTTTTTTTGGTAAATATATCCCTTGACTTCAAAAATTGGAACATTTCATTCCCGCCTAATCTTGTTTTTAATAGTCTAAGCAGCCAGGTTTGCTTTCAAGTCAATGGGCGTGTCCCGTGAGTGAGATAAAGGTAAGGGCGTGAAATAATATCTTTATTAACAAAAATGAGACATAAGATTTTAAATGTTAAAAGGTGAAAATTAAGAGTTAATTTTTAGTTTTTAAAGTACAAGGCATTTAAAAATAACTCAAAGGGGGTACATCTGAATTTTTTTTTCTATTATTATATGTATGCTTTGTTTCCAATGAAAAAAAATAATAGAAAGCATTGATTACTTTAAAACTACATGTTAATTGACTCAACAAAATAGAAAGGAAAGCGAAAGATGATCCCTGTTATGAACTTAATGACAACAAAAAAATTGAAGTAGAAAAAATAAAATTCAAAAGGATTCATAGGGACAATTATGACACAGATAATAGTAGCATCAAACTAATGGTAATAATTGCACAATTCTTATACACACAAATCTACACACCTCCACAGGTAGTTCCATTTATGTTGAACATAAAATTGTACAATCATACAAGTCATGGTAACAAATTTTGGATAGAGACATTGAGCAAACTATAAAGTTGTGCAGGTTGGTGAGCATTAGGAGTGTCCATTTTGCCTTATTAGGACACTCCAATGAAGCAAAAGAAATATTGATTCCCAAAGAAAACTCAAATACGTTAACATACCAGTATGCCTCTTAAATCATGCTCATTAACAGAAACCCATATGCCTTAGAGATATCTTGAATGGAAGCACGGTGTAATATAACAATCTAAAATTGTACAAAAAGCTGACTTTTGTTCAACGAGAATGAGCTCGACTCAATTTTCCGTCTCTCATCACAACATCATGTGTCTTTGTTTATATAATTTTTCCGACAAAAGGAGGAACCCTGAAGCACAGTGAGTTCAAGACAATAAAGGTATGTATGAATTTGAAGAAAATGCAGGAGAAGGAAAGGGAATAAAAGGTGTGATTTAGATCACAATCAAGAGAAATGTCTAAAACATTCAGTTGCCCTCCTTTCTCCCCTATCTCCTCAATCCGAACATAATAGAATCAGAAAGTTACTTATACAACATATCGGTAGGTTACATATCTGCCAGCAGTTTCACTTGGTCGGATTATCTTCACAACCTGCCCACGTTTCAGTCCATAATATCTTGCAATCGGATCAGTGATCTGGATTCTAGGAAGCTGAGAGAAGAGGAATAAACAACAGTATGAGTATCTGATGGAATTTGAGGTTTAAAAAATAATCAAAATATGAGATGTGATATTCATTCAAGACATTCAGAACAAGTTCAGAGAAATAAAGTAGCTTTATAAGCATGAAAACCAATGTATATTTTAACACCAGATCCAATTCAAATTCAGGTACTAAATGGAAGCAACAGGTGGGTAAAACCACAAAATTTTACCCCAGCCGGTTGGACTCATTATTTGTACAGAGTAGTTCTAAATCATTAGGATACAATTTTCCACCTTGTCAGTGTCACTTCATACAGCTGAGGAGTTCACACAAGATTACAAAAATACCTCTTAGCATGTCCAATTTTTTTTTTTTAAATTTTTATTTAACAAAAGAAAAAAGATACAAAAAAACTCGAAACAAAAATGTTAGCATTTGGTCAAGCACAAAGAAGTTTTGTTTTTTTCCCTCAACCCCCGGATGCAAGGGAGGAAAAAAAGATAGAAAGAATAAACAAACTTAATCCACGACCTCAAGCATGCAATCAATTAAATGGCATGGGAAAATTGAAATGGAGCCACAGCCAGATATGCAGGAAAGTCATGAATAGAAACTGGCAATTATAAAAATTAAAACACACACAAATATAGAAAGAAGGGAGGGAGAGTTTGTTTTCTACATTAGGGCATGAAATGGAATATCTTCTATGCAACTTTTTTACTATTAATCCTAGTACACAGATCAGTGTGATCCCTTAATCTCTGAAGCATGCACATAACAACCAGGTTTCACTGTGCACTATTATTTTAGCCAACCCAAGAAGTCAGAATTTAACTTATCAAACTAACAACCCAATTACTTGGCACCCAAATCTCTTATCATTAGCTCTAAAATAACATCAAGATTTCTTGGACACTGGACATTTTTCCAATATGATGGAGAAGAGAGAAAATTTGTTAAGGCAAATGACAGAATCAGCTTTAGAGATTTTTTTTTTTTGGGCAATAAATGAAGAAATAACATTAGAAAGGAGCGAAAATTACAACTAGATGGAAGGATAACTCATCCTCTCAAGAAAAGAAAACCAATATAAAACCCAATATTAAGAAAAAGAGAAAGCCACAGAAGCTCAATCAGATAGCGATGCTTTCCAATCTCTCTGGGATATCTGAGAGAGAATCCCTTAAAAATTTCATATGTCTTACTCCAAAGAGAAGAAATAAAGACAACCCTATACCAAAACACATGCAAGGGCAAGAAGATGCCCTTAAAAATACTTGCATTAAAATCATGTTTTAACATACTGACCTGAGTTTCTTTAACAGTATATCTCTCAAGTAAGGTTTTCTTCTCTACGTCAGTCAGCACCTGATGTTCAGGAACAAGAACATGCTCTTTTATGTTGACCAGCAGTTCTGCCTCCTGTATCAATGGAGCTATTTTCTAAAAAAATTTATAAATGCATACATATAAAACATAAAGTTTAAGAATAGAAAGCAGGTTCAGTAAATTTCTAGCTTTAAAGACCTCCTAGATACAAGAGATATAGTAAATAACCAACCAATTGAGTAATTAAAACAGACAGAGAAGAAAGATCCTGAAACAATTATTTATTAATATAATTTTCATTTAAAATATAAGCCAATTCAGTAAGGCAGGTGGAAGAGAGAAAGCTAGACAATAAATCTAATGCTATGACTTAAGAATTACAATTTTCCCTTTCAAGATCATTAAATCAATCGTGTCACCTGAAAAACCTCCAAGTGAAATTTTGTAGATATTTCAGCAATACAGCTCCGGGCAAATGGAGTCAAATTCTGTTGAACAACCAATATTGCTCTGAATACATTCTCTGATTTCATGCGGTTAGTGTACGTCTTCATTGTCTTAACTCCAACCTTAGATTCCTCAGGAAAGAAAACATAGATCTGATACAAAGGCAACCAATGAAAAGATAAGACAGAAAAAGGAAACAATACACATTGTTCATGCGCCCTTCCATGTACCCACAATCTTGTTACAGACTTTATAATGTGAACTATGAACTTAAATATCCAACATAAATCACGTAAAGTTGCATATGAGATATACATGGTTGTCAGAGAATAATTTTCATCTTTTGATATTGAACTATCTTTGCTGCTTACTGGTGGAGAGCATAAAGAGATTTTGACTAATTCTGCATTCTAGCTAAGTGTAACATACGTCTGATGAATCTAGCTAAGAAGAAGCTAAAATATATCGTGCATAGGATTGGAGCGCCTATATGTACCATTAGAAATTTAAGATGACGCCTTAAATCCAATGATTAAGCTGCTATTGCTTGATTGTGGATGCTTATATGCAATATGCATGAATATCCAATAATATTTTTCCGCTCGAGTATGAATCTTCAACGTTCATAGTGTGGCTAACTCTCATTTCATACAAATCTCACTTCTCTTAATCATATCAAAGGGGAATATTGGCATCCCAGCAAACAAGAGTCCTACAGTAACGCACTGACTAAGGGGAGTAGATGGAAAAAGCATCAAACCACATAAGCTATCACAAACGTGGACGTTCTGCGTGGAAATTATCCACAATGCTCTTCTATGCCCTATTAACTCATTACTTCATCATAAAAGTAAGACATCTTCACGCCCATCTATGTATTCCACGTGATCTTCCTACCCTATGCTGGGTATTCACAATCATTAACTTTTTCAATGCAGTCCCCCGGAAACATCATAACGACTAAAAACTGCATACATCGCTATATTCATCTCATACTTCAATTATTCCCTTAGCTCTAAAAACACCAAGAACAGCTCCCCTTCACCTGACATCTTTAATGGTGACTACAGTTAATCGAAACACAAGTAAAAACGAGGTCTTAGCATCACCCCGTTGCGTACAATCAGACATTAGCACCAAAAAAATCAAAAATTAAAAGACCCTCCAAACATCACATTGCCCTCAATCCCGATAGGACAAGAGCGGAATTTATGCATTAAAAAAAATTCACCTTGGTTTAGGAAATAGGGGAAAACAAGGAAAATTTGAATCCGAGATGATCAGGGGAATAATACCTGGTCGGAGCTATTATCCTTCTTAGCTTTATTGATAACAAGGTCCTCCCTTTTCATGTTTTCAGAGTATTTATGCCTGAACTCATTCTTAGACATGTTAATCTCGAAGTCCGTAACGAGATAGCCCCTATCCCTAAGCATCTGCATCACCGTCTTTCTGATTCTGAAAAGCCTATTGAACTCGTCATCTGAAAGCACCATCTTTTCTCCTTCTCCTCTTTTCTTCTCAATCTACCGTCGGGAAATCACTGCCCGTTACCTTGTACCTTGGCTATGTAATGCCTTGATCGTCCCAAAACAAAGGCTTCGAAGTGCAGTGGCGACGTTCGAGTCTATACATATACCCCAATCGCTTTTTGCTTCGAGTGTCCGTGTGGAATGCGGATTTACTGTTGGGGGGGGGGGGGGGAGGAAACAATTTTTAAGGTAAAATTACAACAAACACCTTATCTTTATAAAATTGAAGGATTTTTTTTTTTAATAATCAGATCTTTTTAAAATTATAATTAGGTCTTATTCAAAAAAAAATTTTACAAGCTTAAAATTTTTGGATGTAATTTTCTCAATTTTTAAACAGAGATTTTTTACCCAAGAAAAGCATTTGTTTTTTAAAACAATTTTTAAAAATAATTTTTGAAAAGAATTATCTTAACAACTCATGCTTAAAAATTTAAAACTTGTAAACTTAAAATTTAAATTGTTTTTTGTTTCAAATTTATAATATTTTAATAAATAAAATAATATTGTTAAAATTGTAAAATAAGAAATATATATAATATATTTTTTAAAATATTTACTAAAATTCATTAATAAAAATGACTATTTGCACATTTTTCAGATAAAAACAAAGAATAAGAAAAGAGAATAAGGGCATGTGGAAGATTCTGTTTTTGTTTTAATGTTTTCAAAATATATGTTTTTTAAAACAAATTTTAAAAATAAAAAAATAAAAAAATTCATTTGAATCATTATTTTAAAAAGTAGTTATTTTTTGTTCTTTTTTTTTTAATTCTGCAGAACAAAAATTACAAAATACTTAAAAAATATTATGATTTTTCTGTTTTCCAAAATAAAATTTTATTTTTTTGTTTTACAAAACATTTAAGTAAAAACACATTATCAAACAAATTTTTTTATTTTTAAAAACAAAAACTATTTTGAAAACGAAAAAACTAAACAGGCCTACTTTAACTTGTTCTCTATCTTTTTGTTTCTAAAATGTTAAAAAAAAAACACTTGTGTCAAATAACTTTTTTATTTCTAAATTTTGAATATATAAAATTATTTTAAAAATAAGATATAAAATTATTTTGGAGGGAAGTCTACGAGTGTAATTTTTTTTTATGTCAGCCATCCTAAAACCTATAGATTTAAATTTCTTGTCCACATTTATTCTTGTTGGCCGATTTGTAATCCAAATATTTAGTTAGGACTTGATAAAAAGTTTGAATCTAACGGGTCGTTATTATATAATACTTTATTAAGATTTAAAATTTTATTTTAAGTATTTCAATAAGATTTAATTTATTATTTTCGTAGTCTATAGATAAGACTTAAAATAAATAAAGTAGTTTTCCTTTTAACTGTTGATAAATAAATTTTATTCTGAATTTGGAGAAATCGAGATATCTTGTTACTTGCCTCCCTCTGCTACATCAACCAGAATATAATTTGAACCAATCAAAGTAGAAACAAAAACCCAAGAGAATTTGATTCAATTAAAAAAAAAGAACTTTGACTTAAATAAAATGCCTAAAAACCTAAATGAAGAATTTTCTTCCAAATAAAATTCAAATTTAAATGATTGGTTTACAATTTAAATGGTTATATATATATATATATATCCAGAATTATATTCAACTCTAAATAAAAATCAAATTAAATATTAAAATTAAAATTGTGAACTAAACATGCTAAACAAAAAGGATTAAATAAAATTTTAGTCCTTTTAGCTTTATAAAAGAATCAAGAAAACATGGCCTTCTTTTAAAAAAATTGATGAATTTTGCCATTTTGTCACATAATCCCCAAAAAAATTTAATGTCAAACTAATTATTTGCTAATTTAAATATTATTTATTTACCTCATGCAATTAACTCACATTTAGAGTTTATTTGGTAGGATAATGTAAAGGAGAAAAGAATATAAAAAATGAGTAAGTAAGATAAGAAATGACTTTTATATTCTTATTTTTAAAAAGATGATTTGATAGTTAAAATGGTGATTTAATAAATAAAATAATAAATATAAGGATATAATAAATATTATACAAACTATATAAATGTATATGTCCACTTTGAGCCCATCCAAGTGTTAAAATTAATATTAAATTTTGAATGAAAATGTGACAGATAAAATTGAATCATTTTAGAGATTAGGAGAATAACATTACTCACTTTTAAATGTATATTTAAGCCTAATCAAAATCCTAAATTACACACACACGTATGTATATTTGTATTTTTATTACTTTTCAATTTAAAAAATTATATAAAATGTCAAAACAAAAATATAGAATTTATATTCTTTGTCCAGTATCGCAATATTTAAATTCTGAAGTATTAATACATTTTAAGAGACTTTAAGCTTTGTTTTGCAACTCCAAAGATAGCAGGCCGAGAGGTCATCTTAAACAGACCAGTAATACGCAAGCCCAACTTGCTCCATTTACATGGTTCGAAAAGACCAACTCTACCAACTTAGGTCTCTTCTCTTTTGATATAAAAATATAAAATATAAAGATATTTAATATAATATAAAAAAAATATTATTATTCTATTTATACATTCAGTTAAATAAAAGAAATGTTGGAACAAAAAATAACCTTCATACTCTTACTAAAAAAATTATTAAAAAAATAATAATATAATAATAAATTTTACGTAAACTAAATATAATAATTTCCTTCAATTTAAGCATTTATCTAAAAGAAATGAATTCATTTTTTCTTTTTAACTTTTAGACAAAATCTGTCAACCAAATTAAATAAAAAGGTCTTTTCTCTATCTTCCTCAGTCTCAAACTACCAAATGAAATGCTTCTGTCTGAACACCTTTATTACTAGATGATATTTTCTTCTTGTTTTTTCATAATTATCTACCAACCAATTTAAACCATTACTGTATTTACGAATGATTATTGAGAGAATGAACACTAACGCAGGTAAACGCTGTCACCCTCAAAGATCTCTCATGATCGTTGCCTTGACACAATATGGCACATAACTTACACCACACTAATCCTACAAATCCAATTTCTTTCATGTAATTATCCTATATCACGAGGCCCCACTTTATTTATGTATTTTTTTTCCCTTGAACTTGAGGGAAGCCGCACTAATAAATAATTACTTGTATACAATTCGTAAGGGGGGAAAAAAAGAATGTCAAACAAAATTGCTCAACGAGGTAAAAAAAAAAAAAAACTGTTTTCTCCATGTGTACTAAGACGCAAGGCTAAAAGCCCTGCAAGGAACTTCAGGCAGGAGCAATGAAGGAAACAAGTGAACGGGCTAGCACTTATCGGGCGTCTTCACTGGCCCGGCCAGACCCAACCCACCAAATCCAAGGCCCTTATGGGCCTGGTCGGCCCAATTTCTCGCCTAATTTTAATCAAGTTAAATAATGATTGCATGCAGGCAGGAGCAATGAATAAATCAAGTCTCTATAGCACACATACACATGAAGCCTGTTTAAAGACACGAGTGAAATTAGAAACAGGTAAAGCAGTTGGTGAAACACCGGCTCATACACAACTTTCTATTTGGCAAGCGTCTGCATTACACCCAAGTGTTATAGAAACCCAGTTTGTCTCTCATTCACATGACAGCTTCAATTATATTCTCAGAAAAAATGCGTAACACAAATCAAACAAAGGAATTATACATACAAGGGCGTGATAAGAAGCAACGATTAGTGACAGCACCGGCACCCACCACGATAAGATTCATCTGTGCCATAAAATGATTCTACACTTGGATTGTTATCGGCCTACTCTAGAGCTTTCAACAGCAAGCAAAACTAGGCCAAAACACATCCGAATATAAAAATCACTCCAAGTAAGATTGATAGGACAAGAAAACCCCGATGGCTCACTCCAAAGGACACTCTTCCAGGCTAAACCATAACTCATGTAGACAATTGGAACCTGCCACCAGGCTTTTTTCTTCTCCATCCCTGAATTATTTCCATATTAACTCTTCAGTATCAGCAAGAATAATAACCAACAAGAAAAGGAGGAAAGAAAAAGAAAAAAAGAAGAACTCACAAAGGCAGCATAATATATAAAGGTCAATCCAGCCAGTACAACAAAAGCAATCTGAAATACGTTGTACCTGTAATGAGATAACCAGTGAGTCTTAATTACATCAGCAAAGCATAAATGATGTTACTACCAAATAATACAAAAAAAAATACCATCTTAACTCCTGAATAATGGTGAGAAATTAATCTAACAAGTAAATCATATAGGTAGTTGAACCCCAACTGAAAATTGGATGTATTGAAGTTGGAACAAAAGAAGGGCCATCCCATTGGGGTCTAAATTTACAGGCTAGCCAAGAATGGAAGGTTTCATTTTTTGCCCCCCTTTGGGGGTTAGGGATTGAAGAGAGATCCAGCTTAACTCACTTGTATAAATATTTAATTCCACGAAGAGACTGCAAAGTGTGGCCAAATATTTCCTGTGCCGCTGTTGCTTGAGCATAGTAAGCAAATGCTGTGGAGCAGAACTGGATAACACTGTAAAAGTAAAACCATACAATTCTCAGCAACACTGCCACAGCATGAACAGCTTAACGAATACTTTTAGCAAAATTCACAATAGTACTCAGACAATGACTGAAATAATTTCCTTCGTTTATTCACATTCCAAAATCTCAAAGTGAAATTCAGAGCCTAAAAGTATCAACCACTTTAAATTTGCAATCCTTTGACCCTATATTTTCCTATTATGTAACAAAAGAAAAATTGATATATTTTATACTTCACCATCATGCGCAGAAGTACAAAATTTAAACAAATATGTCAAATCACTTGCGAGATAATATTGATAAATAGATTTATACACATAACATCCCATTTGGCAATAAAGTGCTGGCTATGCTGACCTAATGGAACAGAGAAGGATAAGTCCCACATTAAACAGAAAAGAGTTCATCAGAGTTGCTCCCCACCTGCCCCAAAAAAATAAAATAAAATCGTGAGCAGTTACAAAGAATTAAGTGAAAAATACATGTTTAAAGCAAAGTGAAATGATAAATCTGACATCACAAATCAATTACTTCATGGGATGAATAGTAATGAAAACTAGTCTCAGCCCAAGCATCATGGCACCGGCAATCACGGCAAGGAGAAGGTAGAAGCAGAAAAATGCAAATGCAACAGTACCCAGAAGACCTGACAATGGAGCAGAATATAAACATTAGCTACAATAACTGAATGAAAACTAAAATATGCTGTATCTATAATTATAATTGGCTGATGGGTAAAAGCCCCAGGAAAAAAAAAAGCATTAGTATTTTAACAAACCCCAAACGTCGTCCAGCTTGATGAAAACTTCATTCAGGAAAGGAGAAAGAGGAGGATCAATTAAAAGATATATAATGATATGAGCAACCCATGCCACTGAAACGATCAACCTGGCACAGTTTTCACATGTTAGGTTGTTCATAAATAAAAAACAGTCCTGATTATGGAGAAAGAACAAGAATAATGTTGCTCATGATAATTACCAAAAAAATATTCACCTGAATCTAAATTGAAAATAATGCACAAAAACATGGATGAGATGCACCTTTAACTAACATGAACACAAAGAACTAGATACAAATAGAAAAGAATGATCACAAATACACAATATATAACACTCTCTATATTAAACAAACAAAAAAAAGACTCCTCAAGTTAGACAGAAAAAAGTTTGAATATGCATAACCCAAGTTCCTTAGCCATTAACAATGGTTGAAAAAGAAAAGAAGAAAATTACCTAAGCATCATTCATTTAACAGCAACAGACATAATATCTAGCACAGTATGAACTCTAACTCAAGTCCATGATGCATAATTCATTGGACCATCATCATCACAAGCATTTTTTAACAAGCAAACTTATTATAAAAACAGAAACATAAAGTTTGTTTGTACATCCCAAGATATATTGTAATTTGAAAATTTAATTAATCTTCAATCTCATTCACTAACTATAACCAATGATACATAGGTCAAATTTGTGCCTGCCTTAAACAAATTCAAGCGTGTTAAACAGTCAGTATCAGCATGCATCACCAGCTATAGAAGTTATGCTGATTGTTATCAATCACATCATTAGATCCATCATCGCCTCTTCCCTTTGAAAAACTTTTTGCAATTATATAGTTCGGCACAGGAAAAAAGTCAAACAGTGTAGCAAAACCATTTCCTCCCATAAGGAAAAAAAGAAAAAATGACAAGCTACACAATCAAAAGAAGCAGCTTTGCAAAACCATGCACAAGCTGTGGATGCATCATCCAGCGTCAAGCATTTCTTACAATACATGCAGATGTCTTTACCATTGGACTAGATATCAGGAGAACTTAAAAAGAACTTCAAGTAGTTTCCTTTTCATTTGAAAGTCCTCATAGTATCAGGATGCTAAGTCCGTTTAGACATGCCTTTCCGGGATAGTATGTTTCTATTGTACCTTAATTTCCATTTTGATTAAATTAAGAAAAAAAGGAATTCAAAATATACAAATGATATCATCACTTGTTGGGATTTTATAAAATATATATGTATATATAATTGCTTACCCTAAAATTCCCAACACAAGTTTTGCCAGATACCCAAGAACTGTTAGTGCCCATGCTGTCTCAGCCTGCATTTGAGTAGGATCAGTGTACGGAAATAATACCCAGTTTTTGCCTATAACTCAAGAAGTTACAATACCGATTGTCTACCTTTTCCCCTTGTGGGTACATCTCTTCAAGAAGCTTAACATCTTCTTCTAATTGAAATACCTCCTGGCAAATTAAGCAAGATAGACGAGTAAACAATCAGAACAGCACAAACTAGAACAAGGACAGTAGGGAAAGTGAAACCAGCTTTGCACCACAAATTAGAATAGCACACATCAAATAATGATATACAAAGCCCGTCCATCAAGGTTGACTGCATGATATAATGAAAAGAATATTTGCATTGCAGATACATATATCTAATGAAATTAGTAAATATTACCACTAAATCACCAATATTAGTTACCTTCTCTACTGCCTTTATATTCTTACGAAATTTTCTACCCTTTGAACCACTTCTTTCTTCCTGATGAAGTGCCTCAGCTGTTTTCTTCAATTCTCTTGCTTTTTTACCCAGTTCAGTTGCTTCCTGATGTAACCAACCAAACAAATCATAAATATATAATATAAAGACATTGGGTAAAAGAGAAGCCAGTACAATCAACCATTTCAGGAGTCCCCTTCTATAGAACTACATAGCACCTTGATATACTGTGAGCGAGTAATAACAGCCTTTGGACGCCGGATAAATGAAAAAATAAGTCCCAATGGCAGACAGGCAATACCAACGCCGCCAAATATCTGGATTGAATGGTGAAAATACAAATTAATATTTATTGTTGCATAACATAAGCGGGGAGAAATATCATAAAATGATCACAGATGAAAAGTTGTGTTTAACTCCATGTAAGAGAAAGCTTATTCTAGTGTATAGTAATAGTTTATAACATCAATTTGATATTTTATAAAGTATTAACAAAATGAGATAAATTTCACCCACAAAGGACCAAAGATAAAAGAAGAATGCATTATCTTCACTCACACACTTGCAATAAAAGTAATACCCAAAAAAACGTACTTTCTTTCACACAAAATGAAAAAGGAGAAAAGCTTATTCTATTATGCCTGTTATCTAGGCTGAATAAAGCAGGAATTTTAAAGTATTAAAACTTCATGAAGAATGAGCTTACAGCAAAGAGCACAGATCCAACAATAGTAGCAAGTGCAACAACATATTCTGGAAAGGTCGTACGCATGGTCCATGTTTTCTCTGATGATGCACTAGCAGAGTAGGCAGAACACTGGTTTTAGGACAAGGTGAAAAAAGCTGAATGAGAAATAGCAAAAAATTGCTCGTAAAAGCAGCCAGAAAAAAAAAAAGCAAAAAAATGAACCAGAGAATATCAAGACCTGATGGACACCACTTCCTATGCACTGTTGACCACTATTGAAGTCCCATGAGCTAGGAAATGAGGTTGTTGATGATGAGAGATGCCTAACAGTAAAGTCCACCTTCCCAACCAGCCCTAATATCATTTAAAGGATAAAAACAGTCAGATATAGCTTAAATCTCACAAAAAGACACAATCGATTTAAAATATTTATTCAAGATTGAGAGTGGTTGTTTACCGTTGAACAGTCAGATTTTACAGAAAGTGACAAATTTTCCATTTATTAAGTAGAGTCATATAGAACTCTTTCAGACAAAGCATAATGGAGTACAAATGACAATCCTACATCTCAAGAAAATATAGGTATCATAAACACTACATATAGGAATGCTTGCATGTTTCAAAAGCATTTAATATTGATCCATGATCAGGCTTGTCAACCAAATATATCACTCAGAGTCAGATGCAAGTTAAATCAAACATAAAGCCACAATGGATTTAAAATGTTCATTCAAGATTGAGAGTCATTTACCATTGAACGGTCAGATTTCAAATTGAGTAAATTAATTTCCATTTACTAACAAATTTCATATAAAACTCTTTCAAACAAAGCAGAATGAAATTCCTATATCTCAAGAAAATATAGGTAACAATATAAATAGCAATGCCTGAATGAAAGACATTTCCAAAGCATTTAATATTGATCCATGACCATGCAAATCAACCTTCACAATACATAATATCCTTCAAATTACATACATTTGAAATCTTAAAATCAACTATTGATAATAACAGCAAAATCTATATAAATTAAAGGGATCCTATGGGTATTCCAATGTATAAAACATAAACTTTGATAGATTTTTATCAGATATATCAACTAAGTGCATAAATCTATATAGCAAACACACTGCAAGTTATATAAATTTTAAAAGAACCTTAAATGAAACAACTGTGTATAAATAGTGAAAGTGTGAAATAATTTTATATAATTATTAACTTTTATTTTGTTCCTTTTTGAAAATATATTTTATAAAAAAAAATGTTGTTACTCGAAGAAATCCTTCATAAGAAAAATTTTCCATCGTTTTTTCTTTTCTATGTTCTGTTTTTTTTTTTTTTTTTCTTTTTTTTGGGGGGGGGGGGGGGTAACTAAATCAAAATCTAAGTTTTGCATCAGCAATCATTCCAAAGCAAAAATAAACTACTTTTCTAACAACTGCTAGAATTTTTTTCTTGGTGTAGTAAAACTTTTAAGTTGATGTTCCATGTCCAAACTATGTTAATTGTTTCTTCTTCTTCTTCTTGTTCTTCAAATGTGCTGCTTAAGACTCATTCCAGCCAGTCCATCCTAAAATCTTGGGTCACAAATCCCAAAATGCCCAACATGAATTCACTCATAGAGCAACTCCAATTTTAATTGTCCTTGATGATACCCAGCCCCTATATGCTACAAGTAATCCACTTTGAACCTTTTTTTCTTAATCTATTTAAAGCTTAAACCTTCCCTATAAAGCACAGAAAGAAAGGTCCTTGTTTTGTTTCAACAACTTCCACTATTTTCTAGTTCTGATTATCAGCTCACATACATTAATCGCACACAAACTGCGTTTCATGTAAAAGGGCTGTTCTACCGCAACGATCAACAAACACATCCAACCCCGAATATTGACAAATGAAGTCAATGTAACTGCATTCCTCATAATATATCCGAATGCCACTATTGAAGTGTATAAGAAAGTAAAATTAATTGAGTCCTGAAAACACAATTAAATAGCCTCAAAAAGCACAGCCTAATTTAGTTCTACCCCTAACACACACACTGAGAAAGGAAAGAGAATATAACTGGAAGGAGAAAGTAGACAAGAGCTTACCATATAGGATGCCCAGAACGAGAGCGCACACGATAGCTGTCGTCACCATCCACAACAGCGCGCTCTTAATCCGTTTGCCAACACTCCTGCACCCAGATTACAGAACCACCACCACAAAAATCGATCACCAATTAACCGTCCACGAATAAAAGCAGCTCAAAACGAATGCTTTTATACACAAACATGCAACATTGATACAAAAACCCAAAACTACCTACTTGTCCTGGTCCCCTTCGTAGTAGAACATCGCAAAGGGGATAACAAAGAACACGAGCACAGCATCGACAATGTAGACCGCCAGCCACAGATCCTTCATCGGCAAGGTGAGATGACACGCGCCATTGTATATCGCGTTCCGACAGGCCTGCCGGTTCGCTACGTCCGCAGGTAACATGAGGATGGAAATCGCGGCGATGGAGAGACCCAAAACGACGACGAATTTGGGGAAGTAGGCCTGGTTAGCGTCGTCGGGGTGCTGGTAATTGACGAGCAGATAGACATTGAAGATGAAGACGATGATGCACAAGACTATGGCGACGATCACGAGAGCGAGATTAAAATCGCCCATCGCTTTTTGAGCTCTCGATTCGACTAATTCCCTATCGAATCGAAGAGATCAAAAGGAGAATGAAGGGTTCCAATGATAGGGTTTCAGGGTTCGCAGATCTGAATAAACCAGAACAGAGAGATTTCGCATCGATTTGGGTTGGTGCTTCGTTCCTGGGAATTTCGAATAAGCGATAATTTTGATACGGAAAAGGTAAAATTACCGTTCTGCCCTGGTCTAGACGTAACTGGGAGGAAAAGCGGTGTCAAGGGGACTACGGAGGTCGTTTGGGGGTATTAAGGTAAATTCAGGAATTTCAGTTCCAAACCAGCCTGTCCAAAAGGCGAGGGTCTGTGTTTTACGAAGTTTTTTCCAACGTTGTAACTTGCGAAGGCAGAACCGCTCGTGAGCTCCGCGGCGTGTATGATGTGTTACTGAGAATAAGGGTCACCCTGATTTCAATAAAAATATTTGCAAAAATTACTTTTTTCATCTTTATATTATATTATATTTTTATTATTTAATTTTTTTAATTTAATTCTTGTCATTATTTTTATTTGATTATATTTTTTTAAATTAAATATTTTAATATATATATATATATATTATATCACATGTTATATGTGTGAGTTAATTTTAATTTGTTATTAATTTTTATTCTTTTGTTTAAATTATATGTAATTAAAATATTAAAATAACATACGATGATTATATCATTTAAAATTGTTAAAAGTTTAACAATAAGGTTAAATTAAAAATTTTTAAAATTATAAAATTAAATTACAAATTTTTAAATTATATAAACTAAATTGAAAATAAAGTGAAACTATAAAGATTAAAAGAATAATCTAACCAAAATATCTTCATCCTACTACCTTTTAATTTAGCATTCTTTTATTTTTAATATGAAATTTTCTTTCATAAAAGATCTATTGATCTGTTTTGCCAATAAACTTGTAAGTTATACTACTAATTAAATTGATGTGTTTTTAATTAAAATTAAACTCAAATGCAATCTCTTAAATTTTTATGATCAAGTTCTCTAATATGATTATGATATATATAAATAAATTTTTTTAAAAAAATTATAATATCAGTTAGAAAAATTATATACTTTTTTATACGAAATAATATATTTATCATGTTATTATTAAAAAATATATATTTATTATGCTTTAATTAAAAAAACATAACATAATCACAAATATATAAGAAATTGTATATAATTTTTTCCCTTTTAACTATTCATATCAAGAGTTCAATACTTCAAAATAAAAATATCAATAGTCCAATCCCAACTTTTATAGTTTAAAAAATATATATTGATTTATTTTAATTATAATGTTAAAGGTAAAATATAGAATAACTTAAACTTACCAAATATCAAATTATTCTTTTCATTATATATAGTTAAAATACACAATAACAAGACTTTTCAGGTGTGTGAAATTTAGTTACATACAATTTGAATAACTGAATTGAAACAATTAAATTGGCAAAAAACAAAATTGCAACATTAAAAAGTGTGGGGTTCCATAGAAAAAAAGAAATAATTAAAAGCGTAGAGATATAATTGATTACACTAATAAAACTGGATAAAATAAATTTTATTAATCGAAAGTAAAGGAGTTATAATATTTTTATTAAAATTAAAGAGATTAATTTTTATTTTAAATTATAGTTTATATTTTTGTGAGTCTAATTAATATTAAAAAGCTCAAAACTTGATAAGAAATTTATAATTTAAGATTAAAACTTTTAAGTAACACCACTTGCACACCTATTATAATATTTATATTCAGGGCTATGCTTGATATGCCCAGATAATTTTACTCTTAAATATTTATCGGGCCATGCATGCATGTGTTTTTATATATTTAAGAAAGTAAATATTTTATAAATCATATTCTTTTTTCAATGATATATAAATGATATTCTGGAAAACAAATGTAACCAATATAATCCATTACATATGACAAAAATGTAAGCCACTTTGACAAATGAGAACCGTCTCCAAATTGTGCTTCTATCATTAATGGACTATTTAGTATAGGCATACAATGCAAATAGCTTAAAATTAATTTAAAAAGTTTTATAGGTGGGAAGTTCTATTTAATAGGATTTGATGATTCAATATTTCAAAAGATTTATTTTTTCATGCTGATAAGAGTAATGGAATTATAAGATTTTATGTCATTAATTGTACAACTTTAAAAAATAATTTATTATCTATTTTATGTCAATGTTTAAGTCATGAAATGATATTGATGTACATTTACAGCTTTTATAATTGATTTTTAGAAATTAAAAAATCAGAATAAAACTAATTAAATTTAAGAACAAAAATAAAATTTAAACTAAAATTAAAATAATAAATATACACTTTTGAGTTCTTAAATTTCTCCCTGTAAAATTAAAAAAAAAACCCTAAAAATAAGAAGAATCAATATAAAATAGGATAAGTCTTTATAACAACATATATATAATAAGTATAAAATAAGAATTTATCACCGAGCACACAACATTATCATTTTTTTAAAATTATAATATGTGCACAAATTTTTAAAAAGAGTCAATAATATTTTATTAAATCATAAAAAGTCACATATTATATATTTTTTATTTAAAAATCTGATAATAAATACTTAAAAAGTTGTACTTTTAAGTCTTACCAACTTATCCTATTATTTTTGGTTGGAATGGATGGTTCCAAGCGTATAGGCAAAAAGAAGAAAGCAATTGTTCTTTTGCTTGTGCTAATATAATAAACCACTTCCACCTAAAATGATTAGGCCGGAGGAAGTTGTGTTGGACAAATAGGCATAAACTCCAAAATATGCTATATTATTATTATTATTATTATTATTATTATTATTATTATTATATGGGAGCTTGTGTGGTTCATCAGTTCATCATAAATATAATTATAGTGTGAAGTTGAAAAAGATTTATATGTATCATGTTTATATTAAATATAAACATGTAAAAATTATAGTGTGATCTTGATCAAAGATTTATATAATGTGAGTAAATCTTTTCTTATGAAAATTTATATAATATGAGTAAATCTTTTCTTATGAAAAGTTATCGAAATAAAAAAATTGTTGCAATTTCTCCGCAAGCTTGGTTAGACTGGACTAGATAGCTCGCACTGTTGTTTCACCAACATAAAGCCCACTAATGATAGGCACGATGGATCGAGATGACATGTTGACCAATAGGCCCAATAACAATGGATTTGGTTCCCTCAATGCTTTAGGTTTTGGATTTAAGTGTGTGGTCCATTGTATAGGTGAGGCCCATGATAGAACCCAATCCATCCCAAAGTCCATTATTTTGAAAGGCCGAACCTGAAGTTAAATTAAAAGTCGAAAAAGTGGTGGGAGGTAGACAACCTCCAACATGTATGTTACAAAATGATTTGTATAATATTCATGATGAATATAAAAAGCTTTGAGCATACAATATCATTTCCTGGACTTTTGGCCAAGGAATAACATCATATACGACTCCTTCGTGCACTTTCAAGGTGGCAAATTACAAGGAATTAATATGACGGGGCAAATATTATATTGAGTTCTCATGTTCTTGAGGGTTTTAAATTCATCATTAGTCGAGTCAAACGTAATATTATGTGATTCAGAAGTAAAAGACTTGTGGAAGTGATCAAACTTTTTTTCATACTTTTGAATCAAAGGATGTCTTAGAGCACCATCATTGACACGTTTGTCATAATGCCACATCATACATAATGTTATCTTATTTGACATATATAATTTTTTCAAACTTGAGATAATAGGAAAATAACAATGAATCTTTTTAGAAATTTTTGTATTATTTGAATTCTTATTTTTAAATTTTCATCTAGAGGTGCCACAACTCACACAATAATCTAGTTTTAAATGTTTATTCCAAAATAATATATAATCTTTTTCACGAGCACCAACTTTGTATAATTTAACCCAAGATTTTGAATGATCTATCTTATTTTTTTGGCAATTGTAATCCTTCAAAAAATATATCATTCACGTAACATAGAAAATAATTAATTACTCTAACCACCAAGACATTTTATAAGAAACAATTTCATTAAAAATAACAATTTAAAAAACTTAATACAATTTAGATATAAGCTTTGTTGATAATCATCTAATAATTTATAGAATATGCTTGCACCTTCATTAAACTACTCTATTTCCCAAGTTCCAAAATGATCCATTAACATGTATTGAATTGATTTCCTATCAAATATATCACTAGCACTCAAGTTAGTAAACATCATTTCTAGATTTTTTCCATGCTTATATCATTTTTTGTGATTTGCAACTATCTCATATGTTAATAAATCTCCTTCAACTTCTTCATGAGTTTTTTGTTAAATGATTATTGCACTTAACACATGGGCAATAAATCTCATCTTTGCTTATGTATTCAAATGCAAAATTTAAGAATTCAATAACTCTTTTTTCTATACGTAAGATATGTTCTATTTTTAATTTCCACCCAATTCTTCTCTATCAACAACTAGTAAATATAAAATATAAAAAACATAATTAACTTTGTATTAATACTTAGAAACATATGAATATAAACAGACAAAATCATTCAAAAAATCTAACATTTTATAGTAAAAAACTAACTAAAAAAATCAAGTTTCTTATATTAGTGACACAAGGCATATATTTATTCTTTTCAGTACCCTAAAACTACACTCTATCAAATTTAGTATTTCACAAATATTATTAGATTATAAGTTGTCAAAACTAGTGAATCATATCTGAATATATATATATATATATATATATAATCCCGTGGATGGCACTATTCATTATCACTGTTTAGTAGTGTCACATTACGGCACTGTTTATATACTATTATATATTATTTATCTTTTATTTTTTTGTTGTGAGTCCCACTTTTTTTAAAAAAAAATTTGAAACCCCTCTACAATGGGTAGGTCCTAGTTAACTGTTAAAAAACGGTGAAGCTAACAAATCAAGTCTAACTACAAAACAAAAGAGAAAGAACAATGAGAATAAAACCTTACTTCTTTGTTCAAGATAAAATTTTAAAAGTCCTTCATTTTTTCAATTCAAAGAAACAAGTATTTTCAAGTGCAGATTAAAAGAAAAAAAAAATTATAAGCTTTGTGATTGAAAAGAATATAAACAAAGCCTCTGCATAACCCCAATATTCTAAAGGTTGAGGAGTTAATATAATTGAGTGGATCCCTCCGAATAAGATAATTTTAAATTCTATTTAAAAGATGCAATAAACTTTTTAGTTTTAGAAACTATTACCCAGCCCTTGGTCCCATTACCAAAGTTGTTATTTCATGCATCCTAACACTCATTTGAATTGCCATAACACAAATATATTCTCTTTATATAGTTTATATAATATTTATTATATTTTTATAATTATTATTTTATCTATTAAATTATAATTTAAATCATTAAATCACATTTTAAAAAGTAGAAGTATAAAAATTATTTTTTATTTTACTTATCCTCACCTATTCATTTTTTCATATTCATCTCTCCTTTACATTACCCAACTAAATATGCTATTAATATGTGAATGATCTATCTTATACTATTGCATATGCAAGCTTCTAATATATCAAAATAAACTTCATGTTGATCCAAATTCACAAATGTTAGTACTAAAGCATGTCTTTAGTATCCAATGCTAGAGTATTCAAGGAAAATTTATCACTCCATAAATAAAAAGAAAAAGCCACAAGTGTCATGTTCTGATTGCAATTATTGTTCTCATTAAACTTATATTCATTAGAACCTCCTCTCATATTTGCTTAGTAATTTTCTGCAAATAATCAATTTACAAAAAAAAAAATTGCCTAACTAATTACTTTAGCTCAAGGAAGAATTTAGCCCCAATATGAGTTGAATTTTACTTAACCCAGCCAACATAACAACCAAAAAAAAAGTTGGGTTTTAATAATTATGAATAAATTATATAAATCTTCTTTTTATTTTTAATATATATAAAAAAATTCTTTAAAATAAAAGGTATCCTTAATTTTAATCCAAATTTAGATTTTTTTAACTAAAATATCCTTAAAAAAATGTACATAGAAGGTATTTGAATAAAAAGTTTAAAATTTTGGTAAAAAATTTTATAATTAAATTAAATTGTAAGATAATTTTTGTTTCAGAAAAATTTTATATAATTTTAATAAAATTTTAAAAAAATCTAGATAATTTTTGTAATAACTAAATATATGAGATATAATGGGGGACCACTTTGGCTTTGACTAGAATTAAAAATTACAACATCAAATGCACCCTACCAATAGTCTCCCCTCTTTTGTCTTATTTGGCTTTTTGTTTTGTCAGAATCTTCACTGGGTCAGCCTACTCGTAGAAACCCTTTGTATTGGACCCACTTCTTCTTCTTCCTTTCAATTGGACAAATTACACGGTGAAGCCTCAAAACACTCAAACAAATTATAAAAATTAATCCGTTGAAAACGCCAACTTTTCTTGCAGTGAACGCCAAACAAATAAAAACAAAAATGGAATACTCTTCAATTTAGTGACAGAGGAAGGTTCCAGGAAACCTCGTAAACCCCCTTCTTTTTTTTTTTTTTTTTTCCTTTGGTGTATTAGACCTCTCCGAAATTGATATTTTAAAAAAAAAATTTGTGTATTACTTTAATGTTCATGACTATAATTTAATTCCAATTTCATATTCAGCTGTCTATATCACTTTAGTGTCATAAAAAGTATAAAATTATAATGAAATCATAATCTCAAATATTAAAAATTATTTTTAAAAAAATTGTAAAATTTAAATTAATAACACCCTATTTTTCAAGGTTATATATATGTTGTCTAAATACCTTCTTTTTTAAATTTAAGTCATTAAGTGAAACCTATTATTTTATTTATAATCTCTAAAATATCTATTTACACAAAATTGGTGCTTGAAATATTAAAAGCACGCACATAAATACACACATATATCTGACCTAATTTTAATTTTTTAGTTATCAGGAATTCTAGATTACTTGATCATGTAAGTTTGATATTATATAAAAAACTATATTTCAATTTAAAAAATTAAGCTATCTATTAAGTAAACATCATTGATTACTTATTATAATATTTAAATATTTAACAAAAACAACATAAAGGTAGTTAGGGCATGTTTGGGAGTCTTTTTTAGGAGAGAATAGAGTGAGGTGGAATGAATTCAAGACTTAAACTATTATTTATTTATTTTTTTTAAAGGCAAATGGGATGACAAGAGATAGTTTCATAAGTCATCCTTAGTCATCTAAAACTCATTTTTTTTTCTTTTAATTTGAGGAGTTAATAATGGAATGACTAAACTTAAAAAATTTAAATTACAAAATTACACTTTAACCTTATAAACTTAAATTGGTTTATAAGGGTAATATTAAAATAATAATAATTTTTATCTATTCTATCATATTCATTTTATAATAACTCTTAAACAATGGTCAAATGAAATTATTTTATTTTATTATAAAATTTCTAAACAATATAACGTTTTGTTTTATTTCTTCCTAAACTCTCAATCATAGCTTTATATATATATATATATATATATTATTGGATATCAAGTTACATATAAGTTTGAAAGGGGAATAAGAGGAAGCTTCCTGGAAGGTGTGAAGGGTTGAGATCACGTGGAAGTAATATGGACTTTGGAGGGAGCAGTGGGAAATATGATTGATGAAGACGCCAACATAAAAGAGACAATCAAACGATTTTCTTCCTCAGCTAGCTAGCTATGCATGCATGTGATTCACTTCCCCAGGCCCCTCATGACACTGACATTTGTGCATTCTATGCATATATGACAAAACAAATTATACATATATGAAGAGTGGTTACAATGGACAGTATTCCATTATTGACCAAATATAGTTTTCTTAATTTTTTGTTTGGCTCAAATTTGATGGGGGTTTCTGAAGGCATGCATTATTTAATATAAATCTAACGCTCTTGTTTTGGATATGTAAGATAAAAACAGATAATTAAAGAAAAATTAAAATATGCCAAGTGGAGAAGACCAGACGAACTTTTCTCACATGTATAAAGCCTAATGAATCCAGGTTAAACATCCAAAACAAATATATTTCTCATTTATAGGCAATGTTTATATACTAAATATTTGAGAAGAAGAAAAATCAATTCCTGCACATTAATGTCACTCAATGATTAAAATTTATGCCATATAACAAGCTCAAATCATCATCTGATTAAGGAATTGAGCTGGCCTATAAAGTATTCTTTGTTTTGTTTCTGACATTAAGAGGAAAGCAGAGCGAGGATCGTCTTTAGGGCGAGCTAGAGCGTCAGATAGAGAGAGTTTGTATTGGGTACTTATTTTGCGTTTGAGTTTGTTAAAGGTCTGAATCTGCTAAAAAAATATTTGTGAGAAAAAACAATCATGAATCTCAAATGAGATAAGTCTCACACCAAAAAGTTCACTAGCAAAAAACCCAAAAAAAAACAAAAGATCATGTTAAGAATCTCAAGACTCATCTATTGGTACAATACATGTTAGATAGAGAATCCAATACATATAAATTTATCCATTTATTCTTAGGATGTTTTTTATGAAGAGCTATTTTTATTTTTTTAGAAATTGAGATCTTTAACGTTAAATATTTTGAAATCTATGTATATAATAATAAAAACTGTACGTTACATAAATATAAAAAAAATTGAATAATATAAAAACTCATCTCTCAAAAAGTTGAATTCTCAATAAGGTTGCCCCTTGGTTAGAACTCTCAAAAAGTTAAATAAGAATCAAAATTAGGATTACAATGACAAGTGATGGATCCTATATATATTTTACCAAAGAAACAAAAGAAGGGTCCTACAATCTTCCCCAGAGAGAGAGAGAGAGAGAGAGTGGTTTTCATTATCCAGAGTCATGAGAAGATATGCAAGAAGAAGTGGAGAAGGGCAATGAATTTTTTTAAATATTATTTTCGAGAAAACTTAATGGATTTGATCATTTAGAAGATCATCTATGCAAACAGACCTTCTATAGTTTTGAAGAAAGATTCCACTTTTATAAAACTCATGATGATTTGTGAGGTAACTAGGCAGTATCCTGTTTCCCCAGCTTAACTAATTAATTTAATAACCTTAATTAAAATAATGAAATCTAGATATACCTAATTTGATCCAACTAATTAAACAAATATTTAGGAGGAGGAAGAGTTAACTGAAACACGTGAAATTACCTTAAAGCGATATTTTGCTTCCATCCCCATCCAGAGTTCATCTGCAAAAGCAAAACTCTCTCTCGTCCACAATTTTTTTTTTTTTTAAAAGCAGTTTGGGACCCGCAATTTGCAGGGCACAAGAAGAAGAACACATTATTGGGAGATTTTTTGCCACTTTCCCTTTCCCTCCCATCATGGTTCTTTTCACTTCGCGCAAGCAAACACTTGGAAGAATGCTTTACTTTACTACGGTCCTTGCACGTGGCCCATAGATGATTTATGACAGAAATTACATGGGAGATCGCAGAATGAATGAAAGTAGAAAACAAAATTGAGAAAATTATAATTAAGAGATTTAAGTTAAAGAGATTTATATAAAGGATTTTAAATTTTAAAATTATTTTAAAAGATTATAAGATTAAAAATTTTAATTATACAAAAAAATTATAATTTAAAATCTCAAATTAAAATTTTTGATCATAAAATCTTTTTAAAAGTTAAGGATTTCTAGTATAAATATCTTTAATTTAAAATTTTAAACTATAATTTTTCCAACAAAGAAGGATTCTCATGGGAGTAGTATAATTGCATACAAGTTTAAATCATAGTTAAGTTTAAAGGTACTTGTTAAAAAAATGTGGAATGATCATGAGTAAAAGAAATAAGGTTTATACCTTTTTTTTTTTTTAATATGCATGCACACAAGCTTGGCAAGGCTTTTTTTAATAATATAATCTCATTAATTCATCAAGAAATACTAAACTTGCTTGAAAATAATGTAATAAGAACTAATATATTCTAATTCATGAGAAGTATAAATATTTTAGCTTTACACAAAATTGAAATTTTACAGAAAAAATATAATTATATTGTATAATGTCTTTTCTCAATCTTAATTAAAATTGTTTTGTATATTTCTTTTTAAAAAATATCCGATATAATGCATGGGGTGAGCGTATCAAATGCATAGCATTTTAGAGAGTTGAATAGCTTTTCTAGAAATATACAAAATTGAAACCGAATTTGACTTTTAAGATTTGATATGAACATGTTATAAAATGTTTGATTCTTATTTCCCTACATTTAAGATTTTGTGCCTTTTTTATTAAAAAAAAATTCATCTTATTTAATATATGTCACTAACTAGTTAAAGTAGGATAACACATGAATAATTATAATTGAGTAAATTATTATTCTCTTGAAGAGATATTCAAATCACATAATTTTTTTATTATGAAAATATACCCAAACTTTTTTAAAATAAAAAATAAAATAAAATATCTTTAAAAATGATATTAATTTTTATTAAAAATATAACTCATTAGAAAATATATTTTAAAATTTTTTTGTGTTAAAAATCATAAACTTGATTTATTTTAATTTTAAAAATAACTATTTTATATTAATAAAATACATATTTAATATGCTATATTAAGTAATAAATATATGAGTATTTTATTTATAATAAATATAAATATAATTCATCTTTTATTATAAATTGTCACAACCTAAAACTTTTGGCTATGACTAGCACATAGATTAAGAAAATTCAAACTAATTTAGTTTAGCAAGTTTAAAAGGGAAGTAATCACTTAATACAATAAAGACTAAAATAAATTGCAAAACACATTTTATTCTAAAAAAGAAATGATTTAAGGATTTTCAAAAATTCAGCAAAACCCCCCTAAAATATAAAGGTTTTCTAATTCATACAAACAGTCTTAATCCAATTATTAACACTTTTTTCAAATAAAAAGAAAGAAAGAAAAATGAAATAAGCAACTTAAAACAACTATAACCATTATAAAACTTACATGACATCTCAACTCTTACACTATGGTATATGGCCCAACACTTAATATTCATGATGCCATAGAGTTTTATATCATCCAACATTTGGTAAAGACCTTACCCTATGTGTTTAAAGGTATGCTAGTCCTATTACTTCACTTGACTGCCTACTAATTTGACAAAAAATGTAATGTTAAGGGTTAAATCCATTAACCTAGTAGATATATAAATAATAAAGTGCGTAAAAAAAATAGCACAAACATGTGTTTTTTGTAGATGAGTGAAATTAACCAACAAAATAAAATATCATATACTTGTATATATATACATATATATTAAAAATTATCAAATTCATTCAAGTAATAATCAAATCTAGAAAATAGTGTGTTTAAAGATTAAAAAAAAACTCATGGAAGGGGCAATATATATATATATATATTACTATTCGTAGTGTCATTACATTTTACTTATCATTTCAATATCACCCCACTTTGTTTCATTCTTTAGTGTTATTACACTTTATTTCACATCTTAGTACTAGTATACTTTATTTTATATTTTAGTGGCATTGCACTTTTCACAAAATTGGCCTCTTAGTGCCACCATATTTTATTTCACAATATCATAGCATTATTGTGGTTCTTTATCATATCTCATAGTGTAACTACATTTTTTGTCACATCTTATAGCACCACTACCTCAAGATGTTACCTCCGTTAATGGCTATAGGGTTCAAACCATATTTCCATCCATCACTTTTTAAATAATATAAATAAATATCATAGCATAAATTAATTAGAAATATAAAAATAATTCAAAGATATAATTTTTAGAAAATTATCAATTTATTACAAAGAAATCAATTAAAGATAGTTATATTAGAAAAATTGAAGTAAGAACAATAATTTATAAAATAAATAAGAGAACAAATTTAAATAATCTCATGATAAAAAATTAGAAATAGTGAAAGGAGGTAACTTCATTTGATGTTTCACGACCATCTTCAATTTGCTTATAGGGGAACATAACTATTTTCACATCACATATACATGAATTTCATTATTATTAACAACACACTTTACAATTGAAGCTTTTTAAAAGTTAAAGATATGACAATAGAATAAGAATCATTTAAAATAAGATCTGAGGTAAGAAAGCATAATTAGGCTATAAACAAAAAATGCCACCTTGCTATTTGTATACTTGTCGATAAAGGATAATAATAAAGATTCTTTTTATTGACTCAAAACACAATTTTAATTGGGCAGAATGTCATTAGTGTTATCTAAAATCACATTAAACATAAAATTAATAATTAAGTATCCAATTAATATCTTATAATATCAATTTGACTAAATATAACTTTTAGTAGTGGAAGCTCCATTTTTTGACCTAAGATCCTATTATCGCTACTAACTCTAGATCTAGGTTTTCTAATCAAGTCTTTTAAATTCAAATTGAGTTCAAAAATTACCTTATGAAAAAGGAAATTGATGGTTAAAGGTGTGGCTCACCCTCCAAAGTAGTCACACCTTAAGAGTTTGAAATGCTCAAACCTCGTCCTTTCACTTGAGGAATTTTACAACACCAAGAAAAATAATTTCAGATATGAAAGTTAAAAACAACTCAACCGGTCTAGTGCATAGAAGTTTAATTAATTAATTTCATAGTTTAGTGATTAGATTGTGGTCAAACACAATTGAACTAGTTTAATTAATTAATTTTAAAACATATTTAATATAAGTTTAATATATCAAAATGTAAAATTTATCATAAATATATGTTTTTCTTTAAGATTATATTTATATAAAACTTTGCATGATATAATTAAACAGGTCTCGTTAGCTGCTTGGTGAGGGCATTAGTAATGTGCAGGAGGTCCCAAAATTCAATGAACCAGGAGAGAGATGCCACACTGATGGATTCAAACACTTAAAACTAGCATCAGTTTACATGCTTAATTGCCCAGTTGAAACCTAGTATTTAATCAATTTTGACTGTTCTTCAATTTATAGGACTCTTCAATTGGTTCATTAATTTTTTGGTTAAACCGACATTGAACCGGCCGCTTTGGTTTTCCAATCTACGATAAATGGTATACTATTTACGTATCTAATGATTACTTAACTTTTTAAAATAAACCATCATTAATTATTTTTTCATTTCTTTAAAACTGGAGAAGCATTTAAACTATATATATCACCTTCACTGGAATTTTTTTTTTTTGGGCAATGAACATAATAACTTCGTATCACAACTGCAAATTTTATTTATATAGTTGTCCGCTTGAACTTTTGTTTTTTTAAATGGACGTATTTATTCTAACTAGCTACTAAGTTAATTTATAATAAAAAAGTGTAATTGGTTAAGTACTTAAGAATATTTGTGTTCTATAAAAATATAGACAAGTTCATTTAATAATTATTATTGATAAATGTAATTTTTTAAAAATAATATTAACTAATTATGTGATTATTAAAAGGTTTCGTTTTATGTTCCATAGAAAGGATTTTAGCAAGTCAAAAGAACCCAACTATTTTTGGAGGATTCGTTGACCTACTGTTGTGTAAATAGTAATACCGTACTCACCTGTGCCTTGACTCGATCGTGCTTTTTCATTCTTAGAATCTCTATGCTTTATGTTCTTTCATCAGAGTTTGTGCTAAAGCAACCCTCCCCACGTCTGTCATGCAAGATTGCTCTAACTTTATACTATTGGGCAACCCAGAAATAATATTCATTTGTCATTACTCACACAAATTTTACCTGATAAAATTTAAAAAATTTAAAATTAAATTAAATAATAAAATAAATGTTTGTTTAAAAAATTTATTATATTTAAAAAAAAGGTATATGTAATTTTAATAAAATTTACAAGAAATCTGTATAATTTATTCTATAATTTTTCTTATTTTTCTTGCATCTATCACTTTTCTTAAGTTAGTTCATTGACAATTATTTTAAACAATAACAAGTTAATAACCATATAGTTAATTATTATATTTTTAAACTAGTCATTTCATCATAAATTTAATTGTTAATAAAATTTGAAAATTTATAAAGTTTTTACATATTTAATTTTAAATGTACTTACATTATAAATTTAATTTTCACTAAAATAATCATTGATTTATATTTGTTTTTAAAACTAAAAAAAATCGGCTATTACAAGTGACCGCAGAGGTAACTTTCCTTGACCACATAATAATTATATCAAGTTTTAAAGCTAAATTTATGCATTTGGGAGGTGAACAGAAAAGCTGTAAAACGCTTTCAAACAGTAGGATTCTTTATGATCCATTGCTGCTCTATATATTAATTAGCAGTCAAATAACTGGGGCTTACTATTTATTCCAACTATGTAAAAAATTTCTACTTATTTGAACTTATGTATTCCCCTTCATAAACTAATGCTAAAATTGTTTGTAGAAAGCATTACATTTAATTTATTGATTTTTTTATTAAGCTATTAATTAATTGATGATTTGATTATATATATATATATATATATATTGGTATAGCCCAGCCAAATTAGATTAAGCCAAACTTCTTCAAAAAATTTGAAAAAAAAAAAGGTCAAATCCGGCTAGATTACATGGCTAAGTGATGCCCGTCAATAATAAAATATAGACTTATATAAAAAGTTGACTTTTGTAGGGCTAATATATAATTTTATGGGAACTTAAATAAAAATTTTATTTTTTATTGCTATTTTATAATTTTGGGTAAAAATTTTGAAACATATTTTTTAAATTATAAAAAGTTAAGGGTCAAAGTCCTTACTAACTCCCTTCTGAGTTTGATTATCATAGTTATATGATAAAAGACAAGATTAAAACATATATTTTTGGAATTAAAAAAAATATTAAAATTGAGATAATAAATGTGCATTTTTAAAGAAATAAGCAAGCAAATTGCATTACCTCTACCTTGAAAACTTACCACCAAAAAATTGCTTTAAATGGATTATCAGACTTGGAGTTGTAGGTTTTTGAAATTTCACCTTTTATAGTTGCCCTTTGTTCATATTTCCTTCTTTGGATTTACTTTTTTCCTTTTATTTCCATTGCATAGATTTTGCAAGGACGATCAACACAAGTTATATGCTTCAAATTGTTAAATGGTTGCAAAAATATAAGTATTCAAAGTTTTTAAATCTTTCAAAATTAACTAAAAAAAAAAAAAGAAGAAGCCCAATTATGCTTGCCTTACCTAGATTGGCCAACTTGGCTTGATATGTGGTTGGGCACCCAAACTTGGCTAAGTACCAAGTTTAAAAAATTAAATTCAATATGAAATCAAGTTATACACTAGATCAAGCATATCATGTCCAACCTATATTCACTCCCATATATATATATATATATATATAGTTGCATACACAAATTGATGTTATTTAATATAATTTGTCTAGTCTATCTAAATATAATAAGTTATTTAGGCTATGGAAGCAATTTGATGGCCATCATATTAGGTCGCTATAGAAAAGATAAAATGGGTGAAAATTATTAAGAAAAAAAAATTATAATTTAATTTTACTCAATCGATATGTGTGTATAAGTGTGTGAGTCTTTAATATTTTGAAATATTAAGCAATGGTTATTGATAGCTTTTTCCAATTTGGGTTTTAACCAAAACTAATTGATAATAATATATATAGAAATATCATTAACCCATAAGATACTAGTAATATCATTTAATTTATTAATTTATTAATTAAGCTATTAATTAATTGATGATTTGATATTATATATATAATGGTGTAGCCTCACCAAATTAGGTTAGGCCAGACTTGTCCAAAAAGGACAAAAAAAAAAAAAGGTTAACTTGGGCCAAGATGCATGACTAAGCCACGTTGGTCAGTTTGGCTTAACTATGTATAATAATAAAATATAATGTTACATAAAAAATTGACTTTTGTAGGAGTTAATATATAATTTTATAAGGACTTAAATAAAAATTTTACTTTTTGAAACCATTTTATAATTTTGGGCAACAATTTTTAAACATCTTTTTCAAATTATAAAAAGCCAATGGTTAAACTCTTACCAATCTTCTTTTGAGTTTGATTTTAATTTTTAGATGAAAGAAGACAAAATTGAAAGCATATATTTTTAAAGGTAAAAAAATCTTAAAAATTGAGATAATAAATGTATATTTTTAAAGAAAATAAGTGAGCAAATTGCGTTGTCTCTATCTTAAAAAATTACACCAAAAAAATTGCCTTAAGTGAACTATCATACTTTGAATTATAGGTTTTCAATTTTTCACTTTCTGTGGTTGTATTTTGTTATTGTTTTCTTCATTGCATCTACTTTTTTTTTTTAATTTCTATTGTATAGATTTTGCAAGGACAATCAACACAAGTTATATTCTTCAAATTGTTATGTAATTACAAAAATATATGCATTCAAAATTTTTAAAATTTTCAAAATAAAAAAAAAAGTCCAATTAGACTTGTCTAACCTGTATTGGCCAACTTGACTTAATATGTGGTTGGACCATACCCAAATCTGACTAGGTACTTGGCCAAAATAATTAAATTTAATATAAAATTAAATTAGACACCAGATTAAATAGATCTGACTTATAT
Source organism: Erythrophleum fordii (assembly GCA_032878935.1). Lineage (NCBI taxonomy): Eukaryota > Viridiplantae > Streptophyta > Magnoliopsida > Fabales > Fabaceae > Erythrophleum > Erythrophleum fordii. The sequence goes on along the minus strand of JAVQMF010000048.1, from coordinate 3,344,848 downwards.
ATATATATATATATATATGCATACACACAATGATGTTATTTGATATAATTTGTCTGGTCTATCTAAATATATTAAGTTATTCAGAAGCAATTAGATGGCCATCATATTAGGTCGCTATAGAAAAGATAAAATGGGTGAAAATTATTGAGAGGAAAAATTATAATTTAATCGTCTTTGACTCAATCAATATGTGGATATAAGTGTGCGTGTCTTTAATATTTTGGAAGATTAAGCAACAGTTATTGAGAGCTTTTTCCGGTTTGAAGAAAGAAAATGATGGTTTTACCCGCAAGTTATTGATAATATGATATATATAGAAATGTCATTATCCCATAAGATACTAGAAAAAATAATAATTTACAAAAAAATGGTAAAAAATTATTGTTATCTCATGAGTAACTATGGTTTGGGTCAATGACAGAATCATGTCTTGTCAAATTATTAATTGTTTTTAAAACAACCATCCAATAAGTGATTAATTATTAAAATCTGAATTGTTTACATTTAAATTAAATTATAAAATTTGAACCACCTAAATTAAATTAAATAACGTAAATTTTGACAATTGAACAATCAATAAATAAATCAACGTTGAGGATGCAAGTTGGTATAGATACCCATTCTTTAAAGCGGCCTCTAAGAAAGCTGTCGAGGTCTGTTTGGACGCTCCTTAAATTGACTCCCTTTGCCCGTTGTTTCCACCTGATTCCAGCATCCCAAACACGCCATCGCCTCGATCATAGAGAGCTATAGCTGCAGCTCGTTCTCGCTTCCTACAAAGTTAAAACTGATTCAAAGCAGATTTCGCAGGGAAACCCCAAGAAATTAAGTGATGGATACTCTTCAACAAGAGGCATTGCTCTTGGAGAATGGCAATATCAAGGATTCGAGCAGGGAGTTGAGACCTGGCAGAACTCCTCATAACATGTCGTCTTCTTCATTGCGCAAGAAACCTGACCTAACCCTTGTTTCCAAGATTCGATGTGGGTTGCTCCGGAATTTGCTCGTCAATTTCCAAGTGGTCATTCTTGGGACAAAGTTCTCGATTCTCTTCCCGCTGATTCCCCTCGCCATCGTCGCCCAGGTCTATAGGTTCGGTCGAGTAAGTGATGCAGAATGCTTAGTTTGATGTTAATCAATGCAGATTCTCTACTGTTCCTTTTAACTCATGCTACCGATGAATAGAGAGGGGCTCCTATGAGATTCAGATTTTTTTTTTTGGTTTTTTAAATTTTAATTATATTTTTTTATGTTCATGGTTAAAATATGATTTTTATTTTTTTAAAATAAAAAAATTAAAAATTAAAATATTGGCCATCTAAGTTTGATTTAAATTGTTTAAATCAATAGAAGAAATAAGTACTTCTTTACTCACCTTAAAAATGAGTAGAAAATCTCAAATATCCAAATCTTAAAACTATTACTTCCCATGATTGAATTCTCTGTTCTTTTTCTTTTTTAGATTGTTTAAATTAAATTTTGATGATTTAAATTTTAAATTTTTATTTGTTTTTCAATTTTTTTATTTTGATAGAAATAAAATATAAAATAAAGATAATTTTTTTATTGACAAATTAAAATAAAAAAATTTAAATTTAAATCATCTAGATCATATTTAGATAATTTTAAAAAAATAAATATAGTGTTTATTTAATTAAATTTGATCTAAATGATTCAATTTTTTTTAAAATTGTTAATAAGAAAATTATTTTTATTTTATATTTTATTCTCATCAAAATTAAAACAATTAAAAAAAAATCTAAATCTAATATAATAAATTCCAAAATAGATCAGCATCGTGTTTATTCTTAAATGATGAGAAATGATGAGCAGAGAATCCTATTCGTCTGAAAATTGATTGCAACGATTGATGTTTGGTTGTGATTTGATGCACACAGCCTTGGGTTTTTGCATTGAGCTTACTCGGCATTACACCACTTGCTGAACGCGTCAGCTTCTTGACAGAGTAAGAAGTCTGATGAACTTCTTTGCATTTTTCGTTATGCAAACTTTCCTTCTTTCTTGAAAATATTCTAATTGTGGTTCTGTTTTCTCCCTTGGTAACTGTTAATTCAAATATCGCAGAAAAGTTGCTTATCACACAGGTCCCACAGGTATGAACCTACCATTTATATATTTTCGTCTCTCATAGAGAACGCACAAGTATTTCAACCTTGCAAGCTTGATTCCTTATTTTTCTTTGATATGAATGAAGACACAAAACCAAATAATTTTATATAAATTATACAAATATTCTATGAGTTTTGTTGAAACTATATAAATTTTTTTATTTTTAAAATATATACTTTTGTTTAATTTTAGATTTTTTTTATTTAAATGTCATCTATTAATTTAAATATAAAAACGTATATAAAAATAAAATAGTAAATTTTTTTATCATTAAATTTAATCCAAAAAATGTACTTATTATTTATATTAATGGAGAATATTTAATTAAAAAAAGATTAAAATATTGTATAATTTTTATTTTAAAACAGGATTGTGTATATCTTGAAAACAAAAAAGAAGTCCATGTGATTTTATTAAAATTTAGAGAAGGTTCATATAATTTATTCAACAATTTGAACAGGGTCGGACCATTCAAAAATTTTTATCAGTCACTGCTCAACTTTGGAATGCAAATTGACATCAAAGTGTATCTCTTCTTTGGTTTTTGGTCACACGACATTGCAACCGTGTGATGTTTGTGTTCTTGGAAATGGTCGAGTCACAGTTGTATAAATAGTGCTCTTGCAAACTGTACTACAATCCATTATCATGATATTAGAACACTTAATGTTGTTGAACTTATCCTTTGTGTTTCCTGGTTTACAGTTGGAGGACTTTTAAATGTAACATTTGGCAATGTCACAGAACTCATAATAGCAATATCTGCTCTTAGCAATAATAAAATAGCCGTGGTCAAGTATTCTCTCTTGGGTTCAATCCTTTCAAACCTTCTTCTGGTTCTTGGAGCCTCTCTCTTCTGTGGTGGGATAGCAAACATTAGAGTAGAACAAAAATATGATAGAGTAAGGCCCTGCAGCCTCATTCAAGATCAACTATATATATATATATATGGTAAACCATATATTACACATTGAAATTTTTTCTTGGTTAATGAACTTGCAGAAACAGGCAGATGTAAACTCACTAATGCTGCTGCTGGCATTTTTGTGCCACTTGCTGCCTGTGTTGTTGAGATATTCTGGTGTCTCGGCTGCTCTCGATACAGACCCATCTCTCCACTTGTCAAGAGCTGCAAGCATTGTGATGCTCATAGCGTATTTTGCTTACCTTGTCTTTCAACTGTGGACCCACCGCCAATTATTTGAAGCTGAGGATGTAGGCATTTTCAAATTGTGAAACCATAAAGCTGATTGTATTTGTATCTATTTGGAGAATACTTAATACCATCAATCTTTGATCAGGAAGAAGACAGTGATGATAATGTTGCACTGATAGGATTCTGGAGTGGGTTTGCTTGGCTGGGTGGAATGACTCTACTCATTGCTATCTTGTCCGAACTGGTAGTGGACACAATTGAGGTAACTGAGTTCAATCTTTAATTAAATGCTTGATTAGGCGTCTGCTTAATAGAAAAGCAACAGTTCTTCTTCACTTGACATGATATGGAAATGACTATGAACTTAATTTTGACTGTTACAAACATAATACTTTACTACCAATAACTACTATTCCGATCTTAACAGGATGCTTCGTATTCATGGGGCCTGTCTGCCAGCTTCCTAAGCATAATCTTGCTACCAATATTTGGCAATGCGTCTGATCATGCAGGAGCAATTATATTTGCTTTCAAGAATAAATTGGTTAGAACTTGTTGAATTTTATGTTATTCCATACTTTATATTATCTGACCACAAGTTCCGCGAAACTAAGCAAATGGCGTGACTGCAGGACATCTCACTGAGTATTTGCTTGGGTTCTGCAACTCAAATTGCCATGTTTGTGGTAATAATACACCTTGCTAACAAAATAATTTTGTAGTTTAGATCTTTCTGTGTTATAATGAACCAAATGTAGTTCCAATTTAGGTTCCCTTTTGTGTGATTGTTGCTTGGATAATGGGTGTAAATATGGACCTTAACTTCAATATCCTGGAGACCAGCTCTCTTGCTCTGGCAATAATCGCTACATTCTTCACTTTGCAGGTATGACTACTATCATTTCAAACATCCTAATGGCATGCATGTTTTATCATATCACTGTTGTCTTTTAATGAAGTTGAAGTCTTTCATTGTTATTTAGGATGGAACTTCTCATTACTTGAAAGGCCTTATTCTCCTGCTCTGCTATATTGTTATCGGGGCATGCTTTTTCTTGCAAACAACCTCGATTCCGTAATTAGTTCATTTGATAAAATTTATACCTTTTTATGCATCCTTAAATTATAACTCCTATCTAAAATTTGATCACGCCTTTTGCAGACCAAACTGATGTCACTTGATTGGGCAACCGATACAGTTTTCAGAGCTTAATGAGTTCATATTCACTATCGTATGCAGACACAATCACTTGATTCCAGGCTTTGGCCTATCTAGATCCCTCCCTGAGGTGAAGGATAGCAGCATGCCAAGTTAAAAACTCATTCAAAGCAGAAAAGTTTGCTTTAGCAGCACTGCTAGCTATTCAAATGCAGGTTCTGTATAGTACACTGGATATTCTTTATGTTTATGAGCGTGGTTATTTTGTTCTTGTACTTCAATAGTTCTCAATAATGAAAATTGTTAACCCAAGAATCTTTTAGTTAAAAGTTAAACATTAAATTTTGGTGGAATTTGGTGAAGCTTGATATAAGGAATATCAAACAAGAGTCGGTAAAGGTAGCAAATAATCAACATTTAATATGACTACAGGGTAAAAAAAGAGAGAAAGAATCAATAGCAATTGTTCTTGCGTCATAGATTTTGTATATATGACATCTTGTACAACGCATGTGTTTGGTCTACATTTTGCCTGGGATGCGAAGAGCGGTACTGGCGTGGTGGGCCACAGAAAATCTAGTTTGAGGTATCAATCGGTATTACAGTGAAAACATATCCATTATAGGTATTTCCAGCATTTTTATTTAAGTATATAAGTTTTATCACTTTTGCTTGTAATTTAAAAGGAATCTTTCTTCCTGTATCTCGTGTTTGGATGTATAAAATTAAGCCTTAAAAGAATAGGAATGGGGATGTTTGTTGGTAGCTAAATGGGAATGAACTATTCCCATTCCTTAGGCAATGGGGATTTCTACACTTACATGATGGAATCGTTTTCAATTCTTGGAAATTAGTTTTCAATAACTATCTTATCCTCTTAAAACTTTTAAAATAACAAAAAACTTCAAAGGAATTACCCAGTGTTGCTGCCTTTTTTTATCAAAAAGAAATATTGAAAATAATAATTACCAAAAAGTAATAAAACTTGAAACTCAGAGTTAAAAGATCTGAATTTGACTGTACGTTTCTACCCCAAAGCACCACATGGCAGACGCCTATAAACTCGGAACCAACGGTTATGGGTTTTAGGCGTGCTAGGCTAGCCCGAGCTTAGCCTGGCTCGCGTGACCGATCAAATTGACTGGTCATGTCAAATGACAAAAGGAGAATAGGAGGCCACGTGCCGTAATAGAAGTGGGTAATAGAAAGGCAAAAGAGATCTGATTGGTCGAAATAAAAGAAAAAGAAAATAATGTAAAACCAACAGTTCGAAAATGGGCTGAACATTTTCTTTATAAATGGCTTCAGTTTCAATTTCAATTCGCAAATGCAAATTTTACTTTGGCATGGGGTGCTGATCAGTTTGAGGGGAAAATTTTTCATCTTCTTGCTGTGATCTCAGTCAAAAATTTTTACAGCCTTCAAGGAAATTAGATAAAAGGTATGTAATATAATTTAGTCATTTATATTATTTTATATTAGATATGAAAGAAAATGTTAAATTTAGTTATAATATTTTTTGAAAAAAAAAAGATTAGTTGAATAGAAAATTGTAAAAACAGAACAAAAATATTGATGTAAATGGAAATAAAAATTATTCACATTTTTTTTTATGAGTTATTTATGTTAGTTGTTTATTATTTTTCAATGGAGGAAAAATATGGAGAATCATTTTAGGTCATTTAAGTGATTTTATTTTTTATTATTTACTATTTACTTCTATTATTTGTATTAGAATAATTTGTTTATTTGTTATTGTTTATATATTGTGCTTAGGAGAGGTATAAAAATATATTGGAGATAAAGTAAAAGAAAAGAAAAGAAAAAAATTTAGGAAAAGGAATAAAAGAGATGTGAAGAAAAAATGAATGATAATGTAAAGGTTGATATATTAAAAAAATAGAAAAATAAAGTAAGGAAGGATTATTTGAAAATGATAAACAAGTATAAGAAGATAAAATTTCCAAAATTTTAAGAAGAAAGAAAGATGAAAATATGAAAGAATAGGAGTTAAAAAATTATTTTGGTTGAAAAAATAAAGAAGTAATTAAGATGAAAATTTTAAAAAATATGTGAAAAATGGAAACTATATATAGGCAAAAAATAAGAAGAGAAAAAGATGAAGAAATAAAGAAATGAAAAATGATTGAGGGAAAGAAAAAGGAATGAAAAAAAAATGTAGTTTAAAGATGAAGGATATTTGAATAAATTATTAGCAAGATAGAAAATAAATAAATAAGAAAGTATGAAATAATAAGTAAATTTTAAAAAGTAGGATAGATCAAATATTTAATGTATATATTTATAATAAAATATCCAAAAAGAAAGAAGAAACTATGAGAAAAAATAATTATGTGAAAAAAATTAGGAGAAATAAATAGGTGATGAAAATAATTAAAATAAAAATATTAGAAGAAATAAATAAGTAATACATTTTAAAAATTACATTATAGTGTAAAGAGAAAAATTTGAAAATAAAATATGTAGTTTTCGTTTTTCAAAATGGATGAAAATATACTATATATATATAGTTTCCATTTTTCTAATAGATGTGAAAAATGAAAACTACATATAGACCAAAAAATAAAAAGAGAAAAGGATAAAGAAATAAAGGAATGGAAATTTATTAAGAAAAAGAAAAGAGAATCAATAAAAAATTGTATCTTAGAAAGGAAGGATATTAAAAAAAATGAGTGAAATGAAAAAAAAAAGTAAATAAACAAATGTGTAATAATAATCAAAATTAAAAAAGATAAATAGATCAAATAATTATTATATAGATTTATAATAAAATATCCAAAATGATCAAGAATTGGTAGGAAAAAAATTGTATTAAAAAATTAAGGGAAATAAATAAGTCATGAATAAATAATTATATTAAAAAAATTAGGATTGTAATAGAGAGAGATAATATTTTGTATTATTTATTAGAGAAATGTATTTAATACTATTTATTATCAAAAGTAGTTATTATTGTTTATTATTATTTACGTTAATTTTTATTACATTAGATTATTTATTTATTATTGTCTATATATTGGCATGGTTTTAGAAAACATATGAAAATATGTTGGAGGTAAAGGAATATTAAAAAAGAAAAGAAGTGTAGGAACAGATAATTATATTGAAAAAATTATGATATATAAATAGGTAATGAAATATATATTAAAAATTAAATATGGGGATAATTAAATGAAGCTGCGAATGTAGGAAATCAAATGGCAATAAGAAATGAACTTGTTTGCATTTACGCAAATGGGAGAATTTTTGATAGTGTTCAAGGTGCAATATTCCAATGCCTCATCTCAAAATATATAACAGTTAGCACCGAAATCACATTAGATGCACTGAAAGATGCAATGAGTCAGAAATTACGCCTTCCCCTTAATCAAGTTGTGACTAAATTGATATATAGATTGTCAGCATCACTAAATCCTACATGGTACTAATCGGTTGTTTTAGAGGATAATTTTGATGTTCAGAGGATGTGGCAACCTCATTCACGTTTCCAAGGACAATTGAATGCAATCGAATTATATGCGAAGACCTCACTTACAAGCTCACAGGTGAGCTTAGAATTGCAGCCAACCTCCTCACAACAATATTAGATCATCCGGAGGGAGACCATTTCTTAACCAAGTTCCTCCCATCTAGCTCTTTGTTTTACTGAGCTTCTTTCTCCGAATGAGTCTAAAGACAATGTGTTAGAGGATTTTAAAAATGAAGATGAATATAATGTTGAATTCAACCCAACTATAATGATGATAAGGAGGATAATGGTGATGACGATGATGATGAGACTAATGAATTGAAAAATAATAGTGGATCAGAAGCCCAATATGTAAATCCTGTTGCTGCTTTCTTCTTCCAGGTTAATATGGCCTTAGCTAGTGGGGATGGATTTGAGGAGGTTTGGGATGGCATAAACTTAAGCATGCAAGACTTGTATATTGGATTGCAATATCTAAGCCAGAAAACATTATGTCGTGCTATAAAATTATACTCTGTGAAAGCACATAACTCTTTTAAGAAATATTTGACATCTGAAAAGTACGAAGAATTCTGGTGTATTAGTTATGGGAAAGGTTGTAGCTGGTGGGTAAAAGCATGCAAAAAAAGTAAGGAAAAAGGTTCGCACTGGTAAATAACAAAATATGATGGTCCCCATATATGTCTGTCTATGACCTTATCATAAGACCACCCGAAATTAGATTCTGATATTATATCATCATGTATTGTTGGTATAGTTACTAAGACACCTGATATTTCAATTAAAACTATTATTAAATGGATGAAAAACTTATTTGGATATACAGTATCATATAGAAAAGCATGAAAAGCAAAGCACAAAATCGCTGCAATTACCTTTGGTAACGGGGAGAGATAATATGCTATATTACCTAGATAAATAGGTGCGATCCAACATTTCATGCTTGAGTCATATGTTGAGTTTGTGACCAAACAATGTCAATTTAGCAGTTCCATTAGTGAGATAGTTGCAATGTTCAAGCGTGTCTTTTGGGCGTTTAAACTTTGTATAAGTGTACTTGATCATATGAAACCAATGATCCAAATTGATGAGATATTTCTGTATGGCAAATACAAAGGGACTCTCTTGATAGCAACAACACAAGATGGTGATTGACAGATTATGCTCATTGCATTTGCAATAGTTAAGGGAGAGACACAAGCAGCATGGTCATGGTCCCTTTTGAACTTACATAGACGAGTGGTACGAAGAAGGCGTGGACTTTGTTTAATCTCTGATAGACATTCGTCAATTATAGCTATTGTTACTAATCTTCAAATTGGTTAGAAACCACCATATGATTATCATGTATTCTGTCTTCGTCATGTGGCTAACAACTTACACACTCACTTTAGATCGTCGAATTTAAAGTAAATATTAAAAACTATTGGTATGTTTCTTTTTTTTTTTCTAAGCAATTAAATACAACCTCATTATTTTAGTGCCTATTGCAATAACAATGTTTGTGCTCAATAGGTTATATGTACGAGCACCATTACATTGATAAGAAGTTAGCTAAGTTAGCAATCATTCATGAAGAAGCAACTAAATGGCTTACAGACATCCCAAAAGAACAATGGACCCGAGCATATGATATGGAAGGACGTCGCTTTGGCCATATGACAACAAACCTGGCCAAATGCATGAATGGTGTTTTCAAAGTAGTCAGATCCTTACTTATATCAAGCATAGCTAAGGCGACATATTACAAGGTTAACCAATATTTCGTATAATGTGTTAAACAAATTAATGCTCAGATGTCTACAGGTAATGTCTACTCCCAAAGCTTGATTAAAATGATGGCAACAAAGGTACAATATGCATCTGTATGTTCTGTGTGAGCATTTGATAGAAATGTTCAATCATTCGAGGTGGAGGAGCCATATGATCAGATAAATCAGCAATACGGTCGGTGCTGCAAAGTTAGCTTGATTAATTACTTTTGTGATTGCGGGGAATTTCAGGTGGAGAAGTATCCCTGTCAGTATGTTCTTGCTGCCTGTACTGCTATTTCCTTAGGTCCATTCCAATATATGGATCCTATTTTTCACCTAGATACCATGCAGTGTGCTTATAATAATATTTTTCAACCAATCGGAGAACAAGAATATTAGCCAAATCCCAGTAGTCCAAAGTTAGTCCCTGATCCATTAATGTTTCATGAGAGAGGTCGACCACGAGCCTCTTGCTACTGAAATGAAATAGACTTTAGGGCATCAGAGCAACTAGTTCGGTGTGGGTTATGTCGACAACCAGGACAGCAACTTGTCTACATTGCCAACATAATGGCTAGGAGAAAGCTAATATTGTACTAAATTATTATAATTGAATTGTACTAAATATTTACAATTCAAGATATATGTGTATTAATTGAAATGTCACTCAACTTTTATAAAGAAATCAACTGGAATTAGTTTGATGTGTTGTACGTATTTTTTTAAATTCAATTAAATTTATACATTTAAATTGACCATAAACTATATTTTTTTAAAATTTTGTCAGAATTGACAGGTGCGTTGACATCATGGTTGCTCCATAGCATGTTGTGCATCCAGGACTTGAGAATGATTCACTATTATATTTTAAAAAATTACATATATCTGAAGTCATTTGGAATGGCCAGGTTATATAAGTTCATTGCCCTTGTTATTTGCATCAATATATTCACAGATCACTGACTATATTAACTAATAGGCTTTCTCTTTTTTATGTATCTTTGAAGGATAATCGTATTATTCGCCCATGATGTGTTCAGCACGATAATCGTTTGGGTAATCTACCTCTGGCTATAGTGGAATATTTGAAACAGGCTGATTTTTACGGCGTAGCTCGACTTGGCCACTTTGAGTACGATCCTTCGCTAGTCAGTGCACTTGTAGAGTAATGGTGCCCAAAGAAACATACATTCTATACTACTCCAGGTGAGTGCACAATTACTCTTGAGGACGTGACTATTCAGTTAGGCTTACCATACGATGGCGACCCTATTTCTGGAGCAACAAATTGGCCGTAGGCAAATACATGTGAGTGGCTTCTTGGCATTCGACCACTAGCTGAGAAGATTAATGGTCAACAGCTCATTATTGCTTGGTTGGCTGAGAACTTTGCTTACCTATCAGATGATGTTGACGAGGAGGTCATCCGTCGATTTACACAAGCCTACATACTTAGATTGATTGGAGACTTTTTACTGCCAGATAGATCTAGTCATAAAGTATATTTAATGTATCTCTCATTGCTTGAAGATTTTGAACAAACTGGTAGGTTTAGTTAGGATTCAATAGTGTTGACATACTTATACCGCAAGCTTTGCAATGCAACATATAGAGATAAGAGGGGGATATGTCGTTGCTTAACACTATTACACTTATGGGCATGGGATCGATTTTCAATGCTTGCACCAGAGAGGCCGTTGACCCCTGATCCTCAGATAGAGGAGTATTCTATACTTCTCCCGTTAGGCTTCAAGTATAAATCACACTACACTTATATACGTAAATGCGTCTTACACGAGTCACTATATTTGTTTTTATTTTTCTAATGTGCTTGAAAATCTTTACAGATGGAAAAATGTTGGACGACCTCCTCGTCCAGGTATGCAAGCCCTTTAGTCAGTATTGAACTTTACTAAATGCTATGGGAGACAATGAGATTAGTTTTTTTTTTCTTTTATATTTACTTTTTCTTCATCATAATTTTAACTTTTTTTTAATATTTCATATTTTATCTTTTTATTTGTGTTATTTACAGATAGTTTGGCACCCATATCAATCATAAGATGTGCTTGACGTAATTTTGGCATACTGCTTAGTTTTGCCAGATATTTGAATTGCTTCAGTGCTTCTGATATGCTTTCATATCATAGAATGACATCATCTAGAATGTGCCCTTCGCCAGTTTAGTCGCTAACAACTAATCCCTCAAACGCTGGTTAGATTAAATTCTCTGCATGTTCTACAGCTTTGCGGAAGAACTCAAACTAACTGGAGAACAAAGTATAACACATTTATCCAATAATAGTATAACTGGTAAAATGTTAGAGTGCAGTCTCTTATTACTGATGAGCTATTTGATCGTATATCTGAGTACATGAGATGGTATTGGCGATGGATTCATTCCCTAAGTGCTGCAACTGGTTATGCGGTAATTTTTTTAGCTATTATTCCCTTTGGTCTCTTATTTTTCTTTGTATATATTAGTGTATATATATATTTATTTATTTTACCTCATTATTATGCTGACATTCAAATATTCCTTTCTCTTATACAGACTAATTTAACAGAATGCCTTTATCGGATGCATTTGCAAGACCCTCTGCCTTTGAATCTTTGCGAAATTGTTAGTCGAGACTTTAGAAATATATTACTGGCTCTTGGTGAATAACGCTTCTTACTGTTCTCCCAACCTGCTGAACCAGCACCCAATTTGCCTCGACCTCAAATTGGTCAACTAAGCAAACGACGTCAGGGCTACTTATCATCTCAGCAGTCTACTGTTACAGGACATAGGCAACAAATGGAAGAGCCAGTGCAATAAGATATTGACAATAATGTGGCCGATCCTTCTTCATATATTTTAACTCTAATGCCTTAGGATATTAGGGTGTTTGGTCCATCTTCTTATATCCTAACCAGTCAATTTAGTGATTTTGTAGGACTCGGCCTATCATGTTATCTATCTTCATTGCCTATGTCTCAGTTTGGAACACCTCAACAGCAACCAAGAGGATCATTCGTTGACTTTTTGCTCGATACATCTGCATTTAGTGTCGCATACACCAGTAGCTCCCTTGATCCTGAGGGATCATTGCAAGTAGGATTTGTGACACCCCATGAGTCGATTTTTTTAGCTAATTCTTCGCATGTTAATTTAAATTCTTCGCCCATCGTACCAGAGCAACAACAATATGAAAAAAAATGAGACAGCGGCGACTACAACATCAAAAGAGAAGGCCTGGTTATGACACTGGAAGTCATCTCTTATAATATTTTTTTAAAATATTTATATAATTTACTATTGCATATTTTATAAATTTTTAACAAATATTATATGTCATTTTATTTCTTTCATCTTTATCAATTTTGTCTAATATTTATCAATATTTTAGTTTTTTAATTATAAGTATTTATTTCTTATTTTTTCATATTTACACAATTTATTATATTTTTCCTAAATTTTTTAAAATTATTGTATGTTGCTTTATTTCTTTTCTTCTTCATTTATTTTTAATTCTTTATTTTATCTTTGTTATTTTTTTAATAATTTCTTTCTTTCAAAAACATATTAATTAAAGAGATAATTATTTATTTTTTATTTTCATAACTATTTACATCTAAAAATTAATTTCAGTTATACTAATTGAACTCGGATTGATTCAATCCGAGTTCTTTTTTTTTTTTTTGTTACAATAAAAAATATATTAATTGAACTCGAATTGATTCAATCCGAGTTCAATGTACTGTATCCCTATACTTGAACCCTGCCAATCCTAGTTTAATAGGTTTATTACCTTTCAGACAATTACTTTTTCCATTATTACGTTTTTGTTATAATTAATTTCTTCTGTTATTTTCCCATCAACAGCGAGTAAATGAATATTTAAATATTTTTAAATGGTATTTTAAAGGAATTTTGAAAATTAAAAATACCAAAATAAATATTTTAATCTTATTATAAAATTAATAAAAATATAAAAAAAATATAACAAGTTTCAAAAAAAAAAATTAGGAGGAGAATAGATTAAAAATTTTCATTTTTTTGGATGTTTCATGCTCAGTATATATCTCTATTTATGGGTTATCAACTATGAAAATGGGCTTATGAGTTATAATAACATAAATAAAAAAATTAATCTACATAATTATATAATATAAATCCTTTTTGGATGATTTTGAATGATAGATATCCTGACTAGGTTTTTATAGCAAAGGCTTTTATTGCTTAGTGAAGTATTGCTTTTTAATTATAAAAGAGTTTTAGTTAACCAAGCGAAGCAAAATAGTAACCATGTGACTCATAACTATCTAATCTATAGCCTGCTACCCTTAATTAGCTTTCTCTGAACTTTCACTTGAAAAATTCTAATTAACAATAGGTTGGGATAATAATCTCAATGGCTAATAAAGTATTCTAGTTATACTTATAATAAATTTAAATTAATATAAAACATGAAATAACTTTACAAATTATGTAAATATCACTCGGTGGATTCAAAACTAGTTATAGCTCGATTACAATACTAAACTTACAATTGTATAAACTCAGTTGATGGCTAACAATTAAGGAGAAATAGTCTACGATGACTCAACTCTCTTATTTGACAAGATTGCACACTCTATAACTCCAATGTCATACATAATCATATATATACAAATAACCAAACTTATACACAATACAAGTGTATTCATTAATTTTACTAACTCAATTCAAAGACAAATATAACAACAATAAGAATAATAACAACCTTTTTTCAAAATGCTTTCTTTCTTTTCTTATATTTATACTTTCTTCTTCCAATATGAAATTTGTTTATGCCAACCAAATACCTAATATACAACAATAATATTTGAATATCTAAACAAATTGTCCAAAGGCTAAATTACTAATAGCACGAGGAACATAATTATTTTTTCATAATTTTATGTAATATTTATTATATCTTTATAATCATTACTTAATAATATTTATTATTTTTTAAACTAAGAGAATAAAAATCATTTCTCATTTACAAAATCACATTTTTATTTTTTTATTTTTATTTATATTCTTAATAATTTTATGTACTAAACAGTTTATAATTCACTGAGTAGATTAAATGATACTTTCTCTTATGATACTACAATCAATTAGGCCAAATAACATAAATAGAAGAAGGATGAATTCTTACTCAAATTGCTTTTCTTCTTTCTCCCTCTTGAATTCTTCCAACTCTAAGTCACAACACCAACTTCCACGCTTTCAAAATCCAATTTCTCTCCTCTAAGTTTCGATCATAAGGAGGAGAAATAGCCTTTAATTCAAACTCACCATAATTCAAATACAAGAAACTAGAATGGAGAAGAAGATTACCTTAATCTCTTCTCCCAAATCTAGTTTAGAGCCTCTTTATAGCAAATTTGGGCGTGGATTTTTCTCCCTTTTTGAGCTCACCTCCCCCACCATTCTCACACACTTACACAACCATTGAAACTATTACTATTGCTGCTGCTGCTGTTACTGTTGCTACTACTTCTGCTGCTATTGCTGCTATTATTATTAGTACGACTACTACTATTGCTTCTATTATTGCTACTACTAACTTTTACATATTGGGTCATTTGGGTTTAAGTTATTTGGATTTTTTTGGGATTTGAACTAAAAGAATTGAATATTTTGTTTTCCATGAGCTTACAACAACAACAACAACAACAACTACTACTACTACTACTACTATCCCTACTAATTTTTACATATTGGGTCATTTGGGTTTAAGTTATTTGAGATTCGGGTTGAAGTTATTTGAGTTTTTTTGGGATTTGAATGGAAAGAATTGGATGTTTTGTTTTCCATGAAGTTACAAATTAGATATTTTGTGTTTTTTGTTTTTTTAACAAAAATAACTTTCTCTTTTCTTTATTCTATTTTCTACTAATTTTTACATATTAGGCCATTTGGGTTTAAGTTATTTGAATTTTTTTGGGATTTAAACTGAAAGAATTGAATGTTTTGTTTTCCATGAGCTTACAAATTAGATATTTGTGTTTTTTGTTTTTTTAACAAGAACAACTTTCTCTTTTCTTTATTCTATTTTTTCTTTCTTAAAATATCTATTTTTTTTTCTTTTTCTATTTTTCTATTTCTTTTTTTTTTTAATTTTCTTAAAATCTTTCTTTCTTTATTCTATTTTTATTGTTTAACGTTTCTTATAATCTTTTCTTTTTAATTTTTAATTTTTATTATTTTCAGTTAGAGTTTAAAAATTAAATATAATTTAGATTAAATTAAAATTAATTAATAATATTTATTATTTTTTATTATTTTTTTAAACTAAGAGAATAAAAATCATTTCTCATTTACAAAATCACATTTTTATTTTTTTATTTTTATTTATATTCTTAATAATTTTATGTACTAAATAGTTTATAATTCACTTAGTAGATTAAATAATACTTTCTCTTATGATATTACAATCAATTAGGCCAAATAACACAAATAGAAGAAGGATGAATTCTTACCCAAATTGCTTTTCTTCTTTCTCCCTCTTGAATTCTTCCAACTCTAAGTCATAACACCAACTTCCAAGCTTTCAAAATCCAATTTCTCTCCTCTAAGTTTCAATCATAAGGAGGAGAAATAGCCTTTAATTCAAACTCACCATAATTCAAATACAAGAAACTAGAATGGAGAAGAAGACTACCTTAATCTCTTCTCCCAAATCTAGTTTAGAGCCTTTTTATAGCAAATTTGGGCGTGGATTTTTCTCCCTTTCTGAGCTCGCCTCCCCCACCGTTCCCACACACTTACACAGCCATTGAAACTATTATTACTACTACTGTTACTGTTGTTGCTACTACTGCTATTATTACTAATATTAGTATAACAACTACTACTGCTACTACTATTGCTTCTACTGTTGCTACTACTAACTTTTACATATTGGGTCATTTGGGTTTAAGTTATTTGAGTTTTTTTGGGATTTGAACTGAAAGAATTGAATGTTTTGTTTTCCATAAGCTTATAACAACAACAACAATTACTACTACTACTACTACTACTACCCCCACTAATTTTTACATATTGGGTCATTTGGGTTTAAGTTATTTGAGATTTGGGTTGAAGTTATTTGAGTTTTTTTGGGATTTGAATGGAAAGAATTGGATGTTTTGTTTTCCATGAACAAATTAGATATTTTGTGTTTTGTTTTTTTTTTAACAAAAATAACTTTCTCTTTTCTTTATTCTATTTTCTACTAATTTTTACATATTAGGCCATTTAGGTTTAAGTTATTTGAATTTTTTGGGATTTAAACTGAAAGAATTTAATGTTTTGTTTTCCATGAACTTACAAATTAGATATTTGTGTTTTTTCTTTTTTAAACAAAAACAACTTTCTCTTTTCTTTATTCTATTTTTTCTTTCTTGAAATATCTACTTTTTTTCTTTTTCTGTTTTTATATTTCTTTTTTTAAAATTTTCTTAAAATCTTTCTTTCTTTATTCTATTTTTATTGTTTAACATTTCTTATAATCTTTTCTTTTTAATTTTTAATTTTTATTATTTTTCAGTTAGAGTTTAAAAATTAAATATAATTTAGATTAAAATAAAATTAATTAATAACTCTTTTTATTTATTTATTTATTTTACTATTTCAATTTTATTATTATTTTTAAAGAATGGCAGGACAAAATACGATCTCGAAAGATTGGAGGAGCGGTGGTGGCGGGTCATTACGGCGAATCATAATGGGTTCGCGCCGTTAAATTTTAATTCCAATAGAAGAAAGAGTGCAGAGAAAGTGAAGAAGAAATTGAGTTGGATTGAAGGAGAAAGAGCAGTCTGAAAGGAAGAAGAAACTGATGGTAAGGAGAATGCAGAGGAAGAGATTTGATTTTGAATTTCAAAGCATTTCGATTGACGGGAAGAGATTGATGAGAACGCAGATTAAATTTAAGATTTGAAATTAAAGATCTTGAGCTCTGAAATAGGATCCACCTAACAAAAGATGGCGAAGAGACCATAAGGAGACAGGAGAGGTATGATGGAGAAAGAAAAAACTAACAGAAGGAAAGACGCTCAAAGGATGGCGCGAAGCCGAGGAGTCCATGAAAGTAATGAACAGTATCGAATGGGGATGTATCGTTCTAAACAATAATTTCCCATTTTACTTTTATTATATATAATAGATGGCACACATTGAATTTTGAACAAATTGACTTAAATTTTATAAAATTTATAATAAAGAATTTTAGAAATTAAAATTATTTTTAAAGATAATAAGTATCATTAGATTTTAAAAAATTTACTAATCAATTTAAGGAATTTATTATTGAGTATAAAAAAATTTAATACTTTTTTATACTAAGTAATAAAATTTTTAAATCTAATAATAAATTTTTTAAATTTTGATAATAATTATAATCTTTAAAAATAAATTTAATTTTTAAAATCTTTTATTATAAATTTTATAAAATCTGAATCTCTAGATATAATTTTCCTAAAATGGGTACTTACTATTTATAGGATCTGGCTCTTTGGATATACATTTACCTAATACTTCCTTTAGTTTTCAATATAAGTCACTTATTAGAGGATTGTCTTATTCCAAAATATAAGTTACTTTTTTAAATTATCTTTATCATTAAATAACTTCTTCTTTAAATATCTCTAATTAAATAAAAAGTTATTAAGTCTAATACAATTTACTAAGAATAGAGGTAAGGTCTTTAATTAAGGATAAATATGAAAAAAAAAATTATATTTTGAGACAAATTCAATTAATTAAATTATTTTTAATTAATTTTTTTAATATTTATAAAATAAATATTGATGATTTATATTAGAAATCGAAAGTAATATCTATCAATATGTGTTGTTATGATTAAGCACTCATGTTAAAAAAGAATTGAAAACGATACCTTCTTTTAAGAAGAAATAAAAATATTTTATCCAGCATTTGGACGTATTAAAAAAAAGGAATTTTGCTAAAAAATTGAAAAAGATGGTTGGCTACATATAACAATGTACTGAATTTTTCACACGTGGAGTTCATATGTCACATTGTGCAAATCAAATTTAGACCATTGCATTTACGTATACACACGAATTTTTTTTTCTCTTTTTGCTTTAATAAGCCACGTCGGTATAACGGTAAGCATGTTGAGACACACCTCCACGTGGGAAGATCTATCTCTTAACCATTCATTTCCTTAGATACCCGAACTAACGAAAAGAACACCTCCATGTGGGAAGATCTATCTTTAGGATACCCCAAAAAAAGAAAGATTGAAAAAAAAAATAAATCTTTAGTCTTGGGAAAAATCACTAATGATCTCTCTAATTTTCTGACCGTAAATCTTTTAAAATTCACTTCAACTGAAATAAAAAAAAAAAAATAACCCCACTTTATGTGGAATACATATGTTAGAGGTAGAGTCTACCTCTTTTTCTTTCTATTTCTCTTTCTCTTGTCATTTCAACTAAAGTTTATTTGAAGAGATCCAAGCCACTAGTTTTCCCCCCAACCCTTTACAATCTGATCATCGGGGGCCCTTCCTGGGAGACCAATCTAGGCCAACGTTTGGTGTGTGAAACTGAACCTATGAATTCATAGATATAGTCATCACAGAAGCCAACGTTTCATAGCGAAAGGAATATTATTACATCCATTTCTAGCTATAGTTAGTATGCTATTATATATAAATATAAAAAAAAAATCAGACAAAGGAATTCACAACAAAAAATAAAATGTTTAAACCTCAATCCTAGAAGCTGACTATCAGGCATCATATATATATATATATATATATTAAAATATCGTTACAACAGAACTCATATAAGCTAAACACGTGTTTACAAAAAATACAAATATAACTGCACAGATATACATAAATAATTCTACACAATTCCTATATAAAATGGGCTTGGGTTTTGCTTTATTTTCTAACATGTATATATAAGGATAGGAGTAGCAGGTGAGGATTTCTAACATGTTATCATACACTGGCCTACAATTACATTGATTGATGGAGACACCAACATAAATTAGAGATAGTCAAACAGTTTGCCTCAAAAACTAGTTATGCATGCCATGTAATTCACTTCCTCACAACGCAAGGACTTGCCCCCTTATGACACTGACATTTGTGCAATCTATGTATAAAACAAATTATACATATATGAAGAGTGGTTATAATGGACCTTCCATTCTTCACCAAGTTGAGTTTTCTTAATTTTTTTGCTTGGCTCAAATTTGATGGGGATTTTGGAGGCAAGCATTGTTTAATATAAAACTAATGCTCTTGTTTCAGATATGTTGTAGAAGATAAGAACAGATAATCAAGGACTTGAGCGGGCCTATAAAGTATACTTGAGTTTAGTAATTGAAGGATCTTTGTACTGTTAAAGATTCGAATTTGCTATATATATATATATATATATATAACTTGCGAGAAAAAACAATCATGAACCTCAAAGGAAATTAGTCTGTATCAAAAAGTTGTCATTAGTAAAAAAAAAAAAAGACTCAAAAAAAAAATCATGTTAAGAATGTCAAGATTCATCTATTGGTAGAAAAGCTCCACATCTTAAAAGGAGAATCCACTAAATAAAACTTTATCCATTTATACTTTAGGATTTTTGTGTGAAGAGCTCATGTTTTAAGAAGGAAAGTTCTTCACCGTTAAATAATTTGAAATCTACATGCACAATAATAAAAAATTATTTTACGCAAATATTAAAAAAAATCAATAATATAAGAATTCACCTCTCAGAAAGTTATATTCTCTATAACATTGTCCACAAGTTAAAAAAGAAAAAAATCAAAAGTAAGATTATAATGACAAGCGACGGCTCCTCTTATATATTTTACCAATGAAACAAAAGAAGGGTCCTACAATCTTTCACCGAGGCGAGAGAGAGTGGTTGTAATTAATAACCATATAGAATCTTGAGAAGATATGCAAGAACAAGTGGAGAGGAACGATTGCCTATTTTAATCTGTTATATGTCAATGATTTTTTTTAAATATTATGTTCGAGAAAACTCAATGGATCTGATCACTAAGAAGATATGTGGTTTTGAAGAAAAGCAATTCACTTTTATAAAATTCATGATGATCTGTGAGGTAGGCAGTTTCCTGTTTCCCCAGCTTAAATAATTAATAATCTTAATTAAAATAATGAAATCTAGACATACCTAATCTGATCTGACTAATTAAAAGATTAAATTAAACAAATATCTGGTCTTTGTTACCTATTTGGGAAGAGGACGAGTTAGCTGAAACACGGAAAAGGAAATGTGTCGGACAGTACCTTGACCGATATTTCGCTTTCATACCCATCCAAAGTTCTTCTGCAGAACTCTTTCTTTTTTTAATGCAGCTTGGGTTGATCTGCAATTTACAGGGCACATAAAGAATACGTCTTTTCACCCCATTCATAGACAATTTCTGGCCACTTTCGCCTCCCATCATGGGTCTTTTCACTTCGCGCAAGCAAAACACCAATGCGCAGCAAATAATCCGTTTTTGTCAAGGTTTTAAAAATTAGACTGGCCATTTCAGTAGTTCCGTCGGGCCCAACTATAATCCAATTGATGATCACTATATATATTATATATATATATATATATAATTTTACATAATAAATAATATGATATAATATTCAAATGACATAATACTAAAATTTAAATAAGTCAATATTTATTACAATATCCAAAATTACAAAATAAAGTAATGAACTTATAAGTTATTATCTTAATAATAACATTCATTAATATCAAATCCATCAAATGTCATCGTGTTAACATTCATACTATAACCACTATCATCGTCAAATTTAATTTCTAAGACATCAAGTGATTTTATAATTAATTTGTCTGCAATGTCTACTTCTTCATTTCTAACTATTAAGATTACATTTTCTTTATAAATAAAAGTTTCATTTTTAACCTCTTCATTATTAAACTCAAAACGTGCTTCTTATTGAACTATCCAAAACTCAATTTTATCAATAGATTCATAATCAATATGATCATAATGTTTCTTCTTGTTTTGTAACCTAAAATAAAGTATTAAAACATCAAATAGAGATTCAATAATATTAAAATAAATGAATAAAAATTATATTTTGAGTATATTTATATACCTATTCCTTAATCACAAGTTATAAGTGACAAATAAATTATCACTTAGTCTTTGATGTTATAATCCATTTTTTCTTGTTATGTGAATGCACTTAAACAAATTCCAATTTTGCTCATATTTTGAAGAAGCTATTTGGCTAAGAAGAAGTATTGTTATTTTTTGTAAAATTGGAGTACTAATCTCAAATAAGTGCACCAATTATCTACATAAAGATTAAAATACATTATATGATCAATCATAATTAAAGTATTAAAAATAAAAAAAATAGTCACAACTATTAAAGTATATGATCAACCCCCTATTTATGCGTGCTCTTTTTATATAATGAAAAACAATAAAGGTAAGTGCACACATCAATTTTTTTTCTTTCTTAAAAGAAAAATGCTATCATATAAGATCAATCTTCTCACAGTTTGTGAAGAAGAGGTTACTATGGATTGTTTGTTTGATAATGGCGTATCACTGCTACTAACATTATTATTAATGTTGGGAGTGAAACCATCTGGAGCATCCATATTTTTTAATGCAATACAAAAGAACATATATCATGAGATAGCATAATATTGAAATCATATATTAAATTAATAAAATGTAATTTAATAATTGATAGTATGATAAATGGAAGACCATGAGACACATAAGATGCAAGTAACTATGTAAAAATTTACTTAATATTGGTAAAAGTTATATATATATATGCACACACATAACATTAACAATAAAAAATTAAAATATTTTTTTTACAAATTTAAAACAAAAATATATTAATATTTCTCAAAATACAAATATTTGAGAATTACAAAATTTAAATGAATATATATATAAATTAAAAATTATTTTTTTAAAATACAAATAAAAATAATTTACTTCATAGTTACAAAATTATTATATGAAATTTAAAAATAGATGAATTACAAAAATTTTAAGAATAAATTTTTATGAATTAAAAAATTAAATACATTATAATTTTAAAAATTTAGATGGGTATGATATAACAAGAAAAATAATTTTTTACAAAATATATAAATATTTTATAAATTATTGAATATAAATAAATTATTATCATTTTTTATAAAAATATATAAATTATAAATTATAATTAATTAAAAAAATTTTAAGATTTATATAAGTTACACAGATTCTTGTAAAATTATTTATAAAAAAAATTAATAGGGACACATTCCAATTTTTATTAAAAAAAATTTGTGAAATAATAAAAGTTATACATCGGTAAAAATTGTCTTATTTATTATCTATATCTTTATTTTGTCTTTATTCTTTATATATCTACATCAAAAAGTTGTAATTGTACGTCATCTCTTAACTTGTTTGTCACCTTGATATTTACGTTGATATTTACGTAGAAAAATTGGAGTTTAAAGATATTTAAGTTCAACGTATTTAGATTTAACTATTTTAAAATTTAAAAAATATAAAAAAATTATAATTTAAGATTATAAATTAAAATTTTGAATAAATTACATATTCTTCTCGCAAGTTTTATCAATATTATATAAATTTTTTATTTTTAAAATATACATAAATCTTTGTTAAAATAAAAAATTATTTCATATTTTAATTTAATTTAAATTTTTTATTAAATTTAAATAAATAAATAAATAAATATATATATATATATTAACTAAAAAGATGCATACAAACATATGTTAAGCTATTGCAACTAAATCACCTATTGTACGTACGGTATATTGTACATAATAAATGAGATAATAAAAACTTTACTAAGAAATAAAAAATAAAATGTACCTACCCTCCCGTTTGGATGGCAAAATAACATCCATCAGAACGTGGATCCAGCTCCTTGCGTGATTTCTTCCGTACAGACACAATATCCAGTCACAGTATGTTCCCCGGTAATGCATTAATTCATCCGTACAAAAGGACATAGATAGTACACTGTTTTAATGATTACTTTACTGTTTTAAATAAACATCATTAGTTATTTATTTCATACCATTGAAACTGGATAAGCTTTTAAACTATATCAGCTTCGCTGGAATTTCATTTTTTTTTTTCGGCCAATGAACATAATAACTTTCGATCACGATTGCAAAATTTTGTTTTATTTAGTTGTCCGCTTGAACTTCTTTTTTTAAATAGACGTATTTAATCTAACTAGCTGTTTAGTTAATTTACAATAAAAAAGTGTAATTGGTTAAGTACTTGAGAATGTTTGTATTTTATAAAAATAAAGATTCATTTAATAATTATTATTCATGAATCTAAATTTTTTTTAAAATAATGTTAAATTTATAAAATTAAGGCTAATAAATGCATTTTGAACCCAACAAGATCTTTATTTATATATATTAAAAACATTTTATTTTATTTTAATCTCTTAAAAATTGTTCATTTAACTCTTAAGATTGCTTAAATATTGGGTTAGGTTGAGTTTTTGACTAATCTAATGTCTCATCCAATTTTAATCAAGCAACAAATTTTTAGTATAGTGCCTGCCCCCGCCCAAGTTGGCCTATTTAATATGTGTGTGTGTCTTATATTTTGATTTTTGAAAGATTAAGCAATAGTTATTGAGAGCTTCTTCCGGTTTAATGAAAGAAAACGATGGTTTTAACCGCAACTTATAGAAAGATCATAATACCGTAATTAATTAATCTAGCTGGTTAGATATTAGAAAAAAAAATAAAAATTTACAAAAAATGGTATTATTATTATTATTATTATTATTATATTAATGATGTCAATTTCTTTTTAGAAAATTTTTGTTATCTTTGCGAGTAAGCTATTGTTTGCATCAATGATAGATACATGTTTTGTCAAATTAACTTGTTTCAAAGATTTGAAATTTTTTAACATTATACCTACTCTATATAGGTGGATTTTTGAGTAAATTATACAATTTTTTTTTAATTTTACAAAAATTATATGAACCACTTCTTTATTTTTAAATTATATATAAACTTCTTATAAAATAAAAAGTTATACTTTATTTTACTTTAATTTTAAATTTTTAACTAAAATACTTTCAATTGACTTAAATATATATATATTTTGGTTAAATTTAATAAAAAATTATTATTATTTTATTTATATTTATATATATTTAGATATAAAATATATTTTATATATTTAGGTTAATAAAAAATATTTTATCAAAAAATTTTAAAATTTAATTAAAGTGTATATTTTAAAAATAAATAAATAAATTATATAATTTCAATAAGAATAAAAAAAACTGTATAATTTACTTTTGTATTTTCCATTCGGGTGTTGTGTTGTTTGCCAATCCGCATGATCTAACCTAATATTATAATATAATGATTTTTGGCCAAAAGAATAAAAATAAAATAAATAATGGAAAAATATATTTTTATATATAACAATCTAAAATATTTTTTTGTACGTGGCAGTTACGAAATTTCTCAGGAGTATGTCAGGTGGGCACAAGGAAGTCCTCATCCGCATAGACCCAGACGAAATAGAATAGGAAAGGCGAAACTTCGAGGAAGTTGCTTCCCTATCTATTTGTAGAGGAATACAATGTCCCTCCCTGGTATAGAAGAATACCATGTTCTATAGCTGCAGCTCATCACTTTCAATTAAGCAATTATCGATTCATGTCGATCATCTTTGTCCCTTAGCTCAATCTCAGATTTCGCAGCTAAACCCTGAGAAATTAAGTGATGGGTACTCTTCAACAAGAGGCAATATTGCTCCTGGAGAATGGCAATATCAAGGGTTTGAGCAGGGAGTCGAGGCATGGCAGAACTGCTCACAACGTGTCCTCTTCTTCATTGCGCAAGAAATCCGACGTAAACCTTGTTTCCAAGATTCGATGTGGGTTGCTCAGGAATTTGCTCTTCAATTTCCAGGAGGTCATTCTTGGGACCAAGCTCTCGATTCTCTTCCCCGCGATTCCCCTCGCCATCGTCGCCGAAGTCTATAGGTTCGGTCAAGTAAGTGATGCAGAATGCTTGATTTGTTGTTTGGCAGACGAGAAAATGAAACTGGGTGTGTGAAAAACCAGTTATGAAAATTCTTAAAATTTATTAAAATTTAGGTATCTGAGAGGTGCAGCTATTAAGGTTTGGTGGTTATGGTGGTTGTGATTTGTTGCCATCTTTGCCGAAGTCTATGCGTTTGGGAGAGTTGGTTCTGCAGAATGCTTAGTTTGATGTTAATGGGTTTTGAGCGTGACAATGGTTGTTTGACAGGAGAGAAAAATGATAAAAAGAAGATGAGACTGGGTGTAAGAGAAAGCAACTAAGAAAAGCAATAGTTTAAAATTTGGGTACCGGAGAATTGATTGCAGTGGTTGATGTTTGATTGTGATTTGTTGCATACAGCCTTGGGCTTTTGCGTTGAGCTTACTTGGACTTACACCACTTGCGGAACGCGTCAGCTTCTTGACAGAGTAATGAAGTCCGATGAACTTCTTGCATTTTTCGTTCTGCAAACTTTTCTTCTTTCTTGAATAAATTCTAATTCTAGTTTTGTTTTCTCCCTTGGTGACTGTTAATTCAAATATCGCAGACAAGTTGCTTACTACACAGGTCCTACGGGTATGAACCTACCATTTATATATACTTTTTCATCTCTCATAGATTATTCCTATGTATGTATAAAATAGTTCATCACAGGCGATAATATAATTATTGGGTACCTTAATTTGAACCCTTTGTTAATTTTAATAAACCATGAGGTTGGAAAACACAAAAAATAATAATACAGTTGAGGGACTAAGAAAGATATATCGTATTTTGGTTTGGTTAATGATGCAGCCAAATTGTGAAAGTCAGTATTTAACTAAGTTCTTGTGAGTCAAACTACCCACGTCAGGATTCAACCTGGTTAGATGGTTTCTTAGAGAATATATTAGTGTTTGAACCTTGTAAGTTTAACTCCTAATTTTTCTCTTTGATATGAATGAAGACACAAAACTAAAAAATTTTGAGTAAATTACATAAGCTTCCCTTGATTTTTGTTAAAATTACACAAAGATTCCCTTTATATTCAAAATATATATTTTATCTAATTTAAAAATTTTTGACTTAAATACATTCCATTCTATTTAAATTTTTATTTAAATAAATATCTTCCATTAACCTAAATATACAAATACGTATTGAATCCAAATATACACAAATAAAAAAAATAGATTTTATTTTCATTAAATTTAACAAAAAAAGCATTTACTATTTAAGTTCATGAAAGGTATCTAAAAAAAAACTAAAATGTCGAGCAACTTTTTGTTTTAGGAGAAATTTATATATATTTTGAAAATAGAGAGGAGGTTTGTGTAATTTTAATCAAATTTAAAAGAGGCTCGTATAATTTATTCAAAAATTTTTATCAGGGTGATTGTCCATTACCAGTCACTGTTCAATTTTGGAATGTAAATTGACATCAAAGTGTATCTCTTCTTTGGTTTTTGGTCAGGTTATTGCAACCATGTGATATTTATGTTTTTGGAAATGGTCAAATCACAGTTGTAGAAATAGTGTTCTTGCAAATTGTACTACAATCAATTATCATGATATTAGAACACTTCATGTTGTTGAACTTATCCTTTGTGTTTCCTGGTTTACAGTTGGAGGACTTCTAAATGCAACATTTGGCAATGTTACAGAACTCATAATAGCAATATTTGCTCTTAGCAATAATAAAATAGCTGTGGTCAAGCATTCTCTCTTGGGTTCAATCCTTTCAAACCTTCTTCTGGTTCTTGGAACCTCTCTCTTCTGTGGTGGAATAGCAAACATTAGAGTAGAACAAAAATATGATAGAGTAAGGTCCTGCAGCCCCATATCTTTTTTTTTTTTTCCCTTCTTAGTAAATGCTGACTAATGTTACACATTGAAATTTTTCTTGGTTAATGAACTTGCAGAAACAGGTAGATGTAAACTCACTTATGCTGCTGTTGGCATTTTTGTGCCACTTGCTGCCTATGCTGTTCAGATATTCTGGTGTCTCGGCTGCTCTCGATATAGACCCATCTCTTCACTTGTCAAGAGTTGCAAGCATTGTGATGCTGATAGCGTATTTTGCTTACCTTGTCTTTCAACTGTGGACCCACCGCCGATTATTTGAACCGGAGGATGTATGGCATTCTTAATTTATGAAACCATAAAGCTGATTGTATTTGTATTTATTTGGCGAATACTTAATACCATCAATCTTTGAACAGGAAGAAGACAATGATGATAATGTTGCAGAAGAAGCGGCAGTGATAGGATTCTGGAGTGGGTTTGCTTGGCTGGCTGGAATGACTGTACTCATTGCTATCTTGTCTGAATTCGTGGTGGACACAATTGAGGTAATTCAGTTCAATCCTTAAATGCTTGATTAGGCATCTGCTTAATAGAGAAGCAACGGTTCTTCTTCACTTGACATGGTATGGAAATGACTATGAACTTCATTTTGACTGTTATAAACATAATACTTTACTACCAATAACTACAATTCGATCTTAACAGGGTGCTTCAGATTCATGGGGCCTGTCTGTCAGCTTCCTTAGCACTATCTTGCTACCAATAGTTGGCAACGCAACTGAACATGCAGGTGCAATCATATTTGCTTTCAAGAACAAGCTGGTGAGAACTTGGATAATTTTATGAAATTTCATACCCTCTGCATTTTTAAGATATTTAAGTTCCTTGAAATTAAACCAATGGGATGACTACAGGACATCTCATTAGGTGTTGCTTTAGGTTCTGCAACTCAAATTTCCATGTTTGTGGTAAGAATTCACCTTTATAACAAAATGTCTGTTTTAATTTTAGCTTTGTTTTTAAATCAATGAAAGCTCACTTCGAGAAAATACATTTACAATTTAGGTTCCCCTGTGTGTGGTTATTGCTTGGATAATGGGTGTCAAAATGGACCTTAGCTTCAATCTCCTTGAGACTGGGTCTCTTGCTTTGGCAATTTTAGCCCCAACCTTCACATTACAGGTGTAGTTTACCTCTTACCATCACTAAAACTGGCAAAAGCAACCAAAGTGCACACATATTTTGACCCCATTTCTTCATTCGATCTGTCGATGAAATAAATGTTTTCCACTATAAATCTTATAGGATGGAACTTCTCACTACATGAAAGGCCTTGTTCTCCTGTTCTGCTATATTGTTATTGGTGCATGTTTTTTTGTGCGAAGAACACCATTCGGTAAGTGTTACATGTTATTTTATATTGGGGTTACATAAATATTCAAAATCAAGTCACTACTATTTGGGTCATAGAAAGATGCATGTTCTATTAAGTTAGTCCAACCTATCAATATGGTCCTATTGTGGACTAAAGTTAATAATTGACAGAACTCACAGTAGGATCATATTGATGGGTTTTGAAAAATTTTTGGAGTCAAATGATGGTAAATATTTTAGAAAAACTAAATTAACATGTATCTTTCTAGTATCCAAATTGTTCATAGGCATCCGAAATATGTCAATTATGTCTAAAATTTGATCAGCTCCTCTTCACAGACCAAGTTGATGTTACCAACGAGATCCTTAAACCCGCAGCTGAAGCAGTTTTCAGAGCTTAGTAGGTAAGTTCATGTTCTGAAGCACATGCAAACATAATCACTTGGGCCTACACAAGAACTGTGTGGAATCAACAAGGGACAAAATTCATTGCAGGCTTTGACCTATTTGGATACCTCCCTGAGATGAAGGATAAGAGTATCCAAACTCGAAACACATTCAATGGATTTGTCATCTCCAAATCGAAATCAAAAGGAGTTTGCAGGTCTGCATTAGCTTTGCGGGAAAATTGGTTGCACGCCGTGTATAGATCTCTACTTGTGCTGTTGAGTCTGAGATTTTCGTCTTGTAAACATAAGATCTAAGAGTAGCAAAAGCTATTAGGTGTGGTCTAATGGTCTAACGTGTAGATAGTTAGCAAGATCTTTTAGGTTTAATTGTCTGTTTCATCGTGTACCATAAAAATAGAGAGTTCTTAGCTGTGACATGAGATTGAGGGAGATATTTCGTTCCTGTACTGTAACAATTGTCAATAAATGAAAAATTGTTCCTTTTAGTTGGATCATTCTAATGGTCAAAAAAAGGGAAAATTATACTTTTAATTTTTATAGTTTTATTCAAATTTTAATTGGTATTTATAATTTAAAAATTTTTAATTGGGTCTTTACAGGCTATAATGTTTTATTAAATTTTATTAATATGACTAATTATATATTGTTTTAACACTTTAAACATATATAATTTATGCCGATAAAAGAAATAAAAATAGAGATAATGAAATAAGATTAATTCACATATATAGTAAAATATTGATAAAAATACAAAGAGAGATTAAATTTATTAAAAATATAAGGACTTAATTACAAACTTTTAAGCTATAAGGACCAAATTAAAAATTAATAAAATTATAAGAGTCAAAAGTACAATTTTTCCAAAAATATATTAATCATTCCAACATTAGCAAGATTCCCTTCAGTTTGTGGAATAGTATTGATCACACGTTCTCGAGAACATGTATAATTAGACGTTCCCGAGACATGTTTAGCCTTTAATGGTTGTGGTTATTACTTCAACTAAATGAATAATTCATATAAGTCATCAGGTTAATTATAAGCAAGGGAGCTGAGCTGAATATATGAACCAAGTTTAATAGAAAATTTAAATTGCTTAAACTTTACGTATATGTTTTCGTATAAGATAGCCAATAAATAGTGGCCAAAAAAGGCAACAAATAATTAAAATAATTAAAAAAGCACAACAAACATAATTTGTGTAGTGAATAAATTATATTATGTTTAACAAATTATATTTAATATTTTTTTGTTTTAAAAATAATATTTAACTTGTTTATATTTGATATCAATTGAAAAGAATAAGCAATCAACATTTGCCGCATGTGTGCGTTGGCCTATTTTCTCCTATTCCTAATTCACACTAGTCACAATACTTCTTGGCTGGACGGAGGAGTACAATAACACCCCAACCTAACCCTATTCCATTCCTCCAACGCTCGTTTTTCCATACTTCTTGGTAATCGGTTGTTGTTTCTTCTCGTAGGTGTTGGAATTCTTGTAAGGATCATTGCAATTATTGTTTCACATGCCGTTAGCTTAATTAAAATTTAAAGGTATGTGATATATTGTTTTATATTTGTTTTATTTTTCAAAATATAAAAATTAATTAAAATTATTGGATTATTAATTCATAGATGTATATTATCTTGATTAGATTGTAGTATTAGATATATAACTACATATTGTAATTAAATTTTTAATATTTGTTAAGTTTTTAAATTTACAAATGACTATTGAAAAATTACAATCATTTTCATAGATGGATAATGATTATAATTTTGATACAAGGAGTTTGAGTTGGACAAAGATCACAATAATGAATTTCAAAATAATAGAGAAATATATCAAGAATGTGTTGTAAATGAAGACAATGACAAAGTTAATTATGATAAAAAAAAAAAAGGCGAGCAGCTATGTAAGATAAGAATGATCAAGAAAATATTAAGAATGATATTTTGAAACCATATATTGGTATGAGATTTTATTCAAAAAAATATTTCATATCAATATTACAATAGATATAAAAAACAAGTTGGATTTAGTGTGCAAAGGGGACTTGTAAGAAAATCAATGAAAGATGATAGTATTATTGGTTGCAAGCTATTTTATTCAAGACAAGGGTTTAAAGAAGAAAGATTTAAAGAGAATGAAAGCAAAAGAAAAAAAATGTCATGGAGAGGCATATGTTGAGTGTAATTCAAGACTATTTGTTAAAAGATTTGAAGATGGATCATAGATTATTTCTCTTTTTGAGAAAAATCATAACTATGAGTTTGTAACTCCAAAAAAAATCTTATTTACTACCTTTACAAAGAAATATCACTCAAAGTTAGGGAGATATGATACAGAAGATGAGTAAAGTAAGGATCAAAATGAGCTTAATGATGAATTACTTTTTTGGTAAAACTTATGGAAGGCAATATATCGGGTTTATTGAAAGAGATGCTTGAAATTTTTTTTATATACTAAGAGGATGAAAGAATTTTTTATAGGAGATTCTCAAAATCTATTGAACTACCCAAAAGATATGCAAGTAAGCAATCCTCATTTTTTTTAATGCAATTCAACTTGAAGTAGATGGAAAAATGACCAATTTCTTTTGGACTAATGCAAGGTCAATAATAGATTATAGTTATTTTAGAGGTGAGTGTGCTTTGATCCTATTTATGGAACTAATTAATATAAAATGTCTTTTATTCTCATTGTTGGTGTAAACCATCATCTCCAAACAATTTTGTTTGGTTGTGTACTAATATTAGATGAAACTGAGGCTTCACTTGTACAGATACTTGAAATGTGGATGAAAGCAATGCAAGGAGTTCATCCTATAGTAATTCTTTCTAATCAAGGCTCAGCGATCATAGGGGCAATTGCATATATTTTACCAACTACAATCCATCACATTTGCTTATGGCATGTGTTTCAAAAAAGCAAAAAACATTTAGGCCATTTAGTTCGTAGGCATTGTAACTTTGGCAAAGACTTTTCCAATTATGTAAAGGGATTTAAAACAATTAAAAAGTTTGAAATTGGTTGGACGACACTATCAAATATATATAATCTAAAAGAAAATTGTTGGATGCAACGATATATGGTATAAGACAAAAATGTGTTATAGTGTATTAGCATAATTTTTTTTTTTCACAACTCAAAGAAGTGAAAGTACAAACAATTTTTTTAAGTGGTTTTTGAATAGAAACATGTTTCTTTTAGACTTTGATAAGGTTGTTCATTAGGTAGTAAATAGTTGACGTGAAAAAAAAGATTGAAACTGATTTTAATATAAATCAAGTTTTACCTTCAGTGACAGTAAATATACAAATTGATGAAGAAACAACTAAATTGTACACACCAACTACATTGCAAAAGTTTCAAGAAGAATTAATTAGTAGTTTATGATATATGTGTGAGAAGTATGAAGATGAAAAAACTATAATTTCCTATAAATGTTGGGTAAAGAGAGAAGAAACTAAGCCTTATACAGTGAAAATAGTGAAAATGTCTTCAATTGATTCTACTATAAGATGCAGTTGTGAAAATTTTGAGTTTATGTGAATTTTGTGTAGACATATTTTAAAAGTGTTTATCATAACAAATTGTCAAAATTTGCCAAGTCAATATATATTAAAACGATGGACAAGAAATGCCATACTTGGAAGAGTTATTGGTGAAAAAGGTAAGTATGTGCAAGAAGATTGTCAACTTCATTTTAACTTAAAAATATAGCACACTTTGTCACAAGGCAATAGAAGTTGCAACAAAAGGCTCTTTATCTGTTAAGTTTATAAAGTAACATTACATTAGTTGCAAAAAGCCAAAAAAGAGATTTAAATTGCAATGAAAAAGCAATGTGTTACAACTTTTGTTAATTAAGGGGAAAAGGTGCTAACACAAGTATTAGTGTGTGAAAACTAATCATATTTATCAAGTCATATATTAATTCAAGACATCAATTACAAAAGGCAAAAGACGGGCGGATAGAATAAAATCATATTTGAAAAAAAAAATCCTAAAAACAAATTGGTAATGAAAGAAAAGGTAATTTTTTAAATTTAAATCCAATCTATATTATTTATTTTGTTTCACAATTCAATTTTTTTCTCATTATTTGATCTTATATGCTTGAGTTTTTTTTTTGGGCTATTGTTTTAGATTCTAAAGTTCTATCAAATATTAAAAATGGCAATTTTAATAAACAAGTAGAAATGAGAAGTATGAGTAGCAAGATATTAGTTTAAATTATGCATTTTATTTCATATATATTATTTCACCATCATTGAGACACATTTGGTTTTGTCTATGATTTGATGTAGGGACAAATAGAAATGTCAATTTTTTGGAACCAACCATCGAAAAAGGAATATGGAGTGATAAATCAATGTTAGTAAAAATTTATTTTAATTTTTAGGCTTTATCTATATTTCTTTTTTTCCCACTTGTGGGAAAAGACCCTGTTGTTGTTATTGTTGTATCTATATTTCTTTCATTAATAAAAAATTATGTTTGATTGATTTATAGAACCTTTTCAAATAATGAAAATGTTCCTTGTACTCTACCTATGAGTCAATTTCATCACTTTTTGAGTCCATCTTACAAGTATTGTCAAACTATTCTATCATTTGTGAATCTACTCAATGATGTTTAACATTAGGTATATATAAATAGACTAGTTTAATTACACATATATTTATGGTTAATTAATAATCTTTTATAAATTATAGGTTTCATTTGATGAAAAAATACATGTATCTAACTGAAATTGTTTAATCATAGATAAAAAATCTACTTAGGTATATTGTTTTGTACTAAAATTTGTATTATATTGTACTATATGTATATTTATTTATTTATTTATTCTACCTAATAAAAATGTATGTATCAGGTTGAGTGTACGAGGTATGAAAAGACACAACAAAGTTCAAATTTGTATTGAAAGGAAGCTTGATACATAGTGATGAAAGAAAGCTTATATAGCTGTGAGCATGAATTCTACAAGGTGCTGAAAAAAAGTTTAATACAATTTACTTTTTTTATGTGGAAATTGCATTATGTTATAAGAATTTTAAGTTTTTCCTTTTTGTTTATAACATTACCAACAAATTATTTTTTTTCTTAAGGGGATTGAAATGTTATTTTCTTATAATTAAATTTTATTGTGTTAGTAATACAATATTTTATATTGTTATTGCATAAATATGCCATCACAAAAAACAAAATAGAATCACATTGGTTATTAAAAATCAATGTTAAAACAAATGAATAAATTACATAAATCTTTCTCAAAGTTTATAAAAATTATAATTTATTATCTTTTATTTTAAAAAATATTATTCAATTTCTTCATATTTGATATTATTGGTATCAAAATTATGGCAAAAGATAAACAAAGATGTTTAATCCGAACATATTGTATTGCTTAAAGAAAATCGCATTATCATTTTATGCAAAGAGTTAATTTTATTGATCAAAATAAATAATAAAAAATATTTTTTCAATTTATATCAAATATAGACAAGTTAAATATTATTTTTAAAACAACAAGAATATTAAATATAATTTTTTTAAAAATAATACAATTTACTCAATACAAAAACTTTGAAGGTACAGTGCTCTTGTGCAGGAATCATTTGTTGCAAATTTTTTATTTATGTTAATTATTTGTTGCCTTTTTTTGCAATTACTTATTGGCTATTTTATGAGAAAACATGTACATAAAGCTAAAATAATTTAAGTTTCTATTCAGCTTGGCTCATATATTTGGCTGACTCCTCTGCTTCTAATTAACTAGATGGCTTATATATTAATTATCCATTTAACTTCCCTAAATCAATAATTACAATCAATAAGATCTAGACATGTATCGAGAATGTGTAATTATACTATACACGTTCCTAAGAAGGTGTGATCAATGCTCTTGCGGAATCCGTTGTCTCATGTAGTTCTTGTTCTCTCTTGCCTGTTAGTTAGAAGACATGGATGCTGACACTACTGTGAGTAATTTGTGTCTGATATGCATATGTACTTGTTAGAATTAAAAAAAAAAAAAAAGATTTGAATAATATAATTGCATATTTTTTATTTAGCATAATTTTTGGAAAGGCCTTCTTCAGGAGAGGGATTGAGAAGGTTGAAAATACATGTATTTAATTTTAGAAGAAGGAGATTTGGCTTCTACCATTGCAGATAGGTGTAAAAAGTGAATTCTTGACATCTAAAGTTTATTCAATTTTTAATTTATACGCGTGGGGCTACGTATAGATCCAGTGTGATCCATCTGATATATGTACATTGCACGCAAAAAAATAAAATAAAATAAAAACTGAAGTTGTTACTATGTGAACTATGAATTCAATAAATTTTCACCATTACTTTATGAGTTCAAGGGTAGCAACTTCAGCATATAACATAATGTGACCATTTTATCAAGACATGCTAGTATTTTGGCTAGTTTGATGTTATTCAATTCACGAAAAGAACTTTATTTGAGGCTATTTATCCCCAAAAAAAAGAGAATTGAAATTTAAATAATCAGTTTAAAGAAAAAAATGTCGAACTTTCAAAGATCAAAATGTTAATTCAGCCAATAATAATAAACTATACAAGGAGTAGACCTCCTCCATATTTCTAGCTCCAACGTTTATGAGAAATTTTTAGTAAACCACATCTAAATACATATAACCTTTTTTTTTTTCAGATATGTTGCCTTTTTTTCAGCAAAAAAAAAGTTTTGGAAATATCTTTTTTATATATATAAATATGTGCAGGTATTAGATTGATGAGACTTCTTTTTTTAAAAAAAAAAATTGGTTCCACGTGCATCATTATTAAAAATACACATTTATCAAATTGTGTGTATTATAAGCAATGAGACACGGGTGAGGATTCTCTATATGTCATGGTACCAACCAAACGGTGATTTTAATTTCTTTTTCTCTATGTTCCATACTTGCTTTCATTATCGCCTTCCCTCTACTTAATTTCTAAAACTGCCTTCAATCATGCTTAAAATTACCACACAATTGGCGCCTTAACATTAAAAAAATCCTCACGCATTAAGTACATTGAAAAGTTTCTTTTTTAAAAAAAAAAAAATCTTGACGTGTGCTTTTGTTGAAGATACACACTTTACCTAATATTTATCAATGTGTGTTGTTATGAGTATGCACTCACATTGGAAAAAAAAAAAAAAGAATAAAAAACAGTGTGTGTTGTTACTCTCTTTAAAAAAATAAACAGATTTTATCTAGTACTTGTACATATTAAAAAAAAAGATATTTAGTGACTTGGGCCTTAGTCTCTCTATTTATTTTAATATGAGATATTTCTAACAATTAAAAAAGGGTGACATATCTTAAAAAAAATCCCTACATACAACAATCTATAATTTTTTTTTGTGTTTAGCTACATATAATAATTTAAATTAAATTTTTCACATGTGCAGTTCACATGTCACATTGTACAAATCAAACCTAGACCATTGCATTTATGTATACACAAGATTTTTTTTTTGGCTATAAGAAGCCACCGTGCCACGTCGGTATAACGGTCTAGTTGACAGTTAAACGGGCTTAACTAACTAAGGATGTCGAGACACATAGAATATCTATCCTCAGGATACCACAAAAGGATTGAAAAAAAGAAAAAAAGTACATGGAAGTTTTGAAATCCTCGTCACGCGGAAATCACCAACTATCTCTTTAGTTTTCCCTCCACCTATTATGTGATCGTCGGAGGCCCTTCGCCGGAGACCAATCTAGGCCTCTGGCACCCGATTTCTCTCTGGGGTGTGCAGAACCTATTGTTGTTCCACCGAGCCATTGTCATGCATCGCTAGCGATTTATTTGCCCTGAAGGTGAAATTCTATTGTAGGTTAAGCATCATCAAAATGCCTTCTCACCAAGAAAAATGCCTCTTGGAAGAGGACTACCAACAAGTCCTCCTCCTTCTTGCGGAAGAAGTCCGAGATCAGGCTTGCATCGAAGATTCGCGATGGGTTTCTGAGAGATTCGTTGGATAACCTTGTAGAGGTTTTTCTGAGTACCCAGCTTTCTATTCTGTTCCCTGTCGTTCCCCTTGTCATCATTGCGAACTGCTATGATTTTGGACGAGTGAGTAATGTTTTCATTTGGTTTGATGAAACTGTGGTTGTTCACTTGTTTGGTAGATGAAGTAAAAGGAAAAAAAAAACAGTAAAGTGGGTATGTGAGAAAATTTTCCATGAAGATAGACGGACATTGAATTATCATGCCTAATCTAACAATTTGGTTCCTAAAAAATTAGCGTGTATGAATGAGTTTAAAATAACAAACTTCATGTACATTTGCCTTTCTTGTCAAGCAATAATGGAACGAGTAACATGTACACGTTTGTTATTTTCGAGGAACTAATAATAGGCATAACAATTCAATGATTCGAATTATCAATTACAAATATATTTTTCATCAAATTTTAGTTGAAGATATGGGTATTTGAGATTTCTTAAATTTGATGTTTGGTGAGCATGCTTGATATCTGAAGTTGGAGGAACTACTGTAGAAGTGTATAATTCAATTATTGAAAGTCACTGTGTCGCGTAACTACTGATTTCATTTGTGACCATTATTATTATTATGACTGCTCTTTTTTATTGCATACAGCCTCGGGTTTTCTTGTTGAGCTTACTTGGACTTACAGCACTTTCTGAACGCGTCAGCTTCTTGACACAGTAAAAAAGCCTGATGAACCTTTTGAATTGTTATTTATCTTCAGATAGCTTGTTATACAAGGTTCTTTCTTTCTGGGTTGAACGCTGATTCTTGTATGAATTAATTGCTCCCTTGTTGATTGTTACTTCGAATATTGCAGACAAGTTGCTCATTACGTAGGTCCCACAGGTATGAACCCACAATATCTATGGCTTCATTTCTTCTTGTTTACTTTTAAGGTACAAATTAGTACGTGGTAACGACATATTATCTTCTCTAGTTTGGCAAACAATGCAGCCACATTGTGAGTCCCAACCCCAGTTATTGAAAATAGAAGTATATATTTCTGTGCTCGATAGTTTGATGGTTTCCTGGAATCCGAAATATAATAGAAGCGGTGGTGCCAGCCTCTTACCAATTTGTATAGCTTCTGCCTTTCTGGACAATAGCATGGTTTGTTGGTTTCCCGGAGACCTTACCGGAATTTGAACCTTGTGGGTTTTATTCTCAGTTTCCCATTATGAACGAAGGCATAAAACTCAAAAAACTTTTGTCAGACATACTATTGAAGCATTTGAACGTTTTTCACAATGCCAATTTTCTGTTTTTAGTCATCTCTGGTCGCTACCAAAATATAAAATGACATAATTATTTAAACTTCTCTCTCCTTTGGTTTTTGTCATGGCGTTATACCAATTACATGTTCTTGTATCTTTCATAGCCAAATTCTGAAGGAAGAAAACTGGTTTCAAAGACCATGTGATATTTTGTTACTAGAATCAGTCTAGTCATAGCGTTAGAAAATGCTCTTTCATATTGTAGCACAATTGATCATCTTGATATTGACTAACTGTATTATTGAAGCTAATCTTTTATGTTTCCTGATTTACAGTTGGAGGGCTTCTGAACGCAACATGTGGCAATGTTACAGAGCTCATAATAGCAATATTTGCTCTTAGCCGTAATAAGATAGTTGTGTTCAAGTATTCTCCCTTGGGTTCCATCCTTTCAAACCTTCTTCTGGTTCTTGGATCCTCTCTCTTCTTTGGTGGCCTTGCAAACCTTAGACTGGACCAAAAATATGATAGAGTGAAGCCCTGCAAGCCATTCAAGCTGCACTTTTAGCCTAAGGCAATATAATTTAATATTTTAAGTGGGCATTTTTAGAGGGTATTCTTGTTCCTAGAGAAACTAAGACTAATTTTAAGCAAAAATTGAGAAAATATGTTATATAATACGGATAGATTACTCTAGTTTTTTCATCATTTTTTTTTATAAATATATTTTTTAATTAAAAATTATCTTAAATTTTATTATATAATATATGCAAATTTTAATATATTAAATTTAAGTGTTATATTCTAATTTTGTACACTTTTTTAATATTATAATTATTTTAACTTATTTTAAAATTAATTTAAAATATTATATAAAGTAATATCTACATTAAAAGATGAATAAAAAATTTTAAATTATTAATTATAACATAAAATAAGATATAGACAAATAATATAAAATTAATAAAAACTTCACTAAAAGTACAGCAAGAGCCCGTTACGGAAAAAGAGTTACACAGTTTTTAACACAAGCCAATTTTATCTTTATCTCATAGATGATGTCACTTGATTCGACAACCGATAAAGTTTTCAGAGCTTAGGAAGTTCATGTTCACCATCGTATGCAGACACAATCACTTGATTCCAGGCTTTGGCCTGTCTAGGTTCTTCCCTGAGACGAAGGATAACGGCATCTAAAGTTAAAACTGATTCAAAGCAGAAATAGTGTGCATTAGCAGCACTGCTAGCTATTCAAATGCAGGCTCTGTGTAGTATACTGTATATTCTTATATATGAATACAAGCGGGGTTACTTCGTTCTTGTACTGCAATAGTTCTCAGTAATGAAAATTGTTAACCCAAGAATCTTTTAGTCAAACATTAAATTTTGGTGGAATTTGGTGAAGTTAATCTAAGCACGGTATAAATAGAAATCGGAAAAACGGGATTCTAGGAGGGATTACTTGTCTTCCAAGAATCCTTTTTGTTTGTGTTGAAATATTCTCCGCAATATTAATATAATACTCCTTACTGATCCTGTTTGTCAAAGAATCCTATTCTTAGTTTATATTTTTTCCGAGTTTTTATTAGCAAATAATCAACATTTAATATGACTACAGGGTGAAAAAAGAAAGAATCAATAGCAATTGTTCTTGCGTCACACACATCTTGTGCAAGGCATGTGTCTGATAAGCGAGGCAATTGCCCGGTGGGCCACAACATCTAGCTCTAAGGTATCAATTAGTATTATATTCATCTTCATACTTTTTAAGTTCGTCAATTTTGTGTTACATCACTTCTAATTTGTCACTTTTCCATGTAATTTGTTGGATGGAATTGAGCTCTACAGGATAAGAATGAAAATATTAATTGGTAGCCAAAAGGAAAGGGCATTCCCATTTCTTAGGAAAAGTCCATTTTAGAAATGGAGATTCCCACACTTATATGATAAAATCTTTCTCAATTCTTGGAAAGTATTTTCAAATGACCATCTTGCCCTCTTAAATTTTTAAAATAACAAAATTTCATGAGCAGAGGAATAATGAAATATTTTTTAAATGGTATTTTAAAAAAAGTTTGCAAATTAAAAATATAAAAATAAATATTCTAATTTCTTTTTATAATGGGTAATTAAAAATATGTTTTGTAAATTTAAAAAATAAATATTTAAATATTTTTTCCACAAAGAAATTATAGTTATTTGCTTAGTTTTATTAATCAAATACAAGAATAGAATGAAATTACCATTCTTTTCAATATTATATCAAACATATTAAGTTATAAGATTTCATTCTATCAAACTTTATTCTTATTTCTATTCCTATAAAAAATTATTACATCCAATAAAATGAGATCATACAAGCTTTAGGCGTTATTAATTTTTGTGTTTATCTTGTTATCCCTTTATATTATTTTATTCGGTTTAGAAGCTTTGGTTTAGTATTTTTGTTTGATTAGAATTCATATTTGGTAGTCTAATACTACTTCAGAGAGATATAATAAAAATATACTCCTTCTAATTTTAAATATAAGTCATTAATATTTATCTCACAAATATTAAGAAAATTGATTAAAAGTAGTTTAACTAATTGAATTTGTATTAAAGTATAATTTTTTTATATTTATTTTTAATTAATGAGCTTACCTCTATCTTTAGTAAATTGCATTAGTTTTAATCACTTTCTATTTAATTAGGGATACTTAAAAAAAAATTATTTAATGATCAAAATAATTTTAATAAATAATTTATATTTTAGATTAAGACAATCTTTTAATAAATAGCTTATATTTGAGACCGAATAAAGTATTAGATAAGGGAAGACTTTTTAGACATAATAAACTTACAAGAGTCATATATGCTCTTAAAAGCACATCGTCGGATGTTTTTCAAAAATAGTTGTGGTCTTTAAAACGCTCCATAAAAAAATTAGCCAAACATAAAAAACGACATTTTTTGGGTGGGATTAACACCGTGCAGCAAGTGTTATATATATATATATATATATATATATATATATATATATATATTAGATGCAATATAAAATTTTAAATTAATGAAAATTTAAAAATAAAAAAATAAACGTTTTATCTTAGACTCATTGATACTAGAACTTGTCTTTAGATAAACATTATGAAAAAGAAAGTTTGATATGATTTTTTTTTGGAAATTTGTAAAGCTTAAAAGCTATTAATTTTTATCTCAATTTTAATTTTTTAAAATGATTGTACCATTTAATTTTCTTAAAAAAATTAATTTATGCAAGAAAAGTGACAATTGACTTTTTTTAGGAAAAAAAAAAAGACAAAAGATGGTTTAGGTTGTTAACCCAAAAAAAAAAAGATGTGTAAGTGGATATTAGATAAAACAAAAATAAAAAGGGACGAGAAGAGAAAAAGAAAGAGGAGTCTATCATGTGATTGGTCGGGAAAAACTGAGATGGAAAGTGGCACTTTTGGGCCGAATCAGCACAGTTGGAAGTGTTAGGGTATATATATATATATATAGCACTTGGATCCCAGCTATATGGTGGGAGATTTAAAATGTTTAAAAAGAAATAAAATTAACGTTTTAGAAAAAAAATCTCCCGCTCCCTATATTTATTGGCATTACATGCCATGTTATACAAGAGATATTGTAGGAGATTGGATTGTAAAAACTAGTATTTTATTTGGGCTTAGGTACCCCACACATGTATCCAAAAAAACAAAAAAAAATTAATGAAGTAATTAGTGGAAAAAAAAGAAAAAACTTATATATAGTTAATTATATTCTTATTATCAAAATTTTTAATTAAAATATGATAAGTGAATAATTTTGTAATAATAATATAATAGATATATAATTTTTACAAATAACTATATAATTTTTCAATTAAACTTTACACATGTTATATTATTACTAAATAATCATATGCTTGTTATATTTTAATTAAAATACTTAATAGAATGTAAGAAATTGCATATAAATGTAATTATAAAAGAAATTCTAAATTTGAGAGAAATTATCTCCTTTCCGTCTTAATTCTAAGTACCTACTATGAATTTATTTTGCCATTAAAACATTACAATTTTTCTTTTAATCTTAAAATTATATTATGCAAAAAATTAAGTTTATATTTTAAATATTTATTATAATATTATTTGTATAAAATTGTAAGATATAAAAATTTTTATTAAAGAATTTATAATAGATTCCATTTCCTGTCCCATATCTTGCCACGATGTAGTTTTTTTTTGCTTAAAAATTATTATGAATTATGATAAATATAAAATTTTTAAAATTTAAGTGTTTAAAATTATAATGAGTGAATTTTTTTAATAATTTAACACTATAAAATTAATTTTTTTAAGAAAATTTGTATGTCATTTTTAAAATAATAAATATTAAAATAAATTATACAAAACATCTATTTTATTTTTAAAAATATATAAATTTTTTAAATAAAAATTATACTATATTTTAATTTAATTTAATTTTAAGTTTTACATTAAAATATTGTTTATTTTATTTTTATTAAATTTAGATAAATGTATTTATGTTAATAAAAATATTTACTTTAAAATTAAATTATATTTTTTAAAATAGAAAATTATATAATGTTAACAAAATTTAAAAACGTTTATGCAATTTACTCCAAATATTAAAAACTTACTATGGAGAGTAGCTAAATCTTCTGTGGATCTGTGCACACAGAATCCCAAACGCTGCTGATTGACCAAATTAAACTGGAAAACCCCCCTATTTCTTCTCATGACTCGCTCCTCTTCCTTCTTCTGCAATACTCTGAAACTACCTCTTTCTCTCTCTGCCTTATCCCCTTTTTGCCCCTCTCCATCCCTTCAATTTCCCTTCATACCCACCATGCGAGAGGAGAGAGCTGTGGTAGCATGGCGCAAAATCCCCACTCTGAACGCCTCTCACCACGCCACCAACGACCACGAGCCGCTGTGGAAGAAGAAGACCACTAGCCTCACTCTCACTCTCACTCTCAGTGGCACTCCTTGTAAATTTGCTTCCGTTTCGGTGGCAGAAAGGAAAATGGATAAAGACTTCTTACCCACGCCGGCTCAGCTCCTGAAGCATCCGCTAGCTATAGTTGCATTTGTGCCCAAAGGCGCGGCCCTCTTCCTCGCAGGGGCTATCGCCGGCGCCGCTGCCAAGACCGTCACGGCTCCTCTAGACCGTATCAAAATTCTTAT
The DNA here is from genome assembly GCA_032878935.1 of Erythrophleum fordii. Classification (NCBI taxonomy): domain Eukaryota; kingdom Viridiplantae; phylum Streptophyta; class Magnoliopsida; order Fabales; family Fabaceae; genus Erythrophleum; species Erythrophleum fordii. Next base: position 3,301,055 of record JAVQMF010000048.1, on the reverse strand, counting down.
GCAGGTGCTCTTTAAGACTTCACTTTCAGAGTAAACTAACAAGTTCGTCCTGAAATATTAAACCATTTAGCTTTAATACTTGAAAATATGTGTATTAGTCCTTTTGTCTACTAAAACTTATAGATGCCAAAAGGATTAGATAGTAACGAGTATATCATTTTTGAGAACCAAACTTGACTAATTTCGGGATTGAAGCTAAATACACCCAACAATTCGGAGACCAAATTACTAGTTTATTCGTATCCATTGCGTTTCTTATCCTTAGCCATTTGCTCGAATATTTAGGTGATGTTGAGAATTCTAGTTTATCAAGGATTTGGAGATCTATTTTTAAGACATTTAGGCGTATGAAATATGAAAAGTGAAAAATCTATGCGTTATATTTGTCCTATATATATATATATATATATATATTTCATATTTTCCCAAATGTTTTATAAATAAGCTTCTAATCATTTGGGAAATTAAATTATCCATGTACCAAGCTACACCTTAAAGTGTGGAAATTTGGTATCATTTTGTTAGTGCAGTTTACCCACTTTGAGTGTGCTTCCCTCTCTTTTATTGACGTGAATTTGTCTTTATGACAAATGGTATTGCAGCTGGCATGATGTCTTTATTCTATTTAGATGAATTTCTACTGTTTCTATAAGGTTTATGGGTATGATGCATAACATCTTGTTTATTTTTCCTTTTACGATTCTTCAATTTTTTTTTCTTTAATTTTAGTGCTGTTATGTGCTGATGAGAAATAATTTTGCTTTATCATGATGTTCACTGCATGTATTGTTGTTGAGTATAAATTGGTTGAAATTTTGAAATGACGTTATCTATTATCAGACTCATGGGGTGCGAGTTGGGCAAGAAAGTGCTAAAAGGGCAATTGATTTCATGGAGGTAATAAATTATTCCATCTCATCCACCCTGATTTTTTTTCCTATGATTTAATAGATGTTTTAATGGTTAAAATTTTCTATATGTTTCAATCTGGAGAATCTAAAGTATAATGTTTCTTATTAAGTTGTAAAAATTTCCAGCTGAAAGTAGAACAAGGTGATTGCATGAAAATTGTGTTTGTATATACTTAATGCATTTGTTTGCTGACTAACTTATTAGAACATTCACTTATGTCATGTCACTAAATGTATTAAGGATTTTTTACATGCCCCTTACCAAATTTATGAATTATTCATATCTCTACACTTGATGTATCTTGTCTTTTGTCTTTGCTCATCTTGGTCACTGTGGGTTCCTGACCAGAAAATTTCTTTAAATTTATGTTGGAGCTTACCTGAACGTGATTTACAGGCTGTAACAGTTATAGGGAAGGAAGAAGGCATTAAAGGTTACTGGAAGGGGAACCTCCCCCAGGTATCTGTAATTAGGAGAGATCATATTGGTACTTCCATATATATTTCTCCTGATAATATTGCATAGTCATTTAACTTGTTTAAGTATTACCTCTTCAATGTTCCAGGTTATTCGGGTAATACCTTATAGTGCTGTCCAGCTTTTTGCTTATGAAATTTATAAGGTTGTACCCTAACTATCTTTCAACAACTTCTAATACCAAATTTCCAGTATGGGTCTGAAGTTTTAATTTTGAATCAGAAAATGTTCAGGCGCAAGGATGGTGAGCTCTCTGTTGTTGGAAGACTTGCAGCAGGTGCTTTTGCTGGCATGACATCCACTTTTGTAAGTAACTAATTAGGAGGTCATTATCTTGTATCCTTTGAGGTTTCTGGCATCATGTTATTATGTTCTATTACAGGGCTTATACTTTATAGTTTTTATGCTTCTCATGAGCAATATCTTTTTAGTAAATTAATAAGTTTCTATACCTCTTACAAGTAATCACATTTTTGTAAATTCATCTAATTTTATATTCTTTATATCTTGCACACTCTAATTCTATGAGTAAACTTCTGTTTTGGTCCCCCAAAATGCTCTGGTTCTCAATGTAATCCAATTTTTACAATCAAGTATTTCAAACATTTAGATAATATGAATATGATCCTTCCATTCATCTATCATCTCTTCCCTCCGTTAATGAAAATGCTTATGTGTACTTTTAAGTGTGACATGTCACAGTTGTTGTCACACTTGTCTTACATTAAAACAATAAAAATTAGAAAAGAGCATTGCTATTCTTAATCATTTTTAAATTGCATTTTATGCAAAAGAAAAGAAAAGAAAAGTGCTTGTGTAAAAGAAGAGAGAAAGTGAGACAAAAGAGAAACTAGATTGGAAAAGAAAACAACATAATGCTGCTTCTGTGTTTCTGTGCCTTCTTTTTGACTTCAGCAGTTGATTTCTGTCAAATTTGCTGACCCAACCAGCATCTACAAAATAAAATCCTTCAAACTTCGATGGAAGTTTTGGCCAATTATACTAATAAATAGAATCAACATGTAGATATAATGAATTTTTTTTTTTTGGGTCACAGAATAAAACAAAGAACCAAGGAAATCTAAGCGAACTGCACTAAACCTTTTTTAAATTTCCCACTCCTCCATAACTCATTGCAGTTCCATGTTCAAGAAGTGTTTGAAGCTTTAAATAACTTTTTGAAGCTTCCACTGGCTCCATCTGGATTTGGTAGTTGTCAAGTGCTAAATAGCTTTTGGAAGACTCAGAGCTTAAAGAGAGAAAGTAAAAGAATTTTTTTTTCCCCAAAAAAAAAAAAGGAGGTTGCCACCAATATTAAACCATGGCTAGTCATAGTAAGCTATTAGCTCTTCTTTGTGCCAGCAAAATGTGAGATCTGAAACCCCTTCCCCCAGCCGAGATTGAATGAAAGAAATAGAAATGTCTTCTGTAAAGGAGATGACTACCCATTGCACTCTTCACTTTTTGTAGAAAAAAAAACAATAGAAACTGATTTTGAAAAAAAAAAGGAGATTTCATGTTTTTAAGAAGGGGGGAAATTCCATATAGATTAAACTTGCTTAAGCCTAACTTGGGTGACTTTGCTTCACATCAGTATTACTGGTGCAGGTGCCAGTCACACTTAACAGTACACATCAACAAGATCATTAACAGAGTCAAAATTAATAAACATGGATCACATAAATATGATTTAAACTTGTGAGGTCTTTGATTGCAAAGAAATTTTAGTTAGGGACTAAATTGAGAATTGGAGTATATGTCTGTGGTGGATAACCAAATCAACATTTTAGTATAATTTTAATTTTTCTTTACTATCATGCATGTATCTAATGTGGTGTTATCTGTGTAGGTAACTTACCCATTAGATGTCCTAAGATTGCGATTAGCAGTTGAACCTGGTTATCAAACTATGTCAGAGGTATGATTGACCCACTTTTTGATATTTTTACAAGATCTTATTTTGTAGGATGAAAACAGTTGTAGCATTTTCAGGTTGCCTTAAACATGCTAAAAGAGGAAGGTTTGGCATCATTCTATTATGGCCTTGGGCCTTCTCTTATTGGAATAGCCCCTTATATTGCAGTGAACTTTTGTGTTTTTGACTTGTAAGTCCGTGGATGATCTTTTATTTTTTATTTTTTGACAAATTGAAGGAGACTTGAATATTGATTCTGAATCATCCTGATCTTCTATGGATGATAGATTAAAGAAGTCTTTGCCAGAGAAGTATCAAAAGAGAACTGAAACATCTCTATTAACAGCTGTGCTTTCTGCATCTCTTGCCACCCTTACATGCTATCCCCTGGACACTGTACGAAGGCAGATGCAATTGAAGGGTACACCTTATAAGACAGTTTTAGATGCCCTGTCAGGTTAGGATTATTCCAGGATACTTTTAGAATCAGCAAATTATAGTCCCCCTCTCACTTGGTATGCATGCATGTAGTATTTCTCTCTGTATTATCGCGCACATTAGCCAATAGTCAAATATATAAGCCCCACTAGTTATTCAACTTCAGAAGTCAATAGGTGCAACGGTGAAATATATCTAAAAATCTAGCTTTCCTGTTGTAAGTTCACTGTCTATAAACTCAAAGGTTAGTCCTTGGCACATGGTGGTTGGGTTTGTAGCTGAATTAGTGTCTTTATTTTAAATTCCCTTCAGCATACATGCTTTTTGTTAGAATGGTGAGTTATCAAAACATATTTGCTAAGAATATTGCTTATATACTCCAAAGTTATGTGTTAGTGCCCAAAGTCTCTGCTTAGATAGATTTTGTTATATGAATCCTTTATGTTTATGTTCTGTTATAGGTACTCTTCTGGTATACTTCAAAATTATCTGGTTTGTTCAACTTTAATAATTTAGGCCTTGTTTGGTTCAAAGAAGGGGAGGGGAGGGGAGGGATTTTAATGGAGGGGGGGAGGGGAGGGGAGGGGAGAGATTTTAATGGAGGGGAGGGGAGGGGAGGAGAGATATATTGTTTGGTTCAGGAGGGGAGGGGAGGGGAGGGAAAATAATAATATGTGGACCATTTTACCCTTATGTATTTTAAAAGTAATGATAATACTATTAATTATTTTTTTATTTTTTAAAATTTAATATTGTCATTGCCAAATTATATAAATGTAAAAAATTATCTATAATTATAATTATTTTAAAAAAATTTGTAAATAAATAAAATTAACTAAATAATTATTTCAACAAATGTATAATTTAACATATTTTTATTTTATAAAATTAAAATGTATTTGAGTTAAAAATATTGGCATGTTTACTTTTTTCTCAATATGGTAGTATACCCGTGTTAATTGATATGTTAAAATTTTTCTTTAATCATACCTATAAAAATTTTATAAAATACATAATTAGTAATTAAGATAGGGGGCATTTTAGTCTTTTTACCCACTTTCCCTCCCAATCCCCCCAAATTGGAGGGATTAGAGAGAAGGGGAGGGGAGGGAAAATTTCATTAAACTTTCCCTCCCCTCCCCTCCAAAATTGTCAACCAAACAAGGGGAGGGGAGGAGAATCCCTCCCCTCCCCTCCCCTCCCCTCAAACCAAACAAGGGGTTAGTAATTTGTGCTATTACCAATTTAATAATTTCTTTGATGTAGGTATTGTGGCACGGGATGGAGTTATTGGCTTGTACCGGGGCTTTGTACCCAATGCTTTGAAAACCCTACCAAACAGCAGGTTCCATAATCTTCTTAAATTGTCTATAAACAATTAAGACTATGGTACATTGATGCGTTTTTGTTGCAGCCTCCTTTTATTACCTCAAAGCAATACTTGGATTCATTTTCATTTCTCAGCAGTTAAAAGTTTGTGTGGATATCTATTTTATTTGTTGGGTTATTACAGTTTCTATTTTTGTCACCATGCTGGTGATAAATCCAGTTTTTACAGCATAACCCCCCGCTTGTGGTGGCCAATGGTTTCCTTAATGAAAATAAATGGATGGAATCTTTTCTGAAACTAAGCATTGATGAAAATAGAGCTTAGTATGCCCATCTGTATTCTATTTTGAATTAAGTTGTTCTTTGTCACCTGAATTTCTCTCTTGTTTCTCTGTGCAGCATCAGGCTTACCACATACGACTTTATTAAACGCCTAGTTGCAGCTAGTGAGAAAGAGTTTCAAACAATTACGGAGAAAAATCGCCAGAAACAAAACTATACAAATAAATAATGATGTTGATCTTCAGATTCATTTATTAGGCATTTTTTCCCAGCAAAATTTTTGGTGGAATTAGTGCTCCCTGAAAATTATTCATCGTTTATGGTAATAGTTTTACCCAAAATGGCAGCAGTGATGAGAATTCCCCGGCTTTCAATGTTTTGGATGTTGGGGCTGTTAAATTTTTTTTTTTTTTGGGTTATTATAGTCAGATATCCTCGGACTTTGTCTGAGAATTGTTAATTTTGTAGGATAGAAGTTTCTACAATGCTCTTTGTATTCTTTTGCTAAATTTATTTTTAGCTGTATTTATTTCTGGAATTTTTTATGCCAAACTGAATAGTAGATTTAAAAAAGGGAAAAAAGAAAAAAGAAGAGGAAAAAGTAGAACTAGTATTTAAATCATGCCTGTTCTTTCGTTCGTTTCTTTACAACTTCCTTTGTTCGTCAGTGGTTGATAAAACCATCTCCGGCAATCTTGATTGAGTGCTTTGCTAGTAATGCCACCTACACAACTCTTACATTGATAGTTTTGCATGATTGTGCGTAGGAATCATTTTTGCATGTAAAGTTTCGATTACAGCTCTGAATATATGAATTGTATAAGAAGCAATATTCCTAGAAGTTTTTCTGTTGGGAAAAATCATTTGAATGATCTTAGTTCTATCCAAGGGCATGTGAAAATGGGCTCTACTTTTCTTATTAGAACTGTTACTTCTACAACTCTGCAGGTAAGAGCTTGTATTGTCGTGTTTGTGTGAGGCGGATTGTTTAAAAATAATGATGGAGGATGGAAAATTATTTCCACATACCCTGTAAAAAATTAGAGTGTAAAAGATATTCACAAGCATCATATTTCTTTTCTTTCCTTTTCCTTTTTACCCATATATTTATTTTCACTTTATTAGATATTCTTCATATTTATTTCTTTTCACTTTATTACATATTCTTCATATTTAGTATATGGAATTATAGGATTTGCAAGTAGATAACATTTACTGTTATTTTTTATGATATAGCAAACACAACCATGAGTGCATTCAGAAGGGCATCCATTCTTAGAGGTGTAGAAGACATCTTGGTAACTTTGCCGCAATCAGAAGATATCTTGTCAAAGGGGAGCTCGTGAGTGATGAACACATCCGGCTTCGCCACCTGAAAAGTTGGGTATTAGATTACTAAAATTTCTTTCGTAAATATAATATATTACATACTAAATTCACAATTTGGTATATAAATTATTAGGTTTATCTAGTAATAGTGCAAGAAAATTAGTGGGTGTAGGAATTCTTGAAAATAACAAATTCGTTGCATATTATTTTTTTTATCAAATGATTCAAAGATGTTAAAAGGATTAATGTGTTATTTTTTAGAACTTACTTGTAGACTCTAATCTTTAAGGATTAATGCTAAATGTATCTATTAATTTTGAGGCCAAATTGTTAGTTTAGTTTCAAAAAGGGTAAGTAAATATAAGTATATCAAAAGTAAATTTTATTGTTATATTTATATTAATGATTAACTTGGTTTATTTAACTAAGTCTATAAATTTTTAAAAATTGATAAGTTGAGTTAATCATAAATAGATTTGTAACAATATCAAACGCCCTTTTTAATAAAAGTCATTATTAATATGTTTATATATAATTTGATCTACTAATATTTTTATTGACCACATTTATCTACAAATTTTTCTCTTAAATTATGCATTGATTTCACATATTATATGAAAATTCTTAAAAACATAATTTTTACAAAAGACAAGTAAAATTAATTATAATAAAATCTATAAATATGTCGAGCATATATTTAATATATTTTTATGTCTCTTCATAGTTAATTTCTATCAATACAATTTTTGTACAAGAGTCCTGTTGAGATTCATACTTTAAGACCTTGGGAGTGGTAACGATCATTACCCCCACGCAAAAGGTCACATAAATTCAAACAAATTTTGTAATAGTAACAAATTTATAGTTTTCCTGAGAGGCATCTTAAATTTTTCCCCCTTTCTTTAAATTGAGGAGTCATTATCAAAACTAGATCTAAATGTAGACCGGATTTTAAATTTACTTTATGTAATACTTTTAAAATTAATAAAACTAAAAATCGTGTTCAGTATTGACAGCTCTGATCAACTCAATGTTAGTTGAGTTTTTATTTCATGCTACATAAAATTTGGTCACACATTTCAAGTTTGTTATTTATAAACATTGACCAAATAAAGGCCTTTAATTAATTAACTCCTTGAACAATTCTAACAACAGTTATACCTATTTAATTTTAGTACACAAAAATTAACAAACACATTGAATTTTTAAGAAAAATACTCATATGCTAGTCCTTTTGACATTTTTAAATCACTAAAAAATAATTTGCAATGAATTATTTTTTTAAAAAAATCAATTTATGCAGTCATTAATTTTTGAAAAATTAAATATAGCTAATAATTTAATTAACAACCCCAAATTATTAGTTTAGTCTTGTAATTATCCTAACCAATAGATTGAAGAATATACATCATGAGTAGTAGATAAGAAGGCATATCGGAGAATGTCCGCATTTCCTGAACATTCAAAACCGTATGTACTCCTTCAGTCATTTCCCTTATTCTCTATCAACACAAACCATTTCAATGTCCTCACAGTTTAATTTTCTTGAACTCAAAAAGAGAGACAACATAAAACATTCCAACCTCATATACTGACTTCTCATCCTTTGGATTTATATAATGTATAATAACCAACGTTTATGGATATAGCAGCGGGTTTTTTGCAACCGCCGCTATAAAAAACCGCCACAATTTTTTTTTTTTTGTGGGGAGGTGGGGGTTGGTGGTTATTGTCATTAGCTCATTCTTCCAGGGTAGGAAACAATTAGAACTTGATTCCACTGAAGCAATGTCCAAGTATACTACATATAATAACTGTCTAATGATTTGAAAAACACACTATATTGACTTGCACATGAATAGAGGACTGGAGGCAAACAGAAGTAACTTGAGAAGATAGATAACTAAGAGTGAATAACTGGTTATTTTTTATGGTTCCTTTGTGTGCTTCATATTTAGATTAAGTTTGGTCACTAGTGCACATGGTCTGCATGAGCACAAGGGCGAGCTTTAAATTTCAATAATGGAAACATTAGTTTGGCTTTAATTTTAAAGTGAAATTGTTTGGAAGTGGGTCTTAAAGATCAGTATAAGCATTTTGACATCTACTTGCTACATGAATACAATTTCCATCATTGAAATTTCCACATACACAGTGGTTTCTGGGTTGTTAAAAGATGGAAAATTATTTCCACATTTACAGTGTAAAAGATAGTCACACTGGCTTATTACACATCCTTCATATTTTGCAAGTAGTTAACACTTAGTGTTATTTAGGATACGGCAAACACAGCCATGCCCATGCATGCATGCAGGCAGAAGAACGGAAGGTACATCCTTAATATCTTAGAGGTGTAGAAGACATCTTAGTGACTTTCCCGCAATCAAAAGATCAAAGGCTTCATTGATTTTCTCGAATGGGAGCTCGTGAGTGATGAACCCATCCAGATTCACCACCTGAAATTTTTCGACAGTAACAAGTGAGTATTTGATTACGGATACACCTAGTCTTTTCAAATGTTAAAATAAACTACACATATTTATATTAAATTTCGATAAGATTATACAAATCTTCATTTTATTTTTAAAATATATACTTTAGTCTCATTTTAATTTTTAACTCAAATATATTTTACTAATTTTAATGCATATTTTTTAAACTAAAATACACTTATTCAAATTCAGGAGCTTAGATATAGTAATTAAGAAATCTATTACTCAGAACTAAATTTATACTTAAAACTAATTATTATAAGTCAAAAATTATATTTAATGAAAGGTCTTTTAGTTAAAAATTTTAAAATTCATCTAAAAAATATATTTTAAAACTAGAAGAGAAGACTGTATATAATTTGAATAAAATGTGAAAAAATTTGTATAATTTACTTTGAATTTAATTTATAATTTTCTTAAGAAAAATAAAATCTACTTAAAAAAATTTGTTTATATTATAAGAGATAGGAGGAGTGGTAATCATGATTACCCCTTGAATGCATTGTTTGGCGAAGTGAGGGAGTTGAGTCTTCCCTTTGAAGCCTCCAAACACCGAACCCACTATTCTCCGACCATAAAATAGCTCCATGGGATGGATGGGAAGCATTTTTGGTGCTGTATGAACTCCCAGCACTACTGTCAATCCCCAACCCTATTTCACAATCACAATAAATAAATAAATAAAAATAACATGAAGAAATCACACTAGCTTCATATTAATAGGAGTATCGGTATTTATTTTGTTATTCGACATTGAAGGATGATGATCATAATTAGATCTAAATGTGGGTCTAATTTCAAATCTTAATTTACATCGCATTTTGTTGCACTTCAGACTCTGATCTTCTAAAAATCAACAAATTTTTTGCATGGATTGCCGAGCGAGTGGAGACGGAAGGAATTTTTCTTGTGTGGACAAGGGCAGAGAAAAATTTTTGCTATACAAGAATTCATGAGAATGAAGACGAGAATTGTATTCCTTGTATGCATCTCTTTATTATTATGTACACATTATAAATTATACTAATAAACCTTAATATATGTTTATTTTAGAGGTATCTTCGAATTCAACTTTATTTTGTTTTCAGTTTTCAAAATTTTAATGTTTATTTCATCTTAATAAAATTTCACAAATGTAGGCATCTCCACATGTTTCCATACTCCTGTGGCGAATGAACGGAGAAAAAAATTTTACAAACTAGTCTTGCTTCTTTGCCATTCTTAATTTGGTATAATCAAATCAATTATAAATAGATATGACAACATATTAAACGTAATTTTTAATGTACGGTTTACTTTTGACATATAATTAATACATTTATTTATGAATGATCTATTCTATAAATTTTTAGTAAATTAAATTTATCTGAAAATTTTTTATATTTGTAGGAGAAAGAAGAGAGAAAAAATTGTGAATGAATGTTGATATTATAGTAATCAAGAAATTGAACTAATTACCTCATGAGCAGATAAGAAGGCATCCCGGAGAACGTCCGAATTTCCTGTGCATTCAAAGGTGTAGTGTACACCTCCGTCACTCATCTCCCTTATTCTCTGTCCACACAACCATTAATTTCAATGTCCTTAACTAGATAAGATAACAGGAAATTATATATTATCTCTCAACTAGGTTAATTATAAAATTGATATATAAAAATCAAGATGTGACCAAATATTTTCAGAATTTTAAAACATAACAAAACTTTTTCCTGAACATGAAATATCAAACATTGTTTTGGTGGAATAGTTTGTCATATTTTAAAATTCATATTTCAATTTTTAAATTGCACGTTAGTGTAAAATGTAGTCACAACAAAAAATAAAGTAAATTATCTCACCGTTTTTAAAAGATACTTGAATTACATGACTTTCCTTTGTATCATGAAAATAGATAAAGACCTCCCTAAGGTTTAAATATGATTAAAATATTCTCAAGAATAAAATTGATTTCTATTATTAAAAATATAACTTACTAAGAAATATACTTTTTAAACTCACTTTAATGTGATTTATTTTATGCTGAAACTTATGAATTTAATTTATTCTAAATTTAAAATTTAACTATTTTTACATTGGTTAAATATATATTTAATACTTGTTTATATTACAAAAATATTACATATATAAAAATATTTTTGTCAAAATATATGTAACATGACTTATCTTTTATTGTGGGGGATGTCAGTGTAGAAGAATGTAGATTTTTAAAATAAAAAAATTATGTAATTTAAATATTTTTGGAAAGAAGCAGAGTATGATTTACTCTAAATAATATGCGTCAAGTGATAAATTTTTTTAAACTCACATAACAGATCAGAAAACACACCAACCTGATATACTGGGTGCTCCTCATCCTTTGGATTTATGACCTCTGTGACTCCCATTGCTTGGGCTTTTACCACATACAAAATATAATTAATTTGTGAATCGCATAGCTAACAATATAATGCAAGTAATTTCAGGAATCTTTTATTTATAAAAATATAAAATAAACTGAATTAATTATAAAGATAGATACGTAAGTATAATTAGATTTAACTATATCCTTTAAATTTCTTAAGCTTAAAATCTTAAAAAGAGAAAGATGTGACTCATATTTAAAAATACAATTAGGGTTTATTAATTAGATGTCATATGTCACAGTCTTCTTTTTTCTTTGAAACAGACGCTTTCAAATTTCTTTGAAAATATTTAGAGGATTTCAGATTCTCAATTTGTAAATATGTCGGCTCTATAAAAGGTATATGACATGCTTATATATATTCTTATGTTTCATGGACACATATCACGTCGTGTCAAAGATTCAAAATCTCGGTCAAGATAAAAATGTTCAAGTTTCTTCAAGTAATTATTTGTTAAGATGATATAGTGCTTCAAGCATAACTTTATATGATATACTAGTACTTGACATAAATAGTTACATAATTTATTATAGTTATTAAAAAAAAAAAGTTAACTTTCAAAATGAACAGCTAAAAGAAAATGAAAAAACAGAATGATTTCAAGGGGAAGCTTTAGCTACCTTTCTGGAATTTTGCAGGGTTGATGTCAACCCCTATTATCTTGGATGCACCTCTGGCTCTTGCTCCTTCTACAACCTAACCAAATTTAAAATGCAAATTTATTTGGTAACTGTTCTAATTTTTTATTCCCCTGATTTTTGAACAATTTTAAAAAGTTAAAAAAAAAATCCAAATGAATTTGCCCACTGAACTAACTTGTAAGTTAACACTGAGTAATTTATTATCCACAGCCATAACATGGTAGACATACTCAAATTGTCTATTTAATATCCAATAATATCAAGACAATTTGTGTAACTTTACACATCATGTGACTTCTACAATATAATATTTATTAGGAAAAAATAAATGGTAAAATTTATCAGATAAAAACAAATGACTAATTGCCTCAATGAATGTGATCTTTGATTTAACTAACAGATATAATATTAAGACAATTTTGTTTGTTTGTCATGTGACGAAGTATTGCTGATTATACATTCCTCACTACTATCTATGGCACCTATATAGTGACTTAATTTCTTTGTTTGGTTAAACTCAGTGCTTTAAAAGAATATATCAGGAGAATGGAGGAGCTCAGTGAAAAATGGAGAAGAAGAGTTATGAAGCAGATTATGGAACAAGAGAAAGCTGCAGAAGTTGCCGACAATGCTGCTGATACTGAGAGTAGTACTGATCCTTAACGGGTTGTGTTGGTCAATTTGCAAGACAATGTTTATAAGACGATTGGGTTTAGGTTTTATTTACCAGTTTGCTATGAAGATTGTTCATTTTAATTTCTTTGTCTGGGATCTGTTGTTGTTGAATATAAATTATCTATGCTTGTGAATATATACCCTTTTAGTCAAATCTTGAATTATTATAACATATTATTCTCTTATCAAATTTCTTGGCCAACATGATAATTATAAGCTAACTAATATAACTTGGATTTAGATTTTTTAATATATTTTATCAAATAAAATTAAAGAGGGGCGAGGGTATCAGGATGAGTTGTTGATATGACTTTAAATCCCAGAAAATTATTGACTTAGTTGCGCTATGATGGCTTTACCATAATTGGGCAACTAACAGAGCTAATAACTATATAAGGCGCCATTTTAACATAGTTGAAGTTGTTTTATGACACTTTTGGGACAAAATAAAAGATATAAGATTATTTTAATACGTATAAACATAAGAAATCAATTTAAACAGTTAAATATAATTGGAAAATTCAGACAAAGAAAAAGAAAAAAGATCAAAATATTAATTTAATTAATTATTTTATAATATCTAATGCTTATTGAGTAATGAGTAATTATTTAATAATTAAATACTTTATAAAATTTACTTTTTGTTATTTTTAAAAGTGAAAAATACTTATCTATGGGTGGTTAAAATAATTTATTATTTTTGTGACAAAAAATAATTATAGTTTAATTTTTATTTAAAATTTAATACTAAACATTAAATATTTTAATTTTTTTAAAAATATAAATTAACGTATTTGGAAGTAGTACATATAAAATCCATAGTCAATAATATACATGGAACTAGAAAGTAGAAACTCACTGCGAGCCCCACAGGGCCTAAACCGAAGACAGCTACGGTTGAACCAGAATGCACATTGGCTGTATTCCAGGCAGCTCCAACTCCTAAATTTGTAATTTCAAGTTTTCAATAATTCACAATCATTTCATAGATTAAAAAATAATAATCATAATCACATCCATATCATTTCATATATATAACCACTAATATTTAAGAATATATTCTCGTTTCTCCACACAATTCATGGAACACGTTATTCTTAAATGTAAACCCTATCAAATACTACTTTGAACAAAAAGGATATCAAATATGAATTAAGATCTCAATCACGATATGATCAAATCTAGAACTTCTAGAGAGAAGAATATTTGTACATATAAAATATTGGTCATTATCCTTGTTTAAGGAGATTACACACTCATTTGGGTGGGGTTTTACTCGCTTTTTAATAACCCTTTGCTCCATACATCAAAATATTGGACTGATAAAGAATTCTAAACATATTATGTTATTATTGGTGTTCTAACTAAACATGTTAGAATAACCTATTTGTATTATTATTTTTCAGCAAATAATAAATTGTAATTTAATGAGTATCTCATTTTGGTGATTTAATTGGTTCTCTCAAGGATTTTTTTTAATCATTTTTATTATTTAAAAGTTTGTTTTCGCTTCAATTCTACATAATATTTGTTCTTTAAAAAATTGTTATTATCATTCTTTGGGTAACAAAATGATATAAAAAATATTTAAGAGCGTCAGTTGATACTAAAGTTATCTTTAGAGGACTCAGATAGCATTTTACTCAAAATTTATTAAATTAAAGTGAGTGTATTAGTAATCCTATCACTTAAAATACTTATAATGAATTTTTTTTAACTCATTGCACACAGATAATTAGACATGTATTGACAAACTTGAGCAAATTCAATTTAAAAAAATATATAAGTGATACAGACTTATCTTAAATATTATTGAAATTATATAGATCTTTTTTCTATATTCAAAATATAAGTTTTAATCTAATTTTAAATTTTTTAACTAAAATGCCTTCCATTTAGTATAAATTTTTTATTGGCAAGAATTAGTTTGAAATATAATTTTGGCTCCAAGTAATAGATTTCTTTATCATTAGATTTAGTCTCCTAAGTCATTAGATTTGAAAAAAAATATATATTTAGATTAATGAAAAATATTTTGATAAGGAAAAATCTTAAAATTAGAGTAAAAAATATCACAACTTTTGATTTTAGAAGAAATGAGTGTATATTTTAAAAATATAACAAAAACTCATGTAATTTTAACAAATTTTAAAAAAAATCTTTGTAATTTACTCTCTCTCTCTCTCTCTCTCTCTCTCTCTCTCTCTCTCTCTCTCTCTCTATATATATATATGGAATTGATTTAATTAGTGTCGCTAGCTTCGGTAAATTATTGTGAAGATCCATGCGGTTGGGAAAAGAGTGAAAGTTAGGGCATGCATGCAGTTACCAGTGGGGACACCACAACTGAGCAAGGTGAGGTTCTTGAGAGTGTTATGGCTAAGATGACGGAAGGGAAGCTTGACGGCGCAGGCAATGTCGACAACTGTGTACTCAGTGAAGGTGGAGTTTCCGACGAACTGGAAGATGGGTTTGCCGTCGACGGTGAAGAACCTGCTCCCTCCGTCGCTGTTACCGCGGAACCTCTCGCACATGTTGGTTTGCTCGCACTTGCACAGCTTACACTCACCGCACTCACCGTTCAATATTGGCACCACGTAGTCCCCTTCTTTCATTTCACTCACCCCTTCTCCCACACTCTCCACCACCCTGCAAATTCATTCAACTTAAAAAGCTTCAGTTTATAAGCCAAACCATGTAAATAATTGAGTAAATTACAAGCCTTATTTTAACTTTCACCCAAATTGTACAAATTTTTCTCTTATTTTTAAAATATATAAATTTTTTTAATATAAAAAAAATAGATTATACTTTAGCCTAATTTTACATTTCTTTTATTAAAATATTCTTCGTCAATCTAAATATTTTTTTTTTAACTAAAATATCCTCTTATATATTTTTTTTATAAAAAGTATTTTGGCTAAAAAAATTTAAAATTAGATTAAAGTGTATATCTTAAAAATAAAAAAAAATCTTTATAATTTATCCTAAATAATTTTATGAGAAAGTATTAGTGTGGCTTTTAGATATTTGTTATTTTGTTTTTCTTTTTTTAATAAAATTTTCTATACTAATATATATGTGGTTTTAGATATTCTGGTCATTTGGTTTGTAAAATTATATATCTTTATATTGATAATATAACAAAGAGAATTTAAAATACATGTAGGAGAAATAGAAAGTTAAAGGCTTGTTTGATTTCTTGTTTTCAAAATAATTTTTTGTTTTTAAAAACAAAAAAATAAAAATTTATGTTTGATAATGTGTTTTTAATGAAATGTTTTGTAAAATAAAAAATAAAAGTTTGTTTTTAGAAACGAAAAAAATTAAAATATTTTTTAAATATTTTGTAACTTTTATTATGCAAAATCAAGCAAAAAATAAAAAATAATTATTTTTTAAAATAATGATTCAAAAGGACTTTTTAATTTTTTCGTTCTCAAAATTTGTTCTAAAAAATATTTATTTTAAAAATGTTAAAATAAAAATAGAATTAAACAGACCCTAAATAACTTCTCACTATTTCTTTTTATTATCTTTAAAATATAAAAAATATTGTAATCTAATTTTATATTACTGCAAAAAAATTATTTAAACATAAATTGGAGGAAAAAAAAAAGGCTACTAGTATGGTAGAACTCTATTTTGATTTTCTAAAGATAACTAGTGTTGTTGCCGGTGCATTCAAAATTGGGTGGGCTCCATCCTTCCAAAAAGCAAAACATAAAGGGAAAAATAAAAAGGATATAGCTTTGTCAGCCACAGTTTAAGAACAGGAAATCAGAACCTTATACGTGTGTGTGTATATATATATTGATGTTCATCCTGTCATTAATTGACTTTTTAAAAAAAATTTGGTATCATTTTATTACTTGAAAGTTTGAATTTGTTTCAATTCTTAAAAAATATAATATCATTTTATTATTTTTAAAAGGATGAAAGTGCAACGAAATTAAACTTTCAGCTATTAAAGTAATATAAAAAATCTTTAAAGAGGTCATTTAATAATAGAATCATCTTTAAATTACTATAAGAGATACTAAAAAAAGTATATGGCATTTTTTTTTAACGATTTATGAGTAATATATAATTAAATTTAAAAAAAATTCTTTACATATTATATTTTTATTAAAAAATTGAAAATAGATATTTAGAAGAACTTCACTTAGTTTTAATCCTTATTATAATCTCTAATAGTCAGTCTCTCTTCTCCATCAACCTCTTGTACGAGCAACTATTTAGTCATAGAAATGAAGTTTTAATATTATGTAAAACATCGGATCGAGGATCCTTTACTGTGAAGATTTGGGTACAGTTTCTCTACAGTAATCACATGCGAGGGAGGATGTAAGGATTATAATAAATAAATAAATTGTATAAATCAAAATTTTGAGTATTAAAGTCATACAAAAAATCTGTAAGGGAGTCAATTAATTTTGGAATCATCGTAGAATGACGAGAATGAGATTTTACTAGAAAAAAAAAAAAAACACCTAAATGTTTTAATACAACTCATAAGCAATACATGATTAACTTTTTTAGAAAAATTATTTACATATTATGTTTTTATTAAAAAAATCTAATAATAATGTTAATCCTTATTATAATCCTTAATAGACTCTCACCCTAGAGCCTTTCTTGTTAGAAACTATTTGATCATATGATTGAAACTTCAATCCTATGCCAAAGATCACTTTAATGTAAAAATATAAATTTTTAAATAGAGGGTTATAAATAATTTTAATTATTATAATCCGTGTCTTCTTACCCGGCAGCTTCATGGCCAAAAATGCGAGGAAAAGCCCGCTGAGACTCAATCTAAGAAAATACGAGAAAGTGTAAGATTGTTTATATATGTATATATATATATATATATATATATCGAAAACCATATGAGAGAAAGTTTATATTTTTGGTGGGTTCATATATATACCTCGCCTTTCCAACCGTTGACATCAGTATGACAGATTGTAGTGAAGAGGATCTTGATGCGAACCTCCATTCTTTTGGGAGGATGAACAAGAACTTGTTCCACCATAAATGGCTCTCCAGGACCATATACCACAGCAGCTTCATTCATTCACATGATCAAACATTAATTAAACTATTAATATTAATTGTAGTATTAACATAGATCATATGATCTTGCTTTAGTTACCTCTGCAGGTGACGATCTTCCCCCTTGTCTCGCTAGGGTTGAAGTTGAACAAAAGGTTGTTCTTCTCTGCAACTTCTGCCATATCTTCCTCTTCGTTGCCTCAATGACTTGTTCTTTCGTTTTTTGTGCCGAGAAAGCAATCTATGGTGAAACTGAGCAACCTGCAGCTATTTAAGGGTTTAGACTTTAGTTCTTACCAAACTAGTTTCTTTTTTTAAATTATTATTTTAGTTAATTAGGGGTATTTTTGATGATTTTATGAGCACATTTCTCTATATCAATATAATACATTTAAAATTTTATTTTTAAAATATTTTAAAAAATTAAATATATGTTTATTAAAAGAAAGGATGATATATATTTAAAAAATATTCATTTATCATGTGAATAATGTTTTTCGGGTCTACTATAGCCTACATATAGAGGTTTCTTAATTAGCAACCAAACCTGTAACCAATTAATGAACTTAGAAATGATAGCCAGGGAAGATTTTACTGAAGAAGTGGCTTACTGTTATTTATCACGTATCATGATATTTGAGATATTAAGATATAAAATATTATGATATTTAAGAATACCAGTGATTATTTATAAAAGTTGACAAAGTTAAAAAGAAATATAATTTGTTGAATAAAAAAGGTATGATTCATGATTCCTATTGTTTTTAGTGGTATGTCGGGCCTCAGAAGAACGTGACCAGCGTGGAAGCGAAATAGCAGCTTGACTCCGAAAAGCTCAAACGACAGAAAAAAATGATGATATTATATTTTTAGGATAGTAAAATACTATATTTTTTAGTTATGACATAATAATTATTATATATATATATATATATATATATTTAAATTCATATATATATACATATGTATTGATGGAACATACGTTGAGAAATGAATAATACAGCGTGTGCTTTTTTGGGTAGAGATATGAGTGTTCGACTCTTATCTATCTTCTTCTATAAAGGTTATAGACTTAGGATGGGTTCCTGAGTTATTATATTCTGGAGGTTACCATACACTTGGTAATATAACAAAATCAATTAATAAAAAGTATGAAATTATTTTTTTAAAAAAACAAAATACCGTGTGCCTCAATTAAGTATTACATATTACTATTATTTTTAATGATAGCATTCACTTCCTTCTTTCTTGATATTCATTTTTTTTTTTCAGGTTGCTGTCAGATACAGTTCTGAAGAGATAGCTGCTGCTCTGGAACGTGAAGAAGCTCCGCTGCCACTAGGCAATAATTAACCAACGAAGCTACAAAATCAGATTATGATGATGACTTTGGAGAGGAATGGGATTTAATCAATGAGAAAACGTAGAATCAGGAGAGGAAAACAACAGAGAAAGATTGCCCCAATAAATAGGTGATATTTTTTATAAAAATTTGTCAAAACCCTCTATTAATTCATGGGTAATTCATTGACTTGCTGCTGGTAAATAAATAAGGAAATGTTATCATACAATTATTGTCATGATAACTTGTTATAATAATTATATTGTGACTTTGGGTTTGAATTTTGTATCTCTGTATAATGAGACTTAATTTGTTTATACTATCTTTTTGGTTTTGGGCAATAAAATGGGGTCATAGTGCCAAAACAAAATAAACAAAACAAGAAGGGCTAACTAGATAAATTCAACTTAAGATGCCCATTAGTCAATACATACATTTCCTTCCCGGTAAATATGATTCACGTACTATCACTAACCAGTCTATCCTTTATCACTTGAAGATTTTATCAAGGATGTGGCTTCTGATTCTATTATTCCTTTTTACAGTATTCACTAAATTCACCGTAGTTGAAGTGTCACTTTCAATAATAAATTGTCCAAAACCATTCACCGTAGTTGAAGTGTCACTTTCAATAAGCAAACTGCACCATCCACGTTAAACTTGACCCATTTGTTCGCAGGAAAGCTCCTCTTTACAAGAATTGGGCCCCATTTGATAGAGTCACGAAAACAGAAAGGGAAACAGATTCCAATGGCTGCTGAATTTAGTAGCAAAAAAGTTGAAATGAGGTAGAAACATGGTGTACTGTGCATTTTCCGTTGTTGTGGCAAAAGTAGGGGGGGATCCAATTCCTAAATTTGTCCATTTTGCACCCCCAAGTGTGTCGTACTCCTGCAGATTCACGACAAAGGGATTGGTTTTTTCGTTATTCATGTTTTTTTCTCTCTACGACAATCAAAGAAGAGGCATTTCATGAAATGAAAATTTTGTAATATAAAAATAACAATTAATACTACTTTTAGAAGAAATAATGAGGAAAAATTAAAAAAATAGAAAAAAGAATTATAAAAATAATTACTAGTAGTTATGGTTTTAAAAAATAATAAGACCATTATTTGATATTAAAATTGAAATATTTTTTTAAAATTATTGCTTTATAAAGATTTTTCCCACCTTGAAATGAAAAAGAAAATTTATACCAATTAATGTGCAGCCAAACATTTTAAATTCATGTAATTTTAAAAATGTTGCAACTTTAAATATTATATTTTGATTAAACTATGAAAATTAAATTTCACCTATGATTAAAGTTTGATCAATATTAAAAAATAAAAAAATTAGTAAAATCTAATAATATTTAATATTAAAATAATAAATTATATAATTAATAATTAATAATTAAAAAAAGACACTTTTTATTTAACCAACTATCAGTCAGGCAATTCAAACTAACAGTCAATGGATAATGATGCATAATGGGTAGTGCATTTATATCTATATATATATATATATATATATATATATATATATATATATATACATATTAATATATATTAACTTAATATATATTAAAATAATACATGCAAAATATGAAACTAAATAGTTAGTTTTTATTATATTAAAATAATAATTTATAAATATAAATAATTAAAATCATTTATTAAATAAGATAATTATATATTAATTATAATTATTTGGTGCTTAATTTTTAAAAAAAATTCATCAATTTGACATGAGAAATGTATCTTTTAAATTTTTTAAAAATAAATTTTAATTAATATATAAATTGAATAAAAAATATTTTATTGTAAAAAATAAGTATACAATACTTATAAATATATATTTTTTATTAATTACTTATAATACATATCATTTTTTAATCTAAAAAAATAACTAACAGTACTTTTAGATAATAAGAAAAAAATATTTTTTTGTAAAAGAACAAATTAATAAAATTTAATAATATTCAACATTAAAAATAATAAATTATATAAATAATAATTAATAAAATTAAAATGTAAAAATTAAAAAAAAAAAGGTCTAATGACCTATCAATCGAAGTATCAACCTCAATTGCACTGCATTGTAGACAATGTATAATGCATTGCTCTCTCTATCTCTCTCTCTCTCTCTCTATGTGTATATTAATAAATTATATATAATATTATTTATTTTAAATATATAAGAAATATATCCATTATATTTATATATATATATATTAGTAAATATTGAATTAATATATATTAAAAATAATATATGTAACATAGTAAACTAAATGATTATTTTTATCATATTAAAATAATATATAATTATAAATAATTACAATTATATACTAAATAAAATAACTACTTTAATCAATTATAATTAAATATAGAAATCAATTATTATATCAATTTTTAAAATTTAAAGACCTTTTGTATCATTTGCCATCATTTACTTTTTATT
Source organism: Erythrophleum fordii (assembly GCA_032878935.1). Taxonomy (NCBI): domain Eukaryota; kingdom Viridiplantae; phylum Streptophyta; class Magnoliopsida; order Fabales; family Fabaceae; genus Erythrophleum; species Erythrophleum fordii. Next base: position 3,279,318 of record JAVQMF010000048.1, on the reverse strand, counting down.
TTGTTACTATTTCTATTTTATCATAGATAAAGAGAAAGATATTCTCTTTTTTTTTTTTTTGTTATACTAAATGCAATTGATTCAATTGTATTATATTTAATATTCCCTTTCTATTTTTATAGAAAAAAATTCTATTGATCGAATGGATCCTTTGATCCACTCGGCTCAATTCGTCTTATGCTTCAATATGATATTTGAGTACTTATTTATGAAAATAGATCCTCTCTCTTGCCCGTAGCGTCCAGTGTGTCTCCCGTGCATAAATCTACAGCGTTCGTATCATTGCATGGCCATGGGAAGGACACGTCATAGCTTATGAGGCCTAAATGGGAGGCCCTTCACACTACCATGTGTCGCAAGCTACAACGTTAATCAAGCAAAAAAAAAAAAAGGACCATTTCAGGAGAAAAAAGATGAATTGATGCAAAAGGAAACACAAAGGAGATGTCGCAAAAGGAAAACACAGAAGAGATGCAGCTTCAGTCTCGACAACTTCAGTCTTTAAGACAGCAGATGCAACAACTTCACTATTTGAATTTGGACTTCCTTAACATTCGGCCATGGGATATTTGCTCTTCCCTTCACGAGCTTCGTAATTTTAGCCATGATTGAGGGTGATTTGGCCATTGGAGCCATGATTGAAGGTTTGATTTAGGATCCCCTTAAAAATCTTTGCTTATTTGGTAGCTTCTGTTAACTTGGTCGTAGGGAGGGAGGGTCCTTGGTTTATGATTCATTCTTTTTGTATCATTATGTTAAAGATTGTTGAGAATTCATGAGAGATGGTGGGCAATTAAAGCTAATTGTGAGGTATACATGCTTTGAGAAACAAAAAGGTAACTATTTAAGAATAGGCAGAAATTGGGATAACTTTTGTTATTTCTTTTACCTCTATTGTAATATAAGAATTGTTAATAATGATATGGCATTTTTTAGTGTTGAGGATGTTATTTCTTGTTATTTGAGTATTCTATGTCACGGTCAGAGTTATGGGTATCTTATTTTATGCTATATTGATGTTTTGAATTTTTTGGCATGGTGATAATTTGGCTGCAATGATATTGTGCTCAACTAAGTTGACTATTTTGAAATGGTGATAATTAGTATTTTTATCTATAATTGAAACTAATTAGTTTGCATTTTTATGTCAAATTAGACTGCCAATTAGGATAACTTTTGTTATTTCTTTTACCTCTATTGTAATATAAAAACTATTAATAATGAGATGGCATTTTTTAGTGCTGAGTTTGCTATTTCTTGTTATGTGAGCATTCTATCTCATAGCCAGAGTCATAGGCATCTTATTTTATGCTATATTGTTGTTATGAATTTCTGACATGGTGATAATTTGGCTGCATAATGATATTGTGCTTAATTAAGATGATTATTCTAAAATGGTGATAATTGGTATTTTTATCTATAATTGAAACTAATTGGTTTGTATTTTTATCTCAAGTTAGACTACCACATTCTAAAATGTAATAACACAATAGAAGCTACTAATTATTTTAACTTTGAAGACTATTACACAGCCTAATTATTTAAATCTAATCTTTCTTCATAGTATAACTATAACTTATAATTTTTATGCTAGGAATTTGGCTAAACAAGTATAACTTGTGTTTATCCTCTAGTTGGTTTAGGCATTTTAGAGTGAGATACTCATAATGACAAGTTTTTTCATTGGTTGGTTTTATTTGGTAATATAAAATAGTATATATAGTGGCATGATTAAGCTATAGTTCTAAGGAAACTTTTTCGTACAACTGTAATTTTGTAATATCTCATAAAATTGTCATTTATTTAATGTACCATCAATTAATTTATATGATTGCTATCATTTATGTGTTAGGAATTCTATTTTTTTTCTTTGAATGTCTAAAAAATGCACACAACTATAAACAAAGTAATTACCCAAAAAAAAAGATATTGGTTGATCACAAAATACTTTAAACATCATTTATTAAAGTCACACTCAATATTTCATCAGTTATGCTTGAAATGGCTATGTTAGTAAAGCACACATTTAGCCATGCATAGTACTACATTTTAAATTATCACTATAGTTTGCTTTTGGGCTAGTTTCTTTAAATGTTAGTTACCAATTTCCTTTTTATTGCTTTTTGATAAAACAGGCGTTGGCTTCAACCAAGGCACACCTTGTGAAGATATAGCAATGAAACTGTTTTAATGAAATCCCATCCTTTTGTAGTAGGGGTGAAGATTTAAGTTTTACACTCAAAATTGGAAAACTATTTTGGGCTCACAAAGTTCAAGTTTTGTACATATTGTTGTGCAAAGTGCTATGTAAAGATCCAAGATTGAAGATCAAGGTTGAAGTCAATTGTAGTATAAGAATGAAAGTGTATGGTTAGGGAGAATAGGAATGAATCTAACTTGTAATGAAGTTGTACATAAGAAGTTAGGCTTTGAATGGAAATGTAAATACACAAAATTGTAATGAATATATTCTATGCAATAAAATGGTGTAGTTCTCTTTCATTAAATGTGTAACTTTCTATTTCTGATATTATATGAGTTACAAAACAAAAAGAACCTTGCCCAAAAAAAAAAGAACACCCAAAATAAGAAAATTAAAAAACAAAACCAATCAATCTTCATTCCTACTTAAATCTGTGATATCACCAGAGAGACCTAGTACCTCATATGACTAACAAGGTTGATCAATTGGAGCCTATATTGCAAAGGGCGAAAAAAAAAAAGAACATCCATCTTAAGTATTATGGAAATAATATTACTTTTATTACAACTTAGTATTAAAAAAATAACGTAACTAGTAAAACCATATTGCCTCAAAAAATTATTATCCTACTAAAAAATGGTAAAGCTTTTGATTATTTAATGAAGCCAACAATATCAAATAACTATATGATGCTAAGAATAACTATATATACCACAAAATAGTAATTGTAGGGAACAGTGACCAATGGAGGAGTGATTGTGGGGGGTATCTCATATTGCACTTGACCTTTAGCAATGCTATGGTCCTACAAGTAAAACAAAAGAATATGAATTAATCAATGAAAGCAAATAAGTAAACTAAAAAAGGTAACAAGAATAACATTACATACCATAAATTGTTGACTGTAAGTCAAATTAATACTTGAGGGAGCTATTAGATGGGATATTCAATCTTGCACATGACCTTGAACAACACTATGGCCTTACAAGTAAAACGAAAAATAAATTATTGATACTGGAGTCATTCTTGATATAAAACATTGGCAAAGACTAACTAAAGGGTAAAAATCATCACTTAATGTTACCATAAAATGTTGTTGACTTTGTAATGTATTAGAATCGATTCATTTTTTTCCTATTTTTTTCATGCTCAAGACAACTTTTGAACTATTTTGATAGTTTTTTACCCTCCCTTTTCTTAAATCCATTCACTTGCGCCATAAATTCATTATCACGTGGAATCATTGCAGGATCACCTAGGCTATTGTCCACACTAATTTGCCGATTACAAATCTGTGATATTTGTTTGCTCAGTTCAACAACAACTTTAGATAGAAACAAAAATGCTTTTTCACTACCAAAAGCTTTAGTCTCTATTCGTATAAGCTCGGGACAAATTTATCTGTAGTGCTATGTACTATCTAGCTTGGTATCCCTTGTGGCTTCATTTCCTTTAACATTATATATAGCACCACTTCTTACTTTTTTTCATTCACCTCTTTAAAATATATTGATTGAGCGCTAATTTGACATCTATGACACTAAAAAATTTTAATATATGACAATATATAAATTCCTACATGAGTAAGAAATAGAATTTTTATTTGGATTAAATGAAACATTCCATTCACCTACATGGTGGACTATGATAATGACATAGTCAATCAATGGAGAAGTTCCTATCTTATGCTTCATACAAGTAGCTTTATATTTCTTCCACTCATTTTAGAATAAGACAAAATTATAGGTGTGCAAATTTGTGCCATCTAAAGTAACATAGGGGAATATTGACTTTTCAATATTGACATTTTTTGTCGTAATTCAAACTCACTCTTTAATTCATTATATCGCTCATCTTCCACCACCTTTTCAAATCACTTGAAAAACTTAATGATATCCAATATTGCATTCAAATAATTCTTGATGTCTGCATTTATGCTTTCATTCAGCTGCATACTTCGCATACCCCGTGTAAACACTTTCTTTATGTAACATACAACCCATTTTTCTTTTATACTGTAGATATGGCTCAACCAAGCATTTTCATACACATCATATTTTGCAAGCAAGTTGTACCAAACTTTCTCAAACTGTGGTTCCTCCTCATAGTCATACATACACTTATTGAAGTTAGTTAAGAAACAAAATTCATCCTTCATCAAATTGCCTAAGTACTCAATACTATATTACCTCAAGTGCTATATACAAAGTCTATAATATGTGTTAGGCCAAACCTCCCTAAGTGCTTGGCCATGGCGTTCTCCTGATCAACGAAAATGGTTTAAGGCTTTTTTTGCTTGTGGGTTTCAAAGAACGTTTCTAATAACCATTTGAAAGATTCTATAATCTTGTCATATAATAAAGCAACCCTAAAAACAATTGCTCCATAATAATGGTTGAATCTTGAAAACATTGCAAGCGATTTGTATACATGGTTAGTATAATGTGTAATATTAAAGGAAACAACATCACCAAAATATTCATAATCAATAAACATTATTGCATCTACCCAAAACACATTTGTTATTTGTTCATCTGAATCCATCTAATAGACATGGTAAAAGGATCAATTTTTCACCAACTATCATTGAAAGTATTGCATCAAACAACTTACTTTCTCATATACCAATCTTCTTTACCTTTTAGTTCGTAGATAGTTCTTTTAATCTAAGCGAGTATAGCCAAGATTAATTCTTCCTCCTTCTTGTGTGCTCATTAAATCAAATAAGACTATTTGTTGTAAATCAGCATCATCTGTTAGATCAATCTAATGGCATTAAACTTTAGATAAATTCCATTGACATGCCAACATATATGTTGTTTTCAGAAGATGAAGAATATGGTTATGTTCTTCTATAAAGTCATGCACTATAAAATTTCCCCCAATGTTTATGACTCCTATCCTTACTTGACAATTTATTTTAATCTGAGGTTATGGATTAGTTGTTAGATAATATTTTTTTTCGTGCATTTGCTTATCCTTTTTGCAGCAAATAAACCTGCATGACCCAATAGAACCATCTTTTTTGCTCTTGTTATGGTATTGTTTCCTAATTTTAAATCTAACTTTTTCACCATAAGCAACCTAAAACTTTTTTTAAAACAACATAAACAACATTGAATCAAATTAAGCAATGCCATACACATACGTGGATAAATTTTTGTGAAGTGACTAGTCAACTTGAAGGTTCTTTTGTAAGTTCGTTCTTGCATTGATGAAATGCTTGCCATAAGCATCAAACATAAGTAATAATTTATAATACTATTACTCTAAACTCTCTAAAAAATTGTAATTAAAAATTCTACTAAAATTTCTATTTTAACTTATATATCAGTAGTATTATTAAAAAGTTTTGACATTTGAGCTAATTTCAGAATACAATAAAACGAAAGTAAAGAGATCTAGCAAACTTCTACTAAATATTAAAAAAATAAAAATAAAAACACTTTATTTTGCTAAGGTCTTTACACATGGTAAAATGAAAAAAAGAATGGCTACAAATGGTCTTCCTACAATATATGAAAATAATATTATAGCTACTTTAATTTTCCCTTTAAGAAAAGTAAAAGAACAAAAAAGAAAAAGAAAAATAAATAATTTTTACTATATACCATAGACCATAGGAGTATCCAAAAAAAATTAGTACCAAAAATTTTTTACCTCAAATTTGATACACATCTACAAGAAGAAAGATATAAGCTTTGAGAGAGAGGAATAAAAGTTAAAAAAAAATAGAGTTAGAATACAGTTTCAGCCATTTTTTTTCTTCACCAAGCAGATCTCTTGGCGCCAAAACGTTGCCATGCTAAAATACAATTGAATTAGATTTTTTGCTTCAAAATAGAGTGTCCTGATCTTCCCGCAATTTTACTATTTCTAATAATACAAAATGCACCGTTTTACTTGTTGATATAATGTGTTTTTATTTTCAATGCCGCATGGTCCATTAGATGAAATGGAGAAACATTGGATGACTGGATTTCATGGCATAGGAGATGCACTAAAGAGAAAGGCACGGAAGAAGATTTGCTCTCATCTATTTATATTAATCGTTAACTATTTTTTATTGCCTTTTAGTTTCACAACTAACACAAATAATAAAAAAAACATATATCTTTTTTAAAAAATCAATTGTTACATAAGATATATAAATTATACTAACAGAGGAGAGTCAGAATAATTTACACTACTTCATTTTATTATGTTTACAAATAGTTTTAATATAAAAAATTATTTAAAAATAATTCAATAAAACATCTATGAATTTTAATGTATATCAAACTACTAATAATAAACAAGACTATACTTAAATACAATTATTTAAGTTTTCACTATTAGATTTTTTAATCAAAAGATGACATGAAACAAAAAACTCATTTATATAGTGTTAAGTTGTAAAAAAATTTCACTTATCAAATTTTTATCAAAAAGTAAATTATAAAATTATACCTGAATTTTCTACTAATAAGTAATAATATTAGGCTAAAAAAAACCACTAGGTAGTAATGATCTTGATGGAAATCAATTAGAGTAAATTAGTTACTTAACATATACTAAATTGTATGTTAATTTTTTTTGTAATTTTTTTAAATTATTTTGTAATATAAAATTAAATTATAATAATTGTTTATATTTTAAAATAATTAAAAAAGTAGTGGCTTAGTTAACTCTTCATTCTTTCACATACATTTTTAACTTTTTTAATATTATAATCTATATTTTATTTTATTTATGTGTTAACACATGACTTTGTAACTAAGAGTTCTAAAGCCATATATAATATAGATGATTATAACTAACAATGTGCATATCAATTTACTCTTTCACTATTTTACAAACATCCTAATAAAAAATTTACTCCTTTAAACTGTTATAAGAAGTGAAAACATTACATATATATATATATATATATATATATATATATATATATATATATAAATATATATATATATATATATATATATATATATATATATAAAAGTTAACATTAACATACTAAAATGAGTACTTTGGAGAAAATGTATATAAAAATTGAAAAAAATATATAAAATAATCACATAATTTTTTAATTTAATTTTAAATAATATATAACTTTTTAAATAATTTTGAGAGGTCAAAGAAAGAAGATCCGACATCCGTCTTCGGCTTCACTTCTTCGTCACTTCAGAATTGGATAGTGTCAGCTGCTAAAGACGAAGAAGCAGAAAACCTCTCCGAGCTTGCAACATTTCGATGTCTCACAGCTTGCGGCTCTCATTCCCTGCAAGTGCTTTCAGCTCTTCAAGGAAGGTCAAGAGAACCAGTCCTCACTTTCTTCAAATTCTCTGCTCTTCTGCACATTCCAATTTCAAAGATGAAGACGAAGTTGATAGTGGGAGGTTAACTATTTACCTATTTGTTTGTTTCTTTGGTTGCCGAGAAAACTGAAGGGTGGACGCCATTTAAATCTGTTCATTTGTAGAAAGTTCATGGGGCAGTTGATTACATTAACCCGTTTCAATTCAGAAATTTCTATAATTCATCTATGGTAGACAAGAAAGAAACCTGGCTTTGAAATATTTTAAAACGGCCATTCAAATAAGCCAGTTAAGGGTTGATTGTGATTGCATCGAAATTTAAACGCCGCAATAATTGTTCTTTATCTTTTCAGAGGCCAAGGCTTATCATCGCAGGCGATATGGATTGAGAGATATAGCAATGGTACTACTAAGAGGTTTTCACGTAACTATACCCATGCTTGGGGTTCTTTTCCATTTTTCACTTCTATAGGTCTAAGTTCTTTAATGTTAACACTGAACACGTTAGAAGCATTGCTAATGGTAGTTGGTGAAGTATCCACATTGATTATTACAAAAAGAAAATGAAATAGACACCCGTTTGTTGATTGCAATTTTGCTTGTTGGGTATGGTTTAGTAATTTCATGAACTTGTGTTGGATTTCACTCCTCAAATACATAATCTTCGAAGCGTCTGCCCTCTCCAAACCAGGCTTCAGCTGGGACAAATTTTTGCTTACAATTATTCTTTCCTCCATTTCTTATGAGCAGATATGAAGTAGATGATAAATCACAGTTGCTAACTATTATTGTCGAGGAGGATAGGCCTACAACAAACAGTTTCCAGGATTTAAATTCCCAGGACGAAAGATTAACCTGGCTTCCACTTATAATCAGAGACTTCATTTTACCCGAAGGCTTCCCAGGTGATTGACAATCAACAATTTGACATACATTTCTTTTCCTTTTTATCTATAATATTAATGTGTCAAACAGCTTCCCTGTTGTTGTTCCTTTTTTTCGGGGACAAACAACTAAGAAATCACAAGATTTATCTAAATAATCAAATTTAAGAGTTTTTAAATTTTAAAGCTTTAGAAAATTGGATGAACCTGTGATCGCAATATATGAAAATGTATTTCCTTCTATAGTCTCATTAGCTCATTCTTCTTTGGTAAGGAAACAATTAGAACTTGATTCTACTGTAATAATGGTGACTTGTACATGAGTAAAACTATTTGCCTAAGGATTTGAAAAATACATAATGGTGACTTGCACATGACTAGAGGACTAGAAGCAGAAGCAAACATTAGTAATTTCTATGGATGGTAAATGGCAGAGAAACTTCTGGAGTTTCTATTTCAAAGACCAAGTGAACTTGAAGTAAAACTATTTGTTTCCTTACTTTCTCACTTGTGATGCAGGATCAGTTTCAGATGATTACTTGGGCTACCTGTTGTTACAGTTCCCTACCAACGTAACCGGATGGATCTGTCATGCCCTAGTCACTTCAAGTCTCCTAAAGGCATGTCAATCCCACTTAGGCTACTGAATTTTTACCAGGGATGTTTTTAGAAGTTACAGTACTTAAACTGTCAGCAGCATTGCCATATAGTTGAAAAATCATTTTCCAAGCAATAATCTCTATTTCATTGTGCATAATTGGTTATAAGGGTTACTTTGTGTGCGTTTTGACATGTTTAGCATTGAGTTTGATCATTACTTGTGCACAAGGTCTCCATTGTATATGTTAGTGAACACTGAACACAAGGGCAAGATTTAAATTCCAGTAATGGAACCATTTGGCTTTTAAAGTGAACTTTTTGGGAAATGGGTCTTAAAAATCAGTATTGGCATTTTGACAGCTACTTGTTACATGAATACAATTTGCAACCTCAAATATAGTTGCCAAAAGTAAATTTAAATTTGAGAAGAAGCCAGGGTATGAGAAGATAGGTTTGAGTTTGAATCTTGAAATATTCCATATATGTTGGAAGAAAAGTACTCTATTCTGAATGAAACAATCTTAAATGGCCATTATCATCATAATAAATTTTGGGAATTGAAAAAGTACCACTTTATCAATTAATCTTGGAGCACTTTTTGATGGAATGGTAATGTTTTGCAGGACATTATGCCATGTCTGAGATATACAGTAAAAAGCTTATCTTGATCATAAATCTGGTGATGTCAGAATAATTCTTCTGTGTAGCTAGAGTCAATCTTGTTTGCTATAAGTTTATGAGGTGCTGGTCATTAGTTATGAGTAATTTCACACACACAGGAGGAGAGAAAGGGAGATAAAGGGGCATAGGTGGTTTAAGGATTGTTGTTAGAGCACTTTATTTATCTTCTCCAAACTGATGTGCTCTATGCTGATTCTATCTTCTATATTAACTGTTTATCTCCATTCCTTTGAATTTGTTCATTGAAGATTTTACTTTTGATTGCCATGTCCAGCTAAAAGTTAAGCACTTGTGCTTTATAACAATGTCGTGTGCTGTTTGAAAACTATCTCTCTACCATTTAAATCAAATGAATGACAATTGTGCTTCTGTACTGTCCCCCTGTCAAAATCTCTCCCGCACTTGCAGGCCGTTGGTGTTGACTCCTTCTCAGGAACTACAGCTGTTGCTTCTGCTGCTGCCATTAGGTGAATAATCAGTTTTAGTGCTTACACTGGCTGTTAATACAAATGCAGTATTAATATGCATATAATAACATGAGACTTATCTTTATGCAACACTCATTTGTTTATCTGACTTCTTTACAATTAACTGCATGATTTATGCTTGTATCTTTAGATGGATATCAAAGGATGGCATTGGAGCTGTTGGACGATTGCTTATTGGTCTGGAAATGATGAAGAAATCTAAAGGAAGCGGAAAATTACCTGCTGAATCTTATTTGTAACTAGATTTTGCTATCTTTTCCAGGTGGGAGGTTTGGAAATCTTTTTGATGATGATCCAAAACAATGGAGAATGTATGCAGACTTCATTGGCAGTGCAGGAAGGTCAATTAATAAGCTATGTTGTTTTATATGGAAATCTGTATATAAATCACACTATTATTAGACTAAGTCTGTTGATCTCTCATGCAGCATTTTTGATCTGACAACCCAACTATATCCTGCCTATTTCCTTCCTTTGGCATCTCTGGGAAATCTTACTAAGGTACTTCAGTTTGGAGGTTTTGCAGGTTCTTTTTTTCAGAAATCACTGTGTATAATTGGTTACAAATTACTACCTCCGGTTTTATATATAAGAAACAAATAACTAACTCACGAGGATTAAGAAAGTTAGTTAAAAGTAATTAATCTTTTTAATTTTGTCCCAAGTAAAAATTATTTTCTAAGAATACTCTTATTTGATGTATGTACTTTCTCCTTAAAATTAGTAACAGTTACTACTCATAATTTAAAAGATTCATTTAATGAAGGGTATAATTGGAATATTATAATTAATATACCAGACATTAGTAGTTTATTTCTTATATTTTAGACCAAATCAAGTCCTAAGAAAGTCTCTTATCTATGAAACCGAAGGTAGTATATTTCATAGATAACTATTAACACAAATTCCAAAATAACTACAATTGTAAGTAATTATATAAGTGGTGGTAGTAGTACTTCTTGTATGCATTGGACAGCTTAATTGTTGATGCATTAAAGGATTGTATGAATTTCTTTGATTTTGACATTCAAACAGGCCGTAGCAAGAGGGCTAAAAGATCCTTCCTTTCGTGTGATTCAAAACCATTTTGCCATTTCAGAAAATCTAGGAGAGGTAGCAGCAAAGGTATACTCTCATAACATTTTTCAAGATAAATTTTACTCTCATTTCTGATGGGTTTGCTAGTAATTATAAATCTATAAAACTTTCCTTCATAATTTTATTCAAAATGCATTTATTTGTTTCATTTTAGTTTTACTGGCATTTATCTTAATTCTCTCCCATTCATATGTATGTTCTTCTAGCAATGAAAAATCTTTTAAAGGCTGCATTTAGTCTTGTAAGCCATGCTCACCATGTATCTGTATTCTGACCTCAATCCGAAACCTAGTTAAAATTTTGTCCTTGGCCACTAATCCAACAAGTTGTGTATAAGGTATGTGCCTGAGCTGAGGAAGTAGGTGCGGTGAATCATTGAATAACAGATTTTAATATATGAGTACAAATATAATTAGTTAGTTTGTCAGTTTAGTTAGTTATAATTACACATTATATATTTATATACCCTATATTTGTTATAATATTCCTAGTAAAAATTAAATACTAGATGATTTTGATGGATTAGTATCTTTTAGCTGTATGTAGCAGGCTAGGTTACACCTTGTAGAGAACAGTAGTGGTGCAACCAAGGTCTCGCTTGCTCAAATCTCTAACCACAAGAGTGAAGACAAACAATCAGAAAGAACACAAATGTAAACCCGGAAGATTGAACAACAGAAAGTACTTGTAGGAACGCTCTGTTTTACTAACTTCTGGACGCCTGCACTCTATATTTCTTGTGTACAACTGAAGTGACAAGATAGATAAATATCTATGACTAATTACTTAATAGGTAATTTTAGAAAGAAAATTCACTAGATGACTTTGCATAAACAAGGTAGTAACTGTTGTAAGACTGACATGTAATTATGCTAAGATACGATGATAACTTATGCAGATAAGTTAGTAAGTAATCAGATACAAAATAAGATGCAAAATAGAAGACTCTTTGATTGACTAACTTCTCTAGTTATTTGTGCTCACTTATCCTTCCACAACATCAGCTTTGACATTTTTCAGCATGCGTGGGCTTTGTTTTCTTGTTTAAAAGCCAGACGTATAATGGTTAACTTAATTCTGAGGACAACCTGGCCCAATCCTGGCCAAGGACAGCCTTGGACGTCAATGGAAAGTTTTAATTTGCAAAGAATTAGACAGAAGACCTGTGTTTCCTGTTTCACTCATCTACCACCTTGCAAAGTCCAAGATGGTCAATGAACTTAATTATTTGCTTTTCAGTTTACAACTTCAATGAAGGATTGATACACATGGATCAAGAAACTTAAAATTCTCTGCGTTTATTGGAAAATGTCAAGCTCTTTTCAATATTATTGGTTCATCATAATTTCTCAGGAAGAAGTTTGGGAAGTGGTTGCACAGTTGATTGGTCTTGGTTTGGGCATATTGATACTGGTATAGTACACAAGTTTTCAAGATGGCTTTATTCTTTTATGGAAGTGCCAAGCAAATTAATACTTTTGAGGGTGTTTAAATGCAGGATACACCTGGCCTAGTAAAATCATATTCTGTATTGTCTTTGACTTGGATGACTATTCGGCTTCTGCATCTTTGGCTACGCTATGAATCTCTTTCTGTCCTCCAATTTAACACAGTAAGTGTGTAGTGCATGAGCTATTATAGCATCTGACCCAATTAATTCTGTATGCTTGCAAACTGTTGGAAAGATAAATCAAATCTAAACTTGAGGCTTCCTCTGTGAGGGTAATACACATATTGAATTTTAATGTTCTTAAATATTAATATTGATTTTCTTGTGTCCTTGGTATTGATTTTATTTCATACACAGGCTAGTTAAGAGGTTGAAAATTTATTAAAAAGGAAAGGAATACATTCTAGTGATTGATTTGTTGAGTGATATATCTTTTGCATAACTCTTTTTGACAGATAAATCTTAAGCGCGCTCGCATACTGGTAAAATCACATGTTTTATACTCTACTGTTCCAGGTTATATTCAGAAAAATTCAGTCCTTTGCTATGCGAGTTATTTCCCTTCACCTCAATGTCTAATATGCGGGATGGATTTATTTCAGGATGTGTAGATTGCAACAGGGAAGAAAACATTTTAGCATGGCAGAACTTCATGAAGCCAAAAATCATTTTTGGCTTGCCATTGGAGAAGATGGATGGTGTGGAGAGATCTCGTTTCATGGTATGTTGCGTCTTTGTCGCTGCCATCATCACAAATTTATGGGGGAAATCAATGGTTTCAAAATTATTTTCCACGTAGAGTTTTTATAAAGCTACGAGGCCATTCTTATCATTGTTAGTATTATTATTATTTTTAATATCTATTATGGGGCAGGTAAAGACACTTCTGAAATCATATGCAAATGAGAAATATATTCTTACCGTGAACCAGCAGCCGAAAGACCTGAGGTTTTATGTTTCTTTTAAGGTATGCATTTAAATTTCTCATATTTTAATGTAGAGAAAACCCCCATTTTGATCCTCAAAAGATTGTGTCATTGTCAATTTGATACTCTACAGATTTTTATGTCATTTTAGTACCTGAAAGTATGATTTCGTTCCAATTTCACTCTTACTGGGTAGTAAAATGATATTGACACAATCTTTTGTAGATTAAAAATTTTATGGAGTTTTTTACCAAAAAAAAATTCTATGGAGTTGCCCAATACTCTTGATTCAACTGGCACCTCACCTGAATATAAGGATTAGGATTAGGATGCATGTGAGTTTGATACTTACACTGCCCTTTTCCCATTCCCTACTTCCAAGGCTTTATGCCTCCAATATGATTAAAGAAATTTCTATAGAGTTGAAACAAAACCATACTTAGGTACTAAAGTATACAAAAAATCTATTGTGTTGAATTGATAATGACAGAATGACGCCATCTATTGAAGACAAAAATAGTGTTTTTGTTATTGGACAATAAAATCCTTATTTTACGGGTTTAGAATCATACTGCAGGTTGGAGCAACAAGTGTCTCAGTATTGCGAAGCCTTTGGCAGGCTTTCTGGCTAAGTGAGAACTGGGATAGCAACGGCAATGTTTGTCATCAGCTTGCTGATAGCCAAATGGAATTGGAAGATAGGTTTGAGGATTTTATTCAGAAGTTGAATGGGGCTGGATGGGATACCCAGCAATTAAATTTAAAGGTTCCCAGAAGAATCTCAATTGATGATACTGGCCCTCTTTAATCCTAAAAATTGAAATGCTGGAGCTCAGAATGTTTCATCACTGACATGATCTTGAGAATTGAGGCCTAAAAATTGGATCAGCCAAATGAGACTTGCTTGCAGAAGAGTAGCAAGCACCAAGAGCAAGATACCTATTTTCACACACCTATATTGGTGAATGGAGATGCAGAAATTATGGTGGCACTTTGGGTTAAGATCAGGACTCACTGAATACCATATACTTAGCGGGAAAATTTTAGGTTTGTAAACCAAATTAATCATAAATATACATTTAAGCATATGTCTTATTGAATGTATGTCTTACTTACATGTCTATTTACGCTTGACTTGATCTATAATTTTTTTAGATCAGAAAACCACAATTTTCTTTGTACTAGCATTAGCACTGCATGCATGTTTATTTGCAGTTTGAAATTATGTGTTCACGGTAAAATTCCTTGATTGATTTCTTCAAAAAGCTAATGGTATTGAATTTTTCTAAAATGTTCTGAACTCTCTGCTGGAAAGGATGATATGAATCAGGTAAGGATGAGATATGTCAAGTTAGAACTTGTTTAAGAATCGTGACTCTTGATTTTGATATTTTTTGACAGGAAAATTATAATTAAAATTTTAAAAATTTTTTGTCTTCTGTTTTTTCTATTTCAAAGAGATTGTGAATATTCATTAGACTGTGAATATTTTTAAAACTATATAAATTATTTAAAAATTTTCCAACTCCCATTAAAAAAGGATTGGAGTTGGAGGAGGGACAAAATTAGACTTGGTAGAAACATTTTCTCATAAGATTTTGAATTCTTTTTTGGCATCTATCGTAGGAATAAATATGAATTTAATCAGATGATATTTATCTTTGATTACTCAAAAGAGTTAGATAATTAATTTATAATGTGGGTATTCTTTTTAAAGCAAAATATAACATTATATAATTAATTTCTTTTTTTCATAAAACCACATTGCGTTTTGCTTATAATAAAAAGTGCCTTTATCATATCCCACTCCGGTAGAGGATCCGTTCACTATGCACATTATTATAATCATTATTATAAAAGTAAGTGTTGAAATTAGCGGACGGGTAGATAATAAGTCCTCATCTGATTTGTAATTATGTTTGGTGTCCAATTAAAATTCACAAAACTCTGATTCATGGATCCCACATCTTTTCAGGGTTGGTTGGGGTTTAATTAATTAGAAAAACTAAGTCTTGACTTTGAAGGACCACTTTTTAAATATTGTAGAGCATTAAATAATGAAACTATACGTGGCCACAATTGTAAAGTTGCTTATATTTAATTATACATTAACAACGATAATAAAATAAATATAAAATTATTATGTCATATTTGATTTGTACATATTTTAATTTTTCAAGTATTAGAGAACTTATTTGTAAAAAAATTGAGCATATACAAAAATTGATATTTTATATTATTTAAAACATATATAATGCATAATTTTTTATTTTTATATTTTAGACATCTCAAACATCTTCAAAATAAGTTTTTAAATGCTTGAGAAATTAAATTTTATATACATTAATTAAATATCAATTGAAGTAATTATTTGTTAACAAAAGAAAATACAAAATAATTTCTCATTAATTGATGCAATTGAAGTTATTAGTCTTAAACAATTATTAATGGAAAATTTTTAAAAGTAGCCATATTCTTATAAGAGATGAATCTTGGAAGCTAATAAAAACATAAATCTATCAAATTAACGATCAATTTTATTGATTTAATGTAGAAACATACAACACATGTGCTAATTTTTTGTGTTATGATATATTTTTTTAATAAATTATATTAACATCTTATGACTTTTGATTAAATTACACCTAATCTTTTTTCTTTTTTTAATAACATTTGGATTACTTCTAATTTATTTTTTATCAATAAAATTAATTTTTTTACATAATGTGCAAAGTATAATTATGTAATTGTCTTTACTATCATACTAACTATAAGATCATAATATCATATTAAAACTTAACATCAATTTAATTATTTTTACTGTTATGTTGGAATAAAATCATAATTTTATATTATATAAAAAGTTAACTTTTAAAAAAAAAGAAATTGAAAGAGAGATTTTTGTAATTATACTACAATGTCAAAGAAGCCAAGTGTGCTTTTTAAAACAAAAGAAGTATTAAATATAAAAATGCATTAATGCAATATTTAAAAGGCAAGATACTTATCTAAAGCCCCGTTTGGTAGCTTATGAAAAAGGAAAAATGAAAGTAAATTCATGACTTTTAAGTTTATGGTTGACAGATTATTGGGAGGAAAGAGAAAATTCTGTTACCATGCACTTTATTGTCTCTATATTAAAGAGTCAATTATTTGATAAATCCATTTTACTTCAAATATCCAATTTGCCCCCTAGTACATCACAGCAGGGCTTTCTTTTTCTAAACCACACAGAGAAGAGGCACATTTTGAGATGAAATTTTGTGTGTAATTTGGGTAAAATTATATTTTGGCCCTTAAAAATTTTAAAATATTTCAATGAAACCATTAAAAAAATTGTACATTTCATAATTATTTTAAAATCTAATAGTATTTGTGTTCTACTCTAAAATAATTTGTTTTAATCTGATAAACATTATTTTTAATTCTACATACTTTAATTATTAACTAAAAAGGATATATTCGAAATTAAATTTTCAAGGGTCATTTTGTCTTCATCTAAGAAAAAATTATAAAAATCTTTTTCTTTTCCTTGTAAGGGGAAATTTTGTTATTTTCTCCCATTATAATAAGGAAGGCAATTTTTTTCTGAAAAAGTAGTAAAAAAATATGTTAAGTCGCTCTTTGTGAATTTTAAATTTGGGTAACCTTAAAATAATGCCATGTTAAATATTAAATTTTGATTAAATTATAAAGATTAAATTTCACTTATAACTAAAGTTTAGTTGGCATTAAAAAAAATAAGAGAAAAAAGTAGTGAAATTTAATAATATTTAATATTAAAACACTAAATTATATAAATAATATCTAATAAAGTTAAATCATAAAAAAAAATTAAAAACTGATATCCAATCAAATTTAATTCAATTAAATTAATCCAATCAATTGTCAGTAGAATTAATTTCAACTGATTGTGGCAAATATATATATATATATATATATATATATATATATATATATATATAAATATATATATATATATATATATATATATATATATATATATATATATATATATATATATATATATATATATATTATAATCTATTTTTATGTATGTTATACATAAATAATTTAATAAAAATTAAAGTAATATATATTAAAATAATATATAAAAATATATAATAGATAGTTATTATTTTACAAATTAATAAGTAATTATAATTATATATTAATAAAATAATTATATATTAATTATCATCATAATTATAAATATATATGAAATAAAATATTATATATGGATATATATATATACATATAAAATAAATCAATAAATATATATATTATATTGCTAAATATATATATATATATATTATATTTATATAAGTAGATATAAATATATTAATAATTTATTTTATATATATACACAAGCAAATATTTATAAATTAATTAATATTAAATTAATATATGTAAAATATTAAATCAAATAATTATTTTTACTATATAAAAATAATGAATTAGTAATAATTATACATCAAATAAAATAATTTTATGTTTGTTATAATTATATATAAATAAATATAGTTGCCCTTAGCCAATCACATTTCATTCAACAGTAGACAAAAGTTGTTTTTAATATTATTTTTTTATACAGATTTTTATCTTTTATTGTTTTGCAATTCAAAATTTTTCATCTGATTACCATTTAGTAAAAAAAATCTTGTAAATTTTTTTTTTTAAATATCATATCAATCAGTTTTCTCAGTGGAAAATTATGAACATTATTATAATGTTTGAATTTTTTATTTTTATATTATTTTTTATTTTAAAAATATTTTAATTATTTATCATAACTTAATTTCTATTCTATCATTATTTCTTTCTTACTAAATAAACCCTTATACTAAATATAATTAATTTTATCACCTTTTATTTAATATTATCTTTCTATTTCTATTAAAGAATTCAGCATAATTTAGTGAGCATATTTTAAAAAGAATTAATAAAAATTTAAATATTATGTCAACTCATAAAATTTAAGACTAGTTTGCCAAGATGGGTCCTTTTATCATCTACTCATCTCGAGATTCAAATCATGATTTTAAAATTTATACAAAAATAATCGAAGTAAACTGGAGTGTGAGAGAGATGAGTGCTTGAGCACTCAACCTTCTAACAAATTATTATCATCATCGTATATATAAAAAGAAAATAACAGTCATTACATTTTATTGTTATTTTTACTCACCTTTTACTATGCATTTGTGGGATTTTTTTTTTAAACTTTCGGTTTTTTTTTTTTTTTAAATTTTTTGAACTCCTGTACATGGTGCACTAAAGTGTTGACTAGTTTTAATATATAATATTAAACACAAAAATTTATTATTGATTAATTCAAATAAATATTATTATTTTATTTATAACCATTCAATCAAAGTCAAAGTATTTACTATTTGGTTCTTTTTTCATAATATTTATTATATTTTTATAATTGTTCTTTAACTATTTTTTTAAAACTAAAAACATATAAGTTATTTTACATTTTTAAAATCATTTTCTCCATTCAAATTCATTTCATTATATGTACTAAATAAGACATTAGTGATTTCCTAAATAATTTTTTAAAATCCTATACATATTTTGAAATATGATCGAACAATGAAGTTAGACTTTTGAAAAGATCAAATTCTTCACATCTTTTTTCGAAAATTTTAATATTTTTGACATTTTAATTATATCTATACTACTAAACTAATACTGTTAATCTCAGTTAAATTATATAAAACATTTATGTTCAAATTATATTAATAACTTACAATATATATATATACACGTGTGTGTGTGTGTGTGTGTGTGTAAAACACTATAAGATAGGAATGACAATGGGACAAATTATAATGTATTTTTCAGTACTTGCTTCTACTCCGTTCGCTTGTAACTCGTCCCATACTTCCATGGTTTTTTTCTTTTTTTTTTTTTTCACTTCATACCTCAACTCTGCAAGGATTGAGGTAGGGCAAACAAAATGGAGAGAATATTTAGTGAACGACTTCACAATATTAAGTTAAAATTTAAATGAAATTAAATAATTGATCAAATAATAAATACTTAAGTATTTTTATTAAAAATTGATATATATATATATATATATATATTAAACGAAACAAATTCAAGGCAAGGAACATATTAGGACATATATGTGCTAACTCTGCCTTGAACCCCAAACATTTTCATTTGTTTTTTTTTTTTTATTGTGGAATTTATCTTGATACCTAATCACTATTGAATTACCTACCTCAAATGACTTGAGACAAGTCAAGCTAGAATAAGACAGCCAAAATTGTCATTCCCATTATACAATTGATTTTAGAATAATTAGACTCATCTATGTACTTTTTTATTTTTTTAATTTACTTTTTTTTTCATTAAGCATATAATATTATATACCAAAAACATATTGAATATTTAAAAAAATTCGATAACAACGTATTAACATTGAAATTACATGTATTAAAACACCATTAATGTACTTAAAAGGTTAGCTTTCTTTACAAGAGAATTATAATAAAGGCTCAACTCTTTTGAATCATGTAAAAATTATACATAAAAAATAATGAAATATCATAGAAATTATAAGGTAAACAATTTTTTTACTATTTTCTTTCCTTAATTCTCATGCATATCAATAAATTCTATAAAAATGTCTAAGGGGGAGCAAAGAAAAAAGAGTTTTTATTTTAAAATTTTTCAAAAATCATATTAAAAAAATGTTCTTTTATTGTACCTTATTTATTTGAAAAAATTATATAAACTTCTATTGAGTTTTATTGAAACTATATAAATTTCTCTTCTATAAAAAATATAAACAAATATTTTTTGAAACAAAATATTATCTTATACTTTAATTTGTTTTTAGATCAAAATATACGAGGCGCATTCCTTCTATGGTAAGTGGATTCCCATGAAGGTGCATCCCTTCTACGTAATTTTAATTAAAAATTGAGCAGCTCCAGCATTTTTTTTCAATCAAAATAAACAAGGAGCATAATGGAAGAAATGCAGGAGGTACAATCCTATTTTCACTCTTATCTCTACAGTATTTATTATTGTCAACCAAACCATGTCTCAAAAAAATATCCAGGTGGAAATCTTTTTTCATGTACTGAAAATTAGATTATGAAAAAGCAGAAGAAAGAATCTGACGCCAAGTGTCCACTGTCACAGAGAGTCGTTGGATTCCTTGGGCGATCAAAAGTGGGGATTTGTTGTATTGTAATGGATATCTGCAGGAAAGGGAAAGGGACAGATCCGTAATTTCGGGTCGGCTTACTTTCTCTCAGTCCGAGGAAGAGAAATGAAACTGACAAGGTGGGAATGAGGGAGTTACGTGTGCTCCAAGCGAAAATCCAGCAAAAACCCCACTTTCTCTCTCACTCTTAAAAGCCTACCTACCTCAAGGCTGCTAATTTTTCTCTCCCAAATTTGATTGCTTTTATTGATTTCTCCAACTCTTAAGAAGTTCTTTCCTTTCTTAGAAAGTCAAGGGGAATCGGATCACATCAAGCATGGGTTTTGTGGTTTTTACCAGTTTCCTTTGAGAATCTCGGCTTTTTTTTCTTTCTTTGATAGAATTGTTGAATGGGATTTGTCGAAGAAGGACGAAGAAGAGAAATGCGAAAGTCTTTCAAGGATTCCCTCAAAGCTCTTGACGCCGATATCCAGTTCGCCAATGCCCTGTAATTCTCTCTCTCTCTCTCTCTCACACACACACACACACAGCGGTCCAAAAGAAAATTTTTATTTTTATCCTTTTTTTTAAATTTCTCATAATGTTGATTTTAAAAAAAAAAAATTTGGATGATTTCCCGTTTCAACATGTTCTGGGATTTTGAGGAAGATAATTGATTGTCATCTTTGGAATTATGAGTTTGTGTGTAAAATTTGCAAAGATAATTTGTGGTTTATGATTGTTGAAAACTTTCGATAGAGTATTTAGTGTGAAGTCTCTTCTGCGTTAATGTATTGTTTTGGTCTGTTTATCCAATTTGCAGCATCTTTGAAATTTCACGTATTACTAATATGTCTGGTCTGTTTAAGTCTGTTCTGTATATCCAATTATTTGATGTTTTCCCATGGTGTGCCCAGTTCATGACACTGGGCCTGCCCTTTTTGTGAAGAGAATCCATAAGATAACTACAGTGTACCTTTAAGATATATATATATATATATATATATATTTTAGTGCTGGGAGCTTTTGTGCAAAGTTCAACAACACATCATTTCTCACACTCTCACTTTAAAGTTTGCGAAGAAATTGAGACATGTCTGAAATTTTACTTGGGCCAACAAATGAAAAAGGAAAGGAAGACAATAGATAATGGGTGTCACTCCTAACTTTCAATTCCACTTGTGCTTTAATACTGTAACCCTCTGTTTTTGTCCTAAACCTACTTTGTAAGACTTGTATTTATGGTAAATTACATTAAGATGAGATATGATGAGCTTATTTTAAATTTGAGCTACGTGAAGTGGTCACTAATACCTTATGTTCCTTCTTCAATGTTTCGAATTCAATAATTTACTTTTCTCAAGAAAATGAAAAGAAACTTTACCATTTTGTTACTTTTATCTAACCTATGATTCACTGGGCAAAATATGTTTTGATACAGAGCTTCTGACCATCCAAGAGACTGCGATGGCGCCTGCCTCCAAATGAGATTGTCCTACAGTCCAGCTGCTCAATTTTTCCTTTTACTGTTTCAGTGGACTGATTGCCACCTTGCTGGAGCTCTGGGATTGCTTAGAATTCTCATATACAAGGTGCATTCCCTCCCCCTTTGCTCCGTATCTGTCAATGCTTTAAATGTCTTAAACCTTTGAACGACCCCCTATAAAATATATAATCAATCATCTAATATGACAAAGTGGACCAATATAGTGCAAATTTATCGTCAAGCTTGTGATAAATATTGGATTTATGTCAGGCATACAACGATGGGAAGACAACAATGTCAGTTTATGAAAGAAAAGCAAGTCTGAAGGAGTTCTATGGTAAGTGGATTCTCATATTGAATTATAAGAGTCAGTTGCTAGAAACTGAGCTAGGTATTTTACTTTCCTTTAGGGTTTGTTTGGGAGTTGGGAGGAGAAGGGAGGGGAAGGGGCTGTGAAATGGTAATTTCTCTTCTTGTTTGGGGAAATGAACGCAAAATTATAAAGAAGGGTGGACTTAGGAAAATTTTGGAAGGTTAGTTGAAAGTCCTTCATTATCCTCCCCTCTTTATTAATAACTCTCAAACAAGGAAAATGTTTCAATTAAGCTTTTCCTTCCCTCGCCTTACCCTCCATTATTCTCAATCCTAACATACCCTTGAGGAAGTGCTTCACAATCCAAATATAATTGGTTTTGGACTTCTTCGTGACAGGTGTGATCTTTCCCTCTTTATTGCTACTACAAAGAGGAACCACTGATGCCAAAGACAGGAAACAAAAGGATTTGTGTGCTACTAGGTATAAGTCCAAAGATGCAATAAACAAAGGAAAGATTTCTGAAATTGACATAGAGAGAGACGATGAATGTGACATTTGCATGGAGATGAACAGCAAGGTTGTATTGCCTAAATGCAACCACTCAATGTGCATGAAATGTTACCAAGACTGGTGAGCAAATTTTGACAACGATTCGGTGCTTATATCATCATATGATGCTTTATATATTGTCTCCCCCAAATTTTGCGTAAACTGGAGATGGATAGAATACTTCTAAGGATAAATTGGTAATAAAGATAAAACAGTTGAATTAAAGGAATGGACACAACTGGAGTCTTAATTTATAAGATCTTGATGGATTGAAGCCGAAATGTTGGTTGAACAAGGGTTGGCTACGTCCATCAACTCCCCTCAGATTTAGACTATGGCGCTTGTTGTATGCACTGTGGTAGGTTTAGTAAATAATGTTACACGCTGGCTATAATTACATTTTTTGGTCTAGTGGTAAACTTTTGATCTTGACATAAAGAACGTGTTCTTTTTGGTATTGAAGGGTAGAATCATAGAACCAAAATGAGTTTAATTATTTCAGTCCCAGAATACTAGAAACTATTGAAGACAGGATCTACATAATCTCTCATGCAGTCTAATGTTCCTTATTGTGTAACAATTTGTTGGAGCTAGACCATTTCATCGTCTAGTATTATGTTTTCCAAATGCTTAGATAATTTCTCATATATTCCATTGGAAGAGTAGTATCAAGATTTATCCTAATGAGATAATTTCAACCGAGAAGAAATATAGGCCATGGCTTTTGTATTTGTGTAATGGAAATTATTTGGTGAAGTCATTGAGCTGACTTTGTGAGTGAAATCACACCATTTAGTTTTCGAAGAAAATAGTTGTTACTGTAATATGCTCTCAGGTATATCTACTTACAAGGTTACTAACTATTGTTGCATTTTGGTATCTGTTATCATTTGATTATTGCTATGTTAGAGAATATAATGAAAACTACTTGTAGGCTTTCACTTAATAGCTTAAGCTTTTGAATTGAAATGATCCTTTACGCTTTGCAAATTTGCATCTAATGATTTTATTTTCTGTGAATGGTTTAGGCGTGCACGTTCTCAATCTTGCCCGTTTTGTCGGGGAAGTCTGAAAAGAGTTAACTCAGGTGACCTTTGGATCTACATGAGCAGCAGTGAGATAGATGACTTGGATTTGATCACCAAGGAGAATCTAAGTAGGCTATTTATGTACATTGAAAAGTTGCCTCTCATAGTTCCAGATCCTATCTTCATGTCTTGTCCTCAGCGCTGGTGAGAGCCAAATAGTGGAAGAAGCTCATATAAACTTGTGGTTCTCAGTTTGTGCAGGGATTTTTCAAACTGTAAATAAATGTTGTTTCCTTGCAATCACAGTCCAATAGCGTCCCCATTTGATTTCATTAGAATTAAGTTTTAGATACCTGTCTTAAAATCCTCATATTCATTTACAAGAGGCATATGAAAGACAGAGGGCGTGAAGTTAGATGATAATCCCAGATTAGGATGGTGGGGCATATGGATTTTATTCTTAAAGAAATATCTACATTTATTGGCATGTTAATTGTATATATACTTATACTGACTATGTCATTTTGTTATAAATTTGGTTGTGTTGAAGTTTTATTGTGCCAGCAATCATGAGTGATGGTTTTATATGTTTGGAACGTTGGGTACTCTACTTATGACACAATCTAATATATCCATATAATAGTTGGGGGAGAATTATTGATTTCTATTATTTATTATTCTAGCAATTTTTTTTGGGGGTTTCATAAAACTTTTTCAGTTACTTGTGCATTCCTACTTGGGGTAACTTTCTAGTTATTTAGTGTATAGGAAGCTTTTTAATTAATTAATAAATATAGAATAATATTTTATTAAGTCATTATTTAAAATATTAATTTATTTAAAAATTAATTTAATTTTTGTAAAATTAATTAATATGATTATGGTAATAAATTTAATAAAATAGATAAAATGTTTTTTATATTTAATACTAATTGTGTTATAAATAGGCAAGGTAGAATTTGTTTAGTTAAATGGATGTTAAATATGTAAAAAATATATATATAAAAAATCAGTAGATAAAATAAATAATAATAATATTTACATCTTTATTTTTGAAAAAAATAATAAAACAAGGATAGTTATTGTTGATCTGCAAGGAGTGAATCAAACAGGTGTTTCTGATAACATAAGATCATCACTAGCAATCGTTAAGGTGTTTAATACATAATTATCTCAAAATCTTGTGTCTTATGATATGGCATTTTAGATGCATGGACTTGATGTTTACTCTTGGAAACTTTTGATGTGATTATGTGATTTCTACGATGGTATCACGTCACCCCAGAAATAGTGGCATGTGTTGGCAACAATCTTGTGTGGTATGTCATACATCAAAATAAACAGTATGTGTTATATTCATAGACTATCAATTTAGCTTTTGTCTAAAAGGATATATTTTAAAATTTATTAACATGTGCAATCAAAGATGGATATCATAGCATGTTACGTAAGGATGTGGATTCTCTCCACCAATTTTATCATTCTTTGTCTCTCCACCAAAATCTCCACCTTTCAATTTATCAATTACCCACAATTGATAATATAAAATTTTAAAAAATACCATCTCAACCCTTAGATGTTGGTGGAGAGATAGAGGAGAGAAGTGTTGAGGGAGAGAATCCAAATCTTTTTGTATTACTTGTCAAGTCATCTTTTAAAATATAAGATATTATTACTTGTCGGGTATTAAATGTTGGTACCTAGATGTTTGTGCTTCTTATATGGTGTCTCAATATTACTTTTAGGTAAATACAATTTAATGTCTTGTTTAAAATGCATTATTTAACACGTGTGATTATAGAAGTTCTCATTGAAGGATATTGCAGGATATTAAATGGATATCTTTAATTTCAAAATTGTCAATTTAATAATCTTTGAAATATTGGTGAAACATATTTTTAGTAATAAAATAATTCATTACCATAACATCTATTTGTTTATTTCAATTACAATGGAAAGTGTCAAAGTAATTAAGTAATAATAGAACAAATCATATAGAAGTTGTTTACAGGCAAACAGGGAGAATGTAATTTACTGTTTAAAAAAGTTCAAATAAAACTTTGGCTAATTTTTTTAATGTTTAATTGTACATTTGGTCTTCTACTAAAGTTCGAGGGAATTTAGAATTAAGAAGATTTATTGGACTTCTTCTTGAATTTTGAAGAAAAATATATAAATGAGTTTGATTCTCAATTTCAAAGAACAATATTTTAAAAGAAGCCATGGACTTACTAGGAGAGGAAGAGGAATTATTTGATTGAAGTGTGACGAATAATATTTTAATGGGTGTAAGGTGTTAGTATGATCTATGTCTTAGACACTATATTTTATTTTTGAAAAGGTGAAAAATGACGAGATTTATTATTTACAATTTAACTCACCAGTAAAATAGTATTGTGGGATTCAATCACCTTAAACTTGATGAGAGGGTAAAATTATGGTCTTTTCAAAATCTTAATAATCATATTTGTTTTGGGCTAGTCAAGTTTTACAATAAGAGTATGCCACGTGCTACGTAGTGGAAGAAATGGAACACTTAAAAAGAGAGAACAGGGTGAGAAAGGCCAATTTTGCTACTTACATAATAAAATATGATTCACTTTGGCATTGATTTGGGACATATACACACTTCATTAGCCAATTCAATGTAAGTGTAACGGTGTTAAATATAAATCTTGATAATAATGACCTATTTAAAAATGAAATCAAAGTATAAGAAGTCCAATATAAGAACCAAATTAAAATTTTGATAAAATATATAGACTAAATGTATAATTAAATTCTTTTTGAGTAAATTATATAATTTTTTTATTTAATTTTTAAAATATATACAAAGTTCTTATAAAATAAAAAATTATCTTATGCATTAGTTAAATTTAAATTTTTTTTATTGAAATACCTTTTACTTTTTTAAATTAAAAAATATATTTAAATTTAATAGAGATATTTTGGTTTAAAAAACTTTTAATTAGACTAAAATATAGATACATTTTTATTTTAATGAATGTTTATATATATTTTAAAAATTAGGGAAAAATTAATAAAAGATATTTTGGTTCAAAAAATTTTAAATTGGACTAAAATATAGATATATTTTTATTTTAGTGAATGTTTATGTATATTTTAAAAATTAGAGAAGAAATTTATGTAATTTATTTAATTTTTTAATCAAAATCACATTATTATTTTTTAAATTGAAAAAAGAAAAAAGCAGTCAGATTCTATAACTTTTTTAATATTATTTTCCACAAAGAAAGTGGGTCTTGGCCTAGGTTGTGGCGGGTTGGACCATAGATGGCGGCTTTGCGCCATACGGACGCCTCCAGGTTGTTGTCACCGTTCATTTCAAGCGAATAAGCACAAGGGGTCTTAGCCACTGTTCAATTATTCTATAGCCTCCGTGCTTTTTGAGGTCTGTAAGGCGCCAAGGCGGTGTTGGGAAGAACATGGCCGTCGTTGGAGTCCTTGCTTTACAGGGATCTTTCAACGAACACATAGCGGGCAAGTTTTATTCTGTTCACTCACTTCCTGACTCTCTGTATAATAGCTATAAAGCTCTTTGCAAGCTAAATTTTTTATTTTTCAAATTTTTCCATCCATGGCAGCCCTTAGGAGGATAGGGGTGAAAGGGGTGGAGATTAGGAAGCCAGAACAGCTTCGCAATGTCACTTCACTTATCATTCCTGGAGGAGAGAGCACCACCATGGCCAAGCTCGCTGAGTGCCACAACCTGGTCTCTTCTTGCTCCATAACTTGATGCAGCTCTCAATGTCTTCTATATTCTGTAACTGCGTGTTGCTAGTTGCTATCAAGCACTTAAAAAAACACGTAACCTATACTATGCCCAACACATCAGACACTTGTATGATATATGACACGACACTCTTTAAATTGCAACTCTATGCTATTTGTTTGTGCTGTAAAATAATTACGTAAAGAAGTACATTCTTACTCTCTTTGCTTTTGGATACTTCATTCAAATGTATGTATTACGGGAGTCGTGTTAGTTAGCCGTTAATTGGCTTACGTGAAGAAAGACTCTACTCTTGCGATAACCTGATTATATGAGTTAGTTTGTTTTCTTCTAGGTTGTGTTAAAAACAATGATTTAGAAAGGAAACAGTTCAGAAGGGATAAATTTTTAAGCATTCTGCTATCAAGGTTGGCACAAATGGTAGGATCGACCTGTGTCGATTAAAGGGTCAATGGTTTGGTTCCTGCTGGTGATGCTTTGTTGGTTGGCATCCAATAATTGTGGTGCGCCTTGCATCAGAGCTCGAACAACCTATCTAACTGCTGAATTTTTTTTTTCACCCAAACAAAAGTTTTAAGTTTTCTGTGCGTCTGAGGTATGTGAGTTCCTGTGATGAATTTGGGTCGAGCTTTGTCTCTCCTGTGGAAATTTTGTCCTCATTTAATTATAATAATGGACTAAAGAATCAGAAGATGGAATGATTATGTCAAACTAATTTATGCTTCTGGCATTTCGTTGAAGAATGCCTTATAATTTACGTTGAGTGTTTCAATTTAACAGTTTCCCGCACTACGAGAGTTTGTTAAAATTGGTAGGCCTGTTTGGGGAACCTGTGCAGGGCTTATATTCTTGGCAAATAAAGCAACAGGTGAATTCTGTCTCTTTTTCCCTTTTCCGCTGTTACGTTTTATTTTGGGCAACGTTAAGTATTGTGTTTTTTAATTTACTTCTGTATAAGAGCATGTAAAAGTAATTTAAAATAAATAAATAAATGCTGAACATTATTTCAGGACAGAAGACTGGTGGACAACAACTGATTGGAGGACTTGATTGCACTATCCAAAGAAATTTCTTTGGCAGCCAGGTAATGTCATAATGTATTTTGAACTATTGACAATTAAGCGGTCATAAATAGAAGCATATGGTAAACAAATCTAGAAATGAAAGTTGGACATGAAAACTTTTTACGTAGTGCATGTTTTGAGTGGAAGCAAAGGTGCCGTCTTCACTCTTCAGAATAACCTTACATTTAAGAGATGACTGCAAGTACGTACTACTAACGTAAGTACTACGTAAGATATTGAGGCTACACAGTAACAGCTATAATGGATATAATATGCAAGCTATAACGTCTTATGAATCTTTTTTATACTCGCTTCCTCTCCCCCTTCCACATGCCACCGACTCTTGGTTGAAATTTCTTTTTGTCTTTTATCAGTTATCACCAATTATAGACAGTTGGTGCCAGTTTCTTTTTGCAAAACAAAAAAAATGTTCAACTTAAGCTTTTTTTCCTAAAAGAGTTTATTTCAGCAAAATGCACAGAGCTATATGTCCCAGAGATAATAGAAATAGAAACTTTTGATGCACTTCATAGTTTTGGCCTCTTCTTACCAAGAACCATGTCAATTCAGATTCAAAGCTTTGAAGCAGAGCTTTCAGTGCCAGAGCTTGCATCCACGGGAGGTGGCCCTGAAACATTTCGTGGAATATTTATTCGTGCTCCAGCAATCCTTGAAGCAGGGCCAGAAGTTCAAATACTGGCTGAATATCCTGTCCTTTCTAAGAGATTGTTGGGTTCACATTCCTCCCTTGAAGATCAAAAGGTTGGTAATTGCCTATTTTCCCAGAGAAAGATTACAGCTTGCTGTATTGTGGACATCAGATCAAAAGGTTGCAATGTTTGCAATATACTTATTTATTTTGATTCTGCTAACAAATTATTTGAAGGTTTATATTATTTGTGAAGAAGTTATTCACTAGCAAATAGATAATGTTGAGATTGAAGCCGAAATGAGGGACCTTGCTTATATATTGTTTGTAGAACTGGTATTCCAGGGATTGACATCATAAGATGGGGGTGTGTCACTTTAGGGCACATGTACAAGTCCTGTGTTGTGATGCTTCTAGGTTTCCTTTGGTTTGATGGTGTAGCTTGGGTCTGTTAAGATGAGAAACCCATCCAAGCAAACCAATGTTAGTTAAAGCATTAAGGGAAAAAAGGGAATAGAAAAAAAAAAAAGGAAATTTCTTATTTAAAAAAAAAAAGATTCTGAGGACATGAAATTTCAGCCCTTTAAAATTAGGGAACATATATTGAAATGACCTTATCTTTCATGAAAATTTCCTTATTGTTTGCATACTTATTTTCCTTCAAATTAAAGAATCCATTATTTTCCTCCTGGTGAAATAAACAAACAGTGACTTGGTTTTTATGTTAGTTTTAATGAGATTGTGATGACAGAAATGTATTGGGCATACAAGTGATGATTTGTTTGTTTCATAAAATGAGAATAAGAGAGTGCCATTTAGTTTCATCCTTCTAGATTAGTATAAATGCTGAAACGAATATGAAATGCGACACAATATGGACATTACGATAGACAAAATGTGTAGTGTTTCAATATAATTTGAATTGAGGTTTCATGTTTAATACGAGTGTTAGACCTCTGTTGAATACAATATAGCTCTATCTTTGAAGTATGAGTGTTTCATATATAATGCATGCCACCTGAACCGTTTAAAATGCATTGGTTTTACTTCAATCACCAGTTTTCTTATTAGTTATGGATATGGCAGGAGAATGTAGAAGAAGAAAGTAAAGTTATAGTTGCTGTGAGACAAGGGAACTTACTAGGGACAGCTTTCCATCCTGAATTAACAGCAGATACACGATGGTACATATAAATTATTCTTGGTCAGTTTTTTTATAGACTAGATTTAGGTAAAGTTCTTTTAAGTATTTTCTATCAGGTTCTTCGATAAAAAATTAACATGTGGAGGAAGATTTTCAAAAGACCCAATCATGCGGTGTTAAGCTGTAAAAGACATCCAGCAGTTGCTATATTTTTATTAGAAAACATGATAGCAAACACTTAAAAAGACTAAAACTGTACCTAAATTGTGTCTTTTATTTTATTTTCTTATTGCAATTTCATATGATATGAAGTTCTAAATATCGACTTTTGCAGGCATAGTTATTTCTTAAAGATGGCAAATGAAATTAGAGAAGAGGCCTCAAGTAGCTGTGTCCCAGTTGAAGTAAATGTTTGTCATGAACAGCCACCACAGAATGACCTTCCTATCTTTCAATAGGGCCAGAGAATTGATGGCTGAGACTATTTTAATGTTTCTGGTTGAATTTTTTTTCTTCATCTTTTGTTTTGCTTCTGAAAGTGATATATGATGATTGTTAGATCTTGGTAGGTGTTGACAGTTGAACAATAATATTCTTAGATTCTGGTGTTTTTTCTTCTGTGGGAAGTCTTGTCTGCTTCACATTGCTTGTTCCCTATTTTTTTTCGTGTATTTGTGTGGGGGAAATCATACCGCTTGTACCTTGCACTTGAAAGGAATCACAAAGTATTCCCTTTAGCATCTTCAGCATTTTATTTAATTTGAGTGATCTTAACTAATTATATTGCATATGCGTTAGACAATTACTCTCTACACTGAGATGTTGAACCATATACCAATTTTCTGAGTCAAAGTTCTTCCATCCATTAATCGAGTTATAGCTACCTGCACATGGTAAAAACGAGGGGAGGCACATGTTTAGGATCAAGAAAAGCCTGGAATGTAAGCAACCTTCCTTGATTTTGATTATCTGGAAAATGATTTCTTAATTTAGCCATATGTATAATTGCTTAAATTTTTAACGTATTGCATATGGCACAATTTATTAGTAGAAAGTAAAAGAAATTAAGGAAAGAAGATTGTTTGAGTTAAGAATTTGCTAGGGTTTAATTTGACAAGTATGTTCTTAAGTAACTTATTTTATTTATTGAAATTCACAATTTTGGAAGGTTGTAATTTCAAGGTTCATATATTGGCGAAAATATTTTGAATGAAAGTAGCTATTTGTCAACTATTGAAAATTTAAGCAGATTAATTGTCACAATCGATATCATACATTTACAATGGGATGATTTGTATTTTGGCCAAAAAATATGAGAATTTACCTCTAAAATTTTTCCCCCGAGGAAAGTCACTTTAAAGCAACGTTAAACGTTACATCATAGGGTTTTGCTTTGAAGCGGTTTCCC
Organism: Erythrophleum fordii; assembly: GCA_032878935.1. Taxonomy (NCBI): domain Eukaryota; kingdom Viridiplantae; phylum Streptophyta; class Magnoliopsida; order Fabales; family Fabaceae; genus Erythrophleum; species Erythrophleum fordii. The sequence continues at coordinate 3,247,125 of JAVQMF010000048.1, read as the reverse complement.
AATCGAGCCTTTTTCATTCACTCTCAAATTCTCACTGTAATTTTTATACTAAAAAGGTTACAAAAAGCCCAACCTCTTAAAAAGGAAAGGCCAAGACAGAAGCCATTCCAACTTGTGAATCATACTTGCTACAAGCATTTTACTGAAGAACTACTGAGTTGGGTAAACATTAACTTTCATTCATACCAAGTTCCTTGTGTACAAAATAGATAGATGCTTTGGCTACATATGTAGGTACCAATTTGGCCAGCAAATCCTCTCCGCTGAAGAGAGAAAGCCTTCTCTCTTTCTCTCTTCCACGTGATTGTCTCCCATATGAGAGAAAATCCAGGTACACCAATTTGTTGATCAAAAAGAAAATTATGGTAATTAAGCCAACACATTCTAGGCCACAATGCAAAAAGTTGAACTTAAGTACAATAACTAACAACAAAAAGGAAGCTCAAGTAACTGGGAAGAGATATCATGCCATGCCAGCAGCAGAAGACGACTTCTTTTCTACCTGCACAAATTCCCAAAAGTAGCCTAGTAACTATTAAACACAAACTATTGTATAGTAGCCTCCTAACAACGAAACATCATGAACCAAGTTGTGAGCACCAATCTCAGTCATCCTCATCTTCATCATCATCTTCATCCTCCTCCTCTTCCTCTTCTTCTTGGTGCCCTTCCTGGATACAAAGGAAAAACAAAATAGAAAAATGAAAATTTGAAGTTTCAATCATCAGAACAATACATTCACACTATTTTCTTTTTCTTTTTCTAATATTGAAAGAATCCAGCACCAACGGCATTTGTGTCCCCAATGAACTATGGATCCTGTTTCTAAATTTATGGACAATTATCACAGGGAATTGAAAAGTACACTCCATGCCCAAAAGTTTCTACTTTACAAAACTCTATTGGTTTTGAGTTAACCAGAGATTGAAAAATATAGAATATGTAAAGTAATGCACATAAAGAAGAACCAGAAGGTTCAATACAAAATCCACTGGACAAGAAACAACATTTATCATCAAATATTACATCAACTCCCAAATGAGAACTTTTATTTCACAACTCCCCTGTGGAAATAATTTAGAATCTAAAGGAACCAAGTCGACTCCAAAAGCAGCAATTGTAAATCCAGCATCTCAATGTATCATGAAGCTTGAGGACAAAGACCATGGATTAAAGCACAAATTTTCTAGAAAACTAACAATGGAATAGGAAATTAATCCATGCTCAAAATTTAGTGTTCAAAGAGTAGTTAACCAAATTTTCATAAATTTAGAATATATAAATAAGAATATGCATAAAGAAGAATCAAAAGGTTCAAGTAAATCCATCAGTCAACAAACACCATTATGAATCCCTAACAGCAACTCTGTATGTAGCAACCACAAATAATTTACCAAGCCCTTTCTTATCATGGCCTGAAAACAAATTCATGATAGAACAAAGACCACATGCAAAATAATTTAATAAAAAGAAAAAGACAAAGAGGAAAGTGATGAGGTTGGAGTTGGATCCTCTCATGTGAGGGGATAACATGATACTGTCATGTGTGAGGGCAATAGACACAGACTCACTTGAGTAGTGGGCCCCATTTAAATGATCGACTTCACAAAATGTGTGGATTCCATACACTTTGTGTCTATCTCTTTCCTCACATAATAATATCATGTTATTTCCTCACATGAGAGAATTTGGATCCAGCAAGGCTACCTCTCCACTTGCTTCATCCTCTTCATCATTCACTTCAGACTTGGACCTGTCTGATTCCTCATCTCCATCATCGGCTGAGCTTGCCTGGCCCAGAAAAAGTAGAAAGCAAAGCATATAAACAAGACAATCAAAGAACTAGATAACAAAACAACAGGCGCAGGTTGCTCACCTGTTTTTTATTATATGCATTGATAAGTTTTTCATACTCAGCTTTCCTTTCTGCAGCCTTGGCTTCATATGGAGCTTTCTCCTTCCAGACCCAATAGAGAAGTTAGAATAAGAGAGTACAGAATACAGGATTCATGGAATTCAATGGAAGCAGCCAATGCTGATAATCCATATGATACCACGATTACTGTTTAAATTTATAATTTGAAAGAAATCGAGACATAATGAAGATAAAACTATTAGAAAAGGTGAAAATATAATATTATGAAGCCAGGATTGAAGTGCTTACAGAACTAGTCATAGATTTCCATTTCTCTCCTCCAGCTTTCCCAACCTTCAATCAAAAAGTACAGTGAACAACTTGGATGCTTATTCAAAAAAATTACATCAGCATACAAGATGAAGCAACTTGACATGAAACTTACAGCTGATACAGCCTTCACATTAGGATTTTCTGCCTTAAAGGTCTTTCTGAACTCCTCACTATCACACAGAATAGTAGATAAGTTCGACAATTTTTCTAAAGGAGCTATTAGATAAAGGGAGAAAGCCAAGAGATACCGACAGGAAGATAAAAAAGGCACTGGGTGATCTTTTCGGTTTGTTGGGATCTTTTTTGGCGTTACTTTCCCTCTTGGCCTTTTTTGTGCTACTCTTGTCAGGCTTAAGAGCAACCTTTCGTTTGCCAACCCTTCTGAAAACAACAGAGATATGTATGTTCTGTCATCACTACACTATTCCCCTAACAGTTGTTTGCACCATCAAGTATGTATAATCAGATATTAATAGAATTTTTAGAAATAAGCAAATTTCCAGAAAGCCAACACCTTTAAGGACAAGGAGATATAAAGTTATATGAAAAATCAAAATACCCCATATTAAACAAGAGGTAATGATACAGGAACTAACCGATCATCGACTGGCTTCAGTGCTTCCTTTGATTTCTTTACTGCTCCCTTCCCCTTGCCGGTCTTCATAGTTTAAATTCCTGTATTAAGACAGTCTGCAGTTGAAAAGAACAAAAGGAATCAGTAAATTCCCAATAAAAAGGGTGAAGTGAAGAGATGGATAACACTAGAGGCAGGTGGATAGCAGCAAAATCAGCTCAATTTATAAAACAGGATCCGAATAAAATTCAGGTAGATGCACCGCACGGGCTTAATTGATGCTCCTACATGTCACATATATACCTAGCAACCCACCTATAGAGACTAGTTCATATTTTTATGAGTATAGAGAGTATAACACTAGCCACAGCAACAGCATAATTCAGAGTTTCATACACACATTTTCTAGGTCACTTCTCATCAAAACTCAGAAACCACACAATGAGAAAATCCACAAAATTAAATATGACAATCAAACCCAACAAGTATAAAATAATTCTCAATTCAGGCACTTCAGGTGATGGGGGAATACAAATAAATATACATTTTCTGTCCCTTCACATCCTTAAGCGCCAGCGTAAACAAATATACATGAAAAATAGAAAAACCATGCAAACCCACATACCACTAAACTTAAGTTCCTCTCTCCTCATAAGCGAACGTTTTCCTTTCAATTTCTCCAAAAAAAAAAAAGGTTTTGAATTTCCTCAGCTGCCAAACAGAAATTTAAGTCAAGACAAGAAAATTGAAGAGATTATCGAAGAAAAGGGTTACCTTTCAAGGAAGGAAAGACCAGAGGAACTATCACGCGAAACAGAACCGAACAAAAAACAGGGAGAATCAAAGCGAGTGAAGTACCAAGGGCAGAGAAAAGGCGAGAAACAAAAGGTCAATGAGTAACCAGCGAAATTGAGGAAGCAACCGGACCAGCCAATCATATATCAATTATAAAATTTTTGTTCTTAAAATATACATAATGCCTTTATTTGGTTATATGAACGTTGAATATTTTATTTCAATTTCTTAAAATTACATTTTTGTCTTTATTATCTTCCTCATGTTAAATTTGTTTATAAACAATTAATAAAAATATATGAATTAATCAAATATAAAATTGAGATGACGACTACATATTTTGTTGTCAATAAAATGGAGTAATTATGTACTTAACACATAATTAACTATCATTAATAAATTGTGTAAAAATAATATTAAAAATGAAATACTCCTAAAAGAACTACAATGACATTCATTTTTTTTAATAATTTATAAAAAATGTATTATATTCACCAAATAATAAATTTTTATAAATATGATCAAATTAATTTGATAGTTTTTATTAGAATAAAAGAAATAGCTATTATTTTTTGCTTCTTGGAATTTTTTTTTGGGGCGGGGGTGGGGGGGGGGGAATTTGAGCCCCCTATGCTTTGTAGAAAAATTAAATAAATAAAAGAAATAGCTTTTACTTGTAATAGCCGGTCACATGTAAAGAGGTTCTGATTCCTTCAATAATTAGCAATATATGTAAGATCCGACGAATTTACGCTGACTGCCACTGGATATATGTGAGTAGTGAGAGGATGATGATCCTTGTCGAAGACAAATATATGCATTTGTGGCACGTCAATCAGCTGACACGTGTTGACTCCATAATTTTCATGAAATTTAAATCTTCTATAATTATAAATTAATTAGTCAAAAAATTTAAAAAATAAATAAATATACAAAAAAGAAGTATATTTTATACTCGTTTTTATTTATTTGTAGCTCTCTTTTTAATTATATAATTTATGATTACAAAAAATCCAATTTAATTTTCATGAGGATGCAAAACTTTTTTGGAATAGGATTTCAACTTATTTATGTCAATGGCCTAAAATCAGTTTACATTCGTAAGTATAGTATATATAAATTTGGGTTATAGAAAACTCAAACCTCATTTTGAAATTTATAATAAATAATATTTTATTATTATGAATTGATTAAAAATTTTGAGCTTTTCCTATCATTTTTATGTATATATCACTTAATTATATATAGTATTTTTATTTTTTATATTTAAAAAAATAATTATATACAAAATAGTGAATAATTTTATTTTTAATAATATACTGAAGTTATACTTAAAACAATTTTGTAGCCTTCTAACAATATTGTTAAGTGATTCCAAAGAAAATATAAAAAAATTGCTGTGATTAGTATAATATTCCAAAATTGAAATTGTTATCTAAATTATAGAAATAACTTTATAGTATTATAAAATTATTTTAAAATATAAGCGAAATAAATTTTTATCAATAGTAATTATTTCAACATTTACGTAATTATTTTTATAAACATTGACATGAAGAAAAATGACATGATAATTAACTAGTAACATGAAAACTACAAGAGATAGAAGAAAACCTTAAATAATAGAGAGACAAATTATGGTTTAAATAATGATGCCAATTGGTTTAAATAATAAAATTATGTGAAATTCTAAATTTATTTTGGGCTAACCAAACAGTTGGATTTGAGGTTGCGTAGGATCCAATTAGTGTAGGACTGTGGGCTTCGTAAACCTTATGGGCCTACTAGGCTATAGTAACCCCAATGGATTAGGTTGATTTATAAACCTTATTTTAGGCAAAATGCAAATAACTTTTTTCAGGTTAGGGCACCAGATCATATCCAATAGAAAAAGAAAAGAGAAAAAAAATTATAATGTTTATTATCTCTTTATAATTGTTATTAAATTATGTTTATTTATTTTTATTTTTTAAATTTAAAATATAAAAATTATTTTCTATCCACAAAATTATATTTTTTATTTTTATTTTTAACATTTTTGTACTAAATAGCCAGTTTATCTCCCTTGACTTAAAAAGTTTATCATAAATTTTGTAAACTTTTAATTTGTACAAAATAACCATTTCGTTAATATTTTTGTCCAAGTTCTAATCACGCTTGTCTATATAAGCATTTATGCCAAATTAACAAAATAAAAATAAAAAGAAATCCTAATAAGTCATCTCATATGATAGAAATGATTTTTTTTTTGGTTGCACCGGAAGAAAATAACAAAACAAAAACATTTGTCTATCATTTGAGATGCTATGTCAGATATATATTTTTTTAAATTTAACACTTTTTAACTTACATAGACAAATAATATTAAAATTTTGAACGGAAAAAATTATAAAAAAGTTATATTGCACAAAATTAAAAGTTTGTGAGATTTATAGTCAATTTTTAAAATTAAAAAGAATAAGTTACACAAATCCTTAAGTTGAAGAGAGTTATTTAAATTTTGTCCTTATTTTAAATTTTTTATAATTAAAGCAGATTTTTTGCCAAAAAAATAATAAAATTGGATCCATATAACTTAAAGGTGTTCAAAATTAATTCAACCCAATTGAACCGAACCGATAAAAACCAAATTAAATAGATTAAAAAAAGATAAAATCAATTTTGAACATTATAAAACTAATCAGTCTGGTTTGATTCCTGATTTTATCAAATTTGGTTTGGTTTAACCAAACTAATTTTTTTTGGCTTCTATTAGCTAAATCAAAATCATGCATAAATTTATTATAAATAAATAATAATAATGATATTTTTTTACTTTACTTATATTTAAATAAGCTTATCAAATAAACTATCTTGAAAATATTATTATTTTATTATCTTTACATATAATATTCAATTACAATTGTAGAATAATTAAACATAATTATGAGGGATATTTTTTAAAAAAATGATATATAATAATTAATTATTTCAATATCATTATTAATTAGAATATTAAGAAATGCATTATATTATAAGTCAAATTTTACATATTACAAGAAATAAAATCTAAAAAAAAATCAAATCACTTTTATGCAAAAAAAAAAATCAAACTAAACCAAACCGAACCAAACCAATTAAAAGTTAAAATCAACAAAATTTAAAAAAATGCTAAACCGACAATTTCAATTTAATTTGATTTTAATTCAAAACTGAACCAAATCTAACTTATAAATATTTCTAATATAACCCCATTGGCTACATTAACACAATATCCTCTGTGATAGTAATAGTAACTATAATCCTCAACTAAGTAGTTTTGACACAAAAAATAAAAATTAAACTAAATTTTTTCAGGCCTCAAAAAGAAAACTTTAGTTTATGTTGTTATATTTATTACAATTGCTCTACGCATAAACATATTCTTAAATTACATAAAAATTTTGAATTTGGTTCTGAATGTAACAAAAACTGATCAAACCCAAACAAATGCAAACTAATTAAACCTTGAAACATTAAAAAAAAAAAGGAACATTTTCAGAGATCTCATCTAAGACACTTTATTTCAAATGACATAACATTGACTGCAAAAAGAGCAATTAATCCTCCTCCTCCTCCTCCTGGAATGTTCCCATTTGTACCAGAAAAGAAGTGATTTCACATGAGCCATGTGCAAAGAATATCGTGATTGGTGAGCATATGGCAAACAGGAAGATATAGAAGAAGATTATCAGAGTTTTGTATCACATGTGGCAGGGTCCATGTGATGTGAAGATGGGAGGAGTGGGACTCATCTAGTCAACGTGACAAAATATTTAGTTTGTTTGAATAAATTATATAAAAGAGATAAGAATATAAAAAATAAATAAATAAAGATAAATGAGATAAAAACTAATTTTTTAATTTAAAAAAATTATTTAATAAATAAAATAATAATTTAATACATAAAATAATAATTGTAAGAATATAATAGATATTATATAAATTATATCAAAAAATATATTCGTATCATGACAAACTAAATGAGTTGTGCCCTAATAAAAATTTATTGGATTTAGTATTTTAACTAACTTGAAATTAATTTTATCAATCAAAATTAGTTTCGTTTCTAAAACTAGAAGACTCAATTTTAATGGAAGCTAAATTTATTTTAAAAAATGGTATTTTATTTATTACAGAGACATTTTAAAAAAATATTTTTAATTCAGAGAAACAAAAGAAAAGTGAATGGGAGCCACCTCTATAAATTTTATACACTTGTCTTTTTCTTCCTCTTGGAAGATTTTTTTTTACGTTGTTACTAAAAAAGAAAAAGATCTTATTTCATAAAAAAGTATGCTTTTTATACTCTGTTTGGTAATATAAGATAAAGAAGGATGAAAAATGAATCCTTTTCTACGTTTGGTTTGGCAGTTAAATTTTGTCCACGCATCAAAAAATGAGAAGGAATTCATTTCTTTCGTATAAGGATCAAAGATACTTATTATATCTAATTTTGTAAAGTTTATTATATTTTTATTATCACTATTATTTTTTTAAATAAGAATGAATGTTATTTTTTATCATTTTTTCTATTCTAATATTTTTTATCCAATTAAATATATAAATAGAATAATCTTTTTATATTATGTCAAATATAATTATTTTATTTTATTCATATTTTTATTTTATTTCTATTTTTATATCTAACAATTTTATGAATCAAACAAACTATTAATTTAGTTTTGAGCCTAATTTATACCAAAATTGAATATTTTTCTTTATCAAATTTAATTTTTTAAAGGAAAAGACTTTTATGGGGAAAAAAATCCTATACTTCACATCATAGACATTTCGTTTAGGCGTGATAGGGAACAGGTACTAAGAAAGATAATTGTATCATTATATGATAAAGACTTTTAAATAATTTTTTATGTGTCATGTTTTTATTAACAAAATATAATAATAAAAAAAATAAAAAGATTACATCTAAACTAAGTCCAATTCCAAATTTACTAATCTAATGTAAAAAAAATTCTCTCTTTATATAGTTTTGGCTGAAATTTTAATTTCCAGCAAAGTTCCAATATGATTTACATCAAAATTTAATATTTTTTTTATCAAGTTTAATTTTTTAAAAAAGAGAAAAAAAACCTGATACACCCAAAAAAAAAAAAAATCCTGTAGTTCACATCACAGACATTTTGTCTGGGCGTGATGGCAAACAGGTACTAGAAAGCAAGATTTGACCAAATAAAATAAAGACGGCAGAGAAATTAAAGGAGGTGATCCAAATTCGTACACGAGCATGAAATGAAAGTGAATGAAATAACATGTGATTTGTCTTAGTCTAGTGTACAGTACACGAACTTTTTTCTCTCTTTTTGAAATATAGGAAAAGTCCATTATATCACTATCTGAATTTAGGTTTTTTATCTCTGCAAGAACTTTGAAGTCCACATAATAATCAAACCTAATGCATTTGTAAATAATTAAAAGAAATTACAATTCATGAATTGTTTGATAAAAATTAATTCAAACACAACAAGACAAAGTGATATAAATCTAACCATGCGATTGAAGATCGTAAAATGAATCTTTCCAAGAAAGAAACAAAAGTGTATTGTATTATATTCTTCCTCAAATTGTCTCATTCTATCGAAAGATAATTGCTTGATTGAGATTGTAATTTTCATTATGTCCAAGAAAAAAAAATTGCATCCAATCTGGATGTTCAGATCCAACTTATCTTAACCCGTGTGTTGAGAGGTCAATAACTCAAAAACTTTTTCGTTATTTGGGTTAGTCTAATCCATTCAATGTTTTTAGGTTAAACATAATTAAACTTGTAACTAAAACCATGTTCACTATTTTAAGAACACGCTTTGATTTGATAGGCGAAAAAGTTAGACTTTCATGGTTGATATTGTATTTGTGAGAATGTAACAATCTCATAACTTTTCGAAATTTCATTTTCTAGCTTGTAGGTGAAAATGTTACATTCTTATGATATAAGGATAATTTTTTTTAGATGAGAAGACTAAACTATTCATTTCTCATTACTTTCGTTTGTCTATTCTCAATTTATTTTATTACTGTTTTAGCCACTACCACTATCTTCACGTATACCATTTCTACCACCAATGTTGTTATTACTATCTCCACCTATGTCACTCCACTATCATTATTTCATTATTATTAATTTTTTGATGAAAAAATTGGTCACAAGTAATTATAAAATTTTTTAGTAACAAAGATATCAGTTTAAAAAACTTGTCTATAATTCTTAAAAATAATGCCTCCTAAAGTAGTATGTGATATTATGATATAATATATTAGGAACATTTATATTTAATTGCGCATATTAATGACTATAAAATGTAATATTATATGTTGTTTAAGTAACACTCAGGTTAGATGTTTTAGTTCTTAGTATTTAGTTAAAAAAAAAAAAGAAATGTAATATTATGGTGGTTTTACATGTCTTATATCATATAATCTTGCAATAGTCTACTAAATGGAAATATTTAAGATAGAAGAATGTATTTGAACCAAGTTTGATGATACTTTGATTATAAACAACAACAACAACAACAACAACAAAAGTACTAATTTATATTTAAGAGATGGTTTGTGTATATCAATTTAATTCCTCAATTATTTTTTTGCACCACTTAAGTATACAAATTGCCATTTTTTGACTAAGTTATCTTGCCACTTCGTCATGTGATCTCCTCTTTTTTTGTCATAAGAGAAATAGAAATAAAGAAATAAAAAAATAAATTTAGAGATTAAAAATAATTTTAATATCTCTACTTTTAATAATTAAATAATAATTAATAGATAATATTAAATAATGATTGAGTAATAATTATAAAAATAAAAGAGATATTTTACATAAATTTTTTTATCATACTAAACATGCCCTATATTATTGCAAAGAGAGTAAAAGAAAAAAAAAATGGACAACAAAAGAAGATAGAAGTCTTGTACAAGTCTGGTTTTTATGCTGCTTCTTGTAGTGGTCTATAATGTTCATCCATCTAAACAAGAGGTTAAGATTTTAGTTTTTTTTTTAATTTAAATAAAACCATGAGAGAAGTGGCACAAAGTAATTAATATATATAATAATAAATAAATTTATTATTTATATCATCCTCTCTTTCCAATAAAATAACAAATAGAACATGAGGGGATTCAAATAATGAAAAATTACAAATAAGGATTTGAAGTTTTAAAAAAAATATTGTACAATATTTATTATTATTGTTTTAGGATAAATTGTTATTAATTTTAACTAAAATTAGTTATATTGAATGATAATAGGTTCTGTAGAATTTTTTTTTTAATTTTACATGTTTATTTATAAATTGTCCCTTCAAATAATCCTTCCTCTTTTACCTTTCAATATTAAATTTTATGATGAATGTGTATCTCTTTTTATCATAAATTCTAGTTGGGTTACACTAATCTAATATCATTATGTTAAACAGATAGATTAAAATATATAAGTGTCGTACACTTCATGAGTCTAGATCCTCTTTTGTTCAGTAGGATATTATGACTTCAGGGCCCGTTTGGTAGCCCAGAAAAGATAAAAGTAGAAAAAAATTTGTGTAATATTTATTATATCATTATAATTATTATTTAATATTATCTATTAATTATTATCTAATTATAAAAAATAGAGGTATTAAATTTATGTTTTATCTCCATAATTATTATTTTTTTGTCTCTTTTCATTTTTATATTTAATTTTTTACATACCAAACGAGTTATAAATATGTAAAAAATTAGTTATAGAAATAAAAAGAAAAAAGTAATTTTATAAATAAAAGATAGCTTTAATATTTTTACTTTTAATAAATGAGTAATAATTAATAAATAATATTAAATAATAATTATAAAAATAAAATAGATATTTCATATTTTTTTTTTCTATTTTTCTTACTGTGCTAAACATGCCTATATTATGTAAGGAGATTAAAAAAAAAGGTCATTTACAAGCTGGTTCCATGTTGCTTTGCAAAGTGCTCTATAATGTTGAGATCTTGTCCAAGAGGTTAATATATTAAAATTTATAGTCTATGTATACCTTTTTTTTATCATAAATTCTAGTTGGATTAAACTCTTAATACTTTGTGACTTATTTTATATATAGAAAATTAAGTATAAAAATAAAAAATAATAATTTTATAAATAAAAATATTTATATTTTTACTAATTATTAATAAATAATATTAAGTACTAATCATAAAAGTAAAACTAACATTTTATTAAATTCTTTTTCTCCCTCTCATTTTCAATTGTGTCATCAAACACGGCGTTAGTGATCATCACCATGATAAAATGATCAGCACCGCTTAACACCAATCACCAAACTCGTACGGGGCAGTAGGGCCCGGACTCGGAAGGGGAGCGTCCCTGACACCGAATTTAAACCGCACGATTCTCGAAGCCAATCATCTCTCTCTCTTCCGTTTTAAATTTCTTTACCAAACCAACCACTCTGATGCTTTCAATCATCTCCTTCCACTCCTGACCGTCCGATGAGCATCTCGTATTTCTGGAGGAATCCAACAGCCCATGTTTGATGTTTGAACCACAAAGAAATTAGCCCAGCCACCCCCGTCCCCCAACTTTGAATAATTGAATTTCCTATCTCAACTAATGTTCTCAAACTTACATTTAATTTAATTTGCTATCTTCTTCTCAAGTGCCCTTGAGAAATTCTTATTTCCAAATTTGGTCAAGTTTGTTTGTCCCAAGAATGTAAACAAATATTTGATACATTGTTTCCAATTCAAGTATTTAAATTTTTGCTTAAAATACAATCTATTTTTATATGATTTGACACAAAATCAATTGATTTATTTATCGCCTATTTGGATATAACAGAAAAAGATTTCTGATTCTAATGCACAAAAAATAAGATATGATTATTATATTCTTGTTTTTATTACTCATTAATATTTATTTTTTTATTTAAAGATATGAATGTTATTTGTCATTCATTTTTTATTTTTTTTATTCATAACATTTTATGTACCAAAATCCTTTTATGATGTTTTATTTTTAAGTTTTAATAAAGATAATGATATAAATATTAAAATAATAAATAATTTTGTTGTTGAATATTTTAACCTTGTTATCAGCTTTCTATTCAACAATATCATATATCATTCAAAACATATTAAAAAGTATTCCCTTTTTAATTTCAACTTTAAAATTGTATAAAATATACAAGTTTTTATATATATTTTTCAATTATCATATTAAGAATTAAATAATAACAATACTTGTCATGAAAATTTTCTTTTGGTTAATTATTAAGGTCATTGATATTTTTAGATCTTATTTAAGCCATTTTTTTAGTAATTATGAGGATACATTTTTTCCCATCAACCTGTTCTATTCATGACCTAATGAAGTTTTGTTAAATTTATATAAAAAAGCCAATGGTTTTTAATTAATGTGTGGAAGAGGCTTTGACATGTGTCTTTCTCCTTCGGAGCATGGTTTATTACAGTAGGCTAGTTAGGTTGACATGGCTATTGTTTTCCCAGTTCAGCTCAACCACAAGTCTTTGTTTGAATTTGAAGGAAATATTGCTTGGAGAAGTATGAAGTTAAACTTAGTCAGAATGCAAATTATTAATGGATAAAATTTAGAATAAATTAGTAAATTTTTTAATTTTGTTAAAATTATATATTTTTTATTTTTATTTTTTAAAATATACATAAACCTCTCATCTAAAATAAAAAATTATCTTATATTTTACTCTAATTTTAATTTTTTATCAAAATATCATCCATTCAAAATACTATTTTAGCTCAAAATATGTGTTTAGGTTTGATAGAGAGTATTATGTAAATTTTTTTTAATTTTAAGAAAAATCTATATATTTTTAAAAAATAAATAATACATCGGTATAATTTCATAAATTAAAATAATTGTATAATTTATTCTAAAATTTAATAACTATTATGTCGTTGTATAAGAATAGATACATTGCATTAATTAAGAAAGTGTAAGGATAATCAACTTACTAATTTATATATCTCTGGATAGGGCTCCATGTTTCTCCTTAAAAAAGTCCAGAGACTTTGAAGGAAAAATTGGCTTTAAATTGGGAAATCAATTGATTCAAGCAAACGTTAAAGTATCCTATGCAAAACCAAATCTTTCTTTTGCAGTGAAGTAAAATGTGTTGATAATTTATATCATCTCATTGGATAACAAATTCAATAAGTAAATAAAAATAAAAACTATGATGATATAATTTGAATAAAACTACAACAAGTAATATTTTATTTCAATATAATATCTTCTAGGCACATTTATTCTCAACGTGTTCTTTCGAAATTTTCTGTATTTTCTTTTCTCTATGTTTTAAATAATTATAATTTGAATAGAATAATGACAACTAAAATTTATAATAATTATTATATCATATAAATATTTGATTCACTAAAAAATCTTGCTAATAGTCTTTGTAAACATCAAGATATGTAAATATTTATATAAATTATTTTAATTAAATAATCATTATTTATAATACTAATTATCATTTTTAATTATGATCATTTAATTCTAAAATGTTATTTAAAGACTAATATATATAAGTGAATCATAATTTAATTTTTTTATTTTATGTTAATTTAATATTTTTAAAAGCATATTTAAATTGAAAAGACTAAATAGAAAATAATAAAAGTATATTGATTTAAACTTTATTAAAAAATATAAAAAATTAAAATTTCATTTTCACTTTTCTTTCCTTTCCTATTTTTCTTGTTAATCATAGACTATTTCTCGTCAAGGAAGATGTGGCCATGAGCTTTCAAGCTGTAAATAAAAATATATTATTTCTATAACTAGGCCTTTCTCCCCCAAGATGCAAGAAAAATTTTTTAAAAAATTCGTGAGTCCCATAAAAAAAATTTAAAAAAAAAAAATGTAAACAATAACTATAAGGACATATATGATTTATGCACAAACATCAACAGTGTCGTCATGTTGCCCGTAAAAGCCGCGACTCACACTAATTTTTATTTAATATATTGATTAATGGGGTCAAGTCCTTGAAATATATTTTATTTTTAAAAATTCATGGACGATAGAAATTAATATGCACATCATGATAATGGCAATATCGTCATTATACTCATGGGCGAACTATTTATGAGGGGGGAAAGAAAAATATTAAATATGTCATAAATAATAATAATTTGCACAAGAAGATGAATAAATAAAAAGTAAATTAAATAGACGGCTTTTAAATTTATTAAAATTATATAAAGTTTTTATTTATTTTTAAAATATACATAAAATTATCTTAAAATAAAAATTAGTTTACACTTTTATTTTATTTTATTTTTTGATTAAAATATCTTTTATTAATTTAAATATATATTTTTAAACTAAAAATATTTTATTTTAAAGAAAACATAATTTAAAAATATAATTTCAGTAAAATTTAAAATGTAAATAAATAAATAAGCGCATAAATTGAATTCAAATCTCCTGCTTTTATTTCGTCTTCCGTTTTCAAACATCTGGAGAATCTTTAATGCCAACCAGGGAGGACTCTCCCTGCAACTGCAACTGCTGCTGCAGCTTCTTCTACCATTCTTAAAGAAAACTCAACAAATATTAAACAAAAGAAGTCTCTTCTTCTCCTTCTTCTATCACCAAAAAAAAAAATGTCATTCTATCTGCAACTGAATAATAGCTGAGTTCTTGACAATTTAAAATTTGATTTTTCGGTGACCCATTATTTATTTGCTTCAAACTTACCCAGAAAACGGTAAGAAGATCTTTCTTGAGTGTCTCTGGAACAAACCCTTTTGATTTGACCCCATTATCATTCATGCCATTTTTAACGATTCATATCCTTATTTTCTTGGTGTTTGAAATACTGAGACTTTGTAAATGGTGCTTCGTCTGAAGGAATAATCGAAGCAGAAACTTCGAGAGAAGCTCAGGTGAAGCGATGGTGATGAAGGAGAGGGACGAGGAGCTCGCTCTGTTCCTCGAGATGCGGAGGAGGGAGAAAGAGAACGAGAAAAACAACCTTCTACTTTTTCAAAACTCCGACGAGCTCGATGAATCTAATTTGGGTGCGTTTCTGTTTTGTTCTAGCAATTTCATGTTTTGAATGGCTTTAGTATAGTTCTTTTAAACGGTGCCGTATTTTTTGATGTTGTGCAGAATCTAATCGTGTGAGTTCTCCCATTTCTAAGATGGTATCTTCGGCGATGCCAAGGAAAACGGGTGCTGACGAGTTCTTAAATTCAGAGAATGAGAAGTCTGATTATGATTGGTAAAGGATGTGTATAATTTGGCCATATGAATATATAGATCTTGTGCAAATCATCTGGATTGGAAAGAGAATGCTTACTGAGATTAAGATGTGTTGAGTCGTTAGTTTGACAGATAATCTGTCCTGAGCTGAGAGAATTTCTTTTTGTTTATAACAATCGGAATAATGAAGTGAGTTAACTCGCTAATCGATTAAGAAACTGTCCTTTTAGAATGATAAAATTGTTTTTGAGTAGTCCGTACTTGGATTACATCTTAGGCTGCAAAAAGTTTACATTTGTTTTTTGTTATTATGGTCAAATAAATCCTCGGATTTTGTTCGGACAAAATCCCCTTTTCGGATGATATTAAGGCCTTACACCACATAGCCCAAGTGATAAGGAGGATATTATCCTCTCCTATCAACAGAGCTAAAATATTTGCAATTTTGACAATGAGAATTTCGGACTACTTATCTATCTGCCGTCCACTGTTAATCTCAAATTGTTATCATGGTTCATGCCAATTATTTGTTCTCTTAGATTTCTAGAGTTTCTTTTAAAGAAAATAGGAAAGACAATAGATCCTTGAAAATCAATTTGCTTCTTAAATACCATATCTGTCTCCTAATCTTACTCTACTTGCAATCAATAGAGATTAATAATTTCCTGTGCTGATGTTTAAGTTAATTCTAATGCCAATTATTTTCTCCAACGGTAGAAATCAACTTCTGGTTTTACTTTCCATATATTCTCTTCTGAAAGTGATCGTTGTTAGAAAAAGAAAATCTTTAAACACCTTAGTATAGTCATCTTCTGCTGATTTCAATGCAAACCTTTTGTGCAGGAATGAATTCTCTTACTCTTTGAACAGTAAATCAATCATTGTGTAAATTTGGACTTCTTTTCTATGATATTCTATTGCATACAAAAACCCCTCATACTGAGAGTATATGGATTAGATACAAGAACTTACCTATGGAATAGAGGTGTACCACCTCATTCCTATTTGCTACATTCATATGGCATAACAATATTGTTCTGCCAAAATTACATCTCTTGTATTGACGTGAACTTCTTTCTGTAATCAGGCTTCTTACACCACCTGGTACACCTCTTTTTCCTACTTTGGAGAAGGAGTCACAGATATCAGTAAAGAGTGAAACGGAGATTCCTAATGCTCGTTCAACAGCTTTAAAACCTAGGGTAAGAAACTTTTTATATGATTTTTGGATGCTATTGATCCATGCTTGTAAGAGATTATAATAAAACTATTCATAAACTTCAACTAAAAACTTAAGCTTTTCAGTTATATTCATTAACATATCATAAGAGCCTCTATGACCTTGTGATTTGTACTTTGTTTACACTTGAAGCCCGTGGAGTTTTCATGCGGGATTGTGTGTTAGAACTTATAATACAAATATTCATGGGCCCAACCTTTACAACACACCACTTCAGCTCTATAATTTTCTTGATTCCTTTTCCATAACTTGGACATGGGCTTTCCCCTACCTGTTCTTTATTTCCATCAAGGGTCAGTATTTGTGGGTTGTGTTCATTTATTTGGCTCAATAAGATCATATTTGAAACTTTATGTAGTATCTTGTGTTGCAGCTAGCTAATGCTCAATCAGAACCTGCTTCAAAAAGCAATTTAAGCTCTAAACATCATGTAGCAGCAATGCCTGGACTTGGCTCTTCCAATACTGCTAATAATAGGAGAACATCTTCATCTGGCGGGCCAACCTCAGCCGCTTCCAGATCTGTGACACCATCTGGAAGACCAACATTACCTTCCACAACCAAATCCTCTAGGCCCTCTACGCCTACATCCCGGGCCACGTTAACTTCTGCTAAGCCTGTAGCTCCACCTGTGAGATCATCCACTCCTACTAGCACTAGGTCCACTGCTCGCGCCTCAACACCAACTACCAGACCTTCCTCAGCAGCTCCTAAGACGACTCGAAGATCATCAACTCCGACCCTGCGATCATCAACCCCATCAAGTGCAAATGGAGTATCTGCACCTCCCTCTCGATCTTCATCAGCATTAAAAACACGCCCGGCACAAGCGAAAAATCCAGTGCAATCACGTGGAAGCTCTCCATCGGCAAAATCTAGGCCTTGGGAACCCTCACAAATGCCTGGGTTTTCGCTTGAGGCTCCTCCAAATTTGAAGACGTCATTGCCAGAAAGACCAGCTTCAGCCTCTAGGACTAGGCCTGGTGCACCTAATTCTAGATCATCTTCCCTTGAGGCGGCGGCTAGTAGTGATGGAAAATTGAAAAGGCAGTCCGGCACTCCTTCCAGAGGAAGGGCTTCAACTGGGATTGCTCAAAGTAATCATGGCTCCATTCAAGCTCTGAGTAGATCTCGTTTCATTGATGGTGATAATGATAGCCCAGTTGTAGTCGGGACTAAAATGGTTGAAAGAGTTGTAAACATGAGAAAATTGGCACCACCAAAGCATGAAGATCGTCTTTCTGCCTATAGCAGTTCTGGCAAGTCTTCACTGTCTGAAAGCTCAGGATTTGGAAGAACACTTTCTAAGAAGTCCTTAGATATGGCAATGAGACATATGGTATGTTTCTATATTCCATTACTTGTATGTTGTTATCTGAACTGCAAGAATGTTGAAGCTTAAACTGTTTAGCATAATATGGCCAAAAAATATAATGCAAATAATCAATAGGTGTGTACACAGATTTGAAGTAAATACTGATTGCTTAGTGTTATTTCTGTTCTTCATATGGCAATGAGACACATGGTAATAATAGTATGTCTATATATTCCTATATGTTGTTTTTTTCAAAGGACAACATAGGTGTAATTCTTGAGGTTTCTGCTAGCAATTCTTTATTAAAATTATGACAATTTGAGGAATTTTTTTAATGAGTTATTGATATGTTGTTGAGTTCTAAGAATTGTTTGTAAGTTATGTTTTTATTTAAAAACTTGGTAACAAATACTTAAAGATTGTGCTGAAGTATTTTTCCTTTTCTATCTACTTACAAGATACACGGCTAAAGTTAATGAACATAATCAGTTAGCCTAATTACTCCATACTAGACCTAAGTCCCTTCATTGATTATACATTATCATTTGGGTGGTTTAAGGTAAAAAGTTTATTCATGCACTTTCAATGAAATATACACTGCTTTTAAGTAAACAATAATTACTTAAAGTTGTTTCTATCATATTAGACAACTCTACAAGTTTTCTTCGGTTATATTGTACAGGACATTAGGCGAAGCATTAAGGGTAACCTGAGGCCACTTGTGACAAGCATTCCAGCCTCCTCTGTGTACAGTGTGAGATCAGCTGGTTCATCAAATAGCCGGACAGCAAATGTTTCCGATTCTCCTCTTGCCACAAGCAGTACTGTCAGTTCTGAACCAAGTGTAAATTTTAACTCCATCTCTTATGATGGAAGTGAAATTGAAGAAAATGATCTTGCAAGCGAGAGGGGAAACTCTTCGCCTGCCAGTCATCACGGCAGGTGATCCATGGAACCACAAGTCCAGTTGTATATGGTAGTAAAGCTAGCACAGATATTCAAATGATATCCTGGTCCAAGATATGAGCTAATACCAATGAAGTAATGATACTTCAAAGACACAGTCGTATCATTTCTGACACTCGTATTAGACATGACATGAAATTTCAAATTGCAGATGGACACTATATTTAGTCGTGTTGTTCCTATTGTATTTTATTTGTGTCAGTATCTGTGCTTTTTAGACTACGTATACTATCTCTATTATTTTAGTGCTCTATGTAATTCACTAGAAGGGCATGCCTCGAGATATTTTGATGAGTTCTAGTTGGAAATATCATATAGGCATGATTATAACATGAGGACTGTTTGTACTGAAAATTGACCACTATAAATTGAAGAGCTCCTTCAATTGTTACACACCGCATCTGCTCAATGATTCAGTGTTTGCTGGGGAATTTGCATCCAAAATATGTTTTAACTAAAATTCTTTGTTTTTTTTTGTTATTCAAAGATGATTTCACTATTGATTAGCTCTCTCAATATTTTTTGGGTAACATTTTAGTAAACAAAAATCTAAATTTGTTTCAATTTCATCCATCTAGACTGGGGATATTAAAATAATACTATATAATCTTTCAAAGATTAAATAATCTGAGTTTAAAACAAATTTAAACTTTGGAATATCAAAGTGATACAAAAAAATCTTGGAAAGAGCCAATTGGTGTCATCCTTAGATAATCACAACGTAGTTTAAAGATTAAAACTACACATTAAGGTAGTCTGATAGCTAGTCTTAAATATCATAAGAGATTTTTAAATATATTTGGTCTATGAAAGATAGTTAAAACAAGCCAATCTATAAATATGCCAATATATTAAAGGTGTTTGTGATGTTTACATATTTTATATTTGTTCATAATTGACTTTGTATACTTTTCTTTTATAGATCAAATATATGGTCTTGGTAAAAATTTCTAAAATTAGTCCATTGGAGGCTTATTAAATTGAAGTGCATTAGTTTTCTTCTGGTACAGATTACTATTAATTGGTTTAACCAAATGGCATAATCTCTTATTAAGTGTTTATCTTTTCTAATAATGTATTCACCTGATATGTGAACTTTGTTATACTTGGTAGACGAGTGAAAAAGGATAAGAATATATGTTGGAAGAGTTAAAAAATAGAAATACCAGACTTTACTTTCCCACTTCTGTCATTAATGACCCTAAAAAGAAATAGAAATAAAATGAAAATGACCAGCTATTTTCTTTATATTTTTTAATTAGATGTCATATCAGATTAAAATACGTAGACTTTTATCTTCTTTCATATGTTTCATTATTATCACAAGTCACTATATACTATATAGTTTTCAAACATTGGTTGTGTTTTCTTTCCTTTCCTTCTCTGTACAAGTGACCGAGTTCTTGTTTTAACAAAGACAGAGAGGATAGAGATAAGATCTGATTAAATGCAATTATGAAAAACTTATATTGTGGGAACCGGTTTGTTATACTGGATGAAGCAAAGAAACAATTAAAAATAAATAAAGGGGCCCCCAGTTTGTTATATTGGAAGAGTATTTTAGTTTTAACAAAAATTGTGCCATTAGGTATTTTAGCCATAAATAAATTCAAAAAAATTTAGGTACACTTATATATATATATATAGATTTTCTAATGAAAGTGTAACTTTTATAACTCTACGTGACATAATTAAACGTTTCAAACAATTCTTTTCATATATGTCATTTATGTTATTGGACTAAAATTTGAAAAAGTGAACATCACTATTTTCTTTCAATATTTTTTGTTTATTTTATTTTCATTTCGTTATTTTTTCACTCTATTTGATATCTACTATTTTTTTATTTTTTTTAATAATATGGATTCCTCTTTTGCTTTTTTTTTTTTTAAATGCTTTTGTTACTTGCTGTTTTCTAACTATTTTCACTTATAAATTTGATAAATTGTCTTATTTGATCTTTATTATCAAATTATCAATATATATTTTTACTTTAAATTAATTTATACCTCATGAAAAGTTGGCCAATAAGATGACTCATATAAAATAGGATTTATTTAAGAAATATGCTTCTTGTTATGCATTTGTGTGCTATTTAACTAATTTGGTTTTAATATAATATATTGTCATTTTTCTCTAACATTGTGTGTGTACACGTCTGCACATATGTGTGGAGTAGAGTAATTATAAAATTTTCTTTTGAAAAAAAATGTATTATAACTTATGATCTTGATCCCTCTAAGACAAAATTCTTGGCTCAGCCTCAGCCCTACATGGAAAGAGAAGTATTTTACCTTATCCATTACTTGAAAAGGTAGCTAACTTAGAAGGGAGGATTTCTTTCTTAGTCATCTTTTGATTTCAATTACTTTAGAGAATAGATTAAGACTAAAATTTTAAATGCAGTAATTCAATATGGAAAAGCTTACTTTTGAGAACACGTGATGATAAAAATTATTTTGAAATAAATGTTGAGTTGAATCTTTGATTTTATTTTTAATAAATTATACTCATATTCTTTGAGGTTTGATTATATTACCCGTGTTATCTTTCTTGTTATCAAAATTATACCCTACTCCCTTAATATTTGATACATAATACAAAAGTCTTTCATTGCTTTAATTTCTGTCAATAAAGTTAACTTTTTGCACAATATTAATTATTTTCAAAAATAAAATTACTTAACTATCTTTATCATTATATTAACAATAAAATCACAATTTAATGTTAAAATTCAATTAGTTGCCTTAACTATCATATTAAAAATAAAATTACAATTTTATATTGTGTAAAACATTAATTTCATAGTCAGAAAATAAATTAAAAGAAATATTTTTGCAATATACATAAAATGTTAAAGGAACGAAATATTATTTTTGAAGCAAGGAGTATCAGATATAATTTAATTAAACCTTAAAAAAATTTTAATAAAATTTATTCTCATCTTTCTTATTAAATTTTTATTAAGTTCTGGATATGAAATTTTTGTAAGATGACAAATGTTAAATTTGCTGCTGGAACAATCAACTCTAAAATATCAGTCTCTGAAAAGAAAAACTCTTATTTATATATATATATATATATATATATATATATATATATATATATATATATATATATATATATATATATATATATATATATATATATATAAAATACGAATAAAATTATTAAATACACCGTAATAGTTATTAAAGGAAAAACAGTACAGGCTCAATGAGGTAGCCCATGTAATATTAAGTATATATTACAAGGTGATTTTTTTGTCAAATAAGGTGGGTGTTATTTAGCCTTTTTAAATTAAAATTCTCAAATTCATAAGATAAATTAATATGAAGTCAACTAAGAAGAAAAGTAACGTAATCAGGTTCCAGAATCAGACTGCTACTATGTTAATTAACTTATTATATGAATACATAAACTCTCCTTCAGCCAAACGTGGACAAGTAAGAAAATCTTGTATTAACTGAAAAGGACGTGCATGAAATCATTTTCGTTATTTAATATGTTGAATAGCCAATTTTTCCTGAGAACCTAAATTAGATATTTATAAATACCCCCATTATCAAATGTTTTTCACCAATAGTTATAGTTGCCTAATGATTCTTGTATATTGAACTGACGCAATATCCATGAAACATGAATCACGAAATGAAGTTGCTTATAGATTAACACATAAGAAAGAAAATATAAAAAACCTCACATGAGCTTTGGTTAATTATATTTTATCAACACAAATTTAGTTTTAAAATTTAGAATAAATTATATCGGTCTCCTTTAAATTTTGTTAAAATTATACAGATTTTTTTTTTAATTTTCAAAATATATAAATTTTTTTAAAAAAATAAAAAGTTACTTACACTTTAATTTAATTTTAAATTTTTTGATCAAAGTACCATTCATTCATTTATTTTTAGTTTAAAATAAATATATTTAAATTAATAAATGATATTTTAGTTAAAAAATTTAAAATTGGACTAGTTTTAGTAAAAAATTTTATATATTTTGGAAAAGAATAAATTTAAATACAAATTCTTATATTTTTGTTATCAAATTTTTTAATTAAAATATTATAAATATATAATTTTTTAATAAAAACATACAACTTAATTAAAAAATCATACAATTATTTGTAAATACTAAGTACTTATTATATTTTAATTGTAGACTATAAATTTATTATAGTTTGATTAAGAAACTTGACAATAAAGATATAAAGATTCATATATAATTTTTTTTTAAATAGAAGAAAAATATGAATATATATATATATATAATTTTAGTAAAATTAAAAAAAAATGTATTATTTATTCTAAAATCTATGAAATATTATTTGCAGGTCATGGACCTCATGGTAATATTCGTTTTTACTCTTTTAAAAAAGTCAATCTAATATATATTTTTTTCTTTCGTATAAGATTTACAATAATTTTTGTTGCAGTAGGATCCACAGCTTTTGTAACAGCATCCTAGGATCAGAATAAGAGTTGCCCCGTCGACGAACTTTCTTATGTCCTATGTGGCTATGTATGAAGATGTTTCCTTGTCTTTTAGGGTGATTTTTGCGGCCCCTAATTTCTTCTCATTGGGATTTCGTCTTTCTGTGCTTTTATTTACACCGTCAAGCAAACCAAAAAAAAAAAACAGTCGCTTTCACAGTACACCTTCCTTTACTTCCTGATCTTCTGTTGCCTCTACTTTTTTCCTTGACCCTCCGCTTCATGATTTCACTTTCCAATTTTCTGACCGGTATATGGACTAACACGGTTCTTCCAATCCTATGGTACTTCTATCTCAAATAAACAATCAAGGCTTTGGTGATTTTCCTCTTATTGATAAAAAAATCATACCTTTCCTACGTTTTTACACCCGCAGCATTTCGAAGACTTAGCGTAGGATTTGGGGATTTTACAATTATTCAACAATGTTGGGAAGGTCGTGCTCTTTCACTTTGATTTTGGGTTAAGTTATCCAGCCTGCTTCATTGGTTTTTGAATTGAATTTTTCTCTTCTTTTCCCATCATCGTGGTTGTTGAATGTATGTTGATTTTGACGAACAAATGCTGTTAGAGGGTTTTGGTGGTAGTATAGGAGTTTAGAAATTGGGTATACATAGCAATGATTGGCAATTGCTTTGGTGCCTTGAACTGTTGTAAAGGGAAGAATGATCCTGCTGGCCTGTCAAATGAACAAAGTACGGACAATGGTAACGATTTTGATTTCTCTGATTGATCATTTGTTTAACTCAAAGTGTACAAGTGATCTTGTGATTTTCATGATTTTAATTCCTCTCTCTTGCATGATACGGTACATCCGTTACATCCGTGTTTTGAATGCCAAATAAATTTGGTTACAGTCTAAGATTATCTGTCTAATTGTAACGAAATAGAGTTGATCACCTAGGGTGTAAGACTGTGAATTGCATTAGTTGGAGATGATTTTATCATCTCTTTCTATTACATCTCACAACCTGGATGCCAAAATGTCGAAAATTGCTGCATGTCATTGAGGGATCTTCCGTACGGACGGAGGTTTGTATGTTATTGCGAACTAACTTTAAGTTTGTATACTAACCTCCATAATGCTATTAACTTCACCTGGAAAGAAGCTTAGAAAAGCTTATTCTCAGTAAATGAGTTATTCAGGTTTTTACCACCCTTTGGAGTTTTGGACTATGCCAACCTATACCCAACACGCACACACTCATTACTCTCGTGTGTTTTGGTCTGCTTGCATTTGGTAAAAGAAAAAAAGGTGTTAGACTTTGCCGATACATTAAATAACGTGCATGCTACCAATGTACAGTTAAAAACTTTAAGCTAAAGGACAATAAAATAACTTCATTTAGTAGTACAATTAAAGATACAGTGTTACCCTTTGCAATATCACTCTCAAACTACAACTAGATGTATTCAATATAGTTTAATTTCAGAATGCCTGGACTTACATGTGCTTTGATAGATCAGCCTGCGGAATTTCCATTTAACTCTCTTAAATAACTTAAGTACTCTCAATTTTGTGGGATGTATTCAAATTAAATATCCTATTCAAAATGGTTAATATTAATATTGATATAGTGTCAATAAAGATGCATAAATTACCCTCTAGGCCATTTGGTGGTTACTCTATTTTCTTTGTTTTCGTTATGTTTAATTATTGACTTGACTTGATCTAATGTCTACCAAGACATTTTTTACCTGGCCAATGTCTACTTAGAACAGCATTCATGATTTCATTGATTTTCTTATGTGTGTTTTATGTGCTTGTGGATAACAGTGATTGCAACTAAAACTTTTAGTTACAACTCGTTGAGATCAGCAACAGGAGATTTTCATCCATCTACCAAAATTGGTGGGGGAGGTTATGGAGTTGTCTACAAGGTCAGATAGATGACCATCATGAGATTTTTTTTAGTCCTTATGCTTAACACTTTTGTTAGCTTTCAAATGGGTGTCCACTTTATCACTATTTTTCTTTCTTGTTAGTTTGAGTAAATTTCTTTGCTGCTTTTTCATTGACATTTTCAGGGAGTTTTAAGGGATGGCACTCAAGTTGCTATCAAGTCTCTTTCTGTAGAGTCTAAACAAGGAACAAAAGAATTTATGACAGAAATTGATATGATATCGAATATACAACATCCAAACCTTGTGCAACTAATTGGCTGCTGTGTTGAGGGCTACCATCGGATATTGGTGTATGAATTTCTGGAAAACAATAGCCTTGCGAGTTCTTTGCTTGGTAAATAGCAGAACAATTTAATTACGTATGTGGAAGTGAGTCTTGTCTGAACTGGATAGCTATTCAACCTTCCGATTTTGGAAACAGTTTATATTTTATTGTGATTTATAATTCTTCCAAAAGTAGATCTTACCTGTTTGGTTCAGACTCACTTTTCCATTTTCCCCTGTCTGGGTTGCTTCTGACTTTTGGAGCACAGAATGTAGTCAAAATCTGGTGGAATTTCTTATGCTTTCAAGTTTAACATTTTAACTTCTGTTTTTTGGTTAGAGTTGGAGGATGAAGAGCAAAGCGTTGAATATGCTATTGGTTTAAAAGCTCAATGAAGGCTTTTCCATGAATTTGGTGCTAATAAACAGCAAACATTTTTACAGGTTCCAAAAGCAAACGTTTTGCTCTGGATTGGCCAAAGAGGGCTGCTATCTGCTGCGGTACAGCTTCTGGTCTTGCATTTCTTCATGAAGAGGCTCAACCGAACATTGTTCACAGAGATATCAAGGCTAGCAACATACTGCTCGATGGGAACTTTAATCCTAAAATAGGGGATTTTGGCCTTGCAAAACTTTTCCCTGACAATGTCACTCATGTTAGTACTCGAGTGGCAGGAACTGTGTGAGCGACAATGCCCAATTTACATTATGAATATCATTTTATATGACTGTTGCCTGAGTTGCACCTTTTGAATATTATATCAAAGCTAGTTTCTTCTTCCCTTATTTTTCTTTTTTAAATCTTCTGTAAACTCATTTGAATTTCATACTTCATCTAATGATATAGATATTGTTAATTGAAAAAATATAAGTAGTTCATAAATTTTGGAGTTCCTTATGAATCCTTTCTAGACAATATGAAGACCTAAACTGCTTTACTAGGTAATATTTATCCCTATCATTCATGTGGGTATGAAATGGCCATTAGACTAGTGTCTTGGCAAGCACACATGTGTCTGCTATTTCGTTTGTTATTTTATTTTTGATAATATATTAATTATTGTTGTTTAACTTTGAAACATAATATAGATTCATTAAAATTTAAATTATTACAATTTTAATATTTGTTGAGATGCAATGTTTGAGTAAACGAAGGATAGAAAGAGAATGGAGAAACGAAAGAAGTTTCTGATTTCAAGTAACTATACATAACCTACTTTTTAGGCTAAGTTAGCGTCTGTGAGATTAAAAGACCATAGACAATAGACACCTACCTTGCACTAGCACTATAGATTCATCCAGACTGCTATATAATAGGTTCCTGGCAGTTCTCCTAGATTTGGTCTTGACATTTGAACCATGATTACTTCCTTCTTTTTTTTTTTTTTATGTGGGTATTTGCAGGGGATATCTTGCGCCAGAATATGCACTTCTAGGACAACTTACAAAGAAGGCAGATGTGTACAGTTTCGGGGTTCTCATGCTTGAAATAATCAGTGGTAAAAGCAGTAGTAAAGCTGCATTTGGAGAGAATCTCTTGGTTCTAGTGGAATGGGTATCTTTCTAAACTCTTGAGTATCAATTAGCTAAGACATGCTAGGATCTTGTCTTAGCTTGTTTAATCGTCAGAGACAGAGATACATAAGAGAAATAAACTCATAGTTTATCAGAAGTTGGGTGAAGTAGCTTTTCTAAGTTTTCCAAGGTTGTCAAGATCAAGATCTTTGCTAGGATTGACCATGGGATTTAAAAAATCAAAGCAAGGACCATAAGATCGTACCTCAAATGAAAAATAATAAGAGTAAAAAATATACATGTACTTGTATAAAAATCACAAAGAAGCATAATACTGCCCAAATTACCTCTAATATGCGCAAACAAAATACATACATTAGAATTATTCATAATTAATAACCGTAGTGTGATAATAAAAAATGGAATTCTGCAGCAACAACAAGAAGAAATAGCTGCATGAGGTTTCAAGATATGAAAATAAAGAAGGTAGAGGCAGAGAAAGCCAAAACCCTCGTCATGTTAGCTTTAAAGGCTCCTCTTCCCTTTCTCAAATGTCCCTTGCTGCCAATATGACACTTCGTCTTTAAAGGAAGATGTGTCTGGTGCTCGGGTATCTCACCATTGGCCTTCAAATACTGAAGTTGAGGGGAGAACATATTTGGGATATGGAGAATACTAAGACAGAAAGAGCTAAACCCCGCTTCTTGTAACTTTAAAAAAGCCTGCTTGAATGCCCCTTACTTCACAGTCTGCACTTGGGGTCCTCCTTCTTCAAAGGCAAAGAATAGGGAGAATATGAATTTGTCATATTACTGAGGTTTTAATTGAGTTGGTTTTCTGACTCACCTGACCCTAGTTCATATAAACCTAGAAACAATGAAATAAAATTCCCAATCCACTATGTAGAAGGATTGGTCTGGTAAATACTAAGATCCTACGTACATAATATCTTAAGATTTAAAGTGATATCTTATTAATTTCAAGAAGATTTGGATTTTTCCATAGGATTGGGATCACTTGGGTTATTGGGAGTTTGAGATTTTAAAATTTAAATCTAGATCTTGACAACCTAGAATGTATGCTATTGCCAACTCTTTTAGAGGACATCTCTTGAAAAGAATTGTTCTATAATTGCCATTGCATTGTCAAATTATCAAGGAGTAAGAAAGTACACACTTGTATTTGTCTCCTAAAAAACCTATTTTAAATGGAGTATGAACTGCATAATATTGTATCTTCTTTCTTTGTTTGCAAGCAATGTTACAACAAATGACCATTCAGTTCTTTCCACTCCCATTGCATTTGAGTCTTTAACAGCAAGAAATTCGATTTGATATTCACCCATTTGTTGGCTTCTCAGCAGGATTTAGCATAAATTTGTCTCATAGCCTTTATATATGTTGCAGAGGTTATTAATATCTGAAGGTCAATGTGACTCTGCTATGTTACTGATAACGATGACTAATATAAGCTGCTGTCAGCACATCAGTTCAATTGTTAGTAAAGTACTGCAATGTTGATTTTAAAAAAAAATACTGAAGAGTCGATGTCCAAAATCATGCCTTGTGAAGATGAAGTAAAATTGTGGAATGATATAGGTCTGGCTAATTTGATTAAATGTTTTCCAATCTAGAGGCTCATGGACGCAATGGCAACGTAGGAGGTTTACGGTAGAAGGGCGAAGAAGGCCCAAGATAGGTGGGGATGAGTATATAAGAGGAGGGGGAGGGATAGAAATAAGGCCCAAGACAGAGAGGAGCATGACAAAGCAGGGGAGGGTCAGAATGGGGAATTACCAGCATAACTACCTTTGTCAGGTAGTCCAAGAGGGGGGATGTTGGCATGAGTGTGAGGGATATATTGGAGTGACTAGCTGACGGAGGCGGTGTGGAATTCCTTGGTTTGTTCAGGAGAGTACCTGGTCTCTTGATTACCTAGAGGAGCTTAGGCTACTACCTTCATCTTCTACTTTTCCTTCTTTCATTTCTTTCATTTTCTATTACTGGTTATATCCTCTGATTCTGTAATGCTTCTCTCTGTTCCCAAGAGCTGAAGCCATCGATTGAAATATAAATAAAATCACAGAGTGAATTTTATCGGATGCATTATAAAGCACTTATTTAACCGGTGTTGTAAACAATTGGTGCTCTTCTGGAAGATAATATGTCCCATTATCTCTTATAATTTCGCCATTGTGGGTAAAACAAGAACTTCTATTTTCATAGATTAGACTGCGTTAACCTAATAGGATATCTATTCTCGTTGGAAAATTAAATTATGAGGTTTCTCATGCATAATGGACCTCAAAAGCGTTTGAGTTGATGTGAGAGAAATGATTCCTTGAGCTTATGAGAAATTACGATTAAGGCATATTTTATAGCTGCTATGATCTGATTGGAAAGGGTATTAAATGCTTTCATTGTAAGCAGTCGAAGTAAGGAACATATGACTTTGAACGTAAAGAATAGGTGCAATATTTCTCTTCTGTCTGCCTAAAAGCTACTACATCTTTGTGTCTGCTCACTTAACCATTCCTTTATTGGCAGGCTTGGAAGCTGAGAGAAGAAAACAGGCTTCTGGACATTGTGGATCCTGAACTAACTGAATATGATGAGATCCAGGTGTTACGTTTCATTAAGGTTGCTCTGTTCTGTACCCAAGCAGCTGCACAACACAGACCCACCATGAAGCAAGTGATAAAAATGCTTACCAAGGAAGTGCATTTGAATGAGAAGGCACTGACTGAACCTGGAGTTTATAGGTGGAATACCTCTAAGGAGTCAGGCAATTCTTCTTTGGATGAGACATCATCTTCTCAAGCAAACAAGTTCAAAAGTTCTAAAAATCCCTACGTGACATCAACCCAATTTAGTGGTGCTGATTTTGAGACACAGATGCTTCCTAGGTGATGGATTGTTTGATTCATATTTAAGGATATTTGATGGGCGACATTGTATGTAGCCTGTAAATATTTAGAACTGTAAAAGAGGTCACAGTATCATTTGTTTTAGTTGTTAGCATACCAGAGTTCTCTTTGCATCCAAAGGCATCAAATGAGAGCATGGGAAAGGAATAAAGGACATTTTTCATTGGCTTGTATATATATGTACATAGCCAATTTATTTCTGTCTGCAAGGTAGAGGATTTAATACAGAGTATATTATATATCAAATATCAAATTTCATATTTTTTTGGAGAGCTCTTTTTTTCATTTAATCTCTTTTGGTCATTTTCCTTAGATATTTTAATAAAGGGTAAATTATTTTTTTGTCTTTTCTAAGAGATGTCTGAATTATAAGGTTCTTTTTTTGTTTTTTTGTTTTTGTTTTGAAGATATATATTTGCTTTTCCTGAAATTAAAAAAAATGCACTACAATTATTTCTTTTACAACAAAAAAGAGGTTATAATTATATTTATTTTGGCCAAAATATCTTTATATGTATTATTTATATAATATAACAATATTATATTTGACTAATATAAAATAGTCAATTTTTGAAATTTAGAAAATTATAAAATCATCTGATAAAAAAATTATTAAAAGCAAAAGAATTGGTAAAATATTTGTAAAATAATTTTTAAAGCTTAACTAATTTATAGATAATAATTTAATTTTCAAAAAAAATATATTTGTATTGAATATTTATTAATAAACATAAGCAAGGCTATAAATCTAATAGTTTTAGAATATAATAAATATATTTTTTTGACAGAAAATAAATAAAATAAAATAAAATTTTAAAAATATTTTTAATAAGCTATATTTTTTATCAAAGAAATCAATATTATTATTAAAAGTATTTTAGTCATATTTTGATTTAAAAAATAAAAAAATATTTTTAATATAAAAGAGATGAATGTGTAATTCAAACATCTCTCCAAGCAAGAAAGAATAATTTATTCTTTACTAAAAACTTTAATATGCAATTTATATAAAATAAAATAAGTTCACTAAACGAATAAAATGTAATCATATAAATATGTCAAATGGAGTTTATTGATCAGCGCATTTGGAATGGAATTTTTTTAATATTATTTTATAAAAATAAATAAATCCCACACTTTCTATATAAAAAATTTATATATATATTGTTCATGAATTAATGACATTCAGTTTGTTTAAATAATCCAAATTTTTACAATGGCTTGATTAAGATTCAAATTTGAATTTACACTCAATTTATTTTAATTAGATAAGCTTGAACGCGGTAAAATTCTTCTAAAAATACCAGATTGAAATTAGTCCTCGCGGTCCCGGAGGCCTACACTTCAGCTGCTGATACTTGTTTCCTCGTCTTGGTTTGGGTTTTCACTGAAAGAAACATCTCAATAGTCGTGCAAAGAAGTAGAAAGTTTTTACAAATTTCTTAAAATATTTTTAGATAATTTTAATTTATTAAAACTAGACAGACTAAATTTGGACAAAACTCTAGGTTAGAACTCAAATGTAAGTTTTAAAGGGCCCCTTAACATATAGAAAATTGATTATGAAAACATAAGATTGGAAAAATAAATGAATAGGATAAATGAAAAATGACTTTCATTACTTTATTTTAAAAAATAATAATTATAAAATAATAATTATAAGAATATAATAAACATTACAAATAAAAAAAATTTCTTCCTTTTCAAATACCAACCAAGAGCATAGTCATATGTCAATACAAAATTACCTAAGTCTACAGATCTTTTGTACTACCTAAAAAAATTTATTATTATACCTTCCATTCATAAAAAAACAAAATATTCAGATGATTTGCATGCTAATGACTAATGACATTTGCAGAGTTTTTGCTCAAATGTCCGGGGAAGGCGGACAACTGGAAAACTATATTTTGCCATCTGAAACAGCAAAGGGGCTTGAAATTTTTGTAAAGGTTACAATAAGAAATAATAAAAAGAACAATATCCCAATGAAACCTATTGACTACGGCAACAAATAGAGTAGTAAAAATTATTAGAATCCATTTTCAAACTAAAAATAAAAACCCACAAATAATTTTAGCATAATCTCTAACACAAATTGAAGGGGCGGTGCCAAGAGTGACTCTCTATATTAAGATACTATATATCTACTACAGAAGATGATGTCCATAGGCCACAACAGAGGCGATCACGGCCAAAAATTTAGGTTCTAAAAAGGACAATATACTACTACATAAAGCAACCAAAAATAAAGATATTTTATACATATAATACCAGTAGACAACTAAATTAAGATGCTCACAAACTACACAAATTCGTTTTCATATGTAGAATGAGCAAGTAGCAGCGCCTTCAAGCTGCAGCAAAATCCTCTTGAGTTGCCACAGGCTTGGGAGGTGCAGTACTTGTACTAACTCCATCAGGAGGCCCCGTTTTAGCATCCTTCTTAGATTCAGATGATGGGGGTGGCTTAGGCTTCATGTGTGGAGGAGGATTATGCTTGAGCTTCAATAGTATATGGCGCATTCTTGAAAGGTCAGTTGGCTTCCCCGGCTTCGGCCCCTGGATTACAACAATGGAAGGCTTCTTCTCTTTATCCTTTTTCCCTCTTGTCTCTATTGCTGGCACTTCATTGGGAATAAGTTCACCAATTGCCTTCCAGTAGTTTTTCTCAGCTTCAGTTTGAAACTTCTCCTGGCTTGCCAAAAATAGCTGCCATATTACATCCAGTAAATAATCTATTTGAGGCACTGGTTTAATATTCAAAAACAAAATGCTAATAAACCTGTTAATAGCTGTTGAAAATGTATTTTGGGGGGAAAAGAAAGAAAAAAAGAGGGGGGGACTTTACAATCATTAACAGCGGCGACAGTTACACAGGACCACAATACAAAGATGCTATGATAAAACCGAAAATTTGAAAGGATGAACTAAAGAGTGTGTATAATTGTGAATTCTCAATCTTCTCAGAGCTGATTATACCAAAACATTATCATTATTAACAAGACAAAAACCTAGAATTAAACCTAACTTGGCTTGAACTAAGGATGTCAATAAACAAGAATGTCAGCTTTTTTTTTTTTTTTTTTTTAATTTATATCAATGAATAGTCAGGTTCTTGATAAAGGAAGTGAAATATGTTAAAAATTATAAAATATTTTCTTTCCTCTTTCTTGGAAAGATTTAAAAGTGAAACTGGAGGTAAATGAAAATATGTTACACTAATATCATATATATTCCATTTGCACTCTTCACATTACATTTTTTCTTCAGGCAGGTATGTATTGATTTTCATTCATCAATTTCAAACCCTAGTTCTGATAAACTTGGTATTAAAATTTTGGCATCTGCAAGACAGGTCCATATATTATTACATCCATTCTTAAATTGTATGTTTATCTTCAAAATTTAAAAATGTAAATCTTATTATCCTATTTGCATTCCCAAATTGAACTTTATAGTTTACTGCACAAAATCCTAATTTATCAGGAGTTCCACCACCTAATTCGTAGGTATCACTCTATCGTCTTCCGTATCCACCTAAGTCGTCCCGTTCTGACCAACAATTAGTCACAGGCTAAGCCCCACTTTACTTTGGTCCTTCAATTGCAAAGTTCCAGAGCAATTAAGGAGGGAAACAAATCTGGCTTTATTCTGTTCGTCACCTTCGTAATCGCAGTTAGAACTCCACACTGGAATAGACCAAAAGAGCAATTTGTCTCCCTCTTATCAAAAGCAGTGTCTTCCATGTCATTTGTATAAAACTTTAAGAGTTAAAACCGATTTAATAGTATAGAAGAGGATTTCCCATGGAAACACTCTGAAGAATTATATCCAAAAAGATTATTCCATTCTATTGCTCGCCCTCTATTATATATGCTAAGACGGCATAGTATAACGTGACACAAATGCTACAATAACTAATATAAATATCAGGCTCAGTAGAAGTAGAGAGAAGAAAAAAGAAAAAAAAAAACCCCTACAGAAAACATCGCAGATTGATTTACCTTCTCTTTTTCCCTGTTAGACGCTTTATTGTTCTCAACATTCAGTTCGCGCTTCCTGTAAAACTCAATTTTGTACTCCTCCGCTTCCTCTATAATCTGTTGCCGCATCGCTTTCTCCTTCTTCTCCTTCTCTTCCAGTCGAATTGCGTTCTGTCTGCTCATTCACACACGTCATGATCATCATCATATGCAACAATTTCAAACACTAACACACGCAGCTAAGCAATTGAACCTAAAACATTCTACAAATCAAAACCCCAAAAAGAAAAAAAAATCTGACCCATACGGTTATTTCTGCGGAAAACCGAAATGTAGAAAACAGCGATCACGATCAGTATAGCTTACCTTCGCCATTCCCTTAGAGCAAAGCCCTCTTCTGGCTCCAAATCCACCGGAGGTGGCAAGACCGGACCACTGAAGGCACCAAACTCTCCATCGAGACCCTTCTCGTCATGCTCCGGCGAGAACGCAGCGTCTGCCCCGGCGTTAGAGTGTATCGACGGCGGAGACGGAGATTCCGGAACCGATTGAGACGAAAACACGTAGTCTCCGGCGGTATACGACTGATGGCTACCGAATACCGGGGACGAGTCGCCGGCCGAGTCCTTCACTGAGTCGACGTCGAAGTTGGAGAACGAATCAAAGCGCTGGGATTGGAGCCGAGGATCGTAGCCGATGAAGCCGTCGCCGTCGTCGTCGAACGGCCGGTTGGAGCTGCCGAAGGATGACATGGCCTAGCTTGTCTCTGTCTCTCGCCGACCACCGTGCAAAGGCTTCGCTTTGGATAAAAGTCCCGTGAGGTGGCGTTTCGTATATCTTAAGGGTCCACGAGGATGCTCGAGATACGGCCGGGTCTAGTTTGTTTCAAAACTGTTTTGACTCCTATTCGCTAATCTGTTCACGAGCAAGTAAAATATCTCAAGCTTGGCGACTAATAGAGTGCAACGTCATGAATTACTGTGAAGGTGAGTGTACCGAATACAACTTTCACTTAGGACAACGCCACCTTTCCGTTACTATACCCATCACTGGGATTGTCTGTGCTTCAAAAAAACTGTGGGGTTCCTTTCCTAAGTTGTTTACAGCCGGCCCTGACATCCGGCGCATGCTTGGATTGACGGTAAAAAAGTTGAAAATTATATTTATCTATCCACGACATGTAAAAGTAATCAGTTCTTGTTCATCCGAACATGATTTAAAAAAGAGAAATGTCTATTTAAATATAGCATTAGTAGGTTCGGGGTCTTGATTAAAATATTAAAGTTATTTTTATATCCGTAGTTTAATTTATTTCAAATAAGTTTGATTTTATGTTAAATTAAAATAGATTAAGGTTGTTTAAGTTAGTATTTTTTTTATAATTTGATACTTATAATATAAAAATATTGTTTTATAAACTCATAAGTATAAATTTTAAAATAATAAATTTTTAGAACCCTTAATTTTATTGATAAAATAATTTTAATCATAAAATAACCTAATATTATTAAATAAAATACAAATTACACTAACATAATTAGCCTTAAGTTAACCAATATGTTTTTATTGTTCAACAAGAAAAATGTTAATAAATATACAAGTCTATAATAAAAAGAATTAAAAAGCAGAAAGGGTGCAAGTAGGTTATGAAAACTATAACTTGTAGAGAACACCAAACAAAATAAAAATAAATAAAGGTATAAAATGACAAAATGTTGATAACAAAAAAAAATAGTAACTATCGGGCAAAGGTAGACAAAAATATTTTTATCTGTGGTCCAACACAGTATAATTTTGTTAAATTTATGCTTAGCTCAATTAAGCTAGATTGGGTTGAACTTCTTGAGTCTAACAAGTCAATGAATACCCTTATCATTTCCAATGGAAGAGATAACCAATTAAATTCCTTCCGTGTCAATTTTGAAGATACAATTACATATTATACATAAGCTAGGCATAAATCATGACAAATTGGTGAGATTGAGTTTAAAAATTATAATTTGAGATTATATGACAAAAATATTCATTATAAAAAATTTTAAGTTTTAAAATAATTTTAAAAGTAATAAAGATAAAACATTTAATAATAAACAGTCATTTATTGAATAAGAATAAAAATAAAAACTAGATAATTAACAAAAAGGGCTGATGATTGTATAATATGACATGTAATTGTTAAAAAAATTAAATTTAAGAAAGGAAAAAACTTATATATACAATTTTTTATATTATTACCATTAAGTTTTTCAATTAAAACATGACAAGTGTATAAATTTTTAATAATAACATGACAAATGTGTAATTTTTGTAAATAATTATATAGTTTTTTACTTAAACTACACACTTGTTATATTGATATTAAAAAATCATATGCTTATCATATTTTTATTAAAGAACCTGATGGTAAGGATATAAAGAATTGTATATAAATATAGTCCATTTAGAAATGCCTTATCCATAGTAGACTAAATTAAAAAAGCAATTTTATAAGGAATTAAATTTAAAAACATCTCACTTCTAAATGACCCAAATAGAGTTTTATTCATCATAGCTTAATCCTTTGTAGTAGATATATAGGACGTAATTAGAGATAAATAGGTATGTTGGTTTCATATAAGTAAGGTCCAATATTTGTTATTTTTCAAAATGTATCCTCGTCAAGGCTAAAAACCTTTTTTTTATTTTAGTTTTACATTCAAAATTGTAAGTTTGAAAATAAAAATTATAATTGGTCAATATAAAAAGTTGTAGCAATGAGAGAAAATTATATTTTGAAAAATTTTAACTATTTTGTCAATTATAATTTTTATCTTCAAACATACAAATTTTAGCCATAAAACTAAAAAAGTAAATATATATATATATATATATATATATATATATATATATATATATATATATATATATATATATATATATATATATATATATCCAAATAGGTGATTGCACCCTTTTCAGCCAAAGGATCCGTGTTGATTCTTTTCTCTCTTTTATTATGCCTTGTGCAACATTATAAATGATCTTAAGGTTAGTTGATCACTTAAGAATGTATTGTATCTTTTCTTTTTTAAATAAGGTTAGGATGCATATAGCTCCCTTAAACTTTAAGTCATATACTGATAATTCAGAGATTTTTAAAATTAACAATGAATTCTTTTAATCTTCCAATATTATATACATAACCTTTATTGTTAGCAAATATGTTAATTTACAAACAAACTTGGGATATATTTGATTAAATGGACTCTCAAGTTTCATTTCTTGTGTAGATAATCTCTTTAAACTTTAAATTATGTGCATGTAATTTATTAAATTTTGAGTCATGCATAGAAAATCCCTTTTATATGTCACATTTCTATCCATAAAATAACAAACACATTTAATGAAAGGTTGTAATTTGTATATAATCTTGAATTTAGGGTCTATTATTAAATTTTAAAGGTTAAGAAGTTATGCTTTTTGACACATATATTAACCAAAAAAAATTTATGCTATATATAAATGTCAAAACATATTATTCATATATATAACTATTTTTTTTTACATAAAGCATATTGCTTCACATTTTATAATTTTTTTTATATAATTGAGGGATGTGAAGCCAATGGCCCCGCGTTTCCCATTAATTATTATTATTTATTTTTAATTACATTTAAAGGATGCAAAGCCATTTTTTTATTTTGTATAACTCTACATACCTTTAATTTTTTTATTATATTAAAGGGACATGGAGCTAATGTCCCATTAATTCTTTTTTAAATTTTACCTATTAATTTTTTTCATTTCTTAAAAAATAAAGCATTGACTCTTAAGTTAATGATGTATCATTAATCGTAGGGTTAATAAAACATTACTGACTAAGACAATAAGGAAATTACTAAATGTGAAATGTAATATTATGCATTTAGTAATTTCTATATATATATATATATATGATCCTGTAGGTAGATTTCATAATTTTAATGCAATTTTTTCCATTGTTTCGACTCCAACTCTCATATTTCACTTTATGTGTTTTCTCCATTTGTTCTATTCTATTTCTTTCATCTTCTTTCATTTCCTGCAATTTATTACTGGCAGTGAAATATTACAACAATATATTGTAATAAATATTAAATATATGCACAGTCTTATATCATTTTTTCTACTTTTAATATAATAAAATTTATATTAATAGATTACTTTATCGTAACTATTATTAACAAATATTGTATGGACCTATCTATTTAAGGGCCTATCTTATTAATTCAAAACATTTAAGTTTGAGTGATTACTTTTACCTAATTTT
Source organism: Erythrophleum fordii (assembly GCA_032878935.1). NCBI lineage: Eukaryota > Viridiplantae > Streptophyta > Magnoliopsida > Fabales > Fabaceae > Erythrophleum > Erythrophleum fordii. The sequence continues at coordinate 3,208,400 of JAVQMF010000048.1, read as the reverse complement.
TGTTCACAAAGATTATGTGGACTTATCTTATTCAATTTATTTTTTACAAAGATGAATTTTTATATACTATGATAAATTTAAAGTGTTTTTATTTATGTTATTAATTATTTATATAACTTTATATATATGAAATCTTAATTTATGAAATATTAATATGTTATGTATAATAAAAAAATTAATTATTGCATAATTATATGTTGAATATAAATGTATTTTATATGTGTTTATACACAAATGTTAAAATAAAATTCACAATGAATAAAATGAACAATATTATATGCATATATGCAAATAGAAGAATTTTTAATAGTAATAAAAGGGCAACATTTGTATGCAATAAATTAAAACTGTTAATAATCAATTCTAACATTAATCTCAAGTAATTGAAGCCGTAGTTAGAGAAAAGTTACGATTTAAGTCAAGACAATTTGTATTTAAGTTGATATATTGATATCTACAGCCACTGAATTTAACTCAATACTTGTCATATACCTTGGAGGATGACTTAGATATCCAAATAGTGTGGCAAGCAAACTAGCATTTCTTAAACTAGCTGGGGACACTAGAGTTGTATGTGCACCCCTCTACCAATGATGTTAGCTTGATTATCAAGGAGAATAATGTATATAAACCATTAACAAATTTGTCTATAAGTCAGATTGATGGACTTAATGGCTAGGTCTCTTTGTTTAGCTCCTACTTATGAGATGTCCATCCATTTGAGCCCTCTTCTTTTAATACCTAACAAATGTCACTAGTTAACCATATATACCAATCGAGTTCGTTAAGACTATTAATGTGCAATACTAGCCTTTCGAGTCTCCAAGATGTATAGAAGATATAATGGATGAATATGATATTTCACCAAATGCCAATGAGTATGTGGACGAAAATATTGATGGTAATGATGCTTATAGAGATCCGACCACTCTATTGAACTAGTATTCTAATCGGACATTTTCCTTCTTGTTACATATTAACATCGACACTATCAATGAATTTGAGATGCCTGAGATGGAAAGGAATAATTGATTTAAATGATGATAAAGAGATATATGTTGGCATGCAATTTACTAGTAAGCCATCAATGAGTTGTGCGGTGAAGGTTTGTGTAGTATGCATGTACCATACATTTAGGTTGCACTAATTATCAGTAAAGTATGTTGAGTATCGTTGTTTAAAGTAAGGTATTCGATGTAATTAGTAAGTAAAGGCTTACCAATTAAAGGGAGAAACTGACTAACAGATCACAAAGTATGCAGGCCTACATACATGTGTATCCTTTATGCTATCGTAGGATCACTCAAAACTATACTGTAATGTAATATCATCAAATATTATGTCAATGGTGACAGAAAATCCATTTATTTGGTGCATAATGTCATTGAGAGAATGCATAGTATTTTTATATATATTGTGTCTTATAAAAATACATAATCTAACACTTCAATCTTGGTTTATATTTTGAATTTGTTACTAAGAACTACTTACATATAGCATCAAATATGGAGCCGATGGTTATGCATCATAAAGTGTTTTCGATGTTTAAGTCTTGTATTGATACATTTGACCACTTGAAGCCAATTATCTAAGTTGATAGTACTTTTTTATATGGAAAGTATAAACGAACATTACTAATTGCAAGCTCACATGTGGGGGCAAAAAAATTATGCCTCTTGCATTCACCATTGTTGAAGGGGAAATACATGAGACATAAGGGTGGTCTTTTAATAACCTTAAGTGGTGAGTTGTACCAAACAAATAAGGCATTTTGTTTGATATCTAATTGACCTTTAAGAATATTAGTAACCATCATAAAACTGCAAAATGTTGACAACCACCCCATGCATATATATAAGTATCAACTACAATTGGTCAGTTGTGTGCAACGAGTTGTTAGGTGTCACACCAGTACAAGGAATATTAGATATACCAATGTTGAGCATTCCTTGGCTCGCTTAAGCATTTGCAAACTAGCAAATGACGCAAATAATGATACCGCTTGACAATTCATGCAGGCATACATCTTATGCTTGATTAAGGGTATCAGATATCCAATAGGACTGGAGATAAAGTGATGTTAATGTACCTTTCATTGCTCGTTAACTTTGAGGAGGCTGGCAACTATAATTGGGGTTCAATGGTGTTAGCTCACCTATTGAGAGATATGTAGTGCTACGCATTATAATATAGTTAATATAGATAGGTGCCTAACCTTGTTTCACCTATGAACATATGATCGATTCCCCTGCCTTGTTCCATGAAGGACTACCATAACCTAACTTGCAAATGGCTATCTATCTTATTAAACAATTGTTAATCTTTAGGTATGAACTAATATTTTCATACAAATTCGAGATTGTTAATGATACATAAACTAATGTATGTTCTAACATCTCCCATAAGTGGTGGCATGCCCCATAGCATCCTCGACTAACCACAGAGATTTTATGGTAGTATAAGATATTGCTAGATCAGATGAAAGATGATAAGGTCAATAGTTAAGGATTTTCCTATTTTTTCATGTTCTAATTATGGCACAAATTACTAATTTTGTATATATGTAATTTGGCTTCTATGCAACTCATAGAACGTCCTCCAATTAATTCTCAAGACTACTTAGTGATACTCAATGTATGATGTGTATTTGTCTTCATATTATGTTTTTAGATCGTTGAGTGGCATTACACTAACCACATTCTCAACTAGTTTAATAGGATGTAGCATGTCTGATACAATATTAGTAGGCATGCCCATTGGAATACAACAAGTTCGAGAAACCCTTATCCATCAAGAACTTCAAAGAGTTCAAGTGGCCCAAATTGTGCTAATATTTGTCCAAAAATTTCAAAGAGCTTAAGATAATATCTATGTTAGATGTCGACCCAAGTTTAGAGCCCAAGATCCATGTTTGATCAATTCAAAACATGTTAAGTTAGACTTTAGACATGAGATCTCCTTAAAGATGCAAAAGTGAAAGTCCAAATGGAAGCCCAACATCCTAAGAAGGGCCATGGAGCAACTAAAGTCAATATCCAATATGTTGAAGGCCCAATGTAGTTATACATATACAAGAGGAGTGCCAAGGCCCAATTGGAGTCCAATTGCAAGAGATTAAGAATCATGTGACAACCATGTGATTTTTAATGAAGCATGAGCATCCCATGTGACAACTTAAGAAGCTGATTAGTTATGACTAGGATTCCTTTTGAAATTTCGTTTTTTATTATTTTATTATTTTTTTGAACTTGGTCAAAGAGCTTATCTTGGAGATCAAGTTAAGATTAGTATCATAATCTAATTAGGATATATATTAGGTATTATTTAAAATATTTCTAATCAGATTTTAGAGTTTTACTTTAATTAGGACTCTAGAAATTTTTCCTATAAAAGGCTTCCTATTGTACTCTATTTTACAGATGAATGAATGAATGAATGAAATTGAGTATTATTCAATTATTTGTGAGGCTTTTGCTTTTTTGTGTTCTCTGAGAGTTCACGTGACTTATCAAAGGATTGGTCTTCCTTTGTGGCGTCTTGAGGCTAGGGTTCTAAGAGACAAGTTCTCTTAGGGTCTTTCCTTTGACTAACATTCTTGTTTTCTAGCCGGTCTTGGGCAAAGCGTCATCTTGTTGAAGGTTCCTAGGACAAGGTTCCTAGAGGGTCTCTCATGAATGTCCCTAAGAAACAATTCAACATAGGATCATTGCAGACACTTCTATTGAGAGGATAGGTTCATAGAGGTTAACAATAAAAGCACATGGTGTTTATTGAGCATGGAATTCATGGCTTTAAGTGGTGGCCTAGCACGACCTTGAGGTTAGACTTATGGATTGCATGTCAAATTACATGTGTTGGTATTGTAATGTATGCGACTATGGATCCATCTTGTAAACGGTTCATAGGATTTTATGGTATAATTGTATCTAGTTTTCATCCTTGCATTTTCTATTTTTTTATATATATTTATGTTATCCAAACATTTAACAATCAATTATTCATTTCATATGCCAATGTATTAAAGGACTTATGCAAGTTTGTTGTCACTGACCTTTTAACACTTAGCTATAGTAACTTAAGGTATAAGGTAAATGGCAATATTCAAACTATGTTGTACACCTCAGGCGAACATCGATCTATACTCGTCTCCCAACCTACTTCAATAGCACCGAATCTACCCAGATCTTTTGAGCCATATGTTAGATTAGAAAAGAAAGGCCATGGGTTCATCTCACCTAGAGAACCAATGTTTTTTGGTGACATTAGTGGAGTTGATATAAGTGTGTCATTATTGTCCTACACAATGGCCCCATGTCTAGATTTTGGATGTACTAGTCATTTTTTTTTTTCATTTTAGCACAGACAAGCAGTGAAGGTGCTAATTTTTTCTTCCTTTCTACCATTCACGTATGTTGGAAGTATTGGTCTGTCTTCCTTTGCATCTTCTTATTATACATGATTAATGCCTTATCTTTCTATATGGAGTCATCTTTCTCCATACCAATGACATAACAAATCCAATCTAGTAAAGTACCACTTATATAATTATTTATAGATCCATTTAAATTCAATGTTGAGTATGCCAATACTTCTTTCGGATAATGAGGATTGTCTTACCAACTACAACAGGGTTTCTTCACTATAAATCAATCGATTCCATCTATTTAGTACTCTTAATGGAACTTAAATTCTTAACTAATTCATAATCAGGTAGAAAGTAAACCATTTGAAGATGAAGATGATAATGATGAGAATGAAAAAGAAAAGAAAGAATAATTAGTAAAGTGCTGAGAACAATGAATAAAAAAAGGTTTCAATGTGGGATAGATAGCCATTACAGATGATAGCCAATATCACTATTTTCTTTTTTCCTTTCATTTGTTTCGATTTCTATATTTCTTTATTTTTATTTTTATATTATTCAATTATACTTTTAAATCCATTTTGTAATGTACTTATTATTATTTATTAAGCCAATATGAATTTACATTATAATTAATAAATTTATTTTATATATATGGTTATAATTTAATTTAAATAAGTAATTTTTTTTCAAAAAAATTAATTACACATTTAAAAAAATTAATTTACATAAATAACATTTCTAGAGAATTATATTGAAGTTAACTTTTTGATAAATGGAAAATAATAAAATTTTTGTACAAATTAAATTTTAAAAAAAATTTATCTTAGATGTTCAAATCAATTTATAGAAATTAAAATATATAGATTATAAAAGAATATGATTTTATTATTAAAACATTTTTTTTAAAAAGCTCTACATCCTTTAAGTATAATAAAAAAAATCATTAATGGGGAACGCAAACCTCAATTACATAAAAAAAAAAAATTATAGAATGTGAAGCAACATACTCTGCATTAAAAAAAAATGCTATATATATGAATAATATGCTTTGGCAGTTATATATATTAGAATTATGGGTGTGTGTCAAAAAGTTTAGGAAGTTAACTATATATAATCTAAAGTTTAAAAACATTTTATGTATTTTGGTCTTAAAATAAATATTGTTAAATCCTGTTCAAATTAAGTTTATATATATATGAAAAAAGACTCAATATATTTCAATTCTAACTCTTTATTATATATCCTATCTTTCTCTCTCATATATGGCTACTCCTTTATCACTTTGTTCCTCTTTAAATAGGACCTAAATTGCATAGTCTTTTGATAAAAATTTTAATAAAATGAATACATTACACAAAAAAATGTTAAGTTTATAGAGTTAATTAGCAACATATTTAATACTACATGTTAAGTTATATAAAACTTTAAGTTGGATAGAGTTATATGCATTTTAAATTAAAAATAAATAAACATAATATGTAAATTACAAAGAAGTTAATAATATTAATGAGCATGAGAACTAGGGATGACAATAAGGTGGATTAAGATAGGTTTTCATTACCTATTTTTGCCTTTGTTTACTTATAACTCGCCCCATTTCTATCTCATATTCTTTTAAGTTTTTTCTAATATTTAAACCTTGTAGGTGATTGGGGTGGGATAAAGCAAAATAGTTGTTCATAGTAAATATACTAAAAGAATAGAAAATACCCTCAAGATATAGTAGTGGATAAACAAAAATGACAAAATAGATAATTTTGTTTTATTGATAAACAACTGTGTAATATGACAATAAACTTTAAATAAAATTAAATAATTGATCAAATAATAAATATTTATAGAGATAATTAGGGTAAGAAATAAATAAGGGTATATATATCTCCGTTCTTAACATTCAAATTAAAGTTTTTTTTTAATTTTGCTATGATATCCATTTAACTATTGAATTATGTGCCCTAAATGAGTCAAAACAAATTGAGTTGATGCATGTGGGACTAAAATTATCATCCTAATGAGAAGATGAGTATTTAACCAAAAAAAAAGTTATTAGAATGAGTACATATAATATTATTAAGATTATTATAATTTGAATGGCATAAATAAGAATACATATTACAATTTTTTAATTTTTAATATATTAAATGGGATGGGATAGGTTTGAGGCAATGAAATATTCACTAATTTCATGGAGCAAAAATGCCAAATCTACCTAAAAACCGAGCAAGATCAAGACAACAAACTTTGAAATAAGGCGAACATAGGGAGTGAAAAATCTGTATTGATTTGTCAAGTTGTCAACCCAACTAGTACCAATCAAACTAATTGTTGACATGAATTTATAACCTTTTATGGCATAATAAAAATCTCTTCGCATTTATTATCATTTCGGCTTTTTACATCATTTTGCCACATGTCCATTCTTTGATTTATTCATATCAGGCTATCAGCTACCTTTAACTAGTATCAAAACTTAGAAAATCCCAACGTAATATAAAATGCAAAGATCTGAGTTATTTTTAAATATCTCTTAATTTTGAAAATCATAAAATATCTCTTATCGACTATCATATTTCATGATTTTCTTTGTTACAAAGGAAACATTATGCTTTAGGAGGGGAGAAAAAAAAGTAAAATTGAGGTTGAATCTAAATACATAGGTTCCTCTCGAATTGAAGTCTAATAGAAGCGTTGTTCAGCCAAATCTCTTAAAAAAGAAATTTATATACAATTATATATATATATATATTATTAAAATTTTTAATTAAAATATAATAGGTATATAAATTTTTTAATAATAATATGACGTGTATAAATTTTGTAAATAATTATATAATTTTTTAATTAAATTATATATTTACAAATAACTATATAATTTTTTAATTAAATTATATACTTGTCATATTATTATTATTATTATTATTATTAAATAATCATATATTTATATGGTTATTATATTTTAATAGGAGAATATATAAAAGATTACATATAAGTTTAGTTCATCTCTTAAGCTCATATTTCATGATTTAAACCCATCTTACAATTTTTTTATTAACAAAAATATTACTTCAAATTAATTATTTATTATATCACATGTTCTCATTGTGAAATAACAAATAATAAAGTTTTAAATGACATTTTTGTTAGCAATATTATTAAAATAAATAATAGAATAATCCTAAATACAAAAAGAACAATAATTGTAAGAAATATTTTTTTTTTATTTTTAAAATTAAAAAAGTATTTACAAATAATTTAATCAAAATATTTACTTTTTCAAATTTTTTTTATAAAATTAGAGAAAAAAAGAAGAGACGTTGATTCTCTTTTCTCTTTTTTTAATTTTCAAATTTTATCCAAAAAATAAGTTTAATAAAAAAAATTTAAAATCCAATTCAGTTTTATTTTTTGCGAGACTCGAAATGGTCCTAAACTTTGATCAAAGTGTCATGCAATCGATGTGATTGAGTGGGGCCTGAATATCCAACCGCATTTTCATATTGAACGGTACACGATGTGCCACGTGTACGAAGATCTTTCCCGCTTATGTAATCGTTACCTTGGCTTACGGCGAGGTAGGCGTTTCGCGCGTGCCAGATGCGCTCTTCGGTAATTTCAGACAAAATCCACGTGGGTATTCCGTACTTGCCTATAAATGCGGAAGCACTGTGCTGTTTTGAAACCGAGCGATCGGGAAGGGAGTGAGGCTAGCGGAGAGAGAGTGAGGAAAGAAGGTAGAGAGAGTGAACTGGTGGGAGAAAGAAAAGGAGACTGAAAAATCGTTTTGATTCTTACAAGTCAGTGTAGATGAGCGGTTTAGGTTTCAAATCTGTGATTTTTCACGGGGAATTGCGATTGGGAGAGTTGGATGTTATCCCAGTTTCGGACCAGAATTTCCATTTCCCAAACGAGATACGAATCCACCACATATCGCCGAGGGGTGAGCGATGTCCTCCTCTGTCAATTCTCCAAACAATTTCTGCATTCTCAGTTCGATGCAAGCTCGAGTCCTCACTACCTGTTGAACAGCCTAATTTGATCAATCTTCATGCCTCTTGCTTTTATGAATTGAAGGTCGCGCCCAAAATGCGTTCGATTTTAAATTTTTCAGTATTTGTCCTTTTTCTTTTCAGGTGTCCAGTTTAATTGTTGATAAGAAAAATTTTATAAATTGAACTTAATTTTGGCTTTGGGCCTTTTCAGTCGACAAATGATATTTGCTTGATTTTTGGTTTCTTTTTTAACCATCGCTTCAAAGCAAACTTGTTCAGTTTAGGTTCTGATTAAGATTTTGATTTGAGTACGCAGACGGCAGTGGCATTAGTTGGGGATGAAGAAATTCACTTGGTGGCTATGCCAAGTAGGAGGAAGAAGTTTCCATGCTTCTGGTGCTACTCTGTTCCTGTAGGTCTATACAATGCAAGCTTAATGATGCTAAATCTGAGGTGCCTTGCGATTGTGTTTGATTTGGATGAAACCCTTATCGTTGCAAACACCATGAAATCGTTTGAAGATAGAATTGAAACACTGCGAGGTTGGCTTGCCCGTGAGACTGATCCACTGCGGGTTTCGGGGATGTCTACTGAACTTCAACGTTACATGGATGACCGTATGCTGTTGAAGCAGTACGCTGAAAATGACTGCGTCGTCGATAATGGCAAGATATTCAAGGTTCAACGGGAGGAGGTGCCTCCATTGTCTGATAGCCATGAGAAAGTTGTTCGTCCTGTCATTAGATTGCAAGAAAGGAATATAGTCCTCACTCGCATCAATCCCGAGGTTATCATTTAAATTTATTGCATTTATTTACTCTATGTTTTCTAATAGTTCTTGTGAGGAAATACGAGTATGGATGGAGACTGAAAAATCGTTAGCAAATGTTCATTTATGAGCAACAGTTTTAAGTTCGGAGATTCTTTTGGTAATAATTTGGAAATCTCTGCGGAGAGATTAAGCTCAAGTTGAGTATTGATGGACCATAGAGCTCAAAGTCCTCAGACACGCAATGCATATACATGTCTGATTCATGGAAGAAAGAAATTCTGATATTCAGGAATTAGGAACGCGTAAAAATAAAAGATGAAGCTAGCTAGAGCCAAATAGAGTAGTATTTAGTCTGCAACACGTCCAACATTTCAGTTTATGCTTGTATGTGTTTTTTATCTGTGTAAGTGTTAGCTCGATATACATCATAATTCTCACTGCTATGCTGACAAAGCTTATACGAGCTTATTAATTTTACTGGCTAAAAATGGGAACGGAAGCATCTAGTCTTAATTCCATTATCGATTAATCTCCCCTTCTCCTGCTGGTTGTTCTCTATTCTTGATTGATTCATGCTGCAGGGTTTCTTTTTCCAACAATAACTAGGTGGTCGTTGTTGTTGTCCCCCTGCCCCCACCCCTTCCTTCTGTTTTTTTTTTTTTTTTAGTACTTTCCCTCCTTTGTCTTCTTATAAAGAAATAATCAGATATTGTGTAGGACGCTATTTTTTATTGGCTATTTTAAATAGTTTAGCATTTCTCTTCCCTCTCACTCCAGGGTAAACTAGAGATGTAATGTAAAATTTGTATTTTTAGCTTGTCTATAGGAATTTCTCCATGCATATTGCAGCAGATTGATATAGTTGTTTGGAAGCCTACTGATGCATGAGGTTTTTGACATTTGTTAATATCACTGCTTGTGTTTGTGCATAGATTTGTGATACCAGTGTGCTTGTGAGGTTACGACCTGCTTGGGAGGATTTAAGATGCTATTTAACTGCAAAGGGGCGCAAAAGATTTGAAGTATATGTTTGTACTATGGCTGAAAGGGATTATGCCTTGGAAATGTGGAGGCTTCTTGACCCTGAGGCACATCTTATAAATTCAAAGCAACTCCTTGACCGCGTGATTTGTGTCAAGTCAGGCATGTTTGCTATACAACATATATCTTGACCTCCATTGATTATTGTTATCTTCAAATATTATAAAGTTTCTTCATGCAACTAAGGGGTATTTAACTTGCTGCATAATTTCAATTTTTTGCTATGCTGCAATAATATTTCAGCACATTTTTGGGTCTTATAAACATATTTGCCATTCATGCCAGTTGTTTAACTGGTGGTAAATTCATACTTTAACCTACTTTGCATCATTCTGCCATGTCACTGGTTCTTATAACACCTACTTTCTTCTTGCTGTTGTGGTTCATATTTTTTCCCCGTCTCTTTCTCACACACTTGTTTTGGGGGAAGGGTGATCCCAAAATTTTGTAGAGTAATGAAATCCTTTCATTCTTATGGAGATGTTTGCAGGCTCCAGAAAATCTTTACTAAATGTCTTCAAGGATAGTATGTGCCATCCAAGAATGGCAATGGTGATTGATGACCGGTCAAAGGTTTGGGAAGATAAGGATCAGCGCAGGGTTCATGTGGTTCCTGCCTTTACTCCTTATTATGCTCCACAGGCAGAGGTATTGGTTTATGTTTACTATCACACACAAGCATACAGATTTCTAATTTTTTTTTGAAAGAAAATTATCAATACTTTCTATATTGCTTTATCAGACAGCCAATGCTGTTCCAGTCCTATGCGTAGCAAGAAATGTTGCATGCAATGCCAGAGGTTTTTTCTTCAAGTAAGTTATGTGCTCAAGTGTTTACGTACTCAAATGATATCCTTTTCCCCAATGGCTATAATTTGTTATGACTTGTGTTCAGAGAATTTGATGAGAATTTATTACAAAGAATTTCTGAAGTCTTCTATGAAGATGATATTGAAAGTTTACCGCACCCTTTGGATGTGAGCAACTACTTGATGACTGAGGTACCCGGTTGGAACATAATGTGATTTTTAGTTCATTGATGATAGCTAACAATCTGTGGTTATGTGCTATCATTTGGCTGATACGGAGTGCTTGTTTATCTGTTGATCTAATATCAACACTCACTAAATGGCAGGATGCTGGTTTTGTGTCAAACAATAGTAGTATTGCCCCCATTAGTGAAGGAATATATGCTGCAGAAGTTGAACGCAGGTTAAAACAATATGTAAGTTTTCTTGTTTTTGCATTTATGGTTTCTGTGCCTGATTTAGCAGCAGTTCTTGAAACTTGCTTAGAAGCTTCTTTAGTAAATTTCTCATTGGGGGTGGCTTATTTTTGCTCTGTGATGAGTGTGGGTGTTTGGACCTATACTTTATTTTATGTGCATAAAACATTTATTGACATAAAGAAATGGCCCAGGTTTTTATTCTTGTGTTGTTCTTTTCAGGATGAAAAGCTCTCTGTTGGCTCAGTCACTAGATCTAAGGCAAACAATGTTGAGTTAAAACCTGAGACCTCTCAGCCAACTGCTGGTGTTATTTCAAATATCATTTTCCCTGCATCTTCAAGAACCCTGATGCCTTCTCCAAGTATGAAATTTCTTATGCTGTTAATGTGTCTGTTTCTGGTTTTGAAAATATTCAATCTTTCATGATATCTTTTCCAATCTTTTCTCAGAGCCTGGTTTACTAGGATCTCCAGTCAGGCATGATGGATTCTCTGTTGATTGTGATTATGACATGAAAAGAGGACTATTGACCACGAGAAAAAATCAAGGCTCAGGTGAACCCCCCCTCATATCAAGGCCACCCAATCAAGCATTGCTATCATTAATGCAGCCACAAGTAGGATTTGTGGTGGAGGATGATATAGGCAGCAGAGCTCAACTAAAGGATCCTTCTTATATATATGTTAAAGAATCTAATGTAGCTAAGTCTGACAAGCATCAGGCTCAATGGAAGCTCTTTTCTCCTAGTATGTCAGTTTCAACTCCCACTGGTTTGCTCTCACAATCATCACTGAAGGTTGAAGAGGTTTGCCATTGAACATGTTTGCTTCCCCTTTTTGAATTTTGAGTGCTGCTTGGAGTACTTTAAAATCCTCTAACTGAATATTGCCTATGCACAGCCAAGTTCTGTACGTGATTTACAGAGACAAAGTCTTCCCTCTCATTGTCAGCCAGCAGGTATTGCTTCTAAAATCAACTTAATACATTCTGATGGACGTACCTTCTTTCTCCTTTTGGCATCCCCATTATACTCTCTCTTCCCAATGTCTTCCTTTTTACACTTTGTTTTCTTTGAAAAGAATTACAGCTAGTGTGTTTCAGCACTGATTTGATTCTGTTTAAGCGATTTGTTGAGCCATATAAAACATGTCTGACTAGTAACAACTATAAAGATGAATATATGTCTCCAAGGTTGTCAGACTCTTGAGCTTAGGTAAATTTGTGATGGTAAACTCAACTCTTAAAAAAAAAACGTGGGTCAATAAATAGCTATTAAAATATAGATCCTCATTATAGGTAATACTTAAAATACAATATAAAGTGGGGAAAAAAATAGCATTTTCAACCCCTAACAATATGCAACACCACAACAAAGTCAAAGATAGCAACACATTCAACATAAGCCACCAATAATTATAGATCTACTCATCTTCCTTTTTTCTTACCTATTATCTACACTGTAAAGTCTACACAAAGCGAAACACATTCCAATTTTCATTGCTATTTTTCGAAGATTGCTGCTTGCCTAATGCTTATAGGCTAATAGCTAGCCTAATACAAAGATCTACTCATACTCCTACCATATTTCAAGCCATACATACCTTTAAGGGAGCCTAGAGTTGGAGACATAGAACTTGAGCTTCAATGGAAGCAAGAAGCAGGAGTAATGGCAGCCAACAACCCAAACCCACTCAGTGCCGATGGTGAAACATCCAGAACAAGTGAAGAATACTGGCTGTGGGTGGGTGCGGATGGAACAGAGGTGAATAATGCGAGTCCTCCTTCAGTCTCTCAGTTCATGCTTGTGAATGGAAGAGATATAAGACAAATTTGGGATTTTTATGATGCTATTACACGCTGCGATTAGGGGTGTTAACTCTATGGGCTGGGCTTGATATGGGTTTGAAGAGTTGATTAGAAATAAAACATAAAAGAAAGCCACAAAGCAGCCCAGAATTCCTGCAGCTTCTGAAATCGTGCAATTGCCCACAAACTCGCGATTGCACTGCAACTTTAGGATCTCAGGCGAGTTTGCTGCATGTACTTGATACCTTTGAATTGGCAAGCGTTCTGACCAGAAAGGGCCATCTGATCTTGTGAAATCGGACATTTCTGAATTTTAAAATGTGATTTTAATAACGTGTATTCCTAGTACATACCCTAGCATTTTATGTGGTTATATATTGGGCATGTACTCATAACAGGTACTTAGCCCTTTTTTCTTTTGGTCTTTGGCACATATTTATGCATCATAGTTCAGTAAGAATGGACAGGGTCCATGTGTAGTTGCAAGTAGGAATATGTACACTTGGGTTATACGAGGTTATCTTTGAGTTTTGAAATGATTTCAGTTTCATTATATTTGATTTGATTCAGATCATACAAGGTTATTTTGGCAGGTATCCTGTTTTTATTGCAAATTATTTAATCCTCATAATTTATACTCTTAATATAATATAATCTTATATTTAGCATTGATCTTGAGGGATTTTCATTTTTTCCCGCATAAAAATTGTAGGGCCAGAAAAGCCCATCTATTTTACACAATCTTGATTTTGAAAGTCTCAATATCAATAGCAATGCATCCATGTGATGTTACTGATGAAAGCTTTTTGTAGAGGATGGTGCATGTCAGAATCATTTATCTTCTAATAGCAGAGAAATTCAAAGTGAAGCTGGAAAATTGAACTTTTTACCTTCTCTATCTATTGGAGTGCTGCAAGAAATTGGAAGGCGGTGTAGTTCTAAGGTACAAATGGTTTCTGTATGTAAATAGGTGATTTTTGCTTTTGATTTTCCTGGAGCATAATGTGTTTCTTTTTGTAGGTTGAATTTAGGTCCATTGTGAGCACCTGCAAGGACTTGCAGTTTTCAATGGAGGTCTGTGAAAGTTCTGTGGTGATTTTATCCACTTTATGTATGTCTTTATTAGCACGGTCATATTGCATTTCTATTGACTTAATGTAGTACGAGTTCAAGACGTCATTATGGATTGGCTTATTATTAGTCATTTAAACTGCAGAATTTAGTCATGGGATGTTTTGAAGATTAAGGGGCATCATATTTTATATCATGTAATAACATGATTTCTTTCAATTTTGGTTCTGCCTGATTAGGTTGTTTACTTTGCTGCTTTTCATTCACTTTGTTTAGTTTCATGAGATGCTTGTTTGGTTTATAATTAAGCATTTATTATGAACTTCTCTGTGACTGTTAAATACGTTTTCTTCATAGTTCTCAATTTTCTGAAAAAAAGAAAAAAAGAAGAAGAAAATATTTGCTAATTAGGTATGATGCGAAATTCTTTGTTGCACCCAATCCTTTATTTTTGTTTTGGCCTTGTCTCCTTATTATTTGTAACTTGTTCTCTAACATACTTTAACAATTTTGAATTATGTCCTTTCTTACTAGTGGTAGCCAGGCCAATTTTGTCTGCCTTTTGGCCTTCATATTATTTACTGGCAATTTGCTTTCTTTAACCTTTTGGTGGTAGGCAGACATCGCAATATCCCAAATACTCGGAGACGTATTCACGAGAAATTTGAGTGAAATATGTGGAAAAAAAAAAAAATCCCCATATTGGTTATGACATATGAAATACAGGAATCTTGAATTTTTCTTGTATGTTACATCCAAATATTCAAGTACTTTTAAACTAAAATGTCCACATACCAGACGTCACCTTATTTACAAAGTCATTTTATTAGATTAATCTTGGGCCTGTAATAAGCTTAGTTTTCTCTTTTGTTTTTGCTTAATCATATCCTATGTTGTAAAGTTTCTTTATTTAGTTTTTGAAGCCAAAGG
This sequence comes from Erythrophleum fordii, assembly GCA_032878935.1. Lineage (NCBI taxonomy): Eukaryota > Viridiplantae > Streptophyta > Magnoliopsida > Fabales > Fabaceae > Erythrophleum > Erythrophleum fordii. Next base: position 3,193,197 of record JAVQMF010000048.1, on the reverse strand, counting down.
TTTTATTGCTTGATGCGTTTGTTTAGGTACTTTTCACTGGTGAGAAAATAGGTGTTGGAATGGGCAGGACAAGAAAAGATGCTCAACAGCAGGCTGCTGAGAATGCCCTTCACAGCTTAGCTGGTAAAATCAGTTTCTTATTTAATATATTTGGATTTTTTGTATTAGCCAATCCCGAATTTTGTTCTTTTGTTAAAAGTTGTTATTTTACTGATATAGAGATTGAACGCTGAGAGATTCTTGCAGCATCTAGTGGGTTTGTTATAGTTGTAGGGAGGACATATAGGGAGCATTTCCCAGTTATTTGATGAGGAGTGTCTGAGTATGCCCATTTCCCACTGCGTATATGTGTAGAACAGTTCTAAAGATTCTTTACCTTGGTGATTTGTGAAATAGCACCTATTTAAGCACTGAGGACAATGTGTAGTGAGTTCAAATTGAAGGAGAATATCTGTTGGTAAGGAGTCAAAGTTTGTTAATTATTAAATGTTGCTCTATAATCTGACTTAATCATGTATCTAGTGAACTCTGTGTTCTTGTGTATTTAAGTAGAACTTATTAGTAAACAAAATAACTTATTGGTTCAAGAGTTAAATATTATTGTACTGTATTGTGGGGCATGTAGTATTTTTGCTGTGGTACCGATGGCCATGTGCATGCTAGTTCACGAATAAAATTGGTTTGTATTAAGTATTAACTAATTTATTGTGCCAAATTTTAACTTCCCCTCCTTTTCATTCCAATTTTTGCCTCTGTTTAATAGTGATTTTTGGATACAATGTTCATTTAAACCATACAAAAGTGCTAAATGCATTTGCATGCCTGGAATTACAGAGAAATATATGGCACATATGGAGCCTCGATGTGGAGCTGTTGACCAAGAATTTGACAAGCTCTCTCTTAATCATGAAAATGGTTTCTTGTGGGATGTAGTCAATCCTGAATCCAATGAACTGCAGAGAGAAGATGCATTGTCTACAGAAAGTGCTTCTAAGGTGGGACTTTCTGATGTTTTTGATAGTTGACATAGGTCATGCTTGGATGAGGGGTATGTGGACTGGAAATTCCAGGCGAAGGCTAGTGGTTGTATAGAAACCACTCCTTTTATGGATTTACATTGCACCAATATGTGAGATCTAAGTCAGTGAATGGGAAAGGAGCTGGCTTCTTGTTTGCCACTGCTGTGTTAGACAGGCTTCTTAAATTTCTAGTTAAAGATAAGGACGTACTGGCAGTCCCTGGTTTCTACCTATTATCCAATTAGTCCCTTGTAATCAATACAGTCATGTTTCTTTTGCATCCTCTTAAATTAAGTGTAGTATTGTGGTTTTCCTGTTCACTGGAAATTCAAGAAGTAATCTGTTATTGTTTCTTTTAGTTTAAGCTGTGGGTTTAATTGATTTGTCAACAGTGATCTATTTACAGAATCTGAAGGAACTCAAATAAATGATACTGACTTAATGATTTTGCTTTAGGTTCGTCAGTTTTTGGAATATAACGTGTAGTCTTGCTTGTATTCTGTTGTAGAGAGTAATTTGATGTATTAGGTGATCTCTACTTGCCTAACTTGTTATATAGTTACAACTATAGAACTCAATTTGTTATGATTTTCAGACTTTGGATGTTGAGACTAGTCTCTCTTCACCTAATGCAAGTAATCAGCAATTGGAAAAGCATGCTGGCTCCCCAAGGTAACTTAAGGGAGAAGGTTGAGTGTTATTGTCTTCTTGATCTGTTCTGGTGAACAGTTGTTGCTCCGTTAGAAGAAAACATGAATATATATATATATATATGTATAATAATATATGTATGTATGTATGTATGTATGTATGTATGTATATATTGATTGGTTCAAGCTCAAAGAAAGTGTGATTCTTACACATAAGAATTCCCTTTTAATCTCCCTATAAATCTTTCAGTGTTAATCTCTCTGTTTTCTTAAATTAATGTCTTCCTGTATTGGTTTTTTTTTTTTTCTTGGTTGAATGTTGTATTTGTTTTCTCTTGGTATCATGGCTTTTTAATTCCTTATTATCCAACATATATTTTATTATTCTGTGCTATCTATCTGGATCGTGGAATTCTTTGTTCTGGTCAATTAAAGACATTTATATGCTTAGTTCTATTATTCTGTTTTTTCAGGTTGCCTATTCCCGTTAAACGATTGAAGGAATAAAGTATTTTAAGATTCACAATAGCTACCTTTTTTGGCAGCAAGAGAACGGGGGAATATTTTATCTCATGAAAAGGCATAATTTTTTTTATTTCTGTAATTTGCGTACTCATGTTATTGCAATATCTCTGGCATAGTATTTTTAATTATGCTGAGCTTATTTCTGCTTTTAGGGGGAAGGACATTTATGTGGTTTTGTCCAACCAATTTCTTGCTTATTTTGTTGATATTGTCTAGTCTCCCATTTGTATTGTTCTATTAGATTCCAGTATAATTAAGAGAACATGAGAAAGAGTTCTACTTCACTGTTCAAGCTAGCTGGATTTTTTCATCACCTTGCTGATATGGGATAAGAAAAAAAAATGTTATACATTGGCTTAAGTTTGGCCATGATTTTATGTGTCATGTATTGTAGTATATTTATGTAGCAATTTCAGACAAATATACACATATGTTCTGTTATGCCTCTAATCCTTCCCAGTTAAGCATGCCATGCTATTCATTACAAGGTCTGAATGGGAGAAATTCTTAGGTACCATAGTACACGTATTTACAATAGTCAGGATTTAGTCTTTATAATCCAACATGTGGGGATCACATGTAAAAACTGAATCCTAGTCATTGTATGTACATGCACTATATAATACTTAGAAACTTCTCATCTGGATGGTAATATGTCTTAGTAGTCCTGTAATGGCTAATTAATGCTCTAGAAAGGGAGGGAAAGCTATTTTTGGCATTATGGTTAAAAGGGATAGACCTCAGTTACGTAGGTAATATTCCCCGTTTCATAGGATGACTCTGAGATTTGATTTCACTTCTCAATATTGGAATTTTAAATAAATGTGGATTATTATTATTATTATTATTATTTGAATGACTTAAAACTTGAGTCAAGTTGGAGGAAATAATAATGGGGATTTTTTAAATTTTACAATGTACTAATTGATTGTGTAAAGAATTAATGAAAATTTATCAAGATTAGTGTCCTAGATGATGAGATATATTGACACAAACATTTTGACGAATTTCTTAGTTTTTTGCACAACTAAATGGTGCTAGGGGTATGCTTAAGAATTTTTTTAATGCTTAAAGCTCTGTCAGCTGTTCTGGGAATGGGGTGTTTGAAAACTTGGGAGGTACAGAAAGGGTATACAGATTCAAAGCACTCAGGGTAGCTTGAGGACGGAAAGAGTGAAACACTCTAAGTGAGAGCTCAAGTAAAAACAAGAGGGCTGTTAGATCTTTGTATCAACCCTGTGATAAAGGTGCTTCGAAGCTTGAAGGCCAAAAGATTAAGGTGTTTAGAGAGTTAAGAGTATGCTTATTTGAGTATGGGGAGCTTGTTTGTGTTAATGGAGTTAAGAGTTTCTGTTTACAGTGGAACATGGTGGGTGAGCATTCAATTATGCATTGAGTGGTGCCCTTGAGATACGTATTTAGTGGTATTTTATAGGCTAGTCACTGAAGAGCTAGGGAGGTTATTGTTGGAGGCTACAAAAGACCATTTCAATAGTAAAATAGTGCTAAGGATGTCTTGATAGGACTAGTGAGAATCAAAAGGATGTTATACTGATGAAGAAGTGTAAAAGTGGAGGCTGTGATAGCGACATTTCAAAGAGGTAGATTGGTGTAGCAAGGCTTTACTTAATAAGAGAGTTTTGGCATGGGGTAGTTTGGAGGAGAGAGCTCAGACAAATAACTTAACTATCGAAAACCTTGAGTAAAAGACCAAGGCAAAACCCTTAACTTACTCAGAGCCACCATGCATAGGATGGAGGGCCTCAATTCTATCAAGTCATCTTTCAGCACTTGGTTCTCAAAGGAAAGGAGGATGCTGAACACTCCTTTGCAGCGCACCTAGCCTTGTTCAAGCTAGGGCACTTAAAGTGACACTTGGCCTGCACTAAACTCACCTTGATGGCTCTCATAGGATATCAAAGTAACCTTAGTGTGGTTCTTTTCAGGTTAGCACTACACTGGTAGTGGGGAAGGGGATAATCCTATCACAGCTCAAGTCCTCAAGCTCTTAAAGGACCAAGTGAGACAACCATGTATATGGTCCAAGGGATGGGTTCATCTTCAACAATATAAGCTAGCTTAGACCTTAGAGTGCTTAATTATTTTAAAAGAGACACGTATAGTTAGTGGTGTTATTTTTATTACAAATAACCAAATTGAATTGATTCCCATATTTTTCGCTCATTCCATTTTTGGTCTTCAGATGCTGATGCAGTGGTTCCTATATTTAGAAAAAAAGCTGGTGCACCATAGACATGGATGGACTAAGCTCACTTCATGGAAAAGAAAAGGTGATCATACAAATGAAAATTAATGCAAGATACTTCCCTTTCTATTATCTAATGAACCCAGAACAAATTGTACTTTTTCAGAGTACAAAATTTTTTAAAAAAAAAAGTCTCTGTTGAGAGTAGGTGTGACAAAAAAAAACAGGTGAACAGAATCAAGAAGAATGGCTACGTCAAATTTTCTTCACCTCATTCAGATTCTTCATCTGGCACAACTAATGGTGCCAACCCAGGTACAAGAACTGGACCTTCTTTAAAGTCGAATTGGTTTACTGCTGCAATTTTCCTTTCTTGATTCTTGATTGATGCCGCTTTTCCACCAGGACCATTCATGGATCTATTATTTGTAGAATCCTCACTTCTACTATTCATCTTGTTTCTTACCTTTCTGAGACTGGTGCTGTAAGGAAGACATTGATGGCTTCTCATTTGGGGTTTCCTCATTTGAATGAGAATGATGTTTGTTAATGTCGTTGTTGTTCATCCCCTATTGTCTTCTGTAGTGCAGCATTTTCCCAGTCCTGACAAACAGATATTCCATTCATAGTTTCCCATGTTTGGATATTCAATCTGACCATCTGTCAAATAATATTCCCTTTTCTCCCTTTCAATATGAACTTGAATTGGATTGTTCTTCCAGTGATTATATCCTAATCAAAACAAAGCAAAGTGAATTGGTACGTGGAAAGAGCACCATTGTGTAGACTTAACTTCATAAAAGTAGTTTTTGTCATGTATGATTTAGGAGGCTCCATCGTATTTTGTGTAGAAAGAGGGCCTTTTTGTGTAGGCTCAGGCTATGCAAACTCAGAGTCAGTATTTGTGAATTGCGGCCTTAAAATTTTGAGTGTTAAATTTTGTAATGAGACACAATATATGAGACACATTTGATAATACATGTAGAGTCCATTAATCAGATGCTAGATTCCACATGCTGTTTCTCTCTCTATAGAGTCTTATCGTGTGAGAATAACATATGGAATAACATATTCTGATGAAAATTTTCTATATAGATTTTTCTAGTGCAAGCTCAGTTTACTATGTCATTAACAATCTCAATTTGCAAATGAATAAGAGTCAACAATTGAAAAAAACAAAATACAATTTTAATATGATCAGACTCTATAAATCATGTGTGACAAATACAATTTTAATATGATCCGTATATGGCCATCTGACCAGGGATTGGCCATTGGTTTTGCATCAAAGGATCCGAGGAACCAAACATAGGAGCATCCCAACAATGGAAAACTGTTTGTGAAACCTAAGTTGTATTTGTAATTGAAACTTGACACCGACAAACTTCACTTCTATAGCACGAGATACTACCGTGTTCAAAAATAATGGGATATCCAGTAGGATGATTCTCAAAGATGATCAAAAGATGGAATTCTTACAGGTTTCATTTGTTACTAACTTAAAACGGATTCTTTGGGTATTGATGCTCAAGTGCCGTGGGAAACCCTACTTGGGGATTTGGTGTATGGTGGTTGTGGAAATGGAGAAATTCTTGCTCACATGAGCAAGGTTACCAACGTTGCTTGGACCCTGTCTCCATCATTTACTTGAGTTCGTGACTCTCTCTTAGCCTCCCGTGTGAAGAAGCTCCCCAAGGGGTCAGCTGCTAACCCCATTCCTCGGCATTCGGGGCGTTTCCTGCCTCAGGGTTGTCTCAACCTGAACTGCGATGGCTCTGTCATTGATGGTGCTGCAGGTTGTGCACTTGGATTCTCTCCACCAAATTTTCCTTCCTTTGCCTCTCCATCAAAATCTGAACCCTTAGATTTATCAGCCACTAACAATTAATAATAAAATTTTTTGAAAATGCAATATTGGCCATCAGATTTTGGTGGAGAGGCAGAGGAGGGAAGAAATAGTGGAGAGAATCCAAACCCTGTGCTGGGGCCTTACGTAATGAGAGGGGTGCCTGGATTTTTGGCTATAGCAGGAAGTTGGGCCACTGTTCGTTCCTAAGAGCTGAACTTTGGAGCATTCAATTGGGTCTTTAGCTAAACTGGGCTAGAGGGTTTGGCAACATTGTTGTGGAATCTGATTCGAAAATGGCGGTTAGTTTGATAGGGGATTTGCGCGGAGTGATGACAGTGTCAACCAACTGTTACTGTTTAATCAGAGCCAGGTGAAGTGTGATTGGCAGGTTTAGGTTCAGACATATTAGCAGACTTGCTAATAAAGTTGCAGATGCTATGGCCAAGCGTGGTGTTTCTCATCACGAGCGCTCTACTTTCTGGTTAGGAGTTCCAGATGGCGTATCCAGCCTTTTGAAAGATGTAGTTGGGACCTCTAAGCCCCTTCCTGTTAGTTTGTCTTTCGGCCTAGGGCTCGTCTGTTTTCCCAAACCCAAAAAAACAAAAAAAGAAGGAATTCTTAGGTAAATAAATTTATTTAAGCATTTTAAAAATGTTTTATTGAAAATATGTATTGATATTAGTTAAAAAAATCGGTCTGCTTGATCAACTGGAGGTCTGCAGTGTCCAAGCGATAATAGAGTTCATTGACGCTGAAATGGGCAATGAAGGAGTATGCATTGCAATAAAAAGGGGAAAAAATGGAAATATAGGTGAAAACAATACTCTCCTTTGATCATTTTGGCTCAATAAAAATATAACAAGCATCATGTCAACGGGACTAACAAATAAAAGTTGTAGGTTACAATCAATTTGTTAAATTTTTTTTTTTTAAAAAGACAGCAATATGTTTTTTTTTTCTTTTTGGTCTGACAATATATTTTTGTTAATTGTCAACGACTCCCATTGTCTTTTTTTTGTTTCCTTACCAAAAATATGGGCCTACACACTTATTTTTTATAATCTATTTATCATACAAATTCTGGGAATGTTTTTCACTATTCACGAAATATTCCCTCAATTCTCCTGTCCAAGCTTTCCTCTTCCCATTCTTTTTTTTTAAGGATCTACATTTCCTTTTCTTATTCAAATACTTTTTGAAAATTATTTTAATAGATATTTTTATAAAAATATAAATTAAATTCAAATAAAGTGAATAAAATTTTGTTCATTAGATTAATCAATTTGTGTGCTGATTTGTATGACTGCAATTGCAAATTTTGTGTTGTTATATTTTAAAGTTTAAAAAAATATTTTTCAAGTCACTTGAGACTAACTCAAGTGATAAAGGTAGAATGAGAATATAGACAGTGTCAAGAGTTTGATCCCTCTAATATATTATAAAAAAAGGAGATATTTTTTAGTTTATAGTTGATGTGTTATATTTTCACATACTTTTTCGGCTTTGAATTTTAGTTTTCTTATTAATATAATGTGATATCTTATACTAATTTTGTGTGTTTTAATTATGAATTGGAATGAATGGTGCTATCACATGGCTATGCATTTTGGAGCCACTCAAAAAGTTTCAAGTAGTATTTGACATGGCCCAACCATGTGACTAGGTAAAAATCATAGTAATGAAAATCAGATTGCACTGGCTTAGTTAAGTTGGGAATTGGCCTATTGTCCAGTCCAAAAGTAGTTAAGAATCGGTCAAACTCGTTCAAAAACCAGATTGAACCGAGCTAATTCATGTGAAAACCAGACATTAAACCGTTGGTTGAATTGGTTTTTTTTTTTTTTTCTTTCTGATATGTGAAGTAGTGAATTGATTCTCTCCTTTTGTCTAATGTGTGAAGCACCAAAGTAGCAAAAGTGGCACGTAGGGATTCGAACTCATGCTAAAGAAGGAAAAGAATGCTTGTCCTTTCCACGCTACCACAATGCTTCCTTGTCAATATAATGCAAACTAATATATATAAACATCTAATAAGATAATATAATAAAAACTATATATATATAATTTGGTTAAATTTTTTATTTGATAAATGACTTTTTAAAATTTATTATTTCTAAACATTTTATTTTTTATTTTTTAATTACAAGTAGAATCTTAAAAAATATAAAATTAATAGTTAAATATTTAAAATGTATTAATACTTATTTGTTATATTAGAATTTTAATATATAAAATTTAAAAAAATATATTTAATTATCACCAGTTCGACTACGGTTCAACCACAGTCAAACCAATAAACTGTGAACCAGTGTCTTCATTAGTTTAATAACCAGTCCAGTTTTAAAAACACTGGTAAAAACACACCGCATAGCCATGTGCCCAAAAAGGAAGCTTTTATCTAATACAACCAAATGTAAAATTGCTTTCTTTTGGCTTGTTTGGAGGGGTTTTATATAAGAAAAGAAAATCTTAACAAGAGGATGTAAAAAAGAAATAAATGGAATCAATTGGAGACACACAATACCATAAAGGACTTTAGAAGCAAGTTTGGACAGAATTTGTGAAAGAGCTATTATATTTTTGCTATTATATTCTATTCTTTTCTTCTATTTCTTCTTTTATGTTTTTTACATATTTGAGTATGAATTTTTATTTTGGTAAGCAGAACTAAACCTTATCTAGGGTTTGAACGGATTCAATTGAGATATTATGATTAGTTTATGATTAATTGTTTGAGTGATGTAATCATACTAATATTTTGTCTTAGAGTTGATTATGGGGAATAATTTGTCACTATTTGCATCTTTGATATATTATATTAAAAATTCAGAGGTGACACATAATATTGGATATTAAGATATTAGATTTAAGGTCAGTGTTTTATAGAAATATATACTCCTTTATTACTAGTATGATTTATGCAGTTTAGCTGTTGTATGAGAGATTACACTAATTATTAAAGAGTTTAATGGGTTTATGTTAATTTTCATAACCAAGAAAATAGACATAAGGTTAATATAAATGTGTGTGTTGTGTCTTGAAAGAGAATGACATATAACTTAGGCTATCTAGGCATTAATATTGGTTAGAATTGACTTACCTATTCATTGTTGATTAATCATAAGAATTCAATTGATAAAATCCAAACTTTGCCTTTATCATTAATTTGGTTAAGTTCCTCTAATTATGTTTCGTTGGCCATTAATTTTCTTTTAATTGCCAAATAGTTTAAATATGAATCATTCGATCTTTAAATAATAAAACAACTACAATTTTGGTAATTAACAACTCTTCCCTGCGACACAATATATGGATTTGACCTATACACATACAATTGTCATATAATAATAGTGATATTTTTATAAACGCATTTGTTAATTTTGTGATGTTACACGATGCGAGATTATTATTAATTAATGCATCAATTTTTAGTCTTTAGTTATATTTTTTACAAGTGCATATGTTATTTTTATGTTGTTACAAATGCAAAACTAATTAACTAATGTGTCATTTTCTCCATCTATAGTAATATTTCATAAATGCATTTGTTAATTTCACTTAGGCTGTTACAAAATTCAAGTCTACTATTAAACAATAGGTCATTTTTAATTAACAATGATATTTTTATAGTTGCATTTATTAATTTCACGCTATTAAAGAATGCAATACTATTATTAAATAGTGAGTTATTTTTAGTCTATAGCAATGTTCTTATAGATACTAGATACATCTGTTAATTTATGCCATTACATGATGCGAGGCTATTAATAAATAGTCGGTCATTTTTTAGTTTATAGTGATATTTTGACAAATGCATATGCTAATTTTGTGATGTTACAAAGAGGCTATTATTAAACAATGGGTCCTTTTTAGTGCATAGTGATATTTTAAACATTTTTTAAAGTCAGACCCTTTGGATTAATCTTAAAAAGTTTAACTAGACTTACTGTGTGAGAAGAGGCCGATGACTTTCGTAAATAGATGAGTAAAGAAGCTTTGTCTAAGGGACATCATGTCATTGAAAAGTCATGGGACAGAATCATTCCCATGATGAAGCTACATGAGAAATAGAAAGCAAAATGTGCGCCAAATACCCTTATTTATTTTAATCTCAAGATCAGGGTTAAGTTTTAAATTTGGATACCAAATTTCTTAAATAAGTGGGAATGTAAGAACTTAACTTTTAGCTAACAATTAGTATAGAAATTAGAATATTTTTGGTTAATTAAAGGTAGTTAAGGTGTTTGAAATTCACTTTAATGAGCCATAAAACTTTAATTATATGTTGATATCCTTTTTGTTTGTCTTCTGAAGTTTATTGCCTCTAACATTGTAGAAGACCCTTAATCATTAAACCCAAATTTGCTTGCCACTTAAGTCACACCCTATGAGTAAATTTCTAGTCTTTAAATGTACATCATTAGACTAATCTAATGGACAAAATGTTACCACATTGAAAGTGACATTGTGCTACAAGTGGCACTATAGAATTGTTTGTTAGAAAAAAAAAAATTGTTTCGTATAGTGACAATGTGCTACAAGTGGCACTGTAGAATTGTTTGTTAGGAAAAAAAAAAAGTTTCGTATACTTTTTTGTATTTAAGATAGATAGACATGAGGATCAATGAAATCTCATTATACTTCATTGAATGTTTTGGCCTATAAAGTTTTATTGGTATATTTATTTTGGTGAATTTATATCAACTATTTTTATATTTATAAAAGTACGAGTATCTAAATTTTTTTAATTAAAAAATTAAAATTGAATGATGGGAATTATGTAAAAACATCTTTACTTAAAATTTAAATAAAAATATTTCATAATTTTAACAAATTTTCATTAGAGTTAATATTGGGTTGAAAAGTTTATCTAATCTAATAAATTTAAATAAAAAAAAGATATAAACTTAAAGAATCAAAACCTAATAAAAAAATGAGCTTATTTGAAAAAGTTCGATATTAAAAATGAGTGCTTATGATTTTTTAAAAGATAAAACTTACTCAAGTTATATTCATTTTATATAATTATAATATTAAAATTTTTATAAAATGCAATCCATTTATTCTGTAGTTCCTCTTTCTATATCAGATTTACTCTTCAGTTTCCAGAATGTTCCATTATCTTGTTTACACCATTGATTTTGAGTGAGAGGGCATGAAGCAACTGGAAGGAACATATTTCGCTGCTAGTCTCGTTGTCGTAGTCAAGCAGTTAAAGATCTCATTGTCTTTTGATCGACCGACTTTGTTTCTTATTGCAGATTTTAGCTAAATCAGAGTATCAAGCTGATATATGAGTCTTAGTGAAGTAATTTGAGGTGTTATTTTCTGTCTTGCCTAGTTTTGGAACATTTTAAAGTTTATATTCATTTATATAACAGTTTATTTTTCTTATCATTTTTGCTTTCCATAAACAAAATTTTTTTATATAATTTCTTAAGGTCGTTTGAAGGACCCATTGAGGAACTTTGTGACCATGTTATGCTTATTGTCTTAGACATGTAAAGGTTAAAGAACAATAGTAACATTCTAGATCAGATCTAATATATCTATTAACTTAAAAGCTTCATTGATTTGCTTCATATTTGACCATTTGGGATTTGATTTGCTAAATTTTAATAATTATTTGTTAAATTACAAGTTAAGTACACTAAATTTCAAAATATATGTAATACAGTAAAATAATTTAAATTATTTATATAGAATGAGTCCATTATAAAAATTACATATACCTTAATCACATGTAACAAATATTGAAAAAGACAAGACATAGGCAGAGATTGAACGCTTTACATCGGGCTCATTTTAATTTTTAAAAGGTGAGGCCATTATTAACTGATTAGCTAGAAACCAAAAAAAAAAAAAAAAAAAAGCAACAGCTCACATAAAAAATCCTTGAAGATCAAAGACCTTATCGAACTGAAATAAGATATCAAATAGACTCTTGATTCACTAGTTTAGCATAATAATAAGTAGAGGCAACGGTGGCTCCACCGTGAAATTAACATAAGATACTTCAAGTTTTTATTATCGTGCTTTTAACGTAAAAGAATCGAAATTGTCTCTGCAGAGAGTAGATGTGAAAAAGAAGAAAAAACGGAGGAAGAACATAATCAAATTTTTTCAGTTGAATTAGATTCTTCATCCGGCAAAAATGATGGTGATACTTCAGGTACAAGAACTGTGCCATCTTCAACTCTTTCCACAACTTTTGTTTCCTGATTCTTGGTTGAAGTAACTTTTCCATTAGGACCAATCCGGGTGGGTCCATTAGCTGCAGGTTGCTCATTTTTACGATTTGTATTCTTTCTTACCTTTTTGCGACTTGTACTCTTGAAGGACGAAGATATTGATGGCTTCTCCTCCAGCTGGGGTTCCTCACTTGAATGTTGATGGTAATGTTGTTCCTCTATTATCTTCTGAAGTTCAGCATTCTCCCAATCCTCCCAAACAGTTATTTCGTTCACAGCTTCCCATGTTTGGATGAATCTGTCTGACCCTGGCTGCCAAATAATATCTCCTTTTCTCCCTTTTAATATGAACTTGAATTGGATTGTTTTTCCAGCAACTATATCCTGATCATACAAAGGAATAGTATATTGGTCCAAAGAAAGAATCATTTTATAAGCTCGTCAATTAATATTTGTCACATACCATTCAGAGTATAGGTTTTTGTTGTTTGCTCCAACTCATTTGTAAGTGAATAGTCTAAAAAGGTGTTTTTGTTTAGCGTGAACTCATCCTTCAGTCTTTCTTAAAATTGGATCCCTTATATATCGTTAGTGTCAATAAACCCAATATGTGAAATTCACATTTAATAAAAGAAATTGAGTCAACTAATCAAATGGTAGACTTTACATGTTGTGCTTTTATTTTTTTAAAATTAATGAATTATTTTTTAAAAAATTAATTGGAGATATCGAACTGTATGTTACACATGATTTAGGGGTCATTATATTAAAATTATAATTTTTTTATTAATGACTCACTCAACTGTAAATAAAGTCCATAGATGAATTGAGGTGGTAGATATTGAGCTTATCCCAGAAAAATCTATGAATAAAGCTTATCATCAAAATAATTTTTTCTTTTTTATAAATTTGTATTCTCTACACCAAATCTTCTCTTCATTGTCTCTCCATCCAAATCTAATGGCCAAAATTATATCTTTCAAAATTTTTATCATTGATTGTCAGTTACTGACAAATCTAACGTCTCAAATCTTGGTAGAGAGGCAGTGGAGGAAGGATTTAGTAGAGAGAATCTAAATTCTTTCTTGTTTTGGTTTTATTATAAGGAGAATCTAATTTCCACTCACCGTTTCAGCAGTCCAGATATGGCCATCTGACCAGGCCATTGGTATTGCTTCTGAAGGGTCCCAGGAACCAAACAAGGGATCATCTCCAACTATGAAAAATTGTTCACCAAACTTGCATTTTCTCTGTAATTGAAACTTGACACGGACAATCTTCAATTCATCTGCACAAGGCATATTGCTATGTTTAGAGTTATAATGGAATATCTAGTAGGAAGATCTTCAAAGTTGATCAAAATGAGAAATTCTCTTATAGATTCAATTTATACAAACTAAGTAAATTAAATTAATTATGAATAAATATATAAGTATGTTGAAAGTTAATCTTGTTAAAATACATATTTGATTTACTTGCACGTATTGATCTACCTATTCTTTATCCACCGGTCTATTTGAAAATTTTTGAATTAGTACTTACTATTTTGTTGACCTGGAAGGTCTGCAGTGTCCAAGTCCACCTGCAACATTATATGAAAATCGAGACTGAATCTCATAGAATATGCCAAAGATAAGGACTCAATTCATTTAATGTATCTAAACGATCAGTTAGCCATTTTCTTGACCAATTTCTTCATCAAACAGATATATAATAGATTAGTTTGATTAATATCCTCTTATTTTCTACAGAATAAAGGAAAGAACTAAAATTAATCTATGCACCAAAAAGGGAAATGAAAGAGAACGCATAACAATAGAATATGAAAAACATTGACAATATTGATTCAAAGGCTGCTCAACTTTGCTCACTTCAACTGATACACACCAAATTGCAGAAAAGAGAGAATGCTAGTTAATTTATACTTCATATATTTCAAATAGATACAAGTAGTCAATGAAATCATCGAATTAAGAATTTTTGCTGCGCAGTTTGGGCAGCACAATGTCCTTCCATTTTTTTTTTTTCAATTTTCACTATCTTTTTTTTTTTTTAATTTTCAAGGAAGCAAAATATAATGAAAATAATTTTTCAAACAATTTTTTAACTTTTATCATGTAAAAATAACATTTCAAATCATACCAATGAAAATATAATTTGTTGTCTGTTTGATAGAAGTTAGAAAATTATTTTATCATATTTTTTAAATTCTTTAAAATAAAAAAATCAAAATAAAAAAAGGAATGGCTGAGATTATTTTGAAAAAAAAAGTAGAGGGCCAGGATTGCTCACATGTTGAGATCCATTCACAAAATCATCAAATCTCACCAAGGTTAGATGTTTTAGGTAATAGAATCTATGGCTAATCCACTTTTATAAATTTTTATTAATTTTAAAAACAAAATATATAATAGGCAAGAATTTTTCTATATCAAATACTAAAAGAGAAGGGCACCTTGGCAATTCAGTAAGAATGTTGAGCAATCTTAAAACAACTTATAATTATTTTCATTATTTTATCAGCACCAATTTTTTTTTTTTTTGGCATGCAAAAGGAAACAAAAGAAACAAGAAGGAACAAAAGCTAGCACCAAGGTACTGACTGACTACGAATAAAAAAAACAGTTGAAAACTCCATGCCCCAAGCAGAATTTCTTTTGTTAACAAAGATTCAAGAAGTGGATAAGTTATTTCAATTCAAATGCACGATATACTATGGGTAATGAATCTCTATCAACAAAGAATTAGAAGCCGAAAACATTTTAACCGACGCAGCTCGATGCTATCAAACAAACAGACAAAACACACTGAGAAAGACAGAAAAAGTGGAAGAGAAGTAAAGACCTTGGTTTTGGAAGCACGAACTGGAGAGATGCCCTTGTTTTTCATGAGTTTCAAGAACGGGAGGTTAGGGACGACTTGATCATTCCGGCACCGGAGAGAGAAGCAAAAGTCTGGTCTGTGATCAGAAAGATGAAGAGAGGGTTTGGATGGTAGCTTCTGAGCAATGGCGATAGAGGAGGAGTTTGCAAGGGTCTTCATCGTCACTCCCACAGTGAAGAATTACTATGCTCTCAACAATTATTTTGTCTTCTGTTTTTGTTATCATACAAGGAGCTTTCAATTTGTTGCGAGAGAGAGAGCTTTATGGGAAGAAATCAAAAATGGAAAAACGGATCCAATCACACGTGGAATGTGGACTTAGACGTCAGAATCGCTTTTCACACGACGTGAGAATCTCAACTAATCATGTATATGTGTTAGCCCAAAAAAAAAAAATTGTGTATATGAGTTAACTTCTCTAATTAATTGTTTTTTAATAATTATTTGTTACATTATAATTTAAAATATTAACTAAAAATTTCACTATATATATATATATATGTATGTATAAAACAAAATAGCTTGGGTTACTCTTGTGCTGGTTCAGTTTATCAACTCATTTACAGACTCTATTTATAAATAAATTATGAATAAAAATAAATTATAAAAATTACATATACCAAATATTGATTAATTAATTTATATTATTTCTTTTTGGAGACAGTTTATATTGATTTAGTCTATACAAAAACAATTTATGCCTAACTTTTTAAATGCTTGTTACGAGTAAGGGTGTTTATTGGCCCGATTGGCCTTAGGGGCCCGCCCTAGCCTGGTTTAATCGGGTCAGGCCGACCCGAGCTAAAAATATAAATGGGCAGAATTTTAAACAAAACTATATCGGGTCGAGCCGGGCCACGGGTAAAATCATATTCTGCTCAACTTGCCATAATATTTTTTTTAGTTATTAATATCTTATCATCTTATATATATATATATATATTTATGTTTAATTTATTTAATTCTCTTTACATATTGTAACTTTTATTATCTACTTAAATTCTCTCTATTTCTTAATTGTTTTTATTATTGATATACATGCTTACTGACATTTCTTTTATTGAATAATGAAAATACATGTATTTACCTAAAACTAATTATATTAGTATAATTTATATTTTGTTTGATAATACTAAGCTATTTTTTTTATTATTGATAAAAACATGAAAGTTTCAAAAGCTTATTATTTTGAAGTATATGCTTATGAGTTTATAAAAAAATATTTTTATATTAAGTATCAATTCATAAAAAAATTTTTTTGGACGACCCTAAACCGCTCTAACTTGTCATAAAATCGAATTTGTTTCGAGTCGGATCGGGTCACAGGCATAAAAACAAGCCTGATGTCTTAATCGGGTCAGACATCGGGCATACTAGATGTCCGACCCGATCCTGCCCATGAATACCCCTAGTTATGAGTTGTTTAATAAAAATATGACATGGGATAGAGGAGAGATCATTGGCGCCTTAACCATTCTGATAAAATTTTGGTAGGGCCTAGAAAATAATAAATTTTCCATATAAATCCCATAAAATTGCAGATGGTGTCAAGAAAAACTTGAAAATCTATTTCATTTCCTGGTGGGGTTGTTGTTATAGAGAGTGAAATCTCGAGTCAATTCACAAAAGAAGCAATCCTCTAGGGATTTGTCACTCGAGGAGCTTGGGGCTTGCACAACAGTGTCTCATCTCTGTGGTAGTGTGCATTTGAATCCAACTCTACCAATTGTAAAGACAGGATTCTCGACTATAATGGGATCAACTTGGAATGAAAGTAAGAGAATATGTTGACTTATAAATATAACAATTGAAATAGAGGTTCTGAAACTACAATTATTATTGCTCAGTTATTAAAAACTTGGATTATGATCCTGTAGTTACAGGCCATCTTATCTCTCTTTTGTTTACTCTGAACATTTTTGAAGATTAAAAAAGTGTAATAAAAATTGTTTAATTGCACTTTTAATATTTTGTTTTTTCGATTCTAAAAGCTTTTTCTTGTTTCAATTAGAATATCGTCTCTCTTGTTTATTTGTTAGACCAAGTTGTTAATTTTAATGTTAATTATGATTATATTATTTTCTGATAACTAAATTAATACAATTAAAAATATATAATGTAATAGCTCAACTTTGTTAAGTATAAATTTATCTTTAATTTTTTATTTTTTAATAATTAAAAGTGAAAGACTTATTTAAAGTAAGAAACCAACTTTCTTTAACAAATAAATAAGATGGGCAACGTTACTCTAATTTAAACAATAGAAAAAATATTACACTCTTGGACAAAATTGAGAAACTAAATGCAATTAAACTGATAAAAATAGAAATAAAGGACAATGGTGATAAGTCAATCAAGATGAAAACAATTTGTATAAATTTTCTTACTGCTAGATATATATTTTTTTATATATTTGTATAAAATAATTTTGTTATTATTACATATATGAACTTCAAAATAATTTAATGACAAAAAACTAAGGTTATGAAAAACTCAAACTCTTCACATCTCCACTCACTCATTTATTACACAAGGTAACGTAAAAAAAATTAGTCTCTATTTTTATTCTCCTTGCTTCATTATCTCATTTTCTTTCACCCCTCTTTTCATTGGAAAATAAATGCATAGACTCCCCCCTTATTTTTTTTAATTCAATCAAAAGAATTTCTTTCCTTTAAAAAGAAATTTCCAACCATATTATATATATATATATATATATATATGATCTTATGATTTTTGTTAGTAATCCTGCGTTGTCCCATCTAAATTATTGTATACTGAAGAACTGTAAATAGAAACCACAAAGAATTAGAAAGATTGAGGGGTCACTTAATTATTCAATGCCACAAACTTATACTAATTAATTACAGTACTTGAGCAATTTATCCCTGCCATTACTACTAAGTGCAGGGAAGATTTTAAATAGAAAATGAAACCCACAGTAGAAGTTATAACAGAAATCCAGAGTTTCAGACACTAGCAATTATTTTCCGGGGATTGATTACGCAATGCGTCACTTTGACTTGAAGGGGATAGCCCTTATCACTATCTGATGGTACAAAGCTGCAAGAGCTGCCCCAGTGAAAGGCCCTACCCAGAAGATCCACTGCACCAAAACAAATATTTTAATAAACTTCCTGACCAATGCATTTCTAGTCATAGAAAAATATTTTTTGTCGACGGACTTTGAGACTTTTATTTGAATAATTAAAAAAATAGAATAAGAATCTGATAATCTGGCTAACAGATCTTCTTTTATCTAAAAGAAGATCTATTAAAAAGAAAAAGAGACGTAGCTTTATCTCCCTTATTTCTTTTTTTTCTTCCACAAGGTCCTAATTCCAAAATTTGTCTAATGATTAGAAAATTCAATATCATGAAAAGACATATTAACATGTCTTGTTAAATAGTGTGTTGATACATTTACATGGATTTTCATGATTAATTTGGTGTATTGTAGAATTTTAGATCTTTAATCAAAATGAAAATTAAGAAACAGAAAAATAATGAAGTTCCAAACAAAACAAAGAATGAAGACTCACATGGTGATCCCAAGCTTGGTCCTTGTTGTAGATGAGAGCAGCACCTAGACTTCTAGCTGGGTTGATACCTGTCCCTGTGACAGGAATTGTAGCCAAATGCACCAGAAACACAGCAAACCCAATAGGCAGTGGTGCCAAGATCTACAACCCATCCAAAGATAATCAAAATTATACAACTTTGATTTCATTATTCTCAAAGCAGAAGATGCATATTAGTAAAACTCGTACTTACAGGAACGTGAGAGTCTCTTGCATTTCGCTTGGCATCAGTAGCAGAGAAGACTGTATAAACAAGAATAAAAGTGCCCACAATCTCAGCTCCAAGGCCAGTGCCTTTGGAGTAGCCAGAAGTGAGAGTGTTGGCGCCACCACCAAACCTCTCATAAGTACGTGGTTGGAATCCCTTAACCACAGCAGCTCCACTTATGGCTCCCAAGCACTGCATTATTATGTAGAACACTGCCCTCGTTAGTGACACCTTCCTTGCCAAGAACAGCCCAAACGTCACTGCTGGGTTTATGTGGCCCCCTGCATCCACAGAACACAGAAGTCTTTAATTAAACGAAGCAATTAAAAAAATTTGATTCACCAACCTGTTTTAATTAGATGATATCATATATTAATATAATTGTATATAAGTTTAGCTATTTTAGTAAAAAAGTCTAATTATATGTTTTAATAAGGTGTTTAATTAAATAAGTCTACAAAATTATCATTACTTAAGATATAGGCTTCTTATATGTAAAAGCCTAGTAATATTTCGGTTATGATTGATGAGTTTAAAACTAAAAGTATTTACCCTAATGATATATTAAAGTTCTAATTTTTTTAATTAAATGCAACCATTATCATAATTTTTTTTTCTAACTCCAAGTGAGTAAATGTTTTTCATTACTTTTTTTATATTACTATCTAATGTATTTACATGAAATTTTATATTATTTGATTCTAGGAATTACAAATTAAAACTTCTTGATTATGATTGATTATGGGTTTTTACGAATCAAGATAATCTTTTTCCTTTTGAAAATTTTCTTTTATTATAATTTATGCAAAATTAAAGTTTATTCTGCATAATTGAAAAGTACTTGATTTGCATAATTAAAGAATTAATTTTCTATCACAACACACACGAGTAATAGGCGAAGTTACAAACTAGGGAGGGTGATTTCACTGAGCAGTTCGGGTAGCAATATTACCTGAGATGCCAGCAGTGCTGTAGACTAGAGCAAAGATCATTCCACCAAAAGCCCAAGCAATGCCTTGAACACCCACAGTGGAGCACTTGGAGGGAGATTTAGCCACCCCCATTACAGTCAAAACGGTGATGTAGAGGAACAAGAATGTGGCCACAAACTCTGCTATGCATGCTCTGTAGAAAGACCATGAAGATAGCTCACCAGGCTCAAACAATGGTGCAGGAGGTGGCTCCTTGTAGTCTTTGCCATCTTGGGTCTGAGCTGCAGTTCCTATCGGTTGCCTTTCTCTGTACCTGTTGGCTCCTACCCTCACATCTTCTTCCTTCCCCTCCATTTTCTCTGATACCCTTTAGGCTTTTTGGAAACTGAATTAGAAAATGGTCACTAGGATCTAGTGAGGGAGGGTATTTGTAGCTTGAGTTTGGGACAGAATGCTGAGTTGGAGTATAAAATACGAATTCCTAAATTGTTCAGATTCTAATTCTATTAGTTAAAACTTTGGATTTCACCCAGATTATTTATGAAATAAATAAATTTGAGTAATATTTAAACAACTAAATTTTATGTTTTTATTTTTTTTATATTTGGTTGGTTAAATTCAACAAGAGTTTAATTATTAATAAAGAATTAAAATTATATAAATATTGTTAAGGTGATTTTTGTATCAATTTTGATGGTTAATTTGTAATATAATGAATATAACTTATTTATCTCACATAACGTTGCTCCACTCACATGATTCATTTTCTATGAGTATGTATTTATAAAGTTTAGTAGAAGAATTTCCAGGGCGAACTCATTATTTTAAAAAAAAAAAACTTAAAAGAAAGCTTAAATAGATATATTAACTTTAAATAATCATAACTTTCAATTTAAGAATAATTTAGACTATATTGCATATTTATAAAAATCTCATCTAAAACTTGCAGTCACCGCAACCTAAATTTATCATGTTAAGACCATTTTCAAAAACAAAATCCTTCACTTTAATGTGTTTTGAGGCTAGCTGTTTTAGTTTTTTTTTTTCTTTTTTTCGCATTTTTAGTTTTTTTTTAGAAAGCATTTAGGATGGACACATAAATACCTTTTATTTAGATTTGTGGTAGTTTTCAAGGATAAAAGTTTTTTATTTTGGTTTCTCACATTTTCTCTTCGATTATTTTAATTTTCACATATTTTTTATTGCATGTATATATATATATATATATTTGAATCTGACCAATAAACTTATAGTAGACATGGCACCATTTTTAAAATTAAAATAAGTTGATTGGACTCAATTATTTGAGGGGTTTCCAGCAGAGTCATTTTTGTAGGGCTGTGAGTAAATGAAAGAGCATGAAACTGTAGATTGTGGTGACAGATCACCGACAAAAAGAGGCCTTGAGAAAATCATGGCAAAATTCACGTCTTTCTCACTGTGCACTCCACTTTGCTTATGAGCCATTCCTTTATGTCTGTATGTCTTGACTTTGAATGCAAGTTTGCAGATAGCTTAGCTTTCTCCAGAAATGATGGCAGGCTTAATTATAGAACCAGCCACTTCTACCCAAATGGGTCCACTCGATGCACCGCTATCATTTTTGTTGGTTTTGCTTGTCTTCATTTGTACCTTTAACCATTCAACCTTGGTTTCCTCACTTCAAAGGCTAACACCATTAAACTCTGGACTTGGAGAAACACTAGAAATTATTCATGCTGGTTAAAAATGCCAACCCAAAAAAATATTTGTGTTAATTATTTTTTTCAATTTTAAAAATTAAATTGTATTTTATACAAATACCCAACTTCTCTTTACTAATATTTTCATTCAAAATTCTAAATTTGCTTATATTAACAGAAAAAAAAAGTCTAACTCATAAAAACAAAGAAGATCTTTTAAGTTTTCTTCATATTAACAACTGAATAAAATTATAAGAAAAAAAAGAATAATTTATTAAAATTGCATGATCATATCGTTTAAGCATTAATCTATTTGGAAATTCTTCATGAACAGGCTTGTTTTCTTCCCCATTCCAGGGGAAGTAAAATTACTTTTGTTATGGTGATGTTGGAGTTGAAGAATTAGGAAAAGTTGATGATGATAATAACAATCTTTAATGGGGCCTCAAATCATAGCCGTTGAGAAAGAGGCCACAAAGTTTTAATTCAAAGCATTGAGGTTGGTGAGTTATAAATAGTAAGGCAAAGAGGGAGGGAGCACGGATGACCCACTTTTCTACCGTCCAAAGACAGAAGACCACGCCCGCTGTTTACCTTTCTCGACTGGCGGTGCCACCCTGCACTACTTTGGATGTAACAGTTTGTCCACATGATATTGAATTATTTATTGCTTGGGTGCATTTTCAAATTTCATAAATATGTTTTTGTTGCTAGGCCTCATTGTCGGCTCCATCGAGCTAGGCCAATAGCTGAAAGACTTTTCTTTTTTTAATTTTTAATGAGAAAACATACTTTTTTACCAATAAAAAAATGTATTTTAACTATTTAATCTTTAAATCTTAAAAATATATAATTTAGTTTTTGAAAAATACATACTTTAATCATTTAATCTTTGAATCTTAAAATTGAGGGATTCAACTTTTTTTTTTAAGATTTAAAGACAAAATAGTTGAGACATACTTTTCAGTAACTAAATTGGATATATTTAAGATTCATAAACTAAATAATTAAATATATATATATATATTTTTTCAAGAACCAAAAAGTATATTTCCTTTTTTTTTTTTTAATCTCAGTATATGCTAGGATTGCTCACATTGAATCCTTATGTTCTAAGATTACATATGACTACATTATTTTACTAAAACTTGTCACAAAAATGCCCCATTGCATATCGTTCCATACCACAAATGATGGCAAATTTTGTTGTTCGTAGTGATCTTTAAGGAAATTATCTCGAGTAGAGATGGAGTTAAGAAGACCAGTAGCGTCAAGATTTATAACTTTTAGTTGCATTTATAAATTAAGCCGATTTAAACTAACTTATCCTAACAAAACTAAAGAAATATATACACTAGATCACAATAAAGATTAAAATACCCAAAGTTGTACCATACCCCCAGAACATATGATTAACTTTGCAGAGTCATTTAGAAGTTGCTAAAAATCCAGTGAAACCTCCATTGAAAAATAAACGGTTCTCAGTACGTACAAACAATCTCAATCAATTAATTAATACTTTTTCAAAATAAAAGTAAGCAAACACAAAACAACTGCGACCATTAGAATTTAGAAGCTTACAAGACATCTCAATTCCCCACATTACACAACCCAAACTATTACTTAATAGTTAAGGTATCATGGAATCTTACATCACTAAATATTTAATAAAGGGCCTACCTAATGCACGTGGGAGGTATATTAGTATCAAGGCACTTCACTCGACTACATGCTAATCTTAAAAAAGAAAAAAATGTAATGTTAAAGGGTAAGTCCACTTACTTAGTGAGTACATTAATAACAAAGTAAATGGAATGAAAAATAAGGCACACACATATATTTTTTGCAAACAAATAAAATTAAACAAGAAAATAAAATAAATTCATTAAGGTAATAACAAATTTTAAAAAATGCAACTTTTAAAGATGAAGAAAATAAAAACTCATGGAATGGGCATCATGTGAGAAAATTATATGGCATTGCTGTTTAAAATGTCATTGCACTTTACTTATTTCATATTTCAGTTTCACCATACTTTATTTCACATTTTAATGCTACCCACATTTTATTTCATGCCTTAATGCTATTGTGTGTTATTTCACATTTTAATATCATTGCACTTTATTCACAATATTATTGCATTATTGTGTTATTTATCACATCTTATAGCGCACCATGCCTTTTGTCACATCTCGTAGTGTTGCTGTGCTTTTAAACATAACCCATAGTGCCATAGCACTTTTTGTCAACTTTTAATTTAATTAGGTGCATTTAAGCTATTACCATCGCTAATAACTATGGGGGTTCAAATCGTAATCATATCTATCACTTTTTAAATAATATAAAAAAATATCACATCATAGAATATTAGAGAAATAAAAATGATTTAAAAATATAATTTTTGGGCAATTATCAACTAATTACAAAGAAATCAGCTCAAGAAAATCATATATAAGGAAAATTAAAGTAAGAACAATAATTTATAAAATAAATAAAAGGGAAATTCTAAATAAAGTCTGATGGTTAAAAAAAAAAGAAATAGTCAAAGGAGGTAATATAGGTTAGGTGTTTTACCACTTTTTAAACTCTGCACATATGAGAACATCACTATTCTCACATCACATGTACATGAATATCACTATTATTTACAATGTACTTTACCATTTAAGATTTTCGAAGGTTAAAAGTTGTCTACCTATAAGACATAGCAGAATAAAAGTTATTTGAAATGAGATCTGAGACAAGAAAGCATAATCAAGATGTAAATAAAAGTACTACGTTGCTATTTATCTACTCACTAATAGAAATTAATAGCAAAGGTCTTTCTTACTAACTTAAAGCATTAGTTCATTTGATAGGGTATCTTCGACATTACTTAAAACCACATTAGGCATATAATTAATAATTAACTATCCAATTTATATCCTATAATGTCAATTTAACTAAACACAACATCTAATAATTAAAAGTCCTAATTTTAACATAAGTTCCATATTTTCAAATTAAAATTCCAAATCTCAAATTAAGTTTATAATTTAACTTATAGAGTTTGATAGATAAAGATCAAAGTGTGAATTTTACACTTTAGAGGGATTACAATGAAAAGCCCCAAGTTGAGAACTCACTCACAATAACAATGGTGGAAGAGAAGCTAGAAATTTCAAGCCACCATTAAAGCAAAGATGCAACAAAAATACAAGAATAATAAGGGAAAGAAGCATCCAAAATGAACAATTGAGAAAAGGAACCCAATTAAAAAAAAGGATCTCAACATACCTATGGCTCTTTTCACAATGTTTCACAGTAAAGTAATAATAGGTACTCGTTGATGTTGGAGTAGAAGTTGGTAATGACATGGATAGTGGCCGAATGGCGGCCAAAGTAAGGAACAAGGTTCTACATTTCTCTTTGATGAAAGATATGTTAATGGTGTGAGATTCGTATTTGGAAAAGAAGATGTTGATGCTTTATGTGTGAGAGAGAAAAGTGAAAAGAAAAAAGAAAAAAAAATGAACTAAGGTTTTTTTTTTATTATTACTAGATTCAAAATAAGATGCAAGGTAAATTATTTTTGAACCCAGAAAGTGAAATAAAGATCCTTTAAAAGATTAGGCCTAATAAGGATAATTTATTTAGAGGCTTTGAGATACAAAAGAATCTCACTAGATGTAAAATAGATGTGCTCCACAAGATAACTTTTAAGCTCCAAAATTTAAGTAAAATTAATTGTTTAATATTTTCTAACCTAAGATAATTTATTTTTTGCACTAATGAATTATTTCAAATTTTTCTACTTAAATTCTAAATTTCCAAAGATCTACTTTAATTATGAAAAAAAAATAATGTTATTACAAGTAGGGGAATGAACAAAAGTAGATTTGTCCCTATCCTTGATAGGGGGGGAGGACCATGCTTTCTATCTTTTGGGAATCCAACTTTATCAATTATCTGCATACTATTTATTTATTTAATAGGTTTGATATATATTGTTAGCCAAATATTTTTATATGATCAATTCTGATGAAGACAAATGGCAATATTAATATGTGCTTTCTTGTTTAATATGAACTATGTATGATTGTAATCATTATCTTGCAATACATTATGCTTGAATTGTACTCTATCCTTTAACTATGAAATATGTTTGCTTGTAATATATTCAATAGGTTTTGTGAAATGCTACATATATATAATCTATATTAGATATATGATTATAAGGATCTCATATAAATGATACGATTATTTATATTGCACTAAATGTTATCAAGTTGTCCATATTGTTTAATATGAATTAGACTAACCATTTAGTTTTCAAGTTAAATATATTGTATATATGATGGCTAAAGTAAGAAGAGTGAGCATTGAAGTGAAGAAAATAAATATTGATATTATGCTTTAATTAAAGAAATATAGGTTGGGTTTTGCCCATAAAGCCAAAGGCACGGCATGTTGTAAGGTAATTATGATATATGACTCAAACATTAGGATATGGATTTGAATATGAAACTTGAACAAATGCAATTACAAATAGATCAATTAAATGAGCAATTAGGCAAATGACTGCCTTTGGTGGTTTGTTTGGTAAAGTCCCCATTAGTCGGAGACTCTTTAATAGTCTCTTCCCCTTGTTGTGGCCATACCAGAAAAAGAAATCACTTCTAGGGCTTGAGAGGTAGTTAAAAAGATCATAGCAGTAACAAAAAAGATGTTCCAAAAATTGAAGAATTTAAGGATTTGAAAATTTAAATGCTTGGTTGAATCAAGATAGTCAATGAATTTAAATAGGTATATTTATCATAAGCAAAATTTTGTTATGTGAAATTCAATAATTTATATTAGTATTTTTTAGCTTAAAATATTTTAGTTCTCAAAACATTTCTTTGAACTTCAAAAAAAATATAGTGATATGAATTTTACCTAAACCCTATTTTGACCTTTGGTCAATGTTTTCATCATATTTCATAAATTGTATAGAATTTTGATGTGAAACTTGTTTCATTAAAAAATAGGTTCAAAGCACTTTTCAGTAATAGGTCATTCACTTAAAATAAAAATCAAATAAAATAGTTATAACCATTTAAATTTGAATTTGTGCAATAATTGACTATTTCATAAGCCAAGATCTACAAGTTAGTTAGTAACTCTTGCAAGTTAACTAGTAACTTGGAAATTTTAGAGAATATCAATCTAAAAGCAACCAGTGAACTACTAAACATGAGTAGTCAATTATTATATAGAAAATTTAAAATAATGATCATATTTTAGTCATAAGTTGATTGGTGGCCTCTGATAACCAACAAGTACTATTAAAAAAGTTTTTAAAGGTGTATAATGGCTTGTTTATATATCTAATCATTAGTTTTCATAGAATCTTACATATTTTTAAGCATATTAAAATGTGATTCTCCAACTTGTTCTTGAGTCTTAGAAAAAAAATCATTATTTTTGAGTCAAAACTTCCAAAATCTTTATTATTTGAGTTATTAAAATTTTATTTTATATATCTACTTTTTTATATAATTTCTTTTAACAATATTATTCTTCTATAATTTTTGTACAACAAGGCTAGTATATCTCATGTAAAAGAAAATAAGAGTAGAAAAACTCTTAAAGTGATTTCCTTTAAGAATAGAGGTGTACTCTCTATTTTAAAGTGAGAAATAACTCTAAATTGAATTAGAGATTATATATACTTACAAGTGCTCATTAAACTTGTGGATTTAGTTGCAAAATCTCACATAGAAGTTTGAGAATTAGAGGTAGGCTTGGATTATAGCTGAATTAAGATAAAACTTGGAGTTTGCCTTTTCTTTTCTTGCACTTTTTACATTTTAAGTTGCTTGATTAATACTTTATTTTTATTTTTGACATTTTGCTTGAAGTATTGATTATTTCTTGCTAAATACATTCACTAATATCTATTTTGAAAAACTAATTGTTTGAACACTATTTAAAATTTATCTAAGCCCTTGGAATAAAACTCTTTTATTAGGTATTTCTGTATATTGTTAGGTGCTCCATTTTAGGGGAAAAAATTGTGCTCTTTATACTCCATACATGAATATAAAGTTTTTCTTCATTGCTATAAATTTTATTTTGCTCTATGCTCTTTAAAGAAACCTTTAATAACAAGTATTTTAAAAAAAAAAAATTCAAAAATAACCCAAATTTTTGTAAACACCCTATTTATCCCCTATTGGGTGTTAGTTGCCTTGTCTAACACTTAGCTGTAACCCTTAGCCACAAACCTCACCTTATATCATTGTATAGTTTCATTAACTCTATTTAATTTTAAACACTCATTTGCTCCTAATAGCTCTCTAGCCTTTTGGAACACTTTATTCATAGCTTCCTCCTATATAAGATTTTCCATAGCTTGTTCGTAAGATGATAGTTCCCAAATGGCCGCATTGTTACTTGAATTTCCAATAAAACGAACCATAAAATCCTTATTATGATTAAGTGAAGATAGGTTTAAAGAATTCTTACCAAGAGGAAGATGATTTAAGCATCATGCATTAGAGGTTTTCGTGAAATTGTGAGCAATGCATGACATAGGCTTCATATTTTTAAGGTAGATGTCTTTCTCATTAAGGCCTTCCTTATTGAATCAAGTTCTAGTTTTCAATGATTGTTACTTCATTTTCTTGATTTTCTACAGCTTCCCCAGAATCTTCTTCAATATATTCTATACTCTTATTGCCTCTGTCTTCTAAACCTATTGGAATCTAGAATTAGATTTTTGGTTAGAGTCTCATGTTGTAAGTCCTCATCTTCTTAAAAAGGAAAAATACCTTCATAAGATTACATCACAAGATTTAAGAATTTGTCTGTTTCAATATCCATAACTTTATATCCATTTTCTCCCTTATGTATATATCCTATGAAAATGCACTAACTAGATCTAATAGCAAATTTATCTGTTGATTTGGGTTTGAAGTAGATTACTTACACACCTAAACACCCTTACATGATTGTAGTTCAACTTTCCTTTATATGAAATCTCATATGATGATTTTATATCTAACTTAGGTGTGGGGATAATGTTAATTAATTGAGTTGCAGTCACTATACATTCTCCTTAAAACCTGAAGGGTAAGTGAGATTGAAATCTCAAAGCTCTTTATCACTTCTTGGCAATGCATTTTTGAAAAACACATTTACCTAAGTTGAAGGTTATGAAGCAATCAAGACCTTAGGTTAGTTTACTAATAGATAACAACTAGTAAGTGAAAGTAGGAAGTACAAAACAATTTTCAAAGTAATATCTTGATTCACATAAATATCTCCAATAGGCTTTATTTATGTTTTGCTGCCCCTAGGTAAGAGGCCTTGTAACAATATTTCTCGGTTTTTGTTTGTTCCTTAGTAGTGCATCATTTAATACAATGTGGCCAGATGCTCTACAATCCAACCTAAGTAATTAGATTGAGATTTCAAAATGTTACCAACAAAGTTTATTATAGAATTGTTTTAAGTTTTCTCCTCCTCTAACAAAGCAATCATTTAATCAAATTGACTGTGTGACAAGTTTGTAGGGTTGTCAGTAATGATTGACTCAAACTATCTTGTATACTGAGCACTTTACTTAGCCTTTTCTTGCCCATATATATGTGTGTGTGTGTTTAAAATGGAAATCATTGCAAATCACGGCAGTTAACATGCAATGAACATATCATGATGTGACAATTATTTTTTCTTTTCTGTTACCTTTTTCCCCCAGCGGTAAGGTTTACTCTATTGTTTTTTTGCTGTCTATGACAACCCCTCTAGTTTGTAATTATAAGAAATGAGAAGTGATACGAATCAAACTTTTACCATTTAGTTAATCCAATGATGTCAAGTAAAAGTATGAAAGAAATATTATTTTATTTTCTATTGAGTATTTTATATATAAGAGATAAAGAGATGTATACAAGAAAGGAATTCAAAAAGAATTGTTGTCCTATCTAAGAGATAGGCAAACAAATAAATATGCTTTATCTATTTAAATTTCAACTATTGCAAATATCAAGCAACTTAGTAACATATTTCCTTAAAGAATCTCATATTTCTATGGATATTCACATATTCGATATCTGTTAAGCAAATTAACCATGATAAAATTGAAAAAAAAAAATTAACTAATTTTAGAGAATTAAAAGATTAAAGTAGAACAAAATAAAATTAAAAAATAAAAATAAAAATAAAACTTGAGGTTAAGTTATGAAACTAAATCTAAAAGTGTATTTTATCAAATAGTAAATTGAAAACAAAATTGACCCATGTTTTTATTTCAATATATATTTATATGGTTTATACTTAAGATTACGATTTACATATATAATTACTATTAAACTAATTGCAATGCAAGAAATTTAGCTTTCACTATTATACTAGAAAGAATTTTTGAATTTTTATTAGGTACAAGGGTATAGATGGCAAAATGTGTACTAAATCCTAATTAAAAAGAAAAACAATTTTACGAAAAATGAAAACCAAATCATTGCGCGAAGATTCTATGTTGCACCACACCGCAGTATGCAACACAACAAAGCCTAAAAAAATGTTTAAAAAAATAAAAAACATAAACAACCTTTCTATCTAAGAGCACCGCACTCCTTATTGTGCTAAAAACGTAGTAGAAGATTCAGGTTCCAAATCTTTTAGGCTGATGTAACGTAATGCTTTGTTTCTTTTTTTTTTTTTTCTAATTTAGCCAAAATTCAATTAACAAAAAAAATTGACAATAAAAAAAATATAAGTTTAATGATTTTTTTTTTAAATGAAAGCCCAAACTGCTAGCTAGTAGACCTTGTGTAGGAATAGTAATAGGTGGGTATCCAGTCTTTTTTTCTGACTTATTTAATTCATTGAATTTTTAATGATGTAACTGAAAAGAAAATATCAAAAGAAAAATAATTACATTGTTTATATTTAGTATTCTATACAAAAGAAATAGAATAGTATATTTGGTTGCAAAGAAAAGAAAAAGATAGAAATGGACAGATTGGTACATAAAAAGATACTAATGCCCCTCAAACATTAACACTTAAAAAATATATTGCGTTTTATTAAATCCAAGAATAATGAACCACAATTGAAGTCATGGTTGAAGGAACCCAGAGTGCGTCGTTGGCAAGGACAGAAGAGGGGATGGTCGTCCTCTACCATTTGGTTCACAATGTTGCAGTTTTCACAATGAGTGTAGCAAGCTTTGCGATTTTCGGTGATTCCAGCAAGCTCTACTATTAGCCTTAAATTCATTGCAGCAAGCTCTGTGATTTTCGGAGAGGCAAATGGTGACTGTAGCAAGCAATGAAAATGAAGGGTGAGGCAAAAGGTGACAAGAGCCTGCTATAGTGACTGTAGCAAGCTCTGCAATGTTCTGTGATTTTCGGTGAAGCAAACGGTAACTATAGCAGGCGGTGAAAATGAAGGGTGAAAAGAGCTTGTTATATTGACTCATTTTGAAAGGCAGGATAGTCTCTTTTCATTTTAGTTCTAAATCTAGGTGAAAATCGTGCGTTACAACGAAAGGAATGACTTTCACTCTTCCTGATACCAATTGTATCTGGAGCTACAAACCACCATACGCGTTTTTGCATTGTATTCTATCAATATCTGTGTTTACCTTGTCCAAACAAACAGGGCCTTAATATCGAATCTAAATCCAAAACGTATATTCATTATTCGGATCCTATCTGGATTTGAAAGAATTTTATATTTCTAATATTAGCACTCGAAATATTCAAAAATTCATATAAAAGTTAAGGGTGTTGAGCATTGGGTAAAGTCATTTGTACCCAAATTCACCTTAAAAAAATTATAAAATGATTTTAATATTTTAACATTTTTTATGATTTTTAATTTCTTAAATGATGAGTATAACATAAAAAATAAGTAATGAATGTTTTTGATATTTGATATTTTATATTATATGAAGGCCAAAATACAAAGAACCCTCATTAATTTGGGAGATTTTGTAATTTATCCCCAAACCTTTGAAAGCTTACCATAAACATTTTAGACTTTTGATATTGCGTAACATGACCCATCTATTACTTTTTTTGGTCCAAAATTTTAGCCCAAAAAATTATCTAAACTGAATTCCCAAATGATGAGCAAGTGTTTTTTTTTTTTTTTGGGTCTTTTTCTTTCACATTTTTTGCAACAAAAAACCTTGTTTGCCTGACATGTTGGGTTTTTTTTTTAATTGACGCGGCTTCTTTTAGCCTACATAAACAAGTGGAATTAAGATTTTAAATAAAAATAATTAATAGAGAGTTTATCTTGCACAAAATTAAAAGTCTAAAAGATCTATGGTCAACTTTTGAAAGTGAGGTAAATTGCACAACCTCATAAATTGATGAGTGTTTTTTTTTTTTTTTTTGGCATTTTGGCTTTATATAAGGATTAATTGATTAATTATATATTATATATTATATGTTTAATTAACTAATGTATGATATAGAGAATGGAATATCGAATGCGTCCTATCACTGCATTCATACAGGAGAAATGTAGAGTATTAAATGCCTAAATTCAAATCCAGATATCAATTTTTAACTACATGTAGATATCCGATGGTTATGGGACATATTTTTGGACGAATACCACCGCAGATCCAAAATGTCCAAATCTCTAGCCCAGTAACCGTTACACCCCTTTCCCAGAAACAAACCCAAGCCCTGTTGCTAACGTTTCATCAATTGGATGGCCTTTTCTGGCCTTCCTATTATGAGGTTTTGCTCTTCCCAACAAAGAAATGGCTAATCATTCAGGCCCAGTGACGGGCCTTGCCCTTTTCAAGCCCCCTTTTCTTTGATAGAACATTCTAGTATGTCAAAAAGAGAGATAAAATATTCTAGTTTGAATACTTGCATTGTATTGTATATTAATTTATACAAACAATAACCGATAATTATATATTTTGGGACTAGGTCATAAGTAAATTTGTTGTGAATCCTCTAATTCTAGTCATATATTGACTTAATGGAAGAGATTTTTTTTTTCGGTTACTACAATCAAAGTTAAATTTTATTTGAATTATTTTCTTTCATAAAAATTTTAGGAATGTAATCTCTTGTATTACTCTGGTGCATTTAAGATTTTCTTTCAGAATGATTCCTAAAAGGATCAAACTTAGCTTGCTAATAGAAAATATTATCTCTGTTTAGCAACTAAACTAACTCTTTTTTTTTTTTTTCTGGTGGTAAGATGAGCTAATAACCCCTTTTATGTATAAAGATAAATTAAGATGAGCATAAATTGACCCTAAGGGAATCAAATTTAAAATTGTTAAAAAGATATTATCTCTACTTGACAACTAAGCCAACTCTATTAAATACAAGCATAAACTAATTAAGATGAGTGCAAATTAACCCAAATACCACCTATCCATCGTACAAAACAAAACTTTTGTGATTTGGACTCTGATGAAATCATGTGTACAATTTCATAAATTAATTTTCCCATGAGCTTTTACTTGCTCTTACATTTTTCATGTTTGCATCGGTTATGTAATTTGCAGGAGGACGAAGGTTCATAAAAGATGCAATTTTTGAGCACGAGTGAAGACCTGTATAATGCCCTTGAAGTAAGACATCTGAGGTTGTTTCTCCTATTTAAAAGAAAAAAAGAAATTTATGTTACAATAAAATAAAAAGTCTAAAAAACTTTAGGGACACTTCACGAATTTTCTCTTCAAAGAATTTGTGCTCTACAACTTTCCAAGAATTCAGAAAAGTAATCCAGTGCTGCAGTGGACTTGGATTGGAATCTCTTGATATAAACAAATTTTGATGACGGCTACAGGTGGGTTTATTGATGTGTCTGCCACAGCATGTGCAATCCATTCGTGCAATGGAAAGGGAAGGAGGCAAATGATAGTGGAAAGAACGACATAATGAGAGCAAAATTGAGTGGAAGGCAGCGAACAATCTCACTACTATACGTTCATTCAGTGAGAGCTTCCATTAACGTTTTAAAAACACCCAAATCTTTAGATGTCAGAAGAAAGATGAAGGAAAAGAAGAAAAAGGATATAATATTGTCCTCCCCCCTTTGTCTTTTTCAACGAATGTTTTATGCTTTGTTTTTATGTCAATTTGAAAGTGGATTATTACCTTAAAATATCTTTGGAAAATTAAGGTAGGTAGCTTTGTCACTAATTTGATGATTTATTTTTTTCACTTTTTCCTCTTGACTTTTTCTAGTTAAGGATTTGTGATGAGGAAAAGAGAAAGCTTACTCAACAAATTAAGGTCGAATGCTGTTGCAGAAAAACTCATTATCCACCCCCCGCCCCCAATTAAAACTGCTTTAATTTGTCCACAAACAATTTTCATTGAAGATAAAGCAGTCTTGCAGAGCATCAACGTCAAACATAGGTTTGCGCAATGTGTTAAGATTGGGATGTAATGAACTTTATTTTTTCAAATAATGTTACTTATAAATTGTTTATACGCACAATTATACATAATTATCATGCACAATCATATATGTTTTTTCAGTATTTATTAGAATGATAGCTAACGTACAAGAAACTTGATAGCGAAGGTTCAAATACTTATTTTTACAAATAATAATGTTACTTATAAATTGTTTATACTCACAATTATACATAATTATCATGTACAATCATATATGTTTTTCTAGTATTTGTTAGAATGATAGCTAACGTACAAGAAACTTTATAGCGAAGGTTCAAATACTTATTGATTTCTGCATCTATATATAACAAGATAATTAAACAACAATTCAAAATAAGG
This sequence comes from Erythrophleum fordii, assembly GCA_032878935.1. Taxonomy (NCBI): domain Eukaryota; kingdom Viridiplantae; phylum Streptophyta; class Magnoliopsida; order Fabales; family Fabaceae; genus Erythrophleum; species Erythrophleum fordii. The sequence goes on along the minus strand of JAVQMF010000048.1, from coordinate 3,158,719 downwards.
ATAACTACAATTGTTAACAACTATAGAATAATAACTACTTCTAAAAATAAGAAATTTGTTTATAGTAGCCTAATAACCAAAACATCTTATCAAGATAATTTAAAAAAACTCAATATAATCTAATATTATTGTAATCAAGTATTATTTGAGTAAGCTTGCAATTCAATTAAATCATCTTTTTAATATTATTTTGGAGTGTGATTCAAAATGACTAATAGAAAGTCTTTTAGTGCTTTATAAGTATAATGCTGACCTGCATGGCATATTCTCTTTTATTGTGGATTTGATCAAAAGTAATTAGAAAGTTAGAGTGCAACACAAGTGGAATAAACAAAGTTAATATATGTACGGATCATCTTGTCAATTTAAGGTTCAATCATAAAATCAATTTGGTTACTTATACCAACCCCTCTAATAGGATGATGCTTTTTTGTTTATGGATATCATGGAGATTTATATGCATGTCCCTGTAGTTTTTGTCTAGTTTTCCCTTGTTTGAGGCCTTTGGCTGCTATATTTTACCAAAAAAAAGAAAAGGTAGGCTTTCCATGTCTTGACTTAGGAATTCACAATCCCAAGAAATTGGCTAGGTTAAGATTTGAATGTGGTAGTTTGCTTAATCATATCAAATTACATGATTGCATCAATCTTTAAGCCAATCCCTTTGGAGATTGATCTAAAACAATTGTGTAATTAGCACTTCTCATTTTTACATGCTTTTTATTTGTATTATAAAGATGAAATCTTTGATGTAATGGTATTGGTTGAAGTAACTATGCAGCGAAGTTTCTTCAAAACAATCAATAGGTGATGAAATTTCATGGTTAATCAGATCTAAATCAACTGTTATCAAGAGATTATCAAAGTCCCGTTGATTGAGTATTGACATAGCCAGCATGAGCTTATTCAGAAGGTCCTACAAAGATCTAATTCTTTCAAATAACCTCTAAAAGGTTGGTGCAATGTCACATGGGAGTGGAAGGATAAACCTGTGTGAGACCTGGCATGCATCAAGGAAGAGGGTTGGGTGAAGAATGTGCTTTGTTGGGCATATGTCTTTCTTCTTAGGAACGGAGGCACGTGATGGGCACGTGGTCCCCTCTCGAATTTCTGTCTTCCATCCCATTCAACTCATTAATTAGCATCACCTTCTCACTGAGCCTCTTCTAACGCTTTGACAAAGATTGTGAAACTGCAAACCATTGCATAACAGAAAACTCTTTTGAGGACGAGGAACAAACAGATGGTATGTGTAAATAACAATCACAATTATAAAGTTATCTTACATACTATGAGGAGCTTTATTAATGCACATCTGATGTTATTCTCTAGGCCTTGAGTTCCATATTCAAGATATAAGATTTTAATATAAAGTTTATATAGACTTTGAACTCTCTAACGTCTTAACTTTTGAATTGTAGTTGTTACAAAAATTCCTCTCTAGCCAACCTGCGCGTGTGTGTCAAAGCTGCAAAGTGTCATAAAATGTTCAGATCCAATTACAAGATATGAAATATGAGTCCTGTATTAAAAGTATGGGATTCCAACTTGAGACTTGCATGAACATTGGACTCTTCAACCTGAACTACCTAGCCAAACTGGGTGGGGTGTCAAGGCGATGGAGCATGATAGAATGTTCGTATCTAATTACAGGGTATAAAACTTGAATACCGTATAAAAAATAGGGTTTATATGACCTTAAAACTCTTTAATCTAAGTTACATTTTGGAGAGCGATTCTTACAAAATTTCCCATCATTGTTCCATTGCAAACTTGAAATTGCCCTTTCCATAATTAACACAAATAGATTGGGTGTGGAACTTAACTATCATATATAATTGTAAAGTTATCTTACATACTATGTGGAGCTTTGGTAGTCTAACTGAACCACTAATTGGCAATGGGTCCTGTGGGAGGGTTATCCTAATCCTAGCACAGCTAAGCAGAGGGCCAAACTTTAGGTCGGAGGTTTTGTCAGAGGAGGTGGTGATTGGTGAGGCATTAACTCTGAAATTGCCCTTCCCATATCAAAGTGGCACCCCACCTTGTTATATTATTCTTCATCAAGCAAATGGGTCCCTCTAATCTTCCCCACCATCCATGAAAGCCTATAGTGCTACACTGTTTCCAAAGGCCTCTCCTTTGACCGAAAAAATTTCAGATTGGGCTTCTTCTTGTACAAATAATTACACTTTAGATAAAGGACATTTAACAACCTAATATACCCTCAATAGTTTGAAAAAGATAGAATTGAAAGGCTACTTATGACCACATAAATCCAAAACAATTCAAAGTGTTCTCATTATCCACCATGACTAATGGAATTGATGTTATATAGAGGTTGAAGCACTGAAAAGATTGATGAGAACTGAAATATGGGTATTTTCCCTTTAATCCTGGAAAATCCTCAGCTTCTCTCACCACCAGGAGTTGTTTCATTAATGCACGATAAATTCTATTCTTAGCAGACAGATAAGAGTCAGGCCCCATTGCAGCTGCAAATTGCAGGGAAGAAGGTATATGGGGTGAGGACTGAGGATAAGAAGCACTGTTTTCCGAAAAGTGATGGAATTGAATTCACACTTTTTCTACTCAAGGACCATCTTCTAAGGTGCAAGTATAGGACCGGCGACAGCATTGGGTATTTTTTTCTCTCATGGGGACCAAAACTCCAGTGAGATTTCACATTATTCCATTGCCATTTTAATTCTCCAATACACGTCAAGAAGAAACAGGTCATTTTGCTTAAATTCGGATTAATTATTTCTTTAAGTACAATCATAAGGACGAGGGTTTAGAAATTATGATAAAACTATTCATAAGCCTTCATTTAAAAGTTTAAACTCTTGAGTTGAAATGGTCATTAATATAATGATTTTTTTATAATCAAATGGTCAGGAAAGTTCAATCTTTTATGTCCCAATTTCCTTAATTAAAATTAAATTTGAATACAATATGAAGAAAATGTGCTTTCTCAATATTCCAAGTTCAAAGAATTTTTGGGTGATATGATTTATTAAAAATTATAGTAAAACTATTCAGAAATCCTTATTTAACGATTCAAATTTTAAACTTTGATAAAAAAAAAAAAAAAAGATATTTTGTTCGAACTCAATACCGGAACTTGAACCTTTGATTTGGAAATTTCAATGCCTAAATGGCGAGATATAGACAAATTAGGCTAGATTCTAGGCTAGCAGTAAAATTTTGGTTAGGGACCCTTAAGAAATTGAAACTCAAGCATCGATTTGCAATTTCTTGCAAAATTTTGTGAGAAGGTAGTAGCCACCTATTCCAAATACATGGTACCAACCATCAAAGGTAACAGGGGGCCTCCAAATGCATATGGAGAATGTCTTATAGAGACATGCCCACATGGCTCGCAAGCTAGCCTATATGATTATAAGCTATTAATACAAGGATAGAGAAAGCACAATTATAGCTGCTAGATACATTGATCTATCAAACTGTTCTGGCAGTATGGCTTCATATTCAGGCATTGGAGTCATGGTACTTAGTCCCATATGATCTAGTCATTCATGAATATTTTATCCCCACCAATTATTGCTTATTATTGTTTAAACTTGAATGTTCAGGAGGTAATGATTTTCAATAACTCGATACCAAATCAGATTAGCCGGACCCAATTATTTCTTAAGAATCTGCACCACAAGCTCATAATTGGCCATACTAGGCTGCCAGCTCAAGAAATGCTAGCTAGAAGACAATTGATCATATCATACAATCAATCAAGGTTATAGGTTTAATACATGTTGATGACACTTTTTATATAGCTAATGACGATGTAATAACAATATTCAGTTGTATTATGTCTACAAAATATATTTTCTATTTTAAAGCATTTTTGAATAAGTAGTGCCTATCACGTCAATTTTTAATCACTCTTGTTATTGAGTTTGTTATCCAAGATTTAGAATTTTTACCACATTTGTGAGTATGGTCTATTAATGATATGGTAAGCACTGCTTATATAAGAGAAATCCTTGGATTAATCTGACTGTAAACCATCCCAAGCTGTTACCTTTTGTGACAGTTTTCTGTTAGCGCTAGGAGCAGGATGTAATATGATTTTGATGTCAGATCAATCAGCATGTGCACACCAAGACCTCCGTGATTCTCTCAGGAACTGCAGCCAGAGATACAGAGAAAGGTTATGATCAACACGATTATATTATAATAATTGTTGATTACGGGGAGATATGGAGTCTCTGATCTAGTGCAGAAACACGTTACTAGCATTGTGTATAACAGACATAAATAGCAGTTATTATAGAACAAATTAAGAAAAAAAGAAATACATGGTAGCAGTGTTACGGTGATGGACCCATTGAGCGTGGTCAAACTCAAATGAGAACAGAAGACTTAATTGATATAACATGGTAGAAAGAGGTCAATATGGCATTAATTATTTTACTGGGGCAATGTAAAGAAAAAGTAATTACTAGTGTTTCTCCTTTATCGATATGGGTTGAATTTCTTTCAAGAGTATTCTAAAATAAAAAATTGAAATGATGTATTAATTTAATGCAAGAGGGTGCATTCTTAAAATCATTAAAAAAAAGAGAGTTTGAACAAAATTTGAAGATATTAAATTTGATGTTTGTGGAGTTTATACAATGTTAAGAAAATGACAATGGTTCGAAAAACCAGTCCCTTCGGTTGAGTTAGAAAACCGGTCAAACAAAAAACCGGTCAAAACCGGTCAAAAAACCGGACAGAAAACCGGTCAAACCGGTTTGAAGCAAATTTTCTTTTTTTTTTTTTTTTAATTTTTTCTATATAACAAAATAATTCATTTTAAATAATTTTAACAAATTAAAAATAGAAAGTAATAAAAAAGATAAGAGGTTGAAATATGATTTTTTTTTTTTAAAGAGAATATAAGAGAAATAAAATGTGTATAATTAATTATTTTTTATATTTACTTTTTATCATATTCAATTTCCTAATAATATTGCTCTCAAATATCAAGATACTTAGCTAAAATTATTATTTATTATTTTATTTTTTAATAATAAGTAGAATCTTAATATAATTTAGAAATTTTAAAAATTTAATATTAAATATTCTTAATTTTTAATCATAAATAATTTTTTATTTTAAACTAAACATTAATTTTTGTAATATCTTAAGAAATGTTAAATTAGTAATCAAATATTTAAAATTTACTAATATTTATTTGTTATATTAAAATTTTAATACATAAAATTTTTTTAAATAATATATTTAATTATCACCGGTTCGACCACGGTTCGACCAATTCGACCGTTCAAGTGATATTAAATTTAAAAATTTTTAATAACATTGAGTTTATATGACAATGCTATATAAAGAAAAAAATAAACACATATTCACTTGAGTGGTTGGTTCAATTTAAGTAAAGATTAGATTTAATGTAATTTTTATATCATTGTTATTAAGTTCCTTAATTAAAACATGATAAGTGTATATTTATCTAATAATATTATGACAAGTGTATTGTTTAATTAAAAAATCATATAATTATTTATAAAAATCATATACTTATCGTAATATTATTAAAAAATTATATACTTGTTGTATTTTAATTAGATAAATTTATAATAAAAATATAAAAAAATTACATATAAATTTTTTCATTTACATAATCGATCTGACATAATATATAAGTTTAAGGCATTTTGTATTTATCTTTAAATTGCTCATATAATTCAAATCTAAACATACTTCGTTAAAAAAAAAAAAAGAGAGAGAGAGAGAGAGAGAGAAAAGAGTGAGTAAAGAAGATCTACATGGCAGAAAAGAGAATCCTCTGACTAGAATCTCTCTCTTTCTCTCCCTGACAATTTATCAAACACCTTGTGCCTGTAAACAAGTATAACAAGCTTAATTGCAGAGACATGGGTATGGCAGCTCCTTTTACGGCGTGCAAAGAGGACCAAGCAATTTGAGTAGCCTTTGGTCTCTCTTTCACTCACTCTCACACACACGAACACATTATACAAGTCCGGCATGTGTGCGAAATGAAGGGCACTAACTCTCACACATGCTTGTGTATGCATAAAGTTAGGCAACGGACATATCTCTTTTTTAATCCAAAACGTCTTAATTTGTTATGAGTTCCTGTTTCAAGAAAAATCTCATCATCACTCTGATTTATTCACATTTTGTTCTCTCTGGTACTCAAGAGAACACAGACTAAAACCATCAAATTGCTTTAACAAATTCCTCAAATATCTCTATACAATCAGGGAATTAATGATGGGAGTCCACCTCTCCATGCACGCCACCTTTTAAGCTTTAAAGTAGGTGGTCATTTTGTTTGAAATCATGCACGATTAAATGAAACAAACAATTAATTTAGCTAGTGAACTTCAATTTTTTTTAAAAAAAAAACCTCCTATTTTCACTTCTAGATATAGGTGAACTTTCAATTTAATTTCTCATTCCTTAAAATGAGACTTCAATAATATTCTTCCATGTCATCTAAATCTGTCTACAAATTATCATTGAAATTAGTGGAGTGCTAAGTTGAACATTTTCTACTTACATGAAACCAGTTAACTCACTTCTATCACGTAATTGCCAAAGCTCTCAACCAATCTAAGGAATCAAGAAGCAACAAGGGAAAATCTTTGATGGACCACAATGTTTGATTGATGTGGGATGGAAGGGATTGAGTGTGCGTGCTGAATGTGAATTAACTGGTGCTAATGGATGATTACACTAGTAAAATAAGTACCGTCTATGGGGGAAAATAAAAAAGGCATTGTCTTCTATAATTCTCTTTGGTGCTGTATTGTTTGATCATTATTATATATGCCACTAAGATTACCGTTTGGGAGTATGATAGGAACACAGAATATCCCCACCAAGTTGCATGGTTGAATTGAATGAAAGAAGGATATAATGGTGCATGGTTTGAATAGAAGCACCACCTCTATATATATATATATATATATATATATATATATATATATATATATATATTCTTCTTCACAAATCATGAGTGTTGCTTCCCAGCTTTGGCCACCTATTATGACATATTAGTATCTCCTGGCCGGCCATTAAGGCATTATCAACCCACACTATCATTTTACCCTGTGGGTCCTCTCTGCCCTCGATATATATTGCTTAATCACATATATTTCATATGAGTATATCAATATTAATTGCTATCTATGTTTGATTACTCAATATGCTTCATGGAACTTAGAAAAATGAACCGTTTTCGTGTTCAATTCGTATCGATCAAGAGTTCTATAAATGAAATGATTCTTTAAATATTACATAAACACAATTAAGTAAAGCAAACTTAAAGCTCGATGATTCAATCACAAGAAAACTTAATGGAGGTCGTCAATCTCCAATTTGCTGACAATTTATATTTTCCTTCCAAGCATATATACTTTTAGAGGTGCAACCTCTGATCTCTTTTTATTACAACGAGGATTTAATACTTAACACTAAATTGAAAATTATAGAGTAAATTACATGGATGACACAAGACGAAAAATGGAAAAATATATAGATCCTGTTAATCATTAAAAACTCAAATAAAAGCCCAAATGAAAGCTTAACTTTTAGGGTTTTTTAAACTTTCAAGACTTTTCTATAATTATGTGCTTTCTTATTTTAAATACTTTTCTATTTTATTATAGATGTTAATTAGAGTTTCTTATAGGCTTCTTATTATTTTTGTTTCTAAAAACCTTTTGGATCAAGAGAATTTTTAAATTTTCTTTTAAACTTGTATATTACGTCAATAGATCTTTTTTAAATTTTGTTAAAACTATATAAATTTTTTTATTTTTATAATATTTACAAATTTTTTTAAAACAAAAAGTTGTGTTATGCTTTAGGTTAATTTAAATTTTTTTAACTAAAACACCCTATTAATTAAAGTATTCTTTGGCTTTGTTAAATTTAATAAAAACAAAATCTATTTTTTTTAATTTTTATTTGTACATATTTAAATGGCCTTTAAATTTTGCCCCCAAAAAAATACCCATTTAGATTAATCAAAAATATTTTATTTAAAAAATTTAAAATTAAACTAATGTGTATATTAAAAAAATAAAAAAATTATATAACTTCAACAAAAGTCATAAGAAAATTATACAATTTACTCAAAATTATAATTTTTAGTTCAAAATGTTTTCTATTTCCTTAATATATACCATAATTCGAATACGCAAGAAATTGATGAAAGCCACCAATTGGAACATGCCAAACACAAGTTTCTTACATATATATGTATCTGCTTTGTCTTTAAGTCGTATTTCTCTCTCAAACCAGAGATAATCATTTTAAAAAAAAAAATCCTTACATTATTTTCAACAATCCGAAAGGTTTTTTGAGATATGGAAATAGCTGGAAGGGAATCAAAGAAATTCCTTCTCTAGTATGTGTTCCTGAACATGTATCCATATAGATAAATTTAAATGAATTGATACAATTATTCATCTCCGTGTACTCTTTCATAGTTACCACTATATTTACCAGCGAGATTATTAAGATTTAGGATTCATATGCATATTTGTTAATTACAAATTCCGTATAATTAAAAAGAATCATCTTCTTGAGCAAAATTGAGCATCTCAAGGACGATCGGATCCTTTAGAAATTCTGACAGACTGTTACCAATTATTTTCGTCATTAATGATGAAAAGTGCATGTGATATTTAGTTTCCAATATTGTCATATATGCTTTAGCCTTTCACATTTTCGTTAGGTATCCAATTAATTGTGGTCAATTCACCATCTACCCACCTTCACTCTTTTTCTCTGTAGAAACAAATTGTAAATTATTGCTGAAATCTTTGACTAATGCTACAAAATCTTTCCTTTTCCAAATATATCGGAATGCATGCAATATATTCAACATGAAGCAACGGATCTCGAAGCAAAATCAACGACTTCATTAGGCTAATGAGCTGAGTAGAGGAATCCTGGGATATAGGGAGAAAGGTCAAGAGACAATTAGAGAGGGTAATTTAGTGGCAGCTTTTTTTTTTTTTTTTTTTTGGACTCCTAATAATAGAACGCTGGTGGCTGCTTTTCCTATTCTCATGGCACTGATATTTTTATTATTAATTAATTAGATTATCTTTCTAATGGGGTTCACATTAATTAATAAATTACACTTTTTGTGACTTTGTTGGACTTTAAACTTCGTTATACTCCACCCAAAAGGCCAATTACCTAAATAGATACCAAAAAAATAGTATTTATCTTTAACTTGGGTTTGATTCTTTCAGAGAAATGCTTTTGAAATAAAATCTTAAATGTATACTAATTTACCAATACAAGAGAATGTGATCTTGAAATTGTTTGAAGAAGAAATAACTCGATCAAAGTCCAAAATTACCCTAACTATACTTGGTTTAAAACAAAAAATCATTTTCCTCTTAGCCACTTGTGCCACCGCAGTAAATCCTTTTTTCTCTCTGTGGTTATATATAATGAATAAAGTTTCACATGATTGGACCTCTTAATTAATTGACAAAAGGGGGTCACATATTTATGTAACACATGATTCAGATTTCTCTAATTAATTCCATTTTAATTGAAAGATTAGCTAAATAGAATTCTTCTTTAAGCCTGTCATAAAAATAACTGTGTAATTTTCAAGCAAAGATATATATATATATATATATATATATATATATATATATATATATATATATATATATATATATATAATTTTTGTGTAGGCGATATAAATTGCTCTTTAATCATATATTATTTTCATGGAAAAACTCTTATTCCTTTAATTTCTTTTAGGTGGTACATGATTGTCATCAACTTGTACTATAAGGTATTAGCTTAAGTCTCACAACAAGCACAACCCTCATATTTAGTCGTCAACTGTTTGAGCAGACTACTAATGATGAGCCAGAAGAAGATAAGGACGACATTAATGTCATCATGCTCCTTATGCTTTGGGCTTATTTCTTTTAATTTTTTGTTTTGTTTTGAATCTTCCATTCTTTGGTAAAGATTTAATCTAAAACTTCTTTATAATTTAGTTCATTAAATTGCCCTAATTTAATTACTAATCTCGTTCAATTATAGACATACTTTTTTTCAAGTAAAAATTTCAAGATGCATTTGGAATATACTAAGACTTTTTGTATCACTTACCAATTAATTTCTCCCTTCAACATGTCTCAATTTCTAAAATTTGTGACAAATTGTGTAAATATACTTATGCATTGCCCTTATATATGATGGTACTTTCATACTTAATTATAATCTCTCTCCAATTTCTCTATGTCATTATATATAGTTAGGACTTACCGTGCAAGTCTTTGTTGGGTAGAGACTGAAATTGATCATCATCTTCCTAGGGTTCTTTTCTTTTCCAACTACCCTACCAAACCATAGAAAGAGTTGGAAGGGACAAGTCGTAACAACACATTCATTCCATCTTTTTCCTCTTTTATGGACTTTTCTACGCTATCCTGTCCCATTTTGTTTTCTATTTATAAAATATATGAACAATTTTTTTAAGATATCTAGGAAACCCACGACATATGGTTAATCTTTTTTTACTCCCACTCTGCACTTTTGACGTCTGTAATCAATGTTCTTCTGCTAATTTAATTATTGCAATGATAATGGCATGATTTTCGATCAATATGAAAACAAAAGTTGATTTCCCTCAAGGATTCGTCATGCTGATATAGAAATTTTGGGGGATCAAACAAAAATGAAAAAGAAAAAAGTTGCGTAGAGGAGAATGGCGATAGAAGGTTGCATCGTTAGAGCCTTCATTTCAACAAGATGGTGGTCCATAACCGTTTGGAAATTCGATGCGTCTTTTTCTACAATTTGAATGATTTCTTTCATTGTCTAAAAGAGAATTCAATGTTTTGGTCAGAGACAGACCTTAAAATTAACTCGTCTAACACTAAAAATTAATATTATTAGACTACAAAAAATAATATCTTACTTTAAATAGGGGCTTTTTTTAACCTAACCGACCTTATTTGGCCCTTGAGCTTAATAAAATCAAGCCAAGCCAAGACCTTCGATCCATTTTTTTTAATTAAAATATTATTAGAGTTAAAAAAGATTTAAACAAAAGATAAATTACTTTATTGTTAAAAACTTAGATATTTATCAGATTTTTTAATTAACGAATATATATATATATATATACATACATATACACACACATACATACACATATATAGAGTTTACTTACTTACTTCAACTTGTCACCTTTCATGTAAGGCCATGTAAGTACTAGTTCTAAGTACTACCAATTAAGATAAATAGATAGAAAATTAGAATAATTTTTTTTCTGAAATTTGATTAATTTACATTTTATATTTTCTTATTTAAAAATTAAATTTGAACTCTCCTATAATTTATTATTTATGAATAAATTTAATTTGCTACACAATATATTTTTTTCGGAAATAAAATTATTTAATTATCTTTTCTATTATATTAAGAATAAATTAAATCTCATTTTGTTCACAGAATTAATTTTTTTGACAAAAGATAAACTAAAAGGAAAGTTTTTGCAAATTCAATCAATGTTACGGGAGTTAAGAATAATTTTTAGGCTAAAAGAGATATCATGTGTAATTTAATTAAATTTTAAAAAACAATTAACATAATTTACTCAATAAAAATGACGGAGAGAAAAATATTAAATTTTGATTAAGTCCTCCATCAAAGCAATATCCCCAAAGATCATGCATATGAAGAAGAGTCACATCAATTTACACACTATTGCAAATATACCACATAAATACAAAAGAGGCTTCATTATATTGATCTTCTTTTAAGGGAAACCTAGCTATACAGGTTTATGCACATAGTTTGCAGCTGAAGAATATTATGCTTTCAATAATTGGTGATAGATGACAACACAGCTAAGAGAGGAACGGTAAGTGCTGGTATATCTGGACCCCACACTATAGAGTATAAATTGACCTCTCGTTTAGGACACTAAATACACTTCTCTAACTTTTTGTGACACTTGATCAGGTTTGGTCCCGCCTTACACCCCTATTATAGGAGCCATTTTCTATATCATTGAAATTTCAGGGTTTTATTGTTGTAGACTGCATGAACAAATTAAAACTCTTCAAATTTGGAATACATATTCTTATACTAACAAAGTTAGAACAAAAAATTTTAAATTTCAATTCAATTTCCACAAATCATATAATGTTTGATTAATGAATTTTTCTTAAAGTAAATTATATAAATTTTTTTTTGAATTTTGTTAAAATTACATAATTTTTTTTATTTTTAAAATATATACAAACATGATATAAAGTAAAAAATTATCTTACATTTTAATTTAATTTTAAATTTTTGACCAAAATACCCTCTATTTAATTTTTTTCAATTTTAAAAACTATGTATTTAATTAAATCAATGGAAGGTATCTTAGCAAAAAAAATTTAAAACTGGTTTAAGTATATATTAACTTTTTATTTTAGAAAAAGTTTGTGTCTATTTTTAAGTTTGTATATATTTTAAAAATAGAAATAATATCTACATAATTATAGCAAAACTTAGGAAAAATTTGTATAATTTGCTCTTTTTTTTTTTTAATATTGTGGTTTTGTGATGTGTGCCTCAATTAATTTATTGTCTCTCAAAAAGCTGAGTTGGTTAAAATTTAAATATATAATAGTGTATTTAATCATACATCAAATCACATGTTTACTTCTATTATATATAAATTAAGCCGTTAAGATTTTCTTACATGTACAAAGAATTATGACAATAAGCTCACAGTTTATGTACATAAACATTAATCTCAATCTTTAAAATTGAAATCAACATGATGTTAGAGTTCAATCTTTATTCATATATATATATATATATATATATCACACCATACTCTCAAGACTTAAGCCTCATTCAATTCATTATCAAAAGAAAGAGCTATATATGCACCGATCTTATTGAGAAAAAGAATCATGAGAATCAAATTCTTGATGGATATCAGTTCTTTTATATTTTAAGATGAATAGAGTATAGTTAAATTTACAGTTCATTGACAATCAACTTGTTGAAGTATCTAGTTTAATCATATTTTAAATGGATTTAATATATATGATGATAAAATATTATATTGGGCAGATGAAACAATAATCAAATTGAAGCTAACTGTTTTTCAAGAATGATGATACTATGAACTCAAAAATACTATATTTTTTTAATTATGACACAATAATTATTCAATATAGAATGATGTTTTATCCATTTTATTAGATTTATTACCATAATTATATTCATAAATTACACAAAAATAAAACTAATCCTATTAAAAATTATTAATTATTGAATACATTAATATCTTAAGTAATTATTTAATAAAATATTATGTTATTTTTAATAATTATTGTATCATAACTAAAAAAAATTATTTACTGATTCATAATATCATCAATCGTTTTTTAAGGTTTAGTAGCATCAACAACTATTTAATTTACAAGTAAAGGTGATACCAATTAATTAATTAACTGTCAATCAAACTCACTTGAATCAATAATAACAAAAGAAAGCAAAGGAAAATAGAAAAGAATGAAGCCACAATTTGTGGATGGGTTTTTAAAGGTATGAAAAAAAAATGGGGTCCATATGAAGAGCACAAAAGGAACATACACCGAGTTTTGATATCCTCATGGGAGAAGGATTTTCAATTAGTTAATTAATGGCATCAAAATCCATTCACTAATCATTGCTTCTCCCACTAATTAAGCCTCAGACTTTAAAAAGGTATTAGTGAACACACCGACGAATTTCTTTTTATAGGTTTGACCAAATCTAGTTGGCAACATCTCATTACACAAAACTATCAGACTACTATGTCAACTTTTGCTAGTCAAATTGTGTTTTATTTTCCATCAATATTTACTACAAATTTTTAAAAAATTTGTTATTAGCTAAAAATAGAAAAATGCATACTATAAGGCCAAGTAGTAATTAATTACAATATTTTTCAACTACAAAACGATTTTTACATTCTTTTGTCGATACTAGTTATATTCTTAACCTTAAATAATAACTCGTAATATGAATTTTTTTTATTAGAACTTATAATTATTAAGATCTTAAATGATTGGTTGATAATATAAAAAGGAGTTTATAAATTATTATAATGGTTATAAAATGGTGCGGAATTAGCATTATATAAGTCTTTCAATATTATTTGCATATATCGAAAGATTTGACAAAATTTTTGGATAGTCATAATTTAATTGCAAATTAAATAAGCGATATTCATGACTTAGAGACTTCACTTCACCGGACTTTTATTTTTCTTTTATTGTTAACTCCTACTCTGTTTCGCCATCTAAAAATTAAATGAGAAAAAATTGCACAAACAAAATAATAAACAAATAAAAATAGGTGCGGTTGTTACGATATAATGTTCTTCCACATACAAACAAGCACTACATTATCTTTTAACGCAATTACACTATTACATTCATTTCAGTTTATATTAGTTGTCATGAGACAATATTAGCAAGGGAAGACTATATAACTTTTTCAATATAACTCATAGTGTCTCTTTATTATCATTTAAATTATCAATTTATTAAAATACCCACCATGACAGGTTGTGTTTACACAAAAATAATTCCAAAGCAAACACGACAATTTGATAAACATTTTATGGTCACTTATATTGAATAAATTATAATTTTTCTGATATTAAAAGTTTATATCGACACTCAACTCTCTTAAAAATATCCTTTAATGCTCAGTCTTCTGAATGAATCCTTGTTTGCTCCTCAATAAAGCCTGCCTTGAGCGCCCTAAATAATATTGTTAGAAAAACCTATTTTGTCACCGTTTTCATTTGTCAAAGGAAAAAAGAATTCTAAATATAGAGCAAGATAATTAGGAAGAAGAAATAAAAAAAATTTAAGATGAAGATATATGGGAAAAAGTCAGAATAAATTAATTATACATATTTCAAAGTTTTGATGAAATTACATAAACTCCTCTTTATTTTTAAAATATATATAGATCTCCCATGATACAAAAGTTATCTTGCACTTAGTCTAATTTTAAAATTTTTTATTAAAATACCTTCTAATAACCTAAATATATATATTTTTTACTAAAAAAAATTAAATATAATATATTTTAGTTAAAAAATTTAAAATTAAACTAAATTATAGCACAATTTTTTTATCTTAAAGGAGATTTATATATATTTTAAAAAAATAAAAATAAAAACTACATAATTTCAACAAAATCCTGAAAAGTTTCATGTGATTAACTCAAGAGGCTAATTAAAACTCTCACAGAGCCCGACAAATCCCGTTACAAGGGGCAACTTGGCACGTAGTATTTGCTTTAATGTGTAACAAACACTTTTTTCCTTTAGAATGGATTCCCCTGAGCTCCACTATCATCATTCATCACCAACACCACTTCTTATATGTTCTCCAGTTGCCAACCTGATCATATTTTTACTGACTCTTTTTGCATCCTGTTTCCTTTTATACCTATATATATATATATAGAATCTAATACAAAATGAACAAAAACCACATTTATAATCTTCAGTTTTGAAATATGAAAAATTCATTCTTAAATATTCCAAGTTTTAATGAATTAATTAAGCGTGAGATGTGAGTAAAATTTTTAAATATTTATTTTAATAAATATATAACATATAACTGTCATTTATAATTCCGCATGATCTTATTAACTTTTAGTTTTTGTTACACAAAATGGTAATATAGATATGTTACTCAAACATTATCAATCTGTCGAAGTACCAATAACATATATATTCAAAAAAAAAAATTATGTCAATCTTACAACATCGATGTCTAATACTTTGACATAAAAATAGTGTGAGACAGGCCCACCAATTGGGTGCTAAGGAAATTTTCTTAAGAGAGATAAACATTCACATAAGTTCTTAATCTCAAGAGAATTAAAATTTGCAGTACATAAGTGACTATAAAACTCCTATGGATTTCTTTTTATCAAGTAAGCCAAATCTTATTATCTCCTGTTAACTATTCAGAAGAGTTTTGCTCCAAACGCACACACGTCATGTTTTATTGAAAAATATTATAATGAATACATTGAACTTAAATTTTTTAATTAATTAGGTTGATAATTTTCCTTAATGATAGTATTTGATTCAAGTAATCAAATTATATGTGCTTGCATGCATTATACAATTCAACTCGTACAGACTTGTTAATTAATTGATAAAAATAAGGTCGGCTGATAAATTATTTCTATAAATAAAGTCAATGTTATTTGATTTATATTTAAATTTATTTTATTAAAATCTGAAGTATTACTTTTTTTTTCCATTGACAATTACTTACTGGTATTTTACGTTCTGAAATACATGATATATTTAGAGATAGCACAGTCGTTTTAAACAAAGAGAATTTAAGAAAACTATAAAATTTAAGAGAGTAAAGCCTTGTTTGGTAAACTGTTTTTAGAATAGTTTTTTGTTTTTAAAAATAAAAAAATTTGTTTGATAATATATTTTTAATGAAGTGTTTTGTAAAATAAAAAAACAAAATTTTATTTTCAAAAACAGAAAAATCAAAACATATTTTAAGTGTTTTATAATATTTGTTCTGTAAAATCAAAAATAAAAAATAAAAAATAACTACTTTTTAAAATAATGATTCAAACGAATTTTTTAATTTTTTAGTTCTCAAAATTTATTCTAAAAGAATCTGTTTTAAAAATAATAAAACAAAAACAAAATCAAATAGCCTTAAATTACAATAATATTTCTTGAGATTTGGTTAAATCACACTTCAGACCTTTTTGTCTTAAAATTTACATTCAGTTTTCTTGACATTTGATATATATATAAAACAAAAATATTTCTTTCAATTTATTTTTTGCTAATAAAGTAAATCTTTTGCAATACATTTTTTCTTTTGAAAATAAAGATGATTAATTGTCTTTACCGTCATATAAATAAATTTATAATCTCATACTCAATTTTAACATTAATTTAATTATCTTTAATGTTATATTAAAAAATAAACTCACAGCCTTATGAAATGCACAGAGTTAATTTTCGTTGATAAAAAACTAAACTGATGAATACATTTTTACAATACATATCAAATGTTAAAAAGATAAAATATTATTTTTAAAATGAGAGAAATATCAAAGATAATTTAATCAAAATTAAAATTAATGTATTTTACTCATTTTAAGAATAAAGAAGTGGTGGGTCCGATGAGAAGCTTCTTGGCCAGACTTTGAACCTTTTTCCTTTCTCTGTTAGAGTTCATAATCTATAAATATAAAATTTTCTACCAATTTCAAATCAGAAATATTCATTAAATAAATATTAAAAAATAAAAAAAATAAATTATAAAATGTCATATTAATTTTTTTTTATTGAAGATTTATTTCATTATTGAAATTGGTAATTTAAAATTTAACCTATAATAAAATTGAAAAAATTATATGTCATTTTGGCAAGTTAATATTTTTCCAATCATAACTTATTTGCATATAGTTGAAAAAAAAATAAATCTTATATATATATATATATATATATATATTAGCATTCCTTTACATTATTATTTTTTATGCATTATTGTGTACTTGTAAAAAATTCAATTTTTATTTTGGCACACTCGGTCATTGCGAGTGTGATCACAGTCGCCGCTAACTTGTACGATTATGAGGTCCGTGGGAATTGCAGTGTGTGCTGCACGTACTGCATGTGGAGAAGGAGATGATTGAGTTTATGAAACCCCGATGAGTGAATATCTGGATTAGTGAGATTAATTAAAGTGGAGTTTTCATTATTATTTCTTTAATCGAAAGAAAGGAATTAATTGGGAATTTAAATTCTCTGAATTATTGACTGAGATTTAGATCTGAGCTCTGGTACTTGTCTGAACCGTTTACAGTAATAATATGGGAAATTAAGAAATGGTTATGAATCTCAAGAGTTTGGATCTCTTCTTTTAATATTTTTAATTTTTAATTTTAAAAAAGATAAACAAAAAATATATAAAATTTATTTAAATAACGAATCGTATTTGAATATGTAACACTAACTTAAACAATATATCTTACACACTTCATATGTGTCTTTTTCAAAAAAATAAAAAGAAGGAAAATAGTGAAAATCCAAACTCAACTTTCTACCGCAATTACAAGTAAAGGAGCTTCATCTATAGCTCATTAAATAAATATAATAAACTTTAATTGAAAAAAATGAAGGATGCTCTCATTTATTATTATTATTTTAAAAATATGAATAATCAATCGTGTTTTAGGGAAAAAACACAAATCTTCCCTTAGTATCATTTGCAACTCATCAACTTTTGAAATAAGAGACTCCTAAACTATCAGGGCTTTTAGATGATTTTGTCAAATTCATGTTAACAGTATTAACTACAATATTATTTCAAACTTTTTCATTTGTCACTCAACATATTTTTATCAATTTGCAATTGTTTGCTAGTCATTGACATAGTAACGAAAAGTAAGGGAATAGAGGAAAAAGGAATGCGCTTCGGTCCTATTTACTGCTGACGTTGTCACTCACCAACGGTGAAATTTTGAAAAGGCACTGTTTGGACGACCAGTAATTGAAAACTATATAAAATTATTTTTTAAAATAAAAATTAATTGTAATTATAAATAAACACTAAATATATATATATATATATAAATTAAGATAAATAAATACATATTTATATTAATATAAATAAAAAGAGATAATATATATTACATACATGATAAATATATTTAATCAAATGAAAAATAATAAAATAATTTTATATCTTATTTATATGTATTTTTATTTTCTAAACAAGAGAAAGAAAATATCTCTTTTTTTATTATATCAAACAGATCTTTTTTTTTTTTCTGTTTTTCTTTCCCTTGTATTAATTTTTTTTTTCTCTTTTTCTTTGGTCTTATTATCATACCGAAGAAACCATGAATGTGCTATTTAATAATTGTGAAAGGCATAAACCCTAAAAATGGAGAGTTTGGGAGAATATTTGTTGTGAAAGAATATTTACAATATAATCCCCCCTAAAATTAATATATAAAAACTTTAATTGAGGCGTTGAATGGGGTAGTTGGGGCCTACAAAGAGGAAGCACCTTGGCTTTTTGTTCAGTTCATACTGATCAGAACAATGTCTCAGTCGCTTTGTTCTTCAAATTCTGTGTCACCATCAAAAGGAGACCTCAGCATCGAATCGAAATTAGAACAGAAGGAACTGGGCCTATTTTCCATCTCTCTCTGCTTTGCTTTCTCCATTTGAAAGACACAGAATTATGAAGCGAATTTCACATGCCAAAGCTTAAAAGCACCAGCACTCAACATTTTACGACGTTACTGTTTGCTGATTCATTCTACTTTTGCTTTTCCATTATTTTATATCAAAATTTGAATTTTATTAACTTTTGTAATAATATTTTATTGTCTATATCATATATTAAATATAATTGAGTTCGAAGTTATTAGGCGTAATTAAAATATTCATATTTTATGAGCATTGAAAAAGTTTATTCATTTAAGTTCTAGTTTATGGAAAAAAAATCCACATTCTAGTATGAGGAAGATGATACTCACCAGCAAGGCCACGGTGCATGTATGTTTGTGTGTATTCATATATATACATACATACATATTTTTTGTGATTATATATAAATAGATGTTATGTATGTACTCAATTTGAGAAAAAAATGAATTTATGAACTTAATGAAGAAGGGGATGGAAATAGAGTTTGTTACTTATTAGGCTATGGGTTTGGAAATTAAATTTTTTTTTCTCTAAGTCTAAAATTGAAAATTATAATACTTTATCCATGGTCATTCATACAAGCTACACATCTTTATTTTTATTTTTTTTCTTTGGGACCAATTAGACCGAGCTCCATGGACACCTAATGTTTTGGATGGAGAGAAAAAAGGGACATTTTGTATGATCTATTAAAATGAGATGCATGGTATGTATGTAAAAAGATATAGAGAAAGAAAAGAGATTGGATAAAAAGAGAAGAAGTGAGACCCACGTATATTTTTATTATTTGTGTCACTTACTCTTCCTCCTAAATGTATAGTGTATTATTGCAAAAAGTCGCAATTCGATTTAATATTTGATTTAAACCATAATAAGACTAATAGATTATGGTCCATTAAAATCCTAAATAAATTACATTAATTTTCCCTAAAGCTTCTCTAAATTACACATAATACTTTTTTTTTATTTCAAAGATATCATTCAATTCTTCTAATATTTAATATATGTTATAAAAACCTCTCATCAAATTCATTTTTATTAATAAAATTAATTTTTTGGGGCATAATATGAGACTTAATTTTGTTCTTAATATGATAAAAATGCAATTAAATTACTATTGAATTTTTATTCTCAATATGACAGTAATGGTACTTTTTGAACAATAAAAGTATAAGGTGTAATTGAAATCTTTTATAAACCACAAGAACTTATAATTGAAGGCAATCACCACAGTGACTGTAGTTTTTTTTTTTTGGGCCACATCACAGGGACAATTCAATTTCTCTTATTTTATAAATAATTTTCTTATATATATATATATATATATATATATATATATATATATATATATATATCTCTCTCTCTCTCTCTCTCTCTATCTCTCTGGTTTTTTTGGCCAAAATATATATATCTGGTTGAATCGTTAGGAAAAGCGTATTCTGGTTGAGTACCTGCCATAAAAACAAGAAGTTCGAAAGACAGAGCAGAGTGTTCTTGTGTTGTTTCCTGCTTTTGCGGCCCCTCGCCGTCTTTGTGTTGCATCACTACCCTTTTCATACCTATTGGTGGCGCATTAAAGCGGTGCCTTTTATCATTATACCCAGTTTTCATGCTTCACACTTTCTCCAGTATTTACTCCCATTTATAGCTTCCTCTTCCAGATCCTATTAATGGAGGCGAATGGCAATAAAGGTCATAAACTCACTTACGGACAAAACTGAACAACCCTAAACAAATCCCTCATTTTGTTCGCAAACTAGATAGATCGATCTCTTCTGGAGTTCCTTATTCTTCAGCCTTTATAAGAAAGTGACATCTCCAACAAGGTTTTATTCTCTTATACATCTCTCTCTTTCTTTTTTTAGTCTGTGGAATTTAAGCATTTTAAAGTGTCTAATTGGCTTACTTCTTGAAGATGACGGAGACAATGTTGGCTCAGAAGCAGGCAGAGGAAGCCATAGTTACCAGCGAAACAGAGCATGAAGGCGGAAAAAAGGAAGACGAAGATCAGATGGGGCAAGAGAGCTCCGTCTTCAGCTTCAAGAGTTTCCTCTGGCATGGCGGTTCTGTATGGGACGCTTGGTTCAGCTGTGCTTCAAATCAAGTAAATACCCAAAACCTTCAAGAAATCACTTATTTAGTTCTGTTTTTAAACATTTCTGGGTCATAATAAAACGAACTAATTCATGGTCTTTTCTTTGCAGGTAGCGCAAGTACTCTTGACGCTTCCATATTCTTTCTCTCAACTTGGTATGCTTTCTGGCATCTTGCTTCAGATATTCTACGGCATCATCGGAAGCTGGACGGCTTATCTAATCAGTGTACTCTATATAGAGTATCGAACCAGAAAGGAAAAGGAAAACGTCAGCTTCAAGAACCATGTCATTCAGGTGGGTTTAATTTGCCTTCTAACTAAGAATTTTATCGGTGTCGCCAATCACAAAGACGACTTTAAACTTCACTGTTCTGGGTTTCAGTGGTTCGAAGTGCTGGATGGGTTACTGGGACCATACTGGAAAGCAGTGGGGCTGGCTTTCAACTGTACTTTCCTCCTCTTTGGATCTGTGATACAGCTAATAGCATGCGCAAGGTATGATCTTTTCTTCATTTCCAGAACCAATTTGGGATTATCTGAAATGGGTTATTTATTTATTTATTTATTTTTCTTCTGAATGGCAACAGTAACATCTACTACATAAATGACAATTTGGACAAAAGGACTTGGACTTATATTTTTGGGGCTTGCTGTGCAACCACTGTGTTCATACCGTCCTTCCATAACTACCGAATTTGGTCATTTCTGGGCCTTGGAATGACCACTTATACTGCTTGGTACTTGGCTATAGCAGCTCTGGTTCATGGCCCGGTAATTCACTTCACTAATCTATAGCAACAGGTTTCTCTTGTTTTAAAATCACTATCAGTGGAACTGGAATCGTCTTCAAAGTTGAACGATGAATCTCAATCGGATCCAAGTTCATTGGAAAATTGAAGAAAATCACTATCAGCTGATGAATCTGGCGATTTTCTTGTAGGTTGAAAATGTGACTCGCTCGGCTCCGACTAAGCTAGTGCTGTACTTCACCGGAGCCACTAACATACTTTACACGTTTGGTGGACACGCTGTCACTGTGTAAGGTTCCCTTTTCCTCAGCATCATTATCTAATTTCATCTTCACAAAGCACAATACTTAACAAAATAGAACTGTATCATGTGCGTGACATTATAAATTGTATTTACACAATATTACATTACACGTTTTATCATGCGACGATGTTTGTATAGTGTTGTATCTTTGTATTCGTAATAGTATCAATGCTTCTTAGCTCTGAAGTTTTCGCCGACCATAAATCATCCAAACCAATTATTTTTTGCTTGGAACGCAGTTGCCCAGAATTTTTAAAGGCATCAAGATCAATTAGGATAGATATTTAGATTTCGACAAAGTATAATACTTTCCCAAAAAAAAAAATTAATGATTTCCAGCACATATTGTCACATTTGCTTGTGAAAATGTTGTTGCAGGGAGATAATGCACGCTATGTGGAAGCCTCAGAAGTTCAAATACATTTATTTGCTGGCCACGCTTTATGTTTTCACCCTGACGATTCCTTCCGCCTCTGCCGTTTACTGGGCTTTCGGCGATGAGCTGCTCAACCATTCCAACGCCTTCTCTCTCCTTCCCAAGACCCGCTTCCGCGACACTGCCGTTATCCTCATGCTCATTCACCAAGTAAGGTTACTAGACACTTCACATTTATCTCAAGTCATAGTGTCCATATGGTATGGTATCTTGTATCTATATCAGTATTCGTGTTTCTTAATAGACGCAACAGCATCTAGCTAACTATTTTCGTTCCTTGTTAATATGCATGAATTGGGGGTGCAGTTCATCACATTTGGGTTTGCATGTACTCCGTTGTACTTTGTGTGGGAGAAGGTAATTGGGATGCACGACACAAGGAGCATTTGTTTGAGGGCACTAGTAAGGTTGCCAGTGGTGATACCAATATGGTTCTTGGCTATAATCTTCCCTTTCTTTGGTCCCATCAACTCTAGTGTTGGTGCTTTACTTGTTAGCTTCACTGTATACATCATCCCCTCTTTAGCCCATATGCTCACTTACAGAACAGCCTCTGCAAGACAGGTAAAATCTTCACCTAGCCCCCACCACCAGATCTCTGAT
This sequence comes from Erythrophleum fordii, assembly GCA_032878935.1. Lineage (NCBI taxonomy): Eukaryota > Viridiplantae > Streptophyta > Magnoliopsida > Fabales > Fabaceae > Erythrophleum > Erythrophleum fordii. Next base: position 3,135,268 of record JAVQMF010000048.1, on the reverse strand, counting down.
TTTGGATTCTCTAAGATTTTTAAAGAAATCAACCGTATAAATTTCGAAAAGTGAAAGACATTATTCATATTTTAAAAGTAATTGGAGTCAACTGATTAACTGATGACCCTGATCCCATTTTCATCGATGTAATGGTATTGTTGTAATTATCTGAACCAATGGACTGTATGCTTTTCACTATAAATTAAACCTCCAGTAAACTATCTATAATTTTCGCTACTACTTCACAGATAGTGAGATTAATTAGGAGAAATGTAATTTGGACTGTACTGCTGCCCGTAATTGATGAAGAAAAATAAACTTAAGATCATTTCAATTTAAAAATAAATTGAAACTGTCAATTTAGGAGAAGAAAAGAAAGGTAAGTGATTTGATAGTCAAAGAGATAGTGATTTCTTTTTTTTTTTTTTTCTCCTCTTATTTTTTTCATTGTATGTGTGTATTAGTATAAAAGATCTATTTTCGAGAAGGAGAAAATAGGCAGGGGCAGTTGGGACCCACTCAACTCAGACACCGTGTGTGACTCCATCTTGTGACTTACTATTCAATTAAAGTTAATAGACTAAAGTTAACAGCTTCACTCAATAGAGTGAAAGAAAGCGGCAAATGTTGAAAAGAATAGAAGGCTTGGATTTATGAGGAGAATTGAGGGTGGTGAGAGGTCACTTTCGTTTAGTTATTTGCTACAGTTGAATCGTTGTATTGTGTACCTTTTGAGCTGGCCGTGTTGACTGACCTCTTTGCAATAATGCAATTAGAAAAACAGGGAAAACATATTATCCAGATTTAGCCATAATTGGTACGGTGAAAAAAACAGAAAAAATTAGATAAAATGAATAAAAATAATATTCATGTCTCTATTAAAAAAAAAAAGTGATAGGTACTATAAATAATGGTCATAAAGGTATAATAAATATTTTTTAATATTTTTCAAAAAACTTTTTCATTATTTTGGTGCTAAACATGAAGGAGAAAAAAAAAAGTCCTTAGAGATATGAATCAGATACTTTTGACAATCTTGTTTGGATCTCTATTACATTTTGTAATTGATTTTTTGTATTTAAGTGTGACTAAGTGTACCTAACAATTTTTCATAATATAGATAGTTTGGCATCATTGTTGCTCTAATTTTGGGTTATTTCTTCTGGGTGGAATGACAATTGTGGCCTTCTAAGTTATACAAGTATATGATTTTGGGTATGGTTGAATTTGCAGAATGCTGCAGAGAAGCCTCCTCGCTTCATGCCAAGCTGGACTGCAATGTATGTCTTCAATGCCTTCATTGTGGTATGGATTTTCGTTGTTGGGTTTGGGTTTGGAGGATGGGCCAGCATGACCAACTTTGTCAGGCAAATTGACACTTTTGGCCTCTTTGCCAAGTGCTACCAGTGCAAGCCACCACCACCGCCACCAGCAGCCGCAGCGCCGCCGCCTCGCCTCCATCATCACTGATTATGGATACATACAGTGGCTGACTCCGTATCTATAGTTTGCCTCAACATTTTGTATCATCACCTTCTTTACTTCGTGTGATGTGCGTGCTGGGTTTGGTTGATCATTTTTGTCTTCTTTTGTTTTGATATAGTTTATCAAAGTAGTTTATCCAATGGGCTATGAATCCCTTGCTATAAAATGCATAGGGTAATCAAATTATATAAATGATATAGTATTTTCTTTTCTCTTTAGGTAGGTAAATATTGTAAGATTGCAATATGCCAATTATTACTCTGCACGTTTAATTACAAAATATGCTTTCAAGAACATTTTGATTTCATAAGGGACTCGTCCTTCAAAATTTTTTTTTTTTTGGGGGAGTGGTATGTATATTTACTAGGAATTCTTTTAATATGTTTAACTTCATATGTTATTTTAAAATTGATTAAATTACTCTGTTGATTTGATTTTCATAATTCCAAGTACATTAAATTATAGGAGGGCTTGGGAGGCAAAATGGTGGGTTCAGGGTTGTTTCCTTTCAACCATCTAACTGTTTGATACCCGGCAAGGCCCATATTGAAGCAAGCCCCAGGTGATGCAAATCATGGTGTCAATCTGCAGTGTCGCCAGTGTTGGGATATCAGCCTAATTTTGTATGGCCCAATAAAGAATGATAATACATGTATATAGCCTAATAATGAGAAATTCCTGCAAAATATTTTCTTTTTGTTAAATTAATATTTTAAATCTTTAATTTTTTTATTATTTTGATTTAATTCCTTAAATTTTTTTTTCATAACAAGTTAGCTTTTTAACTTCTAATTCTTATGATATATAGTCTAAATTGTCAATGCTATTTATAGACTTTTTTTTTTTTTTAGAGTATTTCTACACACGCTGAGTGGAAAACTAATCTTGCTCACAGTATTTAAGGTTGTCTCTCTATAAGTATATTTTTCGCGAGATCAAACTCTGAAATTGTAAAGGTACCTTAATTACTAAACTTAAGCTTATTTATTACTTAAGCCATTTTTTTTAGTATTGATAGACATTTAACAATGCTTCTATGATATTCTACATATCAATTGATACGGACTAAGTTCTTGAGACGAAAAGAAAATAACAAACAAACTTATATAACTAAACTATTAATTTAATCAAAATTCTTAAGTACACAACACATAACACAATATGAAGATTTATTAAAAAAAAAAAAAAAGGCACTATATGCCAGCAACTAATAAAAACACATTAAAATAGATTTAGAAGAAAAGAGGGAGGTTAGTAAAAGTGTAGGACAATTTCAACAGAGGAAAGAAAAGAGTGGCCGCAATTAAATTAAGAAACATATTAATTAATTTTTTGGTGATTGTATAAAACGGACTAAAAACAGTAAGGTTATTAACTTTTTTTTTTTGGGGTCAGGATATTGAAGTTGACTATTATTTGGTAGTATTTGGTGAAATAATCCAATAGTATTGTTATTAATGTTGCTTTGAGTTGAGATAATAAGAGTGTAATTTTTTAAATAATAATATTATTAAAATATAATTTTTTTCTCATTCACCCTACAAGAAAATTTTTAATATTTTTTATTTATATAAAATATACATTTTATATCTAACTAAATATATAAAAGATAAATTATACATAACTTCTCTTAAAATTTAAATAATATATTTTTAAAATTTAACAATAAATCTCTTAAATGTTTCATCTATCATTAGTGAAATAAAAGAATAATTAAAAATAAAAGAGTTATTTCTATAAATTTAAAAATTTTAAAAACTTATTATTAAATTTGAAAGGCTAAAAAATTATTAACCAAAATAATGTGCAATTTAGACTGTATGTAAAATTTAAAAACAAGGACCAAAAAAAACAAGAAAAAGGCTTTTATTTTCTACTCCCACAGCGGGTAATCTCCCTGGACCTTATCCTTTTGGTTCTTTTCCAGCGAAATAGCCATGGCGTCGCTGGTGGTAGCGGCAGCTCCCCCACTGTTCTCTCAATTCCAGAAACCCTCTTCTCGCCTTTCCTTCTCTCACTCTGAAACCCTAACCACCTTTCTCTTCTTTCCAACTTCTTCCCTTTCTCCCTCTCCTATCTCTTCTCCTTCGCCCATTCCTTCTGGTAAAAATCCAAACTCTCCAATTACTTTGCTTTTATATCTAGCATGCTGACTTTAGTTGCTCTTGTTTTAATCTTTCAGTGTATTGTGGCAGAGGCGACAAGAAAACCGCAAAGGGCAAACGCTTCAATCATTCCTACGGAAATGTAACCTCTCTTCCCATTTTCCCCTTTTAAATTTGTCGCTTCCTTTTGTTTTTCTGAAAAACTCAAAATTTTTGTTCTTGATCTAAGAAGCACGAATACCCACAAAACATAGGATAATTTCAAGTGTTCAAATACATAATCGTAGCCATGATATGATTATGTATTTTAAGTATAAGTGCTTAATAGTTCTTGATGTTGCTCCAATCATTCCTTTTGGAAATGCAAGCACTGTTTTCATGTGCTCTTTTGGAAGTGCTGTTCTTGACCTAAGAATCAGAAAGACTAGTAAAGATATGGTAAACAACACAATACAGCCACTCTGATATGCCACAGTATGCAGAGCACAAATATTAACATGGTATCTGATACGTTATTATTCTAATTTTTTGAAGTATCAGTAACTCATAGTTCTTAGATGCTGTGTTTTTCCATGGGGGATTATCAGGCAAGGCCGCGGGACAAGAAGAAAGGTAGGGGACCACCAAGGCTTTTTCCTCCTCCAGCTCCTTCGAAGAAAGATAAGTTTGAAGATAATGAGGTTGTTAAGATTGAGATTGATGAGTCTCTCTTTTCTGGATGATTTTACTAGAGTATGTAATTCTGTTTTTCATGATTTATGATACTGTCAAAGCATGTATGAATTCCATTATGCCATATACAATTTGATTTTTACACACTTATTTTTTAAGAAGCATCAACATGGGACACAGCACAATTAGCATTTAAATGCAATTTTAAGATATAAGTGTCGAATCCGTATAAAATGATATAACTTCATTTTCAAGGTATTGGTGCTTCATAACTTATTTTATTATCAGCCCTAATTGAGCTCACTGCTTTCCCTGTAATTAAGCTTCTTGTCAAGATTATTGCATTAACATTTTGTAGAAGGGGACTGGAGAAGAAAAAAAAGTTGCTCTTGCTTTGGATTTGTATATCCCTAAGCAAATGTTTAATTCTATGTTAAAAGTTTAAGAATTAAGATCCATTTTTTGTGCCCCAACAGAATTTTCTAACCCTTTGAAGGTTCTTTTTTTTTTGTATAAATATTTTGTGTCTGAATAGACTCCTTCATATTTGTATAGGACCGCAAGTTTTATCCATTAAATAAAATTTGAGACAAGAATCTCAACTAGGTTTTGCTTCCCTTTTCTCAACTCATAAAACACACTAGCGATGGAGTTCCTTTGAACAGAAATGAGTAGGCCGGTTAATATCACTACCAAAGTTTGAAGTTTAAACTTATTATAGATTATAATAAAATTATTATTGAGTTTTAACTTGAAATTTAATCTTTTGAATTAGACTAGTATTTGATATTGTATAAGAGGTGGATCCCTGTAGTCCTCTTTTTTATAATCTTTTTTTTGTAAAATTAAAAAAAAAGAAAAAAAAAGGAGAGAAAAGATAGAGTATCTGAGATCTTTCAGTCTCACCCACTTTTCTCTTTTTCTCTCTCGACAAAATTCATAAAAATAAAATTTAGAATATGCGTACTTAACTATGTCTGGTGTTCCAAATTTTTGAGAATCTTGTAGAAACGGCTCTCTACAATTATAACATTAATATCTCTCCCTCCAAATGAGCACGCAAACGAGAACCAAGTCATAAAAAACTGAGCCTCGCAATCGTGGCTGGAAAATCACAATATTTAAGCGTGAAATTGCTGGATGTTATTGTTTGACTTGAGAATAATGAACTTCAGCAGCTTTTCTGGAAACCAAGCTATTCTTTTTCTTCTTCAGTGGCATAGAATGGAGCAAGTACAGTTTTTTGATTTCCACTCTCACCTTCGTCCTTCTCTTGGGTAGAGCGTTAAGGTGTGTCCACAAGTTTTAACCTTACTTTTTTTTTTTTTGGATAACAAAGACAATTACAATAAAACACCTGAAAAGTTAGAATGACAGGTAATTAAAATAAGTTCTAACCCAAAGTACTTGTCTAAATTTCCTATACCACGATCTCCTGTCATTATCTGAAAACAAACAAAATTAATAAACAATGATGAAAGCTGGATGATGTCGTTCTTGAGTGTAGCAACGCTGGGATTCGTTGCACAAGTAGAATTAAGAGACCGCACCATCTCTAAATCCATGGTCAGGATCTGCAGCGCACGCCTTGTTGGTTGGTGAATGAAGTCTACTTGAGAGATCCATTTGATTCCTCTTCTGCTCGCTTGTGGAAGTAGGATTAGCTTGGTCTTTGTCTTGTCTTCTTTCGAAGCCCAAGTTCTGACTAAAATACCATCAAACAGAAGGAAAACTCATAAGACCAGTGTGCCATTTCCTGATTTCTTCGAGAAGGTGATCAGCACCCATCCCCTCATTATTGATTCTTTGCACATGCCCCTTGTCTTGTAACCTCGTTTCTTGCATTTGCCCTTGTCCTTTCAGTATGCTTCCCAGGCGAAACTGTTTCTGTGCAGAGATGTTTTAACTTGAACTAGCAACTTGGTGGAGGTCGTTAAACCAAGAATCATGACGCTTTCTTTTCTTAGTTGTCTTTAAGGAGACCGATTCCTCCTTCTGGTTGTAAATGAAAATCGGCGAGAGATCAAGGCTGGTTTCCCCAGCATGAGATGTTTCCATATCATTGTTGTTATGACTTTACGGCATGAAATGATCATGTTGAGAGTGAAGATTATTCGAGTTAACTCCAAATTCAACTCAGCTAACTTCAAGTGAAACAAATTTCACAGCTCACTCCAAGTGCAATGGAGTTCACTCCAAAATTGGAGTTAGTGAAACCCAATTTGCAAGTTTTGAATTTTAATCATTTTATTGTGTCTTAGGATATCAGTTTCGACCTTATTGTAGCAATATCACCTTACTGTAACGAGTGAAAAGCTGAAACCATGGCAATACATTTTAATTTTCTATGTTTAAACCATGTTTTTGTAAAGTTGTCATATAAAGCTATTTTTTGCTTTTTAAGAGAATGATCAAACATTTAATGTTGCTTACTTAAGTTGTAAACTTTTTTTTTAGGCCTACATATATATATATATATATATGATAGAAATAGAATCAAAGTGTTTTGGTCCCTATTTTTCTTTTGTCTTTCATTTAGTTCCATAGCTTAATATTCCAAACATAACTTGTTTTTCCAACATCTAATATAAGAGTAGTTTATGGTCTTTCATAGGATTGTGTGTGAGAGAAAACAAATAAGAAAACCCACCTTTTAAGCCGTTGTTTTTTGTTTTGTTATAGCCTCCTCCAATCTTTCAGGAGTTTCTCCACTTATATTTAATAGACAAAACTATCAAATGTAAGCTATCAAGATGGAGACTTGCTTTAGATCATTTGATCTTTGGGATTATATTGAAGCTGATAAAGTTGTGTACCCCTTGCCAACCAACCTAACTGTAAGTAGATCAAGTACCATTTGGAGGAGACAACTAAGAAATATAAAGCTCTTTTCATTCTTCACTTAGCTGTTGATAAAGTTATCTTCACAAGGATAATGACCTGCGAAACTGCTAAAGAAGCATGGAACAAGTTGAAAGTGGAGTTTTAACGGAGTGACAAGATGAGGCAGATGCAAATCTTCAACATAAGGAAGGAGTTTGAGTTGTTGAAAATGAAAGAAACCAAGAAAGTGAAGGACTACATTAATAGAATAATAGCTATTATGAATCAAATCAAGTTGCTTGGAATAAAGATGAAAGAGAAGAGGATTGTGTAGAAAGTCATGGGGACTCTTCTTGAGGGGTTTGAAGCAAAGATCTCCTCATTGGAAGACACTTGGGACATATCACAACTCTCTATGATAAAACTTATAAATGCATCACAAGATATGAAGCAAAAGAAAAGCTTTTAAAGAGGAGCTGAGTGCTAGTAATGCTGCACTTGTAGCTGTAAAAAAGCTATAACTACATAATGGTGGTATCTTGAAGAAGTATAATGGTGGAAAAATAGGAAAAGAAAAAAAGGAGTGGCAAGGCAACAAAAAAGGGTTTAAAATGGACAACTTGCCACCATGCCCATATTACAAGAAGACAAACTATATTAATAACTATTACTAATACAAGCCTAGAGTTTAGTATAGTTTGTACAAGCAATTTGGTTATATCAACAAAGTATGTAAGGCTAATCAAAGTCAACAATTGCAACCTAACTTGCACAAGTACTTGACAATATTAAAGTTTATAAAGACAAGTTGTTTGTTGCTTTTATCATTGAAGGATGTAGTAAAGTAACTTTGGATTTTGATGAGTGGCTTATTGATAGTAAATGCATGCATCACAGGATAGTAAATATGAAGAATTTTATAACCTCTCTTTAAATCCTTGGACCAAGGTTACTCTTCTAAAATTAGACTTAGAGATAGCAAACTTGTGAATGTTGAAGGAAAAGGTGCAGTGGTTGTCTAAACTTCTTCCTATACAAGACTCATAGATAATGTTTTATTTGTACATGAGTTAAGTCAAAACCTTTTAAGTGTTAAACAGCTTCTTGATAAAAATTTTACCTTATCATTCAAAATAAGGATATGTAAAAAACTTTATTCTATTGGCAAGAGGCTTTTTTCAATTAGAATGAACAATAAAAGCTTTCTTGGTGTGAATGGACTATGTCAATTAGGAAAATTGGCCAAATCACCTTTCCCTTTTGATTCAGTCCTAAGTGCAGTTGGCAAGTTAGAACTCATCCACTTAGATGTGTATAGACCAATGAGTCTTCCATCCTTGAAATGAGGCAAGTACTTTCTCTTATTCATTGATGATTATACAAAATATTATTGGGCTTATTTTCTCAAACACAATATTTACTAAGTTCTAAAAGTTCAACATAACATTAGAGAACTAGTGTTCATTAAAGATCAAAATCTTGAGGATTGACAATAAGACAAAGTATACCTCCAGTCAATTTAAAAAATTCCTCTAAAGGGTAGGTATACATCACTAACTTATTGTAATTTACTCTCTATGAAAAATAGTATGAGTGAGAGGAAGAACAAGTCAATTATAAATAAGGCCAGATGTCTCATGTTTGAAAAAAAAAATTCCTAAAGTTGTTGTAAGCAGAAGTTGTCAACAACTTTATCTATTTACAAAACTAACTTCCAACCAAAGCTTTGAGGAAAAAAAATCCCATTTAAAGCATAAACAAATTAAAAGCTAAGTGTAAGTTATCTTAAGGTATTTAAGAGTCTATGTTATACCTATGTTCTTAAAGTTAAAAGGGACATACTTGATCAAAGAGCTGAAGTGAAAATTTTTATAGGTTACAGCAATGTCTCTAAAGGGTATATGATTTTAAATCCTATTACATAGCAAATCTATATAAGTCAAAGTGTGAAGGTTGATGAAAGTGGAGCTTAGGATTAGAAGAAGATGCTGCTACTTTCTCTAACTGGGTTTCAAACAGTGAAGAAATTGCTGAAGAACTAGTCATCATTTTGGAAGAACATGATCTTTATAAATATTATGTAGTAAGAGGAATAAGGTCACTTAAAGATATCTATGCCATATGTGATGTCGCTCTACTAAAAACCATAAGTGCAGAAGATGCCTTGAAATCAACAAATTGAAGAATTGCCATGGAGGAGGAGTTAAGCATGATTAAGAAGAAAAAGACTTAGGTATTAGTACTAAGATTTGACAACAAGCAAGTTATTGGTACAAGATGGGTTTTTAAACTTAAAATGCTAATGGCAGTATGACACTATAAACAAACATAAATCAATATTGGTTGTGAAAGGTTATACATAGATGCAAGGTATGGACTTCAAGGAAACCTTTGCTTCAGTCATAAGATTTGATACTATAAGGTTGCTCCTCTCATTTGTAACTTACCTAAGCTAGAAAGTAGTTTAACTTTATGTCAAATTAGCCTTTTTGAATGAGATTTTAGAAGAGGGGATATATGTGGAACAACTAGAGTGTTTTTCACAAGATAATAGTAAGGTATACCTATTAAAGAAAGCTTTATATGGTCTCAAATAGATCTTAAGAGCTTAGTATGCCAAACTTAACATTTCTTTTTTTTTTTTTTTTACCGATTTGGGTTTTAATAAAAGCTACAATAAAGCTACCTTATAAACCAAACAACAAAAAGGTGAAATTTTGATAATTTCAATCTATGTAGATGATTTGTTGGTGATTAGAAACAACTTAAAGTCACTAAACCAATTTAGAAGAAAAATGAAAAAAAGTGTTTGAGATGAATGACTTAGGAAATATATCTTATTTTTTTAGCATTGAAGTAAAATAATTTTTATCTCTAATATATATATATATATATAATAAAGATTCTAAGAAGATTTAGCCTAGGCATATCTAAGTATGTAAGCATACTAGCAATCCAAGGAAGCTAGTTGAGTAAGGATGATGTGTTAGGTTTTGTAGATACTTTACTGTACAGAAGTTTAGTTAGATTACTACTGTATCTTTCTATTTCCAAACTCAATACAATATATGCTACAAGTGTTCTATCAAGGTATATGCAAGTTTCAACTGAAAACCATATCTCAGCTTTTAAAAGAGTGCTAAGATATATTCAAGGGCCCTTGGATTTTTGGATACCATGTGAAAGATTTGTTGGCATCAATTTGATAGGGTTCATGAATAGTGATTAAGGTGGCTTTCTTGATGACATAAAGAGCACTTCTAGATATTACTTTATATCAGGATCTAGGAGTATGTGCTATAGTGCCAAGAATCAGGGAACAATTGTTTAACCAATAGCTAAGGCAGAATACATTGCAACTTCAACTACTATAAATCAAGCTCTTTGGTTGAGAAAGATCTTATGTGACCTGAGTATGCAACAAAACAGTTCCATAAGAATCCTATGTGACAATAAATCAGTCATAGCAATAGTTAAAAATTTTGTATTTCATGAAAGAATAAAACACATAAAAAACAAGTACCATTCAATTAAAGAAGTTGTGAAAGAAAATGAAATCCAGCCTTTCCATTATGACACAAAATACCAAGTCAATGATATCTTCATCAAAGTTTTACATAAAAACAAGTTTGAATCTTCAAAAGAAAGGCTTGGTGTCATACCCGACACTTGAATCAAAGAGAGGTTCTAATTTTTTGTAGTTTTTTTTCGTAAGAGCTGATTTGGAGTTAAAGAGGAGTATTGGAGTTAATTCCAAATTCAACTAAACTAATTCCAAGTGGAATGGAGTTCATAGCTAACTCTAAGTGAAATGGAGTTAACTCTGATTTGCAAGTTTTGAGTGCTAATCATCTTATTTGGTCTTTAGATGTCAGTTTCGACCTTATTGTAGCAAGTTAAAAACTAAAATCATGGTAGTACCTTTTTTTATATGTTTAAGACTATTCTTTTATAAAGCAATCATATAAAATTATTTTTTACTTTTTAAGGGGATGATCAAGCATTTAATATTATTTGCTTAAATTGCAAACTTTTTTTTTTGTTGCCTAGATATATATATATGATAGAGATAGAACCAAAGTATGTTTTACTCCATATTTATCTTTTGTCTTTCATTAGTTCTATAGCTTAATATTCCAAACATAACTTGTTTTTCCAATAAAGAGTTAAACTTAGAGTAGGATTTCATTGAAGGGCATCATTAGGTAGAGCAAAATGGAGCCATTTCACATATGGCAAGCTATTGAGAAGAAAGAAAACTAGGTTGCCACCAAATTCAAGCACATAATCAAAGAAATGTGAAGGCCATGCATAGGCTCTAGCATAGTTTAGAGTAATAAGAAAAGACAGCCATGCCACTTCACAAATATCAAGAATTTTATTGTAAGGTATAGCCTAATGTTGTTTCCTTCCTTGTTGACAAAAACTGCAACCATTGTTGGGCTAAGATTGAAGAGAAGTGTTGGTTAATTAGAATGTTAGATCATAAGCCTTTAGGCTTAGGGAATTTAAGAAGATGTAGATTCATGGCTTGATTAATTCTACCAACTAAGCTTATAATAAGAAAACCCTCTATAGAGCAAGTATTAATAAATTCTATAAGAAGCTTATTTAAAAAGGTCTTAGTAAAAAGTTTTACTAGTTAGATAAGAGAAGCCTAAGGATTTTTAGACATATAAGGGAGGTTAAGGTATAAGATAGTTTAAAAATCAAATAATTCTTGCATGTCAAAGAGATGCAATTAGTCAAGCATCTCTTCATTAAAAACATTATTGTCATCTTGAGTATAGATGCCTATAAAGGAGAATAGGGCATTAGGAAGTATGCTATAAAGCATTCCAAGATTAAAAGGATCATTAAAAACCATATGACTTGCATTGAAAATGGTTGGTAACTATTCTTGGCACAAGTCATTAATCTCAATATTCATATTTTCTCTAAGACTATCTTCATGGACTTCCATATAAACATTTCCCCATAAGAGATTTAAAGAAAAATCCATACTTGATAAGGCTTATGCTTCAAGTTCCACAAAAGAAGGTAGAGCTCCTATCCTTTGAAAGTCCATTAAAGGAAGGACATGAGGCTCAACATTCCTTAAGAGACTAAAAAGGTTTGCTTTTGATGGAAATAAGGCATGCAAAAATACTTTTTTCTTATTCCATAAGTTTTCTTGGTTGACAAAACATTCCTCTTTTGAGTGAAAGTCTACTTTATCATAAAAATCGTAGGAGCTAGAGGAGACTAAGTCATCTGACACATTGTAGAGGTTTGATGGGGGTGTTCCTAGGGGGCTTACTATTTCCTTTGCTTCGGGTGTAAGTTCACAGATATAATAGTAGTTACTAGCTTTACCTTCCAACTAGAGAATGTTAGTAGTATTTTTAACATTTTACTATCTTTCAAAAGTGATGGAATCTATGTTGACATTCAAAAGTTTAAACTCAATGATAAAATCAATGTGTACTTGTCTCTTATCCTTTGCCTTAGGGTTTAAAGCCCATTGTCGCTTGATTGGGCCCCTCATTGCTCAATCTTATTAACTTGATGACACCTTCTGAAGACATATTCATACCAACACTTAATCCATGTAGAGGCACCATTATGAAGCATAACATTGGCCCCTATGAGTAAGGAAATCTCTTGGTTAATCATTACTTTCACTATAAGGTATTGAATGTTTTTAGTGTGCTTAGTAACTCTATCTAGGTAGAGTGCATCCTTAACTAAGTTACCTAATGAAGAATGCATCTAGAGGTAAAAACAATTAAACTAGTGAGTTGTTGACATAAATGAATGCAAAAAAACTTAATAAAGTATACAAAGGTAAAAACCTTATAGACACAAGAAGATCTTATTGGCAAGATATTATAAAAGATAGTATATATTTTGAAGATCAAGTAGACTTTTGATGACCTTATCGACAGGATATCTTACCAAAATGCAATGATAGAAAGAAAGAGAAGGAGGAAGAAGTACACCAAATATTATCTTGATTTGGACCTCCTTATCTTATATCTAGTCCTCTTGAACCTTAAATGATTTTCTTTAACTTAATCCAAACTCAAATTACAATGGAGATGGTTTTACATATGCTCACTTCCAACACATGATTTAAGTTTGCCTTAAACTTTATAACATTTTGAATTTTACACAAGCTTACCCAAAACATTTCTCACAAAGGATTTTTCATTAAACTCACCTTAAACTCACTTTCCTCACACTTAAGAAAAATTTACAAAATGATATGAGAATATTTTTAAAATCCTTATAAAAAATAGATTATAATAAGCTCACTTTTAAAAGCTCTCACAAGTTATATTTAACTAGTAACTAAGCTTAAAAGTTTAAGATGATGAGAACAAGGAATATTGTAATATAACTTAGCTTTTTTTTCCTTACTTCAATTCTTTATCTTCTTCAATTCTTCATCTTGCAATTATATAAAGGCTCCCAAAAGAAAAATATCCATTAGAGAGTTCATCTTTATAGATATAGTTGTTGCAAGAGAGAATGAAACTTTCATCATAAAGCATAAATGGCTATAGAGATAGTTATTTAGCTTGCAGATCATGCCTTTTCTTCTTTCATCTTTTTGCACTTTTTCTTTAAAAAAAAAAAAAGAAAAGATAGAACTTGTGCTAGACCAATCTACCACACTTTGTTTTTACTTAATCTTTCTCTTCTCAATTAATACAAGCAATAAATGCTTCTAAATATAAGTGAAGATAAGACAAAGAATAATAAATTAATTATATATATATATATTACTTCTGACTTCCTCTGCACTTATCTCTTTTAGCTCCTTTTAATTCTTAAACTTACCTTCTTTCAGGACCTTTATTTTGAAATCTCCTTAACAGTAGAAAGAACAATATTTGCATAATAAATGCTCAAGCTAGTCCAAGGTTAGCTACTTTAAGTATCATGGTTTTATGATCCATCAATGGGCTATGTAAGATTCAATTATCGTGGAATTTTCTTTTTCTCTTTTATTTCTATTTGGCCCTTATAAGAGAGATGACATTGCAGACAAGTCTTTGGCATAAAGCTTCATTCCCATGATTTTTGGCAACAACAAGCTCTCTCTCTATTACATAAATTGTGTTTAACAATATATGGGAAACCAAGTCTCTGTGGATTTCTATCATCCATTGCCATTCTTGCTTGTAAAGATTAAGCAGTGAAAATGTCTTAAAGATAGATTGTTGTTGTTGCTCTTGGTTATGGATGTTGAGTTTAACTCACTTTCACACTTTTTTGTGGGATAGCTAAAAAGCACCTCCATTTTTCTTTACTTCCAACACTGCTTTTAAATTTAATGCTGTGCAGAATAAAGGGACGCTTGCAATATTTTTCTAACTTTCTTTTCTTTTTGTTTTGGAGAGAACTCTAATTTAATTGCATTCCATTTAAGTGCTACACATGATGAAAAGAGGCAAAATTCCAATATATTATAGGATACATTAGGCTTCAAAAGATAAGATAGAAAGAGGTGGATGTCATTCATTGTGTAGTACAAAAGTTATTAAGAAGTTCTGAAATGTTGTGCAACATATTTAAGTTTTGTATTAAAATAGGATATTATATATTAAATGTACTATTTATTACTTTCTTATATTGTTCTAGCAGGCCATACTTAATGTTTTGCATACGACTAAAAGACAAACTTTCAAATTATATAATGTATTATACAAAACTAATGCAAAAGGAATCAAATTGCTTTGCCAAAAAGAGGTGTACAATATAAACAAGGAATATTTAATTTGCATAATAAACAAATAAAAGCTTAATTTCATTTGCTTTATCATGTGAACAGCATGACAAAAAGCCACACATTTGATTTTAACAAATAAGCTACAACAAAAATTCTTTTAACTTAATTTGTTTTCTTTTGAATGACTATTATAGCCTATAAAAACAAATTTAACACCTTTTAATATAATAAAATAATAAATAATATTTAACCATATCCAACTTAATGCTTTTATAAATTTAACTTAAGAGTTTTGTTATTGTTAAAATAATTTAAGATCATATCAAATCTTTGAAACCAACAATCTCTCCCTTTTTTATGATGACAAACTTTAAGTGCAAAACTTTGTATAAGCATTAAGTGTAAAGAGCAACAACATAAAATTCTCAAGATTTAAGTTTGAAATACTCTTTTTTCTTTTTGAGGACAAAGATTAGAAGCCCCTCTTAATATAAGCTTGTTATGACCATGTGAATGCTCCGTTGAAACTTGCTCACAATAGCAACATAGTTTTATATTATAAATATGAGCTTGTTATGACCATGTGAATGCTTCCTTGAAACTTGCTCACAACAATAGCATAGTTGTGTACCACAATATTTCTTTCCCTTTTTGACATTATCAAAAAGGTGGTTTAACATTCTTTGTAAACTTTCAAACACAGTAACAACTATTTGGATTATCTTCTTCTGTGATCTTTGTATCTTCATTATTAATTTCTCAATAAATCTTACAAAAAGTTACTAGGTAATGTGTTCTCAAAATTTCTCTCATTAAGCAAATACATAAACTCTTAAAAAAAAAAAAGATAGTAAACAATTAGAGCATAAGAATTATCCAAACAACTTCAACAATATATAAGTTTCCGTAAACATGATTAATACAACATCAAAATAATAAGGAAACATTATAAAGCATGATGTTGATCAAAAGGAATGTTCACATTGAATTATCATTTATAGATATTATCATATTGTATTGTATATGCCAAAGTCATAATATAAAAGTTTGAGGGTAAGGAATATCAAATTCATGTAGTGATTATAAGATATATTGCATATATCATAGAGATTTCATAAGACAAGATAAAATTATATAATTTCAAGAGCAATGTACATTCCAAGTTTTTAGTCATATAGATATCTCAATGAAACAGAAGATGTTAGAATATAAAGGCAAGGTATCAATTCATTACCAATTTAAAACATATTTTCATGAAAGATTTAAAGGATAAGATAGAAGAGAATTTTATACTTCCCCTATCTAAGGTAATATGAGCTTCCACTTCTTCGTTGCATATTCTTCGAGGTTTCTCTTAATGTACACCTAAAAAATTTTCAAGAAATACCAAGTGCATATATATGTAGCAATGATTAAATATTATAGCTAAGCTTAAAGATTTTCATGAAATTCCCATTTAAGAATTGCATGTGTTCTTTTCTTTTTCTTCTTTCTTGAGAATTTCCTTTTTGCTTAAGTCTTTTCTTTTCTTTAACATCATAAAGATGGGTTAGCATATCAAATAGAATAAAAGAAGAAGCAGTGTCAGATGTAGAATCAACAGGTAAGGAAGAATTAGCAAAATGAGTGGAAATATCAAAGGTTGGTGGGAGCTCACTATGAGAGTTATTAAGGCAGCTATAAGATGGAAGACTTGTTTCTGAAGTACTTAAAATATTAATATTAGAAGGAAATTGATTGATAAAAGGATTAGTAAACATAAGAGTAGCAGTGGGAGGAATAGACTTGAACCAGGAAATAGAAGAAAATATGATGTCTTCCCAGAAGACGACATGACAAGAGATACAAATTCATTAAGAAATGGGATCCTAATAGTGAAAGCCCTTAGGTTCAGCACCATAACCAAGAAAGTAACAAAGGTAGACATGTGGTTCAAGTTTAGCGTGCTCGTAAGGTTAGAGAAGGACAAAGCAAGCACAACCAAAGACTTTTGGAGAGGTATGGTAGAGACATTTAAAAGGAGACGCATTACTTAAGACAGAAGAGGAAAGACAATTGATGACATAAATAGCAGTGGGAGCAGCTTCACCCCAAGTATGTTCAGTATAAGAGGAAGAGATAAGCATAGCTTTAACAGAGTTAAGGATATGACAATGTTTTCTTTCAACACGACCATTTTGCTAAGATGTGATAAGTCAAGAAAATTTAAAAAGAATACCCTATTCAACAAGAAAATGTGAGGAGTTTAGAATCATGATATTCCATGATAATGAAAAAAATTAATGGATTTTGAAAACTGTGTCTTAACTATAGTAGAGAAATTAGTATAGATCTAAGGAATTTCTAAGCAATTTTTTATTAAATATATCTAAGTGGAACGAGACTGGCCATTAACAAATATCACAAAATATCTAGAGCCTCCTATAGTTGGTGGTGTGGGAGATGGTGCCCAAACATCAAAATAAACAAGATAAAAGGGAGAAGCATAAATAGAAGTACTTTTATTAAAAGACAAAATAAGTTGTTTAGTTATTTGGCAAGAAGTACAATGAAGAGATTCTTCTTTAACAGAACTTGGAATGCCTTGAGAAATGAGTGGTTGCAATCTACTAGGAAAACTATGACTTGGACGTTAATGCCACAGCTGAAGAGTAAAGATGGTGGAAGTCACACAAATGGGTGATACGGAGGACTGAGGAATATGAAGGTTAGTGAGGTCAAACAATCTACTGATTTTATACCCGTTCCCAATGATCTGCCCCATTCGAGGATCTTGTATAGAACAACCAGTGGAAGAAAAGGTAAGAATATAGCCAAAATTACAAAGTTATCCAACAAATTTGAGATTAAAATTTAATTTGGGAACAAGATAGATATCAAATAATGTGAGAATAGGTAAAAAGATGGGGCCCTTATGACTTACTTTCATAAGAGAACCATCAGTAATGTAAATAAAATAGGTAGTGTCTCTAGAAGATATAGGGGAAAAGGCATGGGATGAAAAAGTCATATGATTATAGTAAGTAGAATCAAAATACTAATGATTATTGCTTGGTGTAGTAGCTAAGGTAGTAGAAGTATTACCAGAATGGAAAAGAACATGCTTAAGAATGGATTTAAGATCACTTGGTGGAAAGTGAGATCTGAAAAGCAAAAGAAAGGGCCTTATTGGCAGTGGTAGTAGCAAACACTGGTTGGGAAAAAGAACTGGAGCTGAAGTGAGGTTGAACCTTATTTTGATCAAACCTTGATGGACGAGTAGGGCGGTGCTCAATTAGATGTCCTTGCATTTTATAATACTAACATATTAGAGAGGAACAATTGGTTGCACTGTGCCCTTTTCTTTTTGCAAGTTCTACATTCTATATTAGGACATTCAGGAAGTAGATGCCCAAACTGATGATAGTGGCAATATAATTTTCCTTCTTTGTTGGTAATTGCAAACGCAATATCAATTTTAAGTTGGAGAAGACCCCATCAAGTTCCTTCAGATTTGAGATGAGGAAGTGCATCCTAAATGTAGGTAAAGGGCTTTTATGCAACAGAGATGCTTGAACAGGTTCATAATCATCAGTAAGTGCCACTAAGAACTAGATGTGCTTGGTGTGGTTGCAGTAGTCATCAAAAGTTTTAGTATCAATAGCATTCTTCAAAGTCAATTCACAGAAGGTTAGCTAATTCCAAATAATCTTCATATAGGCTAAGAAATCGTAAATAGGTTAACTAGGTTCTTACTTCAAGCTACCAGCTTCTTTCAATAACTGATGCTAATGAGATAGATCTGAGGTAGTGTATCAGTTTTGAAAGTGATCCCAAATTTCTTTAGTAATCTTATAATGGCTAAACTAAAGATAAATATTCAGAGCGGAGGTATTTCGAAACTAGGTTATTATCTAATTATTCTTGCTATCCCAATCTTCTAATTTATAAGAAAAATTTTCATTAGTTTCTCCATCTTTTTTTTTTTAGGCATATAATATCTCCCATCACATATCTCCACAATTTCTTAGCCTTTTAAGTAGCCACATATTGCTTCAAGCCAGTGTCAGTAATTGGATCTATTAAGAGTAACTGAAATAAGCTGTGTAACATTAGGTTTATCCATTTGATATGCTAAAAATAGTGCCATATAGACAAAATTAGTAAAAAAAGACCTAAAAATTGAAAGATCTCACAAAAAATTGTCAGGTAGGGTTTTGTCTGTCACGTCAGTACAATATTAGCTACCTTAGCAAAAGAGACAACAAGGATGACATGTTAACATGCCATGTCATTGTGACACATCATCATGCCATGTCATCAAATATGGTGCCATCATTGTCACGTAAGTTAATGACACGTCCACAAAAATGTCCACCTTAACACATAGTGGTGTGGCGTGTGGGTTTTATGCCTAGAAAGTGAAGGTGGGACTTGAGGACACATGGAAAGTCAGATGTTGATGAAATTTGACTAGCAAGTATATTAAAGCCTTCTGAAAATGATGGTGGGGTGATGTTGCTGGCAGAGAATAATGGAAAGGCAAATAGAGGAGGATGCTTTTTTTTTACGAAAGAAAAAACTCTTTTTTTTTAAGAACCCCCTCCTTGGGAAGAAAAAAAAAAAAAGAAGACTAGGAAAAGATCTAAAAGATATGTGTGTTCATTGAGTTCCAAAGACAAGCCTATATAGAAGGAGTGTCTAAACCTTAAAAAAAGGAAAGGATATCATATAATCAAAATAGAATAATCAAAACAAATCAAATCCTGAGATATTTGTACATCCAAATCTTGAGGTATTCGAACATTTCTCTTGCTATTTCTTAAATTAATTGTTTTTGTGGAACAAAATTAATTTAAAAAAAAAACTTTAAAACCATCTAGCAACTTAATTTTATAGTATTGGTTTATTCATAATTTTTTTCAACATATATATATTTTTAAATTTTCAATATTTACCGTAGTTTATAATAATAACCAAATGTTATTGTTCATCCAAATGCAATTAACAAATTTTTTTATCAAATAACACTTTGAGTATTTTTAGACAACAATTTTAAAAATTATCAAATTCCTAAACGGGACTTCAAATAATTCTCCCCCCTCCCTTTTATTTTCAATCTCTCTCTCTCTCTCTCTCTTTATATAAACTTCTACAAAACATATTTACTTATTCACAATGTATCTAATCATTTGTTTGGAAAGTACATCTTCAATTCAGATTCTTTGCTTAGACCAAGTCTGGGTAGAGAATGCTCAGAAAATTTGTACCATTCATATTCTCTTTAGATGGTCTATATTAAAAGAATTTTTTTTTATAATTTTGAAAAAATAAAAGCCAATTTTTTTTAATCTAAATTATCTGAAACAGATTTAAATGATTTAAATCCTTCAGGTATTCTCTGTCCAAATTAAGTTTAGGCAAAAAATCCCAATTGGTGCAATTTTAACTAATCAAGTCACCAAATATGAATGTAGCAAACATGAATGTAATCATAGTGACAATAACATTTGAGCAAATCTGGACACACTTGTCCCTCACACTCCTCAGGAGGTACATTAGCATACTCAATTCTTCGCTCCCCCAACTATATATATTAAATTTGCATTTTATTAGAAATTGAATTTCTGGAAAGTGGGTTAACTGCCATAAGACTACAAAAAGATCGCAATTGATCAGTTGTTTTCATCGAAATTAGGAGTGGACCCAATTCTCCGTACCCTTTCTTCATTTATGCTTTATTCAACCCCTCCTTGGGAAGAAAATAAAAAAAAATTGCTTCTATATTGCATATCTATATGAAAATTATCAAACTTCTTTTGTTTTTCCATTACATTTATAGTTCCCCATATTATCTTTCCTTCATCGTAACGTCATCCCTCCGTGTAACAATCCTACCTTTACATTTGCTAGAGTTGGATTCAGATCTGCACTTAAAAAGAGATGAGCCGCTATTGTGCAGACTCCAAGATCCTAGCATTACAAATCCTTAGTGGATTGCTTCTTTTGTCCATGAGCTCAACATTTCACTCTGCAACAGCAACCCCACAAGGAAATAAAACTGATTTTCAAGCTTTACTTGACATCAAGAGTCGGATAGCTCAAGATCCATTCAAAATAATGAGTTTGTGGAACAACTCCATCCATCACTGCAAGTGGGTTGGAATCACCTGCAACATCTACACTGGAACGGTAGTGTGCAACTGAGCCTTGTAGAACAGAGATTGACTGGCACTATTCCACCTTCTGTTGGAAACCTCACATTTCTCAGAGAACTCAACCTGAGAAACAATAGCTTCCATCGTTACTTTCCTGATGAAGTAGGACGTCTACTATACCTTCAACGTTTAAACATCAGCTATAATCACTTTAGCGGGAGTATTCCAAGTAATCTAAGTCATTGTAAAGAACTAAGGATATTATCTGCAGGTCATAATGATTTCACAGGAAAAATCCCAGCATGGATAGGGAATTTTTCTTATTTATCTCGTATTTCCCTTGCATTGAACAACTTCCATGGAAGCATACCGAAAGAGATAGGTTATTTATCAGGCTTGACACTTCTTGGACTAAATGGGAATTACTTATCTGGCACAGTTCCTTCTTCAATTTATAACATTTCCTCTATATTCTACTTCACTGTAGCTCAGAACAATCTGCAAGGTAATTTACCACCTGATGTTGGTTTAATTCTTCATAACCTCGAAGTATTTGCCGGGGGAGTCAACAATTTCACCGGAACTGTTCCTGTGTCATTGTTAAATGCTTCAAGGCTGCAACTTCTTGACTTTGCTGACAACTCTCTCACTGGAAAACTGCCTAAAAACATAGGAGTCTTGCACCGTTTATTTTGGCTCAACTTAGATGAGAACAGGCTTGGAAATACTGGGAAAGATGATGATGGCCTAAGCTTTCTTACTTCCCTGGTCAATTGCACTGAACTAGAAGTTTTAGGTCTTGCTCACAATACGTTTGGAGGAGAATTGCCCAGCTCAATTGCTAACTTATCAAGCCAATTAAGAAGATTAACGATAGGCTTCAATGCATTATATGGAAGCATACCTGCTGCAATTGGCAAATTTGCTAATTTGGGCCTTCTAGGATTGGAAGGAAACCTTCTAACTGGTAGTGTCCCTGACGGAATAGGTAAACTTCAAAATTTAGACGGTTTGTATTTAAACGGCAATAACTTTTCAGGAACAATCCCTTCGTCTCTAGGAAACTTAACTTCATTATCGAGGCTCTTCATGGAGGTTAACAACTTTGAGGGAAGTATACCTTCAAGCCTTGGAAATTGTCAAAAGCTTCGGGTACTAAGTCTTTATAATAACAAGCTCAATGGCACCATACCAAAACAAGTGATTGGCAGTTCTTCACTTGCCGTGTACTTGGACGTCTCCAATAATGTTTTGACAGGGCCTTTACCTGATGAAGTGGGAAATTTACAAAATCTAGCAGAGTTAGTACTCTCAGAGAACAAAATTTCTGGTGTTATTCCATCTTCTCTTGGCAAGTGTGTCAGCCTAGAACGGCTGCACTTGCAGGGTAATTTGTTTGAAGGAGAGATTCCTCAGAGTTTAGGGAGATTGAGAGGTTTAGAAGATATAGATCTTTCGCGCAACAACTTGTCTGGGAAGATTCCTAAATTCCTCAGCGAGTTTGTAGCTCTCAAGCATCTCAATCTTTCTTACAATGACCTTGAGGGTGAAGTACCTTGAGGGTGAAGTACCACAGGCAGGGATCTTCAAAAATGCAACTTCCAGTTCAATATACGGAAACAGGAAGCTCTGCGGTGGTGTCCCTGAATTTAATTTACCTGCATGCACAACCAAAAAGGCCTCTTCGTCTAGAAAATTTCTTGCCCTCAAGGTGGTTATCCCTCTTGCTAGCACTCTGGTATTTGTAATCCTTCTATCATGCTTTTTCATGGTAAAAAGAGCAAGAAAGAGATCAGCAGCAAGAGCAATCACTACAAGGGATTTGAATTCAGAAATGTCTTACTCAGAACTAGCTAGATGCACTGGTGGGTTCTACCAAGATAACCTGATAGGCTCTGGAAGTTTTGGTTTGGTATACAAAGGAACTCTTGCAGGTGACAGAGGATTTATCGCAGTGAAAGTATTAAATCTTCAACAGAGAGGTGCTTCAAGGAGTTTCATTGACGAATGCAAAGCTTTGAGAGGTATTAGGCACCGAAACCTTCTCAAGATCGTAACTGCAGTATCTAGCATTGATCTCCAAGGTAATGACTTCAGAGCTTTAGTGTTTGAGTTCATGTCCAATGGAAATCTAGATGACTGGATACATCCTAGGGATAATGTGCAACGTCAGAGCAAGAGATTGACATTTATCCAAAGACTGAACATAGTTATTGATGTTGCATGTGCACTTGAATATCTCCACCACTTTTGTCAAACGCCTATCGTGCATTGTGATATAAAGCCGAGCAATGTACTCCTTGATGATGATTTGGTTGCCCATGTTGGTGACTTCGGTCTAGCAAGCCTTCTATACGAAGAATCAAGCAACTCTTCCACTTCCAAACAATACTCAACAATGTCAGGTGGCCTGAAGGGTTCTATCGGGTACATTCCACCAGGTATGTTTTTACTTTTTGCACACATAATCTTAAAGTGCTAAATTCTATACAAGTTCCATTTATTTTATCTATAATAACACAAAAACAAAGTATGAAGCACTGATACTTAAAAAATGCAGTTGTATTGTGTCATAAACAACATGACAATTCAAATTGTTGCGCCAGTATGTATGCTTTTAAAATATGTGAAATGTTTGCAGAGTATGGTATGGGTGGGCAACCTTCTACGCTTGGAGATATCTACAGCTATGGGATACTATTACTGGAGATTTTCACAGGAAAAAGACCGACAAACGAGGAATTTGAAGGAGGGATGGGAATTCACCAGTTTGCAGCAGACGCTTTACCCAATCATGCCATGGATGTAGTCGATCCTTCACTGCTATCTGAACAAGAATTTGAAGATAAAGAAGAAGAAATAAACTCGGAGGAGAAAGCAATGAGGAAGGGAAAGCGAAGTGAAGGGAATGGAAGACGTAGGATATTGGAGGATTGCGTGGGTTCGTTGATGCAAATTGGAGTCTCGTGCTCTGCAAATGTGCCAACGGAGCGGCTGCCTATGACTGTGGTTGTTAACAAACTGCAAGCAATCAAGAACTTGTACATCACAGTAATTATTAACTAAAATGTCTTTCAAATTAAATATGCTTTGTAGAAAATAATTGGAGTGAGAGATTCATGGGATGGTAAGATTTTCAGTTTCCTGCATTTTTGTATGTGCCAATGAACTTTGCACCAAAATAGGTGTATACAAATAGCTGCATCATGAATTCCATTCACATCTGCAATTTGGAGACATTTGGTATGAGATTTTATTGTATTGATACTTATGTTTAGTATAAAATATAGAAGTTGTTATGAAAAAAATATAAATGGCATTTTTTAAAAGTTAACAGAGCTGCAAATAAAGTGTGTTGTAAGGTCTTAAAATTCTTGAGTAGTATGAAATTTTACTTAATGGTGTCATCTTGGTATCAAAGATGGCTGCATTATTTTGTATATCAATATATCTAACTCATGCATTCTAGATATTGCTTGGCATTCAATATACTAGTGTTAAAATGCCAACTTCTGACCAATCGTTTCCTTAAATTCTTTAGACATTGAACTCTTCACCCGTAATATTTTATCTTTATTCTCATTTGTTAGATAAAATATCACACATCTCTACCAATTGTTAAAAAGAAAAAAAAAATCTTTCAAATTGAACCTGCTTTGCAGATAATTATTGGAGCAAGAGATGGGATATTATTTGTGTCCTGCATTATTATAAGGCCTACATGAATATTTTTAATTGCAGTTAAATGGGGTTTTAGACTATAAAATTTTAAGATAGTTAAGATTTATTCCTAAACACACAGGCTTGCTTCCAGGACTACTGCTACTTAGAGGTCATTTGTGAAGATTATAATTAAAAAAGGATGAATAGTTCTATGTCGAATTTTGCGCAAGCAACTTTATAGAACACTATTTAACAGTTCCTAGCACACAAGGTTGATGTTAATGATACCAAGAGACTTAAAACAATAGATATAGGTACTTAATAATAGCAATGATGGCGAGGAGCAGTATGATGTATACTACCTAGAACCAATTCAAGTTATTTGATAAAATTTAAAGTATCTATAGCTTGTATGATGTATACTTCCTAGAACCAATTCAAGTGCATAATGATGGCTATGAGCAGTAACCAATTCAAATACACATTGATGGCAGTAATGACTATGAGCAGTAACCAAAATGCAGTGTTATAACAGCAGACACACTACAACAGCAAGTAGGATAGAACACAGTTACAGCTTTTGTGTAATATATGCACATTAGTTCTAAAAAAAATTTCAAAATGCAGTGTAGTGCAAACAATAAGAGATAAGGAACGGGCACAATAATTTATCCTAATTCGATCAATGTGACTTATGTCCAATTTCCTTACAAAGTAAGAGAGATTTATTACCAAAAATTTTGTTTTACACCCTCTTATAAGCAATGGTAATACTTGAATGGTCCTCTTATAAGCAATGGTAATACTTGAATGGTTTCAACGCTTATCTACAATGCTAAAGTTTTCCTTGCTCACCAAAAATTACTCATCAGTTTTCACCTGTTCACCAACAATGACATCAATTAAGGTTTTACACTCGCTAACTCACAACAAACACCACATACATTTCTCCACGTTAGGAAAGTAATACAAAAACGTAAGAATGAGGCCCACAAAATAAAAGCATTCAAAGTGGATATGGCCTGGACACTGAGCTCAATAATTCTGTTCGGCAAGTTAGAGTAATAGAAGGATGCACACAGTGAATTATTCAGACCTCTGTTACTTGCCTCTATTTGAGAATTCTTCTTATATAGGTGCAGGACAGCAACTAGCCGTTAGGTGGTGCGATGATAGAATCTCACTGAACTTGCATCATGTAATCCATGCTTATGTCTATCTCCTTTTTTAAAAATTTATAGCCGTTAAGATTTTCTTTTTCCCCTGATTTTGCAGCATGTTTTCTCTTTCTATTCTATTTCGACTTGCTTCAACCTGATTTTTGCTTCAAAAAAGAGATTCTCTCGATTTTCTTCAGCTGATCCTAGCATGCTTCTTATTTCCTTTTCTCTTCATTTGTCCATTGGAAATGATGCAAAGATGCCTTGCCAATTGATTTCGCAGCCATGCTTCTTGGTTGAATTTGAACTTGAGTCATCCTCCAATTTATCTCTCTTGAAAATGTTTCCTAATTGCTTTATATTTGAAGGTTGGCATCAATTTTTCTTGATCTCTTGGCTTGATTTATTTTCATACGAGGGATAGTTGAATTTATCAAGGAAGAAAAGTTTTTAACCCATTAAATAAAATTCATCCACAAATCAGAATATTATGATCACTTCAATACACAACGCTTTAAGTAAGTCACATGAATTTCAATTCAGGGGTTTTACTTGTTATCATCAAAACTAAAAGTTCGGAATCTTGTGAACAACCTTAGGCTAACAATATGTAATATGAAATCTTGATAGATGTTCTCATAAAATTATATTAGAGTAAGTCTTGTACAAAGTTACGTGAAAATCCAGGAAGAAAGAGACAAAGAAAAAAAAAGACATACACATCGTTCAAGACAAGTCATTACTTAAATGACTTGTGAACCATGTTTACTGTTTAGTTTAAAGATGAATAATGTATTTGGCACCTTTGCAAACGCTCAACCTCTATGAATCTAACTTAAATTTTGGAAAATTATAACATTTGGATCAACTGATCAGGAGTTGTTCCAACTTAACTAAGGGTTTAGAGTTCGACGCAGCAACGCGAGGGGCCAAGGGTAACCTCCTTATGAAGCCTCTCGCCCCGATCCAGATTAGTCTAGGTCGCGATAAGTCTTCACAGCTCAAGTGCAGGCAGGCTTAAGATACCAGGTGCTTTATGCAAAAAAAATTTTGAAAAGTTGTGAAGATATATAAAGGGTACAAGTTGGCATTTGCCATGTAAGATTTTCCAAAGATCTAAAAAACACTTGAAATGTCACGTTTTACTTTGCTGATAATTTTTTTTTAATGGAGTGAGGAGAGGGGAGAAAATGATGAGATTAGATAGTCAGTAGAATAAACTGACGATAATAGATCTTAAAATTTGATATAAAATTAAAAGATAAACTACATTTTAATCAAAGTAAAATTTGAATGTCTAAGAAAAAAGAAAAAGAAAAAGACCAAAGTAAAATATGTAACCACATGACTTTCATCAATCTTCAATGAAAGCAGCCCATTATCTTACATTATATCAACCAAGAAGGTAAAAAAAGAAAACAATAACAAAGGAGGAAGAAGAAGCAGATAAGAAATAAATTAGCAGCAACAAAAAGCTGAAAAATTACATACAAACTAGTAAATGTAATTAAGTCTAGTGTAATTTAATGGGTATGGATATTAAAAGGCGTTGAACTACCCCTCTTTGTCATCCCCTCTGTCCGTGTGTAAGGTATAGTTCTTCATCCCTAAAAAATATGTTTTAATTATTTATTTTTTGAATTTTAAAAATAAAAAATTTAATTTTAAAAAAATATATGCCTTAATTATTTAATCATTAAATCTTAAAATATATAATGATTCAATTATTAAAAATTTTTGATTCGTTAATCATTAATTTTTATCAATACATGATTTGGAAATTAATAAGTAAGAAGTTTAAAATTTTCAAAAATTATATTCTAATTCATTATTATTGACTAAATAACTAAATCATATATTTTTAAAATTAAATTATATATTTTTAAAATAAAATTAAATATATTGTTGAGACATATATTTTCTAAAATAGAACCAACATTTTCTGAAAGCCTCTTGAACCACCCATCATGCAGCACGGCAATAAATCTTAAAATAGAAGTTCATTGAACGAAGAAGGTGATGATTCCAACATGACATAAAGTTAGAACATCTGTTATTTTCTTCTTTCACCTTAGCCATACATGTGTACAGTACAGCTCAACACAAGTGTTTGTATCGCCCAAGATAATCACCCCACAGTTCACATATGCAGCTAAATGTTGCCTTGTTTGATATTGATTTGATTTCAACCTTATTATAAAGCCACTTAATTGTGTAGTATATTTACAAGAAATTTCAATCACTTGCTAAAAGGTTCGTAAATAAAATTAATCCTCTTTGACCGACTAGGATAGGCTTGATTAGCAACATCAAATTACCTCCACACAAAGAGTATTTACTATGTAGTTCAATTAAATTAAAAAAATTTTTAAAAAGCTAAACTCTTAAAAAATCACTTGAAATGAAAGTAACATCCCTATATCCTAATTTTTTTAAAAAATCATGTTGATTGTTAACATAACGAAGAATAATCGCAATGTGAAAGTCAAGATCACCACATCTTTATGGATATTTTCGTTCACCTATATTTCTATAAGCTCTCTGACACGTAAATGTGGATAGGGAACACCCTGTTTAGAAGTGTTTGCGGTTTGCATAACCCAAAATTAATATACCGATTGTTAAGTAAACATCAATTCAATTGGTAGTACGTACAGCTTCACCAATATGGAGTTGACTATTTACAACAATATTTAAAATGCACATGTAGAGCTTCACCATATAAATTGGTACTCTCTTGCTTTATAGTTCCTCTTTCCCTTCATTTTTTTTCAGTTTTTATATTACTGCATCCTCTATATCTATGCTACGAGGTCTTTGGCTTATTGCCTATATAAGACTATGCCATTATGAGAAGCTTTTCATCCTTTGAACGGCATTCATGCACGTATCTCAGGGGTTTATACTGGCTAATTAATGACTAAAAAAACTTCTATAATAATATTAAGTCGAAGTGTATTTGTATTTGTTATAATAAAATTGAACCTTTTAATGCTCATGCAAATATCTTGAACCAAGTCATTTTCTCTAACTTCCTCACAAAAATAACTATTTAATAAGGTAAGTCAGAAATTATGTTCTTTCAATATTAATAGGAAGTGAACAGAAAACTTAGTCATTCTATTGTTATAACCCTAAAAGCACATTTATTATTGGCCTAATAAGATAAAGATCTACATCATACCATCTAACTACATCAATAATAAAATTGATTACTAATATAATTAAGCCCAATGTCATTGTCCAATATAAATTAATATAAATAACAACTTGTTTTAAAAACACAAATATAATTAATGAAAGCTCATAAAATTCGTACATTTCCTACTTGGATAACATTAGTTATGATTTACAAATTTTTTTAAATTTTTTTATAAAATGGCTCTCAAGCTGAATAGATAAATAAATAATATGTGATTACAATTTTTAAAAGAACTATGATTCATAGACAACAATTTCAATCAACTCAATCTAATAATATTAAACAATGTTGAATCATAGTAGTAATTATATTCTTTCTTTGATACAACACTTATTCATAGTCACTAATATTACCAACACTATCAACGTGAATCATGAAGTGGCAGTGTAGTAGGAAGTAAAGCACCAAAGTGTAACAAATAAACATGCTATATTTACCGTTAATTCACCAATTTCTTCTTAACATATTTAAACCAAGAGAAATTCATTGTTGTCTTTCATATTCAACATACTTGTGTTTAAGATAGTTCAAAAACCCTTTGAAACTTGGCACCCAATCTCAAAATCTATAAAATTTTCTTTTAAAACATGTCTTGAAGTAAATAGGTTAGGAAAAATTCTCTAAGCTTAACAATTAAGTTAAGTTGCCTCATACTTCCAACATGATGTCCCCTTTGAGACAATAAAAATATGTCTAAAATTGATATTGGGTTTTAAATATCATAAGAGATTTCATCGCAATCAAATTTCAAGCACTTAAATCATAATTCTTATGTTTACTTTAAATGCACAACAGATATGGATCCAAAATCAATTATAAGTGTCATTAATAACTATCGGTGCCCTACATCAAAGTTTTGATAATATGCCTAAAATATTAATAATGAAAAAGTTCAAAATTATCAAACCAAGACAAAAACAATATTACTACCATTAATTAAGTACATCAAAGGAATCTAATATACCTATTTCTTCTATAAATTTTTTAAAGGATATGGGTCTTAAACCCATGGTTAATAGGATAGCTAGCATGCATTCAATATCAATATACTCCATTAATATATCTCTATTTTCATGAAATTTCTAATTATCAAATACTTCAACTCCAAATGTTTTAACCTGCTAGATGTTTTATTACTTTATGAAAAATATTGCAACTTTATTATCACAATAAATTGTGAAAGATCTAGAGATAAAATCAATAACCTAGAATACAAATTTTAATTACTTTAAGCAAAAATATACAAGCCTTATTATTGGTAAATAAATAAGATTCTCATTACATAGGCAATCTCAGGTCTAATACAAACTTAAGCATATATCAAGCTTTCCATTGCACTATCATAAAATATATTTTTTATTTGATCACTTTCAAGTTCATTTTTAGGACATTGATTTTTACTAAATTTATTACCTTTCATGATAAAGACATTAATAACTTTGTAATCTTGCATATTAAGCCTTTCAAGGATATGATTAATGTAGCCTTTCTAAGACTAGCACAATAAATAATGAGATCTATCGCTATGGATTTCAATCCCTAAGACAAATGATGCCTTTTCTAAATCCTTCATATCAAAGTTTTTAACCAACATTTGCTTAATCTTACCTAGTATTCCAATGTCACTACAAGCAAGTGGATGTCATCAACATATAAAATAAGAAAAATAAACTTACTTTCACTAATTTCAAAGTATATGCATTGATCAACTTTGTTTTCTACAAAACTAAAAAAAGTCATCACATTATCAAATTTTAGATACCATGAAGGGAAGCTTGTTTTAAGCTATAAATAAACTTTTATAACTTGCAAACTAAATGCTCTCTCCCACTTTTATAAAAATCTTGATATCCATTTTATATAACTCTAGATTAAAATGAGCCATAAAGGCTACAATTATTCTAAAAGAATCATATTATCCTATAGCGTTAATGAAACTTAGTATTATCATTTTAGACACTTGGCATTATTAGATTTTTCTTGGCAGCCAAACATACATTCTTAACTTTTTGAATAAAAATCCTTCTTAGGCTTCCCTTGTCAGCTCAAAAGTCATAAAAATCTTTATTTCTCACTATAAAATAACTTGATTATTCACTTTATAGCTCTAGTTCAAATCCTTTAGATGAATGCTTGGGAATATTTATGCAATGAATTATTTAGAAAAAAAAAAAACTTTAGATGATATGAGATAAAAGTTTATATTTAATCAATTCTCCCCCTTTGAGTGAAACTTTAGCCACTAACCAAGCTTTGAAACATTCAATTTTACCTTTTTAGTTTATTTTAGTTTTGTAAACCCATTTACACCTAAGAATTCAACAAATTCCTACGTAGGATTTCTTTTCACAGACAAGATTTATTCATTCATAACTTTCATGTATTCATTTGATTGGAGAGAAGTTACAATACTTTGGTATATAGCATGGTCAATAACATATATAATACCATAATCATTTTCAACAAGGTAAATATAAACGTCATCGAGAATTGTAAGTTTTCGTGGTCTTATTGATCTCTTTATCGATATTTCTTTCAACAGGCTTAACTGGCTAAGTATTCTTAATAGGAGTTGAGGATTATCATCTTGTATTTTTGGCTCTATCTTGTCAACATGCTCATGTGTAATATTCTCATATAGTATAGGTAAAGAAATATAGATAGTTTCACTCACTTATTTTTCAAGAAAAATGTCTTTACCATGATGAATATTAGCAACATCCATCTTAAAAATTTAGGTATTTTTATTACCCTTCCTTAAACAACAGTAGTATATTCTGGGTACCTAATGAAAAAATAACGACTAGTGTCAAGGTTAGTATTTTTCTCTATGGGATTATATATTCTTATTTCTATATGATAGCCCCATGTTCTAAAATGGTTTAAATTAGATTTTCTGCCTGTTCAAAGCTTAAAAAGTGTTTTAGGAATTGTTTGCTAATAACTCTATGTAGGATATACAAGGCTGTTTTGATTGCTTCATCCTTTAGACTTTTTGGCTCGTTAATTCTACTCATCATATTTTTAAGGGTGCAGTTACACTTTTTAGTTATCCCATTCCATTTCGTTCAAAACTATTAGGCATGATATATTGTGGAATAATACCGTATTCTTCTAAGTATTTGGCAAACAAACCTATATGCTACCCACTTATGTCATGTTTGTCATAATACTCATCACCTTAATGAGACCTCACAATTTTGATGACTTTTTCCAATTGTTTTTCAACTTCAATTTTAAAAACGTTAAATTTTCAAATGCATTGGATTTTCTTTTTTAAGATAAGGATAACAATATTAGGAAAAATTATCAATAAATATAATAAAATATTTATTGCTACATAAAGTTCATTAATCTTAGTGTGGATTATTTTTAAAAATCCTTAGTTGTGGGTAGCCCTTTTTATAGTGTTAGTTAATTTATCCCTAATGTAGTCAACATAAACTTCCATGTCTCCAAAATCTAAGATAAAGAGGATATCATTTCTAACTAATCTAGTTATTCTCTCCTTAAATGCTCCAATCATTTATGCTATAACATGAATAAGCTATCTTTGTTTCTAAAATACTTTGCAGTATTATTTTCAATATTTAAAGAAAGATAAGGACTAGCATGAACTAAAAATAATTTATATAAACTATTATTTAAAAACTATATGAGCTACAGATAATTATCCTTAATTCTTTCGCTAAACATAGTCAAAACTCTAATAATAGCATTGCTATGGTTAATAGCAAATGAAACTATACAGTCAAACAAAAAATATGCATATTAGTATTTATCTTGGATATGAGTATATTTTGACATAGAATCAATCTTAAGAATATTTTAAAATTCAAAAGTATATCCTTTTTAGGTAAATAGACCATCAAATTCAAAGTACTTTTATAAAATAATACTCTATGAAGCTCTAGCTAAAGTATACAATAATCTCTTTTAAGTAAGCATTCATATACAATAACTATATATCTAATACGTAGTTAAAAGACATAAAATCAATCCTAAAAATATTTCTAAATTTAAAAATATATACGATTTAAATAGATAAACTATTAAATCTAAAATACTCCTGTAAATAGTACTCTATGAAACCCTAGTTAAAATACACAATAGTCTTATTTGAGTAAATGATTGTATACAATAACTAAAAATCTGTTAATTAAAACACACAAAAAAACCCCTTTGGGCAAATAGTTGTACACAATAACTAATAAAATAAGCAAACCCATATATGATGAAACGCCCAATAAGTTAAAATAAATATATCACTTTGGTGATAAATATCTATACTAATTCATAAAACAATTTATACAAGCAAATAAATGCCTAAAATTAAAAATTAACAAATATTTACCAATGAATGCACATATTAATAATTGAATTAAACCAATATGTTTCAAAATATATATGAATCCTTATCATTATGCATTAATTCTTCATCAACAAAAATTTTATAAATAAATAAAGAAATAAAAATATTTAAATATATTAAAAGTATAACAAATAATAACAACAATAGAAAAAGTATACAATATCAATTGATTTATGATATGTTAAAATATTTTTCTGCATTTTTGTTTCAAAATATTTTCTCTGAAAATATATTAAATAATTTATTGATTTTAGAAATTCCAAATATATATATAAATTTCTTAGAAAAATTATACAAAAATATGTAAAATTTCAATATGGAGAGTTCAACATAATACCCAAAATTGAGAAATTTGGACCATTAAATATATGAATCAAATTTAGGACTTGGAAGTTAATATATGCATTATCTATCTATATATTTTTAATTATAATAGCCCTCAAGATTATAATAAAAGAGAGAATATTTGCCACAAAATGAAGATTGAAGATGTTGGCATAGCTTACCCATAACGGAACTTGTCAACACTGTCAAAATTTGTCATGAAAGATTGTGAGTAGCATAGCATCAACAGTTTTACCTTGCAATAAGGAATTATCACTTGAAAGGAGATTTGTACGATAATTTTTTTTTATTATAAATTTTTTAAAATTTTAAAGTGTTAGCATTCATAGGAAAAATGCATTATAAGCTTACAAATGGTAAAACTTGTATGATAATAAAACTTGTAAGATTAAGAACTTACCACTTGTAAGTTTAGGAACTTACGGTAAAACTTGAAAAAGATATGTAAAAGACCCATAATTGGGTTCATGATTCTTATAATAATATAGAAACATATGCATATATCACTGTCATACCAATAATAAATGCACATATATCAATTATCAGTTTAATATAGGGCTTAATTTTAATGTAAAACTAGGATCTTGTTCTAATTAATTGTTATAGATGAACTAATTCTTGTCCTTAGAGTAATCTATGTAATTCCCATAAATCAATTTTGACTCAATTCAAGGAAATTGAAAAAAAAAATTATGTTTGAACCTTAAGTTTGAAAATTGAATATTTTTAGCTTTCATTGCTTTCTTTAAACTCAAGGATTTCAAGTGATTTAATCAAGTCTCTTATAAATTCTTTATAATACGAGGTACATGTTACACTTTATTATATCTCATTCATTAATACAATTAGATGTCCATTTGGATAAAAGTGTTACATATCATTTGCAATGCAAATTTAAATACTAAAAGAGTCAAAATTACTCATGATGCCCAAAAATGGTTTTTCACAATTTCAACTTATAAATTCATGTTCAAGTATTTGGTTCCAACCAATTTAATATGCACATAAAGCTCATTCTCATAAAGGAAGCCATTTACTCATGATAGCCATAAATTTACAAAACAAAGCATAAATTTTAAAAATTTATAACTTGAACTACACAACTCTAATTAAAGCAATTTAGGTATCATTTTTAAATTTATGATACAAACTTTCTACTATAAAAATTTTAAGCCAAATTGAATTCATTTGGTCCTTCAAATCATGCAAAGACCAAAACTATCATAGAGTGAATAGTAACAATCATTTCAACTTTTTAAGACCAATTTTTAAAATTCACTAAATATTTTACAAAACTCAAAAAATTATGAACTTTAGCTCTATATAAAGCTTTAAATATCTTCCAAATGCTCACTAAAGTTTAACCATAGATTCAGCCATTCAGGTAATTAAGGGCCAAGTGACGTTTATTGTGTAAATGGTCAAAATTTTGGTTCCAAAATGCATCAAGTGAGCTTTATTATATAACTTCTTGTCATGCATAAATTTCAATTCATATATGCATCAATTATAAATAGTTCATCATAGCCTTGCACCTAAACATCATTATCCTCCTTGCAAATATACATGGAAGCTCAATGGTTACTATATAAAAAAATCATGTTCTATGGTCTTCTACATACCATCATTTGTCATTGTAATCATGGCCTATAACTTTTATACATATGTGCCATTAATTACATCAAAATATAAATTTACATGATCACATTTATAATACCAAATCCCAGGCCAAACTTTTGATATTTTAGACTTTCCTAAGTCGTTGTCTCTTCCTTCCCTTTGCTTTAAGTTTCATCGTGATTATTAGGGATAAAGAAATATAAGATCCAAAAAATCCCAATACCTAAACCAACATTCAAATACATATATGGTTCATTCAAATATATGCAAGCAAGCATACATGTTGTACAATCATAGCCAATCATAACACAAGAGAGCAATCCATGCTCTAGGGTTTCCTTAGCTCAAACAAGACCAAATTCATGCTCTGAAGAGACATTTAGTATAAAGTAGAGTAAGTCCATGCTTACTTCCTTAGCCTCACCCAACATTAGATCTATCTCTTTCACAAATCCAAGTAGGTCTTATATAATTCTATAATCTGCTCAAACAACCAACAAATCAACAATTGCAAACAATACAAATAAGCAATCAAAGACTTAAGCAAACCATCGTATATATAAGGATGAAAAAAAAGCTACCTTATCAAGAAAATTCAAATTAATTTCCTTGTTCTCTTTCTTTTGATTCCACGGCTTTACACACAACTTGGTGTGGTTCCACTTACTTGGCTTAAATGTGTCAATTAGATGCAAAACAACCAATTAAAACATATCCCTTCTCATTTTATCAATACATATGCATATTAGTTGCTTGAATTGTGGTTTAGGTTACTTTAAGTGTCCCAAAATATCTCATCCCATTTGCTACATTTCATTTAGTAATTCCATCATTTATCTATCTCATTCTTACTAACTTTTCATGGCTAAAACAAGTTTAAAAGCTTAACTATATCATTCATTCCATTTATAGGGCAAATTAGGGTTTTTATGGAACCATGATTTTGAAATCATCAAATCTTATTCTTTATTTCAAAACATTGGTTCGTCTAGCCTCTATAATACTCATTTAAGCGTCTTATATCATTTGACTAAATTAAAATTTTCCCTAGGTACCATTTCTTTAGTTTGGCCAAGAGCTTCCTCTATGAGTCCAATTTTGAGATTTTGTCTGTTAAAAGGAAATTTGAGGTTTTTAGAATATCCATAATTCATTTCTAATTCAATTATAACAATATAAGAATCAAATAATCTTTCTAGGGTTTTGAAGTATTTATGATCCAATTTAAACCCTAGATGAAGCCAACTTACATTTTCTTGGATTTTAGGTTAATTTCTTTGTATGTTTTTATTCCTCACCATTCTAAACCCTTGATTACACTACATTTTTGTCATATACATATTCCTTTCCCTCACTTTCTTTCTTGGCTGAACAACCATGAAATTAGAGTTCCAAGGATACAAATTTTTTTCTAACTCAAATCATACCTTACTTTGATAAGCTCTTGATGAAAATTTTTTTGGTATAACTTGTTTCTTCACATGAGCTCTTTAACCCAATGCACAGCCACAAACTTCACTCTTTTTAGAAACTAAATATACCATGAGAGAGAGTATAAGGAGTAAAGAAAGTTTTATAATTAAAATATAGCAAAATTTGACATATTTCCTTACATCCCTTTGATTATTTTCCCTTGTCTCTCCTCCCTCTTTCATGCCACCATGAGAGCTAGAATTTGCTGCCAAAAAGTCAATTTAAATGAGAAAGAAGGAGGAGGACATGATTGGAATTTATAAAACCTAGGATTTATATTTTTTTCAAATGACTATTTTACCCTTACACTTTAATTCCTCCATTTAAATTTATTTCTCAATCTTTTCAAAAAGTAACTACTTTATGCCAAATTTTGGACTCTCTTTTTCATTAAAAATATATACTTAAGGTTATAAGAGTTAAAACATTTTGGAAGCTAAAATCTTGCTACCCAGAGTTCTAAATCATACATTGTCAGGGATTTAACTAAATCAATATCATCTGGTTAATCTAGTAACGTTATTTCATAATATTATGATAAGGGATATACATTTCTCAAGCCATTTTTCATATTTTCTAAATTTCTAATTTTTTCTCAAGTAGGTCCAAATTGTTTTTTTTAGTTTTCACTGGTCTTTTTCTTTCTGTGAACTCCTTTTTAACTATCTCTTTTCATTTTTAAGGACTATATTAATTTACAAGATATAAGATATTACATTACAAAAATTCTAACATATTTGGATATGGTATAGTAAAAAAAGAATTAGGACTTATAAAAATTTACCCAAGTTATACATTTATATGAATGGACTCTGATACCACATGTGAGATAAATTCAAAACACTATAATAATATTAAATGAAAACATACTTATATTTGACATAATAAAATTGATACATTAGATGCTTACCAAACATCTTGAATCAAGTCAATTTTTTTTCAACTTACTTGCAAAGGTGACTATTTAATAGGGCAAAGCTAAAAGTTATGTTTTCTCAATATTAATAAGAAGTAGAGAAGGAACTTATCTATTTTATTACTATAACATTAAAAGCCTACCTATCATGGGCATAATAGGGTAAAGACATATATTGTACTGCCAAATCACATCAATTAATAAAGATGTGTAATTCATAAAATTGATCACTAATATAATTTTGCCTAATATCATCATCCAATATAGATAATATAAATAAGAACCCTTTTATTAAAAATACAAATATAATTAATGCAAACTCATAAAATTCTTATAATAAGCACTCATGCATTTAGACTTACTCCATTATAGCTTAAAATATATACAGATTTGATATATACTTTTATATTTTAATAGGATCCAAATCACTTATACTGTCCCAAATTTCACTGTGCAAAGATTTTATATATATATATATATATATATAACATCATTTTATTAAGTTGGCAATTAAAAGAATGTTTTTATTCTATATTCTGCATTGTTTTTAAATATATATATATATATATATAAAATATAAAGACCATATATATATATATATCAATTTTAAATTATCCAAATTTAATCTAAATAACCTAAATTAGAGGAAGCACCCTTTACTTATCTAGGGATCCAAATTCATTTTAATAAATGTATTATATACAAAGGGTTTAATAGTAGAATTTACAGGCGAGCATCTCCAATTTATTTAACTAAACCTTACAATAGACTTCTGCCAATTAAACTGGCACTTTGTCACAAGTACTAAGAAATCTGAGTTCTACCCTTTTGTATAAATATTAATTAGTCGTTTATGAGATATGGTTTTTAAGTTACCATACGTGAGACCCAAAAAAAAAAAAAAGGTAAAAACGAAAAAAAAATCATTTTTTGTCTAGTATATTAGATAATAGTAATCTTTTTAAAAAATTAATTTTTGAATATATTTATTTTTAAATGGTCTAAAATTTTTTAAACTTAAAAAAGTGGTTATATTTTAATTTATTAAAGAGAAGCTTTTATTTTAATTATTTAGGGTATTTAGTTTTAGCTTCTCTTTTGATCTTAAGGGAGAGGCTAGCATAAATTTTTATAAAAGAGAGAAAGGTCATGTAATCCAATTTGACTTAGGCACAGTTCTTATATATTTATTATTAAGGTTTTTAATTAAAATATAATAAATGTATGATTATCTAATAATATCTTGATAAGTGTATAGTCTAAGTAAATAACCATATAATCGTTTGTAAAAACTATATACTTGTTATGTTTTAATTAAAAATTTTAGTAGCAAATATATAAATAATTGTATATAACTTTTTTTCCATATAACCATATTTCCGCCTCACAAGAAATAAGTAAATAAATAGAAAAAAAAAAAGAGAGTATACTTTACCTTAAATAATCAATAACTAAGCATTATATTAATTATTCCAAAATTAGTTATTTCATTGAATTGCTTACAAAGACATTCTTGAACAGTGTTTAATGAAATTTAGTTTTATCTATGTTTTCATAATAAAACCACATAATGACATTGGAAATAATAAAAAATTTAAATTATGCTAATTAATTTTTTTCTGAAATTTAGCTAAATTATACTTGATATTCTTCTCATTTTAAAAGCTACACTCAAATATATATATATATATATCATAAAACCCCCCTTTAATTTATGTTGTAAAATAAATTAATTTTTCTATATAATATAAGAATTAATTTTATTTTATTTTTAATAAAATAGTAAAGATAATTATGTATATTATTTAAATAAATTAAAAGTTTTGCTAAAATTATATAAACGGTCTCTTTATTTTCAAAATATATGCTTTAATCTCCCCTTCAATTTATGTTGTCAAAATTAATTTTCCATATAACATAAGAATTAATGTGATTTTATTTTCAATCAAACAATAAAGATAGTTAACTATTTTATTTTAAATAAATTACAATGATCTTCTCTTAACTTTTGTTAAAATTACACAGTTTTTTTTTCTATTTTCAAAATGCACATTTTAGTTTTATTTTAAATTTTTTTATTAAAATACCCTCAATTAACCAATTTTAAATTTAGGTTAATAAAGTGTCTTTTAATCAAAAAATTTAAAATTGGACTAAATAGAATAACTTTTTATTTCAAGAAAAAATTATTGTATATTTTAAAAATAAATAAAATATTTGTTAATTTCAGTAAAATTAAAAAATAATTTGTGTAATTTACTTTTTTATTTTTAAAAGAAATGCATATTATAGAGAAAGTTAACTTTATTGACAAGAAATAAATTATGGAGGAGTCAAGTATAATTTTTTAAATATGCGTAATTTAACTAAATCTTAGAAAATATTGCTGTAATTTACTTTAGAACAAATGAGATATCATGAAGTACAAATCTTACCAAATTATATGAGTCGCCAAAAATAATTGACTCTATTTCTAAACTACACAATTATTTATTGATTAGTACATGGATGCTAATGGTTGTTTCGTGCATGGCAATACAAATTTTTTTGCTAGCTATGGGAAATCG
Organism: Erythrophleum fordii; assembly: GCA_032878935.1. Lineage (NCBI taxonomy): Eukaryota > Viridiplantae > Streptophyta > Magnoliopsida > Fabales > Fabaceae > Erythrophleum > Erythrophleum fordii. The sequence continues at coordinate 3,095,029 of JAVQMF010000048.1, read as the reverse complement.
GGAATGCTTGCAACTCATAAATTTTCCAATACTAGAAGCAAAATGACGGTCAAGTTGCTATACCTACATACCTGTTATTAATTTTATGCCAATCGTACAGTTAGGGACGAGGAATTTTGCGCTTGTGTCAAATGTTTGAAACTTGTTCTTCTGTTCTTTTGGTATACCTTCCCTTTGATCATTTACCAATTAAAGTGTTAGGAAATAAGAATTACGCTTTTGATTCTTAATTTAATAAAACGAGGACCTAATTATATTCATCCATCAGCTGCTAATGAACGTCTAAATATATATAATTAATGTACTAGGTGTGAAAGTTTCACTTTTAAAACTATTTTAAAAAAAAATTAGTTTTAGTTAATATGCAAGTTAGCCTAAAGATACTCGTACCATAAAGATAAAAATAAAAACATAAAAATGATATTTGTTAAACCTATATATGTTTTTCAAACATGTATGATTATATGCTTATGAATTTCTGGGCATTCAGCCATTTACAAGAAAAAAAAATTGATAGATATGTTTTTCTAAATATACTATTTAACTTGGGTTTTGGAGAGCTTAAACTTTAAATCATGGGTTAGGTGATTTTAATTCGCTCTTAGGCGAGTCTACAATTTAATTATCTAAAAAATATATTCTAAAAGAGTAGAATGCCATTTCAATTGATAAGCTCCAACAATTTATATTTGTATACAGGTAACTCATTACAATTCATGAATATGTTAGAATATCGCCCTCATTTGATTTTCTATTTGACTTTATTTTCCAAAGTGGACCTTAACGCTTTAAAAGAGCAAGATCTATAACATGTTTGGATGGGCTTTTAGAAATAGCAAAATTATAGTTTGCAGGGAACAAATCACGTTTTATAAGAAACAACAAATAATTGCTTCTAAACAAACGTGATTTACAACCGAGTTTCCAAACACATCACTAATCTTATGACACAGCCCACCAATTTAACAAGCCAAAAGTAAATATATGTCTGCTGGAGTTATTACTTTTGGTCCTTTTTTGTTTAAAAAAAAAAAAGAATTTTCCATGGTAAAACTTTAATTTTTCTTGAGTTTGGTAATAATATAATTAAGCTTAAGAAGAAAAGAAATTAAAGAGAAATATCGTTTGGCTTAACAAATTAACGACCGAGTGCCATGATGATGTTGCTATCAAGACGTGAGAGAGAGCAGTTATGTAAAAATGAAGAGATTTTATTTTGAATTAATGAAACCGAATAGATAGGTGAAGACTACAAGGTCAATGTCATGTGCATATACCCTTTTAGTCTTCATATATATCCATCCACCATAGGAGGCCATAATTGCAGCTTCCCATATGCACCATATTATTGGCATGTTTTTTTAGGAAAAGTTGTTTAGATATTTATTAATTTTATTTCTTAATAAAAATTAATAAGAACATATTATGTTAAGAAATTATTTTAAAACAACCATATAGTGGTGAGGTATAAAAGATATTCATTTAGTGTATTTTTGTTAAAAAATTTAATAATAAATAGTTAAAGATTATAACTAAGTTTTTTCCTCTATTCAATGAAAAAAAAAAATTTATATACACCATTATTGATGTTCAGGAAATTTTAGTACTTTCGACAACAGTAGGTTGGTTGAACGTTATGTACTAATATATTTGGGTCTAAAAAAAGTGTTATACATATATATATATATAGTTAAATTGTATTTTATATAAATTAATAAATTTTATAGTCAAATACTTTTTTCTTTTTTAAGATGAGATGAGCTAATAATATTTAGTTTTTCTCTCAATTATGAAATATACAAAAACTCTTTTTAAACTAAAAGAGATAAACTATAAAAAAAATCAATTTTAACCAAAATATTCTCAATTTATTTCTAATATATATAGTTGATTTTTTATTTGGAAGAAAAAAAAAATTACACAGAGGCTGCAAACATTTGAAGTATGATCTGATTATCATTTTCATTGTTCTCATATTATATTATGTTGATTTTTGTATTTATTATTAGTTTAAAATATTAATGATAATCAGCTCTACATAAAATCGCTCTAGCTTAACAGATAGTTTTTTTTTTCTTTTTTAAGTCGTTGCTATGCATAATGAACTTGACCAGAACAATTAATAATTATGAATCATGGTTGATTTAAATTATATATTAGTTTTTTCTATATCACCAGTGTTGATTAGGTCATCTTAATTAGGTTATTTTTCTATTGTTAAGGAAAGGCTCAAACTATCTAATTTTCACTTTTCTAGTAAATATTACTAACCCAATCTAAAGTTATGACCTTAGAGAGCTGACGGTAATAAAATTCGATATGTTGATTAACAAGTATTGGACTCGGTTCTTAGAATTAGGCTTTCGTAGACTCTTATGATTTGGTATGTTGATATTATCGCTCATCTTTTTGACTTGGAGAGATTTTTCTTGTTTAATCACCAATTTTATCTGCCATTTCTGCGCAGTGATCCATTTGGTATATATTGGGGAAATAAGTATGACATTTTTTTTTCTACAAAGTTTTCGCTGATTTCTTCAAGTATACTAGCAATAAGGAATCAAATAATTTTAACCATGTCATTTTTTTTAGTCACATTGTAAAATTTTATTGTGATTGTCTATCTAGTCTAAACTTAAATGACTTCTTTTTGTATCGAATTATAAATTATAAATTAATTAAAATATGCACAAATTAACTCATAATCATCTAACTGTTAAACAAAAAAAAAGTATAATTATTGGCCCAAAAAAATTGTAACAAAAGAAGTTCAATGACATGGCCAAAAAAATTATATAATTTTTTTTTTCTTGAAGATGAATTCTAATGGCAGAGAACAATAGAATTATTTTCAAACAACGAAAAAAAAGGATATAATTGTAATTGGCTAAAGCATGAAGAAATTCTTAATAAGCCAAATGGCACGTGCTCTTAGGGTTATTAAGAAAATAATATTTTAAAAGAGGGTTTCATAATCTCAGTGGCAAATCCCACAACTAGCTCATCACTTTGTGTATTTTGTTAAACTGTGTTTGTGCTTAGTAATGTTGGCAAGTTAACTGTTTCTTGTGGACGAGAGAGAGAGTTAGTTGATGTTGATATCAAACTGTTGGAAACTTGTAGAAGAAGTTATTTACAGAGTATTTCTGATTAATCACACAAAATTAACAGAGAATTATGTTGAGTGAGGGAAAGCATAAATCAATCCTTGTCGGATTTTAGGGTTTTGACTTAGACAATTGATCACAGCTATAAAACTCACAGGAATAAAGGGCCAATTTAGTTAGCTCTTACATTTACTAAATCATGCACCCATTTAATATTGGCTTGGCTGTCAAGGGTTCAAACTCAGCTTAATCTTGAGCTACATAAATTTTTTGCATTTCTATATTTAACACTTACACTTGTTGCTTCTTTCCTTAAAATTAAGCTAGATTCAAGGTAAGTTTTTGGATGAGATAATTCTTTGGAAGTGGGATTACAATCCTCAATTATTTTCCCCAATATTTCCTATTTCTAATTTTTATTAGGATTTCAAGGTCCTAATATCGATATTTCAAAAATTAAACCAAATTATAACTCAAAAGAGATTGTTGGGTCACAAGTCAACTGATAATTTAATTAAATAAATGATTAAATTATAGTAAAATAGTATATAAATATATATCCATACAAAGAGATTGTTGGGTCACTTGGTTTTTAAAGTTAATTAATATATAGATTGAGTCAAAATGAATATTAGATGTGCAAATTTTATAAATTAGATATTAAATAATAAATACCATAAAATTTATATTTAGGACTGTTTTTCCCTCTTTCAAATATCCCCTTTTCTACTAATTTAATTAAGTTTGGACCATTTTCTAATGCGAGAATAATCAAACCAAAAATCAAGCCGGCTTTTGGTTGAACCGGCTAGGCTAAACTGATTTTAAAAACTTCATTAAATACTTTGTGTTAGGTACAATATACATATTAATTTGCACATATTTTACAAATAACACCTAGCATTGCATCAAATTTTGCACGAATATAATTGTCAAATTCAAAAAAGCCCAAGTTAACCAAAACCTTTCCTTCCCAAGTCTGAATAGAAGCCAAATTTGTTGACAATATAGCTATAATTAATCACCACCACGTACCTTTAGTTTTTTCTTCTCTACTTGACCTTTTTCCTTCTATAATTGAGGTATGCAAGAAAGTAAGGAAGAAGAACTCAAAGATACATGTATGAGATAGAAACCCATATATATATATTCTTTACTCTTCACTTTGCTGGGCAATTCTCTTTCTATATATATATATATATAATATACATATTCCGAATTACTACAACTCATTGTCCTTGTCTTTCCCATAATTGGGCTGTACACTGAATTAATTTTGCGGGGAAAGCGCCGTATAGAAAGGTGGGTTGTGGGGACACAACTAAGCAACCTTATTGCTCCTTGTTACTCCACGACCTACCCAGTATGCTTAAAAGCTGAGGTGCACTTACACAGCAACCTCGTCGTGGGAGAGCTAGGGGCCGTTCAGTGGTGAGAAATGGGGAGAAAAAAAGGAAGAAAAAATGAAAAACTTGAAAAAATTTTAATTCCATCTCTATAATTATTATTTAATACTCTTTAATAGTAATTATTTAATTATTAAAAATAAATATATATAGGTATTATCTATCTATAAAATTTTCTTTTTTCTTTTTTTTTTCTTTTTTTATACTTAATTTTTTGCATACAGATAATTTTTTATTTGGATGTTTTCTTTGATTTACCTTTAAGCAATTTTTTTCTTTCTATTTATTATGATTCTAAATCTAAATATATTCTATGGAAAAGAAGATGTTATATTGAAATAAAAATCAAGAAAAGTGTTTATATTAATTTTTTTTCTTCTTCTTTTTTTCTTTTTCTTACTTTCATTTTCTTGAATTCCCGCATACCCTATTCAATAATTGTGAGTAGCGGTAGCTAGATTTACATAATTTATAATGAATTTTAAATATAAATTTTCTGTGACATCATTAAGTATGAAAATATTTTTATAAACGCGGTTAATTGTTGCATGTGATAGTTTCTAATTATTTAACTTAATAGTAAAGATATAAAGAATTATACTTAAATTTAATAACTTTTTATTAATTGTAACCATCAATATAATAAACAGATTCGGTCCTCTTCTTTTCTCATTTTCAATTGTTTAAATATCGCCTGACCTTTTAATTTATGTAATTTATTCTATATTCTCTCTAATTCACCCATGAAAGAACAGTCAAACTCCTAATTAAATTAAATTGGTGATGGATAAAGAAAAAACAAGTTTTTGAAACGGGGTAAATATAATTAAACCTCAATCTAATAATATATTTTATTACATTTTAAAATTAATGTATTAAAATTATAATTAAATCCAGAGGTAAAACGCATTCTCCCTAAAATTTAATGAAAATTTATTATTTGTAGTAAAAATGTGTCATGTGAAACTAATTTTTGTACATATCTAACTTTCATTGAGCAATTAATTAAAGTATTCAATGCACAAAATAGTAAGCATTTTTTTTATCCAGAACCATCTAATTTGAAGCGAGATGGTGAAGTGAACAAAGTAGTTTTTCATATATGGTTAGATAATCAAACTAAATCGATTATTTCTGTTTTACCGGAGACTATTCCATGACAGAGAAGCCAATTCAGTTCTATTTATTCTATATATTAATTCAACATTAGATCACATCTAGGGGTCTATGCAAGTAAGATTTTTATCTAATTTGATTTAGCATCAGCTAAACCCTTTTTTAAAAAAATTTAAAAATAATTTTTAAATTTTTTTTATATAAATTATTTAAAATTACATTTTATCTTTAAAAGAATAAAACTTTTATATGAATTATTTTAAAATATATATAATTAAATCAAATTAAATTAAACTGATTAACATAATTGACTCCATATAATTAAATCAGGCCTTATGTGCATCGCTGGTCACATCTATCTATTTGATTAAATGTTTATTGTTTCTTTTGCTTTTTTTTTTTTTGGGTCACTCTTTTTCATTTGGTTTGTACGAGTCTTTTTTCATCCTTTGAGAATACAATTAATTTTGCTTGAAATGTTGATTTGTATGATTTTTTTTTTTTCGCAGGCTCAAATCTTGCAGAAGTCCTTCAATTATTAAATTTAAATGTACTCATCATTTGAGTAACTTCTATTAATTTTATTTTTATTTTTTTTAATCTCCGATATTGAAATATTACGTACATTTTGTTTTTAAGTTTTAAATGAAAAATTACAAGTCTTCTGACTTTGGTTCATTCATTTTGATTTCTGGTTGTACGTTAAATAGCAATAATATACGGTGTCATATATTTATTGATGATGCTGGTTGTTGCCTGAGTTTTAAGGTCCTACCACCATATATAGTTGGGTCGCTCGTGGTTGACTTTATACCCTCATCATAAGATACGCATGGGTCGAGCCGGATTATTTCGGGGTTTGGATTAAGTTCATCAAATTATTTTTTTAAATTAATAATATCTTATTACAAATTATAAGTTTTGCAAGTAAAATGAGTTCTTTTGTATTTTTTTGTTTTTAAATAAAATGACCTATTTTAAAATTTAAATCATAAAAATAAATCGTTTTATTGATAAGAATAAAATGAGTTCTACACTTTCTTTTTTTACCAAAATAAATTGAATAGAAACTAAAGAGATTAAATCATATAATTTGATAAAAAAAGATAATATCTCTCATTATTAATTTGCATTTGACTCTTTTAAAAAACACTTTAAAAATGAAATTTAAAATACAATTGGTCAATATGAGAGAACGTCCTTTTAAGATCTTTTGGAAAAAAAAAAAAAAAAAAGCTCTAACAATGTCTTAGATATCCCAACTGTAATAAAAATAAAAGTGAATTATATAGACTTCTTCTCAAACAAAATATCACTCTATACCTTAATCTAATGTTATCTTTTTTTTCATTGAAATATCTTCTATGAATATAAATACATATTTTTTGGATTAAATTTAATGAAAATAAAATATAATTTTTTATTTTTATTTTTTTATATTTAGATATAATATATAATTGTATATTTGAAGGGTTAATGTAGTAAAAAAATTTAAAATTGGAATAAAATATATTTTTTTAAAAAAAGAAAAATTTGTATAATCTTAATAAAACTCAATAGAAATATATATATAACTTACTTTAAAAATATATAGACTGAACAAATTAAAGTGGGACATAATGAATGATGGGGCACCCAAATTGAATGTAATATTCACTGTACCTGCTCGTCAATATTGGGTAAATTGGCCTAAGCAATGAAAGAACGTTGGTTCGTTAATATGTGCCAGAATCCAGATTCATGGCACCATTGGAGTGGTCCCTATAGTCAGTACTACTCATTTTCTTATCTGGTTTACACTATATCTTTAACCCAAAACTCTACATCCTGCCAAAATAGTACGTTGAATGAGAAAAGAGTAACAACCCAAAGAAAAAGAGTATAAAAACAGTTAGGCATCTGACATTTGTAAAAATTCTCATTATCGTAAGTAAGTTGGGAATTAAAAAAAAAAATGGTAATGAGTTTGTCCCAGTAACCAGATAAACAAAGTAAAATTATCAAAACGAATTTTCATAGATTGATTGACTAGTTAAAAATTATCATCAAAACCATACGGTGTTTTGGAATGACAGTTGAGAATTTTTTTTTTTTTTTAATGATCTTAACTCTTCGATCAATCTAGTATATTTAAGGATATTATTCTCATACTGTAACCTAGTAAAACCAAATTTAGATGAATAAATAATGGTTTATCTCTTTTTACCGTCTCAGCTAGCTCCTAAACGCTTCAATTTGTAAAGTTTGAGTAGCTTCATATATATATATATATATACATCATATTTTTATATCCAATTTTCACTTAAAATTAGGAAAGAAAGATAAAATAGATATTTAATATGCTTCCCTAAAATATATAAATAAATAAATATCTATCTAATTAATGATGAAATTCTTATAGTAGGATAAAAAAGTTTAATTTATTATTGAGACTTCATTACTTAGCTCCACATTTTTTTTGGTTACATAATAATAATATAAAGAATCAACTCTAAAATATAGTGCAAATTATCAAAGTCACTCATCACGATATCCCAACCTAATAATTGTGACTCCATTTAAGTTTAATATAAATAAATAAATCATATATAGCAAACACCATACGTAGAATTATTTCCTTTTAAGTTCAACAAAAAGAAATTAAATATTAATAATCCTATTGAGGAAGTTTTATTGCAGGAACAAACATCCTCTACCTTCATTTTTAGGTGCAAAGACGTGAGAAAATCTTTATTTTTCTGGAGTTTTGTTCAGATTAAGTAAATTGTCATACAAATCAAGAAAAACTTTGAAAAATAATATAATAAAATATTAAATTCAGATACATCCCTAAAAATAAATATATTTTAAAATTTATTAACTTCGATTATTAATATATAAATACTAATATATTGACATGTATATTAGATTAATTAAATAAATTAAAAATGTTCTAATAATTTTAATATAATGAGATCCAAGGAGAGACACTTACATATATATATATATATATATATATATAGGGCAATCGCCTCCCTTAAAAAATATTTCGGAAGTCCGATTTAATTAATGTTGAAGCAAGCGTTAAAAAATTAAAATTATATTTAAATAATGTAGTACATTTTGCGCTTTCAAAAAATAATACAGTGCATTTCATTCTCCCATATATATTTTTTTAATTTTGATTTCATTCCTAGCGAGATCTTGTTCTTATATATATTGTTGGTTGTGAGGAGATATACTCGCACCCCATATTAAGGCATGCAAACTTAGTGCACAGCGTGGACGATAAGCACGACATGTTCATCACTTATGGACCATCCAAATTTAATCTATTTAAATTATTTTTTTTATTTTCAATTTTTTTGGTATTGGAAGATGCAATGAAAATAGTTTTCTAACTATTAATTTTAAAAAATAACAATTAAGATAAAAAGCATAAAACAAATGAAATCTAAAGACAGCCCAGAAGTCATGCAGCACACCAAATCCGAACTCCATATTAAGAGAATCGCCCATCTCCATGCAATACAATCCTTACGTATTTCCATTAAAAAAAGAAAAAGTTCCCCACCTTTAAGATTAGGTACACAACCAAAAGACCAGCTAGTTTGATCATCTTAGCGTGTGTTTGGCTTCACGTTGTATATAGAGAAAATCATATTCAGCAATCATTTTTATACAAAAATTACTCTTTGTTGCTTTTAGCCAAACGTGATTTAAAAGAAATAAAAGCTAAACTAAACATGCGCTTAATTTCACCAATTAAAAATTTGGGCAGAAACATGGGCTGTTCATTAATTAGAGAACAATTTCGAGTTGAATAAATTGGTTTATTCCACTTTTGTCCCACACAGTTTTAGATAAAAATTAAATGATATGATCATATATAAGATGGAACGAGGTGCACGTCACATGCTAAAACCGTTAATTTTGACTCGAGGGAATTGCTTGTGGATGGGAAGGAGACTAAAATGGGGAAAAGAAACAGGAAAAAAGTTCTCAATTGAAGAAATTTACGGAAGTATTAAAAATTCAAACGTCGAAGTCAAGCTCAACAAGTCACGTTGTGTAAGAAATTAAAAAGGTTAGCGAAATAAAACAGAAGTTGAGCAAGCCAGGCTTAATTATGTGTATAATTTATTAGGCAGGAAAGAGTAAAGAGAGGAGGCTTCGTCAATGAACTAAAAAGTAGGCTAATTGAATGAGATGTAGCTGTTGGTATCGACCTCCAACTACTCCGACCCCTCCACACAACTGCCCTTTTATTTACGTCAAAACAACACCAACGAAGAAACACAAATTACTAACACCCTTTCCACCTCTTCTTTTAATTTAACCGCCCAAGAGTCTAATCTCAATCTCTATTACTGATAGTTCTTTGATTCTTTAAATGTGTTTGTATCTCAACCATTAATTAGTTCTGGTCTAGAATTGAATTGAGCATTTACAGTAAAGAATTCTAAAAAATTTTTACATACATTTAACATCTTTATAGGTAAGGTTAAATTTCTTTTTTTTTTTTTAAACTAGTAGCCTCAACCTTTTACAAAAAGATCCAATCTTCTGAGTCGAATATTTATCTACCTCTCTGAAATCTTAGACATATTCCTGATGCTTTAACTGATATATTGTCTTAAAATAACGTATTCTTAGTACTATCTAATTTTATAAGAATAAAAATAAAGATTTAGGTTCCTTCTTGTCACATAATAGTTATATAGAAGGAGTTAGATACCAAATAAAATTGTGTCAACCTTTTTGATTTTTTTTTTTAAATGTAGATAGTTAACCACAAAGAAATCTTAAATTCAAAGGTCTGTTTCTTCATTTAAGAAATTAAAATTTGTTCCTAGAGAATATTTCGAGAATAAAATTCTAAGTATAGCAAATTTATAAAAAGAAATGCACTTTCAAAATTATAAAATACTGGATGTAACTAAAATCATTTAGGAAAAGATTTAATTTTAAATAAAATTCAAATATATACTTAACCGTAATATTAATGATACAAAAAATCAATAGTTAACACATTATTATCTGCATTCCATAGTCAATTCCGATATGAAGTTTTCAATACGTTATCAGTATATATGGTAAAATTTTCTTCACATGGCATAATAACATGATTTATGATTATTTATTTGATGCTCAAAAATTTGTTGAACAAAGTCACCATCTCCTTCCCTCGCCTTTTAAAACCCCCACTTCTCCTCTCTCTCTCATCATAACAATCTCCAAGCTAGCTGGCTAGCTCATTCAAACCCATCTTCTTCTTCCCCACAACACCAACCTCCATAGCCTATCCATTTTGCCTTCTCCTTCTCTCTTTGCCATGGTTGTCATGGAAGCTTTTCGTCATTTCCAACCCATATCAAAATGCAGCACCAACGAACGACAAAACCAAACCGTCGCTTCCGACTTAGACGGCACACTTCTCGTGTCGCGAAGCGCTTTCCCCTACTACATGCTCGTCGCTCTCGAAGCCGGTAGCTTCCTCCGAGGACTCCTCCTCCTTGCTTCAGTCCCCTTTGTATATTTCACGTACCTATTCGTCTCCGAAACCATCGCAATCAAAACCTTGATCTTCATCACCTTCTTCGGGCTCAAGACGAGAGACGTCGAGCTCGTGTCACGGTCGGTGTTGCCGAAGTTCTACGCCGAGGACGTCCACCCGGAGACGTGGCGAGTGTTCAATTCCTTCGGGAAGCGGTACATAGTCACGGCGAGCCCGAGGTTGATGGTGGAGCCATTTGCTAAGACGTTTCTAGAGGCTGATAAGGTTGTTGGGACAGAGCTAGAGGTGACGAAATCTGGGAGGACATTAACTGGGTTAGTTAAGGAACCAGGGGTACTAGTTGGTGAGCACAAGAAAGTAGCTGTTGTGAAGGAATTTGGATCTGACTTGCCAGACTTGGGATTGGGAGACAGTGAATCTGATCACGACTTCATGTCAATTTGCAAGGTTGGTATAATAATCACGACCCATATATTACCACTTTTGAGTAGTTAATCGTGCTTACACGTGCCCGACATTTATATTAAATATATATAATAAAATATTTTGAATTATATTTAAACATTTTATATCCCTATAATATACATATATCTAGTGATATTTCAAAAAAAGGTCTTATTATATTTGATATGTCTTATACACGCATCAATCACGTACGACGCGATATTTTGATTACATTCAGTTATTATATATTTTGATCAATCATAATCTTCATACTGTGTCTTGTTATATATTCTTGTAAGTATTTCTACATATATATATATATATATATATATATATATATAGTGATTTAGAAACACCATTGAATGGTTTGTTTGAAACTGACGAACTGGTGTTTGGTGAGGGCGTTAATGAGCCATCACATGACATATTGTTTTCATATAAAATGAGCTTTCTCTTCCTATGTTTATTGCGTAGATATTCTTCCGTTGCACAAGAAGTTTCTTCCATCCCTTCTTTTTGAGTATTTATTATACCCATATCTTATTAAAATCGGCCCCCCATGTTCTATGGTCCATTTATATATATTGGCAATTCTTGGTTATTCAAAAATTGAAATTTACTATTGCCTCAAAAAAAAAAAAAAACTCACTGTATCTTGTTGAATTTACGCTATATCAACTTTTAGGTGAATTTGACTTAAGGAGATATTCGTGCATTTTAAATGCCAAAAAATTCTTCCTTTTTTTATGACTTGTAATTATTTTTTTAATCACTAATAATGTGATAATTAGAAATGGCATTAATTTACATACCATGGTGAAGAAGGGTTGCAATATGAAGAGCGTGAGCTCCAACTGTTGGATTGCACTTTTAAATTTACATATAATTCTAAAATTTTTTTTATATAAATTTTAAGATAATTCAGCAATTGCCAACACGAATTTGAGCTATTTGAACGATACTAATTACCATAAGTTCTCCAGGTCCAACCCAGTCTTAATACTCAATCCAACCCATATTCTTTGTGCCTCATGGAAAACAAATGAAAGACTGCAATTTTCTTCTCCGTACATAGTTTCTCATCATTGACTAGTAAAAACACAACCCTTCTGACATTCGCTGTTGGCCCGTTTACTCTGTGTGTGCGTGTATGTATATATATATATATATATATATATATATATATATATATAAAGATAGACAGCCTAATTTCATTAACAAATACACATCAAAAACAGACATAGAAAGATTGACCATTCTCCGTACATATGCATGTTAGAAAATGGATCGCCTGAAGTATCTTTTGAAATGTCTCTTATCTTTTCTCTTTTATTTTTTCAAACAATTTTTTTTTTTTGGGGGGAAGCAATCCGCCTTCCCCCCTCACACTTCAGTGAGACTGTCAGAATACTGGTCCTAAGAGATAATCACTCGAATCCAGAAACGATTGGACAATAAAAAATTCAATCTCCCAGAAGATTAAATACACCACAAGTCTTAAAATATCCGGTACAAATATCATTAACCTCTAGATTAATTTGAGAGATAATTTACCACAGTTTTAGCGAATCTCTGGTAGAAACTTAATAACCTATAGATCAATTACATCTTGTGTATTTTCCTCTTCTGCAGGAAGGATATATAGTGCCAAGAACAAAGTGTGAGCCACTACCAAGAAGCAAGCTTTTAAGTCCAATTATCTTCCATGACGGCCGTTTTACTCAGAGGCCAACCCCTCTGATTGCACTCTTAACCTTCCTCTGGCTACCAATTGGTATCATACTCTCCATCCTAAGGGTATACCTTAACATTCCATTACCAGAAAAACTCGCTTGGTACAACTATAAGCTACTGGGCATCAGAGTCCTTGTTAAGGGCACCCCACCCCCACCCCCAAAGAAAGGCCAAAGTGGTGTCCTATTCGTCTGCAACCACCGTACGGTTCTAGACCCTGTAGTTACTGCAGTTGCGCTGGGGAGAAAAATCAGCTGTGTCACGTACAGCATAAGCAAGTTCACCGAAATAATCTCCCCAATCAGAACCGTTGCTTTATCAAGAGAAAGAGAGAAAGACGCAGAAAATATAAAAAGACTACTTCAAGACGGTGACCTAGTGATTTGCCCTGAAGGAACCACATGTAGAGAACCATTTCTCTTAAGGTTCAGCGCTCTTTTTGCTGAATTAACCGATAGGATCGTTCCTGTGGCTATTAACACAAAGCAAAGTATGTTTAATGGGACTACGGTTCGTGGGCATAAATTGTTGGACCCTTACTTTGTGTTCATGAATCCAATGCCTACTTATGAGATCACCTTTTTAAATCAGCTTCCCATTGAGCTCACATGTAAGGGAGGGAAATCCAGTTTTGAAGTTGCAAATTATATTCAAAAGGTTCTTGCAGGGACTTTAGGGTTTGAATGTACTAATCTAACGAGGAAAGATAAGTATGCTATGCTTGCTGGAACAGATGGGAAGGTTCCATCTAAGAAGGAGAAGGAGAATAAGAAGGCTTGAAAGTTTGAAAGTTAAAACAGATATGGACAAGAAAAGTAGTGGATAGGTCCCTTTCGATTCTGAATTTATTGTGTTTTCTCCCAATGTGTTTCTAAATGTTTAGAAATATATATAGCAATAAACATATTGGTTGTGACAAAATAATTAACAACTTGTATGTATGTACATATATTTTGTTGTTGTGATGTTGTACAAAATATAGCCCTTCTTGTTGGGTTCAGTCCTGAAATCTAGTAGATGTTTATGCCTTGAAAATATAAATGAGTAGTTTTTCGTCAGAACTCAGAAACGACGGAAGTCATGGCCAGAGATTGTGCTGATGGAGTTGCGGCATATATATGGGGGAATTCATGTAGATAAATTTGCGTAATAAAGTTAGGTAAATCAAGTAATATATAATAAAAATGTCACGTGTATGAGTTTTAATTAAAAAAAAATGTACCCAATATATATATATAATTAATTTCTTCTATTTTATTTTAATATATGAAAGCTAGCTTAGCTAGTTAAGAGGGTGAGAGTTTAGGTAAAAAAATTGCGATCCTTCTCTTGTACTAAAAAGATTATGAGATAAATGGACTTTAGATGATGTTATGTCTTAAAAAGTAGATCTCTTCCAACATCCATTTTCTATTTTTGTCCTTAAATTTATATTTATTTTGATAAGATAAAAGTCTCTTAACCAAATTAATAAAGGGGGAGAGATTTATGTAGATTCAATGAACGAAAAATAGTTTAATTAAATTAATCATTAATAAATATATAAATATTTATTAAAAAAAAAGATACTATATATAATTACTATATTTATTTATTTAACGTACAATCTTGGGGGTGAGTGTGCTTAGTTTTCTTATCTTTAAAATTTTATTTTTATATTGACATTTTTGTTATTATATTAAGTAATTTATATTAGTTCTTTTAAAATTTAATATTTGTTATTTCAAAAATTATATTTAACTATTTTAACATTTTCATATATATATATATTGCAAAATTCAATTTATTTTATTAAAGAAGTTAACTTTGTACATAATATAAAATAATGTTTTATTTTTAATATGATATAATAAAGACAACTAAGTTGAATACAAGATTATGATTTTATTCTTCATATGATAATTAAAAAAATTATTTAATTTCATCTTTAGAACAATTATATGTTGTATATTGACAAAAATTAAATTAAAAAATTTTCAATGTAACTTTTTTTAAAAAAATATTGGGTGTAATTTAATTAAATTTTAAAAAAATTAATATAATCAATTCTATTATATTCCACAAAATAAAAATTAAAAAAAAAGTTAATCATAATTAGTAAAAAGTTAAGAAAATGACTTTTAAAAATATAAATTTTGTAAAATTTATAATAAAATATTTTAAAAATTAAAACAATTTTCAATGACCAAAATTATTACCAAATTAAAAAAAAGTAAATACTAAAGTCACTTAAATTATTATTTTTTAAAATCAGTTAATAATTTTTTAAAATTTTAATAATAAATTTTTTAAAATTTAATACTAATTTTAGTTATTAAAAATAATTTTGATTTTTAAAATTTTTTATTATAAATTTTGTAAAATTTAAATCTTCAAATGCAATTTTTTCAAAAGTCAAAACCAACAACTTTTGGACGACCATAGTACATGTCTTAAAGGTTGTCCTGCAGATATTTCTCGTCAGAGAGAGTGACTGCATACCACAGCGGATGGATATTTTGTAATATTATACATTGTGTAATTACAACAAAATTAAAGAGTTTTTAATATTAAAAATTGTTTGTTCCTACAGCCATCAATCTAAACCGATTCTTTGCTCATCCTTTTTTTAAAGTGTGCAAATCAATTTTTAAAATTTTTTTGTTTTTAAATTTTTTATTTTAATAGATACAGAATATAAAATAAAAATAATTTTTAACTGATAATTTAAAATAATGATTAAAATAAAAAAAATTAAAATCTAAATAATTCAAAAAAAATCGTGCTTATCCTTACAAAATAATCAAAAAATCCAAATTGCCCATCAACGTAGCTCTTTTTAACTGTTCAACGGGCATTTGCCTTCAAAAAAAAGAATCCTAATTGCATTGAAGGATAGGGCATGTGGGGATTGGAAGGTACATGGATTTTCAGTATAGCAGTAATGACGTTTTGCTGTGGTACCTTTAACTTGCAGGCAAGTCCAGCCAAAAGACTGACAATACCGTGCAAACCTACATTAATATCTCATGTTAAAAATAAGAAAAATTACGGTTCAAATTTTCATATTAAAAATATTTATATTTAAAATTTTAAAATTATTTTAAAAGAACTTAAAATAAAAATTGAAACTATAAAAAAATTTTAATTTAGAATCACAAGTTAAAATTTGTTGTCTTAATTTTAAAATTTAAAATTTTTAATATAAATATTTTTAATTTAAAATACAAACTATAATTTTTGCTCAAAAATATATGTACACACGTATAACAAGTTATAATAAGATTCTAGTGTTATGGTGTCAAGTCATTTTAGACTGTAAATTGGTAAAGAAAGAACTTGATAAGCGAGGCAACGCAGATTTTTCTTGGCTAGAAAGTCTTCCCTGTGTATTATTTATGAGCTGTATTTACACAATAAATAAGAAACAGAAATAAAATATATTTTAATATGATGAATTCTTCTAATTTTTATGTAATAAATTTATTTTTAAATATACTTCATGGACATGTCAATCACTACATGTCCAAAAATAGCTTGGTGACTTGGATGGGAATAGCTAGTAGAGCGTACACAAAATTATTTTTAATAAAAATTAAAAAAAATTATAAAATAAATAAAAAGAATATATTATGTTTAATATAACATAAAACAGAATAAAAATATTATTTTATTTATATGTTTGAATAAAAATAATAAAAAAAATAAAAATAAAATGATGGGATAATGACAAAAATACTCCTCCTTTGAAAAATAATAAAGTAATATTTTTTTAAAAAAAATTATTGGCTTTGTCACGAAACAAAGCAACAAGCATATAGAGCCCAGAGTATTTTTTTATCTTCACGCCTTCATTCTTCTTCCTCTTCATCTTGAATTGCTTCCATTCAAGTGCGCCCATAGCCTAGAATCTTGAATTGCTTCCTCTTCATCTTGAATGGTAGATATCGTTCAATAATGAGCACCAGGATGGGCTAAGTGTATGTTTGGATTGATGGTGAGTAAAATTGATTTTTCAAATCTTGATTTTGTAGAATTAATTTTGTGTAAAAGTGAGTTTACATAAACGTGATTTATGTTTAGAAAGTTTAGGTAAAAAGTTATTTTTGTAAAATTGATTTTGTTTAGATATTATATAATAGAATCACTTTTAAATGTAAAATTATCAGAAAGGATAGTCATATTACTTTAATTGATTTATTCTTATAATATTATTATTTTTAAATAACATTTAACAAATGATATAGCATAATATATCTTTTTATTTCTGTTGATATTAGAATTAAAATATAAATTAAAAATAAATATTTTAGTTAAGTCTATAAATGTGCATAGCATAGAAATAGAGTATTACAATTGATTGAAACTACTAGTTTTTGTGCGCATATAATACAATTTGATCCCGAATGATGTCTCGAAGTTGATCCATTTCAGATACAGAGACAATGTTTAGACTTGGCAACGGATCTAGGCCACTATGCTTATCAGTTTCTCCTTCAAATTGGCTTTCATCTTCAAGATGGCTGAACTCAATATCTGTTTTAGAATTTCTTTTAATAAAATTATGTATAGCTATTGTAGCGCTAACGATTTGCACACATGTCTATTTAATTTTAAATAGAATAGACACATCTATTTATTTACTTTTACATTTAGAATAATTAAATTAAGATTGTCAAAATAATTAAATAAGCAATTAGTATTAGGAAGTTAGCATCAAAGCCCCATATAAACCGACCATCAAAAGCAATTAGAAAGAATTTTTCTTATAAACAAATATTAAAGTGATCATGAATGATAAATATATAAAGTAAGACCAAAAAAAAAGATGAGTGTAAAATAATTAAATAAGCTTTTATTGTTTTTTTACTCGCTATAATGTGATAATGTAGTGATGAAAATTTCAATTTCTCATAAAGTCAAATTTGTTATGACAACCTCGTTCACATAACCAAAAAAGCATCACATTTGGATATATAAATACTTGTATTCTAAAAAATTAAACGAATTGATCCAATTGCTAGTCCAATGGATATTTAATTGTTAATATGAGTATTTATTTCCTTATATTAATTAGAGCACTAATACCTTCTCGTACTCTTGGGATCTTTCCGTTGTTCTAATAAGTACTGTTCATCTGCCAAACGACTCGACTCCATAAAGCTCAATGTCTCCGGTTTTCTTTTTCCCCTTTCCCATAGTTCCGTCTCCTCTTCCACGCTCTCATCCATCAACACCAGCGCAAGGCTTTGCTTTGAATTATGCTCTACTCTGCAAGAGGCAGCAATAGAAGAAAAACTTGAGCAAACCCAGGAAACCAACATCAAAAAGAAGCTTTACGTGTTTAATCTACCATGGTCACTCTCGGTTGTGGACATCAAGAACCTCTTTGGTCAATGCGAAACTGTAACTGACGTAGGTTTTCTCCTCTTGCTACTCTTTTTGGGGCTCACCTTTTCCTAAAATTAAAATTGGCTTTGTTATAGTAGATAATAAAAAGCAAAAATGGGAGGAGCCGAAGATTTGCCTTCGTCACTATGGCTTCCGGGGAAAAGGATTTGACTCTCATGTGAGTTGCTCCTGTGTAATTTTATTTCAACGAGATTCTTTTGTCTGGTCTGAGAGCCCTATTCCATATACATAGCACTGATATGTGAAAAGAGCTTTTTCACATTCTAGTTTCGCGTTGGCAAAAAGCAAGATCGAATTGCTTCAATGCAATGTGTTTTTCAGATTTCTTGGAACCTTGGTGTGACTATCTCAATACGGATCCAAACGTGTTAAAAATCGATTTTTCCTATGCAAACCCCGATTTAAGCTGAAACGCAAGTAGGATGAAGCTATTTCAAACACACACTAATGCTGTGTTTGGGAATGCGTTTAGAAATTTCAAAACCACGTTCAAAACAGAAAAATGCACCTGGGCAGGATGGGCTAAGAGACTTTGCAACATTTTGGCTCCATAAATTGGTTCCATTCACGTGCTACAGTGGACGACACTGTTCACTTGTCCATCCTTCTCTCCTTCCTTTGCTTTCTACGTACCATTAAGTTTTTCACAGGATTTTATTTCTGTCTATTTCAAGTCTGACACCAAATGGGCTGTAAGTTATATCATATCAGCACATTGATGTTCCAATAAATTGGCTTAACTAGGTTAGCGGGGGTGATTTCTACATTACCTAGGTGTTTTCATGGGTAGTATTTTTTGTTTTTGTCCCCATTTTATGGGCAGTAGTTGTTACCATTGCAAATTAAGTCACAAAAATCTATCCTTAAAACATTGTAATATATATTTCTATAAAATTTTTGTCTTGTGTATGATAAAAACACATTATATTTATAAATTGTTTGGGCGTCAACTGGTTTATTAAACATGCTAAATCTAATCATAATGTTGGTTTATTAAACATGCTAAGTCTAATCATAATTTTTTATTTATTTAAAACTCAAACTTGCTCTGTTTAAAACAAACAAGTTTTACCAATAAACGGTTAATCCGAGTGATAAGCGGCCCGGCCTCCTGCATGGATGAAAACACAAGTTTGATTCTCAAGAAGCGCCCTTATTGGGAGAGGAGCTAATCTCATCACTCTGCACTCTCCAAATCTAGATTAGTCGAATCCGAAAGATTACGGATATGAGATAAAGACATCCAAAAAAACAAACAAACAAGCTTTATCATATTAATACTTGACTCACCTTGATTATAGCAATCTGAGTCAGAAAGGATCAAAGTAATAACAAGAATGAACTATTAAATTGTTACTTGAGAGATCTCTAGATATTTGTCTTTCAGCTTTTCGTGGAGCCCGCACCTTACTCCTGTCATAAGATACATTTTAACCAGGGTGGGGTCTGTGCCAGGAACACAAGACCCATGCACTCTATTTTAAATTTGGAAAACAGAACCAAAATTTAAAAAAGAAGAAAATGCCGCATCTACGCGTAACTTAATATATAATTACAAAAAATAAATAAATAAATTTTAGCAGTGAGTTTTTATCGCCGCAACATCACTAATAAAACGTCCATAACAAAAGATTTTTTATAACAATAACAAATTTGCTACTAAAAATAATTTTTAATGATTACAAATGTTGTTGTTAAAACTATTTAAGAGTGACAATAATTATCATTAAAGCTCCATTAACTTTGTTCTACAAAAGTCATTATTGATTAGGACACTTTTGGCAACAACATCGATTGCCACTAAAGCTATCCTATTTAGGTAATAAAAGAGTTCTCACTAAAAATTACTTTTAATAAAAAAAACATTTATTGTTATAAGTCATTTTTAATTTTAAAAAATTTAATGGCAACCTACAAGTTTTTTTAAAAAAATTTTAATTTAGTTATACATATTAAATTAAATAATCTCACTAAAATCATGTTGAACATTGTGACAAAAGAGATTTCGAATAGATCCATCGCTACGAAATATTGCGACGTAAATAATGGATAATTTGATATAAAACTTAATATTTGTCAATATCAACATAGTAAGCCGATTTATACCTATTAATGATATCGTCAGGATTTATTTGGGCCCATTTGAGGTTTGCTGCTTAGAATATTGTTGTATTTCTAAATGTCATTTCTTGTGTCAAAATCATCTAAAACATGAGATGACAACTAAAAATATCATATTCTGAGCATCAGAACACAGATGGCCTCAATCCTGATAGTGAATTAACAATTATATATGACCAAATTATGTTGATCTTTATGAGTACTAAATTTTATATCAAATTACCCACTCTTCATGTCGTAGCATTCAGCAGTCACAATAACAAGTTGATCTTCAACTCAAAAAAATTTTATTAGCAACCAGTCCATAATGTATTAATTAGGAATCTTAGCATTTAGCTCTTGAATCTTATGGTATACACTTTAATTATTTGGTTCCTAAGTATTGAAAATGCAAGCTATAATCTTTGAAAATTTTAGATTCACTAATTATTAGTGTCTAGATCAAGAATTGGCTTTTATGTTTTTAAAGTTTAAGGACCAAATAATTAAGGCATGTAATTGACAAGAATTGAATAAAATATTTTTAAATTTTCATAACTAAGGTAATAATTAGGCTCCTTCTTAAGTATCTCAATGTAATAGCTAAGCCTATGATTCATCAAACAAAAAATTGAATCTAAACATTTAGTCTCACTATCTATGGTCTTATAGAACGTACTTGCATTAGCATTAACCAAAAGAAATAAGGCAACAACAAAAGAAACACCAAAACGGGCCAACAAAAAGATCCAACAACAAAAACCTTCAATAACAAGAACAAGGCAAACAGATTTAACACAAAAATTAAATTCAACAGGCAAACCAACAAAAAATAGGGCAAATTGAATTCAACTTGAAAATAAGAGAATTTTTTCATTTAATGTACTAAACCCAATAGATCACACAGTCCAAAAGAATATAAAGAAAATAAATTTGCTTCAAGAATTGCATATACACAATTAAACAAAAAAGAAAAAGAAAAAGCAAAAGCAAAAGCCTACCCTATTGAACAATTAAAAAAAAAAAAGCAAAATATAGATCGATTCAGCCAAAATCCAACATCTAATCTAATAGCCATTAAAGATAATTCCATGTCAAATGAAAAAGCTAAATT
The DNA here is from genome assembly GCA_032878935.1 of Erythrophleum fordii. Lineage (NCBI taxonomy): Eukaryota > Viridiplantae > Streptophyta > Magnoliopsida > Fabales > Fabaceae > Erythrophleum > Erythrophleum fordii. The sequence goes on along the minus strand of JAVQMF010000048.1, from coordinate 3,073,120 downwards.
TTTTTATAAAAAAATCAATTAGGTAAACTTCACATTTTAAAAAAACATCACTAGATAGGTGTGGGCGCAAAGTAAGGTAAGGTGGTTGGTGGATAGGTTGCCAACGAACCTTCACTGTCTTTTCTATACACTTGAAATGGCGTCATCTTGATAGGTTTCTCTAATGATGATGGGTCTTCGACTTTGAAAATGGGTCTCCAATGGTGATGGGTCTATTACTCCCTCTTAGACATCAACAATGGTAGCATAGTGGAAAAGATGTCAATGGTTCCCGCAGGATGGGATCAAGGAGAGGAGGAGGAAAAATGGGTTTATGAAAAATTGAAAGGACGAATATGGCTATTTATATTATATAATTTATTTTATATTTTTTAAATATTGCTTTTTATTGGTGACTTGCAAGGTTGTGGCTAAAAGCAACTTTCAATTACAACTTGCAAGTTTGTCACTCACCTAACTGTTAATGGTGACAATATGAGGTCACCTTTAAAAATACTTTCAATTATAACATTTGTTATTGTTAAAAGTTTTTTTAGCCATATCATATCAAGATCACCGCTATTACTTTTGGTTCCAAAATTTTTTGGCTCTCAAAAAAAAAAAATTAAGTGATTTCCCTTTTTGTGGTAATTTTCTATCACCGTTAAAGTCAATTTTAGTGACAATAGAATAAATGTTATCACAAAAAACTTGTAATACTTACAAATAATTGCCAAGTTACAAATGTCCTTTTTGATGGCAATACTCATGATTGCCACTAAAAAGAGTTTTTGTGACAATAATTTGATTATTATAAAAAAGTGTTTTAACAGTAACTTATCATAATTCGCAACAACAAGACATGTTATAGTGATATTTTTATCACCACTCAAAATTGTTACTAAAAACATGGTTCTTGTGTGCATATGCGGGATGCATGTGTGTGCACACCTACACACACTTGTGGATATATAATAGATTCTTTATTTGAAGGCAAACATGAAAAAGAATATTAAATAAAGATAATGGTAAACATAAAACCCAGAGGGAGCACAACTGAGCTTCATGAAACCATTGTGCAATGTGATTGTCTTCAAACAAAACCAAGTCATCAAAGGTGCTAAGCGGGCATGATGATGGATACAAGCCATTAGGGGAAAACTACATTAAGTAAAGGTCAGTTTTTGCTTGGCTATGAGCTTTAATAAGGTTCAAAGGCATGGATCAAGAAGAAGAGAGAAAGATTTGATCAGGAAGCATGGAGGAGCAAAGGGCATCTTGGGGTATAATGCATCATGATCCACAAGAGGTGCGTGGGAAGAGGGGTTTGTAACATCCCAAAAAATTAGACCCTCAATTAAATTAATATAAGGTGAATTAAATAATAAAAATATTTAATTAATGACTACATGAAAAAATTTAGGTTCTATTTGAGTTTTAGGTACAAGGAAAAATGAGGAAATCATTAGGAAAATAACAAAATTTTATGGAACCAATTAGGGATTTAATGAAAATTATTAAGAATTATTTATAAATTATTGAATAATAGCTAATTAAATAATAAATATTTAAGAAAGAAATTTTAGTGAATTCATTGGATTCTTAAAATCCTAAAAATTTAAGGAAATTATTTAAAATAAAAATATTTGGGAGACAATTAGGCATTAAAATATACTCATTAAAAGTTTAGGATAAGAATTCATACTTTTTATCAAGGGCCAAATTATAAATTTGACCAAACTTTAAAAAATTGGAAAGATGCCACTTGGCGCAGAAGCCATACTTTTGCCCCTAAGAATTGCAAGCTTTATGATAATGTAAGCATAGAATAACCTCTCTCTCTCTCTCTCTCTCTCTCTCTCTCTCTCTCTCTCTCTCTCTATATATATATATATATAAAGGTAATCATATACAAATTATTTAATAAAATTAAATTTAATTTAATATCTTGTTAAGCAATAGATAAATCTTAATGAATTTTATTTGAGAAAAATATTTTACTTAAAAATATTAAAAATATATTATATAAATTAGATTTATTAATAAAAAATTTTACATGAAAATTAATTTAGCATTATTATCTAATTAGAATACAATTAAGGAAAATTACCTAAAGAGTTATTATTCTTATAAGATAAAAGTAATATATCCTAAATTTAACTATTATCTTAACTTAATATATACAAATAAATATGAATATAAATATTACATATATTTAAATATCAATACAAAAAATGAAAATTTTGACAAAGAGAAATCAAAGTTGGTTAATTACAATTGATATAACATGGAATTTATTGAATTGGACAAACATGTATTTATTAAAACAATTAGGATATGTAGTTGATCCCGATATATCAATAAGTTATATGTTAAAACATCCACCTGCCGATGTAAGAGAAATATTAGAAAAGGAACCTGAACATAAGCGAATTTATAGATTAATAGAATTAGCCAAACTCTTAGAACAAAAAATATATTTTTTACTTGATTCTTCTAATTTAATCTGAAAGAATCCTAACTTACAATTAAATTTACTAAAGATTTGTTTCCCTTTTATCATATTGAATAATAATTCAATTTTTGGGATAGGATATCTATTTCTAATAGTTAGGTCATTTAATTTCTTGTAATTAATAACCATTCAAGATTTATTTCTTTGAATTTCAGCATGACCCATAACGATCATGGCTGGCGAACAATAGTTTGATCTACTTTCTCTAATTAAATCATATTGTTTCATTTCATTTAAATGCATAATATATTCCTTTTTATCATTTGTTGTCCATGGATAGGGTTTACTAACTATTTCTTTACTATAATCGAGTAATTCTATCTTAGCATAAGGTTTAGATTTTTCTCAATGGATTAAAAAATTTTCACTATAATTATCTATGAGTCTTTGTTCTATCGTTTTTCCTACTATATGTCTTAAGGATTTGTTAATTTGTTCTTCAACTGGTTTATTATTAGGTATAAATTGTATTTCATTTTCTGATTTCTTTCGTCGAAAGGTGGTATCTGTTTTATTATATAGGTTATCGATTCTAATTGCCCATGCTTGGTGTTTACATGGTGTGGTTAGGATTAAGACTTTTTGGGTGAAATGCACAAGCATATATTGTTCTAAAAAGTTCATTCCTAGGATTATACCTGGAATGGTTTCATTGTATTGGTATAAGGTTGGGATTTTTAATTCGTAATCTCCTATTTGTGTAGGTATTTCTTTTGCTATTAATTCAATAAGATGAATTTCTTTTCCAGCACTACTCATTCTAATAGGCTTTTTCTTTTTTCATAATTCAGAGGGTAATATGTTGTACTTAGCTGTTGTCATATTTGCTCCTGTATCAATCATAGCATGGTATTTGCGTGATTAATATTTTACATAATTAAATCTAACTAAAATATAATAAATTTTCATTTAACTAAATCAATTTAATTTTTTCAAGAATGACTACTTGATTATCTATATTGATTAAAATTCTATTATCTTGAAATTTATATGGTTTTACATATTCTAGGAAATCTTTTCCTAAAATAATTTTATGGGTTTGATTTTTAATTTCGGATTCTACATATAATTTAACTTTTATAATATCACGTTTATTAAATTGTAGCATAGTTTGTGCAGTAGTTTCATTTTCTTGTATTTCAATATTCTTATCAGTATAATTTATATGTATTGTACTTTTTATAATATTTGGGTTTATCAAGGCAATTATTTCTATCCATTGTTCTTCTTGTGTTATTTCTAAAAGTACTAAATTATCTAATGTTTGGGTTAAATCGATTTCAGGTATATTAGGTTGAAGTTCTACTAAATTTGATCTTATAGGTATTTCAACTAATCTATGTGATTCATAATTACTTTGGCTTCTTGATCTAAGTAAAAGTATTTCTATAGGTCTTGATTCCTGTATACTTCTTCGAGGGTTAATGTTAATCTTAATATCTGAGGGAGTATTAATTCTAATACTTTGACTTCCTAATCGATTATTAAAAGTTATTTTGGAAGGATTTTCTTCTCCTAATTCTCAAGTATTATCGATTTCTAATTGTAATTGTCGGGGTATGGTTATTCTGTTTCTTTCTAAAGGTAATTCTTCTAAAATTGGTATAAAATTTTTATTAATAGTGATATTTTCTATATTTCTTTTATAAATTTTATGTTCATTTGAAAATACTAGGCTTACCATTCCTGTTATACTAATTATACCACTTCCTGGAAACATTTTTATTCCTTGTAATTTGTGATAAATTACTAAAGTCCTATTCATGTTTGTTTCGACTCTAGATATAGCAAAATTTGTATTAACAGTTAATTTTAATTTTTGATAAATTAAATTTCTATTCAAAGCGCCTAATATACTATTTAAAACATTATCAATTATTCTGTTATCAGTGATTAACAGTTCAATCTGTGTATCAATACCAGCTTTGAAATAAGCTTTTATTAATAAGTGTACTCCTGGTATATAGATTTCTGTTACTTCATTCTTAATATCTAATTTTTGAATTTCATTTTCAATTAAGGTTTTATCAATAATAGGAATTCTAAGAACTCCCTCGGTTAAAGAGGATTCAATAGGAAATTTCTTTTCTATTACTACAAAAGCATATTTTTCTTTTTTCTTTGATTTAATAAATTTGCTAAGTTGTTTAATAATACTATTTTGAGTTAGATCTTAAGGTGTTAAATCTAATTCCTTATCACGAATTTTATTATATTGTTTCTGATTAAACATCATTCTTTTTTCTACTATTCCTTCACTAGGATTTCTAATTTCTTGAAATTCTTCAAATTCATGTTGGGTATTACTACTTTCACCTTGCATCATATTAATTTCATCTTCTTCTAAGATATAAATAAATTCTTCTGATTCATCTGATTCACTTGGAGGTTTCCTACTAGAGTTCAAATCTGATACAGATACTAATGTTAATTTATCAAATTCATTTATGTATTTCTCTAGGTTATAATCATAATCTAGGTCTCTTTTTACAGCTTCATAATTAGATTAAAGGTTCATTCTTCTTTCTTCTTGTTATAATTCATCTAATATTTGTATTATATTAACCTGTTTTCATTCTACTTTAGGTGATTCTATTTTAGGAATAAAGGGTAATAATTCCTGTTCATCATAATCTAATCGATTCATTTTTCTTTTTAATTCTTTGCAAAAGAAAACAAGTAATAAAGAAAACAAGCAGTAAGCAAAGAGAACAGAAAGCAAATAAGTAGAGGATGCAGATAAAGCACAAGGATAATATGACTTGAACTAAATTTGGAGATTAAGCTTCATATTTCTTTCCTTATCATTCCATCATGCTCTGATACCATTTCTTGTCAGCCCAGCGGCTTCAGCCGGTATGCCGGGAAGCGCGAACCGTTAGGGCCAAGAAAGGCACCTGGGATCGAGTTTTACGCATGGCATCACTACAAATGCAACCTGAGAGGTCCGACTAGCGGACGTCAGGCCCTGCTGGGGTAAGAGTCCCTACTTCGCCCAGACCCCATAACAATTGATCATAAGGCGAGAACCCCCAATCAGGCGGAGTCGGTGTCACCAGTTCTATGGGCGTCCTGACAAAGCTCGATACCATTCGAAGTAATATAATGACCTAAAAAAATTATTCTTTCTTTTCTAAGTTCAGCTTTTTTAGGTGAAATATGCATTCCTTTTTCTTCAATTAAAGTCATAAATTGTTCTAAATGTTCTTCATATTGTTGATGATCTTTCGAAAAGATTAGAATATCATCAATGTAAATTACAGCAAAATCTTTAATAGGAGATAAGTTTTTGTATATGTTCTTGAAATATACTTGGATTATTATGAAATCCCATTAGTAATACATGCCATTCATATAATATATATATATATATATATAAAAGTTCTATTATGATGATATATGATGACGCATTATCCGATATGAGAACAGCTCCACGAAGCTACTAGGAAGCAAGTTATGAAGTTAAACTTGTCAGAATTCTATTGGAAGCTGGATAACACGGAGTGAAGCCATTAATTGCACAGGGGCTTAGACATGGAGAAAAATATGATCTGACACCCTCTCGGCAGCAATCAAATGCCTCTACTAGAAGTATAAAAGGAACGTTCCCCGAGCAGTTTTAGTAAATTAGGAGACAGTGGGCTGAGAGAGAGCAATAGTGAGACGTGTAACAAAAGAGATTACGCATAGGATATATATATATATATATATAGAGAGAGAGAGAGAGAGAGAGAGAGAGAGAGAGAGGAACGAGAAGGGACCAAGGGGAAGAAATTCCAACAGAAGAAGGAAGCAAATTTGAAATAAAAACACAAATTTTTTCTAATATGTAAGAATAGTTTATAAGCTTTCAAAATATCCAAAAAAGCATATTTTTAAAATATTTAAAAATAATTTTATGAGGTATTTAATTTAGGAATTTTATTATTAAGTGTTTGACATATGTAAGTTAAAAATTTTATTATTGAATATTTGATATATTTAACTTAGGAATTCATTATTAAATGTTTAATATGTTTAATTTTTAAATTATTATAATTTTTGGTATGTTTAATTTATGAGTTATTGATTATTTTTATAAATTCTCTTAGAACTTTGTAAATCCAATTGATATAATATATTATTTAATTATTGAGTAAAGAAATATTCTAAATCTCATGTATAAATGATAAAAAATAAATTATTTATATGCATAGATAATTGTAACGAACAGAATACCTTTACTAAAATTCCTATGCATAGATAATTGGATTTTGAATTATTCACATATATAAATAACTTAAGTGATTGAAGTACCTCTTTATAAATTTAATATGGACTTAATTAATATATGAAAGACATTAAAAGATACCATAAAAAGAAAAAAAAAAAAAAAAAAGACTCCGTTGGAATTCATATAGTCAACCAATGATTCATTAGACTAGTTTTAGAAACATGCATAAATTACATAATTAGCATAATAATATTTTGTAAATTATTATCTATAATTTATGCTTTTATTTATTCATTGTAATTCATACTCTTGTTGATTACTGATACTTTATATTAAAGAAAATAATTAGTACTCATTATGATATATGACATAGATAATTTGGAATGTGAGAATGTAGTAATATAATAATACATGTGCTTATATCTTAATAATTTGAATGTTGGTTGCGTGATAAATACTTTTTTATGTCATGCTTAAAACGAGTTTTTTGTAGGTAAAGGGAAATTTTAGGATAAAAATAGAGTTTTCAAGAAATGAATTCCTACTAGGAGATAGTTTTGGGAGACAGGATTCTATGAATTTCCAATTTTATAACAAGTTTTCAGGAAATAGGATTCTCAAGAGAGAAAGTTCCAATAGGAGATGATTTTTATCCACAAATAAAAAGTTATTCTCTATATGAAAGAAAAGATATAATCATCTGAAACCAACTTGGGAGTTAGAGTTTTTTAGGAACTAAAGTCTCACTCTCCTTGGAACAAAGTTATGAGAGGGCATTACAAAAGGGTTGAGAAGTTCTCGTGTGACTTTAGGCATCAAGCTTTAGGCTAAGATTTGTGGATCTACTCTAGATATACCCTAGTTATATTTACTCTTATCAATGGTGATTTTGTTGATCATAATGATTAAGGAGAATAGTTTTCCTCTTTAACAATGCTCAAAATCTACCAAGTAGTATGAGATGTTTAATGAGTTATTTATGATTGTGAAAACCCAAACTTCTACAAATAGTATGAAAATAACCAACATTTTTAAGATAAGATCATCTACATCTCCTTAGAAAGATATGTACAAAGGACATTCATTGATGTACCATTTAAACTTTATAAATCAAGTGAATGACATGTCAGATTGTATTCGGTTTATATAATACATGGACTACATATATGAAAAACTAAGCCTATTATAATTATGCTTAAATCATGCTTATGAGAGATCTTGTCATAATCATATTATTATATCTTATTGCAATTCTATATAATATATTGATTATTATGCAATATATGATGTTTAACTACACTTGAATATGGTTAATTTAATATATTGCTATTATAATATAGTTAATTATGTGTCATACCTATAATGTGATCGTATAGCATTAAAAAAAGAAAATTTTGATTTTTGAAAACAAAGACCAAAATAAATAAAGTCAACACCAAAATTTTAATTTTAAAAAGGCAAAGCTTTAAAAAAATTGTTTTGAAGGAAAATGATTTCCAAATTAGAAATGGATTCGGAAATCGATTATACATGAGAAGGTGTTAGACACCTAACAATACCCATTTCTAGAAATGGTTACCTTAAATTAATTGTGCAAAATTAATATAATCTTATTTTCATTTTAATTACCTTTATCAATCACAAATTATCCTTATCAATCACATGCAAAATAACGAAATAAAAAGAAAATAAATTAAGAAAAAATAAAAGAAAAAATATTTATTTATAAGAACAAACTTGATATAAGATAAGAATATAGAGGCTATATACTCTATAGAAGGGATTAAGATCTACATAGTTTGACTATTATAAAACTATGCTTGTTGGTTGGTAATTTTTAATTTTGTAAAATGAGAAAGAAAACGAAAATTAGTTTTTTCTTTCGCAAATAAAAAATTTTAATTCAATTGGCATTTTTTTTAATTCTTATAATTTTGTTAAAAGAAAATTTGAGATAAATTCCAAAGTCTATAAAAAAAAGTTAATTTGTTTTTTTATTTTTTATTTTTTATTTATTTATGTAATGAAACTTTTAACAAGTTTGTTTACTAAAAATTTTAAAACATTGGGTTTAAATTTGAAAATTGTACTTTTATTTTTATTTTTTAGAAATTAACTTTGAACTTTGAAGCATTATTTTTGTTTTTTTGTTTTTACTTTTCCTATTTTTTAAAGAGAAAACTTTTAAGACAAAGGCTTTTAACAAACTGCTTTTTATAATTTTTATTTTTTGAAATAATAATTTTATTTTTATTTTTTGAATTTAGAAAGTTTATAAAGAAAGGAAATTTATTTTATTTTTCTTTATTTTAAAAGATTTACTTTTGAACATTTAAATATTCTTTTAAATTTGTGATTAAAAAAAAACTCTTAAGATTTATTTGATAAACTCTTTTTAAAATATTTTTCTTTTAAATCTTGAATGAAATCTAACTTGATTATTTTGGGCAACTTTTTGTAAATTTTAAAAAGAGAATTTGAAGAAATATTCTTATAAGAAGACAAAAATTTATTTTATTTTTTACTAAAACCAAATCTTTGAACCTCTTTTGAATATTTTTTTTTTACTTTTTACTTAATATTTAAAAGAAATTCATTTGATTTTCTAACAACTATTTTTAATCCTTTTTAATTTTAAAAGAAATACATTTTATTTTTCTAAAAACTATATATTTTTTGAATATTTTTCCTTTTACCTTGAATATTTTTGAAAATGAAATTGATTTGATATAAGTAATTGAAAACCAAAACTTATTAAACTGCAATTACATGACCTAATAGATAATTGTGGGAACTTGTTATCACAAGTAAATAAAGAGTCTCACATGACAATCTAAAAAATAAAAATTAAATATCACAAAAATAAAGATAAAACAAAAATATATACAAGCATATAATATTTGTGTTTGTGTGTGCTTTTGTATTTAGTCAAAGATCATATTATTTGGAATATATATTTCATTACACGAACAAAATAGAAAAATAAATACAAAAATAAAGAACCAATAAAGTTTTTCTTTCCTTCTCTTAGCCTTCAACTTAGAATTCCTTAAATATTCTCTCCACCAATTTACATGGCCTAAGATATAGTACAATAAAATAGTTTTTGGGTCAAAACCAATCCAAAAATGAAAAAAACCTAAAAGAATTAATAAAATATTACCCAAATATGTACAATTTGAATTAGATTCAACATAAAGAGAAAGCAACCCAAACAAAATACGATATTGAGAAGTTGCCCCTCTTTGTTTCTTAAGTAAGAAAATTGAAAATATAATTTTTGATATTCTCAATTTAAAAAATAAGTAAAGATAGAAATAATATCTTGTTTGAGGAACTATAACTTAGGAAATAACATATTAAAATAAGCAAATCTATTTAGAAATGCAAGAACCTAATGAAAAGTAAAAGCACTTAAAAGTGCTTGTAGTGACAAGGCTTTAAGTGGACACCTGACCTGCGTAAAGCTTGAAGGAAGGACACCTATTTTATGCAGGGCTTTGAAGGATGTCTATTTTATGTAAGATTTTGAAAGGTGTTTGGTCTGTGCATAACTTTAAAGGGTGCCTAATTTGTGTAAGGCTTTAAAGGATACCTATTTTTTGCAAGACTTTAAAGGTTGCCTATTCTATGCAATGCTTAAAAGGTGCTTGGTTTATGCAAGGTTTGAAGAATATTTGTTTTGTACAAGACTTTAAAAATACATGTTCTATATAGGACTTTGAAAAGTGCTTATTCTATATAAGGCTTTGAAGAATACCTAATTTTTATACAAGATTTCATTTACTTTCGAGATTGGAAACTCTATTTTCATTTGCTCAAGTCTTATGCAGGGTATGCACATATATGAAATGCATGATGCATACAAAATGCTTGATTTTAGAGCATAACTACTTAGGTTTTTATTTACCCCAATATAAACTGAGACCTACATGTGCAAATGTGGGATGCATAAAGTATGTGAGTTGTTTTATTTCGTAAAATACAAAATTTTACTTTTACATTGCCCTAGTAACCTGAGATTATGTACTGTATGCATATATGGGATGTGTGAAGTTATGAAATATAAATTTTTACCTTTACTTACCCCAATATGAGATTGGTTTTATATAATGTATGCACACGTGAGATGTGTGAAGCATATAATAACTTTATTTTATAAAATGCAAATTTTTTATTTACTTATCCTGGTGTGAACCAAACTCTATGTAATATATGTATATGTGAGATGTATAAAGTATGTGATGTTTTATTTTATGAAACACAAATTCTTGCATTTACTTGCTCTAGTATGGGGTTGTTTTTATGTAATGTATACACATATGAGATGTGTGAAACATATAATACTTTATTTCATGAAATACAAATTTTTGCTTTTTACTTGCCCCAATGTCAACTTGATTTTATATAATGTATGCACATGTAAGATGTGTGAAAACATATAATGCTTTATTTCATGAAACGAAATTTTTTTCCCACTTTGTCTTACCTTAGTATGAGCTTAGCTTTATGTAATATATATACATGCGAAATGTGTGAAGCATGTAATGCTTTATTTTATGAAATGCAAATTTTTTCCATTTCTTCTTGCTCAAGTATAAGCTTGTTTTTATGTAATGTATATACATGTGAGATGTGTGAAGCATGTAATACTTTTATTTCATGAAATGAAATTTTTTTCGCCTTTTCTTGGTCTTGTGCAAACCTAGTTTTATGTAATTTATGCACATGTGATATGTGTAAAGCATGTGAGATGCAAGTCTTTTTTTCTTTTCCATTTTAAATTTAAAAGTTTTATTCCTTATTTATGATGTATGCACAATGTATGCAAGTAGAATTACCTCCAAAGGAAGAGAAGATGATGGAACATTATCTCTAAATATCCTTAAATTGATTTTAAATTTAAACATTTTTCCAAAAAAAAAAAAGGAAATGATAAGGGAAAGGAAAAAATGCGATTATTATTTCTTTGAAATTAATTTGTCTTGATAAGAAAAGTATGCTTTGTCTATGTACAAGTTCAATACAAGCATATGATGCATGAAAAATCTCAGAATTTGTAAAATGTAAGATTTTTAGTTATTTGCATTAAAAAAAAATTCCCACGTTGGCTCTTCACTTGCCGTGGTGAGAAAAGTTAGATTTTTGGTAGCCTTACCAAATTTATCCTTTGTGACTTAGATGAAAAATTTTATTGATGGCTTTTGGTCAACTAAAAATGTCCTTGATGGAGTATCCATAGTTTAGAAGATCCAAAATCTTATTTTGATTTATTTCTAAATAAATTTTTTTAAAGTGATTTCTTTGCCCTCCACTTAGGACTATTAACTTGATGTGATAGTATTCTCTTATCAACTTTTCATCATTAATATTTAAAAGGTCAACAGGTAAAATTCATTTTTATTTTATTTGACAATGTCAATGTAATCATTTATTAAAGGACATAAACTTATGAGCTTGGAAAGAAAAAGGATCTCAAAATTAGAAGAATGCCAGGAATGGTGAAGCATGTGATTATGTAAGATGATTTGAAGCAAAGAAATGAAATAAACAAATACAGGATATAATGTGACAAAATAAGAAAATGTCCCAATTCTAAACTCAAAGTATTCCTTTTTTAACAGCAAAGGAATGAAATGCTAAAAAAAAGGATATGATGGAATAGGAAAAATTCCATTTCTATATTTGAACTCCCTTTGAAAAGAATAATTAATGTAGATAAAAGACTATGCTCTGAATCAAGCTTTTTGCCCCAATTTTAATTATTTTTGTTTTAAAATCATTCTTCATAAGAAAATTCACCAAACAAGTCAAGCTTTAATAAGGATTTTTGATGTTTATAATGTGGTCTTGGTAAAAAGGTTTATGAAATAAAAAGAGACTAGGATAAAAAATTAATATGCCCTTGTCAAGTTTCTCATTAGTCTTCTTTACCTATTTTTTCAACAAGATTTTATATTTAAAATTCACTTAATAAGAAAGAATGTCTCGAAATTGTAATGTGATCTAATGGGTAAAATTGCGACTTAAGAAAGAAAATTGTAAAAGCTCAAACGTTTATGTAAGTTTACAATAAGAATTCTATTTTAGTAATCGTACAATTTTGGCAAAACCTATTGGCCTACGACATTTAGCCTAAGCTTTCCCTTTTGAAGACCTTTTTTTTTTTAAATGTTCAGTATAATTCTTTTTTAGAAGGTTTTTCTCTTTTGACTTCTTATTCAGCATGAACCTCCTTTATGAGAATTGTACTTTTTGATTGTATGTTAAGGTGGAACTCTCTTTTGAAAGTTTTTGCTTTCTTAAATTTTATTCCATAAGATGTTCTTCTTTGAGGATTTCTTTCTCCTATAACTTTTCTTTTTATTCCTCCAATGATATTTCTTAGACATTCTTTTTTCCATTTTTGCCTTTAAAGGAATCCACTATAATGCCAATATTACTTTCCTTTATATAGAATTTTCATTACTTCCCAAGTTTGATCCATGTTAAGGTATTTGAAGAATTTTAAAGGCTTAAAGTGATTAGCAATAATTAAATAGTATTTGTATAGTTAAAAGAACTTGACCCCCTCTTGATATTTGAATTATCAACATAAAAATTTATTAAAGACTAGCCATCATAAATGTTTAATGATTATAAGTGACAGAAATAAGTATTATTACTAGTTCAATTAAGGTAACTAGAAGTAACACCTTTATATTTGGGAATACAAAGAACGTCTCATATCCTAAGCATATCTTGCTTATGAGACATGCATTTATATCTTTGCTTTTTCTTTTTTTAAAGAATTGAAAATGGGACGTATCATTAGCTTCAGATTTTACCTTTCTTCATATTAATTGAATCTCTTCATAGGGAGTATCAGATTTTTTTTTTTCAGTTTCTAGTTATCATTCAATCTTAAAAAAGATATACAAGGAAAAGAGTTGTGTCAATATAAATGATGAAATAGAAGAATGTACAAAGGGTGAAATAGAAACACATGACCATTATATTGATAAAATAAAATAAAATAATATCCAATGATAGAATCAACTTCCACTAGTTCTAGACTTTAGCTAAACAGAAGGGTATCGACCAAACAAGCATTATCTATATAATATGAAAATTTTTTAAGAGTTTAATCATTATGAAATTCCTATTAAGGTTAACTATGACACTTGAAATTGAGATTTCTTTTTATATGCTTTTACATTTTGTTCATTAAGAGGTTATAACTTTCTATTGAGTACCCATCATTCTAAGATTAAGATCACAACTCTGCTATAGCCAATACCATTTTAAGGATGCAAGTTAGAGGTTGGTAAATGAACCATCTTACTCTTGTTAAATCTCGTTATGTGAGAGTTAGACAAATGACAAGTGTCTTAATTAAGTTGGTTTGTGATTTTTAAGATGGTCAATTTTGATAGGTGTTGATGAGTTTTGAAATGGATAATTTAAGTTTCTTTAGATTGGAGGGTATAGAGGAGGCATGTCGTAATAACTTGAAGGGTATAATGGTATGAAAGGTTAAAAGGTGATAAGCTACATTATCAAAACTTTTAATAACTTCTTTTTGGCTAATCAATTAGCATGCCTTTACCTCTTGCCTTTAAACCTCAGTCTTTCATCTTGGTCATTGATAAACATAGCTTTTTGATCCAAATTTTGTTTAAGATAATCTTTTTATTACAAAGAACTAAGAATCCTATATTTTGCAAATTTCAAAATTTTTACATGAAATGCATTATGACTATGTATGGATGCAACTATATTGTTTAACCTATGAACTAATGGATGCATTGATTTTGGCAGAAAAGCCTTTCAAGATAAAGGATATTTATTTCCTTTAGGGAATCTGTTATCCTACAAGGTAGATTAGAATTAACAACTAACCCAAGAATAAAATTGGATCTTTTCCACTTAATAGTGCATTTATGATAAATTTTTTTTATCATTTGGCTTTTATTTTTTTTTAGATACTTATCATACACTAGAATAAATAAAGTTGAGAAATCATCTTATAAAAATGTGTTAAATTTTATATCGATGATATCTATGAGAAAGTCTAGCCAATCTATATTTCTTTTGACAATTTGCAAGGTCATTTTCAAATTCTCCACTTTCCTCTAAGATCTTATTATTTCACAAGGAGGAATGAGATTAAAAAAATTGACTTGCAAAGAATTTCAATTCTTTTATGAATAACTCAAATTAAGCTCTTAATTGACTCAAATTTTGTAGTCAACTTAATCTTTGTTCATTTTGAAATCATACTTGTGACATTATGAAAAAACATAATACCCTTGCGAATTTTGCTTAAGATTGTCTTTTCTAATTAATTAATGGATTATTAGTACTAGTTGATATTCCTCGTATTCCTCTAAGAACTTATTGATCCATAGGGAGTTATGGTTTATCGATTAACTTGAAAAAGAATTGTCCTTCTACAATTGATGCTTAAAACTTTAGCTTGGATAATATTTGGCAAAAATAGGCTAATCTAATGATCTACTAACATATCAAGTATATACATGATTATTCTAGTCATAAGTATTATTGACACACCAATGGTAATGATGTCTTTGTATAGGAAAAGCTTCATACTTTTTTCTCGAGGTACTTATTGCTCCATAGAAGATAAAGTAATTGACAATCAATTTAAGAGAAATATGCTTTTTTACACCATTGATGCTTTAGAAAAAAATTTGTTATTTCAAACCTCTTATCAAGGCATGATATTCATCTTTAAAGAGAAAACCTTTAAGGAAACAAAAATGTGAACAAATTGATTTTTATATTTTCACTCTTTGAATCAATAATTTTAATTTCTTTAAAAATTACAAAAAGTTGCCAAAAAATCAAATCAAGTTAGATTTTATTAAGATTTAAAAGAAAAAATATTTAAAAAATAGTTTATCATATAAATTTTAATATTTTTTAAAAAATAAAAATTAAAAAATATTTAAAAGTTCAAAAGTAAATCTTTTTAAATAAAAAAATCAAATAAATCTATTTTTATTTGATTTTTTATTATAACCTAATCTTTGAATCTTTTTTGTATTTTTTTCTATTTTTCACTTAATTTTAAAAGAAATTATTTGATTTTTTAAACATTATTTTTAACACTTTTTAATTTTAAAAGAAATACATTTTATTTTTTAAAAAACTATATACTTTTTTAATCTTTTTTAGAATTTTTTTCCTTGAATATTTTTTAAAACAAAATTGATTGGATATGGACCATTGGAAACCAAAATTTATTAAAATATGACTATACAATCTAATAGATGCCTATGGAAAGTTATTGTTATGCATGATTTCTCAATTGACCCCTAAATGCCTGAGAAGACAAAGAGTCTCATACGATAAGTTTAAAAAAAATAAAAATCATAAATCATAAAAATAATGATAAAACAAAAATATTTATAGGTATATAATATTTGTGTTCATTTGTGCTTTTGTGTTTAGTCAAAGATCATATTATTTGAAATATATATTTCATTACACGAATAAATAGAAAAATAACTAAATAAAGGACTAGTAAACCTTTTTTATTTTTTAAAAAAGATTATTTTATTAGGTTGAAAAATGAATTAAAATGTTTTAATTCAATACATTTATTATTATTATTTTTAGGGAATACTCATACAAAATATGGTATTTACAACATGTTATGTACATGGTTACATATTCTGCACAATTATATCCTCATACATAAATGTTTTTCTTAAATGTATTTGTTTGTTGTATTGTACCTATTATTCTTATGCTATAGGCAGGGAAATTAAAAGAAAAATATTTTTCATATACGTGACAATTAGATCATTACTAGTTTTCAAAATTAAATTGTATTCTCTTGAAAAGTATAAATTCTCACTACATTTGATGATGGGTTCAAATAGGGACTTCAATTTAGGGGATGCAATGTTGACAATTGATTAATGTGATTAAGATAGGTAAGAGTCAAGTTAACATGAGCATTAATGTCAATGTTAGCAAGCTAGAACAATTAGATAGTAATTATTTTAGAATATTTAAAGTAATAATAATGAGACACTAATATGTATTTAGGAGTCTAGTTTAAAAATTAATTGTACTTTTATATTCTAATAATTAAATGTTATGATAATCTTATTTGTAATTATGTAACTTATGAATATTAGGTGTATGAAATTATTTATTTAATATATAGTCAAAAAATTTAATACTCCAAATTTTACTACTCTGATAAGTAATTAGAAAGTGTAGCACTCCTTAAACTCAAGGTGTTACAAGGTTTATACCTTAAAGCAAGCTATCTTTGGATACCTTAAGAGAGGTTTGTTATTGTTCTTTTATTTTTAAAGATTTTATGTCCTTACTTTGATAACTAACAGTGAAATTGAAACCCTTTAGGGCATCCCTTACTTTCAAGAGTCTTTAACCATGCTATTAAAAAAATAAAATATGAGAGAAAGGGGGTCAATAATTTCAAAAGTGTTTTTATCTTTTTTGCCAATAGTAAAACCTTGTTGGATATCAAATTACTTAAGTGGAAGTAAGTAATTTTATTTTTCATTTAACAAAATTAGCAATTTATGACATAGACAAAATAAAAACTGATAGAAATTATTTTAAATGGTAAGTTACAGTTTAATTATTACTTTGTGGTAAGTCCATTTTCACTCGATTGTCTTGTAGTTTAAAAGTTTTCATTCAAATATTTTGTGGTTTGTTTCATTAACACTTTGACACCTTTTGCTTTGTTTCTATTAAATTTTGAATGGAATTTTCACATGAATGGCACATGCTGAATTTTTCTCCCAAAGACTTATGTTGAAATTGTAATTTCCCAAATATGCTTCAAAATATATCATCAGGTAATAAATTGTAATTTATCCTATTTTAAAGTACATTCATGAGAATTTTAAATTTAAAAGAAAAAAAATGGAGAAAAAACGATATAAATGTTAATTTAGTTTTAAATCTATGTCTTTAATCATTAATGTATTTTCAAATTAATGAACGTATAAAAAAATTATCAATGAAGATTACACTAAAATGTAAAAACTCTTTAATTTCATTAACATGGTTTCCCTGCTACCAGTTTAATTTTCCTAACTTTTAACCACTGCATTTGTAAATTTCATACACTAATAAAAATAAGAGAAACTAGAGACATTTGAAAGGATAACCTTTAAAAAATAGTCAAACGGTTGTTTTTGTCCTTATAGTTTTATTCAATTTTAATTCAATCATTATAATTTAAAATTTTATAATTAGATTCTTAGTATTATATGAACTTTTAATTTAGTGCTTACCATTATATTTTCATTAATTTGCCATTGATTTTGTTAACTATATGTTATTTTGGCATTTTGAATATGCAAGATTTAAACTAAACTAGCAGTAATCCTTGCAAATTCAGAAGTTATAAAAAAAATGTGGGTCTTACAATAAAAACAAAAAAGTTTAGAAAATAAAAAAAAATGTATGAATAAACAGTGCATTACAGTACATAAACAATATCAATGGCCCGAAGCTATGAACAGTGACAAAATAAATAGTGCTTTGATCCTTAGCTTTTTATATATATAAAAGAAATTATCTAAGTCATTTGACTTCAGGTTGTACCACATGCTATAGATGTGAGCTAATTTCACTTCATTATATACTTTATCCTTTTTTTTTTTTTAATATGTGAGCTGAAGTGTTAAGATGATATATAGTTGGCAATATCAACAAAATTTATTAGCATATTGATCGATGTTTAACAATCACAACTAAATTAAAAAATTTTAAATTTTAATGGCGCATAAGTACGTAGAATATGGGTAAGATATATTAATAGTCTCCCATCCTTTAATCTAAGAAAAATTATTTTTTCTATCTTTAGACTCAAGCCCTAATAGTTATCAAACTCAGTCCTTACCTCTTCTTTCTATTGAATTTTTAAATCTCTGGATCTAGACCCATTTATTAAATCTCTAGACCCATTTTTAAATCTCTAGACCCATTTATTAACAGAAATTTCAAAAATAAGTAATTTTTTCTTAAGTTGGGATTCATCTACATGAAATTTATTCATAGAAAATTACAAAGAGAGAGAGAGAGAGAGAGAGAGAGAGAGAGAGGTGTCTCACAACCATTAATATTATTAAAACACACAATTAACAGAATTTGAATTTATCTAGTTTCAACATTTTCAAATGGTTTCCAAGATTGCAAACTTTGAGGCATATATATTATAATCAACGCACAAACAAATATAAAGAGAAAGTAGGTTTAGGGCAAGCGAAAACCATTAATAAAGATTAGGTTTTTTGCCGAGGTGCCCTAGTTGCAGTTAAAAAAATCATAGCTAATTTATGTTCTAATTATGATTATTTTAACCATAGTTAGGATTAAAATCTTAACCATAGTTTTAACAAAACCACTGCAGTGTTTAAAAACCATGGTTAAGAATGTGTCCTAATTGCAGTTTTAAGAGAACCATAGTTAGGGCATTTTTAAAATACTCTAACACCCTATCGTCAGATCCATTGCCGCAAGTAGCACCCTCATTGAAAATTTTAATTTTTTGCCTTCCCTCCATTGAGCCCAACATCTAACCAACGGACTGCCCAACCACTGACCACTGAGAGGGCAGACAACACGGACCAATCTATTGCAGCCGCCAGCTATCGTCCATCGTTCAAATCTATGATTTTCCAATTTTCAAATCTCTTTGAATGTTTTTTCAGATCTGTTGATATTTTGATTTGTCTCCCATTTTTTCTTTGCTGTTGTTTTGATTTTTAGTTTAAATATGAATGATGTTGTTCCCAGTTATATAGGAAGAGAGAGAGAGAGCAATGAGAGTGTGAAAAATTGGAGAAGTTATTATGTTTATTGATGAATTTGACATCAATTTTTGGGATTTCTCGCATGTCATGAAGAAGAATTTGAGAGCTCAAATAGCTTGGAAGCTCCCTGTGCTTGTTCTGGGACCATTAAGGTAAACTCAGAAATAGCTCTCTCATGTTTTTTTGGGTTTATTTCTCTATCTTGTTTTTTGAAAATTAACAACTCCGTTTTCTTAGTTTGCTCACAAATTGCATATGGAGATAGTGCAATGAGAGAAGGAATACAATTTTTGAAATATGTCTCCACCTATGAATGTTGATCATTCATTTAGTTTCTTGTTTTAATTTGTGCTCTACAATTTTTTTTTTCTTTTGTATTGTTTCCTTCCATGATGAGCAAAGTTCCATTAAATGAAACCCTATCCCTAAGCCCACTAGTCGCAGTTAAAATCACGATTAATGGTGTGTTTGGAATCCGTTGACAAATCACGTTTGTGCAGAAGGTTGAATTTGTTGCTTAAGAGAAAACGTGGTTTTGGAGGAAGTCACCGGATTTCCAAACACGCACTAAGTCCCAAAATAACCACGGTTAAGATAATTTTTCTTTTCTTTTACAGTGTACCCTCCTCAAATCCAGACCTGAACCCTTATAAATTCCCAAAAATAAAAAAAACTTCGAGTCCACCCTTTTTTTTTTATGACTCCCATGCTTAGACCCAGACGCATAAATTTT
This sequence comes from Erythrophleum fordii, assembly GCA_032878935.1. Lineage (NCBI taxonomy): Eukaryota > Viridiplantae > Streptophyta > Magnoliopsida > Fabales > Fabaceae > Erythrophleum > Erythrophleum fordii. Next base: position 3,052,868 of record JAVQMF010000048.1, on the reverse strand, counting down.
TTCAGATACCTATAGGACATGAGTATTTTGATCATTCCTAATTATAAAGACTTAATTACATATTTTTTAACTACAAAAATTAAATTAAAAATTAAATAAAATTATAAAAATCAAAAGAATAATTTAACCAAAACATTAAGTTAAAAAAAAATCTCCATTTTCTTGATTTCAAAAGCTTAGGAGCAGTTTCATGGTGCTCCATTAATTTTCTTTGTGGTTTAAACTTTTTTATTCAAATATTTTACATTTTGCTTCATTAATAATTTGGCACAACGATTTGTTTCAGTTTGGATCCCCCTGCTATGTAGGAAATCCAAAACATTATAAAAAATTAAAGTTTTTTAAAAAATCAGCCCCCTCTTTTGAGGGGGCACGGCTATACATTGGGCATAGCAGGAGATCCGGATCATATTTGTTTTCATTAAATTTCAAACAGAATTTACAAGCTCAATTTTTTTTCTCCAATTACTCAACCTTATAGCCTTACCTTCCTAAATATGCTTTGAAACCCTTTCGGTGACTGTAGTCCTAATTCACCCCAACTCTTACCCAAAGGGTGCCTCTGAAATGTCATTCCTGGCTTGAACTACTATTTGCAGTCATGAGGATTCACAAACGTAAACAGAAGTGAAACAGAATCAGCAACTATTATTGATATCTCAAATGAATATTAACAAAAACAATGAACTTCTGTCTATCATTCTTAAGAAAGATGGAGAATATATAGCAGTCATTCTTACATTCAAGAATAAAAAAACCATACTCATCGCTGTTTGCTTCTTAACTTGATGCCAGATAGATGTCTCAAGAAGAAATTCAGGATAGGTCTCAAGAAGATCATACTGAAATCAATCTGCCAAAAAATGCAATAGAAACTTGGATATAGACTTGGGGTCAAAGACAACGCATGGCATGCATTCAAGTCCTTTGTCAGGTCATTCAAACAATTAACTTGATGAGAATCTACCATTACTACAATTATGTCAATAGACCTTTCTTTCAAACAACAGCTGAGAGAAAAGATTTCAAGATGAACTGATGAGAGTACTTACCATTGATAATAAAAAATGTCGGGATGTTATTTGTATGGAGCCACATGCGTTTTACAATTTGGAAGAAATTTTACGCGTAACTGGGAGTTTAAAGGACAACAAAAATGCTTCAGTAGAAGAGCAAGTAGCTAAATTCTTTAATATATTAGCTCACAATGTAAAAAACCGCATAGTTTCTTTTATTTTTCGTCGTTCAGGGAAACTGTGAGTAGACATTTTCATGATGTATTGAGAGCGGTGATATCATTGGAGGAAAATGTTCTTAAACAACCAAATGGAGTCAAAGTCTATCTAGAAATACATAGTAATAGTAAGTTCTATCCATATTTCAAGGTAATCTATCTTCTTAGCTAAACTTAGTTCATAATGAATAAATATCCTTTAAGTTGGATTAATCAAATGTTTTCTAATAGAAATGTTAATTAGGACTGTGTTGGTGCAATTGCTGGCATTCATATACGAGCAAAGGTGTCTAAGGCTAATACACCAAGATATAGAGGGAGAAAAGACTTCCCTACTCAAAATGTTTTAACAACTTGTTCATTTGACTTAAATTTACAAATGTTTTTGGTTGGGAAGTCATAGCTTTTGATTTAGGATGTATTTGGTTGAGGGTTTTTGGAGGGGAAAAAAAGGGGATAAAATATTTGGTTAGACAAAATTAGAGAGGAGGAAAGGGGAGAGAAGAGAAAGGAAGTGGAGGTAAATTTCCCTCCCCTCTAAATTAGGAGATTTTGGAGGAGAGGGATATTTTTTAAGTTATAATTTATTTTATTGCTTATTAATTTTTTTAATATTTAATAAAAATTAAGATAATTTTTTTATCAGAAATTAAAAATAAAAAAAAGAAGAATTCATTAGAAATTTCCATTTTATAAACAAATAAAATAGAATAAATAATAATATTTTAAAATGAAATGTTGCTCGTTCAACAAATATGATCTATCTCTAATTCTTGTTACCAGAGGATAGCTAAACAATACTATATCCTCAATTGTTCTAATGATATTAATATCATGCATGCTTTTATTGCTGGAAGAATTGCAACTAAAGCTATAAAGGTTTAATCTCTCCTTAAGAAGAGAAATGTTTGAAATTTCTTTTAAAGAAATTTACCAATTAGCCTTGTCAACACTTAAAGCAAAAAATGCTTCATTCTATGATGGAAGAAAAGATGAAGATTCAAAAAGTTTGCAAAGAGCCTTCTCTGCAAATTAAGTACAATGATAAATGTGCATACCATACAAAAAAGAAGTCCTATTTCCTTAACTTAAAGGCAATTTTAACAAAGGTTATAAAACTACGGACCTAGAAGATCTAAAAAGTTTGTTAAATTCTTCAAAAGAAGAACATCAACATTCAAAGGAAAAGATTAATGCTACATTAGTAGAAAAAATTGATATTTTATCAAACAATGTTCAAATAAATAAAAAAGGATGATCAAGCTGGTTCAACAACTCTAGTCCAGAATACCCTTTCAAAATGATGAAGAAATTGAAGACTTGTGCTTTGAACAAGAAAATGTGAATGAAAATACTATCTTCACCCTGCCTGCCTTATCAGAAGAAGAATCAAGCCCTGATGAAGATTTCCAAATCAACCCATTTATCTTGCTCACCTTTGCTTGCAATTTGCGAAGACAGAACCAACATTTTTTTATTAAAAGAATTAAACATAAATATTTCAATAGTTATTTTTATTAATGATAATTCAAAAAATATTTCATGCAACTTAAAAAAATAAATATGAATATTTCAATATTTTTTATTGAGAATAGTTAAAAATATTTTTTTATAAATTTAAAATAAATATTTTAAAATTTTTTATTACAAATATTATAATCATTCATTTATTTATTTTTATTTTTTGATGAAACCAAATGAAATAAGGAATTTTTTTCTTTTGGAAAACAACTCGAGTATTTTTATTATTAGGTTTTTAATCAAAATATAATAAATATATAATTTTTAATTAAAATATAATAAATATATAATTTTTGTGATTTATTAATTAAACCATATATTTTTTTATTAAAAAATTATATATTTATCCTATTTTAATTAAAAAATAATATAATAAAATACATATAAATTTAATTCTTTCTATTTTTTCTATTTTATAATAACAAATAAAATAAAAAGTAATTCATCCACTTTATCTGGCATTTTCCTCCTCTCATGTCGTTTTTGTTTCTTTTCTTCCCATCATGAATAATTTGTTTCAGTTGCTTTTCTTCCGGTGAAACTAAAGACATTTTCCATATTTTTTTAACTCGAGAGCATCCAATTCCAAAAAAAACGAGACATTTGAAGGGATAACAAATTGAAATATTTCCGGGATTTCCAAGCTGGTCAAAAGCTTGGGAGCATCTTCATGGTGCTCCATCAATGGAGGCGGGAACTTCTAGCTCTACTCAAGGGGCCTACCCGAACGACCGTATCAAGCTCAACGTCGGCGGGAAGCTCTTCGAGACGACGCTTTCCACCATACGTTCCGGTGGTCCCGATTCGCTTCTTACAGCACTCTCCTACCGTGAAACTGATGACCCCAACCCCATCTTCATAGACCGCGACCCCGAGATCTTCTCCGTCCTCCTCTCTCTCCTCCGCACCAGTCAGCTTCCCTCCACCGCTCGTCGTTTCTCGAAGCAAGAACTCGCTGATGAAGCCCTGTACTACGGCGTCGACGCACAACTCAAGTCGGCCATGGCGCCGCCACCGCTGGATGGAATCGACGCCTCCATCGTCGCCACAATTCGTCCGGCGTCTGAAGGCTTGTCTTCCACATTCACTGCCGCTGCTGTCGATGGATCCATTTGGATCGCCCACGGTGGACAGATTTCTTGCTACGACTGGAATCTCAGCCACTCCGGAACTATTCGGACTCACCTAGACGAAATCGATTCGATTTGCCGGGTCTGGCCCGAGATTGCGGCTATAGGATCCGAATCCAACGCGGGCCTACACTTCTACGATTTCTCCGACGGCCGCAACGTCGGGTCGGTTCAGTGGACTGATCCTTCGGATCCTCGTATCTTCAAGGCCCGAGTCAATGCAATCGCTGACTCAGAGAGTTCGATTTTTGCCGCGTTTGATTGTCCGCATAGAGAGAATTGTATCCTTGAGGTAGACAAAACGAAGCTTCAAATCGTGTCTCAGCTCACCAGACAATCTGGTAATCAGGCAAAGCATATGGCGCCGAGAAAGCTGACGTGGATACCGGAGACCGGCGTGCTTGTCGGAACTGCGGTCACGAACGGGGCATTTGGGTACTCTGGCTATATCAGGTTGTGGGACCCACGGTCCAGCGAGGTGGTGTGGGAGACGAACGAGCCAGGTGCAGGTAGAAGTAGTCGGTTTGGGGACTCGTTTGCGAGCGTGGACGTCGACGTGGAAGGTTTGGCTTTGTTCAAGCTCTGTTCTCAATCCGGGGATTTGGCAATGGCGGATATGCGGCATTTAGGAGACGATCCGTGGATTTATTTGCAAGAAAAGAACCCCAGCTTGGTGAACACAGGTGGAGTGAGCAGCAGTGTGATTCATTGTTACAGGAGGCAAGTGTTTGTTGGGAGAGAGGGAGATTTAGAGGTTTGGTCCAGACTTGAATGGATGAAAAATGATGTTGAGAGAGCAAGTGGGGAGGCTGACGGTTTGTATAGAAGAAATTTTGTGGATAAAAGTAAGAATTCAGATGGAGGGATTATCATGAAGATTGAAGGTGGCGGTAACAGGTTGTTTATCAGTAGAGAGGATGTTGAAGGTATTGAAGTGTGGGAGAGCTCTCGTTCTTCTGGTGCAATTTCAGTTTTGTGATTATGGAATTGTCATGGGTATGAGACTTTGGTCTCAAACAGGCTTTCTTTATTTTAGTGTTGTCACTCTACTTTGCAACAGATCTTTTGCATCTGCCATGGAGACTTTTCTTCCCTGGAAACTATAATGAAAGATAAGGCTCTGAATTCTATCAGCATGTCACTGATGACTGTATCCATGCAATATAATTTGCAATGGACAAAAATTTTTATGGATATCGAAATTGAAGTCCTTGCTGGACTTTTGATTGCTTGAAATACTACTATCTTTAAGGATAATACTTATGAGATGACTTTGTCTACCACTCAAGTCTTGCACACCGCTATTTGGAACTGTGAATCAAAATGCTAAACTTTTAAACTTGAGTATGTCATTGGAAGGGAAGGATGACAAGTTTTGTCTTCGTGGTGCTGCTTATTAATTGCTCTCTATAGTATCATCAATTGACTAGAATCTGTTCCTCTACTAGAACTTTAAACTCCGGTAGTTTAGAGACTACATCATCAACACTAAGCTTTCTTGTTTTGTAAAATTCTGACTGGACCTCTTTCCTCTTCCATTGAAAATTAGGTGATGGGCGGACATACTAGGGAGAAGTATGCTTTGCAAGTGAACAGATGTTTGGGTTCTTAGCTTAACCCATGCTGCTGCCATCATAAATGTGTTATTGGTATTGCTTACCCCTGCTCACCTACCATGCCTTTAGCTTTATAATTTTTGAGTTTCCATCAATCCTGACGTCTTTGCTTTAGTACTGACCTGATGTATGATGGCCAATCATGCTAAAAAGGTTTTCAGATATGCTCTTGATTTAGTTCTTGAAACTCATTGTTTTACAGGTACAAGTATATTAGATAACCTGGATTCAGCTCCTCTAAAGCTACACTTAGAGAGTAAAGTACAAGTAGGTAATTGTTGATGTAAAAATCAAAGATATGTTTGGTTGAGTGATACAAAAGAAAAGGGAATGTATAACATGAGTAGGTAGGATAGGAAATGATTTTTGTGCCCTTACTTACTTTTAAAAAGATGGTTTGATGGTTAAAATGGTAATTTAATGAATGATGTAAAAAGGACAAAAGTATAATAGACATTATACAAATTATGTGAAAAAATACATTCACTTTGCAGTAAACCAAATGGAGTATAAGGGAATTGATTTTCACACATTCATAGGTTGTTATCAGGTTATTCCTACTTTGAAAAATTTAAACAGTTGATTTTATCATTAATGGTGATCTACCATGCACCCTTTAGGGGATTGTTTCCTAGATAACCAAAGGCTTTAATGCTTACAAGTAATGTGCTACATTTTATCTTACTAACTTACATGATCGCTCTTGCTATATGTTTCCTACTACCTTTTTGAAGCAAAAGTAAGTTTGTGAAAACTGGACAATAATGCTGAAACTTTTAGACCTACTATACAAATGCTGAAATGCAATTGCTGACTGAAATGAGCTGAAACTGTAGTGCTATTTTGTATTTAAGTTAGACATAGTAATAGTTTCCAACTCAGGTTGAATGTGCTTAGTGATTTAAGGTGATGAGTGCTCAAGTTGGTCAGATGCTGGTTATTGTGGTGAAAGTATTAGGAGATCTAAGATCAACGACATTTTGTAATAAAATTTGTGTAGATGGTGATGGGGCAGCATGGTGTAAATGACAATGGTCTCACTAATGTACATGTGAGTAAAACAGTAAAAAGTTCAAAGACTCAAATTGAAGAATGTTGAACTTTACTATACCATATCCAATAACCCATGGAAGGCAAGTGAACAAATTCTTAGTTCCTTTCATTCCATTGTCGATACCAAATACTTGTGTCATTATAAGCACCATTCATATGCCACTAAGTTTACTAGGTTTTCTGCGCAATGAAAGACTTTCTCAAGAATGTCTGATATCACCTCTCCTTTCTAAAGTGACAGTAAACCTTAGTGCACAAGCAAGATTCTATTTGCTTTTCCGAGAAAATCATCATTCGCATAGCAGCTGTTGGGAGTATCTGGTCATATAACACGTCCTTAAGATATTCATAACCCAAAAGGTTGAAATTCAAGAAGTCTCAAATCAAGTTGATCTCCAAACGAAATGTTGTATTACTAGTAATTATTGGATTTCGTTGTTATGATTTGTTTCGTTTCCCGGTTGTTGATAGTGTTGCACTTTTACATATAAAGCCATGGTCAGTTGGTTTTGGAGTTCCAGGTATGTTACAGTTGTGGTAACTCTTTTATTTATGTTACACACGTGAGTTCCTTCGATATTATTTTTCTGCTTCCAAGTTATTAAGTCACTTTCTTAGGATACTTGACTGACCCTCTCACCTGCACCATGGCAGTTGGCTGAGGTTCTCAATCACAGACTTGGAACTCTGAAGTGTCCACCTTATTAAAGCCACAGCTCTATCGCCATATAGTGTCGCTAGAGCTTTGAATAATTTTTTTTTTTTGTGAATTATAAGGACAAGAGGAACATATGTTGACTATTTATAAACATGGACGCTTAAAAAAATGAAGCCGTGTCCATGTTTATGTCCAATAATTGTATTAGACACGATACCGCATTTCAAATTGTATCTAGCTGTCAAGGGGTTCATGTCCCTCCTTCTTAACGTGTAACTGGGTACTCAATTGAGGCCATATGCATCTTTAAGCTTCTGTTTGAAGACAACACACTTAATTGAATTCAGGTATCTGGGTATAGCCGTCATCATGGTGCCAACTATAAGTCCAAGAATCTAGGTATAAGAACTACAATAATGGAAGTGGATTTCCAAAATCTTAGTACACATGATCTCTATGTGTATCTTTGTGTGGGGTTGCGACTTCCACCGTTGGGCGTGAATTATTTTGGAGGAAGCAGAACATCAACTATTGCGAAGGCTGGAACCAAACCCCAACCCCGCCTCCTCCTCCTCCTCCCCCCTTCCTCCCCTCCTTCCACCCCCCCCCCCCCCAACAAAAAAAAAAAAAAAAACACCAACTCTTCCAACCTGTTTTATGATAGGTTTAAAGGCTTAATGTGATATTAAAAAAAAAAAAAAACCATGGGTCACCGATGACAAATGGTCAAGAGAATGTAATATGAGTCTTTTTGTGGATGCCTCAATGTTTCATCTTTAGTGCCTATGGTTAAATATCTAATGCAATACTATGTTTCTTTAATAATGAGAGGTTCCTGTCTCTCAATAAGCTGGCTTTATTATATGGAATGACACACTTGAGAAGGAATAATTAGTTCCCATTCAGTTCTTGATTTGCGTATGACTCTGTGAGTTGTGAAAAGGGAAGAAACCTAGTCTGTTTCACGCAGATTAAAGGTCATTTAAACAATTACTTCTGGACTCATGCAGTGTTGAGTTGATTACATCTTGTTCGACATCTTTTGTTGCAGATTCAGTGACAGATGACACTGGAAGGGGTGGTGTTGAATATGATGCCAGTGCCACTTAAATTACATGTATTTTCATCGAGCATGTTCTCGTTCTCGCTGCACGTTGATTGCCATAGCAGATGAAGAAAATAGTGCTTTTTCTTCCTCAACCAAAAAAAATTCAGTTGTAGATAAGCACTTATCTTGATGATTCTCTCCTTTGATTGCCACAAAAGATGGTAACCTTGTCAACATTGCCTTCGTAAAGGAGAATTATGTTCACCTCTGCCATGATCAATTTTACTGAGAAAGAAAAAAAAATTCAGATTCTCAATGACTGTATGTCTTTCACTTATATATATCTATACACACGCACACACATAAAGTGAGAAAAGTGATCTTATGCAAAACAATATAAAAGAAAATAATTATCATTACAAATCAATATTTTAGATTGATACAAAATTTATTAATCAAAATTTAAAATTTATTTATTACAAATCTGGTATCAAGCTCGACTATTGATCTAAAATCTAAGAGTAATTATTCCTTTTTTTCATCTCTCACATAATATTATTCCTCATATAAGATTACCCTTCATTAATGTTATAAAAGTTAGCAATCTCCACATTTTTTGACTGGACACTCGTACTTCCATTATATATATATATATATATATATATATATAAAACAAGAACAAATTGGAGACATTTAAGTAATCTTATGATAAAGATAGCTCTAAATATTTTTTTAATTAAAAATGAATATATTTCAACAAAATCTTGTTTCGCACTCTGGACGCTATCAAACATCTTAAGCGTTAACCGTCATTGCCATAATGATATTATCTCCATTTTCATCTTAAACATCTTTGTTTTTCTTTAAGTAAAATGGTGAGTGATTGGAAAAAATGGAAATTAGAAGGAGCAAGATACAAAGACAGAGATATTATTTTGTGAATTAGAAATAACTATTGTGTCATTATTTTAAAAAAGTCACAAAAAAATAAATATGATTAAGTAATAATTATAAAAGTATATTAGATATTATTCAAAATTTTTATTTTTTTTATTTCACTTTTTTCACCGATAATAGGGTGGAGGATACAATAAAATCTTCTAGAACATTTTTTTTCCATTAATCCATAACTTTTACAACAAATTTTAGTTAAATTATTATAACATTTTTAACTCAATTAGACGCTAAACTATCATATTCAATAAAACCAATTCTCTTACTTGACAAAAAGGAATCTAAGTCACTTTATGATAAGTGTTAATTTTTATATATTTTTATCCACATTTATTATTATTTTTAATGATTAATTTGAGCTTAAATGGATTCATTATACAATATTTGAATTTTTGGTCAATTTTGAGAAATAATATAATTTTGAATTAATTAAAAGAATTTTTTGGTTTAAATTAATAATATTTTATTTTTCATATTTCTTTGATGGGTTGAATATTTTCAATCTTTAAAATATTTATTAAATTTGTGCAGATTTTTGGAGATGAATTAGGAATCAATGGTGAAGACTATTTTGGGCAAATGAATTGAAGATTTAAAGTGAAATCAAAGGTCAAGATTGGAGCAGAATTCTTTTATTTTTATTAATTACTTAGTGATGGCATTTTTGTAAATAGGGTATTAGGTTTTTATTTTGTTTCTTGTGTGGAAGAGTCAACGCAGAAAGAGGATGCTGGGAGAAGGAATTTGGCTGCTTCTTTATTCTTCTTTTCAGACTTCACACGCGGAGGCAGAGAGACGCATCGTGGGTGAGAGAGGCGCGCTTGGAAGGATGATTTTGTTGATTATTCATTTTCCTTTTCTGGATGTGACACGCAGAGAAGACGCCTCTCTCTCTCCCTGGACTAGATTTTTATTCATTTCTCCTTTGGACTTCACGCAGAGGACGCCTGGAAGCTTATTCATTTTTCCTTCTCTGGACTTCACAGAAAGGACGCCGAACCACCATCATCCATTTATTTTCCTTCATTATCTCTTCATGGTAGAGAGCTTGAAGGAGGTTAGAGGAACAAAATCCATGGAAGCTTAAAGAAGGGTGGCACTAAGGTGGAGCATGGAGGAGGAAGGCTTGAGCTCTTGATTTACATGGATTGAAGACCATTGGGGAGTTCTTTTCTTTCTACCTTTTCCTCTTTCAATTTCAAGAATTTAAGGATTTTCTAGTTTTAGGAATTTCTATGTGGATTTAATGTTGAGACCTAGTTTTAGGTTGGACAATAATTTTATCTTAGATTGTAATTGGAATTGGTGTTATTTGGGATTGGAATTATGTTTTGTAGTTGCTGAAAGTTTAGTTTTCTAGACCTTATAATGTTGATTGGATTGATGTTTGAGTTCTCTTGCATTGATTTGATTAATATTATGATTTCAATTGCATATCTTGGTCTCTTGCACTACTTGATTGTTGAATTGGGTAGTATAATTACTTAATTGTTCAATTAGGTAATTAAAACTAAATTTTTCAGAATTAATTGAATCCAATTGTTGAAGGATTTGATGAGTTTAATTAGCTTAATTACTTACAAATTACTTGAATTAGCTAAGAGTTTTCTAGTTAGGTCAAGTGATGTGCATTTGAGCCTAGTGTTTCCGATCCTTGGATTAAGTTAATTAAATTCATTGGTCTACTGTTTAATCACTTCTCTTAGTCTCAAATCTTTGGTGAGTAATGAGAGCCGAAATCCCCTTGCAAAACTTTGGTATTTGTTCTTTGCATTTTCACAATCACTTTAATTTCAATTTAGAGCAATCTAGTTTAATTACTTATTTAGTTTTTCTCTTTTAGTTGAAATTTAATTTCTTAATTAAAACCCCCCTATCAGCATGCATTTGGTTTAATTAATTTTGCACTTAGTGTAGAGATAATTTTCTAAAATTTGCATAATATTTTAAGCATAAAAAAATCACTTAGAATCAATTTTAACTAACCCCTAAATTGCTCATTGAGAAAAATGACTTAGGGTTGACCTATATTATATTAAATCAATCTTAATTTAATTGAGTACTTAAGCGACTAAGGCATCATCAATTTTGGCGCCGTTGCCGGGGAGCAATGGTTTAGATTTGAGTTTTTAGACGTTTTTCCTTGTTTTCTTCATTTTGATTTTGTCATTTTGGTTGAATTTTCCTAAGTGTTCTGTTTTGGAATTTTGTTTGTCATTGCCCAGAAAATTCTGATCTTTCGTGTTCCAAAGTTTTCGGTTGTTCTGAGCAAGACTAATACCATTTAGTATTAGGTCTGGTGTTTTTAAGGCAAATTCAATTGTTTTAATCACTTTTCTAAATTTTCTTTAATTTTTGCGAATTTTTCTTGAATTTTCTAATTTTTTCAAATTTTATTTTTGAATTTTTGTGCAATTTTTCTTGTGTTTTCTAAGTGTTTTCTGAGTTCCCTAGTGTGTATTGAGTCTTTTAGGTTGTTTTGAATTTATTTCTTTGGTAGTTTGAATATTTTGCATTTTTTTATTTACTACTTTAATCCTACTTTGTTGATGTTGTATGACTCAGTCCTCTTTTGAAAAGTTATTTGACTTTGATCCTAAAATTGAGAGGACATTTCATCAGCGAAGAAGAATTAAAGTTAGTACTCTTGTAGGTAGTAGTTCTTCTAAATCTTGTTCTGTTAAGTCATCTATTGATTCTTCTAATTCTGAAGCTAAAATGGGAGACCTTGCTGATCATGATAATGCTATGACCATTAAAGAGTTGGTTTCACCTTATTTGCATTTTCAAAATTGGTTCATTAGTTATCTTGATGGTAATACTGATCTTGAGTTAAAACCTGGATTTATACACTTACTTCCTAAATTTAATGGACTTGCAGGTGAAGATCTATACAATCATTTGAAAACTTTTCATATGATTTGTACTGCTATGAGACCTAGCGGTGTGTCTGAGGATCAGATTAAGATGCGTGCCTTCCCATTTTCTTTAGAGGGGTATGCTAAGAATTGGTTACTTCGACTACCTCTAGGATTCATAACTACATAGGACCAACTTAAGAAGATGTTTTTAAAGAAGCATTTCCCAGCATCTCGCACTTCCTCTATTAGGAAGGACATATGTGGTTACCGACAAATACCTGGGGAGTCCTTGCATGAGTATTGGGAGAGGTTTAAGACGTTGCTATCTAGTTGCCCTCATCACCAGATCCCAGATACTTTATTGATACAATTTTTTCATGAAGGTTTTTTGCCTCTAGTGAGAGATCTATTAGATTCTGCTGCTGGAGGTGCTCTTCTTCACATGACTGTTAATGCTGCTTGGGAATTGCTTGAAAAGAAAGCTAAGAATACTTAATAATTTGGTACTAGACAACAAGCTAGAATAAATGAAGTTGGGTCATATTCCTCAATTTCTGAGTCTCGTCTTGAGAGCAAGATAGATAAGCTTGCATTTGTTATGGAGAAAATGGCTATGCTCCAAATGCATAATCCTTCCAACATGGCCAATTCTATGGGATCTTCTACTTTTTTCACCCTGTAACCGAACTCTTCAGCTCTAATAGGCCCACTTTGCTCTATTTGCTCATTAGCTACTCATGTTACTGATACTTGCCCATTCTTGAATGATAAAGCTAAGCCTTGCAATGCTATGTATTCTTTTAAGCCTATGAATCAAGGTGGCCAGAAATATGATCCATATTCTAATACATATAATCCTGGATGGCGTGATCACCCAAACCTTAGATATGGTAGTGGCCAACCTCAGCAACCACGGTTCAATCAGGGTGCTAGTTCTAGTAGTTAGGTGTTTCAACCAATTAAGCAAACTGTGCCTATTCAAGAAGAGAGTTCAAGGTTAGAAAATAAGATGGATACTATGATGAAACTTTTGATGGATTGGTTAGACCAAACAGATAAGGAACATTAACAAAAGGATTTGCAGCATAGACAAGGGATTCAAACTCTTCAGACTCAGATTGGGCAATTGTCTAATGCAATTAGTGACATACAGAGTCAAGGTTCAGGAAAGCTTCCATCCCAAGTGATAGTTAATTCTAATGTTGGGACCCAACAGAATCTTAATCATGATGGAGTTAATGCTATCTCTCTTAGAAGTGGCAAGATAGTCACCTTTGCAAATCCTGTTACCACTTATGCTTCCAAGGACAAGGACGTTATCATTGATGATTCTCCCCCCACCTCTACATCACAGGATAAGCCTACTTTAGCAAAAACACAAGTGGCACCACAGGAAGAGCAAGAGAAGAAAGAGGAGAAATTGAGCAGACAGGTTCTACCCTTTCCTACTAAGGTAGCTAAGACCGAAAGGAAGAAGAACGAAGTAGAGATGTTTAAAGAGGTTTATGATATTTTCAAAAAGGTGGTGATCAATGTTCCATTAGTTGGCTTAGTTGCATAAGTGCCTAAGTATGCAAAGTTTTTAAAGGAGTTGTGCACCACGAAAAGAAGGCTCAAGCATGACGATAAAGTTGATTTGGGAGCATTTGTCTCTTCTCTTTATCAGATGCCAATGCTAGTGAAGTATAAGGATCCTGGTAGTTTTCTCATACCATGTACCATTGGTGACATTGAGTTTTCAGATGCTTTGGCGGATCTAGGAGCAGCAATCAATGTTATGCCAAAATTAGTCTTTTCTTAACTTTAAAGAGTATATCTCAAGCCAACTAGCTTGATTGCCTCCCTTGCTGATAGATGTTGTGTAGTCCTAGAAGGAGCTTTAGAGGATATCTTGGTTAAGGTAAAAGATTTAATATTTCCTGCAGACTTCTATGTTCTTAATATAGATGATAGTAGGTTTAGGCAAAAAGAATATTCATCTTTGATTTTAGGTAAGCCTTTCTTTAAAACTGTTAGGGTTGTGATATATGTACATGCTGGTACTTTGACTATAGAATTTGCTGGGAATATCATTAGATTTGATGTACTTGATTCTATGAGAGACCCATTGGATGATTGTGCTGAGACGGGGGGTTAGTCTTATTGATGTGCTTGTTGATGATACTGCTACAAACTTTAAAGATAGCATGCTGAGTAGATAATGTGATATTGTTAGTTTAGATGATTTTGTCTCTTGTTTATGTCCTGAAATTGATAGTTGTGATACTTGCACTGGTATAAATCTTGCTGATATTGATATTTTCACTGATTTTATTGAGAGTGCTAGAGTGCTAGACATGCTAGAGATGATATTTCTATGCCTATTCATTGTAGTGGTGGTACAAGTGATCATTTATCTACCACTTCCATTGATTCAGATGGATTTTCTTAGTTACTTAGTGTGATTGATGCTATAGATGAAGTTGATATATGTTCATTACCTGATTCTAAGTTGTTAATTAGTATTGATCATGTTTTTGATGTAGAGGTTGTTTCTGATTTTGTTTTAGATTTGAGTGCTACTAATGACACTACTTTTGTTGATGATTCTGTGGATTGTGATATATTTCCTGATTTTTCTGCTATCACTGTTTCTACTGATGATTCCAAAGTTAGGAAAGTATCCTCTTTTATTTATGAGTCTTCAATGCAGGTTTCTAGTTTAGTTGACATTGATCTGAAGCTACTTATACCTTTAGTTGAGCAAGTTCCTTCTTTGGAGTTAAAGTCACTTCTTGACTCACTGAAATATGTCTATTTGGAAGAAGGTAAGAAGTTACCAATGATTGTAGCCAGTGACACAGCCATAGAAGAGGAAACCCGCCTCTTTGAGGTGGTTAAGCGCAGGATAAAAGCTATTGGATGGACTCTCGCTGATATTCCTGGAATCAGTCATGATGTATGTATGCATCGGATTTTGCTAGAGGATAGTGCCAAAGCTGTGCGACAGCCACAAAGACGACTTAATCCACTGATTCTTGATGTGGTAAAGAAAGAGGTTTCTAAACTTCTTTCTGTAGGTATAATCTATCATATTTCTGATAGTCAGTTGGTTAGTCCAGTTCAGGTAGTCCCGAAAAAGACTGGTATTATTGTGATGCGTAATGATGAGGGTAAATTAGTTCCTACTAGGGTCCAGAATAGTTGGAGGGTATGTATAGACTATAAGAAATTGAATTTTGTGACTAGGAAGGATCATTTTCCCCTCCCTTTATTGATCAGATGTTAGAGAGACTTGCTAGTAGATCCCATTAGTGCTTTCTGGATGGCTTTTCAGGATATTTTTAGATTGGTATTGCACTTGAGGATCAGGATAAGACCACATTTACATATCTGTTTGGAACCTTTGCATATAGATGTATGCCATTTGGCCTATATAATGCACTGAGTACTTTTCAGCGTTGCATGGTTTCTATATTTTCTGATTTACTTTAGCATTGCATGAAAATTTTTATGGACAGTTTCATTGTCTATGGTGATTCTTTTGATGCATGCTTAGTTAATTTGGATAAGGTTTTAGAAAGATGCATTAAATATAATCTTGTGTTGAATTTTGAGAAATGTCATTTCATGGTTAGGAAAGGAATTGTTTTAGGACATGTTGTTTCTTATGATGGCATTGAAGTAGATAAAGCTAAAGTTGATATCATTTCATTTCTTCCATATCCTTCTTGTGTGAAAGATATGCCCTCTTTTCTTGGGCATGCTGGATTTGACAGGAGATTCATTAAGGATTTTAGTAAGATAGCATTGCTATTGTCTCGTTTACTGCAGAAAGATGTAGGTTTTATTTTTAATGATGCTTGCAGGTGTGCTTGGGATGAGTTGAAAAAGAGACTTACTACACCTCCCATCATTCGGCCGCCAGATTAGAGCCTTCCATTTGAGCTCTTGTGTGATGCTTCAGATTATGCACTAGGTGCAGTTCTTGCGTAAAGAATGGAGAAACGACATCATGTCATAATCTATGCCTCAAGAACATTGGATGCTACTCAGGCTAATTACACAACCACGGAGAAGGAGTTATTTGCAATTGTCTTTAGGCTAGAGAAATTTCAATCCTACATCATTCACACGAAGGTGATCGTCTTTACATATCACTTAGCTATCAAGTACTTATTCAAGAAGCCAGACTCCAAACCCCGTTTGATTAGATGGGTAGTGTTGATACAAGAGTTTAATATGGAGATCCGTGACAAGAGTGGTATAGAGAATATGGTAGCTAATCACCTGAGTAGGATTAAGACACCTTTGGTAACATCTTCTCTACCCTTAGATGATTTTCCTGATGATAGGCTCTGTGTGGTTGGTATGTCTATTCCTTGGTATGCTGATATAGCTGATTATTTAGTTGCATCTGTTTTGCCTGCTCATTTAAATAAAAACCAGTTAGATAAATTTAAGAGAGAGACTAGGTACTATATCTGGGATGATCCTGATTTGTGGCATATAGGTAGTGATCAAGTGATTAAGCGATGTGTTCCAAAGCATAAGCATGAGTCCATACTACATTTTTGTCACACTCTTGCATGTGAGGGATATTTTAGTGTTAAGCGTACCGTTAGGAAGGTGTTAGATAGTGGGTTATTTTGGCTTACCCTATTCCATGATGCCCATGTGTTTTGTAAAACTTGTTCAAGATGTCAATTTGTGGGTAATCTTTCTAGGAAGCAAGAGATGCCTCAACAACCCCTTTTGTTCTGTGAAGTTTTTTATTTTTGGGGCTTAGATTTCATAGGGCCTTTCCTTATTTCATTTGGCTATCTTTACACTTTGTTGGCTGTGGATTATGTGTCAAAGTGGGTTGAGGCAATCCCTACTCGTACTGATGATTCTTCTGTAGTGGTTTCTTTTATCAGGTCTTACAATTTTTGTAGGTTTGGGATTCTAAGAGCCATCATCAGTGATCAATGCACTCATTTTTGTAATGGGAGTATGCAAAGCTTGCTTAGTAAGTATGGTGTGATGCATAAGGTGGCTACTCCGTATTACCCTCAAACAAATGGCCAAGTAGAGATCTCCAATAGAGAAGTTAAGCTCATTTTAGAGAAAACTGTGTAACCCAACCAAAAGGATTGGAGCAAGAGGTTAGATGATGCACTTTGGGCATATTGTACAACATATAAGAGCCCTATTGGAATGTCTCCATACTAGATAGTCTTTGGGAAAGCGTGTCATTTGCCAATAGAGGTGGAGCACAAGGTATCTTGGGCAGTTAAGAGGTGCAACCTAGATCTTGCCAGTACTGGTATTGAAAGGAAATTGCAATTGCAAGAGCTTGAGGAGATAAGAAGAGAAGCCTATGAAAATTCTAAGATTTATAAGGAGAGAACCAAGGCTATTCATGACAAGTTTATAGTGAGAAAAGAATTTCAAGTGGGCCAAAAAGTGTTGCTTTATGTTTCTAGATTGAAGTTAATGCCTAGAAAGCTCCGCTCTAGATGGGAGAGTCCTTTTATTGTTACTAATGTTTTTCCTTATGAAGTTGTAGAGATCCAAAGGGAGCCAACCAAGAGATGCTTCAAGGTCAATGGGCACCGCTTGAAACCTTTCTATGAAGGATACCCCACTCAAGCAGTAGAGGTTGCTGCATTACAGGATGCCACGTAGCCCTGGTCATATTCCTTCTCTTTACTCTTTTTACTTTGCACTGTCATATTACTGAACTGGGTTGTGCTGGATATTATTTGTCCATGATTTGCTCTATTTGCTATACATTGAGGTCAATGCATTGTTTAAGTGTGGGGGGGGGGAATGATTTAATTTTGTTTGTAAATAGTTTTGTTGAATTTTTTGTTTGTACAGTTTTTGGTGTTGTCAAAAGCAAATTTTTAAGAAAAGAAAAAAATATATAGAAATTTTTTGGAAATTTATAAAAATTTTGTTTTGAATGTGAGAATTGCAAGTTTCAAGTGGCTTAGGTATGATACATTCTTGATTTGAAGAGTAATTGATCATATTTTGAATAGATAAAGCTAAATGGCAATTGTTTTGACTTAGGTAGATCTAGGCTAGTAGTCATGATCTAGTGAGATTTTTGAACCTATTACATATTTCTTTTCATGTGTGTATACCACCTATTTATTTCTTGCTCTAGAGCTTGGCTTAAATATTATTTAAGACCACATTTTGTGCATTTGCATACATAGAAGTGATAAAAAGCATTCATTTTGTTTTTATCTTGCTAAAAAAAAAACCCTTTTATGCATTTTATCTTTATTTTAACCCTCTTTGAGCCTTTATTTGCTTTCTTTCTTTTAACCCATAGCCATTAAAAATAAATATTTTTCCTACCCTTGTTGAATGTCTTGGGAGTTGATTAGCATGTTAATTTTCTTGTTTTGGATGAAAGAACATGTAAATAGTTGAAATTTGAGTCATTATGGAAAAAAAAAAAAAGTTGAAAGAAAACAAGTATATAAAAAAAACAAAGAAAGAATAAATGTATATATTCAAAGAAAAGAAATGAAATAGAAAAGGACAAATAATAAAGAAAAAATATAATAATACAAAAAAAAGAGAGAAAAGAATAAAGGCCCTATCCAAGTTTTGTTTGTTTCTTTCTTTCATTCCATATTATCTTATGTGGCATTGCTTTTCATTCTGCTAAGGTATTCAATTTTAGTTTTTCCTATCATTTGACCCTTCTTTTTTCTTAACCTTAGCCCAGTACAATCTAATAAAGTCCTTTTGATTTATGTTTGCATTTACTTGTTAGTGGTGGAGAGCTTACATTTTTGTTAAGCTTTTGAAAAGAGAATTGGATAGGTTGGTTTTGAGTGTACATACGAGCCTAAACACTTTTGAGTGAGAGTGATATACACATTACCTTTGGTAAGGGATTGCTAGCTTGGGTTTTTCCTTATCAAGTTAATTGTCATAGTGTCTTTAATCTTAATGCATGTAATGATTATTTGGATAAGAAAGATGTTGAATGTTTTGGTTTACTTTTGGCTTGTGATTAGAACATTCACTTTTCACAGTTTTGTTTTGTTCCTCTTGTTTTTCGTTGATTTTGGTTTGCTTTGCCCAGGAATGCAAAGAGATAAGTGTAGGAGAATTGATAAGTGCTAATTTTTATATATTTTTACCCACATTTATTATTATTTTTAATGATTAATTTGAGCTTAAATGGATTTATTATACAATATTTGAATTTTTGGTCAATTTTGAGAAATAATATAATTTTGAATTAATTAGGAGAATTTTTTAGTTTAAATTGATAATATTTTATTTTCTATATTTTTTTTGATGGGTTGAATATTTCCAATCTTTAAAATATTTATTAAATTTGTGTAGATTTTTAGAGATGAATTAGGAATCAATGGTGAAAATAATTTTGGGCAAATGAATTGAAGATTTAAAGTGAAATCAAGAGTTAAGATTGGAGTAGAATTCTTTTATTTTATTAATTGCTTGGTGATGGCATTTTTGTAAATAGGGTATTAGGTTTTCATTTTGTTTCTTGTGTGGAAAAGTCAACACAGAGAGAGGATGCTGGGAGAAGGAATTTGGCTGCTTCTTTATTCTTCTTTTCGGATTTCACACGTGGAGGCAGAGAGACGCATCGTGGGTGAGAGAGGCGTGCTTGGAAGGACGATTCTGCTGATTATTCATTTTCCTTTTCTGGACGTGACATGCAGAGAGGATGCCTCTCTCTCTCCCTGGACCAGATTTTTATTCATTTCTCCTTCGGACTTCACGCAGAGGATGCTTGGAAGCTTATTCATTTTTCCTTCTCTAGACTTAACAGAGAGGACGCCGAACCACCATCATCCATTTATTTTCCTTCATTACCTCTTCATGGCAGAAAGCTTGAAGGAGGTTAAAGGAACAAAATCCATGGAAGCATAAAGAAGGGTGGCACCAAGGTGGAGCATAGAGGAGGAAGGCTTGAGCTCTTAATTTATATGGATTGAAGACCATTGAGAAGTTCTTTTCTTTCTACCTTTCCTTCTTTCAATTTCAAGGACTTAGGAATTTTCTAATTTTAGGAATTTCTATGTGGATTTAATGTTGAAACCTAGTTTTAGGTTGAATAATGATTTTATCTTAAATTGTAATTGGAATTGGTATTATTTAGGATTGGAATTATATTTTGTAGTTGTTGGAAGTTTGGTTTCCTAGACCTTATAATGTTGATTGGATTGATGTTTGAGTTCTCTTGTATTGATTTGATTAATATTATGATTTCAATTGCATATCTTGGTCTGTTGCACTATTTGATTATTGAATTGGATAGTACAATTGCTTAATTGTTCAATTAGGTAATTAAAACCAATTTTTTCAGAATTAATTGAATTCAATTGTTGAATGATTTGATGAGTTTAATTGGCTTAATTACTTACAAATTACTTGAATTAGCTAAAGGTTTTCTAATTAAATCAAGTGATGTGCATTTAAGCTTAAGGTTTCCTATCCTTTGATTAAGTTAATTAAATTCATTGGTCTACTGTTTAATCACTTCTCTTAGTCTCAATCAATCTTTAGTGAGTGATGAAAGCCGAAATTCCCTTGTAAAACTTTGGTTGTCTCCTGTTTGTTCTTTGCATTTTGCAATCACTTTAATTTCAATTTAGAGCAATCTAATTTAATTACTTGTTTAGTTTTTCTCTTTTAGTTGAAATTTAATTTCTTAATTAAAACCCCCATCTGCATGCATTTGGTTCAATTAATTTTGCATTTAGCGTAGAGATAGTTTTTTAGAATTTGCATAATATTTTAAGTATCAAATAATCATCTAGAATCAATCTAAACTAACCCCTAAATTGCTCCTTGAAAAGAATGACCTAGGGTTGACTTATACTATATTAAATTAATCTTAGTTTAATTGAATGCTTAAGCGACTAAGGCATCATTACTTTGTTTTGTGGCAAGAAGAGTATTGAAAGAGTAGGCTTCATCCCACAAAACAAAATAAAAAAATATGTTCCATTAGATTTTTCAAGCCTAAAACAAAAAAGGTTGAAAGGATTATAAAATAAATAAATCCTTAGGCTTCAACTTACTAGAATCTTAAAATTAACTGCAAGTTCAACAAAGTTGTCTCCAACCTCTCTTTAGAGTTCATTAAAGAAAAGAAAAAAAACTACTATATAAAGTTGCATGAACTATTTAATGAAGTAACAATGAGAAGACTAATATCACTACTTCATTAAATAATAAAGTAACAATAACACCTTAACAATATGTATGTTATGTACGGATTCACTCTTGAGGGCTTCGTGGTTTTTATATCATTCCATGTCAATCTAAATGGAAACATACCACTACCAAACTTGATCTCTAGGATATTTGTTGCAAGTTTGCTGAATTTTGAATGAGTGATTGTTGTACTCTTTGTAAGAGATATGGAGCTCGGGCAAAATGGTATTCCATCCTTCGACATTTGAACAAAATAGTCAAGAATATCCACACCATTTGATATAGCCTTGTTATATGTCAAGTCATTACACACAGGATAGTCTCCACTTGCTCCATATTTTGAGATAACCAGTGTTTAACTATTTTTGTGGCATTTTCACCTTCGTCATCTTCATGCATAATTAGAGGACTTCTCCTTCGTTAACATTACCAGTTCTTTGCATGATAACCCACACAAGCTCTTTTGAATGTTCAGCACCATAGGTTACTCTACATACACGGCCATTAGGGTGTTAGACTTTATGGATATACAAAATCATATTTATAATATCCAATGCAAGAGAAATGGATTGAAATGTTACCTCTCGCTATTGCTTGAATGCTTTAATTTCTGATGAATATTTTGTACGCGTAAAGGTTTCAAGAATGCTTCTAAACTCTGGTTAATACTCTATGATGATATTATGTTCAAATGATTGTGTAAACCGAGCTTGGAGATCCCTGTATTTATAGGCAAAATTTTCAACAGCAATTCCATCATATTACCGAAGAAAATGACACATTTTGAGACGTGGAAAATCATCTTTCGAAGCCCATAATTTTCAGACCATAATGGAGACGTTGCAAGCCACGTTCGAATGTGCAATGTGGGTTCTATCATACAATTGTAGATTGCTGCTATGAACTATTGCATAACTCTGTTTATTCTCACGTCTTGTATGTATGCAACGTCCCATATTCTCCCACTTGGTTCGAAAATCATTATACATAATGACTCTTTAAGATTCAAATATTTAATTGAAACAAAATGCATGAATCATAGTGGTAGTTCCTCTATAAGTGAGTAATACCTTTCATGTATCACAATGCATTTTGTTTCCTTACCCACTATATATTAACTTTATGAATAAGCCATATACTTATTTTGGATTCTCTTAATGTTGTTATTCTCAAACTTAATATATATGCATAAATGAGAAAATAACTTAAAATGAATAAAGACTTTATTACAAATGATATATATATATATATATATATATATCAATAACACAAAGTGGAACTAAGTCCCATTCTAGATACATGATCCCTAAACATTATTGGTGGTATGCCTTTTGTTAAAGGATCAGTAATCATTAACTTAATGCTAATGTGTTCAATGATAACTTTATTTTCTTTAACATGTTCACGAATGGCTAAGTATTTAATGTCGATATGCTTACTTTGAGTTCCACATTTGTTGTTCTTAGCTAGAAAAACTGCAGCTGAGTTGTCGCAATATATTTTCAATGGCCTAGAAATAGTGTCAACAATTCTAAGCTCAGATATAAAGCTCTTAAATTAAACACCATGTGAAGTTGCTTCAAAACAAAAAACGAACTTTGTCTCCATAGTAGAAGTAGTAGTCAAAGTCTGCTTCATGCCTCTCCAAGATACGGCTCCGCTGGCTAATATGAAAATGTAACCTAATGTTGATTTCCGTGAATCAATGCATCCAGCGAAATCTGAATCTGAGTAGCTAACTACTTCAAGGTTTTCATTCCATCTATACATCAGCATGTAGTTCTTGGTACCCTTAAGATACCTCATTACCTTTTTTGTAACTCTCCAATGATCTATACCTGGATTACTTTAATATCTGCCTAGCATTCCAACTGCAAATGCAATGTCAGGTCTTGTGTAAACCTGAGCATACATAAGGCTTCCAATAGCAGAAGTATATGGAATGTTATACATTTGTTCTTTTTCTAAATCGTTCTTCGAGCATTGGTTCAAATTGAACTTGTCATCCTTCACAATAGGTGTTACACTTGGTAAATAATCTTTTATCTAAAATCTCTTTAAGACTTTATTGATATAGGTTTCTTGTGACAGACCTAAATACACTGAGTTCTATCTTGATAGATCTTAATGCCAATTATATAAGATGCCTCACTTATATTCTTTATATTAAAATTCTTAGAGAGAAATTATTTCACCTCATATAACAATCCCTTATCATTGGTTGCAAGTAATATGTCATCCACATATAATACAAGGAAACAAATTTTACTCTCATTGACCTTCTGGTATATACATTGATCCATGACGTTTTCCATAAATCCATATAAGGAGATAACATCATGAAATTTTAAGTACCACTAACGAGAGGCCTGTTCCAATTCATATATGGATTTCTTTAACTTGCACACCAAATGTTCACCGGCACTAAAGGGGAATCCTTCAGGTTGTTTCATATATACCTCCTCATCTAGTTCCCTATTGAGGAATGCCATCTTCACATCCATCTGATGCAACTTTAAGTCAAAATGAGTAATTAATGTCATTATTATACGGAGGGAATCTTTCTTAGACATAAGGGAAAAGGTCTCCGTGTAATCAATTCTTTCCCTTTGAGTGAATCCGTTGGCCACGAGTCTTGTTTTATATCTCTCGATGTTGCCTAATAAGTCTCTTTTTGTTTTATAGACCCATTTACATCCAATGGCCTTAGAACAATTAGGCAACTCGACGAGATCTTAGACTCCATTAGACGCCATAGAATCCATCTCTTCCTTCATAGTATTATACCATATTTTTTATTCTCTGCAACTAATGGCTTGTGAAAATGTTTCAAGGTGATTCTCAGCTCCTATATTGTAATCAGATTCTTGTAGATACACAGCATAATCACTAGGAATTGTTGACTTCCTCATCCTAGTTGATCTTCTTAATGTTGACTCAACATTCTCTTAGGGAGCATGTTGTTTAACTATTTGTTCAACAATCCTTAGAGGCTGTTCATTAACTGGATCAACTTGGTCAATGTCAACAGGTTGTGGATCCTGAATGATTGGTTGTTCAATGCCCGTTTGAACTTGAGGGGCATGAATTACAATCAATCAATCACTTGATGTAGGAGTTTGAATATCAGACTGATCATTTTCAGAACCTAAGTTTTGAGTTTGATCACTCCCATTAATTAAGTCATTCTCAAGAAATTTTGTATTCCTTAATTCCACAATTCTAGTACTGTGAGATGGATAATAAAATCTATAACCCTCAAGCTTTTCAGCATACCCAATAAAGTAACCACTAATATTTCTAGGGTCTAACTTCTTTTTTTGTGAATTGTAAACTCTAACCTCAAATAGGCATTTCTAAACGCGCATATGTCTTAAACTTGGTTTCTAACCCTTTCTAACCCTTGAATAACTCAAATGACGTCTTTTCAACAACTTTGGTAGGAACTTGATTAAGAATATATACTATTGTTTAAAGGGCTTCAGTCCACAAGAATTTAAGAAGTTTGGAGCTAACTACATGCTCCTCACCATGTCTAACAATGTTCGATTTCTCCTTTCAACTACACCATTCTAGTTAAGTGGCCTAAGCATGGTGTATTGAGCAACAATCCCATGCTCTTAAAGAAACCTAACATATTTACCATAATACTCACCACCTCTATCATATCTCAGTATCTTAATTTATTTATCACATTGATTCTCTACTTCTGCCTTAAATATCTTAAAGGCATCTAGTGCTTCATTCTTATTATTGAGCAGATAGAGATACATGTATTGTGAATAATCATCAATAAAGGTGATAAAGTATTTCTGACTATTAGAGTCCAAATCTAGAATACAAATACCTGCATGTATGATTTCTAATATGCTAGAACTCCTCTTAGTCTTGTTAGTCTACTTTCCCTTAATGCAGTATACACAAGTGTTAAAATCAATAAAGTCAAGAGTTTTTAGTACTCCATCTTTTACTAATTTTTTCACTCTCTTTATTGAAATATGACCAAGCCTACAGTGCCATAACATAAAAGAATATTCATTAGTAACATTTTTGTTAATACCTATGCTACTAGAAATATGTATTGAGTCATAAAGGTTACTATTTCGTAATTGAATTTGGAATAGACCATCATAAAGTGTACCATTGCCAATAAAATTATATTTATAAAATAATTTAAATTCATTACTTGCAAATTCAAAATAATATCCCAATAGTACAAGTTTGGAAGTAGAAATCAAGTTTCTAAAGAAACTTAATATATAAAATGTCTTCTCCAAATTCAAAACAAAACTAGAATTAAAAATTTATCTGCATGTTCCCATAGTTTCAACAATTGAGCCCATCTTATTTTCTAAATAGATATATTGTTCACTGCCCACCGGCTTCCTTTGGTTTAGAAAGCCTTACAAGGTATTATAGATGTAAATTGTTGAGCCAGAATCAATCCACCAGGTGTTACTACTAGCATCTACTATATTAGATTCATAACAAAAATATGAGATTGAGTTATCTTTCTTTTAAAGCCAAACCTTGAATTTGACACAGTTCATCTTCATGTGTCCCTTTTTTTTTGTAAAAGAAACACCTGGACTTTTTCTTAATGTCCTTAGGGATGGAAACCTTATCCTTCCCTTTTGTCTTGGCCTTTCTTTTCTTTCTTCCTTGTGTCACTGTATGTACGCTTTCACCCATCTCTACTATGAGCTTTCCTTCTTCTTGTGCGTATATGGTCAGAAGTTCATTGATTGACCACTTCTCTTTATGAGTGTTGTAGGAGATTTTGAGAGGCCCATATTGTTGTGGTAGAGAATTTATGATATAGTGCACAATGAAAGAATCTGACATCTCAACCTCGAGTATTTTCAATTGAGCTATTATATCCCTCATCTTCATGATGTGCTCTTGCACACCTCTTATGCCAGTAAGTTTCATGGATAATAAGCACACCTCTTATGCCAATAAGTTTCATGGATAATAACTTTGTCATTAAGGTGCTTGGTAAGGCCTTATCCAAAGATTCGAATTGTTCATTAATAACCTTAAGTAAATTTCAAATGTTTTGATACTCTCCAATAGATCCACAAATACTAGTTGATATTTTAGTCTTGATGTACATCATACTAAGACGATTGGATCGCTCCCAACATTCATAAACATTTACTTCTGATGCACTACTAATATTCGTGGGTTTAGGAGGTTCATCTTTTCTAATTGCATCATCAATGTCCATCCAACCTAATTGGAGAAGTATTTTCTCCTTCCAAACATTATTATTATCTCTAATTAATTCAGGAACTTAAAAATCAGAAATATTTAAATGTTGAAAAGTTGCACAATTTACATGCTACATTAATAATTTGAGACAAATAATATTCTTAAATGACATGTCATGCCAATGCAATGCATGTCAATTCAAATTATGAGCCTAGTAACAAATAAAATTACCTGTGAGCTAAATTTTATTTAATTAGACTCATATACTAATTATAAAACTAGTAAATTATATTCTTTTCTTAATTCCTACGGGTAAATCAAGAAAAGAAAAAACTTACTATTCCATCCTAATTAATCATATAAAATATGATAATATTCCTATAGGATAATAATTATCATATTAAATATGATTAATTACAATTTGATGTCATTTTACTTTATGTGATTATAATACTTAATGTATAATTTTAAAATAATTAAAGGTGCTGTGACTAAACTTTAATTAAATTAAAAATACACAATTCACATGACATTTAAATAAAATTACATACTTGAATATAATTTAACGTAATGCATAAACAAGCATACACAATGAGAATTTCAATAATTAATCAATTAATCAATAAAATATGACTAATTAATTTAATCAATATTCTCCTTTTAAATTAATCTAAATGTGCCATAAACATTACCTAAAAATAAAAATTAATTATTTAAGCAAATTTAGGCATAAATTAAATGGCATTATAAATTAATTACTATTTCTAAACATGCAAAATTGCGTAAAATTAATTAAACTTTTAAGATTTAGGCAAATTTTAAAGGCATAAAATTAATTTCACAATTATTTTGACAAATAAATAGCTAAATATTGTCAAAATTAATTTAAATTTGTGCATAATAATTTTGCCAAAATTTGGACAAATTAAAATGTACTTAATAATTTTAAACAAAATAAATGGCCAACATAATAAATTACTATTTTAATTAAATATTAGCCAATAAAATATTTTTGTTCAAATTTTTTTTTGAATATCAAAAGATAATATATACAAATTATGAAACAATAATTTATATATATGGTAGTTCAAAATGCCATGCACTGAAACATTGTAAATATATTAAATGTTGCATATACAGAACAACGATGAAACATGGTTGAGATGGCAAGAAGTCACCTCTTCTATGAAGAGGGGCTGGGTTTGAATTTGACTTTATGCCACTTTGCCCATTTTAAGTCAAAGAAGGTATATATATATATATATATTAAATGTTAATTATATATAGCAACAATAAAACGTGGCAACAGTGGCTAGGACTTGCATGTATATGTTGAAGGACCAGTCGTTTTATCTAACATGTAGTAGCAACATGAAGGACAAAACGACATGTTGTACAACTCATCCCTGACGTCCCGCTGGATCGACCCGACCCGGTTATGACCCGTTTCAGACGCAAATGAAAATCTAGTCGTTTTTTGTGTTTCTGAGCTCCGTTTTAGGTGATCCAGGAGTCCATTTTTATCAGAATTTCATGTAAATTCTATTTTTAATATCAAAATGACGAAAAAATATATTTATAAATCAACCCAAATACACAAAAAATTTGACATCTTTTAGCTCAAAAAACTTAGTAAGGTGGAGGCATTTTTGGCTTTGATACCAACTATTAGACTTTATGGATATACAAAATCATATTTATAATATCCAATGCAAGAGAAATGGATCGAAATGTTACCTCTTGCCATTGCTTGAATACTCTAATTTTTTATGAATATTCTATACACGTGAAGGTTTCAAGAATGCTTCCAAATTCTGGTTAACACTCTATGATGGTGTTATATTCAGATGATTATGTAAACTAAGCTGGGGACCCTATATTTATAGGCAAAGTTTTCAATGGCAATTCCATCATATTACTGAAGAAAATGACACGTTTTGAGACATGGGAAATTGTAACACCATACTTCTAGGACTCAATTCATGCAATTTCTATGCCTCATCTTATGTTTGTTCTATGGAGACAATATAGTGGCATAGGGAGTTATGAATTAAAATGCATTTCTCTACGGGTAAAATTTTTCTTTCGGAGTCCCATGGGCCATATGAATGTAGCTATCACATTCTCATACTTAAACACATGAATATAGTGAATTTCCATCATCCAATTTGGCCTACAACTTGTGGAAAGCAAAGGAACACATAAAATCCATGTTTACATTTTCGGCCTGAATTTCCTTTTTTCTGTCACAAATTTTAAAAAATTATAACTAATTCTAAAAAAATTGAAATCATGTGTTCTTTGCCATTATGGGAAGCTTAGGATGTCTACTTCACACTAAAAATATGCTTAGACTACAACATTCATCATGCAGAATGTTTGACATTCAAAAAACTACTGAGGTCGCTGGCTGCCTGGGCTACTGTTCAAGTTACTGATATAAACTTCTAAAATTCATAACTAATTCTACAAAAATCTAAATCACATATATTCGGTCATTCTGGAAAGCTACAAATGTTAACTTAATGCTAAAAATAATTCACTTTCCTTGAGTTTTAAATTTTTTCCAAGGCCTCCTCTTATATTCATTCACCATATATAACTTGAAAATGGCTTTAGAAAAATTTGAAACTCTCCTTAGCTAGGTGAACTTGCTTAGGTCGGGACTATGGGTGCATTGACCTTCCATGGAGTTCTCTTTGTTTTCTTGAAGGAGGAAGCATGTGGGGAGCCTCTTAAGGATCTTAGGAGCATGTTTTAACATTCAATTAAGCCTAAAAACATTCATATAAAATTAGATTTGCAAGGGAGCATTTGGATCCTTAATGATTCCATCTTATTTCCTAATGCTCATTTTTTTATTCTATTAGTTCATTCTTAATCCTTGCCACCTAAAACACCTAATCCCTCCATGAATTGGGCAGAAAACAGCTCCTAAGAATTGGGCTCATGGTGGCCAAATTCATGCAAGAGGAAGGGGGAGGAAGAAACTACCAAAGAATGGAAGTTTTACCTTGTTTTCTTGCTTTCTCTTAGTTGCTTTTCACTTTCCTTGGTTGCCTCCCTTCAAACATAAATTTTTTATCTTTATTCTACCCCCAAAACAGATTTAAAAACACCATCAAACCCATAGAAATAAGGAGGAGAAGAAGGAGAAGTAACTTGCTAAGGAGAAAGCTAGATTTTCCATGGAATTTCCTACATTTTCTTGGCTTTTTCCTCCCTCCAAGAGTGCTCCTTCTTATGCGCCTAAGAGAACTGATTCTCTTCTCTATTTTGGGCAGAAGAAAGACGGAGGAAAATGAGGGCAAGAGAGGGCATAAGTTTAAGAAGCTTCTTATTAAAATTGTTTCCAATTTTGCCATTCGCAAAGGCATTTTCTGTTTGACTTCATTTTAGCTCCTTTTTGAGAACCGTCTTTTCCATCATAACAAATAGGTCCCTAATTTAATAAAATGCCTTTGGAATCACTCAATTTGGAGCTAAAACCTTACCGAACGAACTGATCAAAGTTCAGGTCAATCGACATTGGAAAACGTCCATCGGAGGAGATTTAACTGTCCCGGGGCTTTCCATGATTTTCAGGGCCTCTGAGAACCCCGGAGAACTCAAAACTTTTATTTAAAAAGCCCTCCTGTATGTTTTCCAAAAAGTTCACTTATTTACGAAAGTGCCACT
This sequence comes from Erythrophleum fordii, assembly GCA_032878935.1. Taxonomy (NCBI): domain Eukaryota; kingdom Viridiplantae; phylum Streptophyta; class Magnoliopsida; order Fabales; family Fabaceae; genus Erythrophleum; species Erythrophleum fordii. The sequence goes on along the minus strand of JAVQMF010000048.1, from coordinate 3,022,718 downwards.
AGCCTTTCGGCAAATTTTTCGAATCACTCCGACCTCGGTTTTTGGGTAACTCAAGGCTCAAATTCTCATTTTCTATTATTTAAAATTTTATTCCAATTTTATTTGGCCTTGAATCACTCATCTCAGGGGACTTACTTTGAAAACTGACTCATTTTAGTATTTTACGAAAAATTAGATGTTACAGAAATCATCTCATGAAGCCCATAATTTTCAGATCATAATAGAGATGTTGCAAGCTACGTTCGTATGTGCAACATGGGTTCGGTCATGCAATTATAGATTGCTGCCATGAACTATCGCATAACTTTGTTTATTCCCACGTCCTGTGTGCATGCAACGTCCCACATAGGGTCCTCAAATTTTAAGGCAAAAGAATTCCCAAAGCTAACATATGGATATGTAGATTTTGCAGTGGCTGCTGCTTCAGAAGTCATGAGCCCAGAAACATCACTAGTTCATCTAGTGGTTCTAAAGCAAGCGCTTGAGTCCCAAAATACTTGCATAATCGTCTTTGCCATATCATTAACAGTGATCTTCTCCAGCAGACCTTGTGGAGCCATGTCAGGCTTTGTGACCACAGCCAGAGTCCTCTCCCCTCATTTGTCCTCACTCTGTGACATCCCAATGGATTCACAAGTAGAAAAATTAACTGTAGCTGCTAGAACATTCAGAATAATGCTTTCTTCTGGCTTTATATACCCCATAATAATGTCCTTAATTTGGTCATAGATATTCTCAGGTTGGTCATGAAGAGCCACCCGAGTGATACGAGGGATATCCACCATTGTCAGATTAGGAAGACCATTCTTCTTCACCAACAAAGTTATCCTGGTGTGGCATGGCCCTTTTCCATTGCCTGCAAGCTCACGTGTGGCGTCAGAGATATGTGCTTCATCTGGAGGTACAGAATTGTTCAAGGAAAATGCTTCCTCTAGAGTCTGAAATTTCACGACGTATAGAACTGGACCAAACAATTCCTTCCTAACCACAGGAGCATCCGGAGATATGTCAACAGTTGTTGGTTGCAAATAATTTCCTTTTGACTCTGAAACAGATCCCTCCGTTAGGATCCTCCTTTCTGCGATTGTATGGTGAAATTATTCTTCGTGTTAAGTTTACCAGGCGTGCAGAAGTTTGCTTCAGCATACACAGCTTCAGAACCAAGCTGCTCCTCAATTCTCAAGAGCTGATTATATTTAACAAGACGCTCGAACCTGCATGAAGCTCCTGTCTTGATTTGACCCCTAGCCAAACCAATAGAAAGATCAGCAATAAAAGTATCCTCGGTCTCTTCACTCCTGTGGTAGGCGATTACACCCTATTCAGCTCTCTTGGACATCTTGACAGCTTCAATGTTTTCAGTCACAGATCCGATTCGATTAACCTTGAGCAAAAGAGCATTGCATGCTTTTGCATTCATTGCCTGCTGAACTGGCCCAATATCACAGACCCAATTGTCCTTCGGTATTGCTTGACTAATTTCAGCAGGGAAGCAAACAACATCACAGCCATAATTCTCTCTTAGCCATGGGACAACGGCCGATACGTTTGAGCCACTACAATAAGCTAGCACAACCTCATTTAATTTTCCACGTACCTACTACCCTTCCTGGTTTCAGCAATATCTGTTTCTGCATCACTGTTTAGCAGAGGTCGAACTTGAAGAAGTATTTTGTCGAACAAAAGTCGGGCGTCATTCCTTGCACTCTACGAGGTGTAAAGATGAACACTATCCAAGCCATCAACAACCCATCACTAGGGCTGTGCCTCATCAAAAACGGCACAGAAGACACCACAATTATTACTGTTAAGATTAATTTTTCCATTGTTGTTGTCCCCCGGTTTCAACATTGGAACCAACAACATGGCTTATTTGCTTTGTCCGAAATTCATCTCCAGAACAGCAAGATTGTGCAAAAAGGGTAGATGGAACAGAACAAGAATTAGGAGTATAGTGGTCGGTTTTCTGTACGTAACCGGCGGGCACCTTTCATCGCATCAGCTGCAATCTGCAATAGAGGCTGCATCTAAGATGAACTACAGCAAATGAGACATCACCAGGAATAGTAGCTGCAGCAGCAGGGCAGGTCAATTTTTGAACGATCCTCCTGAAGTGGAGAATGAAGTTGAACGGCAAAGGAGGCGGGGCTGGATTTAATTTTTAGAAAAAAGGGTAAAACATTTAATTTCTTTGAACATCTAAAGATCTGATCCTTAATTTTTCTTGAAATCTCATTTTGTTACATAAAATGAAAAAGGAAATATATAAAAAGAAGATGTTTTGGTAGATGAAGAAGGCTTTTGTACAGGTATTTTAATTTAAATGATAAAAAAATAAATATTATTAAATAATAATTATAAAAATATAATAAATATTGTAGACAATTATATAAAAAAGACCTCTCTAACTTGCGCAAAACTAAATAGGCAATAGTCTTCTATATAGTGAGGTCTTCCATTGATTCGTCTTTTGTTGGTAGTGAGCCATTAATCCTTTGTTACTCCAATCGATGATTTATAACAATTCTCCTCTCCAGTGAAATAATAAATGCTTTTGAAAAATATGAAAATAATTTTTTGTCACCTCACGTGTACTGCATGTTGACATAATATCTTAAAAAACATTCAAATTCTTTACAAAACCAATAAAAAAGTCTTGTTATTATCGTTAAAAGTAATGCATGCAAAGATAAAAATATGTAAATGGATCCTTTCAGTTTGAAAAAATTTGGTGGGGGGAGAAAAAGATGTGAAATGGGATTAGCGGGGACACACTCATGTGAGCCTCACTTCTCATATCCTTTTTTTTTTTTTTCTTTTAACAAGATTTCTCCTATATAGGACAGGATTTTGATTTTTCAAATATTATTTTGTAATCTTTGTTATAAAGGTAATTAATATTAAAGAGATTATGTTTAAGAATTTCAACAAGATACACATTTTTAATATAATAATCAGAATGCAATCTTATCTCGTTTATACTTATTATTTTACCTTTATCATTATCTCTAAAAGTTATATATCATCTATCATTACATGAGAAGAGAGGAACATAGATAAATCTCCAATCATGTGTAGTCGACAATCACTATCCAAATACCATTGATTCTTTGAAACCTTGCTTTTTTAGGCATACCTACAATAGATTCAACTTTAGTTAGGTGCTTTAAACTTGCTAGAATCCTTTTAACTTAGCAATGGTTGCCTTAGATACAATTGTGCCTTTGGAAACCCAAATTTTACTACCCCATAATTTTCTATACTTACATTTATAACATGCATAATCAAATTTACAATAGTAGAGACAAGTAGGAGATGAAGAAGAGCTTGATTCTTTGATGAAAAAGTTGTTGTAAAACTAAATATTCTTATGCCCTTTATAATTAATTCCAAATTTGTTAAACATTCATTTTTGTTTTTTCTAAAATCATTCTCAAATTTTCTTCTCCTTTTACAAAATTTGCCAAATCCTAGGCAAGAGTAGCAGCTTACTATTTTAGAGATTCATTTAAAAAAAAAAATCTTTATTTTTAGCTATAAGAATCTTCCCCAAGTTTAGAGTTTATTTGAATAAGTTTTTTATATTTTACAAATAGCTTTTCAAAATCAACAAGAAGATCATTAAGAGCTTCTTGTAATTCATCTTTGGTAAGAGGAGTTTTGGATTCTAACTCATTTTCTTTAGTAGCCATGAAGTATAAATTTACCATCTGTTGCTTTATTTCAACCACATCATCTTTAAAATTGAGAGGTTTCTTAACATATATCTCTTTATCAATATATCAATTTAAGAAAGTACTTTTAACATTTGGAACAATTTAAAATTTATGTAAGATATATAAGTAAGTAACATTCTAATATATTCAAACCTAACAACAAAGGTATATGTTTATCAAAGTTTATACTTTCTTATTAAGTGAAAGTTTGAGCCAAGTCTAGCTTTGTTTCTTATTATACTATTTTACTCATCTAACTTATTGTGGAAGACTCATTGTGTTCCAATGATTAAAGCATTTTCTAGTTATTCAACTGGGTCCATACTTGGTTCCTTTAGAATTGATTTAGCTCCTTATGATCCAATCTTCATTATTAAATGCTTCTTTCACAGATTTAAGTTCAATTTGAGATAGCGGAGCAATGTTGTTTTCCAACCTAAAAGATGATCTTGTCCTTCACCCTTTACTTGGATCTCCAAGTATGTACTACATTATATATGAGAATGAATGTTTTAAGTATCTTGGAAGTCTAACATTAATTTTGGGAGTTTTAAGTTAACTAGAAGCCTATTTAAAAACTTTCAATTTACTTGAAATTCATCTTTTTATTTCTAGTTTTTTTGGTTCTACCTCTTTAATAGTTTTAGGTGTTGTAATTTGACTTTTATGAGAGCTTTGACTCCTCCATTGGTAATTAGATTTTTTTTCTTGTGTTTTTCTTTTTCCTTATTTATTGTTATTCACTATAAAAAAAAGGAAAATAAAGAGTGAAGGAAAAAAAAAAAAGAGCATAGTGAAAAAAAAAGTAAAGGGAATGTGAACTGAAAAACAATAATTTTTTTTTTTTGGGTCATTTCTTTGGTTTGTTATTTGGAATAATCAATTGAATGTGTTTTTTTTCTTCTTGCTTAAGAGATAAGTGGTGTTAAGATTTTAAATAGAGATGTTAAGGAAGAGATCGTATTGTACAAAATTGAAAGCCTAAAAGATTTTTGTTCTAACTTTAAAAATTGAATTGGATAAATAACACAGCCTCGTTAGTTGAAGAGAATTCTTTACATTTTTTTTAGATTAATAGTAAGAGATTGTTGCTTCACTTTAATAATATTTTAGTATCACATTGGATTAGAATAAAAATGTAAATATAAAAAGCTTTATGATCTCTCACATTTAATTTTAATTAAGATTTAATATTTTTATTATAATTCAAAATTTAGGAAAACATTTTGTTACGTTTAAAAATTTATGTATTAATTTTAAAAAATTGTAATTAGGCCTAAATTCAGAATAAAAATATATTATTTTTCAAAATAATTTTGTCCATTAACATTTTTATTTTCTGTTAAATTTAAAATCCCTTATAAATGGTTTAAAATTCTTACCGCTAAAATATTGCGTGTGTTTTTACCTTTTGGGTATATAAGTGGAGCACTGAAGCTCTAACTCGTTTTGCTCGTTGTTTTTAGAAATAGAACAGAGACGGAGAGGCCGAAAGGAGAAAGAGAACCAGAAGAAGGGTTTGAGGACGCGAGAGAGAGAAATCTGAGATTTTTGAGATGGACGTGATAAAGTCTCAGCAAATATCATCGAGGCCCATCGAGAAGGTCATAGTGCATCCACTGGTTCTTCTCAGCATCGTCGATAACTACAATCGGGTTGCCAAGGACACTCGCAAGCGGGTCGTCGGAGTCTTGCTGGGTAGTTCCTTTAAGGGCACCGTCGATGTCAGCAACAGCTACGCAGGTGAGTGCCTTCACTGCAATTTCAAATTTTGACTTTTGGATTTAATTGCTTTGAGATTTTTATCGGAAAATTATGCAAATTTAAAACTTAGGGAAGCAAAAAGTAGTGTGGATTTGACATTTCTCTGGTTAGCTAAAAGGGAGAATTAGGGTTAGGTTTGTGAGTATGGTTATTATTCATCTTTAAAAAAAAATTCAATACAATTGTAAACACCTGACTGCGTTGTTTCGGCACACTAAGATTGGGATCATGAGTCGGAAAAAACAAATTGCATAGGACCCTATTCGACCCTGAGACTTTGGCAAATAGACCCCTCAGCAATAAATGTCAGGATTAACATCCCTCTACTTTTATGACTATCTTAATATCTACTTTGTGTTCAAGTAGAATGGGTAATTTAGGAGATATATTTTTTTTCTCCTAAGCATAAGTTCTCATATTGAGGAATCAATGTGTAGATTGATGGTTGAAAAATTAGCGCAAGGGTGATAATAAAGACGACTCTGCTTGGGCTTATTTTTCTACACGCCAGTCCCAAATTGAGCTGTGAGCAGACTACTGCTGTGTATTGGCACACTACGATTGAAGATAATTAATTGTCAAAATATGAGTGTTCTACCGCCAATTCTTAAATGTGAATCTTGCTTTGTTGATTTTTTTTTTTTGGGGGGGGGGGTGTTTACATGAAGGGTATACTGATAAGTGATTTTTTTTTTAATTTTAAAGTAAATTTTCAATTTTTAGAATTTTGTAATTCTTCAGCACCAATTCTTATGGATGGTCTTGTAATTTCAGTGCCTTTTGAGGAAGACGAGAAGGATCCAAGTATCTGGTTCCTTGACCACAATTACCATGAATCCATGTTTTCTATGTTCAAGAGAATAAATGGTAATCTTGCATCAACAATTCTTGTCTTGGGATTTTGAGTTATGTCAATATCACCAATAACATGCGTTTTCATGGTGGCCATTTTTAGCCAAGGAGCATGTTGTGGGATGGTATAGTACAGGCCCAAAGCTACGTGAGAATGATCTAGATATTCACAGATTATTCCACAAGTAAGAACATGTATCTTCATTTATTAAGAATTGCTGGTATCTGATTTTCTTTGGAAAAAAAATTGTTTTCCATGCATGATATTGTTCTTTCCATTTTCCCCTTTACTCTATGCCTCTTTGCCTATTGACAAACCCATTGTGCCAAATAAATTATGTTACCTACTTGACTCTGTGAAGGCTGCTCATCAGAATGTTCAATATTTCTATGAAAAGCTAGCTGTACCAATACCTTTCTTAAAGCATTTTGGTGTGCAATTTTTTTCCCCATCAAACTTGTGAAGATTGTTTTCCTCACGAGTTAATTTCTTTCTTGTGTGCTAGCTATGTCCCAAATCCTGTGTTGGTCATCATTGATGTCCAGCCTAAGGAGCTAGGAATACCTACCAAGGCTTATTATGATGTTGAAGAAGTAAAGGAGGTAAGAGCTATGATGGTACCTTACAGCTTTCTATTTGCATTGAAGTAGGATTACTAATTTTTTTTCCTTCAAATACTTCCTTAATAAAGGCTATTGCTTATTTACCATAACAGAATGCTACACAGAAAAGCCAGAAGGTTTTTGTTCATGTGCCTTCAGAAATTGCTGCCCATGAGGTTGAGGAAATTGGTATGCCATGAGATAAAACATTAGAGTTTACTATTAGCACTTAGCACATCTTTCCCAATAAGCAACTGTAGACAGATGTTGACATTTTGTTAGTTTTGAATCTTTCTTATCCAATATTAGTACCAAATCTTGTTACTCGTTTACAGGAGTAGAACACTTGTTGAGGGATGTTAAAGATACAACCATCAGCACACTTGCAACTGAGGTTCCACTCTTACATTGCCCTTTTCTTTGTCTTTTCCAGTAGTTGCCTTTGTTTTCAATTATATTTCTTTCAGAGTAACTTGAGAGTTAGGGTACGTTTGGATTGAGGAGAATGATGAAGAAAGAATGGAGAAGGAAAGGGAAGGGGAGGTTTGTTTTAGATTTAAATCAAGAGTAAGGTCTAAATTCAACCTTCCTTTCTCCTCAATCCAAACATATCCTTAAACTTCTGTGTGAACAATCTAATCTGGTTAATACGGAATTTGAGCCGACATACTACCTACTCTGTTCAGGTTTCTGGTAAACTTACTGCACTAAAGGGTTTAGACGCAAGATTAAAAGAGATACGTGGTTACCTTGATCTGGTTATTGATGGAAAGCTTCCATTAAACCATGAGATACTTTACCATCTACAGGTACAAATGTACTACTTAAATTTGCAATATTACCAACTATATCTTGTTTATCTAAAGCTAAAAATCTTTTTGGTGTTCTTCCTATTCATTATTGTTGTTTCATTATTGTTGTTCTCTCTCTCTCTCTCTTAAAGAAGAGTATCTTGAATATTTAGTCAGGCAATTGTCCATAAGTTATGTCTGAAGAACTGTCATGGTTATCCAAGTTTTTTCCCCCTGAATGGTAAGGTTTACTAATTTGATGTAGAAGGATATATGAAAAATAGGAATGCTGCCTGTGATGTGACTTGCTTGTTCTGATTTTTCATGGCTGTTGCCCATGTTGACAAAATTTTTGCAGTTACAGCTGGGTTGGTCTTAGAATTCCCCCCCCCCCATCCCACAAAAATAATTGCTTCCTACATGAAACAATCATATGTTTTAGAGTTCACTTGTGCACTCAAACAAAACAAGTTTATCTTGTGTTGTGCAATGATGATTATCTACTTGCTATGAAGAATCATGGGCTCATGGCTTGTAAAGGTAGTCCTTAGTAAGAAAATTCAAATATTACCAGTTAATTATCTAAAGGACTAGACTTAGGCAAAGTTCCATAGGTGTTTGCCATTAGATTCTTTAACAAAAACATAACATGTGGAGCAACTTTTTTGGAACACCCAATCATATAGTAGTGAACTATAAAAAAATCTCACTTGTTATGTTATCATTAGAGAACATTATAGCAAACACCTAAAACTCCTCCTTGCACAGTCAAACAAAATTGAAGCATTGAATATCCCATGTGTTGGTACAGAAGCGGCCTTGTTTATTTTTGACTAAATTCACAATTTGGTTCTTGAAAATTAGCACTGAATTTTTTGTCCTCTGAACAACGTAACATACAGTTGAGTCCTCAAATTCCTTGATTTTGGGGTCAATTTAGTCCTTTTGTGAGCCAACAAATGGACTAAATTGAACCCAAATAAAATAAATTGAGGACTAAACGATACATTATGTTTCATTTTGAAACAAGACCTCAAATTAGTGATATTTTCCAGTGACTAAAATGTAAATTTGGTTTTTATTTTTTTGTCTTATAATGCGTTATATTTTTCAATTGCGTATTTTGTAATTGTTTATATTTCACAAATTGCAGGATGTGTTCAACCTCCTTCCAAATCTCAATGTGTCGGAGTTAATCAAGGCCTTTGCAGGTAATATACGCTGAATATTGAAGGACAAAACTTAGGTATAATTTTTAAGTGTTTGCTATTAGATTCTCCAGTAGAACACGACAAGTGGATCCTTAACATCACATGATCGAGTCTTTTAAAAGATGTCTTCCACATGTTATATGCCTATTGAAGAATCTGATAGCAATGACCCAAGAAATTCTCCCCGGCCCCCCAGAGGCCTTTTTTTTGGGGGAGAAAAGAAGAAATTTTGATAGTTTACAGTTTTTAGGAGGATATCTTCAAACTTGAAAATAATAGAAAATGCTCAAAAAATAACAAAGTAGCAAAATCCCTTACATATAAAAAATAGTGGTTCCCTTAAAATGCCCATGTGCAGAGCATCAAAGAGAAGTTATATACACAATTCTATCCTATAACAGATTGAAAGGCAAAGATATATATGCACTTGAATTGCTAGTTTCTCATAACCTATATGTATCCGTGTAATTGCAATAATAATGCATGTTCATTTGTACCTCTGTGCAGTAAAAACAAATGACATGATGCTGGTCATATATCTTTCTTCTCTGATCCGAAGCGTCATTGCACTTCACAATTTGATAAATAATAAGGTGAGTTTCCCTCTTCTGAATATCCAAGTAGTTGATATGATATCTGTACAATGTTCTAACTAACCTACTTGATTTCCAGATGCTGAACAAAGAGCATGAGAAAGCTGAAGATGCCAAGCCAGTTACAATCCCTGCTGTCAGTGGAAGTTGATGTTGGGGTTTCTACGAGGGATAGCTTTGCTCTTTTAGGGTGATCCAAACCAGTTACTAGCTACATTTGAGGCATGCCATTCTTGATATTTTTGTATTATATTTATGCGATTAGATATTACTTTTGAATTGAACCTTATCTGAGGAAATTTGTCAAATGTAATGTTCGACCGAAATTTTTCGCCTTTATCTATATTTCTGATTTTGTTACTCTGCTATTCTTATTAAAGCTTTTCACCTTCCACTCTAGTCTCTACTTGCTCAAAGTTACTATAACGTTCCAGCCACTAGTGTTAGCAAGGGCGGGCTTGATCACAAGAGAGTTGGATGCCAACTATGCCTAGATATATGTTGAATGAGTTTCAAAACTGAAAAAGGGTGAAAGCATATTCATTTTTTGGTTAATCTGGTTTCGATTGGGATTAAAATTTGGATTCTTCAGTCCTAGAGACTCTTTGAATACTACCGACTTAAAATTCGTTGAGGTGAAAACACTTAAAATGAGTGACTCTTTACTGGCAGGATGATTTTGATGCAGTTATATATATATATATATATATATATAACAGCAGGGACGATTAAATTCCAAATTGTTACTAATTATTGATACCACTCGTTGATGCAGTTATATATATATATATTGCCAGGGACGATTGGCAATGTGCAAGTGCTCCTAATTCTTGTTTCTTCCCGTTATAGTGAAAGAATGAAATTGAAGAAAAAAAAATCCAACAATAAATTAAAGATATTTGAAATTATTATCACTGAAGTAAAAATTAAAGCAATTGGGGTGAGAAGTTTTGCTTGATTTCCGTTTTGTATTTAACAATATATAGATCATAAGAAAGTTACATGAATATTAAATTAAGAAACATTAAATTAAACAATATTGATTATAAATTTTAAAGTAAAACACCTTGGTTTTTTTAAGAGATGGGACACAGAATTTTGCAATATTATAAGGGATTTAGTTATGAAAAAAAGGAAGGAGAGGTGGGGACTATGAGGCTCGCTTGCTTGGGCCTTTCTTTCTCTTTTCTATCTTTTTCTTAAATGTTACAAGAGATCTAGATCTTAAAAGATAACTTTTTTTTTTCCTTTTATAAAAATATGTACACAAACTTCTTGTGAAATGAAAGCATTAGTTGTAATTAAATATATTTTAAACCTACTATTGACATATCATATAATTGGACTACTAACTATTAGCATTATGCTTTTAATTTAATAATAAGTATAAAAAATAATATAATAAAAATAAGAACAAAAAATGATAATCAAATCCTGCTTCAAATTATGGCACAATCGCATTGTCAACCAACAGCACTTATATTTGATACTTTAGCATGCCAATCAACCTAATAACAATGTTACTTAAAAAGCTAATAAAAATTTACTGAAAAAATTAGATATTAGGGAACAAGTAAATGTCCCTTGAGGAGGATTGACCTACGAGTATTTCAGATAAACAAAATAAAGTGATAAGAAAAGAAGAAAACTAGATTTGAAAGTTAGATCAGAAAAATATTTTGGGAGAGATCATTGTTGAATGAAATTTAGATTTGAAAAAAGTTTTTTGTTTTAATCAAAGTATAAAAACGTCAAAAAAAAAAAAAGTACCTAGCGCACTTAATGAAAAAAAAAAAAAAGAGAACGAAAACGGAGGCAAAGCCCTGCTCTGGATGAAGGAGCAAGCGCTTATACCGCGCCGCGTGTGGGTTTCAAACGAACGGGACCTCGCAAGGAAAAGCTACGATTCTACAATTCGCAGACAAAGTAAAATTCGAAGTCTCATTCATCTTCTGTCCCTTTTATCTTTGATTTTTATCAAATTAAGCTTGATTGAAAGACCATTTATATGCTGAAATTTGGATTGTTGCGGGGGATAGTCTAAAAGTTTAATCTGATTTTGGAGGAGTTCGGTATGACTAAGAGCATGATTAAGTTCTGTTCTATTTCAGACTGTTACAAATATGTTCTTCGTTTTGGTTTGTGCAATTTTCTATTCCATGAATTTCATCTTACCCTGTTTCCCTAGGTAGTTCCATTGAGCAGTCTATGATTTCGATTTCTCTGTTCCTCTGCTGTTGAATGAAACACTATGCTGACTTGGTGCTTTTAGGACCAAAGAAGAGAGTTTGCATAAATGTTTTGTATTAACTTCTTTTAGTTCTTATGATTTTTCTGACCTTTGGTATATGGAGGTAGAGGTTTCGTGATATAACCAAAAGAACAAGGTTGTCAAGATCGGGATCTTAAGGATTGGCCAAAGGGCCAAAAATTGAATAGTAAGATCGGATTGAAGATTGTGAGACCCTACCAAAATATGACAAAAAAATTTAAAATATAAATTTAGCTATATAAAATTCTTAAATAAACATAGTAATAGTATTATCAAAATCTCATCAAACATTAACAATACAAGTCATAATTTGCAAACATTAAAACAACTCAAGTCTTTAAGGTGACGATATCCAAACATTAAACAAGCGACTTCTTCTCATTGCTGTGTGCTACTGGGATTAGAATCAATTTTCCTCCTCCTCTTAGACTAGAAAACCAAAGCCAATCCTTCTCCTCCTAAAATGCTATAGCCCACAGATGTGTACGCAAAGTGAAGGGAATGGTGGTGTGGTGTGTTTCTGTGAGTGGTGTAAGAACTGGTTTGATATTTGAATTGTTTCTAAAGAAAGGTAGGTTTCCAGAGAAAGTTAAGTTAAATTCATTGTTAAACACTCTTGTCTTGCTTAAAGTTTTACCAGAGTGCTTCACCTTTTCCCTACTAAGACATCCCAGTGACTGGTCCATTGATTCTCCCCCAGGTTCTTGGAACACTAACATTGAGAGTATTCTTGGTGACAGGAAAAATTTTTTACCCAAAATTGATAAGGCAGCAAGTGAAAACCATGGGCAAGGCTTCAAGGGATAAGAGGGTATGACTGATATATGTCTCTGATTATGCTATCGTTGTTTTTGCTTAATGTTTAGCTGGATTTTATTTGGCCTTCTTTTTTTTTTAAAAAAAACAGGATATCTACTACCGGAAAGCAAAAGAAGAAGGTTGGCGTGCTCGAAGTGCCTTTAAACTTCTTCAAATAGACGAGGAATTCAACATATTTGAAGGTGCGTGCCTTGTCAGTGAAATTCAGGGATGTCCTGTCACTATAACTTTTTGTTTGATTGGTTTTTGAAGACACAAATGAATTCATTGGCTTAATCAGAAGGATTGCCCTCTGTCCTGTATTTGAGATTGAGATTGTGATTGATGTGTTAAATAGAAATAGAAATAGAAATTAAGCACTTGCAAATGGCTTATCATGCTTGCATTAACACCTTGTACTAGAAAGCTTGGCTTTAGTACCTTAAGAAGAATGGAATGTTTGGCAAACTTCATACTTCACAATTTAAACAGCACAACATGCACACACATGTGTGTATATGTACATATGTATCTGTACAGCTATATCAATGTGTACAAATTCTCTCTCTTGGCTTATAGACTACAATTTCTTTTGCAGGAGTGAAACGGGTGGTAGATTTATGCGCTGCCCCCGGTAGCTGGAGTCAGGTACTAGTGATTAGAAATTATCATTGCCTTGGCTTTTGAATTCTTATATGAAACATACATTTAAACAGATGCAATCAACAAGTGGTTTAGGGTTCTATGAAATCAGGTATTTTAAGTTATCTGTCCAAGCAAACAGATCTTAATAGAGTTAAATCTGAGAGAAAATCACATCAGATAAGATGGGAATAAAGAAAAAGACCAAGGGTTGACACAGAGTTCTTAGTCATCACACCTGAGGGGCTCTTTGCATGGCTTATTCTTTATAGCTAATCACTTATCTTAAATTGGACTAGTCAAAACTTGGGGATTATTCCACAACTAAACATCTTTGGTTTTCCTTAGTAGCCTTAGTATCTCCTCAATCTTGATTATTGTACAAGGACATAATTACATGATTTCTCTTGTGACAAAAGTCAACTATGATAATGTTGAGCATAGGAAAGATGTGGAACAATACACAATTTATGGTGGTAGCAAAAGATTTCAGTTTTTCTTTTTTCCTTTTTGCTAAAAGCTTAAGAAAGAACACTGTTGAAAGAGGGTGAATGTAGAATACAACCAGAAGAGCTGGATTTACTAGACCAATATGCTAGGCTAAAGGAAAAAGCATTGACTGATCTGAAAACAAATGATTTTCTAAAATATTTTTAATATTATTGAGAATGGGAAGCACAATTCCTTTGGAGATGAAGATAAGTTTTTTATGCTAGAACATTGATGGAAAAATCTTAAGTTATGGCCATGCATTTACAGATCTCATATGGGTTTCATCTGAATCACTGGATAACTCTTAGTTCTTGTATTCAGGTTTTGAGTCGTAAATTATATCTCCCTGCAAAACTTGCACCTGATACAAAGTAAGTTCACTTTCCGTGAAAGTTCTTTGCATTCTTAAGGATTTCCTTGATGTTGAGGTCTCACATGATGTGCCAATTTATAAAATATGAATTAATGCAAGTTAGGTTGAAATTAATAACTTTCTTGTTTGGTTGCTTTTAGTTATGTAAATTGGTACCTAAAAGGATTTCACTTTTCCAATAATGAGCTTTTACATGACGCTGTCACCATTATGGACATTGGAAAATGATAATAAGCCATGGTATCCTCAATAAGCATTTATGCATTGAAAGTATAATATACTTTATATATGTATCTTTTTTTCTTTTTTTTTCAAATAGAACAACATATCAATAACAGAAATTACAGGGTTGAGGATAAGCAATATACAAAATTGCTCTATATTTATCATTATCATGAAATTAATCTTTGCTTTTGATTATTGAATATTGATACGTTGTGTATTTATTTATATTTCCTTATAAGCTATTTATGCCTTTTTTCTTTTCTTTGTCTAAAAACTTAAATGATTTTAGATATGGTTAGAAAGTTATTGTTTTTTCAATCTTAGCAGGCATTTGATTTAGATTACATAAAGAATAAAGTATCATTGATTATGCAAAACTGATGTTTTGGAACTGATCATTAAAAACTAAATCACCACTTCGAGGGTTCTGAATTAGTGGATTAACATATTTCATTATGATGTATATCTTCAAAAACATCTATTGCTTACATCTTGATTATCACTTGTATCATTCTGTCAAGAACTAAATTTCCTGCTGCATCATGGTATGCAGGGATGATGATCTTCCTCTTATTGTTGCTATAGATCTGCAGCCAATGGCTCCAATAGAAGGTGTAATTCAGGTGCAGGGCGATATAACTAATGCCCAGACTGCTGAAATGGTATATACAGCAGTATTATCTCAATTCTTTCATTTATGCCTTTCATTTTAGTAGGAACACAAGTTAAATATTGTCTATGTGTATCATTGAAATTTATTAATGAGTTCATGTTTTGCTTATCCCTTTTCCTCTTAGCTATAAATAATTATAATTTTCTATTGGGAGTGGGTGGAGAAGGGAAGGTACCAAAGATATTATGCTCCCAAGGCTATTTGGGTTAGGGCCCATTATTGAAGCATGTGTATACATTATGAACTCATATGTTTAAATCATTTAACTATTTTTATATATTTCTGTCAAAAATTTATATACTTGTTGCTCCTGTTTGGTTTGAATGTCAGCTACATACTTCCGCTCCCTTCCGCTATTCTTTTGTTGTTGGAGATAAGAAAACCTGATAGTAGAAATGCTGTAAAGAAACAGAAGATAGCTATCAGATTGAAAGAAAGTTACTGCAATGGTGTGCCAAATCTGATTATTTTCATCATTGTAGTTCCTTAGTGTGGTCACACCGGGTCTAGTTGAAGCATCATTGAAATAAACTCTATTCATGTGTATGGATTTGGTATGCGCACTGTCTCTTTCAGTGGTCTTTAAATGATCATGTTCTCTTTTATTTTCATTCTTCAAGGATTAGTTGGAATTTGGAAGCATAGAACTTGCTCTTTCAATGCTGCTTTTTCCCTATCACTTTGATTGTCTTCAATTGGCTATTGTACCAAAGTATGTGAAAATGTTGTTTGTCTTGTTTTCTTGAGGTCATTAGGCATTTTGATGGCTGCAAGGCTGACCTGGTTGTGTGCGATGGTGCTCCAGATGGTAAAGGACATTCATAATTTAACTTCACAATGTTTTGATACATAATATGTATGGTTATGTATAGGCTAGGAAACTTAGCGTTGTTCTATGCTGTTGTGCAGTTACAGGTCTTCATGACATGGATGAATTTGTACAGTCCCAACTCATACTAGCAGTGAGCACTTTACTTTTGTTGTAAATAACTTTATTTTTTTAATGTTCTTTTGTTAATCTTTTTTTTCCTTTTTGATCTGCTGTCTTGATAGTTCATCCTAAATTGGAAATAAATATAATATTTAAAGGGTGAATGTATCCTGATCACTCAATTTTTATTCATTCCTCTTTATTCTCTTGCAAGGCAAGTATGTAATTATGTTTTGCTCTTTGTTTTCAATCAATCCACTTTTATTCTGATGGAACCTCTGTATATTAGTTAGTATTAGGCAAAACAATCCCACCCAGATCAGAAAAACAGGGTAGAATTGAAGAAATGCAGTAGGAAATAGATGACAAACAAAGAGAAAGAGAAATGAAAAGGTTCCTCTAGCATTTGAGAGGCTAGAGTCTCTCCACAAAAGTCTGAGTGATTTTCTACCTACTTCCCCTCACTTAGCTCTCTAGCTCAATGCAACTCACCACCACTTTCTCTCTCCACGCACCTTTCACGTACTCCATGCTGAGTTAGTTAGGCCAGGGGCACCAAATTACAATTCACACTGGTCCCCCCACCCTCACCTTTTTTTTTTCTTTTTCTTATAATTTTTCTTCTCTTTTTCTTGCCATAGACCTTGATAACCCCAGGCCTAATATATTCAGGTCCAACAATACCCGCCCTAACATGATTCACCTTGTCGTCAAGGTGGGAAGTTGGAGATCGCAGCTTAATAACGTCATAATCTTCCCACGTCTTTTCAAACTCAGGTAATTCCATCCATTTGGACAATATCTCCATTTGCCCATTCGTCAGTTTTCTTGTTTTCCACACAGCTTTGGGCTGACCTGGGTGAATTCTTGTTGACTGTAGAAGCTCTAGACGATAGGCTACTGGTCCATATTTCTCCAGTACTTCATGAAGCTCATAAAATCTTGGACTCAGCTTCTCATTGGCTCTCTTTGTGAAGGACTTTAGCTTGTAAGGTCTGAGTTTCCAATAAATAAGGTCTCTTTGTGAAGGACCTTCATATACTCTTGTGCCTTCTCCCCATGCTCCTTCAATTCAGCCAAAATCAAATTTCTCTCCTTAATGGCTTCATTCACATCTTCTATTGGTGAAATGATATTTTCCAGTTTAAACACAATTGGTGGTTCCCCTCTACATAGAGCTTCAAAAGGTATCATGCCTATGGAGCTCTTGTAGGTAGTGGTGAACCAAGATGCAGCCCATTGCAGCTTCCTATCCCCTTGCTTTTGTTGAACCAAAGAGTTGAAACAAGGATCTCCCAGCCTGTCTTGAAGGTCAGTAACAGCAACATGAACAGTGCAGAGTCCCACTTCATTTTGCGACACTAAAAATCTCAGCCAATCATTGGACATCAGAATATTGTAACCACCACCCAAAGAGATAATGTTCTGTCACAACCACTAAGTCTCTCAATGACATGAATATCAGTATATAATCCCAGGCCTTTATATAATACCTCAGATCAGCCTGTTTGCTTAAAGCAACCTTACTGGATGAATATAATTTCTTGACCTAGTAAGTTTTACCTTGGCAGATGTACAGAGCCCCTTCATATGCCTGAAAGAAAATCTTAATCTTTCTCCTTCTTTACCTCTTCAAGGACTTGTTTCCTTTGCTGACTTAATACCCTATGTCTTACAGTTTCTATTGCTAGGATGTCAACCACATGTGCAGGTAATTTCTCGGGACCAATGTGGCTCCATATCCTAGCAGAAGAATTTGAGGATTGATCCAAACTTAAATTTCCTCTAGCTTTTAGAGAAATTAAAGCACTCATTAAACAAGAAGCAAAATGCTGCTCATCATACAAAATACTCAAAGGATAATCATGAGCTGCACAGACTAAACGCTGTTCAAGAACCTGCTTGTTTCATGTACCAACATGACAGTATTCAATTGGTTCACCAGACAGTTTCTGTGGATGTTTCATAAAGTTTTGATCAATAAGACCTCCAATTTTAATATACACAGCAAGAAGCATTCATTGTGGAGTCATATCAATTTCTCCAACATCCACGCCCAACCCAGAAGCATTGATTGTAGCAATGCTGCAAGTTCCACCACCAAAATATTCACTCTCTATTTTTCTTCCTGCTTCTGCATTGTAGCCACCGCAATAGGCGCCTATCAAATTTTCCAGATGTGTGGCTGTCTCATAAATAATCTCCTATGTATAGGATAGAACAAGTTCACAAAGTTTCCGCAATTTGCAAAATGTTATGCAATGAAAGCCATACTCTGTTTCAGCAGCAATGAAGAGAAGTCTATGTCCAGAAAACCAAATGCCCTCTTCTCTCATTCCTTCAACATAGGTTCCCTCCATAATCCCTTTTGATATTGGATGCAAAAGGATCCCATCTTCAGCAATAACATTGTTTTCATTTAGAGCTTCCACAATTTCAAAGAGGCCAACGTGTTGGTCCCATGGTTCACTTCCCTTAAACCAATTTCTGACTGTGGTCAGGATTTCGACTAACCCAAAAGAATGTGAACGACCACCTCACTAAGAAGAGTAAGCAACATATCCAGATGAAAATTCAATTGACGAGCAACCACTCTCTGAGATAGCTCATCACCATAATTTTTACTTACAATTTCAAGTTCATTTATGGGAAAAAGACAAACCTGAGCTTGGGATGACCTTCCTTCTTCAGGTGGACCATGAAGATTGGCTCCAAAGCATAATTTTTCCTCTGTTTGGGTCTTCTATTCAGAAGCTTTGTTCTCCTTGTCACCAACATTTCCTTCACTACCCTTTGGCAAAAACTGAGATCTGTGATTCCTATTATTATGGTTTCTATTGAGTTTTTCCTCCTTGTGCTAGCAGAATTCCAATTCCTTCCTTCTCACTACCTCTACACTAGACAGAAGTCGCATCAACATCACAAAGCTCATGCACAAAGACAATAGATGCATCTTTGCCTTACACAATTGCCCATTTAAGTGGGTAATGGGTTTGGGTTGATTGGGTGGGGTAGATAGTTGGGTTGGAATACTAGATTCTCTCTGGTAAGGCCCAATAGATAGGTATTCTAAAATTTGCTTTGGGCCTCTTCCCCGCTTAATTCCCCTAACCCAATCCAAGACCCATCTTCTTCCCTTCCTTTTGCCCTTGTCGTCAACTTTTTCTACTGCCAAACACTATTGCTGCTGTTTGCACGCAGAAAACATCTTCTCTCCATGGAAGCAACGCTCCCCCCTAACTCTTTTGGTGTTTGACACTGGCTCTGATAACAAAGCTATTTTCAACCCAAACTCTTCATTTGCCTCCTTTTGGATTGGCTTCATGGGTTCAGAAATTGTATTGACTTCTGACTTCATGTCCTCCTCTGGGTCATTCTCAGAGGCAGCACTTAATAGTTCATCAGAATTTTTAAATGGTGCAGAGATCAATTTGGTAGGCTCCCTATGGCTTTCTCCTACCTCTTTTTCTCTTCTAAATTCTTCCTCTGTGCTCTCTTGTCTAAGGCCCATCAACCTCTCTTTAGCTATTCGTCCGTTGATGGCAGTGAAAACAATCTAGTACCTCCCTCTTGAACTCTCTCCATGAACACACAAGAACTCGTTTCCAACCACTGAAACCAGTTGAGAGTCTTCCCCTCCAAGCTCACCGCTACCACATTTAGCTTCTCCTCTGAAATTCCATTGATCAAAAACATCTCTCCACCTTGAAGAGCTATCCAATTGGGTCTTCATTGGAGAAAATTGGAAGCTTAAGACGTTGGTACTTACTTGTTTCCTTTTCCCCTACCGTTTCAGTTACCTCTACCATATTCACTGCATTTCCTTGTCCTTGTTGGTGAATTTCCCTGCTCAACAGGCATCACTCTCCCTCTAGTTTTAGAGTTGAAGGCAGCTCTGAGCTAATTCATTTGGTCACATAGCTGGAACATAGCAAGCTTCACTGTTGATAGCTCTTCTTTCATCTCATCCCGGTCCTTCTGTAGATCCCCTACCACCCATTCTAAAGATTCCACTTGATTCTCCATTCTCTTGCCAAATACCCCAGAACATTGCCGCTCTGATACTAAATTGATGGAACCTCTGTATATTACTTAGTATTAAGCAAAACAATCCCACCCAGATCAGAAGAATAGGGTAGAATTGAAGAAATACAGTAGGAAATAGATGACAAAGAGAAAGAGAAATGAAAAGGGTCCTCTAGCATTCGAGCCTAGAGTCTTTCCACATAGGTCTAAGTAATTTTCTGCCTACCTCCCCCCACTGAACTCTCCAGCTCAAATACTGCTTACCACCACTTTCTCTCTCCATGCACCATTCACTTACCCTATGCTGAGACCGAATCACATTTCACACTAGTTCCCTCCCCCCCTTTCTTTTTTGATCTATTTTTTCCTTTTTCTTATTATTTTTATTTTATTATGATTATTATTATTATTTTGCCTGCTATAGACCTTTATAACCCCTGGCCCAACATACTGGGGTCCAACATATTCCTCAGAAGTACGTCCTTTTGGATGTTGTATACGAACCACATTCCTAAATGGTTTATTCCTCATATTGCTAACTGTTTTATCATTATTCTTGACAATCTTGTTAGATTTTCTAGTAGATTGATGCTTACTAGGTTACTTCTTGCAGGGTTTAACAATTGTTACTCATGTACTTAAGGAAGGAGGGAAGTTTATTGCAAAGATATTTAGAGGAAAAGACACAAGCCTTCTATACTGTCAGGTTTAATTTGACATGGACTAAATCATGTTATTGCATTTATTTCTTCCAGTCTAATCTTTCAGGATAGCTTTTGCAACATCCATATAAAGTTAACAATAGATGTTCTTCTTCTCTGAGACTCATGATAAACATTGAGAAATGAGAATGAAAAATAGACACCTTTGAAAACAGTACAAATTATCCAATGCCACGAGATTTGTGACCGTGAAAGTTTGGTCACCATGTTTTAGAGATGCAGATTTCAGTATCTTTCTGTAGAAAAAGAATGACTAAGCTCTCTAATATGAGTTCGACCAGAATTCTACAGGAAAATGACGGGCAACCAGGTGATAATTAATCAATGCAGTTGTACTTTGTTAGAAATGGAAAAGTTTTGAGTTACTTTCTTGAGAACTAGAAAAGTGCACTAGTAAAAGTAAATTGAATTTTTAAGTTGATTCCATCACTAATAGAAATTCTTTTATATAGTTAAAAGAACCTACTCATGCAAGCATCTGAAATTGTAGTTATCCTTGTGACATTGTCGCACGATTCTACTTTCTACCACCGATAGCAGTTGTTTTTGGAGTTGTCCTAGAATCTTCTGTTGTTACATAATTTATATTTTTAGTAGCAGATTTCATGATTTTTTTATTTTTAATGTGTGCCTTGAATAATGATTACGTGCCCTATGTTCCTTTTTTTATTATTTATTTATTTGCAGCTGAAGTTATTTTTCCCAGTAGTGACTTTTGCAAAACCAAAAAGCAGCCGAAATTCTAGCATAGGTAAATTCTAGTTTCCCCTTATCTTACTATTTTAACTTTTGAAATGGGTTTCTTTATGATTTTTTTCTGGAAGGAATCGTTTTCGCCTAGGAGTTGAGAGTCATACCTTTTTTTTGTTTTTCAAGTTATGAAAGTTGCGTACGTGAACTTCTGATTATGCAATGGAGAATCTATTATACATCGTCTGCTTTATTAGTTTCCCCATCGTTGTACCACTTTTTTAATTTAGCACCTTCTCCTGTGCCCCAAAACACCCAGCACTATAGGTGCTAGTTTTTGGTTCTCATGGTAGGAAGGTAGTTGTTGCTGTCTGTGCTAATTCTTAGTTTTTACTCCTCCAGAGGCATTTGCGGTCTGCGAAAACTATTCCCCTCCTGAAGGATTCAATCCGAAAGATTTGCATCGCCTGCTAGAGAAGGTCGGAAGTCCCTCAGGGGTGGATGATACTGGTATCTTCTGGTCCCTCTAGCTAATCTATGGGCATTTTATATAAACGAATTCTGCATCCAAAATTCATTCCCCCCCTTTAGTGTACTCTTAGAAACATTTTTATTACCGTCCATTCTTTACAAAGGGAAATTCTATTTTGGTCCTTGACAATTGGGTGGACTTTCAATTTGGTCCTTCACAGATAATATTTCATTTTCGTCTAAAATTTAACATCAAACCTTATAATTTGCTGACTTGGATGTTATTGGATGGCCAATTCGGCCCAAGTAATGGATGGCAAATAACATCCAGTCAACAGCCTATTAAATTTGGCATTAAATTTTGGATAAAAATGAAATATAATATAAGGCAACATTGTAAGTATTTTAATGTCAAGGGACTAAAATTTAAAGAAATAATCTATTGAGAGCCAAATTAAACGTTCACTTATCTGTCAGGGACCAAAATGGTTTTCCTCCTCTTTAGATAATGACTTGAGTCTTTTGTCGGTCTCATGTGACTGTAAAACGCATGCTTGTCTGCAGATTGTAGTAGTGGGTGGTTGGATGGCCCTAATAAGGTGTATATCCCATTTCTAGCTTGCGGGGACCTGAGTGGGTATGATTCTGATCGCTCATATCCACTACCTAAAGTTGCTGAGGGAACATATCAGAGCTTGGATCCTGTACAGCCCCCTATTGCCCCTCCTTACAAGAGAGCCCTGGAGTTAAAAAAAGCCTCCACTCAGGGAATCCGAGAACTTGAAAATCTCTCCTTGGATTCTTGATCATATGGCATACACTGCTTAACCATAAATTTGGAATCTTGTTTTTCTTACAAGGATATGAATACTGGATTGAAAATTATTAGCTTACGTGTGAATTTGAAAACACTTTTTTTTTAAAGAAAATTTCTTGGGTAAACTTAATTTATTAAAAATAAATATTTGAAAATTAATTATGGATAAATATATAATATGTCAAACGTCTTTTCTGTTGAAACTTATGACATATTTACATACTTATTCATGAATAGTTTCTATTTTTGATGAGTCCAATTCATCTATGAATCTTTGTTTTTTCTGCTTGCACTACTATTGCCTTACCTGGCGATCTTATTCACCACCATTTTTAAAAGAATATAAATTCTTTAGAGATAATAGTCCAAGCTTGTAACTATTCCGCTAGATTTTGTCTAGAATGTTAAGACTTGCTTTCGTGGAGTTCTCTCGACAGAAACAACACAAAAAGACAAGGTATCACTGTGAAACAATGGTTGGGTTGGATTAAGTTTAATCTTTTCTTTTCCTTTTCGTGGTGGCACACTTACCATAGCAGCAAGCCTAGGCCTTTGGAGGAACATGAAAACATGACTTTGTATTGCATAGAAAGATGTTGGCCTGGGTTCCCTGAGCAATCGGCAATTGGAGAACAATTTCTGTGGTCAAAAGGTTGTGGGGAAGTGGATTGCAATTGGGATATTCACTGACACTGATATTTCAGGATATTATTGTGACTCTGACATTTTGAATTATGCACGGAGGAGGCCTAGGTACTCGAGAATGCTTTTCTGTCTGAGCTGTGCGCGGTGATGATGTATCATACAAGAATTTTCAGTATCCTGAGTTGTTATATTCTTCCCAGACCCAGTACCCATTAAAATTGCTGGTGACGTAATTAATTGTGTTCTGTCATGCAACATTATCAAAGATCATTGTATTAAATGAATTTGAAAAGCGACCATGGGATTGCTGATTTTTTAAAATTTTATAATTATTCATATTGTATGGGTGGGCTCAAAATTTTATAGTTGCTAGACATGAACGTTGTGAGTTCCACTGTCATAAGAAGTTATTTTCTCGTCTCATTTTAATCTCTCTCTCTTACGTTTTATTGCACTAAAAAAATTAGAAGTGATTCTTTTACTATGTCATTAGATTTTTCAATTATATGTGAAAAAATTCTTTTTTTATGTGCCAATATTAAAAGAAGAAACTCACAACTGATATCTTCCCTTCTCTAGATTTCCCTGTTTACAAATTGTAAATATGAATGGAGCAATACTACTGAAAATTTTCAGCTTTATCAAGGTTATGAAGTGTTATCATTCTAGGATGGTTACCATCTATGTTTAGAAAAGCTACTTGCATTATTAAAATAGATAAAAATAAATAAATATGTATATAGTTTTCTACAAGATGGTATAATATGTAGTTATGAACTAATTTTAAACCTCTTTTTATGCAATTTAGCAAAAATGGTTGAATTTGTAAAGAATTGTGAGAGCCGATATTGCAAATTAGCATATATAGCCTACACAGTCCACACATTTTGAACTTTTATTCCAGTTCAATGGCACAACTTTTCTCCAGCTTGAACATTTACCAGTTCTTCTTGTTGTAGTTCAAATTCTAATCCACTCTCTGTTAGTCAAATACATCTTTATCATTTAGCCACTGATCAAATACAGATAAAATGTCCCAAAGGAAAAAAACAACAACATTAATAATCATACCAAAAATCTGGTGGCGAATTAGATTGACACCCAACGAACTGTAATCAATAAAAGATGCAATTTGCAATTCTATCTAAAATAGAGCCAATCTTGATCAGAGAATCCTCTTCTCAGACTCCAGCTCTAAGTAGTTTCTTACTCATTCATGAACAAGTTCATCAAAAATCAATAGAGCATACCCTCTTCTCTATTATGCATCTCTTTCAATTCTACATAAGCAAACAAGCACTAATACCTTAGAAACAAAAACAAGACACAACTTTAAATTACATTGAAACTACACGACATTTTTTTTTTTTTAACGCCATATCATGTTTCTTGTATAATAAATTCAACTGGGTCTCTCTCTAGAAGAAGAAGAATGCAAGAACTCAATACAATCTTCAACTGCTTCAGCTCGATGGGAATCAGAAGCGTTTGATAACGAACGTGACCTAACCATAGTGGATGAAGAGACCTTTCTTGAAGATCTTCTCATAGAAACAACCCTCATAGCTCTTGCCACCACCCTTTCTCCTAGCTGCAGTAAAAAACTCACCGGTGACAATCTGACACCGCCGCCATCCTGCTTGAGAAAAATGGTTGATTTCTCATTGATATCAGGACTGAAACACACCCTTTTGCTTTTTGTTGACATGGAGCAAAATTTGAGCCTTAAAATGGCAGAATTAGAAATACCACTGTTTTCAGTATTGCTTTTATGGATAGGAGAGAAAGAGAGAGAAAAACAGAGGAAGAGGCAGAGAGTGACTAATAGTGGACTTGTAGTGAGAGGGGACAGATATATAAGTCAGTGGAAAGTGTATATATATATATATATATATATATATATAGGAATAGAATTGTAGATCGAAATTTTAGGTAACAAGCTAGATAGCAAAAAGAGAAAGGAGATATTGTAAGATCAAAGTTAAAGACCAAAAGCGAGTGCGATGTTTCAAGGATAGTTAAAGATATAAGGATATTTCAAACGCGAGAGAGCTCAACTTGACCCTGAGGACAAACGCTCATATAAATTTTAATTGTAATTTATATTTTGGTGAATAAAATAGTTGTTCATGAACAGGTATAAGATTAATTATACGGCAACAAAAGTTGGCTCAATTAATAATATCGAACTGTGTTAATACGAAAGGTCTTGAATTTAATTTTTACTAATGATTCTTTATTAGTAAATATCTACTAATTATGGTTAAGAGCACATCGTACACTTTGTGTCACCAAATAATTGTCCATTATACAGAAGTTAAGGAAAAAATCCTAACTATTTTTTCACTCGTACGAACATTTACGGTAATATATATGCCTTATATGATATATTAATTTAAACGATGTCAAGAAAACCTCTTCCTTTTGAGAGATTAAACATTTTCATCCAGGAATGTTTTCAAATATTTTTTAAAATTTTATAATCATTAATGTGAGAATTTCAAATTTATTTAATAATACAAATTTTCAACTTCTCAAAAAATAAAACTCTAGGTAACATCACTTTAGTTTTAAATTTATTTTTAATTTGATATGTTAAGTTGGTGTGTTTAGTATTAAATTTAAAATAAAAAGAAAAAAAAAGTGATAATGAGAAAAATTTAAAAAAAAGATAAAATAACTAAATTAATGCAATGTAAGCCAAGTTCATTTATTTCACACGCATGCACACCTAGGCCTAAAGTGGCACTAACAGTTTCAAATCCAATTAATGGAATTCCTACCACTGTTGTCCAAAAAAGAAAAGGGATCCCTACCATTATTAACTTAAATGCAGGACTTGTTGAGACAAAAGCATGAACAGAAGGAAGAGTGAATGAGAAATTGTCAGAGAGGAAGAAGAAAGAAGGAGGAATTGGTCAAAAAGACAGAAACTCTGAAGAGCAAACGAAAAGGGTTAGGTAACTGAGATGACTGGATACTCTTCTAATCAGCGTTGCTTTTTAGGGTTATTTGCAGGGCCTACCCCTGCTTTTTTCGTTGTGTTCTCTGCATTCTAAAATGAAATTTAATATCGTTATATATAATGAGATAGTGTTTTATTTTAATAATTTGAGTTTTTTTAAAAAATATTTGAAAGTTAGATATTTAAAAAAAATTATTACGCTTCTCTCTTATAAAAGATGTTTTAATTATACAGTGTTTTTATTTACAAATTTATGCTGTCCTAAAATAATATATATATATATATATTACATTAGTTTTTCCTACAACAAAAGATAATTTATAATTATATTTTTTTAATCAAAATAACTTTACATATATTATTGACATAATTTAACAAGTATTAAACATGTATTTTACTATCATAAAAATAGTCAATTTTCTAAATTTAAAATAAAATAAAATTTTAATTTTTAATATAAAAAACATAACATTGAAATAAAAGTTTAAATAACATATTTTTAATAATTTATGTTTTTAATAAAATAAAATAATATTATTTTTAAGGTATTTTAACTTAAGAGATTTATGTATATTCTCATAATAAAAAAAATTATGCAATTTAAACATCTCTCAAAAGAGAGGAAAGTAATTTACTATTCTTTTTATAATAAGGATATTTTTTGCTAATTTGTGTATTAATCCAAATTAATTTTTTTAGCTCACTTAAGAGAATTTTTTTTAAATGCTAATCCTAAAATTTGAGTACATATGCTTAATCATTAAACTAATCTCTTAGCTAGGTAGTGTTTGATAGAGTAGAAAGATTTTTCAAGGAATAAAAAAGATAATAGAAATGAGAATGGAATAAAATTTTGTAACTTAAAATCATATTTAGTATGGCATAAAAAAAATGAGAATTTTTTTATTTGAATGTTTTGGTAGAGTGAAAATAATGTAGAAATGGGAATGAAAAGTGAACAAATAACTAAAATACCTCTCTAGAACAAACAAATATTAAACAAAAAAATTATAATTGAAAAACTTATGTTGAAAATATTTATATTAAGAAAATTTGAAATTATTTTAAAGAGTCCAAAAATCAAAAATTTAAACAACGCAAACAAAAAATTACAAGTCATGACTTCAAATTAAAATTTTTTATCTTTGAATCCATCAAAATAATTTTAAAATTTAAAATTTTTCAATATAGATGTCTTTAACTTGAAATCCTCAACTATAGTATTTTTAAATTAAAATAAAACATCACTATCATTGAGAACAAAATAATATTTTTTTTTTACTCTTTTCTTCCTAAATAATAACAATCCTTTAATATTTTGATGAAATGAATAGTGCAGCATAGCATAGAAGACAGAATCGATGAATAAATTCAATTCTAAACCTACTAAACATGATTTTTTTACTCTTTCCATTTTTCTCTCCCCTTTCTCACCTCTCTTTCAAGGCTACCAAACAAGCTGTTTAAAGATTAAGAAAATAAATACAACATTAAATATATTAAATAAATATGAAGAATTACACATTTAAAATTTTTACCACCAAAAAAAAATTAGAAAGCCAAAAAATGAAGATATCATGGTCCCCATTAAGTTATGCTGCTAGAAAGCTATTTATGAGATAAAGAAAGGAAGATGGAATCTGTTTGAATATGGGTTAGGGGTGGCGTGAATATTAGAGAATTGGTTATATTCTTTTGCGTTTTTTCTACGCTACTTGGTATGGAAGAAAATTGGAAGAGAGGAAAATGTGGAGACATTATAGCCTCTGCAGTTTTGTCTTTTAGGTTTTGCCTTTCGACCTTTTTGAATGGTCAGGTTCTGTCGGACCATGGGGTTGCCATGGACCATGGCTTCTTTCACACTTTGTTATTAAGGCATCTGTGACCTGTAATTAAACATTTGCTGTATTAAATCAATTTTTTAAAATGATTATTACCTAGGTTTACACCCCAAAAAAAATTGAAAATGAAAAGCCTTAAATACAACTCTTTGCTTAGATGAATATGTATTGGAAAAATTATAAATTTACACATAATTTTCTTTTGTTGAGATATAATACTTCAAAAGAGAAAACTGTGTTTTTAATACATAATATAAGTACATATTTTATTAATGTTAGTAAAATTAAGGTAAAGCATTCTTGACATATACTTCTTATTTTTCTTTACCTTCTCAAATAACTTAATGTTTTTTGTATTCATAGACTTCAAATTTTCCGTCATTTAATTTCATTAACCAACCATATTTTTCTCTTTAAAAAAAATGAAAATATAGATTTGGTCATTCCTAACCAAATGCCTTAAATTCTTAATTTCTTTAGGAAATTTCTAATTCGTGTTGCAATTAAAACCGAAATCTCTTCCTTATCCAATAAAAATCCCCAATTTGATGCATATAATACAATCTCTTCCTCAAATTCCTCCCTTAAATATGAAATAGGTATCGGCTTAATTTTGGTAAAAGCTTCATTAATATGCATGCATTGACTTACTTTTAGTCTCTATAATTGAGTGTAGACTAAAAAAATTTAAGTTTCAGATTCAATTTAGAGGCGAAAATGGATCATGTGCTTGCACATGCTCATTCCACCCAATTTTTAGCCGAAATATTGTATAGGACATCAAAGTCTTAACAGAAAAAACAACAAGATTTACACTACAAGTTATAGCCGATCGCAAATGCGATATACCACTAAATAGTAAATTGTACGTAGTTTATTTTATGCTAATGAGACATGAAAGTAAAATTGGTAAGAGTGAAAAGAAAAATGAACGATAAAGATGGACATACTTTCATGAGTCGACGCATTGGCGATTTTCATTTCTTACATTGCTCTGCTTGTTACACTACTAGACAAAGCTTGAGCTTTCCCTTCTATTTTTCTTCTATCCTAAGCCTTTCATGTGTTTGAAAGTGAAAGCATCGAAGTAGGAAGAGAATACTTAACATTCAAGCAGTTATGACATATTTCCATGATATTGCCAAAATGTTATCCCATATAAATCACACTTTAATTGTGCTAATCCTAAAATTAAAATCCCTACAGCTTTCTTTTCTTTTTTATACGAAGACTGATATTGCTGGTCATTATTATTTATTATTATATATTTTGTTTAAAAAAAACCGATAAGTTATTTTAAATGACTGGGCTTAGATTAAAAAAAAAATTTAAATGCCTACTATTAACTTCCGTAATAAAAAAATAGCTTGTAGATGAATTTTTTTAAAAAAATTAATCATATAACACTATTAAATAATATTTAATTATTATATTTTTATTGAAAATTTTGATAACAAACCCTATAAATTGTACTTGAATTTTTAAAAGTACGTGCACATGCATGTTTCTGATCGTGGAGTACATTACAACAACCGAAACTTACATAATGTTGTCGACTTGCTAGATGGGGTACCGTTTTGGGTACTTTAAGGTCTAAGCCTTTAAGTAGAAGGTCACTCGCACAAAGGGACCCTCTGTCGCCATGCATAATTTCTATGTACAGACAGTTTTTCCATTCATAAATTTGATAACTCTCGTCTTTTCTTTAGCTCGAATCCTGCACGTACGTATCTAGATTAGACATGAAGTCACATAAGCTTAGTACATCTATTAATTTCTATGTAAAATGAAGCTCGAGAAACTTGTTACCATGCTACATGTCCCTGCCTTGGAATTTTAATAGGGACTTGCCTCTATTGTATATAAGCATGAAAATTTTGTTATAAATTAGCAAGGTTGGCATCTTCTGAATTCGAATGCCTCACCTAAGGACATTTTGATCATATTGCTCACAAGGGTAAGAGACGATCAAGAGCATCTCAAAGGTGATTAGACATGTGATTATAACTGAAACATACTCTTTAAAATAACTTTAAAGAAGGTTTAGTAAGAGAAAT
Source organism: Erythrophleum fordii (assembly GCA_032878935.1). Classification (NCBI taxonomy): domain Eukaryota; kingdom Viridiplantae; phylum Streptophyta; class Magnoliopsida; order Fabales; family Fabaceae; genus Erythrophleum; species Erythrophleum fordii. Next base: position 2,992,548 of record JAVQMF010000048.1, on the reverse strand, counting down.
AGGAGGCGAGGTAGCAGTAGACTCACTTTTCTTTCTCTTTCTCTTTTTCAACCTTGTTTTTGAAATTACTTCAAAGGATTTGTTTCGCTTTCTCTTTTCAAACTTCTTCTAAAATTAACTTAAAGCATCTGAATTCTAATTGTGACAATAATTTTCCCAGTGATAAGGTCTAAAGATAGAATTGGACGGGGGGCGCTTGAGCACCTGGACACGCAACTTGAAGTGGGCCTAGTTCATCATTATTCTTCTTGTATGTAGTCAAAAAATTAAAAGGTGATAAAAAGATAGAAAAGAATGTGCTTCCTTCATGGTTTGAGATGTAATTGGAACAAAGGGTCATGCACAGATGCAATCCTAACCCTCCCATGCATGTACCAATAGTGTTCCTATATGACCCTCATGAAAGTAATCGCCGAGAAAGCTGGTCCTTTTTTATTCCAACACATCTCATACAATCGTGACCATCCCATGTACAAGCACTATAGTGCACTCACAAAATTTTTAGCCATATATTGGACACAGATGAAACAGCCAGGTTTCAAGCCCCATCTTTCATCAACATTTCATAACTATTTGGCACTCAAAATTATTAGATATAAAAATAAAAAGAGAATAAAGATTAAATATCATCGATAAAAAATAATTCTCATATCCTTGTTTTAAAGAAAATAAAAGGGTAGTAAAAAGAGATATACACCATACATTCCCAAAAAAAAAAAGTACCTCCTCTTCTTTTCTGTCAGGCAACCAAACAAAATCTAAAGATCTAGCTTACAAAGTCATGTTTGATTGCTTATTCGTTGGATGAGCCCACATTTTTTGACATTAGAATAAGCCCATTTTAGGGCCCTAACATAAATGATAGTGCTCGTGGGTCAACCTCTGCGGCCCAATGATTATTTCCCAGGCCACTATCCTCTCCTGGACCCAAAACTGAAGGATCACATTCTTACCAAACAGTGCTAATAGTCCTTTGACCTTAAAAAACAAAATCTGATTTATAATCCCATTATCGATAATTTTTTATAATATAATTATTTTTTAGTGCTATAATTAGGGGTTTTTTGAAAACTATTAAAATTTATTTTTTTATAAATCAATTCATTTTATTAATTTATTTAAATATTATAATGTAAAATTTTAAAGATTACTTAATAATCACATATAATGTATTATTTATAAATATATTAAATAATATATAATATTTTTATTCATATTTATTTTATTATTACTTTTCTAAATTCAGATATTAATTATTCTAAATTGCATATTAAATCATATATATCCAATTGCTTTCAATATCGTGGTTATGACATCTGACAGTTAACACAACTAGCATTTCTCTCGCGCACCCTTTTTGGAACCAGTTAAGATCAATATTAATGGATAGCGACTTATTTAATTATCAAAAAAAAAGGAGAGTGTTAATTTAACATTTCCCTGTTTTGGCTAAATCAATATTTTTGGGTCTTTCGCCCTGTGGGTCATAAAAAATAATAATAACAATAATAAATATTTTTAAAATAAATTAATAATTTAGTTCTTAAAATAGCATCATTTAAGCAAAATTTTCCCCACAACAACATCATTTTTACTATCATTTAGTTTTGTGAAACTTGTTTAAGTGATGTCATTTTAGGTGGGAAAAATGTCAACTAAGTAAATCCTGATAATGAGTTAAGAGCTAGTGAGCTTATGTTTATTAATTAAGAGAAATTTGTTTTATAGAAGGACTACTTGGATTAGGAAAAAAATTTTTATGAATCAAATTGTAAAGTTTTATTTTTGAAGAATTAAATTATACAAATTATAAAAAAAAAAAACTAAATTGTTAATTTACTTGTATTTTTAAGTAGCGAACCATGGAAACAGCAAGGTAGTTAGGAAATATGAGGGATATTAAATAAAACGAGAAAAGAAAAAGGAATTTTTTTTAAAAAAAAAAAAAGGACCAAAAGTAAGCAATTGTTTGTTCTTACTTTTCTATTCATGATATTTGCTTAGAACGCATTATACTTATTTGGTTAACAAGAGAGTGTTCAACCATGAATCTGAGATTACCTACTCACTCATTAATATAATAAACTATTATATTTTTATAGAGAGGGTTGGATATTTTATGATTTATCCAATTAAAGGATGCAATTAATGAAAATATTTGGAATATTTAATCACGCTATCTGTCACACCTACACTTTACATTCAGTATAACTTACCATATGGAAGGATCTTATACTACTAACAGAAGACCATATTGACAAAGTCTTAAGTTTTACAAAGCAAAATCTAAGATCGTGTTGACAAGATTTTTAATTCCATAGTGTAGAATTCAAAATCTTGTCAATAAGATCCTAGACTTAAGAGGATAATTGTCATATCTAAACAACTTTCATTATTTTCACAAGCAAACCATAAGTTGATAATGTTAATATGCTAGAATTGCTTCCAAGATTATGAAAATCAGTTTCATACAAACACAAATATAATAGTTTACTTGTACAGGGAGTTCGGTAGCCCTAATAAATATCACAGTTAACTTACGATAAATTCTTCATGTGTAATATTTATACATAACCAACGAAGAGGTAATAAACAACGCTAAGTATTCACTAAAGTCAAACTTTCAACATTTAACATTATTCAAGAAAGTTACAACAACTATAGCCACTACAGTCTCCAGATTAGTTTAGTTATCCTCTGTAGAGTAGGCTCTGTCTATAGGATGGGTATTACCTGAAAAATAATTAGTTTTATAATGAGATATCATCCCAGTAGATAACAATGGATTCACGGTTTACACATACATAGAACACTGAATAAGAATATTTCGGTGCACTATTCGGTACATGAGTATGCAAATCCCAAGATAGCTGTGTACATTCGTTCGTTAGGCTATTATACTTCGGTCATTGGCCAATAACAGTTATCTAATACTCAAGAGAGTCACATTAATGGGTATATAGACAGTCATGCACAGCATACAAAATTTAGAAAATTATTTAGTGTAATTACGGATATAAACAGACAAAATGCCATGTTATCTACCTGTTTCATCACTGTCGTTTTGTCAGGTTATTCCTCAGTTCTTGCTGTCCCAATTGCCTTCCTAAATTTCAATCATGCATTGCCTTAATTAAGAATGATCCATGGTTAATATTTATATTGCAATTGAAGTACTAATCCCCCCATACGAAATTCCTAAACCCCTTTCATTAATTGACTATTGGAATTCCTAATTGTAAACAATCACATCTTTGTTTTCTTTTCCTTCTCATTAATTAGTTACTATCTAAGTTATTCATGTGTGGTCCAATATTTTGAAGTCAAGTTCTTAGTCCTCATTTTCAAGCTTGATTCTCTAATTTACTATACAAATTCACACTACAATAGTGGAAAATGAAAATTACTATAGTCTCAATTTAATTATATTTTCGGACCTGTTTTTGTAAAATTTCTTTCCTCCATAAAATGACCTCCAAAAATCATAAAAATTGGTATAGTGACCCCTTATTATGTTAATTATAAGCCACAGAAACAGTTTTCAAGAATTCCCAAGGATAACCCCTTAACTCCTACTGTTTTGATCACCACCTCAACTGAACTCGCTGTACATTGCCCTTGCTGTTTCTGGCTTTGTTATCCTACCAAATGAGCTCAGAAAATTCTAAGACTTTGCAGAATTAAAGTTATATGTCTTAGCTACCTCCCCATCAAATTTCATGCACTAATTCCATCATTTACCCATTTAACAAAATTCTTTATGAAATCAGCCTCAAGCTATCCCATCCAGAAGCTAAATTGAATTAGTGGATTGTTTCTTTAATCTACTTTGTTCGAAAAATTCTATAACTTTTCAGATTTCAAGTGTAAGGAATGTACAACCTGTTAGAAAAGTTTTGGCTTTAAAATCATTTTCTAAATAATTCTACAAAGGCAAAATATCCCAGTCCAGAACAAGGAAGCAACTTAGAACATACCTTTTATGGAGTTCTTGTACCTTGGTTCATCTTTCCCTCATTCCTCTCCCATGGTTGTTCGAGTTTTTCTCCTTCCTTCTTTTCATTACTTTCTTCGGATTAAAGTGAATTAAGGTGATCATCATAATAGGCAACTCATGCTTCATGGTAGCTCATGCTTCTCACCTTCATTTGGTCCAAGCATGAGGTGGCAAGGGTAAAGGTTCCAATTTTCTTGTTCGGTGTAAGGCTTAGTGGCAATATATGTGTGTCTTATTCTCCCACTACACTCTATATGAAGATGATATCTAATCCTACTGTCAGACACTCCGATTGCCATGATCGAATGATAATTAAATATGAAGGCAATGCTTTGGACAGTGCAAGCATGTGGTGGCTTCCTTTGATTTAATTTTCTTGATTTGTATTCCTTTCCATTCTATGACTTGTGCTATCTATGTGGCAGCATTTCCTCCATCTTATTCCCACCTAATACATCCCTCATATATATCATTTAACTCCCACGGCAATTGCAAATTCAGGGCACTAACTAATTTCCAATTAAATATACATATATGTGAGTGAAGGTGTAAGCATGAGGTGGCAAGGATGAAAACTAATTCCTTTCCTACTTAATCATCCAACCATGCGTCTCTTCCTCCCATTCTCCACTCAAACGTTGCCTCTTATATTTATCTTAGCTTCTCCATGGTTGGACACACCATTTAAGTCAATCAAATACCATCTACATACTCATATGCAACGTTACACATAAGGAAGCATGAGGTGTCAAGGAAAGGTTGTGATTTAATTCTTTTGTTACTTCATTTTTCTATTCGATTCACATGTTAGTTGGTAACACATGATATATATATATATATATATATATATATATATATATATATATATATATATATATATATATATATATATATATATATATATATATATATATATTCTTTTCTCTATTAAGCTACATTAAATGGATGTTTTCTCCACTTCACAGCTGGGATTATTTCTATGCCTTAGTATTTTAGTGGCTACATATACACACATCTTCGGTGGAGCCTTTCAAGAGTAGGTTTGTAGTTTTCTTATTTCATTCTTCCCTATTACATTCATCCGGCCATGTATATGTTGGTAATCTAAAGACTCATTCCAAGATTTTAATAGTTTTAAGCTTACAATATATAAGGCTAATAGAGTTGTTACTTGGCCGAGTACACATACTCACATCCCTACATGGGTGGAAGTAAGGAGGTGCTATCATAAATAGTTGCAAGCTTATCTTAAAGTATCCCTACTTACTCTCATATTAAACAAGTGAATGTGCTATTATCTCTTTTAGGTCTCCTAGCATCTATCCTCTTCTTTAGTATTTATTAAGTAAGTTAATTCCTCACCAACTTTGATTATGTTAATAGTTACAAAAAATTTAAAATGTGACACTATTAGTTTGTCATTATCATTTAACCAAACCCTTAATTAGGGCTTAGATCTTTGAAATAGATCAATAATAACTTTTTATAATTCATAATGATGCATTAATTGAGCTTAATTGTTGGCTTATAACTCAAATATGCACCATAGTCGATACCTAATCCACTACACACAAAATTTATTTGTGGACAACCACCTACTTCTTTAAAATATATCTTTTGCAATAGTTCATCACATAAAAATTTTATTCGTGAAAACTTCTTATGTTTGCCACATATCCTAAGATGATACGACCATGCACTGTTTTTCGTGATTTAATTTGACTTTCTTCCGTGGCCTTTTAAAAGATTACAATCACGTTAATTTGAAAACGATGAGATTTGTCCTCATTTGGATAAAATTATAACACGTGCCAAATGAAAGAACCAATAATTAAGTTACATATTCAACTTGAGGATGCCCACAAACTGTACATGGTACGTCTCCAACTGAAAGCAAATTCCAAGTGCTTTCGTGTACGAAAGCCCAGTTGATGATATAACACCTTGCTTGGTAATATGAGGTTGAGAAAGATTAAAAAAAATTAATATCTTGTTTGATGGTTAGATTTTGTTCAAACATTTAAAAAAAAAAGAGAATAAATCTGAATCTATTTCTTTCTAATAAGTGTGTGTATTGAGAATAATTATTATATTTAAATTATACAAATTTTATTATACTTTTATTATTATTAATTTTTTATTATTTTAAGTAAAGGTATAAGGATTTTTTTTAATTTAAAACTTTTTATCTAATTAAATATATAAATAAAATAACATTCTTATTTATTATTATGTTATAGTAATTGTAATTATTTTATTTCATCCACATTTTCATTCTCTTTTTATTTTTATATTTAACAATTTTCTGTGCCAAACAAGATGTAAAATTAATTATTTTGAGTTCCCCATATGGAAAAGTTTTGTCTTCTTTACAAGCCAAGTGATGCAAAACCAGGACAAGATCTCCATTTCATGATGCTTTCAACATATTTAAATGCCTTGACTTGTCCCTTCTACATTTGAATAGACAGGCCAATTAGACTATATAGCAAAAGGAAATATTGAATTTAAATATGTGAAAAACAATGCCATTCATTTTTTTGTGAATTGATTTAATTAGTTTGCTGTACTATGATTTAAAATGTTATTTAACCTCTTGTGTTTTGTTTTGTTTTGTTTGGATTAATTATCCTTTGATAATTTGTGTTTTAATTTTAACAAAAATAATTAATTACGTGAATGTTTACAAAAATAATTTCACAGTATTCTGAGATTATTAATGGCATTTGAAAATTAGAATCATTAGCTTAATTTCAATAATAACTTCAAATTATTATGAAATAATTTAAAGTATAGGTAAAATAACATTTTAACAACGAAAATATTTCATCCTTTTAACTAAGCATTCCCATGGATATGTTTATGTTAAACTTTGGATAAAGAAAGTAGACGATAAAATACCAAAGCACATTTCGGTTGAATGACACGCATATCTAAATAATTAATTGAGACAAATCATAGACATATATAAATTATAATTTACTCAAGACTTTGTCATAAATTATTGAAACTTTTCATCATATTTGTTGAATTTCTGGCCAATCTTCAAAACCAAATTAAACAAGTTTCTCCGTATTAATTATTCACATGGCCCATTAACATTAAAATATTAAGACATTCTGGTTTGGACAAATAATCAAATGTTGCTTGGAACGCCCATCACTTGCAATTCGACTCGTGATTGTAGAGCTAGATGTTGTGGATCGAATATCCAATGGAATATGTTGTTCAGATTTTTTTTCTTCTTATCAACCCCTACTTCATTTTTTTTATTAAATAATCATCGACTCAAATATTTTAATCCACCTACTATGTATGCATTTTTCTTTTTGCCTAAATGTAGAAATTAGAAAATCAATCATCTAGGTGATGAACTCAGTTTCTATACATTTCCAAGGTGCTCCTCATCTATTCAGAGTTAATTTCTTTATTTTTTTTAATATCAATCATCATTTTTCTAAAATATTAACATTTAAAAATTTATTTTTATTCTTTATTTTATTTATGTCTAAATAAAAATTTTAAAAAATAAAATCTATTTTCATTTAGTTAGTTGAAATCAATGTTTTTAAAATTGGACTGGTCATTGAACCGGTAGAGGTACTGGTTCACGGTTCATTGGTCCAACCGTGGTCGAACCGGTAATAATTAAATATATTATTTAAAAAAAATTTATGTATTAAAATTTTAATATAACAAATAAATATTAATACATTTTAAATATTTGATTACTAATTTAATATTTTTTAAGATATTACAAAAATTAATGTTTAGTTTAAAATAAAAATTATCTATGATTAAAAGTTAAGAATATTTAGTATTAAATTTTTAGAATTTCTAAATCATATTAAGATTCTACTTATTATTAAAAAATAAAATAATAAATAATAATTTTAGCTAAGTATCTTAATATTTGAGAGAAATGTTATTAGGAAATTAAACATAATAAAAAGCAAGTATAAAAAATAATTAATTATGCATATTTTATTTCTCTTATATTCTCTTTATTTTTTAAAAAAAAATTTATATTTCAACTCCCTCATCTTTTTTATTACCTTCTATTTTTAATTTGTCAAATTTATTTAAAATGAATTATTCTATTATATAAGAAAAAATTTAAAAAAAAATTGCCTCAGACCGGTTCAAACCGATTTTTTCAGTCTGATTTTCACCGATTCTTTGATTAACCGGTTTTCTAACTCAATCGAACCGGACCAGGGACCGGTTCCCGGTCGAACCGGCCAGTTCAGTCCAGTTCTAAGAACATGGGTTGAGATTGTAGTGTTTTATTATGGTATGTAAGAAAATGAATAGAAGAAAATTTAAAAAAGAATTAAAAAAAATGATGGGAGGCAATTTGATATTGACCTTTCACCAATTGTGCCAATCATTGTAAAGATTTTTTTTTTTTAGAGATATTTTATTATAAAGTTTTTGTAAAATTTGAAACATTATTATGAAAATCAAACCAAATTAGTTAGTCAAATTAAAAAATTGATCATTAGACCGGTTCATTTAATGCTTTAAATTACTCAAGAATTAGTTAAACTTGTAAAAATCAATTGATTTAATATTCAATCAATCAAAAATTATGTTTTAATATTTTTAAATAAATGTTTACCTTTAATAATAAAGATCTTTTATGTTTTATAAACTCTATTTAATTTATTTCATATGAATTTGTTGTCATATATAAAATGTTTTAATTATTTTTATATTTTTAAATATTTATATCCATTTTAAATGTTATTTTATAATATATATTAATTTAATTATAATATATACTTTTTATATATACTTTTTGAAGAAAAAAAGATTCAGTTATGATTAGGCTATTAGACCATGAATTACTCCTTAAATTTGATTTTTTAAAACATTACTTTGGAGAAGATGTGACATAAAAAGTAGAAGTATGTATGAAATTCGCTTATTATATTTTTACTTACTCTTTTTTTCTTTTTATTTTTTTAAATTTAAAAAATAAAATAAAATAAATTCTAGAAAAGTGGGCTCCCTCATCACCTGGTCCTTAATTATATATTTATGTCTCACACCCAATGATAACAATTTGGGTAACGTATTAATGTCACTTGGTTGGATTCATCATAATAAAAAAAATTAAGAAAAATTTTATATAAAACTTCTTATATTTTTATTATCAAATTTATCAATCAAATATAATAAGTATATATTTTTCAGTACTAATATAAGATATATTTATTATATTTCAATTAAAAATTTAATAATTAAAATATAACAAATTATATTTAAGTCTAATCCAAAAAATTAATGTATTAAGTCGGTATAACAAAGTATACTGAAAAAACATTTAATTATTAAGTAAAATTAGTTGTATTAAGATAAATGTTCTCACTAAATTTAATGTAATGCAGGCTTACAATTGGTGATTAGACAAAAGTAGGGAAAGACAGACATGCTTCCTTGGCTTCTTAGAAATGGAAAAGGCAACGAAGAACAAGACATAGAGAGGGCCCCCATATGGCCTATTTACGTATCTATGCGTAAGAGGAAATGGTCTATTTTGTGGTTTAATTTTTTAAGAGAATCAACTTTTTCCTTTTATGGATATTATATTTTCTCTTTAATAATTCATTAATTAAGTTACAGTTAAACCAATTTAAAGTCAAAATTTTGATATACATTTAATAATAAGGGAATTTAATCTTTTAAGAGATTAGGCCGGAATCGTTGACATTGGATTAGATTTTATCAATGAGAAGATTGGGTCATTAGACAGTTTAATTAGTGACCCAGTGATTAAACGGATTTATTTTAAATATAATATAATATATTTAGATGAAAGTGATATTAAAATATGTAATATATTTTATTTTAATAAATTAATATTTAAATAAAAAATTATATAAAAAAGCTTATTATATTTATATGAAATAATAATAATTAATTTTTGCAAAAAAGGTAAGCATTTTCTCTAGTTGAATTATTCGGGGTCACCAATTTAATCATTTAATTGGTAGAATTGAGCCCGTTCAACAACCAATTTATCAGGTCAATTATTGAACCGACCAAATGTATCCAGGTGCAATAATTATCGGCTAAACTCTATCAGACGAATGAAAAAAAATGGAAGCTGAACAAATATAATGGCCCACCTTTAAAATTTCATAATTTTTTTAATTTTAAAAGATACAAAATATAATTTTAGAAAAAAAATGACAAGCAAAATTAAAAAAATAACAAAAAATAAAGTCTTCACTGTTTAGATTAAATCTAAACAATTAAAATACTACACACCATCTTCTATGTATCCAAAGAATGTGCAGAGAATTCAGACGCAAGAGAACACTTGGCATGATGCCAAATCTAAAGAACACGATGGGAAAGTACTGTGTATATGAAGGAATTTAGATCTTTCAAATTTTTTTTATTGTAAAACTATCATAAAATTTGAAAAAAAAAAATAGAAAACGTGCTTTATACAAAGTGCAAATCCTCTACTGGTAGTGGTACCAACATTAGGTCATATATTCTCACAAAAGAAGCTACCATATCTTAAAAAACAAAAGTCACTTTTAATGAATAACATGAGGTAATGTTCGTGCCACCAAGATTAGATGATTTCTGGACATTTTCTTCATACTTTTACTTTTGATGTCATTTTTTTTAAATTTTATAAAATTTTACAGTAAAAAAACAGGATAAATCGTTACTTACACGTGTTAGAGGATAAGCCACGAGGTTGACGTATTCCATTTCCGTACTTTGTCTCCAGGTATCCAAAGTCATCACGTGTCGATGACTGCAGCATGGGGCCTACAACTCCGAGCTAGGCTGGATACTGTCATTGTCACTTACGGGAGCTACCCTCACTGTCACTGACCGTTTGGGTAATGTTCAAACTCAGAATAAAAATTTGGCCAATTTGAAGCCGATCTCTTTCAATTTAGGCATTATATTATTTAGTTCTTTTTAACTTTAAAACCTAATCGAAGACTTGTCAATTTAGTTTTGCATAACATAATTTTTTTTATTTGTTTAAAATTTTAACATCACTTGTATATGTAAATTAAGTTGATAAAAACATATTTAATCTGCCAGTGACTTGTACCATAATAGCACATCTCCTGTCTATTTAAACAGAGGGTTGGAGTTTAAACCCCTCGCCTTTAGTGGGTTATCTCACTTCTTTTGTAACCCAAAAAAAAAAAAAATTATCACCTCAAATAGTAAATAAGAGCTTTTTTATCATTTTTTTTCTTAACCAATAAAAGCGAGTGATGTTAGGATTTTCAAAAAAATATTTAATGGAGGTGTTATGTTACATAAAAATAAAATTAAAAGTTTGAAAGATTTTTAGTTTACTTCTAAAATTGAGGGAGATGAATCACAACCCCATTAGTTAAAGAGAAAATTTTTGTATTTTAGCCTAAATATTTTAAAAGCAATGTAAGCCTGAGACAATATAAAAAATTTTGAGAATGAATCTATGCTTAAAAATTTCTATTCATGTCCTTCTTGAATCTAAATAAAAATTTTAAAACAAGCTAAGTATAGGGCTAGGGGTGAGCATCAATCTAATTTGATTGGATGATCAATTTGATTGACTAATAGTTATGTAGGTAAACCACTGTTAAAAACTTTTTTTTTTCTTTGGATTAAAAGGTCATGCTCAAATAGACTAGATTAGGTTGGATCACTCATATATTTCACAAAATATTATTTTGATATGCCTAATATTATATGTATTTGAAGACTTTACACTTAATTAAATTGGATGAACTTCATTTTCACATAAAATTTCACCTATGCAACCCCATTAACCAACTTGCACTTGACCAAAATCATTTATTTATTTTATTTTCGAGTTAGATTATTGGGTTTAAATGAGTCGACAAATTTTGTACAACTCTATAGGATTAGGAGTAGATCTGGCAATTTTATTTGACACAAACAAGAATATTGAGAATGAACTATACACTTAGGCTTGACATCAAACCTAAACCACCTTATGCCTGAGTTAATGGTTAAAAGTATAAATTTTGAAAATTAAGTTGGACTTGCACTCACTCTAATATGAACATTTTAAGTTTGGGCGAAACCCAAGCCTAAATAAAATAGTTTAAACATAAGCTTAGCTTGAGTTATTCATGCTTGAATCCAAACATTATTATTCGAGTGAGCTTGAACTCAAACACAATTTTGAAAACAAAATAAGATGAGATTGAACTTGAAGTTTTCAATGTGAGTTTGATTAAAAATTTTGAAAATGAGATGGAACTAGGCTTAAGCTAAAATTTCTAAAAATATTTGGTCTGGATTCTAAACTCAATCCGAATATTTTAATTGAAGTAGAGCTTAAATCCAAATAAAAAATGAAATATAATTAAATATCAAGCCTAGTGAATATTTATGTTTGAGTCAAAGTCAAGCTTTGGCTCAAATAAAATTTTGAAAAATGAGTTCAAGTTGGGTTTCAACCTAAAGTTTTTTTAACCCCTCTAATCGTGACGTGTTTCTTGAGACCAAATTTATTACCACCCTTTCACCCACTGAGCGCCACCTCATCATTATTGTTCATTGTTTGCCATTTTTTTATTCGAGAATATATAATTTAGCCCATAAAAGTATGGACTAATTATAATTTTAATACAGAAAAACTTTAAAATCTTACAAAACATCCCCTAAACTTATAAAAAGTGAAAATGTTAATAGGTTGTTAATTTCAACATTTTTTTGTCTCGTGTGATGACACCTTAAGGTAAAATACACTTTATTAATTTTGATTAATGTTATAGGTACATTTCCTATCCAATTCACTTTCTTTGTCAATGGAACCATTAATTATGATTTTGCTTAGTATGAGTTCAATTTTATAATTTTTCCTCAATTCCAACTTGTTTTTGTAAATTTATGTGGTGATTTCAATTCTGTATTAGGCATTGACAAATTCAACCACCATGCTCAAAGCTTAGGGTTTCAATCTAGGTCACATCCTATGAATCTATGAATTGTTTTAGGTCCACATTCTATTTTAAATTGTGTGTTGTTGTTTAAGCGTTTGATAAGGTTATAGCCTATGAGTTTTAAGTCTAAGTGTGATGTTTTTAATAAAATTGAACTTCACATGCCAAAATTGCAATAAAATTAAACTTGGGGGTAAAATGTATTTTATTTTTTAACATATGCCTATTACATGAGGAAAAAACATCAAAGTTATCAGTCTATTAACGATTTTACTTAATATGAAAATTTAGTCGTGCTTGTCTTGTACAAAAGTGTCAAGAAAGTATTGACGTGTGGGGATTTTATTATATCTCCCTTTCACATTCCCTATTCTTGCAGCCTTGTATCTCCTTTATAAGAAAAATAAAAGTCATTTACGAAAATTATAATTAAGGTATATTTCAGGGGATAAAACTGTAATTTCCTCTATTTTTACGTAATCCAAACAAATTCATAAAAAACTAATTTAATATAGCAAACAAATTTTTTTTATGGAACAATTAAATAAAAAAATAGATCAAACAAATAGAGCTGTAAATTTTATTTGAAACTCAAGCCCAATACTTTTGCTTACTCTTAAGATGGGGCCTTATTTGTAGCCAAAAAAATAAAAACATCTCGGCTATAAAACTTTTAAGAAAACAAAATATAATTTGTTTCCATAAATTAAAATTTAATTATACTTTTAAGACATCAATTTTAAAATATAACAAAATATTCTAATGATATTTGACAAATAAAATGAAAATATCAATCTCATTTATTGTAAAAAATTATACTTATGTATCTTTTTTCTATATTTTGTTATTATATTTTTAATTAAAATATAATAAATTTATAATCTTTTAATAATATATATTTATTATAATTTTATTAAAAAATTATATTCTAATTAAAAAATTTGTTAATAAAAAAATAAAAAATTTCTACTTAAATTTTTTTGGATAGTGACTTGCATGACCTAACTCATGTCCTATCAGTCACGTTATGATTTCAAAGAAAGAAATTTTTTTACTGTGCTTCCCGTACACGTACAAAGGACAACGGGCAGGATTTCATTCGTACAGTGGTACAGTAGAAATAAAAAAACTTAAAAATTAAAATTATTATTAAAAATATTTTACCATAAAAATTTTTATTATTAATTTAAAACATTTATTATCATATAGTAATAAATTTTTTAAAATTGATAATAAATTTTTTAAAATTTAATAAAAATGATAATTATTGAAAATAATTTTAATTTTTAAAATTTTTTATTATAAATTTTATATGATATAAATTTTTTAATGCAATTTTTTGAATTTTATCCATCCGTTAGAAAGGAAGTGTGAACTTTAGACAAGAAAGAATCTGCACGCTGCCTAGAGATAGAGAATAGCCTCTTCCTCAGTTTGAAAAGAACATTTTCCGCCATTCCAATTGTCAATTCCATAACACCAATCGCCATGCATGCGTCTATATGGAATATGTTCCATGAACAACGTTTCAAGTCTCGAATTTGCTGAGGAATCGTGATTCTTAGTAATTCTTTAATAATTCCAGAATTGAGTACTTCAGAAGCTAATTTCAACGTCAGCTTAGCTTCCTCCGAATCTGATTCTCTTCAAACCTTTTTTTATCCAATTGAAGTCTTCGCTGAGAAGATGGCTTGGGAGTGGAGCGACGTGCGGTGAAATGGTTTGAATATTTTAATCGTTAATTTAATATTTAAAAGTTAATGGAATGAGATGGGTTAATCCATTTCACACTTTAATTTCAAAAAATAAAAATATTTTTTTTTAATTTGATCTAAAATTTTATTTTTATTTTAAATTTCATTTGATTTTACTTTAATCTTTTAACTTTATTTTATATTTTATTTTTATCTCTTAACTTTATTTGATTTTAATTTAATTTTTAAGTTTTATTTTAAATTTACTTTTATTGTTTAATTTAATTTAATTTAAATTTGATCTCTTAAATTTCAAAAATTACTGAAAGGTTTGATCACCTCAAACAACATCATATTAAAGTGTTTAATAAAAAAAGTTGGTCATTTAACTCTAATAATCTTTCTATTAAACAATTTGGTAGTGTTAAAAAGAAAAAAAAGATTTGAATAGTTTTTATATGTTAAACAACCACATTAAAATAAAATAAAATAAACCAACAAAATAAAATTTAAAATAAAGTTAAGAGATTATATTGGAACGAAATAAAATGAAGGAATTAAAGCAAAACCTAAAGTAACAGTAAGAGGGATAAAATTAAATAAAAATGAAGTTGAAGGATAAAAGTGAAGCTTAAAATATATTTTGAAGATTAAAAATATATTTTATCATTTGATTTTGATTTAATCTTTTAATTTTATCTTAAATTTCACTCTCATCATTTAACTTCATTTAATTTTATCTTAAATTTTATTTTCATTTCTTAATTTCAGTTTGGTCTCATTTAGTTCTTTAACTTAAAAAAAAACTATTCAAATGTTTCATTTTCTCAAACAATGTCATATTAAAATAATAACAAAGTCTATTTTTAACTTTAACTTAGTAACTTTTGTATTAAGCAATTTGGTAGTGTTAATGAGAGACAAGGAAATATTTAAGTGATTTTTGTAAGATAAGAGACAAAATTAAAGTAAATTTTAAGATAAAGTTAATGAATTATATTAGAATAAAATAAAATTAAAGGATAAAAATAAAACTTTAAATAAAATTAAGAGATAAAGTTATAATATAATAAAGTTAAGGGATAAAAGTAAAATTTAAAATAAAGTTGGTGGATGGATCATAAGTATATTTCACCCATTTTCAAGCCATTCTCAATTAGATAATTTGAGATGGTTTTGGTTCTTCAACAATCTGACTTTTCTTTTCTCTATTCTTTTTTAAATAATTAACATTACAAAAGATGATTTGAAAATTTTCACTCTTTAAATCCATCTCAACCCATTATTGATGTGGTAACATCTAATTAGTGAGTGAAATACCATCAATTTTTTCAATAAACTTCTAATTAATAGATTGAGTTGTCTTTCCAACCCTAGGCTATATTCTTCATCCTATTCTATTAATGACCACCTCACCCTACTACCTCCCAAACACCTAATTATACTACATTTAATATGCAGGAAAAAAAAATTAAAGGATTGAAAAAAAAAAAGGTAAATAGGAATAGTGCGAAATAATATTATTGTATTTATTTAAAAAATAATAAAAAGAAACAGATATTATTAAATAATAATTATAATGATATAATAAATATTTTTTTATTTGAAATCTTTTCATTCCCTCGCAATCTTTTACGGAGAGCATAATTGTCACGTTACTGATCCTGCTGCTTTGGGGTCAAATAAGAAATGTAGTATTCTTACTCATTAAGTTTCTTTTTTTTAATCTTTGAGTTGATTTTGTGGTCAAATCAGAAATGCAATATTCTTACTCATTAAGTTTCTTTCTTTTAATATTTGATTTAATTCACATTTTGGTTTCAAAAAAATATAATTGATTTCAATTTTGTCGATAAATAATAAAACAGCCTATGGTTTGGTTCTTTTTTTTTTTTAGTTGGATTCAATTTTGTTCTCCTATTAGCTTATAAAAGGATTAAATTGACTTTGAAAAAAAAAATTGGAGACTCAACTGTAAATTACATTTTTCGGGAACACAATTTAAATCAATAATAAAATTCAGAAACCAAATTATGAGTTTGATCTTATTCTTATTCTTTTATCTAAAATATTCGACGAAAACAATGAAAACTATTTAAACAAAATATTCCTATCTTAAAAGAGTTGACATAGATTTTGTTCCTACTGATGCTAAAATGGATTAGGTATTGTTCAAGGGGATTAAATACTCAACCGCCATCGTTCATGACTTTCAATTTTAGTATGATAAAAAAAAAAAAAGAATTTGAATTTAGTATTTTTTTTAATTAATTCAAACTATGAAAAATGTTGGTCAAGCACTATGAAAATTTGTGTTCAATAAAATTTTATAAATATTTTATTTCATAATTTTTAAAAATCATTTTGAGATAAGATATCTTTTTAAAGTTACTGTTATTATTAAAAAATATAAATTCTTTACCAAAGAAATTATAAGTTATCTAAAAAGAATTTAAATTTAAATATATGATAATAAATATTATACCTCTCAAGTTTAAACTTATTATTAAATTCTATAATAATTTTATGATTTAAATACTCATAGCTCCATATAGTAATTATTATCTCATTTTTATTAAATATGTAACATTTTATAAATTTTTACAGCATAATTTTTTTTTTGAAAGTATTATTCACATACAGGATCCTGATAAGAATTTGCTTTTTATCTCAAAATAAATAAATCAATAAAAGTGACTCAGAAAAGTGAATGGGAATGTATTCCATTCTTGAGTAACAAAATTTCAAGATATGCTGATAATATTCAGAGTCCAAGCGTTTTGAATATATCAGCCATTAATGTCCCATAGGTAGATTGAGAATATAATGATTATACATTGATTGCTTAATTAACGATCACCTTTTTATTTGACATTATCAATGAACAGTTGAAATATTTTTTGTGTTGAACTTTAAATTTTCATTATTAATTTAAGTTTCTTATTAGTATTTTGAAGTAAAAAACAACAACATTTTCAAGAGATTAAAAAATATTGACATTAGAATAATAAAATTCATCTGATGATTTTTTTTTTATTTTCTACTAATGATTTTTTTATTAACTAATCAAATAACACAGAAGAAGCTGGGATGTCAAACAACATTTACCGGTTTTATCTAATTATAAATTAATACAAATCAATCTTGTAATTAAATTAATTAGGTGAAATTTACACCAAACCTATATATTTGGTTAGATTGTTGGAGGTAGATTTTATAAATCCAAATACAACTGAAGTTGGATGCATTTTCACCAGTAATTTAATTATTTTATATTATATATATAATTTTTTTTGTCAATTTCTCTTTTGACTAGACAAATCTCAACCATTTCTCTATTTTTGTGAATAATTTTTGTTGTAATAAAATATTTAAAGTATTAAATTTTATAGTTAAGATTAAAAAAATATGAATGTAAAATTTAAAAATAAATAATAATAATTTTTTTCTACAAAATTGACCATATGATCAAATCAAAATCAATTAATGCTAAATTTGAATGATTAGTTATAGTTACTTTGATTAAATAGATGAATTAATATTTTTCAAATTTAACAATACTGACATCATGCCAGATTGGATATGAATTTTATATTCTTTCTATGAATTATTAATTCTCCAAATATTAAAATTCTGTACACTGCGTAAAAGAGGGAGCACACTTTTAAATCCAAAAATCTGCCCAGAAAGATTAGAAATTGTTAAAATGGCCCCAACATGTACGAAAGAGAGTGACCTCGTAGCATATGCTCGCAGACCTTCCCTTTTGATTCCTCACAGTCCCACCCTCGAAAAAGAATATCCATTGCGAGAGGCCTTTCCAGGGGTGTGAGATTCCTTTTTCCTTCATTGGGTCTCTCCCTCTCTGCGCTCTTTCTCTCTCTAGCCCTGCACGAGAACCACTGTACAATATTACTCAATCCAAATTCAAAGGCTGCATCCTTTATATTTTAAATTCACTTGCGTCCCTTACGATCATGAACTCTACTTCTCTCTCTATAAATCCCTCTCTCTCTTCTTCTCCCTTCCTTTCAACTTCTGCCTCATCATCTTCTTCTTCCACATCTTGTTCGTCCCCATCAAGACGCGTTAGATTTCATCGTTTTAGCTCTGTAGGAGCAAAACCCATTAATCTTCATTGCAGAAGAGTACGATTTTGTCCTTTGCTGGGGTCAAAGGGAGGGAACAGTAGAAAACGTTTTGTTCTTGAATCTAGCAACATGACCATTGCAGAGGCTAATTTACACGAGGAAGAAGAGGAGGAGGAGGGACCTCCTGCTTTGCTCGAATCTGAGAACATTGCGAGGCCTCGTCGAATTGCTCTCTTTGTTGAGCCTTCTCCATTTGCGTGAGTCTCTTTGTTTGCCCTTCATTGTGCTTAATTTTCGTCAGTCAATGTGGGATGTTTGATACTCCTTTTCATTTTTGTTTCTTTCTCAAGGATGGAACTATTTTGTGCTTCAATTTTTAAATAAATTACTTTCCTTATTGTTCTGATTCAGAGTTGACTTCGTGGCGTTCGATGAATTGACTCTGATGGCATGAGCTTTAATGTCAAAAGCGATAGGCTTCTGTCTGCTTTATTAAGTTGGAGGACTTCATTTTATTTTTCGTTACTGCTTAGCAGTGTCTGTAAAATATGCTTTCTACAATGAATGGGCAGAAAAATAAATAACTGAATAAGCTAGGAGAGAAATAATTTGAGGGTGCATATTGCTCAACATCGTTTCTGATTTACTCTGCCTCGCATATCCTACTGTCGTGAAGTTGGATTTGATTGGTGGTCTCTTGTCTTGAAATTGAGATTCTCCAGATCAGATGGATTTGACCTTCATGATTTTTTTTTTTAAATTTCATTCTCTCCAGTCCTTGCTTAATTGGGTAATTGAGCTGGATTTTTTTTTTAATCTGTGTTGAAATGCTCTTTGTGCTTGCTCCGTAATCTCATCATCACAAAAGTGACATCTTAGTTATTGTATTCAGTTGCTTCTAAGACTTCGTCATTATTTAGGTGTAAATTCTAGGGTTAAATCCTTATTGATCTGTGACCAGGCATTAATTCTGTGAAATGTTAATGAGCAATTATTCTTCCATACTTTCATCTTTCTGCCTGCACAACAATCCTGATAAGACTGCATTACGGTTGGCGTAATTTATGTGTGATTCGAGCTCTTCATTATGAACAGTATAATTATCCAGATCTATATCTATTTTGCAGATATGTCTCAGGATACAAAAACCGGTTTCAGAATTTCATTAAATACCTCCGTGAAATGGGAGATGAGGTAACTTCTTCTACCCAGTCTATTTCTATGTATGTATGTGTTTTATTCTTCTACATTTGGTACTTCTACGTGATACCTTCAGCTATTGGAAGAATATTGGGATGGATAGCTCCAGCTCCATTATTATGAAGATGTTAGTGTGAATAGTACAGGTTCTACATGAGCATTAGGTTTTCCGTTATGGTATATTTGCACGGTTAAAAATAATGTTTAATTTTCCTGGATTTATGAAGACTTTTGAGCAGAGTTGCTGATCCACTGTTGTTTCAATATTAAAACTTGAATGATGTAAAAAAGAATTAACGGAGAATGAGAAAAGAATAAGAAAGTCATTATTAATTATTTGTAAATTATTTATTAAAAATAAATATAAAAAATAATATATTATTAGTATTAAGATTAAGAACTAATATTTAAATTATTTTGTTTCAATAATTATTTTATTATTATTAGATATCTTTTTGTTAGGCTTTAATAATTATCATTTTGCTAAGATTTAATATTATTATTTTTTATTATTAAAAGTTATCTTGTATTAAAGTTAAGATTAGAGTTCTGTAAATATAAATTTTAACAATTGTATTTGAGGAGAACTTAACATTGAATGATAAGAAATCTTTTTAAAATTTTCTTTCTATTTCTTATGATATCTCCTTCTCTTTCTTTTATCTTCTCTTCCCTTTTTCCCATATCCTACATCAGGAATTCTCAACAGAAGTAGCAAATGGGCTAATTAAAAACAGCTGGCTTGAAGTTTTCAACTCTAATATGCCGTTTCTGGATATCATTTAAACATGGCAAACAAATAGGTTTATTTGTGAATGTAGGTACTGGTTGTGACAACGCATGAAGGAGTCCCCCAGGAATTCCATGGAGCCAAATTGATTGGATCTCGGAGGTTGTTAAAAATACCTTCTGTAATTGTTTAGCTCAATTTTCTCTTCACAATATCTGCTCTCTGCTTACATACTAAATATTTTGTTAATGAATTGTAAACTTGATTTCTTTGACTCCTAGTTTACTTGTTTCTAAATTGCGTAATGCTGATATTTATCAACTACTATTCTATCTTATCTCATCTTCTGCTAATATATCCTGTACACTTATGATTTTTAGTTTGCTTAACTAAGCATTTCGTTTGCTAAAAAACCAAAGGTTAAAAATGCAGCTTCCCCTGTCCCTGGTATCAGAAGGTACCCCTCTCCTTGGCACTTAGTCCAAGAATAATTTCAGAGGTTGCCCAGTTTAAGCCTGACATAATACATGCATCATCGCCAGGCATAATGGTTGGTCTACAATTCCTGCCACTATGGTTATTATCTTGTGTGATTATAAGACATGATATAGTGGTAAAGACTTATTTGTCACACATATAACATTGGCTGAATTTTAGGTTTTTGGTGCTCTCGCCATTGCAAAACTTCTGTGTGTTCCAATTGTCATGTCCTATCATACTCATGTACCAGTGTAAGTTACATCCATATCCTGATTTCTCAACCTTTGTCACATTTGGGACAGCCTAGCACTTCCGCTAATTGCCCTTTTTTCTATTTGTTGCCTCAGGTACATTCCAAGATACACCTTTAGTTGGTTGGTTAAACCCATGTGGCTGATCATAAGTATGGATCTTGCTTCCGTAATCTAATTTGGACTCAAGCATTTGTGAACATAAAGTAATAATTTTTGCTGTTTTATATAGAATTTCTTCATAGAGCAGCTGATCTGACACTGGTGCCATCAGCTGCCATTGGTAAAGATCTTGAAAAATTTAAAGTAACAACAGGTAAACATAAACATCTCTTAATTAGTTAGTTGTCTCCCGACTATGATCAATTGATAGCAGCTGGTGAGTATAAGCATCCCTTATTATGCCTTTGTCAATGCTGCAATTTTTTGACTCACCTGTTTCACCTGTCGCTGCTCAGCTAACAGGATTCGTCTCTGGAGCAAGGGTGTTGACTCTGAAAGTTTCCACCCCCGATTTCGTTCGCATGAAATGCGATTAAGATTGAGGTGGAAACCTTTTATCATTTCTTCCATATAATTTTGATATAATGGGATTTTTCATCTTAATTCTAAACTTTTGTGTCAAACAGTAATGGTCAACCTGAAAAACCCTTGATAGTACATGTTGGACGACTAGGTGTTGAGAAGAGTTTGGACTTTCTCAAAAGGTAGAGCTTTTTATCTATCTCACTTAAGACTCCACAGTATCACATGTCATTAGTTTTGAAATTTGCCTAAGATGGAGTTGGAGATAGGCTTTTCCTGGCAGGTCTTAAAATCCACAATATAAAACGAGAGAGCAGTGAAGTCTTCTTTGTTGATTATTGATATACTGAAGCTTAGATTTTGTCAGAACATTTTTTAGATGCTTCTGTTACTTCTCCATGCCGTACCAATATGATATGTTTAGCATGGTAATGGGAATATCTATATGCTGCTATTGATGTTTGAAACACATTATTTGGCAGCCTTATGGATAGGCTTCCTGAAGCACGCATTGCTTTTATTGGGGATGGGCCTTACAGGTAATTTACCCTGCCACTTATTCGCTTCTTTTCTCTGTCTGTTGAGGTGCTAAATGTGACTTCTAAAAATTGGCCTTCTTGGAATGGATATTTTTTCACATTCTTTCCTCTTGGCCTCCCAATCATGTAATGGCTACTGTTGCTATGAAATGGGTTTTCACTCTTTCCTTCCAACGGACATGGGGTGTGTTGTACCATCTTTCCATGGCACTAAAAGTATAAATGCAGCAAATCGTATAGCCCCTTTCATCTCTTGCGATTTGGTCTACGGAGTTATTGAAACTCAGCTATCCCACACGTCATGTTTTTATACGAAATGTCACCCCTTCATCCCTTTGTAGAGCATTGCATCCAAATATTATTGTGTTTGGCACCTCTTACGAATACTGCTTCCAACTAGCAGAGAGGAGCTGGAGAAAATGTTTGAAGGGATGCCAGCAGTATTCACAGGAATGTTAGGAGGGGAAGAACTCTCTCAAGCATATGCCAGTGGTGATGTTTTTGTGATGCCTTCGGAATCTGAGACACTTGGGCTTGTTGTTTTGGAGGCCATGTCTTCTGGGATTCCTGTGGTGGGAGCACGGGCAGGTGGAGTTCCTGATATAATTCCTCCAGAACAAGATGGGAAGATCGGCTATCTCTATAATCCAGGCGATCTTGAAGACTGTTTGAGCAAATTAAAGCCCCTGTTGCACAACAAAGAGTTGAGAGAAACCATGGGCAGAGCTGCACGCGAAGAAATGGAAAAGTACGACTGGAGGGCGGCCACAAGAAAGATACGCAACGAAAATTACAATGCTGCCATTTGGTTCTGGCGCAAGAAACGGGCTCAACTGTTGAGACCCTTACAATGGCTGGCTAAACGTATTTTCCCATCGCCAGAAGTTAACTACAGGTGATGCAAATATATCTTCCAAGCTTAGGCTGGTTTTTTGCAAGCTTGCTTTGGCTTCAAAGAAGCCTTCTATTTGATAAATGTGTTGGACTGAGTTTATTGCATTCGTTTGCTTGTATATAATGGAACATTAAATATGGTGGCTTCTGCTGTATTTTAGCTATTACTTTATCAGGTTGCCCAATAAAAAAATGACACACAGACATTGTTTTTAACTCAACTTTATTAGCCCCTTAAAATAAGTTCCCCCCCCCCCCCCCCCCCAATATGTCATAATCTATATATATTATAAACTTTGTTGTACACCATGCCATTTTATCAACTTCATAACAGTAACGGTTTCCTTTTTTTTTGGGTTCCATGGATTTTTTTTCTGAATCTGTTTTAAACATTTTAATTTTTTCTGTAGCACCGGCCCCATCTTGTTCTATAGTAAATACTTAAAAATTGCACATAAATCTTTTTTTATAAATTATGATTATATTGGAACGTCAATTCAATTCAGATTATATCATTTGCACCAAGCATGCACCATCATATGCAACATACTCCGCAAGAAATCTGACTTCTGACATTCTGATGTGCAGGACAATTACACAAGGTGCCAAGAACAGTTAGCCAGGGATTGAATTTATGTTCAGAAGCACACCTGCACGCTGATGATGAAGAACCGGATGATGAAAGCGAAGGCTTCCATTGGTAAATCTTCAACCTTCTGTCAAATAAAAGTGGAGCTGTCATTTTGAAGGAGCCTGGCTAAAAGGTTGGGAAATTGTTTAAAGTGGTGCGTGATAGACTATTGAAAAAAAGAGAAAATTTCAGTGTGAATCTGTGGATTAGTTGGAATTGTGCCTCTTAAGTGAGTACATGGTTATTGGATTGGAAAACATGTGATGGCAAAGATCACAAGCGGTTTTAATTGGAACCAAAAAAGTGTATCCTTTGAAGTACCTAGCCTTGAATGTTAATTATATATTGTCTCTAATTTTCAGTGCTTTGAGTAAGAACTTGTAAGCTTGGGGTAAATCTTAGCAGGTTTGTTTGTGTCTCAAATTTGCTTGTGAATTAAGCACATTAGAACGCGCTGATGGTGATGAAATCGCCACTTTCGTATGATAAAACAAATGGACCCTCTCAATGGGAAGTTCTTGGTTATAATTTGCCTTGAACATCTTTGTTGCAGCTACATTACCAAATATCTTTTGCTTTAAGTGTAAAACTCAGTAAGCTCAACGAAGATTGGCTAAAAGGGGCCACTCTTGAAGGAATATCTTTATCTTTTAAGATCCTAACCGACCAACTGCTTAATATTTTTCTTTCACTTTCATCCAACACTTTATCCTAGGGAGGGTTGAAACTAGGGAAGGCAATTATGATAATTAACTATCTGACCTTCTTTATTCAATTTAATTATGATGTAACTACACCCAATTATTGAGTTTCAGAAACAATTAATAAATGGGTTAAGTCCCTAGATAAAAAAGTATGGGTTTTGGTGGGTTGACATGTGGACTTTTTTTCATTTACACGCACTCTCCAATATAAGGTGAAGTCTATCATCATAAAATGACATTTAAACCGAATAAAATTAATAATGTATTGATATGTATTCAAATAAGAGATCTGATATAAAGTCGAGAATTCTTTTACAAACTATGTTTTGATTTACTCTTTTCTTCTTCTCATATAAATTCATTAAACCTTTTTCAGCCAAAAAAAAAGTTACAAATTATTAGATAAACAAATAAAAACTGATTAAAAAATAATGAAATTTTCAATAAATGACTAACCAATAAAAATAAATTAAAAAAAAAGGTCTCATAAATGAGTTAAGTGGGTGAATTGGTCTTAATTCCCATAAATAGATCACGGGTCATATAATAACACTTGAAAATTTTAAATGAAAAATAAAATATATGGCCATAGCCTAATAGGGGTATGCAACAATCTCTAACCCAACCTTCCAACTACTTTGAGGGGAAAAATACAAAAACAAAGCTTTGAAGTGCCTATCCACTTGGCTGAGCAATTGAAAAGTGTGCAACTAAGGGTTGAGATATTTTTTGGATAAGGATAAAAATTGTTCTTAGGAGCATAAAAATTTTAGTTATAGAAGAAATTATACTTCAAAAAAATTTTAAAAATAAATATAGATAAAATTTTTAAAATATAATTTTCTCTTAGTTAAAATTTGTATTTTCATAATTATAAATTTTTTTATATTTAATTTTTTAAAAAAAGTCTAGAAGCCCAACTACACCATAAGCAATCGCAGAGGATCCACCCTGGTGAAGTGCCATAAGGAGACCTCTAAATAGTTGGAGTTTCAGACTCATTCAGGCCTTTTATAGCCTATTTCTTTGATGTTCGGAGGGTTTAGTTTGAATCTCCCTGCAGATTCCAGTCCAAGGGAAAAAAAGAAAAAAATCCCTGGAGAAGTTCATTTGGTTGTGTTATTTTCTCTTCTAACAAACAACAACGCAAAGTTTGGAGAGTTACGAAATTCCTCTACAAAGTTGAATGTTAGGACTCAATTGGTCATTCCCTTATTTGTTTGTTAGTTCTTTATTATCTTCATCCATCATTCAAATGAGAGAATCTGGACTAGAGAAATTGACAGATGCGAGGGAGGGGGGGTCGCACAGGTGCAGTCAATAATGGTAATGCAATTTCGAAAAAATAGAAAAAGTGAGAGGAGACTTGACAAGAAAAATCTGGCAAAAAGAAGAATACATACATACATACATATATATATATATATATATATATATATGATATGATATGATATGGCTCTCAGGCATCCCTTTAAGTGCGTGTCCTCCTCAACGCAGATATTTTGAGGCAATTGCATTTGCTTGATTTGTGTCTTTCTCATTGGGACACACTCACCCTTTGCTTTCATCGTGTATGGTTTATGACCCCATCACTTGCACACACCTGCACTTTTTCTTAAACTACTATTCAGATTCATTATTTACACCTTGAATTTATTATCCAAATAGTTTTCATATTAATTAAGTTTAGTAAATTTATTATATTAATTCTACATGAAAATTGAAAAATATGATAGTAAAAATATAAAGAATTGTATTTAAATCTAATCTCTAAATTTAATATTAAATTTAATAATTAAGTGACTTAATATAGAAATAATACAATGTGGAGAATAAAATTAAAAAGTTTATCTATTTGTTGCTAACCAAAATGCCAAATACACTTTTTGATTTCTTTTAGAGAAAATAATCATATATAAAAACCCTAATTTTATAAAATTAACATAAAAGAATTTTAAAAATTAAAATTTCTCTTAAAGGCCAAAGAGTAGTAATATTGTTACTTTGGCCTATAAAAGAATTTTAATTTTTAAAATTTTTTTATATTAATTTTATAAAGTTAAAATATTTAAATATTGTTTTTTCCCATTTTTACCTATAATATTTTGTCACGTGCGAAGTGCACATGTACATAGATTTACTAGCCTATTAATTGCCCAAACACCCAAACACGGCTATTTATAACGATGGCCCTACCGGAATGGAAAAGCCAACGTCGTCGTATCCTTTTCCGCGGCCATTCTTTGTCCTAGTCCTGAGATTCACTACGGTGTAACCCACTCACACCATTGCTGTTACGTACCGCATGAACTCCATGTCGTTTTCAAGCCCCGCCATCGTTTCGGGCGCCAAAACGACCTCCAGATCAACCCTCCCATTCCCTTCTCTACCAGGAAACGCCGAGATCTTACCGTCAAACTTGTTGGCCTTCCCGCTTCGAATGGCCAACGGTCGGCCCCACCCAAAGTCATTGTCATACATGGGAAAACGCGGAGAGCTACCCATGGTCACTGATGCACCGTCGAAGTTCCCAAGCGGGAACAATCTCGGCGACTTCTCCCAATCCTCTACGCCGCGTCGCACCGTAGCGTCGTCGTGTGCGACGACGTTTTTGTGCAGCAGATCCGCACACCACCGTAGATCCCGAGACAGAATCTCACCGACCTCAGCGAAGGTCGGGATGCTCTGTATCGCGTTCCCGAAGTAATAAGCGTCCATCTTCGGCTGCAGACGGTGACGGCAGTTCACCGCCATGCGAAACGTCGACGTTTTGCGCGGGTCCAACTTCCTTGCACGTGTCACCGAACGCCACAGCTGTGCAGACAAGGACTGAAACGACGATATCTCTTCCGTCTTGCGAGTTAACCCGTTCCCTATGACGGGCGTTATCTTGCCGTTAACTTGTTTGTCTGTTAACTCCGTCGAATCCGTGAAACCGTTCCCGCCATAATTATTAGCTCTGAGCTTCAGTTTCAGAATTGCTTCTCTGCTGAAATGGAACACTCTTTCCCTCAACGGCTCTTCGTCGTCGAAGGTGACCTTGGGGCCGCCGGCGGGGACTCTCAGCACGGCGGAGGAGTTGAAAACGGTGTCGCGAGTGAAGTTCGGCGATTTCGATATCTTCTTTGCTCCTTTGCAGAACTCAGCGAAGGTGTTGAAGAAATGCCAGAGAGAAGTGCCATCAACAACGGCGTGGTTGACGGTGCATCCGATGAAAACTGCATCGGCAAGCTCGGTGACTTGGACGGCGGCGAGAGGGAGATTATGGCCGGAGTAGGATATAGTTTTATTGTAGGCGAAGAACTGCTTGAAGCAATTGGGGACATCAGTGAGGGTGGGAGAGTAAAGGATGGAAGGGGTGGCAAGGTGTTTGGCAGTGGCGTGGATGAAGTCGACGCCGGCGTCGTTGCAGAGAATATGGACATAGCCTTGGGAATCGGTGAAGAGGCGGCCGGCGAGGGCTGGGAAGTGGGAGAGGGAGTGGGAAAGGGAGCGCTTGAGGGAGAGGAGGAGGTCAGTGAAGGAGAAAGGAGGGGGAGGGAGGAGGATGCCCTTTTGGATGTAGTGGCAAGAGAGCATGGGGAGGTCAGAGACAGAGAGCTTGAGGGTTTTGATGGTGGAGGCCTGGTGAGGGTAGATAGTGCATTTGGAGATGATGGTTGTGG
Organism: Erythrophleum fordii; assembly: GCA_032878935.1. NCBI lineage: Eukaryota > Viridiplantae > Streptophyta > Magnoliopsida > Fabales > Fabaceae > Erythrophleum > Erythrophleum fordii. Next base: position 2,964,202 of record JAVQMF010000048.1, on the reverse strand, counting down.
AGGAAGAAGGCATTTTTGGTGATACTTAATTACTTTGTAGCCAACTAGATTTAGCTTGAGCTCGAGCTTGAGCTCGATGGTTGGAGAGAAATACAGTTGGACGTTGTGGATGTTATGGAAGTTGGTTATAAAGAGAAGGGGGTGAAGAGAGTTATATATATAGAGGAATGGGAGGGGTTGGATTCATGCATTTGGAGGGAATGGAAGTTGGAAATGGATCTAAAGTGCCATCTCTAAAGTTTGATAAAGTTTCTCACATCTTTTTTTATTTTGTTTTGTTGACATAACTTTTCCTATTTTTTAAAGAGAAAAAAATTATACATATAAAGAACTTCAGCTTCAGAGAACTGCCACCTCAAAGGATCTGAGTCCAATGGAAGTTCCTGCTTTTCCTTGTTCCCTCTCTACAGTGCATAATGAACTTTTTTTTAAAGATTGTCTTCTTTTGTTTTAATTTTTTTAGAATAAATAACAAGAGAGAATCGGGGACGTGGGAGAAGAATGCTGGACCAAGGGGACACCTGGAATGTAGGACTGAAGATCATTGTTCATTGTATGCTACATCTGGAGGTATAAGTAAGATGCTTCACCGAAGTTCTATCTTAGACTTTTAGTTCTCTAAACAATTGAATTATTTGAAATTTTAAAAAAATATAATTTTGTATTTAAAAATTAACTATAGGTAAAAACGTTTTACAGATTTAGTATTTAAAATGAAACAAAATTATAAGTAACAAACTGATAAAAAATTTAAAAGAGCTAATTGATACTAAGCAATTTTTAGAGAACTAGAATGAAATTTTGATCGATAAGCTTTAAGTATTAAAAATTTATGCATACAATTTGAAAAAAAATGAATTATCAAAGCATTTGAGATTGGTTTAGTTCTGCTGCGGAGTGCTCTTATTTTTGTCTTCGTTAATTTTGCAGTAATGGTGTCTTAATTAGTGCCATTCTCCATTGATTTTAAATTTTAAGAGGGAGAAAAAAATAGTAATAGACTGACTTTCATGACTATTAGTGTTAAAGGCAGTGGGTGTATGATCTCCTAATATAAAAATTAAGGTATTGATGGGATGTGAATCACGAAAACAACTAAATTAGGCAAAAACGAAAACGACAAATCAATAATTGTTGATACTTGACTAATAATTCACTTTTATCTTGAACAATATATTTTATAATCAAACTTGTATGCTAGCTAATAATAAAAGAACTACTTAAATAGTATTTCAGGTAAGAAATCTAAAATTGCATAATTACTAGGGTGCACAATGGCCCAAGTTGGCCTAGGTAGTCCAGTGTGTCCGGTGCAACTTGGTCAAATTGAGTATTATGTTGGCTAATTTTACTTGATTGTGTATGATAATTAATTAAAAAATAATAGTTTAAATAAAAATTTTATTTTTTAACAATTATTTTATAATTTTAACTAAAAATTTTTAAATATATTTTATAAATTATAAAAATTGAAGAGGGCCAAAGCCTTTACTAGTTTCTTTATAAATATATGATTACCACATTCAAATGAAAAAATAATAAGAGAGGAAATATATATTTTTAGAATTAAAAGCAAAAGTCTCAAAATTAAAATAATATATATTTTTTTAAAAAAAAATAAATTGACAAATTACCATTGACATCTACATCACCTCTGTTTTAAAAAAATTACTTAAAATTAAAAAAAACTCAAAATAGATCAATAGATTTCAAATTATAACTTTTTAAAGTTTTACTTTTTATATTTATGTTTTCTTGTCTGTTTCTTTTTTTGAATTCATGTTTTTCTATTTATACTATTAGACCTTGGAAAATCATACTAGAATAAGTAGTTATATATCTAAAATAATTGAATAATTATAAAAATTTTAAATTCTTCAAAATTACAAAGAAAAAAAAAGCATCCAATTAACCTAATCTGATATGTGTTCAGACTATACCCAAGCTAAAAACTTAAAAAGTCCATCCCATATAAAAGCAAGCTAAACACAAATCCAATTCGGCCCTGAGTTCACCCCACTAATAATTACTTGAGACTAGAGAATATTAAACTAATACCGGGTAACAAAGATCAGCTAACATACGTGTTACAAAGACTTGTTTGCTGACACCTATATATGGTGTAGCGACAAAAGCTTGGGGGTTAACGGCCAAGCGTCCGTTTTGTTTGTTTGGAAGAATGATCTGTATATTGACCGAGGACTAATCGTGATGTCCATCGTACAGAAGTATAACTATAAGATGCAGTGAATATTGGTAAAGAAGCATCGTATTTGGCCTGTTGACTGGGACGGAACGCAATTGGAGCACCGGGCAAGCATCCACACGCAGGGATAAGATTTTGACTAAGACTCAACATTCATCATTGATCAACATACCTTATTGGCTATTTTTGTTTGTTGTGTGAGAACGTCTTGCGCTTTCCCATCTCCCTCTAATTAATGGACCCTTTGAAAACTAAAACTTGGCATAATGATTATTAATCTTGCCTTCTTTAGAGTGTGGATGGTGTTTAGGATTTGCTTGAAGTTTTAAATAAGGAGGAGAAAATTAATGGGGAAGAAAGTGATGCGACAAAAGGAAAAAAAAAAAAACATGGAAATAAGAAAAGTCTTGCTAATCAATGCGCTAATTAGGGCATTGGTTAATAGAGAACATTAAATACTCTTCTTGAAAAATGTTTCGATAATACAATATTTAATAATTAGTCATTTTTTTCAAACTAACCATTGTTATGACTGTAATTATTTTCTTAATATGAAAAACTTACCCTTAAAATAAATTTTAAATTTTAAATTCTAATAAAAAATACACCTCGAAATTTTAATCCCTAAATTATTAAATCTTAAAACTTTAAACCCTACAAAATTCAAAACCTAAATTCTGAAACTTAAAACTCTAAAACCTAAACTATGAAAATCAAAATTATAGAAATTAAAACCATAAACCCTCTCAAGGCCAAAACCTTTTAACACAACAAATTTAGGGTTGAGGATTGTAATATTTTATAAATTATTGTTTCAAAAGTAATTTTATTATATTGAAAAAATGGGTAGAACATTAATGATGATAAGGTTTAACTAATAATTAAATAGTGTATTGTTTGAACACTTTTCAAGAGCATATAATCCTCCTTAACTAGTGCCATGATAAATTGAGCTTTATCTTAATAGATTAAATTAAAAAAAATAGTAACTAAAGAAAATAACATATGCCATACGCATGTATTTATATGAGCCTTGATTTCATAAATTTAATATTATTTTAACAATTAAAATGTGTCTATCTTTAATAAGACAAAAATATTCTCTCTATAATTACTAAATAGTTTATGATTTGGGATTTTAAGATTTAGAGTTTAAGATTTTAAACTTTTATGATTTAGGGCTTAAAGATGTATACTTTCAGGGTTTAGAGTTAATTTAAGGTTTATGACTTTAAGTTTTACATGAAGATGGATAAGTAATTATTTAAACAGTTAATTAAAAATAGAGATAATTATGAACTAAATTATAATGCTCACTATTAATTATCCCATCTATTTTAATAAAATAATATTTAATTTATAAACAAAACTCATAAATGCATTTTTAACATATATTCCTTGGTACTAGTTTAGTTAACACTTAATTGGACTCATTTTGTGAATGAAAATTTTCTAATTTCATCTAATAACAAGAAAGTTTAATCTATTGGTTACTATATATTAAATGATAAAACTTTCCATTACCCATTTTCTACCACTAACCAATCTATTATTCAAATCAAACTTGTCCCTTGTTTTCCTTAAAACAAAAATTAGATATAATAATAAGAATAATAATAATAATTTTTGTTTTGAAATGGAGACTGTAGCTACCAAAGAGCGAGATTATAGTTAATCAAAGGAAGAACAAGACCAATTAACTCACATCACAAAAAAGATCAAGAGGGCAAAGCATTAGTTTGATCCAAGGTCATCGAGGCTTCACTACAAAGAGGTGATGTGCTATGAGAATTCACTAATCGAGGAAGAAGAAAATGAGAAAAGATCATACAAGCAAGTTCTGGATGGGTCAAGATCGAAGGTTAGGAATGTTGAGTCAAATTCAGAGGAGGAAGGATATGAGTATCTTTTAGGCCTTGGTGAGGAGGACGTGCAGATTATTGAAGGAAACAAAATGAGAAAGGTTTTAAGTAAATAGAGTTTGTGTTTTTAGAACGTGTAAAGAAATGTATTCACAAACCATATGAAAATGCTCTAATTGTGAACCTACTAGGCTGGTCCATCAGATACAAGGCTCTGGAATCTAGATTGCAGGTGATATGGGCTAGGAATAAAGTACTGACAATTGTGGATCTAGGCACTTGGTTTTTCTTAGTGAAATTTACAAGTGAAGAGGACTTGGATCATGCATTACTAGGAGGCTTGCGGATGATTTATGATCATTACTTCATAATTCGAAGCTGGAGCCCTAATTTTGATCTAGAGGCAATAGCTATTGACAATGTGGCTACATGGGTTCATTTTCTAAACCTTCCAATAGAATACTATGATGTTGATATATTGTTAGTGCTAAGAAATAGGATTAGCAAAACTATTAGAGTGGCTCTGACTACATCTCTGCAGGTTAGAGGTTGATATGCCCATTTTTGTGTTGAGCTTAATCTTACTCAACCTCTTGTGCCTAGTTTTCATTTAAAAGGGAGAACATATAATATCGAGTACGAGGGGCTACATTATTTATGCATGTTGTGTGGTTACTTTAGCCATTATGTGGAAAGATGTTTGTTTAAAGTGAATAGTAGTCTTAGAATTGACAAATCATGGCATTTCTATAAGGGAAGGCCATGAATACATTTAAAGGAGTAATAAGGAGGCACTAGCGGCTGTAAAACATGCTTGAAGGTTTGTTCAAAGGCCTTAACGGTCAAGGAAGGTGAAAGATAAGAAAACTGATGGAAGTTAGGCACAAAAATCTGGATCTTAATTTGAAGTATTAAATATTCTCTAAGATTCTAATGAAGGGGTAGATTTTAGGAAGTGTGTAAATTTCATATTTGAAAAAGAAAGTGTATCACATGGGATTATCAAATGTAAAATTGAAACTGTTTGTGGAAGTAATGAAAGATATTTCTTAAAGGAAATTGGGTTGGCCCATTATACTGGTAAATTAGTAGGCTCTAAAGCAAGTCTCAGGGCTTGGGCCTTATGGATATTCAAAACTGGGTCTTAGATTCGGTTATCAAGCCAAGATCTTAATTTGGGCCTAGAAGGGAAAACACTTTAGGCTTTAATGAGCAAATAGGGGGAGTTGACCTAAGAAATAATGATATGGATATGGAAGTTTTTACCTAAATACAAACTCATAATGGTTCTTGGATTTGTCCAGCCATGCATGAACGAGGCAACATGGAATATTTTAATGGAAAGATGACAATTCCATTGGATAAAGAGGATTTGATTATACTAAAAAGTTTTCATGTGGAGACTATTACTGAGGAAAAGGGTTTGTTATCATTAGTGGCAGAAACCTCATTGTTACAGGAGAATGCTATGATGGATCTCTAATTCCTCCTTTATTTGCTATGACATTCAATTTTCTAGTTTAGAATACTAAGGGTGTAGGAGGTAAGAACCTTTGGTGCTATGTTCATCAGTTCATTAAGTTACACTTTATTGTGATGGTGGCACTGTTTAAAACTAGAGTTAGTGGAGAGAATGCTCCCTCTATTCTTCAAAGTATGGGTTATGGGGACTACTTTGTGGTTCCTAGCTCAGGTAAATGTGGCGAGGAAAAACATTGATAACAAAGAAGTTGATGTGGATATTGGAACACGTGATGGCCAAATGGCATAGGATCATTTAACACATGAAATCCACCTCGAGTTCGTTAGATGTAGTAACCATCTATAAAGGAAAACATGGAAAGTGAGGGAGCATGAGGGGTATGAAGGGATGGGGAGGGTGTAAGGATTGTGTGTGGAATTTGTTAAAGTCCTTCTGACCTTTTTTATCTTTTTCTTATTTCTTTCAGCTATTTTCTGATATAGCACCATAGCAATCCATAATAATAAACTTCATGTATTGTAAAATATTCCTTTATTAGTTATGAGTTATATAAAGCAAAAACTATTCTAGTTGATTTAGATAATAGCACGAGTGATTGTAACATTTAGTGTTTTCATTGAGAGTTCTGATGGTGGAAAACACCAAGATGAAGGACATTGCCGCAGATATTAAGGAACTAACTAAATTGGGTGAGTTTCGTGATCATGAGTACACAACGAGAATGAACCATTTGGACGGATTGATTGATGCAGTAACTCGTACCATTGATGCTCTTACCCATAACATGGAATAACTTGCATAACTGGATGCCATCAGAGCTTCGAACGCAGAGCACATGATCACCCAAACTCAGAATAATTACCAGTCATTTCAAATTAGATAGGTGAAGCTCGATTTTTCCAAATTTGATGGAATTGATCCTTTGAATTAGTTATTCCAAGCAGAACAAATTTTTGCCTATTACAAGATGCCTGACCCATAGAGATTGACCATTGTTGCCATTTACATGGAAGGATCAGTGGTACCATTATTTCAAATGCTATAAAAAGTGAACTTGATTTTGACATGGCTGACCTTAACTAAAGCTATTGAAGTATGGTTTGGACCTTCACAGTTTAAATGTCCCAAAGCCTAATTATTTAAAATGGTTCAAATAGACTTAGTGGCCTAACACTACACTACATTTATGACATGGCAAACTGGGTTGAAGGACTGTTCGATGAAGCCTTGCTGGATTGCTTCATTAGTGGACTAAAAGAGGATATCTGTCGAGATGTGACTGCTTAGGGACCTATCATGCTATTAAGAGCTATTGCCTTAGCTCAATTATACGACAAGAAAACTAGTACCATTTAGAGCCTAGCTAAATCAATGCTACTTCAATGGTCACTAATTCAGAATCACCAAAGATTTTCTCATCTGCTATTCCTTTACCAATCACCAAGTTAGCCCTGTCACCCTTATTGCCAAAACCTAATGTTAAACCTCTCACACTAGTTAGGAAATTATCTTTAACTGAAATGCAACTAAAGAGGGAAAAAGGATTATGTTACACATATGAGGAAAAGTTTTCCTTTAACCACAAATGCCCTAATAAACAATACATTATTCTTCAATATAACTCGGTGGAGGAGGATACATATGACACTACTGAATAGCTCTAGCATACCGAGGAATACCTGGTATTACACCACCTATCATTACAAGCAATTTAGAGATCCATGTGAATGTGTATGATTTAATTTTCTGGCTCTATGCAATGTATCTCAGTAATAGTTTTGCTTGATGGAGGAAGTTCTGATAACTTCATCCAACCTAAATTAGTGCATCATCTTAAATTACTTGTCAAACGAGTTCCAAGATACAAAATGATAATAGGAGATGGAAGCTTCATTCAAAGGAAAGACATGGTTAGAGATCATTCGTTAATAATTTAAAGAACTTTAATATCAGCTTTGGCTTATGTGTTATTAGTTATAGGCTCGGATGTGGTATTGGAAGCTTTATGGCTAGCTATTATAGGGGCATATATTGTTGAATACAAAACAACAACTATTAAATTCTATTCAAGAAAAATTTCATTAAGTTATAGGGAGATCGCACTCTATCACCAGGGGTGGCTTATTATAATCATTTTTATTGTTTTCTTAATACGGATGCCATTATTGAGATGTATACCTTTCATTGCCAACCAATAGAAGTGAGAAAAAAAAAAAGAATCATTTTCTCTTATGGAAAGCACACCTATTGACCTGAGTGAGATCTTTAACCGCATCGCTTTGTTTTTGTAAAACCTAGTGGGTTACCACCCAAGAGATCACATGATCATATTAGACCATTACAGCTAAGAGTCCTATTAGTAAAGGTAAAGCCATATCACTATCCTTTCAGTCAGAAAAGTCACATTGAAGAGATGGTAGCTAAGATGTTATCTGAAAGGTTTATCTAACCCAGTACAAGTCCTTTTTAGCTCTTGTGTTACTGGTCTAGAAGAAGGAAGGAACATAGAGGTTCTAAATCAACTATTAAGCCTTGAATGCCTTCACCATCAAGGACCTATTTCTAATTCCAACCATTGGTAAGCTACTAAATGAACCAAAGCGTGCCTGCTACTTTTCTAAAATAGACCTACATTTCAGTTATCACTAGATTCTCGTAAAGGAAGAAGATCGGAATAAAATAGCTTTTAAGACTTACCACGATCACTATAAGTGGTTGGTTATGCCTTTCAAACTCACCAATGTATCGGTTACATTTCAAGCACTTATGAATGATGTATTTTGGTCTTTCCTTTGACATTTTATTCTCGTCTTCTTCAATAACATTCTAGTATATAGCTTTTCGTGGGAAGATTATCTTCATCACTTGACCCAAATACTAGATCTCTTATTGAAGCACTGTCTTTTGCTAAACTATCCAAATGTTCTTTTGGTTAGCCTATAATTTACTATTTGGACCACATTGTTTCAGCCCAAGGGGTAGGTATGGATCCCGAAAAAGTATAAGCAATGTCAGGCTAGCCCATCTCAACTAACATTACTTAGCTTCAGGGTTTTTTAGGCCTAATGGGATATTATCAATGGTTTATAAGTATGTATCCATAGCCCAACCACTCACATCATTGCTCCAACATAATAACTTTAATTGGACTAATGAGGCTCAGTCTACTTTTCAAGAATTGAAGCAGGCACTTACACCAGCTCTAGTTCTTACTTTGCCTAACTTTTCCAAACCATTCATCATGGAAGCAAATGCCTCCAGAGGTGGTATTAGCATAATGTTATCCCAAGAAGGTCATTTTATTGCCTTTTATTCTAATAAGTTGTCCCCCCGAATGCAGGCTCAATCCACTTATGTTAGGGAACTATACACTATTATAGAGTAGTAGCCAAATTTTGTCATTGCCTCTTTAGATATTACTTTATCATAAGAATGAATCAAAAGAGTTTCAAGCATTTGGTAAAGCAGACCATACAACTGCTTGAACAAGAGGCATGGTTACTCAAACTTCTAGGGTATCAATATTTAATTGAGTATAAGCTTGGCAAGATGAATCAAGTTGTGGATGCCTTGTCTATATCTTATTTGATGGCTATCACTATACCCCATTCTTCATTTCTTGATGGCATTCAAACAAAGCTACAATAATCACTTGAAATCTAACAATTACTTACTCAGTTTTAGGGAGGTCTATCATCCATGCCTGACCATAGTTTACATAAGGGGCTTTTACATTACCAACACTAACTTATAATTCCCTCCACTTTAATAATCCTAATCAAAAGTGTCTTAGAAGAATTTTATTCCTTTTTGTTAGGAGGTCATATGAGGTTTTGGTGCACTTATACTGAAGTTACTACTGATTTCTTTTGGTCTACCATGCATAAAGACATTAGGGCCTTCATTTGGCAATGTAAAGTATACTAGAAAGCTAAAATATCCTAACTTTATCCAAGTGGATTATTGAGTTCATTACCCATTCTCGAGCAAATTTAGGATAATGTTGCTATAGATTTCATGATTGGCCTAGCTCTTTCATATGGATACTCTGTAAGTATGGTTATAATTGATAGGCAAACTAAATATGACATTTCACTCCTTTTAAATCAACTTATAATAGCTTTTAGGTTACAAATTCCTTTGTCTATAAAATGATCAAACTTCATGGTATTTAATATTCAATTATCACAGATTGAGATAAGGTGTTTATTAGCTCTTTTTGGCAACACCTATTTAAGTGAGAAAAAACTTAAAATGAGCTTTACATATCATCTTTAGATTGACGGCCATAGTGAAACCCTAAATCACTGCCTTGAAATATATCTTCAATGCTTTGTATACGATGCTCCAACAATATGGGTCTCCTTCCTCCCTTGGGCAGAATATTGGTATAATACATCATTCTAATTATCTATCAACATGATACCATTTTAAGCTGTTTACGGTAGAAACCCATCCTTCAGTCTTTATCGTGCTTATTCCTCTGATGTTCCCTTAGATGTGTAAAAGTAATTACACCAATGGGATACCATACTTAATCAATTGATACTCAACCTTTAAAAGGCCTAAAACTGCATGAAGAAATTTGCTGATTCTAAGTGAACTGAGGTTCATTTTAACATATGTGATTTAGTTTTTGTTAAGTTCCAGCCTTATATGCATCATTCAATCCAATTGCAAAAGCATTAGAAATTGGGCTTACATTATTGCAACCCACTCACTATTCTTGAAAAGATTGGCTCGATGGCCTATTGTCTCTCGCTTTCTCTTGAGGGATAAATCCACCAAGGTTTCATGTTTCATTCCTTAAGAAATATGAAGGCATTCCCCAAGACCAATATTTGCCATTGCCATTACTTATAAAGGTTCTAGATTGATGAGTATGAAGTATTTCTCTACTCCTGTTACTTTTCCTAGTATTGATGAGTCTAAGCTTTATGATTTGAGTCGTAAGATTAACTAAGAAAAGTCAATGAAGCTACTTTTATTATGGAAGGTTTTAAGGCTTCTAGTGTAGATTTATTTCCTCCTATCCTTTACCAAGTTCGGGAGACATTAAGCGCTAATCTCATTACGTTTGTCAAGAAAGCTTTCAAAGGTGTGTTTCCTATGAATAAAGTCAATAAAACTCTTATTATGCTTATTCTTAAGGTAGATTCTCCTGAATTCATTGTATAGTTTAGACCTATTTCCCTATGTAATATGTCCTATAAGTGTCTAACAAATGTTTTGGCTAATAGACTAAAGCGAATGTTAGATAGGCTTATTCCCCCTTTCCAAAATTGCTTTAATCCTAAAAGAAGTATTTAGGACAACATCGTTATTAGTCAGGAAATCATCCACTCTATGAGAAAAATGAAAGGAAGGAGAAGTTTTTTTGTTATCAAGATCGATCCCAAGAAGGCATATGATAGATTGAGATGGAGCTTTCTTGATGGAGTTTTGAGAGAAGTGGGCCTTGAGGGGACCTTTGTAGACATAATCATGAAATGTGCTACTTTTGTGACTTTTAACATTTTGTGGAATGGTGATAAGATTGCTTATTTTATACTCTTTTACAGCATTAGACAAATAGATCATATTTCTCCTTATATTTTTGGATAAGCTTTTTCACATTATATATGATGACATAGATAAAGGAAAATGGCAGCCCATTTGATTGGGAAGACAAGCTCAAGCTATATCACATTTGATGTTCATTGATGACTTACTCCTCTTTGGAGAGGCAATTTTAGAGCAAGATCAATGTGTTAATTATTATCTTGATCCCTTTTATGGCAAGTCAGGTCAAACAGTGAATAAAGGAAAGTCCTCTATGTTTTTCTCTAAAAATGTTCCTCAAAATCTATGTTCACTTATTGCTAAGGAGTTAAGATTTAAAAAAAGTTGTGATCTGGGGAAGTATCTTGGGGTTCCTCTAAGTAGAGGGCACAACTCATCTTTTATTTATCATTATATTATGGAGAAAGTGCAAAGTTCTTTAATAGGTAGGAAGGTGCATTGTTTGTCTATGTCTGGGAGAATTAGGCTTGCTAAGTAAGTGCTAAGTTCCATCCCAATTTATTCTATGTAATTAGCATGTCTCCCTAAGGTTATTTGTCATAGAATTGATAGCTTACAATGGAATTTCATGTGGGGTCATGACTCATCAAATAGAAAGGTTCACTTAGTCAGTTGGTCTATAATCTGTCAAGCTAAGAACGTAGGAGGCTTGGCCTTTTGCAATTTAGATCTTATGAATCATGCTTGTGTTAGGAAACTTGTGTGGAATCTGATTTCCTCGCCTTCCAGGATGTGGTGTGATGCATTTAAGCATAAATATGTGTTGAATTGTCATGATTCAGCTACTTGGTTATGGAAACAAGGAGACTCAACTTTATGGAAGGTGCTGTGTGATAAAGGCCTTTAATTAATTCTAAAATTCTTTGGCAAATTCGAGATGATGCTTAGACTAGTTTTTTCACTGACGCTTAGCTACAAGATGGCTTGGTTCTTAAAGATGTGACTTTGTGCACTCCCTCTAATGAGCTTTTTAAAAACAAAGTTCGGGATTGGATTGATGTCTCAAGAAACTAGGATTTTAAGTATGTTAGAACATGAAGCAAGGATCCTTTTAGTACTTGCACAGTCAAGAGTGCTTACCATTTCCTTAATATAACTCCTCTAAGGATTGGGATTACAACCTAAGATCGAATACGGAAGTGGAATGGACTAGAATGCAAATGGTGTTTGCCGTGGCTAGCATGCTTAATCTAGTGTGGAATTATGGTTGTCACAAGCTTGTGGTGAAGATGGATTGCTCAAATAGTATCGAAAAACTTGAGAAGGGCCTTAACTATGTAAAGACTTTTAATCAAGTTCTCTTTCATATTTGCTTTGTTTGAAATGTGATTAGAAGGTGAAATTAGTGTATATTCCAAGAAACACAAACTAGAACACTAACTTCTTTGCTCATACTGTTGTCAATCAAGCAAAGTTTTTTAACTTTTAGAGAAGACCCCCTAATGGGTTAGCTAGGTTGTGCACATCTGCTAAAGTGGGGACTCATGGCCCCTATTTAGAGTAGCTTTTTCTTTATTAACTATGCCTCGTCATTTGCCAAAAAAAAAAAAACTATCCATTACCCAAATCAACATATTACATTGGCTTCTAAAATAAAAGTAATTTGCTTTCCTCAAGAATCCTTAATTTGGAGCAACAATTAAAAGTAAGGATTTAAGAGCCCCGTCCCCCCCTTTTTTTTTCTTTCTCAAAACATTAAACTTAAAAAAAAAAATTCCTCATTTTTCTTTCAAACATATAGTGATAGGACATCGTTCATTATGTAAGTCATGCCAAAAATAAATGACAAAATTAGTTTTCAAAATATATTAATTGTTAATAAACTATATATTATAATAAGTTAATTAATAGATGAATAATAATAATAATAATAATAATAACTACTACTACTACAATGGTTTAAATGTTCAATGGCTCTAGAATGTACCCAGCTATTTTATTTTTCAAATGAAGGTGAAATTTACCTCATGGGAAATATTGATGTCAAAAGTTTTAATCATTGACATCCCCTCATTAAATGAGCAAAATAATGAAAATGTGAACTGATTGGTAAAGTCTCAATGATGCTGAAAAATTACTTAGAATAGCTTTGGGATTATGCCGATTAAGAAAAGAATCAAAACCATCCATAGAAATATAACACAGGTGACAATTTAATTATGGTAGTTTCCGACCAGGAAGGCAATTAAGCACGTTATAATTGATTCATGTTCCTACTTGCAGACGCCATTTAAATAGCAAAGATTCAAATGAAACAAAGAGCGAAGTGTGTGGAAAACCGACGTGGAGAGTTTGACAATGAAATGTTAAACGTGAAAGAAATGTGTTATACTTCGAGGAGAAAAAATGAAAAGAAAAAAAAAAAGCTTTTTGAGTCACATGTAAATAATTATTTAAATTAAAAAAATCAACTTTTAGAAAATAGATTTTCCATTACATCTTTGAAGTTGTTACCATATGTATTACTTCACACATTTTCATAACCATTTAAATTATATACGCTTGAGTGGGGGGACAAATGAAAATTTATCACTAAATTGTATACTTTCGTCTTATTCGGAAAACCATGAAGCAAAATCGTTTCGTTTTGCATGTGGTGCTATAAGGTCTCTTTCAGCTTCATCGTTTTGTAGCAATACTACATTGTAAACCATGGGCACAAATAAAACGGGGGGTTGTTTCCCATTATGCAGTTTGTAATAGGGGTTTGGACTACCGTATTAGAAAGGGAACAGATCAATTAAAGCAAAAGTTTATTTAATATGTTTAAATAATTTATTATTATTATTATTATTATTATCATTGTACATATAATATTTATAAATGACTCGTAATTGGACTTAGTTTCTTTTTTAAAAAAATCGGATTGGATTTATTCTGACGGTATATTTATATATTCCTATTTTCATGTACAGAAATAAAAATAATTTAAGAGGGTTCCAATAGACTTTTGTTGTATCCTATGAAAGTACTACATATCATATTCTGATATACAGATAATTATTCTTGAAGAATAGTGATCATTCATACCTCAGAGCGTATTTTTTCAATTCTCCCACCTTATATTTCTGACATTTTAAAATATGCGTAGTTAATACACTTTCAGAGCATTATGCATATTTTTAACAAATAAACAATCACAACTTAAAAAAGTTTGATTAGTTGGTAAGAGAAAAAAAAAATTTTGGTTAATCTGAATTCAATTTTTTTAGAGTAATTTGGAAAAGAAATTTAGATAACAACTTTTTTAAATATTCTTTTTAAAGTCTTTAAAAAAAATCGTTAGTTAAATACTAAATGTTTAAATTTAGACTTACTTTAAGGTTCTACTCTCATTAAAAGCATTAGAACCAATTGGTATATTATCATCTTTATATTAGCAAACCTTACACCTTAAATCTTAGTCTTGTGGCTGAGAATGTATATATGCTTTTTAATTATATTTTGACTATTCGATGTATAAGTAATCATGAGTCCAGTACTTAGAATTTTTTTTTTGGCTAAATATAATACGCTTATATAGAGATGGTATGAGAAAATAGTTTTTATTTATTATAATTTTAAAAGATTTGCTTGATGGGTAAGAGAGAAATATTTTTTTTTATTAATTTGGATTCAGTCCTTTCGAAGAATACTTTGGAGGTGAAAATCTTGAATTTACCATACTTACGTGGGAGAGCAAATTAGATCTGTTGGAAAAGAAATTTAGATAAAGAATCTCTTTAAAGTCTTAAAAAAAATCTCATTAGTAATTAAGTACGTACAAAGTATTTTAATTTAGACTCATATTTAGGTTAAACTTTCAATAAAAAGTATTAGAATCCATTGGTATATGATCATCTTTATATATATATATATATATATATATATATATATTAGCAAATCCTAAACCTTAAATTTCAAAAGTTAGTATAGTGATTAAGAAGGGGTACCTTTCTTTTGACTATTTAAGTTTAAATTATAGGGTTAACATTTTAAAAAAATTATGTTTTAAATGTACTAAGCGAATGTAGGGGATATGCCTTTAAAATTGTCCAAGGTAAAACTAATTTTAGTTTATGTATAAGCTAGCTTAAAAATATCTTTATTGTATAAATTAAAAAAAAAAAAGAGTATGAATATAGGATATGAAAATTTCACATCTTTGAGTTTTTAATCTTAATTACATATTTTATGGATAATTTTCAATTGTTATATATACTCACGATGATAATCTTAAATAAAAAGATGTATTTATAGCGTTTCTTGATATTTTTTCTTGGTACATGGTGGTTAGAGGTGGTTGGAAGAAATAAACTCAAGACCTTATTCAAATTATTTAAACTATTCATTATTTGATCACATTATAAAAACACACTTTAATATTTTATAGTATATAATATTTAATATATCAAACAAAAGTGTTCTGAGAATGAAAGATATGACAATTAGCGAATTCTTCATATGGTTATGTAACTCAAACTTTAGAAATATCAATATGATAATACTTACATTGTGTAATTACCAAGAAAAATAAAATTAAAATCATAAATAGAACAATCTTGCTATCTAGGCCTAACCTAGGCCGGTAACTAGGGTGGGTATAACTTTTTAGATGAATCCTGGATTCAATTGGGCTTCCTAATATCATCTAATTTCTAACGCCTTTACTCTAGATATTGAAGTTCATATCAATTTGGCCTTCTTTGGTCTGATTAAGAAAAGTAAGAGAAAAAAAATTATATATAATATCTATTATATTTTTATAAATATTATTCAATCATTATTTAATATTATTTATTAATTATTATTTAAGTATTAAAAATAAAGTCTTAAAATTATTTTTTATTTTCATTTTTTTATTTTCATTTTCATTCCTCATTTTTTAAGTACTAAACAAACCCTTTATAAACATTTATATCTCCACACACACCAACTATTAAGTTTAAGCTATCTTATATAATTTTTCTTCATCTCTCGAACCTTAACCTAAAATTAGGAATATAATTGACAGATAGTCATTAAAATAAATTAATATTACGAATTATTTCTTTATCAGTATAATTTGAAAAATGACACTTCCTCTAGTTAATATACCTTGAAGAAAATGTAAGGTTCATGCATCTGAAAAAGGTTGGCCGTACGTTGACAAAATGCTTATAAAACATTCAACATGGGCAATATATTATAGTTATATAACTTACGTCATTCCGAATCCGATATTATTGTTAAATCAAGCAGTTGATTTTAATATTTAGCATCATTATACAGTTTCTCGACAGCAAAGCTTACTGAATCTATTCATTGTCCATTAGCAAACAAACAATTTATTCATTTATAACAACCCAGTCCCCTTCTGGGTCTAATAAAAGACAAGAATGTTTGCTCCATCAATTATATTTAGAAAAAAATTACATTTATCTACCTTCAATTGTAATGTTTTTCTTACTCTAAAAGGATTACGACCGACGTCCTTATCTATTAATACCATTGCAATAAGTTATTTCAAAATTTTAACTATATAAAAATACTAACATATCATTTTTATAATCGAATACTGTTTTACTCTGCTTGTTATCTTCCTCTACTAATTTATCCAAGTATCCATCGCTTCTCTACTCCTCAAAAGACTTAGCTCGACCTTCTACCTCTGTCTCTTTTGCACTTATCAAATACTTCTCACTTAAAAGGCTCTTTTTCTAATTAAAAAAAAAAAAAATTGAGCACCACTACGGGAAGGTGCCTAACAATTAATCATAGTCCTTCAGTTTGTGTTTTCGATAAAAGAATAAAAACTAGCTTGTTGAAAAGCATAAAATTTCTCCCACCTCAATCTGATTGCAAAGCTTAAGAATTCTCTTGAAGTAGTGAACATTATACTGTCATGATTAGAGTTAAATGTAATTCTTTATATATTTATAATTAAAATTTTTAATTAAAATATGACAATATATAATTTAATTAAAAAACAATACACTCGTATGTAAAAATCATAAATTATCATGTCATTATTAAAAAATTATACCTTTATCATATTTTAATTGTGAAATATAATAATAAAAAGTATATAAATTTTTTTAATATATATTTTTCTTTTAATAACTTTTTTTTAAGAAAATAGTTTTCATGTTTGGTAGGAGGAAAGAAAAGAGTAGAGAAAGAAAAAATTTTAAGAATTATCTATTATATTTTTGTAATCATTAATCAATAGTATCTATTTCTTTTTATAAATTTTTAAAAGTAAATATTTAATAATCATTTTGTATTTATAAAATTACTTTCTTTTATTTATATTATTATTCTTAATTTTTTACATGTCCAAAGAGCTCTTAATAAAAGTGGGGGAGGTTTTTCTTGGGGGGGGGGGGGGGGGGGGGGGAGGGGTAAGTATATAGGAGGGAAGAAAGGTGGATATTTGGATAGATTTGTTGAAAAATACGAAAAAGAAGCTAAAAGGTAATTAGATTATAAAAGAGTATTTTAGTAATTTTATATAATTAAAAATTTTAATTTTAAATAATAAAAGGCTTATTACAATGGGGCTAATTGTAAAGCAAGTCAATTGCCGTTCTTTTTTAAAAAATTAAAAAAAAATTAGGGTAAACATTATAATTAGAGTAATGATTTTATATTTTTAGAAATATCATATTCTTTAGTTATGACACAATTAGTTATTAAAGATTATTAAATATAAAATAATATTTCACTATTTTAGTATATTTATTATTATAATTATATTCATTAATTACAAAAAATTAAATTAATTCTTTTAAAAATTACTAATTATTAAACAAGTTAATATTTTAAATAATTATTTAATAAAATATTGTCCTATATTTAATAATCAGTTGTGTCATGACTAAGAAACATAATATTTCTAAATCAGAAAAAATATTTTAAAAAAAGATATTAATTTGTTTTTTCGGCCTCTGAAACTTAAACCAGTATGGGTGTTGGTAGTTTCCTTGTTTTGTTAAAAACAGTTTAATTAATAAAACTGAACCCTAATGATCAATTGTCCAGGGTTCAGGAATGTATTCTCCAAAAATGGTGGAAAATGGAAATATGAGATGGCTGCAATGTTGTTCTCGTGCCAATGTTTGGTTGGACAATATGAATGAAAAGAAAATATAACAAGTGATTAATGAATATAAAAATAAATTTTATATCTTTTTTTAAAATAATGTGATAATTAGAATAATGATTTGATAAATAAAATAATAATTATAAAAATATAATAAATATTAGATAAATTATATTAAAAAAATTATGCTTGTACCTCATTGAACCAATCGAAACATTTTATGACGTGTAGTCTGAATAAATACATATGATCATTTCATGAAGAAGCACAGATTGATTTTGTACCCAATATGTATTAAATATTTATATTAAATACTGATGTGACATTTTAAATTTATATGAAGTCACTTTTTAATTTTATATCGACGTATTTGTTATTGTCCATATATACCTCTTATAAATGGTAGATTAATTCGTTGGATTTTTTTTTTCTCTTTTGTCGATGAACAAATGTCACTCGGTCCAAGAAATCATTATCAAAACAGAGATTCCTACCATTTTAGATAAATTCAAAGGTGTAACCCTTAATGAAAAGAGCTGATTATATATTATTTCTGTCATCTTATGGCACCGTCTTTAAAGATAAACTTCTCTGTCGCTCTCTCTCTCTCTCTCTCTCTCTCTCTCTCTCTGGGATCTAAAGTCTAATGCTTGCTTTTAATGGAATATATCCCTGAAAATGTTATCTATTCTGGATATTTGTCAATGGTATTACTTTTGTAATAAGTATATATAAATATAACTTCTGTAGATATAACATGATCCCTACATTCTTCATTACAGCTTGATCAGAAAAAAGACTTAAATAGCTTTTTGATCATTTTAGTCTTATAAGATTTTTAATTTAGTCTCTCTCATTTTACCATTTGAGTTAATACTGTCTTTCATTATTTACAAATAATGAAATTAAGTCCTTTTCCATCTTAATTTTATGTCTGGCAACAAAAACTTATGATATTGCAATTAAGTTGCGTATGTGAAGGTGATTTGTAGGGCTATACATCATGGCTAGCGGTTCAGACAGTATGGTCCCACTAGGTCACATCATGTGAAGTTGGATTGGTTAAAATAAAATGGCATATCGAATCAGACTACATGATTGGATCGGGCTAAACACCAAATAAATTATGTTAACTAATGACTTAATTTGGCTTAGATCTATTAATTTTTTTAAACAATTATTTTATAAGAATTATTATATAAATTTTTTTATTAAAGGACAAAGTATAATTTAAAAAAATTATATAAAAATTTTATTTTTAAAAATTATTTTATATTTTTTGCTAAAGATAAAAAAATTGGTGACTTGATCGGTCTCAAAAATTAATCCAATGATATTAATCAAATTAGAATAAATTGGGTTGAGCCGACCACTAAATTTAAAAAAAAAAATTTAGTATAAAATTAAGTTACATACTAGGCTAAATCAATATTCAACCTAAGGCAGACCATAAACACCTCTTGATGATTTGAGGCTGATGGACCCATTGAATTATTGTGAATGATAGTCAAATAAAATTATTATAACTTCTAAGAAAATTTAAGAAAGATAAAAACATATCAAGAAAGGGAAATAATATCACGTGACTAAAACAAATTTCACATAATGTATGCGAGTTGATTGCATTGATATAAACTTTTATTATCATGTGAGTAGAATCTTTATACTTATAATCTTTGAAAGAAGCTGCACTATTCTGAAGTGGTGAACAGTACAATTCATCTTCGTGTATGCATCTATTTTTTTTTTTTTAATATTCGTGCAACGGGCCATTCTAGTTAAAACAAAATGTTGAAGGATAACATTTGCCGATGAGTTAAATTATTTGGTATCCCAATCAAAATAGAAATAAAGAATAAAAATTGTATATAATGTGTATTATATTTTTATAATTATTATTTAATAATATTTATATCTTTTTATTATATTTTTAAAACATTGGCATGAGATAATTATTTTTTATATATAAAATTATATTTTTATTTTTATTTTTATGTTTATTTTTAACTTTCTATGTATTAAATGTTCTCATCAAATGACCCCTCATTTGTAGTGATCTAGATTCTACAAAGGGGTATGGAATTTATTAGCCACTACAAAGCAGTAGTAAACATCAATGATTTAAAGATCGGATTGGACCGGTCGGTTTGACTGGGAATCGGTCCCTGGTCCAATTTTGGTTGGCTCAGGAAACCGGCTGATTAAAGAACAGGTCAAAATTGGGCAAAACTGGACCGGTCAAAATCGATTTTGAACTGGTTTGTACTTATTTTTTTTATATATAGCAAAATAATTTATCCCAAATAATTTTAACAAATTAAAAATAAAAGACAATAAAAAAGGAAAGAGTTTGAAATATATATATATATATATAATAGAGAATATAAAAGAAGTAAAATATGAATACTTTATTATTTTTTATACTTGATCTCTATTATGTTTATATTCAATTTCTTAATAATATTTTTTTAAATATAAATGTATTTAGCCAAAATTATTATTTAGTTTTTTTATTTTTTATTTTTTAATAATAAGTAGAATTTTAATATAATTTAAAAACTCTAAAATAATTCTTGTAATATTTTAAGAAATATTAAATTAATAATCAAATATTTAAAATTTACTCATATTTATTTTTTACATTAAATGTTTAATATATAAAATTTAAAAAATATATAATTAATTATTACCGGTTCAACCACGGTTGGATCAATAAACTATAAAACAGTGCTTTTGCTGGTTTAATGACCAGTCCAATTTTAAAAATATTGGTAAATATCATTCTAAAGGTTACATACGAGTTTTTTCTTTCTACTTTTTTTCTTTTCATTATTATAATTATGGACAAAAGACCAATAGACATATTCCAAAAAATAAGGCTTTCAGAGGCGGGGAATCCTACTTGAATACCACTCGTATCATGAACCCTAACCTATTTGGTGTAATAGAAGCCGCAGCCTCACCCAATGAAACGCATGCTACTATGTATCTCTTTCAGCTAAAGATAATTAAGATTGTGACAGAAGAAAAAACACTGCATCTTCCATTGAATCAAGATTGAATTAAGCTTGACGCCACGGCCTGTTTATAGGTGTAGCTAATGTAATATATATATATATATATATATATATTATCTCTAATCTTATATATAAGAGATTTTTTTAGAATTTGATTTAGTCTAAAATATAAAAAATAAACCACTAATGACTAGTATATTAATTATAATATTTTAATTATACCCTCCATTAAATAAGTATTTTAAATTATGAGTAGTAGTTATTATTAATTTTAAAAGAAAAATACACACATTAAATGGGGGCTTCCTTAAAAAATAATTTTTATTTGGAACAAAATTAAAAAGATTAATTACTTTTAACCAATTTTCTTAATTTTTGTAAATTAGTTATTTGTTTCTTATATATGAGACTACAAATAATATATATTATATAGCATTTTATTTTATATTCTTTCTTTATTATTATATATGGTCAAGGTTTTCTCAATTTTTGTCCAAGCTATTTTTTTTTTTGGGGATAATTTTTAAAGTGTGTTCCCTTATATTAATTTGATATATTTTAAATTTTAATTCTAAAATAATCCTAAAAGAGTTAAACACACGTTGTTAAGGAGAAATTTATTAATAAGGCAAGAACGTTAGGGATGTCATTATAGTTAATGCCATTTAATATTTATCATCCTAGAATATGCCATGTGGGCCATTTGTCAAAACTACGTGACTGTTCTGTTGAAATATTTTGGAATCCATTTGATACATAGAAGGGTAGAAATGAAAATGGAAATAAACACTAAAAAAGTAATTTTATAAATAAGAAATACTTGTAATATTTTTATTTTTAATGATTGAATAATTATTATTAAAAAGTATTAAATAATAATTGAATAATAATTATATGGATAAAATTAAAATTTCTCCAATTTTTTCTTTTTCCTCCCATTTTCTCTTCTCAATTCTTCCTACCGAACGGGCTGTAATTTGTTATTAAAAGATAATTTTTTAGTATTTGTGATCATATACATATATATATATATATATATATATATATATATATATATATATATATATATATATATATATATATATATATATATATATATATATATATATATATATATATAAGCATTTAAATTTATTTAAAATAAAACAAACAGATGATCTAAAAAACATTCAAATTTAAAAAGGGTTAATTATATACATACTGTCAATATTTTGATTTGGTCGAGATAATTATTTTGGATAATTTCGGTAAGAATTATCCTCTTCGTATGAAACTGTATGATGGTGCCCATTCACAATTATAAATTGTCATCACAACGCATTCAGAATAAAATTTCAATTGACAGTTTTCAGTATTTTTTATAATAAAATTTTTTAGTGTTCTAGGTTCCTATAGAGGTTGAAGAAAGCAAGCGCTTTGAGGGGGACATTTTTATCTAGAATTGTAATTCTAAATACTTCCGTTCCATATATCGGTCAAGAATGGAAGAGCTCTTAAGTCATAGAAGAAAACAGATCAACTCATTAGAATATTGTGTATGAGTGGGAAGTTTTACATGGAAAAGAAATAGATCGAGTGAGTCCTATATAGATAGATTGATTCATAAATCTAATATCTTAAAAAATTTGAGTCGTAATGTAACTTAAGTCTGTAAATATAATTTTTCAAAAAATTAAATAAATAATACTCTAGCAACATGTCACACTTGAGGGGACTAGCTCTCTATTAATGTCCATATATATTGGGTGTGTGCGTCCATATATGCAAGAAGATTTGCAAATGGCAGCAAATTCTGTGGCCCGTAAAAGTTAGATTCAAGTTCAGTGGCTCGTTCCTTGAACAATAACCATATTTTGGTGAGAGACAAGCAGACACATCAGTATGGTGATGGAACAAGTAGGTACAAGCCCATTTCCTGTACCCTCACTATGCCTCAATGGTTGTCTCGTGATTATTCAAAATAAGCCACGATTGAGTCAATTATTTACGTATCTCTCTAGATCCGATGTATTTATTTTCAATCACATATCTAAGACTCCAAAACTTCATAGTGATTAATGATAATATATTCAAGTATGTCATTTGCATTTGTCCTCTTTTAATTGGTATAGTTTTCTCATTTTTCTAATTATTTTGCATATATTTGTCAAATATTCCAATACACATCTCTGTCCTATATCGTTTCACATATTCTTTGGGCAATGGAGTACGGTACTCGACCTAAATTAATAAGTTGGGTATATATACTGTTTTAAATTGTTAATGCCTTTTAATGTAAGACCTTAAGAAAATGTTTTCTTAATCTCTTAATTAGTATCAAGAGGAATATGTCTCGCATAGAAAAAATAAATTAATCAAAGCCCATACAATTAACTTAGACACTAAACTACCAATGATAATTTATTTTTATCTCAAATATATCACACATGAATGAATTTTTCGTTAACTATTCCTAACATATGTACATAACTATTTTTTGTTAATTCAATTTATATATAAATACTTGAATTTATACAAAATCATCTCAACAAACAACTATATTTTCCATCCCAAGTGGGGTGACACATTTTCAACGCCGAATGAGTGTAGCTTTGTCCTTAATTTGAGGTCATGCAATGCCCTCAGCTAGGTAGCTTTTAGGTAGTAGTGGCAATTAATGGTCACGGACGCCTAACCATTTATTCTGTAATTTCTCCAAAATGATCATCAATAATTCTAAATTAATTCTTTTAGGTCAGCATTCTTGTTTTTAGCTTTCATTTCAGCATATTTTTAGTGTATTGGAGGGTTTAAACATTTCACATTACTTATATTTTAGTTTTAGCATATAATAATCCCAAAGTTTAGGTTTAGTTTTTTTTCTTTAACATGAAATGCTTGTAATTTTAGATGATAATTCACATAATATAATTAATTTTTTGGTCTAGATCTTATTCTTAAGCCAATAAAAAAAGCAATTATATGTCAATTAGTTCACTAATATAGACATAATTTGGAGCAGGTAAAATCGTTGATGAAAAAAAAATCAAGTGAGACATTGTTTTAATCATGTTATCTTTCTTAATTACCTATTTTCATTTTAATCAATTCAAATAAAATTGATATTGATCTTATTTATTTTCTTGTCATCTAAAGAAATTCATATAGTATAAAATAACAGAATATGACAAGTAATTGTAAAATATTAAAAAATTATACTAACTCAATTAAAATGAGATTATTAAATTAAAACTTTCATAATGCTAAAAAAATTAAAAATATATGTTTAAACTACTCAAAAATCATTTTATTTATGATCATCAAATTTTAAAATGTATTTTTTATATACTATTGAATCACGTGTTAATTTTTTTTTTTTTTCACATTTTGTTGGAAAATAAGAGGGGAAAACGATAGGTACCTTTGTCCTTTGTCTATTCACCGTCCTGTCATAATTTTGTCCTTGGTCTTTCACCCTGTTGTCATGGGGGTGTTAGGATACTGATAATTTAGGGCTAAAAGGTCAAATATTTCTGCCTTTCAGATTGCTAACGAGTAATACCACGAGACAGGATGCGGTATTTTGTCCAATCGTGTTTGGCAATTGTTGATGTGAAATTATTTGTCAATGATTAATGGCTTCAGTTAATAGTGAACACAAAGAAAAAGGTAAAGTAAGGCTAAGACCTACCTACTACTACTAGGCGGCTTGAGAGGGGGACCGTTTGTGGGTGTGTTGGTATATTTTTTTGAAAAAAATTGGTGAAATAGTCGAAATAATTTAGTGGTAGAATTGAATTCGAAGACTGATATCTGATCTTTATTTCATGAATCGAAAGAGGTGGTGGGATGTAATTTTCGTAATAGAAAAGTTTTCATAAGTATTAAACATAGCAAAACTTAAATTTATTACATGTTTAAAAAAATGTTATCGTCTTTCAAATCACGTTTTGAGAGAAATAATAAAATGTTGCTTATGATAAAAGTAGGTAAGTAAACGTGGTTTAAAAGCTTTCCATCATTTTTTTAAATACACGCTTAGTGTCTCAAAAGTACTTAAATGGTAAAGTCAAAAAATTTATAAATAAAAATAATAGTTGAATTCAATAATAATAAATAGTATAAATTCTAATTCAGAATTGGTTGATAGTAAAATGATTACAAAAGAAGCTAATTATAATTTGATTAAAAACTTAGTTGAAAGTAATAAATAAAATTTTAAATAAAATAAATAAATAACTAAAAGATCAACAAAATTTTAATAAGTTTCTGAGAGAGTTATTATATGTTATTTAGTATTTTTTCCTCCTATTTATAATTTCTTTAACAGTCATATATGTTCTCTGTTTAGTCATGTCCCTGTTCATCATACTTGTGTATGCATGGTATCATAATATTGGAAATTATGGCTTTCAATTGTCCTTTGTGTTTCGTTTGATGAAAAGATATAATAATAAAGATAATATAAAATGTAAATAGATGAAGATATGTGAGATAAAAAATGATTATTTTATTCTTATTTTTAAAAGAATAATTTAATAGATAAAATAATAAATATAAATATAAAAATATAATATATATTATACAAGTTACGTAAAAAAATACCTTTCGTATAACACCAAACCAATCAAGACTTTGTAGCCGATTCTTAATAGAATCTCACTTTCTTGTTTTCTTGACATTTTGTGACGTAGACTGAATCTTTACTTGAGACATGTGGCCAGGGAGTAGACTGTTTTTTCTCCACTTGTATTCCTTAACTTATTCTTTGACTTGCCTAACTTCTAATCTATGATTTTTTATACTAACAGGATGTACATGAATAGTTATCTTTTCAAAAAAAAAAAACTGATTAATTAATATATATTAATATTGATGGCTACCTACTTGACCACAGCTAGTCTAAGGCCCCACAATCCAAAAACAACATATGGACCATAAAGCTGAGACTAGATTGACTGAGTTGAGTAAGGTGGGTGGCCTAACTTTTTCCAGTCCTTCATCACTAGTGATATGCTTGCTTGCCCTAGAACGTAATCGCCCCAGGGAACCACATTCGAGTCGCACAATTGAGGACCTGCACTAGTATTATTTAAGGCCATAATGGTCCAGATACTGCATCTCTTAGACCCAATTAAGAATTAACATGTGTCCCACACCCCAATTGCTATTGTCTGATCGGTGAGATTAGCATCATTTCCCTTGGCTCTCAGTTATATAATGTTCATAGACCCTTCAAGTATGATTTATGCTCTCTAGAACTCTCCCTTCTACTAAGAGACTCTTATTAACTTAAGCGTAAGAGTATTTACAGAAACTTATCAGCCTCCCTTAGGGCTACTTTAGTGGCATACTACCCAAAGTATCATAAGTACCCTTAAATGCTTTATCAAACAAAAGTTGTCTAACATAATCACCTTTTAATCGTCGAAACCTAAACTGCAAGACATGAACGACAAGTGGTTGCAAGATCGCTACCTATCAGACCCAACTTACCAAATTTCCTCTTAAGCGGCTCACCGATATTTAAAGACAGTGTCTCTTTGTCTCCTGATAACTTCTCTAATTATTGAACTCTTGCTTTCTCCACATTTTTTTTTCTTTTTAAAATACTCCAATTTATAGAGCAATTCCCTTATATTTGACCATGATAATTTATGACAGAATCGCCATTGCACCATAGGTGGTACCAATCGACTCTTATCTTGTAAATCCTAGTGCGGTTTACCACACCTTCATCGAATACGATTGAGTTCGATCTACTGTATTCTAACTCACCAAATATGATCTTTTATTATTTATTTTTAATGGATCTAATTTGACTGAGAATTTTTATAAATTTATAGTCTTCCTCAATATTGAGTCTTCACCGCTAGCTCGTGTTTCACAACCATGGTAGCTTTCTATTCCCTCACCAAAATCTTAAATCAATGTGACTTAGGAAAATCCAACATACTTTGTACCCATTCAAGAAAATATCACAAATACTGGTCCTACTGCATATGTTTCAATCAACCCATATTTGACAACTTGTCTAGATGCAGGTTATATAATAATTTTACACAAATCAGATTTTTATATTTTTTTTATATAGAATTTTGTGGGAGATATTGTACATTTAAAATTGCTAAAAGTGAGTTTAAAAAAAAAAAGCTGCTATTTGAATTTTATAGTGTTATCTTAATTTTGAGAATGATCTTAAAATTGTTCAAGATATATAAATGAAACATATTTTTAATAATAAACATGTTTATTGTTTTAAGATTCACATAATTATTTTTGTTGAAATAAAACCAAAAATTATTGTTAATGTGTGATGGTACGTCTCCGCGCTTGATAGTCAGATAGTTATTCTCTTTTCTTTGTTTTCTTTTCTTTTAAGCTGAAGACTGGTTGTTATTCACTCCAAAAAAAAAAAAACTGATCGAAAATAATATATGATAATTAAGTAGTAACTAAATAAAATAGAAAAGGATTCAACATCACACACTTCAAATCAAAGGGAAAAAAGACTGATTTTCTACGAACTAAAAGATAATAATCTCTAATTTATTCAAAAGAAAATTTTGAATTATGTTAATATATTTTATTTTGATACTCTTTCAAATAAGCTTCTATTAAGTAATAAACTTTACTTTTTATCTCAAATAATATTTTTGGGAGACATGTTATGAATGTCATGATCAACTTCATATTTTTATAAGGAAAAGAATTTTTTAATTTATTTTACAATTTTTTTTGGGTGGCAGGAATGGTTATTTTGATTCAAATTTCTACTAAATATAGGATAACAAAGGCGAAAGTAACATGCTAACATCTATTGCAGCCATTAAATTTCATGTTGATGAACGGACCCCAATCCTCTGCCGTGGGGGTACAGAACCGTCCTGTACCCAAACATATACCCCCAAACAAGAGCCCTGGTCCCCCTTTTATTTTTTTTTTCTGTCTGTTTTTGTTTTTGATTTTTTGGAACCAATCTCCCTAGGACAACACTAGACAATTGGTTCTCTTGATGAACCTTTTTCTTCTCAGGACAAAAAGTTTCATGAGCCACTCTTGTTTGTTAGAATAAGCCATTCAAAAAAAAAAGAGATGATTACAAATTTACAAGAAGCCCAAACGAAAGGAAAAGGCCGAGCCTTTATATATGTACATATTTACAGAAACTACTATAAGCCCATGGGTTTTGACCCAAGTATTGAAAGCCCATACCAACTTATGATGTGGATATAAGTGTAAATTCATATGAGCAATCTTTCATGAACTTTTTTTTAATGAAAATTTATTTTTCTAACTTTCATATTAAAAAAATTGAAATTAAAAACTTTGTCAGGGAGCTAATTATTCAAATGGTACTAACCTTTAGGGTAGGCAAAATTAAGATCAAACCCAACACTAACAATAACACTTGTTAAAGTCTTAGCTTAATTTAATACTTAATATGAGTTTAGATTTGGCTCAACTCTATTTAATATAATTTTAATAAACAAAATAAAGTATAACAATTTAATATTTAAAATAATTATATTGAATACCTATAATACAATAGATAATTTATGGGTAGTTTATGAATTGTTAGCATTTAAAAGTTATAATCGACACTAAAAGAAGTAATAAAAAAGAAATAATAGTCAAGAGAAACAACAGCCAATAAAAATTATTAATCAAGAATGCTATAGACTTATAGCTTGTTTGGATATGCGTCAAAAAAGTTAAAAATCACGTTTGTCTACTCATAATATATAAAAGTAATAATTTATTATTTTGTTCGAAATGTGATTCGGAGGAGAAAAACCACCTATCCAAATTGGCTATTAGTTGGTTAAGAATCTTAGATGAGCAAGAAATCAAGAGACATGAAATTTTGATGCAAGCAACTTGGATGGGCAAATACAACACATAATCACTACAAAAGGCCATAAAGCAACGAAAGATGTGGAAAGTGGCTAAAGGCCGGACGTGAAATAGTTACTGATCATCGAAAAAGCTATAAAAGAGAGAAGAAGGCAATGAAAAAACATATACAAGAATCTCTCCAAAAACTTGACTTACAATTCGTTTTAGTTTCATGCCTTATTTAAAACCTTTCGGTTTTTAGTTTATTTTCAATCATTTAGTTGACTTATAAGCAAGTTATTTTAAAGTTTTTTGTTGTCATTTCATTTTATTTGAGCTTGTATACACAATTCACATTAATTACAAGAACTTTTCGCTTGCAATTGAGCTTGTATACACAATAGACATTAATTGCAAGAACTTTCTCACTTGCAATTTAATTGTCTCCTACAATTATGGCATATGAAACTTTCTTTTTAACCTAGATTTAGGTTCATTTAGAATTCAAGAAAATTCGTTTTTAGAGGGTCATATCCCATCTTTATAGTTTACTTTATAAGAACCAAATGGTGTTAATCAATTCCTCTTTCTCCAAACTAGATATTCTCAACTATTTAACCTATGAGAATTTAGCTATAAACCCTTCAATATGGGTTCAAATGAAATATATTGTCTACTTTAACCAATTAGTTTAGGTTATCATTGGGATACATCTAATGGTTTATTAATTAGAATTCTAATTTTTAAAGCATACCACAAAGAAAATTTAGATTTCAAATGTGTAAGAACAATCTTTAGATCGTATAGACGTAACTGTTTTATCCCGTTTTATGATTGACAATTTTCTCTAACCAGGACAGAGAAAATTGCTGAGTGGGGTCATGATAGTTGAGCAAAATGCTATAAAAATTAATGTCACGAGCCTCCTATGGGTAGCAAACTCAGTGACAAAGCATAGCAATATTTAAATTGAATGTAGTACTAGTGCACCAACAAAGGGAAGTTCACAATCATATTGCATGCGCAAATTCATCAGATCACAGCTCAAGCAATCAGCTTTTATATGGTCATTGTATTCCCCAACTACCTCTTTACTAATAGAATATGGTCACTGACGCAACAGAACAGATTAGTGCTTTAATATATTTTGTACTTTCTGGCTTTCTCTAATTCTTTATTGCAAAATGAACCAAGAGCCGTGGTCCAGGGCTAGCTGAGGTTCAAATTCCGAACCTAGGGATGGGGTTGAGTTGGCAGAAATATAAACGACTTAAATGTTTGTGAATTGTTTAAAATTCTGTTGATTAAAAAATTTATATTTCATTTAGCTTATATATATATATATATATATATATATATATATATATATATATATATATGAAAAATAAGAGTGCATACAAACTAAGTTGTGCGAGCTTTTGGTCTACTTTGTTGCTTGGCCTCCACCTATTTTAGTTTAGTATTCTTAGACTCATTTGGTTTTTAACAAAATTTTTATAAAAGACTATAACACAGTATGTTAGAATGAGCCAAATTAACCAACATAATTGCTTCACTAGTCGACCTGATTTAATCTACTATGTTCTTTTGGGCCTGATTTAGCTCAACCCAAAATAATAAGAAGGGTCGAACCTCTAGCCCACTTGTGCAGCCATATAAAAAAATAAATGTGATCAATAAAAAAATTATATATATATATATTGGGAGCACATTAAAAAAGAGGAATAATTTTATGTGACAAGTGAGAGAAGGAAATAATTATTCTTATATTATAAATTAATAGTCAAGAATAATGCTAAAATTATCATGAATGTTTAATAACTGTTTATCAATTTTTGCGTGATATTTCTGTATAAAATGAGTCTAATTAAAATTTAAACATTGTTCAAATCATCAATAGTTTCTCTCCATTTAACGCAAGAACACGATGGTCTAGTCTTGTGTATCTTATATATTATCTTTTTTTTTTCCTCTTTTAATTTAAAGAAAAAAAGTAAACAACCCAATATGTCCTGAATGGACCGTCATATTCTTGCCTTCAATTGGAGAGAAGCCGAACTCGTTCGAATCGACTTGATTATAGCCTTAGGAGTCAAGGTACATTCGCTGTTTGCGGTCTGAGTTGAAGCCAAAGCTTGTGATTTGGGGACTAGTCTGGTTTATGTCAAATACGAATTCAACTGGTTTAAGTTCATTCTGACTTAAAGTTCAACTCCTTGGAAAAAATTGAAAGAAATCTAAAATTCTGCTAGAAAGTGAAATATTGAGATATTTTTTTCTCGATAAAACGATTTTATAATTAAATTACTAAAAATTTTTAATTATACTTTTAGTCTTTATATTATGATCGAATTTTTGCTTAAGTCCCTAAACAATTCCTTACCCTTTCTTATCATTCTCAAACAAGCCCCCTGTGGTAGCTTATGTCATAACACTTTTAAACTAATGCTGAGCTGGCTAATGAATTGCTTTTATGCCGCAAATCAAAGTTGATAAGAATTTTCGTTTGTCCCCATAAATTTGGTCCATATGAACTTTCACGTTTTTCTTTTTTAAAGTTTGGCTCCTATATTTTCACCTTATTTTTAATTTATTCTCTTATAATGTATTGTTTTCACACAAGCATTGCCAATTAGCCTCTTAGTATTTCATTGGTCAAGTCAACAGTTTTTTTTTTCTTTTTTCTTTTTTTTGTGGTGTTATAATAGCCACTCACAGTAAGGACCACCCGTGGCAACGATCCTGCAGAACGCTATTGCATTGCCATGTTCAGGTTCCCTCCGTACGGTACCTCCCAAAGCCAATGAGCTTACATCATGTATCCCACTATCTAACGTTATTCTAGTTGATGGTAGAGGTCCACGTAGTAAACCTATAAGACAAAGACAGTGGTTAGCATGGGAAGTAGTGACCCTGGCATGTGCTCTAATGCTTAGGTTTGTAAGGGGTTGAGATATTTCAAGAGTTTCATAGAGCATAACTCATATTCAAAAGATCTCATGGCTTTTTAAAGGTTAGGATCGAGAGTGCTTGAGTAGTTTCCCTCAGGTTGAATGACGATAGATAGTGGAGCACATGCCATGAGGTGCAATACGGAGGGACCTGGACATAACACTATCAAAAAATTACTGACTTGGTCAACGAAATACTTATGTGTTGTCTGGCAGTGATCATTTGGAAATAATAGTAAAATATGAGTTAAAAACTAAGTGAAGGTATAGGGAACAAATTAGAAAGAGATGAAAGCTTAGGAACCAAATTACAATTGTATACGTTCACATCAGCTCTTACTTGTGACACATAAGCAACCTATTAGCTAATTGAGTTTGAGTTTGACAGGTTATGATGGAAGTTCATTGAGGACTTATTTAAAGAAAATTTAGTCAAAGTATAGGTTCTAAATGTATAGTATTAGCTATTATTTAATTAATCATCCAAATAAAATATTTTATACTGAAGTATTTTGAATACTCACGTAATTTCATGTCCTCCCAAATAGCAAATACACTAACATAGTCCCCTAAATTTGCCCCAATTGTATTTTGTTTCCTCATGCTCCTCTCTGCCCTTGCCCTTTTATGCATCCGGGAGAAGAATCAGAATCTTGTAAACAAATTGCATTATGCTTTTGGCTAGAGGGGGGGAGAGAGACTATAGTGTGTGAGACTATAGGCATGTGGTCATGAATCAACCTGCAGGGTTGATATGAATATAGAATAAAATGACACTAGTGCTTTCCTATGCAACTAGCAGAAAAGTGGGTTCTTTTCCAAAAGGAAAGTGGGGATTTTCTCATTTGTCATGGAGAAACTTTTATATTATTGTTGCCTTTGTGTGTTTGGAATTTAGTGGGTGGGGCCAAAACCCTAAGCAGTAAGCAGTGCCTACGATGGGTACTTTGCTTTTGTACAAGCTTGCAAAAGCAACAACAAATTTAGTGCCATCAATTACCAACAGCAACGCCAAGTGCAAGAAAAAAGAGATAGAGAGAGACAAGTGAGAAACCAATTGTTTTGTGCCTCCTACTATTTTATCTTTTTGGCTAATTACAAGTGAATATGTCCGTCTAATAACCAATAATTATTAAGCACAGTATTATATTTAGCCAATTTTTTCTAAAAAAATATTTCTCTTGTTTTTACTAACTAAAAGTTATTGTGTTTTAAAATACTCTTAGGAAGTGCTTTTTAAGGCGTCTGTGATGGTCAAAAGGTTCATGGTACTCGGGAAAAACCTCAACTTTTCATTAAATCTCGATAGTCATTTGTAAATAGTTTTAAATCCTTTCAAAATTAACGATCATATTTTTTTTGTCATTTTTGCAACTTATAACAAATTTACTACAATTTTACTGAACACCACGAAGTTAATTAATTTGCACGCCACAACAGTTTTAAAATGATTTATATGATTTTGCGTGACTAAATTAATTATCAAATGAGTAGTTACAATTATATAATTTCTTTCATCTGAGTAGAAAATTTGAAAAAAAATATATTTTTTAAGTACTTTTTTTAAGCCAAGTTGAGTATATTACAACTGTGCAAAGAGTACTTAAAATTTCTTCTCGCGTCGCAACAATATTCTTCTCAAATATAGAAGCCGTATGCCCAAGAGATATCTCATTGATTTCGATTTTCTGGTGTGCAATTGTCAAATATGAATCCCGTTTAGTAATCCCAAAAGTAAAAATTGAAGGGATGTGAAGCGCTCGTTGTAGGTAGATTTTCAAATATAATATATATATATATATATATATATATATATATATATATATATATATATATATATATATTCAATGAAGTACCACTTTCCAATTGCTGCAAACCGAGCCTTTATTGCATGCTGCTCAACTTTCATCACACAAATAATTTGTTTGATAAAAATTAGACTATTTATCTTCCATTTTTTAATTTTAATTATTTATTTTTATTTAAAAAATAAAATATAAAATAAAGACAATGCTCTAATTTCTACTAAACAAATCTAACTACTAAGAATTAAAAAATTATTTTTATCTTATGCTATATTTCATTCAAAATATTAAAAAAAAAAAGATAACCGAAATATATATATATATATATACATATATATATATATATATATATATATATATATATATATATATATATAATAAACAGTTTAAGTCTACTGCTCCCCTTAAGCATGCATAGGATCCGCAAAAGCCTAATTGTCATACCTAAAGTACAAGTGAAATGTCAGACTGTTTTAACATCTCATTCATTACCTAAGTCCAGTGGATTGCTCCCCTTTAATGAAGGCTCCAAGATAAAGAACGGGACTTAGAGCAAGCATGCCACGATGGTCTCCTCAGCTATAAAAAATGCTGAAAAAATATGAGTAAATTAACTTTTTCTAATAGTCCAAAGATGCATTTTCCTCAATTTAATGCCCAAGAATTAATCACTATTTTAGCCCTTCAAATATTATTATTTTTTAAAATAATTTTTATATTAAGCTGCTAAAAATAGTTATTAATGAGTTAAATGACGTGACTAACCACTGGATGACCATAAAAAATGTTGCATAACCACTCTTTTAAGCCATAAGTTTAATATGTTGTTAAAATTTATAAATCGCAAGATTTTAATGGCCATATAATCATTAAATGGTCGAATCACTCGTTCAAATAGATTATGCCACTTGGCTCATATATGTTCCCTTATTAACGTAAAGATCATTTTAAAACAGAAACAATATTTGGAATAATAAAATGAAAATTTTAATTTGAGTGACTAAGTTGAACAAAATGTATTTTTGGAAGACCAAAAAATTATTTCACTGTAATTCTTTTTTAAATGCAGGCTGTACTTTAGAAAATAAGACGCATAATAAGATTTTCTTTTCCATAAAAATTTAATGGTTTAAATTTATGTTGCATACAAGCAATTGGATAATAATTTAGGAATGTGTGAAGACCGTTTTCATATGAAACGGGGACAAGCACTAAGATTATCATTATGTGAATAAGTTGATTTAATAATGTAAACAAACAAACAGCAAAATCTATCAACTGAAAAGTATAAAGAACCTCCCGAAAAAACCAAAGATCAAAAGAAGGAACAAAATTATTTGATGCTTATGGAGAGAACAAAGTGGTAAGAATATAGAGTGAAGCATGAGATGCTCAAATTAGTGGCCCTTGGTTTTGTTTATGGTTAAAATTCTACATAATCAACCTCAGTCAACTCAAATCCATTAATTTCTTACCTGTTTTAGTGACTAGGAATTAAGAAAAGGCGATGAAGTACACTGTATCACTTTGAAGAAATGCAGTGTGACTCAGCAATTACAGACCAAGCATATAATGACATGGCTTAGTGTCCAAATCAGGTACTTCCACTTGCCTAAAAAGGACGTGGATGATTCTTTCCTTAAATCATTCCACTCACTTGAAAAATCCGTGTAAAAGATAAGTAAATTAATTTTATAAAAAGGCATATAAATGCATAAAGCGTGAGAAACACCTTTAATATATTTACATTCCTCTTCATAATTGACTGACAAAGTCTATCTAAGGATTCGTGCTTCACTATCAGTTTTAACATCTAGTCTCCACGTGAGATGATTAACCCATTGGAGGCTAACTAAACATATTTAATTAAAAGTAATTCATGGACCTCAAAATAGTTGCACTTAAAGCAGTGATTTATTGCAGAATCGTGGACTTTCAGCTAGGATCTCAATGTCCACCAAGAAATAGAACTATTCAGTTCTAAGAAACTAATGTTTCGAATGCTTCATGACATTAACTTTTTTATTTTAATACATCAACAATCGAACCTAAGGCCTCTCTACCCAACTTCCCACCCCCTTTTACCACTCTAGCTAAAGCCTAGGTGGCTCAATTGAGAATCACACGTGAAAATGCTTTCCCATCTAATCATTACTTTTAAGCTCACGCTTGTGTTTCATTGATTAAGAGAACTTAGGAACTGCATAATTTATTTCAAGCAACTCATAAAAAATGAAGAGTTACTATAACTACAGATAACTCCTCTTATCTGGACATCCTGCAGATAAATATTCTGCTTAG
Organism: Erythrophleum fordii; assembly: GCA_032878935.1. NCBI lineage: Eukaryota > Viridiplantae > Streptophyta > Magnoliopsida > Fabales > Fabaceae > Erythrophleum > Erythrophleum fordii. Next base: position 2,928,134 of record JAVQMF010000048.1, on the reverse strand, counting down.
ACTTAGGAAGATACGCATCAGATGCAAGCTCACAGGAATTTGCCACCTAACCACAATCAAATTACCAAACAAGTAATAATGAGAAGATCATATTACACAAGCTCAAGCTTCATAAGTTAACTTCCCTCGGTTAATTAGACCCAGAATTTCAACATCAAAATACAATATGAACTAACCTCTTCATAGAGTTTAATAACTAAGGACTAACTCAAGGTCCTCCTCAACATATTCACATAAACCACCATAAAGAGCAATCCAACATCACTGAATAAGGTTTAGCAGTTTAGTACCTTCAGGACTCTAAAAACCTTCACTGATGATGTTGCATCGATTGCATCTGAAAAATCGAATCATAAGACCCAAATTGACAGCCATAGAGAGAACCTCTGAGTAAACACTGCTCCTGCGGTCCAGATCCAACCGAAGAAATCCCACAATATGGCGGCATAAACATGTTTCCATTTGTTGAATTGAATACCATTGGCAAGGAATCGTATGGTAATTTCGAGTCATACTCCTGTTTAACCATGGTAGAGAAATTCGGATTCTTCTGCGGATTCACAACCATCACTGAGTGATCAGGAGAAGAAGGTCTGTGACTGTCTGATGAAGGAGAAGACTTGGTTTCTGGAAGGTTGACCATTGTGATGTCATGGATGCTGGATCTCCTCTTATCCTTGCCTCCCGTAAGCTGCCGGATGAAATACTTCTGAGCATGACTAGCAACCTGAGTGGGTGTCCTCGTGGTCACAAAATTACGAGATATGTTTCTCCAGTCCCCTTTACCATACTTCTTGAGACCCATCAGAAATTGCCTGTGGAGTTTAATCAGTGAGCATAAAATCCCATATTAAAATTGGCAAAGAACATAAACACTGGACTATAGATAATTATCCAAATTCTTATAGCAACTACGCAATTATCTGAGTTGTTTTGTAGTGAAAACTCTTGTTTTGGTTATTATGGTTAAAAAGTATTCCCAAAACTAAATCCCCTTCCCCAGTGATCTTAAGGTGTAGTTCCTCACATTTGGCCGGTACATTTAGAATTTTACTCTTATAGTATGTCTTTTTACCGGTTGAGTTGACCAGTTTGGGTCAAGCTGCTAAAGTTCAACACCATAAACAAACAGTCTCACTGCGAAGTTGTTTCTTTCAAGTTTCAATATCAGGGATTTGAACAATGATCTAACTAAGGATCACTTTTGAAGTACTAATATATGAAGCAGTAATTATGTGAATTTACCTGTGCTCCTCTTCAGTCCACGGCACTCCTTTTTTTCTTTCCTGCTCGGATGGTCGAGTGGAAGAGCCCCTTTTCCCACCAGTAGTATAGACTGGCTTGAAACCATCGAATCCTTGGTTATTGACCCACTCCAAAGTGAAAGAACTACTATTATACCCAGTAACTGGGATCAACCCTGCCTCAATGACACTTACATCTTCTTCCAGTTGTCTGTACTGCTTAATCACGTCTCCTACTGTCTTCCCTGGAATCAAAGCTGCAACCTTCACCCAACGATCTGGAGTATCTTTGTCGTACAAAGCCAAAGCATTCTCAAACCGCTTATTCTCTTCTGGAGTCCATTTTGCTCCTTTGCTTTCTTGGAACAACCAATTGGAGTTTTGAAGGTAAGAGGCTGGAGAGGGAACTTCAATTCCCCTGTTCATTGTTGTGGGTAAAACTAATAATCGTACATGGCAAGCGTGCCAGAAGTTAATACAGAAAGTCTCCCTCTCTTTGAAGAAAGTTCAAAGAGAGAGATGACCAGAGAGGAAATGCAAAGAAGTGGAGCTTGTTATGGCCAAAGAAGCATTTTATCAAATAGCATGTATCCAGAATCTTCTGCCCTTTTCACGTACACCCACAACCTGAGGAATCTTGAAAAGGACTTTTCTTTCCAAAACCCAAGGAAAATTCCGAATTGGACAGGTTATCGGGGAGAAAGCATAAACCCTAATAAACCTATTCAGATCTGAACTACAAAGAAATCAGCACAGTAAACAACAAAGAGAAGCAAAACCCAGATCAAATTTTGGCAGATACAGCCAGAATGTGCAGGGAATTACTTGCAAGTGACATTCATTTATTAATGGGGTCCAAAGGAATATAAAAATAAAAAGGCAGTGAAATAGAAGAAAGAAGAGAAACCAGTGACAGTGAGTGAGGAGAGAAAATCTCTAGAAAGGAAGGAATCAACTTTAAAGAGGAACTGAAATAGTTGTACGGAGGAGAAGAAGGGGGCAGAGTTGGGTGTACAGAGATATAAGTGGGAACACGGCGAGAGAGGTGTCAGGTGTTTGTAGTGCTTGTGTGTGAGAGAGCGATCTATGTATGGAACAGGGAAGAGAGAGGTCAAAGGCGTAGAGTTGTGATTGGTGGATAGAGAGTGCTTGTGGGCTCTGAGAATGAAGAGAGAGAGAGAGAGAAAGAGGAGACGTGAAAGGGACAGGTTTCAAGTGGGGATTGGGTGAGATGGGGAGACTGTGGACTTTTTTGAGGGGTAAATTGGTAATCCAGATGGACAGTTTATGAACAATGACAGCGGTCAGGAATGGCGTTCACTAATCATATTTTATATGTTCTGCCCAAACAATCATTGGGAAGATTAATCAGCTTGGGCTAATTACGATGGGTTTTTGCGCCACTAAATTGAATTCGTTTCTGTAGCATTCGATTCTACTGTTTCGTTTCATCAAGAGTTTAATAAAATATTTTACTTATCTTGAATGTAAAGAGTGCTTTGAGAAATTTCACAAGATATCACGTCTGAGATGTAATGGTATTAAAAGTTCTATATTTTCATGATATGAAATCATGTGTGTGTGTAGATAAATTTTCCTGGGATGAATTCTTTTACAAAGTCTACCATTAGATTAAAAGTTCTCATCTTAAATATTATTCTTATGAAAGTTAACATTAATCCAAAGTTGCTTAATGCTTCATCCATGTATAAAAAAATTAAGGTATAATATATATTTCAAATATAAAAAATCATTAATTATTTGATTGTCATAAAATTTGATATGTAAAATCAATATAATTATTATTTCTAATCCAATGTATGTGTGTGTATATATAACATGATATCTTAGAGAGTACATTACATTAATTTTTTTAAAAAATTTATTAAATTATAATTAATACCCTTATTGTTGTAAAATTATATTTGACTCCTCTCCAATTTATTTTCTATTAATAGAGTTAACTTTTCATGTAATATATATTTTTTTCAAAAATATAATTTTTCTTTAATAGTCTTATGTTAATATCAATTTAACTTTTCTTACTACCATACTAAAAATAAAAAAATTATATTATATTTTTTTACAAAAATTATTTTTTTGACAAAAAATAAATTGAAATGGAAGTTTCTACAAATATATATATACATATATGTATGCATGTATGTATGTATGTCAAGGAAATCAAAAATAATTTTAAAAATAAAAAAATTAAATATAATTTAGTCAAATTTTAGAAAAATTAACATAATTTACTATCTATCTCAACAATAAGACATACCAAATTTCTTTTCAAATAATGTTAAAAGAGCAAATAAAAAATAATTCTCGTCAAATGCACGGATGGGTAGCTGGTACGTGCTTTGATATATTAAATTTATTTTTAGATAAGAGTATGGATTTGAAGTCTTGGCATAAAGCACTTGTCAATTTAATTAGTATCATTTAATTGAAATACCAACTCATGAGGAATATATTAGATTTAATATTGATATAATGAAATTGGTGTAAGATATCATGATTTAAGATGCAAAAGTGCTTAATATCTTCATGTTTAATAACAAGGGGGTGTACGCGTATTAATCATTACTATAGTTACGGTGGCATTAAGGATAAATGAGAACTAACCACGTTAATTAGGAAGAATCTGAAGTGCCCCATATAAAATAGTAAATATTAAAGGTAAGATAGATAGAATGACTTGCATTCTAGAGTACGAAAGTTGAATCAGGTCCTATATTTTAGTTTTTATAAAATTTGTACTATTTATTTACAAGTGAAAAGAGTTTTTACATTTTTTCCTAGAAAATAATATAACAACTTAAGCTGGACATCACTAAGCATCGTCAGGTTACGTTGGAGGGAAGCAACACATTTATTTTAGGCAACATGTCCCACAAGTTTTTTGTTTTGTTTTGTTTTGTTCTTTTATAGATAACAAATTTAAATCCAAGAATTCTTGGTACACCTAGTGACTTTTTCACAAGTTGTTTACTTATGTATAAAATTAAGAATTTGAGCTTGCTTAAACTGCTTATCAACTTGGGTCTGCTTGATACTTTAATGATTTTTTCATTAAATTTACTTAACTAATTAAGGTAGCTTATATATTAATGCATTTATATCATACAAGAATTGGCAATTTCTACTAAAATGTTGAGAATAAACAAATCGAATACTTCATTTTGTAATTTCAGTGCAACAAGTAAATTGTAGTGATTTGTAATCTCAACAAATTGTTAAAATTAAAATTTATGATTAAAAGCTTTTCTAGCCACTGTTCTTAAAAGTTGAATTATTTTAGGTGAGTGATCATGATCAAAAGTTATAAAAATATCTTTAGTCGTGCTTGATATGGAGTTAACATAATTGTCTATTAATCACACATATGACATATCCAGGTTCTGAAAATATCCTCATAATTAACATTGAGATGTCATCTTGATTTGAAAATTAGTGCTTTATCTATAAGCATTCAGATATTATATTATATTATATTATATGTTTAATCACGGCGTAAGTTATTTGTTTTTTTTTAACCTTTTTTCTACACAGAATTTGAACTTAAACTTTTCTAGCAAAGGTCAACAAATTGTTAATATATATATATATATATATATATATATTATATATATATATATATATATATATATATATATATATATATATATATCAAAATTTCTTTATCACTTTGAACATACATATGTAAACATGGAGCCAGAGTCACCAAAAACAAGCAAAACATATTATAAAACACTAATTTTATTATATGTAAGGTGATGAAGGATCGCGAGAAAAGAAAATTTTGCTCCTTTCGTTGGAATTACTTCTTTAGAAAATTATCAATAATGCAGGGAATATATTTTATGTTATCAGAGTAATTTATTTAAATAAATTTTAAAAAAATTTGAAATTCTTGTAAAATAAGTGAAATTTAAGAATTTCCTACTTCAATTATAAAATTTGCATTAACGTTGCCAAGTTTATAAATTTAGACAAACTGGTAAAGAAATGATAAACTCTTAATATAAACTCATAAAAACTTACCTTTATTAATAAATAATTGTTAAAACATAAATTACACAACACATAATGGTTAAAATATAATATAAAACAAGAATTTTATTCAAATACAATTCAAATCATATTAATTTTAAAAAAATTATCTATATTCTACAGTATTTAATAGAGAATTTTAAATAAAATTCACAAATAAATGCAGTGTTTGACATTTTATTTTTCTTTTGGGTCTTAAAGCTTTAGAAAGCTGAGAGTACTTATATTAGGCTTCTTGTATAGTTATATAAGTCCTTTAAAGTGTTTTTTTTAAGTTGAATTGATATAACTTTTAGGCCAAACAAGGATATCTTCAAATTCGTCTAACTCACTTCAAATTCACTGAATTAATTGATTTTACATGAGTTAATTATGAGTTTACATGAATTAGCTTATGATATTTTGAGTCTACGAGTAATTTAATATATTTTTCTTAGATGAAAGCATAAACTCAATAAATACAATGAATTAACTCATAAATTTGACAACCATAATTTAAACAATTAGATCACAATTTGAAATTTTAACTATAAAATTTTATGATTTAAATATCAAACCTAATTGCAGCCATTAGGCATTGTAATTCTAAATAGAGGGGGATCATAGGCAATTAAATTGAAAATTAATAATATTACAAACTTCATTAATATACAGGTTGCCTATTTCTCAAATTTGGATTTTTTGCAATAATAGATTGATTGTATATAATATAGTTAGAGAAAATTTTTTAAAAAATAAGAAATAAATATAAATAGAGAAAATTTGTCTCATACATATTTTCACCCCTATATGTCATTTTTCTCTAATTACATAACTGTTTAACTATAATCTTCCATTTCTCTATGTAATGCAATCTCTCCCATATAATTAATAAGAAATAAATGCTGTCATGCTAGCTTCATGCCCTCTTTAGTAGCTATCTGAATTGCCGACATCAAAATTTGCTCATGGAGCTTTTTATCACGATGAAAAGTGAAAAAAAAAAAAAAACCGAGATCAGAAGAAGGAGAGAAAGCCGCTTTAATTTCTTTTTCTTTTGATTTGTTTTACTTGAAAGAGACAAATAAAATTGCTTTGTGCTCTATTATCAGCACCGACTCCATATGGCTACACTCTAGTTGCGGCTACTGCATTTTGTGAAGAACTTTATCCAAGTATAAATGGTGACTCAACTTGACAAGATTGAATTACATACATTAAATTTTTTTTAAAATTTAACTTTTTTTTTTATAATCTATCTGTGTCTTAAATCTTGGAGTTATTAAATAAAACCATTGCAATTTTTTTTTTCAAAATTTCAAGTTGTCATTTTAGTGGGAGAGTGACAATATACAATTAAACTGCTGCTTAGATTTGCATAGCTGCTTTTGTGTCCCTTTTTGGTTGAATTAAATGTTCTTCTTTCCTTTACTTTTTAATTTCAATAAAATAATAAAAAAGGAAATCCCAGAGTGTGAAGGGGACATAAAGACCCACGTAGTGCTGTTACCTCTTCTATATGTCACCTCCTGTTGATGCATTATTAGCTTACAGCATCTAATCAAACAACCAACCCAAAAAAAAAAATTGAAAATGAATTGAGGGCATATTAGAAAAAAAATTAATATAATTTAGAGCCCCTTTAACTAATTAACCGGCTAGCCTCTTACCTTTTTCAAAGTGGCTCACTTCCACTTTAATTTAATTATTAGTGGCAAGCCCTATTTAGATGCAGTGATCTTGAGACACTTGACAAGATTGTAAAGAAGAAAATATGTTAATTAGCTTAACGTCTTTAAAAAAAAATTATTTTTTGTCAGTTTTGCTTGTAATGGAATATTTGACTTGAAAGGAGAAAAATTTATTGTTAAACTTAACAATTAGTTAACTCATATTTTATTTATTTACCTAATATGGTTAATTTATATTCAAATTATGCAAGTCAACATAATGTTAAAGTTGACATACATTTTGGATTAATTATTAAACAAATATTAGATTATTTTAAAAGATAAAAAGACAATGTTATTTGTTTTTAAAATAAAGAGGCTAAATTAAAACTTTTATAAAATTAGAGTAACTAAAAGTGTATTTAAAATTTAAGTAAATTATGCAGACTTTTATTATATTTTGCTGAAATTATATAAATTTCTATTTTATTTTTAAAATATACATGAATTTTTCTTAAAACAAAAAAAAAAATTATCTTACATTTTAGTCTAATTTTTTAATTAAAATACCCTTCATTTAAAATTTTTTATTTTAAAAAATTATATCCTTAAGTTAATAAAGAGTATTTTAATCAAAAAATTTAGAATTAAATTAAAGTTTAAAGTAAATTTTTGTTTCGAAAAAAATCTGTGTAAGTTTTAAAGATAGATGAAATATTTGTATAAGTTTAATAAAATTCAGGAGATGTCTATGTAATTTATTCTTAAATTTTTTAAAAAATAAAAAAATTCACTGGAATAAAAAGGAAGAGTAATTAACTCTCTAAATAAGATACAACACGAGTGGAAAAATATAACAAATTTTGTCTGATGGATATCCATAACCAAGCCAATAGCCGTGAAATATTAATAACTTGCCATGATAAAATTTGCAGAATGGATGCTCTACTGCTAGTCGCCCCCGTTGCTTTGTGCAGTTACGCAGGAGACTTGTCCATGTCCAATATAAATGGTTTAAATTTATTTTTGATTTTTGATTTTTTGTTTCAAATAAAAATATTTTTAACTAAATTTTTTAAGAAAATTAATAATTAATATTAAAAAAACTAAAATAATAATATTGATAATAAATCTAATTTATCCAGATGTAATAATCTGAACTTCCAAACTCACAGTAATACAAGCAACAGGGAGCAGTAGGCAAACCGGATTGATAAAACTTGACAAAATCCCACTTATAATAAATACTAAAATCCAGCCTAAGATCTATCCTCAATATCACTTCTTCTTCTTCTTTTTTTTAAATAATGTTTCGCATGCCATGCCAGTTAGCACAATTGCACTGTCTTCTCTTTCATTGGAAAAAAACAATGACCAATATGCAAAAACGACACTTCCATAAATGGCAAGATTCCCTTACTTCCCATTTTCAACATTGCAAGAATTTAATATTGCCATATGCTCAGCTATTTAGGTACCTTTAATTTTTTTAATTAATACTATTAAAAAAGAGGTAAACATGAAATATGTATGATCTATATTAAATAGTGAATCTTATTTTAATAATACATCTCATAAAATATGTGGGTTTTACCCACTTTTATGTTTATCTTTTTTTAAAATTGACTTTATCAATTTTTTTAAACAAATTCAGATATAACTTAATGTAATAATGACTCTCTCACTTCCTTCAAATAGCTAATGTTGGTAAGACAAATTTTAAATACAAGCTTTTCAGATTCTTATTAGTAAATTTCTTTTAATATGAATATGATATATGTATTTCTTTAATTAATCATTACTCCATAATTAATTATTTAAAATTTTTTTCCCATATTATGTTTTCATCTATAATAATAAACACTCACAAAAACTTAACTTAATTTTATCCATATCAGTTTTCGTTCAAGCAAGTTCTTACAATTTTGCTTTGGGTTGGGTACATGCTATAGTTAAGCTATTATTAATAATTTTTGGGTTCATTATAATAAACATGATGGATTTTATTAATAAACCACTAAATGGTCAACAAGTTCTTGATAACTCAATTAAATTACTGATCATCATTTTACTTTCATTGTGACCTAATCAATGCGGCTTATTTCTCAATGATTACGAGAACATCAAGTATTGATTATCAAACATTAGTATATAAAATTATTCTTCTGTTAAAGTAAGTTTTCTTTAATCAGACAAGAATTAATAAGCGTTCTTTGATTCTCTTAAATTCTACTAACAAACTTGCTCATACTTAATTAATTATACTCTGCTTTAATTCAAATATCGGTTTGCATCGGAGAAGTTCACTATGAGCAGATCTTGTGTGATTTCTTGCATTAATTTTGTCATTTTATGTAAATACTTTGACTCTTATAATTAATTAAGGAATTTACTTAGGAGTAGTTTGATATATTGTAATTTTTTTAATACTTTGGAAACAACGGAATAAGGTGCCAAATATAAGATATCATAATATCTAACATTCGTATATTTAATATGTTAATTAAAAGTTGACATAAAAAGAAGTACAATTAATTTCATAAGGTTGATCAAAACTTTTGACAAGTAACTTTGGCAATATTAATAACAATTGAGATTATATTTATAATTTTATATTTGAATGAATTTGTGTTTATCCAAAAAAAAATGTTGCCTCTGATTATTTATAGTTTAAAGGATTTTTCTTTTTTAAGAAAAGTTAATAGTGTTATCATTTAAAAGTAATTTTTGTGTTGGTCATATACACACATATATATACACGCATTCATATAGAATATAAAACACATTTTTTTTTTTTGTTTTTTACTTAATTAAGTAAGAAGGAGCATTTCTCTTCCGCAAAACATACTTATTTTTATTGAGTATTTTCATGGCATTCATTGAGGTGCTCATTAATTTAGTCATGTTTTATAATTCAAATTGAGCATTACAGTAATGAAAATACTAATTTAATCTATATTTGTAAATAACCATGCTTTTAATATTTTAATATAATTATCAAAATCCTCGATATTTTCCTTTTTGGCTCCCTACTTTCGTAAATGTAACCTTGTATTATAGGTTGAAGAAAGCTCCAAAGTTATTGTCTCCCACTTGTATATAGGCACTTACTTTTGGTGAAAGGGGTATCCTAGCTTTTGGAAAATGACATGAGTATGAGAAAAGCCACTTCAATAAAAGAAAAATACTTAAATACAATTTTTTTATATTTATTATTAAATTATTTAATAATAACATGATAAATATATAATTTTTATAATTTAATACCAAGTGATTGAATTTTTTTAATTTTGTAACACATATTATATTTTTATTAAAAATCAAATAACAAAAATATAAGTAATTATACTTAAGTGTACACATATTATATTTTTTTAAACCCTCAATCAAATGAAGGATTTGTTGGTCGAAATTTTTTTCTTATTTGAAATTTTAACAATGATGGATCCATGTAAATAATAGAGCTTGGTAGGTATTTTTTGCTCTTTCCCCTTTCAATCTCTTTTCCTCTACGCCCATCTCTATCATAATGTGCAGTGCATTAATAATACATTATGTAAATGCTAGCTAGCACAATTTTGAACACAACAACTCCATCATTTCGATTTTTTTTTTTTTAATAAACTTGATTGGTTTATTTTTAGTAAGCGAAGTTAATAAAAAATAGTCATGTCCATCATTTCATATATAAGATCAAGTGGGATTCAATTAATAATTAATTTGTCAGGCATAATTATTTTTCCTTATTTAATGGAGTTAGTCCAACTGATAATTAGGTATCAATTTGAGTTTATTTTTTAAAAATGTATTTGAGTATAAAATTATAAATGAATTAAATTATTTATTGTGCTCCTTAAAAATAATTTAATTTCAAACAAAATTAAAAAAGACTACTGAATATAATCAAAATATTATTAAATTTACTATACTAAAAATGAATTAATTGATTATTACGAAAAAATTATCCTACCTACCTTAAAATTGTCATTCATTGGTCTATACCTAATTGCAAAGACCTTACGATTGAAGTGTGAATCCACTAATGGGCGCATGCCATTTTGTGGGCTTGCTTGCCACAAATTTAAAGATAAACGCGATATGTCCTATATATATATTTTTTCAATTTGTATCAAAATTGTGAAAAAAAATAGATAAAAAAATAAAGGAGGAATGCTAACTTTCCAAAGAAAAAACGTAGCTTTTTGTTTTGTAAAATTCACAAATGGTTAAGCATTAATTAAGTATTATATTTTTTAGATTTTAAGTTTATATGTCATCAATCGTATGTTTGGATACGAGATAAGAACAATAAAGGAAAAATAACATTTTATTAGAACATTCTCTTGTTTGGAGTTATTAATAAGAAGGATAGAGTATATAAGATTTTTAACTAATTTTTTAAAATTTTTCAAAACTCATACTTTTTTATATTTTTTATTTTTCTAAAATTAAGGAATTTTAAAGAAGAAAAAAATTTTCAAAAAACAAAAAGAAAAATCTCTTTTGGTCTTCCTTTCTCATTCGTTCTCTCATTCCCTTCTGTTTTTTTAACCCTCTCAACTTTCAAACAAAGAAAATGACTACAATAGAAGGAAATAAGCCATACAAAAAAAGTGTAACATAAATTTCCTGAATTAAAAGAAAACTCAAATCAGATCATTCATAGTTATTGTAGCAAATTAATTATGATAGGAAACTAATTATAACTCTATGATTTGTGCTATTTAGAGAAATCCATGTGTTAGACGGTATATGCCTTTAACAATGGGATTAGACTTTGAACAGTTTCTTATATAATTTTTTAAAAAAATTTTAATTAAAACATGATAAATTTATAGTTTAATAATAATAATATAATAAGTACATGATTTGTGCAAATACAAATCATATACTTACTATATTATTATTTGAGAACTATATATTTATATATTTTAATTAAAAACTTGATAATAAAGGTATAAAAAATTAAATATGAATTTTTTCCTATACAAAAACAGTAATTGAGCCTTTTGCCCAGCAGCTTCTTGGAATAAAAGGTTCAGTTTTTTTTTTGGGTATTACCTTTGCAAATGGGCCTTTTGCTTTTTTTATGTGTTCCATATTTCTTGGGCCTAAGGTCAATACCAGGCATTAAAAAAAACAAGTCGTGGCCTGGGCTAAGACCATCCTACAAAAAATGAAATTCGAGAATGGAAGAATGATTTTTCCTTTACAAATAAGAGAAGTCATTTCCGAACAAATTAAACGTTATAAAAGAAAAAAAATGATGTGCCATTTTTTAACGAAATTGTTTTCCCTTAAAATAGTTTTTGAGCAATTCTTTTTATCTAGTTATATATTTTCTAAGAGACAAATTTTTATTATAATTCATTTATTTCTCATAAAATAAACTAGCCTTAAATGTATCCATGTTTTGAATGCTTCATTTTAAATCCATTAATTGGTCTTAAAATTCATGTTTAACGCCCCTTTTTAGTTATATGAAAAAATATAATTCATTTAGTTTTGAGCATTTTCTTGCTTTTAGTTCAAAAGATATGCTTTTTATCTAAGTTAAAAAAAAGGACAAACTATCCCTTATGTCATCTTGCTGCTAAGCCAAACATTAAAATAAGCCAAAAAATACCTAATTTTGATATCTTCTTTGCACCAATTACTTTTATATTCACACACACACACACAAATCAGGATCCCCTGCCAGGGGATCTTATTTTACTGTGCAGTAATGTGTTTTATATTTTTAAATATTTTTTATTTCGGATTTAGGGTTTAATGTAACAGAGAAAAGTTGAGAAACAAAAATTTTAATTTTAAGAGAGAATTATATTTTAACTATTTTAACTTTGCAGTATACTTGAAAATTTAAAAATATAATTTTCTTTCACAATTAAAATTTTTGTCTTTATAGTTATAATTTTTATCTTTTATATTAAACCCTAAATCTTAAAAAAATAAAAAAAATGCATAAAATGATTTAATGTATACAATGCACTGGAATCTATTGCAGAGAATCTGCATGCCCCACACACATATAAATAAAAGTTATATAAATCATGACATGTCTTAGACTACGTATTTTTTTAAAAATAAAATTTCTCCCCTTCTGTTAATGTTTGTGCAAATGCAGGAGAGCCCCACCTAGTTTATTGCAAAGATTCTGAATTCAGGCAATATTAATATGAAAATGTCAAGAAGACCCAATGTAATGAGCTAGAAAACCTTTGGATTTCATTAAACAACAAAAGCATACACTTGTTGACACCAATTCTCAATCTCTCAAAGAAAAAATTGTTTGTATAAGAACAACAAATTGCTGACTCGATTAATTTATTGAACTTTGCTTGAACAAATTCTCTCATTCGCTCAAAAAACAATCAGGGCTGCTTGCTTTTTTATTATTAACCCTCTCTTCTCCTTCTCTTCTTTGTTTGGCTTGTCTGTGTCTCGCCAACTTTTTATTTCTCAAATTGGAGAGATTTCTCTTTTCATGTATAATTTATGGCGGTGTATCAGCATTTTGGAAGATCTTTTGGAGGTGGTATCAATGATTCTTTAGGACCTTTTCCATTGTCCACCAAAAATGCCATCTTTATTCCCCATGTTGTATGCACCTCCAAATGGCAGTGCAAGAACCAAACCCCTGTAAAAAGTAAAACACATGGAGTTAGAAGTGAAAAAAAAATTGTGAAGAAATTCAAGATTGGCCATTAAAACCAAAAAAAGATTTGAATTGTCATGAGTGTGAGAATAAGAGTCCATTTGATCTAGTTATAGAAGAAGAAGAAAATTTAAGACTATTATTTCACTCCTTTAACTTATTTATTTGTTTTGATTTGATCTCTTAATTTTTATTTATTTTAATTTAGTCTTTTGACTTTTGTTTTTTTTTTTCAATTTAGTTCATTAATTTTCAATTGATACCATATTCATTTTTTAATTTTACTTAATGTTTTAAAATAATTTTTAAATATTTTTAGTATTCCAAGATAATCTCTTAACCTTTTTAATGTGTCAAAATGGTCTTTAGTAGATGTAATGAAAAAGGTCAAATATGGCACAAATTAAAAGTTATATGATCAAATTGAAAAAAAAAGGGGTCAAATTAAAACAAATAAATAAATTAAAGGACTAAATGATATTTAAGTCAAAAAAGTTACTTTTTTAGTTTTTATATGTAATTGGCCAAAACATAAAACTGTTTTTAGACAAAAACACTTAAATTACAAATATATATTGTCCAATCTTATACTTACAAAACATAGTACTTTTAACAATTTGATAATAAAAAAATCTTTTTAGATACGGGCTAAACACTAATAGCGTCAGAATTGGCCAAAAAAAAAAACCTAATGGCATTTTTTTTTTAAAAAAAAAGGACTTTTCTAGATGATTGACCTAACTTTAACCAGTTTTAGACACTAGCAATTTTCAGGACCAAAAAAAAAAAGGAACAGTTTCATTGTTGTAGTGCGTTTTGAGATTAAAAATGAGTTTCAATTAAGGAAAATTTGAATGCACACCAAACAGGGACTAAAACTTTTACCTGGATTATCTGCTCTGAATCTAATAGCAGTCCACCCCCCAGAGGGTACTCCAACAGTGTTCCTCTCAACAGGGTCAACAAGATTGAAGTTCTTAGGATCCTTTGTGGGGTTGTAATTCCCTACTCCTCTTCCCACAACAAAGAAATTGAACCCATGAAGATGAATAGGGTGGCTCTCAGGTGCAATAATCCCAGTGTCTTGCATAACAAGCTCAACTGTGGAGTTAAAAGGTAGCCTGTAAAGCTTTGTTCCATTTATGGTCTGCAAATTTGCTGGTCCAGAACCTGAGTAATTAAACACATGAGGTGGCTTAGCTGGGAAATCAGTAGTAAAAACCCCTGTGATGTTGAAATAGTGTGCCTGAAGTAAGGCAGTGTTTGGCATCACAAAAGTCACATTGTTCACAGAACCAACCACTCTACTCCCATTGGCTGCTTTGCAAGATGGGCATGGGTTAACACCTAACCCAACGGTGAAGAAAAGTGAATGGTCAATTTTTAAAGGGACGTTTGCTGGGTATTTTTTGGAATTAAGGCTTTTAAGAGAATTAAAGAATTTGTTAGCAACTTTTGTGGCATTTTGTGGAGGAGGGTTAGTGAGAACTGTAGGGGAAGTAGCAAGAGTGCCTGTGTAGTGAAGTGTGGCAGTAGCAGTTACATTGTCCACAGCCACTGGAGCATCCATGAAAGGTGAAGCTGCCACTAAGTATTTTCCAGATTTTTGGTCAGCAGTTAAAAGGACATTAGTGGTTTGGCCAGGAGTTATCACAATTGTGTCAATCTTGAAGGGCTTTACATAGGAGGCATCAACTTCCACCACAGTGAGCTCATGGCCTGCAATCTTGAAAAAGAGCTCTTCATTGAGCGCAGCATTGATAATTCTTAACAAGTAGGTCTTGCCCTCTTCCACTGGTAGATTGTAAACATCTGCACATTCCACACAAGAAAATTAACAAACATGCATACTTGATTAGCATTTGATGAAATGAAACTTCTTATATGGGAGTTAATATATGATTTGGTCCCCAAAAAAATATATATCTACGTTGTAATCTTTAAATTATTTCTCTATACGAATTAGTTTTTCTAAATTTGTAATTCGCCAAATATATATGTATATTAAGTTAGTCTCTCTCAAATAGAGTATATAAATATACATTGTGATTTACCGAAGGGTTGATGTTTAACAAGTTATAAATTTAAGGAATTAATTTGTGTGGTAGAATAAACTCGAAGACTATAATATTGGGGGATATATCTTTTAAAGACTAATTTAAGTATTTACTCTAAAAACAATTCGCCAACTTTCAAATAACAATCTAAGTTTTTGAGTGAAATAGTTCGTGATATAATATTGAAGTTTCTATAATTAAATAGTGGCTTAAACTTCATTATTGTCGGCTCTTGTTCTTTTAATTAAAATTAAAATTCTAACTTAAACGTGAAGTACTTCTTGACACAATGAAGAGTTAAGCAACTATAAATGGCTGGCCATGTTTGTGAAGTATACCTTGTGTAGAACAATTAGCCACAGTCCCCGGAAGGCCATTAATGGTGTGAGCATCTGAGACATTTGGTGCCAATCCTGATTTCAGAGCTTCATTGATGACGGCTTCAGTATCAGATTTCCACCATTCTCCTACAAATTATCACCAAGAAGATTTCTGTTTAGCACCAGTTTTCAAACATATAGATGATTAAGAAAATCCAAGTATGTGTTTGGACGTAGTGATTTAACGTAAAATATTGTGCGTGAAATATTCTAACCCATATATTTTATTTGGACAACTAATTAACGAATTTTAAGATAATGTAATTGTTTTTTGTCAAAAATAAATAATTTTAATTTGGAAGATTCACTTTATGATAAAATTGTAAATTCTTCTTTCATTTCTTTCACTTAATTTAACCTAAATTAGATCAAACTAATTGGGATCTCAAATTAAACTCAGGAAATCTAAACTAGATCAAACTAAAGCGTATGTCAAATCAAACTCATCAGGACCCAACCTCGACCCTAGCCCTAAGCATAACCCTGAACCCTGACCTTAGATCCGATCCAGACGAAACTTGGACCTGAATGTACAAACGTAAAGGGAACTATGTTGGCTCACCTAGTACCATAACCAATTCATCATCTGGTTTTGGGAAAGGATAAGGAACACCAAGCTTTGGCAATATAACTATGGCACCATGCACAGTTGACCTTAGCCAGTTAACATGTGCATGCCAAAGAAGTGTGCCTCTTTGCCCCGTGAGGGTGAAGTTGTATACATAGCTTTGCCCTGGCTGGATAGGGCACTGTGTTATATACGCTGGACCATCGGCCCAACCGGTTCGCAGTTGCCGGACACCGTGCCTACACGCGCAAAAACAAGATTATTTTTCATATTAAAAAAATTAAAATCACTTAATTAAAATTAAATTCCATTTAATTTCTTGGACAATAATTTTTTGTTTTTGAAGTCTCTAGAACTATTTTATTTTATGTAAAACTCCATTTTCTTGGATTTTAAGTTTTTGAGCAAATGAAACGAAGTCTTTGGTTGGCGTCTCTTTCGTACCAGTGGATGGTAACGTTAGCTTTGACACGATTAACGACTCTGACCAGCACAGTGTCATCTTCTCTTGCGTAAAGAGTAGGTCCTGGGAATTTCCCATTGATGGTGACTATAGATTTGCTTGAACATAACCTTGTAGTATTCTTCATCACCACCTGCAACCATATATAATAAGCACCTCGTAGGTTTGAATCCAGGATAATTTTTTTTAGAGGAAGTGCTTGTGGTTGGAAGAAGTGACTCATAAACCATAAATAGGTAGTGATTTAGAAGGGTCTACCTTCCATGTAATTACAAATCATGTTCTGGTTTGAATTTACACAAAACTTCTTTTCAGAAAGGATTGAATATAAGTAAAAATGACCAGTAAACTAATAGCTCACTTTACTTGATGTTTTGGGTTCAGTTATTACCTTTTGTACTTTTCATTCTAAAAATAGTTCTCTCTTGTTATTAAAAAAAAAAATCTTGATATTGTGATAGCCATTGGGCTATATAAATATCATTGCCAATAAATTGATGGTTCACATGATTATGTTTTAGTTTTAAAATTGAAGTGTGTTTAATAATAAGGGTTCAGTCATTTATAATTTAACGCACAATAATAGATTAAGATTTTTTTATGTGAAAATATCATGTGATATTGTTGTTTTAATTGCATCTCACCATATATTTTTAATTAAAAGTAAATTAATGATTAAAATATATGAAAAATGAAATCTCCAATACCGATAGTTAAAATTCATGACCTAGTATAATGTGAGTATTAAAAATTTGTTATTATCTGAAACATCTCTTTGTTAGTTGATTTATTTTTAATTAAATTTAAACAATATTAAAATACTACTAAAACAACAATGTCACGTGATGTTGAGAATCCAAATCCAACATGATGGCTATACTCTACAAGCTAATCTACCATTTCTCACAATTTTTTTTTTCAAAGCTTAATAGAGAATCGAACTAAAACATCCCTTCCAAAATCCTTCGCCCTTCTTTATTACAACTTTGCTATAATGATTATTCAGAAAGTTATTTATGAAAAAGATGGCAGCATAAACCATAAATTTCATGCATTATCCAATCACTACACAGTACTATGGTAGTTAGTTTCCAAGTTCCAAGCACTCTAAAATGGCACAAAAATACCGAATTGATTTATTTATACTTACATGGAATTTGTAGTGCCTCACTCTGCACTCGACCAAAGCAGGAAGAATGCAAAGAATGAGAAGTAGAAATCGAACCCAAGAATCCATTAATTTCAACTCACTGATCAGTCTTCTTCTTCCTCTCCACCTCTCTCTATTATCTTCTATTTTAATTTGTCGTATGCTTCTCTCTCTGTTTCAGTTGCATTCAGGGGCGACTAACCAACGCACAGTTTTATAGGCAGAACCAACTAGGCATTGCTACCACGTCGTTTTTACTTAGTTAGGTGAGTGGAGGAGGCATTCTTGGAAATTAAGACTTAGTATAGCTGGAAGAAGCAAACAAATTACGTTATTGTTATCTCACGATATCTTGCATGTCACATAAAGTTGTACATCGTGGGATGAATGTATTTTTAAAGATAGGTTATCAACCACTTTAATTACACACGTATTTTTAGGTTATCAACCACTTTAATTACACGCGTTTTTTGTCTGAATTTTCCTACCCTATATTTAGTTTTTTAGTTTTACAAAAAGTATGTTTGATACGTACACATATTTATAATTGGCTATTACTTAACTTACCTATTTTTAAGTAGATTTTTAATAGATTTTACCTACTTAAAAATATCTCTCTCCCTTTGTGATAAGGTGATTGGTTGTGTCATATGAAGTTTAAAAGCTTCTTTCTGCACCCACTATAACCAATTTAGCATTAACCTAGAAAGTTATATTAACCAATTAAAGGACAATAAACTAGTTGCATTTACAAAAGAAGATCGATTCATCATCCAGGGGACCGGATGAATCCTACAATTGCAATCAATTAGGTGAAGTTGATTAATTTAAATGATTTTTTTTTGGCTCTCTTAAAATTATTGGTCTTAGTAATAATTTCTTGTTTAATTCTTTCTTCTCGATCCTTTCTCTCCTGCTAGCAGGCTTACTAGAATGTATAAAAAAATATACTAGAGAAAAGAAGAAGGGCTAATATGAAGAATATATTTCTGAGTACTTCAGATATAGAGTGGGACTAGTCTGCCTGTTAATTGACCTACTGCTTAATTATATTCAGTTATCGTCTACGTGTAATTGAGATTATATGACAAGTATGGAGAGCAATCAGTGGTTCAAGTGCCAAACTCATGAAATTAGACATATATTCTCAATCCATGGACGATTAAGAAACGATAACATATATGATATTGCCTGTTCATGATAAGCCCAAATATTAATTAAGGTTTCATAATGCATTTTCAATTGAATATTTCAACTTTGCCGACAAATTATATGTATTTTGATAGGCTCTAAGAAGCTTGGAGAGACACACATAACACAGTAAAATTTAAAATGTTGATATATGATTTAATTAGTGTCGAGTCTATCAAATATCACAAATCATGAAATAAAAGCTTTATATTTGTAGTTTTCAAATATTTAGTATCAGATTTTTTTAATAAACTTATAATATGTAAAAATATATATATTTTTAAGAAGTTAATAATGTGATGCCAGAGATATAAAAAAATTTTAACAGGTCGTAATTTTAAACAACTTAATAATAACATCTCAAAAATTTAATTCTTTTTTTTTTTTTTAGTTTACAGTTTCGTACTTCATAAACAAGGCTCTATCACATGGGAAACTATTAAAAAAGGGAAATTTTTTTGTAAGAGATGGGGAAGGAGAGGGTGATAAAGTAGAAGATGCTTAGGCGAATGCTCAACCAAGAAAATAAAAGATTTTTGTAAAAAAAGAAAATTAAGAAAATAAAAGATGGTTGAGAAAGGGCTTTCAGGTCATGAATCCGAAAGAAGGTATAATGGAATAAACATGATGATTAATTTGAAAGCCAAGATTAAACTGACGTTGGGCAAGTAACAACTCTATCACTTTCCTGTCTATTTTAATTTGTTGTATCTTCCTTTTCTCTAGATCTCTCTCTAATTAGATATAATAATAATCATAATAATAATATATAACAGACTAATCAACCCATTGTGAAAGAAATATGATGAGTATTAGGTTTACAGTCAACATGGTTAGAAATGAGTCCACATCGGGCAGTTTGTTGTCCATACTTGTTGCTTGATGGTACGGAAGGTGGTACGTTCTAATCACTTCATACCAAGGGAAATAGATCTTGTTCACACAAAAACGTCAATTAAAATTAAAAAAAGAAAATAAATAACAAAGGGAGACAATTAAGTGCAAATTAACAAAAAGGTATTTTCGGATGTTTATTTAAAACGAACTATTTACAATTATATTATCGTTTTCCTTTTCTAAAAAGAACAGATCATTTCAGTGGAGAATAGTAGTATACCATAATTTATTTCTTTATTTCTTTTATTATTATTATATTTTGCAATAATGTTATATGTCTCGGTTTTTAATTCTTTTAATCAGATTTTACATTCCAAATTAATGATGGGGCAGCCGACATAAATATTTCAGCAACATCACTGCAGTATTTAAAAGCTGCATGTCATCAATCAATCAAGTATCATGATGCGTCATCAATCTAACTAAAAAGAAAATATCAAATATGTAAGCAAGCCCATAGTTTTTATGAGAAAAAGCCCACTCACATCATGAGGTCCAGCTTTAGAATTGCATACATTTTCATGTTTTATTATTATAGCAAATCCAAATAAAAAAGGATGACTTAAGGCCAAAATAAATGCTTCTTTTCTTTTAATTGAAAATAAGGCCAAAATATGTTAAGCAGTTTGACCGGACAGTTTGATTCTCATTCTGTTGGGCCGTAAGGCGTGGACTCTTGGGCTTCATTCGTAAAAACAAAATCAAAAACCAAAATTATTTGTTGAATTCTTGAAAATTTATATTCGAAGTTCACATTATTTTTACATCGAAATTTAATTTTTGTAAAAATTAAGGATAATGATAATCAAACACTTGTGCTTGGTCAAAGAGACCACGATAGCATAGCAAAGTTTTAATCTATTAGATTTGATGCAAGTCTAGAAATTATTTTTAAATTTATAAATAACAAATTTCTTTTAATGCGTTTTTTATTTATTAACTAAAGAACTGAAATTTCTATTTTTCTTGTTGCAGTAAAAAATTTTTAAGACCTTATAAGTAAAAAGTAATTTGATCATTAACAAACATCAATAGTGTTTTTCTCTTGCCAATTAGGTTTAGTAAACTTACTAATAGGCCAACTATAGTAAAAATCAATATTTAAAAATTAGATTAATTGTTGAATAGTGAACGGACTAATTTACAGCTTAATGATTGGGACGTAGTTTGATTATAGTTGAACCAATTGAACAAATTTATTTTAAATATATATTTTTTAATATATTAAATGCAACTCTTCATAATAAACATAAGAATCTAGTTATAAATAGTATTATATATATGATTTTAATTTATATATTATATATAATATTGCCTTAATATATCAACATAAAAGAGCTTTTTTGTTAAGATACATGGAAGTCTAGAAAAAAAAGTAAATAAGAAAAAAAAAATTCACTTCATTAGATACTCAACTAGAAACCTCTGAATCTATGACACTTCTATCTTCTTTATCTATTTCTCATAATATTCCTTTCTCTTGTTTAAAGACTTTTTCTGATAGAATAGTTAATCTAATGTGGATCACCCATCTCCTAGATTCTACCAAAATAGGAGAAATCTCCCTTACTCTTCATAACCCTTATTGTATATATCACCAAAACAAAATTCTTTCCAATTTTATTAGACGTTTGATCACTAGGAAAAGCTCTCCAATAGAAGAGATCCTCCAATGCTTTTAACTTGATTAGTGTGGGTTAGCTTCAACCTAAGTTGGACAATATGTTACTATTAAAATCCTAACAAAGCTTATTAATTATTGGAAAAGCAGTTGATATACACACCTCCATCTTAGAATAATCAAAATAGTCATCACCTTTCATGGTAAAAAAGACATAGCAACTACTACAAGAGTTGCCCTCATCAACAATAACTATACTAATTATCAAAATGCTATAATTGATATTGTGCTTACCACCTTTGATTGTGGAAGTGTCATCCTCACAATCTTTCCAAACTATAGCGTTAAATTTGATGATCCTACTTTGTCTAATAAATAGAAGATCTAAGTTCAAATTGTTGGAGTTGAACTAGTCCCTACAATAATCATGGCCACCTTTCACTATCAATTGATCTACAAAATTTAAGATCAAAGTCCAAATCTCCATTTTCTCAATACATCTAAAGATACACTATACAGTTGTTGATAGGCCTGATCATCCAACAATTATCTAGATCATAAGAACCCTTCTTAAAGAACATTTGGTGCAGATAATGCTAATAAAATGGCTTATTACTTATGAATAGGAATTTCATACAACATTTAAGCCCACTCATACTATTAGTGTCCCAGAGCTCTATACTCTAAAAGATGGTAGAGTTAAAATTATTTTTAAGAGACCTAAAGAAAAAGAATCCTTTAGAAGATTTACAACAATTATTAAGCAATCCATGATGCTCACATCAATATTAA
This sequence comes from Erythrophleum fordii, assembly GCA_032878935.1. Classification (NCBI taxonomy): domain Eukaryota; kingdom Viridiplantae; phylum Streptophyta; class Magnoliopsida; order Fabales; family Fabaceae; genus Erythrophleum; species Erythrophleum fordii. The sequence continues at coordinate 2,905,408 of JAVQMF010000048.1, read as the reverse complement.
CCCAGAAGCTAAGTAAAAACACAATACCCATTCATGCTTTTTTATCTAAATGGTCATTATGCTATGTAGCAAAAATAAGTGCCCACTTTATATGGGATTGTGGTCTATCTATGTGTGATTCAAATTGTAGATATTAAGATTTTGAAAATTAGGAAGCGCCTAGCAACAATGGTTATTAGCTAAGGGATCCAACAACTATTCCATCTTGGAGAAGAAAGAAGTCTGTTGTCTAAGACCTTGCAAGCATAATAAGAGAGGAGACAAAAATGATGATAAGGATAATCCTCCCATACCAAAATGGGTAGGAGTTAAAAATCTTTCTCAGAGACCAACCACTTTCAAAAATTTGTTAATAGAGCTTGGCCATTATAATCTTCTAGAAGCTCTTGCAAAGAAAGAAGAAATTGCTAAGCCATCAATGTTGAAGCTAGTAATTACTCCAAAACTATTGAGACCGGAGCCCATAATTAAGACACAAAAGCTGCCTAAGCCAATTCCATGCATGATGTTCTCATCAACATTGGAAACTTATGATTTTATCTTCTAATTGCTAAAAAGGTAGATAGATCCTAATACAAGGGTATCCTTTAGACCTTTCATAGTTCTTATAGAAGTTTATCATAATAGGACAATATCTCCAGCTACCTAAGTTGAAGAAGTCCTAAATTGGCACAGGTATAATGCTACTATCTAAAAACAAGGTTTTTTTTTAGAGAATAGATATTAGGCTAGAAAACCTAGTTGGACAAACTTCTCTAGTGAATTCCAAGATTAATGGACTTTTCATAGAGATTCAACAACTGTACCATAATCATTCCTAAAAGACAAGCCAGCTGGATATAGAATTATAAAGGTTCATTGCAAAAGGATATACAAGCCTTACTTTCACTCAAAAAATGCATGAAATTAGAGAATTGAAAAAATAAATAAGTTGGATAAAGGCAGACATGGCAAGAAGCCACATCAAAGCATCTACAAACCATATCCACCATTATATACCTCACCACGTACACCTTTTGTTACACTTTCATACTCTCTGTACCCTTCAAAAATTGATTTAAAATGACCTATGAAATCCTCAAAAAAGTAATGCCACAATCTTAACTAAAGTCTTAGCTTATGCCTTTATCAAAACCACCTCATATGCCAAAAACTTTTTAACTTCACCTTTTTGGACTAAGCCAATCGAACTTCCTATATTTACATTACTCAAAATCCATGACTTGTTACCACCATCTCCTCTAAAAATAACTCCTCCTTATCAAAAAAAGGAAAAGAAGTTTAAACTTTGGAAACTTAAAGAAAAATAGCACGAACCTCTTACTCTTACTAAAAGAATTCCTCAAGATAATGGCTCATGCAGTACTTTGGAAAACTTTAAGAAAACTAATTTTGACTCGGGCTTAAAAGACTCAAATAATATTGCTAATATCTCTGCTATTTACATGGCCAATACTCATAATGGTGCGAACTCGCAAGGAATCGATCCCCTTGAGCCCACAATTGATCTGAAATATACGCATCCCAAGAAAGCTAAATCAAGTATGAACGATCCACTGGGAACCCCTAAATACGAAGAGACAAGGACCCTAAATGTTGAAATATGCCACAAGGTTGATCAAGCTTTGATAAGTCTACAAGTTCAATGAAGAACCCTAGAGAGTACTCCTCTAAAGTCTGGGATTTCCAGAAAATATGATTTTTATTCATTCAAATCTGGTTACAACGGGAGGTAAAGTACAATTATATAGTGTGCAAGTCAAATCTTCCTTCAATGCTCATAGAAAAGGAAAACTAGGAAAATTAATAGCAAATATCCTAATTAATGACTTATGAAATCAAAATTATAAAAGTCAGATTCTCTTAAAAACTAAACAGGAATTAAATCCCCCTAAATAAGCTAAATTCGTCCAGATACATTAGGGTTCTAAAAATTAGTTTATTAAGCCCAAAATAGCATTATTTAGCCCTAAATGAGCCTACCAATAGATGATCTAAGGTTCAAGCACTTCAATTTATAATGTTTAAGCCCAATTTAGCCTCAGCAGCTCCATCTTTAGCCCATATGATGTTGAGGACGTCTACATTAGAAATGTTCATATCTTGCTTGACTTTTGTTGCTCAAATTGCTATTTGCTTAATCCATGTCTCTTGAACAAGTCCACTTAAGGCTTCCCTCATTCTTTTAGCTCGTGCTCTTGTCATCAAGTTACTTGGAATTTGTAGAGGATCATTCTAAGCACTTGAGATAGCTTGCTCCCTTTGATGGATCGCATCATTCCCTCTCTCCTCAAAAGAATTCGTCCTCGAATCATCATCTGCATTATAAGGAGATAGATCAGCAACATTAAAAGTAGCACTAATATTATACTTACTTGGCAGATCTATCTTATAAGCATTGTCATTGATTTTCTCAAGGACTTGAAATGATCCATCCCCTCTTGGAGCTAATTTAGATTTCCTTTGTACCAGAAACTTCTCTTTTCTCATATGCACCCATACCTAATCACCAGGTTCAAAAGTGACACGCCTTCTCCCTTTGTTTTCTTTGGATGCATATTGCTCATTCTTCTTTTTAATCTGCAATTTAATCTTTTCATGAAGTTGCTTAACCACTTCAGCTTTCTTTTTGCCATCAAGGCTTGCTCTTTCATTAATAGGCAATGGTAACAAATCCAAAGGAGTTAGTGGATTAAAACCATAAACAACTTTAAAGGAAGAATAATCAGTAGATGAATGCACACCTCTATTATATGAAAATTCAATGAATGACAAGCAATCCTCCTAATTTTTCAAATTCGTTTGGATGACGGTCCTAAGCAATTGAGTTAAGGTTTTGTTAATAACTTCAGTTTGACCATCAGTTTGTGGATGACAAACTGTAGAAAATAATAACTTAGTTCCAAGCTTTCCTCACAAAACTTTCCAAAAATGACTCAGAAATTTTGCATCCCTATATGAGACAATACTTTTAGGAACACCATGAAGCCTCACAATTTCTTTAAAGAATAAATCAGCAATATAAGTAGCATCATCAGTTTTATGGTTTTATGGCATGCAATAAAATGTGTCATTTTTGAAAATCTATCAAAAACCACAAATATTGAATCCATCCCTCTTTTTGACCTAGGTAATTTCAAAATAAAATCCATTGAAATGTATACCCAAAGTTTACTAGGTACAGGTACTCTAAACTTAGCCCTGTTACATGTTATGCATCTACCATAAATCCTTTCCACATCATGCTTCATTTTAAGCCAAAAGAAATGTTCGTGCAAAACATTTAATGTCTTTTTTACACCAAAATGTCCCATTAGTCTTCCCCCATGTGCTTCCCTCACAAGTAATTCACGCATAGAACATTGAGGCACACATAATTTATTTTCTCTGAACAAAAATCTATCAAGCTTATAGAATTTTCCTAAAGCTCCTTTTTCACAAACAATAATTATTTCAGCAAAATCACTATCATTGGCATACAAATCTTAACATATTCAAAACAGGGCAAACTTGCATTCAGAGAAGTGAGAAGAATATACCTTTTAGATAATGCATCTGCAACCTCCTTACCTTTCTTGTATTTGATCACATATGGGAAAGGCTCGATGAACTCCATCCATCTAGCATGTCTTTTGTTCAGCTTACATTGACCTTTAATGTACTTCAAAGATTAATGATCTGTATAGATCACAAATTGTTTAGGCCAAAGATAGTGTTGCCAAGTCTCTAATGCTCTCACAAGTGCATAAAGCTCCTTGTCATAAGTTGGGTAATTCAAGGTGGCATCGTTCAACTTTTCACTGAAATAAGCAATTGGCCGCCCTTCTTGCATCATAACAACTCCTATCCCAACTTTTGATGCATTACACTCAATCTCAAAAGTTTTGTTAAAATCAGGTAAAGCTAAAATAGGTGCAGAACATAATTTTTCTTTAAGAACACTAAATGCATGATCTTGTGCTTTTTCCTATCTAAAGCCAACTGATTTCTTAATTACTTCAGTGAATGGTGCAGTAATTATGCTGAAATCTTTCACAAATCTCTTATAAAAGCTAGCCAACCCATGAAAACTTCTTACCTCAGTTACATTTGTAGGTGTTGGCCATTCTTTAATAGCCCTTTCCTTCTCTTTATCAACTTGTATTCCCTCAGCACTCACCACAAATCTAAGGAAAACAACTTTTTCCATGCCAAAGCTACACTTTTTCAAGTTAGCATACAACTTTTCTTTTCTCAAAACATCAAGCCCACAGCGTAAATAATTCAAATGCTCATCAAGACTCTTACTAAAAATCAAAATATCATCAAAATAAACCACAACAAATTTTTCAATATATGCATGCAAAATATGATTCATCAACCTCATAAAAGTACTAGGTGCATTTGTTAGCCCAAATGACATGACTAACCATTCATACAACTCATGTTTTATTTTGAAAGCAATTTTCCACTTATCTCCTTCCCTCATCCTAATTTGATGATATCTAAATTTTAAATCAATTTTTGAGAATATAACAGACCTATGTAATTCATTAAGCATATCATCTAGGAATGGGATGGCGATACTTTACAGTGATATTGTTAACAGCTTTACAATCAATGAACATCCTCCAAGATCCATCTTTCTTTAGTACTAAGAGGACTGGTACAACACATGGACTTAAGCTTTCTCGAACATACTCTTTTGCCATGAGCTCTTCAACTTGCTTTTAAAGATCTTTTGTCTCTTCAGGGTTAGTTCTATAAGTTGGCCAGTTAGGAATTGTTGCTCCAGGAATAAAGTCAATTTGATGCTCAATGCCTCTTATGGGTGGCAATCCATTAGGGATATCTTCTAAAAATATATCTTCAAATTCTTGTAACAAAGAACTAACAACACTCGAAAATGAAGAGTCAAGGTCATTAGTGCTTAAAACGCCTCCTTGTAAACAAGTACAAGTAAAGGCTGTTCAGCAAGATATGCACTCCTCACCTTACTTTCTTTTGCATAGAAACTCACTTTTTCTCTTTCTTTTCTCTCCACTTTCTTTTCTTTCTTCTGAATCTCTTTTTTTGAGCTCTCAGATTTTCTTTCTTTCTCACTCTCATTTCTTTTTTATCTCTCTTCTTTATTTTTCTTATCACCCTCTCTTTTATCTCTCTCTTATTTCATTTTGAGCTGACCTTCATACACTTGCTTAGGTGTTAATGGTACAAGAGTAATGGGTCTGTCATTCATTACAAATGAATATCTATTAGTAAATCCATCCTTTGTCGCCTTCCTATCAAATTTCCAAAATCTACCCAAAAGTATATGTCCAGCATGCATAGGAATAACATCACATAAAATCTCATCACAATATCTTCCAATTGAGAATGAAACAAGAACTTGCCTATCAATCTTAATCTCCCCACATTCATTCAGCCATTACAACTTGTATGGTCTAGGGTATTTAATGGTAGACAAATTTAATTTCTCAACTAAAGTGGTACTAGCAACATTGGTACAACTCCCACCATCAATAATCATATTACATACCTTGTTGCTTATGAGACAGCGAGTATGGAAGATGTTTTCTCTTTACTGCTCTATGTCATCTTCCTTAACTTGAGAATTCAAAGCTCTTATAGTCACAAGTTCTTTTTCTTCTACAGCATACTCAAACCCATTATCACTAGCATCTTCAAGTGACGGCACGGAATCATCACTTTCACTTTTACTCACCACTTCACGATCCTTCATGATCATTACTGTCTTGTTAGGGTATTGCAAAACTATATGACATGTTCTTTATTTCTAGATGATTGGGAATCAGATTTACCTTTGTTCTTAGATGAAGCTTCCTCTTTGCCTTTTGAGACTTCTCTTTGAACATCTTTTTCTTCCTTCTTCCATTTTGGTCTCACTGAAGAACTAGAGCCTGAAAGGTACCTTGCTGTTCCTTTTTGTTTAAGTTGCCTTTCAACTTTCATTGCCATGTGCACCTTGTCTTCTAACTCCATATAATGCTGTAACTCTACAGTATTAGCAATTTCTTTATTCAACCCATTCAAGAATCGAACCATTGTTGCTTCCCTATTCTCTTTCACATTTGCTCTAATTATAACCACTTCTATCTCTTTGTGATATTCCTCTACACTCTTATAGCCTTGTGTAAGGGACTGCAACTTTTGAAAGAAGTCTCTATAGTAATGACTGGGTATAAACCTCTTCCTCATGAGAGCCTTCATCTCCCTCCATGTTTCTATGGGTCTCTCATCATTCCTCCTCCTCTCTAGGACCAATTTATCACACCAAATTAATGCATAATCCGTAAATTCAATGACTGCCAATTTCACCTTTTTTGCTTCAGAATAATTATGACACTAAAAAATGAACTCAATTTTCTTCTCTCACTCTAAATAAGCTTCAAGATTATTTCTACCTTGAAAAGAAGGTATCTTTATCTTAATATTTCTAAGGTTTCCATCCACCCTATTTCTACCCTTTGGAGCATTTTTAACGCATCTCCTTTCATGCCTAACTTCCCTAGGCCTATTTCTACCCAAATCAAATTCAGATTCATAATCTTCTTCACTACCACCTCCTACTTCATTTTTAGACTCAAAATCATCCATAGAATCATCTGTATACCTCTCATATCTTCTAGGATTAGGACTTACAGTAGGTGGTCTTCTTTGCAAGTTTGCAATCATTATGTCTTGCTTATCCATTCAGTTTCTTATCCCTTCAAGGACCACATTAAGACGTTCAAATTGTTGCTGCATGGCTTTTACAACGAGGTCCATGTTCTGTGCACTACCTCCTCCACTTGATGTTTCCTCTCTACTAGACATTATAAGCTGCAAGAAAATTGATTAGAGAAATAAAGATCCTTGCAAATTTTCCTCACGTGTTTACCCTCAAAGATGTCATTCTTCACTCGTGTTTCACACTTTAAAGGCTTTTTCAAATAATGGATTCACACTCTCGCCTTTTTCCACTCTCAGTCTCTCTATAGGCTCTTTAAAGAAACTAATCAGACTCAATACAAAGCTATCACAATTCTTGTGAGATTCAACCCAACACTTAGAGATAATGAGTAGTAAGTGGATATTACAGTAGAGAAAATCAGGGAATGAAAGTTAAAGATGTAGAATTTTGTAACAGCTTAGCTTAAACCAATACTACTTCCAGAACAGCATAAATTTTTTTTTTTTTGCCTTTTCTTTTCAGCAATTTTTTTTCTCTATTTTTTTTCCTTGCTTTTTTTTTTCTGGAATATGAAGAACAAAAACAAAATTTGAATAAATGGAACAGAAACAGCAAAATCAATCTAAAAAGCCCTAAAAACGTGTCTGAATTTAAACGACAATATCTCAAGTTAGAAAATTCCAAATGAGAGGATTTTAAAGTGATCTAAAAAAAGAGAATTTGGGATATAAGAAAGACCTACTACACATCCAGAAACTCAACAGAAAATGTGACAAACAGAGGATTAAAACTCAGCATGTCCAGAAAAATGAAAGACGAACAGAATTTCAAAAGGAAACAGAAACACAATCTGAAAAAGCACAAAGACATAAGGATATGACCTAATTTAGGGACCAGGGTCTGATACCAAGATGGTGTAAACCCGTAAAGAATTGAGTCCCCTTGAACCCACAACTGATATGAAATATACACATCCCAAGAAAACTAAATCAAGTCTGAACGATCCACTGGGAACCCCTAAATATGAAGAGACAAGGACCCCGAACGTTGGAAGACGCCACAAGGTTGATCAAGCTTTGATAAGTCTACAAGTTCAATGAAGAACCCTAGAGAGTACTCCTCTCAATTCTGGGATTTCTAGAAAATATGATTTTTATTCATTCAAATCTAGTTATAATGGAAGGAAGAGTACAATTATATAGTGTGCAAGTCAAATCTGCCTTCAATGCTCATAGAAAAGGAAAACTAGGGAAATTAATAGCAAATATCCTAATTAATGACCTATGAAATTAGAATTATAAAAGTTAACTTCTCTTAAAAACTAAAAAGGAATTAAATCCCCCTAAATAAGCTAAATTCGTCCAGATATATTAGGATTCTAGAAATCAGCTTATTAAGCTCAAAATAGTATTATTTAGCCCTAAATGAGCCCACCAATGGATGGTCCATGGTTCAAATACTTCAATTTATAATGTTTTGGCCCAACTTAGCCTCAGCAGCTCTATCTTCACCCCTTGAACCCACAACCAATATGAAATATACGCATCCCAAGAAAGCTAAATCAAGTCTAAACGATCCACTGGGAACCCCTGAATACGAAGAGACAAGGACCTCCCACAAGATTGATCAAGCCTTGACCTATAAGTTTAATAAAGAACCCTAGAGAGTGGGAACCCCTGAAAGTAAATCGAATGATAGAAAAGGAAAACTAAGAAAATTAATAGCAAATATCCCCTATGAAATGTTAAATTCTCTTAAAAACTAAAAAGGAAGACACCACATGGTTGATCTTATTAAGCTCAGCCTTGATAAGTCAAATATAAGTTTAGCCCAATAAGCAGAACCCTAAATCAAGTCTGAACGATACCCCTGAATACGAAGAGACAAGGACCTCGAATGTTGGAAGACACCACATGGTTGATCAAGCCTTGATAAGTCTATAAGTTTAATAAAGAACCCTAGAGAGTACTCCTCTCAAGTCTGGGATTTCCAGAAAATATGATTTTTATTCATTCAAATCTGGTTATAATGGGAGGCAGAGTACAATTATATAGTGTGCAAGTCAAATCTGCCTTCAATGCTCATAGAAAAGGAAAACTAAGAAAATTAATAGCAAATATCCTAATTAATGAGCTATGAAATCATAATTATAAAAGTTAAATTCTCTTAAAAACTAAAAAGGAATTAAATCTCCCTAAATAAGCTAAATTTGTCTAGATATATTAGGGTTCTAGAAATCAGCTTATTAAGCTCAAAATGGCATTATTTAGCCCTAAATGAGCCCACCAATGGATGGTCCATGGTTCAAGTACTTCAATTTATAATGTTTTAGCCCAATTTAGCCTCAGCAGCTCCATCTTCAGCCCATATGATGTTGAGGATGTCCACATTAGAAATGTCAATATCTTGCTTGACTTTTGTTGCTCAAATTGTTATTTGCTTAGTCCAGGTCTCTTGAACAAGTCCACTTAAGGCTTCCTTCATTCTTTTAGCTCATGCTCTTGTCATCGGGCCACTTAGAATTTGTAGAGGATCATTCCAAGCATTTGAGACAGCTTGCTCCTTTTGATGGATCGCATCACATAAACCAAAGAAGATCTTAATGACAACCAAGAATTTAATGAAGAAATTCATTTTGAAAGCCATACTAACTATCAGCACCAACAAACTAATGCTTAGACTGAATTAATGACTGGACCATGGTTTAATTTCAATGATATTTTTCTAGATATGTGGAGAGACAAATAATATAAGTTTAATGTGTAGATAGATTTTCAAATGATAAAATTAGGAAGAATTGTTCAAATGGTTCTTGTAGAATTTTTTCCAAATTTATTGGTACTCTTAAGAATGGTTTCAAAGTTTATAAGAGTATCGTCATCTGAAGGTAACTTTAAATCTAAATACATCTTTTATCCTTAGCTTAATTCATAAAGAGTTTATTAGCATTTAGTTGATAAATAGAAGTGCTAAGAATACTTCGAAATGAAGTGTTGATTATTAAAGATAAAACATCTTAACCTTCATTACAAAAAAATTACAGAAAGGTATTATATGCTTAATGGCTTCAATAATGTTAGTTTTCATCATACTTTCATAGTTTCTCTTTCAGAAGAGCTTAAACCAAAACTACAAAGAAATATTCACACCTTTTAAAAAGACATGCCAGAAATCTCTTTAAGTGAAATATTCAAATTGGATAAAGCTACTCTTAAGAAATCATGTGATGTATAAATCTTTTGATGAGGTGATGAAAGGCAAATTGTTACCTTCAGATTAAATGCAAATTAAAAGATAGGTGCCTATGTGCCATAAAGAAGAAATCTCATTATTAGAAAGTCTTTTACAAAACCAGTAGATATAAAAAGAAATATAGAAAAAGACCTATGAAGTTTTTCAAAGGAAGAATGTCTAGTTGCAAATAGAAAGACAAATACTACATCTGCAAGAAAAAAGGACATTTTGCAAAAGAATATCCTAATAAATAAAAAAAGATAGTAAATCTTATTTAACATCATCAGGCTATTATACTCTTTTAATAAAATGATGAAATTAAAGATTTTTTCTCAAAGCAAGAATTTGCTAATCAAGATATGGTGCTTATCTTAGAAAATAATTTAAATACTAGCTTTCAAAACTTATTTAACTATGACGAACCCTTTTATTAACTTGGCTATTTAGTGTAGCCTTGCTTTTAAAGCCATAAAGCATAACCTCCTATTCCTTACATTAAGATGTATGTGCTATAAGGAAAATATCATAGGCCTAGTTCTATAATTGGTTATATGGATATAAGAGCATCTAAGACTATTATGAATCTTATAATCTTTCCTTAAATGATATAGGAGCCTTATATTGAATACTTTAATGCTACTAATGGTAAGATTTTCAAGGTCAATCTGATAACTAAGAAAAAAAATTAAAATAAAGTTTTTCCCTAATTGTATTTTTTGTCAAAAGTCTAATGTTTTAGATAAATACATTCTCATTGGTATAGATGTTTATCATAAAGCTAAGAGATTGCAGATCCTTCAAAAAGAAATCAGATTCAAGTAGTACTTCACTCCTTACACAACATTCCAAAGCTATTTAAACTTCAATAAGTTCCATAAGGATATGAAAATATTAGATACCAGCTCATGAAGTTTTGTCTTGAGAGCCATGATCTATTTTTAAACTTTCCTCTTTAACACATTCCTAGAAGATGATAATTTTCCCTTTCGAAGATGATAATTTTCCCTTCCAAAGATAAACTTTCATATCACTTATCTTAAGGATACAATGGTATTTTCTAAGCTTAGCTTTAAAGGCAGACTTTGGCAATTGGGAATAAACCTAGTAAAAAAGGTATAAAATTGTATTTTGCATTCCAAATGCTCAGTATTAGTGGATCATCATGTCGTCCAGATTGAAAGTTGCCTCATCACTATTCTTAAAGGAAATTACCAAGATTTATAAGCCCATTTTGTTCAGTACTCCTATCTATATAGACAGCATTCTTTTCTTTTCTGAGAATGAGGAAGAACACAAGAGGCTTTTGTAGCAATTTGTGGAAATAACAAAAATAAATGATATCATGTTGTTAGTTAGTAAGAGTTAATTAGGCCAAGCCCATATTGAGTTTCTTAACATGCAAATAGCAAATGGTTAGTACCAGCCATGTCTACACATTGCTCAAGAATTGTAAAAGTTTCTTCATGTCAAGAACTATAAAAGTTTCTTGATGAAAGCTTAACGGTGAAATAAATATAGCAATTTCTTGGGATTGTGAATTATATTAGAGACTTCATTCTATATGTCTCAAATCACCAAAACTAGTTGTCTAAACTCATTAAAAGAAATGAACCCCCGCCTTAGAAAAAAAAAAACCAAATAGCTACAGTCCAATATCTCAAAATGATCACTTAGAATCCTTTGCTTATCAAGATATCAGATAAAGGGACAAAAATCCTACAAACAAATGATAACGAAGACCATTTCTTATAAAAGAAATTATTAAGAAGCATTATTATTGTGGATATGTTAGCGGATGGTTCAAAGAGTTTAAAAAGCACTTCTATACAATTTACAAGGAGATTCTTATTGTATAAAGAGGGATTAAAAAGTTTAGCTTTTATCTTAGCCTTTATCATTTCATAGTACAAATGGCAACTCTTCTTTTCCAAAGGTGCTAAACTCCAAAAATTAAATTCTTCTAAATAACTAGTTGCTTAAATGGAAAAAATGATTTTCCTGCTATAATTCTTAGTGTAACATATCAAGGGAACCTAGAACATTCTTGTAGACCTTTCAAGACCTAAAGCCATTAACCTCATTATCTCACAAAAACCAATCCCACTTATCCTCATGGCCAATGAAGTTCTATAATGTACTTATTTTCTTCCTTCAGCCTTAGCAGCTAATTAGAAAAAAAATATTTTTCTTATTGCCTAAAAATTTCAACTACTTCTGTAGAAGTTAGATCTCTTACAAAAAAATCTTTGTTTTATTACCTCTACTTTTACCTTAGGAACTTTAACATTCCTAAATATTCATCATACTTCAATAGAAAAGTTCCTTATCTTATTCTCTTTGAAATCCATTCCATCCTCGCTAATGAAACTCTTTGGTACTTATTGTCCTTGAAAGCCTTTTATTCAGGAGCCATTATAGTCCATCCTTTTATAACCTATAATTTCCTTTGTTAACTCATCAATAAAGACTCTAATCTCTAGGCCCTTCTTGAATAGTTTTCTCTACTCTTAAGTGGCATGATGAGCTTCAAAAATTTATTTCGACTTATTACTTAGCTTAAAAGCCTTTCATTGAACAAATGGCTATTAGTATCTTCATCCTGCACAAGCTGTATCACATAAGGAATGATAAGCTTCTTTAGACTCAGAATCAAGCATAAATATGGAATACTTCTATAAATTGGCTAACATAGTGAATTGATCTATTGAAATATTTGAAAATGTTTCTCTATGAAAAAAAAAATTATTTTAGACCAATCGATTATATTTTTGGCTTTTCTTTTGGACCATTTCCAAGTGAGTTCATCCTAAAAGAACCAAGGATGCTAGACTTCATTATCTCATTTATAAAAATCCAATTCCAATATCCAAGCTAGGCTCAAAGTTCTCACTAAGCCTAATGGTTTGACAAAAGACTAGTTCTAGCTCAAGATATTCTTATGTTAGATTCCCAAGACCCTGACGTTAAACATGACATAGATGACTGGATAGCAAGGAATCTTAAGAAAAAGAAAGTACATCAAGACAACTCAAACGATGATGATAATAATCTCTCTTTAGTTTAAGAATTTATCTTTAGTCACAACAAGGACTAGTGAATCCTACTATCCCTTTATTATTGTACTATGTGTATTTGCATTAGTTGCTTTATTAAAGTTTAGTTTAGTATGTAACTTTACAAAATCTACTTTTATAAAGTAGTTTGTCTAAGTGAGGTTCGTGTGTTAAAGTTGTTTGTCTATTTGTGCTTGCCTTTGGCTATATAACCAGAGCCTATTTTAGTCTATAAACAAGGCAATTTTGTATTTAAGAACCAATTTGTTTATCTCATGAGTTCTCTCTAAAAGTTTTCTTTTCTTTTAAAATCTTTTTTTGATAGTTTTCTTACATTTATCTTATCGATATGAGTATGCTTTACACTTATCTCCAAATAAAGATCTTATGCATAAAAAAATATTGATAACAAATTACACTACTCATAAGATAAAGTTATTTTATCTATGAGTTTGTATCTTGAAAAAGTTTTTATGAAGATTAAATGAATCTTTAATGGTAAGAGACAAAGAGACTTAACAAGCCCAAAGAAAGGGAAGTTAATTGTTCAAGCATACTAAAAAAAAAGATTCTATCAATCACAATTAGAATACTCATGTAGAGTTTTATACTCTTCGTTAACAAGATATAGAGCCCAATCTTAAATCTTCATCCTTTGATTGCAAAGGGCATAGTCTTAGAAGTAATTTTCTTTGTAAATATTATAGTTCTTTGTCCAAGAAAAGAATGAGTCAAGTTAGATAGGATTGCAAAACCTTTTACTTTCTAAAGTTTTAACATGTAGTATCCCATTTTGGTATAGTTTGGAAACAAGTCCTACTTCAATGTCTTATCATTGACAAACAAATAATACTATACAAGCTCAATGCAAACACTAGAGAAACAAGTTTAAGGAAGAAGGATCCCTAGTATCTTATGCCAACAATAATGTTTTCATATAGTTTGCTTTTTGTTATTTTTTCCTCATTTAAAAAAAAAAGTAATGCTACACAAACTTATTTTCTTATTATAAGTTGATTATAACATTAATTAAATTCAAATTTTCTCTTTTATCTATTATATCAATGATTAAATCTAAAATCTTACCTAATAAGGGAAAAAAAGATTTCATTGTGGAAGTTGAGCTTTTCCACAATTAATTTTTTTTATCTTTATTCAATTGTCTAATATTTCATTAGCAAAAAGTAATCTTTTGATAAAGATAAAAAGTTGAAGTTTAACCTCATAATTATAGTGAAAAAAGAAGGGGTAAATTAAATTATTTTCATCTCTTCTAAAAAATGCCTAAATTATATATTTTTTTTTATCATGAAAATATATACAATTTTTTTAAAATTAAAATACCCTTAAAAATAGTATTGATTTTTTAACAAAAAATTGTCTTATTTAAAAATTCATTTATTAGACTTTTATTTTAATGGTTATTTTATGGTGAAAATTATAAATTTAATTTTTTAAAAATAACTATTTAATATTAGTCAAATATATATTTAGTATTTATTATATTATTTAAGTAATAATGCAAAATATTATGATTAAAATAGATGCAGTTGTAGCTTATTTTTTGTTATAGGAAAAAATTACTATAATATATGTTTTGATTTTAAAAAAAGAAAGTGTAATTTCTTAAAATTAAAAAAACACTATACAATTTAAATATTTTTTAAAAAAAGATAATAATTTACTTTAAAGAAAGGAATAATTTTATTGAGAGCTCAGTCTCTTTAAGTGTGTGGCTAAATTTGTTTTGAAAATTTTACTTTATTAATATAAAAATTCAAGTAAAAATTTTAAAATTAATATAATTATTAAAACAATTAACTTTTTTAAAAGTATAATTCTTGTTAAAATTATTTAAAAGATAAACTTTCATTCATTTTCCTAAGGAAGTGTGCCAACAAAGATACTTGTATCTGGCAAGCAAGATTAACATGAATTAATTAATGCTGTGCGTGGCTCCTCTGCATTGGTACTTTGCTGTCATATCTAATATGACATACTTCTTGATATCAACACCCGTTGCTGGCACCTAAGACGCTACTTGAAACATATGCATTTAAGTTTTGAATGGAAAAGTGTGCCATCATCAATTTTGTTACAGGTATTAATATGAAACTAATGCACCATTAAATTTAGACTTTTTTTTACATTTAATATTTTTATTACTTTAAAAAAATAAAAAATTATAAATTTTTTTAAAAATAATATCTCAAATAAAAAAATAAAAATTTTAAATTTAACCTATTCAAATCACTTCTTACAAAAAATACATACTCCCTGAAAGGTGCAAAGACGCAACATTAATAAGATCAATCATAAAAAGACGTGAAGAAGTGATTGGAGGATTGGATCATTTTAGTTTTACTTGATTGTTAACAGAAAGTAAATAAATTAAATTAATCATATTGGTTAATTTGACTTAATTTATTTGGATCTTATATATTTTTATTTTATAACATTTATATAAATTTTTTAAAAATATATATAATTTTATTAAAATTTATATAAAAATTTTATTTTTTATAAATTATTTTATAATTTTTATAAAAAATTTTAAACCAAAAAAACCAATCAACTCCATTCAACTCAGTACTACTCAAAGTCAAATAAGAGCAAGTTTTGAAAAAAAAAAAAACCTCAATGCCTAAACCAGACTAAATATTAGACTAGGCGAAAACTTAACTGGGCCAGAGTCCAAATCTTATATTGCGGCTTTGCTTTTGATTAGACCACAAGGTGGCCTCCCATCCCCATTTTTCGGGCTCAAGATTCTCTCTCGTCCTCTCTCTCTTGCGTTTGGTTCAGTAGTGTAATAAATCCTTTTTATTGTTTTATTATTTTATTTTTTTAAATAAAAAAAATGAAAAGAGGCTCAACATTTAAGACTACACCAATAGAAAAGAAGCTGAACCCCATTTTTTGTTTTTTTTTATTTTCCTTTTTAAATTGAAACAATTCTGTCTATTGTCCTTGACCTGACCTATAAAATTCTTATCATGAATTTCATCAAACATGCTTCTTCTATGTTTGGAATAAAACAATTCTTGATATAATAGCATAGTAATACTTTTTCTTAAGACAGCTACTTAAAATTATTAATAAGATTAATTCTAAACTAGAATTAATTCAGCTAGTATAAAAGATATCATGCATTATTAACTTGGATTTAATTGTTTAAAAATAGAATTTTATGTGTATTAAGTCCATGTGAAAAAAAAAAAAAATTCTCGTAGACATTTGAATGAAATTAAAAACTTCATAAATAATGTTTCCTTACACCAGTATTTAGGGGATCGTTTCTTGGCAAGAAGGTGAAAGAAAAGAGAAGGTATCCCTAAGCTCAAGAGAGAGAAATAGGTTATCTTCCTGTTCAAAGTACCCTTTAATTTCTTGTACATGATGCAGGCCATGCCAGAAGAAGACATCTATACTAAGGATGGAACCACAGATTTCAGAAACAACCCTGCAGTGAAAAAGCACACGGGAACATGGAAGGCTTGTCCCTACATACTAGGTACCCATCTTCCAATTTTTATTATACTATACCAAAGTATATTGTTCAAGTGAAATATGGCACGCATAAAAGATGAGGCTAACACTAACTTTGTTGCTTTTGAGAAGGAAACGAATGCTGTGAGAGATTGGCCTATTATGGCATCAACACAAATCTTGTTAACTATATGAAATTCCAACTAAACCAGCGCAACGTTGTGGCTGTCAATAATGTCACAAATTGGTCAGGAACATGCTATGTCACCCCATTGCTTGGAGCTTTCCTGGCTGATGCATACTTGGGAAGATATTGGACTATTGCTTGTTTCTCAATTATCTATGTCTTTGTAAGTATCATTGCCCCATACTTTCAAATTGATATTACAATCACAATCTAACCTTTTTTAAGCTTTAACTTCATATTTAATGATGTTCAAAAGGAGAGATTCGACCAAAATTTAAGTTTATTCTTTAGTTTTATAAATTAAATTTGATCAAAATTTAAATTCATTTTTTAAACAAATTAAGTTGGCGGACCCACTTTGTGTGTGTGTGTGTATATGAGCGTGTGCAGGGGCGTGCGTATGTATGTGAGGAAGAGAAAGAGAGAAAAGAAGAGGAGAATATAAATATTTATACACACACATTATTTAATAAATTTTGGGCTCATGGTTTGAGTTTTAAACTAAACCTATACCTTTTCAATAAGTGAAATATTATTTGAATTAAGTGTAACTTTAGCCTTATAATCCAATTTTAATTATGCCGACCTTAATATATACGAATATTAGATCTCTTTGCTACTAAAAATTAGGGGTTTTAATCAAGGAGATTTAATCGTGATTCTATAAATTGTGGTTAAATTTAGATTTAACCACATTTTAAATAACCACAATTAAATTGTAAGATTTAATTGTGATTTATTGAAAATTGCAATGTATAGAAGATGTATTTTAAAAAAAATAATTTTGGCAGTGGTTTGAACCGCTGCTAAAAGATTAAATAGATTAACTGCAATTAAACTTGATTTAACTGTAGTTTATTGAATCATGATTAAATCTTTCTATAGACCACAGTTAGACCAGATTTAACTGCAATTTAACCACGTGTATCCTAGTTGGTCATATAGATTACAATTAAACCTATTTTTGGATGGTTTTATTACGATTGAATTTTTTTGCGGCGATTAAAACCACGGCAAAATCACAAAATAACCGAAGTTAAACCATTTCTTTTTTATGGTGGTGCCTATAAATTATTCAAACCTTTGCTTAAAATTCCTCAGATGAATTGATAAGATATATCTAAACATTGTGCAGGGCATGATACTTTTGACATTATCTGTATCAGTTAGTGTGCTAAAACCCCACTGTGATGGGAAAAATGTTTGTCATCCCACAGGGCTACAAACTATAGTTTTCTTCCTAGGACTTTACTTGATTGCACTAGGAACAGGAGGGATAAAGCCATGTGTGTCATCCTTTGGCGCTGATCAGTTTGACGACTCCGATGAGGTCGAAAAGAAGAAGAAGAGCTCTTTCTTTAACTGGTTCTACTTTTCAATCAACATCGGAGCTCTTGTTGCTTCTTCTGTTCTTGTTTGGGTCCAAACAAACGTTGGTTGGGCTTGGGGATTTGGTATACCAGCAGCAGCCATGGCTATTGCTGTTGTGAGCTTCTTCTCTGGTACGAGGTTGTACAGAAACCAGAGGCCTGGAGGGAGTCCTGTAACTCGTATTTGCCAAGTTGTAATTGCGTCCTTTAGAAAATTTAAGCTTCAGGTTCCCAATGACAAGTTGCTTCTGTATGAGACTGCAGACGAGGAATATGCTGTCAAGAGAAGTCGCAAGCTTGACCATACAGAACAACTAAGGTAAATCTGTGAACCAGACTAATTAGCATGCCCCGATGAAAAAGTAGCTTCAAGCTTATAAATTTTTAGAATAAGTGAATTGCGGATCACCTAAAGTAATTAAAGGTAAAGTGAAGAGATAGAAGGAGAATTGTGTCGGGTAAAATTCATTTCAAGTAATCCAAATTTAGTGAATTGCGTGTTACCAACACAAAGTTTGTTATTGTTTTGATAGTTTTGGACTAATCTAATAATATATTCTTTAAATTATTAGACATACATAATTTTAATTAATCATAAAAAAATCAATAAATATATGAGATGGTCTTTCAAAGTAACAAATTTGTAGAATATTAATTTTTCATACATCCTCTTTTGCTTGACAAAAAGATTAACATACAGTAAATTTATTATTTTAAAAAATTAATTTGTGCCCTACTCACTATTTTTTGTCGACTAAAGCCATTAAATTGTTAAGTAAGTCAATTTTACTTCTACCTTTACCCACTTGAAAATTTTCCCCCAGAGAAGAGTAGCCTTCTTCAAGAACAATGGACCATGATCGACCTTAATTGATCTGTCCCTAGGGCACTATGCTTGTTTATCTGTGATGTTATTATGTTATATTTAATATACGTATTAAAGAAGTGTTAAATATAGGGTGGGCGGTGGATAATAAATTGAATAGAGTTATTAAATTGAAATCTTGATAACTGTACACATACACTAAAATATATACACACTATAAGAAAATATATACCAAGTAAATTGTAATTCTCTGAACAAAATTGTAATATTTTTTGCTTCATGATTCCTTGATTTTTATCTTTCCACCTTAGTTTCTTTGACAAGGCGGCCGTGGTGACAGCATCGGACAGAATCAAATTAGACAAAGTAAACAGTTGGAGACTGTGCAGCGTAACTCAGGTGGAAGAGCTGAAGTCCATCATAAGATTGCTTCCCATATGGGCCACCGGCATCATCTTCTCCGCCGTGTACAGCCAAATGGGCACTCTTTTCGTCCTCCAAGGAAACACCATGGACCTCCGCATGGGCTCATCGTCTTCTTTGCAGATTCCTTCGGCTTCACTCTCCCTCTTCGACACCATCAGCGTCATCTTCTGGGTCCCACTCTACGACCGCCTCATGGTTCCCTTCGCCAGAAATTTCACACACCACAAGAACGGCTTCACACAGCTTCAAAGAATAGCAATAGGCCTCGCAATATCCATTCTTGCTATGGTCATTGCTGGGATGTTGGAGTTTCTGAGACTGCGGGAGGTGAAGAGGCACAACTACTACAACCTTAAACACGTGCCCATGTCGGTGTTCTGGCAGGTTCCTCAGTATTTTGTTATGGGATGTGCTGAGGTTTTTACTTTAGTCGGGCAGTTGGAGTTTTTCTATGAGCAAGCGCCAGATGCTATGAGGAGCCTTTGTTCGGCTTTGAGTCTGACGACTGCTGCTTTGGGGAATTATTTGAGCAGTGTGTTGGTGAATGTGGTGACTAAAGTGAGCACTAGGGATGGGGGTGATGGTTGGATACCAGATAACTTGAACTACGGTCGTCTTCACTGTTTCTTCTGGCTTCTGGCTTTGCTCAGTGTGTTCAATCTGGGGGTGTTTCTTTTGGTGGCTAAATGGTACACTTACAAGAAAGAATTGGTACCCCAACAATACTAAGTTGCATCTTTTTTTTTTTAATGAAAATAATCACCTAAATGTTAAACTGTTGAATAATTTTGTCGTCAAATGTTTGTTTCATTTGGATCATAAATATTTTTAGAGTGCACTGATATTATTGCGGCTCAATTTTGAAATATCAATTAAGTCCCACTAATACTAAAATTGTTTATCTGTGTTGACATTCACATGATTATAATTTTTATTGAAATTATTAAAAATATTAAAATGTGGTTAAGTGATAATAAGATAAACTATTAAAGAGTCGAATGAAACACTTTAAATGGAGAAATTGATTTTAAACTAAATTATTAAAGGGTAAATTTAAAAAAAAAAATTATTATAATGGTTAGGAATGTCTTCTAATTTTGCTCGAGTCTAATTTCTCTTTTCAAAAGATCTCACGGCTATTTACTGGATCAAAAGCAGAGGAAAAAATGTTGAATCAAAAGCTTTGATAATTTTATATAATAACATTTATTTAATATTAACTTTGCTAATTCATTTGGGCCAAACACATTTTATGAATTTAGACCAAATATTTATTATTATTTCTAGTCTCATATATAAAAAAAAAATTTGGAATTTAATTTGGTCTCTAAAATATAAAAAATAATCTATTAATATCTAGTATATTAATTATAGTATTTTAATTATACTTTTTATTAAATAAGTCTTTTAAATTATAAGTAGTATTTATTATTAATTTTAAGAAAAAGTACACATATTAAATAGGAATATTTTTATAAGATAATTTTTATTTAAAATAAAATTAAAAAATTAATTATTTTTAATTAATTTTTTTAATCTTTATAAAATACTTTTTTATTTTTTATATATGAGATCAGAAATAATATTTTATATTATTAAAAGCCTTTGAGCACGTAATCTTTAAAAACGTATTTTGAAATTCGGCCACGTCTAGGGAAAATAACAATTATTTAATATTTATTCATACTTTTTAAGATCTGTAAAAGGAAGAGTATTTTTATTGCACAAAAAGTCACGAAGGATTTAATTGAGTACTTCGTTATAACGGAACCTATTGCACCGTCTTACTTCATTTCTTTCACAAATGCATACTTCTGGACAAGAGCAGAGGAATCCTTCTTAATTGGATAAACTACATGAAAAGAATGAGAAATTTGTAGCACACAAGAAATCTACCTTAATGGAGGGAATCACGTTAGCACGCAAATCGCTCCATTCCCTTTTCTAGATGCACCATTTACGAATATAAATCACATGTTATTATGGTAAACCTATTATTACAATTAGGCTAATTATATTGTTGCTTGCACGCACACAAATTGTCACTATCCTTTCACGAAGATAAATACATAAATATTAAATATTTCTTTGATTCTATTATTCATAAATTTAATAATTTTATATTTGATAAGTCCTTAACTTTTATTCCTATATTATATTCATTAGGCTCTTCAGCCATCACTTGAGGGGCTCCATTAACTTTTTGACCACCTAAGTGGACCAACCGCGCTTTCCGCAACTAATATCAAAGGACATGACTATGAGATTCAACACACGACCATTTAGTCAGTCATTATATTGATAAGTTCTAGTATATAATTTATAACTTTAAAAATATATAATTTATAATTTTAAAAGTTATATTTGTTTATTTATATATATTTATAAGTATAGGAAAATTATATTTTTAGTTATTATAGCTTTACTTAATTTTTAATTTCATCCTTATTCTTTAAAAATTTATAATTAGGTTTTTATAGTTTTAATAATTTGTAATTTTGTCTATTTCATTATATTTTAATTTCTTATGTATGTTTTTATCTCTTTTGTTAGTATAAATTATATATATTTAGAATATAAAGATAATACATAATTAGTTATATTAATAAAATTTAACAAAATATTAATAGAAGTTTAATAATATGAACTAAATTAAAAAAATGTGAAGTTCGAAATTGCTGGTTGACGAATACAGTCACAACCAAACTTAACTACAAGCAAGACTCTTTAAAAAAATTGGTTGGGCTCATTAAAAAATAGTAATAAATTTAGGCTTAGGCTAGGGTTTATATTTTTCCAATTTTTGGATTAGCCCCAAAAAATTTAAGAGAGTCCAATTTAATTCAATTTTTTTATATTAGTTTTTTTTTGGGCTAATTTTTCCTTTTAATAGTTAGCCACTCATTTTTCATTAAAAAAATGTTAGAAAAGAGGCATCTTTTGATAATTAAAAAATTAAAAAAATTAAGTTAGTTTGCAAAACAACATTTAATAATGGTAATTATGATTTAGCTATTGTTGGCAAAGAAAAAAAATTTAACTATGAATAATATACATTTTCATATCTACCAAACTTATTTATAAATAAATTATATAAAACATATTTGTTGTATTTTTCAAGAATATAATTTTTTGGGCTAAAAGAACATAATAATTATCCATCTTCTATAGATGCAGTTAAATCTTATTTGATTTTATTATTTCCATATTTGACATACATAATTTAGTATTTAAATTTTAATTATAAGGATACTAACAATGAAAATTGTGTTCTTTCTTTAAATTATATTAATAATTGATTTTTAAATTCTATTTATGAAAAAAAATAAAGTGAAAGAAAAAAATTTAAAAATATTATAATTAAAAAAATTACTGGACAAAAAAAACTCAAATCTAACTAATTTTATATTTGTACTCTTTTTAATCGAGGTTTTTTTTTTCGGTTAAACTCATTTATTTATTTTTTTGAAGTCAACCTATGGTAAGTTGTGTTTTCCAACTCCAAGATCATCAAATTGAATTTTTTATATTTATATATATTTATATATTTAAAAAGAGAGTGATACAAGGAAAATATTAATATATATATATAATTTTTTTATTTCTCTCTAAATATACTTATATGTATTTAATTTATGAATATAAAAGATTGCAATTGCAAGATCATGTCTAGTCACAACCGAGATGAATATATATAAAGTTATTTTTTTTTATCTCTTTCTAAATACACTTATATAAATGATTCCAATTGCAAGATCATGTCTAGTCACAACAGCAAAATGAATTATAATTCAGTTTAACCAGTCTGTTGAGTTTTGTTACGAAATCGTTTATAATTTTTAATAACCACACATCATTATCAACCAAAAACATATGCACAGGAGGCGCGTATCATTCCTCTCCCCTGTGATTATATAAAAGCACGTGCGCTGTTGACGCAGCCACATTTACGGCTTGTTTGGAACTGTATAAGGTAGATTGATTTCTTTTTTTTTAATATATAGTTACTATATAATATCTTTTATTTTTTATAATTATTATTAATTATTACTTAATAATATTTATATTTTAAATTTAAATTAAAATAAGCATACAAAATTTTATCTATTTGTAAAATTATTTTTATTTTTTTAATTCAATAATTTTAAATCAAAATTCAGTGAATCACTGGGCATTTTTTCCACGCTCCGTAACGCGCGTTGGATGCCCATTTTAATGGTCAACTCACGCGTAAATACAACTTGGCCGTCGCTTATTGCCCTTTTTTTCTCCTGAAGATTCTATAACCAGTTAACTCCTTCCCTTTCAACTAGTAATACTGTAATTCTCAGCCAATTACTAAATCCCTATTATTTTGGTATTCCAATTCTGTTTGCATTTTATCCATAAATTAGACTCCCCCTAATACTGTCTATGTAGTTGTCCAGGTACAACTCTTACACTTCTTTTCCCGTTTTGCTAAAAGGTACAACATTTATATGTTTTTGTGTTTTTGGCCAAATAGGGAAAAGCTCCAAAATTATAAAACAACTCTATGACCTTTGCCCTTTGTTTATCTTACCAATTTCGAATTTCTCTAGCCGGGAATTATCTTTGTGTTCTTTTTTTTTTTTTCAATCCATTGTTGATTATCTCTTTCTATTTTTCTTAAATTAAATTTGCTTATCTTATACATAGAATTAATTAATTATTGTTGTAAAATGACAAAGTAGAATTTTTGTTAATTTTATTATTTTAATAATTTAAATGTTCTTTAAAATTTATAAATACATTCTAAATTTTTTTCTTTCTTTTCCTCTCATACATGGATTATCTCCATACTCCCTTTTTTTTTTTCTGCCACAAGTTATCTCTACACCTTAAAAAAAAAAAAAAAGAGTGCTACATGATTACATAACTTCCAATATTGTCTCTATGATACTAATGTCTCTCAATGATAGCAATATTTTCATTTGTAATTTCAAATTAATTAAAGAGATAGAATATTAAAAAAAAAAAAGAGATCATTCTTAAATACTTTTAGAGCATAAAATAATAAAAAAAACCTTAAAATAGGAATTTCATCTTTTTTTTTTTTCAATTGCCTATTACTAATTACTTGTTATTAAGAGGGCACATTTGCAAAATCCTAACCCAATGAAATTAAAAAAAAAAAAAAAAAAAGTTTAAGACACGTAAGATCACTTTAATTAGGAAAAACATAGTATAAACGGAAACAACCTCTCTGCCTTTTCCTCTGCGTTTCTCTCTGTTACTTGCTGTGTGACGGCACAAACCCGGCTAAAACGATTAGGATTTCCATGTTTCGCTCGCATTAGGCGTTTCCCATTACCGTCAACACCACTACCATACTGCGAAACCACAGGGTATATTCTCTGCTTCTCTCCTCATTCGTATACTTCTCACCTTTCATGGCTTCTCTCACTGTCTCTGGGTTGTTTGCATGTGGATTCGTCGTTCACTGATTTATTAATTCTTCTTCTTTTTGCGAAAATCTCAGAGTCTTGTTTCTGGGTTTCTTAAATTTCTACACTATTATATCAACTCGTATATGTGATTTTAAGTTTCTTTGAGTCCTGTTGATTCATATTGTTTTGTGGGTCCCAATAATCATATTAATAACTGACTGATCCCCACATTTTTTTCTACTTTCATGCACGGCGATAGAAAAACCAACTGCACTTTTAGACATTTTTCAATATTCCGTTATTTGCGAATCATAACCTCCTGTGCAATTTAATAGGATGATCCAGTTCTGAGACGAAGCTGCTTCATTTGATTGTTTTTTCATTCTTTATTTTTTATTTTTAAAGTTATAATATTACTTTTACTCAAGACTGGATGGTCCAGTTTGCATGAGGACTGGAGAGAAGCTGCGCCCGTTCTCGCCATTGTGAAATCGATTAGTGGGTTTGCATATCTGATTTTTTTTTTATTATTTCTTTTTCCTTTCTGATGAAAATAATCTCAATTTGAATTATTTTACCTTTAGCATCTTATGGTAAGCACTTCTCTGATGCCGTGTATCTCTACGTCGACTCAACTTTTTTATTTTTTATTTTTTTAACTACTGATTATGTTGCTCCTTTTCTGCTTACTTGGTTATTCAGTACTGACTATGCAACAAGTGTGATATAAGGAATAGAAAGATATATATAATACTACTGTATTTGGAGCCGCTCTGGTTCTATTATTGATATTGGTACTTATGAAACACATGGTAGGTACTACCGATGCTAAAATCCGAACATTATGATGGACCCCAAACTGGTTCTCTTAAAGGTTTGAGTTGGGGCCTTATGAATCATGAGATCTAATTCATTCCTTTGCTCACCCCTCCGCAATCACTAATTTATGGATAATCTTTCGAATTAATCATTTATAAACTATAAAATCCTTGATCTGAACTTTATAAATTTTCTGGTATGTTTTACTGACACTTGTGATGAGTTATATATGTGATTAACACTTTATATATATTTTAATAAACATACAAACAGATCTCTGTAGGTGACGAGTTTCTGGAAAAGGATACAAAAGAGAACAGGTTACAAGCCCAGCAAATTGGAATTTTTCTGTGATACTATGGCAGAAGATGACATATATGTAAAAGATGGCACAGTGGACATCCACAAGAATCCTGCCAACAAGAAGAAGACAGGAAATTGGAAAGCATGCCGCTTCATTCTTGGTATTTGATTTCTTTTGTTCTTTTTTTCTTACAATCTTTGCATGTAAATTCCTATAACATATCTGATGCACAGCCTGTATTAGGATTTGATGACCCTAACATGCTAAATTTGAAAAAAATTTGTGGCAGGCAATGAATGTTGTGAAAGATTGGCATACTATGGTATGAGTACAAACCTGGTGAACTATCTTCAGCAACGTTTTGGCCAAGGTAATGCGACTGCTGCAAATAATGTCACAACATGGTCAGGGACATGCTACATCACACCATTACTTGGAGCCTTTTTAGCTGATGCATACATGGGAAGATACTGGACAATTGCTAGTTTCTCAATTATCTACGTCATTGTAAGTTCAGTTTAAGAGACTATTTTGTCTTGTTTGTTTCATTCCGTGTTTGAATACAGGCATTTAATGAAAACTTTTCTGAATATGATTTTGTATTTTATTGTCTACCCGGTTCCTAGTCAACATGGACATTTTAATTACCTGGTAAAGGTGGTTCTGTGACTATTGAGGTTGTCTGTCTCTACCCATTTTATTAATCATTCTAGAAGCTTAATCCATTATGGTGCTCTCAACTCTACTAAAGACAATATGGCCAGTTTCTTTATGTTTTGAAACAATGTGGAGTTAATTTCAGCTTTTAATATGATCTTTTAATCTTCATTTCAAACAGCGTGTGACACTACAAGTTATTTTATCTCTAGCTTCATAGTGATTTTGTGAGGAAAAACGGGTGAACTAAGCCTGCATGTCATTACAAATTATATTACATTTAATTTAAGGTGGGTATACTCTGTTAATTGTGGATGTGTATTTATCTTGCAGGGGATGGCACTCTTAACATTGTCAGCAGCTGCTCCTGGGCTAAAGCCATCGTGTGATGCTAGTGGTTGCCATCCAACATCACAACAAACAGCAGCTTGCTTTATAGCACTTTACCTGATTGCTCTTGGAACTGGTGGTATCAAACCGTGTGTCTCATCTTTTGGTGCAGATCAATTTGACGAAACTGATGAGCAAGAGAAGAAAAAGAAGAGTTCTTTCTTCAATTGGTTTTACTTCTCAATCAATGTTGGTGCACTTATTGCTTCCTCTTTGCTGGTTTGGATTCAAATGAACGTGGGCTGGGGATGGGGTTTTGGAGTCCCAGCAGTTGCAATGGTCATTGCAATTATATCTTTCTTTTGTGGCAGTGGGCTGTACAGACTTCAAATACCTGGAGGGAGTCCTCTTACGAGGATTTGTCAAGTTATTGTTGCAGCTTGTAGAAAATTTAGCGTGCAAGTGCCAGCTGATAAGTCTCTCCTTTATGAGACTGCAGATCCGGAATCCAACATCAAAGGAAGCCGCAAGCTTGATTACACAAACAACATCAAGTGAGTTATTTAAGCCAAGTTTCTGTTTTATCTTTATAAGTGTCAGTGGCGCAATTGAAATCTCTTTATATTATTCTTATTTAATTGTATGATGCATACTTGAAGAGTGAAGAAAAAAGCAGTATACTTTAAGCATATCACTGTATGATTATTTCTCTATGATAATTGGCAAATAACTTCCTATATATTTAAGGATAAAATTGCATTAGACGATAAGGAGAATATGCAGATATTACCTTTTCTATTTATTGTAACACTTCATCATTAAGCATATTGCATCCTACACTTTGTTATATGAGTAAACTAACAATTTGGTCTTGATTAGGCCTATTTAGCTTTAGTCCCTGAAAATTAGGAAACGCACGAGGTAGTTCCTAAAAGACCAAAATAGCAAACTAATTGCCATGTCCTTCCAACATCTATGAGTCACCTGACAAAAGAACTAATATGCAATGAATATGTTATTTTTAGATATTAACTAGTGCATTTATTAATATTCAAAGAACTAAAGCCAAATGAGCCTAACAATTTAGGGACCAGCTTGTTAGTTTGCTCTTGATATATTATTATGTATTTCTAATAAAAAGAATATTGATTCTAGGTTTTTGGATAAGGCAGCAGTAGAGACTCAATCTGACACTATGAAGGGATTGCCAAGTCCATGGAGGCTCTGCACAGTGACACAAGTACAGGAGCTGAAGGCCATAATTCGCTTGTTACCAGTATGGGCATTACTGATTATCTTTGCAACTGTATACAGCCAAATGAGCACCATGTTTGTTTTACAGGGCAACACAATGGACCAGCATATTGGCCCTAACTTCAAAATTCCGTCGGCATCCCTCTCTCTTTTTGATACTCTCAGTGTTATCTTCTGGGCTCCGGTATATGACCTCATCATTGTTCCCTACGCGAGAAAATTCACTGGTCATGAGCGAGGATTCACACAACTTCAACGAATGGGTATCGGGCTTGTTATTTCCATTTTTTCCATGATTGTTGCTGGGATTTTAGAGGTTGTTCGTCTTGGCATAGTTCGGAGAAACAACTATTATGACCTCGAGTACATCCCCATGTCAATTTTCTGGCAAGTGCCACAGTATTTTCTCATTGGATGTGCTGAAGTTTTTGTTAATATTGGTCAGATGGAGTTTTTCTATGGGGAAGCACCTGATGCAATGAGAAGCTTGTGCTCAGCTCTCTCACTCACAACTAATGCATTGGGGAATTACTTGAGCACTCTGCTTGTTACTATTGTGACTAAAGTCACCACAAGGCATGGCAAACTTGGTTGGATTCCAGACAACCTTAACAAGGGCCATCTTGATTATTTCTACTGGCTCTTGGCCATTCTCAGCTTGCTCGACTTCATTGTGTTTGTCTGGGTTGCAAAGAGGTATACATACAAGAGCACGACTGGACCTCGTCGTTGAGATATTGGCGAGTCTTGATATATGACTAAGTAAGGGTTTGAACTTGAGATCAATTGCTACTTTATATCTTGCCTTACTAGGCAACTTCAGTGGCTTAGACATTAGTGACTTTGTTCGGTCAAGATTGTCACTTTTTTTTTTTTTGGTTTATTTACCCTTTTGATTCTTGTTAGTTGCATAATTGTCGTACATATTTATCTGTATAGGTTTTATTTGGAGTGTTTTAATTATTTAAGATTGTTTCAATCTTAGTTTTATAGGTTTTTCTTCACTTTCTTGACTTTATATTACTGTTTGAGATTTGGTCTAACCAGCTTTTGCGTTGAGAGTGAGCATTTTCTTGGGGCGTTGGGTAGTTCTGTGGCTAGGACTAGGAGAGGATCTGCACCTTAAACTGCGCCTCCACTTGTCTCCTCAAAACCAAGCCATTTGTAAATGATGAATATTGCATGGTGCTTGTGAACTGAAAATTAATGATACAAAACTAAAAGAAATGTTACTTTTGTATTTTTAATTGCTAAAGTGCACTTTTTATCCCTAAAAATTTATTAAAATTTCAATTTCATTCCAAAAAGTTTAATTTAGTTTGTTATTCTTTCCAATGTTTGATCTGATGGATTGAATACACTTTTTTTTTTAAAACAAGATGGGACCCGATATAAAAAATTTAAATTTCAAAAAAATTGGTGGAAAAAAATACACGAGATAAGGAACCTTTAACGTTCCAAGACGAATAAACAGTAAATGACTCCCATTACTCTTTATAAATATAAAGATATTTTAAAATGGTTTCTTGTTGGCCCTTTATTCTTTTTTTTTTTTTTAATATTAAAGGTTTCAGTTTAGTCTCCCTTATTTTTATAAATGTTTCACTTTAATCTTATTTCACAATTCTCTTTTTCAATGCATGTATTGTAACTATTTTTCTTTGCACACGCTGTACCAATTCCAAGATGCTACTTTACCCTTTCCTTTGCTGGATACCACAATACCTTATATTTAAAAATTGAAGAATCTAATAACAATTATTTGAAAAATAATATTTGACATTTGAAAAAATAAGAAAATTTCACCTTGCCCCATTTTGTCAGCCCGTAGTAAGAGAAGTAATTTCAAATAGATAGTCTAGAAGTTAAGAAAATATATGTTTCACTTTTAAGTATTCAAAATTAGATGTTGGGATTTTTTGTAGTATAAGAAAGAGGGTTTAAGACCTACTCTTGTAGTCATCACTTTCCCATGTCTTTTTTTTTTTTTTTTCCCTTACACATAATTCCCTGTTCGACCAAAAAGAATTCATGCTCATGGATTAGGATAGGGTCTAGTAACACTCACCTAGGGCTCATTCCCTCTCAACACATTTTCTATCTTACTACAAAGATCCATGTTACAAAATTAAAATAGACACTGAATTGTTTTTTTTAACCTTTCTGCAAATAAGAGGCAACAATTAACAAAGCATACGCAGCAACCCCTTTTGGAAATGAGGTTGCCTTCAAAGTGCATTCTTTTCAAGCAAAGACAAAACATTAGACATCCTCGTCCTTTTATTTTTGTTATAAATTAAGGAAATTATCCCCATCCTTGTCTACAAACCCCAATAGATAATGCACAGAGAACGAGAGGTTCAAAATTCCTTCACCCACACACTAAAATTCGTTTCTCAAAACCCCCTTCCTCCCCACCCTTCTCGTTTTCTTTCTATTTTCCCACCTTCCAAACATAGAGATACTTAGTTGGTATGAAAAGATGATTGCTGTCAAAGCGATTCACCATTCCTTCAGTCCTATCAAGGACAGTACTCTCTACCGTGCGAGATTTCCCAACACCAGAAATTCTACTTCTTGCCTCTGCAAGTCGAACGATTCAGATCCCCAATCTCCTCCACCTGAAGGAGATGCTCGTAGCCAAGAGCTTCTAGCTAGAATCGCCATGCTTCAAGCTCAGAAAGTTCGTCTCACAGATTATCTGGACGAGAGATCTGCGTATTTAACCCAGTTTGGCGAGGAAGCCGTTGCTGAGTTCGACAAGATTGGAGAAGATGCCCTCAAAGGATTAGATGAAGCTGGTGAAAGAGTATATTTCTACTTTTTAACTATTTTAAATCACGCTCAAGATAATTTTTTTTCAAAGTTTTATGAGTTTAGATCTTTGAAGTGCCAATTCTGCCTCTCACGTAAGAGATTAAAAAAAAAAAGAAGATAATAAATGATAAGAGGAAACGTGAATTTTATATCCATATTTACTTTTTGTATTAGTTTTTTTAAAAATATTTTTCATATTTTACATCTTAGAAGATATCAAATCAATTTTATATTAATATTTTAAATTTGGAATGTATTAAAATAATCTATTATTTTTTATTTTCAGTGTTTATTTTTTCTGTTAATTGTCTTATAAATTTTTCTATAAGTTTTTATCTAAATTAATTTAAGTCTCAATTTAATATTTTTAAAAATTAGACAACAAAGGTAATAATTACACGGGATGCCAACTCACTTATTTGGAGCCATTTGAATGGTGACTAAATTGAAGAACTTGATGATTTAAGATACTTATTAGATAAGAAAAGATAAGAGATTATATTGACATATTTTAAATTTAATATATTAATTTAAACCTTTAAAGTTAAAGAATTAAAATAATAATTTAGTTTTATTATTTTGGTCCTTAAGATTATTTATTGTTTTAAATTTTATTGTGTCAAATTAATCCTCTATCTTTTAGTTTATATCATATTCCCGAAAAAAAAAAACTCATAGGATGCTAGATTAGAATCATTTAGATGGAGCGGATCGAGATCCTCTCATATGAGACAACATTGTCGTTTTAGTTGCAACTCACATTTAAATTTTAATTAAGACTAAATGAACGGTTAAAAGGATGCCATGCCAATTAAAATCTCTAATACTCACAATTAAAATTTGCAATTTGACTTAGATTGCGAGTATTGATGCTTTTTTGATATAGCATCTTTTTAGCTGTTAATTTGTTTATTGATCTAATTTAGGATACATATAATAAGAATTAGAAAGAAAGAATTAATTTAGCATAAAACAAACATTAAAAAAAAAATTTAAAACTGCAAATAAAGTTATGAGAGTAAATATCTAATTTAAACTATAGAGCAAACTATATTTACTTCCTTTCCGGTTGAAACCTACACTCACAACTCTTCTAATTTCAATTTTTACTACAACCTTCTTAAAACTTGCAATATTCGCGCTTACACTCCTTTCAGTTTAAAAATAAACGTCGACCACCATAAATCTCTTCAATCTTTCATGAGTATTAACCCAGCATTTTGTGATTTGTGTTGCCTTGTGCAAGACTATTGGGAGTTTCTAAAAGAAAAAAGTGCATCAGACTTAGCAGGGTATAAACTTCCTTAACATTTGTAATTAATAGACGAGAAGCTTTTATTTATATAAATTAAAAATCTGAAGGAAGTGAGTATTAATTTCAGTGGAGATAAGTGTAACATACTTTTACTAATTACTATATTTCTTTTTAATTTACAGATAACAGCAAACATAGAGAGCCAAATGCTAGAGTTCGAGGAATTTGCAGAACTCAACAGACAAGAGATCCAGGAGAATGAAAACAAGCTAGTGGACTTTGAAGTTCAAATGGAGGATGACAGAAACGAAGGGTTGTTCTTTAAGAATCTCAGGCAGAAAGCACCTGTTGATAAAGAAAAAGCCAAAGAGGAGGCAGAAAAGATCAAAGATGTGACCAAAGAAAAAGCTGGTAGCAAAACCAGGAAGAACATTTACTTGTTCTTCATTGGCCTGCTTACCTTTGGAATAGTAGATTCTCTTTCCTCATCCTCAACTACTGATTGGAGAAAAGTTGCAGTTCTTGGAGCTCTTCTAGTGGCTTTAGTTTCTCAGTTCATCTATGAACAGAAAATGTCATCAGAAGCCAATACAACCGGAAAGCGGACCAATGAAGAACAAAAAGAAGAAGAAGAAGAAAAGAAATGAAGGTCATCTTTGACTGTGTGATTCATTGTAAAGAGAAAGAAAGGAAAACCTTAGAACTTGGCTCAATTGGCATAAACAACAGCTGATATTGGTGATATCAGCAAAATCATCGAAGTCTGGGTAATGAAGGTTCCCATATGGGAATATGACGAATTTCATTACATCTAATGTTGATACAGATACAGAAGAGAATATAGCTTTTGTCATCATAGTCTTGCAAATGTACATTTAATCTATCTGTAATGTCTCCTATCATATAGACACGTTGTGAGAAGATGGTCAAATGCACTAATTTAAGGTCAAATTTCTTTTAACATACCAGGGTAACACATTACAATGAATAGCCCCACAAACAAAGAAGATGACCCTTTATACCGATTTGGATCCCCTCCTTTTCCGGAGGGAACAGGAGTTCTCCTGTTCTTGCATTAAGGACTGTTGGATTTGATCCAACGCCCATGAGCTGTCCACGTTGCCCTCTGCTTTTCAAACACAAACGCAGCATTTTGAATTAAAACCTATGAAGCTTTCTTGTGCCTTGCAATACATATTCAGATAGCTTGCAATACATATCGAAGAAGCCAATGCTTCAACAGGCAATGGTCTCATGGATGGTCAATTCATGTGTGTGAACCGAATCAAAGTGGCCGCTGCAGAGGAGCCAAGAGGAGAAAATCTGGCTCTGTGAAGAGGTTCAAGAAAGACTCGTGTGAACCTGATGACCATCAAAAGGAAACAATCATAGTTGAACAAGCATGGACAGAAATTGCTGACTCTATGCCCCTGCATTCTAACAGAATAAATGCCTTTCAGTCAACTTATCAGTAAACAAAATACTATTTTGTTTAGTAACAACTTGGTTGAGTCAATGAGAAAAATAGAGAACTGTTTTTTTATACTTAATCTTTGGATATTTTTTACTTTGATGAAGCTGACTTGGTTTTACCTCATTTGATCGTTTTCCTGTTCAACCGGTAGATTGTCCAGTTGATTTTTTCTTGTTTACTTCACTTGTAGTTGTCAGAACCATGCTGTATTTTTGCAGAGAATGTTATATATTCATATAGAAGTGCAACAATATTATCTAAGCACTAAGGTATTGAAATACAGAAGTCAAACCTGCACTAGACTTTCAAGCTAATAAATCTGTTTTTAATAAAAAAAAACCATTGCAAGGTAGGTTTGAGCTACAGGCATTTTCGCAGCAGTTCAGGCCTTCAAGGGCTACTTGTCTTTACCCCTCCAAGGCGTATCGTGTGATTTTCAAAAATTATATCATACTGCAAAAGCATACAAGTTTTTCATCTCTGAATTATTTATCTGTGGTGCCAAAAAAAGGCCACGTTTTTTATTATGGGTTTTCATTCATCTGTTTGCCTCATGGGTTTTTCATTATGCAAACAGAAAAAAAACCACCTTTTATATAGAAAAGTAAACAAAAAGGGGAGGGTGCGCTCAGGGTCACCTCCAAAGCTCAAAAGAGAAGCTACCTTCAACTCCAAAGCTCAATAATAGACGCTTCTCCTCCAACCTCAACGCAGGTCACAGTTTTTTGGCGCCTAAATGAAAGCTTCGCCTCCACGTCTCTCCAAACCAAACAGAACAGAACCATATTGCAGCGTTGGACATTAAAGGTTTTCAGCAAATGGGGTTCTTTAAACGGCACCATTCTGTGGCCAAAATGAAGCTTCAGATTCATTATATCAGAAACCAAAAGGACCCACCCCCAAAAAAAAAAAAAAAAAAAGGTCTTCATACCCATAGGTAGGGTTGTATAGGTAGGGATCTGTATGTCATATGATGAATTTGGTTTCCAATCTTGAATGCCTGAATTCTTCATGATTATTAATAGCTACTCACATAAATTAGTGCATATTGGTTTCTTGTAATTAATAGCATCTCTACTTCTATTATATTTTTTTAATCAAATTTTTTCTTGTGATTTAATTTGGTTTCTTAATGTTTTGCAGATGCTAATAGTCATTCTTAATATTATGA
Source organism: Erythrophleum fordii (assembly GCA_032878935.1). NCBI lineage: Eukaryota > Viridiplantae > Streptophyta > Magnoliopsida > Fabales > Fabaceae > Erythrophleum > Erythrophleum fordii. Next base: position 2,870,661 of record JAVQMF010000048.1, on the reverse strand, counting down.
AGGAAAATGGATTGATGGGAGAAATCAATGATAATAATGGTCCAGATCAAGACAATGTTGATTTTGATTTGAATATGGTTTAAGCACACACACTTTTAGTACTTATTTTAGAGCTTGTATATATTTTGTGTTAGGGTTGAATATTGAATATTTGATACTAGTTTTAGAATAGTAGCAATTAGTGTAGATTGTAGATGTTACTTTTGTTTGGATGGAATCATTTAATAGATGTCCTGACTTTGATTTCTTTGAATTTGTGTTATTGGATGTTAGAATGTATCAATTAATATGTGAAAAAGTTTTTATAAAATGATCCATTGCAAATGCTAAAAAGGGTTTGAGTTTGGTAAGAGTTTGAGTTGCATAATGTTTACTTTATCTCAGGTACATATTAGTTATTATCTTGATCTAGTTCCTTTCGGTTGAAATTGTTTTGCTACAAGTTTGTTATAAAAAATAAAAAATAAAAAGAAGAAAGAAAAAAAAAAGAAAGATAGAAAAAATATAATAATAATTAAAAAGAGATTTAACAATGGTCAAAACCACTAATTTAAAATCAACATCTTTTTTGTAATAACCGCATGGTCTAACCATGGTTATTAGAAACTAGGCTTATACAAATCTAATCACATTTCATTAAACTATGATTAGACCTTGGTCTAACCAAAAAATATTATTTAGATTTTTAACAAAAAATAATATATGTTTAAATATTATAATAATTAGAACATATATCTACTTATTTTATACCATTCAAACCTTATCAACTAACTTTTAAAATATAATTTTTTTCCAATGAGAAATAGAGCTTATATATGTATATATATTTCAAAAGTTAGTTGATAAGGTGTAGTTCCCGTCTTTGTTGTTTGTGGTGCCCTAGTATTGTGGAGGATGAACTTCACGCATTGCGAGATTGTAAGTTTGCCCTTATCTTATAGAGGTATTTGGTGTCTCCTGTGTAGCATGCTCATTTCTTTATGTGTTCATTGAAGGATTGGTTTCATTCCAACCTCTAGGATTTAATGGGTGCTAATGCTAACTCTACTTAGCAAGCAATGGGGGTTATAATGGTTGGCCTTTTTTGGAAGTGGCGTAAGAGTAACTTATTTGATAATTACTTCATACGATGCTTGAACCTTGTTGCTACTCTAGTTCATGTTTGTGACTTGGCTAAGTTTAGTCAAAAGAAGGTGTAGGTTGGGGGTGAGTTTAGAACTCCAATAGTGGCCCATTGGTGGAGATTTCCTTCTTAGGGATGGTTTAAACTTAATTGCAATGGCTCAGCTTCTTTGAACTTAGGTAGTTTTGGAGATAGGTAAGTGGGTCTTTGGATTTAGTAGAAAATTAGGTCCTTGCTCTATTATTATAGCTAAATTATAGGGTATTAGAGAAGGTCTTTACTTGGCTTGGGAGCATGTGTTTCGTAAACTTATTGTGGAATTTGATGCCAAGATTGTCATTGAGATGATTTTATAACATCCGATTCCTCCATAAACATGAAAAACGTAATACTCAGTTTCTTCATAAATGTACAAAATACACTGAATATAAAAGAAAGTCTCTCAAATAGAATGATTTAGGGTCCAACAAAATTAGAGTAATAATCTAGACTTCAAATAAAGAGAATCTAAGGTTGAGGTGCCCTGAAAATAGAGCCAGAATAATCAGACAAAATTTAATGAAGATACAGTGGCATTTTCATAATTTTGGATGCTTTTTGAAAAACTTATAAAATGGATTTTTAAATGAGAAAAATGAGCTTTCCGAAGTTGTTAAAGGCCCTGAAAACTATAAGAACTTTTAAAATAGTTAAAACCCCTCCGGTTGACATTTTATAATGTTAGTTAACTTGAATTTTGACCGGTTCATTCGGGAAGATTTTAGATCTAATTTGAGTGATTTTAAAAGTATTTGATAAGTTAGAAGACCTAAATTTTATGATGAAAAGGACAATTTTCAAAAACGAATTGAAATGAGCCCAATTGGATAAAACCAAGAAAATGGACTAAATTGCAACTTTTAAAAGTTGCTCAAATGGACCCTAAGCATATAAATCGCATCCCCTTCTGTTCTAGCTCTCTCCACCGACTTGCATCTAGTCCAAACATATTCTAAGAGAGCTCCAAGAGACACACCAAGTGGGGGAGTCAAGGGAAGAAGGGGAAACTTGAAAAGTATAATACTTCTATGATTTTTCATGCTCTTTCCTTCACTAAACCTCTTCCCCTCTTTCTCTTCTCTTCTCTTATGGTTTTGTTGATTAATATGGACATGTTTTAGGTCTGGTTCAGAAAAGGAAGATTAGAGTTTGAAGAATAGGAGTTCACCAATTGGAAGAGCACTTGAGAAAAGCTATAAACTAAGGTAAGTTGTTGTCTTTTATGCTTGCTTCTTCTTGTTTCTTTTAGTGTGAATTTTATCCCACTTAGAGCCCAACCAAGGGAGACTAAATTCTAACTTAACCAAGGAAGAATAATAGGTTTTGGAGTGTGAGAAGTAAGTAAGTGTAAAGAAATTCAATTAAAATGAATTAGAAAATAAGTTAGAAAAACTAGGGATTCATGGGTGCATTGTAAAATTTGGTTTGATTCAAGAATTTCCTAGCCCATATGAGAGTTTATTTGAGTTCTTAAGATCCCTAAGAAGTCTTCCAAGTGTCTCCTCCTTCAAGAAAGAAATTGAAACTCCATGGGTCTGAATGAGAGACCTAAGGAGTGTTTTAAATTTTTCTAAGCCTAGATTAGCATCACATATGATGAGAAAATATGAAACCTTTGGAAAAAAATTTTAGAAAGCGTAGGATGTGAGATAGAACTTTAGGTTCCATATTGTAGCATAATAAAACAACACATAACTAAACTTCTTGAAATAATTGTGTGATGGCTCCATGGAGTTTCAATAGAGTCAAGAACCATAGAATGGAAGAGAGAATGGAGCCAAGACTATGAATTTCTAAGATTGCTTCCTTTGGTGTCTTATGGAACCATAATTGAACATTATGAGTGTTAAGGTTATTCTAAAGTGTGTGTGGCTTTAGTAAATGTTCCAAGAGTGTAATTGGAACTTATTTCATGTATTTAAGCTAAAGGAATCAAGTCCCACCTCCTTGTAGGTGTTTACCCAAGGGAGAGGAAGAAATTACAAAGAGAAAAGTGTATTCTTGTATACAAGGTAGCTCTCTTTCCTTTCTCTCATGCATGCTTGGGTATTTTCTTATTTTTGAATGTGTGTGTGTATGTTTAAGCTATAAAAAATATTTTTAGCAAGTATGTATATGCCATGGTATCATGATGTTTGATTTATGTGCTTGAATGATGGTTTATGAACATGTTTTGGCTTGTATGAGATTGGTGAAACCAAAAGTCCTTTAACTAGGGTGAGGATAAGCCAAAAATCCCTAAGAATAGGTGAAACAAAGTTAAAAGTCTCTAGAAAGAGTGAAACTTAGTCAAAAGTCCCTTAAAAATGGGTGAAGTAAGTCCAAAAGTCTTAAAGAGAATGGGTGAGGATAAACCATTGTCTTGGCAAGCCTATATATGATATATGTGGCTTCTTGAATGCAATAAATGTTCCATGTATGTTGATGAACTTCAAAATAGTTATACATGCATTTTTAGACTTGAATTTACATCCATTATATGTGCTTAAAAGGAATAAGAGTTATTGGGATTCCTAGAATCTCACTATTTCCTCCCTATTACTTAACATGCCTAGGTGGATCAAGTGAGCAACAAAATGGGAGCTACTACACTTGAAAGCAAGGAAATTGACAATGGAGTTGATATTTGTTTACTTTATAAATATAGCCTTGCCAAAGGATGCATTTCCATGATATATATAATGTATAAGCTCTTGAACATGTGTAATTATATGGATATGTGATGTATATATGGGAATTGGAAGCAAATGAATGGAATAACATGTTTTTGACATGAAATGACAAAGTAAAGCTTGTTGTGTTCCATGTGTATGTCATCAAGTAAGAGAGTGAATTTATGAGATATGAGTTTTTAGACTTTTGAGACATGTTTAGTAGACTATTTTGATGTTTTCTCACGTGATCAAGTGGCCCTAAAAAAGTTAGAAGCTAAATGGGACCATTTGTAACTCTTAAAGAAGCCAAATAGTGACATTTCGCAATTCTATATCACAAACTAATCAAATGGATGCATTTTCCCATGAAATCTAGTATGCATATAGATATCATCTAGAGCTTTTGGAAAACTAAAGATCAGATTATTTGGAACTCTATAGAATTAATTATGAATTTTTAAAGTTGTCAAAAAGCTACTGAACTGATATAGTTACTATTCATCTAGTCAATTTCTTTTCTTATGTCATTTGAGAACCAAATGGTGTCCAATGCTCATGAAATTTTATAGGTATAAACTAGACATAATAATTTTTTTACAGCCACCAAGATCACCTCATTTGGACATTTGAGCAGAGAGATATGAATTTTCAAAGTTTGAAGTTAGTACCAGTAAAGCAGCTATACCTTTGGTACTATTCCATCTCTTTTAGTGGCTAAATGCTCCTATTTTGGTCTAGACTTATTTTTAACATAAATTTAACATCTGTAACTTTTCAGAATGATATAGTGTGATACATTTCAATTTTTTTAAATTTAGTTATCATTTTTCAAAGTTGGTACCCAAAATCTAGCAACAAAACCTAAGACGGAACATGTAAATTTTGTGTATGAATGCTATAGGCTCAGGATTCTTATGCTATTTTGTGATGGTTTTAAGTTGTATGAATGTATTTTAAGTGGAGATTGATATGGGTAAGCTCATATGGGCCATGGGATACGAGACAAATATTTTGAACTTTATGTAATGTAAGAAATGACATTATTTTAAATGGATTTTTCTTATTCTCTAATGAAATTAAGCACATGTATGTCCATAGATGATCTAGAGAGGCTAGAATTGCATGGTGTTACAGATTTCTAGCTAAACCCTTAGCTAGTGTCATGCTAATAAGGTGCTTCATAACATCCTTTATTTGCTGGAAGGAAGTTGGCATGTTACCTTCATATATGTTCCTAAAGCGATGTATAAACTTGCTAATGCATTGACTTGGATAGGGGTTTCATAGGAGAGAGTTCTCACTTTTAGAGGTGTGCCCCTAAATAGTGTTTCTAGCCTTATGGTTGATGATCTTTTAGGGGCTTCTATCTCCCACCCTGTGGATTCTCGTTAGTTTCTTCTTTCAGTTTTGACATCATTTATTTACCTAAAAATAATAATTCTTTTCAAAAGTTCAAGTGTGAAAGAATCAATTACCTTATATTTACCCAAATTTATACATATTACCTATAAAATATGAAAAGTTATCTTTTTTGTTTAACTTGTTTGTTATAAATACTTTAATTAGATAAATTATGAGTAAAATTTTATTTTGGTTCCTTATAAATGGGGTATTTTCTTAATTTAGTCCTTTATAGATTTTTCTTTTCAATTTGATTGTCATATATAATATATCTCTCAATTCATTCCCTAATATAACTATTTTTTTCAATTTGGTTGCTCACAAATGAAACTATTATCAATAATATCCTTTTACCAATCTATTGTAAATGAAATTAACAAATGTGATAACGTGTAATATTTTTTTTTTATAGGTTGTCAATAATGTCTATTTATCAATTTACTATTAATTTCATTTATAGTAGATTCATAAAAGAATATTATTGATGGCCATTTCATTTATGAAGGATTAACTTATACCTATTTGTGAAGGACCAAATTGAGAAAATAATTTTATGAGAGACTAAATTGTGAAGATAATTTTATAAAAAATTAAATTAAAAATATTCTATCTGTGAATAACCAAAATGAGATTTTACTTGATAAATTATCTAATTTTTAATAAAAAAAGATAAATAATGGAAAAAAAAATTAAAGATGTTAAGTTTGTGGAAACTTGAATTACATAATTAACAATAGTTTTTTTTAAGGTTAATCATAGTCATGTGTAAAGAATTTATATTATGACAAAGATGCATTTTGGTCAATTAATTTTACTTAGGGTTTCATTTCAATCCCTTAATTACAATTGGTTTCAATTTGATCCCTTTAATTTATCTCATATTTTACTTTCATCCCTTAATTTCATTTAGTTTGAATTTGATCTCTTAATTTTATGTTAGATGTCACTTTTATCTTTTAATTGCATTTGGTTCTAATTTGATCTTTTAACTTTACTTTGAATTTTATTTTCATTTTTAATTTCATTTTGTTCTAATTTAGTCTTTTAACTTTCAAAAACCACTCAAGTACTTTTTTCCCCTTTTAACACTATCAAATTCAAATGTTTAATGAAAAAAATCCTATATGGCTCATTAAAGACTTAACTTTAATAACTCCTTGCTAATTTAAATTTACTTATCATAATACATTTCTCATTATCACCAATTGCATTTTATAAAATTGAAATAATATGGGGGCATATTTTCTACAAAACATGGGTGATAACCTTGATCTCCTTAGTGGTAATACTCATAGAAATTGGAAAATGAATTAAAACATTAATTAAACTAAAGTAAATTGAACTAAAATAAAATTAATAGATAAAAGTGAAATTTAAAAGTAAAGTTCATAAATTATATTAAAAGAATTAAATTAAAAAACAAAAGTGAAGCGTATAAACTAAAATTAAGAGATCAAAAGCATATTTTATTCTTATATTATTTAAGAAACATAAATATATCAAGATGGCCCACATAGATCAATTTCTTGCAATCCAAGTTTAAGATAAATCTTAGAAGATCAAACCTATAATATCCGATTTTTCTATAAACGTACGAAACTCACAAGATATAAAATGAATTCCCTTGAATAGAATGATTTGAGGCTAAATAAAATTAGAAAAAAATTTTAAATAATAAAAAATGAGGATCCAAAGTCTAAGATACCCAGAAACCCAAGCCAGAAAAGCTAAGAAAATTTGTGAAACAAGTTAAGATATTCTTGTAATTTTTGAAAATTTTGAAAAACTCATAGAAATATTTTTTAAATAAAAAATATTGAGTGTTTAAGTTTCTATAACCTTGAGAAAATCTTAAGGTTGTTGTGATATTGTAAAAGCATATATTATTTCTCTCTTTCATTTATTTCTTTTAAAGCTTTATACTCTTTTTTGTGTGATACTAAATTAAACTATATCTTTTTTATCATTATAAGTATTTTTATTTTTCAAGAGATACAAAAAACTTATCATTTTCTTTTTATCCTGTAATGTATTTTGGCATGTTTCAACATTTTAATTATAAAATCTGAATTATTCTCTTTTTCGGATTAGTAATTATTTTTTAATAAAAATGAAATAAATGAAGCATTTAATTATATTTGTACCTTTTTTAATACAACAATGAACAATACTATTTATATTATATGCTCAACTATTTTTTCCCATAGTCTTTGATTCAAAATCTTATGTGATTTTTTTTTAACAAATTTTTCCTTTATATCATATGCCTATGTAGCATTTTATAACAAGTTTATATGTATGGCTTTAAAATATGATGCATTAAAAGATATTACCCAATTGAAAGAAAGTTTAAGAGTGAAAGCCAAGGTAGTCCATTTATGGATAATGCCACATGAGATCAATAACTTGGAAATGATATTACATAATAAATTGATATACATCTCGTGTTTATATCTATTTTTCTTATTTTAGTAATATCCATCTTAATTCAAAATTTTAAATATTTTTTCCACCATACAAGAAGGAAGGATACATGCTTTTGTAAAAAGAGGCTTTCTAAAAGTTCAAAGACCACTTAATTGAAAGAAAAGTGTATATCGTAATATAGTTTGTTATTAGTAAAAATACTAGTGCCTACAGAACTATCTTGCACCAATATAAGATAAATTTTTATTCTTCAACTATTGTTAAAATGTGCAAAAAAGACCCTATTATAACTCAATATGATTCTATTTTGTTTCTTTCATACAAATTGTTTTCAAAACTTATAATGATAACTATTTAGTTTTTAAGTAAAATAATTATACCAATTATTTATTGTTTGCCTCTTGATCATGTATGCTTAAAGTATTAATTTTATTTTTAACTATGTGTAGACATCATTGAAAAATTGCCTAGAATCAATGAAATTGAGAAGACAATGGCACAAATAACAAAAGGATTGATATAGATACATAGTCTATCATTTTTTAAAATCTTAAATTATGTTTACATATCTCATATTGTTCATTATTTTTTTACCAATTACTTTAATTTGTCTACATCGTTTTACCAACAGTAATAATATATTAGGTTGTATGCTTTGAGTTCATGTCTACTTCAAATGAGGATGCTATAATACTAATTATACAATGGTGTATGTAATAACTCAAAGAGAAAAAAAAAAATTCTTTTTCTTTTTATTACTTTTCTTCTCTTTTGTCTTTTCTTTCAGCTTTCTTCCTCTTCTTCCTGTTCATGCTGTAGCTCGGTCCATTCATCCTCATTTCTATATGTTCCTTTTATGATGGTCTTGATGCCATTTTCCTCCATTGTGAAGCCACTACTGGCATCCTGCTAACCTTCCCCAAGTCCACTTCTCATCTATTTATGCACAAGTCCGTGGAAGGAAGCTATAGGTGCTGTCTGTTCGAAGTGAGTTCTCCATCATCCAATCTTCATTTCCTTCCATTTTGGTTGCTAATTTGTTTGATATTTACCTTTCCCCTTTCATTTTCAGACCATCCAAGCTTCCATGAGATGTCAAGAATGTTGCAAAATGCTCCTCCTTGTTAGTTGGTTGAGAATGAGCTGATGAGTTGGTGTTGTGCAAGTAAGCTTCCAATCGCGTTATTTATACACTAATCTTTAATTTTTTTTTTTACTCCTTAAAGTAATCTTTGAGCTTAAATTATGGATTGGTAACTAAATGAGAAGACCTAAGTTTATATTTAGTTGGATGAATGAATGATCAGGTTATGGAGTCGGATTTTAGGCAATTAGCTATTATTGAGTTATATGGATGTTAGGAATTGCTAATTTGAGCTATATAATAATTTGGTGAGTTATAAGTGTTGCTAGGAAGCCTTACAAGGACCGACAGAGAAGGAAGTTAGTCTTATAAAAAGGGACAAGTGTTACCTTAATGATTGGTATCATCGGTCAGTAGATAACAAATTATAACTTGCACTATAGGTACTTACATCACTTGTGTGCCTATGATAGCGGTAATTAAATTTTTATTCCGATAACTCACGTATGATCTTAGGGGAATAGATTTTTAAATTGCTTAATCTTTATGTGCTTAAGTTAATAATGTGATAATGTAGGTTAAAATAGTTGTTTAGCACCAAATGTTAGTGTAATTGAGATAAGTACTTTTTGATGAGACTTGTTGCATTATTTGGTAAGTTAAAGGTATGTTTTTATAATAATCATAGCCATATCTTTTAATGTTTTTATAATAATCATAGCCATATCTTTTAAATTAGGATTTTCTACTAACAATAAATAAATAAATATGTGTGTGTGTGTGTGTATTTATATGCATTTATAAAGGTGTGTATATATATTTCTTTTCTTTTCTTTTGTTGTATATCTTAGTATAATTGGATTAATCATTGAACACTTAATTTGTTGATTATTGGTTCCTTTAGTTGTCTGAGTATTTTTATTGTTTCTCTTTAAATTAATCCCTTAGGTAACCACTTCAAATTATAGTATAATTACTTAATTGTTACTAACAAGGTACATATAATTTCACTGACGATACAAGCCATTTGGTTTCAATAATATGATGGAAACATTTGATGGGTTTCATAAATGTGAATGACATTAATGTCCTAGGTGCACCTAGATGAGGAAGAAACAACTTGATGGGAAAAGAAGCTATCCGTTAAGTGTAGCCACTCATAAAGGGTGAGAAGTTACCAACAAGATGTAACTATCCCAAAAATATATATACCTCAATATATTAGAGATAGGTAGAAAAGGTGTTACCCATTAGGTGTAATCACCCATAAAGGGTAAAGAGTTGCTAACGAGGTGTAGTTACCATCATCATAAGTAATAGCAAGCTATCTCTCTTATAATTACCATTTTAAGAACTTAACTTTTTAAGAACTACCTTTGTATGGGTTTTGTCAATAGGGAATTTTTGTTGCTTAATTATGTTAATTAATTTATGCATTTCTTGGCTTCTATTTGGGTTATGATTTTGCTACTTTCTATATTGATAATTTGTTATTTGCTCATTGAGTTTTTAACTCATTTCTCAAATTTTTATTTTTAAAAATAGTAGCATTGGATCTAATCTGCCTCTATCATCTTAGGATCAAAGGCTTAAGAAGTGGTGAGCCCCACACTAAATTTGTGAAGACATATCTAGTTTTGTGTGTGTTAATTTTGATGTTGTAGATAAGTACTCCTAGCATTGCTCCACTTGACAAAAACAAAACCCCTCCCCTTTGTTTTTATCTATTTTTCAATTGGTGGTTGAGAGCAGAGCTCTCCCTTGCTATTGTTACTAGTTTCTAGTTGTTTGTAAAATTTGAAACATCCAAATTTTAAGAAAAACTTTGTTGAAATTTCTATAATAAGGTAAAATATTTGCATTGATGAAATGAGATAATGTGACCAGTTGAGCGAAGAAATGTTATATGCTAAACCATTAAGTGACCCTTTGCAACTGCAATTATGTCTATTAGATATACGGATATGAGCTTTAATTTGCTCACCGTGCTAGTCATGTCCTTTTTTTGGGGTGTGACAGTGTAAGATAAAAAAATTTTGTGGTATATTTTCCCTCAACCTGGCACAAGTATTTGGATTTATTATTATTAATTTTATGTGAAATGCACTTGATTTTTTCCTTATAGGTACATGTTGTAAGATTTAAATATATGCTTTTAAATTTTGTCACTAGGTATGGCCTTGATATGCAATCCACCGACATTTTATTAACTTAATAAAATATTGACTTCATACATTTTTTTTCTTTTTTAATATTTCTCTTTTTTTTAATCATACATAGATAATAAAAATATATTATTTTATTTAATATTAAATTTTTTATAATAATTAGATGATAGTTAACTTTTTTATCATGCAATTGATTCATAAGGTGGATTCCAAATTTAAGTTATTATAACACTTTTAGCTCTTTTATGGCCAAATTTCACTTAGTTTATATGATTGATTGAAATAGTATATAATTGATTTTGTTTGGAGTTAAAATGATATGTAATTACAAGGGAAACAACCATCTATTTAAAATGACATGTAACAACCATCTGCTTAGTAGAATCAAGAGCTGGATGAAACTCATCAGATATTGCTTTCACTCACGTGCCAGGGGAAGATAATCTGGGTACTGATTGGACTGCTGGTTTAATTAATAGAATACACGTGTTTGAACTTTGTAGACATGAATAATTATGATTTATTGAATTGAGAGTTTTTCACATTAAAAAATTCATCTTTTTTTTTTTTGGTGAAAATGAATATATACCATCAAATCCAAATTTGAAGCGAAACAACCAAATCAAAAATCCATATATATATCAGGGTTAAAATAAGATTTTCTGCTAATATTAAACAAATGTGTCCTTAGAACTTGAAAGAATTTTCTTATTCAATATGGGATATGCAATCATGGAATAGAGATCAGTGTAAAACGGTTGACAATTGAGCCACAATAATCTAAAACAAATTACTTCATCTCCACTTACCAAATTGAAGCCTAATAAAGCAAGACATCACATGCTACTGGTCGTGAACCTCTATTTTGTTCCATCATTTGCTTTCTTTATCTATTATCTTCACCATCTGAGCAACATGTCGGGATTTTTTTTCCTTGCTTTTTGACTTTTGTGGCAAACTTGATGATAATTAATCTTTAAAAATTGTTTTGAAATGGGAGAAAGCACAAATCCCAGATCACTTGGTAATTGGAATGGGGATATATTTGAACCCTTCAATATCACGGAGGGACATAATGATCTTCCATGTTGAACAACAATCATTGGCTGTTAACTTTTCTTCAGAGTTTAAATATGTTCTATCGTGAGCTTCTTAATTCATTAGTTTTTCAAGCTTGCTAATTCATTTTATCTGAGACCCTATCCTTTACGTTGAGGGCAAGCTTTTTTTTTTTTCCTTTTTTTATTCTTCTTGCTCCCATTTAATTGAGTATTTTTATTTGCATATTTTTATTTAAAATATTTAATTAGCATAAGTAAATCTTAATAATCAAAAGGCTATATTATGGAAAGTTTAAGCCCTTGGATAGCTTACATGAACGTGCTCATGCATGTCGTCCAAGAACTAGAAAACTCGAGCGCGAGAAATACCCTTGATAATTAAACGACACATTTGGAAGTTTATACATGCATGAACGTGGTTCAAGAATTGAAAAACTCAAGAGTGCAGAAAATAGTCTATAATTAAATGGCATATTTGGAAGTTTGTGAACAAAACGTGCAAATAGGATTGCCGTGCTTTCAATTAATAAGTCCGGTCATGTTTCAAAAAGAAATAAAAATCAGATTGTAATCTATACACATGCAATCCACATAAAAATCAAACTCTAACCACTGTATGAGTGCCCGTAAGAATTTCTCATAATACTTCCTCTTAGTCTTGAGTTTATTGAAGGAGTATATTTAATTTGCCCAATAAATTAAAAAATAAAAAATAAAACTCTAACTATTGTGCGAGTGCCCGTAAGAATTTCTCATAATACTTCCTCCTAGTCTTGAGTTTATCGAAGGAGTATATTTAATGTGCCCAATAAATTTATTTAAAAAAAGCCCCACAGCATCCAGTAACAATAGCATTCTTCTGGTGAATCCACAAACATTTTTTTTTCTTTTTTTTTATTACCAAACATGAACAGGCAGGGTTCGGGCATGTTGGGAAATGCAAGGTACTAAACCCAAGAGAGTAAAAGCCGTATAACCTACCTAATGCTTAAACGGACGAGTCCCTAATTCAGTTTCCATTTCATTAACAATTCTTTACTTTTCTTCAATACAAATATAAACTAGACTACTAAATTTTTCGTTTCGAATGAAAAATATTTTAGAGATTTATGGCCGAAGGAGAAAAGGAAAAAAACCATAAGATTCTTACCCTATTTAAAGTGCCTGACTCATTTACAGCATAAGGGACTCTAAAGAAAACCCAAAGGATAAATTATAACTAAGGACCGACAAAAACTATCATTTATGCTGTCGTTTAATGGGGACCGACCGACCTAAATCTTATGTATCATTTGCCTTCCCAAAGAACAGTTTTAGGGTTGCCAGAAATTGCGTGCCATTTAGAAGAGTCTCCCAAGTAATATTTAAAATACGATGAAACAAGTGAAGATGGCCATAGATTCTTGGCTGTTCTTAAGAATAGTTCTTAAATGGAGACTTTAAAGTACGAAGAGTCCCACATCAACAGTCTCACAAGCTTTTAAACCAGATGAGCCGTGACGTGCTACTTCAGTTCAGTCCAAAAGCTCAGGTGAAAGCCCATCAGAGATTTATAATCCCTAATAAGCCTCCTAACACAAAAATACTTGCATACCAAAGATTCCCCGATTAGTTGATCGTAAAATCTCTAATACCACATCAAGAACACTTATGGATAACTTTATTATGGTTTAACTAAATAACTACCATATAAGTAGATTGACCTAAACCTAGTATCTTAAGATATTTTTTCAAGATGCAATATTCAGCCCACGAGTATGGTTCCTTACTTGACTCATGAAAGAGATCTCCTCAATGTTTCAAATCCCCACTCCTAACACAGCTACTCCTTGTAGATATGATATTATGTTAAAACCTATTTCAGTTCAAAAGTATAAACTATTAAGTAAAAGCTTACGAATAACTTTTAAGTAGTCACTAACATGAGCAAAGTAGATAATTAAAGAGAGAAGGGATGGCAATTATATATCAACTAAAGAGGTAAGCAACTGATACAATTTCTATACCAAATAAATCTTTACATTAAGGAACAACATATCAAGCTAACACATGATGTTGACTTAACATGCCCGTTGCAATAATATTCCCCCAGTTTCAAGTCAATCAGTAGCTCCTACACAAATCTGCAAAATTGTCCTTCTTTTACAAACATGGAGGGCCGACCTTCTGCACTCTTATTTCTATGTATCTTCTAGCAGTTTGTCTTCTTGTTACTCTGTATCCACCTATCTTATGTCCACACACCTTTTCCAGTATCCTTAGGGTCCATCCTCGTCCATATCCAAGACCACTAAAACCACAAAAACAGTTCAAAATTTAGGTCACACTGTACATGAGAGAGCCATAAAAAATCCAAGTCACAATATCATAGAGAGCCACATTTTGCTACAGTACTACTATTGAAATGCCAAAAGGAACGTAACCTACCATAACGTAGTCTAAGAAATGAGATTGAGCAGGTTTTAAATTGCGGATATATTCAAAGCTCTATATGTTCCTTCAATTTAAACCAGCCTGGAATGTACACAGTTATGCTGATATGGCAAAGCTAAAGTGATTTTGTTGGGACCATGGTCTGAAGTAAGTCACATGTAATAAAGTATGATTAATGGGTGCAAAGGGAAAAAGGACTTAACCACAGCCATAGTATTATACTCAACAGCAATCCATGACGAGAAGCAAAACAAGGTGGCATGAGCCCACTTGTTACCACTTTTGCAGGAATGTATAACATGCCAAAAAATTCAACTAAAAATCCTCCACAATTATAAGCCTTCTAACCTTACACCAACCGGCTAACCTTTTGCAGTAGAGACAGAAAAAGAAACCATATCGTTCGCAAAGGCAAAGCATATTATCAGTAGCTCCATATGTCCCCAGCCTTTTCTGGGAAGAAGAGGAAATAATAGGGAAATGGAGGAAAAGAATCATGCCATTTAAAGCAACATTGTTAGAGCAAAAGAAACATTGAAAATCCTTGTTACTTAAGAGTAACTGAAGAAGCATGCATTGCTACCCACTGTGAAAGGAAAATGCAGGGTGCCTTATCCAACCAACCAATACATAAGCATATGTTGTTTACACAACAAATGGAGCAAAATTAACTAAGATCAAACCAAAGAACACCTTATGGACCTTCAATTTTAGTACAATCGAAGTACACTCCTTGCGATAGAATGTGCCTGGTTCGACCTACTTTTCACGGACCCATTTCTCCTGCTGCCTCTCAGTGGCGTCAAGTAGAACCTTAAGAGACCATTGTCAATATGGTTAGGAGAATACCTAGCACTCCGATTCCTTTCCAATACAAACTCATCTTTAGCCTTCTTTCCCTGTCCATTAGCCTGAACACCATTCTTCCTCAGAGGGCCACCAAATGATCCACCAATGCTTTGTGCATTTCTCCAGCTCACACTGCTATTGCTTCGGAACACCTTGCGATTGAAAGCACCTCTAGCATCTACATTGCGATTCCCTCTCAAGTCTTGCCAAGATTCTGAGTAAGAACGCTCAACCCCATTAGCTCTACTATACCTATCCTCATCCTCATCTTTGTTTCCACCTCTACGGTTTAAAAAACTCCAAATGTTCCATGCCTTGCTCCACCGGCCAGACTTCTTAGACCCTTTCCGGTCACCACTCCCAATCACAGACGCAGTATCTCGAAAACCCATCTCAAAGGTCTCAGAGCAATCATCTCTCATAGAATTCGAGTTCGAATCCCTCAATTCTCTATCAGTAAAAACCATTTTTTGCCCATGCAAGTAATCAACAGTAGCAGGAGTCACCTTGGCATTTGAAACCGGCTTCAATTCATCCATCTCCGCCACGACTGCCGCCGCAGTTTTCCTTATCGAATTGGACCTATCAAGGCTCTTCCTCCTCTTAGAATCAGAGTAGTATTCTTTGGTCTGCGTGGACCCACCAGGAACTATCTCATTTTCATTAATCGCATTCATGGGCTCTTCAACTGGGATGTGGGCATCAGTCCTCAAAACGTGCACCGGATCATCTTCCACCACAGAAAGCATAGTGGGCATCCTCGGAAACGTTCTTCCGATCAAGTAGCCATCCCAGGAAGCCCTAGGCTCATCGAGAGAGTAACGAGGATCATCGAACGACATCCGACCAGCATCAAGCGAGAACCTCGGATCGGTGTCGCACGATCTTCTCCCGAACCCATAATCTGCGATCTCCGACTGTGTGTCTCTGAATTGCCTCCCAATGGGCTTCTCCACAGGCAGTGTGGCGGACCCACTACCATGTCTGCGCTTCTTCATCTTCTGATTTTGCCTCCATTTCTGCAATTTCTTGCTGAAAACCGAAGCCGCGGACCAGAAGCTTCCTGCAATTTCTTTGAAATCTCTTCCAGAAGTCTTCTTCGCCTGGGAATCGAGATCTATGTGGTCCTTCATGGTCTTTAACTCTTCCTCTACTACTAGTTCTGGCTCCTCCTCTTCCTCCACAATTTCTTGAACCCGATTCTCAATCACATTACCCACATTGGCCTCCTCCACAACCCTAATCTCGTCTCCGTCCTCCTCAACCTTCTCTTCCTCGTCCTCGTTCTCGTCCTCGTCCTCTTCTTCTACCTTCGACTCGAATACCCGCCCCTGGTAACTCGAAGAAGAGGCTAAATTCCTCGTTTCAACCTCAACCTCAGCTCGGGAAGCTTCCTTCTTTGAAGGCTTGCGTCCGTCGTCCTGAGTGAAGAGGGACCAGAGAGTGCTTCGAACCCTTACGTCACAGGACTTCCTCTGAGGCTCAAATACCCCAGAGAAACCCTCGTTTTTCGAAGCAGAAAACGACTTGGTCCGGCGAAGCTCCGGCAAGAAGGAAGAAGACGTAGTGGGGGGCCGGTTTCCGCGACCGCCGACGTTCCCCCCACCGCCTCCGCCACCGGAGGAGGGTCTGAAGATAGCTTTAAGAGCGGCAGCCGCGGCGGAGGAAGTGGGCGGTTTCCGGCTAGAGGAAGAGGAAGACGACGAGTTGGGATCGAGTACGGCGAGTCGCTCGCAGAGGCATAAGGGGCAAAATCCGGTGAAATGCTCTTGTGGGTGGCGATCACAGGAGGTGGAAGGTCGATGGGGCTGCAGTAGCTGTTGCTGCGGTAACAATGGCGGTGGTGCTGCTGCTACTGTGGAATCGGTGGGGGGATTCATAACCGGAAATGGTGTATGATCCTCTGCACTCTGCTCATGTTACGATCGAAGGAACCGAGTGAAAGGAAGGGGAGAAATGAGAGCGTGTGTGCGCTCTTGTCTCTCACTGTCTATGACAGGGAAAGAAAGACGGAGGATGAGAAAGAGAAAGAAAGGGAGAGAAGGGTTACTGTATCTGTTTGGTTCCAACGGACAGCGAGAAAGTAAGAGAGAGAGATTTGATAGAAACAACGGAAAAATGTAACAAGGTTTAGGAGATGGAAAAACTTCGGCGAGGCGTGATTTGGAATTAGGAATTACCCAAACAGGGAAGCTGTCTCATTAAATTCTCTCTTTGAGTCTCTCTCTGATTTCTTTCCTTTGCTTTACTCTGTATGTGTAGGGTGGTGCGTTGGTTTCTAGGGGCACTCGCTTGCGAAATGACCTTTTCGTGGTTGAGAGTTGTCACTATTTACTGAAAATAACACTGAGCGAAAGTCATTTTCTAGGGTAGGGTGACTGGGACTGTTTTCCATGTTCCCTACGTTTCTAGTAATGGAATGACTAAATTGATTCATCGTGTCATCCAAGAATATTAATTTTTTAAATCTAAAATTTTTATGAAAAATATTTCAATCTTTGCTTATTGGATTACATTTTAGTAATTTTCAAATAATCATATATTTGTGCAATGGTTCATTTATTATTAGATAAATTTTTATTTTCTAAAAACATTCAAATTATACTACACTCTTTGTTTTAAAATATATATGCACCTCTGTTCTAAAATTAAAATATGAGCATTGCAGTTTACTTTTTACAATAATACATAAATATTTATTTTGATCAAAATATTATTTTATTTATTACTTTATAATATAATAGATATTAAATATAGATTAATAAGCATGAATATTATTATAAATTTGATAAAATATTAAAGTAAATTACATTTATAATTTTTCACTCAGAATAAATAATATTAAAATAAAATTTTAAAAAATATTTTTTAATTAGCTATATTTTTAATGAAAGAAATTAATATTACTTTTTTAAAATATTTTTGTTATATTTTAATTTAAAGGATAAGTATATATCTTTCAAAAATAAAAGTGATATAATTTGAACATTCCTCAAAAATAATTTATTCTTTATTATTTTGTTATGAAAATAACAAAAGTAAAAGAAATAAAACAGAATAATTATAGAGAATATAATTATTTTATTTTATTACCATATATTTTAAGAAATCACTCCATCACTTGTATTTAAAATTATCAATTATATTATTAGATTAATTTTATAACAAAAATAAATCATCAAAACTAAATGTTATATGTGAAATTGGAATAAAATTTCGAATGAGACAAATGGCATTTACGAGTATTTTAAATACTGACAACATGTTTTTAAGATCCTTACTGTGTTTAATTAATAGGATTTACTAAATGACGAGCTTTTTATAATAGAAAAACTCATCTCATAGATTCTTCAGTATATGAATATAGCACTGTAACCCAAATTCAGATCCAAATTTTCAATTAAATTAACAGTATTTGTCGTTATTTTAACTTCTTGACATTCGAATTGTATTATCAATACTAATACATGCCAATAGATTCACTTTCGTGAAGATCATGATCAGAAGCGAAGCTAAGATAGAGGAGGAACCAATATAATTTAATATATATATATATGGCAATAATTATTGTTATGGTTAGATATTAGATTTATGAGGTTCAAATGAAAATTGTTGCTACGAATCTGGTGTCAAATTTTTTTTTAAACTTTTTCATGTTCAATTTAAAAAAGTTTATACTCATAATAAAATTGTAACACAAATAATATCTGACTATAATTTAAAAAATATCAAGTAGCACAACTTAGCTACATAACATTTAAGACTAAAATAACCAATTAAACATTTAAATTCCAAATTAATCTTAAAGATTACTTTAAGAACCTGAACTTTGAAATTTGAAAGTTTACGTATCATACTTTGAAAACTTACATTCAAAAACTTCAATTTTAAGCTCACTCATGGGCTCACAACCACAAATTTTGGAGAGGAAAGAAGTAGCAATTTTGAAGGCCAATGAAGAAGGAAAATGATGAAAATGGAAGGAAGAAGAAAAGAAAAGAGGAGAAAAATGAGAAATAGAAGATAAAGCTCACATTTTTTGCTTTCTCTCTCCCTCACTCATGCTAGTAACATGAAGATAAATTGTTAAAAGGGATGCAACAAGGAGGAACCAAGCAAAGATCTTGTTGGAACTTGGAAGATCATATACACAACAAGACTCGAGGAAAAATAAAGGAACTAGCCAAAACCCTTATGTGCACAATGATGAATGAAAAAATAGATATGGGTAAATGAAGAAGAAAGATTGAGCAGTTGCCAACAAGGAGATAATGAAGCAATGTTTAAATAAAAATAAAAGCAATTTGGGAAAGCAAGGGAAAAGTAAGGGTATATGAAGGGGAAAAAAAGAAGAGAGGCATGGAGAAGCAAAGAAAATGAGAAAGAAAAGAAGAAAAAATAAGGGGAAAAAATTACATATATAGGTTTAATGGGTTCAAGTTAAAATGCTAAATAATAAATATACATGTGTGTCTGCGCACACGTGTTCAATGAGTTCAATAGATCTAATAAATTCAAAATTTTAAGAGATGTGAGGACGTAATATCAAATTTTAATATTATATATATAGGAATCTTGAAAAATTGAGGCCTTAAGTGAATGTAACTTTGCCTATGATCATAATAATACCACAATCTTAACAAGATAATGTCATAAAGCATTGTCGGACTTTTATGATATGTTATTTTGGATTCTTCTAATGTTTGTTCTTTAGTCTTGATAGTTATATATATATATATAACCAAACATGTGTTCAAAATCTCAAAATTGTGAGCTTCTTACAATTATAAAAAAAAAAACACACACACACACACACACTACATTATTTAGAATCCATAAATGTCATAAACACCACTTTGGCTTGCATTTTGTTTTTGGAAATTAATATGGCTTACTATGTAATGTTCTCTTAGCTATTACAGTGATGATTGAAAAGCTAGTCAAGATTTATGAGAATACATTGGAAGTGTCAAGAGATAAATTTGCTTCATATGTGCTGAACTTGATTTGTGTACACCTATTATCAGTACTTTCTAACTTAATGGTATTTGGTATAAGGATGAATATGAAAGTTTCCATTTATTATGTGTATAATTGGGGGCTTACGGTCACACTCCCAAGGATTGTCTTATTAAGAAAAAGAGTGACATAAAAGATTAATTAGCTATGGCGGTCAAAGTCGAAACAACGACAAGAGCTTTTCTCATTCCGTTGATCATGCAAATATGGAAGGCATTAATTATGTTATTAACGGTCACAAGTTTGGTGGAAAAATACATAAGGATTATATGGTTGTCTCCAAAAGGAAAAGAAACCCTAGATTTAATGCAGTTGACAAAGGATGTGATACCTAAGCTTGTGGAAAGTCATAATTCATTTGATACTCTAAGAGATAGTACAAATTTGGAGAAAAATTTAGAGTAAGATCAATTTTCAGGCTTTGAACCAAGGGCCCACTTTCGCAATCATAAAGTGCTAGCCCAAGTTTTTAGTCTAGGTAAAAATAAATTATACTTAACTACAATTTAAAAAATATCAATTAGCATAACTTTAGTATTCAAGACTAAAGTGACTCAATTAAGCTTTCAAATGCCACATTTAGCTTAAAGATTACTTTAAGTTGAAAACCATAGATTGGAAGTGTAGGTATTATACTTTAGAAACTCATGCCTAAAAGCCTCAATTTTAAGCTCACTTATAGGCTCATAGCCACAAATTTAGGAGAGGAAAGAAGCTTCAATTTTAAAGGACAATAAGGAAAAAAAATGATAAAGGTTTTTTTTTTTTTGAGGGGGGAAGAAGGAAGGAAAACATGAAGTGAAAGAGAAAGTTTACATTTTTTTTTTACTTTCTTTCTCTCTTAGTCAAGGTAGTAGCATAAAGATGAACTATTGAAGGGAAGCAGCAAGGGGAACTAAGCGAAGCTCTTGTTGGAAATTGGAAGATCATGAATAAGGCACGACATAAGGAATAATTGAGGAACTAGCTGAAATTGTTATGAGTACAAGGACAAACAAAATACTAAAGATTGGTAAATGTAAAGGAAATATTAAACTATTACCAATTGAAGGGAGAAAGATGCAATGTTTAATGTCTAAATAAAGCTAAGGGCAATTTGGGAAGAAGAGAGAAAAGTGAGGGGAAATGGGGAAAAAATTAAGAAATGTAAGGAGAAAATGGGAAAAGGAAAAGAAAAGAAGTAAAGAGAAGCAAAAGAGGGGAAAACACATGCATAGGTTCAATGGATTCAAATTAAAATGTCAAATAATAAAAACAAAATACATGTATGGGTTTAGTAAGTTTAGTGAGTTTAATAATTTCAAAATTTTAAAAGATGTGGAGGCATAACATCAAAATTCAATATTATATATATAGAAATTTTAAAAAATTGAGTGCTTGGTAAATATATCTTCATCTATGATCATGAAAATACCTTAACCTTAACAGGATGAGGTCGTCAAGTATTGCCAAACTTATATGCAATAGTTTACTTTGGGTTCTTCTAATGTTGCTTTTTAACTTTATTTTTGTTTTAAGGATTTCTAGTCTTGCAAGTTATGTCAAAAAAAGAACATTAAACATGTGTTCAAAATTACAAAATAATAAGCCTGTTATAATAGAAAAACACATTAAAAATTTCAAAATCCATGGATGTCATAAATACTATTCAATTAATATGGTTTATTCTATAGTCTCTCTCAAGGTTGATAAGGATACTTTGGAAATGTCAAATGATAGATTTGCTGAAATATGTGTTAAACTTGATTTGTGTACAATCCTTGTTAGTACCTTTTAATTCAAAGGTATTTGGTATAAGGATGAATATGAGATCTCCATTTATTATGTGTACAATGTGGGGCTTATGGTCACACTCCCAAACATTGCCTTGTTAAGAAGAAAAGTAACATGAAAGGTTAGCCATTTATCATGGCCAAAATCGAAACAACGATAAGAGCTTTTCACATTCTATTGATTATACAAATATGGAAGGCATTGATTCTATCATCAATGATCATAGATTTGGTAGAGAAATTTAATAGAATTGGATGGTTGTTTCCAAAAAGGAAAGAAATCTTAAATTTAAAGTAGTTAATAGTGGGAGGAATTCTAAAGTCTAAACAAAGTCATAATATGATATTTTAAGGGATAGTACAAATATGGATAAAATTTCAGAGTAAGTCAATTTTCAAACTCTGAACTAACACCCATTTTAGCAATCATTAAGTTATAGTTTAAGTTTCTAGTCTAAGGAAAAACTATTGATATCCAACTACAATTTAAAAAATATTAGTTAGCAAAGTTTAGCAACCTGGCATTCAAGGTTAAATTGACTTCATTGAGCTTCAAAATTCCAAATTAAGCTTAGAGATTACTTTAAGAAGCTAAAAATTGAAGATTAGAAGTATAATTATCATACTTCATAAGCTTACACCCAAAAGCCTCAATTTTTAGCTCGCTCACAAACTCATAGCCAAAAATTTATGAGAAGAAGGAAATTACAATTTTAAGGCCAATGAGGAAGGAAAATAATGAAAATGGAAGGACGAATAGAGGAAGATAGGAGAAAAATGAAAAGTGAAAGAGGAAGCTTTCCTTTCTGGCTTTCTCTCTCTCTCTCTCTCTCTCAGTCATGCCAATAGCACAAAGATGAGTTGTTGAAGGGATGTAGCAAAAAGAACCAAGCAAAGCTTTTGTTGGAACTTGGATGATCATGGACACGACATGGCTTAAGGAAAAATAGAGGAACTAGTTGAAATTGTTACATGCGTAAGGACAAAAAAAAAGGGCAAGTATGGGTAAATGAAGAAGAAATAATGAGCAATTGCTAGTTAGGGGGAGAAAGAAGTAATGTCTAATATCTGAATAAAGCTAATGGCAATTTATAAAAAGGGGGAAAAACTAAGAGAAAAAAGGGCGAAAAAAAAGAAGAAGAAAGGTAAAAAGAAAATGAAGGGGGGGAAAGAAGCAAATAGAAGGAAAAGAGGGTGGAAAAATACATGTATGGTTCAAGTTAAAATGTCAAGTAATAAAATAAAAATATGTGTGTGGATTCATCGAGTTCAATCAGTCTTGTAAGTTCAAAATTTCAAAGGATATGAAGGCAATAATGTTAAAATTCAATATTATATACATATAAATTTTGAAAAAATAGATGTTTTAAATGACTATAACTCCATCTATGATCATAATAATACCACAACCTTAACAGGATGAGTTATAAAGTGTTTTCAAATTTATGTGCAATATTTTACTTTGGGTTCATCTAATTTAGTTTATTTTTGTTTTTAGGTTTTCTTGTTGTGTAAAAAAAACAATGTCAAATGCGTTCAAAATTATGAAAATGTGAGCTTCTTATAATAGAAAAACATATTAAATTCTTTAAAATATATAAATATCATAAACACCACATTAGCTTGTATTCAGTTTTTGGAAATTAATATGGTTTACTTTGTAGTGTGCTCTTAGCTATTACAACTGTGGTTGAAAAATTGGTCAAGGTTGATAAAAATATATTGGAAATGTCAAGGATAGATATGCAAAGGTATGTGTAGAACTTGATTTGTGTCCACCCCTTATTGATACTTTTTAACCCAAAGGTATTTAGTATAAGGTTGAATATGTGAGTCTCCATTTACTATGTCTACAATGTAGGACTTGTGGTCACACTACCGAGGATTGCTCTATGAAGAACAAGAATAACATGAAGAATTAAGTAGCTATGGTGGTCAAAATTGAAACAACAACATTAGCCTTTTTCATTCTATTGATCATGTAAATTTGGAAGGCATTGATTTTGTTATCAATGATCATAGATTTGATGAAGAAATTCATAAGGATTGGATGGTTGTTTCCAACAAAAAAAAAAAAGGTTTTAGATTTGTTGGAGAAATTCGTGAAGATTTCAATTAGTTGATATTTTAAGAGATAATACAAATGTTAAGAAAATTTTAGAATAATGTTGGTCTTCAAATTCTGAATTAAGGGCTCATTTTAACAACTATAAAGTGCTGACCTAAGTTTCTAGTCTAGGTAAAAACAAAAAACCACACAAGGAAGCCCATGGTGAAGATTTATCTAGATCAAGAGGTAAAGAGAACTCTAAAATAATTAATCAAGTGCACACTACATCTTTTTCTATTGACAACACTCACGTGTAATTTAATCAAAGTAAGATGAGGAGAAATAATTCTTTTAGAACTATACGTAAGAAAGGTAAGGCTATTATTATGAGTATTTCAAAAGTAAGAGAAACTAAGTGTAATAACTAGCCTAGCATTCCATTGTTGAGTATAGTTTCTCCTAACTTACAGGATTTTATCTTTATTTTTGAAAGGCATTTTGGTTCTTAACTTCTTGATCTTAATGATGCAAGAATGGGAGGGGATTCCAATGGTATGAATAAATGTTAAATGAAGAGGTTATATCCTCCAACTTATATTGTGATAAGATTCCTAATGATGGTAACCAATAGGCTACCTTTGGCATGCAAGTGGATTCATGTGATATTGAAATTTTCATGTATCATGAGATTTAATATAGTAATTTATTTCTTTACTTATATTCTCTTATGATTAATTTCATTAACTTTTCTATGATTTGTTGAAATATTAGGGTGCTGCCGACTGTGTTACTACATAGCACATAAAGAAGATTGTGAGGAATCATAAACCTTCTTTGCTTTGTGTTGTGGAGATATACGTTCTCTTTGTTGCAGCTTTTAATTTTAGGAATTCCTTTAATCTTCCTGTTAGAGAAGATAGTAGGGAGGTGGCATTTAGGTTTTTTCATTATCTACTGACTTTATTCTTTCTGATATTGATATTTGTAGGCAAGTGATTGGTAAAGGTTCTAATAAGTAGCATATTTTCTTCATTTATGATAGCTTGCCTTTAACTATTTGAGAGGATTTATGAAGGTATCTTGTAGCTAAGTGCCAATAAGTCATTATTCCTTAGCTTGTTCTTGAGGATTTTGATAACATTCTTTTACTGTCTAAAGTTAAAGGCAATGTTTTTCATAATTCCAATGGTGTTAAGTTTTTGTATATGCTATAGAATTAAAATCTTGTGGATCTTGGTTCTAAAGGCTCTTGCTTTATGTGGAGGAGGACTATCGAAGGAAATAAAAAAAAAAAGACTTTAGATAGAGTTTTGGGCAACATTAAGTGGAGACTTTCTTTTTCTAAAACTTATTTTATTAATCTTTTTAGTGCATATTCTAATCCTATTGATGTTTTTTGTCAGGACATCAATTCAAAGTTAGGTAGTCTCCCTTTCCATTTTGAGATTGTGTAGACCACTCATGGAAGTTCAACTATATTATTATTGCTTCTTGCAAACATGATTCTACTAGGTTTTTAGAGTACATGAAAGGAATCAAAAAGCTGGCTATCATGTTTAATAAATAAATATTTGGTAACATAGTTAAAATGGAAGAAAAAACAAATTGAATATTAGACTTAATGGCACTAAGAGAGTTCTTGAAAAGACTGATTCATTATTTTTTGGTCTCCCTTAAAACCTAGTTTTTGAAAGAGTTAAAAGATATCCTATGTCAAGAAAGAGATTTTATGGTACCAAAAATCTAAAAAGAAATTAGTCAAGTTAGGTGATAAGAATATCATTTTTTTTTTTTGGTCATCCAAACTATATTGAGAGATAAACACAATAAGACTGGAGGTATATTTCTTAATTAGGAAATGATCTACTGATGAAACCTCTTTTAAGTTGGAAACTTTGAATTATTTCCAAAATCTTTTTAAATAACATGAGTGATGCTAATTATTGCAAGCTTTTTATAATAGAAAGTTTTATTCTAAATTTCTTTTGAAAATGGACATGCCATTAAATCTAAAATTAAAATTCAAACTCCAAGCAAAATCAATGAAATTTACCATTGTTTCAACCATGGACAATATATTCTTAACATTCTAACTATCTTTAATCGATATAATACATGCATTCAAAATTTGTAAAGATGATTAAATAAGGTTTATTGAATAGCAAGCCTTTTATTAAAGAGATTTTCTTGTTATATTCTTTTAAGCAAATATGTGTTTGAATTTAACATAATTATTTTGTGAGAAAATTTTTAGTTTTACTTATAAAAACTATTGGCATCCTAAATCAATAATTAGCTGTACGACTAAAAATAATAGTCAAATACAATGTTGAAAGAATAATAGTCAAAGACTAGGCTGGTCAATAGGATTAATCAAGAAGAACTACTCAAAATAAGTGACTTTAGAGAGCAATATTGTGGCATGATCTACATGATGAGGTCGCAACATGGCATAAAAGAAGGATAATGGCCAAATGGAAATACAAGTGTTACTTTTGATGAAGTTATAAATATGGCATAAAAAGTATTAAGAAGGACACATAGAAATCTCCTAAAGAGCTTGCATTACGATTCTTTTTACATTTTCAGTTATTTACTCACTTTGTTTATGGCTTTTTGTAATTTACAGTTTTTAATAAATTTTAAACAAAGTTATAATTAGTTTCTTTCAAAGCCTTTCTATTATCATCCCATTTTATTTAAAACTTATACAAATTTGACTATTAATTGCAGCATTTATTCTTCATTTACAATACCATTGTCTTCATCAATTACAGAGTTCAAGACTTCATTCATAGGTTTACCTTTATTTAGGACTTAGAAAAACATTTTTTATAGAGTTTTGTCTCAATTTCTCAAACAACTTATAAAGACCAAAAATTGATCGCTGGAATCACTCAACATAGTCAGGCCTTACTGACTAATCAACCTACTACATCTTAGACAAATAGCCACCAATAGAAACTTTTAATTATTGTGCTATAAATATGATAAGAAACTAAAATAAATTAAAGAAATTTAAGAGTATATTTGATATACATATAAATAAGAATACCAAAAAACAAAGTATAATGAAAATAAAGGATAAGTTTTAATCATTACTTCTCCACCATGATACATTCATATTTTTTTTTGGTTAACGATAATATTACAAGAGTCATATCTTCTGTCTACAAATGATGATTAGACAAAATGCTAATGGCATTCTGACCTAATCAAGGCACTATATGTGTGGCATCAGCAAACCAGCAACTTCGCAAGAGGGCACCCTTCCATATTTGACTTACCCTTTTAGATTTCTCTCTGCTTATTAAAATTTTCTCTTTTTTTTTTTTGAATTTCTTAATTCATTTAATTGTTTTTTTAATTTTATTTCCTTTTGGTCTCATGGGATGCTTCCGTTTTTCAAAGATTCCTGTCAAGAGAAAAAGTAAAAGTAACTCGCGCCTTCCATCACCATGAGACAGAGAGAGAAAAAAGAGAGAGAGTTTCTTCTGCCCTGTTTTCTCCCTCCCCCTTTTCTCACATTTCGCTTTCTTTCTTTTCTTTTTATTTTCTCTCTTTTGCTTTCTATTCTCCTTTTTCTTTTTCCTGTTTCCAGTTTTCTTTTTGTTTTTCGGCTTTCTTTTCTCCCAAGCAGGTCCAAATCCATAGGTGGGTTTCCCAGTTGGCTCTATTTTGCAACCAAACAAATGTGAACGCATCACTTATCCCCAAATACAAGCCCCACCTCAGGGAGAATATATCAGTTTAACTTTATAAATATATTAATAAATCATTTTGACTCCGTAAGTTTGCAACAAGCCTTTTTTTTCAACTCATTATTAATATATTCTTATTTTTAATATAAATCGGGAAAAAAAGGAAATTAATATTAAGAAGATCATAGCTGTTCGGCTGCTCGCAATCTCCGATGTAATTGTAGTCTGTAAAGAGAAATTGTACGTGGTGCTTCCAACTTAATGAATTAATTTATTATTTTTTTAATAAAAATTTAAGAGAAAGGAGAGACAAAAATCTCATTAAAACAGTGTAATGGGGAGGACTTTTAATTAGTGTTACATGGGAATGGGATGCTTGGAATTTAAATGAATATATTTATTATTTTTTATTATAAAAACTATTAAAAATTTAGGAACGGAGAGACAAAAGTCTCATTAAATCATTGTGGTTTGGAGCTACAAAGCGTAATGGGTAGGGCTCCCAAAATGTCTGAGTGTAGTCTGTAAAGAGAGTTATATGTGTTGCTTGGAACTAATAGATAATTTATATTATAATATTTAAAATTTTTTGTTTATGTGGTTTGGTGAAAAATATTTTCAATAAATTACTTTCTCATTCTGTAAAAAATGTTTAAATTATACAAATTTTTTCTATTATAAAAATCTAAGCAAACTTTTTTAAGTTAAAATATGACAAAAACACCTCCAAAATAATATTTATTTCTTTTATTATAAACATAAACATGACATATTAAAAATATATTTTTTTAATTTTTATTGTAATTTTATTTATTTAAATTTAATTTATTCTAAATTAAAATTTTGACTATTTTTATATTGTTTATATATATATTTAATATTTGTTGTATTATATAAATAATAGATATAAAGGTATATTGATTAAAATAAGTATAATTGTAACTTTTTCTTTTTTAGGCTATAAAAAAGCTTGGTGTAGTGCATATTTTGATTTCAAGAAAAAGGATATAATTTTTCATAACAGAGGGGAGGGCTATATATTTTGAATATTTCTCAAGAAAAGAAAAATAATATACTAAAAAAAAGTCAGTATAATACATCTTTTAATTTTAAGAAAAAAGAGTGTAAATTTTTAAAATAGAGAGAATAATTGTATAATTAAATATTTTTTAAAAAATTATAATTTACCCAAATACTTTTATTTTTAAATCTTTTGTAGTACTATAACGTATAAAGTAAGAGAGAAAGTAACATAAACAAATATGTATGGAATTCACTTTTTTTTTATTTTTTTATCCTCTTTTTTTTTTTTGACTATATCTCTTTTTAACTATATGTCATATATTTACCTGCTAAATGCAAATAATTAAAGTGAGATATTTTTTAGTGATGGGGGGCTGAAGAATGGGACGTAAGGAAGGGAGGGATTGGCTTTAGTTTGGGTTGGCTTTTCACATATGGTATGAAAGGGTACGCAAGAGACTACAAAAGGACTTGACAAATTAATGAACAAAGTTCCGCCAAAAGGACAAAATGGTATCACTCTTAAGCAGAGTGTGAAAGGAATGGCCACAAGTTCCTGTTCATCCATCTACTTCAAAAGGGAAATCTGCTTTATCCATAAACTCTGTTTCCTATATGGCAAACTCCTTTTATGTCAATTTTTGGCATTACCAAATTCCCTACCAACTTGTTTCCATTTACATTCTAACATTTACTCACCTACTAAACTCTTTATTTTATTCAATTCAATGCTCTCTTGGTGCCATTCACTTTCTAAAAATTCATCATTAATTTGATATAACCATGGAAATTGGGAATAAATTCTAGTAAGCCTCATTTGATGCATGTATAATATAGGTATAAATTAAGCTAATATAATCTAATTCAATTTTTTAAATGCATGAAATGTTGTGAGAGTTTATTTTTGTCATCACTCACAATTCTATCTTCTTTTGATAGTTTTATAGTTATTATTGTTATTGTTATTGTCATCATTTTTATTATTTGCTACAAATATTATGGTCATTTTAAACATTGTTACTATCAATTTGTCGACCACATTATCATGTTATATTATCATGATTAAAAGTAATATTTGCAAATATGGTTAAGTTCAACAAAGGTTTTAATCTAATAAATACTTATGCAGAATGATCAAATTTACGAGTTATAATTAATTTAAATTTGTTTTTGTAAAAAAATATTTAGAAATTAAATTTATTCAAAATAAGAAAGTAGTACATTTTAAATTAAAATTATTCTTTTACAAAATAAAATAATAAATCCTAACATGAATAATCAAGTTAACACCATATTAAGAAAAATCTCCTGATATCCTTAAATTAAATGTTTAATCTTCAACGGCCAACTTTATCTATAACCCTTATCACTAACATATGTAATGTAATTAAACAAAAAAAAAAATTATTAGTATATTTTATTTTTGATTGCATGAGGAAAGCAAATGAAAAATATCAATATTTAAAATTTTAAAGAATACATATATTAAAAAAAATGTGTGGGTTGGCAAAAATTGGGCTGGGTTAAAGTTTCCCCAATGCACAGCTTAATGTGCACATTAGGAGTTTGAAGAAATTCAACCCAATCGAACGCGTAAAATTGTGTGCCGTCGGGTTGACTTTGTTGGTTAAACCATTACAAAGATATTGAAACATTTAAAAAATATATATAAAATCAAATATTTGAAACAAATTTAATATTCACCTCAATTTTAAAAGAGAAAATACATGCTTTAGCCTTGAAAAATAATAACCATAACTTACATTTAACTCCTAGTGGCTGCTACATCCTAAGGAGAAACTTGTGATTGTAAGCCCTTTACTCGTAAGTATTAAGATTTTCAATTTTAGAATTTTAATTACATTTTCCAAAAATGCTGGCATGGCATAACTAATGTGAATTGTATAGGAATTATCAGCAGTATATGAATGAAAATTACTATGATTTATATAGTTATAAAATTAAAAGTTAAATTACAATTTATTACTTTATGATGTGGCCTGCTTTCACTTAATTACATTGTAACTTAAAAGTTTTGTATCTTACTCCGTTAACACTTTGACTTTCTTTGATTGAATTTCATCAAATATTTGACGGCTCAAACATGTAGGTGACATGTGACTATTTTCATTCACTAAGTATAGACCTAAGCCAGAGATTGAAAATGAATGAAATAAAATATAAATCAAAAAGTGATTTTAAGAATAAAAAATAACTCTTACTTTTATATTTAAAAAATAATAATAATAAAATAAAAATTATTACATAATGATTAAAAAATTTAATAGACTTTACCCAACAAAAAAAGAAAAAAAAATAAAAGAAGAAACTACACCAAACATGCCGTAAATTCTTAATTTTCCATGCTTGGACTTCGAGGTCGTGACCTATATTGTCATTGAAGATTAATTTTTTTTTTTTTCAAATTTATTACAATTAAATGCCAGCACATTTGTTCATATTCAAAAGAAGATTTGTCAAAAATAAAATATAAGATGAGGCTCAATATAAAATCTATTCATATGAGCCTCACTTTTTATATCTTTTTTTTTTTTCTCTTTTACCAAATTATTCTCTCAGATAAGATCGAAACTTTAATTGAAGTATTTTGAGTAAACTCAATTTTTCCTTGATCTATCCATCATGTCTGACCCATTCAAAAAATAAGTACATGATCCATATCACAAAGAAAGACCATCAAATAAAGGGGAAAGTCCTAATTGAGTATTTGCAGGTTCTAAAAGTTTGGATGCAAGTCTCTTGGTCTAGACCAAGTTATTCTTAAGTCCTTCATGCATTTTCCTTTCTCTTTATACAGACCCTCCTTAAAACCTTTATTATTATTATTATTATTATTATTACCTATTAGTAAGCGTTAATATTAAACAGCTCTTAGATTTAAAACTACACCGCATATAGATACATATTGTATAATGCATAAAAATTTCTTATGTAAATGTCATAACTTAGATTTAATTCATAAGCAAATGTAGAAACTAAATTTAAATGGTGGCACGTATATAAACCACGTGTGCACAAGAATTCCTGGAAATACACATCGTCCTTATGAAGGATTTGTGAGCGATGAATGCTGTGGGGGCCCACCACGCATGTTCATGGGATACCCACCATGTACATTCGTGCATCCCACCGCATGTGATTCGAAAATCAGTGTGGCAAGTTGCCTCCACGTGTAGCGTTTATGTGGTAATCGGTTGTCACGGATCGCAACTCACGTCCATATTTTTTTTACTGGAGAATTATAATGGAGGATTCAAATGCAAAAAAATTTATTTTTAAAAATTTGTTATTATTTATTTTAAAATAATTATTATTAATAATAAATCGTTAAACTTAACAATAACAAGTCTTTAAAATTAATTTTTTTTATTTTTTAATTCTTAAACATGATTTTTCCTATTTTCATTTCCTTTAGTTTCTTCTCCACTTCTACTTGAGTCTTGTGCACATTATTATTACATACCATTCGAGTGTGGAGGTTGAACCTGGATCCTGTTCGGTACAGTGAGAGAAAAAGCTGATTCTTCCCTTTGCATTCATTTATTCTTCAACTTGCTAACAGAACTTCTCTCGTTAAATTTATTACAGGAAAAAAAAAGAAGATAAGATCTACACTGATAGATTCCATTGGACCCTATCATCAACGTTGGGCCCACAATGGAGATTTTATTATAATCTATTTGATAAAAAGATGTAAAAATAAAAAATATATATATAAAAACTAAATAGATGAAAATAGATAAAATATTAAAAAAAATTATATATATATATTAAAATTAATTTAATAATTAAAATAATAATTTAATAAATAAATATAATAATTATAAAAATATTATAAATAAATACAAGTTATATAAAAAATATATATTTACGTTGCAATAAATCAAATGAGAATCTTTCTTTCTCTCACAAAATTCACGCTAAACCGGATTTGAAACTTATGGACAAAGCTTTAAAAAAAAATTACATTTGAAAACTCAAATTTTATAAAATTTATAATAAATAATTTTAAAAATCAAAATTATTTTTAAAAATATAATTACCATCATATTTTAAAATATTTACTACTCAATTTAAGGAATTTATTATTAAATGTAAGAAAGTTTAATATTTTTTTACACCTAATAGCAAATCTCATAAACCAAGTAGTAAATCTCTTAAAATATAATAATAGTTATGGTTCTTAAGGTAATTTTAATTTTTAAAATTTTTTATTATAAATTTTATAAGATATGAGTTTTTAGATATAATTTTTTTAAAATAAATGATGTTGATAAAAAAGTATAACATTTAAAAATAATAAATAATATTTAGCTATAATAATAATAATAATAATAAAAGGGAGGCACAACACTTTATTTGTAACACCTGCTGTATTATTTTTTAAATTAAGAATTTAAAAAATATTTTTAATTTATAAATTACTTTTAATTTTTTTATATACTAGATGGCCGTAATGGAATGGATGGAGTTTTTGTGGTGAGTCACGGGATAAAGGGCCGAGGGCTCAGTGACAGGGCTTAGGCTTTTAATTCGGAGGTAGGAAGCACCAACTGTCAGCCCCTTGTGCTCTTTAGTGTCTATTTCACTCACTCTCTTCAACCCTTTCTGTTGCAAATCACATGCATGCCATGCCCCATCCTTCAATTAATGAATGTAATGGCCATTAATTCAGGATGTATACTACTAGAGTACAAGTACAAGAGAGAGGGAAATTTTATTGAATTATTTTTCTCATTTTGAGGTTTTTAACAAAGATCAGAGAATAATAAAAATATTCTTAATTATTATTTTTTTAAAACTCTTCAAAGTCTTCTTATATATTTTAAAGTTCTTATTAATTTAAGATATTTAAAAATATATAAAATAAAAAGAAAAACTTATTATTTAATTATTTTTTCTCTCCTTTTATTTTCTTTAAATTCCCTTAATTATCTTGTCTGCTATCAGAGGAAATGTCTTTCTTTCCCGTACTATCTGTATCCCTCGTCCAAATGTACTTCAAAAATTGATTAGTAATAAATGCGAGCATGGAATTTTTATAACAAAACATGTATATTAATTCATGTCAACTTGTTAGAGCCAAATCATAAAGATCTTTTTTTTTTTTTTAAATTGCATAGATTATTTGCTTTCGACTTCGTAGAAAAGATAAATTAATTAAGCTCCTTACAATTACCAGACATTATTTGGCCACAATGCTAAAAACTTCTTTTAAATCTTTCAAATGCTCCCTTCTTTATTGAAGTTTTCTCAATTTAAACAATTTTCAAAAAGAAAATTTTCCATATAAGGTGAAAAAATATTTAATCATTCTTTCTTTTTTGTTATTTTTGCTCGTTCTTTATTCTTTTTAATTTCTTTCAATTATTTCTTCCTCATGCCAGCTCCCAAACAAAGGAATCTTCCCTTAATTTTTTTTCCCCCTTCCACTATCACCTATACAAACGTAACCAAAATACTTGGTAGTAGATATAAGCATGTAATTGCGTAATTGGAGACATTATAATAGATTCCCACTTCACCTTATGTCAAATTTTATTGAAGAGATAAATTAATTAACTTGCGTGCAAATTGATCAAACACCATCTAACTACAATACTAATATAATATATATATATATATATAAGAGAAAATTATATAAAACACTTAAATTTTATTAAAATTACACAAATTTTTCTTAAATTTTTTCATAATTATATAAACATCTCTCTTTTTTTTAAAAAAAGTTCGTGTATTAAAAGTTTGTATACTTTCAATAAAATTTATAAAAAATTTATGTAATTTATTTGAAAGAAAAAAATGACAAGACAGATTGTGGCGAAGGCCAAGCCATATACCACAATTGTGCTAACCTACGTATAGTGATGAGTGAAAGTATATTGGTGCATGGAATGAGGCGTAAAGTGTTCACCTGTCCTCTCTCTGTACCTTTTTCTTTTCCCACTAACAAGACCTATAATATATATATATATATATATATATATATATATATATATATATATATATATATATATATATATAAACAAAAACAATTCAGCTTGTGTTGTGTGTTTGTCTCACTTTCTCTCTCTCTCGCTTTGGTTTTGGTTTTAGTTCTCTGCCTTGTCTTTCTATGCCTAATCTTGGTTGGTTGATCAGAAACTGATATAGGACCATGCATGGTGAGGTGACAGAACAACAAAAAATATATATTTTGAGAGACCAAAGAAAATAAATTTTGGGACAAAAATTCTCCCCTCATAGGTTGTGGTCCCCATTAATGCCTCCCTCCTTTGATCTCTTTATTAGCTACATTACCTTGAATTCCACTATCAAACATATACAGGAGCCATTGTTTTCCACATCACTTTTTCAATGTTGGGGCTGCATATGTATAAGCTTGTGTTTTGTTGCTTCCCTTCAAATTTTAACCCTATCTATACCATTCAAACTCCACCAAAAGTAATGTGAGGCAGATGTGGGTGTGGGATTAAAAAAAAAAAGTGTCAAGTATGTCCCTTGTGCTTTGACCATAAGTAGCTGCATTCCCCCAAATTCATGTGCTAGAGAGACTAATTTGACAATTAACCCTCTCCTCCTCAACCTCAAGCCAATCATTGTGAAGCGTGTTTGGATGTATTTTATTATAACGTGTCTTATCTATGATAGTGTTTGCTTCCTAAGTTTTTGGTGTAATTTTTCCCTCATTAGTGGCGCCATACCAGCAACAGTAGAAAACATGAGTAAGGCAAGCCAATGTTGCCTCTTTTCTAAAATATTGATATTAAAAGAGAATGTGTGGCAATATAATAGCAAAAGGTTAACAGTATGTTGCAGTAAAGTAGTATATATGGTCACTGTATCATCTGCATAATGCAATTGGAGGGCAGGCTACCTACCCAAAGAAGATAAGTTGCAGACTTTAGAGGCATGGGGTGCCATTTTCCTGTTGGCGATGACATGGAAAGGGAAGGTGATTAGTACTATTCAAGAGCATGCAAACAAAGATTATGGAGAGATGACACTTTGAGATTTGGAGGGCCAATTTTCTTTTTATTCTTTTTTTTTTAAGTTTGTTTTTCTGTTCTTTAACTGAAGATTCTGTGGTCAGAGACAGACTAAATGGTTCTGTCCCTATTTAGTCCCCATAAAAGTTTTTTTTTTTAATTAATGCAGTGAGAATGAGCTTTCCTTTCCTTCTTTATGATTTTGTCATTTTCTAAATGAAAACAACTACAGCAATTCTCAATTATTCCTTAGTTAAACACAGTGCAGAACCTTAACAGCACCAAAACAATGATAAAATTACCACATGGTAGTATGGTACTTTGATCACGCCATAAGATTATATATTGCATATGCACTATCATAGAATAAAAGGATGTTAATAATCAATGTACATAATGTAAAGTAACCATCTTTTTTCTTTTTTTTTTTAAATTCACATATATTTTCTGACAAAAACAAAATTTGCTTAAAAAAATTACATATGATATATGGTTTAAGTATAATGCAAAGATTGATTGAGATACTTAATAATGGGTTTGTTTTGCTTTTGAAAATGACTGAAAACTCAAGATATTAATCAGGCTCAGGCATATTCCTTCCCAAGGGTCATAACTGATAATGACATATTTAGGGCTGTAAAGCTCTGCCTTTTTACTAAATCATGGACTATTTTGGTAATGTAACAAAAACTTAAGTATAATTTTTTAAAATGTTACTATCAAGTTTTATAACATATAAAGATTTTTTTTTTGAAAAAGTTAATAAATACAATAATAAATTATTTGAAAAAGTCTACATGTTAAATTTTATTTAAAAAATTAAGATAACAAATAATTAAGGAATTGTAATTAAATTTGTTTCTTTTAGAATTGACAAACTATCTTGCCAATCAATGTAATGCAGATATAGACATGCCCATCCATAGATTCCACTAATTTCTGCCCAGGCCATTCTATCCAATTATATTGTCTAAGTATATGCATGGATCATTATTGTCCATGATAACACAAACCATTTGCTCCCAAAAAAGAAGTCATTCTTGTTGTTACATTTTGGTATAATTGGAACAATTATTTTCTTTTCTTGAGGGTATTTTCCAGATAGGGCTGCAAACGAAAAAAAAAGAAGGAGAAACCACTGTACAAGTCCATGCTTCAATGTGTAAATGAAAAGAAAAAGAGGACTCATCATTGCAAAGGAAAAATTGATTCAAAAGGACAATCAAATTGAGACTCCTTTACCCCACAAACATACAGCACATATAAATCAGAGGCTTTTTTTTTTTTTTTTGGGTGAATAAAAAACCAATGCGTAGGAGAATGATAGAGACCGCTTTAAAGTTTAAACAAAGCCTCCATATTGGACCCCAATATTTCCCTGCAAAATCTTCTTTCACATTTTGCCAATTTGCTCCTCTTATGAGGGAATAATGCATTATTCTTTTGCCAACATAAACTTCATAATATGAAAAACCACCATGCTTTTCTCAATCATATATGGAAAGAAAAGTTTCAGTGCATGTTTAAAATACCAGAAAATAAACTCGCTTTCTCATCACATGGAATCTAATTCAATGATCTCAAGTGAAGGCTATTTAGACCCTTTGATTGGTCTATATACAATTTTCTTAACCCTTATGGACCTTAAGTGAGTGCCTAAAATAGCCATGATTACAGATTTCTTGGACAATTAGTTTATACATGATCAAGCAGGCCTATCATGGGATAGAAGCCTTGACTTTTCCTTAAGATTGCCTGACCAGAAAGAGATTTAATTTTGAACAAAGTCTGAGATTAATACCTTTCGTTATAATACTTTAAAAAAAAAAATGATTTTTCCTTGAGATTTATCGGGAGAAGAAGATTTTGTCCGAAATAAAGTTTTAGAATACCACTGGGGGTATTATTTGAAAAAAAGAAAAGAAAAGGCCTGATCTTCATACCCAGTAGTTGATACCTATCATAGCCCTGAGAAGATGATATAAATATACACGTACAGAGAGCGAAGGAATCCCAATGGAGAATGTAAAGTTTGGCATGTTACTAAAGCAGGACAAAGGGGGCAAAGAAGCATTTCAGATGGCGATATCTAGGCATACACCTTCCTAGGGATTTGCAGATATATTCCAATATAGATTAGTGTGTGGCTATATTATATTTTTGAGAGTAACCTTGCTCACTACTGCACACCTTGAAAATGCAAAAGAGGAAGAAAAAATAAATAAAAAGATAAGATAGATATAAAGGCGGAGGTGAGAGATTTGCACCTGCGTTAGAGTTTTGTATTCAAATTGCATGAAAATCATCAGTAAATTGGTTTCCAAAGTTGAAAGGATAGGAAAAAGAAAAGATGGATTTTGCTTTTCTTTCCTTCCCTTTTTCTTTTCAATGATAAAGTGGAGAGACTGATGTAATTATGCTTGAAAGAATGTAAATTAAAGAGAGTGTTCCCACATGAAGGAATATAAGCTGGAGCATGTTAAAGAGCTACAGGGATATGTGTCGGCTAAATCAAGCTTGACTTAGCTTATTAACTTGAGACTCGAGTAATTCATAAGCTTGCATCATAATATGATTGGATAATTGGACAGAAAAAAAGAGAATGGGCGAGACTTATTAACTGGATTAATGTCAAAATATGTATTACTGAAGAGTAATAAATTTGAATGAGATTTTGAGTATTAACCCCAATAAATTATGGTGTCATATTTTGAGAAATATTAATGGCAAGTGCTTTATTTTCTCATTGTAACACTTTATTTTGTAAATGAGTGCCTTGGATTATGATTCATGATTTATGCACTAAATTTAGAATATTCTTGAATTAACTTTTAACGAAACTTAAAGCATGCAGTATCGCGGACAATTCCATCTCATCATATAATTTATCATTTATAAAAGGCTTAAATAATAGTTAACTGGAGTATTTAATAATATTTACATAATTTTTGTACAGCTACATACGGTTTCATGTCAGTTAAAAAAGGAGAAAAAAAAATCTTAGTAAAGA
The DNA here is from genome assembly GCA_032878935.1 of Erythrophleum fordii. Classification (NCBI taxonomy): domain Eukaryota; kingdom Viridiplantae; phylum Streptophyta; class Magnoliopsida; order Fabales; family Fabaceae; genus Erythrophleum; species Erythrophleum fordii. Next base: position 2,831,837 of record JAVQMF010000048.1, on the reverse strand, counting down.
CATCTTTCCAATGGTATAGAATATAGTAAATATAAAACTTATATAAGTAATATCACTTATTAGTCAATGTGAGAATTTATTTACCTACTGGGGTGCATGCATGGTTTCACGACTTTTTTTTTTGGGGGTGGGAGGGCAATATAAGGCAACATAAATCAACTATGTATAAAGCAAATCCAAGCAAAAGACAAAAATGGGAAAAACTTTCCTAATTTACCGAATGCTTTTGTCATCTTTTACGGAATCCATGTACAATGTATATAGCTTGGACGTTCTTTTGCTTTGCTTTTTGTCTTGCTTTCTTGCTCTTAAGGCTCTTTTTCTTTTGGGAGGACACTTCACTGCATTTCGATGACCCAAGTGTGATTGTCGTCCCAACTATAAAACCATTTAGGCCTCAATTCAATTCAATAATGACCTTCCAATAGGCTTTGGTTGGGTGACGCAAGAGTCATCTCCCCAGAAGGAAAAATTCAGTTCAAATTTTAATCGAAGCCAAATTAAGAAAAGAAAACTTAATAATGACCTGCTTAGTGCTTATTAGACAACCAAGGTTTTAAATTACAGTTTATAATGGTAATTATGTCTGCAATAACATTACAACTAAGTTCTTACTCTAATAATCTTAGCTGAGTTCAAGTGGCAATATGTTTCAATAAACTTTCGGGTATCTAGTGTTACTCAATTAAGTTAATTCGTTAAAAAGAAAGTTGTAATGATCTTTTAATAAATTTGACCATTGACAGTTAGTGGAATTATAATATCTCCTTCATCAAAAAGTCAAAATAGGGAAGCAAGTTAATCTTTGCGCAGTCCTCGACCCTAGAGCTACACTTAGAAGGCCAGAATATAGAGTAAAAAAGAAATGACAAAGTTGTTTCGCGAGTTCATCGAATGTAAAGGGAATTATACATGGCCGAAACTTTAGTATCCATTCAAGATAAGTATATAGCAATATATGCAGAAAAACACAAAGAAACATGGAAGAGTAGACCGCCTTGTTTCACAAGGATACTTCATAGATAAGTCATGTTCATGTTTGACTTATGTCCAACACTACAATCGTACATAAACATAAGACTTAGAACTATATCTTTATTTCATATTTAATATCTGTCATTGGGCCTTGTGTTTATATCAATGTTAAAGCTTCACAAGGCCATTTACTTTAGAATTTAAAGTAACGAAAACCTTAAGAAGTAATAATTGTATCTGTACTCGTGTCTAAAACTACTATTTAATATAGTGAACATACTCGTATCTTGTCGCAAATAACAGGAAATGTAATATTTTAGTTCCAGCCTTACAAAGCAAAAAATGTTCAGAACTTTGACACAACTGGGGGCTTCGGATCGTAGATGATTTACTATTTTGATCATTTCCTCATCCTAACTTCATGCTTAAAACAACTAATCATACAGATAGTCAAGAACACAGACAGATACAATCAGAAGGGAAACATTTTTGTACACAAGTAACTATAAGATGATTAATGGTAAAGATCTATTATCAAGAGCCAAAATTCAACTACCAACAAAAAAGCTGAACTAATAATTTATCCCTTTAACTTGGTGATGAAAGGCCACTGCAACACCAAGGTTACAATTAAAGATTTAGCTCAATTAGACATGAAGAATCATTCACATTTTTCCTGAACTGACTGATGGCTCAGCTTATACAAAACAGTCATCACTAATCAGTGTTTCTTGAAAAAGATGGAAGCGGCATTGCGTCTTGTGGGCGGAGGATGACAAGTATACCTAACATCCCGAGCATTGGAAGGACAAGCAACCACTTCAACAGTTTATAATAGTACATATGGAATGTAAGGGAGAACTCATCAGAGAAATAGAGTCTATTCTTGTCAACCATCTCGACCAAAACCGTTCCTGTTGTCCTCACCCCCACAGTGGGCAGCTTAATCCGATATTTACCTGGGTGATGATAGATCTGGCTCTGCTTTATGGTTCTCTCTCCTTGGAAATTACCAGGGACTAGCAAGGATGTCTGATGAGTTTACACAAGCATGAAAGGAGAATGACAAATAAACTTTGGGTACTCCAAGGAGGAAAAGTGATACTAAATCAATTTGGCTATGAACTTACTGTAACATTGTATGGTCCTTGATCCCCAGATGGATATCTGTAATTATCTACAATCTCAATTTCCACCCAAAATTTCTTGCCTTCTTCATCACGGAAAGCCCTAGAAGGATGGGTAACGTAGACACCTTCACGACCATACCGGTTTGCTACATTATTTCTTCCTTGATTAGGCAGTTGCCATGCCTGAAACAGCGCACAAGGTAACTAAAAGTTAAAAATAAAAATTTAAAAAAAAAGTTTCATGTATTAAATTTCAGCTATATCCTGCCTTTAGGGGCTGATGAGGAGAAGGAGTTGAGAAGCAAAAGACATTTCCATTCATAGTCGTGACAATAAGATCAAGATCATCCCCTCCATCAACATTGTCAGCCAAAACCATGCTATATCTGCAACAAAAATGACTCATACATTTAACTTCTGGAAGGTCATAGAGACAAAGAAAACCCATGACACAAGAATTCCATAATATCTTACGAAGTTTCACCAATGTCAACAACATCAGCACACGCTGTAGGTCCATCAATGAGATACAAATAGCCATCAAATGATGTGGTAACAATAGTCAATCCCTTCCTTTTCTCCCCACGTTTACTTAAATCAACTAGAAGAACTTGATTCATAACTCTTCCATGAGTTCGGTATGGATAGTGTCCAATAGATGACCCATCCTTGCCATCAAGAACATAAATCTTCCCAGATAGTGTTGGCACCACAAGCTCAGTGTGGCCATCTCCATCAACATCGCCAATTGTTGGACCCTGCAGAACATAATATCAGGTGACATTATCAATCAAATGTCAGACACGTTGAGAATTGGCCTAATGGTTCCTAATTAGATGAGATATGAATGGAAGCTATGGCCTTGGTGTAGAATTACAAAGGAATGCAAGTTATAGCTTGTAGCTACATTTAGTTCAGGAATGTAACACCCTGAGCAAATTAAATTACATTGGTAGAAGGGCTATTCCATTCCATGTAGCACCAAAAGTTTCTCCCCCATGTTCTTGATTTTTTTTTTATCGTGAAAGTGCTCAGATTTCTCGGACAATTTGAACTGAGTAGGAAGGGATCTACTCAGAACAACAATTAATTAATCCATATAGAAATTTTCAGTTATTACAAGTGACAACAATTTAAAGAAACCATGAGGCCAAGTATGTTTTAAAATTAGAACTTAAATTATAACCTCTAATGCTAATCCTCTGCTCTCCCAATCTTTGAAGGAACCCACGTCCTCCTTCTCCTCTACGCTCTTTCATTCTTGTAATAAAATTCCTCATTGTGTTCAAAGGAGGGAAAAAAAAAATTTCTCTGTAGAATTTATTATACAATTTATTATTTAGAGTTAGACTCCCAATTTTAAAGCTCAGATAATGAGTCATGTCCAAAACCCCTTAACCTTACAGCTTGTGTCAGAGTCTACATTCTCCAGTTGTTTGTATTAAGCAAAAACTCCAGATTTTCTCAGTAATCAAACACACTCCACTTTCACAATGCAATGCATTTCACTACCCCCAGCTAAATTTTTAAGGGTGGCTATTAAGTCCCATGAACTTTCACCATTTAAGTTCCAAACATAAGTGGAGATGAACTAATGAATTACTTAAATGTATGTGGATGATTACAAATTAAATGAGCTGAGCATACGATCTTCATATAGTGATATTTATACTTAGCTACCTATCAGCTATGGTGGAAGAGTACAGCAATGTTTATATTATAAACAAGTTCAAATAAACCATGATTGCCATCCCTAAGTTATACAATCATCCATAACACAATCCCTACCAGCGTAAATACTTATAAGTCAAACAAACTGCATCAGGCATGAGCTGGCTAAGGAATAGCTTAATGAAGACCAAGTAGGGCAGCCATCCCATCCATTCTAATTAAGACCGAAATGAGTAACGCTACACCAGAGTCCACCGTCCCAATTCCCAAAAGAATTTATGGAAATGAAAAAGGCTTTTGGAAAGAAACAACGTATACTCTAAATAAGAGTTCCTAACTAATGGTGTCCCACATTAGGCAGCCATAAGTAATTCTCGTGATACTTAAGCAACTTGATTCTTCCCCCTTACAAGCTAGTTTTTAAGGGTAGGTTTCCTATACTTGCTTAAGTCTCCATTAATTGGTGATAGAGCTGGACCGACCTCCACGTAAAAGGCTACTTGTGGGGGGTGTGACCTGGTGGCCAAAGTGAGCACCGCAAAGTGTAGCCATTGAGTACGTCGGCTCCTCGAGGGTAATGCTATGATGGAGTTTTACATCAGGTAGACACAAGTCATTTTTGTAATACTTAAGTGACATGGTTCTTCCCTTTACAAGCGGATTCTGATGGGTAAGTTCCCCATGCTTACTTAGGTCTCTGTCACCAACGTACTTTGTAAGACACCTTGTGTGTCTATTTATAGTGGTAAATTAGGTTAAGTACAAAAGGTAACACATATAGTAAAAGCCCAAGCCCACTAATTCTTAACACACTTGATTTAACCAAGATGTCACACTTACTATTCTAACTTGCCTCAAGCTGAAGATTATCCAAACTTCAGCTTGTTACAAGCAAAACTCAATTGAAATAAAGAAAATCATATCCAGACCTGGAACCTTAAAAACCTAAACAAATCATAGCTACTCACATGGTCACCTAAACAAAACAGGTACCCACAAGGTTGCCTGATTGCAATCCAAGAATTTCAGCAACTAATACTTCCTCTTAAGACATCCTTGATTGACGAATAGCTTTTGGAATTATTCGACTTGTTCCTATGAGGGCCCCCTTAACATTCTGCTCCTTTCAGCCACATTGTCCAACGCTTTAACACAGCTTCCAATATTCTTCAACTTGCTTCTCATGAGCAGCGGTGCAAGTCACACCGAGAGAATGAAGTAAAGGGAACAAATCAATTCATTCAACAACAACTTTGATACAGCACCTGACTCCTATTTATATTTCTCACAAGAGTGACAGGTAATTAGATAGTTATAACTAAACTATCCAAAGTTAGCTATTTAACTAATTAGTTTATTCACTAACTACCACTAACTCCCTTGTAACAATTATTCCCCACTTTGAAAAGAATCCTTGACCTCGAGGATTTCTGATAGGAGCTGCTGTAGAAAAATTAGGAAATTGATTCTCAATAGCTGGTAAATCTTCCCAATCAGCATCCTCTTTGTCGCTGTTCTTCCACTGAATAAGAACCTGAATCATAGGGAAATGACCCCTTTTGACAACTTTTCTAGCTAAAATACTTTCTGGTTCCAGAGCAAATTGACCCTGGTCATCAACTTGGGGAAGTGTGGCACTGATTGGACAGTTATCACCCACCTGTTTCTTTAAAAAGGATACATGAAATACTGGGTGCAATCTATTGTTGTCAAGAAGTTTCAACTGATAAGCCACTGTTCCTACCTTCTTAATCACTTCATACAGTCCGAATACCTTGCAGCTAGTTTATGCAATGAAGTGTTATTTAGTAAGTTTTTTCTAAAAGGTTGAAGCTTCAAATAAACCCAATCACCAATAGAAAACTCCCTCTCGTTTCTTCTCTTGGATGCTAAAAATAAACCATTCAGTTTTGGGCTTTCAAAAGATTCTGTTTAAGTAACTGAACAGTAGCTTGTCTCCCACTGCAACTTCTATCCACCACATCATGAGAGGAATCTCTAGCAAGAGAAGGTTAAGTGTACCGGTTGTGGCACCCCAAACATAGCTTGAAATGGAGACATCCCTATGACTGAGTGATGAGTAGTATTATTGTGGTTTTGAGCAATATGAATCCATTATTATTCACAGCAAATAACGACTAAATATATACAAGAGGTGCCAAGAAAGAAGAGGCACAAAATCGGGAGAAAAAATAAGGAAACAATGGGCCTGTTTGATTTTGTTTTTGTTTTATTGTTTTTAAAACAGATTTTTTTAGAACAAATTTTGAGAACAAAAAAATTAAAAAATCCGTTTGAATCATTATTATGAAAAGTAGCTGTTTTTTATTTTTTTTCTGATTCTACAGAACAAAGATTACAAAACACCTAAAATATGTTTTGATTTTTCTGTTTCCAAAAACAAAATTGTTTTTTTATTTTACAAAACACTTCATTAAAAACACATTATCAAACAAGTTTTTTTTTATTTTTTTGTTCTTAAAAACAGTTTACCAAACAGGGCCAATCATTCTACACAAGTGCCAAAGATCTCTCCCTAAATATCTCTCCTAATAAAGGTAATATTTACAGAATAATAACAAAAAAATATTATTTCAAAAATCTCGATCAAACCACACCCCCCCTCAAGTTGAATCATAGATACTAATCATGTCCAACTTGCTCACACAACTTTCATGACTTGATCTTGGAAGGCCCTTGTTAAGGAGATCAGCAATTTGCTGACCAGTAAGTATGTAGGTCAGACATAGGAGCCCTTCTTCCACATTTTCCCTAATGAAATGTCTATCCACTTCAACATGTTTGGTTCTCTCATGTTGAATTGGATTAAGGGCCATATTCAATGCAGCCTTATTATCACAGTAAAGTTTCATTGGAAAATTTGCTACAACTCACATTTCTTCCAAAACTCTATTTAGCTAAAGTCCTTCCTATATCCCTTGTGCAAAAACTCTCAACTCTGCTTCAACACTACTTCTTGCAACTACCTTTTGTTTTTTACTGCACCATGTTACAAGATTTTCCCAAGTAAACATGCAATAGCCTGACGTGGATTTTCAATCTTCCACAGAGCTTGCCCAATCTGCATCGGTATAAATTTCTATAGATCTTCTTTCATGTTTTTTGAAGAATAATCCCCTTCCAGGTGTACTTTTCAAGCATATCAGGATCCTGTAAATAGCTTCTAGGTGTTGTTCCTTGGGAGAGCTCATATGCTAACTTACTACACTAACCGCAAAGGCTGTCAGGCCGTGTGTGAGAAAAATATATTAGTTTTCCTACCAACCTTTGATATCTTTCCTTATCAACTGTTTTCCTATCATCTTTACTTTTCCCAACTTTAATTGGAGTATTACAAGGTTTGCATCCAAGCATTCACGTCTCCTTTAGTAAATCAAGAATATACTTTCTCTGCGAAACATAAATTCCTTTTCTTGATCTAGCAATCTCCATTCCAAGAAAATATTTCATTTCACCAAGGTTTTTCATCTCAAATTCTTTTGCAAGAGCACTCTTAATTTTTTCAATTTCTTTTACATCATCTCCTATGAGAATGATATTATCATCCACATAGACAATGAGTATAGCCTTTTTATCTCCTTTATGCTTGACAAACATAGTATGGTCAGACAATCCTTGGTTGTACCCTTCGCCCTTTAAGACTTCAGATAACCTATCAAACTAGGCCCTAACAGATTGTTTAAGGCCATACAATAATTTTTTCAGCCTGTACACTTGGTTATTCTTACTTTCACCAAAACCATGAGGGAGACTCATGTACACTTCTTCACTTAATTCTCCATTAAGAAATATATTATTGATATCAAGTTGTTGAAGGGCCAATCAAGATTAGCTGCTACAAACAATATTACTTTGATAGTTATCATTTTAGCCACAGGAGCAAAAGTTTCTTTATAATTTAGTCCATACGTCTGAGTGAACCCTTTTGCCACTAGCCATGCCTTGTATCTTTCACTGGTACCATCAGAGTTGTATTTCAATGTGAATACCCACTTGCATCTCACGGGTTTCTTACCATTAGGAAGATTTACAATTTCCCAAGTATCATTCTTTTCCAGTGCTCTCATTTCCTCCATTACTACATTTCTCCATTCTGGTACATCTAAAGCTTCCTGTATGTTCCTAGGAATCTTAGCTTTGTCTAATTCTAAGATAAAGGCATGATACTGTGGTGAGAGAGCCTTATAAGACACATATTTTTGAATAGGATGTAATATACAAGATCTAGTCTTTTTCCTAAAAGCAATGGGCATATTAAGATCATCACTTACTTCATCCAGCTTAGTTTCTTCCTCTACTTGTTTAGGTTCCTCTATCGGTTCTGATTCTGGCACTACTTCTAGTGTAGGAGGCTTATCACCTTGCTTCCTCCTTCATGAGTAAACAATTAATTCTTTTTCTTGTGAACTATTGCAAGTTTTTTCTTCCTCTGAGATAGAATTCTCTCTAGTATAAGGCATAGAACTTTGTGAGTAGTCAAGAGTTTGAGTGGGAACCAAGGGTTCAGGAACACAAGTTCAGGATTGGGACACACAGGTTCAAGGGTGTGATCAAAGTTTTTTGCCAAAGTTTGAAATTCACTCCAGCTCTCCCCCTGAATTGAAGACTTGCCAAAATAAGGTTCTGTTTCATGGAAGGTAACATCACGACTGACAAAAAGTTTCTTCGAAATAGGATCATAGCACTTATAGCCCTTTTGGGAAGAGGAATAGCCAAGAAAGGCATATTTTATAGCTCGGGGTTCCAATTTGGTATGATGATGATGTATGTGAAGAAATGCCAAACAGCCAAAGACCTTCAAGGGAAGGATGTTTTCAAAGTGGGTTGTCAAAGGGGTTTCTCTTAATTTTCCAAGAGGAGTTTTGAATGAAAGAATTCTTCCAGGTAATCTATTGATAAGATATGTGGCATTAAGAATTGCATTCCCCCCATAGAAATATGGTACATTACAAGTAAACATAAGAGCTTTGGCTACTTCAAGTAGGTGACAATTTTTTCTTTCTGCAATTCCATTTTGTTGGGAACTATTAGCACAAGTACTTTTATGAATGATATCATGCCCTTTTAGAAATTCATTCAAAGACTTATTAAAATACTCAGTACCATTGTCACAGTGAAGTATTTGGATATTTGTTTGGAATTGATTTTGGATCATGGTAAAGAATTCAATAAACACTTGGGTTGCTTCAGATTTTTCTTTTAGTAAATAAACCCAACACAAATGAGTATGGTCATCAATAAAGGTGATAAACCATTTTGTATTGGTTCGATTTGGTATATGAGAAGGACCCCACAAGTCACTATGAATTAAAGAGAAGGGTTTTATGGCCTTATAGTCCGAAGGTTTAAATGAAGTTCTTTGATGTTTAGCGAGTTCACATACATCACACTGAATATTGGAAACTTTATTTGGGCAGATTTTAGGAAACAAATGACTCAGGCATTGAAAATTTGGATGACTCATTCTTCTATCCTATAACATAAGATCATTATTCTCAGAGGTTAAAACTTTATTACACAAGTCAGATTCTTCAAGATAGTAAAGCCCCCCATACTCTTTAGCACTACCAATCATCTTCCCCGATGAGAAGTCTTAAAAAATACAATGAAATGGAAAGAAGTGAGCACAACAATTTGCTTGTTCAGTCAATTTGCTAATAGAGAGTAGATTGCAATCAAAATTAGGCACGTGGAGCACAGAATTTAATTTTACAAAATCAGTAATTTTGATGTTGCCTTTTTCCTACTATAGAAGACAAAGTACCATCAACAATCCTAATCTTTTCATGTCTAGCACAAGGAGAAAAGAGTCAAACACTTGAGTTATAGGAAATATGATTGGAAGCCCCAGAATCAACAATCCAATTTGACTTTGTGGGACAAGCCTTTAAAGTCAAAAAATAATTACCTTTCTGAGCTACTATTGTAGAATTCCTTTTTGGCTGTTGTGGACCAGAGTTTTGCAAAGCAATTAGCATCTCAAGGATTTTACTTAGTTGTTCAGCGTCACTTTGTTGTCTAGGTGCTTCTTTTGTCTTCTCACAACTGGACTCGCTTGATGCTTGATATCCTCGTGGTTTTCCTTTCCATGGCTTCCAATTTGCTGGTTTTCCGTGTATATCCTAGCAAGTGTTCTTTGTGTTACTATTTTTCTTGCAATGATTGCACCACATCTTCCCTTTGGAGCCTTTGTTCTTGTAGTCAAAGTTTCGGCTAACCATAGCAGAGGATTCTAATTTTTCTGGTGTATCTTCTTTTAACATCACTTTCCTCCTTAAAGCTCCTCTTTTGACCTCACAAAAAAAACTTCTCAAGTGGACAGCAATGGAGAGCAACTTAGAAATCTGCTTCTCACATCATCAGAGTTCTTATTCAGTCCAGCCAAGAATTGAAATACCCTTTCTTTTTCAATGCTTTTATTGAACCTTGCTGCATCGTTAGGACGAGACCATTCCTCCTTTGTATTCAGATCCAATTCTTACCACAGAGCTACCATCTCCAGCCAGTAGTCGGTAACATCTCTATCCCCCTATTTTAGTTGCCAAAGTTTTGTCTTTATCTCATATAATTGAGATACATCTTCACCGTCAAAATAGGAGTCACAAACTGCCTCCTAGATTGCGCTTGAACGTTCTCTTGATGGTTGGAATCATGGCATTAACAAGCCATGAGGACACCATATGATTATCGGTTTGCCATTGATTCAGAGCGGTAGAGTTCAAAGCTTCTGGCTTCTTTTTTCACAGGTGAGCAATCTTATTTTTCCATGGCCTCCGACTGCAAGCTCCACAACTTGGGCCCACTCTCAATAGTTCTTCCCATTCAGTTTTTCAATCACGATGGGATCAGAATATCCTTCAAAAAGTTGACCCAAGGGGACCACTAGTCTGGCGTGGATCTAACGCTGAGGATCCTTTGAGGTCAAAATTCATCCTTTTGGGTGATTCCCCTCTACTTGGATTCAACCCAGACGTTGAATGGTTGTTCTCTGTGTCAAATTCTATCGCTGAATCCTCTAGCTCTGATACCATGTGGTTTTGAGCAATATGAATCCATTATTATTCACAGCAAATAATGACTGAATATATACAAGAGATGCCAAGAAAGAAGAGGCACAAAATTGGGAGAAAAAATAAGGAAACAATCATTCTACAGAAGTGCCGAAGATCTCTCCCTAAATATCTCTCCTAATAAAGGTAATATTTATAGAATAATAATAGAAAAATATTATTTCATAAATCTCAGTCAAACCACAATTATTAACATTCTAAATATCTATTTAAGACTTCAGTTTGACCATTTGTTTGATAATAATAAGCTGAAGAATAGGCAAGTTTGACCTTATGAAGCCTAAACAACACTCTCCAAAATTTTCCACAAAAATTAGATTCATATCTGTCACAATTGAGTTAGAAATCCATGAAGCTCCACTACATTATCCATAAAATGTTAAGCAACGTTGAATGCAAAGTAAGGATGCTTGAGAGGCATAAAATGGGCAGCCTTGCTCATTCTATCCACCACTACTAGGATCACAGATTTCTTACAAGATTTAGGTAAGCCACTAATAAAATCCATGGATAAATCTGCCCAAATGGTCTGGAGAACAGGCAGTAGTTGGATAAGGCCTGCTGCAGCTGTATTTTCAGAGTCAAATCTTTGGCATATTACACAAGCTCTTACAAAATTTCGAACATCTTTTTCTAACCCTTTCCAATAAAAAATGAAGAGTCTTTTGTAAGTGGGAGTCATACCAAAATGTCCTCCTAAGGCATCACCGTGGAAATATAGCAACAATTGATTCTTCAATTCTGAATTATCACCAACCACCAATTTTCCCTTCCTCTTCAATATTTGATTAGCCCATGAATAGTGAGGATGAGTACTTGGATCATCTTCTAAATTCTTTATAATGGCCACAAGCCTGTCATCCACTTTCCAAGAGTCCTTGACTTTAGAAGTCAGATCTGAAGCTATAGTAGTGATGGCTGAACAGCAGCCTTTTTCCTCCATAATTTCTCTCCTAGACAATGCATCAGCAGCTACGTTGTCCTTCCCTCTCTGATATGCTATCTTGTAACTCAACCCCCCAGAACTTATGGATCCATTTATGCTGATCAAAGGATAAGGACTTCTGTTCCAGCAAATATTTTAGTGCTAAATGATCTGTCTTGATCACAAAATTTTAGCCTTGTAGGTACTGTTTCCGCTGCTTCACTGCTAAGACTATTGCCATTAACTCCTTTTCATATGCTGACAAATCCTTCTTTGATGGGCAAAGTGCTTTACTAGCAAAAGCAATTGGGTGCCTATTCTGAGATAAGACTGCATCCATGCCCACATTAGATGCATCAGTCTCAATCACAAATTTCTCAGAAAAATTAGGGAGAGCAAGCACCAGGATAGACGTCATGGCTGTTTTGAGCTTCTCAAAAACTGTATTAGCTGCCTCTCCCCATTTAAAAGCTTCGTTCTTTTTAAGCAACTCAGTCAAAGGTTTACAAATAGACCCATAATCTTTGTCAAATCTTCTGTAGTAACCTGTTAGGCCAAGGAAGCTTCTCAAAGCCTTGATAGAAGTTGATCTAGGCCATAAAATCATAGTCTCAATTTTCTTGGGATCAGCCTCCACACCTTTTTCTAAAATTATGTGACCCATGTAATCTATATGGGATGCTCCAAAAGTATACTTAGATCTTTTTGCAAAGAGGGGGTTCTGTCTCAAGGTCTGTAAGGTGAGCTTCAAGTGGCTGAGATGACCATCCCAAGTGGTGCTATATGCTAGTATGTCATCGAAGAAAACTAATACAATTTTTTGCAAAAATGCTTTGAAAACAGTATTTATGAAGACTTGGAAAGTAGTTGGGCATTCGTAAGGCCAAATGACATTACTAAAAACTTATAGTCCTTCATGAGTGCGAAAAGCTGTCTTATGGATGTCTTGTGGCTGCATCGGATCTGATGATACCTTGCCTAAAGATCCGGCTTTGAAAAATATTTAGCCCCATGCAACTCTTCAAGTAGTTCTTCAAGAATGGGCATAGGAAATTTATTCTTCACTGTTTGATCATTCAATTTCCTATAATCAATGCAACATCTCCATGAACCATCTTTTTTCTTCACTAAAACCACTGGTGAAGCAAAAGCTCTGTTACTGTCCCTTATCACCCCATTTTTCAGCATCTCTTGTTCTTGCCTCTCAATTTCTGTCTTCTTAATTGAGCCATATCTATAAGGTCTGCACTTAAGGTTGATCCATTTTTAGGTGAATTGAGTGATCAAAGGCTCTAGAGGGAGGAAGAGACGTTGGTTCTCAATATACATCTTCAAATGAATCTAGGATTCCTTCAAGTGACTCTTGTTCTGCCTTCTGAACAGTACTAAGCTCCTGCTTCAATGACAGCCCTTTCTCTTACTGATTTGGGTTGACTTGGATAAGAAAAGCTTGGTGGGATCCCAAAATGTGCTTCTGTAAAAGCTGCTTCTCAAACATAGTTCAAGGTTGAGTGGCCCCTGTTATCTCATAAGTTCTATCATTCAACACAAAATTCATTATCTTCTGTTTCAAATCCCAAATTATCTTCCCTATTGATGACAGCCATTCAACTCCCAATATCATATCATAGCCTCCAAGATTCATAATGAGAAAGTCAGCCTTGAATAGTTCTCCTGGCATCATCCATTCAAGCTGAACACATCTCTTGGTTACCTCCAGTTTTCCTCCATTAGCCACTGTCACTTTCACTCCTTCGGCTCCTTGTAATTTCAACTTCAACCTTTTTGCTAATGATGCCTCTAAAAAGTTGTGGGTACTCTTGGTATCCATCAAAATTGTCACTGCTTCTTTCTTCACCCTCCCTTCAACCCTCATAGTAGTATGACCCTCTCTCCCTTCTATAGCATTCAAGAAAATTCTTTATGCTTCTTGTGCCATATCACTGTTACCCCTCTTCTTCCTCTTCTTGCACCATGATTATGTAAACTCGTGAACTCTTACATTTGTGATCTGCAGTGTACTTTTCTGGACACCGGTAGCATAAACCCATCCACCTCCTTCTTTGAAAGTTGCTTGACTTGTTTCCCTTGGGCTTTTATTTGAATAGTTGCTGGTTTGGGTCTGTGAAGAAGCGTATAGTAATGGGTTTTCTGGTTATGGAATTGTGAGGTTGAGTTAGGAGTAAGGCTCTGTTTTCTGAAGGATGTTGGGGCATGATTAAAGAGGGCTTGTATTGAGGTAACATGTAGGCATCAAAGGAACATGGTATTGACAAGGTTACTGGGATTGAAAAGTCTGACAGCTGCTTGGATATCTGGCCAATGACCACCAATAAAGCAGCTAATGGCTAATGGTTCAGGTAGGTCCACTTCTATCGAGAATTCTTTGAACTTCTCTTGATAAACCACCACTGTTGTTTCTTGTGTCAGATTCTTTATTTCCACCATTGCATCAATTCTCTCTACATCTCCAAATATTGCTTCCATGTTCTTCAAGTAATCATTCCAATTAAGCTCAGTAATATTCCTCCTTCTCAAGAAATTGAGGTGCCATTGAAGGGCATTGCCTTGTAGGTGAACACTGACCAACCTTTTCTTTTGAACTTCGAGTGTTTTGATGGAAACCAAGGTAGTATGAGACACCAAAGTCTCACAATGAATAGTATGGGATACTTAATGAGATATTTAAGTAGGGTAGTTCTCTCGTATCAATAACTAACTTTTGAAGAAAAGTTTCTTACCTTGTTTGGGTGCCCAACAATCAGCATCAGGACTGGCGACTCCAAAGAGGGCTAACTATGGAGGGTTCTAACCAACAAAAAACTGAGTGAAATGTCGCCAAATGAAGTGTCATAGAGTGTAGCCATCGGACGTGGCTTTTTAAAGGCGGCCAATTGATGATGATCAAAGTAATATGTGATATCAAAGTTCCATATTGAGTAGTATGGAATGCTTAATGGGGTATTTAAGTAGAATGGTTTTTCCACCTCAATAGCTAGCTTTTGGGAGAAGGTTTCCCACCTTACTTGGGTGCCCAACACGTTTCATCTATATATCAAAGAATTGCTTGCACCAATAGGCCAACCACGAAGACCTCCCCCATCTAACTTAGGAAACTTGATTCTTGAAAGCTTGGTGGGAACCGAATAATGTTTAATGTGATTGCCATTGCAAGTCCTCTTAAATTACGGGCACCCATTCACTAAACAATGACTAGTAATGCTTGCAGACACTCCATTTGCTTCACCCACATTTGTTTGGCATTGTTTGAGCCATCATGATTACCATACCTACTAGAAACCCCTCTATTCGCAATACAGACCACTACAACTTGTCAATAAAAGTGTTGTGCCGCTGAGTACTCTACTCAACTTCAACAATTTGGTCTCGTGAATAGGCTTGTAGTACCATCATGTGCCCAAAAAAGTGCTCTAATACCAATTTGGTGCAAGTTGCACCAAGAGAGCAAAGTAAAAGGAACAAATCAATTCATTCAACAACAACTTTGATACAGCACCCTAACTCCATTTATATTTCTCACAAGAGTAACAAGTAATTGGGTTGTTATAACTAAGCTACCCAAAGTTAGCTATTTAACTAACTAACTAACTAACTAATCTGTTTATTCACTAACTACTACTAACTCCCTTGTAACAAGTGGCTCCTTTGACATTCTCCTAATTGGTCTCCACAACATGGGTTGCAACCACAGCACCTAACCAAAAACAATCTAGTATTGAAATCTCCAAATCACCTTTTTTCTTTCTCAACAAAGGTTCCAAATCATAGACCAAAACCTCACATAATCATATTCAGAATCTTAAACTACCTAAACAAATAAAGAAAAACCATAAATCACTCAAGATCAAGAAATACATAGGAAAACCTAGGACAAAGCCAAAAAGTAACAACACCATAAACCATCATGATCCACATCAAACCAAAGCTGGAAACAAATTTAGGGTGACTGATCAGCCCTTTCTGGGTATGCTGGTGTCTTTTCTAGCTGTGCATGCACTGCCACGTGCCAGCCCATAGGACAGCATCAGAACTGGAGTATCTGCATGTGGAGAGGAGCTCCAACATTCTAACCCCCCAGAGATGCTCCGATTGGAAGGTTCTGAATCTGATAAAAAGTGTTTCCAATCCAAAAGGAACTAACTGGAAAATTTTCCAGTCAGCAGAAAATAACACATCACTCAAAAAGAGTTGAAAAAAGAAAAGTAGCCATCTCCTCAAAGAAGTGATCGAAGCTTTGACTCTCAAACCTACTTTAATACCATGTAAAGAAACAAAGAATAATCCTAAAGGGGGTTTACTTAGACACCTTGTATGTCTATTTACAGTTGTAAATTAGGTTAACTATATATGGTAGTACACATAGCACAAGCCCACTAATCCTTAACCCATTTGATTTAACCTAGCCATCACACTCACTATTCTAACATTTTTGAAGCAAAAGGAAGAAAAGGTTCAAGATTTTATTGGGTCCAGAGAGGAATACTGAGTGGAGTTCTAAGAAAGCAAGAAGAGAAGAGTTCCAAGGACTACTATTTGACAGTGAGTAGTGACACACGTGAACAGTGCCATATGAACTGCATAAGAAACAGAAGAGGATGAAGACGATGCAGTGAATATAGAAATTTTAGCTTTCAGGCAAAAAAAAAAAAACAATTCTCAACAACTCAACCAAAGTTTCAATTCTCAATTCTTCTAGATCTGAAATTACAGTGTATATCTAGGCAAAAGCATGACTTATTGACCCATTTAATCTTAAATATAGAAATTTTTATTGCTTCTGCCTCAACCCTTTAAAAAAAAAAAATCCAATAATGAACAGTTTCAAGGACTACAATATTGCTGTAAACAGAAATGGGCATTGGCATTGCCCCATGAATAGTCTGAGAAAGGGAGAAAAGGAAGAGGAAGTGAACATAGAAAAAGTGTTGTCAAAGCTTTTTATTGAAAAAAAAAAAAACTCAATTCTTGTCAATTCAACACAAAAATTGATTCTCAAGTCTCTTAGAGTTGAAAATACTATAGGACAGATCCAGGCAAACAAACTTGTGGATTTTGAATAGAATAGGACCATAAACTCCAAAAATTCAGGAACAAGATACCCAAAATAATATAAATTTATATATATCATAAAACTAAAACTAAATAAATAAATAAAACTAAAAACCATATAAATATCATTACATTAGCATGGCCAATATAAAACTCAAAATGAAATAACCATGATTAAAGCCCAACTCAAATGAAGAAAGCATGCAAAAAAAATACCTCAGGACATCTAAAACAAAAAACTAAAAAATGAACTTTCTCCGGACCCAAAGGACTCCTTTTGAAGTGTCTTTGGGCATCTAAAGAGGTTGAAAGTTTGCTTAATCAGGCCATGGCCGCTATTTCATCAGTACTAGTACAACTATACTATTATACCCATATAGTTACAAACTAAAGTGCCTTTTCTTTGATAATCCTAAGATCTGGACTGCAGTTACAAATTGACACAAATGCCAGATTCCATCTCATAAAAGGACATTTTTTGGTTTAGTCATCTACCGTTACTCTAATCCTCCCTTATTACTTGAGTCATGGCTATGTACAACACCTCCAAGTTAACCAAAGCTTTTAAACTTTTAACATATCACAAGGCTTGTCTCTCCCTTGTGGGTGACAGATTTTAAATAATTAAAACTCGAGTGCCAATATCACTTTCCTCTACATCCTTCCTTTTCTCTTACTTTCTTAAAAATTCACGAAGTTTCCACACACCATATATGATGTTGGCACAGAATCTTGGTTATAGAACTTTAAATGTCTAGGGTATTGGACTTTCAAATTAGTACAGCTTGATGGGAAAATTGATAGAATAGGTGTAGACTGTAAGCCAAGTCATTTGTCGATGCTCCAATGATCCATGTTTGAATCTGATGACAAAGGAAATCAAGAAAGGGACTTACCTGTGGAATAAGACTCTTCAGGTGTTTTTCCCATATTAAAGCTCCTTTTGGAGTCCATGCAGCAACATTTCCATGTGTATCAGCAGTAACTAGTTCAATCTTGCCATCATCATTAATGTCAGCTGCAACAACTGCTCCTTGAATCTCGGCCATCTCAAGAGGGAACTTTTCTCTAACCTTCCCTATTTGGGAAAAGCAACTTTTAGCATCCAATTAAACAAGATATAAATATATGTAGATAAGTATTTATACATGAAGCTTTATCACAACTAAGCGATTTGAAGGAGACCTTTTTTTTTTTTGGGGGGGGGAGAATCAAACAGCAAATCAATAACTCAAAAAGAAAATACTCCACTGAGTTGTTTCTTTAAAATTGACTACTGGGTTAACTTAGATAATTTATAAAATTTAGAAGGGAGAGGCTGTTTTTGTGGAGGTAAAAGAGGTAGGCCATAATATACTACATTATGTATACACAGACAATGACATAATATACTAGATTGGGGTAAGCCAGCCCATAGTAAGAGTAATTGTTGGAACCCAACAGCAGGAACAATCTCAGCTGCATACCAGTGTAGTTCCACAAGCTGAATTACTTAACTATTACCAGTCTAGATATTGCTTTTCCAGTAAATGTTGAGTCATTTTATGTCTTCTCTGGCTACCCCTCACTAGGAAGCTCTGGTAGGAATATGAAGAATTTAAAGCTGTTTGGGAGTTCTGAGAAGAGCAGAGGAAAAGAGCAGTGGAAGGATCATTAATGGAGTGGAGTGGGATGGAATGTCGTGGGAAGAGGAGGAGTCACCAATCAATTGTTTGGATGTTCAATGAGGAAAGGGGTGGTAGTCCCCTTTACATAGTTTGGAAGTTGTTAGAATAGTGTTCGTGAGGGTTAGGTTAAGTGTTTTGCTGAATAGTGGATTGGGCATGTATTAGCTGTACAACCTGTATTCTTGATCTACTTTATGATTATAAATACACACACAAGAGCCTGATTAATTACATCAGTAATTTATAATTATAAAAAGACACATAAATCATTTAGCATCACCAAGACACCTTTAAAAACACTAGCATTCCTTCCAAATCAATTACACCAAATCACAGCAAAAACTGTGCGTTGCCACAAAAATTAGTCATCTTTATTTCTTTCAATACTACAATATCAAATCAAAAAAACAACAAGAATAATAACAACAACAACAATAAGTCTTTTCCCACTAAGTGGACTCTGTTATATAGATCAAACGACACCATAAAATCTTACCGTGAATCATGTTTTTAGACAATCCATTTAAGTCTAAACCCCTCTTAATGATTTCATCTATTGTTTTCCTTGGTCTCCCTCTACCACTAATTATTGGGCTACTCTCCATCTGATTTACTCTCTTTACTAAAGCTTTTATAGGTCTTCTACACATATACCGAAAACATTAAAGGCACAATTCTACAATTTTTTCCACAATAACTGCGACCTCAATCTTCTCTTTAATGCATTCATTTTTAATTCTATCTTTTTTGGTATGTCTACTCATCCAACAAAATATTCTCATCTTTGCAACATTAAGCTTATTCTCATGTTGGTTTTTTTATTGCCCACACTTCGTCCCATACAACATTGTAAGTTTTATAACTATGCGGTAAAATTTATCTTTAAATTTGAGTGGTACTCTCCTATCACAAGTAACATCTGAAGCACTCCTCCATTTCATCCACCAATTGATCCAAATTTTTAGGGCAAACCCTAATCTGGCAAAAGATACCAAAGATACCAAACAACTTATTCCAAAGAGAAGTAGATATATTACATTGTAAGAACAAGCGTCCAATTGTTTTTGAATTAGCCCTATACATAAAACAGATATTAGGGGAAAATGCCTTATTTGTCCTTTGAATTTGCAGCATGCTACTAGTATTGTTAGAGCCAGGCTTGGCCTCAGCCCTGACTTTGCCCGTCCCTATTTTTTACTCCCTTCCCCATGACTAAAATATTTTTCGATAATTGAAAATTTTGCTCATGAGTTCTTTTTCGAACAAAGGCACTCCAATTGGCCTCATAATCTTCCAAAAACTGCATCCCCTGTGCCACAAGGCTAGAATACCTCCCCGTGCACTACCATTATACATCTGTCTCCATCCCGCATGTTAGCACATGCCTGACAAAAACACTAGCATTCTAAGGAAGGATCACAGCCTTCTAACATCCTTTTTGACCCTAGTTTAGCATGAATCATAATATTTTGTGGTGTTTTCAATTATGCCCTAGCTTTTCCAATGTATTTCTTGATCTTGAGTGGTTTTATTATTATTTTTCTTTATTTTTTAGTAGTTCTAATATTCTATAAATTGTTCTGTATGGGTTTGGTGTGTAGGATGGAACCTTGGAACAAGCATTAGAGTTGTGTTTTGCTAGGTGCCTTAATATGCAGCCCAAGTAGTGGAGACTAGCTAAGAGATGGTCGAGGGGACTACTTAGGAGAAGTAGGTAAAAAATTTCTATGTTAGACAAAGTGGTCGAGGAGATCAACTAGAAGAATGTTGAGAGTCTGTTCTTAGGAAGCAGGTCGAAGAATTAAGAACTGTTCATCTGCCATAGTAGTTGCTGAAGTTCTTGATTTGCAGTTGTGCTACTAGGAGAGTCATGGCGCAATATCTAGATGTCTAGGTTTCTGAGTATGGATCTAATTTTCTTTTATTTTAATTGGGTTTTATATGTAGCAAGCTAAAATAAAAATAGTGTGAGTGTGTAGCTAGGTTAAAATAAGAGGGTTGGACTTGTACTAGTTGTACTGCCCTTGCACTTGACCTAATTTAGGATTATAAATAGATAATGAGCTTGACTAATTTACGGATCCCATTCAAATTTCTCTTTCTTTATTATTCTATATTATGAGGAATTAAATTGGAAATTAATGAAGTGAGGTGTTTTAGAAATATATACTTCTACTATTACCCTTATTTTTTATTTCTTTCAATGTATGGTATGGGTGAAATAATTGAATAAATAATGGGGAAGCAAATTATTCAAAATCCCCCAAATTTGGGGGTTTTGGAAATTAGGATGCAGGGCAGGAAGGAAAGGTTTGAAAACCCCTCCTAATCCACCCCACTCTATTACTTTAAAAGATATAAATAATGGCTTATATTCTCTTCCCACTCCTATCCATCCTTTCCCACCCCACTCATGAATTTGAACTTCAATAAAATGAAGAAGTGAAACATAGAAATCCTTGTATTACAAAAATTTACAGAGGAAACAGAGTCCCAAATCAATGAAGATATTTGCATACATGGAAGCATAAACAATTCATGTGAGGAAGGAAAAATCACCAAAGAAGAAAATAATTTTCAATTTATCATCTTTAGTAGCAGCAAAAATTTCGCTACAAACATTCACTGACATCAATAATCAATAATGAACCAAAATCCACGTGAAAGCAACCCAAGACAACAGATAGGCATTGCAAGAGAAATAATAGGTAAGAAATCTCCAGATATTACCATGATGATCCAACACATAAAACAAGCCGTAAGATGTTCCGACAAGGATGTCCAGATTTCCATCACCATCCAAATCAACAACAGTTGGAGAAGCATATATGTAGGCTCTAAAGTTTGCAGTATCTGTGCTCAGATCAAGTTCTGCAATCCACTTAACTTGTTTTGTGTCCAGATTAAAAACAACAATAGCACCAGCAACATATTTTCCAATATCAATATCACCCAGTTCTTTCATATGATCCTGGTTGTCATAATACCTGTCAGCTTAAAAAGTGGCAATTACTGACAGACCAGTAAATTAATAACCAGTACTTTGTAGCAGATAACACCATCTTAAGAAAACCAATAATCTCATTCTTAAATCAATGTTAGAAATCATACAGCATAATTTGCTGTGGCAAAAGGGGTAAAAAAATAAAATTCCTCCACTTTCTCAATTTCATAAGAAAACAACAAACACTCTTAGCTCCTAAGTTCAACAAATGAAGCAAACAGATGAACGAATGATTTTAGCATAAGTACAATTGTATGCTGTCTTGATATTCTCAGATATTTCAGTTTCAACAATTTGCTACGGTCAAGATAAGAATTCCGTGAAATTGTAAGGACATTCTTTCTGCAGCAAATGTGATAATCAATGTATCAACTGATCACACATTATGTTCCCATTTTCCCAATTAGTAGAAGTTCATGCATGCACGTAGTTGTGGTTGCATAACAGAACTTTTTTAAAAAAATTAAAAAAGCATAAACATACACTGCAAATCCATCCTTTTCTTCCCAACATCAGATGCCATCTGCAACTAAGACACCTTTATTCACATCCATTGTTAAATTGCATCCCCATTTTGTCTATATGCCATACAAATTGTGTCAAACCCAGCTACAATAATTTTTTTCCAAGCTTGTAATGAACTTTCTTTCATCTTCTATTAGTTGGTAACCTTAATTCTATGCTAATGCACATTAGGGGCCTCTTATGTGTTGAAAGATGTTGACTTTGATTCGTAAATAATATTTTACACTAAGAAAGGACTAATAACCTACTATGGTACTACTATGATGACATTCACAATCCTAGATAATAATAGTTGTTACAGATTTTGTTACCAGGATGCACATGCATGAATGATAATGGAAAAGCTATTTCTTTTAGGAGGCTGTCTTATCTAATAAAGCTTTTAGGATTCTTGTAATTCTCCTCTTATCTAGGCTCCTTTTTCTGTCAATAATAATAATATTATTAATAATAAAGAAAAACTATACATAATTGTTCTAGATTCTTATTTTCAAACATATACTATAAACACATGATTGTCGTTACGAAAAAAAGCAAACAAAAGATAATTGAAAATAAAAGTCTAGAGAGGGACTCACTCATGGTCAAAGAAATAAGAAACAGCAATAACCATTTCTGATACACCATCATTGTCAATATCTGCTATGACCTGGCAAAGTGGAGAAATTTTGTTTATATTCTTGGATTCACAGAATTTTATAATTTAAGAATATATAAAAGGTAGAGTTGGATCCCACAGGAGTGCATAATATGTGTGAGTCAATATTCACATAATCCTCCAATTTCTCATGTTTAACTTCAGTCCATTCTTCATCACCCCACATTGATTCATCAACATAATCATCATAATCATAACTATACTCATCAGCCAGCTCATCACTATTGCGGAATAACTCAAAGGATGAATCAGCATCTGCTTCCAAGCCTTCAGCATTTTCCACAGTTGCAGCATGAAGAGCCTCATTATTACTATCTCTGGATTCGGAACCACCTTTCTCTGCTCCTTTTGGGTTGCTATCTTCCAGAAGACGTCTACCAGTACTGGTTTTATTATCTGCATTAACAGTTTCCACAGACCCAGCATTCACAGAAGAATTATTGGCATTTGTAGGCATCTTAATATTTTGATCTATTTGACTTTCATTTCTTTTCTTGTCAGGCTCTGGATTGGACACATTCCCTGCACCACCAAGGTGATTTTCTGTTGATGTAGTAGTTGAAGGGTTGAGTTCATGTCTACTTTCATTTATTTTCTTGTCAAGCTCTGTATTGGACACATTACCCACACCAAGGTGACTTTCTGTTGATGTGGTAGCTGAGGAATTCAATTCACGTCCAGTTTCATTTGTTTCTGCAAAATAAAACATCACTCACAGATTGAATTAAATTTTGCAACAAATGCACATTTCACAATAATATGAACCTTGATATCCCATATAATTGTCAAACCCACTGCCCAATTATGTAGATAATATAATAACGGAGAGCTCTAATCCATACACATTGATGATCCAAAAGTAGCAAAAACTTACGAGACATAGATTTAATTATAGTTGCTTCTTGGACAAGCTGATCATCTTGAACATCTGGATGAGAACGATCCACAGGGTCGGAATCTAAACCTGCATGCCAATCTTTGCGTACTCTCCTACGAGGTACTACTAGCTTATCTGACATCATATAGCCAGAAACCCTAAAAGTGATGCTATTATAACCTTATCACAAGTAACTCAAGCAATAGATAATTTGTTAATAGAAACAAATTTTGGAAAATAAGTCACCTGAAAAAAAGCACTTCACCATTGAAGGTTGCCAAAGCTATTTCTCTCACCCCATCCTTGTCTATGTCATATAAAAGAGGACTAGCATGCACAGTTGACTGGTGGAAAGCAGGCCAACCTAACAATGCATTCAGAAAGCAGTTAGCTATGCGAAACATCAGCAAATATACAACAACAATCATCGTAAGCCTTGTTCCTAAGCATTTGCAGAATTACACTCAGTTATTTAGGTATTAGTGAATACAAAGCAAAACCTATTTGCGTGGATTCTCTTCAGTATTATG
Organism: Erythrophleum fordii; assembly: GCA_032878935.1. NCBI lineage: Eukaryota > Viridiplantae > Streptophyta > Magnoliopsida > Fabales > Fabaceae > Erythrophleum > Erythrophleum fordii. The sequence goes on along the minus strand of JAVQMF010000048.1, from coordinate 2,807,714 downwards.
TTCTACTTTGGATACACTACACACCAACTCTTTCATACCATAATATTTCTTATCATTCATTCATTAAGCAGCCTTAGAGATTGATAGGCCTTCTTGATAAGTTAAGGGTGTTAAGGACACCCTAGATCAAAACAGTTTGGTTTATTTCATATCCACTTAAGTATTTTGGTAATCTTGTTAGACAATGGCAAACGGCTGTAATTAGGCTGAAGTTTTTATGTTAATTGAGGTCTTACCAAGGAGTGAATTGTAGGCTTTTTTATCATGTTTTTGGCATTAAATTCTTTGATTCCAGTACCACGGGTCTTTTGACAATCTTTTTGACCCTTACCAAAGACAGTAACTAGGCTTAAGTTTCATGTTACTTTGGGTCTGATTATGGAGTGAACTGCTGGCCTTTTATTATTTCTTTGGTATTATTAACTTCATATCTAGTAAGTGGAGTACTTTAGCAATCTTGTTAGACAATGACCAAAGGCTAAAATTAGGCTTAAGTTTCACATTTTTTGGGCCTTATCATATTAATTGTTGACTCCTTATCATGTATTTGGTATTATTAGAAAGTTTCAAATCCCAGTATGAAAAGGACTAGACCCCAAATTCAAATGGCATATGAGATAGAAATTATATTGATATCAGCATCATACTTTATAAAAATGCGTACAAAATATTCTCAATCAATTTTTCTATCCACAATTCGTGCAGCATTTATACCAAGCAGTATTATTGTAGCTTTTGCATAGAAGCTTTTGAAAAGCCTCATAATTCCCAAAGAAAGCTTTAGCCTCATTTACTTCTATTTGGTGATAAACATTTGTTAGTGTGTTTTACCCCCTTGATCTTAACTACCCATTTCTTTTCTTATGCTTAGTAAAATTTAACTCTGTAGACTCACTCATAGTCTTAGTCTAAAGTCTATTTATTCTTGAGATTGTTCCCACACATATCATATGGAATTAATACTAATTTATTTACATCAACTACTATAATATAGGGGAAGGCACAAATCACTGCCTCGTCCTTGATACATCTTGCAAGCTTAACAAGAATAAATCCCTAGAAAAAGATGCAAAGTATATCATTATCATAATAAGAATTTATCCCATGATTTTTTACCTGGCATTTTGTCCCCATCAGAACCTTCTAGAACTTCAAGGTAGTGAACAAAAGAGGGAACCACTATATCAAGCTTCCCGTCACTGTTAAACAAAAATAACATATTTTATTCAAGTAAAGTGCAAGAATAAGTTGCTAAGACAGGTCCAACACACAGTCCAGACTTACGTGAAATGAAAGTCTGCCCATATAAGAATTAGATCAATACAGAAGAGTATTACGAATATAATACAGAATGAAAGCTTACATAAATAACATAGTAACACACTTGAGAACTTAGGCTCATAACAATTTACCTGTTAATATCAGCAACCAAGGGGGTGGCATATATACTGGAGCTAACTTCTGTTTGCCATCTTAGCTCCAAATTCTTTGGGCATTTTGTATTTAACAAAGCATCCTCATCTCTAACAATATAGAAGATCAATCAGGAAGGAAGGGAGACAGAATTGTAAAGAAAACCAAGTATATAAATCACAGAATCGAATACAAAATAATATGGAATGCAGACCCGTTATACTGCAACTAATATGTAATTAATAAATAATGCTAATCAAAAGTAGGGCATGGCTTACATTTCAGGATATCCGAGGGAATCATCAGTAGCTTCTCGCTCCCGAAATGTGTTCTTCTTAGACTCCTCGCCGAGAACGAAACTCAAGCAAGTACCAAGAATTAAACAAAGCAAAAAAACCTTGGTCACCGAAGACTTCATATGATCTACCACGTTTTGCTTAAAAATTTCCCAATACCCGTTGCAATTGGAGAACAATCAAGATCAAATGAAATTGCTTGGGCGATGAAATCAGAATTCTCGTCCCATAAGAAAAATAGGGTCTATAAACCCTAGAATTGCATCTATGGGATCTTTTTCAGATATGCAAAGTCAAAGATACTGATTCCAGAGCTGAAAATTGGAGAAAGTTCAGGAAAATGGCAGGAACAGGCTTCTATGGTTTAGACTTTAGAGTTCACTGCAGCTCTCTGACTTCGGAGCTCAATTCCACACTCAATGGCCGCAAGAACTGTTTGGCTCTGGGTATCAAAAACTAAAATAGTCTTTGGTAGATATTTTTACTTTTTAAAAAACGTTTTCTTAATACACAAAATATTTTAATTTTAATAATAAAAATTAAAACATTGCCTTAAAAATATAAATGAATGTTGATAATAAAAATAATAAAGAGATCCAATAATTATTCTTATGTGTTGTTTTATAATAAAAAGTTTAATGCTCATTATATATAATTTTAAATCTTATTCGATCATACATTAGTAGAAAAAATATTGTGACCTTTCATTTTTGTCATTTTATATCAGTTAAAACTATGCCTAGTAAGTTGTTTCTTCAAATGATTTTAAAAGCTATTTGTAATTTCGAGAAACAAGCTTCTCAAGTTATTGATAGTGTCAATAATATAAAATATTTAAGCAAGTTCACCTGTAATAAGTACGAGCATAAAAACTTACTAGATTTGTGTCAATTTAGTTTTATTATATTTTAGTTATTCAAATCATTTACGAATTAATTTATTAATTGGTGTGTAAACTACAACACTTTCTATTAAACTTTTTAAGAAATAAAATTTTAGACATCTTAAACAGCCATCTTTTTGAAACCTATAGCATAATGATATTGAAAAAGTATAATTCCAAAGATAAAATGAAAAATAAAAATAAAATGGTTGATGTATAGCACCCTATTTCCTCTGTTCTTTCTTCGTTCTCACCTCTAATCTCTGTAAACTTCTATTTCCCCTTAGTAATTATTGTTCATTAGTTACGTACATTAACCAATTTTGTTGAGAAAAACTATAGGTAAATAAAACGACATTTTTTACGTAAAAAAATTGCGAGGCTTCTACAACGGCATCGTAGTTTAAGTAGTTGCTTTTATGGCACCACATTTTCAGTAGGTGAGCCTTTTTCTTTTTAATTGGTAGCAATGACAGCAACAACAGCGGCGGAGGCAAAATCAGTATAGTGCTCGGCGTGCCAGTGGCCACAATGGTGATAGAGACAAGGGTGATTACTTCTCCAATTAATATTCACATACAGGGAAAATCCTGACCAATGTAATGGAATTGGACGCTAATAAACAGCTACCCTTTGAACAACTTATAATCACTACATATGAGAAAATTGATCAAATAATATACATTGTGATCCTAAACCTAACTGTTGATCTGGATGGAGTCCTAGCTAATTACATAATAAGAGGAACCTTTCAAAGATGGTATATATAGCTAAATCCAGGTAAATAGCAAAGAAATCCCAGTGGAAGGGCATCAGTGGATGGACTTGATTTTGTTTTCACCCGATGTAACAATATCCCAACATCTGATTCTCCCACCAGTGATAAAGCTGCTGTATGAGTTCCCGGTTTAACATCGGATCACCTTCTCCGTGCCGCGTTAGTATGATGGTGTGCTTTACTATCAATTCTTATCCTGTCAGCATACATGGGAAGGCGAATAATCTCGGATATCTCATTCAACAAAATATCCTGTGTAATATTATCTCTTATACTTCGCATCACCTGAAATAAACAAGTAGTTGAAGTAAAGTACAGATAGAGAGAAAGGAGGGGAGAAAAACCAAAGGAGCTGTCATAGGACCTTCCTGTAAGTATTAAACTCATTTGGAGTTGATTTATCAGTTCTCACTCGCTTGAATTCCCATTCCTGGTTAACAGAATCCCAAGAACACTCTATGATCTTTCCAGAATAAAATGAGGGATCTGCACCATCTGCAGATTTGGAAGCTTTCAATAAGCAAATTGCAATGAGTGCAATTGAAAAGTACAATTCAGGCATAGGCTTAGAGCAGACTTAACAACATAAACAACACAAAATCATACAATGGATGGTATTATTATCATTATTATTGAAGCACTGTTCCAGAAAACTGATAGCCTATCCCCTACACACTTTTCATGGTGGGTGCAAGAAATTAATTTATCAAGGAATGATAATGGACAATCTGAGCACTATATTTGCATATGATTTGAACATTGTGCCACACCAAGAAATAAATAAAGCCATGATTTGAATATTTTCGGTTTGAGCTATAATAGTTTTTTCATACAACAGATGCATTCATACAACAGCAGCATATATGCAGAACATATCATCAGGACAGAAATAGTTAGACATATAAGGAAACAAAGATCTTCCTGACCTTTGAATGCTACCCTATTCCCTTCCATGAGTTTCTTCTTTCCTCGTTCATAGAGAAAAAGCTTCTGACCATCATCATCAATCTGTCCACAAAAGCAGCTAGAAATTAGAGAGCTGCAAACTGGACATGACCAAATGAAAAGTAGAGCATAAGACAATAAAAGAAACAGAGCAAATTACACAAACTTCTCCTAAATCTTACTAAAATCATACAGTCCTTGCATTTATTTTCAAAATATTCACAGATCTTCTCTAAAATATAAGGTTATTTAACACACTAGTTCAATTTTAAATTTTTTGACTAAAATACTCTCTATTAACCTAAATACATATTTTTTTTAACCAAAAAAAAGTTTAAATAGAGGGCATTTTGGTCAAAAAATTTAAAATTAAACTAAAGTGTAAGACAACTTTTTGTTTCAAAAAAGATTTATGTATATTTTGAAAATAGAGGAGAAATCTACACAATTTTAGCAAAACTTCGGAGAAATTTATGTAATTCACTCAAAGAAATATCCCAACATTGTATGTAAAAAGCTGATGATACAACCTCAAAGAGGAAATCAACGGAATTCAACTCGGGATATTTCCACTTTAAAAGGCCTTCATGAGTTCGTGGTACATAAGGATCATCCCACCCCTGGAAATTAATATTTGTCAGTAACAGCCTCCATTCAATCCAATAACAGGAGTAAAAGAAAAGAAAAACGATCCAGATTTGCTATGTAAGCAATCAAGATATTCACTCTAATTTGGAATATGTTGCAGTAGTCCGTAGACCCCAATGTAAGAGACAGTCATTGGAATCAGAAGAAAAGATAGCAAGATGCTAAAGGGCTACATACCTCACAATGATTAAAAAGTCAATTTCTAGGCATTAATTTGGAAACAAGTTTAATATATCCAATGAGATCATCTCATAAGTTAGACAGGGGAAGGGGATAACAAGTATTTTAATTATCTGACAGTGATCCAAAACCACCTGAAATATGAGGCCATCAGCAGCATGCGAGAGTTTTGGAATGAATTCCGTTAAGAGTTTTGTGACAGTAGAGAGCAACCAAAAATCTTTTCTCCTCACCTGATAACCAAGCCATCAGGAAAAAAAACATGAAATGAAGCTTAAACCATGCTCAACCTATGGTTAGAGATGCATACCCTGAATGGTTCCATGTCATATCTATAGTAAGGGTTTCTGCTCTGGTATATATTATGTCGTTCCAAATTCCTAGGTTCAATCACTTCTTTCTCAAGCATCTTCCACCTTTCATAAAAAGGTCGCTGTACCAAATTTAAGCCAATTAATATAACACTGCTAGGCACACTTGTATATAAAGCAATAAAGCAGATTATAGAAATAACATAGAAGAAAAGCTATTCAAACATACTGGTGTTATGATAAATCTGATGAGACTGTTGTTACAATTAATCTCATAATCAATGTGAAATCAATTTAATTACACACCACCAGCATATACTAGGAGAAAGTGACTTAAATATCAACCACGGCACCATTTCACTAACACTACTTATAGGTAATAAACCAAGAAGGAACCAGAGAAGCCCTAGCAAACAAATCTCAGACATAATATTCCTCAAATGTAGGAACCCCCAGAATGTAATGGCTTAGTCACCACACATGAAGATGATTTTCTCCTTATGTTGAAGGCATGCAACAACTTGGAACAACAAATGTAATGAATATTCTATAATACAGATTGTTGGTTTATGCAATGATAAATTTGTCTTTAAACCAATAGAGCCACATAGGCTTCTTTCGATACTAACAGGCTGTTTGATTTAAGAATGTAAAGGTGAAGGAAATATGAAAAGTGAGTAGATGGAGGTAGGTGAGATAAGAAATGACTTTTTTTATCTTTACTTTTAAAATGGCGATTTGATAGTTAAAATAATAATTTGATGGATAGTGTAATAATTACAAAAGTATAATAAATATTACACAAACTACGTAAATGAAATACGTTTGCAACACAACAAACCAAACGGGGCCTCACAGTAATGAAAGACGGGCCTTAAAATTTGAAAAAAAAAAATATTTGTTTGCGGAGGGGAAGGGGGACAGAAGGAAGTATTGACAAAGCTATACATTCACTAAATTATGCCTGATGTTCTGAATCCCTGATTTCATATCATATAGGAGAGATATGCTGACAAGAATGAGAAACATGAATCAAAATGACAAAGGAAAAAAATATATAAATGATGTTGTATTTAACAGAGACACAGTTGTCTTCATCACTTTACCCACACCCAAAAACTAAAGACTAGAGATAGCCAACTAAACGGGGGGAAAGGAGGGGAGGCAATGATATAAAACAGATTGATCTTAGAGAAGCAATTGCTAGACCAAGTAACATCGCATCACAGCAGAAAGTCAAGTTGTGCTTGTGACAATAAGAAAGGAGCATGACAATCTAGTGGTATATTAATGAGAATCCATCTGCTGGCTCTCAATCAATAACAGATAAGAATTATATAGTCAGACACAAGATCTTGAAATTAAATGGAGTTGAGTTGCATGGCAGTTTTGTAATCTTTCACCAGTGCATCACAAATTTAAGGTAAAGTTAACCAAAAATGATTTTCCTCTTGCCAAATCCTGAACCAGTATTAGTCATAAACAAAACAAGAACATCTAGCATTATTTGTGCAGTTACTTATGAACCAAACCTCTATTACTGATACTTGGTTAACTGCTATAAGATCATATATAAGGTATCTCCTCTCCTGCTTCTTTGAATCTGGCAAAGTATCAATAATCATCTCCCCATCAAGTAATGTGTAGTGGTGGGTCTTCTCGGCCAAAACCTTAAAAGCCAAATAATAAGAAAAAAAGAACTATCAGCTGGTGTATCATTAAGTTGAAACAGTTCCAACAACAATTATAAGTAACCTCCCATACAAAGTTGCACACATACATCATTTGTGCCCCTGCAAGGAAACCTCATTTGGACCCTTCGAAAATTGAAACTTCTATCAATTAAGTAACATCCATCCATAGTTATCAGCATCATATATCGTGTTCCATCAGCTTTCCATGTTGCATAATAATAACGCTGCCGTAACAACTGCAAATTGTCCCTGTATTATAAAAAGGCCTGAACCATTAAGGAAAAACGTCTTGAACGTAGCTCTCATAAACAACTGATACAAATACTACATGTATCCAAGTGCATAGCTAAATGACCAAAAAATATTGGAAAGAAGATTCAGAAGAAAGACTTAGTTTTCAATACAGCAAGTAGGGGAAAACAACTTTAATTAATTGGGATCAAAGATAAGCAATAAGAATTTGGTGACAAGTGCACATGTCAACATAAACAATCCAAACTTCCTATACAAAACTTGGATTTAGTTTGAGTGAGTACACATGCTAAACTCCATCCCACGCATACGCCTCAAAACCAAAAAAAATATCATAGTAAAGAAAGAAATTCTATAAATGATTGAAGACTTAAAGGTTATGGGATTAGAATCTGATATAGCCTAATGGAAGCTGGCTTTTGGAGAAATGGACTGCAATTGCAGCTATAAATCAAAGACTGCAACAAATGCAGGCAATTGATACCTATGGACATGAGGAGTGAGGAGGACTGCAATCTTCTGGTAAAATATTGAGACATTTAAAAATCATTCTGTTACGTCTATCTTATACACAATAGTTAGCAAATAGCAATATTGAAGCTCTGATTAGAAGATAAAAGCCAGGCCATCATTAAGGGTCTGTTGGATGAAATCTTTTTTTTTTTTTGGGGGGGGGGGGGGGGGAAGGTATACAAAATTTAGGCTTTATCCTAAGGATTAATCATTTCAAAAGATATTAAAGAAAAACAGAGGGACTAAAAAGTAAGTGCCTGTGAGGCATAAGCATCCCAGTGCTAATAACCATGATTAATCATGTGATGAGACATAGCATAACAGCACAACAGGTAAAAGTGTAATCCAGTATTAGCTAGGGAACTAGTAGCCCTATCTTAATGCTTGATAAAGTATGACAATACACGCACGCACACACACACACACACATATATATGAAGCATCTAGAGAAGTTGAACCTGTCCAGAGAAACTGGGTGTGACCCTGGAAATTGTGTGTGTCCTCTAGCCTGCATGTGAAGAAATTAGTAAAATACCTATAACAACCACAAGAGGTACATGAAGCAGGAAAATTTTAAATAATATACTATATATATAACATATAAAGGACACTGGCAACAACCTTCAAAACAATCCATCTTACCTGTGCCTTAGACTTACAGAATGTTACTAAATAGAACACATAGGATTCAATAAGAATACAGGGTATCTGATCAATTGAATATAAAAAATTCATAAGGCACATTTCAAAAAAAATGTCATCCCTGCATGGAGAATGAAAATTTACAGAACAAAGGCGGCATCTTGAAAATTATAATTAGTTTTTGAGACACTAAAATTAAACAAGTTATTCAAATGAAAAATATCCTACTGACCCTTCAACCAGCTATACACGAGTCCTTAGCAAAATATGACTCAGAATAAGTAACTACACTTGAGATGAATGTTTAAAACAAATATGAGCATATATCAAAGCTCCACTAAAGTAATCAGGAATGACAGCATCCTGAATAACATTTTCTAACAGAGGGAAAACCAAAACCTCTAAAAACATAAGATGCCCATAGAATAGAATAAACAGTTTGGAAACATATGATGAGCCACCAATGCACACAAAATCAAAAAACACAACAGACCTGCAATATGACAAAGAGAAACCATTTAAAAGGCTTACCCCAGCACCCAATTTGAGTGATTGATAACAGAACAGCCGGAATGAATCTTGCTGATCATTAGGTATCTCATCTCCCAAGACGTCATCATTTGTCATTAACCCATCGGTCTCATGGTTCTCCTGAGAGCATTGGAAAGATTTCAAAACATTACAGGTGATTGAATTCACTATTTTTTTTCCTTGTTTTATATCAGACTTACCATAATGCATCTAAAGTATGAAACTAGATAACAAGAAGCTTCAGAAATACACTAGGGTACCATAAGATAGACAGACCCAAATATAAAACAAAGGACTTCACAGTCAAACTCTCATTGACAATCATAAAAGGAGTACATCATTGCTTTTTGGCCACAGATTCCACACATTTTCAGTTCCCCTCTTAGTAATTGTACCTAAGAAATAACAAAGGGTGTGCTTGGTGGAAGTGAGAGTGGAAAGTTGGAAAATAGCAAATTAGCAATGTATTTAGACTTATATAGTGTCCAAATAATTGTCATTTTCCACTGGCCCATTTATAATCCAACAAAGCACATTATGTCAGTGAAGTTAGAAAGGAACAACTTATTAAGAAATACCACGATTGTTCTAGACCCACTGTTACTCTCTTGTCTTAATTTCAACAAATCATTCATATAGTAGAAATTTAGAAAATATTAAAAGAAGCCAAAATATCAAAATTCACTGTGAATGTCATCCATACATCCAAAGGAGGGCCTGGTATTCCATCATCATCATCATCTGGCACTGCTTCACCATTAAGATCAAATTCAGAAGACCTCTTCCACTCTGGAGTGGGAGGACAAACCACCATGTCAGGCCTTTTTTCATGATAAAATGTGTATAACGCATCAATGTAATCAGGTTTGTAGATTCCAGGAGGGCGTGCTTCAGAAAATATTTTTATTGCCTGCAGAAGAGGTAAATCAACAAAACAAATACTGAACATCTTCAAGCAATGTCTTAGAGAGAGAATATGATCACAAGGTAACCCCACAACTGACCTGAGTGACAGACATTGACATGGCACGCATAAGATAATGGATGATCATGTATCCTGTACGATTATGCCCATGTGTACAATGGACAAGTATATATTTCTTGGAGTGTTTTTGACGTGATAGAAATTGCGTAACCTGGAATGTAAATAGTCACATGGTTAAAGACTTCTGAACAGATATTGCTCTAACATGTGAGAATAAAGTCAGTGTTTCTTTTCCCTTTTTTTTTCCTTTTAAAGAAGGACTAAGCACTAATGAGTTATGACTTTGTATTTTTCTTTCAAAATTTCACTCATATACAGACATAATGGGAAGGTGCACATGATTACACGTCATAAAAATATATAACAAAATTAATAAATAGTTTACTGTTTGATACAAAGATAATAAAACAATCAATTAAAATTATAATGGTAGTTAAAATTTAAAAACATAAAAAAGAAATCCAGATGGTATACCAATTAATTTTCCTAAACATCTATTATTGACCAGAAAATCAACTCTAGTTAGTTTCCATTTAGCTTCTTGTATGAATTAATCTAGGAAAAACTCCATGGAGAAAACCTTTGTATCAGAAAATACAAACTCAAAACACCAAATAGAAAACTTTTGAGAGTATAATAAATCCCCACTTCTGGAGCATGTAATGAAGGTAATAACTATGTTTAATCATGCAAAGAAATAAATGCTCGTGTATCATAGAAAGAGAAAATAAATGCCACATCCTTCAGAATAACTCAAGAAGACTAGAAAACTGAGGTCAAGAAAGAGACAAACCTCATGGACGAACTGATTCACAGATAAATTATCAGGTACAGAACCACGCCCCTTGCATTGTATCTAAACCACAAAAATGATCTCAGTATATAAGGAAAAGAAATAGAAGCCATAGAAAGACAAAACTAGAAAAACTTGAGTTGGTAAACAGAATTTGCCAACTACAGACCTTTACATGCTTGATACCCTCTTTCTTTAGATCTGACACTGGATAGTACCGAGAAGTATTTGTCAAATCAATCACCAAACCAAGCTGTAAATTAAAAGAATAAAGTATCAAAAGCATGTTAAGACAAGAAATCCTTTACTAGAGGATAGAGCTTTTACACGGTTAGTGTAAACAACTCCATCAAGGGATGCTTATTTTCCTTTTTCCTCTCTTTGCTAAGAATGAAGGAATTGCTTCCATTTGAAATAAGTTACTCCTACAATTAAAAAAAATGCCAATGACACCCTACAAAGGAAGATGCGCTAGGAAGAAGAAGAAGAAGAAGAAGAAGAATAAGAAACAGAGTAGAACCTAAAGAATGACGCCACTCAAACAAGGCACCCACCAAAAAGAAACTGCCTGTGTAAGCTATTGGATGGCTGACCGTACATCAAAAATATGGCCTGCACAAGCAGTGGTACACTTTGTGCAGATGCATGTAATGCAAGTAGCATTTCTCAAACTAAATGAGACCCAACATTTTTTGAATAAATCCTACTTACTTTTCTCCCTAAAACTCTTTGTTGATGTATCACTTGTTTAAATGAGTATCTTTTACCAGGAGCAACGCAGTCATTGAACGATTCACCAAGTGGAACCTTAGAAGGTATCATGCAAAAAATTTCCTGGCCAAATGAAGGGCAATTCAACCACCCTGCATGTAAAGAAAAGAATGATAATACAAGATTTCACTTTAAGGAATAAAATTTGTAATCTGCCACATAAAACATATTCTAAGAATCTCCTATACTACTAAAGCATAGCAAGTAGCAGCTATCCATCTGCATATTAAAAATCGGGAAATCCTTCCATGTAATTTATTCACTTATCTGGCAAGTTTTATAATCCCCTAAATCTTTCAAGGAGATAATAATACTTTAAATTTCTTCAAACTCATAAAATGCATAGAACTTTAGATTGATAAGATAACTAAGGGCTTGTTCAGTACACAAAATATTAAAAGAATGCTATCATGGAGGGAATGAAAAAAGTAATTTTAAGGATAGAAATAACTCTCGTGCCCCTACTTTAAACAAGTAATAAAAAAGTATTGAGTAATAATAACAAAGGTATAATAAACATTGCATAGGAGTTATGTAAGGGGATTACTTTTAGATAGCTCATACCAAATGAGTTGTAAATCATATCTTAACCCCCCCCCCCCAAAAAAAAGAAAAAAAGTTATGCTATAAATCCTCTCTAGGTAATTCAAGATAAGACTGAAACTGTATTGAGGAATAAGAGACTAACAAGAGGCTTCAATATATTATAATTCTTTGATGAACAGTGTTGAGACAAAACACTAGGATTTAGTCCAAACATCCATGTGTTGCCAGGCAACAGTAATAATTTTAATGTTATTTGATCCGTGGTCAGTACATGGTTGAATCACTTTAGTATGTAAATGGCAGAAGTAAATTTGAGTCATAATGTGTTACAGGATTCAGATATGAAGGTTAAAAAATTAAATGGAGTCAAAGGTAAAAATGTCCAACACTCTAACATTTCAATAACAGTTACTCAATAAATGCACAGGACTAGAAGCACAAGTCCTAAACAACAACAACAACAACAATAGGCCTTTTCCCACTAGGTGAAATTAGCCACATGGATCAAACAACGCTATAAAGTTATATTATAAATCACATTTTTAGATAAACTATGTAAATCTAAATCTTTCTTAATAGTTCTACCTATATTTTTTTGTGGTATCCTTTTACCTCTAATTATTAAACTACTCTCCATCTGATCTACTCTTCTTACTGGGACTTCTATGAGTCTTCTCCACATATGTACAAACCATCTAAGACGCAATTCTATAATTTTTTCTACAATAAGTGCAACCTCAACTTTCTCTTTAATATATTCATTTCTAATTCTATCTTATTTGGTATGTCTACTCATCCAACACAACATTCTTATCTCTGCAATATTAAACTTATTCTCCTGTTGACTTGTTATTATCCAACACTCAATCCCATACAATATTGCCAATCTTACAGTTGTGCAGTAAAATTTACCCTTAAGTTTGAACGATACTCTTCTATCTGTAATAACACCTGAAACACTCCTCTATTTCATCCACCCTACTTGAATTTTATGGTTTACATCTTATTCTATTTTCCCATCTTGTTATATGATGGACCCAAAATATTTAAAACAAGTGACTTGTGGTATGGTGTATTTTTTTATTTTCACTTCTACGCTAGAATTAGTGCCACTCTTGCTAAACTTACATTCCATATACCTCATTTTACTTCTATTTAAACGAAATCCATAGGCTTCTAGTTTCCACATTTCTAACTTCTCATTTATTTCCTCTCTTGACTCTCCAACTAAGACTATATCATCTGCAAAGAGCATGCACTGTGGCACCGACTCTTGGATATGTTCAATAAGCACATTTAAAACCAGAATAAAAAGATAGGAAGTCAAAATTAACCATTAATGTAAGCCAATAGTTATCAAAAAATCTTCGGTAGGTTCATTTTGTGTTCTCACACTAGTTGTAACCTCATTATACGTATCATAAATTGCTCGAATATAAGCAATACAGACTCCTTTTTTCTCTAAATCCTTCCACAAAACATCTCTTGGCACCCTATCATATGCCTTCTTTAAATTGATGAACACTATATGAGTCTTTTATTCCTTCAATATTTCTCCATCAATTTTCGCAACAAATATATCGCTTCTATGGTCAATCTATTAGGCATAAAACCAAATTGATTCTTTGTAACTTGAGCCTCTTGTCTTAATCTCCATTCAATAACCTTCCCCCACAACTTCATAGTGTGACTTATGAGTTTAATTCCTCTATAATCTGCATAATTTTGTATGTCCCCCTTGTTCTTATAAATAAGAATTAAAATACTTCTCCTTCACTCATCCAACATTCTTTTGGATCTCATAATCTTATTAAATAACTTTATGAGCCAACTTATATCTTTCACTCTCAAACCCTTCCACACCTAAATAGGTATATTATCTAATCCTACTGCTCTGCCATTCTCCATCTTCTTTGACGCTTGTTTTACCTCTAACTCTCAAATACTATGATAAAAGGTATAAATCGCAAGTCCTAAAACTTACAAAATAATTCCACTCATTTCTAACAACAATGACTAGTAATTTTGTTCAACAAGCGCCCATTACTAGCATAGATTAATGCTTATATTCTTCTATATCAATTTAAATCATGAACAATTATTAGAAATGGTGTCCATAGTAAATTAAACTTATATTGCATTATTGTGTGACAAAGATTGGTATCGGAGCAGGCATATACAAAAACAAGCCCAGACAATTTAAAGTAAAAGATAGAACCAAATAAATAATAATAACATTCTGCTAGAAGCTCATGAGTCATGACTAAACTAAGCCATTTTGGAACTCAAGAATCATGATAAAATAAATAGTTAATCAAGAATACCAATTCTTTCCAAGAATTTTAGAAAGTATTAAAATTGCCAAAACATAATTATGTGAACTTTAAATTGCTCAGAGCTACAGCATCATATGAATATAATAGGTCAGAATAGCATCAAATTAAGGCTTTTGGCCCCTCATTCACCCAAAAAAGAAAAGAGAGGGGGGGGGAGCATCAAATTATTAGTTACCACTAGCTTGGTACAAGTTGACTAGGGTAAAAATTCTTACCTGGAGGAAGTCTATTTCTATCATTTGATTTAAGGGTCTTCGTATGAAACAGCTGATCATAACCAGGTGAAGGTGATACATGCACAGGTCTTTCATCTGAACGTTCTCTTTTCAATCGTCTTTTTCTTTCTTCACGCTCCTAAAAACATAGAAGGAATTCACCAATTATGCACTAATTAAAACATGTGTACAGGTAAACACAAAAAAACATTTTGCATACTAAAGTTGGCCAAAGAATATGCAGAACTTGTGGCCTTCAATACAATTGGATGGCCAAAAAGAAATCTTGTGGGACTCCAGTAAGTCTTGATTAACAGATAATATAGCCAAGATACAATTATTCAAACTATGGTAATAAATTCTTTTTCTGCTGTTTTTTAAAGGACCTACCGACTTTGCCAATAAACTGTAGGTGTGAATGGTGAGAGAGCGACAGGAAGAGAAAGGGAAAAAAGACTTTTGCTATTCAAAATTAGGATAAACTTCTACAAACTCGGAGAGCATTTAACTGTGCCAAATGTAATTCAATAGCTGCATCTAAGGCATATTAAGAAGTGTCAACTTAGAATTTTTTTGAATCACATTTTACGTATCATTTAAAACTCAACAGGAAACATTTGGCTGCACTAAATTTATAATACTTTTCCTTTTATATAAGAACACAGTTGAATGAAGTATTTTAAAGCAATTTCCATTATCCACTCTGTCAAATTACAAGGCAGCATCATGCTGCACTTTTAATATGCTTATGCCCTTAATTCCCCAGCAACTATCAATGGACTTATATGAATACATTCATGTTCAGAAAAAAGTGTATATTAGGGGCAATTACTGACTCCGTTGTAGCATATGACAGTTGTCAGGTAGTTTCTTATTGTGAAAAGAAATAAAGTTAATTCCCTCCAATTTTTGAACAGTTTTTAAAACAAATTACATAATAACTATTTTTATCTTTTTCCAGGTGAGGGGGTGATAGCTGCCAAATTTACAATATTGCAAAAAGGAAAAGGACACCAACTTAGCAGGAAAAGATATTTTCTTTATTATATTTCTCATTCAAGCACTGACATAATCTATCAAAACGCAGGTCTCAAACCAAACCAATGAAAATCCTTTACAAAAATATCTTCAACCCACTGCCATCACAATATTCCAGTACACCAAGCACCTTAGCCTACTTAGATGACCATGACATGTCAAAAGTGAAAGAAGAAGAGAAGAAAGGGTACCCGGCGTGCTATATCAACTGCAGTTTCTACTCGTTCTTCTTGTGCATTGAACTCTTCTACATGCCCCTCAAAAGCGTCCTCATCTTCCTCTGGAACTGGTGAGGCATTCAAGTCCATGGCAGCTGTCATTAAATATTAAGCAACATTCGCCACAGAAGAATCTTTATAGCCCACAATTAGCTTAGTTTGTCAGTGAATACAATCCTTCAGCCTGCATCATTCAAATAGCAATCCAGTGAAGCCCGCACGTACAGTAAGGGAAAAAGATAACCATAAATTCTACCAGCTTATTGTGCAAACATCGGGTAGAGAAAGTAGGCAAAATTCCCAGCTTCTTCGTCCACAATAAGCCAAAGCAAATTAACAAAACCAAGTAGAGAAATCAATTATTTGTTAAAACAAACCAAGAAGAACAAGTTGCTTTTCCCACCCCAATCAAGCAAGCACCGAAATTCAATAAAATCTCACTTCGCATCCCAGCTCTAGGGAGAAAACATTGGCATAATCAACGCAAAATACTAAGCACTTTAGGTGGCAAAGTTCTCCAAGAATTCCACGAAAGCTTCAAATTAGCAAATTGAACACTGGACAAACAACCAGGGGAAGGGAAAAGAAGAGAAGCTAACCTCAACAGGCAAACCAAATCGATGGCCAATTCCGGCGTGAAACTGCGATCCTCCTTGCTGGCAGAGTATCAGTAAATCCTTCGGATAAGACCAGAAATTGAAACTTGCTCGGTCACAATGAGAAACAGAACTCGCCCTCCTATGCTTCTACAAACGAAAAGAAATAGAGAAAAAGAACCCTACAATTGAGGTGAGAAGAGCTTGTCCCTGCTCACTTCAGTGTCGAAACCCTAGAGAGAGAGAGAGAGAGAGAGAGAGGGGTTTGTTTGTTGGATTAAGGAAAGAGAAGTAAAGATTGTATGTATCTCTGTCATCTTTAATGAGAATCAATCGAAGTCCAAAGAGATGGTACGAGGATGAGAAGGAAAGCAAAGCAGGAAGTTGTGGAGGAAGAAATTGCGATTCCGAGTCCCGGCGAGCGAATTGGGAAATCAAAACGGGATAATTGATTAAACCCGCTAAGTTGAAATCTTTTTTCAAAAATTTCCATTTTGATAGTGAAGAGTCCATCCAAAGAGAGCGAGGGCAGAATAAGGGAGAACAAATAAAAAAAAATTATATGTAATTTTTATATTTTTATTGTTAAATTTTTTAATTAAAATATAATAAATATATAATTTTTTAATTAAATTTCAATAAAAATCATATTTATTAAAATATAAATAACTATACTTTAGATTAGTTTGCTGAAAAATAGTAAATGAATTCCTTATTACATCAGAACACATATTAAATAAAAGTGTTACTTGAATCAACATTAGAAAAAAATTAAATTTAAAAATTTTGTAAATTAATCAAACTCATGTTAATAGATCCATAGATCCATAGCGTGTTTGGAAACGCGTTTTTTCTCTCCAAAATCACGTTTTTCATGAAGGTTCAATTTGATTCTTTCATATCAACGTGATTTTTTACCGGGCTTCCAAACATGCTACCAGTGTCTTTAAAATTAAATTTTATTTATTTAACATTGTTTAAAAAATAATTTGAAGTTTTATATTTAAAACTTCTGTAAATTACTTACACTTTATATCTAGTGATCTAAATGTTGTATTTTATTTATTTAATTAAAGTCTTAATTTATGAATTAGTAATTTTTAAAATACTAATAATTTTTATATGAAATAACCATTTTGAAGTTTCAATTATGTATTCCTTTTCAATTGAATGATAAAATTATTTTTTTAATTAATTTACATTATTTATATGTTGTGAGATTATTAATTTATTTCTTTGTTTTTGTTAATTAATAAAATTTTAAATTATTATAATTTTGAACTTTTTTTATTGGTGAAAGTAATGTCTTGGAAGATTTACTTTATTCTAACAAGAGTTTTTTTTTTTCAATTCATAAGTTTGGGATTATAGTTAGTTTAGTCTCAAATACTTTGTATTAATTTTGCTCTATATATTTATCAAAATTTTTAATATTATCCTAAATATTAACTTTATTAACTAAATTAATCAAGATTAATAACATATTGTTACAATGTATGTAAGTCAAATCTTAAGTTTTGAACTAGAGACCCTATTAGCTCTAGTCTTTAACGTAACGGAGTAGTGACTATTATTCAACCGAAAACAAGAAAAATAAAAACGGCATCG
Source organism: Erythrophleum fordii (assembly GCA_032878935.1). Classification (NCBI taxonomy): domain Eukaryota; kingdom Viridiplantae; phylum Streptophyta; class Magnoliopsida; order Fabales; family Fabaceae; genus Erythrophleum; species Erythrophleum fordii. Next base: position 2,789,522 of record JAVQMF010000048.1, on the reverse strand, counting down.
TTTAAAAGCTAATGTTATAAGAATAGGATGTGTAATATTTAAATAGGTAATGTATAATCCATTTCAATATGTTGTAATGATTGTTAATCTACATATAATGATAGGTTATTTATTTTTGTTAATATAATTAATGAAATTAACATTTAAGATGATATTAAAAACTTAGACAATTATATAAGAAAAAAATTAATACAAATAAATGCTTAAAGATAAAATTATCAAAAGATGTTAAATTTTCGAATAGAAAGAACCTTTTATCTTATTTTAACACGTTTAAGATTTAAGAGTTCCACACTCTGCAACCACACAACAATAATTATTGGCCAAAAAAGTTAAAAACCCACCCAACAATAATTAGTTGATTAATTAATTTTACAATTTCCTTGCACAGTTTTTTTTTTTTGGGATAAATAAGGAATATTGAAATTAAATATTACATTATTCATAATGCTTGAAGAGTGGTGGGACAAGAAGAAAATACAACTTTACAAATTGATACAATAGAATATAAATATCCTCCTACATAATTAACAAATTGATCAATAATACTAAGGGTTTCTATAGATGTCAATAGTGTTTTTCTCAAAGTATGCCCATATTGAGAGGATAATAATGAGGATTGAAAATTAATTACTGATCTAGTAAAAATCTCAATGCATTACGTATCGCCACTGAGAACAATAAAAGTTTACCTTTTATGCAAATAATTATGGCATGTAAGTGTTTGAAATTTGAAATTACCAAACCAAATTATAATAATAATATGACCATGCTTGTCCTTTTTTGACCACTAGGGTTGGACAACAAACATATATCATTGATTTACCAACATTCAATCATTCTAAAGAGGCTGTGATAGTGAGTGAACAATTGGAATTGAAGTGAAACTTGATCTCTTAGAAATCAAGTCCATACCACGAGATTGTTGAGCGATGAGAATTGCTTAGATGAGTGAATATTAAAAATTTTCAAATAATCACCTATTCTCACGACACTAAATAACATATAAAATTGAATAGATTATATTAAGAATGTTTGGTAGTTCTTGGAGCAGCCATTGTTATACATGGGTAAAAATATCTTGTGATGCCAATAGGTCTACAATGATACCTAATTAAAAACCAAACCAAACAACTCATGCAAGGGGGCATAATAAAATTTTACAATGGTGTGATTCTTCCTAATAATCACAAAATTGATATTAATTATCAATAGAAATATAGTGTCGGTGAAGCGTTGCAACTAAGAGTAGTGCTCCATATAGCAACTACCAAAAAAAAAACAATAATGCAAAAGGAAACCTAAAACTTTCAAAGTTTATCCCATGCAATTACATTGTGAGATGAGTTTACCTTTATTTGTCGAGATAAGATATTATATATATCCAGCTGCCACGATATAAGATTTAGTATTTCCTTACACGATTGAATAGATATGAACGCTCATATCATTTGAAGCAAGACTTCTTGTGTTCTTGTTTGCTAAAAATATTTTTTAACTATTTGCATTCATTTCTCAAACACATGTGAAAACTTATTTTAATAGATATTTTACATTTTGTTCTTTTTTTTAGGAGAGATTATAGATAAAAGACTGTAGGAGACATATGGTTTTAGCATCATAATTTCTATATGTTCAAAGATTCTAAAATAAAAAATTTACATAAGCTTAATTTATATAGGAAGAAAAATAATAATATAAGATAAATATATTAAATTAATTTTCATTACTTTTAAATTGATAATATAAATTATTCACACAAAATACTCGAATTTAGAGAATTATTTTTATTGATTTTTAATGTTTATATAAAAATATATGTGCAACTATAAACAGGCACTTTGTAATGAGATATAGTATTAACTTTTCGGTTGATTATGCAGTAACTTTCATTTTTATATTTTACATCTTATATCTCAGGGCTATACATACAATTATGTCCGTTTGAAATGAATGAGGGAAACATATTTCTCTTATATTTTTGTATATAATGTCTATTATATCAAATAATAATAATTTATTATTATTTTTAAATATAAGTATAAACATTATTTTTATTCATAAAATTAAAATTTTCTTTTTTATTTATATTTCTATTCAAATAATTTTGTGTGCCAAATGGCTTGTTATATTTTTTTCCAAAAATTTAGAAATATTTGACTTAAAAAAATTTCAAAAGTCACATTTATAATTATAAGAATATTTCATTTTCAAATTTCATAAGAAATCCAAAAGTAAGTTTAGGAATCAATTTTTTAAAAACTTAATTAAACATTTTAAACCAAATCCAAAGAAGGTGATGCCACATAACCAATTTGACATGTCTACAAGAGGGAGATTCCATAAATAATCATTTGAGATATGTATCAAAGAAAAGTTAATCTCCAAAAGGCAGTGCAACCAAAAAAAAAAAAAAAAGGCTAGTTGAAAAATTATCAAGAGTGACATCAATAAATAAGAAAAGAATATTTATTTGACCTTTCATTGAGGAGGAGGCCTATTCCACTTCTCATCAATTGAAAATTGATATGGCTATACTGAAGTATAACTCTTTTATATTTCTATTATTTAATTAAATATTATATAATTATTTGCAAAAATTATATATTTTTAATTTATTATTAAAAATTATATACTTATCATATTTTAATTAAATAATATAACAGTAAAAATATAAAAAAAAAGTTGCATGTGAATATTTTCTTAATAAATATGAGTCACTTACAAATACCAATATATGACAAATTATAATGGCAGCAAATGAAAAAAGGCAATGGTTTAAAAAGAGTGAAACAAAATAAGTGAAGTTGAAAAATAATTCACATATAAATTCATTTCAAGGTTGTAAAACAAAAACTTTTTTGGCAAAAAAAAAGAGTATATAATCTCACCTCTGTGTACATCTTGATCACTCTTGCCGTTCCGAGTTATGTATAACGGTCAATGCATAAAAATATGATGTTATAAATTGAAATCTTAATATATTTTCATATGAAATGTAACCACATCTTTTTTCCCGCAATACATGAGTTTGTTTTACACTGAAAACATTAGTGATTTTAATTTTCATAATTTATCAATGACAATAAAATGTTATTTCTCATTTACATAATCTCTTGCATTGTTTCCCGTCTAATTACTTGAGGACATTAACGATAATAATTGGTCGACCATGTCAACTTTTCAAGAAAGACAAATAAATTAACCTGTAAACAATCATTGTCTAAATTGTTTCGGATTTTATAATTAAATATTTTTTAACATGTACTATTTGAGTTATGAAGTTGTTCAACAAATAATACTATATTAAATGAGTTTAACTTTTTACTTTTTGTGAAATTCCTCACTCGCCCCTTGATGTTTTAGGAATTCACAACTTTATTATGTAATAATATATAAATAAATACTGGGAATTATTGTACGTGGTGAAAGATCATTGGTGCTAGCGATGCTAGGCCACGCACTGGGTCTTTGAGGGAGTGTTTGGTTCAATGGAGGGGAGGGAGAGGGGAGGGATTTTAATGAAGGGGAGAGGAGGGAAGGGGAGGGAGGGGTTTTAATGATATGTTGTTTGGTTGGTTTGAAGGGGAGGGGAGGGGAGGGGTTTTAATGATATATTGTTTGGTTGAGGAGGGGAGGGGAGGGGAGATAAAATTAAATGGACAATTATACCTTTATGATATTAGAATTTTTAATTTTTTTATTTTTATAAAAAAAAAATTTCTTGCTTTTTATTATTAAAAATAATTTTTTATTTTTATTCAAAAATATTTTTTATTTTTATAAAAAATTATCTTAAACCCAATTTAAAAAATAAGATTTATATTATATTTTAAATGAAAATAAAAAATAGGGGCAATTTTGTCAAATAGGGATAAAATTTTCTCTCCCCTCCAAAAACCCCCACTTTTGGAGGGGAGGGGAGGGGTTGCCTCCCCTCCCCTCCAAGTTTTTCATACCAAACAAGGGGAGGGCCTCCCCTCCCCTCCCCTCCCCCTCAAAAACCCTGAACCAAACGGACCCTGAGGGGACTATTGTCGCTCCTGCGTATTCTTTTTCGTGTAATTTCCTTTGGAGTAAATTAAACATGTTTTGTTAAAATTATATAGATTTTTATTTATTTTTAAAATATGAAAGATTTTTTTTGACATAAAGATTATTTTATATTTTTATTAAAGTATTATCTATTTATAATTTTTTAATTAAAAATATGTATTAAGAGTTAATAAAAAATGTTTAGTCAAAAAATTTAATATTAATTTTAAACATAAGATGATATTTTATTTTAATTGAAATTTGTGTATATTTTATAAATAAAAAAGTAATTTTAGTAAAATTTAAACAAGTTTATATAATTTTTTTTCTTTGAGATGATCATAACTTATAAAGATTAAAAAAAAAAGAGTAAAAGCAAAAGACAAACGACAAAATGCAGGTTAGGATCAGAGAAGATGACGATAATGCACCTAAAGAGCGTGACGGGTCTTTTTTATTGGATTAGAAGAATGTATAAAACAAAAAGAAACCGCACGGAATCTTCAACATCGTTTTAACTGGTCTAAAATATATTTTTAATCGTTTTATTATATATTATATTTTAGTTTTGTTTCTTTATTTTATTTTGTTTTAATTTTATCTTTTTTTTTTTTATTTTGTTTTGTTCTAATATGATCTTTTAATTTGACCTTCCATTTTATTTTCATCATTTAACTTCGTTTTGTTTTATTTAATATTTAAGCTTATAAAAATTACTTAAATATTTTATTTTCTTTAACACTAGCAAGTTGTTTACCAGTGAGTCACACAATATTTTTTTTATTAAGGTTTTTAATTTCATAGTATTTGAGAGCAAGACATACATTGGTAATTTTTAAATTTAAATGGATTAAATTAAATTCAATTAAATTAAACGATGGAAATAAAAATTGAAGTAAATTTAAAAGACCAAATTGAAAATAATTAAAATTAAGTGGCAACAATAAAATTAAAAATTAAAAATAAAATGTCAAATAAAAGTAAAAGATTAAAAATACATTTTTACATTCTATTTAATTTATTCTTACCCTCTCTTTGGTAAGATGGTAGAAAAAGAAACTGAAATGGAATAATTTGCCTTGAATAATTTGGTACATTAAAAATAGGAAGGAAATAGAAAGTTGACTTCTATTGAACATTTTAACTTGTCATGTGACTAGCTTATCAGAGGTTGGTGTCAATTTTGTGAAATGACCTTGTTGTCTCTCGTAATTATACTACAATCTCATTTGTGTGAGAAAATTTCAGAAAAGAGACTGAAGAGAATTGGTGAAAGGAATGGATATTGAGGATTTGAAAGGGAAGAGGAGGGAAGAAGGATGGGCATGGTGTTGGTGGATATAATGGGGAAGATGGATGCTTTGCTTTGGGAGGTAATTTTGTGGCGTTGAAGGAAAATAATTGTTTCAAATTTTTGGTTTTGGATACAATGGAAAGAGGACTAGTTTCAGCTATAGGGAAAGAGGAAAGAGGAAAATGAGAGAGAGGAAGGAGAAGGGACAGTGGAGGGAGGAGAAGAAAAGAAAAATACAAAAAAAGAAGAAAAAATTAATACATTGTATTTTTTATTAGAATTAAAATCAAATAAGAGGTATTTGTTTACGCAAATAAAAAAATAAAATAATTAAATTATATACTTTAAAAATTAAAATAGTGTATTTATATTTTTATTAAAAAATTAATTTTGTCATTTTCTCTTATTTTTTAATATAAAAATATTTTAGTCATTTGTCATTATTTATTTTCTATTTCAATTAATAAATCTTGATGTCTGTCCTTGTCACTTTGTTTTCTAAAAATACGTCCTATCTTTTATGAACATGTCAATTCATTTTTCATTTATTTTTTTAACTCTTCTTATTTTAATATAAGAAAAAAAAACTTTTTTCATAGGCCACTTATAAACACCTACTACTCAGTACTCAATATGTACCTATTATTGCATCACGAAAAGTTATTTAAAAATACTAAGTTACTTAGGGCATTATGGTTTACAATGATATAGTTGGGGACTAATAAATAGTAGGATATATTCTAAATTTATATTAATATATGATTTGAAAGAAAAACAATATAAGTTTTAAAGTCTTATATATTAATACAGATATGGATAATGAAGATAAAAATTATACTAAATAAATATTTTTTATTTAACTGAATTTTCATATAACATAACACTATTTATTTTTGTAATTATAAAATTTTAAATTTTAAATATTGTTTTCATTGAAATTACATTTGGTAAAGTGACAACTTTTTATTGAAATATTTTTGGGTTTTTGATATATACTAAACATGTTTTATATGCGATTAAAATTTTATAATTAAATGAAGCAACATCTAGCTAATTATATTTGGATAGGTATTAAGTAATGATAAAACGTTTTGTCATTAAAATATATAATGGTTTTCAATATCGTAAAAATATATTACTTGCATTAAAAATATTGTAATTTAAATGAAATTTTCAAAGAAAATATTTACAATCTGACAAAATTTATTGAAATTAATTAATTTATACAGATATTTATAAGCTTATGAGAAGTGATGATAAAAGTTTAAGTAACGATAAGCTTTTAGTTTATCCATTTCCTTGTGCAGAACTGCAGTTAAGTGATGACTAAATAAAAAATCATGCTCTTGGTGAAATTGAAAACAAAAATAGATAAAAGTAGGAAATTATTGGTAAAAATCTAAGAAATTTTACAAGCATACCCTTTCTTATTGAGATTCTTCCATCAGAAAGTTTAAACAAACTCATTCAAGATGAGTTGAGATATAAAGGTAGCTAACTCTAAAAGACACGAATCTTATGAATATTTGGAATGAAGCACCAATGATGCATAAGCATTACTTCGAAGCTTTGTATGGGGCAATGTTTGACAAATCTTGCTTGTTGTTGCTAAAGGTGCTGGGTAAAATATTGTTCATTTTGCAAATCAAATTTTCATATCTACGGAATTTCTTCAAAGTTCTTTTTGCTAAAGGTGTTTTGTATTTTGTCTTTTGTAACGATGTACTTCAAGATTAAAAAATAAATCCATAATTAAAATTAACTCTTTCAGCGTTTGTTCCACTGATTAGGAAATACTATTTTAATATTTGAATTACATATTATTTTTCTAAACAAATAAAAGATTTGATGCAATTTCCACTCCGTGCATGGTACACGCGTACATACTAGTCTTGCTAATTGCAGTTGGATAGATATTAGTTAAATAATGGTAAAATGATTCTGTCATTAAAATATATTCTGTTTTCAGTATTTGTAAAAATATATTACTTGTATTAACAAATCTGTAATTCAAATGAGATTTTCAATGAAAATATTTATAACATAATCTGACAAAATTACTTGAAATTGATTAATTTTTACAGATATTACCAAATAAAATTGAACCAAGTATATTTATTGTTCAGAGTTGCCTGTGGATTGTCCAATGATATTATGTTCTATTTTAAATTGTAATGCAGATGATCAAGATACGTTTATAACAACTGAGTAGAAATAATTATTAATGGAAAAAAATGTTAAAGATTTCCATCAACTCATGTGTTATTCCATAATCAACGGATCAATCGTTATAATATATTATTTGATGTATTAAAATAGTAAAGGCTGATTGCATGCAAATTTGACGATACAGTTCCCGCTACTTTTTAGTGCATAATTTAAGATTGAGAAACTTGATATGGATAAAGAGCTTTTCCAAAGATGAAAAAAAACCTTTTCTTTAATGGCATGTCCTTTCTCCTTTTTTTTTTTTTCTCAACTTAGTATAATGACCTCAAGGAAGTTCGATCCTAGAGTTTCTCCAAATTCCTTCTCACTATTGAACAACTAATGGCTGTCAAAGATTTGGGTCCGCATCCTCTAAGTTGGGCTGGAGGTTACAACACCATTTAATGTATCCCAAATCAAGGGACCTGTCCCTTTCTTTTTTTTAATCTTTTCAAGCATTCATGCTGTGATAATACAACGCCGTCACAATAAAAGATTTTTTTTTTTTCAAAATTCAAGAGGTCCCTCTTGAAAGTCAAATCCAATTAAAACGTAATAAAAAAAATAGACAATGGTGCAGCACGAAAGACTTAAATTATCCATCCCAGTACTCAAATGTAAGAATATGTTTGCATAAACAGGTCATCCATCCCAGCAATATTCTCACAAATGTAAGACTCCCAGTTTGTGTGGATTTCATATTAAAATAAAGTACTTTTTAGTCAGAATAAGAATCTCAGTAAAATACCATGTGAATTGAAAAGATTCACCCATCACATAGTATCTACTCCTGCAGACCCCAACAATATAGTGCACATACCACTACCAGTCTATTTCACAAGGAAGATTGTATTTTGTAGCAAGCCAATCATCAATAAGCAGATATAGAGTTAGTCCATATGGCAGCAATAAGCAGGTAGATATGAAGTAGAGCAATAGTACTTGCAAAATAAGTCACTATATAATACCACAAAATCATATTATTACGTTCCTTGAAACTCAAGCAGTCTATACAGTGTTCATCTAAGTCTATTAGGGAAGAAATTCATCACTTTAACACAAACAACAGTATAGAACAAAACCAAAAGAGGAAAAAAAGAAGCCGAAAAATTAAATCTTTCTAGAGTTAACCAGAACATTCTAAGCCAAAGGTACAAAATGGTTTTCGCTTTATTCCCCCTTCTGGTCTCCTACTGGAACTTGGAAGATGGACAAAGATTTCGGTCACAATTCACATGGTATCTCCCTGGTGTTCAGTTGAATCGCAAAAGTTGTTTTGGACAAAGATGACTGTGATGTTGGATGGCATACCCAGTATGAGTAATTCAACATGAAGCCACTGTGCAGTTTACACTGTTCCATTCATATAACTCAAATCAGCACCATCTTCACCAGCATCAAATCGGAAGCAGGCTGATAGAAAGATACATAATGCACAATGTTACTAAGGCAAAAATTTTAGTGAATGATATAGTAGAATAGAGACAATCTCATATTTTCCATACAATCCTTCTGAATCCAAAATCACAGAAAACCATCTTGAATCTGCATTTTGCGTGTTATGATGTAGATTTGAACTTTAGGGGGTTGGCCAAACAAACCAGTCATGCAATTTAGTTTGTAAAGAAAAAGCAGATTGTATCTTCCTTGAAAGGAGTACCAGAAACAAACCAGTCATTCAATAGAGCTTTTGATCTGACTTCATCCCTTCCAGTGGTACTAAAATGATACTATACAAATTTTTTTAGGAGCGAATACTATAGGATTAAGAAAAAATCAAACTTTCAAGTAGTAAAATGAAACAAAAAATCTTTGAGAGAGACAATTGATATTGGGGTCACATCTGGAGGACCAAAATGGTGGTTTACTCTTGACAAATAATATCTGCAGTATTTAGATTGGCAGTAGATGAACTCACATTAAGAAAAGGTGCGGTTTGCATCAACTTCCACCCTCAACTTGTCATTGGTTGGAATGTCTCCTGCTGGATCTTCATTTTTTAAACTTCCATCTGATTCTCCAGAAAATTCACCCTCCCTGGGAATCTTAGAAATCAGATTCTCATACTTCTCTTTTACGCCAGAAGAATCAATGGCCTCTGCAAGGCTCTTCTTAATTTGTTGCTCCAAAGTAGCAATTCTATTTTTTGATGCTAAATCAGGTGAGTTTTCTGCCTTGGCAACCTCTATTTTCAATTGCTCTATCTTACTCTTTAGGTCTGATGAGTTTAGGGCAATTTCAATTCCCGTATTGATATCATTGTTCAGTTCTTCTATCTGTGACTCAAACTCTGACACTGAGGACTCCCCAATGCTGCCTCGTGCCTTTGCTTTTACAACATGAACTTCTAATCCCTTTGACTTCAGAGCATCAGCTAGCTGCTGCTCTACCTCTTTCTTAAACTCTATGATTTTCTTCTTCAACTCAACATCCAAATTACTTGGCGAGGATACACCAGAACCTTCAACTTCAGCCTTCAATGACTCATATTTTTCCTTTACACTAGGGCTATTTATTACATCTTCAAATTTTGCCTTGAATTCTTCTTTCAACATGGCAGCCTTCTTTTTCCTATCTGACAGAAACTTTGCTTTTGAAAATTCTTTCAACATGTCAAGCTTTTGCTGCAGCTTCCTGTAGTTGGGAGCTTCTGACAGACCTTGTTTGAACTCCTCCTTTAGCTTTTCAATCTTATCCATCAGTGCTGGATGAATAAGTTGGTCCTCTGAATTTGCTTTTGAAACTTCCTCCCGTAGCTTCGCCAACCTGTCTGTCAAGCCCATGACTTTTACTGCCTCAGAGTACTCTCGATCAACCTCCTTTTTCAGTTTCTGGATTGTATCATCCAGATTTAATTCTGGAAGCTTGGTGGAGGATTCCTGGGCTTTCAAAATTTGCTGCTTCAGTTTCTCAACCTCACCCTCTAATTCAGCATCTGTAATGTTCCTAGCAACGGGTAGTTCCTTCTTCTTCATGTTGGTTTTCCTCTTAGGATCAATAGGAATTCCTTCCTGGAACCCACCAATTTTCCGGAACTTAAGCATGCGATGCTTTAGTAGGTCCTCTGTTTTCATCTGAGTGAGCTCCTATACAATGGGACAAGCCAAAGATTTATAACTAACATATGTTTCTGCATATTTGATTTCAATAGAAAATTCGCTGCCCGTATAACTTACATCCATGGCTTCATTGATTGCAACTTTTATCTGCTGTGACACCCAAGATGGATCCGCATGTCCACCACCAAGTGGTTCCTGTTACCCAAAAAAAAAAAAATGAAATCCCAATTAGGGGACAAAGAATGATCCTACACCCTCATACAAACATGTAAGATGAGAAAATTATTGCAGGAGGTACTGGGTTTGACAAAGCCCAACAACAACTGATTATGTGGGTCATAAACGTTGCGAAGTTCAAATTCATGAGTTGGGAAAGTAAAATTATGTTTGAGAAGCTGCCTCTGTGGTGAAACAGAATTAACACCCATTTTATACCTCTTAGGATGTAAGTTCTGCATACCAATACAGTAATACACATTCACAATCAGGGTCTGAAGACAAAAGGAAAGAAATTTAAGATCAAAAGATATAATTGATAGGATTGTTACCGGGATAACACCATCTGCAATTTGCAATTTGCACAACTCAGGGGCTGTAATCCTCAGCTTTTCAGCAGCCTACAAAAGGGGGAAAAAATTAACAGTATATATAGTTTAGTATACGAAGATGGTCAAATGCATGGGTTGTATAAACCTTTGGAGAAGCTTTAGCACTCTTCCACAAAATTGCTGCACATGCCTCCGGACTAAAACACAACAAAAATGGAAACCAAACCAGCAGAACGGATCAGAAGTCAGGACATAAACTTGCTACAATTATTAAAATGATTAAAATGAACTAAAGACTCAACCATATAACCACAAGGATTTCAAAGAAACCTAACGGCATAGAGACATACATATAACACACACAGAGGGTTACATTTGAATCTGGGGGAAAATTTGCTAATTTGACACCCAGCAATAGCTTACTATCTTATTCATTTTTTTGTAAATATTGGATTAAAATTTCATGACAAACATGCTTTTCAAGCTGTGTTTCATTTAAAGAGATGAGGAAGTGTTTCATTAATTTAATTAACTTAAATGGGAGTTCATCGAAAACCTCTTCATTGCAAAGAAATATGAGTGCTTACGTGAAGTTATTTATACAAAGAGAGTAAACCTAGTTACCTAGCAAGTTCCATACCAAGTGTAACAAAATCCATCCATGGACATTTTGGGGATGCATATATATAATTATGATAAATTTAAACTTTCTTTTACTCTGGCAAGGGGTAGGTTCACAATAATCAATGCCAAGGAACAAGGTCAAGCACACACATAGCACGTTTCATACTCCTGGTCGGCAATTAACAGAAGAAAATACATGCTAACTATCATGAAGCATTATTTCATAGTATATGGGAAAACCACCTTTTTTGGGGGTATAAGATATGGGGAAATCGGTTATCAATATGCTTGAAACTTATTATCAAAAGGAGACTCCACTCTTTTGTGGACAACATAATCTACATTTAGAAAATCCCATAACTTATTTGTTGGCGAAAATCACAAAAAGATAAATAAAAATTGCAGTGGCTTAGCTTATGTTCATTCACTGCATCACTAATCCTATCAATCAAACCTTTGGAAGGTTACCGTTTGCTTAATTAAAAATGCGAGTTCATTAGTGAGGTTACACTTGTTTATTTTGCAATATGTCATTTAGAAGAAATGTTCAAGGCATATAATCTATTCCCCATTCTGCATGCTCCAGTTCCCAAATTGTATTAAAATTGACATTTAATCTGGCTGTGTTCTCTGTTTTACACTATCAACGATGTCTTTCCAGAAATTACTTGATGCAGACAGACAGAAATATATTGTGCTGCAGTTTTCTATGTGGAACGAGGAGATGAGGACTGTAAATTGCGTTACTGAAGACACATCAATCCAGATACTGCCACAAAGAATTGGACAAGACTTCCATGGGCTTAGCAAAAGACGTAGTTATGTTAAATCTAATAACTGTTTCCCTCTTTGATAAACGAAAGAACAGTATCCTCCTACAAAAGCCAAAGAACAACCATGTTTTTTAAAAAGAGATGCATTCACTAAAAAAAAAAAATTAACAGAAATTTACCAGAAAGCACATTATAAGCATATTAATACTATATTATTAGAAGCAACATACAATTGAAAACTGGACATAACAAATAATCAGGTTCAACACAGTTCTAAAATAAAGATCCTTGATAATATGAATAGAATAGAATAGCAACCTTCAACCACAGATAATTTGCAAAGTTATAAGTTGATCTATGATATTCATCCAACATGCACTAGAAAAGAAGAGACACACGATTTAAAAAAGTGTTGCAATATTATAAAATTTGCAAAGAGTGGGTCAAAAATTAAATCACCTGGCCACATAGAAAACAGCATTTTCAAGCATAAGTAATTTATTAGCACAGCCAATGGCAAGTGCACCACCAGAACCTCCCTCCCCAATAACTATAGACACAATTGGTACCTTCAGACCAAACATGGTCCTCAAATTGTGAGCAATGGCTTCACCCTGCGTCCATTAAAAGCAATCAAACAGGTTAACATACTAATAAAAGGAGGCCAAAGTGGAACTGTAGAGCATAATTAGCAACATACTTGGCCTAGTTCCTCTGATTTAAGGTCAGCATATGCCCCAGGCGTGTCAATGAAAGTGATAATGGGGAACCCATGATGATCAGCATAATACATCATGCGAAGAGCCTTCCTGTAACTGTTCAAATTGAAAATTTATAATCAGCATCAAATGTAGAGAAAATTGGTTGTCCCTAGACTTAGTCAAGCAAATTGAGAAGAGTTATTATCCCATCTTAAATCTAGTCAGTTTCTCAATTGTAAAACAGGGTTTTCAGTGCCAGACATACCCATGGGGAGTTGGCATCCCAAAGTTACGCTGAATGTTTTCTTTAGTATTTCGACCCTTTTGGTGACCCATGAACATGTATCTTCTACCATCTATGGTCCCTATACCAGTAACAATAGCTGGGTCATCGTAACCTGCCCGATCACCATGGAGTTCCACAAACTGCAACATGAGGAAACATGAGACTTCTGCTAGCATAAGTGGTTCAGCAACAATAAACCAGGGATTATATGTTGTAATAAAAGAAATAATAATATGTAGAAGACCTTTTCAGTTATGTTAAAGACATGATCAAGGAAAGTAGGCCTGTTAGGATGCCGTGCAATGCTGACCCGCTGTATAGGAGTCAGATGTGTATATAAATCCTTTAAAGCCTGAAATAACAAGGGAAGCTGTGAGGAAACTGCAATAGGAAGCATGATTTATTCATCAATTGTTACTGGGAAAAGAAAGCATTAACAACTCTGATTTGCTTAAACTGTTATAATTGTTATTTTACAAAAAGGGCAGAACTTGCTAAGAATTTGGAGTATAAGATTTGCAATAAGGGAATTGCCAAATGAATAATAATCGTGCACTCATGCTTAAAGGGTGGGATTTGAAGGACGGTGTGGGAGCATGTGCAGAAATCCAATCAGTTTTTATGAGGACTCTCAGCACATTGAGGCAATCAATTTTTGTCAAGAATAACATTTATGACTAAACCTGATGGTACTTGTTCTCTAATGAGATTATCTGATCAGTGAAGTCCAGACCAGTTTCGGAGGCCATCTTCCGCACCTACCAAAAAAACCACAATCTTGATGAAGCAGACTCTGACGACTAATTCTCACTTAAATGGATAAACCACAGCAGTATATCGGAAATTACATCAATAATCTTCTTTTCCAGATCAACAAGCGGTTTTTCAAAATCCAAAGTGACTGGCTTTTGCTTCTCTTTCAGCGGCTTGAAATACGAGAGATGACTTAGCACTCCTCCTTTCACATTGGGGTCAGGGTCATCAGGCCAGGGATATTCATGCTTCTTCGCTTTCCTAAGCTTGGCTGCAACTGTAAAATCCCTTCTTTTCAAACCTAATCGGGCCCTTCCTAAGGTTCTCAAAGGGACACCACTAACACCATTAGTGGAACTTCGAAGAAGATCCGAAGCTGAAGTTCCGGCTAATGCTACTGCACAGTGAGATGCAGAAGCCATCCTCCGTATCCAATAGCAACTTGCGCTGATTCCTCAGCAGGATTCTTCAATTGATCCCCCAAATCTCAACTTCTGAAATACGTAAACTGTGAAATTAGAACCCAATAAGAAACCGAGAAAAATTTTAATAGCAGTAAGGACATATAACCATAAAGATTAATACTTTGCAAAGAGGAAATAAAGCCAACAAAACTCAAAGCTGTCTCAGAACACTTATAATAAACCCATCAACCGAACCAAGCTTAATTTGTTCTTTTCTAAGAAAAAAGAGGGAAAATGGTGGAGTTCCCAAAAAAATTACCTGGAAGGGAGGGAGAAGTTGGAGATGCGTGCGTGGATTGGGAGAGAAATGGGAAAATCCAAAAGGGTAGGGAATGAAGGAAAGGAAATAGTGGATTCTTAAGGAATGAGAGAGAAAAGAAGCGTCATCGTGAAGATCGTCAATGGATGTTGCTAGCTTTGGTTTGGGGTATTGTTCGAAGTAAGAGTGGGTGGCGAGGCAGAAGGGCGATACTAACAATGAGTGTGAAGGGGACCTGTATGTGATTGACCGACCTGGGTTATAAATGAGCCAGCTTTTTTCGGTTTGGCCGTTAAAGGGCGAAATTTCCTGCTACTCTATGGACGAAACACGTCTGCACTTGCGCGATGCGATCTCCCCTCGCCTGCACACACGATTGTTCAATTCGATTATTTTCGAGGAAATGTATTTCTTTGTTTTTGGCCGAGACACCACTTTTAATTATTTAGTATGCGAATTTTTAAAATGCATGACTTAATTTTTAAAAAATTGTACTTATTATTTATTAATTTTTTGAGTATGTACATTTTAACTTGTTGATTTTATTTTTTATTGACGGGAACTAGCAAATAATAAGTTAGAAATTTTTAGGACTTACTTGTGTATTTTTAAGATTTAAACACTATATAGTTAAAACAAAAAATAAATTTTCCGCTAGTTTTCTTCTTTTGCATATTTTATTATGAAAAATTACACTTTGTCTTAGTTGGATTTTAAATTTAAGGTCAACTCTTAAAAGAGTTTATTTTTTTAAATACATTAAATTGATGTGAGAATATATCTATACATTATTTGACGAGGGATCTAGTCTCATTTAATACACAAATTAATTCAAATATCTGACTGCAATATTAAAAAATTGCAAAATTTGCACCTTTTTTTGTTTACCAAAGAACTTTTCTGAACTTTAAAGTAGGATTAAAAATATTGAGTCCAAGAAATTAGATTGAGATTAAAATGAAGATAGGATCATGGAACCTATTATAGTTAAATTTAACTCGGAGTTAATATTTTTATTTTAATCAAGATTTGATAGAATTGTTATGTTACATTTTAAAATTTATGGTCTATATTTATAATCAAGCTTTAATTCATGGAGATAAAACATACTTACTTTTATTTTAATTTGTAAAGTTTGGAGAATAAATGTATTAATACATCATTTAATTGGTATTACTATTAATTTTTAATTAAATGTAAATATGATCATCTAATTTTAATATTTTATAAATGAAGTCATTTTTTGTAAACTATGTATTTTATGTTTGTGCATGTGTTGATAAAAAAAAAATCTTTATATTTCTTAAAAAGGCTCCATCAATTTTTTCTTTTGGGACCAGCTCCATAAAAAACATATACTAAATTTATATATTAGGTTCATATTTTGAGAATAAAATGATCATAGATAACAATTTGATGAAAACAAGAGTCTTCAAGGAAAATGTGTTAACAAAAATATAACTGGACAATATTATTCAAAATCGTAATAAATAATACTGTTTAATTTAAGTCGTAATTAAGCATGTTGTAACTAATGCTCTTGATTTTGTTAAAAAAAAAATTAACGCTTCTGATGTTTGTTCATTGGGAAAAATATAATTTTTGTTTTACATAATTTTTGTTTTATCACCTTAAAATTTATATATATTTTAAAGAAATGCCTCGGGGATGATTTTCAACTGTTAGTAATATAATATATTTGAAAAAAATTATTTGTATTAAATGCTAGCATTTTTCATTTAAACTTGTATTAATTTATTTTATAATTATAAATATTCATAATAATTTTATAGCAATTTTTTATCAAGTAATTCTTTAATCTTATATGCTGTAACTTTGTGAGGCATATTCAGTTTCATTCTATTCGTAATTCCTGCGGGTCTGCAAGAAAAATGCATGGGGGTTCAAAAGTATTGGTTCAATCTGATCTAATACACCTAATAAAAGTGGTAGCTAATCATTCCACTTCTATTATTCATTTTTGTCCATTGCTTCTTATATGTGGGACCAGTATCTTTTCTAATATATTTTTTAATTTTTTTGGTATCCTTTTCAAAATTTTTCATAAGTGCACCCAAAAAGAGCCCTTTTTGAAGAGAAATTGAATTTAGTTGTTGTAAAAATTAAATTATTCAAGTATAGAAGTATCACTTTATTTCTATAAGATTTTAATAGATTGTCTAGTAAGGTTGTAACCCCCAAGATTTTAAATTTGATAACACATGTTATCTTATTGATCAATTGAAATTCTAAATTTTTTAGTCTTAAAAAATTTTATAAATTAATTTTAAAAAAATAATTCATGAATAATATGCATATATGTGATACATATTCAACTTAACTACCACACATGTAACTCAAAGTTAAACCATAAAAAAATTATACAAATACAAATAATAATTAAGTTAAGTAAATGCAAACAAGTTAAGTGCAGCAAGAATTCAGTTGAGACAAATAATTTTAACGTATGAAAACACAAAGAAATTATTAAATATAATTAATAATTCTCAATTCCTTTTTAAGTAACACAAAATGATTTTCAAGTAATAATTTCATAAAAAATATCAACTACTTAATGCTTAATTTGGACATTTGAAAACCTCAACATCACCTTTCTGAACATGATCTTTTATGAACTAACATTGAATTTCTATGTGCTTTGTTTGTGAGTGATGAATAAAAGTGCACGCAATTTAACAAATGTATTATCAATTCAATAAAGGTACCTTTAATTTAGTAGAAGAAATGCACTCAACTTAACAAATGTGTACTTAACTTAGCAGAGAACATACATTCAATTTAATGTATGTGCTTGCAACATAACAAAGGTATATTTAGTACCATCAACTTAATAGGGATGCTCTCAACTTAGTAAAAAAAAGTGCACTAAATTTAATAGAGATAATCTTAACTTAATAGAAGGAGATGCACTCAACTTAATAGAGGATTCGTCTTTGCTCAAAGGTACAAAAGTATTGCTTCATTTCTACAAGGCTTTAATGACATATCCAATAAGATTGTAACTATCAAGGTTTCAAATTTGATAGTATGTGTCATCCTACTAGTCTATTATAATTTTGAACTTTTGCACATTGGGAAATTTTATGAATTAATTTCAATTAATTAATTCAATTAATTAATTCACAGATAATATGCATACCCATGACACACATTTAACTTAACTATTACACATGTGAATCAAAGTTAAATGATCAAAATAGTTAAGTAAACATACATAATAGACAAAATAAAGTAAACACAAATAATAATCTGGTTAAGTGAATGTAAGCAAATTAAGTGTAGAAGAAAGTTAAGTTGATACAAGTAATTCTAACGCATGAAAGCATAGAAAAATCATTAAATATAATCGATAATTCACAATTCCTTCTTAAAGGGCATAAAATGATTTTTAAGCAGTGGTTTCGTGAAAATATCAATAATTTGATGCTCAATCTGGATATAAAATATCTTTGTGTCACCTATTTGAATGTGATCCCTTATGAAGTGATGCTTAATTTCTGTGTTTTGTTCTTGAATGATGAATAGCTATGCATTTAACTTAATAAAGGTACTTTTAACTTAGTAGAAAAGATGCACTCAACTTAGCAGGAGATGTGCGTTTAACTTAATAAAGATGCCCTTAACTTAATAAAGATGTTTTTAACTCAATAGAAATACTTTCAACTTAATAAAAAAGGCACACTCAATTTAACGAAAAATGCTTTCAACTTAATAGAGGTGTATTTAACAGAAGTACCCTCAACTTAATAAATGAGGTACATTTAGCTTAATAAATGTGCCCTCAATTTAATACAAAAAGGTGCACTTAAATTAATTAAGATGTACTCAACTTAATAAACGTGTCATCAACTTTATAGAAGAGGTGTGCTTAACTTAATATAGGTGCAATTAATTTAATAAAAGTGCATTCTACTTATTAAATATGCACTTAACTTAGCAGAGAAGATGCACTCAACTTAATGGAAGTGCCCTCAACTTAGCATATGATATGCACTCAATTTAATAGAAGTGTCATCAACTTAACAAATAAAATGTATTTATTATTACTTATTTTATTATATTCTCTATCCATTTAATTATGTACTTCTCTAACTTTATGTTTCAATGAACTAAACAAATTTCTCTTTTTTTTTTTCCTTAATATTAAATCTTTCTAATTACTCTCAATTTTGCACATAATTTACTTACAAATATATCTCTTTTCTTTTAACTCACAAAAAAAAGTATAAATGCCCCTATACATTGCATAAGTCAAAACACTAGTTGGTATTTATTTTGGATATAAGTGTTAGGGTACTTTTGATATATCTTCGATTTTTACTTTATCTTTTTTCACTCCAAATTTCCAAGGTTAAGTGTTGGAACATCTTACAAGTTTAAGATCAAACTTTCATTCTCTAGGCTCTCTTTAAAACATAAACACGTGCACAAATATATTATTATAAGGGCATGTCAAGTCAAAAGATTAATCTTTTTATAAGAGATGAAAATGAAAAATAATTATTTGAAATTATAAATTAATAATCAAGATTAATATAAATTACTATAAATGTGTAATAAATATTTTCCTTCATTTTTGCATTAAGAGTTTTTGTACTTCTCTTATTTAATATATATATATATATATATGTTTACTTATCTAATTTGTTATCATATTTTTTATTACTAATTTTGTATTCATTCTCACTTAAAATATAATAGTTTATGTTATGTTGTTATTATTAAATAGAGATAAATAGAGTTTAGACTTCAAAGTTTGAGATAAGTCATTGACAAAGTTTACGCTATGAAAACAAACATGATATAACAATATAGTTTGAGACTTTAAATGAACTTTTTTGTGCTATTTGATGACTAAGGAACAAACTCCAAGAAGTGTAGATTACCAGTTGAAGAAGTGGATTTAGGTATGCAAGACCTTAGACATAGTTTGGAGTTTTGGTATGAATGTAAGAAAGCATCGTGGGCTTAAATGGCTAGATAGGTTTGGTTAATGCATAGGGATAAAAATAGTAAGTATTTTCAAAGTTTGGTAAAAAAGAAGTAGAATTAACTTTTGTTAATAAAATTAAGATTGAAGAAAGGACTTGGGTTCAGGATTTTTAACAAATTGAGACTATCATGTGATTAGATTTTCAACAAGTGTTTGCTTCTAGTGTAAGTTTATCTGTTGATTAGATTTATTAGGAGTTAAATCAGTTTTGATATCCCTACTTTGTCTTCCTCTCATTTGCAAAGTCTTTAGTCTTATGTTATTATTTATAAAATTGAAAAAGCTAAAACATAGCTAGAAGCCTATAATGCTTCAGGTTCAAATGGATTTCGTGCAAATTTTTATGGAACTTATTAGGAATTACTTAGAGATGATTTGATTGGAATGGTTCTAGCCTTTTTCCAACATGATTTTTATTAAAAGCTTTGAATCATTCTTATATCATATTGCTTCTAAAATGTGATTATCCTTAGACTTTAACACATTATAGACCAATTAGTTTGTATAATGTGGTCTATAAATTGATATATAAGATTATTTATAATTGATTGAAGCAAATTTTAGAAGTCATTGCTCATAATCAAAATGCCTTTTTTCCTAGTCAATTTATTTTGGACAATATTATTTTAGCTTCTTAACTTTTACATAAGTTACATCATATAAGAAAGCATTAGTTTAGATGGTGTGCATATAAATTGGATATTACAAAAGCATATGATAAGGTGTCTTGAACATTTTTACAAGTTGTCTTGTATAACATGCACTTTCTAACTCATCAAATCCAACATATCATGTAGTGTGTGACGACTATATCTTATCAAGTGATTGTAAATGATAATCTTATAGAATCATTTATTCCTTAGTAAGGGCTCCAACAAGGTGATTCACTTTCTTCATATTTATCCATTTTATGTGTTAACATTTTGTTTTATGTAATTCAAAAATTTGAATAAATTAGAACATAGGAAAAGGTGAGAATCTATTGAAATTCAGAACTTGTCTTACACTTAATGTATGTGGATGATACATGTTATTTTCTAAAGCTTTAAAGCAAATGTGTAAAGAGGTATAGTTTATTTTGCAACACTATAGTAGGCTCTTAGGTCAATATATCAACTAGAATGAATTAGAAATTATATTTAATCCATGTGTGCCACATGAATCAAAGAAAATGTTGTTTGGGGTTTTTGGAATTAAATTTAAAACTAGATTAGGGAAATGCTTAGATACTCAATTAGACATGGGACATGCAAAGTCATAATTATATCAAGAAGTAATGGATAAGATTAATAAAAAATGCAAGCTTAGAAGTCTATCTTATTATTACAAGTTGGATAGGTGATATTGATAAAATTTGTTCCCAAAAAGCATTGTGATGAAATATATATGAAAATTTCAATTTTTTTTAGGTTATTTAAAGTCCAAACCTAAACTTCATTTGCTAAAATGGTTAGATGTTTGTTTTCCTCAGTATTTAAAGGGGATTAGTTTCAAGTAAACTTAGGCATTTAATAAGGCTTTATTGGTAAAAATATATAGCAATAAGTTTATGATGAATCCAAATCTTGTTTTACTCATGTATGAAGGCCTAAATATTATAGGGATTTACATTTTAATTGTTTAAATAATCACTGAGCTATGGCGTGGAAGTGGAAGGAAATTAGGAAATCTAATTCAATAATTTTATGATCAGCTTCAATGGTAGATAGAAGATGACAATTATATTGATTTATCTAACCATCTTTTGGTAGCCAATGCAATCAAGATCCTTGTGCTCTTATAAGATAGTTAACGACCTTATTATGCATGAATGTAGTTGTTGGAATTTTCAAGCATTATCATAACTATACTCTTCAAAGCAAGTGCAACAAATTGTTCAAATATCATTTTCAATGATAGGCTAATTTGACATCTTAGCATGGACAAATTATAGTTATAGTAAGTGTATGGTGATAGATAACTATGGCTCCAGCACTTAAAGACAATGTCCATGAAAACTTATAACTCAAAGGCAATAGCATGAAAAGTAATTGACGCAAAGGCAATAAAAGTTGAAATTCAAAAGGGGTGAAACCGAGTTCTTTTTTGTTGTGAATTGTCTTGAACTCGGAGTGAGACACTTTGGTTCAATGTAATTTTTTTAAATAAATTTATAAATTTTAATAAAATTAAATAAGTATAATAAAAATTAAAAATTAAATAGAATATAGATTAAATAATTATATCTTTTATTTGATTTGATAATTAAAGAAATACAGATTAAATAATTATATCTTTCATAAATAATCTTTAAAAAAGTAATGAAATGTAAAATTAATGAATTCGTTCCATTATCTTGTTGTCAATTGTTACGTCAATTTTGTGAATCTTAATTATTGGAGTTATCTTAATATAAGCATTTGGGATTTTTTGTATATAATTATTCATCATTTATGAAAATTTTTTTTATACCAATAATACTTCCACTATAGATAAATATTTATTATTGACACAAAAAATTTTATATCAATAATTTAAAATTAATTTTTTCTCTTATATGCCAGGAGATTTAAAAAGAAAAAGATTGATTGGATTAGAAAAAATGTTCAATTATAAAACTAATTAGTGTTTTAATTTGAAATTTGATTTTGTATTTTAGGAAAATAATTCTCTCTAATTCTATACATAAATTATGAAAACAACCTAAAAATTTTTGTGTATAGTTCAAGTAGTATATATATACCTATATAAAAAAGTTTCAAATAGTATAAAAAATCAACTGAAAAAATATATCACATTAGTTTGAACACAATTTTTTTTATACAATAATTATATAAACATTGAAAAAGTACATGTACTATAATAAATGACTTTTGGTGCTACAACGAGGCCTTCTTCATTCACTTTGTGATCGTTGTTGTCTCTATTATTGTAATTGTTATTGCTTATGTTCCGTGGGTGAAGAGGATGGAGAATTAACTAGGGGAATCGGTTCATATGGTGTTACAAATCCATGTTTGGATAATCCTCCAACATCAAAGGAGGTATCGACATATGCAGTAGTGAATTCAAATGTATCAAATAAAAGGTCAACAAATGATCCTTCAGGTTGCTGCTCCGATATTTCAAAATAAGTCATAGGTGATGATGGCATGTAATGTGAAGGAACAGATCCCACAAAGTCACCAAATTGACTAGTTAGAATAGAAGAAGATGATTCAGCTAAACCAATATCTTGAGGCACAAGGGTCAGAATATATAAAGATGGACCGATCATGCTACTACTAAAGTCCTACTGCACTGACTCCTCATTTTGCTACCTTTGTTCTGTAACAGTGGATTGTTGGGATGACAAGTAGTCTTGACGTTGCTTACCTGATTGACCCATCGGAATTTAAGATTTGGGTAAATCAGGCATTGTTTTAGGAGGCTGGGAAAACAATGAGAATTGTTGTTCACCAAGAGCTAGTAATATATTTTTAGTGTCTCGACCCAAAAATCTGAAGGTAAAGGGTCTTGCAAATACATCTGATAAAGTCTCTCTACTAGATCAATCTTTAAAAAAAAAAGAAGAAATGAGCATTTGAATGTTATTATAACAATAAAATAAATTTATATGTATACTAAAATAAGGAAGAGAACAATGACAACTATTTAAAAATTTACTGCATGACCAGTTGCAGCACTGAGGGGGTGGATCCATCTCCAAGTACATCGCCAGTACCATTGTATGTACGCCGATGTACGATCAAAAGACTCATCAATAATGAATGCAACAAAATTCTTCGTACCTTTTAAATGTCAAATATTTCTTGAAATTGTTGTATACCCTCACAGAATACAGTTTAATAGTACGAGGTAGTGCCTTCTGGCTTGGATATTATAATCCAATACACAAGTCTTACATGCTCAAATTCATATTTTTTCTAACCTCCTTAAATCCATCCTCACTAGCTAAGGGCACGTTAACTTGGGAAAGTGTGACGACCCTAACCCCCAATCTCGATAATTAAGGTTAAACATACAATTAATCCTCATTAATTATGAAAATATAGAAAAAATTTAAACCCTAATATGATTAGAGTCATCAATCGTTCAATTACATACTCCTATGTTCATAAGGGAATAAAACATCTATTAATAGGCCTTGGATTCTATTACTCATTAGTTATGACTCACCCTAGTGACTCTAGATCATCCTTTATGATTAATCCATGGAAATCTAGGCTTTTCTAGTTAATATAACTGTTTTAGCATGTTAGCCGCGGCCAAATTACCCCTTAGCCGCGGCCAATTCCCTTCTGGTTTTATCCCTTTTTCATCACAAATTTCGCCGCGGCCAACCTACATGGCGCTGCGGCGAAGAAGTCTCCTGGAACTTCCTCGCTCGCCTATCGATATTGGCCGCGGCCAATTTCTCCTCACGCCGCGGCCAATTCCTCTCTAAAATGCCGGGGACATTTTCCTTAAACGTTCACCGCGGCTAATTCCTTAATTCGCCGCGGCGAATTCCTCTCTGGATGACTCCCAGTTTCCCCTTTAATATTTCGCCGCGGCCAATTGATATTTAGCCGCGGCGAATTACCCTCTGGACCTCTCCCTGGGCAACTTTGCCACTGTAGTGATCCTACAACTCTAAAATTCTTGGCTCCCACTCTCCTTTCTCCCTCCAATCTCATCCTAGGGCCCCTCTACCTCAATTGTAGGACTCAAATGTCCTTTATTAGCCTGATTTTAACAAGTTATTCTACCCATACTAACTCGTGACTCAAGGGTCCCTTGCTTTCCTCTAATTACCCTATATCAGCAAATCCATTCATCAGCAATTTGTAAAATAACAATGACTCGAGTTCATAATCTATCAACAACTATCACTTGGCACCCAATCAATTGAGATTTATAGTAATAATTCCAAATTTCATTTCTAATAACAAGATGCATCAGAGTTCATCAAAGCTCATAATAGATATCGTAAGTTCATACGTCAAATACCAATTTAAAGTAAGGCCTAATCCTCAATAGGTACACATTATATCATCAAAATTACAGACTCCTACACTTGGCAATGCAGATACATGGTGCTATACAAGACTCAACAAAATTAGCATCTATCCTAATACACTTAGACCAAGTGCAGCTCCCCCACATTAGGCCTCAGCTCATGGATGTTCATCCACTTGCTTACCCTTATCTTTACCCGCAGAACCTTCACCTGAAAGGTTAATCCCATAACACGGGGTGAGATATAAATCTCAATAACCATGGCAATTCCACCATATGATCCAGTTTAATATACATATATGCATGAATCAAAATCATCATTCAGAATTATATCAGTCATTTCAGCAAATGAATTAATCAGGCTATCATGATTACTATCCCATACTAGCAATCATATAATCACATGTTAAAAGCCATTAACACCGGGAGAGGCCCGTCCACGGCACCTACTCCCCATTGAGCACACCAAGGCTCAGTGCATCTGGGGTTTGATCATAACCCGGTGCTCGATCGTAGCACATGCACGGGTGGCAGCCGCACCACAGCTCCACCATAGACTCACAAGGTCCAATCATGATACAACAGATAGCCAACTAATTCATTTAACATTTCAAATCTTTCATATATAGCAAATATGAAATTAAAGCAGATACATGCATGGAATTAATGTAAACCTCGGTTACCTCACTTGCAGATAATTGCAACAGCCACCACAAATCCCAAATTCGGATTCAAGTATCTCCCACCAGAATTTTCAATGTGTCACCCAAAATCCTAAGCAAATTCGTACAAAATTAATGCCCATAATATAAATAAGCTATGGGGGTCTCAAACCTTAAAAGAAAGTATCAAAATGAGGGTTTAAACTCATCTAATATCAGCCCTAACCTCAACCTACGAATTTCATCAAGAAAATCCCCAAATAACCACATTTCAGATTTTGGGTAAAGTGAAAGTCCTCTAAATGAAAAACTAATCGGACCAAATTAAAGAGAAAGATGAGGGGGTTAAGTTCTATAACTATTACCTTAGCCAAATCTTGCTCTAAGTGTGTGGAAATACAGAATCTTTGCCCCAAACCCTAGCCTCCTTCTCAACCTCCGAATTTGCCTCTTGAGTTTCAGAAAAAATGAAGGTGTGGCTGAAGCATTAGGGTTTAGATGGGTTTAAGTTGGGTCAAAAGGCTGGGTCACGGGTTGCTCCAAGTCCAAATCCAATTGGGTTTCAGATTTTGCTTATTGGGCCAGTTTTTTAAGTGTTGGGCTGCCTAATTTTGTTGGGCCAGTTTTCACTCATTGGGTTGCTGAAGTTTAATAGGTTTTGGGTCTAATTTGAAGGGCTCAAGGGCTTGGGTCTGTACAAGGGTAATTGGGCCACTTAATTGAGCCTACATAAGAAAAATCTTGGGCCTCTATCTCATTAAATTAATTTGGGTCTACCTCTAGTTCATTGGGCCTCCATTAGCCTCTTATCATGATTTAATTAATTTGGGCCTAGAGGTAATTCTCTATCCTAAATAAATCCTTAACCCATATTAATAATTTATCTATTTGAAATCCCTACTTTCTTAACTAGCCCAATCATGCTCTATTAATTATCCTTGATTAATCTTAATCTATGATTAACACCTTAATTAATTTTGGGGTGTTACAAAAAGAACGTAGCAGCAGGATTTACATATTAGGACATTAGATCCTCTCCACTCATATCATTGTTAAATTCATCATCATCATCATTGCCATCATCATCATCATCGTTGTCGTCGTCGTCGTCATTATAGTCAGGGTCGAGTTCAGCATTGTATTCATCTTTATTTTCATAGTCCTCTAACACATTATCTTTGGGATTGTTCGAAAAATAAGGCTCAGTAAAGCAAAGTGTTAGATGCAAAGAATTTGGGTGGGAAATGGTCTCTATTGGTATAGTATTATATTGTTGTGAATATGTTGGTTGAATTTTCCCACTCATCTATGAGTTAATCAATGAAGTTTTTGTATACAATTCAATTGCATTCAATTGCCCTGGGATATGTGAGTGAGCTTGCCACATTCTTTAAACATTAAAATCATCTTCTAGAACAATCGATTAGTACCATATAAGATTCAATGATATTGGAAGTCTATATATCAGATCGAAGACAACTTCATTAGCGGGAAGTCTAACTTTTAACTAATAGCATCTTTCAGACCATCTAAAGTTATGTCGGTATTAATCGTTGTATATTTTGACATGACACACTGAAATATTACGCCTTAAGCATTATCAAAAATCTTTTCATTTGCATAAATGCAAACAAGTTCATTTTTTTTAGCCATTCACTTTCCTACAAGCCAAGCTTCATTTAATAATCATCTTCAAATAATTATTTTTTTTATAATTCTTGTTTCCTTCATATATTTTCATATTATTTAGTTTTTTCCTCTTTTATTTTCCACCATTTGCTTAGTATTTATTCCTCTTTTTTAAACCTCCATCAAAATCAAGTCAATATATAAATAAATAATTTCTTATATCAACAAAACCAAATAATAAACAAATAATGTGCATAACCTAAAACAATTTATATAACTATTATAAAAAATAATTCACTAAAACAAATAAAGTAAACAAATATTAAAGAATAATGAGAAAAATTTCTCATATGAAACTCGTATTTCAATTCTTTCTATTATTTTAATTCATTTTCTTCTTAAATATTCTTCTCATAATTATTTTTTATTTTTCGCAATTTCTTAATTTTTTCCTCATAATTTTTTAACTTTCTCCTAAAAATTATTTACCCAATTTTTCTATTTTTCTTCAAATCAAATTTCTTGTTCTTGCACTCATTTTTAATTTTTTCATAATTCTGACATAATATTTTTTCCTCTTTCATTTTTCACCCCTTACTTAGTATTTATTTTTCTTTTTAAACCTCCACCAAAATCAAGTTATTATATAAATAAATAATTTCTCATATTCTAAACAATAATTCACTAAAACTAATAAAGTAAAAAAATCTTAAAGAATAATAAGTAAAATTTTTTATATAAAATTAGTATTTCGATTTTTTTTAATTCATTTTTCTTCTTAAATATTCTTCCTATAACTATTTCCTATTTTTCACAATTTCTTATTTTTTTCGCATAATTTCTTAATTTTCTCCTAAAATTATTTACCCAATTTTCCTATTTTTATTTAAATCAAATTTCTTATTCTTATACTCATTATTTTTTCATAATCCTTACATAATTTTTTTTTCTTCTTTTAGTTTTTTCCTCTTTCATTTTCCTCCCCTTACTTAGTATTTATTCCTCTTTTTTAAACCTCCACCAAATTCAAGTCAACATATAAATAAATAATTTCTCATATCAACAAAACCAAATAATAAACAAATAATGTACATAGCCTAAAATAATTTATATAACTATTCTAAAAAATAATTTACTAAAACAAATAAAGTAAACAAACATTAAAGAATAATAGATAAAATATTTTTATATAAAACTAGTATTTCGATTCTTTCTTCTTTTTTTTCAATTCATTTTTCTTCTTAAATATTCTTTCCACAACTATTTCCTATTTTTCATAATTTTTTAATTCTCTACTAAAAATTATTTACCCAATTTTTCTATTTTTCTTTAAATCAATTTTCTTATTCTTATACTCATTTTTAATTTTTTCATAATCTTGAAATAATATTTTTTTCCTTCTTTTAGTTTTTTCCTCTTTCATTTTTCACCCCTTACTTAGATTTATTCTTCTTTTTTAAACCTCCACCAAAATCAATTCAATATATAAATAAATGTTTCTACTATCAACAAAACTAAATAATAAATAAATAATGTGAATAACCTAAAATAAATTATATAATTATTCTAAAATATTTAACTAAAAAAACTAAAGCAAATAAATATTAAAAAATAATAAGTTAAAATTTTCATTAAAAAATTTTTTAAAATTCTTTTCATTTTTTCTCATCTTAACAACTTCATTTAATATTTTCTATTTATTTTATATATTTTTAATATTTATTATTTCAACTAAAAATTATTTTTTCTTCATATTACAAAATATAAAATAAGATAGATGAAAAAGATTAAAACATACTTTTGTTGTTGCCTTTTGCTAAATAAGATGTGAAACTATTTTACTCCAACTCCACATGCAGAAGAAGAAACGGGACAAGAAACTGAGAATGCAAAATGAGGAGGCTTGCTCAACTTATATCAAAGTCTGCAAGGGTATTTTCATCATTTAGAACATAATATTATCTTTTTTTATTTATTCTAACCAATCAGAATTCAATGCAATTTCATTCCTCCAATGGACACTTGACATGTATTCCGTTTGAATTCAAAAAAGGCTGACATGAGCCTGCTGCTGTCAGGCTAGGCTAGTTTGCTTGGAAGTTTATTTGAAAGTTTGTGGGGATTTGACACGTGGCATGTTAGAAGTTGAACTTGGAACCAATGGTTCTGAGTTCATGGAGCTTCGCCGCGTGTCATGCATGCATTGGCCTACTCACTGCTAGCGTCATCCCATCCGAGTTCCATGCATCTATTACTTCTCGCGTAAATACTTTTTGAGACATTATTTTTCGCTCAATTTTAATTTTGTCTGTTACTTATTCGTGGATTATTGAGATAACTATAGTCTCTTAACAAATGGGTTAACTTTTGGTAATCTGTCACAATTCACAACTTGTGATATTTTACAAAAACTTTAAACTTTGATTGGTGCAAACTGCACTCCATTTGATATTCATTCTTCATGCACATCGCTCAGCTTATAATCAAAGTCTGCAAGGGTATTTTCATCATTTAAAACATAATATTATATTTTTTTATTTATTCTAAACAATCAAAATTCAATGCAATTTCATTCCTCCAATGGACGCTTGACATGTGTTCTGTTTGAATTCAAAAAAGGTTGACTTGACCAATCAATTTGACCGGTCGCTAGCTACTACTGTCAGCCTAGCCTGACAGCTAGGAAAACTTGGAAGTTGGTAGGGATTTGACACGTGGCGTGTCAGAAGTTGAACTTGGAACCAATTGTTCCGAGTTTATGGACCTTCGCCATGTGTCACGCATGCATTGGCCTACTCATTGCTATTCAGTGTCATTCCATCTGAGTTCCATATGTCTATTACTTCTTGCATAAATACTTTTTGAGATGTTATTTGTCGTTCAATTTTAATTTTATCTGTTACTTATTTATGGATTACCGAGATAACTATAGTCTCTTAACAAATAAGTTAACTTTTGGTAATTTGTCACAATTCATAACTTGTGATATTTTACGGAAACTTAAACTTTCCTTGTGTAATACTATAACTCCTTAGCTCATTCTATGTTATCTTTATATCTTATATCAATCAATTCATATGAGAGGTAAGAAAATAGTATTAAAATATTGATTATTTTTGCATTGCGTTGCGTATAAAAATTTCGTTCGGTATCACGTGAATCGTGTGAGCTCATACAATGCATTCCCATATTTAATTATCTAACTTGTTTTCTATTAATTTTTCTTGAAATTTCTTACCATATTCTATCTCCCTATGGCCTAAAACCCTTGTTCCCTCCCTGTATTTGGACAGAACATCCTCCCCTCTTTTGGTTCTATTCTTAGCCAAAATACACACTCATTTGCATCATAAAATGTGGCTCACAACTCAAGAAAACCGAAATGAAGCATAAAACATGGAGGTTTATTTTTGGACAGATTTTGCCTCTTTTCTATCTAAACTTTGAAAAATCATAACTAATTCTAGAAAAATTGAAAACATGCATTCTTGGTCATTCTGGAAAGTTATGGATGTCTACTTTATGCTAAAAATATGTCTAGACTATAATATCCATCACATAAGACGTTTGACATCTAAAAAGGTCCAGAGGTTAAACTACATTTTGGAACTGTCACAGAATTTTGTAGCAAACTTTGAAAATGTCCAATTAATTCCACAAAAATCCAATTCATTCAAATTATACTAATCTGGAAAGCTATGGATGTTAGCTAGAGGGAAAAAATATTTTCAGACCAGCTCATGTAGCCCAAATTTCAAATTTCAATAGAACTGTAACTTAGGTCGGGCAAAACTCCTGATACTGAACAGAATGTTCAAAAATTCATATTTCCTTCTCTAGACCTCCAATTGAGGTGCTTCTAGTTGGCATCAGTCACTGGGAATGTCTAGTTTCTCTGTATCAATTCCGTGGCAATTGGATATTATTTGCCCTATGAGTAACATAATTTAATTTCGGACCAGTGTTACAATATCAATGACTAAAACTAGAAAAATTTTCAACTTCAACAATTCGCCAAATATTCCACAGACCTTCAAAAATTACCAAATTTAGATGCATGGGGTTTGAGACCATTTGGACAGTTCCCACAAGTCATAATTATACTTTTAAACTTGTCCAAGAGATGCCAAACTCAAGAGGAGGCCATTTAGACCAAAATGACTCTTGATAAGGAGAAAAAATGACCATTTCATGAACATCACTTAAATATTGAGAAATGATGTTCTTTTTGCTAGTTAATCAACAAATTTATGAACCATTTTCCTTTTTTATTTTTCCAATCAGTTTGCTTGTGTTAATTGGTTTGGTTATCCTCTTGCTTTATGTGTTGATCAATTATATCAGGTAGGCATTTTTGTTTGGCTTCAAACTTGGTTTAAGCAAACAAGGTTAATTAAGGAGTAAGTTGATAAATATACTATGATTTTCATTTTGATTCGTTGTGTAACCTGATTTTGTTGGAACTAGACAATTTTTGAAGATCCTTAATATGGTCTAGACTTTACATTGCAATTATTGACTTAAAGAAAATATAGTTAATTAACCAAAGATCAGCTAAAACTTAAGGTAAATCTACTTTAACTATCCCTAAGTTAATGTTAATTTTAAGCATTGGCAAATTTTGTTTTGAGTTGCCAAACATAATACCAAATAAAAGAAGTATCAAGTTTTGATTTCGGCTTGGTTTGGACATACATTATTCAAAAAATGAATTTGGTTGGATAAGTTTCAACAATCAAGGCCCATTGTCCTTTATATGCAGTAAGACATGCCTTGTATTTCATTGTTTAGCAAGACTTGATTACTAATACTCAAGCCTACCCACTCTATCTATATTTTTTCTTTTTCCTTGGTTTACAAAGTCATCCTGCTAGCTTTTGCACTCTCATGTTCAATTATCAACCTTTTTATATGTACTTAAGAAAGATATTGTGCACCTGCTTTCAAGGTTTTCATATGTTCAAAATTTGTTGTTTCCTAAGGTGTTGTTTAAGATCTTATAATTTTTGTTTGTAATTATATTTGCTTGATATATGAAAAAAAGAAAAGAATAGAAACAGGCTCCAAAAAGAGGAGAATCTTCATCTTCCTCTTTTTAATTGTCCCTCGACTTATTTAGTCTCCTTCGTTATACTTGTTTTATTGCTAGCAGTCACTGCAAATGCAAAGCAGAAATAAAATTTCAAGAATTTTGACTCCATATGAAACAGTTCTTTTGGATTGAAATTTAAAATGATAACGTGGCCTATAAGTTAATGTTAAATTTATGAGGAACATTGAGAATATCATGATCTTTTTTTTTTGTTTGAAGATAAGGTTTCTTAATTTTTTTATTTATTATATCTTTCATGCTGATTTAATTTATTATTATATTGTCCTTTGACACATTCTTCAAAGTGTTTTTTGTAATTAAATGTTTATTTTTGTGAAATATTAACCCCAAATATATCTAGAATTAAGAAATTATGATAATGCAATAACAACATAAATTGATTTTTTTTAAAACATTTCAATGATAGAAACCGTTACAATTATAATTTGACTATATGACAATATATACTATGATCATCTCAATTAAGTGTTTTAATTCAACAATATACATATATGTGATGATAAAAAAAAATCCATCTATGTGAAAAAATTCAATTTGAGGCAATTTGAATGGTTTTTTTGATTCCAATACATAAAAAAAAAAACTTAAAAACATAATTGCCAAAACTTATGCTTAAAATGCTTAATTTTTTTTATTTTTTCAAGGGTTGCGACATTATTGCCATCGCAACCTCTTAAATATTTTTTCTAGGGTCATGATATCAATGATATTGTGACCCATTGAATATTTTTTTGAAGCTGCAGCCTTAATAAAGGTTGCAGCTTGATAGCTGCATGCTGCGATTCTAAAAATTTTTTTTTTTTTAGAAGTAACAATAAGAATAATATTGTGACCTTTTAAAAAAAGTCAAAGATAACTTTTAAACATTTCAAGAATAAATTTTCATAACTATGTTTTTAAGTTATTTATTTATTTTTTTTTACGTATTGGAGTTGAAAAGCCTAATTGAATGATTGAAAAACTTAGTTGAGATAAAAAAAATAGAAGAATGAAGACTTAAAAAAAGATATATCAATTAGAGAAAAAAAGGAGTAGCATTTTTTTCTAAAAAACTATAAATTACAAATTTTAATCTGTTATTTGGTGAATATTATTAGTTAAAATTTAAAAAATATTCAAACAAAATTTCTATATTTCTTTCCGGCAGATGCTACCCTTCAAAATCCTAATATTACTCTCGGGGCACTCAAGTTGCACATTCTCCTGGCACGGCTTATTTTTCTCCTCCTGTCTCCCTCCCAAGGCTTCCCTTTGGCTGCTGCTTGCGTAGTTGTTGGTTTGTCCTTTTGTAAAGTCTCTTCATGGCGGACAAGCTTTCGAATGGTAATCTCAAAAGTCTCTTCAAGATTCTACATTTTTAGATTGGCTCTATATTTTTCTCGCTCTTTCTGTCTCTTTCTCTGCAAACAAACAGAGAACGTATGCTGAGCCTCGCTTGAGGAGTACCTGCAATTCACAATCGCTGCTATTACGTACTAATACTCTTTAATTGTCTATTATTTTGTTTGACATCCACAGAGGCTATTCTCGAGCAGCTGAGAAATGGGACTGCTAAATTTGAGCTTGTTTCTTTTCCACTTCCTTCAATTTCAGCCGCTTCTCCTAGCTGGAAGACAAATTTCTTTGGAGACAATAGCAGTCGCTTTTTTGCAAGGATTGGCTCATCGCTGTGAGTTATTCTTTTCTTTGTTATTTGGTTTCTTTATTTCTTGCTTTTTCTGGAAGACGACTATGATGTATCTTCCACGTGCATTTAAGTGCTTCAATTATCTTTGATTCCGGGATATATATATATATATATATATATATATATATATATATATATATATATATATATATATATATATAAGGGATGGGATCGTGCAAAAAGAAGGGGTTACCTCCGCTCGTGACATTTGGATGAGTCACTTCGCTACGGTGGTTCCCTGCGGGGCTTAGTCCCACTCTCTCTCCCATGGACTGTCTCATCACTGCATTCTCAGTTCCTTATCCTTAGTTTCACACTAAGCTCTGATAACCAATTCTGAGAGCGGGAAGATCTCTATGAAAGAGAAAAGAATCGTACCCCAATGAAAGAAAATAGAAGAAGAAGACTGATCATGCCCTGCTGCTTGGCAACGATAATTCGATTCTATTTAGTCTTTTAGGCCTTCAAAGTGGATTTAGGATTTAGCCGGGCTATCTATCATTCGTGCCTTCTTCTATATATATATATTCGTGAAATCTGTCGTTGTGGGGATTTCAAAAATGGATTACAGTTTCGTTGATAATATCGAATGTGCCTTATAAACGAGGTTAAAAGAAAGACCCAGATGTTTCTTCTCTTATATATCCCTAAATATAAGGCTTGTATAGAGCAATTTTCTCTTTGGTTTGGAATTTTGACTAGTTTGCATTCTCCTCTTTATGTGTTCTTAGTGGTGGACAATCACCTGCTTTGAAGAAGGTTGAGCGTTTTTCAGTCGTGAAGGTTGCTGGGGATGGACGGTGTCTATTTCGTGCACTGGTATCATCTTTATTGCTTATTATTTTAATCACCTCTGTGGTTTCTTGTTAATGGAATGTTTATAGCTATACTGATTGAATTTAATATTTTGTTATGTTTTTATTTTTTAAACTTATTGACATCCTTAACCTTATAATGTTGAAATGGCTTATACAATATGATGTTATTTTGTTAATTGCCCATAACATTCCAAATTTCTAATATAATGTGATGCTACATGGGTTTAGTCCATTTCCCTTGGGCTAAAACTGAAGTAAAAGTAAGAACACAGCTGACTAGCTAAGTACATCACTGTCAAGTTGCATTTAGAGATTTCTACTAATGCCTGTAAATCCTAATAAGAAACCAAAAAGACCTTGTTGAAGAAATTCATGCCTGTTAACTTATAGAATATTAAGTTAGGTAAATGACCTCAATAAGTTGGGGTCAAGCCTGAGAAATGTACAGACTTTAATATTCTATCTTCTTGGCAATCATGAAGAAAAAGATTGAAAAATTGCAGAGAGGTAAGGCATAAGTGGAATGCAAATTAACTTAGATTATGGTACCTGATCCGTTCATGTTGGGGCTGCTGGTGGTTGGTTCTTTTGAACAAGTCTGGAAACTGGATACTTTTCCTCTTGTTCCAGACTTTCTTAAATTCTAACTTTCCAATTCTGTTACATGTAAGACGTATAATAACAGTAGTTTTGTGATTTATTTGATGTAATTGTCTTGTTAATTGTTGAAAGTTGCTGTTAGGCTTTTAGGAGTTAAATGTTAGTCTGTTAGTAATAAGAGTCAGTTGTGGAAGCATAACTGAATGTAACTAAATAACTTATCACTTCTAATCTCTCTAGTATAACTATAAGCTAGAGGACTTTGAGAAGATTGTTGAATCATCAAATGAAATACTGCTGAGAATTCTTGTTCGCCTTGGATCAAATTCTTTAATTTTAACTTTTGTAAACACTTGACTGTTGTATTCTGACACACTGTTAAGTAACTCATTAGACATGGCTGCATCTTGTTTAAAGTAATGACTTCTGTTTAAATTATCAGTGTTAACTAGCACAGAATAGTTTGTTTATGTTGGATGTTAAATATTGGGCAGTATATCATAATTTGTTCACTTTTTAACTTTTTAAGGAACACGGCCTTTTTTTTTTCTCTTGTAAATTCCCATAGCCCATGCTCTAGCATCCTTGTTAATATGTTAAATTGTCGAGTCCTTTTGACTAGTTTTTTCTTTTTAGCTGTATACTTTTATTGACTAATGCATACCATCATGTGGAATCTCTTAAAAGGTATTATGCTTTACAAAAGAGGGTGGCAATTTGGTGGCATTATATCATAGAAAGTTAGTTGAGTTAAAAGGAACGCTTATGCAATGCATTTGGCCTAAATTTCTCTTCTTTAGGTCAAAGGAATGGCTTACAATAAGGGAATTGCTCTTAACCCACGTGAGGAAATAGAAAATGCAGGTATGCTGATCCACAGACTGAAAGACATGCAGAAAAAAAAAAACATATCAATCTTTATGTAGCTTTCAAATTACAAAATCTTCATTTTGTAACTCAGAGAATTAGCTTTTGCTTTGGTCATAAGTTTAGCTTTAAGACAATCGTGATATTAACCTGACCTGCTCATCTCCTGTTCTTTTCCCCTTTTTTTGGTCTTGGGGTCAATTTCTGTCTGGCTGGTGATAGCACAGATGAATTAAGACTGGCTGTTAGAGAAGTTATCTGTGAAAATAAAGAAGAACGCAATTTATATGAAGATGCCCTGACTGCCATCACAGTTGATGAGTCTCTAAAACGGTACGCTTATCTCTTTTTTTTTTAAAGTTCTGGAAGCATTAACAGAGAGAAAAAAGAAAACAAGAAATGAAGATCATGAAATGTTTCCTTTTGTGTACTTGATGGCAGAAGTACTCAACACAATTGAATTTGTTATCCTGTAGTTACTGCCAGCGCATTGTGCGGCCTGATTTTTGGGGAGGAGAATCAGAGCTACTGGTTAGTTTTCATGGTTATTTCTTGATATATTGGAAGCTCTCATTTTTTCTTTCTCTCACTTTCATGATTTTAATATTATATACAATTTATACTTATGGAGTTTTTACACTAGGATTTAGTTTAATCCTTCTAATTAAGTCTTCTAATTTTCAGTATTAATTTCATTGGCATCCAGATTTCATTATAAGTCAAAGTAATTAGCATTTTTTGCTAATTTTGCAGACTATATTGGGTTTTATCAGATCTCCCATTCATGGATGGATTAATGCATAGCAAAATAGCAAATACTAAAGGAGAGATAACAGTTGAATAGCATTGAGTTAGTGATTGTGAAAGTAAAAGGACCTAGTAACAAAAAGATATCAGGATATTAAAGTATATTTAGTCTTAATTTCTACATCAGTGACTGCTGTGTACTAGACTAGTTAGCTAGTTTTACCTTGTGATTTCAGCTGCTCGTTTTTTCATAGATGAAAACCTGTGGAGTGTTTTTATTACCAGGGATGGAACAGTCTGTGCAATCAAGATGAATTAAATGCATATTTTACTATTTTAATATCAAACCTTAGGGGAAAGTTACGAAAGTTATATTATATTACTTTATTTAGTGAGAGCTTATGATGAAAACCTTCACTTGGACCTCTAGAACTATTTATCTTCACTTTTTTTTTTCCTTAAAAAAAGCTGAGTTGACCATAATTTGTTAGTGGTTTAGGCCCTATGCTTCTTGCTGATTGCATTAACTCCTTAATTGAAAATTCAGATACTGACTGATTTCCATATTCTGGTAGGTGCTTTCGAAGTTGTGTATGCAGCCAGTTATTGTTTACATTCCGGAGCATGAGGTATGATTTAAACAACTTTCAGGTTCTAAGTAAATCAATGGTTATCTCTTTATAGTTGAGAAAGAAAATTTGTAATTAGTGTGTGCTGTTGTCTCCACTGTTTTTTAGTCATGTTGGACTTTATCTAAGGCAGCCTACTTTTCTTATTATGTTACCTGTGTATGAACAATACTGCAACTCAGATAGATGAAGGTGTTAATCATTTCTGTAATGCAACGATCCATTTATAAGAAATGAGGGATTAATTGGCTGCCAAATCTTCATTATTTTGGGAACCAAGAATGAATAGATAAAAATGATAGTAATACTATCCCATGTGCAGCTTATGTAATAATATTTATATGGTATGCACTGATTTAGATGATTGGATTATAACTTATGACTTAATGATATCAATTGTTAAAAAATAGTAATGATCGTTGTGCCAAGTAGTTTAGCTGTTGAAAGTTTATGTGGTGTCATGTTGAGTTCATTTATGTGCATCTGATAGATATTAACTGGGTCTGTTCAGTCATTTAAAGATGATAGCATACTGGATGTTTGAGATGCCACTTGTATCTGTATTGGGAAACTACTTGGGTGCTTGTAAGGGAAACAAGAGAGAGGGACAAGGGCAGATATGATATTGTGAGAAGCAAACATGGCACGGACTTAGGCAACCTTGAGGTGGAATTTAGGATCTTTAGGTAGTTAACTTCAACGTTTAGGCTATGAAAAGAAAGGCTTCAGGGTTAGTGATTGCATAGTCTAAGATTTTATAAGATAATGGGATGGCTTACTTTCAGGGATACTGAGACATGATAAACGTGAACAAACACATCATACACAAATCATTCAATACACATATCTGGATTATCCCTTATTTATATTGATAGGAATATTAATGACATTTTCTAACAAACTGACAAACTTATTATTCTTCTTTAACATCTCTAACTACTAATCTCTTAATAATCTCTCGTAACAATACTTTCCCTATTTGAAAATGATTCTTGTCCTAAAGAATTTTGTACAAATTAAAATGTCAAAATTTTTTTGAGACAACTGAATATTTTCCGCCCAAATTTGTAAAATCCTTAGGCCATTGCAGAACCTTTGCCCCATTGTTAATCTGTAGTAGCTGATAGGAGCCCATATGCTTGTTTATCCACCCAAATACCACAGGGCCCAACTCCCAGCTGCACCAGGTCCATAGATGGTTCTGCATTAAACCAACTCGCTGTCATTAACAGAAGTATATCTTCGGCCACGTGTGAAAAACTCTTTGCTGTCATTGGCGATCAAGTAGTACTCGAGAGCACCATCAAAAATGATTGCCAATGCTCTAAAACTCGGCGAAACCGGAACCCAGTAGGAAAATATCGCTCGTAGAGCACAGATCATACGTTACAAAACTTCCTGTATCAACAATAAGAGCAAACATCTGCAGAGGAGTCCCGATCCATAGCTGCGTAGTAGAGTACTCGATAAGGGGCAGATCGTCATGGAGCCCCATGCGTGCTTTAGGGTGGTGTTGGACCTCAGATTTCTGGAGTTGGCTACGGAAATTGAAGGCGGAAACGGAAAAATTGGAAGCAGAGAGATACAGGGGTGGTAGGGCGGTGTTGAGCCTCATGTTTTGGAGGTCATTTGCAAAAACTGGGGCCAAGAAGAAACTTTGCTATCTGTCTCTGAAAAATATGTTTCCTCCCCTGCTTCTTAGTCACTCAGCTCGTACATCAGATTCGGCCATATCTACTTCGAAGGATACTAAGATTTATCAATCCCAATGGTGTTCGCAGCGTTCTTCATCTCTTCCTATTCGACTTCATTTACCCAAACCTTCATCTCCGTCTTCTCTTTGCTAAAGCTCTTCTTATGGAGCCAGAGCATCATGTCTCTGACCATCAGGCGCATGATAGCAGGCTTCCCTGAGCCGGAGATGTGTTGATCAGAACGATGATCTAGATAGATCAGGAACGAGAGCGAAGTCATCCTCTCTTCATCGCAAGAAAACGGAGACAGCGGAGAGACGAAGCGTTGAATGCCATGGATAACCACCATACCGTTGTTGAATGCCATGAAGGGTCCGATTCTTGTCTTTACGTCATTTTCCCTAGGAAAATTGCTACCGGCCTCTACGACTTAAAGGACGGCTCTGGTCCAATTCTTCGTTCCTTCTGTCTCATTCTTGGTCTCTGTATTTCCGTTGATTAATCCATCCTAGACTTTCGCAAGAAGTTCCTGATGAAGAATGCACTGGGGGTGAATAGTTGCTTTCATAGAAAATTAGGATGAAAGATAATTAAATTAATTATATATAAATATCAAATAATTTTAATAAAAAATTTGATAAAGAGTATTGGTGTGAAAATCTGATAGGTAAATCAAAATTTTGTCGATAGGATCTTCTAAAAAAACGTAATTAAGAAATAAAGATCAAGGCGATAAAATAAGATCTTGTTGATAAGGTTTTAGTAAAGAGGTTGAAATAGAATAAAAAGTGAAGTAAAGGAAAAAAAAATACTTGATATATCCTGATTTGGTCTTTAAAAACGATGTCCAGTTTTCTATACCTAAGTTTAGTCACCTTGATACACAACAAGAGATTTTTACTATAAAATTAGAATATACACTCATAGAACTTAGGTTTGCAAGTTCATCTAGAACTTTTACAACACTTGTGTTTTACACAAGTTTATCCAAAATTTACTTTACCTACACTTAGAAAAGATTTACAGAAGAATGATATAAGGATATATTTAAAGTCCTTATAAATAAAGGATTGCAATAAACTCATTTTCAAAAACTCTCACAAGCTAGATTTACCCAGAAACTAAGTTCAGAAAATTTAAAATGAGAAAAACAATAATAATGTAATATCACTTAGTTCCTTTTTTTTGCTTCAGTTCTCTGTCTAGTTTCAGTTCTTCATCCTACTGTTATATAGTGGCTCCCAAAAAAATATATTCGTTGAATTACAGTAGAGCTTGAGTAGCCAAGAGGTAGTTGAGTATTTTTGCATACTTAGCAGAAAATCAGAGGCGCTTTAATCAATTAGTACAAATTTTCTTTCACCATTTCTTCTTTTGGTCAGCACGTCCAAGAGAGTAGGCAAATTTGACTTTATAAAACAATTTGTCTTTATCCGTTGCTTTTCCTCATTAAAGCCTCTAAAAGAGATCTTTTAAACAGTCCTTTGTCTTCTTGCTCTTTCTCTTTCTTTTGCTACTTTTCTTTCACTTTTGCTAAACGAAGTACTTGGTTTTGTTGATAAAGAAAAATTGTACTGACACTCTTTCATACATACTCTTTCTTCATGCCTTTTCCGTGAGTTTGTGCAATGAATTTCTTTGTTTAGCTTTTGTATTGTCTTGAAGATCAGAAGATTGAAATAAAACGCAGTGATAGTTGAGCCATTAGCTTCCCTCCTTCCATGCTTGTTTTTTATCTTTTGCCTTTTTCTTCTTTCTCCGATGAAGCTTTTTGACTGTATGTGAGATGGACATTTGCTTTCACTTTATGGCATCAGATTCCACTGGTTTGAATCAGAATTTGCAAGAAGAGAGTTTGTATTATTTTTCTTTCTCATATTCTTTCATCTTCAACAATGGTTTTTGCCTCTTCATTTCTTTTGTTCTTTTCATTTTTCTTTGATCTTCTCTTATTCTGATTGGTGTGGGATGGAGACTTGTCAAAGCTTCTTTTTTTTTTTCTTTTGCTTTTCCTTTGTGGCACCAAATTCCTTTATTGTTTCTTGAATTTTTACTTTTATATTGTCCAATATGTTCCATTAATATTTGCAAAGAGATGTGATAACTCATTTGACTTTTCAATGTCTCATGTAATATTCTGTAAAAGTAAAATGTGACCTAATAATATATTATATTAAATAACACATATTTCTTAATGCTTTTAAATAGTCAATATATATATATATATATGACATGTGCTACTATTACATTTTCTTTTTCTTAATAAATAATTATTCTTAATTTTAATACTTGTATAAATTTTAACTTAAGAATTTTGTTATCATCAAAATAATTAAATTAAAATTTTAGGGCTAATAATCTCCCTTTTTTTATGATAACAAAACTTTAAGTATAAAATTTTATATAAGCATTAAGTGTAAAGATCAATAATATAAAATCTTTAAAATTTAAGTTTGGAATACTCCCTTTGCTTTTTGAGGACATAAATTAGAAACTCTCCCTTAATATGAGCTTGTTCTAACCATGTGAATGCTTATTGAAACTTGCTCACGACAGCAACTTAAACAATAATTGCATTTTGTACCACAAATATTTCTTCCCCTTTTTTTGACATCATCAAAAAGGTGGTTCAACATTCTTTGTAAACTTTCCAATATAGTAGCTGTTGTTTGGATCATTTTCTTTGGTGTTCTTTCAATTTTCATACCTAATTTCTCAATGAAACTCATACAAAAGCATTAGGTAATGTATTTTCATAACTTCTCTCATCAAAAGAGTGGATAAACCTTACAAAAATAATAATATAGTGAACAATTAGATTATAAGAGTTGTCCAAACAACTTTAAGAATATAAGTTTCAGTAAAGTATAATTAATATAGTATCGAAATAATTAAGAAATACTATAAATGATGATGTTGATCAAAATGAGTGTTTGCATTGAATTATCATTCATAAACATTGTCATATTGTATTACTTATACCAAAGTCATCATGTGGAAGTTTAAGCATAAAGAATATCAAAGTCATGTAGTAATTACAAGATGTACCAAAGCATATATCATATAGATTTCACAAGACAAAATCAAACTAAATAATTCCAAAATCAATGTACGTTCCAACCTTTTAGTCATATAGATATCTCAATGAAGTATAAGATGTTAGAACATAAAACAAGGTGTTAACTCATTACCAATTTAAAACATATTTTGCATGAAAGTTTTAAAAGGATAAGATAGAAAAGAATTTTATACTCCCCCTATCTAAGGTAATGTGAGCTTCCACTTCTTCCTTGCATATATTTAAAATTTCTCTTGTATGTACACCTAAAAATTTTCAACAGATACCAAGTGCACATAGATATAATAATAATTAGAGCTTGCTTATAAAATTTCATGAAACTTTTTTTTAAGGTTTGCATTTGTTCTCTTCCTTTTCTTTGACATCATAAAGATGAGTTAGTATACCAAATAGCACAAAAGAAAAGATAAAGAAGAAGAGTATAAAAATTTAGTAATTTAAAGTATAGATGCTCATGATCTTACTCCTTCATTTAAATCTCTCATGATGTATTGTATAGGATATGAGAAATAGTACCTTCACTCTCTTGAAAGTTTTATATCTGTTATGGGTATTTCAAGTTGATTGAAGGCTTGCATTGAATCTTTTCAATTTTTGGTGTTGTATCTTCTGTTGAAGTCTGTCTTGGAATATCTTGTTGACAGGATGTAGGATCTTGTCAACTTGATTTTTGAGCAAAATCTTCAGATTTTTTTTAGCAGTTTTTTTATACTTTTTTAATACTGCAGAATCTATTCTTTCTTATTAATATTTTAAGTCATGTGTAGACTTGTTGCATTTTCATCATCATCTATATTCACAATTTTTCTCATGGAAGAATTAGTTCTATCAAATAGCATATCAAAGATTTTTCAATAACTAATATTTTTTTTTATTGTAAATTCTATATAACTTGCTAGTTGTTGAGAATTCTAAAAATATCTCTTTATTATCAAATTTTCTCAAATTATCATTACTATTATAACGAATAAAACAAAGATAACCAAAGATAACAAAGTGTTTCAAAACTTCAGGAGCAAAATACTTATAGTTAACTTAACCAAAAGATCAAATGACTGATTTATCAAGTAAGTTTTATAAGTAATCATTTCAGGCAACTAAAATAATTCAATGATCACAAACATTTTAGTACTTGGTTAACTAGAATATAAAATTAGTCAACTAAGACACATAATAGAATCAGCACACACATTTAATACCACTTTCAGAATAGTTTTAAATATGTAGTCAAAGATTATAAAAATATTTCAGGTATGAAAGACTTTCATCCTTATGAAATAGTTAACTCTAAATACACAAGTGAATAACTCTAACAAGCATTATGGGTAGATAACAAAAAAAAAATATAGTTGACTTTAAATTAACACAGGGCAAGTAAGCTTTATAAACATATAGATAATTAATTTTGCCATAAAGCTTTTTGAACAAGGATAACTAGAGCTCAAAAATAGTTAGCTTGGACTCAAACATATTCAACATGTATTTCTCATCAACTTAAATACATTTCATGAGATGAGGTCAGTCATACAGTTTTTCTGTCACAATTTCAAAAATTCATAACTAAATCTGTAAAAATTGAAACCCAACAAACTTTACCATTCTAGAAAGTTCTGGATGTTTACCCCATG
This sequence comes from Erythrophleum fordii, assembly GCA_032878935.1. NCBI lineage: Eukaryota > Viridiplantae > Streptophyta > Magnoliopsida > Fabales > Fabaceae > Erythrophleum > Erythrophleum fordii. The sequence goes on along the minus strand of JAVQMF010000048.1, from coordinate 2,745,371 downwards.
GTAAAAAGAATTTCAACTCATAAATCATTAAGGGAAAAATATTTGACATCCAAAAAGCCACTAAGGTCATTGTTGTTCGGGCTAATGGTTTAGATTATTGATATGAAGTTTCAAAATTTATAACTAATTTTAGAAAAATTAAAATCATGCATTTTTGGCCATTATGGAAAGTTACACATGTCTACTTTATGCCAAAAATATGTATAGGCCATGAAACATAACACAGAAAGCGTTTGACAAGCGAAAAAGGACAAAGGTTTGGACAGCTACTAGTACTGATGCAAGTGTTTGCTATAAATTTTGAAAATATCCAATTAATTCTGCAAAAATCAAATCCATACAAATGATATCAATTTGGAAAACTATGAATGTTAACTTTATGGTAAAAATAGACTCAGACTAGAGCAAGCATGTTCATCCATTGAAATTCAATGGAATAGTGACTCAGGTCATGTTGCGCTACTGTTACTGTTCCAAAAATTCAAAAATTCATATCTCTTAGTTCAGACCTCCAAATGAGGTGCTTCCAGTGCTACAAGTCACTGTGAGTGCCTAATTTCTGCCTATAAAATTTCGTAGCCATTGGATCACGTTTGCCCCTCGGATGACACAATTTTACAACTGACCAAATGAATAGTACTGGTGCAACTTTGAAATTTTGATACTAATTTTGAAAAATCATAGAAAATTCCACAAACTTCCAAATGATCTGATCTTTTGCTTCCCAAAAAGATCTAGGCAAGATCTAATTGCATGCAAAATTTTAAGTCAAGAAGAGGTCATTTGGTCAGACGTTGCCATAACTCAAGAATATGACACTTTTGGTTCCAACAAGAGGCAAATTTGGTCCAAATGAGCCATCTATTGTTCCACACCCATTTGAACAACTTGGAAAGCATAAATATAGTATAATAAATCTCTCATAAGGTCTGAACCTCATGCAACTCAAATTTATCATGCCACTTCCATAAACATACATGCACAAGTGGGCTCCCAAGTGGTCAAAATGCATATTTCTATTCATTTAAATCTATTCTTGATTCATATACTAACTTTACATAGTTTTGTACTTGTTCAAAGTGTCGTGGCTCAAAAATAACATTTATATATATACTTTGACATTTTAGACCTCCTAGTACAACAAAGGATTGAATAAATCACAACAATATAGTTGATCATAATTAAGCACACAGATATTTATTATCTATTTTACAATATCTCTTTTGATATATAAGCATAATAAAATGCATAAGAATATTGAAATTTAGTATCACTAATAATTTATTCAAATTAATAATCTAAGGATATGAGTTATGATCAAAACATGTATTAAAGACAATATATTCATCATGAATGCAATGCCTATACTTAAGGTCATAAATGATATATCTCAATAAATATCAAATACAATAACATAAGAGGTTCTATAGTTTGATACTTTGACCTTGATACATGAGGAATGCCTTTTTCTCACCTTTCACTTCTCATTATAAAGTTTAGACTTTGCAAGTTTCACTTTACATACTTGAGAAGTACCTTTTGGCGGCTCCTTCTTTTTTGGATCAATCTGTCCATTCTTTTCAGAAGTATTATGCACAGTTAAAATATTAGAAGGATATTTTGGTACCCACTTTATCTTGGGTCCTACAAAGTTAGATTTTTCTTTTTCATGTGCATAAGTACCTTTAGGTATCCATAAAACTTTAAAACAAACATGTTGATTTTTTTTTAGAGCACAATTGTATGATATATGTCCATTTCTACAACAATAAAAACATTTCACAAAAGGACTAAAGACTTTTGAAAATAATTTCTTATAGGGTTTAACCTTTTTAGAGAAAACAAAACTATTTTTGTCTAAAGTAACTTTCAAATATTTTTTTTCTTGTTTAAGAGTTGCAACTTGTTGTTTTAACAATTCATTTTCTTTCTTTAACTTTTGAAAATCTAAGATATGATAATTTTTAATTTCTTGAAGTAAAACTTTATTTTTTGCCATAACCTTTTTTAATTCATTTTTCATAACATGAAGGCTTTCTTCAAGTTTAGATTTTTCTTTACTAAGTTCCTCATATTTTGAAAACAATTATTGAAAATCAATGAAAAGTCCATTAAGAGTTTTTTGTAATTCATCTTTACTAGGAGAAGTTTCGAATTTTACCTCATTGTCTTCGGTAGCCATAAAGCAGAGATGCTCCATTTTTTGCTTCTTCATCGTCCTCTATATCCTCATTATCTTTCATTTGGAAGAGCTCATGTTGATCATGAATGAGCGCATTAATCTTATTTTCCATAGCGTTACTAATTCCTTCATAAGTTGCTTCCAATTGATCCCATATTTCTTTAGCTGTTCCACACCTTAAGATCTTGTCAAATTCTTGCATAGTAATAGCACAATAAAAAGTATTGATGGCACGATTATTTGCTTGGATAAGCTTTATGTCATCTTCATCCCATTCACTCTGAGGTTTTTTGATTGTTTCTCCCTTATCATTCTTCTTTGTAGGAAACTTTGGGCCATCCTTAATAATTTCCCAAATTGGATAATCTTTAGATTGGATGAAGATCTTCATATTTGCCTTCCAATGGGTGTAGTAATCTTCATTAAAGCGAAGAGGTCTTGTTGTAGAAGAGTTTTTAAGAAAGTAGGATCCTTCTTGTTATTGGTTCATCATTTTCTATATAAATAAGGATATTTTCTCTTGGCTGTAAAGCACAAATCAAGTGAGACCAGCTCTGATACCAATTGAAGAATGCACCTAGAGAGGGTGAATAGGTGCTTTTGTAGAAAATTAGAATTAAAGATAATTAAATCAATTATATATAAATATCAAATGATTTCAATAAAAAAACTTGATAAAGAGTACTGGTGCGGAAACCTTGTAGCCAAATTAAGATCTTGTCGATAGGATCTTCTAAAAGATAACTAAGAAGTAAAGATCAAGGAGATAAAACAGGACCTTGTTGACAAGGTTTTAGTACAGAGGCTGAAACAGAATAAAAAGTGAAGTAAAGGGAGGAAAACACCTGATATATTCTGATTCGATTATCAAGACCTACGTCCAGTCCCCTAGACCTACATCCAATCCCCTTGATACACAACAAGGGATTTCCACTATAAAATCAGAATATACACCCACAGAACTTAGGTTTGCAAGCGAACCTAAAACTTTTACAACACTTAGGTTTTACACAAACTTACCCAAAACTTACTTTCCCCACACTTAGGAAAGATTTACAGAAGAATGATATGAGAATATATTTAAAATCTTTATAAATAAATGATTGCAATAAGCTTACGTTCAAAAGTTCTCACAAGCTAAATTTACCAAGAAACTAAGCTCAGAAAGTTTAAGATGAGGAGAACAATGAATAATGTAATATCACTTAACTCTTTTTTTTGCTTCAGTTCTCTGTCTAGCTTCAGTTCTTCATCCTACTGTTATATAGTGGCTCCCAAAGAAATATATCTGTTGGAATACAGTAGAATTTGAGTAGCCAAGAGGTAGCTGAGCGTTTTTGCATGCTTAGCAGAAAATCAGAGGCGCTTTAATCAATTAGCACAGAGTTTCTTTCACCATTTCTTCTTTCGGTCAGCACGTCCAGGAGAGTAGGCAGATTTGACTTTATAAAATAAGTTGTCTTTATCCGTTGCTTTTCCTCATTAAAGCTTCTAAAAGAGATCTTTTAAACAGTCCTTTGTCTTCTTGCTCTCTCTCTCTCTCTTCTGCTACATTTCTTTCACTTTTGCTGAACGAAGTACTTGGTTTTGTTGATAAAGAAAAATTGTACTGACACTCTTTCATACATACTCTTTCTTCGTGCCTTTTCCATGAGTCTGTGCAGTGAATTTCTTTGTTTAGCTTTTGTATTGTCTTGAAGATTAGAAAATTGAAATAAAACGCAGTGACCGTTGAGGCATTAGCTTCCCTCCTTCCATGCTTGGTCTTTATCTTTTGCCTTTTTCTTCTTACTCCGATGAAGCTTTCTGACTGTATGTGGGATGGACATTTGCTTTCACTTTATGGCACCAGATTCCACTGGTTTGAATCAGAATTTGCAAGAAGAGAGTTTGTATTGTTTTTCTTTCCCATATTCCTTCATCTTCAACAATGGTTTTTGCCTCTTCATTTCTTTTGCTCTTTTCATCTTTTTTTGATCTTCTCTTCTTCTTCGATGTGCTTTTCTGATTGGTGTGGGATGGAGACTTGTCAAAGCTTCTTTTTTTTGGCTTTTCCTTTATGACACCAAGTTCTTTTATTGTTTCTTGAGTTTTTACTTTTACATTGTCCAATGTGCTCCATTAATATTTGCAAAGGGATGTGATAGCTCATTTGATTTTTCAATGCCTCATTTAATATTTTGCGAAAGCAAAATGTGACCTAACAATATATTATATTAAATAACACATCTTTCTTAATGCCTTTAAATAGTCAGAATATATATATATATATATGACATGTGCTACTACTACATTTTCTTTTTCTTGATAAATAATTATTCTTAACTTTAATACTTATATAAATTTTAACTTAAGAATTTTGTTATCATCAAAATAATTAAATTAAAACTTTAGGGCTAACAGTTCCTTTGCATTGACATCTTCATAGCCATCTTCTTTCTCTTCATTTTTTGAAGACTCAAGCGTCTTTTGGTTATTTTCTTGATTCAGAATGTTTTGTGATTCGAAATGTTCCTACCTCAAATCATCTTCATACTTTTTTACTTTCTGATAATCGTTTTCTTCTTTATCACAATTGGAAGGCTCCTGCATCTTGTCAATTGTTGGATTTGGAGGTAATTGAACTCAATCTCCTTCTTTTGTTATTGTCATAGACATAGAACGTTTCTCGTCTTGAACTTCCATGGCCAGAGGCTTTATTCTGGAGGCGCTTGCTTTCATCTTCTTCTGTTCCTCCTTCATTTGCATTAGGAGGCTCTGTATTCCAGCAACATCCATTTCCACCAGCTTCTTCTTGTGCTCGCATTTGCTAACCCACAACTCTTCTTTCATGATGTTGTAACGAACCGGCTCTTATACCAATCCATACAGGATAAATGTAAACACACTATATTCAAATCAGTCAACACACATCCATTTGAACTATCCCCTATTTATATATTGATAAGTATACTACTGAGGCTTCCTAACAAACTCATTATTATTCTATAACAATTCTAACAAACTATTAACTTCCTAATAATTTCACCTAACAGATACCATCCTGCTGTATCTTAGAGGTGCCAGTATAATTAGAGGTTGTTTTTATGTAGCAATCTATGTTTTCGAAACAAGTGAATGAGAAGGAAGGAAAGTTGACTCATGAGCCTTCAGGCTTTCAAATTCTCATTCACTCCATGGCTAATTCTCAACTAAAAGTAAACATCAAATTTAATTGGGGAAATATAGGCAAAAGCAACAATTATACTAGTCCTATTATTAAAATAGAATCCCTGTAATCATAAGTTTCAAGAGTAACACTCAAGCAGTCATGCAAGTAAGGAACATATTATTTTGTTAACAACATAAGTAGGGTCACGACTGAAGCAATTTACAATAAAACTGATGTATGAAAACCATAAATAGTATCCTCAAGTTCTCTTTTAGGACAATGATCCCTTATCATTTCTATATATTATGATGTATTGTAGTCTTGTAGTTTATATTCTGTCTTCTGTGTTTATCAGTATCTTCTGTAATAGTATAAATCGGTAGATAGAGACTAGGAGGCTGTCATCGGTTTTCTAGCCTTCCTGTTCATTAAAACTCTGTTTAACCATGAATTTCAAGGAAGCCAACTATATCTGTATTTTGCAGAGAGTGTTTCTTTTGTTCGGTAGGTTTAAGGTTGTACATTTTGTTTCCTAACATGTCCTATTAATCTTCTTATAAATCAAATGCAGCATAGGGGGAGTGGAAGGGGATCTTGTTTCATTCCCATTGCAGAGTATGGGAGTGAGTTTATGAAGAAATCAAGAAACTTGAAATCCAAGAAAGTTGTGAGGCTATTATACAGCGGTAAGAACCATTATGATCTTCTGGTCTAAGGAATAATTGTATGGATGAATGGGGCAAACGGAAAATGCATAGGAGAGTCAGATGCCGTCGGTACCAGTTTCTTTTCTTTCTTTTTGTTTTTTTGGGGGGCTTCTCAAATGGCTTTGACCTTAACAGCAATAGAAACATTGTGAATTGTCATATTTTTCTCATTCTCATTTCCCTGTTGACTCTTGATTGGTGTATGCATAATTGTATATCTGATACAATGCACGGTAATGAAAATTTTGTCTTCTTCTACTTGTCCAATCTGGAGGTTTTGCATATCAAGAGTAAATTTAGATGGTGTAATTGGAACAATAGATTGAAGGCTATGGGGTTGATTTTAACGGTGGAAATGCGAGAAGGAAAATTCTAACTCTAGAAGTTTCTTAAAAAAAAATTGTTTTCTTTTTTTAAACTACACCACGTGCGATAGTGGAGAGGATCTTATTTCCTCTTTTTTCACAATCTCCCACTGTGGCATTGTTCTATTTTGGGAAAAAAAATACTATGAAATTCTTTGAATGTTTGCAATTAGTTCTCCACTAAAAGTATAAAGTAAACATTTTTGACAATTTTATACCACACTATTTATTCTTTCAAAGTATAAAATAAACATTAACATAAACATAATGTGGCCGTTTAAGTGTTAAATTATTGTCAAAATATGTTATTACAAATGACCATATTAATTAGTCATAAGGTTGACAACACGAAACTGATTTGGTATTTTGTCATGTTATATCGTACTGACAAGTGGGCACACTTGTTTTGATTAAGTGATAAATTATTGTCCAAATATGTCATTACAAATTACCATATTAATTAGTCATAGGTCGATAACACTAAACTGATTTGGTGTTATGTTATATTATGTTGTACTGACAAGTGGGCACGCTTGTTTTGATTGAGTGATGTCACTTGTTTTTATTAATTCTATGTTAATAAATTTAGTATAGAGATAATATTAAAGATTTGCGTATATTCAAATGCAGCATATGAGAATAATACTTTGGCATTTTTATATTGAAAATTTGTATATATTTTTATGATAAAAAATGATATGATTCAGAAAATAAAAAAAAGAATAATTTATGTAAAATGAAAATGTTAAATTTTTCGGGTCAAAAATGGAAAATGCCGACTAACATGTCTCCTCGGTGCCTGGGTTCAAGAAATTGGGCCTCCAATCCAAATCTAAATCGCCCCACCCATGACTGCTCCAAAATGAATACGTGGCAGTGGGACGCGCACTCAAATCATAACGTCCACGCGAAGGATGAAAAACTCCAGAAAACGAAACCAAAACCAAAACCCGATTTTTTCAGTTCTTTTCCTTCACCCTTCGGTTTCTTCCTTCTCATTTCTTCACCAAATTCCTCGAACAAACATCTTCAACATAAATTCTAGGGTTTTGTAATTCATTCTTTCAGCGTCATATACATTCGGCGCGAATCATAGAGAGAGCTTGTGGCCAAATTGATTATGGAAGGGGCCAGCAATGGAGGAATGTTGTACCATGAGGTACAAGAGTCGAAGCTCTGTGCTATGCATTGCGTCAACACAGTGCTTCAGGGACCATTCTTCTCCGAATTCGATTTGGCTGCTCTGGCATCCGATCTCGATCGCAAGGAGCGTCAGATGATGCTTCAGGGCGGTGTCTGCTTCGGCGATTTTCTAACGGAGGAGTCCCATAATGTGTCCTTGGATGGCGACTTTAGTATACAGGTTTCCTCATTTTCCTCTCTTTTAATTTTTAGTTTCAAAGTGCATTCTTTTCTCTTCCCTTTTTACCACTTTCTCAGAATATAATTGAAATGAAGAAGAAACACTTTTCCGTCTACTCATTTGGTCTCGCATTGCGTGCTAAAATGCTGATTCTTGCAAGCATTATATAACTGTCAAGAACCAACTATTTTAAAATCTTAAGTTGTTAGGAGGAGTCTCAGGAATGGCTATTTATTAATATCTAGTGAACAAACACCTCCAATGTAAGTAGCAAGTCTATTTTGTTTTGACTGATTAATATTTCGTTGTACTTATTGTCATCTGGTTATCTATTGAACTTCTTTCCATTTACATGTGTATGTCATGCTTTAGTTGACGAATGACGGTGGGCAGTAAGATGTGGAACTATAGGTTCCAATGGTTCAATTAAACGAGTGTTCCTTCTTACATAATAACTGCTTACTTTGTTTCACCAGAAGCAAATTGCATTCATTTGGACCAGAATGAGCCAGAAATAGGGTACATTTAATTTTTGGGCAAGTTCAAAACAGTCTTATTCAGAGGTTTTTGCTTGTATATTTTAGTCTCAGCCCTTTCTCAATTTTCTTTGTGGCCTGGAATCCCTACACACGAAAGTTTGGCCAACGCCTTTGGCTCTAGTGTATAACTATATTTTGAATCCATACATTTAACTGATATGATGTAGATAAAATGTGTATTCTAATGGCCATGCAATTTGGTTGAGCGAGAGATTTAAACACTTTGATATTAGCTTTTTCAGCTTCCAAGTAAACTAGCAGCATGGTCTATATTTTGCATTCTTGCAATTCTTTTCCCTTTAATGCTTAGATTGCATTGCTGAGTTGTCATATTGCATGGGCACTGATACGCCACACTGGTGTGGGATATGGTGATTTTTTAAAAACATAAGCCACAGGTTCGGCAATATAAGTAAGGAATATTATATAACAAATCTTAGAACGATAAAAATGGATAACACTCTATGATATATGATGAACCAAAATAATAATATATGATGATAGAATTGTGAATGAAACTTTATGAATACTATGTTTTTTTTCCCCTTTTGTTGTGTTAGTAAGTTTTAGTTTTAAATTTCAAAATCCAGAGCTAGAGGTTTGTCTGGAGGTGGGGGAATGGGCATTATTATCCACTCTCTAATATTTTTTTTTTCCTCTCCAAAAGAAGATATGTACCTACTACGTATTTTGGAGTACTCACTCTAGGCATAGCTGGAATATTATCATATCCATGTGATGAGAGACCCTCTAGGAACCTTGTCCTAGGAACTTTCAACAAGATGACACTTTGCTCGAGACCGGCTAGAAAACAAGAATGTTGGTCAAAGGAAAGACCCTAAGAGAACTTGTCTCTTAGAACCCTAACCTCAAGACGCCACAAAGGAAGACTAATCCTTTGATAAGTCACGTGAACTCTCAGAGAACACAAAGAAACAAAAGCCTCACAAAGTATTGAATAATACTCAAATTCATTTATTCATTCATGTGCCAAAATAAAGTACAATAGGAAGCCTTTTATAGGCAAAATTTTTAGAGTCCTAATTAAAGTAAAACTCTAAATCTAATTAGAAATATTTTAAATGATGCCTAATATTAAGGAATTAGATTAGGATACTAATTTTAACTTGATCTCTAAGATAAGCTCTTTGACCAAGTTCAAAAAATTAATAAAATAATAAAAAAAAAATTTCAAAAAGAATCCTAGTTAAAACTAATCATCTTCTTTAAGTTGTCACATGGGATGCTCATGCTTCATTAAAAATCACATGGTTGTCACATGATTCTTAGTCTCTTGCAATTGGACTCCAATTGGGCCTTGGCACTCCTCTTGTAGAATGGTTAGCATGATCACACTTTTTACATCTTCTTGGGCCTTCTCTTGACTTAAATGAATGGGCTCTAAGTTATGAAACTTATGAATTAAAAAATTGAAGGCTTCTTTCATTGCTTTAACTTTAGCTCTTGTTATTGGGCCTTCAACATATTAGATATTGACTTTAGTTGCTCCATAGACTTTCTTAGGACATTGGGCTTCCACTTGGACTTCCACTTTTGCATCTTTAAGGAGATCTTATGTCCAAAGTTTAATTCAACTCCAAGATCAACATCTTTATAAATTGAGTGACGTCTAGCATGTTCTAAATTAATCAAATATGGATTTTGGGCTCTAAACTTGGGCTGACGTCCAACATAGGGATTATCTCGAGTTCTTTGAAATTTTTGGACATAGTGCACAATTTGAGCTACTTGAGCTCTTTGAAATTCTTGATGGATGAGGGTTTCTCGAACTTGTTGCACTCCAATGGGCATGCCTACTGATATTGTATCTCATTGGGCAGTACTGATTGGAGAAAAGGTGAAACTTGGAGAAACCTTAGGCTGAATGGTTATTTGATGACATGTTGCATGTGGCATTGAGGAACTTTGCAAAATCATAATCACGTTGACAAAGTCATAGAATTTATGGTTGTGTTTCTTTATCTTAGTAAAAATTAACGATGATTTAATCACATATGCTTAGGGTCAGTGAAGCTTATTGTCAATTTAGAACTTCCACTATTTTCTTGAGATGGACAAATTCCACAATCAAGCTTGGACTATGCCCTCTCTCTCTTCTCAATGTAATGATGGGAAAGTATAATTCTTTCATACACTCGATAAGATAAGAATACAAGATAGATGACTCGGTATTCTTAAATGAAGCAGGCAGACTAGGCAGCGTTACTTTCCTTCATGAAAATTATGCCAAACGTATCTTCATTTCAATCATCGTAGGAAGCAAATCTACTACAAAAATCCTGACTTTATATGGCTGGATTTGGTAAATATGATGATTAAGAAGTCCTTAATGGGGGATGGTAAAGCCTTATCTTTTTGAACAAATCCTTTCAGAAGCTTATATCTAATAATCAAATGCAAGATAGTTGTAAGGGGGAAGTTTGATGTATGAAATTCTAACTATTAGCAATTTAGCATAACATTAGACTAAAAGTTTTTTGTTTTCATGGTTGATTATACAAGCAAGAGCTTGAGGACTAAGTCAACTTGTGTGGTACAAGTTTTGAGCTTGATTTTTAGCACTTTAGTTGGCAAGCTGAGCAACAAGATTAAAATTTTTGCATGTGGAAATTTAACGGGTGGCAATGCCAATTGTTAGGGTGGGCCATTTTTACTCTATACTATCCATTTATAAAACTATATGCTGTATTTATTTTTATCTTTGAGGTAAAATAGTGTAATACGGTATGACCATTTTTAAGTCTTCACTATTTTGCAGTTGATTAATTCCCTGATTCACTTCTATATTCTTTCTCACAAGAAACTGTAACAAAACCATAGGAAGTACTGAAGTAGCAAAAGGTTATTATTTAGGGTAAACTATTCAAACTTCTATATTTTGTTGAAATTACAAAGATTTCCTTTTTATTTTCAAAATATACACCCGACTTTTCCTGAAACAAAAAGTTACCTTACATTTTAGTTTAATTTTAAAATTTTTGACTAAAATACCCTCTATTAACTTAAATACACATTTGTTTTAAACCAAAAAAAATAAATGGAGGGTATTTTGTTCAAAAAAATTAAAATTGTACTAAAGTGGAGGGTAATTTTTTGTTTCAAGAGAAAGTTGTATATATTTTAAAAATAGAGGGAATGTCCATATAATTTCAGTAAAAATCAAAATAAGTTTGTATAATTTACTCTGTTATGTGAGATAAAATATTTTATAAATTTAGAATGATACTTTGTGGTTACTTCCCTAATTTACCACTTCACTTTCTCTAAAAATATCTGGAACAAACCAACCAATGGGAAGTAACAAGGGTTAATTGTCTATTCATAAATGTACATTTATACCATATCTACACAGACAATTTCATTAATTTTGTAGGTATAATGCAAAAAATAGTGAGCAAATTGACATGCATGCATCCTCAGATACTTGTTATGTATTGAGACAGAAAGAGGAAGCTTACCAAATTAGAAATACATGCTATTTCTTTGTTTAGAATTGCAAAAGATATGTACACAATGCTCATCTTGTTCAATGAATTGATTGCATTTTGGATGGTTGTAATGCTATTTAATATTTCACTTTTTGTAATCAGCTCATGTAATAAGCCATTCATATTAGCATGATTGGCAAAACCTGAAATTTAACATTATGAAGCCGTGTCAGGCCAATTGAACTGAGTTGCAGATATATGTTGATGAGAATGGTCAGTGATCTGTTGCCCTACCCAATTGTAGTCCTCCTCTTCTAATCATTTAATTAATATATGTACATTAATTAATCTTTGGGATTTCATTAAATGTTTTTCTCCCAATGTCTGCTACTATTTTGTATGCTTTTGTCTATTGTAGCTGAATCAATATGTTTGTATGATGCTATTAATTAAGCCTTGATATTCTTTTTTGTAAGATGTGGTTGTTAAAAGTAGTTGGATTTTTTTTGATGAAATATTTGTTCCCTTCTTCAAATCTATATTTTGGGTGACCAAATCAGGATTTGCCTCCTTTTCTTTTCCCTCTGTGCATATATCACTCCTTGCCTTGCATTTTTATGATTTACTTAATGGTGCGAGGCCTTTCCTATAGGTTTTACAGAAAGCTTTGGAAGTTTGGGATCTGCAAGTTATCCCCCTCGACTCTCCAGTTGCCGAGCCTGCCCAGATTGATCCTGAATTGGAAAATGCTTTTATTTGTCATTTGCAAAACCATTGGTTTTGTATCCGCAAAGTGAATGGGGAGTGGTATAATTTTGACAGTCTCTATGCAGCCCCACAGCACCTGTCTAAGTTCTACCTCTCAGCCTATCTTGACTCCTTGAAAGGCTTGGGATGGAGCATATTCCTGGTGAGAGGAAACTTTCCGAAAGAATTTCCCATATCCTCATCTGAAGCTTCTAATGGTTTTGGACAGTGGCTGTCACCTGAAGATGCTGAGAGAATAATTAAATCCTGCAATTCGATTCAGACTCCACACCAGAGAGTCAATGAGACCCAACAACAGCCTGATCAATTTCTTGCTTACAGGGAAGCAGAAATGCTTTCAGAAATGGAATATGAGGATTTGAAGGCTGCAATAGCAGCTAGCCTTGTGGATTCTTCCCCAGCTGTGGCCAGTGCTGAAGCCAGTAATCCTCAAAATGATAATCAAATTACTAAAGAAGTGACAACCTCCGAAGCCGATACCCCTCTAAATGATCAATTCAACAAGCAAGTGAAAGCTACTGCTGCTTCTTCCCATGTACATGATGATCAAAACAGCCTAGAAGTGGCCTCTGCTGCAAGTGGTACCCCTCAAGATGAAAACCAGAATAGTAAAGAAAATACTGTTTGAGAAAAGATTGTGCTCTTGTTCCCTTTAAAACTATTTTCCATCATTGAGGACATTAATTTATACCAGTTCAGGTGGTCGAAGCATGCATCATAGGCTTAAAGTCATGATTCTGTGCAGTATGTACATTCTCAAGTTTAATGGCAATGTTGTATAAACTGTTAAAGGCAACCTCTCGACTTTTTAACCTGATAATGAGTTACTAAGTTAACATATATATACTTTTGGATAAAAGCTATATACAGTGTCATGTTGTTACAAGTTGCTGCTGTTAGAAATCATAATGCCTCAAGATTACCAATTAGAATTACTAAGCGAATTGAAAAAGGAGATGGCAACTGCTTTTGTCATCAGCATTGGTAGTTCCGTGCCCCAGAAGAAACTAGGCGAAAGTTGCTGCATTCGTTGTCATGACCACAAGGCCATTTCGCTTCGGCAGGATGGGCCGGGCCAGTTCAGGCCCATATAGCCAAAAGCTTTATAAAGGTTGGCCCATTTTTATTTACTTGTTTATTTCTGTAACCAACCTTGTGTTCTGATATTATATATAGCATGCGTCAATAACAAAATGTACATTAAGATTTAAAAACAAAACTTTGCCTTTAGAAATAGTAAAACTTACATCTATTATTAATTTATGATATAGTATAGTATCAAATAAAAAAAATACTATTTATATGTCTCTTCCTAAAGAAAATATAACTAAATATTTTATTAACTACGACGAAATATAAATTACATGTATTTTTCATTTATAAGTCAAATTCTAAAATTCAACAACTTTATGGCTTCTAATTTGATTGAATCTGAATGTGAAATTTTTACATGGCCAAGTTTTATGTCGCATCTTTGTTCTCTTTTTTTGGGCCAATATCTCACTTTTTAAGAAGGCATTTATATTGCTACCACTTATACATCAAGATAGGAAATGCAAAGAAAAGGTAATGACAATAGATAAGTTCTCGAATTAATTTCCTGTAATTTCATTGAGTAAATATACACAGGGTTGTTATAATATACAAAATTCTTACACTACTAGGTGTCTTTTTTTTTGAGTGGAAAGAAAAGGTATATTAATAAGCAGAAAAAAGAATACAAGAGATAAGGGAGGGACGCTGCCCACTAAGAGACATAGCGTTCACATTCCAGAGGACACCTCTAGCTTATGAGATATGAACAACAAGGCTCCTAGCACTTTAGGCAAGCTTAACGGGGTACAAACATTATTATTAAAAACAAAATTGTTCCTATTACACCACAGCTTCCAACACATGGTGCCAAAAAGAATGTTCCACATCAGATTACCTTTGCAAGACTGGAGATTTTGTGTCATCCAGTCAACGAAGTTATCTCGGAGGAAGCTTCCTCTATGCTGAATAGGGACAATAAGTTGCTAGGAGGAGAGGGTTGATAGGCACTGTTTAAAGACATGGTTTATATCCTCCTTGCCATTGGTGCAACGAGTGCAGGTAATGTCAAAAGCCATATGCCTGCAACATCTTTCAAAATTAGTGAGGACTCTATTGTTAGTAGCAAGCCAAAGGAAAAATCAAATTCTTTAGGAGCCAGGCCATTTCCAAGTGGTACCCCATTTAGGATCCTCCTCTCCCCATTTAATCTTTTGGTTAACTATGTAGGTAGAAGCAACAAAGAAGTGGCCATTATTGCTGGGATTCCAAGAACCTCTAGTTGCACCATTAGAGTTAACTCTCTCGTTTATGTTTTACACAATTTTATCTCAAATGCTAGCAATACTCTTCCAAAGATAAGAACGGTTATTCTCCCTAAAAACAACCTAGCTGCCTCGTTGCCAACCATACTTGCCTTGCAGCACTTTAACCTATAAAAGGTCAGGTTTGGTGGCGAGGTTGTAGGCAAGCTTAGAGAGGAAAGCTTGATTCTGACCTTCCATGACTTTCAAACCACAGCCTTTGTTGCTCAAAGGCTTATACATATCACCTCATTTGACCAAAGGGATGCCTCTTCTTGAGTTAGTGCTACCCTAGACAAAATTACACATAATCTTTTTAATGCCATTATAGCAAGAAGCGGTAAGTTTGTGGTCTGCATTAGGTAGTAAGGGACAAAGGAGAGGACACTTTTGGCGAGCGTGATTTCGCCAACGAGGGATAAGGTGTTAACTTTCTAACCAGAGAGCTTGTGTTGTAGTCTTTTAGTGATATAGGTATAAGTATCTTTGGTTACTCTTTTATGGATCAAAGGAACCCCAAGTTACTTGCCCAAATAATCAATCTGCGCAAAGCTCAATTAGTTGTAAATTTCAAAAGCCTCCTTCCTACCTACATTTTTGGAAAAGAAGATTCTAGTTTTTGCTTGCTCACAGTATGGCCTAAGCAGTTACAGAAGTCATCAAGTAGCTTTCTGATTAGCTTGACTTGCTTGGAGGAGGTGTCACTTAAAAGGATGAAGTCATTCACAAAAAAGAAGTGAGATAAAGGAGGCCCTTGCTTGCCCATCTTGATGGCTTTCTAATCACCTTTGTTGACCTCTTCGTTAATGGTCTGGGAAAGTCTTTCCATACAGAGAACAAAAAATGTAAAGGCTTAAAGGGTCCTCTTGTCTAACACCCCACGATGAGGGAAAAGAATCAGAAGGTCTATCATTCCAAGGAACTTGCATCGAAGGAGTGGAAATATAGTCCATGATCAAGTTGATAAGTCTGTTAAGGATCTAAGCATCATGAAGGGTCTCCTCAATGAATTCCCACCAAAGTTTGTTGAAGGCTTTCTCCAAATCCACTTTAATTGCCATCAAACCATTTTTTCCCCCTTACAACGCATGGAGTGAATCGCTTCTTGGTCTATGATGATGTTGTTTGTAATGTTTCGACCTCTGATGAAGCTGATTTGGTAAAGTTGGATAAGACTGGGCATAACGAGCTTTAGTCTGCTGGCAATGATTTTAGTTACTACTTTGTAGGTGATAATACATAAGTTTATGGGTTTGAACTCCTTGAGACTCCGAGGATTATTTGCCTAAGGGATCAGGGTCATCAGAGTTTTATTAATTTCGAGAGTCATAGTCCTACCATTAAAGAGGTTCTTGACGAAGCTGAAGATAGTAGACCTAACAATATCCCACTGGCTCTGGTAGAAGAGGGCGTGTAGACCATCGGTGCCAGGGGATTTCAGGGGGCTTACGTTAAAGTTAACTCTTCGAGTTTCTTTAATAGTGACATTATGGTCCAGAGTGTTAAGTAGATGAGCTTTGATGGTAGGGAACTTACCTTTAATGGTGTAAAGGCTGAGCTCAGGAGTTTGAATAGAGTAGAGATCCTTAAAGTATTCAGTGCCCATTGTTTGTATGTGATCTTCATCATACTACCAGTTTCCTTCATCATCCCAAATGGAGTTAACATGACTTTTCCTTTGTTGGATCATAGCCTTGGTGTAGTAGTAAGAGGTGTTTCGATCACCCAAACAGATCCAGTTACTGTGGGATTTTTAGAGCTAAAGAAGTTCCTCCTGAAGGCAAGAATCTTTATACTCCTTCTGAAGTGACTCTTCAAGCTGTAGTAGCCTTGTAGAGTAAGGCCGTTACTCCAGAGTTTTTTTAATGCCTAATAACCTAGCATGCAGCTATCTTTTCCATTTGCCAATCTTACCAAAGACTTCTTTATTCCACCAATAGGCCCTCGAGATGAAGTTTTGAATGTTAACAGTCAAATTTTGATCATGGGCCCAATTGTCTTTCACTAGGTCATTAAACTCGGGGTGAGACAACCAGGCTGCCAGAAACCTGAAAAGAGGATTATCAATTTGTCTCGTAGTGTTATGGCCCAGATTTAATAGGATGGGCTAATGATAAGACTGGATCTTAAGTAAATGGATCATCGAAGAGTTTGGGAAAACATTAGCTCAACAACTATTGGCTAAAGCCCGGTCTAGTCTTAACAGGAGGGTACCTCTGCTCCAAGTGTATTTTGGCCCAATAAAGCCCAGGTGAATGAGCCCGTTTTCATGGACGAAACTCATACTAGTTCTATGGTGCTCCCCTCCTCTTCTATCATTAATGTTTAGGGTAGCATTGAAGTCACCACAAAGAAGCCATGGTTCACTTTGGTTATTAATTATGGAGGAGAGATCTTTCCACAAGTTCTTTCTCACCATTGGATGCAGGCTGCCATAAATGGTGGTAAAGGTGAAGGTAGTGTTTTGGTCAATTCAGGTAATAAAGGTATGGATAAATTGGCGATGACTTTCAAGGATCTAGATGTTGATATTATTATACCATAGCACCCAGATTCCCCCAGAAAAACCATTAGCCTCGACTTTGTGCAACCTAAGGAAACTAATTTTTCTGATTACTCTATCAGTTTGGCTACCGAAAATTCGTGGTTCGAGGAAGACAAAAACCTCAAGCCTATAACCTTGAAGGAAGGATTTAAGGATCGTGTGAAACTTGTGAGATGCTGCTCCTTAACAATTCCAAACCATAATAGACATGAGAGAGGAGGTGGAGGTTAGTTGAGATCAAAGGGAGTCTTAAGGACCCTTTCGACGTCTAGCATTATTGCCATGTAGTCACTATCTTCATTTTCTGAGAGAACATGTTTGAGCTCCTTTGAGATGACTTATAACAGGCCTTTTGAAGGCCCCTTATTGGGACTTTTGAGCTTAAGCATTAGGTTCTTGATTTTGAGTCTAGCTTAAATTTTAACTCTGAGTGGTGTGGCCCTATCAGGTAGCTTAGATCTTAGGTAAGCCTTGACCATTTG
Source organism: Erythrophleum fordii (assembly GCA_032878935.1). Lineage (NCBI taxonomy): Eukaryota > Viridiplantae > Streptophyta > Magnoliopsida > Fabales > Fabaceae > Erythrophleum > Erythrophleum fordii. The sequence goes on along the minus strand of JAVQMF010000048.1, from coordinate 2,727,484 downwards.
CCTCCATTGGGAATTGGGCCTCAAGTTGTCCAAAAAGGGGGCCCGAACCTTCTTCAAATGGTTGGCTGTTGTATTCATAATGGTTATAGCACTATGCCTCGTAGACTCCAAGGTAATATCTGATCGAACAGCTTGGTAAGCTTTAGGTGAGAATATTGGTCCATTACTTTCGATTGTTGTGATGCTGAAATTGCATCTTGTTCTGTTCTTGGTACTAGTGGTAGGAATCACATTTTTTCCTCTGCCTTGTGTTGACTCAAAACTATTTGTTCTTTTGCTTTTCTTATTTGTCTCCCTGCTCTTCCAAGTTGATGTTTCTGGTATGTCTTTTACAGTACCACTAACATTCACTATGACCATCCGAGCACCTTCCTGAGCATCATTAGCTACAACATCTGAGGTAGCAAACAGGTCGAATCTTGGGCCTCTTTTGCCATCTATTTAAACTCTGTTTTCTGACATTTTTTTGGTTAACGTGTCACTTTTTCGGCTCCGCCTTTGCACATGCATTCATGGACCAAAGGCATCTTTCTCACGTGTTGCCATAGGCACAGTGGTCTCTACCTCTTAAGCAACAACAAAATCCCATTTTTGGGGTCCGTCTTTGAGGGACAAGCGTTCTTCAAGTGGCCATAATGACCATAATAGTAGCATATTGTAGGGAAACCCTCATATTTTATAAATATTAGCTCCCCATTAACTCTGATCTTGGAAACCAACGGCTTTGAGAGATAAATGGAGATGGCCATTCTTGCAAACTTTTTTTTGTCCCCAAATTCCGTGTTATAGTCCACTTAAACCACCTCTCTAAGCATCTCTCCGATGGATCTGACTATGCTCTTGTGATAGTAGCAAACTAAGAGCATGAGGAGCTTAATCCATCTGACAACATGGTTTATAGTATGCTTAAAAGGTTGAACGAGGGGTCCAGGGATGTACCGTGAGGTAGTGTCCAAAGACTGTCCAAGGACCTCCTAGCAGGGCATTCTGAAAATCAAGCTCTTTTTTGAATTTGACCATGAAGTAGTCGCCTTCCAAGTCTATAAGTTGAAAGAAGCCCATGGGCTTCCATAAGGTGACAAGTTTGTCTTTCAACATTTTGTACCATATGGATCTTCCTAAAAGTTTTATAATAACGGCCAACTTTATGCTTTCGTTTAGAAGTTTATGCATACGCTTAGAGAAGGATATTGAGAGAATTAATTCATCCATAGTGATGATTATGTCCTTTGATTCGATGAGGACCTTCTTAGACTTCTTCCCTATGTTAAGAAGTTTTTCCTTGAAAGATGGAATGGCAGAGTTACTAGGTTCATGGTTTAGTACTTTCAGGCTGTCATTATTCCTTCCCATTGAGACTTCTTCATACATTTGGTGTATTATGGGGTTCCTTTCTAGGGTCTTGTCTTCTTGGGTTTTGACTCCTTTTGGCGTTCTGTGACCATCTGAGTGGGGAGGGCTCACCTTTTTCCCCTTCAAGATCATATTCATGAGGCTTTTGCAATATGGAATAGCACTATCTTCAGCTTCATTTGGGGGTCGTGTTTGTTCTTAAGTTTGATGTAGAGAATGTTGACATTTTAAGGGCAATGATCTGTTTAGAGAACGTTCACGTTCTTTAAAAGGTGGCTCCACTGGGGACCTTCTTCTTGTAGCATTAGGTTTCTCCAATCTAAAACAGTGCCAGGTGTCTTTTATTAACAAAAAGAGAAACCTTCTATATGACATACCCAATGAAAGACTAATAGCAAAATAATAGAAAGATTCTTCTCTAACCAACTTCAATATATATTATGATTCTAAGTATGTATTAACACGCCCCTCAAATGAGTGGGTGACTGTCACAACCTGAGTTTGTCACAAAGCAACCAAAACTGTGTATGTGAAAGTGCCTTTGTAAAGCAATCGGCCAACTGCTCAGATGATGGCACATATCTAACTGAAAGTTGATTGGCTAGAACTTTATCTTTCATAAAGTGCACATCGATTTCAATATGCTTAGTTCTAGTATGATACACTAGATTAGAGGCTAGAGCACTTGCACTCACATTATCACACCATAAAACTGGAATTTTCTAACAGATAAACCAATTTCACTTAAGCAAAGATTGAATCCATGTAACTTCACTAGCCAAGTTTGCTAAAGCTTGATACTCTGACTCGGTGCTTGAGCATACCACCACTTACTGCTTTTTGGAAAACTATAAGATAAGAGTTTTTCTAAGAAAAACACAATATCCTCTAACAAAATACCTATCATTAGGACATGTTGCCCAATTTGCATCCGAGAAGCCTGTGATTTGCATATGTTGAGTAGGTTTAATATGAATACCAAGATGGGTTATCCCTTTGAGATACCTCAAAACATGCTTCATTGCTTGCCAGTGAGTAAAAGTTAGAGTACTAAAAAATTGACTCAATTTATTGGCTAAGAAGGCTATGTCTGGTAAGCTACTACTGCCTTTCAAAAAACTATAGGATCTGTCATAAGCTCATTGTCATGAGCTGACAAAGTCTTCCCTACTACCATAGGAGGACAAGGACTAGCATCCTCCATGTGAAACATTTTCAAGACATCAAGAATGTATCTACTTTGATTAATGAACATACTAGAATTATCTCTAAAAACTTCAAAACCAAGGAAATAGTGTAAAGGTCCAAGATCCTTGAGAGTAAATAATTGATTGAGCCTCTGAAAACATGTAATTGTTTAGAATAATCACTTGTCATTAGGATATCATCTGCATACACCAAGGTAATCAGAGTGTAAGAATCAGTTCTTGGGATAAACAAAGAACTATCACCCTTGATGTTATAGAAGCCCCAACTAATTAATATGGTTCTTAATCTATCAAACTAAGCTCTTAAAGCTTGTTTTAGACCATAGAGTGCTTTAGACAATTTACACACGTAGTCTGGATTCTTGGAGTCTTCAAATCCTTCCGATTAGGTCATGTACATTGTTTAATTAAGATAACCATTGAGAAAAGCATTATTAATGTCCAGCTATCATACTTCCCACCTTAAAGATATAGCAATAATGAGAATTAGTCTAACGGTGGATGCCTTGACTATTGGACTAAATGTTTCTCCATAATCTATTCCGGGATCTTATTGGAACCCTTTCTCTACCAACCTGGTTTTATGTTATTATATAGACCTATCAACCTTAAATTTTATTTTGAACACCAATTTGTAATCAACAACATTTGTTTGATTGGTATAAGGAATAAGAAACCATGTCTTGTTTTTAATAAAAGTTTCAAACTCTGCTTCCATTACTTTTCTCCAATGAGAAATTGATAAAGCTTCTTGAATAGATTTAGGTTCTGTATCAAGTGAGAGATCAACTAGAGAAAACCCAATAAAAGGGTACTTGGGTTTAAAATTTTCTTTTTTACTTCTGTTTACCACCTAGTGTGTATTATATCCTTCTTTTCTTCTGTTCTCTGAGAAATAGCTGTTTCATTTGGAACATCAATAAATATAAGCTGAGAAATGTTGTTATCATAGCTTCAAAAATTAGAAAACCTTGATTTCGAGCTTGAGATATGTAAATGGTCTATGGTTATAGGACAAGTTAAGTCAGCTTGTTCTATCCAATTAGATATAGGAGATGGTGACTAAGAAGTTGAATTTTGATTTGTTTCATTGAAACCTTGGACTACCAGAGGATTTAGATACTCTAAACCATTAACAAGTTGAGGTGGCTATTTAGTATTCAAAAAGCATTTACAAATGGAAAGTCCTTCTCATTAAACACCATATGTTTGGAAATATATATCTTCCCTGTTGAACTCAAATATTTGTATCCTTTATAAGCATTACTGTACCCGAAGAAAACACATCTCAATGTATGATATTGTAGCTTATGTTGATTATATGGTTTTAAACATGGGTAACATGCACATCCAAAAGCTTTGAGGCTTTTATAATCTGGAGTTTTGTTGAATAGCATAAAGAAAGGCGAGCTATCCTTCAAGACAGGAGTTGGTAGTCGATTGATAAGATAGACAAAGGTTTGAATGCATCCCACCAACAGCATAACGGCATTTTTACTTGAGCTAAGAGTGTTAAACTAACCTCCACTATGTGTCTGTGCTTTCATTCGACTCTCCCATTCTATGCTAAAGTATAAGGACATGATTGTCTGAAGATGATCCTTGATTGTTGCATAATGTTACCAAAGCTTTTGTATTCTCCTCCCCTGTCACTTTCCAATTCCTTAATCTTTCTTTCAAATTGGTTTTCAACCAATTATTTAAATTGCATGAAGGCATGTAAAGCTTTTCCTTTTTGTTTTAGTGGATAAATCCATGTGTATCTACTAAAGTCATCAACAACAAAATGAATATAATATCGAAAACCAAAACTAGAAGTAATAGGTGAAGGTCCCCACAAATCAGTATGTATTAACTCAAAAGGAAATTGTGCTCAAGAATTCAATGATTTGAAGGGTAGCAAATGAGACTTACCATATTGATATGCTTCACAAAATATAGAACTTTCATTGGATCTAGTTTTGATATTACAATGATTTAATATTTGTGATAAAATCCTATTAGATGAATGTCCTAACTTTCTATGCTAATCCTCTTTAAAGGAGACAAAAGCAGTGATTTAATTCTCCTTGTTGCCTTGTCCTTCACATAGCAGCCAGTAGAGTTAAACTCAACATACACATTATTATCACTTGTTAATTTGGACACACTTATAAGATTTTTGGCAACATTTGGGACATGCAAAACTTATTTCATCATAAGAGAATGATTTTGGCATGATAAAGTAGTAGAATCAATATTTTTGATTTTAAGTTTTTCTCCATTTCTAATAATTAGCTTTGCCTTACCAGTGTTTTCCTTTAGATTCTCAATGAGACTGCAATTGTTAGTCACATGAGCACTTGCCCCACTGTCCATATACCAGGATGGATCATTAACTATATATGGATTAGCATAGTAGGCAATAGCAAGGTATTTTCTATTATCCTCAGGCTAAGACCCCATATAATCCTTGTCAAACCGAAAGTAATACATAGTAGTTGTGTGGCCAACTTTGCCACACACTTGGCAAATTGGTTTGCTCTAATTCTTGTCTCTACCATGATTTTGACTTCCTCTAAAACCTTTTGAGCTTGAACCTTTCCACTGAGCTCTATTGTCTTCAAAATTGGAAGAGACTTTGTTTGCTAGTTTGTTTATGACCATATAGGCAATGGGTTGTCTGAAGTTAAGGCCATTGAAGCTATTTAATTATTCAAGTCTGCTTTCAAAGGAGAAAAGTGTAGCTTGAAGATCAATCCGTGTTAAACCTTCTTTTTTTGCAAGTTGAACAACAATGGGATTATATTCAGTATCTAACCCAGCCAATGTTTGCGTAATTAAATCATTAAGAGGGATTGGACTTCCAGCAAGAATAAGATTATATAAAATATTCTTCATCTTGTTTAAATAATCTTCCATTTTCATAGTTCCTTTTTTGGTTCGTTGTAGTTCCCTTTTAAAAAAGGTGACTCTAGCTCTTGTATATGCTCCAAAGATATCTTTGGCTGCTATCCAAAGATCTTTTGATGTCTTACAATGCAGCATTTGAGAAGCAACTTCCACAGTCATGGTATTGAAAAGCCACCCAATAAGTAATTGATCAATGGTCACTTAGTCTTCAAATCTAGGATTTGGCTTAGTTTCTACACCTTTAGAGATGAACATGGGTGGACATGGCTTGGTTCTAAGAATGAATCCATCAAGCTTGTTTCCTCTGATTAAAGGAAAAATCATGGACCGCCATAATAGATAGTTGCTCCTGTCTAGCTTGACAAAGTAGATTTAATTCAAAGAGGTTATGAGAGAGTTAGTCTTCGGAGTAGTGAGTATTGACGGGGAGGAAGACATGGAGTCTTATTTCTTCTTAGCAGTAGAGGAAGCAGGTGTGCTTTGAGTATTCATGGTGTAAGCCATCTAAGCTCTGATACCAAGATAGGAAATGCAAAGAAAGACAATGACAGTAGGTAAGCTCTTGGATTGATTTCCTAAGAGTAACTTCACTGAGTAAATATACATAGGTTATTACAATATACAAAATTCTTACACTGCTAGGTGTCCTTTATTAACAAAAAGAGAAACCTTCTATATGATATACCCAATGAAAGACTGACAGCAAAATAACAAAAAGATTCTGCTCTTACCAACTTCAATATACATTATGATTCTAGTATGTATTAACACATCATCATTTCAACTTCTCATCATTTTTTGGAGACATTGCTTTCAACGTAGCACTTTTCAAAGGCTCCATGACTTTCTTCCTACTTCCTTCCAACCACTGAACCTTCTCTCCATCTTTTCATAAGACAACATAAGTCATCAAAGAATTAGCTTGTTCCCCGAATGGTTTATGTTGTTTAATCAAATTGAACATAAGATTTAATATCAATAGTTCTTGAAAATGATGTAGATAACTAATGAAAGATGATTTTGTTGTAATGGTTATGTGGCAGGTCTCTATACTATTCAAATTGTATTGGCACTTTACGAAAGATATGTTATATAGATAAATGTTATGATGGGCCATTGCAAATTATGCCGATTGTATTTGAAACTAAATTATAATTTGTATGTTGGAAGAGTTCGAAAATGAAATTTGAAAAATAAAAGGCTAAGTTGATTTTTTGTTGCATCGTTTTTCTTTTTAACTATTTATTTTGATTAGTATCTTTTATTATGTTCTTAGAAGAAATCCCTAGTGGCCCATTTGGTAAGATTGAAAAGTTAAGTAAGGAGAAAGAAATGCAATTGGAAAGCATAAAAATCTTCCTAAATAAATGGGCGTTACTTTCTTTGGGGATATAAGTTTCCATCTTTCAATAAAATTTACCATAGTAATTAAAATTGAATTGAATTGGTTGATTTGATTAGTTGGATTGAGAATCAATCTATGGCATAAATCAAATGACCTATAAAACCAATAAGTTAGAAAATCAATAAAGGTAATAAAACTTGGAAAAACTAGCAAGGCACTAGTTGAAACAATTTATCCTTTTAATGTCTTCAAAATTGGTAGAAGTGGCATGAATAACTTTAAACAAAAACCCCTAGGAATTAACACTTATAAAGATTTGAATTTGGGTCTTTGAGATAGAAGAAAGACACTAGACCAAGAATCCTTAACACCATAATTAGTTATAAATTGTAAATTTTTATATAAAAATACTTATAAAAATAAAATAATGTTAAATATATTTTTAAATTAATTAACTAAATTAGTTTAACCATGATTAAACCATAATCCAGTCAATGAATTATAAATTAGTGCCTTTATCAATTCAATATATAATCCAATTTTAAAAACATTATAATCTAATTTCCATTGCTATGTTGATCAAATGTCATTTTTTTTTTTGAAATAAATTTGAAGTTACCATTACATCCTTCGTTGTTTCAATACATCAAACTTAAAATAGGAAAAATTTATTCTATATCCTAAGCACACCTAAAAAATGTTTTTTTAATAAAAAATTAAAAGATATATTTTTAATTTTTTCCTATTATTGACAAATGAAAAAAATATTTTTTGAATAAAAAATAAAAAATAAATATTTTAATATTTTTTACATTAGAGTTATTATAAATATTTGTAGTTTATCTTTCATTATTACATTATTTTCACCTTACCAAGCATACAAATAAAAAATATATATTATCATTCATCTCTATGTTATATCAAAGATGATTTTAAGTGAATTAGGGTTTGGTTGTAACATTGGAGTGTGTTCCATCATATGTGCAGAATTGTGGGAAATTCTATGGGGTTTGAAGTTGGTTTGGAATAATAATCTAAAGAAGGTGATTATGCACATTGATTCGAAAGTTGCGCTTTTATTAATTCAAAATGGTTGTAATGGTATTCATTCTTGTCATAATTTGGTGATGGAAATATGAAGTCTACTCTATTGTAACAAGTGATCAGTTCATATAGAACATTCTTACCGTGAGACAAATCGATGTGCTGATTGGTTGGCGAAATATAACTATAATATCTCTTTTGGAGTTCAAGACAAGGCGCAACTTTCCTCAAGTTTGAAATAATTTCTCTTTGAAGATATCCAAGGTGTTTTCTTTCGACGTTCTATAATAACTTAATTGATTTTTTTTTTCTCTTCTCTTCAGGGCTTGGCCCTCCTAACTACTCCAAAAAAAAAAAAAATTTAAAAATACAAGATTTTATTTCATTTCCATTCTTTTAAAAACCTTTCCACTTTATCAAACATAATCGTAAATGTTTCTTACAGGATCATTGGTGAGTAATTTTTTCTCTTGTATTTTCCAAACTGCTACCACTTAGAGAAGTTCTTCAACGTGTTAGGGAGGAAAAGAAAGAAGAAAATTTATATAGTCAATACGAATGAGCAAAGATTATACCATTATAGTGGCCAGGGAAAAAAAATCGCGGGTTATAATGTCAACTTTAGATTGCAGAAATAATGCTTACGATGCAAAGTTCTTTCAAAAGTTTAAGGAATACATCAATGACAAAGGAAGATGCATATAGTATAAATACAATTTGCACTCAGCACCAAGAATAGATAAAATCACTAGAACTGGAATAGCAACAAGAACAAGACCCATAATAAAACAAACAAAACACACACTGAAAACCTAAACATCCTTAAAAGAAGAAGCCATACAGAGAGCTAAAATCTAGAACCGAGACCTAACCGTTCTCAATTATTTCCCCATCTTTTTTTTGCTGTGGGGGGGAATCAATGGACACCTGTTGGAGAACTTAAAAATTCAATGAGACTATACAAATACAGCTGGAAATACTATTGGGTAGTTCAAGACATCAATCCTTTCGAGTTTAAAACAAAAGTAGGAATCAACCTGAAGATAATCAAGTTAGCAAAAATTTTTAGAAGATAACGTAATACAGGAGACTAATGTTCGGGAACCTCGCTAGTCCTGTTGTCCAGAGATATCAACAGTTATCATGCTGCCACCCATAACCATGCTCACCGAAGTCCAAGCTCATCAAATATTCAAAGTAGGATCAGAGGCAACAAATAAGATCTTAGGAGGGGCATCGACTGTCACGCCTATATACCTTTGGCATCCCTTGGATCAATAATCATACCACCCTGAGCTTGATCGAAAGGCACACCAGTCATTCCTGCATTCCAGGGCTGACGATAATTTGCTGGAAAATTTGGGCCACTTACTGGACCTGGTGGGTAACCCAGTAATGAACCCTGTTCTGCACCTATTTCAGAAGATGGGTCCAGCCTAGGCATATCATAGGGAGTAGCATAAAAAGATTGAGCTCCCTCATGTGGGTAAGGGGGATAACTAAATGGCATAGGAGGATTCAGCAATGGGTTTGGATTAACTTGCATGGCAAAATTGGGTGGCTGGGCAGACTGCATGGATGGATAATCAGGAAATGGGGTCTCTGGAGCAGCTACTTGATGTCTCTCAACAAAATGGGAGAGTTCACGTTGTGGGTGCTGCATGTCAAAACTTTGTGGATGGAAGCCCTGTTGAATAGCTCCAGCTTGGCCTGATTGGGGATCTGAAGGCGGATTTTGTGCTTGACCAAAAAATGGTGGCTTTGGCTGTAGAGTTGACCTTGAAGGAGGCTGCTCTCTCATTGGCTGTCGACGACTTTTGTCTTCCCAATCATGGAGCTGCGAATTTGAACCAGGAGAAAAAACCAGCCTCTGGGGACCTCGAGCAGTGGAGTCTGATGCTATAGATTGCCTAACACTCTGTGCCTCTGACACATTTCCATCTTCTCTATCTGCATTGGGCTGAAGAAGGTCAGCATGGTTGTCATGGATGTGCGACTCAAATTCAGCCTTCTTCAAGAAAGACTTAAGACAATGAGGAGCAGCGCAAATAAAGATTCCTTCCATCATTTTGATAGTCTGAATCTTATGGATTCGTTCATCACACCTATTCCAAGGAAGAAAAAATCATTCTATATACTAAACTGTGAAAAGGGAAATAATTTCCACAGGGATCATTATTAAGAAAGGTATACCTCATGTCCCTCAAAGCTAAATGTCTACAGCAAGAACAAATGAATAAACAAAATACTCCTTGTCCTTTGTATTTTAATATTTCATGTCACTCGGTTATTACAAAATGACATACACAAGTTTTTAAGAATGTATTATGAAATTGCGTTTGCTAAATACTTAAAAATCATGTCAAATTAATGGAAAATAATATCAAATCATAAATTAATATAACACCTAATAGCTCCCCCTCCCCTTTTTTTCTTCATTCATGCAGGCCATTGAACTATACAGCTTAGGAGTACAATTCCAGCCTGAAAAATCAAAGGCATTCAAATTAGAACTCAAAGCTGTTATAATGTGTGGAAGACTTTGGAAGAAGACTACTCTATCAAGTTTGATATGGGAGTATGTTAGGCTGGAAACTAAGATCTCCCTAAACAAAAAGACTGATATTCATTGCTTTCCTATATGAAGATCAAAAGATAAGAAATATTCTTACAGGCAGCACATTGAGTCACTTCTAGCACAATCAAGACAGAAGGCATGCTCACAAGGGCTCTGCAAGACCACAAGCCTGTCAGTTACAGCAAGCCAACATCAAACTATATAAGAACTTCAAGCATATGTTCAGCCCTCCACCCTTCCCGCAAAACACCCCTAAAAAAGAATGTGAAGCTGAACATCAATCATGGCAGCAATGATGATACTGATGAGGTTCATATCAGAAGCTATACAAAAAATCTAATACTTAAGACAAGAAATGTCTTTCAGAACAAGAATATAAATGTTCTCATGCCATTCTAGGAGTAAAACAGCTAAGTCATAAGTGTAATATCATACTAGCGATATAATTATCTAGATTCTGGAAACTTTAAACAATACACCCAATAGATTGGTACAGGAATGCAGTAAAAGTAAACCAACAGTCCTGTATCATAGATAAGTCTACTCAGGAAAAAAAAAAAAAAGAAAAAACAAAGAAAGTACGGCAAATGTTCACATGAATGCTTCAGTTGTAAAATATGTACATGAAGCAGAAGTGAGCTGCCCAAGCAAGCACAGAATTCTAGTAGTTTATGCAGATCTCCCATTCATGCCACTCTTGTCACCAGTTTCAGTCATTCATAAATAAAATGGTAACATCTGACATACACTGCATACAGTTATTCAAATGACCAGTCCATATGTCATACACTGTTATGCATTGTTGACTGTGGAGAATTTGGCATGAGTAAGAATGACATACTCTCTGTGCTTACGGATATAACCATAGCATATTATCTGACACAACATTTGTCTTTCCTTTAACTCATTTGCACATTAATAAAAGAAATGAAGATAGTTTAGAATAACCATTCAGCTAGAATGCCCTATTTTGTGAATTTCATTTTTTTCCCCGTTAATTTTTCAGAGAGGAAAGAGATTGAGAGCAGATCAAAGATAAAAATTTCGCTCTAAGGGAGTTGAAAGGCAATCATATTAAACCACAGATTTTGTCAATGATTAAAAACATTCTAACAAGCAAAAAGCTCCATAAAAATATCAAGAAAGGAAAAGATGTTTAAGTACTTACCAACCGTCCATAGATAGCTATTGGGAAATCACAACGAACACAGAAATGAACTCTCTCACCAAGCTGGCGGCGAGACCTCCGGCCTAAAGTCTTAATAAGGGGAGTGGTGGTGGCTGCACCAATGCCCTTTGCTACAGGAAGATCAGCCAGGACTAGATGGTTGGGGCAAGCAATAGCAGTCTCAACAGGTGAGGGCCTTGCCCCTGCTGAACCTTCTGAGGCTGGCAACTTACTAAGCCGAATCTGAAGCATATCCAAAAACTATCTCCCACAACTCTCCACGTCTTTAAAGGTGGGGAAAAGAAATGTTCAGTCCTTTAGAATGTCCAGTAAGGAGAGTAGCTTAGATAAAAAGTAGATCAATAATAAGAGGTAGAAGGAGACCAAAAAAAAAAAAAAACTATAAGAGAAATTAAGAAGAATTTAAATTGAAATGGTTTGCCCACTTAATGAGAAAAGTCTTTTCAACCCACTTAATCAAGCTGATTGATCCATGTTTTCAACTAAATACCATTCCGATGATAAGAAAATCCAGAAAATATAGCATCATCTTCCAGCAAATATTCTAAGATATCTAAACTTAATCGAAGAAACAACAAATACAATTACGCATTAACCCCTTTGTTTTTTATGATTACGGGAAAGTAGAATACTCATTTCATTAATCTAGACAAACACCATTCCGATTGTTGGGTAACTTAACATATTGAAAATATATCATCGTCCAGCAAACATTCCACGACAACTAATCTATCTACGCACCATTCCCACTATCAAGTTATACAAACTCCATAAATTAAAAAAAAAAAAGAAACAAAAAAATAAAAGCATACACATTAGCTAATTCTATGATTAAGGGAAACTATAACAATCTGTTTAGATATTTTACAATTTTAACAAGTATTTGGTACGCACTACAATACACGCTAGGGAAAAAAAAATCCAATATCTGAAAAAGAAAACCCAACAAAGCAATATCCAATACATACCTATATCTCAGCAAGAAATGCTAGCGCTAGAAAGAAAAACAGAGGAATGAGATGCGAGGAGATTCCAAGAGGAGACGGGTTTTCTGCGCCGATGAATCGTTCAGCAAATGTTTCAATTGCAGCACGAAGATCGGAAAATGAGCGAGAATGCTCGGCCTTGGCACACCTCAAACGAAGATTGGGAGAGTACTCGAAGAAGAAATAGCATCGAAAGCCATGGGTTTGGGAGATCCTGGAAAGGGGGGCTGCGGCTTCTTCAACTTCGCGTCGATGACAAATTTTGCAAATTTCTTTTCCTTGGCTTTTTCCCTTGCCCTTACATTTTTTTTTAGGACAAAACTTTTTTAGTTATCATTGTTTGTAATAAAAATACAAAAAATATTTTTTTAATTATTCAGCACTATTTTCACATATTATTTATTTATTAAATAGCCGCCGTATCAAATATCTCAATGACTTCATAAATTTATTTTTCCTTTCCTTTTACATATTTTTTTAGTTAAGTATTTTTTTACATATTATATATTTATTAAAAAGCCGTGATAACAAATATTTCAATAACTTTATGAATTTATTTTCTAATGTTAATTATAAAAAATAGAAAATGTTATAATTCAATTAGGTGTCTTACTTTTTTCACATTTTATATATTTGTCAAATAATTGAAAAAATGTTTCAATAATTAAATGATTTTATTTTTCCTTCAATTTATTAGCCTTTGTGTCAAGGTTCAATTATGCTGCCGTTACCATTGCCATTGTTGCCACTACCAACAATAACTTTTGGATAGGGGTAAACATGGGCCAAGCCTTGATCTCGTTTTTCTTAATCCGAGTCCAACCTAATTTAAAGACTAGGCTACCTAGTTTATTATCAGATGGCTTGATTTTTTTTTATATTTATTGTAAAAATTATAAAATGATTTTTAAAAAAAAATTATATAAATTTATATTTTATTTTTTTAAAAAATTGAACTTTTTATAAAAAATTTTTAGTTTAAACTTTAACTTTAGCCAAGCCAATGTAACTTATATGGCTGATCTAATTTTATAGCTTGGCTATATATATATATATATATATATATATATATATATATATATATATATATATTTTAGATTTGTCTCGTCCAATTTGACCAAATAGAACTAAGTACACTAGGCTTGCAAACCTAGTGTTTACCTCTATTCTTGGAGATGCAACACCTCACTCTGATCTTTCACCAACTTTATTGCAATAAGAGTGAGAATTTTACAGAGAAGAAGATACTTTATGTTTAATTCATTAATAATTAAAATATCTCCTTCAAATTTTATAAATATTAAATATCATGATATTAATATCTCATATGTTCTATTTAAGTATATTAAAAACTTTAGATGAGATATTAATATAGCAAATAATTCAAAGCGATGAAAAGATATTCCTCACAAAAGCCGAGCTAGCTAACGTCTCCTTATAATTTACACTTTATGGTCTAGTACTTTTCTTTTTTGACACTAGCAAATTTAAATCCTTAATATCACTTTTATATTCACTCCATCTGTAGTGCTGTGTTTAGTTACATTGATAGAAAGTATTAATTACATATAATATTTATTATGTTATTGTAATAATTACTTAACAATATTTATTTATTTTTTAAATAGAAATATAAAAATTATTTTCATCATTAAAATTATCTTTTATTTTTTCTTTTAAAATATTCATTTTCTATTTTATATACCAACCACGCCGAGACAAATTCCAAGAACATGATGCTACACTTTGACGGGACAAATTTTTTCTCCCTCAGATGTAGCAATTTTTTTAATCGTTAATTAATGTAGTGCGGTTCAATTTAATGAAACACTTTTATTCAAATGGTGAAAGCCTTTTTTCGCAAAATGCATATTTTTTTTAATTGAATAACATGTGATCCTAACCTACAGTACCTGAGTTTGGTCTATTTGATGTCAAGATACATAACGGATCTTGAAAAAGAAATAATAATGGCGTGAATTAATTTTATTCCAAGAAGCAGTAGTACTAGTATTATTATTATTATTATTATTATTATTATTATTATTATGGAGAAAAAGTGCATTATGTTGATTGTTATATATTGATGAAAATATGCGACTATTTTTATCTTTACTTTTTATCCTAAATTAGTAACTATTAAAAGCTATTCATGACCTGATATTTTAGTAGCTGGTACATGCTTATGCGAATAAGTGGCTTTACAACTGAACTCATCATATCTGTTTTTATGTAAAACTCATTTATCATCTTGTACAAATGAAACTTATGGATTGATTTGGGCATTTTAGTTTATAGATGTGCTTATACCATTTTATTTCCTAGGAGACTGAGGGTAATAGAAAATATTTATATTTATAGGCCAAATTAATTTATTTAGATTTTGAAAACATATGTAATTCCTACTATAAATAAGTATAAATAAGGATGAATGAACAGCTAAGGAAATATAATCAACTGTGGTAATTAATAACAGTCTTTTTTTTTCCACTAATTAATAATAGTCAAATAAAAGGTTTTCCTAAACAAATCTTATTATGATGCATCGATTATTCCAAAATTTTTAAACTAGAATTTTCATGTCAAACTCTAACCCAGATGGTAATAATCAAAACTGAGGAAAATATAAAATCAGCGATTCAGCATGCAAACTTACAGAATAGATGGCAGTTAATAAATGCTTCAGTACACATAAATCTAATTATCATCATTTCTTAATACATTCTTTTCCGGCAAAGAAAGAAAAAAGAGGTTAAAATCTATCCCAGTTGGCTAAATGAAGAGAATAGGACTATTATTTTCTCAACAATAACCAATGCATTTGCAGGCAGTCACTTGACAATTGGTTGAGCTCAGGATGACTCAAATTTTTTTACGACCCTTTTAGCCTGGCATGAGAAAAAGAATTAGCAGGCAAGCACAAATTATAGTAGTTGATAGTTTCTACACTTGTTTTCTGTAAGAATGTACGCAGAATCAACATCATTTAACACAAACTCGACAAAGTTTCACAGATGCAAGGATTAAAGCTAGCAATGAGATGGAGTCACTCTAGCACTTCACTTTTTTCATACCTCATGTAATATTTTATCATTAAATCACTCATTTTTTAAGGGTAAATTGCAGTTTATCCCGTTGTGATTAGGCCTCAAAACAATTTAACTCATTTGATTTAAAATGTGTCATTTAACCTCATGTCATTTGTTAGGTATCTATTTGAGCCTATAATAAAATTATTTATGGATTTTCGCTTAATCTTAAAAGTTTTTGAGTTGAAATAGTCCTTAACATAATATTTGAGCCCTCTAAAACCAAATAGCCAAGAGCTTGATTCTTGTTGTCTCCATTTCTTAATTAAAATTAGAGGAAATAAAATTTTTGGTCTTCAAAAGATACAAATATATAATTCAGTTTTAGAAAGTTTTTGACTCGTTAATTGAAGCATGGAAATATCCAAACTGAAGTGAGGAAGAATTTGCCTAAAAGATCCCCAGCCTGGCCCATTTCCATTATCAATATCTGAGCATTCATATGCCAAATACTACAGAAAATTACTTTTGCAAGTTATGGTTTTTCTGGCCTCTACAACAAAAAGTATGCTATAAACAACCAAAGACCCCATGAGATAGGATGCCGCAAACATAGTTGGTGAGCGAAAAACAGAATTCAAGTTGTACCTGTTCTAAGGTTAGAAACATTATCACATTCCATGATCCTAGCCGTCCCAAATTTGGGATGAACCCCTTATAAAAGGCAAGAGGTCCCTGCAAAACATTAGATTCCAATAAGATCTGATAAATGATACCCACTGATAATGTTGTTCCTTGTCCGAATGAAATTCAATATAAGATGAAGCCAACGGACCCTGGACACCCCAACCCTAAAGAAAAGGCATATTTTGTAACACAAATGAAAATAATCAATGGTATTTTGATATAAAAGCAGTGTTATTGATGCATAAAGATGTCACGAAAACTAGAAAACTGAAGAGTCACGAGGGAATTGTCCAGCTGGCTCATGCTTCAGGATTATGCCCACCACATACAATGAGATATGGTAAAATTCTGTGAAACTGAACCACCTTGATAACTACGGATCTACATAAAATTAGTACATATAACTAAAGCAAGATGGCAATATGATCTTTAGAGAATAACATAGTATCAGTGGAAAGAAAGCATACATCATTCTTTAAAGTTTTGATGAAGCAATCAAGGGTGCTTTTGTAAGTTGAATCCCCCATCATTCTGGATTTAACCTGAATAAACAAACCAGAAGTAAAGCAGAAGAAACGAATTAGTGGAATGTTAAAGACTGCGAGAGCAGGGGACACAATTGACCAGTTGGCAACCATAATATACACAGCGTTAGTTACATAATAATAATAATAATAATAATAATAATAATAATAAAAATAAACATAGGTAAAAGAAGAAAGCTGTTTCACAATATGCATCTACCAAGTGGACCTTAAAAGGACCACCTGTCAACAAGAAATCCTCATTAAGCTCTAGATGCCATTAGTAATCCCACCAGTTTCTAGTCATGCCTGAATTATCAGTTTACCATTATTGAACAGAACGAAGGAAAAGAAGTGCAGAATTTATAGTGTAGCATACATATGGGATGCTAAGGCAAATAAATGTCAAATTAGCTATGTATATTCTTATGTGGACACCAAGGAATTACCACATCAACTGGGGAGCCAATGCAGACAGCAAAAAATCCTGCCCCTAGACCAGCAAGCAGATGAGTTATAACATTGTCAGTGAAGCCTGGAATTTTCAAAATGGTCTGCAGTAATGTAAATTTATTAGATATAGACAATCATGAGATAGGGAGAAAAAGAATAGAATTTGACTTCAAAAGAAAAGCATCCAATAACTTGTATATTACCTGTTTCACTTGATCGTAGCTGGCTAGTTCAGCAGCGTTGATAATAGCATTTCTTGCTACATTGGGGCCAACCCCAGTCCAAAGAGCCCCAACTCCTTCCTGCATGTTAGATACACGTTTAATAATAAATGTTGATGAACTAAAATGGACTAATATATTTTTCCTTCTTGAAAATCATATTAAATACACAGACCTGTCTCACAATTGTGGAATAAGCATTTAATGATCCGGAGTACCGCCTGGGCACACCAGGAGGTAATTTTCCTTCAGCTTGAAGTCTAACTTTCACAAGGTCAGTTGGATTTGCTACTGTAATTGCCACAGCGCCTGTTGATAAGATAAGTGCAAAAGCATAAAGATCACAGTTAGAGTAATTTCCATTGAGTATTTACTATTTAGACAGAAATAACATTAATTCCTACTAGAAAGGGCAATAATCCACATACATAAACAAAGTCATATTAATAGCACAAAGATGAAATATTCCCACAACACCAAGTACTGGACTCACCAGTAGAAAGGGCAGCAAGAATTTTCTTTGACAATGGAACATCCCCTACGAAGTCACTTCCGACATAGAAATTCTTGACCTATAGAAAAAACCATATCATTTAAATGATTGGTTAGGATAAGCAAACATTAGATATGAACTAAAAAACACCCAACAAGTTCATGTGACAAAAAATTTCAAACTCACAGGCTCATACAACCCAATTCTTAAACCTCCATACAAACATTGGCGATGTAGTCCTGGCACAATGCCCTTCCAGAGTGCTGAAAGACCTTCTTCTCTGGCAATGGTACCAATTGTACCCAGCATACCCCTATATTTAGGTAAGGTCGCTGCTTCACCAGCTACAGCTTGTTTTTGGATCTGAAGCCTAACTTTAGCAGTGTCCAAAGGGATAGTACAAATCTATTCAAAATACAAGAATTTAATAAAACATTTGACCTTTTGTGTTTTAAAAAAGACCAGAATTTAGCAATTATAAGAGCAATATAATATGTGAACTGAATACATGAAAGAGTATAAGAAATCAGTAATTTAAAACAGGTCCAAATCAATCTCTACAGAGAACAACTCAGGACAAAGTTCCATATATCTGATTCATATTACAGCTGAATAAAGTTCCATATTGCAATGGGGTTTATGCAGAACATGATTTAATTCTTAATAAGTAAATGTTCAACTTTGCCTAAGTTCAAATACATAAACAGGTAAGTCTGCAGATGCCAGAGATTATTCATCCAGAACTTTGCCAGCCACATAGATAATCGGCATTGATAAATATGATTTTCAATCCTTAGCAATCAATTTGTACCACTAAGCTAGTTCCAAGATGTACAAATCATCAAACACAGATTTGTCCTATTCATGTTGGGCCTTGAAAAAGAGACAGCCGGGAGTCAGAACTGCATGCTAATCATCAAATCGAAGCAGTTAATATGACTTCTCGTTTGTCATTCATTGACCAGTAAATAAGATTTGTTAGGTGAATATTCAGCCAATCTACCGGAAAATTATATTTTAGCAAGAAACATAGTTAGACAACTGGGAAGTAAAGAAAAAAGTAGAAGCAATTGGAAACCAAGAAATCTACCAAACAAACCGCAAGAGAGTAGCATTACACATTAGATCCATATCCTTCCAAGAAACAAAATTACTACCCAATAACAATATATTAGCTACGATTGGCCTTATACATGAATGGGGCTAACCAGAATTTATAAATATATAAATAACGGTGGCCCAGAAAAATGAACGCCCGGATAAAATAACCCAGATAGTGGTTATTTAAAAAAGAGCTAGAGCCATCACGAATTGAATTACCTCAGCAAAACATGCAGCGAAAGCACTGCTGGCAAAACTTCCAGCGAAGGAGATATCGGACCTGGACTTGCTATCGGCAACCATGGCGTCGCAGAACCCAAAAAATGATCAAATAACAATCTAAACAGACTACTTAGTGAAGAGTAAGATCCTAAGACAATCAAAACCAAATAGTACAGATGAAAGAGAGAGGTGATCTTGGGATTGATTATAATAGTACAAAGGAAG
Source organism: Erythrophleum fordii (assembly GCA_032878935.1). Classification (NCBI taxonomy): domain Eukaryota; kingdom Viridiplantae; phylum Streptophyta; class Magnoliopsida; order Fabales; family Fabaceae; genus Erythrophleum; species Erythrophleum fordii. The sequence goes on along the minus strand of JAVQMF010000048.1, from coordinate 2,707,934 downwards.
AAGAAGACACCGACGAGATGTCGGCGCAAGCCGGGGATAAGGATTTGTTGGGAAAGGGACCAAGAACTGAAGGTTGCGTAAACTGAGAGCCTACCTTTTTTGGTTTTCTGAATCGTCGTCCTCTTATAAGGCTCAACGTCAGGTACTCCATTTTTGTTTTCTGAATCCTCATCTTTTTCTTCCCTCCTAATTTTGTCGCTGCTGGAACATGTTGTCCTTTTTTTGTCTGTGCGTTACTTTATGGTAAAATTAATGTTCACCTGTCTTAGATTTTAAAATTATTTAAAAAATTTAAAAACAAAAATTTATAACCTGACATCGTTTTTTTATAACGATTTATAACTTGATTTCTGAATTGTAAATTTTTTGCATAATTTAAATTTTTAGTTTTTAAGCTTTTAAAAATATTTTTAAAATTTAAGATTTTTTAATATAAATATTTTTAATTTAAAATATATAATTTTTCCTTATTTCAGAATAATAATATTACTCACACACATCTACCTAGATTTTAGATTTTAATTTTTATGTAATAACTAATGTCTAATAAAAAATAATATTTTAATCATCTTATTAGATTTATTATTAAATTATAAATAATATTTTTCTATTTTATATATTTATTACTATAATTATATTTATTGATCATTTAAAAAGTGAAATTAACCATGTTACTTAAGAACAGATTAAGATCCTTACAAGCGCTTTTTGTACTTTAAAGAATAAAATGCATGAATTTAAATTATTTATAAAATAAATAGTCAAAATTATAAATAAATAGTCATTTTAATTATTTTATTTAAAATAAAGATACAGAAAGCACAAACCTTGGAATGTTTTCTTTTTTCATTCGCCTCTCTCCTCCTATTTTGTCATTCATCTCTTATATATATTTTTATTTTTTTTCTCGTTCCCCACAATTCTTCACCTAATAGGCTAATACAACTCTTTTATAACATTTTATCCTTTTTCTTCCCTCTATAATTTTTGGACAGTTTATATTTACTTTCCTTCTACTTTCCCTCTCTTGTTTATTAAAGGAGGAAAGTTAAATAAGTTAATAAATAATCATACTACACTAAATAAAAAATATTAAAATATTAAATTTTATTCAATTATTTTATAAAAAAATATTTTTTTAATATCCTTAATAAAAAATACTAAAATATTCATTTTATTTTTAATTTATAAACAATTTTTTTAAATATCTCCAAATAATTAAAATATTTATTTTTATTTTTTAATTTGTAGAATTTTTTTAAATACTTTTAATCAAAAAATATTTGTATATTTAAATTTTATTTTTTTTTAATTTGTAAACAAAAATTAGTATATTCACATGTTGGCACAATTTTTGACGAGGGCAAGATGGCCTTTTCATTTTTTGTTCTGGAATTCCTCTTGGTCCCTCATCAGAGCTAGGGAATGAGATTCCCACAAAGTATGGAAATGTCAACGCTCAAGGACATGGAAATTCCTCTTACTAAATACACTCAAAAGTTTAAAATTTTCCATTCTCATTTCTTCTTCCCAATTCCCTCATACCAAACAGCACCAGCCCATGTTTGGATTGGGAGAAAAAAATAAATAAATAAAGGAGAAAATTTTAGAGAAGAAAAAGTTGGTTTGCGTTACTATTTTTTTTTAATTTTGAAATTTTAAATACAATAATTAAAACTATTTTAATTATTTATTTTACAAGAAATTAAAACTTATGTATTTTACTTTCTAAGGTGTAAATTATATTTTTGACCTACTAAGAATTATTAATTATTACATAATTCAACATTTTATGTAATTAAACATAAAAAATTTAATACAATAAATAAAATATTTTTTGATAAAAAATAAAAATATTATCCTATTTTTTATATTTACTATATTATTAAGGCCAATAATGTACCCATTTTATAATAAGATTAGACTATGTGTAATTTTTTATATTTTTGTTATTAGGTTCTCCTATCAAATCATGATAAATATATAATTTTTTAATCATAATATGATAAATGTCTAATTTAATTAAAAAGTATATATTTATTCATATAAATTATACATATATTTGTTCTATTATTATTGAAAAAATATACTTATTATATTTTAATTAAAAAACTCAACAACAAATATATAATGTACTATTTATAATTTTTTTTTTCCTCCATAATAGCAACACTCTTTATTTTATTCACATTTTACTCACATGTTCATTTAAGCACGTTCAATATTTCAGTCATTACCCGCCAAGTTTGAAAACACTAGCCATTTCATAGAGTTAGCACGTTTTAGATTTCTTTATTAAAAATAATTAAATTAAATTTCTATTCAATATTGGACACATGGTCAAATTGGTTGGTTGCATATTGTGATTTTAGGGATGGATAAGAATACAGTCATCTACAGATCAGAGTCTTCTACTGTCTAAATCCCATCTAGAGGACGAAAGGGCATGTGCATACTTTGACTTTGTAAAATTTAATTTAAAGTAAATTAATAATTTAGTTTTTAAGCTTCTTAAACTTCTTTGATTCTTTCAAAATAAAACCTCTCCAATATGTAGTCTTCTAAAAATTTTTCTTTGTTTAGAATGGATCTTTCATTACACAAACTCATAGTCACTTATATAAACATATCGATTTTGTAAAATTTGTTGAAATAATATAATATCACCAACAAATTCAGCTTAGAAATTAATGATTATGTAAGTTCTCATTTATGTCAGTAAGCTTGTTAAATTTTTAAATTTTGCCAAATGAAAAATATCATTTTGATTGAAAAAAGTTTTAAAAAAATTTAAATAGAAGACTTTATTCTTAAATGAGTTATCTTTTAGAGATAAAATTAGTAATTTACTTTTCAATTTAATTTTGTTAAAATTTAAATAGAGTTTAACACTACTTTTATATATATATATATAAAAGATTCGCTCTAGCTACTTGATATATATGAATTTCACATCCAACCAATGATTTACAAGTCTTGTATGATTTATATTACGTGGAAATTACACATACACATACGCCCAGTAAAAGGATCCTACTGAATTTCTGGACAAATCTCAAGATCTACTATCAGGAAAACTAAGCTGTCATCAACAAAAACCCTAGTTGAGAGAGAGAGAGAGGAAGAGAGACATATATATATATATATATATATATATAATATCAAAAAAAAAGTTTTAACTTGTTAATACCCGTTAGAGAATCTTACAAATAACCTTGTAAAGGCTGATGAGTCTATAATATTAACCCATAGGGTTTGGGTCTTAATTTTTGAAATTAGAACAATTAATCCGGATATATATAGTGTGGTGTGTGTGTCTGTGTTCGCACAGCCTTCCTTAGGCAGCCCAAATACCTGCTTCGAAACTCATCTTGAGCCTCCTATAACCACCACGATGTCTAGTGCCGTTTCTCAGATTCCAATATTCCTCATCACCCTTAGCTTTTCCATTAAAAACTCCTACAATCCTCATCCCATGACAACTAGCTAGGTCACCGTTCGCTATAAGCCAACTTTGAAGTGCTAAATGATAAGGTTTTGATGGTGAAAGCCAACCCTTATCGAAGCAAAAACGGTAAATAAGATGTGAAGTTTTTTATAATTTATATAACTTTATATTAAAATTTTATTAATATAATTTACACTAGGATCTATTTATCATAAAAAATTATTGCATTGTCATCAAATATTGTAAAGTTAGTTTATTTATTTCTTCGTGATGAAAATTTTATTCATAATCCAAAAGTTTTAGCTAAAGTATATGACTGTCAAGAGGTTTTAGTGTAAACCATGTATTTAGCAAAATACACATGAACAGGGCACGTAAATAATTGAGACTAATAAGTGGGAAATTTAGTATGTATCAAGTTGGCCCAAAAAAAAAAAAACTATATGTAAATATTTAGCATAGACGAATTAAGTTTAAAAACAAATTAGTGAAAGAATAGCTATAACTTTTTCCATGCTCATTCGATAGGTAATTATTTTATGCTGAATATGATCAATTTCTGCTACTATTGGCATTGGCGAAAGCCTGTTTGCTTTCATTACTTTTTGTTTTCATTTTTATTAGAAATGGGAAATTATAGAATAAAACATGTTCGGTAAGTTTTTCCATTTCATTTCTTACAGTGTCTACATTTTTGGAAATGCAGAATCGGTAATATGACTCTTTTTCTTTTTTGTGTTTTCACTTTGAACATTAGAATCGACAATATTGGCCTTGATAATGAAAATGGAATATGAAAACTGAAAACATGTTCTCAACGAAATACTTTAAACCACTGCTTCTTTTTTCAAAAGCTAGCAATATATAACTTTCTTTCCTCTTTTCACTTTGAGTATTTATATATAGACCAATAACATAACAATTTATTCAATCATAATGTGTATCACAATTCAAACATTAAAGGAAGGGAGACAAGGGTTGGGGGGAGGACTCTAAGAAAATAAAACATCAAACTACTTCAAAACATGAAAGCAAAAGCAAAATTTGAGAATGAGTCTAGAAATTTGAGGTACTAATCACACAGCCCGCAGGCTTCTGTTCCTAGGTGCGAACAATTGCTGCGTTTGGTAATTACTTCACTTCTCTTGTTCAATAATTGTTAAAAATAGACTCAAACCGATTGTCAAAGCTGATGATGAGATTAAAGAAGCTTTTAGGATGCCCAGAACCTGCATTATAAATTCCAAAATTTAAAAAATAAGGTAGCTAGCTAGCTACTGAAGAATTGAATACAATGTCAACGCTTAGAACGACGTACCTCTTTGACACCAATGCAGATGATCCTTTCTTCCAAGTCATGGTCAACAACGTTAGATTCATTTAAAAATGACAAAGTAACGTGAGATGAAAAAGGTTTCACAGACAACCATGAACATTGTTGGCCTCTTAGCATACCCACACGATGATGTTCCCGCGGATGGAGACTTGGGGTCCCCCATGGTCACCTCTAGACACTTTCCGTAGAACATAGACGCATTTCTATTAGTAGTCAGGCGACTACTTGAAGGATTCCCTTTGTGATAATAATGATATATATATGAAGGATACTTCACTTTATCGATAGGTAAAATCTGGTTATCGACCTTGAATTGTACGGCCACCCCTAGATTGGCGAGCATGTTCTTTATGTTGAAACTGATTCAAAATAGCATGGGTCACGTGTCTAATATGTGGTTTACTTAGTCAGATTGTTTCCTTCAGTTTCGGTCATTTAGTTCCTAGCTTTTTGGTCAAGATTATTATCTTATTATTTTTTGTCATTCCTAGTAGATTAGTGGGCTTTCCTTTCGGATATTCAGATGCTATTGAAGTCTATAAATTGTCATGAGTTAAATGAATAAAGGTGTGTTCAACTTTTGAACTTGTTCTATTTCGGTGCTCCCATCTTTTTTGTCTTTATTATATTACTTTCTGCCAACATATTTTTGGTATCAGAGCTTGGTTTTTTCTGGGGCCAGAAAGTTTGCACCGCAGTAAATTTATTTTCTTCTAAAGCTGAACGAGCTTAGCCCAGTTTCAACTTAGAAGCGAAGAGACCCAAGCATTCACAGCACCCAGTTAACAGCATGAATAGACACAGCGGTGGAGAGCAACAGACTTTCTACCGAGCCAGAGCACCAAAACTACAGAAAGTAGAGATTTTTTATGGCCACGCAGACAGCATCCATGGTAGTAAACAGTACGGCAACCTCCTCCCAACCTTTGATTCCACTTTTCAAAGGTGAAAATTATGAATTTTGGAGCATCAAGATAAGGACTTTGTTTATATCCCAAGAGCTATGGGATTTGGTGGCGTCTGGGTATAACGACCCAGATGATGAGTAGCGACTTCGCGACAACAAGAAGTGGGATGCAAAAGCTTTGTTCTTTCTTCAACAGGCAGTCACTGATGAGATTTTTTCTTGCATTTCCTCTGCAAGTACTTCGAAGGCAGCTTGGCAGATTCTACAAACAGAGTTCCAAGGCTCCAAAAAGGTTATTACGGTAAAGCTTCAATCACTCCATAAGTCCTTTGAAACACTCTAAATGGGTCCTTTTGAATCTGTTCAGACTTATCTATCTAGAGCTTCTACTATTGCTTCTCAAATGAGATGATGTGGTGAACAAATTTCTGATCAGACTATAGTTTCAAAAATATTACGTAGTCTTACCCCTAAATTTGATCATGTGGTTGCTGCCATAGAAGAATCTAAAGATTTATCCATTTATTCTTTTGATGATTTAATGGGTTCTTTGCAAGCTCACAAAGACAGGATTAACAAATCTTCAACATTGAATGAAGAGAAAGCCTTTCAGGTGAAAGGTGAATCCTCTAACAAAGATGGTCATGGTGGCAATCGTGGTCGTGGTCGAGGTCGCAGTCATAGTAGAGGTCGTGGAGGACGATATGATGAACAAAGGTAGTACAAAAATGATAAGCAAAGGCAGTTTCAACATAATCAAAGGCCCATTAAGTGCTACCATTATGGTAAATTGGGTCATAAAGAAGCTGATTGCTGGGCTAAGTAGAAGAAAAATGCTGGTAATGAAGAGAAGCATGCTAATTTCATAGAAGAGGAAGAGAGTATGTTATTTATGGCCCATTCTTATAAAAATACTACTGATGATATTTGGTTTGTGGATGGTGGTTGTTCTAATCATATGACAGGGGACAAACCATCATTCAAAGAGCTTGATAACTCGCAAAAGTCTATAGTGCAGCTGGGTGATAACAATGTGTATCATGTTGAAGGGAGAGGTATAGTTACCACTAAGATAAGTGGTAATACTAAACTTTTGTCTGATGTTCAGTTTGTTCCTGCTTTGACTTATAATTTATTGAGCATTGGGCAATTGATGGATAGTGGTTATAGAATTGTGTTTGATGATGGTGTATGTACAATTCTAGATAAACAATCTGGTCATACTGTAGCCACTGTTCCAAATACTAGTAACAACATGTTCCCTCTTGATGTTTCTTAGATGACTAATTTTGCCTTTGTTGCTAGTAAAATTGATGAGTCTAAATTATGGCATTTGCGTTATGGGCATTTGAATGAAAGTGGATTGAAGTTGTTGAGTCAAAAGAATATGGTTATTGGGTAGCCTACAATTGAGTCTTTTGAATTTTGTGAAAGGTGTGTCTTGGGTAAGCAAAGTAGGAAGTCTTTTCCTGTTGGTAAATCTATAAGAGCTTATTGTTGTCTTCAGTTAGTGCATGCTAATTTATGTGGGCCCATGAATACAGAATCTCTTAGTGGAAATCGATATTTTTTGTTATTTGTTGATTATTACAACAACATGAATTACGTTTACTTCTTAAAATCTAAATCTAAAACTTTAGCCTATTTTAAGAAGTTTAAGGCCTTGGTAGAAAATGAAATTGGCAGCAACATCAAGTGCCTTCGGACTGACAAAGGAGGTAAGTTTATATTTATTGAATTTAATGTTTTTTGTGAAGAATGTAGCATTTACAGGCAGCTTACTGCACCATACACACCAGAGCAAAATGGTGTTGTTGAAAGGAAAAATCGAACGATGGTAGAGATGGCTTGGAGTTTGCTAAAAGCCAAGGGGCTTTCAAACTCTTTTTGGGCTGAAGCAGTTGCAACAGCAGTATATCTTTTGAATTTTTCCCTTACAAAGGCTGTTATGAATAAAACTCCATATAAAGCATGGAAAGGTATGAAGCCTCGTGTAAGTCACTTAAAAGTTTTGGGATGTATAGTCTATGCTTTAGTTAACTCTCAGTTTCACAGTAAATTTGATGAAAAGTCTGAAAAATACATTTTTATTGGTTATTGTACTTAGTCTAAAGCATATAGGCTATATAGTCCTCTAAGTGACAAAATTGTTGTTAGTAGAAATGTGGAGTTCAATGAAGATGCAGCATGGAATTGGAAAAGTGCCCAAATAAATGATCAAATTCCAATTCAAATTGATAATATGGATGATTCTTTGCCTTTGAATGCAAGAAGTTCTTCATCATCTTCTCCAAGTAGTAGCTCTTCATCTCCTAAAAGTACAAGTTCTTCATCTTCTGAAACTCCTCCAAGGAAATTTAGATCCTTAAAGGAAATTTATGAATCTAGTTCTTTTGCTTTATATGTTTCAGATCCAATGTATTTTGAAGAAGTAGTACAAATGGAAGAATGGCGTGATGCTATGAATGAAGAAATGGCTGCAATCCAGAAAAATTAAACTTAGGATTTAACAGATTTGCTTAAAGGGAAGAAAGCAATTGGGCTTAAATGGGTGTTCAGAACAAAGTATCATGCTGATGGAAGTATACAGAAGCATAAGGCGTGGCTTGTAACAAAGGGTTATGCTCAACAAAAAGGCATTGACTTTGAAGAGACATTCTCACCAGTAGCTCGTCTTGAAACTGTAAGAGTTTTACTCGCTTTAGCTGCTCATTTATCTCTTCCTATTTTCCAATTTGATGTAAAATCTGCTTTTTTGAATGGGGAATTGGAAGAGGAAGTTTATATTTCTCAACCTAAAGGTTTTGTTGTAAAAGGTCATGAAAATAAAGTTTGTAAGTTGAGGAAAGCACTTTATGGGCTTAAGCAAGCTCCACAAGCATGGTATAATAAGATTGATAGCTATTTTGTTGAATGTGGATTTAAAAGAAGTGAAAATGAGCCCACTTTATATTTGAAGAAAAAGGGAGAGCTTGATTTTCTGGTTGTTTGCCTTTATGTTGATGATATGATTTATTTTGGGTCATGTGAATCTTTGTTAAAGAATTTTAAGTCTTTAATGATGAAGAAGTTTAAGATGATAGATTTGGGTTTGATGCACTATTTTCTTGGGCTTGAGGTGAAACAAGGTGCAAATAGAATCTTTATTTCTTAGCAGAATTATGCAAGCTATTTGCTCAAGAGATTTAATATGTTGAATTGCAACAAGGTCTCCACACTAATGAATTCAAATGAAAAATTGCAATCTGAAGATGGCACAGAGAAATGTGATCCCACCTATTTTTGGAGATTGATTGGTGGATTGAATTATTTGAATCACATACGTCCTGACATTGCATTTTCTGTCAGTGTTTTATCTAGGTTTATGCATAATTCAACACATCATCACTTTGGAGCAGCCAAGAGAGTTTTGAGATATGTTGCTGGAACATCTAATTTTGGTATTTGGTACTCCAAAGTATCAAATTTCAAATTATCTAATTACATTGATAATGATTGGACAGGTTCTTTGGATGATAGAAAGAGCACTTCAAGCTATATTTTTAGCTTGGGGTCAAGAGCTGTCTCATAGAGCTCAAGGAAGCAAGAAATTATTGCATTGTCATCTTCAGAGGCTAAATACATTGCTGCAACTGCTGCTACATGTCAAGCTGTGTAGCTAAGAAGAATACTTGCTGATTTGGGCCAAAAACAAATTGTTGCAACTGAAATTCTGTGTGATAACAAAGCTACTATTGCAATGACAAAGAATCCAACCTTTCACAGCAGGACAAAGCATATACATATCTCGGCATCACTTTATTCGCAGTCTGGTGGCAAGTGGAGAAATTGTGCTAGAGTTTTGTAACACAAATGATCAAGTTGCTGATTTGTTTACTAAGTCTTTATCATAGCTCAAGCATGATTATTTTTGGTATCAACTTGGAGCATGTGATTTTGAATTAAGGGGTTGTGTTAAAATTGATCCAAAATAGCATGGGTCACATGTCTAATGTGTGGTTTACTTAGTCAGATTGTCCCCTTCAGTTTCGATCATTTAGTTCTTAGTTTTTTGGTCAAAATTATTATTTTATTATTTTTTGTTATTCCCAGTAGATTAGTAGACTTTCTTTTCGGATAATCTGATGCTATTGAAGTCTATAAATTGTCATGAGTTAAATGAATAAAGGTGTGTTCAGCTTTTGAACTTGTTCTGTTTCGGTGCTCCCATCTTTTTTGTCTTTATTATATTACTTTCTGCCAACACGTTATGTCCTCTGACTTGAAATCTCTAGTTGAATCAAAATTAGCTAAGCTGTTGTACAAATTGTCTATGCAACCCAGACAAGAGTTTCCTTCTAAGATTTGCTCTACAGTTCCTAGTGGGAATGTCAGGAAACTGAGAAGCTGGTTCATAAAATTCTCGTCAACTTGAGCAAACAATATTTTGCCCTTCGATTTTGCTATCATTACCTTCAACTTTATCTTCCTACCCTCCTTGCCTTGTCCCTCCCTTATCTTGAACCAGGACGAGCATTGTTGAATTTTGGAGTTCTCAAGGTTTTGTTCCTTCCTAGGAATGAATCTGTTAGTGCCGTCTTTGAGAATAACGAGCACTTGAGGAGATCCACTACCTTCACAACGTATCAGATGATAAGAGATCGATGAAATAACATTCTTCACATCTCCCATACATGTCTTTTTCTCTCGATTAACAAGTAAAACAATTAATACTATCAAAACAACCCAGAATCAGCCAGTTCGTTTAATCCATTATTATGCGTGTATTAACTAAACGTCCGTTTAACCTGTCAAAACAGGTTAAAGCAGACAGGTATCGCCTGTTCAAGTGCGGGCTGAATTATCCCATTTAACCTGCATGCTAGTACGTGCACATCGCCTCTGTATTTGTAACCTATTCATTAAACAGATCGGTATTGTATATGACTAGCCCATAACAAACAGGGTTGGGCTAGCTTCGTTTCCAGTTCTAAAATTGGAAAATTTAATTGTTAAAAAACAAGTTTAATGGTTTTTTTGCTAGAGCTAACCTCCTTTGGACTAAGATTCACAGTGAATTCCTCTGGTATATCTTTAATACGTAGATTCCTCCGTAGACCCAAGGTTGTATTAAGATCAGCAGGCATTACGTTTAGATCGTCAGAAATAATAAAAGATGCCGTCTCCTGAACATAGCCTTCCCTTGTATAATCTTTAATAATTGACTTGTCAGGCCTAAGCACAAATGTCAAATTTCTCCCACAGCTGCATTTTTCATTCTTGAATGTGCTCACCAGCAAACCGCTTACCGTACGACATTGGAGCAATTCACAGGCAAAGTACTTAGTGGGCTCAGTGTCGTCAATGTTAAGTTTGAGATTTTGAGAATATGATTCCATAGGGTTCCTTGGCTGAAGCAGCATTTCCTTACACGTCTCTGACGAAAAATACTTGTGGTCCAGATTACGTACCCACACTTTCATACAATGAGCTTACGCATCCGAATCTAAAAGGCTTCATATTAGAGTCCTTACTCACAAGTCTAGCAATAGTTCCCAATGGTAAAGTTAAGAGGCTTAAAAGAACGTCTACAAAATCCTTCTCTGCCTCAGCATAGAGTACTCTTTTTTTCTCTTTGTCCACTACAACTCTCAATGAAATTTGTTTCGGTGTTGCAGTTGAAGCCATGATGATAGCAATCCTCGACCACCAAATCCAATGTTTAGAAACTGTAGCCAGCATATAAAATTCTAGAAATATATATAAAGCCTGTAAGGAAACTTGAAAAGTCACTTTTATTATGCAGCTCTTGGCTACCAATAATGGCTTTTCGATTATTTGAAACTGTTATCATCTAGGCTTTGTGACTTCTCGTTTGCTGTTCAAATTTCAATTAGGGTTATCGTTTTTGTTGCAAGTAAATGCCTTTGAATCTGCACCCTTTTGGAGGTGAGAATTTCGACTTTTTGAGCTATTTGCAAGAATATAAAATTTTAATGTGTCAATTAGTCATAATATTTGCTCTTGAATGTTTTATATTTTGCTTTTGTTTTTTTGGATTTCGAGAAAGTACGTCGTATAACCATTAATTACCTCTTGCTTTTTACAAAAGTGTAGCTAAAATTATATTTTTGTATTCTAATGCTTTTAAGAATATGAAAAGAAAATTATTCTTTTGATATCCTTTATTTAGTTGGCTGTGAAAGTCGTAGAAAAATTTGAAAAAAGTTTTATTTTCTACCCTATAAGTTCTGTATACTAGATACATCAAATGCTGGGGAATTAAAAAATAATTTTTTAGTGTAATATAATATAAGAAAATATACCACAGTAAATATAAATGGACACTTAATTTATAGCATAGTTATTTAACTTGATGAATAATTATTTAGAAAAAATATATAGTTTAAAAAAATTGTTAAAAATTTTGAAATTAAAAAAATAATTAGTGTAAACGTATGAAAATTTAGAAATCTAAAATTTCTCAACAAAACAATAATAGAAGATATAGGAATTAAAAATAATTGTAATGGAAAAAATAAAATAACTATGCATATTTTTAATTGAAAATAAATGGCTAAATAATTAATTATTTTTAACGAAAATTATGTAATTATTTTTTTATCTTTTCCCAATGATTATTTTACGATCAAGGGCAAATTTAATAAGACTATAAAAGCTAAAAATAATTTAATTTCACGAGAGAGAAAAAACAACTTTTGTTTGTTTGTTTGTTCATTCGTTCGTTTTTTTTGTTTTTTTGTTTTTCAGAGTCACTGTAAGTGTTGATTCATTAGGAAATCACCAATGCATTCTCACTTCCAGAAGAGTTAATTTGGCATTTACTTGCAAAGAAAAACGAGAAGCCTAATTTAACAGCAAACGAGGAGGCGCAAAGCCTTGGTAATACTAGTTTCAAAAGATTAAAGGGCCGTTATTCATTATGAGAGCGAGAGCTGCGTCATCCTTGAAGGCTTTCTCGATATGAATATAGAAATTGTAGCTGTTAAACATGTTTTTGGCAGAAAGATTTATTGTCTATTACTAATCCAGTGCTTCATTTGTGTTCTTAGCATATCATGGCTTCAAGTTCAACCGTAAAACTGAACCAGATTTCATTGACTCTTATCGTAGACGAAGAGAAAAATAGGGTACTTCATGCTGAAGCTGGGAAGGATTTCGTGGATGTTCTATTAAGCTTCTTGACATTGCCCTTGGGAACCATCTCTAGACTTGTGAGTAAGGACTCTACGATGCAACCTGTTAGATTTAACTCCATAAGCATACCCAAGGAGCGGGCATCCATCCAATCTTTGTTTATAGACATCAAATGGTCACAAAAATAAATAATACTGAAATAAAATTTTTAAAAAATATTTTTTTAAAAAAAGTTATAATTTTAATAAAAGAAATTAATATTATTTTTTGAGATATTTAATCACTTGGGGTATATGTATATTTTCATGATGGAGAAAAATGACTATATCAGGTGTTTTAAAAAAAAACGAAAAAGTAATTTTTTATTTTTTATTATATTGGAGTGGAAGAGAAAAAGGAAGAAAGGAGTGGAGTTTTCTTAGGATCTAAATTTATGGTAAGAGTATTTTTGGGTCAATTTACATGTTGATCCAAATTAAATTTCCTTAAGTGATTTTAAATGTACATTTAGTATATTTAAAAAGATAAATTTCTATTAGATGTAAGTCAAAACATTGGAATTTGAATAGTCAAAGTAAAAAGTATAACTAGACCAATCCCTTAAGGTTATATGGTAATTAAAAATGAAGACTGTCTAATGTTAAATAGGTTCCATTAATCTTTACCAAAAGAAAAACAATTTATCTTTTCATATCTACAATTTAATTTTTTTAACTATAATCATTATAGTTTATAAGTTTTCTAATGGAATAATTTACATTTTTTAATTAAATTTTTTTATAAATGCATAATGATTGTTATGTCATCCTTACATTGAATAATTTGTTAAGTGGGAATCTTCTTTTAATTAGTACTGAATAATATACGTACTAATATTTTTTAAATATTGTAAGGTAATATAATTTTAACTTTTAATTAAGTCAAATTTTAAATGAAAATCATGTATTTATCAACATAAAAATACAAAAAAAAAATTTCTTAATATTGTAAAAACACAGTAAATATTTTCATCAGGTAAATGCTGAGGTGGGTGACAAATTGACGTTAATACTAGCCCTTTCTACTAATTTTGCAACTTGGCATCCTGTAGGCGTGCTCATCCTTTTCTTTGTGGATCGGTTCAAATTTTATTTTATTTTTTATTTTAAAGGAAATACAACATGAAATGAAAATAATTTTCAATTATTAACTTAAAAAAATAAAATAGTAAAATGAAATATGAACTGTGCAGGTGAAATCTAAATAATCTAAAATGAGTAGAGATTTCGAATTGCTAATTTTGGTGCTGAACACAGATCCAATCAATGGGGCTCTTCTTGGTTTTCGGGGCTTTTTCCTCTTCTGGGTTTGGTTTTTTTTTTTATTTCTTTCTTTTTTTTCCAATTTTTATCTTTCATTTTATTTAATGTTTTCTTTATTTTAAAATTTTACTAATTTAGACTACATTTAAAAAATGTTAGCAAAAAAAAATTTTAATTTTTTAAAAGAAGTTTTTAAGTGCAGACTAGATTTAGGAGGCCTTTGCATACGATTATCTCATGTCATGGTAATTTGCATCCTATTTTCACAATACTTATTTCCTTTTTTTTTTTGAATAATTTATAATACTTTACATTCTAATGATGCAAGACACTTACATTTAGCTGAACATATTGGTTAACATTATTTAAATTAAATTTAAAAAGTTAGTATATATTAAACAATTTTTTTAAAAAAAATGTTTTTAAATGTGGACTAGATCTAGGAGGCATTTGGTTGGATGTAAATAAAAAATGCAAGAAGGCAGTGATAGTAGGTAAGCTCACAGAAATTAATTTCTAAGAGCAACATCACTGGAAATATATATACAAGGTTGTTGCATTATATGCGACTTATACATTGCTAGGTGTCCTTTAATAATAGAAAGAGAAAAGCTCCTATATAATGTACCTAATGAGAGTTTGACAGCAACGTAACGGAAAGATTCTCCACCTTCAATATGCATTACAATTTTGAGCATGTGTTAACACGCCCCCTCGAACGAGTAGGTGACTGGCACAACCCGAGTTTGTCATGAAGCCACTAAAAACGTGCATGTGAAAGTGCCTTTGCAAAACAACCAGTTAACTGCTTAGAGGATGGCACATATCTAACTGAAAGTTGATTGGCTAGAACTTTATCTCTCATAAAATGCACATCGATTTCAATGTGCTTAGTTCTAACATGATATACATGATTTAAAGCTAGAGCACTTGCACTCACATTATCACACCACAGAACTAGAACTTTACTAATAGATAGACCAATCTCACTTAGCAAAGATTGAATCCACGTTATTTCAGTAGCCAAATTTGCTAAAGCCTGATACTCTGACTCGGTGCTTGATCATGCTACTACTTGTTGCTTCTTGGAAGACCCTGAAACAAGAGTTTCTCCAAGAAAACACAACATCCTCCAACAGAGCGCCTATCATCAGGATATGATGCCCAATCTACATCCAAGAAGCCTGTGATTTGCAACTGTTGAGTAGGTTTGATATGAATACCAAGATGAATTAATCCTTTGAGATACCTCAGAACACGCTTCACTGCTTGCCAATGAGTAGACGTTGGAGCACTCAAAAACTGACTCAATTTATTGACTGAGAAAGCTATGTCTGATCTGGTATTAGTTAAGTATTGCAAAGCCCCTACTGCTTTTCAAAAAATTGTAGAATCTATCATGGGCTCACCATCATGAGTCGATAAAGTTTTCCCTGCTATCATAGGTGTGGGACAGGGACTAGCATCCACCATGTGAAACCTTTTCAAAACATCAAGAATATATCTACTTTGACTTATGAACATACCAGAATCATCTCTAAAAACTTCAAAACCAAGAAAGTAGTGTAGAGGTCCAAGGTCCTTGAGAGCAAATAACTTGTTGAGCTTCTGAACAAAAACATGTAATTGTTTAGAATCACCACTTATTACTAAAATATCATCCACATACACCAAAATAATCAGAGTGTAAGAATCAGTCCTTAAGATAAACAAAGAACTATCACTTTTGGTGTTATGGAAGCCCCAGTTGATTAAAGTGGTTCTTAATCTATCAAACCAAGCTCTTGGAACTTGTTTTAGACCATAGAGTGCCTAGGACAACTTACACACGTAATCTAGATTTTTGGAATCTTCAAACCCTTCGGGTTGAGTCATGTACACTGTTTCATTAAGATAACCATTGAAGAAAGTATTGTTAATATCCAACTATCGTACTTCCCACCTTAACGATATAGCAATAGTTAGAATCAGTCGAATGGTGGATGCCTTGACTACCGAACTAAACGTTTCTCCATAATCTATCTTGAGATCTTGTTGGAACCCTTTTGGTACCAATCTGGCTTTATGTCGTTGAATAGACCCATCAACTTTAAACTTTATCTTGAACACCCATTTGCAGTCAACAACATTTGTTTGATTAGTATAAGGAATAAGAGACCAGGTTTTGTTCTTAACTAGAGCTTCAAACTCTGCTTCCATTGCTTTTCTCCAATGAGGAGTTGATAGAGCTTGAACAAATTTAGGTTCTGTATCAAGTGAAAGCTCAGTTAAAGAAAACCTAACAAAAGGGTACTTGGGTTTAAAGATTCCTTTCTTGCTTCTAGTAATCATATGATGTGTATTTTGTTCGTCTTCCCCTTATGGTCTATGAGAAATGACTGTGTCAATGTCATTTGAGCCATTAGTAAACGTAGGTTGAGGAACGTTGCTGTCACAATCTTGAGAGTTAGAAGACCTTGGCACCAAGTTTGGGATATATGAAAAGTCTATGATTGCAAGACATGTTAATTCAGCCTTTTCTATCGAATCAGATACAGAAGTTGATAATTGAGAGGTTGAATTCTGATTTTCACTGAAACCTTGAACTACTAGAGGATTTAGATACTCTGAAGCATTAACAAATTTGGGTGGCAGTTTGGTATTCAGAAAACCATTTACAAATGGAAACTCTTTCTCATTAAACACCATATGTCTAGAAACATATACCCTCCCTGTTGAACTCAAATATTTGTAACCTTTATGAGCATTACTGTACCCCAAGAAAACACATCTCAACGTATGATATTGTAGCTTATGTTGATTATATGATTTTAGACAAGAGTAACATGCACATTCAAAGGCTTTGAGACTTTGGTAGTCTAGAGTTTTGTTGAATAGCACAAAGAAGGGTGAGTTACCTTTTAGGATAGGAGTTGGCAGTCGGTTGATAAGATAGACAAAGGTATGAAATGCATCCCACTAATAGCATAGTGGCATGTTTGCTTGAGCTAGGAGTGTGAGACCAACCTCCACTATAAGCCTGTGCTTTCGTTCTGCTCTCCCATTCTATGCTGAAGTGTAAAGACATGATTTTCTGATGATGATTCCTGAATATTGCACAATGTTACCAAAACTTTTGTATTCTCCTCCACCGTCACTTTGCAGTACCTTAATTTTCTTTCAAATTAGTTTTCAACCAATGGTTTAAATTGCATAAAGGCATGTAGGGCTTCTCCTTTTTGTTTTAATGGATAAATCCATGTGTATCTACCAAAGTCATTAACAAAATGAACATAATATCAAAAACCAGAACCAGAGGCAATAGGTGAAGGTCCCCACAAATCAATGTGTATTAAATCCAAATGAAATTTTGCTCAAGAATCTGATGAATTAAAAGGTAGCATATGAGATTTGCTATACTAACATGCTTCACAAAATATAAAACTTTCATTGGATCTAGTTTTGATATTATAATGATTTAATATTTGTAATAAAACCCTATCAGATGAATGTCCTAATTTTCTGTGTCAATCCTCTTTAAATGAGACAAGAGTAGTGTCAGCAGCCACAGAATTATTGTATGAACTGGATTCCATCTTCTATAGTCCTTCCTTAAGCCTCCTTTGTAGCAAAATACTCCTTGTTGCCTTGTCATTCACATATCAACTAGTAGAGTTAAACTCAACATATACATTGTTATCATTTGTTAATTTGGATACATTCATCAAATTTTTGGCAATATTTGGGACATGTAAGACTTCTTTCATCATAAGAGAATGATTTTGGCATGGTAAAATAGTAGAACCAACATTCTTGATTTTAAATCTTTTCCCATTCCCAATAATTAGATTTGCCTTACCAATGTTTTCTTTTGGATTCTCAATGAAATTGCTACTGTTAATTACATGAGCACTTGCCTAACTATCCATATACCAGGATGGATCATTGACTGTGTGTGGATTAGCATAGTAGGCAATAGCTTAATATTTCTTGTTATCTTCAAAATATAATCCCGCATAATCTTTGTCAAGCCGAAAATAGCATGTAGCAACTGTATGACCAATTTTACCACACAGCTGGCAAATTGGTTTGCTTTGATTCCTACCTCTGCCATGATTTCAACTTCCTCCGAAACCTCTTGAGCTCGAAGCTCTCTAATGAGCTCTACTATCTTCAAAATTAGAAGAAACTTTGCTTGTTGGTTTGTTCATGACCATATGAGCAATAGGTTGTCTGAAAGTAAGACCATTGAAACTATTTAATTGTTCAAGTCTGTTTTCAAAAGTGAGAAGTGTAACTTAAAGATCAATCCATGTTAAACCTTCTTTTTCTGCAAGCTGAACAACAATGGGATTGCATTCAGTATCTAAACCAGCCAACGTTTGTGTAACTAAATCATCAAGAGAAATTGGACTTCCAGCAAGAGTAAGATTATCTGAAATGTCCTTCATCTTGTTCAAATAGTCTTCCATTTTCATAGTTCCTTTCCTAGTTTGCTATAGTTCCCCTTTGAAAAGGGTGATTCTAGCTTTTATGTGTACTCCAAAGATGTCTTTGGCTGCTGTCCAAAGATCCTTCAAAGTCTCACAATACAACATTTGAAAAGCAACTTCCACGGTCATGGTATTGAATAACCACCTAAGAAGTAATTGATCGGTGGTTACCCAGTCTTCGAATTTAGGATTTGGCTTAGTCTTTACACCTTCAGAGATAAACGTAGATGGACACGGCTTAATTTCGAGAATAAATCCATCAAACTTGTTTCCTTTGATTATAGGAAAAATCATGGATCGCCACAATAAGTAGTTGCTCCTATCCACCTTGGCAAAGCAAATTTGATTCAAAGAGGCTATAAGAGAGGTGGACTTCAGAGTGGTGAGTATCGATGGGGAGGAAGACATGGAGTTGTGTTTGTTCTTAGCAACAGAGGAAGTGGGTGTGCTTTGAGCATTCATGGTGTAAGCCTTCGAGCTCTGATGCCAAGATAAAAAGATGCAAGAAGGCAATGATAGTAGGTAAGCTCACAAAAATTAATTCCTGAGAGCAGCATCACTGGAAATATATATATAAGGCTGTTACACTATATACAATTTATACATTGCCAGGTGTCCTTTAATAACAAAAAGAGATAACCTCCTATATGATGTACCCAATGAGAGTTTGACAGCAACATAATGGAAAGATTATCCACCTTTAATATGCATTACAATTTTGAGCATGTGTTAACAGATGTGATACCAAGTGTTATTTATATTTTAAAATCATTAAATTTTTATTTATATAACCTTTAAGTTGACTTCCATTTCTTTTATTTTTGTCAGGAAAATGATAGATTTTAAATTTTGAAGTATGGAAAATGATAATCTTGAAAATTTGTGTTTGTCCAAATCAGAAATTTGCTATTAAAAATAAGCATAACTTTTTGGAAAAAAAAAAAGAAAGAAATGTAAGCATAATTGAAGTTCTACACTAATCGAGAAATGAAAAATTATCTTATACTTTTTAAAAAATAGTCTGCAAAAATATCCTTACTAAAAAAATAAACAATTACAATATCTACATGATATCTTGAAGTTATCAGGTAATTTCCTCAAATTTTGGAAATTAAATTATTAATCATTAAGTTAATATATATATATATATATATATATATATATATATATATATATATATATATATATGTATGTACGTATGTATATCTATTTGTTTTGCTCAGTCCTATATACATCTGCCCTAGTTCTACCAACAGCTCTACACTATGCAAAAGGCTATCCACTAAGATTTGCATTCAATATGCTCCATAGCTATTGTTTTGAATTAGCTACATACTTTGGTTTCAGTAAAGCACTTTTGAATTGCTGTCACAAACTTCTATTTTAATTGTGTGCTTTGCATTATTATTACTTCCTTTTGATGACTACTATGTTGGTGCATATAGATTCATAGTAGTTTTTTTACCGAGCAACTACGTACTATATATAGGTCCACACTCGAAGTGTAAAACCCTAAAAGGTATGTTAGATCTTTTTATTGCTCTGTCATGTTCATAAAATGTATGAAATGTTTTAATTTATAATCATACAAATTACAGTTCTAATAGCCATTACCACATATGAATTTGCTTTTACTTCAATTGTAAGTAACTATTTTTCCCCCTATTATTACTTATCTTTTTAGAAATGGTACCTTCCATTATGCTCATTGCAAAATAAATTTTCTATGTGATTTAGCGTCCAAATTTCATATTCCTTCTTGTTTAGTTAATGAACAAATCCTTTACTACTTGCTGTTCCAGCAAAAATGCTTAAACCTTAAAAAAATAATAATAATAAATAATCTTCATTTAAGAGGTCATAGCACATCTGTTGTGGGGAACCCCACGACAGAGAATGCAGACCGATTTATTTAATGAAGTTCCCACAAATTTACTTTCATTAACTTCTAAATTTCATATGATATCCTATTATTTAATGTAGTCCCAAAAATTTCTCTTAACTTAGAACTTTTCAAACATATGACCAAGATCAGTTTAAATGAATGAAGTTAATTAAAATACCTACAGCCTGTGCATTTTCTAGCATGTGAACTACATACGTATATTCTTTTTGTTAGTTGAAGTTTTCATAATTATATTGACTGTTAATTTTAAGACTTATTTTTTTAATAGAGCTTTATCACTTTGATTAACAATAAATTGTTATAATAACGATAATTACTGTATAGACAAACACCCGTCTATGGCATAGCCTAGTATCTCTAAACTTTTAGGAAGATCAATTTTGATAATCTATAGTGGGTTAAAAGAATTCTTCTTGTTTTAAATCTTCTTAATTTTTTCTATTTCTAAAAATCTTTCATTTTTTAAAGGAAAGTATATCACAAGACCATTTCTAGAAAGCATTACACGATATAATTAAATAAGCAGTAATAGTATCCTCATTAATTGAAACATGAATTCCTTTTATGTCACCAAGGGTGTATTAATTTTGATTCATTACAGAATGACTGATGCATATTTCTCACATTTAATTAAAAGAATATATATTCATTTAATTTTAATGGCAACCAAAAGGATAAGCCTAGTTCAAAGTTTAGCAGTAAACTAAGTAATTAACAGTTTCAAGAGATCCAAGGGCCACTACGAAAGCCAAGAGCTGCAGCATAAAATGACTTTACAAGTTCCATATAATTTTGTCCTTAGAGGCTTGTTTATTTTTCAGGAACTTCTCATATGCTCAAAAATTATCAGGCAGAAAGGTATTACTCTTTATATTATTGGATATGGTGACTCTTAAAGCCTTTCATTTTAGTCCTCTTAAGTGATTTTTATCAGCAGGTAGGTTAAGTCAATAGAATTATTAAAATAATAAAATGGTTTAACCATCCGTACATGTAATTGTTATCTGTAAGATTTTGAGTAGGTCAAAATCTCTACTTTGCATTTTTCATTTTTAATAGAACACGAAGCACAATAGGAAAGAAAAATCACACAATTTAAATGTCACATTATTAAATAATGGTTGTGAAAAGATTGTTAAGCCACAATAGCATTTGTGTAATGTACTTTATGTTGTTGTGAGGATTGTATCAATAGTCATAGTTACTTTAAGGAATTTCAATGAGATAACTTAAAACGAAAGAACAAGTTGAGAAAAGCATCTTTTGACATTAAACTATTGTTTCACTCCTAAATTTTACTTGCCTGCTTTGTGTCACAACATTAAGCCTTCCAATGGTAACCAATGTTGCTAGGTGTTAGAAATTTTATAATAAAATTATTCATGAGTTTAGATTAAACTTTTTGAGTTGAATTGTCGACATGATATCAGACCACAAATGGAAAGAACAAGAAAAAACTCTTTCTTCTTTCCTTGTTATGCCCTTTATTTCTTTTACATTATTTTATCTTTTTGTTGTTTTTAGTAGATATGTAGGTTTCTTCTCTGGTTCTCCGTTGGATGGCACCTGTCTTCGTTTGTCCTTTTAAAAGTGGACCAAGCTGAGTTAGCATATTTTATTTAAAAAAAAAAAAACTCACATGTAAATTTTTATATCTTTATTATTAGACTTTTTAATTAAAATATAATGTGTATAATATAATTTGAAAATTATGCAATTATTATAAATATAATAAGTGCAAAATTTTTAAATTATATTATACATTTATCATATTTTAATTAAAAAATATTTAGTCATTATATTTTAATTAAAAATAATAAAAATATAATAAATTACATTTAAGTCTAATCCATTGATATATACCTTTCATAATTCAACCCAAAAAAATCTAACTACAACTATTTTTTTGTTGAAATAATTAACGTTTAAATGCATTATCTTTTCATAATGATCAACATGGATTGTTTCTGGCAATCACTAAATGCTTAAAAAGAAGAAAAAAAAAAAGGATATTTGGCCAACTCAAGTATAATTTGTGAGCACAACGCCGTCCTGACGGTCTGCTTGCCCTGTTGAGGATCTGAATTAAAACAATCGATGAGGAGGAATCGAACACATGCTAGGGCCTAAAACATCATAGGATCAAGAATAGAATTTTGTGGTTGAGCCCACCTACGCCATATGGAGGTTGTACCCTTTGTTCCTACAAAATGTGTGGCATATTGCCCGGTCTTATTTAATCAGGGCTTAGGCCTTATTTTTAAGCCCAAGGGATAGGTTGGTTTTGGAAAAAAAAACCCCCCATTTTTAAAAGTTTGGTGAGACTTGAGCTTGGATTTTTAAACAGTATCGAACCAGTTTATAATATATTATACTACATAATATATACTATACATACATATATGTATATATATATATAAAGGCAAAGCAATCCTAATGCATTTATGACCTTATTCTTGGATTTAGTTTGAATTATAACAATAAGATTGAAATTGGCTTGAATATTTATTCTTAAATTGGTTATCTAAATATTAAATTATTTAAATTTATTATAATTTTAATTAAATTCTATAAACAGGGCTAAGTTGGGGTGGGCTGGGGCGTTAAAGTTTAAAATTAAGAATAGGACCAACTCTGGAAATGTACTTTAAAATTTAAACAAGGTCAGGTCGGACTTGGGCTCCTAAAATCAAATATTTTAGCGCACCAAGCCCAGCCCGACTGTGGCTATAAGCTCAAGCTGCGGCGGCGCCAGCTTATAACATTAAGTCCGATCTCCTTCAACATCAGAAGGACTTGATCACTTCAAATGTGTAACATGCCTTGGCGCTTCTTCGTTAGCTTTAACCCTGTTTGCATGATTTGGGTTAATGATTTGCTTGCAGTTTAATTGCATGCAAATCGCGATTCAGTATCACAATTTCCATGTACAAAACAAAATCGAATTAATACATGACGTGACAACTTTCAAGTAAGATAGGAAATAGTAAGAGAGATGGGTGAAATTAGAAGGGGGAAAAAAAAAAAAAACAAATGAGGTGCCTTGGTATACTTTTTGTTTTTTTGGCCGAACAAAATTGCACTTAACTTAAATATGAAGAGAAGGTACTACAATTGTGTTATTACTCAAAAGAAAGACACTTAGTTTGTGGCATTGATAACACTAGTATAAATTATGAAAGAAAATTTTAGATACAATTCTTTATATTTTTGTTATCAAATTTTTTAATTAAAATATGACAAATGTATAATTTTTTAATTAAAATATAATAGGTTATGATTTTTACAAATAAATATATGGTTCTTCAATCAAATTATACCCTTGAAAAATTATAATATTTTAATTAATAAACTTCATGGCAAATATCATATATGTTAGTATTATTATAATTTTAGTACACAAACTTTAAAACCTAATATTTTACCTCCTAAATTACTATAAAAAGGCCATGTAATTGAAATATGCAAAGGGGGAAAGTGGGAAAGATTAGAAGGACATCAGATTACCCTGTAATTCTCCACATGGCTTTTTTAATTTTAAACATTTTCATTTTATGAAATAGATTAGAGATAGTAGTATGTTTAACTTTTGAAATTTGTATATCAAAATTGTAAGCAGGTTATAGTTCAAGAAATTACATAAAAATTTCTCTTAACACTAATATTCATTAATTTTGACTCAATAAATGTGTGTCAAGATGTCAATTGAAAAAGACATTATATTTTTTAAAGACTGACTTTGATGTTGAATTTTGTCATCGTTAAATAAAATTTAAAATTCTCATTTTTCATTTTTCAATGTATAGTCTAACTAATAAATTATAAAATTGAAAATGATGAAATACATTTACACCGAAATGGAGCTCTCCATGTGGAGAATTACACTTATTATTCATAGGGATTTCGTTTCGTTGACATGGCCGGCTAGAGTGGATTTAAGAAGAGCGCACACAAAAGAAATCTCAGAGACAAGTATCTTATTATTCACAAGACAATAACTAAAAAACACGACATTAAAATATAATAAGCAGAATAGTCACTTTATTAATTGAAAACATGAATTTCTTTGATGTCTCGGGGGGTGAATTGATTCATTACGAAATGACTGATGCATTCTCACTTCTACAAGAGTACATACTCAGTGGCATTTACTAGCAATCAAAATGATATGTTTAATTCAAAGTTGAACAGCAAACGAGGCGTTTCAAAAGATCCATTAAAGAAATTTTACAAGGTCGAAACAATCATCCATCTCCTTGTAAGCAATACACACACACATAACCGAATCGAGCATTCACCGAGAATATTGTTTTGAAATATTAAACGGCAAAACGTATAGAACTGTACAATTTGAAGGCTATTGCACAAGGGGCCAACAAATTCCTAGTTGGAATTGGCTGTTTACGTTTTCTTTTCTTTTTTTTTTAATCAAATACTAAAGAATAAATCACCTAATATGGATGTTACGAAACAGTATGCATCATACTTAAAATATTTAAAAAAGAATTGATCCAGAATTAGAGTCCTTCGATTTTGGCTAAGTGATCATTTCTTATTTTAATTTAAGAAAAAAGCAATTTCACGAGGTGGATTCTTAGAAATTCTCCAATTAAACCATTTGTATTGGTATAAAGGAATTCATTCAAGATTAAACAAGTTCCAATTAATTGAATGCTTGTATCAAAATTCTTTGAATTAGTTTTCATTTCCGTAGACAGCAAGCATGATTGACAACTTTTATAGGTTCCAATCCAGATTATCACTGTCTTGCAACAAATCTTGGGGAAAAGTTTTACTAAATTTCTTATTCAAGTTTAATTTGTGAGCATAACTTTTACGTGTTGGTAGTTGGATTATTGTATAGGGGAAATTACTCATTTCTCTTTGGGAGAAATTTAATTACAAAGCCATTGTTTTTATTATGAAAATCTACGATGCCTTCCAAAACCAAATCAGTCATTTTCAAGAGGAAAAAAAAGAGTAATTAGCCCTAGTAAAATCAAAACGGAAAAAAATGTGAGAAATAATGTCAAGTTTTGTTCTTCTCTAATCCTAATATATTTTGTTCACTCCTCCCAAACATAGTATATTACAAACGAACACAGCAGATCAGAGGCAACAAAGTGAATATAATTGAACCATCCATCATCAAATACACTAATTCTATCATACATGAGAGATTTTTTTGGGTAAATTCACTTTATAAAACATAAATAGAACAAATCAAATATAAAAAAATATCATCAAATACAAACACTCTTTTTAAGTGAAATGTACCTCAAACATAGTCACACATCTCTCTAAAATTAATTTGTTCTAAACCAAATCTATCTAATACTAAATTTATTATAGACAGTTCTTTATTTTATTATTTTCAAATTCTTTAATCAAAATGTGCTAAGTACATATTTCTTAAAATGAGAGATGCATGATTGAAAACCATATACTTATCTATAGAGATTATAGATCTATTATATTATTATTGAAAAGTTATATATTTATTATATTTTAATTAAAATAATTGACAACAATCCATAATTTTAATCAATGATTTATATCATTACTCGAATCAAGCATAGACGCAAATTTTGAATCACACGCAATCCATAACCCAATATCCATATTAGTACTTCACAATAGAATCAAATACGCAAATACTACGAAATCCTAGTAAAAACATTCCAGAAAATATTTGACTAAACTTCCCCAGAATACAAGAGCCTTCCAACTTCAAAAGAAATAAAGGCATCAATGCAAGCATACTGTACCTGCTGAGAATTAAGCCATGGATTGTCCCATCGGCTCCTACTAACCCTCTTCGGCTTCTGAATTTCCTTCCCAAGAATCCGCATCGCCAAAATCTTGAGCCCCGATTTCTTCAAATCCTTGTCCTCCAACTTCTCAGCCGCCAGATCGCGCAGATCAACGAACGTAGCCACACTCAATCCGTAATCATGCAACAGTTTCTCCACATCCTCTTCGATCCCAACGCCCACAAACGTGTGATTCGCGTTTCCGAGAAAATTGATCAGAGATTGGGGGATGTTTGGGGCGTGAAGGATTTGGAAGATGAGGCATCGAGGGCCCACACAGAGTTGTAATGTGGCCACTGGGTTCTGCATATTGCGTTGGAAATTTGGGCGCCATTCGATGTCAAGGCCGACGATGAGAGGTTGAGGGAGAGATTGGAGGTTAAGGGTTTCGGAGAGCCAGGAATCGACCATGGAAGGGGAAGATGTGAGCATTGTGTGGATGTTGTGAGCGTAGAAGGAGACATCGTAAAGATTGTGGGTGTCGTAGGGAAGGGCGTGGTCAACTATGGCTATGGACATTTTGGAATTGCAGAGAAAGAAGTGACTCGGAATTTTTGAGCAGAAGAGAGAGTGGACTCTTCGTAGTACAGAAGAAGCGCACTGTCAAATACAAAATATATTTATTATTTTAATTTGTTATTCAAATTTATCTTGTGACGTTTTTTTGACGTGATATTTTGTGAATCCATCGTCACTATTTCTTATTGTAAAAAATTATAATTATTTAGAAAGTACCTTGCATCTGACCGGAAATTCAGAAAATGTCCACAGGAAAAATAAAAAAAAAAAAGCAGGTCCTACAAAATAAAAAATTAAAAACAATAACAAGCATAAACAGTATCATTGACGTTGGAAAAACCTTTTATATATATAATGATAATGATAATTTGTTCATGCTCTTACTTTTTTTTTTTAACAAATCTTTTCTTTTTTTCTTTTCAAACTTTTTATTTTTTATTTAATTTAAAGTAGATGTAAAATTATGTAATTGACATAAATCTTGTGCAATTATGTAAGACTCACGTCTAGTTAGTCTTTAGTTATTAATTGACACCTTCATTCATCATTTAATAAGAAGTAAATTTGAAGAATAAATAATAGAAATTTAAGAGTATTTAATAGTAAAATATTTTTTAAAATAAATAATAATAAATTTCACTGTGAAAATAACATATGTTCAAAGGACAAAACTTACACATCATTATTTGTATCTT
Source organism: Erythrophleum fordii (assembly GCA_032878935.1). Classification (NCBI taxonomy): domain Eukaryota; kingdom Viridiplantae; phylum Streptophyta; class Magnoliopsida; order Fabales; family Fabaceae; genus Erythrophleum; species Erythrophleum fordii. The sequence goes on along the minus strand of JAVQMF010000048.1, from coordinate 2,680,400 downwards.
TGCTATATTATTCTTTAATTAATTTTTTTTTTTACACTTCACCATTCACCTCACTTTTTCACTTTAACTTTGTTAATAGACATCTAAAGCCAAAGCAAAAGATAAAAGCAAAAGATTCCAACAGTCATCAATCTCAGTAGTTGAAGTTGATTCCAGCAAGCCCCAATCTTGTCAAGACCGTCGACTTTCCTAATTCCAGCAAATACCTTACTCCATCTCAAGAGTTGATTCCTGCAAGCCCCAATCTCTTATCTTGGTCATTAAGAAACAATTTCCAAATGAAAGAGATAACAAATTCCTAATTGCAAAGATATTAGTATCTAAGTTTTGTTCATCTTCAAATACAAATATCTTTTAGGAAATAATTTTAAATTATTAATGAAATAAATTCCCAATTACAAAACTTGAATGTTAAAGAACAGTTCTGAAGTAAATAATTTTAAATTACTAATAAAATAAATTCTCGATTATAAAACATAAATCTTAACATCAAGTGAACCCTGTCTATTTTTTTCCCCCAAAAGAATTGGCTTAATAGAATAAATAATTCATTCAATTTGACCATCTATAAAATTTATATCAAAATCACTTTATTGGGTTAAGCTTTCATTAAGTTTGAAACTGAGTCTAACTTTATAATTAGGTCTTTTTTTTTTGGGCTTGGAATTTAGTCACGGTTGATTCGGCCCGATTTATGACCAAGCCAGGGTAGGTTTAGGCGGGTAAAAACGTGTGAGAAGTAGAGAGAGGAGAGAATAATTGACTTCTACCAAGTCTTTTTTGGCTGATTAGTACTAAGTAAACATACGGTACAAGTTGGAATGAAAATTTTATTACGAACAAAAAACTAATAAGTAACAATCAATGCCCTGGTTTGCCAATTTTTCCCACACGATAATGAAGAAAGTTTCTGTTAGAACTTAATTGGAAGACAGACTCGGGTGTTGCTCTTCTCATGTTTGAATGGTAAAGAGAAAGAAATTAAATTTTGAATTTTTTATTTAATTTTAAATATATTTTTTAAAAAAGTAGGATTAAAATTCAAATTAAAGAAATTACTAAAATTAAAATTTTACTCTTTTTTTTTTTCTTCTATTCTCCCATATCAAAAAAATACTCTTAAAAATATTCCTATCTATGCTCTTTCCCTCCAAAAAATGAAAAGGGTCTCATTTGATATGGGAGCGGAAATGAAAAATGAAAAAGAGTCAACTATATTTTATGTTCAATATCAAGAAAGTAAAATAAAAAGAGAATCAAGTGTAAAAAGTTTATTTAATACTATAACGTAGGAAGAAAAGCATTCCAAATCAAAAATTCAAAAAGTCTATGATGTCCCTATGATATAAATAAGCTGAAGAAGGTGCAATTTGGATGTAAATCAAGCTGAAGTGGATTTGAATGCAAAAGCCATATTTCAAAAATTTTAATTTGTATATTTATTAAATCAAATAATTTTTAGATATTACTTTTAATTAATATATAATATTTTTACATTTTGTTCAACAAGAGAGACGCTAAGGCTTAAAAGATATTATTTTATTAATTTTTACTTAAGTCTTTTGTAATCTAAAAAATAATTAATACTATTTTTATAAAAAAAATAATAAAAACATAAAAAATTAAGTATAGAAATAATTAATAATAATTAAATTACAAAATAATTAATATTAAAATTAATAAAATTACATAAATAATAATTAATATTAAAAAAATACTAATTAAAAGTCACTCGGAATTAATGAGTTGGCAATGCTAATGCATTGCTACTGAGTGTGTATATATATATTATGTATAACATATATATATATATATAAAAATAAATAATTATTTTTATTATATGAAAATAATAATTTATAAATTTTTTTGAAAAATAAAATATAATTAATTCAAGAAATCTATCTTTTAAACTTCATTTTAAAAAGTAAATTTTTATTAATTTATAAATTGAATTAAAAATATTTTATTGTAAAAAATAATTATATAATATTTGTTATTGAATTATAAAAAATATTAATTTTATTACAAGACTTAATTTGGCCAACAAATAGTGACAGTTCTATATTGACAATACAAATTCTTTCATTTTTCTTAATATCAAAGACAAAACAAAAATACCATTTTTAAAAGAAATGATAAGAAAAATAATAACAAATATTAAAAAAATTAATTATAAAACTAATTAATAGTAGTTATGTTAAAAAATAATAAGATCGCATTTGATATTAAAATTGAAATATGTATTTTGAAATTATTGCTTTATAAGACATTTTCTCACGTTGAAATAATATATATATATATATATAACTAATAAATATATCTATATATATAATTTATTTTATGTGTATAACAAATATAATGTATATTAAAATTAATATATATTTAACTAAATAGCTATTTTATTATATTAAAATAATAATGTTTAAATGTAAATAATTATAATTATATATTAAATAACATAACTACTCTAATTCATTATAATTATATATAAAAATCAATTCTTTTATTATTTTTTAAATCTAAGGACATTTTAATCATTTGTCACCTTCCATTCTATTACTATTTTTATCTTATCAAATAGTCAAAGAAAAACACATTTATTTTTTTTTCTTGTCATACCAAGACATAATTAATTTAATTGCATTCCATTTGGTATCCTCTTAACATTTTCATCAAAGAGGATTCTACCTATCAAACGAGGCTAAAGTATGGATAAAGTATTAGGAATGACTTCAATATATAACAAATAAATAAATAAATTATAAATATTAGGTAAGGTTTGAATGTTAAAATTAAACATTCAAAATAATTTTGAATGGATATCAATTTAGTATGAAAATATCTGGTGTTCATCTAATATCAATAAAAATAAGACACTTAATATTTGATAATTATTAAAAAATATTTTTTTTGTTTATTAATTTTTATTATATTATTTCTTTATATATTAGAATAAATAACAATTATTTTAACATTACTCTAAAGCTTAGAATGGGTGGGTCAAACTTGACAAAGAGCTTAGAATATATTAAGAAGCCTCTAAGATAATTTAAATTCATCTACGACTAAAGTGGTAAAACTTGTAAATTTAGGCAGATTCACAAAAAAAGGATAAATTTGTCATATAAATTTGTAAGAATTTATCTATATTAATAAATAACTATTAAAATATATAATTACATAAATAAAATATAATATACAACAAGAAATTTATTCAAATGCAATTTAAATTACATTAATTAAAAAAATTATCCATAATCTACAATCTATAATATTCAACATAGCAATTTCAATCAAATTCATACATGAATATCTTTAATATAATTTTAATAAAAATTTTATACAAATTTTATCTTTATTTTTTATGATAATATATTAAAACTTTGCATTCATTGATGCCATAGCACATGATGGCTTAGTAGAAAAAGGCTTTGACAAAATATTATGAGAAGAGAGATTGGCATGTTTATCTAAATTTGTAAACGAGTCTAAGTTTATAACTGAGTTGACATGCAAGTTTGACAATAATGTTATGACTCAATGGCTGCACCAATTGTGTGTAAAATTGATTGAATATCTATAATGGTGCATGAAAAATTAGATCTAATTTGACCTTTAGATCTATAATTTTTCATAGTTAAATTAGGCCAATATTAATGTAATGAGGGCCCATTTGATAATTGTATAATATAAGGTATAATATAATAAGATTTGGTAAAATTTTAAATTATATAACATTTGGTATAACATTATATAAGATAATATATCGTATAAAATAATATTATTTTATATTTGGTAATGCCCTGTATAACATTAAATATAATATAAATTAACTTTTTTAACAAAAATATCATTTACTTAAAACATATTATATTTATCCAAATTTATTATATTATATTAATTTTTTAAAAAATTAAAGTCATTCTTTCATTAAAAAAAAAAAGGAAAAACCAAAACAACAACAAAATAAAAGAAAAATGGACATCACCTAGCTTAACCATGTTTTAGCCCAACCCATGCCAATTCTATTAATTTAAAAAAAAAAATTATTTATAGGTGTTTATATAAAAATTTTATTTATTTTAAAGGCAATATATAATTTCACAAAGATTTTTTATGAAATTTTTTCAAGTGTCATTTTATAATTTTCATCAAAAAATTTTTTTATAAAAATATATTCAATCAAACCAAGTTGAGCAAGCTTAGAAAAAGAAGCATGATACAAAATCAAAATAGCAAACAACCAAGGGAAAGCACACCCCAAAAAACCATATTCACAAGACCACATAAAGCATAGACAATGTGTCACACGGCACCAAGTACCCTATCTTTTATTTCATTTCTTCTACAATAATCACAAAAAAATTTTGAATTATAGATCTGCTAATCAAAATTCAATGCATAATTTTTGTTCCATGAATACCCTAGTGCTCGATGGCTAGAGGTGGGTTAGGCCCAAAATTAAAAAATTTAAGTAAATTGAACTAATTATGTTGGCCAATTTGACTTAGCCTAATCTTTTGATTTTTTTAAAGACATATTATAATGATTGATATGAAAATTTTGTTTTATTAGGAAAAGATATAACTTTATAAATATTTATATAAAAATTTTATTTTTTAAGAATTATTTTATAATTTTTACTAAAAAAATTTTTTAAAAAAAAGAAGGGTGACCCAACTAGCCAAAAAAACTAGTCTGGCCTCGCCTAATATTAAACCAACCACACCAGGCCTGAGCAATGAGTTTAAAAAAAATAGCCAAATACAAAATTGAATTAAGGACTGAGTTAAGCCAAAACTTAATCTAATCCAACTTAAACCATGAATACACATATGGGTGAGGATTAGAATGGATAAGTGTTGTTGAAGCCTTATGCATTAAAACTTAATTAAGTCTAATTTTATCATTTAATACTTTATTAAGTTATATATCATTTATATAATACATTACTTGCAATAAACAAAAGTAAATTTATAATATATTATATTAACTTATACTATGAAATCTAATATAACATATCAAACAATCTCTAAATAGATTGGATACTATAAATCAGGTGTCCATAGCCAACCCTACTAAAAATTTGTATCTCCATGAATAGTTTGATGTTACTTTTATAGGATGGGGATTTGCCAAGACTACTTGTGGGTATTGTAAGTTCTGTCTGGCCTCTAATATCATGTTTTAATAGGTTAATTTGTAAGTACATGCTCTGTGTATATTATTAGTAATCATTATTTACTCCAATATATATGCTTCTGCCACAATTTGGTGTCTCATTGTCTTTGTATTGTATCTTTGGAATTTGGCTTTTACCAAGTCATCCATTTAGTCATGAATTTCTTAGAGTTGCATTTTTACTTCAGTTGTCCATTAGTTTTCATTATACCTATCCATGTACTTGGTTTAAGAACCTTTTCTTTTGAAACTCTGGGTAGTTGTATGGTTTGTTTCACTGCTTGCTCTGCGGAAACGTTTTCTATACTAAAATGGCTATCCCTCTCGTTTCCCTTCTCTTGTGTCATAGACTTCGAACCTGCTTAAGTATGCCATGACTGACACATTTCTGGCAAATTGCACTAAGAAAGGCAATCCACAGAACCAACAATATGCATTTATAGTTGAAGCAAGACCTGCTAGCAGTCACAGCAAAAATGGAAGTCAAGGTATTGCGAAACAAGATTATCTTCGCTGAACCCAAAGAAGATTTTTCTTACTTCCTTTTTAGCGCTTGGGGTTTTCATGGTGCACAATCTTTAAACCCTAGTGTAGCACCACAATTTGGTTATTCAAATTAGCCCCTAAACATTCATGAGGCGAATCACGTTTATAAGTATTTCTAGTGAAATATTTCTGAGAGACGGTAGAGTAATTTCCAAGTCAAGTGAGAGAATTAAAAATTGAAGACGCTTGATCCATCTTGTTGACCCAAGATCTTCTAGAGAAGCCAAGGAAGAAAGTGATGTTGTGGGGTTAGTGAAGAGACCAGTGTTGTTTGGTGTGGAGGATGGTCTAAAAGTGAGGCCATCGTCTAGGAACTCTTGCCTTTTTCTTGATTATCTTGAAATGAGGGTGCTAGGCATTCGGCAACAGAGGTAAAATGGTGCTTATTACTGAATAAATATCTGAATATGAACTACGTGAAAATTTTCAAGTCAGATTCATATTCCTACTAATGATATTTATTATACGGGCTCAACCCAGTTCTAAAATTAGAATTTGGGTCAAATTTCGACTCCATTTTGTAATGGGCTTAAACTATGTACAAACCAGACTTTTAAATTTTTCTTTAGTTTATTGAAGTAATTTAGGATTATTTTAAAGTAATTAATACAGACTATTGGACCTAAAAAATCACTATTCTTTCATTTCATTTTATTAGGATTAGTATTTATATTTTCTATTCTAATATAATTAGGATTTTTTTTTTTAATTTTGGTTACTTATAATTTTTTTTAATTAGTTATTATCATTGTCATTATTTATTGATAATATTAAAATTTTGACATTATCGATCACAGTCTTTATCTTTTGATATTACACAATTGGGTTTACAAAAATTAACTAAATGAAATAAATCATAAATAAATATATAAGTATATCGCATTCATTTTATTAAAAAAATTACTTTTAACATACTTAAATTTTTTTAAAAAAATTAATTTGGAGTGTGAAATTTATATAAACTCAATCTATTTATTCATGCTTGCACGCCATCGCACGAATTAATTTTTTCAGACAAAGGAATGCATGCAAAGGGATCCACATAAATGTCTCAAAGTCTTGGACTAAAACGGTGAGTCGGTGACTAATCAGCATTTCAGCCAAAACCAGCTACTATGAACTAGCAATCCCTTTTTTTATTTTTCTTTTTTACTTTTAAGCTGTTGTTTAATTATATAAATAAATAAATAAATAAATATATATATATATCATGTGATTTTCCTGTTCATGTTCTGGTTTAATATAATTAAAAATCATCCCCACAATCTTTGGTCTGTGACCTCTGAGCTCAATCGAATCAAACTGATCTATGAAGAATCGAGTTCTATTGTGAACGAAGAATAAAATCTCATATGGGCCATATTTACATAATATATATGCTTTGCTGGAATAAGAATTCTTTTTTTTTTTTTTTCGTTTGATGTTTCTAGCTACAAGTTAGGCAATGCGCGTATAAAATTATTGTTTGGTCAGTTGGCACTTGACGGTGCTACGTTTCCTTTCAGTTTCTTTCATTTTCAAAGTTCTAATGCTTCACACGCATCTCTCCCCTTTGTTAGCTTTGTTTTGCAATCATTTTTGCTTCACACGACACTATATCATTGTCTGCTATTATATTAGGGGCAATCATTTTTTTTTATGCTAATAGACTCTAATAACTCGTGACACATTACCTACCCGCATTTTTCTTTTATGGAATTATTACTATTATGATTAATATTACAGTCGAAATATTCTTAAATTTTATTCAGATTAGTTCTTTTATCTGAAGACTTATGTACAGTATGTTTAAGACTTTTAATTTTAAAGTGCTCATCTAAAAAATTTAAATGAAATCATTAGAGGTATATTATATTTTCTTACCAAAGTGTGCTAAATCTTTTTAAAATGATGCTAATATTATGGTACTATACTACTACGTATACTAGGAAATTAACCATAAATTTTCTCGAGGCGTGATGCTATAAAATGCATGAATGTTTCGAATAAGGAACAATATGTTTAACCGAAGGTCACATACATACCTTTATCATTAATTTCTTAAAATTAGAGTTAAGAGTAAATTAATAATTTAGTTTTTTTTAAAAATTATTTATTTCTTAATTTGATTGTTTAAAGATAAAATCTTTAAATTTAATTCTTAAAAAATTTTATTTCAATTAAAATTGTCTCTCCGTTAAGCAAACTTGTTCCAATTAATAAACCGGAGCTAATGTGATTGTTGACTCACGACATGGATCTGTTAGTGGCATTTTCTCTCTAAACCGACTTGGTTGGGGAAATTTTCACAAAATTAAACGACCATCAAATCAATGCCATTTTGAAAAAACGTTTGCTTAAATGAATTGTTTTAAAGAAAAAATGCCATTTAGATAAGTCCAAACCATAAACTAATGATTATGTGAGATCTCGTTTGTTAATTGGGTAAATTTTTTTAGGCAGAGAAATTATTTTAAAGGAGAAATTTTTTTTTAAGGAATTACCAAATTAAAATAAAAATAATTCTTCAAACACTAAATTATTAATTTACTCTATAAGGTTAACGCATAAAATGTATTTAAAGGGTGTTGCTAACTAGTGCACGTGTGCATGTTAATAAAATATTTATTAACCTTGGGCTTATAAATTATAAATTATTATAATAAAAAAAAAAAAAAGGAGATTGATATTCTTGTCTGTGTTTTTTTAATGACAAAGTTGCCCTTTCATCACTTATCCAACTTTATTTGAAATTGTTTTAAAATTAATTCAACTTTCTCTAAACATTCATTTGAATTTTTTTTTATTTTTATTAATTAATTACTTAATTAATAAGAATAATTACATCAATTACAAAGAAAGATAAAATTAAATTATGTCAATTCTTTTAAAAAAATATTTAAATAACATCAATTATGTTATTATTTTAACTACATCAATTGCTTTATAATCATCAATTCATATATAATTAAAGTATTTATTAAATATCAAATAAATAAAAATAAAAGTAAATACAATAATCTTAACAATTTTAAATAAAGTTAGATAATAATAAAAATTTAAACAAAATTAAATAAGTAATGCAAAAAAATAGTTTTGTCATTAATAAATACAGACAAGTACAATATACTAACATTCACTTTTAACCTTTTTTACTTTTTTATTAAAACAATCATTATTTATAAACTCAAAACTAATAAATACTTCCCTAATCAATAAGCTAAGAGCATTGGTTAGCATCATCTTTATTTAAGTAAATCTTTAATTCCCAACACTTTTAGGCTTTTTAGGTTTATGAAATAATTTTTAGAGGAATGAGAATATAAAAAAGAAAGAGAATGAAAATAAAAATAAATTTTAATAAAATAGAATAATTATGTTTAGTACTTCATAAAAAGAAATGGACATTTTATCCTATTTTAGTGTTTGGTTGGATAAAAACCATACAAGAAGAAAGAAAAGAAAAAAATAAACAAATGATTATAATACTTGTAGTGCAAAAATATATTAAAATATTTATTATTTATTTTATTCTATTGAAAAAAATTTTAAATCCATTAAAATATTTTAATGTGAATAAAATATTATTTTTTATTTATTAATCTTTAAAATAAAAATCAAATATGATACATAAAACAATACAGCTGATATAGCAATAATGTCAATTCTCATCTATTCCTTTAGTTATTCCACTATTCTATTAATATTTTGAAAGAATCCAAATGCCAAAATTTGTAGAAATAAATTATTATACAAAATGAAATGGAAATGGGTTGCTGCCAGCCAAGCATGTATGAAGTTGGAATTTCATTTCTATTCTTCAATCTGCAAAGGAGGCATATCAAAAATGGGGCATAAGGTTTTGAAAATTGTATATGATTTAATTGAATATAATTAAATTAATAACGTGTCAGTTACGTTATTAATTTAATTTTCAAAGCATTTATAGACATTAGAGCGTATCCACCAAACTAAGCACGTCAATTTCAAGACACATAATAGCCCCATTAGCTGGCCTTAACTAACTCTCACAATTTGCATTCATTAAAAACAAAAACAAAAAACTCTCACAAAGTGTGGACAGAAGTGAACTTGCTTAATTAATCTACGGCGACGAATGGCAGCTCAATCAACAGTACCTGCTGTTCAACCTAACGTGCTTTCAGTGTTCATGTATTTACATATATAATTTAGATTAGATTTGACTTACATATATTTTTCAATTTTCTGGTTTTATAAAAATTTTAATTTAATACTATTAATTTAAAAATAAATAATATTAGCTTTCTGTCTATTTAAACAATTTAATTTTACTCCTCTATTATATTTTTAATTCAAAATTTAACATTAAATTTAATAATTTACTAAGTTGAACGTTAAATTTAAATATAAATTAACAGTATCTTGCAAATAAATGATATCTAAATTAGTAAAATTCTTTAAATTTTGAATAAATAACATGATAAAAAGAGTAAATTAGATCATTTTAAAAAAGTAGGATTGCAATTTTTTAAAAATTAAAAGGACCAAATTGAAATTTTTATCAAATTAGAACCAAAAATATATTTAAACCTTAAAATCTTATGCAAATTTGGTTAGCTTCGTATTTTAAAAAAATATTTTATATTTTAGGATATATTAGAGTTTAATTATTTTGCTTAAAATCAATTCATTACTATCTTATTCATTTCTTATGTGATTTATTTTATTATAACCAAATTAATTTGTGATATTTTTTTATTCTAATCTTAATGAAAATTTTTTGTGAATATTAAAATAATAAATAATCTCAATATTAAAAGCATGTTTCGCTCAAACTTTTGGCAATTTTGTAGTTTTTTATGACTATTATCTGAATTAAATTAATGTTTTGAAATTAAAATTATTCACTTAATCTTAATAATAGTATCAAAATTTTGTAAAAATGTTTAATATATTGAGACATACATATATATTATTATTTATTATAATAGTAATTGTCATAATATACTTTATATAAATAAACTTATACCATTTTCTCTCTACGACAATGAAAAACAATCATAGCAAAACGTTTGATAGTAGTTTTTAATATTTTTCCATGACAAAAGAGCCTCTATGGTCTAGATTAGATTTTTTTGTCATTTTAATCCATCAACTTCATACACATATTTGTTTTGACCTACATGATTATCATATAAGTCTCAATTGTATAAAGGAGTCAAATAACCAATTTTGACTTCTTTTGACATAATATAGGTAAAATTTTAAAAATTCATAAATTTGGTTAAATAACACCAATTTACATAAATTAGATGGCCATGGAAAGATTATAATCTAAACTTTATGTCACAAAAATTTTAAGTGAAAATAAATCTATTTGACCCTTAAAAAAACAAAAACCAAGGGCTGTGCAGAATAAATAATAGCTGTATAATTTTACATTTTTTTTACCAAATTCAAAATTTCATTAAATATTCTATAAAACTCAAAAAAAAATATCATCTTTAGTTTGTTGAAGATCTCTATAAATCCTCTAAGTGTTTTCCAAATTTTAGCATAAAATTATGTCATTTGGACTATCAAGGATAAGGATATAATTTATGACTCATTTAAACTAAATTTGGATTTCAAAGTAGTCTATTCAGACCCTAATATGCAATCTTTTCCTTTAAGTAAATTTTAATTTATTCATACTTCATTTTCATATGATTCATTACAATAAGTATGACTAGCATAAAAAATTCATCATCTCACTTACAACTAGCCACATGGGACCACTAGTATATAACATGGCAAATCGTGTTCCATTTACTTGTAGTGATACCTAATTGGCATATATTCATGATCACAATCTTGTAAATAAAGTGCTATTTCATACCATCATAAAATACATTATGTTTCCTATCCCCTTGGTTCCATAATATACATCAAACTACCATATGTCATTCAAATAACAAAATATGTTTTACTTACAAGCTTTTGCATCAAAGTAATATATATACATCATCTCACATTTATACATTATAATCCATCATGAGATACAACGTGGTCTACTACTAATATGTCTCAAAATGTGTACATCACAACCATATACACATCATGGCTCCCTACTAGTTATCTTAACACTTTAAATCTTCTTTGATTCTTTCTCTTTGCTTGAAGTATCTGTCATGGCTAATGGGAGTTAAAAAGGATGAAATTCTTGAAAAAATCTTAATAGCAAATCCCATTCTACGTCAATGCATATAATGAATATAAATGAGGAAATGGAAGCAAGTAAGCTGTATGTATCAAATAACTAAAACAGAAAAATTGGTACAAAACGTTAATTCTTATCTAGCCATGGCATGGAAACATATTTGCTAGGCTCAACTAGACTTAACTCTAGGTTAAGAAAGAACTTCTATACTCAATTCCCTGCCATAAAAAGCTAAGAGTCAAATATAATATCATACACATATAAAAATTATGGTAAAAGCCAATTAAAAGCATAACTCATGCAATTATCAAACAACTAAATATACAAACATTTCAACCTATTTATATACTGAAATCCATGCAAGATAGGAAGAGATAACTACCTTATAGCGCCAAGAGCTTTAAACTATTACTAACCCACTTGACCCTTATCTTTTCTTTGGTCTTTGACACCCACAAAATGATGGATTTGGACTAATTTGGTCTACACATATCAATTTACAATATAAAACAACTCATTAAGACTCATTCTTACTTATATTACTATCACATAGGTTTATTAGAAATTGAAATGGAATTTGAACTACTTTAGATCATTTAAATAATAACTCTCATAATTCAATTTTTGGGTTTCAAAACCTGATTTGATATAAGTTATATGATTATAATGGAATTTATTAGGGCTATCATATACAAGTTTAAACAAGTCAAATACTAAATTACTTAATTAGTTCCTTTTAAATTTTAAATTTTCACCTTTCAAAATAGGATTTCTAAATTTATTCTAATTGTTTCATTAGTGTTTATTACTTACATTTGTACCTCTTAAAGCCTTAGAACTCATGAAACACTCCTTTAGGCATCTCATCTTGGCCTTGGGCAAGATCATGCATACACATACCATACTTTGAGGTTTTGCCATTTTCATGGAAAATTTGACAAATATGAAGTATCCTTGATTCTTGTTTAATTTAAGCTTGGTCTTAAATGATTCAAGACATTTTCCTAGGATTCATTATTTTCTATGGTACAATTGGAACCCTTGGTGTCATAACTTAATCTCTATAGCTTCTTATATAATTTTTTTTGCATAATCTTACTCTCTTCCTTTTTAAATCCTTATTTCTACTAAGTTTTCATCAAACTCAAGCTTCCTCTGTGCTCTCTCTCTAGGTTGAAGCATGAAAGGGATAGGATTAAAAGGAATAACAAATTTTTTAACTCATATTATACATTATTTGAAAGCTTATTGAATGGAGATTCCTCTACTACAATTAGTTACTCCAAATTCCCTTTTTTTTTCTCAAGTGATCAACCATCAAAATTATCCTTTCAATAAATTAAAACCCCATTATAAAAGGATTTGAAGAGGAAAATAAGATTGATAACTAACATTTTATGAAATTAGGCACATTTCCTTACTTATTTGGCTCTTTTTTTCTTCTCTTTCCTCCTTTTCTTCCATGCCTTTCTTGGTCTGGTTTAGAGCTGAATAAGTTGGTACAAAATTTAGGAGATGGGCTAGCGTGGCCTTGTAAAGGAGAATATGATATTTTAAAACAAATCTAAAAATTTCATTTACGTCTCTACAATTTAACTTTTTTGTTTGAGTTCATTTTAAATTCTATTTGAAAACTATCAATTCCATAATAAAATTTAGACTCTCTAGTTTATTAAAAATATTTGCTTTGAAATTTTTAGAATTTAAAAAAATTTAAAAAAAAAAAAAATCCAGTAAAAAATAATATATACCATATGTGATTTAATCATTTTGACCTTACTGAGTTAATCTACTAATTTTATTGTGCCATATTATCATACGGGATATGAGTTTCTCATATTAAATTTCATTATTTTTAAATTTTTGATTTTTCTATTTGACTAGCTACTTTTCTTATTATTTTACAATTTTTGCTCGTTTAACAGTTTCCTTTCATTTTACTTAGGTTTATAGTTTTTTATTATCGGTCAATTAGAAATTACCAAAATACTGGTTATGACAATAATGCTATTATTTCTCTTCAAAATTAAATGTTAAAAACGTTGGGAGTAGGAATAGTGTTTTATCTATAAATTTTTTATTGGTTCAAAAACCTTGATTCAAGTAATAACTTCTTTAAATATAAATGTCAAGGCCTTGATGTCCTAATTCTATCCTAATCTGAGAGTATTCATAATGGAACGTCTTGCTAACTTATTATTTATTATAATAGGTAGAGCAAGAAGATTTTTAAAGAAATTGAAAGAAAAATAAAAATAAAAATAAATTAAAATTTTGTGATCTAAAGTTTTTTTTAATATGATATAAAAAGAATAAGAATACCTTTTCATTTTGATACTTAGTGGAGTGAAAAAAATACAAGAATGAAAATTAAATGTCAGCAAATGATCAAAATGTTTTTAAAATAAAAAAATTTAAAAAATTAATTTTTGTTAATTGGTATAAAATAAAAAATTACAATTGAAACCTTAAGTAAACAATATTTATAATTTAATATTGAAATGTTTTAAAATTTGAAATTAAATAATCTAAAAATAAAAAAATTTAAATGTGCAATAAAATAATAGTTTAGGATTTCAAATTAAAAATTTTGGTACTTAGATTTTTTAGAATAATTTTAAATTTTAATATCTTTTAGTATAAAATATTCTTGTCATTTGGGGTAAAATAATATTTTTCTTTTTATATCTTTCTATCTTCAATAATAACTTTCTTCATTAATTTTGATGGAATAAATAGTGTTTTGAAACAGTAACTTTGGAATAATGAATGATCCAATCTCCAACAGATCAAAGAATTTTCTTTACTTTTCATCTCTCTTTTTCTTTCTTGATTTTCTCCTTCTAATCCACCAAATATCCTTCAGTGAAGTGAAGATGTAAAGATTTGCTTGATAATTAATAATTTTATTAATTAAAACATCCATAAATTTTAAATATTGGGAGAATATTTATTAGAGGGGAAATAGCTAATTAAAATTAATAAAAAAATTTATGTAATTTCTTATTTTATTATTATCATGTTTTTAATTAAAATATAACAAATATATTATTTTTTAATGAACATATAATAAATATATAATTTTAATAAACAATTGTATAATTTTTTAATTCAATCATATATTTTTTAAAATTTATATATTTTAATTAAAATATTTTAATAATAAAAATAAAAATAATTACATGTAACGTAAGTCCTTAAAAATTAAAATTATTATTGTGACATATTTTTGTGGTGCATGCTTCTGATAAGACGGAAGAGAAGCCGTGCTGGCTGTGAACATACCTTTCAGATTCTGCGCGTTGAACCATCTTTTGGTCCCAACGCTTCTAATCGCCACCGCACATCTAACAAATCTCCTGGGCCTCGCTCATCTATCACACGTCATGCTCCCTGACTAATTCTTCATCATTTCTACCCATTTAATAAGCATGAAATGATAGGAGAATCACCACACCCCATCATGCAATTATAACCGCTATATTTAATAAGAGATACATGTATAGGGATTCACAAATATAAAATCAATACTCTACCCCATAAAGAATTAAAATATTATTTCATTTAAGACTATTATTAAGTTTTGTTCGCATTGAGTACTTAAAAAAAATAAAATAAATACCAAGTTACTAGAAAGGGATATGATATCTTTCTATTAATTAAACTGTCATTTGAGCTTTTAAACTCATTTTAATATGAATAAACTATTAAGTAGATTCGTTATATTAAAAATTAATATATTATGTCAATAAAAGTGGACATATAAACATGTTTTCTTATTAAAAACATATATTTGTAAGTTAAAAGAAAATAAAAAATCAAAGAAGAAAAACTCCAAAAGAGATAACAGATGCTTAGAAGATATTTTTTTAATTACTTGAAGAATTTTTTTAAAAAAATTTAAATTAGGAGAAACTTAAAAGTGTTGAAATATATTAAAAGGTTAATTAAAAGTTTTCATTATCATCAATTTTTTTAATAATTTTTCAAACAATAAAACTGTTTCAAGAAAATATATCCTTTATTTTTTTTTCTTTCATTATTTTTCATCTAAACATAGTTAAAAACATATTAATCATATTTACATATTCATTTATTATTAACTTAAATTATAAATTTTGTACAGTACAGACTTATGAAAAATTTATCTCATATATATATTACAGTAATAATCTTTATTTTTTTTAATTATACTTTTCATGAATGATTGACTTTAATTTTTTTGCATGAATTAGTGGTATTTAAAAAATCTGAATGGAGTACGGTGAGAAATTTAAGGTATCAGCGGGATTCCCTAGAAAGAGCACACGTATGTACTTAAAAATGGCAGGAAGAGGACACGTGGACCAATGTATGGAATGTCAGTGAGAAAGCTGGGTGGGGCCCACACGAATGGAAATCCAAAGCTGGAGGTCAATGATAAAATGTCAGGTAAGGCTTTCTCTTTCTTTCAACGGCGCATTCATCGAGGAAAGTTCCATAGCTCTGAAAATGTCACACCAAAGCAAATCCTTCATGTAAAGGGCACGCACGCCTCAATTCTTACGTGAAATGCCTAAACTGCCCCCACCCCCTTTTTTTGCACTTCTAACTAATATTTTTTTAAATTATAATTTAATGTTTTAAATTAGTTATATTTACATTAAATTTTTTAAAATTTTAAATTATTTTAATTAATTTCATGATAAAAAATTTTAATTTTAAGTCATATATTTAAAAAAAATTTTGGTTCTAAGATTATTTAAAATAATTTTAAAATTTAAAATCTTGTAATATAAATATCTTTAATTTTATTTTTTTAAAAGACAATAACAAATTCAACAGAAGAAATTGCCATAATTGAAGGGGAAGGGAGGATTGAGTAGTCTAGTCCAGCCCTTCTTACTAACATGCATTAACTAATTGAAATTCATTATCTTTTTTAACACACGAAGTTCAATATTGCTTGATAGATACACCTTGTTTATCTCGCATAAATTTTTATGCCATCATTTTAATTTTCATATTGTTAAAAATCTTTACATAACAGTAGTACCGATACGTTTCTATAAAATTGTAGAAATTTTTTCTCCCTGAGTACTTTATTATTATTATCATTATTGTAGTGAGTACTCTTTTTTTTTTTTTAATAAAAACAATATTTTCAATTCAAAGATAAGATAAGATATATTGTAGTCTTGACAATCCTATATTTTTTATTAACAAGAAAAAAAAAAACTCTTTTAACTTGGTTGACATAAAAAATGTATAGTTAGTAGATGTGGTTTAGTTGTTAAAATTAGACGAAGACATCATACTATCAACTAGTCTAAGAAATACTATGTGGAAAAATAAACAATTATTAAAAAAAGATAAGTTTTGTTTAAAATTTTAAATTAATTTTATATTAGTCCATCTATTTATAAATTAAATAGCCCAAGTAAATGAAGTTAAATTAGAGAATTAATATATCGATTCATCAAAAGAAATAACTTCTTTCTAGCAAAATAATATACATTTGTATTTTGTCATTTTATTCAATGATTTCTTTGTATATTTTAGCTTGTTTTAATTTAATTCAGATCCAGTCTTACTACACTTTTTTACATTTAATGCTTATTTCTTCTTTTAGTCTTAATTTAATTACAGTTAATTCTTGTCCTCAAGAACAGGAATGGTTTCTTACCTGGTCTTAGTTTCCTAACTATTTTAGAATTAATGTTAACTTTAGTTTTATAGTTACTTTATAATTATAATGAAATCATTTATTCTACATTTATAAGGTATACCTTTGCGTAAAACAGTTTTTCAACTCCAACTGAATTTATACACATTAACTTTCTCTTTAGAAAATTTTAGATTCCATGAACTTTCCTAGTTGAGAAGCAAAGAGGATTATAATAAATGCCACACTTTGGAATAAATCAAACTTTCATTTCGAAAAAAAAAAAAAGACTTTGAAAATGGGATTAATTATCAAGCCTCTACGTACGGCATTGGCATAATTTGTAGTTCACAAAAAGAAGAATACTCCTTAATTAGTAATCAAATTTTAAACGATGTTAGCAAGCAATCTTGGTTTTGCGTCTACCATACGATGTTAGACATGCCAAGATTGTGATCAAAATCTTTGAGTTAAATTACTGGTAAAAGATTATGCTATAAATAGTGTATTGGGATTCTGTTATGTAATAAGATAATTACGTGAAGGGAATAATATTCTTTTATTTTTTTGGGCTTATTTTTCTCATCATATGATACTTATGATATGAGTTATGTTACCGATTCAAAAACGTAAATAGCAGTTTACAAGATTATATGCACATTATAGGATAGATCTTATATTGTCTTTAGTTATGAGAGAGGTTTCCCTTGGTAAAAACTTTCATTCATATAGGAAGGCAAAATTCATCAAATTTGGAGATATCTCTAGGGATTGTCTCACTAGATGTTTCGTATTTGGGGGTTTTTTTTTTTTTCTGTCAAGATGAGGATATGAGAAAAAATCTCCTTAAGGATAGTTTGGGAATAAAGACAAGTATTATGCATTTTACACCGTGAGGTTCATATTTTTATCAAATTATAAAAAGTGTCTTTTACATTTATGTATATTTTAATATCTGTTTTATTAATTTATATGTTAAAGCCTGTCCTCCCTATTTTCGACTTTATTTTATTATACAGATGTGACTTTGTTTCACTGTCGTTACAAACATTTGTTGCGCTGAAAGATTCTCGTGGATATCCATGGAAATGCAGGAAATAGGGTAAAATTCTCCTTGTAAATGAGAGAGACAGTTGATAACAAAGACAAAGAGTAAGAAAATATTATCTGCCTTATCTTGTGAGATTGCCATCCCTGCATTTTCTATGGAATTTGGGAGTTGATATATATGACATTAGATTTGAAGATTAAGAGAGATTTATACATGAAAAAGGAATAGTATTATTTTGTTTATTTATTACACCACAAAAAGGAGATGATGAGGAGTTAATCTTATATAAATTTAGTCGACTAATTATTTTTAAAGGATTCAACTAGTAAATAAATATTTATGTTCATATATTTGATAATTTTAAATATTTTGTTTTTCATATTTGTGCACATAAATATTCTAAAAAGTATTAAATTAAATATATACAAGAACTTCTAACAGAATACAACACTCAATATACTAAACTCCTATTCAATCAATATTAAGAAACAGTTTAAACTTTAAAGATTAAAACTATTCAATCAACTTAATCAAGTAAACTTGTACTGAAAAGAGACTTTATGCGTTGCCTAAAGTACGTTTATTTTAATTTATTGCTACGTTTTTTTTTTTTCTCCGAAAGTTTGTTGTTTCTTCTTTTCTTAATTATTGAACTTTACCTTGTCATTGATATCTCTGCATTTTACTTGATTCTCTGTCCTCATATATGAAATTTGCAGCTGAGAACTGCCATAAAATATTTTTTTTGACATAGGACAAGACGGAACAATTTTATTATGAAATTTGATAAATTATTTAAAATTATTATCATTAGAATTTATTAGGGAATAATTTAAAAAATTGATTCGAAATTCATTGAGGCAAAAAAAAAAAAAAAATCATAGATGATAGATATTTCTCTTATCCGAGCTCCACATTGATTACCAACATTTATTTTTTTGGTTAACGTAATCTAGTCCTCTATTTATGTGTTAAGAAGAGATATAATAAGATATTAATAACTTATTTCTAAATTGATAAGATAGAATATGATAATCCCTATAGATAAATTATCTTTAAATGGATAGGATATGATAATTCATTTTGAATTTTAAAATTTAATAACTAAATTAGTTATTAGATAATAACAAATTATTTTAATCTTTTAAAATAATTAATTATCTCAATAACTAATTATACCAAAAATTTAAAATAATAATTATTCCAAAAATTTAATTAATTAAATTAGTAAATTAAATCAAATTATAAATTGGGTGAGCCCATTATAAACACTCCAAAATCTAACAAATTACATTAATGACTTAAAATCTGGTTACTATTTTATTTATATTATTATAATTAAGGATATTTTCAATTTTTGTTCAAGTGATATTTCATTCCTGGCCAATTGAATAAGGAAATTTACACACACACACACACACACACACACACACACACACACGCATGCACACATGAACAAGAGATAATCAAGGTCAAGAGAATCAGAATATAGAACAGAATTTAGAATTTACAGACTATAACCTAGACTAAAATGCCTGCATTTTGAAGATCCATTGAATAAGGGAATATAGTATTAATGGGGAATGTTAACCTCCTTTCTAGTATGGTTAACTTTATTTGCAATATCTATATTTGTATTTTGGATTAATAACACTTTAATTTGTTATTAAAAGCCAAGAAATTTACATCAGTATTTAGGTCATTTTCTTATAATCATGCACGTAGTGAGAATAAGAAAATAATTTAAGTGCCCTTACATTCATTATGTTTTTACGAAAATGATTTGAATATTGCACAGATTTTTTTTTAGTTTAAAAAATAAAGATATTTTAGTCCGCAACACTTAATACAAGTTGTTAACCTCCACATTACTAATAAGGAAGTTAAGCAATCCTTATTACTAATATATATGAATTTGAGATGTGAAATGTTGGTTGCAAAGTCATATATCATCACGTAGATGGAATAGAATATAAATTATAATATAAAAATTAAAATTAAAATTAAAATACGTGTAGAAAAATGAGAAGTCATGAAACCTCCTAATACTTTTTCTTTTTAGTTTTTAAAGTACTAAAATTATGTAAGCTCCGATCCACGAAAAGTTGAAATGCATGTAATACTGAATTATAAAAAGTATTGACATAATATATATATATATAAAGAAATTTAGTATCAAACAAATAAAAGTTACACTAAGTTTTATTTTACATCGAATCCATGACCAATTGCTCAAAAGGGCTTTTTGGGCACTGCACGCAATAACCATACCATTTGCACCTCTTACACTTCTTTTCTCCAAAACTTGACATCACATTGAATGGGGCACTAATATATTGTTGTTTTACTATTTTATGGATATACTTAGTCATTAATACTAAATTGTTAGGTTTGGTAAATTTTTATGTTAGTATTTAACATTATCAATACATTGATATCTAAAATATTTAAACAAATAAACTAACAACTATAAATTTTAAAATCCCACATCTTAATCTATAATATTTTAAATTTTAATATCCCGTCTATAATATTTAAAATATATAAAAGAAATCAGAATATGAAACATCTTCTTAATACATGTTTCATATGTGAGCTTAATCTGAATTAATACTAATTATTAAATATATTTTCAAGATAATATTTCAAAAGCATAAATAATTTCATGAATTATTGTCTTCAAAATAATATTAAATAAAAAAGGCAAAATATAAGCATAATTTTTTTAAATATTGATTATCACTTTTTTTTATAAAAAAGATAGATCATGCTTCAGAAATTTTTTTTTATATATTATGTTTTTATAGAAAATTTAATGTCTAATAAAATATTGTCAAACTAAAAAACCAGAGGGCAAATATGAGATAGCACTTAGACATTTTGTTTTGCTTTATTGTTATTGTTATTGTTTTTTTTTTTTCAAGGGACATACCTAATCATTCTCAAAGATCCAATCCAAATGCCTCATGAATTAGAACACGTCCTATAAAAGAGAGAGAAAGAGAGGGGGAGAGAGAGGAGGAAGAGGGGGAAGGGGAAGACGTTGCATATCAGAGCACTAGAAATCAGAGATGACACATTGCCTCCGCTGAAGCATCCCCTTGGATTTCGGAGCCTCTATCGCTCTCCTTTTCAAACCTCATCACACGATACCATAACCAAAAACCCACTCCGATTCTCTTTCTCTTTCATCACCAACCCCACATACCAGAACAACAGAACTCTTCTTTCTGTCGTTTTCTCTATTTCCCAGAAAACTTGTCGTTCCCAATTCGGATTGCCGTTTTATCATTACTTTTCCGGCACCGGCCATGTCGTCCGGCGGCCCCACTAGCTCCTCCAATACAAGCCCAAGGATCGCCGGGCCCACCACCACTAGACGACGGGTCGCTGACAATATTATAGACACGGAGAAACAGTCTAGCTATTCAGATTTCTCCGACGTAGATGAGGACGAATCTAACGAATGTATTGCTGGTGGCGGGTCCCACCTCCACCCTCATGTTCACCGCCACCACGTCATCAGGTACCTCCTGCTTCGCACGCGGATACTGTTCTGTTTACCCGACTGCCTCCTCCACCGCATTGAGCATCTCTATCTCTGGGCATCAATGGTGGTTCTATCGTTGAGATCGGGAAAGAATATGGGTCGTAAAATTTTAGGGATTTTGATGTTCATGGTAGTTATGACGGTTTTCTCGAAGGTCTCGTTGCTAGGGGTTGGCATGGAGGTTAATAGGAGGAGTATAGAGAATGGTCAATTGATCTTACAGAGGTTCAAGAAGGATTGGGCATCGGCTCAGAGGGTCGTCACTGAGACAGAAACCTCCATGCCCAAGCGTCTCCTCGAGAGGTTGCCTGTAAGTGATTCTAGAATTTTTTTTTCCGTCTTGTATTAATTATGAGGTTGCTGGTTATAAATTTCTTTAATCAAAATTCTCTGATTCAAGTTTCTTCCAGATCCTCTGTTTTTATATCAAGTAGCTTTCCAAATTTAGAAGAACTGTGGGGAACGTAGTCCCACAAAAAAAAACTGTGGGGATCAGAAGGGTCAGGCTTCTTCTTTCGATTTTGGGATGGCGTTGGGGTTGCTTTTTATTCCAAATGATAGAAATTAAAAATTAAAAAAAAACTGATATGCTTATTTCTGACTTTCTTTTGTTGAATGGTTTTGTTTAGAGTTTATGTTGTTTTCATTAATTTTGACATTTTGGGTCAGAGTTGCGGGAGCCAGAGGTTGCCTTTGCGATAATGTTTAGAGTATTTGGAGTGATTTAGGAGTTGTGAGAGATATTGATGTAACTAGTATTATTTATAGAATATCGCGCTGGAGTTGCGAGAGATGGTGGTGTAACGAGCATTATTTATAGAATATCACACTGGAGTCGTGAGAGATGATGATGTAACTGGCATTATTTACAGCACTTATCAATTTTAGTCTCATGTTTCATGATTTTAAATTTTTTTTCCTTGTTTTGTTGCTTTTCTTTTCAAAAGACTCAGGAAATATGGATGAAACCCAACAGTGACAACTATTATAAATGCATCTCTCGACCCAGGAGTCGAATAAGTAAGTATGACTGCTCTTAATTCTTATCAAGCATGGGTGTGCTTAATCAATATTTTTCTGACTTATGGTTCCACATTTATAATTTTTCAGGGACAGAGTCAAAGACAAATGGCTATCTCCTTGTTCATGCCAATGGTGGATTAAATCAAATGAGAACAGGAGTAAGATCAAATGAAATATAAGATTGTAAAAATTATTCTTTTTCCCTGTTTTCTAAATGATATTTTTCATTGCTAATTCTCAGAACCTGCTTTCTTTTGTAGATATGTGATATGGTTGCAATTGCAAAGATCATGAATGCCACCCTTGTCCTTCCTTCACTTGATCATGAATCCTTTTGGACCGATCCAAGGTAAATTTTCCATGTGATAAATGTGCTGCTTGTAATTGGACTCCTCATAATATCTTTTTTCAGAAACATAATATTCCTACTATATTTCAGTGACTTTAAAGATATTTTTGACCGGAGGCACTTTATGAATGTTTTGAAAGACGACATTGAGATAGTTGAGTATCTGCCCCTCAAGTATGCAACTGTTAAACCTCTTTTGAAGGCCCCTGTTTCCTGGTCAAAGGTGTGGAAAATAATCCAAGTATGTGACTACATTCAAACAATTCTTGTTTAGTGGAATAGTGTCTTACTTGGATACTTGATTTGCAGGCTAGTTATTACAGAGGCGAGATTCTCAAGTTGTTAAAGCGACACAAGGTCATACAATTTACTCACACAGATTCCCGACTTGCCAACAATGGCCTTGCTTCTCATATTCAGAAGCTTAGATGCCGTGCCAATTACGAAGCTCTCAGGTATTCAACTGAGATTGAGGAGCTTGGAAAAACTTTGGTCAATAGGCTAAGATCCAATAATGAACCATATATAGCCCTCCATTTAAGGTATCGTCTTGTAATTATACTTTACTTGTCTGTACTTATTTCACTTATGAGCTGCCAAACTCAGATTATTTGTTTGAATTATTTCTTTACAAATAGATATGAGAAAGATATGCTAGCCTTTACCGGCTGCAGTCATAACCTAACAGCAGAGGAGGCTGAGGAACTTAGGATTATGAGGTATGAAACTAAGCATTGGAAGGA
Source organism: Erythrophleum fordii (assembly GCA_032878935.1). Taxonomy (NCBI): domain Eukaryota; kingdom Viridiplantae; phylum Streptophyta; class Magnoliopsida; order Fabales; family Fabaceae; genus Erythrophleum; species Erythrophleum fordii. The sequence goes on along the minus strand of JAVQMF010000048.1, from coordinate 2,656,153 downwards.
AAAGGAGATTGATCCCATTGAACGACGATTGCAAGGGGGATGCCCTATGTCCCCTAGAGAGGCGGCCATTTTTCTCAAGGCCATGGGCTACCCTCCAACAACCACAATCTACATAGTTGCAGGGCCGACATATGGTAGCAAAAGTTTGGCCGCCTTTCGATCAGAGTACCCTAATGTCTTTACTCATTCCACCCTTGCAACTGAGGAGGAGTTGGAGCCCTTCAATCCGTACCAAAACCGCCTTGCTGCGTTGGATTACATAGTTGCCCAAGAAAGTGATGTCTTTGTCTACACTTATGATGGAAATATGGCCAAGGCAGTGCAGGGCCATAGGAGGTTTGAAGGCTTTAAGAAGAGTATAAATCCTGACAGGTTAGTTCTCATACGGGATATGTATCAGTATGATTTCTTTTCTTTCTTTTTTTTCGCCATTCTTTTGAAAGTTTTGGCATGGTATGCCTTTCTGACAAGTTCTGCATTTCCTTTTTATTTCAGATTTAATTATGTTAAACTGATTGATCAGCTAGATGAGGGTGTCATACCTTGGGAAGAATTTTCTTCCCAGGTTAAAGATATGCATTCTAACAGGTTGGGTGCACCGTATCTTAGACAGCCGGGAGAATCACCGAGGACAGAGGAGAGCTTTTTCGCTAATCCCTTTCCCGGTTGTATCTGTAACAAGTCTCAGGAGCTAATTACAAGCATGAAACTTGATCAAAGACGGAATCTTGGTGTTGAATCACAAAGATAGTAGCTTGGTTTTGGTATGACTAGCCAATACAACAGTGAAGTTGATGATAGATTTACGCTAGTGCCTAAAAAGGCAGCAAATTTGAGTTGTGGTGGGGATGTGCTTCCTCATTCAGCCTGGTTGATGTGCTGCTGAAGGATCAAAGAGGCCATAGGGCTTTATCATGCGATTCAAAATACACGAATGTTAGTTTATGCATACCGAAACGGGAAAAGATTGCAAAGTAATGCAGGAAAGAAGAGAAGGTAGTGTATAATAATTTAAGGGCAAATCAGGTTAGCTTATGCTTGGGAGATAGATATTTAACAGACGTGATTTTTATCCCACTGATTCATTGATTCTTTCTTGGACTTTCATTTGCCAAAGGGAGGTGTCATTGCAACTTTTGATTGCAATATTTTGATACAGTGCAGCTTAGGAATTTAGCTCATACGTTCCTATAGATACTTGTTTATATTGTATTTTGGATGGAGATACCTGTGATTGCAGGGTTGGAACAAATATACAGTAATTTTACACTTGGTCCGTTTTATTGTTTTATTCATCATTCCTTGTGTTAGATATGCTAAGAAAGACCATTTCTCAAAGTTTAAATCAATAACTTGGAATCTAAAGAGATTAACTTTGGTGGCAAGAGGACATAGTCTTGACAATCAGAGTTCAACTCCTCTATAAAGGAAATATGGTAATTTTCGTGACTTTTAAAATTTTAAAATGAACTTTCAAACATGAGATTATGTGAGAATAACTATTGCTATTAGTGATTCTATTATTTCATTAATAGAGGCATTGACATATTAAGGGAGTTCTTTGTACCAAAAAAAATGAAGTTTAAAAGTCAATTTAATCTAATATTTAATTCTTTTGTTAGTAAATCAACAGATTCACTAATGACAAGGTTATTTGTACAAAAATGCAAGGCTCCATTTTAAAATTTTAAAGATTAAGAGTTATTTGCATTTTGGCCCAATTTTAAAAACATAAAGTTGATGCGAGAGAATAACTCTTAGAATTGTGTGAGAAGTGAGATTTAGTTTAAATAAAATTTGAGAGTATTTTCAATCTATTAACAAAAAAAAAAATTGTAACTTGGTGGTGTTAAAATGATACAATTTTAATTTTTAAGCATGCCTACCAAGTAACAGCTATGAAGTCTTAAAAGGTACACCTTTAAAGATGCCAAATATTCGATCATCTTTCTCTCGGTTGTCCATTAAGTTAAAAAAGTCTACATTTTGAAAGCAGGTTTTTGGGGGGATTGAATTGAGTTTGCTGCCTTCTCAGGGTATTGGCCGGACAGACATAATAAAGGGGATAAGATGGCAAGATAAAGCAACTTTAGAATTCTAAAAACATATATGCCTGCCATTATGAGGCAACTCAAATTTTATTTTATATGTTCTATTCCAAATTTGTTGAATTTGAAGATTATATAAAAAAAAATCCCAGTTTACATTTTGAAGTAAAATAAAATTGAAAAACACATTGCTTGCATGCTTTTGAATTATGAGGACTAGATTATAATTTTTAAGTAATTAAAGCTGCAAGACAAAAAGCTTTTATATGGTGAAATTCTCTTGTACTGTACTGCTTAGCTTGAATAGCAAAAAATCCCAACGCAAATAAGCAATATGTGACATAAGTCTACACAGAAAAAAATCAAGATAGGCATTCATTTTAATTTGTCTCTCAATTCGCATAGGGGGTTTGATCAACTGTGTGGAGACTTCTTCAAGCTCTACTAATGGGAGTGAAGTCAATATTGGGAAAGTAAAATAGCGGAGACGAAGAGATCAAAGTTTGAAGAGGTCCCACAAAAAATATTTTCTATCAAGAAAAGAGTACGAAAGTGGCCATTGAAAATGAACTATGACGTTTTATCAAATTGTTTGGTGAGTCTTGTCTTCACAAGGACACAAGCTGTGCTCGACCAAACTCAGATACTTAGTCAACAATGAGAAGCAAAAATACTAAAGAAAATTGGCATGGTCTAACAAAGACTTTCTCAAAAGAACACAGCACGTTCGAACATTTTGGTGGAAGGGCACTCACTTTGCCTTTAAGAACTGTTTTTGACCGCTAGGTTTATCCACAGTTCTTGACCTAATCTTTTTCTTTTTTTCAATTATATTACGTTAAATACATTTGCTTTTAGAGATCTACATGTTGGGTGGATTTGAGTGGAGTCAATGTGGAGGTGTTATGGCATATAATTGGACCATAAACTATGTTCAGTTCTAATGCTACCAGATTATTTAATCAAAGGTTAATTCTAATACAACCACTTTAGCCCATTTAATAAGGAATCGTATTCATTGATTTAAGTCTAACCTAAACTATAAAATAAGATGAGGGGCAAAGATACAGAGAGATAAACAAAAAACAAAAAAAAACTATATTAAAAAAATAAGTCTAGGATAAAAAGTAGAGGTAACTCAATATTGAATATCTAAAGTCTATAGATAAGAGTCATATTATAAATTAGCCAAAGGTTGCCCATTATCCAATCGAATATTATCCCAAAAATTTTCTGATGACCCATTGAAAATTTTTCATCTTAATTTTTTTTTATAAAAATAGGCCATAGATCCATTAAAGCATTCCACAACTGAGGATGAGGGTTCTTACAAATGGCTTAGGTTTCAAGACTAGAATTTCTATCATACTTACTAATAAAAACTTGGCCCATAAAGAATGTTGCTCAATTAAGCTGTTCTAAGCAATTTTCAATAGAAAAACTTCATTCCTATATCCTAAATAACAAGAGCCTAAACTCCACATAATCTTAGGTCCCATTCGATAAGTTTTCTTGACAGTTTGCAATATTATGGCAAATGAATTTGTGTTGAAGTGGCTCGCATTTATCAATAATTTTAATGGAGATTTTATTATTTTGCATGTGATAAAGGAAAATAGTAGTAACAACTAACTAGGCTCAAGTGATTCTACTAATTAAAAAAAACATTTTTTTCAACCACTAAATTTATTTTATACTCTATTAATAATATGTTTATAATAGATATTAGATTTAAATTATACAAGTAGCACGTTAAATATTTTATTTTTTACTTTCTTGCCACCATTAAAAAAAACTAACAAAATTTAGACATAACTAAATGCATTCATATCAAATCCAAACAACCTAGTAAAAATTCAATCCTGACCTAGGGTCATATTGCATATTGCTATTTGTTGAGGGCTATTTCTTTGAAAGGTAAAATTGTCTAGGTTAAAATTTTCAATTTTAAAAGCATATCTAAATGAATTAAAATCAGGTTGTTAAGGTGAGATCAATGTTTTAAAAAATCAACATGGTAATTGAACTGAAAGGATGGATATCTCACCATTCAAAAATTGAAAAGTGTCAAATATCGTTTTAATAAATATATTAGGAATATCACATTAACTAATTTAATTTTTGTTGGTATAGTAATCAATAATTCAATATATATCTTGATATAATTGACCAAATATATATATATTCATAAATATTATTATTATGTTAGAATAAATTATAAGCTTATGTTTAAATTTATCTTTTATTAATATATAAAATGTATTGTTATAATATTTATACTAATTATTTGATAATAATAAATATAAGGTTTGTGCAATATATAGCGTGGACTAGCTTAAGAATGATGATAAGACAGCGAGCCAGAAGCTTTAGAAAATTCAACAAGCTAAACCTGCCAGTGCCACTAAACCGATTTTTTTTTTTTGGGTTTTTGTTTTTTTTTTTCAATTGAATTGACCGATTTTGTTCATTTTGATCGATTTTGGTACAGAACAAAAAACAATTATTTAATGGAACCGAAATAAGGTCATGGATGAATTCTCAGCTGAACTGATCGATTTAATTTAATTTTAAAAATTATAGGAATATTATTTTCTCTTCTCAATTAAGCTAATAATTTTGAATGATTTTTTTAATAAGAATATTTTAAAATTAATTGGCCATTCAATTAGTAATAACACTAATTTACGATTTATTAATTTGATCATAATTAAATTGTCATCGAATTAGTAATAATTAAATATATATTTTAAAATTTTATATATTAAAATTTTAATATAAAAAATAAATGTTAATAATTTTAAATATTTAATTACAAATTATATATTTTTTAAAATGTTTAAAAAGTTATTTTTGAATTAAAAATAAAAATTATTTATAATTAAAATTTAAAAATATTTAATATTAAACTTTTAAAATTCTTGAATTATATTAAGATTTTACTTATTATTAAAAAGTAAAAAGGTAAAGAGTTTTGAAATCATAAATTAAAAAAATTAATTTATCAAATGAAAAAATTTAAGTAAATTAAAAATATAGTTATAAGTAGCACATATATTTATTATATTATTTTGTTGAGATGTTTGTATATATTAAGCAATGTATAATATTATTAAAAGAGGTATATGGTTCCAAATCGTGACTTGACCAATGTTCATTGGTTCTATGCTTGCCCAGTTTCATGGGTTGCCTTCGGTTGAGTTTGGTTTTAATTATCATGCTTGATAATATAACAATGTCATGTGATTACATTTTTAAAAAATATTTATTCCACGTATTATCTTTTTATTAAAAAAATTAATAGTGAACCTCTAGAAAATTTTACGTCCTTCTTCCAAATAATGCTTTATTTTTGTCCCCCACTAACTTCCAAATAATGCCATGTGATTTTGTAAATTATACCTGTATGGGCCGGACTTTTAAAAAAAAGAATACAAATATTTGGGCTCAAACCTAGGCCCATTCAAAACAAAATGTTCGGGTCAACTTCCCCAAAAGTGTGATCACAATTTTTAAAACCAACTCAAATAATCGAATTCTCAGGCTGCATTTGGGCCCCAAAAAAGAACAAAGAATTCTCGAGTTGAATTAGTCCAGAGTAAAAAATAAAAAAATAAAAAAGATATCAAGCTGAAGCCGTAATCTCCACCAACATCTCAGACTATTTTATAATTTCCTTCGACTCTCACAATCAGAACTTGACTCAACGCCATGACGAAATGGTTGTTGTAAAAGCCTCTGGTGTAGCTTTTAAATCTTTCGTATCAAATTCTCTTATTAAAATATAATCTGTGAATATTTTTTAATGAATTGAATTGACATTTTGATAATGGAAACACACATTTTCTCAATTTAGTCATCTAAATCTTGATCTTCTCATTTCAAGTGCAGTCCTTACATAGTGCATTCATCTTCCACCAAATTCACACGTTTAGCTCGTTAACAAATAAATTAACAGAAATGGTTACGTGCCAAGAGCCAACAAAACCATTAAATGTAAGTTGTGACTGAATCAATGGAGAAAACAGAGTACCAAAATGTCTCGATTATGTTAAATACATACTATTTTTGTACTTCTATTCTATTTTTTTCACATTTGTATTACAATGAAATATTTCACAGCCACGTATACTCTTGATTAGACAGCATTACTATTTTTATTAATGACCTTAATGTAAGAACTTTGTCGAAAACGAAATAAACATTAAAAATGAGAATGTCAAAATTCAGACAACCAAATTTAAAAAGAAAAAAAGATATATTTCAAAGATCAATACATCAATAACAAGGTTAACTATTTCAAAGAAAAATTTTAACATACCATATTTTCATTAAAGAATTTAATAATAAAAATATGGCAACCTCTATCTATGTTTTATCTTTTGATAAGTAGGGAATTTGCCTCCAGCCTCCCTTGAAAGGATATGGGCATGCCATGCCTTCTATTTCAATCTAATCGGGACTCGAATCAAACGTAGGATGATAAGAGGAATTAAAATTCACAAGGATGTGAACAATGAGGGTGAAAGTGAAGAGAAGGGATAACATAAACTATAATAGCATTACAAACATCAGGTGTACAACTACAATCCATTTCTCACCTACAAAATTTTCAATTGACATCTAACACATGTTTAATGTGAAGTGGCATTAGATGGCATGAAATGGAGCCAAACTTAACAAGTAATCAGTTCATGCAATACGACCATGCAATCTGGAGAATACCTAGATGAAACATTTGAAAAACAAGAAATACCCTGTATCAAAATTCAAAGCTATATTTCAAGGTACACAAACCGTCTGTCACCACATAGAAGGCACATAAACTTGTTCTTTTAGATTCTGTGTAGCGCTTTCCGTGGGAAAACCTCTAACTGCACCAATAGTCCATTGTGCTATAATTCCTGCAGCTACTGCAAAGCGAAGTTGTCTCTCCAAAATATCTTGGTTTTCAAACATTTCTGGGCAAGTGGTTAGTTTTCTTATAATAGCAGCCACAACAGCATCGCCAGAGCCAGTTCTATCGCAAGTGTATGGAGTTATTAGTACATCTTCAGTTCCAACCACAGCCCCATCAAAATGAGGGGTATAATAGTGAATTCTTAATGTTCCATCTGTCACAAACAAGAATTTAAGCCCATCATGCCACAAAGGAGAGATTTCCTCAGGAGTATAATGATAATAATCTTGCCGATTTTTGGTTTGTTCATAATTTTCAGCGTAGTACTGAGGTCTGTAATTTCTCTCCCTCTCATAATAATCTTCATCTAGAAGGAATTCTAGCTCACTCTTTGAAACTTCAATGACGTCGGCTTCATTCCATGCCTTCTTGATTATCTCTCTTGTCTCATCAGGTGATTTCCACAGAGGTAATGGGAGGTTCAAATCAAAAAATACAAGGCCTCCAAACTTCTTAGACAATGCAATTGCTTGGAATAGGGTCGGTTGCATTGAAGGGGATGTCAAAACTTCTGAATTGAAATGGAAAACCCTAGCCTACGGTAGTTTAGAAAAGAAAGTTGTTAAGTCGATTAGTGAAAATCTCCAAATTGATCAATCTTACTCATATACTAACAAGTGCAACCATTTACCACAAGGTATTCAAATCACATAAATGATAAAATTATCCTACCCAGCAAGTTCCAAACCATCAAAATGAAAGTGTACTTGGAGCACTTGAAAATGGAAGGAATGATGGGGGTCCAAATTAATGACATCTCTAATCACAACATCTCTAATCATATAGCACTATACTCGTGTCAAGTTTTAGTGTGATAATGGATCAAACATGGGCAACAAAATAATCTCCACAGCAGGCACTCCATAATAGATAATTTACACCCCCTAACATTGCAAAAGAATCTGGCAGCGGTGAATGAGTCCATGAATTACGCAATTATAATAGTAAAAATTCATCAGTCTTTTTTTTAATCAATATGATGATGTCCAAAGCTCACTAATACAGGTCAACAAGTCAAAATCCCCAAATTGATCAATCTCAAGTGTATACTACCAAGTTCAACCGTTTCTTCCAAAGCACAAAATCACCTATCTGATAAGGTTATCCTGCCCAACAAGTTCCATATCATCAAAATTAAAGTGTGCTTGGGATGATAGAAAATGGAAGGAACGATAGGGGTTGAAATTCACAATGTCTCTATCGTGTTGCATTGTACTCTTATGTGTCAAATTTATTTTGACAATGGATCAAACATGGGATACAAAAAATTGTTTACAGCAATCCGAAGGGGTTCAATTGGTAGGATGAGACATTATCTTTCCTTACCAATATGGGCTCAATTCCTCAAGGATATTTAGACTCAGCCCTGACCATAATACCCCAAAAAAATCTATGGCAGGAGCTCGACCATACATAATTCGTACCCACTAATCTAACAGAAGAGTTTGGCTGCAGTGAAGGAGTCCATGGCTATCCAATTATTATAGTAAAATTTCATCAACCAAACGATCATTTAATCAATATACTAATCTCCAAAGCTTACTAATACCAACGTAGTGCCTTAATAAGTTTAACAATCACAGTACAGAGAAGTGGGCATATGAACTCTTACCTCTTTCAGAACAGAAAGGTTCAGTTCAGAGCTTCTAAGTGAATCCTCAGCCGATTCTTTAGCGGTCTCCATCTTCATTTTCCCATCCTCAAACTTCACCTTCATATACGTACATCCAGTCTTTACATTGGAGTCAAATTTCACAGCCCGCGTCTGCACCTTCTCCTTGTTCATCATCAAAACCAACTCATCCCCATAATTGTCGTCGCCAACCTTTCCCATAAATGCCGTTCGCCCGCCAAGCCGGACATGGGCAATCGCCACATTCGACGGCGGCCCTCCAGGAGCCCTCACGAATTCCGGCGGCTTCCATTGCAGCATTTTCCACTCCGAGTAGATATCCGGGTCCATCGGATATTCGTGCACCCGCACCGTAGGCACGAACTCCTTCCGTACAGCGCCGAAGCAGCATATCAATGGCGGGTACTCATACGGAAAATTCATACCGTCGTCGTAATTTTCTGCGTCTTCTGTTATTTCAGCGTCGTTTACTGTTTCTATCGTAGGTTTCGCTTCAAATGCGCCAATTTCGACAAGAGTTTTTCTCCAACGTTTTGATTCTTTTGCTGGAGAAGTAGCAGAAGAAGAAGATAGGGTTTTTCTTTCTTCCGTTATTTCAGCTTCGTTTGCTATTTCTATCGCAGGTTTCACTTCCAATGCGCCATTTTCGACTTGGGTTTTTCTCGAACGCTTCGATTCTTTTGCTGGGGCAGACGAGGAAGACGAAGAGGGAGACGATAGGGGCTTCTTCTTCCGGCCTCGGCGCGGTGGTCTTGGGGTTTCGATAGCTCCGTTGTCGCCATTAGCGGACGCTTTAACTGGGTCTAGCTTTTGCTTGTAAAAAGGCGTGAACTTGAAAGGAATTCGAATTTTTAAAACTTTAGAACTCGCATTTCCCAGTTGTGAAGTATGAAAGCAAGAGTCTTGAAGGTAGCGAAAGGGAAGAGGAGGTGGAAGAAGATGAAATGAGGCCATCGTTGGATTAATGGAAGAGTTTATCCATGATGGGCTTCGCTACCTTGCTCTGATGAATCCTATCGGGTCACTGTATAATTCAACGGTCCTAAAATGTACAAACGACTCTGGCACGTGGCACCAAACGTGCTAGCAGTGCTTTTATTCACGAGAAACTCTCTCTCTCTCTCTCTCTCTCTCTCTCTCTCTCTCTCTCTCTCTCTCTCTCTCTCTATACGTATATATCTTTAATTGCAAAATTCATATATAACATTGGTATAGCCTGTTTAATCCTATAGAAAAAAATCGGTTAGGTAGTAAAATGACATTTTACATTCAAATAAGAATTTTTTACCTCAACTAATTTGGCCCTTGGGTTCAATAAATTGCGGCCGGACTAAAGCCTCAAAGCCGATTATCTTTTCTTAAATGTATAATGTTGTTAGAATTAAATGAAAATAAGCAAATAATTAATTATTTTGGTTAAAAAAGTTTAATGTATCTATCAAATTTTTAATATAAAATATATAATTTTTACAAAAAAATAAATTATTGACTTTTCTTATTTTTTAAAATAAATCATTAAATATGTTCTCTCTCTCTCAAATGCACGCACACATATTATATTGTTATGTCTAAAAATAAAAAAATAAAAATTTAATAAGACCACCCCTAAACCTTTGAAAGACCAAATCGAGTTAGCAAATTTAATTTCATTTTTAAACATATTTTTTAGCTTGACCTAATACACTTAAAACTAATTAGGAAAGAAATAACTAGGATCAAACTGGGCCACATTAACAACTCTTGAAAAAACTCCTAATTAGACTAAGATAACAACATCACATAATTTTAATCTTTCTCCTCCCCCCCCCCCCTCTCAAAAAACAAAAACACCAAAACGCATACAAGGACAATAGAAAAGAGAATAGAAAATATACCTACCATCCTCTTCGAATAAAACTAGGGTCCTAAAAGGAGGTTCTTCTACAACATTGCACAAGGCGGGGCCTAAAGTAATTTTGGGTTCCATCTACATTAAGAGTTTGAATATCTTATATTAGGGTAGAAGGGTGAAATGTATAGTACCATCTTGTCCGAGGAAAGCTATCAATCTATCTTCCTTTGGACTGATCTAAATATTTTCATAATCTTAATCGCATAGGAAAATCAATAGCTGAAGAATGCACCTAGAGGGAGGTGAATAGGTGCTTTTGTAGAAAAATAGAATTAAAGACAATTAAATCAATTATATATTAATATCAAATGATTTCAATAAAAAAAAAAACTTGATAAAGAGTACTGGTGTAAAAACTTTGTAGCCAAACTAAGATCTTGTCGACAGAATCTTCTATAAGATAACTGAGAAGTAAAGATCAAGGAGATAAAATAGGACCTTGTCGACAAAGTTTTAGTACAGAGGTTGAAACAGAATAAAATGCAAAATAAAAGAAGGAAAACACTTGATATATTCTGGTTCGCTCCTTAAGGTTTACGTCCAGTCCTTTTGATACACAACAAGGGATTTCCACTATAAAATCAGAGTATACACCCACAGAACTTAAGTTTCCAAGCTCACCTAAAACTTTTACAACACTTGGATTTCACACAAACTTACTCAAAACTTACTTTCCCCATACTTGGAAAAGATTTACAGAAGAATGATATGAGGATATATTTAAAATTCTTATCAATAAAAGATTATAATAAACTCACTTTCAAAAACTCTCACAAGCTAGATTTACTCAAAAACTATGCTCAAAATATTTAAGATGAAGAGAACAATGAATATTATAATATAATTTAACTTTTTTTTCTTTGCTTCAGTTCTTTGTAAGCTTCAGTTCTTCATCTAACTGTTATATAGTGGCTCCCAAAAGAAATATATCTGTTGGAGAGTTCAACTTCACAAATATAGCTATTGCAAGAGATATAGAGGCAAAGACAGCTAAGGAAGTTTTTCTTTCGGCTGTACAGGTTATTTTTCTTCTTTTTGATTTTGAATTCTTAATCTTACTTTGCTTCTTTTCTCTCTCTCCTGCTACTTTTTTTTCACTTTTACTGAACAAAGTACTTGGTTTTGTTAATAAAGAAGAATTATACTGACACTCTTTCATATATACATACTCTTTCTTTGTGTCTTTTTCGTGAGTCTGTGCAGTGTATTTCTTTGTTCAGCTTCTGTATTGTCTTGAAGATTAGAAGATTGAAGCGAAATGTAGTAACCGTTGAGGCAAGATGCATTATACTTTGTCTTTATCTTTTGTTTTTCCTCATTAAAGCCTCTAAAAGAAAGCTTTTAAACAGTACTCTGTCTTCTTGCTCTGCTTTCTTTTCTCTTTTCACAAATTTGCTTTTGTAACTTTACTCAGATGAAGAGAAAAGCTTTAGAGAGAGAGAGCTTATGAAAGGACCTGAACATGTGACTTTGGAGAATTTGTAATATTCTTCTTTGATTTTTGAATATAGAACTTATAATGTTGCTACTGTTTTGATGAATCAGAAGTTGCAAAAAAAGAGTTTGTATTGTTTTTCTTTTTCATATTCCTTTATCTTTAACAATGGTCTTTGCTTTTTTAACTCTTTTCTTCTTCTTCGATGTGCTTTTCTGATCAGTGTGGGATAGAGATTTACTTTTACTTTATACTATTAGATTTCCTTTATTACTTTTTGAACTTTTGCTTTTACATTATCCAATATGTTCAAAAGGATGTGATAACTCATTTTCACTCTTCAATGTTTCATTTAATGTTCTGCAAAAGCAAAAAGTGATCCTTTAATATATTATATTATACAAACAAAACATCTTTTCCGATGCCTTTAAATAGTCAGAAAACTTTAATTATATGTGAGTATATATATATATATATATGACATGTGCTACTACTGCATTTGTTTTTTCTTAATAAATAATTATTCTTAACTTTAATACTTATATAAATTTTAACTTAAGAATTTTGTTATCATTAAAACAATTAAATTAAAACTTTGGGACTAACAGTAGCTTCTTCAATCCTTCTAGTATAATTTGAATGAGAGTCTTCCTCAATCCTTTTAGTATAATCTAACCAGATCAAATATAACCTGTCTGTCTTACATTGAACTTAAGCCTCAAAGAACTCGGGAAAGGCACAATTGAAGTCCTTCCTAAGACTTTAGGACTAGAATAATATAGTTAAAGCCGAGGGAGTTTTATTGTCAAAACACATTCCATTTCTACGAGAATATATGCACCAGCAAAGTGATATGACTCATTCAAGCAACTTCTTGGCTTCTCCAGTTTGATCCTTCTTGTAACTGTTTGTGAGCAGTTTATTGATCCAGGAACTAATCGAAGCTGGTTTAATGCGGTCCATAATGAGAGCTAAGAACTAAAATATATTGTCTTGTTAAAATCAACACGTAATTTTGACTATAATAATAATATCTGACTGTAAAAAATTTTTTTGTAGTTTTAAACAGTTTCTTTTTAGCTTTAAAATTATTTAAGTTTGGATTTCAATACAAAATTTATAAGGTTCTTTTTTAAAATATTAAAGTTACTGTATAGTTTTATAATTAAAGCTTAGTTCAGGGAACAAAATGTAATTTTCCTTTCTACGTATTACAGTGCGGGCTGTCCCATCGTTAAATGTTAGGCCAAGGAATGACACTTGCCTGGCTAAAATGCCTTTCATTTTAGCTAAAATTGCTCGTGGAAGGTATAGCAGATCGAAAACGTACCCTCAAATTCGAAGCCTAGCAGAAGAGTAGTCTGGGCAGCTTGAGTCGGCTTCGTCAAAGGTTGTTGCCTACGAGCTATCGTTGATAGAGTTCTCGCGCACGAGTCACAGTCGGCAGAGCAACTATGACCAGAAGGAGTCGTTTATGTTCCTGACGCCGTTGTCGTCTTCGGGTACGATGGAGAAGAAGGAAGCGAAAGGGGAGATTTCGAAAGAGCAATGGAGCTCCGGAAAACAGAAGGCTAAGGGGTCAAGGAATTTGGGCGAGGGGGAGAAGAAGGTGTCGGCACACGAGGCAGCCTATATGAGGAACAAAGAGTTGAGGATGAAATTGTAATTGTTGATGATTAATTTTTTTTGTTTAAGATGAAATCGTTTTGTTGAATCTGATTTCCTTAACTGGGTTGGATTATCGGATTATTGTTTTGTTGATGACGAAGAACAAAAAGAGCAAGATGATGAAGATGGATCATCGTAAGTCATTTTATTTTTCACATAACAGGATATTTTGACCATTTTTATCATAGTACCTTTTTATTTTTATATTATTTTTATTTAACAAAAAAAATTATATTTCATTTATTTATATGACATATCAAATATATTTATGGCTCACAAAATTCTTTTTTATTCATTTCTATTTTATTCTTTAGGAGGTAGTTCCAACAATCAAATGTGCCCTTAGGGCTTAATCCAACGAGTATTAACTTAGCGATACGTTGCCGAAGACCATTTTGGACCGTCAGATTTCAACGCTCAGGACACCCAATTAGACCTAGGGAAAGGAGATTCGCTGTTCCTAGTGCGTCCGAAGATTGTCTTCTTGAAGTTTCTTGTTTGGACTGAATTTTCACTCCAACACAGGTGAGAACTCTTTCTTGTTTTGTTTACGGAAAAACTGAAGGTGATTAGACAATAAGGATTGGGCAAGTAAGAGCCTCTGTTTTGACTTTGGACTGGTGTATTCTGGTTTCGATATGCAGAAAATTTATGAAGTTTCAACCTTCATTTACATTTCTTCTTTCTTTGGCTTTCAATATGAAAGGGTTCTGCTGGGGCCTGTTATGTCGATTTTGATTGTTATGATCTGCAATCTGGTTGTATTGTGTAGATCAGTCATATGATCGTAGCAAGTTGCAATTCCTCTTAGCGTCCATCTTCTATTCATTCAAAATTTGAAAATATCTATGAAGCCTTATGATATCCACTTTCATATTTGTTTATACTTATATCTGTTTTACAATAGTATTTATCAAACGCTATTATTTATAAAATATTAAAGTTCAATTTATGCCGTTATCTCATTTTTACTGAATGATATTCTTATTCTTCTCCTACTTCCATGGTAACTTTTTCATAACGCTAGCATATCAGTTTTTAGAAAGTCACAACTCACAACATTCCTGAGCAGGACCTAAATTTGTCATAGATATGGTTTTTGTAGTGATTACCTTTTAGCTTCATAGTTAGCACTAAGTTCATCCAAAAATATGGAAATTGGGGTTGTGTTGCTTAGGTACATACAATTCTCCACAAGTAAGAATTATGTGCAACATTGCATAAATTTATACTTATGAATTATGGTTGTTCTATTGGTGTTTTGAGGTATTAATCTCAGTGTGGTTTGTTCCAGAGAAGCATTCATTTTTCAAGTCACTGCTAATTTGGTTCATATGGAAAGTGAAGCTACTCTTGCTAACAAAAAGTGGTTGCATTTCATCAATAATTACTCTTTTTCTTGGGTAACAAGTGATCAAGAATGTACCTGTAAAATTCTCCAACATTTTAAAAACATTTTTTCTGAAATGTTATACTGATTTGCATTAGGATTTGAGGGACATGAAAGATTGTAGAGGGAAAGAGAACAATGACAACACTTAGTACAAATTTTTGGAGTTTGCTATCAAGCTTCCTAGTAATAAAAACATGATAAGTAAAAATTTTTTACATCTCAACATTACATAGTTGGTTCTTTCAAAAAGGTTCCTTCACATATTATTTTTTACTGAAAAATCTGATAAAAAACACTTACATAACATTACTTAAGTCTTCTTCCTCTCATATCCCATGTCAATGTGTTGAATCATTCAATGTCCCATTCTAAATTGTGCACTTACTGCCCATTGGTGTTTGCTTCTTGTCTTACTTTAACTGATTCTCGTTGTTATGAAGAGATCTTTATTTACTGAGATATACACTTTTGCTGCAAATATGGCAGAAAATGGGTTTCTGGACTTTGTTAGAAGGGTTTCTGCTCTTTGCAAATGCATTAGCTATATTGAATGAAGACCGTTTCCTTGTTCCAAGAGGATGGGCATTAACAGAAGTTACAGGAACCAAAGGAAATTCCCTTAGAGGGCAGGTGATACGGCTCATACATGCCTGTCAATTCTTGAGACTCCCCCTTATTCTGTTCAATATTATCACTATTTTAGTGAAGCTTCTTAGAGGATAAGTATAAATGAGATATTGAAAGTCTGTGTGCTGTTAGTGTGTCATGTTATAAAGCTTAATTCAAAGGCTATAATAAACAAAAGTCATCAACTGTATCATCACTGGATGTACCTTGAATACCATTTTCAATCCCCTTTCAATTTTCCTATTTTTTTTTTTAGTTTGTTTCATAAATAATAATACACGATACTTGGTCTAGCCTGTGATATAACAAGTAACTTGCATTTGGAAAAATTCTTTAGTATATCCCTTGCATCACAAGCCAAAAGAAGCTCACCAAAACAATAGTATCAGTGAAATCCACTATTGAAAAATTCACTTTAGTGTGCCTTCTTTAGCCCTTAGCATCACTTAAGTGAATCCAGAAAAATTCTTGAGTATATGTCTTGCATCAAGAACTAATAAAAGCTCATCAAGAGATGTGTCAGTGAACACTATTGAGGCGCTCACCTCAGTGAGCTTTCAATGGCACCTTGATTTCATGTACACAAGAATTTATCCCTAAATCTGAACGTCAGGAAAACTGATTTCTGCAATGATGAAGTGGGAAGACATGATAAACAGGAATAGGATTAAACACAGCACAGGGAAATCAAGAAAATTGCAAGAGTATCTTGTCTGTAATTGAAATCACATTGGAAATAAAACACATTCTAATTTCTAGAATTAAAAACTAATGTAAAACCAGAACCTAGGCACAATAGCATATAAACGGGTACATAGTAAACAGAAAAGGACTAAAAACTCTACTTATACAATCCACTATTCACAATCTAGAATTATTTAACGTTACTCGTTTAGATAATACATGTAATAAGATCTAAAAATAACAAATTCATTCCCTTCATCTTTTTGACAAGCGACTCTATAATGCCAGTAGGACTAAAGTGCCGTGAGTTTATTATTTTAAGAAACTATCTCTTACATTATCTAATTTTCCAATACCCAACTCAAAAACAAGCCAACAATATAGTACATCAAATTCTTACTCATCCTGTGTTCATTCAACTGGGATCATAACCTCATTGGTTCTGAAAGGAGGTAATGTCCAAGGTGGGTTATACCTAGCCAACACAAAATCGCCAATCACCTTATATCCATCTCTCACCAAGCTCCTCTTGAGCTTCTCCACCTTCTCCTCAACCACTGCTTCTGTTGCCACTCCCCCAAACTTCACAACCCCATATTTCCCCTCACCCTCCTCTCTGATCTTCACTCTCTCATCCAATGGCTTCGGTGCCTCCTCTGCTTTCCCATACTTGGCTGGCAATATAAACCCCATAGTCACCGCCTTCTTCTTCTCCCCCGCTTCACTAGGCTTAGTCACGACGGGGGCTGTCATAGCAATAGCTTCACTTTCACTGTCACCAGAACCCTCTGTGCTCTTGGTTATAACAGGAGCGGTCATGGCAATCTTCTCAGGCTTTGTGTTCTGGGGATTCCCTAAAGCGCCAATGTAATTAGCCAAAACTGTGAATCCTCCGTCTTTGTCTCCCTTAAACTGAGATGGGTCATAGGTGACTTCAGCTACCACAGAGGGTGGGTAGTTGCGGATTTCGTAGTCAGTGGTGGATTTGATCACTTCGTATTTCGGGGTTTCAACGCTGATCTTCCCAAAAACCATACCCATTAGGAATCGTGGAGGGGTGAAAAGGGAATTGCAAGATGAAGGTAGGAGAATGGAGTAGGATACGGAGCGCTTCAACCCAATATATAGAGACATGGACTCTTGCAGAAGGGGTTTGTCTCTTTGCGTGATGCGGCGTTGCTCTGAGAAGAGATGAGCTTAGCGACTTGTTGGATTTCAACAGTTGAAATTGAACGGTGCTAATTCTGCCATGCTGCCATGCGTCCGTGGTCTACATTCATCCGCGACCTCTATGGTTTTAAGGGATAATTGTTAAATTTGTTATCAATCAAGAAAATAAAATTAATTTTATAATTTGTTAACTGGACTATTAAAAGTAAAAAGAAATTCCTCCTTTATAACCAAAATTTAGAGAACAAGATGATAAAGTTTAGTTGTTTATTACCAAGTTTTTCAATAAAAAATAGTATGAAAATTTTTTTTCAATGCATTGAGTTGTGATAAATTTCAACTTTTTATTAAAAAATTTGATAATAAAATGAAAAATCTCTTAAAAATTATATTTAAGTCTTGTTCAAACTTAAAATAGACAATTCTAATTCTTCTTCAAGTTTCATATGAAAAAAAATAATGGTCACACGCTCTTCTTAAAAGTTAAAATGTCATTAAGAAAGTGTGATGAATTTTAAAAATAAAATTTCTAATATTACTTTATTCACATAAAAACAAAAAGAAAAAATAATAATGTGAAAAAAAAAGAGAAAATATATTTGAAAAAAAGAAAAGAAATCCATTCATCCTAAACCTGTCAATTTGAAGCATTTTCGAGCAGACTTATTCTAATTCACCATATCCCATTGCCCATTAGACGTTTGAACTCAGACAATGATCTCGATATTTTTATACCACCCAATCCAACTCCTAATTCGGCTTCCCACACAAGTCCTAAATGAGAGAGATTTAGCTATGACTTGCATGATTTGGTTGGTGGGGCTGGAATTATATGGACTACAAGCTGGACATTGCTCATTTTAATTCTAGTAGCTAAGGGTTTACTGGTTCAGCATTATGCCACATTTACCCAATTTGTGTGGATCTGGATTCATGCTTTGAAGTCAAATATGAAGATACCCACAACATCCTGAGATCATAGCAAGTGGTGATGATAGAATTTGCTGTCGGTCATATTTTATGTTTTACTCTACTTACTATTAACATTTGTTCAACAGTGCAACTATTATCGTCACTCTATTTCTCACACATATTCAGGTAGTTCTATCCATATTATAATAATTAATTATTTATTTGTAATGTAGATCCAGAGTTTAAGAATTTTTAGTTCACTGATTGTATTCATTTTTTCAGGAAATAGGAATTTTGATTAAGCTCTTTTCCTTAATAAATTGAGCAAGTTCAAGCTACTAGGATTTGTTTTTTCTTACCCAATATAAATTGATTATTGTTACTTTTTTAGTACATGATTACATGAAGAGTTGAATCTATAACTTTCTGCAAACTGTTCAATTATCTCATTGTCAGCAGCTTTCAACAGTGGCTTCTCAAGCAATAATGAAAACTGAGTAACGAGTCAATTGCAGAAAATGAGATGTAGTTAGCAAATTTATGAAACCGATGATAATCTAAACAACAAATATAACTGTGTGACTTTTTTTTTAAACTAAAATTTTAATGTATATATGTTCAAGCATTTTGCATCTGTAGAAGGTGTAGTCTAACGTCCTATTTGGTACATTTGATTTCCAGCTACGTAATCTCCAATTTTTCTTCGTTAACAAGAAATAAACTTCCTTGCTCAACTTGCTCAAGAAAAAAGGGGTGCATTTAGAAATTATCAAGAAGAATATCCGACGGCTGATGTAATCTTTCAATAATTTTCTTATCAATCATATATCTCAAGATATCAGAGTCTGAGAGGTCAAGTATCCTGAATTCCCCCTCCCCTCTAGTCTACAATGGCTGACTTTGTTTTTGTATTAAAAATATATATTAATAAACTTGTTCATAAGTTTGTCTTCCTCTACTTACAACAATTGTAATCTAGTTCGTGAACTTTATTTTTGATATTAAAATTAGTCTTTATTAATATTGATATTGCAACAAGACAATCATATCTATTCACTTAATTATGAATTGTAGCAATTTTTACAGTTACATAAAATTTTTGAACTAAAGACAATGAAAACATATATTTAATTATAAATACTTATACAATTATAAATATAATATATGAAAATTGCATTAATTTTTTCAACAAAGGAGTTTTTTTTTTTTGGGAAAGATCATATGGCTCTACTACTGATCATAAATTTAAACCAAAAATAAATTTCACCAAGACCATTGTAAGAAATTAAATTTACAAAACCCTTTTTTATAAAAGAGAAGAGGGGGAGAGAGAGAGAGAGAGAGAGAGATCCGTTTGAGTTTGACTGTTGCCAGCTGGATTTTTAATCTTGTGAGGGAGAATTTGTCATTTTCCCAAAATTGGAAAAATAGAAACTCAAAAATGACCATAAAATAGCAGAGAAAGCAGCGTAGCACGCAAGACATAGAAAGCGGCATAGCAATTCCAACACAAAAATTCTGCAAAACCAATCAAAATCCCCCTCCTTCCTCCTTCCTTGCTATTTCAAAACTCACCCCAAAAATCCAATCTTTTTCTCCCATTCTTGCTATTCTATAAAATAAAACTCTTCATTTTTCCTTTCATCCTTCTCTTCTCTTCTCTTCTCTTCTCTTCCTCACTGTTTCTCTTGGGTTCAATCATGCGTGAAATTCTTCACATTCAGGGTGGCCAATGCGGCAACCAGATCGGAGCCAAGTTCTGGGAGGTTGTCTGCGCCGAGCACGCCATCGACCCCACCGGAACCTACAACGGCGACTCTGATCTTCAGCTTGAGAGGATCAATGTCTACTATAATGAAGCCAGTTGTGGGAGGTTCGTCCCCAGGGCTGTGCTTATGGACCTCGAACCTGGAACCATGGACAGCGTCAGGACCGGACCCTACGGCCAGATTTTCCGCCCTGACAATTTCGTTTTCGGTCAGTCCGGCGCCGGAAACAACTGGGCTAAAGGCCATTACACCGAGGGCGCCGAACTCATTGATTCTGTTCTCGACGTTGTGAGGAAGGAAGCAGAGAATTGCGATTGCTTGCAGGGTATGTTAATTAATTTCTTATTGATATTTTGAAGAATTCCACGAGATGATATGTAGTGTTTAAATATAATTTAACGTATGGGACAGGGTACAATTTCGTTTTTGAAGTAGGTGTTTGATTGGTTTGATATGATTTTGCAGGTTTTCAGGTGTGCCATTCTCTGGGTGGAGGAACAGGGTCAGGAATGGGTACTCTGTTGATTTCGAAGGTGAGAGAGGAATACCCAGATAGAATGATGCTTACTTTCTCAGTCTTTCCTTCTCCCAAAGTCTCTGACACCGTCGTGGAGCCATACAATGCGACTTTGTCTGTCCACCAGCTCGTTGAGAACGCAGATGAATGCATGGTGCTTGATAACGAAGCTCTATATGACATTTGCTTTCGCACCCTCAAGCTCACCACACCAAGCTGTATGATTTTTCTGCCCTCATTTGATTGATTTTAGATTAAACTTATTTAGCTTTAGTCTTTAAATATAACCGAGTGCACCATTTGTTCTTCAAAAATAACAAACTCTGGTACGGTAATTATTATTTGACAAAAAGACATGTTATAAATTTGGTGTTCCTAGGCTACATTAACTAATTTTGAATTGTTGGATTTCAGACATCTTATTTTCTTAAGAAATTGATCATATTTATTATAGAGGGAAATAAACACAATGTATGTAAAATCCACTTTTAATATTAAATCTCACAATGTGTGTAATTTTTTTACACACGTTTGTCTTTCTTTCTTTTCTTAAAATTTAGAGAGTCAATTTTTTGAGAAATTGAGAAGCTTCAAATTCCTAATTATTAGTTTAGTCTTTTGTCATTCTATTACTTTTTAATCTTGTAAATTGATTGTTGAATCTTGATTTAAACTCTGTTGCTTTTCTTTGGAGCAGTTGGTGATCTGAATCATTTGATTTCGGCCACCATGTCTGGAGTCACATGTTGTTTGAGGTTCCCTGGTCAGCTGAACTCTGATCTTCGCAAGCTCGCCGTCAATCTCATCCCCTTCCCTCGCCTTCACTTTTTCATGGTGGGGTTTGCCCCTCTGACATCTCGTAATGCGCAGCAATACAAAGTTCTGAGCGTGCCAGAGCTCACACAGCAAATGTGGGATGCGAAGAACATGATGTGTGCTGCTGATCCAAGGCATGGACGATACCTCACAGCCTCAGCCGTGTTCAGAGGCAAGATGAGCACAAAGGAGGTTGATGAACAGATGATCAATGTGCAGAACAAGAATTCCTCCTACTTCGTGGAATGGATTCCAAACAATGTCAAATCTACTGTCTGTGATATCCCTCCAACAGGCTTGAAGATGGCCTCCACATTCATCGGAAACTCTACATCCATCCAGGAAATGTTTCGCCGGGTGAGCGAGCAATTCACTGCCATGTTCAGGAGAAAGGCTTTCTTGCATTGGTACACAGGGGAAGGCATGGACGAGATGGAGTTCACTGAGGCTGAAAGCAACATGAACGATCTAGTTTCAGAGTATCAGCAGTATCAAGATGCCACTGTTGAACAAGATGAGTATGGAGACGAAGAGGAGGAACACCATGACATGTGATTTTGATCTTCTTGTGAATATGAATATGAAGAGGAAGAGGAAGAGGAAGAAGAGGAGGAACACCATGGCATGGATGGATGGTTTTTAGCTGTTTCCATCTTACTATCGCTCAAACAACTGCCATTATTTATATTTTCTTATGGGCTCTAAGTGCAGGAATTGAATTTCTTTTATCAAAATATAAATTCTTTTTATCAATATATATCGTTATATGATCCAATTAGTAAGGTATGGACTTTGAGTTCCATATTTCAAATTTTGATGTGATATATGGATCCAATTGCAAGAACAATTTAAATAAGAAAGCTTTCGCTGTGGATTGTAATACTTGGGAAAGATAATGGTACATCAGGGAAGGGAACCTTCAATTACCAATTAGAAACTTACCCATAAAAGGGTTCTTAAATAGTATCAGCATACGGTTGAAAGCAATTAACCATGGTGTTTGGAATGCGTGTCCTGCAGTTTCAGAAATAAAAAAAACTAATTTGAAAAGGTAACAATAGATTTCCAAAGACTGTTTGGTAAGCAAAAGGAAATAGATTTTTATTTTTTATGTTCAAAAAATAAAATATGTAATATTGATTACATTTTTATTATTATTACTCGTATCAATTTTTGTATATTACCTTTTTTTTTATCTAAGATTATGAATATTATTTGTTATCTATTTTTCATTTCCTTTTCTTTTCTCTATCTAATATTAGTGTTCTTTTCCTTCGTGTTAAATAATGTTCTTGGCTTCTGTACAAATTTTAGCCCATAGACTTCTGATTGTGGACCTACTAAAAATTACTTAGATAATGTATCTTGAGGCTGCTCAATAAGTTGATCAATGACCAAGGGCAGAGAGAATGAAGAAACTTTCATTTAACTTTTCATAATCTTTCCCTTTCCGTATTTTTAAGATTTTTTTTTTCATTTTGAGATTTTTTTAAAAGAATCAATAATTGACTATTAAAATATCCATGAACCGACGCATTATGATTAATCATTTAATTAAAAGATAGATTTGTAAAAATATATTATAATTAAATGTTCTCTTTTATTTAATTTTTTATTTTTTTGTTAACTTTAAACATATAAATAAGAATAAAAAAATTCTTATTTAATCACTTGGCTTCCTTTTTCTTCTCCTTTCCTTCTTCTTCCAACTCCTAAACATGCAGAGGAACAAAAGAAAAATTGCATACTTTGCGTTCATCTTTTCATTCCTTTTATTTTCATTCATACTAGAGGTGTTCAAAGGTTCGATTTAGTTCGATTTTGAACCAAAAACCAAATTGAACCAACATAATCGGCTTAATATTTTATTGGACTTTATCGATTTTAAATTCTAATCGATTTAGTTCAGTTTTTGTTCAATTTGATTAAGTTTAGTTCAGATTTTTCTTTTGCCAAAAAGTAATTTTTTTTTAAAAAAATTTATTCCTTGTAATATGTAAAATTTAACTTCTAATATCCTGCATCTCTTAAAATTGTGACCAATAATAATTTTAAAATAATTTATTATTTTTATCTTTTTTTTTTGCCTAACAAATTTTATACATTCACAAAAAAAAACTTTAAAAAGTGAGAAAAAATAATAAGAACAATATCTTATAATAAAAGAGTATAAATAATTTATATATTTTTTGAACCATATAAAGAATGTAACTTAGATACAAGTTTAATTGATAAAAAATTCCATTAATAAAAAAAAACAAAATATTAAATTTTAATTAATTACAATTTTAATAGTTCAGTTTGTTTCGGTTAACCAAACTAAATATGGAGAAAACCGACAACCGAACTAACTTAATCGGTTATACAATCACAAAAATCAAACCAAACCAATTTTTGATTAATTTTATTTAATTTTTGACGGTTTGATTTGATTTAATTGATTTAGTTTGATTTTGCTCGCCCTTAATTTATACTAGGTTACCTGTGAATATTTCAAACGGTAGTACTCAGGCTCCTCACAATGGACTGTGTTACTATTGTATTTATCGAACATTACTAACTGGGTAAAAATCTATCTACAATGCAGCCTTTCAGGTATGAACCATTTAACATTAGCTAATTATGCAATCTTTAATACCAAGTTGGATCTCAATCTGCTCAACAATAGACAACAATAAGAGAAACTTAATTGGATAGTTCTTTACCATACTACAGTAGAAGACCAGAACCTGAAAATAACAAGAAACAATAATGTACAGCACAAATGCTTCCAACCAGTTCCCCCGGGAAGATCTATTCCTTACCATCTTTGATGGCTTTATCTACAACTATGTTCACCTTCTTGTACTCAAAATCTACAGGCTGCTCCCCAGCATACTCCTCTGGCACCACCGGACGCCGGTTGCCGAAGATGGTCCACAAATAAAGCACAACAAATGCAGCCAATGCTCCACATCCACCACCAAATATCATTGCAGCAAGAACTCTTAAAACACAATCACTCCTTGGTTTAACTGTCACAGTTTCAGAGTTCTTAGCAAGAGCCTTCAGATCCACAGGCTCTGAGTGCATCCAATGTGGAAAAGGCCTTTGGATAAAGCTCCATGAAAAGAGAAAACAAGATTGGGATTGAGAACTACTATTCCCCTTCACTGGATTAAACCCCACAAACATTTCACTCTCTTCCCATATCTTTGAGAAGTCTACTGAGTACCAAAGCAATGGATCGGAAGGCCTAGAATGACCATACTGACTCAACCTCACTTCTAAGCGTTGTGAGCTTGCTTCATAATCAATCCAAGTATGAAGTTTTTCCCCACTTCTTAGAGCCATTTTCACAGAGGAGGTATTGCTTGTTTTAGCTGGTGCTAAATCACCCGCATTAATGGCCACATTACAATTCACAGAACCACCATTTCTACTACCAGACTCTGTCGTAGTAAATTCAACACCGACAACCATAGATTTTCTTTTGTTCAATCCAGAAGAAGAAACCTCAGATGAAGTTTTATCAAACACATCATCTACAAAACGACTTGGAACCATAACAAAAGCCAAACCATCCCCATCCACCGACAAGATGGAAAATGCAAAATAAGTGGAAAAAGAGACTAATTGCCTTGGTTTACCTTCAATAAGCTTGATGGGTTTCTTGTACATGATTCCCCCATGGCTCTCTGACCCAGAAAGTTGAACCGCAGAACCAGCATTGACGACCTTTGAACCGCCATAAAGGGCCACACTGGACTCAAATTTCAGATCCTTCTCAAAATCAGTAAAAGAAAACGATGAAATTGGGTTGGAAGCTACGATTCTGAAGAACAAGAGGAGGAAAGTGAAGGCCGTGAAGTGATGGAAAGTGGAAAAAGCGGCCATAATTGAAGTGGGTATGAGCTGAAAGTTGCTATTTTTGGAGTTGCTGTGGATTCTAAAACGTGTGGGTTGATCCCATTTGGGTCTAAGGTAAATTGCTTTCTAGGGTTTGTGTTGAGTTGAGTGAAAGAAAGAAATGGATGGGAAAGTAAAGATTTAAGAATAATCAAAAATTGGAGGAAGTTGGGGTCGGAGTTGGAGGTTGTGAAAATTAAATACTGTTACTCGTTTCTGCAAAACCCGTGGTTCGCTTTCTCCTCAGCGGCAGGGGACTCGGAATATAATAAAAAGGCATTCTTGCAATTTGGGACTTGTCTTTTGCCATAATTTCACATGCTTACATTTTTATTTTATTTTATTCTCAAATGCATATTAATATATATAATTGACTTGTCCCTTTTATTTTTTTTGTAGAGATTTCATTTTCACTTATTTTATATATCAATTATTTGTTTTTAGTAAAGGAAAATGAAATTTTAATTCTTTTCATGCCTTTCTTTTTTGAAATACGAGTCGGTGGTGTAAACAAGTACCTCTGCTAAAATTAAATAAACTAAATATGTAAGTGTATTAATATATTGGCCCAAATATGTTTTTAGTCACTTTAATTTTATAAAAAATTTAATTTGATTTCCCTAGTTTAAAAGAAGATAAAGTTATCTTCGTGTTTTTTAAAATGATGTAAATTTGCACCGCCATTGCATAATTTATATAAAATCTAACATTAAAATTAATAATTTGGCAAGTTAAACATTGTTTATTTATTTGATATTGTTAATTCATACTTAAATTTGATGTATAAGTTACCATTTTGTTAAATTTTATATTAAATTATAGATAGATTATAAGACAAGATGATATTGGATCATTTTCCAAAAAAATAAAGAGAAAAACATTATTTACTTTAAATTAAGAAAACCAAATTAAAATTTTTATAAAACTAAATGAACTAAAAGTATATTAAAGCTTAATATATTTTATTATAAGGACTTACTTATCACATCTTTATGTAGTCATTCATAATAAACTCGTGCTAGGTTAGGAAGATAAACAAGTTTTTTTTTTCTATAAACCTTTTTTATATTATTTAAAAAAGTTATACTTTTATAGTATATTATTTAAATAAAATATTTTCTTTAAACTTTTAGATTAAGCTAAATAAGATTAACTCATTAATAATATCTTAACTTTTTTTCTCCTAAATCTATAAATAAATTTGAATTTAAACGAGTAATATATAAAGAATTATTTTTATATTAACATAAATAATTTTACTATCTACATATGATAATATAGTTTTATATCTATTTAATATTCATGTAATACATAATAAAGATATACTAAAAAATATATTATCATTAACAATATCTCTAATGGAGTATAAAATTTTATAACTATCAATTTACAAATATACACACACACACATACAAAAACACACGAAGCACAACAAAAATTATTTTATCCAGCAATATTTTTAAAAACTTTGCACAATTTTTAGAGACAATTATTGATTAAACTGAAAATAATATAGTGAGATTTGAATTTAATAATGTTCTATTGAATTATTGTACAATTATTAATTATAAAACGTATCAAAAGCATGCATTGATTAAATATAGATTGAAAAAGAGGGAAAAAAAATTAGGTAAGGAGAAATAGGGAGAGATAAAAGAATTACTTACTAAGTCTATTAATCTAAGAAAAATTTGAATAAAAGATAGAAAAGGGAGAGAAAATGAATTAAAATTAATAAAAAAACAGATACATAAATATATCTAACAGTCTTTTAAACATATTATTATTTATTTGTGATTAAAATTTTCTATAATTTTGTATGAACCTAATCTAATTAAAATTTGTGGAAGTTGGCGCATAAGAATATTTGTGGAGTAGAGTTTAGGAGGGCGTGGAAAGGGGACCATGTTAAGGTGCACCTTCCCCGAGGGAACTTTCTTGGTTCGCATGCGACACATGGAAAACTGGCGCTGAGTTGTGCCCTGCGCCCACTTTCCCTTTGCCATTCTCATTCCCTAATAATAATCAAATAATTTATTTTCATATTGACGAAATTCAATTGAGCCAAGTAAGCATGAAGCTCTTCTTTTTTTGTTCTTACGTTCCCATTCACTTCAAAAACTGATTAAAACCCCAATATATATGTGTGTGTGTGTGTGTGTGTAATAAATGTAGAGGGAAAGCAATGAGCATATTTGGGGTTTGATGGAAGAGGAAGTAGACTTTGTAGGTTGCCAAAATAATTATGAAAATGTAAATGATTCTTATTTCCAATTTACTCTCAACAGCTATCATTCGTGAACTGCAATGGAATCCTGCTGTGCTGGCCCTACTCACACGGCATTTAATGCCACTTCTTAATGTTAAATAAAAGCCTCATTGAACGTTATGTCACCTTCCATTATTAGGGTTTTTTTTTTAAATTATATTTTTAGAGAAAATTCTTATTAAAGATCAATATTGGATATTAGAAAGTAAGTTCATGATTAATGATACTCGAATATCACGACAATATTGAATATATGTTTTATTTATGTTATGATGATATTTTCACAAATTTATGGTGGATTAGTTCACATGATAAAGGTATATATTATCAAAGAAATCTTACTAACATTAATAAAGAGTCTAAAAATAATTGATAAGGAATCTATAATATAAAAAGAAAATGAATTCTAATACGTGACATAATCTTTAATCTTTAAAACTTACAACTTTTATTATTTTTCTTATTACTCTTTAGCGGTTACAAATTGACTTTTCCTTCCTCTTAGCTTATTAAAAAAAAATTGTGATACCATCTGTTATTCTAAATTATATCATATATTATTATTAAACTAAGTCTTTTTGTTCGCTTTTAGTCATGTCTCAAACATCAACAATTTATATAAAAAAATTAAACCCACTTAATTACACACAAAAAAATTTTATAATAAAAATAACTCATACTTTTTTTATGTAGATATTGTCCAAAAAAGAGAAATAGAATATATGGAAAAATATAAATAAGCTAAATTAATAATAAATAAATGTTTAAAAAATATAATTTTATTAACAAGTGTGCTTGACATTTTAAATTTTTTTTTTAATGATTCAAGTGATTTTCTTTTTTTCTTTTTGTAAAATTGATATATCCAACTTTTTTAAAAAAATTAATTCACATACTTAGTCCGTTTATGATTAACGGAATGACTAAAATATAATAAGTTGGTCCATATATTA
Organism: Erythrophleum fordii; assembly: GCA_032878935.1. Classification (NCBI taxonomy): domain Eukaryota; kingdom Viridiplantae; phylum Streptophyta; class Magnoliopsida; order Fabales; family Fabaceae; genus Erythrophleum; species Erythrophleum fordii. The sequence continues at coordinate 2,627,520 of JAVQMF010000048.1, read as the reverse complement.
GGTTTTTTTGGCTTTAATTATTTTTTAAATATATGCATGAATTAATTTCTAATAACAATAACTTCATTACAGGTTACTCATTTTTAAATGGCCTAAAAATACAAAAAGAATTAAAATATAATAAACTTATTATTTTAAAGACTAGTAAGGTCATTTTCAAAAAATTAAAACCATTCAACTTTACAATACAGCCATCATGGTCAGAACCAATTAATTTGGTATATATTTTTGAAAACGAACCTACTTTAAGAACTCTTATTTAATGTGCAATTGACAGTAATGTCATTCCAGCTTTGTCTTTATTTACGTACTTGTTGTTTATAAACTTAAATATTTTTTTAGCAATGAATATTTTGTTTAAACTTTTAGAGTCAAACTAACAGTATATATTTAATTAATATTCTTGTCCCTATTTTATTCTTGTGGAGTTAATGGCTATCAAGTCATAAAATTAATATCCATGTGGATTTCATCTGAGACAATAATATTGGTACAATGTCACGTCATCCATGTTACACCATGTGATGTTTGGTGGCACGTTCATGTTAGTTATACAATTAATTAATTAATTAATTAACAACCAGGTGTCACAAGAGTATATGATATCATCTCTCCAATAAATAATTATTTAATTTTTGGTGTAGTATGAAATAAATAATATAAAAATTGTTGAATTCACATAAAGAATTAAAATCATAATATTTTTATGTTCTGGGGAATGGTAAAAGACATTTTACATCATCGTTAGAATCAAAAGTTTACATTTTATGCTCAATTTAATTCCACAACAATTTAAGGCTAATGGAGAGCATGTGTCAAATCTTTTGGAATTCACAAATAAGATGCCCTAATTAAAATAAGAATGACCACTATTTTGTTTTTTAACAATTACATATAATGATTAAGATTACATCTATCTATGTAAAATGTAAGTCATTTCTTAGAAATTAAGTTTTAATTATTATATGTATCGTATATATTTTAAAAAAAATTTCCTAACCACTAATTAAGAATTTTCTTTTGAATTTTAAAAATTTAAATTTTAAAGTCAACAAAATTCTTATGTAACGTAAAACTCAAATTTTACCAGATGATCAAGTCTAGTTGAGATTTCCTCATCAAAGGTATGCATTTTATATACTTCTTAAACTTTTGTAGTGGACCAAAGGAAAATTATGTAATAGCAACTATAAATTTGTTAGCCTGGTGGGTTGTCTATTTTCCACCTACTTAATCAAACTTTTATCATCGTTGATACTAAAAGAACCAATTTGAAATCTTAATTTCATGTCATAATTATTTAAGATTTAAATAGATGCTATTTTGTAAACAGACAAATTTAAAATGGGAGAAATATTTTAGATTGAACATAAAATCTCATGCATGCTACCTGCATCTCTCACTCCAAAATCCATTAATACTGTCTAAAGGGGAGGGTAAAATTTTACTGGAATATCTATGGATGAAACATACAAAGGAATGACATTGATAATAAGAGTGAATTACTCTTTTTATTTTTAAGATGTTCAAATTATATAATTTTTCTTCTATTATAAGGATCTATATAAACCCTCATTGAAGCTAAAATATATTGATTATTTTAATAAAAAATATCTTATTAAAAATATATTGTTTAAAACTTTATTTCAATATTATTTATTTTTTATTGAAAACTATAAATTTAATTTATTTTAAATGTAGAAAATTGACTACTTCTATATTGGTTAAATACATATTTAATATTTAATATTATATAAATAATAGATGTGAGGGTATCTTAGTTAAAATGAATATAATTATAATCATTTTTTTACTACAATGAAGATTAATATAAGATATCTTTTAATTTCAAATAAAGAGAATATAAATTTTTTAAAATTAAAAAATGAATATATAATTTAAATATCTCTTAAAAAAAGAGTTGTAATTACCTTAATAATAAAATATATAACTTTAATATGGGAGAGTCCCCAGATTTTGTGTAACTATTTTGTTTAAGAATATAGTGTACAGATGATCTGATATACACTATTTATAAAATTCTTGTGTACATCATATATATATATATATATATATATATATGCAATGACCCAAATTTAATTTGCATAAAATCTAACTTGTTACATATATGTATATGTGATGCACACAAGACTTCTTTTATATATATATATATATAATTGCCTACCCTGGAATATCTATCTCAATGATTCTTGTGTGGTAAATACGACCCAAATTTAATTTGCATAATAGAAGAAATTTTCACTGTTTACGTAGGATTGGAATATTTCTTGTTCAGAATGATTCATATCAAACAGTAAACTAGTCGTATGGCCGCTTGTCCCTAGAAACAAAGAAAAGGCTGAAAAGGCAGCACCACACAACCTGGTTTGCTAGAGACTTGGCCTCATCACCTTGTCCCCTTTGCTTTCTGTTCTCTCTCTTTCACACTGCTTCATATTCTACTCTTTCGCCTTTCAATAAGACAAACTTTTTGAACCCTACAATAATTAATAGCGTGCATGTTGCCCCAAACCCCAAAATCTCTCCACATCTCAAACCTATATATACATATATATATATATAGAGAGAGAGAGAGAGAGAGAGAGAGAGAGAGAGAGAGAGAGGACCACTCATCCATGTGTTCCTCTACAGATTAGAGGCCACTGCCTCCTTGTTTTCAAAGCATTTTAAAAAACACTATATTATTACTTAACAAGCTAATCATGAGTCGAGTTTAATTTTCAATAATTATACTTTGAAATATCAAGAAGATTAATTAAACTTGCCTTTTATAAAATTAAAAAAAAAAGGAAGAAATAGATTATGATAACCATTACAGTTTCAGCTTTTCTCATAAAAGCTGAGCTTCCCTATTATTCCGATGGCATAAACAAATCTTATGAATCTAGCAAGGTAAAAAGGGTAAAATGTAAAAGCCTGATAATCACTAAGAAACATTGATGTGAATTTAAAATCTTTCATTTATGATCCACACCCATCACAACTGTTAGAGTGTTTTGATTATGATGATAATTCTTTTTCTGGGTCAAAATTATGATGATTAATGTTTTCGTTTCTTGATCAAATGATGGTAAATGTTGAAAGGGCATCAACTAGAGCCTTCCGTGCGAACCAAACATTGGGCCTACACCATTTTTTGGGTCAGAAGGCCCACACCATTTCAGCACACTCTATTTTCCTTTAGATATGATCCAACTAAGAGTTCCTGGGCTTTTGTAATACAAGCCCATTACCAATAAAAAAGAACTAAGATGTCTCATTAGACAATGGATTAAAAAAAATGATTTATATTAATCAGTTTCTCAATTTCATTTTTCCATATGATGATGTATCCATGGCTTCGTAAGATGAACTTCTGCTTAGGAAATGAAAAGATGTACATAATGACAGTACATGTTTGTTTTCTACTATATAGAAAAGTAATTAAAATAAATTATTTAATCAATTTTTCATTTGAATAAATTAATATTTCAGAAGATGCCACTTTTATCAACAGTGCGATTTTCATTTTTAATGCTTGCCGTTATAATCTTTTAAAGTAATATTTGTCACCAATACAATTCTCATATCAACAGAAATTTAACAAAACTATTGACATAACTTAACAATCATTGTACATTGACGCAATGTGACAATATAGCATTTGAATTGTGAGAATTTTTTTTTTTTGGGATTGTTGAGCCTTCATATATCACGATCGCGAAAAAAAAAGGGTAAATTAGAGATTTTGACCCAATCAAAATTCCAAACAGTAATCATAAACCCTACAATTTAAGCGTCATATGGTCAAATATCGCCTGCGTGTATAAGATGATTAACAACACGAATTTGATTCTCTTGTGAAATAATTTAAGACTAAAATATCAAATATATCAAACTGATATAAGAGAACGTAGCCTTGACGTAAGGATTGCATTAACGACGAAAGTGAGTTTAAAAGATTAAGATGAGAAAGTTTAAAAATGAAAAGCTAAAATTAAAAAATTAACTGATTTTAAAAATTAATTAATTAATTAATTCTTTAAAATTATTTTGCAGAAGTGTAATAATTTAATAGGCAAGATTGTTTAAAGAATAAATTATATAACTCTATAAATTTTACTGAAATTATATAGACTTTCTTTTTATTTTTAAAATATATACAAATTTTTTTTGAAATTACAAACTAACTTATATTTTAGTTTAATTTTAAATTTTTTGACCAAAATATCTTTCATTGAATTTTTTTTAGTTTTAAAAAATGTATTTTAGTTTTAAAAACGTGTTAAAAAATGTAATTCTTTGTTCAAAATAATATATTTAGGCTAATAGACGGTATTTTGATTAAAATTTTTAAAATTAAATTAAAATGTATTTTATTTTTAAAAAAGTCTGTATATATTTTAAAAATGAAAAAAAAAAGATATTTGTATCATTTAGTCTAGTTTAAATTGTATTTGTCTTGCCAAGCAATTTCTACACATTTGTCTTTACTTTTTATAATTGGTTTCTATGTCTTATAAACATTCCAAGCAAATGGCAATTGACAAGGCTCTGGAACCTTCGCGCATGCCCTAATTTATGTAGCCGCTTTCCCACCATGACTTTTCTTTGAAGCTCAGAAGTCAGAATCTTTGTAACTGCAGGCTGAGGCTTCAAAACTGGTTTGGCCAGCAAGTTGTCATTTGCTATCTCAACTCTCAAAAATCTCAATCATCTAACAACTAACTCTATACACAAATGAAGAAATTGCATTAAATCATTCTTTAAAATCACAACTTTTCTCTTAATTGAAATTGAACCTATCATAAATATTTCATAATTGTTAATAAACACTGCTAATTTACTCCAAGAAAAAAAAATCAATTGATAAGAATTAGTAGTATATTTTTTTTAATAAACTTAAATTGGACCTTTCTAACAGCTGTAACTGAGTAAACTTTTAAAAAGGATTGTATCCTTAACATTGCCTTAAAAAAAAAAATTAAAATCAGACAAAATTTAAAATAATCTGATCACATATAATAATAATAAAAAAGGAATATCCCTGACTTATAAGCAGAGCTTCCTTATAAATACTTCTATTTTAATTTGGGTTGCTTGGTCTCATTCTCATTATTCTTTTAGATTCAGTTTCCAGTTGTACTGATCATTTTCAACTTTGAAGCTTTCTTCAGCGGCAGGTTGGAACATGCATTTTAGAGACACGAGGCACGCCACTGTGTAAATATAAATATCATATAATAATGTTTACACCTTCTCCTCCAAAGATTTCTAGAAAGAAAGAAGCTAGCTGCTTGGACAAGAAAGGTTGACGTACCAAACTTTGAGTACATTAGTATGAATGAATATTATACAAATTAAACAATAAATATAGGAGCTCGACTTTTTTGAAAACTTCAAACGTTCACACAGCCAAACACGTCTTCGATAGTGGTCCATCATAAACACTCGTATCATCCAAGAAAGTGAACGAATCAACCCTTAAAAAAAAAAGGACCTTCATTTTATATTTATATAAAACCAAGAGAATGGTTAGAACCAGCCGACCCGTGAGCCTCCAAAACGCGTCCTGAAAAATATAGAGAAGGAACAGTGTTCACAACTGTATATATAGACCTTTCGTGCCGTTTCCATTTCGTCCTTCATCACACGTCTCTTGATTCCATTGATCATTCATACTTTGATTTATTTACATAAACACCTCTCCTGCACAAACTACACTATGGCTTCTTCAATTAGATTGTGCTTGGTTCTCTTCCTCTCCTCCCTTTTCATTCATGCATCCTTGGGTAAGCATCTTCTATTCTTAATTTTCTTGTTTTCTGTTGAAGTTTGATTCAATTTCACTCAACTCCACCATTGGGTATGGCAAAGATAATCCATTACATATATCCCATATAGTCCATACAATCCAATATGTCTTGAGATTATGAATTGAAATTAGGGTTTTGGATTTTGACTTGGCAGGTGAGATAGTGTGCGAGGATTTACCAAAGGATGTGTGTGCATTCTCAATAGCATCATCGGGAAAGAGGTGTGTGTTGGAGACAGGAAAGGCGGAGGATGGGCGTGTGGAGTACCAATGCAGGACATCAGAAGTGGTGGTGGAGAGGATGTCTCAATACATAGAGACGGATCAGTGTGTGAAGGCTTGTGGAGTTGATAGGAAATCTGTTGGCATCTCATCTGATGCCTTGCTTGACCCACATTTCACTGCCAAGCTTTGCTCCCCTCCTTGTTACAACGACTGCCCCAACATTGTTGATCTTTACTTCAACTTGGCTGCCGGAGAAGGTATCATTTTCTCATTCATTCCCCCAATTTTCTACTTGATAGTTTTCTCTCTCAAATTGATAGTAATTTCAAAGAGACATGAGAAACACAACTTAGATTAATGGGCCCACTTGTTTATTGAATGTGAGTTTTATGCCACGTTGTTAAAAAAAAAAAAAAGGATTAGATTAACTGTTCAATTGAAAAGTTAATAAATTGATTATGACTATAATTTATTTTATTTTCAAAATTGACTAAGGAAAAAGTCGAATAAGAACCAACAAAATTGGTGTAAATCGCTTGAATTTGGCACTAACCTGGTTCTATAGTGATTTTTTTTATTTCAAATTATAGTTTTGGCATTTTATGAAGTGGCTTATAATATGTTTTTTGAACTCCTTCCAATTCATTTTACTAAAATTTGCTATTATATATGCTAGATAGATTAACTAATTTATTAAATATTTATATTTATTCTAAATATTACAATATATGTGTGTATTTATTTGTAAAATATTATCTATATATATTTATATGTATATTTATATTTTTAATATATATCTAAAAATAATTCAATTTTATAATTAAGTCATTAAACTATGAACCGTTCTAATTTTATAACATTGCTTTGTACACGTTAAAATCTTTCTTTTTTAAAAAAAAAAATTAATACTACAAGATGCACAGAATCAAAATTTGTAATTATGTGAGAGTTAAAGCACTAATGGTCATGGTCACTGTCCCCTCATTGTTGGGTAGGTTGAAAACCTACTGATGTCACCTCTGAACTTTTCCAACCAGTTATGTTCATTTAACAAGAATAAACCATAGTTGAAGTTTCTTGCCTATTCAAGCATGCTTTTATTCTGATTCTTGTTTTCTCTTGCTCGTAAATTCTTACATCAATATAATAAGGCCACCTCTAAAGAACAAGTCAGCATGATCACCTTTTCTTCAATATATGGCAATTCTTATTCTTGACCTCCTCTTGCTTCCTCTTTTGACCATGAAAGCATCTAGATACCTTACCCTCTTATACATTTAACTTCAAATCCAATTAAGGTATACATTCTTCTTCATACTGACGAAAAATATTTGTTTTAAGAATTAAAAAAAAACTAAATACATTCAATTTAAAAATAGATATACAAACAAATGATAAGTGAATATTCTTACTAAACTTTATTTATAACATAAGAACAACAAGTTGGCTTATTAATTTTTTTTTTTTTATACAAGGAATCTACCAAATAATATCTTTAAGAAGTAGTTATATCTTCTAATCAGATTATTGTTTTCCGAATCAAAGTAGATATAATGAAGAGCTATTCAATATTTATTTATTATGCAGGAGTGTTTTTGCCAGATCTGTGTCAGAAACAGAGGATCAACCCTCACCGTGCCATGATCGAGCTTATGAGCTCTGGAGCTGCCCCTGGGCCTGTCTCTGATGTTTCAGGGGATTTACAGTCAGCAGCTGCTCCTTCTCCCTTCTAAACGACGTCGTTTTCGTCTTCTCAAATTCATCCCTCTCATTTGCAGAGATGGTGTTAATTTGGCGGCATAATAATATTAATATTAGCACATTAGGATATACACAGGGAATACGGGTTTTGGCTTGGGGTTTTAATTCAATAATATATTTATTCATGGTTAAACAAGAATTCGGATCTTGTTTCTTATTATTTTGTTCGAGATTGAGATGGACATGATGTTAAATACTATTATACATTCTATATACATCAAATTCGTTATTCTCTACAAATTCTGAAACTTTTGTAATTGATTCTGAGTCTTTCTATCGTTTTTTGCTCTGTTCTGTTCATTTACAGAGCATGTTGCTAGTTTGCACTTGGGTTTCATTCTTCATACAGAAGAACTATTTGATAATATATACAACCCAGAAAAATTTTATATGTAAGAAATAAACTTGGATCAAATCCTACATCCACAAGACTTCTAAGCCTCAAACTTTGGATTAAATCCTGCAATAATTACAATATAAATCCTCTCTTCGCTTTTGCTATTTTTTTTTTGGGTTATGTTCCAAATTTCTTGCGTGCCTACACATCTGATCTGGTTCGCGGTCTAGATTTTTTTTAAACTTTCTTTCAAATATTGATATTTTTTATTTAAAAAAATAGACTGCAAAATAAAAATAATTTGTTAACTATAGTCTTAAAAAATGATAATTTAAATAAAAAAATAAAAAGACAAAAAATATAAAATTTGGACCATTTTATATCAAAATTTATTTTAACAGTATAGATCACATTTCAAAAATATGTAAAGCTAACAAGAAATTCAGGTCTTTATATTCTAAACTGTTTAAACTAAGTCTTTTAGGGCTTGTTTGATATGCAGGAAATTAGATATAAAAATAGAAATGAAAAAAAAATAATTTTTATACATAAAAGATACTTATAATACCCATATTTATAATAATTGAGCAATAATTAAGAAATAATATTAAATAATAATTAAAAAGATAAATTTGACATTTCAATAAATTTTTTTCTTTTATTTCATTCTCCCTCGTGCTACCAAACATGCTGTTAACAATGGCTTATTACCACCTTAATATTTTAGGTATATATATTTATTCGATTTAAATAAAAGAAAAAAAAAATTTAGTGAAGAAAAAATTTCAAATGTTTGCTATGATCTTCTCCGGTAGATGTACAACATGTGAAATAATCCTTTGAAAAATCTTCAACATGTAGTGTTTGATAACTTCATATTTTGCCCAAATTAAGTCTTCTTCATTCGATTTTAAGGATATCATATCCTAGGTCAACTCCTCTAGAAAGTCGTCATTTTTACCTTATGTTTAGTCTATTTGACTCATTATCATTGGTATACGTCAACTGCAAACATTAAATTGACTCTCCTTTAGCGATAAGTTAACAATCTTATTTTATAAGCCAAAGAAACAGGCCTTCGAGTATTGTGAACAGAGCTTTTAGACTAAAGTATTTTATAAATCCCTCTCATTTGAAGTTAAAGCAAGAGACGAAGTCATTCTTTTTTATGGTTTGGGGATAATTAATAAGGACTTAGAAACTTCTATTAATAATGATTGGAAATAATCCATAGATACTTTCGAGTCCTTTAATTTAACCTTTGAAATATATATTATAATAGATTACCATAAGAAACCTAACTAGCTATATATGTGTGTGTATGTACATGTGTATATATATATATATATATATATATACGAAATTGAGAGCAATTGTAAAGATCACCAGGGAAGCCATTGATGGCTTAAGCATTAGATAGCAGAAGAAGCCCCGGTAGCATGTGCTTGGTTCTCAATATCCACAACATTAGCATTAAACCATTCACCTGAAATCATTCATATATGAAATCTCAAACGTTTGAAGAAGTTACGGCCCGTTGGATAAGGAAGAAAGGGAGAGGAAAAGAGAAAGTTTGAAAGAAATTTTAATTTTATCTCTATAATTATTATTTAATATTTTTTAATAATAATTATTTAATTATTAAAAATAAAAGTATTATAAGTTTTTTTATTTATAAAATTATATATATTTTTTTTTTGTTTTTCATATTTTATTTTCTGCATATCAAATCTAGTTGAAAAAGAGTGAGACAACAATTTAGTTTATTTATTTAATTTTAGAAAAAAAAATTTATATTTATAATTGAGTTCTTTAATAAAAATATGATATGTGAAAATTTTCTACACCTTAGCATTCTATCGTTTGGTATTTCAATCCTTTACATAATTATATTTTTCTTAGGGGAACGAATAGTGGGCAATTAAGAAAATTTACTCAATATTTGTCCTTAGCTTTAATCGTGTTTCAAAATTAATAAGAATATGAATTTGTTGTTGAATATAACAAAATAAGTTACTCATAAGTTCTTTTACTCAAACAAGAATGTCAAAAAACAAACTAGCATAAAACAATTTTATTATTTTTAGAGAGTAACTAACATATTCATCAAGTTTTAACAACTAAAGTTAAATAAATTTATCAAGGATTTAACTAGCTTACTAAGAGTAAAATTAAGGTTTAAAAACGAAGAACCTAGTAAAATAGGATCATTTTTTTGAAGTTTAAGGAAAGGATGAGAGTAGAAAGATCCAGTGCAAATGATGAGTGTGCCATAAATAGTGGCACGTAGAGAAAAAGAGTGAGCACGTCACCAAAGTATTTCTTCTTGTCTTGTTATTTTGATTATGCAGGTATAATTATGTTGTAAATCGGAGTTCTCTACCAATATAAGGAGATGTGTATTCTATTTGTTCACATTTAATTTAAATAGTTCAAAATTTATTTGTTTTCTTTTTTCATTTTTAAATGAAACATACTTTTTTTAAGTTAATAATTAAAAAATTGTCTTTATTTTATATTTTACTTTATTTAAAAAAAAATAAAATAAAATTTAAACCATTTAAATTAAATTTAAAAATTTAAAATACATGCTCTCCCCTATAATTGCACAAGATCCAATAGTCTCTCCTATACTACAAGGGATGGAGTGGGATATTAGAGAAGTAAAAAAAAGAAGAAGAAGGAGAAGAAGAAGAAGAAGGATTTGGACTCTTCCTTCGCCTCTCTCTATCTCTTTCGTAAATGCAATTAATATAGAATCTAGACTGGTCTAATCATTTGTGCAGATTGGACAAGGCATTGGGTTACAAATGCAAGACCATCTGCCCACCCGCTTGAAATATTATTCCATGCCTGCATTTACATATAGAGCAGCAAATTTCACAAAGACTTAGCAATATGAACATACATATGACAAAGCTAAATAAGTTCATACAATAAAATTGAAATGTTTGAAAATTCGTTGAAGGCTATAATAGCATTCCTATCCCACTTGGAAATTGATTGTCCTTTTGTCCTTTGAAAAAAAACACACAAACTTTTGAAGAACTATGGCTTATAATAAAAAACAATAATAATAAAGTACACTAATTACCTTTTTATTATATTTGGTTAACTTTTATATAATAGTTCTTTTTTTCAAAAATCATATTTGACTTTCTTTTAATTTATTTTGTATCAATAAATTTAATTTTCTATACAATATATATTTCTTACACAGTCGTTGCATCGCCATCTTCTCCAAATGCAAATTCATTCCTCAGTATAAATAATTAATTGATGAAGCTGCTTCATTTGTTAGTGGCATTCATGCTATATAGTTAGGCCTGGTGAACTAAACAAGATGTGAGTAGCGTAATTAGTCACCAAAATAGCCAAAAGTGTTTTTTCTTCCCTTTATTTTTTAATTAAGATCAAGGGTGCTTTTAGATTTTATCCCAGTTATTTTCAAAGTATGTTTTAAAAAATTTTAACCAAATTTAAAAGATTCATTTAATTTACTTGAGATATAAAGAATTATATTTAAATTTAATCCACCAACAAATGATCAAGTTGCATTAGTACAATTGGATTAATTTTTTTTAATTTATTGATTACATAAACAGAAATATAACATTAGATTAAACAAGTAAAGCTAAAAAAAACGTAGCAATCGATTACTTAAAAGTTATAAGTAGTTCAATAAAAATAAAAAATATACAATTTTATAAATAATATATAATATCAAAATTATATATAAACTAAATATTCAAATATTATATAAAATGTTTTGAATTTCATATTAGAATATTTTTTACACAAATTATATAATTTTTCCCCAAAAAAACATATAATCAACTTTAAGAAATTCATAATGTTTATATGTGACTGAAAAGGCTATATATTAAATGTTGCAATACTACACCTGAAATTCACCAGTGTAGAAAACGGGCAAAGTTGAGCAAATCCCGAAACATTTGCCCTATCAAGTCCGATCTTTACTCTCTATAGTGCTGCCCTTCAAGTCAGCTATAGTGTGGTGAAGGCAGTGTCAGATGGAAGTGGATGAAACAACCGTCGCCGAGCTCGACGGACCAGCCGCCGGCGACGGTGGTGGCGGCGGGGACGGCGGTAGTGGCGACGAGGGATTGACGGCGTTAGGTGACGGAGGTGGGAGTAGCTCCCACGGGGCTAGAGACAGAGTGAAGGGTCCTTGGTCTCCAGAGGAGGACGCGATACTGAGTCGACTTGTCGGCAAGTTCGGAGCCCGAAATTGGAGCTTAATTGCTCGCGGGATCGCTGGAAGATCCGGCAAATCTTGCCGGCTCCGGTGGTGTAATCAGCTCGACCCAGCTGTGAAGCGCAAGCCCTTTAGTGGTATAGTCCTCTTTCTCAATTCAATGATTTGTTATGTTCATAGTTATATTTTCATTTGTAGTACTAGTAAGTTAATTTGATTGTGTTTTGGAATTGAAGTTTAACAACATTCAAAAATTGAGCTTCGGAGTATGCAATGTAAAGTTTTAGGTGCAGCAAGTAAACATAAGATCAACCTGAATTGTTTTCTGTATACCATCTCAAACAGAAATCCTAGCTTAGGTGATGGTCTCAGCTCAAAAGCTTAAGCTGTATAGTGGATGTCAATGAATGATTCTTATTATAATCTCTAATATATCTTCTCATACAAAAGTTCTTTGGGCTTGATATGTGGATAAAGCACGGGTTCATTATACCTTGTGCTGAAACTTAATTTTAACTGAGAGAATGAGAAGGGACAAGGACTGAACTCTTGGGCCTCTTTAACATACAGAATTTTTTTCAGTAGAAATGGAAAAAGAATATTGAATGGAATATAGTAGAATCAATTGCTTTTGGAATGACAAGAACCTTTTCATTTATCCTTTTGGTAAGATGAAAATAGGGAAGGGATGGAAAGTAAGTTACAACAAATTATTAAAATGCCCTTGATGCTAAAAACTTTTTTTGAAAAAGAAAAAAGAGAAGCTGCATCAATTGCCGCTGTCCATTCATCCAGCTGCTTGGATTGTGCCGCGTGTTCCTAAATTCTGCCCCCAAGACCTGTTTTCCTCCTCCGGCCACCCACTCCTCAGCATTTTCCTCTTCTCCTCCAAGCTGTCCAAGGTCCAAGCATTTTCTCTTCCGCCACTCCATCAGAAAATACTGAAGGTGCCTTTGTTCTCTCCTCCTCCACCCTATTTGAGAAGCACGAGGCAGAGGGTCTTCTTTCTTGATCTTCCTGAGGTGGAGCACTAGAGTTTCAAAATGCGCTGTTTATCTCAATGCCTGTTCTTGATCTACCTTCATTCTTGATTGGTTTGAGCTTTTTGATGATTTTTGTGTTGTGGCAAATTTGATTGATCTGAATCTGGATTTGTTTATAATTGGTAATTGATGTTAGATGACTTTGTCAAACTTCAATCTTCTCACGTTGTTTTCTTAGTGATCGGTTTCATTTCTCAATTCTGGTTGAAGAAGAATGATGGATCGATTTCATTTCTTAGTGATTGGTCTCACCTTTGCTGAATGGCTGAAGCAGATTATATGGTGGAGAGGGCCAAATCCATCATCTCTTCTTTTGGATCCAAAGCATTCATCACTCTGGCATGCATCTCTTATGAAAGTGCATAGTGAAGTTGGTTTCCATTTCCTCTCCAAAATCTGGCCACCAAATGCTGCAAGAGGCTGGAATCCCCTTCTGTTTCACTTTCCCTTGGCCTACCAAACAGGGCCTTGATCATTTGGTCATAGAGGCTTTGATACCATGTCAAAGACCACTTCAGTTTAAAAGTTTAAGCTTTTGAGTTGAAACAGTCTTTGACAATTTGCCTATTGGTACTGCTACTGATATAATGTTGTGTGACATTATGCCTCATAGTTAATTTGTCATCAATCTAAATGGTGGCACAAGGACATTTGGGTCATTAAGATTTGCTAGCATCTATATTACCATACAAGACTTGTATATATTGTTCCTTAATAGCTCTAAACTTTAACCTAGCTGTTAGTTTATTGAGTTTCAGGCTTTTAATTTGGTCATGATGGTAGTTAAGAGGGCTATGCTGATTGATATCTTTTATTGTCATGATAAAGTGGTTGATGTTGGGCAAAGGACTTTCATGACTGCACTACACTGTCTATGTGGACCGTTGTGTTAGGGTGAGTCTTATTCAAGGGTTTTTACACATTTTGTTGTTTAGAGGAGGAGGAGGACGCACTTGTAGTGTAGATATTCATGGTATCATATCTAGGTTTAGCTTAGTCCAAAATACAAGAAAATTATAAATTTGATGGAAATTTTGCTTGATGGTTTGGTACCTAATCAAGTAATATTTTCGGTAAATGTGATATCTAATTTGCATAAATGGATCTTTTATAGGGTCTCTTGATGTGCAACAAGTGGGCTTTACCTCTCGTCTGCTTATTAGATATATATATATTTTAATAAAAGTATTATTGTCATGGCTATACTTAGGCTTTGCCTAGGGGCTAGTTGTCCCTTTGCGGGCAATCTTAAGGGAACACTTTCTGAAATTAGCCTGGTGCATTTAAAATTTTACTTCTCAAGTGTTCCCTGAAGGAATTCAATCTAGGTTGATAAGGAGAAATACTATCTAATGTCACCAATTGAGCTAACCTCTTTGGGTTGTTTATTAGATGTTTGACTGAAAGATAAGAAATTCCTTTTCTAATAATGTTTCAAATACAAACTGGTTTTAACTTTTAATCCCCTTGTCCATTTTGTCCTTTTATTTTGAAATTGGTTGCAAATCCCTAAGACATTCATTTTTTTCATTCATTTTCCTCTAGAGCCGATTCCTATTTTAAAGTAACAAAATTCTTGGATGTAATCATTGTATGTTTTTATTGGTTCTTGTTATGTAGTGAACTAGCTAAAACCACAGCTTACTATCTAATAAGTTAAATCTGTAAACATACAAAATCGAAAAGTTTTCAATTTTATCATTTATGATAACATAACAGCAGAAACAAGATATAAGTTATTGAATATATTATTAACAAATACTAATCATTTAATGGAAGCAAGAATAAGAATGATTTTTTTTTTGGGGGGGAAGGGTGGGGGAGTAACTTGAAGGACTAAATTTATCAGTTTTCTAGTTTAAGGATGAATTGGATGAAAGGATTAAAGTCTTGGCCTTGGGACTAAAGTTGAAATAATTCATCTGATAAATCTGGTTTATGGCAACTTTAGCCGATGACTCCAAGCTACTGACAGGCTTGTGCACAAGAAATGTTAATAAAATCCTATCAGCTTGTTTGTGTCCTAGCATTTTGGGCTTTTGGGTTTGCTAGTATCTTAAAGAGTCCATGATCCAATAGTGCAACATTATAAGGCTTAACAAGTTTGCAAATTTTACTGTCCAATAGATATGGAAGGCAATACCTGCTTTGTCACCAGAGTTGTTTAGAACATTGGCACAAATACTATATAAATTTTAGGATGACATTGTTTAAGATTTTGATTTGGTGATTTGAATTAATAGTTAGATATGCCAGTTCCATGATCATTAGAACTATTTCATATCAAAACTATTATACTGTATTTTGAAATCATAAGCTATTAATTTGCATGACTTAATGTATTGGATCATCATTTGTTGGGATTCCTTAATATCTATAAAAGTTTATGTTGCTAACCTTTTGAAGCTTTTGAATGGGAATTTAAAATTTTCCCCCAATTAGGCTTACATTGATCTTAGGTCCAGCAAATAACTTGAGAAGATTATCAGATTTCATGTTGTTTAGATCGTAGACACATTGCCTTGAATATTTTATAGAGAGGAGATTCATCCATGGATCTTAATTGTCGTGATCGCCAAAAGTGTTGCGAGACTTCAGTGTTGAAAATACAGCTACTTTTGCATTCACAAACTAATGTGGAGTGCCTAGCTGCAGAGTTCATGAACCAAACTGATTGACAAAAGGCCAAACGTAAGGCTTGAAAGGCCTAGTAGTTGGAAAACTTATGAGAGGCTATAACTTTTTTAGGAAGAGTTTAGGCCTATATTTTGCCATTCTGAAAAGCTTGTTTTGAGCCCATCGACATGGCAACTAGGGTTTACCAGGTTTGGGTTATGTTGAGGCCCAAATCTTTCATTTTTGCATGTCTTAGAGCTACTTTAGTTTTTTTCCCCCTATTTTGAGACAATTGTTTTCTATTTCATGGTGTTATTTTATTTCCTTTTATTTAGAAGTTATTTCCTTATTTATTAAAGTTGACTAAAGTTTTCCACTTTCCCTATAAATACCCTATGTAGTGATTTGCAAATTGCCTGTCAATAAACAAATTATTCAGTATACTTTGTTCTTGTTTGCGTTTGCAATTTAGCGAGCGTGTTTTATCTTTCTATCTTGTGTTTTCGCTACATTAGTTGGTATCAGAGCTTGGCTTTCTGGCTATTTTGATGGTTGGAGATTTAGTGACAGTAGATGGCGGTTGTTGTGATGGTGATTGGAAGACTAAGGCTTTGGGGCCAATGGAGCTTGATCGTGAGACAGTATTGCAGAACTTAGAGTAGTGGATGGATCTAAGGTTTCAACACTTGGAGAGGTATTTTGAAGAGATCACGGATCATTTGGATGCTTTGGGCGCCAGTAGAGATAGGATGACATTTGGGTGCGTGCTAGAAAAGATCAACCTCGTGGACAGCTAGGCAAAAGAACTGATCCTGTAAATAGAAGTAGACATCCTGTTTACAAGGAGGATTTAGAGGAAAAGGAAGAAGTTGCAAATCAAGCTAGATATGACAGCTATGGCGACTATAGGAAGCAAGGACGAGGTGATAAAGATGCTAGAGAATTCAAGTTGAAAGTTGATATCCCCCATTTTAGTGGGAATTTGGGAATTGAAGAATTTCTGGATTGGCTTGTAGAAGTGGATCGTTTTTTTGAATATATGGAAATTCCAAGAACAATCAGGGAAGATTGGTAGCATCTAGATTGAAAGGAAGCGTATTTGCATGGTGGGAAGGATTACAATCTAGGCAGATTAGAGAAGGAAAGGCATTAGTAAGAATTTGGTAAAAATGAGGCAGTTGCTGCAGCAAGATTTTGTTTCCCCAGACTACGAACATATTCTATTTCTAGTACCAGAGATGTTAACAGGGCTAGAAATCAGCACATGAATATATGGCTGAATTCATAAGGTTGGCAAAGTGGAATGACCTGCGAGAGATAGAGGGGCAACTAGTTGCAAGATATTTCAAGGGGTTAGAGTCTATGATTAGAGATACTATCAGGTGCAGGTAGTACAGACTTTATCAAAGGCAAGGAATATTCCGCTATAAGTAGAGTTGATTTTACAGGAAAGGAGTTGTTCAGAATACCCTCACAGAAATTACAGCAGAAAAAATTACAGAACACCTAAGGCCCAAAAAGCCTTTGGTCGGCAGACTTTTGAAAGGTCATCGCTTTTAATCCAGGAGGAATTTGGGCCTATATTATACCATTCCAAAAATCTCGTTTCAAGCCCTTAACGTGGCAATCAGAGTCCATCTGGTTGGGGTCAATTTGAGGCCCAAATCCTTCATCCTTGCACGTTTTAGAGCTATTTTAGTTATTTTTCTATTTTGAGACATTTGTTTCCTATTTAAGTTGTTATCTTATTTCCTTTTATTTAAAAGTTGATTAAAACTTATTTCCTTATTTATTAGAATTAACTAAAGTTTTCTAGTTTCCCTATACATACCTTATGTAGTGATTTGTGAATTACTTATCAATAAATGAATTATTCAGTATACTCTATGTTCTTGTCTGCATTGGCAATTTAGCAAGCATGCTTTATCTTTCTTTCGTGTGTTTTTGTTGCGTCACAAGCACTCATACAAATACATATATATATATATATATATACACACAATATCATACAAACTAACCAACATGTAATGTGCTCACGTCCGCGCATGCACACACACAACATAAATATAAGATTTTGGATATTTTGACAAGGAAAATTTATTAATGTCAAGAAGATGAATGGATATAATTCTGAAAGTCTTTAAATTGTAACTGATTTTGACTCATCTGATAGCGTAATTGATCTCCTGTACCTTTCTTTTTCCCAAAAGAAAAGAAATGAACCTCAATGCTCGGGATAGGTTTATCATTTGGATAAGAAAATATTATTAGTCTACCTTGTTGCACTGCATTCTGATATTGAGCCTGCACAACTTACTATTTTCTTTTTTGTAGTAATTATATATATATATATATATTGTGTCATATGATAATCATGGCTCAGTTGCAGCTTTTAGAAAAGATATGTTCTGATAAACTGATGAGCTAAATTATTTGGTGACCAGAAAATTCAAAAAGTTGAGCAATTTCAATTTCAGACCAAAATTACACCCAAAGTTAAACCTTTGGGACATAACAGGATATTACAGAGTGTTTTCTCAGAGTTCTCTCACAACACAATGCTATATATGCCCACTATTTTTGTGTCTCAAACAGCAGCTGCACAAAACATTACTTAAAAAATTTGCATCTTAAAAGTAATATGAAGCAGTGATTTCTTTGGCCTCATGCTACAGCTCCTTGATATCCTTTTCTTGCCATACATGACTTTTTGCAAGCTGCTTCTTAAAGTAAGTCATAGTGGGTTTTTTGTGAAATCAACCATTGGAAACAAATAAGGTCTGCATTATTTTATAATTCAAGACAAAATAAAACCAATGAATTGGAAACATGAATTGCAATGAAATCTGATGGAAATATGGCATGCATTTGGAGAAGTTGTCCTCATTAAAATGACATTATTTTTATTTGGTTAATATGCCACTTTTCTTTTGGGGAAAAAAAAGGCTAACAAAAGTACAGTTCTTTTCAGATGAAGAGGATCGGATCATAGTTGCAGCACATGCAATCCATGGGAACAAATGGGCAGCCATTGCCAGGCTTCTACCAGGAAGAACAGATAATGCCATTAAGAACCATTGGAATTCTACTTTGAGGCGCCGGGGAGTGGAAGTTGATAAGATTAAATTAGAACCTTGCAACATAGTGGAAGATTTTAGCTTAGAGAAAGCAAAAGCATCATCAGAAGAAACTCAGTCATGTGGGGATGTTAATTCCGTGAGATCCTCAGAAGGAAGAGATGTCAGTTCTGTGGAGAATATGGATGATAAATATGAAGACAAAGCACAGATAGAGGGTCAATTAAACCATGAAGTCAAGGATCCGCCTACCCTTTTCCGACCACTAGCACGTTTCAGTGCTTTTAGTGTATATAATTCATTGGATGGTTCACAGCCTGAATTGTCAACCTATAGGCCAGTTCCAATGCAAGGACCTTTGTTTCAAGCATCAAAACCAGGTATTGAAATTTGTAAAATGCTGGAAGGAATTTATGGTTGTGACCTATCTGTGCCTAACCAGTGTGGCCATGGTTGCTGCGCTGATCTAAATGGTGAAAATTCCAAAAGCTCCTTGTTGGGGCCTGAGTTTGTCGAATTTTCAGAGTCCCCATCTTTCCCAAGTTTTGAGTTGGCAGCAATAGCTACAGACATTAGTAACCTTGCTTGGCTTAAAAGTGGATTGGAGAATAGTGGTGTCAAAATGATGGGTGACTCAGCTAGCGGGGTAATATCTCATGGATCTCAAGTGAATATTGGCCATTGAAATGCCAAGAATATGATCAGTTCTATTTTGAGTGAAAGGGACGGTAATGGGCATGAAGATTGAAGACTATTGTAATGTCAACCTGCTTTGCTGGGGAAATGGACTTGGGAAACTATAGTTAGAGGATCTGGCCGTGGCTATGTGAATGGTTGTAATGTAAATGGTATTGCTGGGTAAAATTTAGTAGGATATAAGGTTCATAGTTTTAGGAAACACTCAATTTGTGTCTGGGTGCTGACTGATTAGCACATAACATTCTGGTGGAAACCTGTAAAAATCACGAGCTTTTTTAGTAGTTTGAATTGCTGTGTTCTGCTTCCTTATCGCAAGTCAAATTCATCTGTGACTAAGGTATTGGATGATAGAAGTGTACTCCATCTTAAAGTTGGAGAAAAATCGAACTGATGCCTAACAATTAACAGTACTTATCTGATTTTTATGGTGTTATGGCCAAGGCGTGCTGCTAAATAAGGCTAGATCAGGCATGAATTCACTCGCTAGTGACAGTTTCCATACAAATTACAATCATCCTTGACATCCTAGTGCAAACAATTGTATAGCCATTTTTTGGCTCTATACGACTGCTACATTATTTAAAGAGTAAATTGACATGTTGGTTTTTAAAAGATTATTTTTGTTTTAATTTGGTACCTTAAAATTTAATTTAATATTCTAGTTCTCTAAAAAGCATTTTGTCTTCGATATTATTTCTATGTGAAGCCTGTTAACATATAATTAACAAAAATAGATGCAGGGCCTAATGTGAAATTGAAGTGGCTGTTAAGTGTTTAGTTCCTATTAGAACATGTTATAACAGAATACCAGAAGTTAGTGTTGTGGCTAATTGGAACACTATGGTGATTTGTTATGGTATGTTTCAAGGCACTAAAAGACCACACTAATTTCAAATTAGGCTATATCACCCATCTCAATTAACTATCCATTATCAGGCTTAATAAGAAAATAATATTAAGTATAAAATAATCTTTGAAGAACTGAAATGAAATCGTCAAACATTGGGGACCAAAATATTAATTCATTCTTATTTAAATTGTTTCTACACTAAAAAATATGGCTTTTCACCCCTCCTGTAAACTTGAATTACAAAGGTTAACGCTTGTGAGAGTAGCTTTTGATATCCTCATCTATTTATTTTAGGGGTAAAATAATTTGGTTTCTTATAGTTTGACTTAACATCACTTTGATACCCTATGGTTTGGCTTGGTTTCACTTTTGTATCCTGTAATTTATAAGTTAATAGTTAAGTGGTTTTAGATAGACCTGATCATAGGTTAAACTTATGTAAAATTAGGTTCAATCCATGAAAAAACAAAAAAAAGTTTATAAAAGTAGGCTTGGCCCAACCAAGCCAATAAACTCTTCATATACATTTTTTTGATTAAATTTCTAGACTTCAACATATACCTAAATACCTAGAAAGATCTAATTTATGCAATTTTATTATAATATTATTATATCTAAAAAACATTCCCAAAAAAACTAATTTAAATACAATTGACTCTAAACACAATATATCCCTTTATCATTTCTCTAGCTTATTATTGTCAAGCATGTGTATGAATGGGGTAACAAAATTTTGTTCTTTATTAAAATCCTCTTCATCAAACTATTAACGGGAAAAAAAGAGATGTTTAAGCTAGAGTTGAATGAAATTGAATATATTCAAAGTAACTTCATCCAAAGTTGGTTTATCTAAATCCTTAATAAACTTTTTTATTAATTCAAATGACATCTCAACCTACAAAAACATAAAATTCATGTTTTAATAAAAGTAAACTCATTATATTAAATTAATGAAGTACTTAAACTTAATAATAGAAGAGAAATAAATAAAACTTAATAACATTAATATATAAATAAGAAAAACAATTTTATCAAGTTTGGCTTAGGCTTAGTTTAGGTTTGAAAAAAGTCCAAGCCTAACTTATTTTGAAAATAAACTTTTTTAAAATCAGCCATATTTATATTTTTTGGGTTAGACAGACTTTTTAGTCTATAATTGGGTATAGTCTAAAATTTAAACGATTAGCAAATTGATATTTTATGGTGTTATTTTGTTAATTCTTTCACAAAAAATAACATATGCATGGCATGTCACCTATAGATTTTTCCAATTTACCCAAATTTCATCCCAAAATGCTTTAATTTGGTCGATTTTGATTTTTAGAAAACTTAATATCTGCCAATGATCCAGTGGATCAATTGGCACTCCCTCCTCTCTTGTAAGAAGGGTATGCGAGTTCGATCCTCCCCATGGCAGTGTGTGTGAGTGTAGTATGGGTGTGTGCTGTGAGTGTTTTTAATAAAAAAGAAAACCTAATCTCTAAACTCTATGAATGAAGTTAGTGACTTCATGGAGAATTTGGGCATTAGTTAGGAGGAATTTCAATCTTTACTACATAAAATTAGGGATACAATTTCAAGGGCAAAATTTAAGAGATATTGTGTTGTGTTGAGATTTTGATCTTAAATTCATAGAAAATTAAAGATTTTGTAAGAAAATTAAAAAAAAATTAAGGAATATTGTGTTATGTATGTGAAATTTAAAATTTTAATTAACCAAGAAAGGAATTTTAACATTCAATGCATTGAAAATTAAAAATTTTATAAAGAAATTAGAAATTTAAGATAAACTTTTACAAAATTTGTAGAAAAAAGTTAACTAAATGATATCATAAAGGATACAGATATTCTGCAATTATTAGTGTAACTTGACTTGCAGTCAAACTTTTAGCTTGACATTTGTCTTCCTTTTTTTTTGATAAGAATAAAAATTTTAATTGTGAGATAATAATTTTAGCTGTGTGAAAAAATGTTAACAATAAAGGTAAAAAATTTTAAATTTGAGGACAAAAATTTAACTACAAAAAAAAAATTCACTTCAAAATATTTAATGATGAGGATAAAATATTTATTGTATAAAATCTAAAATTTTAAAATTATTTTAAACGCTAACAAACCAAAAATTTTTGTACTTAGTTTAAATTTTTAAAATGTAATTTTTACTTATAATTAAAATTTTATCTTCACAACTAAAAATTTTATCTTAAAAAAAGAGAGAGAGAGAGAGAGCACATGTCAAACTAAAGTCTTCACTACATCCTCTACAATTATACTAATAATTACAAAGAATCTGTATTGTATAATAAGATACTAATACATTAGCAATTTAAACTTTATATTATTCCAATGCCAACTTTAGATTCCCAGTTGGAAACTGAGCCAGCATTCAATGTCCTCTCTTTAGAATCCATTGCCTCTAGCAATTGTCAAAGATCTCTTTTACAACATGTTTGATATGCGGTGAGAAACGAAAAAAAAAAAAAAATTAGGAGGAATTCTAATTTTATCTTTTTAATTATTATTCAATTATTATTTAATACTATTTATCAATCATTATCTAATTATTATCCAATCATTAAAAGTAAAGGTATTATAGTAATTTTTTATCTCCAAAATCATTTTTTTTCTTTCTATTTTCATTTTCATACCTAACTTTTTGTATACCAAATGACTGTTATTTTAAAGATGGAAGAATATATTTTAGCTGAAATGACAAAAGGCAGTATGATTTGTGTACAGCTAAAATTGATCCAAAAGTCATTATTATCAAACATAATACACTGAGATGAAACGAAGTCAGAAACATAATGTTAGGGTGGCCAAAATCAATTAAGACATTTGAGATTTCAAAAAAAAAAAAAAAAGGAAGAATTTACTAACGATATACCATATAGAAAATGACAGACTTGGAAGATCACGACATCCTTCTGTCCCCACTATCCCTCCGCCATTGATAATACAAACAATGAAACACATCCCACATTTGCATATTGAATTCTGCATATACATGCACCATTTGCTACCCAAAAATCCCTCAAGAACTGCACGTTTTTCCCTTAAACTTATCCACTACTTCTAGGCTTCCTGGGGTATTCAAACAGAATTATAATCAAGAATAAGAAATTAAACTAAAAATAAACATCAGAGGAAAGAAAATAAAAAAGAGTGATCAAAATTTGATTAGCAGACTCAACACTACACTATATCTATTGCTCCCCATCAAGGATGCTTCGGTTTTCCAACCAAAAAGGTGATCCAATGATGTCACAACGTTCTACAATGACTTTCCTACAACTCTGATAAGACTATCCTTTCTCTTGATGTTTGCTGAAAACATGATTAGTAAATTATTATAGTCAATTCCCAATTCCTCAACTTTCTTTTGTAGCTGAGCTCACTTTAAACTATGGTCGGCTATCCCAGTTGATGGATAGCATACTACTCTTCAATCAAGATAAGGAGGGTAGTTTAGTTCTTTCTGCTGGAAGAAGCTTTTCCACCTCATAACAAACATGGAAGTGAAGGATGACACTATATCAGAAATAATTTTATTGGCTCTCCTTTGATAAAGATGAGTACTTTTTCTGAGAACAAAGCTATACTCATCACTAGCTCCATAGGCAAAAACTACATCCTGCTGGAACTCTTGTAACACAGCCATTGCACGGGTTCATTTAGTAAAGAGCTCTCTTGTCCTTTGGCTTCACAAAGTCTTGGACATCAGAATATCAATGGAAGTGAGATCCATCAATTCTAATCACAACCCATGTACTGGCAACAACTTGGTATCAAGTTCAAATGACCTCATATACTCTGGTTTCACATTATCAATCTCTTCGACAAACCCACCAAGCTCTTTCACTAATACACTCCGTTCATTCCAAAATCTTCCACTAGAGTGCATTGTGATTATCTTCCTCCCGAGCCTTTTAATAGGAGAACCATTCTCCTTGTACTTCACAATATCTTCTACTAAAGTTTTCAGAACACAAGAACCTTGACGAAATATAGCCTCCAGAGCATTATAGTTGACATTGAACTCATCAAACAAAAGATCATTCTTGTCCTGTTTCTCAGCACCTTTCAGAAAATCCTGTGCTTCCCTTTGAGTCCATGTTTGACGACACCAAAAGCATCGATCACACTGATAATTAACATGACAGATATTTTGCCTCCATACAAGATAAGCTTGAAGGACTTCTATGGAAACGCACGTTATAACACTTCCATGGAAGGAACAAGGGTATTTCAATTCCCTTTGTGGGAAAAACTCGCCATTTTCTTACATACACAGAAGCAAAGAAAGATATAATGATTGATAAAACTTTGCTGGCACGCCTTTCGCAGGTCTTCCTGAGCAAAGAGCCAAACTCATTACCGAACCCATCAATTTCAAAGCTTTCTCATGAAAGGGTTTCTCTAGCTCGTGAACTTGGGAAATTTTGTGAAGTTAGGACCGTTGATCCGAACAACGATCAAATTACGAAACATCACCTCGTCTTTGACCTCAATGATTTCACGTAGTCGTATAAGCTGTTTACCATTCTTCGGTCGAGACAATTATCGAACACTTGATGGGCAATACAATTTATGTGAGGTCAGAGTCCTAGTAACCATTAGCTATCAATTACCCTAATGTTCGAGGAGCAAAACATCGACGAGGAATTATGAAATAGTATTTGGACATTTTGATACAATCAAATATCGGGGGATTGCATAATTTTGGCCTTCGATTCATGGTGTTCAACCTGTATAACCAGTGGATTATACAAATTATTTTTGGTTAAAACACTTTTGGTAATTTTATTTAATTTTTAATTTGATCTTTATGATTTAAAAATTTATAATTTCATTCTTAGAATTTTAAATTTTTTTAATTTAAAAAATATTATTAAACTTTTATTGATGTTCTTTTAAATTTTACTAACAAACTACTCCAAATATACATGGTTCAAGTTAATTCACTATATAGGTTCACATGTTATATATGACTTAATGTCATTTTAATATATTTTTATCATTTTTGTTAGTGTAAATTATATATATTTATAATGTTAAAATAATATATTATTGATTATGTCAGCAAATCAATAAAATTTAATAAAATACCAATAAATTGATAAAATTTAATAAGAGATACTAGATTAAAATTATTTAAATTATAATGACTAAATTATAAATTTTTGACTTTTATAAATCAAGTTAACAATTAAGTAAAATTATAAAGGTGAATAAATAATTTAACCTATTTTTTATTTTTAAAATATTCTAATATTATTATATAAGTTTTACAATATAAAATTATAAAATTTGTGATCATATATATTTACATTGCGTTTAGAATTGTTTAAATGAATCAGCCTCGAGTCTTCTTACCAATTAAATTAAGCGCTTTGGATATCTAAAATCACTTATGTCCATAACATATTTCGTGAAATTTTTTTGTTCTCTTTGTATTTTGAAACATTTCAATATTTTGAGTTATACGAGTTAAATTGTATAATCCATCATTAATGAAGTTAGTTGATTTTCCTTTTTTCTTTTTCCTATAAAACTCATCAACCCCATTTTACTCATTTTTTGACTCATCCATAATAGATCAACCTCCAATACTATTTTCATTGAAAAATGCCCTCTGCTAGTAAGAAGCTACAAACAAATTACGATACATAAAAAAATTTAGATTTCGAGAAACATACTCATCACCTCATTGAAGCAAAAATTAAGTTACAAATTTTTTTTGAAAGAGTACCTCCTCATCAACTCCTCTTGCAACAATTTTTTTAAATTTAAGGGACAAAGATTCTCCAACTATTTCTCTACAATACAAGCAGCCAAAAAAAAAAAAACAACAACAACAAAGTATGTGCAATCTATAAATATAAAACTGCCAGGTTGCTAAGGTCAATCAAAATCTGAGTTTCCGCAGTCACAAAGTGGCAAAGCAGGGTCAGTTAACAATTTAGCTATAAATTTCAGCTACTGCAACAGCTAAATCTATTGTTCTCTGCTTTCAACTTTCTGCCTTTTTCGTTTGGAACCCACTGCTGCCTGTGGCCTGTACAAACAAATCAGTGTATGAATATTGAAATCTATAGATACAAGAAAACCAAATGATAAGGAAGAGAACAGCTGAACAAGCACTATTGATGTTCACAGGTGAAAGCATTTCCCAACGATTTTTACCGGTAACAGTATAGTTGCTACATTCCATGCCCACAGAATATTAGGATGGATCCCAACGGTATACAAAAGGGAAAAAAATTAGGTGTGGTTAGTTAAGTATCTGCTATCAAATATTTTAATAAAAATATAACATGTGGAGGAACTTTTTGAAAGAACCAACCATATAATGTTAAATTGTAAAAAAAATAATCTATTTTCATATTTTTATTAGATAACTTAATAACAAACACTTAAAACTGCAGAAAAGTTTTATCCTTACAAAAATGCTAGGGTAGTTGAGGGATAAGCGTGGAAAGAGGGGAACCAAAAGAAGGAATGGAGGAGCAAAGAGAAAAAAGATAAAGGAGGTTCAAAAATCTTTCAAGTCACTAAGGAAATTATTATTGAACATACAACGTGTAAAAATAAATTGATACTTTCAGGAATCAGGAGACAATTCTTGGGCAAACTAAAAATTTCAGTAGCATTGTTCTGTTTGTTTAGTTTTAGACTTCTAGTGCTCATTGAGTTACTTGTATATGAGTGTTGTGTATCTTTCGTGGGTGTTCAAGGGATAAATCAGACGGTTCTCGCTTGTTCTGTACTCATTAATAATAAAGCTCTAGCTACAAGAACCATATATGTTAATGTACACCAAAAAGTTGCACAGTTAATTTAGTGCCAGTCTCCTAGAGTAAATTACACAAAAATGCAACCCTAATGCAACTGATTATATAATTTAAGAACAAATTGGCTATAGAGAGTTTATACAGCCAAATAATACAAACAGGTGGAATTTCACTTATCCTTGACAAAGTTAAAACCATAATTAAAAAATGTTAGTCAAGACTCAGGCAGGTAAGCATACCTTCTCACAATTTTTTGTAAATCAACGCCAATATTTTTACTTAGATCTTCAATGCTCATAACACCCTCATGATCACATCTCAATAAGTTGCAAGCATCCAAAAAAGCAGTAGACTCTACCACATCTGGAATAAGTGATGAATCTTTCACTTGTACTTTGAGATACTCCATTGAAACAAGTGCTGCATAAATTCCCGTAGGATGTCAGAAAATCCAATATGCATCACGTCTAAATGAGTTTAAATAATCATTTAAGCAATTCGGAACCAGTACAATATGTGAACTAATTTTCATTGATCTGGAAGTAAGAATTTGATGCACCCCAATATATATATATATATATAGAAAACACTATTGTCATTGTCAAATCATGACACATATCACAAACAAGAAAGTATATTTCTGAATTGTAAAATGTATCAAATTGTAAGATTTAATAACAATTGGAAAATAGCTTAAAATATAGAATATAACGTGTATATCCTTATAATATACATAAAATACTCAAGATGGTGAATCTAACCCTAGAGTTAACAAAAGCATTTAAACATAAGTGATAGATAAGCTCATTAGTCATAAATTTTAAGTAATTAATTCTAGAAATAATTTCATGTTATATTCTTCTTTGCTTTCTCTATAATAAACATAGAAAACACTTAACAACAATACAACACTGCCATGCCAACTAATTGTTTTCCCACATTTCTGAATCATTGATTTTGCTACTTATTTCTCTGTTTCTGTATAAGCATCTCTGCCTTACTGGGTAGATTGCTCCTTTGTTAGCTATTTTCAATCCTATTTAAATCATATATTTCCTTGAGTTATCTGTTTGGTTCCATCAGAATTCCAACTTCATAAATAAATTTGTTGTATGTACTATGTAGAGTGGTTAAGAAACACACGGGGTTCTAGGTCATGTAATATGCATGTGCTGTTAACTTAGCAAACAGTCTTTGGATGCAAGGACTTGATAATTAAGAGCAAATGTTGAGGGTTGTGTTTCAAGCAAAGGAAACAAAAGAGGATATCCTTAAAAAAGGGAGTAAGTTGAAGGACTGTCACTAATTTTTGCCCAATTTTTCAAGTCTGTACTATCAAAAATCCAAACAACATTCCTTATGAATAACAGGGGTGCTGTTCTCTCTCTGAAGCCTCTTGATTCTAGACAGCAGCAGGGCATCCATATCCACTTCTATTACCATATTAAGCATTAGCTAATGGACTGTGACAACAATGCCACAGTGCCCTTGGAATGAGCAATCAAAAGGTAAACTCCTCAATTCTCATTGTATCTGAACATCGCCTTCACACACAGGCAACATGAAAGAAGCTAAACTAGCAAGTTCATTGAGCCAGAAGAGAAAAAAGAAAAAAATCATAGCAGGTCCAAACCAGATCTTGAATCCAAGTAAAAACTAATTTATAATATTTCATGGGATCTACATTTTTTTTTTGGCCTTTTTACCAGGGCCTCTTGTACCATTTCTCACCTTGACAAAAGCAACTTGACAATAATAAACAAACAATTGGAGATAGATACATCAACTTGACAAAAGCAATAAGGGTTCAGATGTAATTTAAAGGAAGATTAGATATTTAAACTTACAGAATGTGCATACATGGAACATAAAAATAAAGGCATACCAATGGCTCGAAGCACTTTAAGGTCAAATTTCTTGGCTAGTTCCTCATGACCTATCATCTTAGCACGGTGAAGGATCAACAATTTTAAATTAATCAGCATATCCTGCCAGAATTTTAAATTTCAGATATCATAAGAAGACTCGAATAAAAAATGAAACTGCAAGTAATGGAATACAAAAGCTATGGCAAATGACAGTAGCAGAGCATCCTCTGATGGTAAACCCTCAGTTTCCACTTGCAAAGAGTACATATCAGAAAGAAAAATATCACCAATTCACCATACTATAAGTCATTTTCTTGTCATATTTCCTCTTAAATTGATTGAATTAGTAGTTAAAATAGTTAATTGGACATTGAACAAATAAATCAACCTCAAAGTATTGGAACTTCCCAAATGATCATCTATCAAACCATGACAAACACTGGTCATCATCCAAAGGCATAAAGACATATCAGTATCAGACATCAACATGTATACATCCAACAGCAAGTACAAAAGAGAACAAAACAATTTTATGACAAATCAAATAGATGAAAATATGTCCCTGTTAGTTGACAGTGAAAGGACTGATTAATCTCATATAATAGGGGAGAAACTTTTGCCCAACCCTGAAAAGGTAAAGTACACATTTGAATTATACAATCTCCTTAGAAACATGTAGACAATCCTACCAACCAAATTTCTGGTAATGGCTTACTTTGGCCCTTTGAACTCAGATAAATTGAGCCCACTTAATGTTTCCAACTTAAACTTATATGTTTTGACAAGTGTATAAATTTAACACAAGCATATAGATGTATGAGTATGAGCATAGGACTATGTAATGTATACTTGAGTGTATGTACCTCATAAAAGGAGAAAAATGGGGCAAGAGAAAAATGACAAGCTACAATTAATTAAAAACCATCTTGAGAGCAAAGAATATAATAGTAAGAGTAAGTTAATGATTTAGTTCCTATAAGATCACTCTCCTCTCAATTTGGTCATCCAAAAACGAAGCCTCTCAATTTAGTCCTTAAATGATCACTCTCCTCTCAATTTGGTGCTTTAAAAGTAAAGTATCTCAATTTAACTCCTTAAACATTTTCCCCCAATCAAAATGGTTCTTCAAAAAGAGCCATAAATGCTTCCTAGAAGAACCATTTTGATTGGGGGTATATGTTTGGGGACTAAATTGAGAGAATTTATCTTTGGAGGACTAAACTAAGGTGAGAGTGATCTTTCAAGGACTAAATTATCAATATACTCTAATAGTAAATGTAATTTATAGTTCATGAACATACAACAGCAGCCTTAATTATTCAAGAATTATTTTACATGTCATGAAAAAAAAATTCCTATAACCCATAGCATCATGCTTTTTTTTAATTTTGTTTCAAAACACACAAGCCTTTACTCTTAAAGAAGAGACTCACAGTCACTACATATACTATTATTGCTTTTCTCCTCTGATATGAGAAACCCTATACATCTTGGCATACGAATGGAATAGCTACATTGAACAATAAAAGCAACACTAATTTAAATGGGCAACTAAAATTCCCATGTCCATTCAAAAAATGACAGGGGCCCCACTAGAGAAACATTTGAATGATAACAACAATAATAGAAAGCAATGAATAATTAAAGATAGATTTATTACTATGAGGTGCCTATTAGCAATTTATATATCAATTATATGCTTTGGTGCCGAGGATAAATGTTACAGTTTCAATATAATCTTCCAGAATTATAATGCAACTTTATCAAGAATGATGAGCACCGTGAAATTTTTTACCAACCACCAAGAGCTCTACCTTTTACTGATTTTTGATGCAATACAAAAAGACTGACCCCAAAAAAAAAAAAACAAAAGAATTCATAAAGGAAGACACAAATGATGTGATAAACTCAACGTACAAGAAACTTACAATCTCAGACTCTGAAAGGGAGCACAGCCAAGTCACATCTTCAGGCCTCTCCTTAATAAAAAGATCATCCATCTCAACCACACTTGTCAATATAGGAGATCCTATCTAGACCAGCAAAGGGATTCCGAGAATCAAATCAAGGACAGTAAGATCCTCACTCCTGTTAAAAAGTGGTAATCACAAAAAATAAAAAATGTTAGTACTTCATTTAAAAACCAGAAAAATTAGAAAAAAAATCAAATAAGCAAAATACCATCAGAATCATCACTGATATAAAGTATTACATATGCTACCACTAGGGAGTAAGTACAGCATCAAACTGCAAATGAAAATTTCTTAAGTAAAAAAAAAAATAGTTATATACTATTGTGGCACTTAACAACTTGTTGATGTTCGAGCGTTCCAAAAATAATTTTGAAAACCAATTTATTGAAGTTGTCACCAAAATTTTAATTATTTTAAAAGGAAAAACTTTGGGACAAAAACTTTTTTATATGGAAAAGGAAAAGGAAAGTTGGAAATATAGGTTTGTGAGTCGACCATATATGGAAAAAGTATTTGGCATCCCACAATCCTAAGTATAGTTACCCTAACTTAACTATGCAAAATTGTTCATATGGCCTTAACTTTATTTTCACTACCCTTACCAAGCACGTGCAATAAAGATCAAAAGAAATGAAATAAAAGGAGAAAATAAAATATTTACAAAAGCAAACTGAAGGGCTAGAGGTTACCTACTCTATTAAAGGATTAGAATTCATCTAGTTCAAATGGCCAAAAAATTGTGGCAATTGTTTGGTGACCTTCATTTATTTTTGTAAAAAGAGTAAGAAAATAAAAACTAATTTGATTTCAAAATCACCGACAGATTGGTTGGTACATTTTAATTTATAAAAATTATATGAATCTCATTTTCTTGCTCTCTTCATTTTCTCTCTTTTCTACCCTTTCGATTTTTTGAAAACTATATATATTTTTTTGTATTTTTGTATTTTTAAAAAAATGATTTAATTATTTTCTAAAAGATGATTTTTTTTTTCTTTTTAGAAAACCAAAACAAAACAAAACCAAATTAATTGAATTTGGGCTGTTAAAACCCAAAATTTATTAATGAAATTCATTATGCCCAATCTATCTAGCACTGGATAAAACCAGAGGAGACATAGGGTCTCAGATGGCCCCTACCAATTGACACTTTATGTGAGACAATAAGTCTCACAAGGCAACTCTACCAACAAAATTAAAGATGATATTAGAAAATAAGTAAATATTACAAGCATGCAGTATTTTGTGAGTATGTGTTCATGTCCAACCAAATATCATTCCACTCATAAGAATATTACATGAATAAAGTGAATGCATAACACATTGTAGCTACTCATCCATCTTTTCCTTTAGTTTCTTTGTGGGGATTCTCGAGTTGTCTCTTTGCCCAATTACGCCACTCAGATGCGAACAAGTATAATAAACAATTAGTATTATGCTAGCAATTTTATTCCAAAGAATAACCAAGTTATAACAGTTTAGCTGCTCGTTAGAATATATTACTGACTTAAAGTTTCGCCCAAATAAAAATGCATACAGAGATCAACAATAATCATCAATCAAAATTTTATTCAAAGCATCTTAGTCAAATTAATTTCACGATCAACATTGGGTGCCAAACTGCTCATAAGTGGCACTATGTCCTAAGATCAAAAGGTATGAGCACAAACCCCAGACGAATTGAGCCAAAGAAATACTTTAAATCAACATGCCAATCATCAACCAAAACAAGCAACAACTTCAGACAATGATTAGATACTTTCAAAGACTAGTACAGAAACATGCCACCAACTCAAAGAACTAAAATAATATGCTTGAATAGAGTTTAGCATTCCTAATCAGATGTCCTGCACATACTACAGTCAGAAAATTACGGCATCCCAATGTTAGTTCCCAAAGTGGAATCAAATAATCAGCAGTGAAGCTTTAACCCACCCGTGCTGAAAACACCAAGCTTAGTTCATGTCAACCACCATTGGACCAAAATGGAATCAACAAAGCGAATGAGGTTCACATACAACTCAATTCAATAACAGAAAAGCAGATAAACATGCCCCAAACGCGAAACCGAATCAGCCCCTACCTCGATTATGAGCCTAAAAATCTCCCATGCCTCGATCAACGTCAGATATTCAAGATCAAGAGTAAGACGGAAGTAAACGCATGTAGTCAAAATTTTACCTTTCTAAATAACCCAACGCGTTAGATGCCCTTTGCCTTGCTCCGTTTCGTGTCTCTCTTGAACTTTCCCAATCTCTCTCTCTCTCTTGCTTCTCTTTAAATTTCTGCTCAGCTCGCTCTATATGGTGACCTCTGTATTTGGAAAAATCCTCTCCTCCGTCTCTTTCTACCTCTAAACTTTTATAGCCCAATAGAGTGAACCCAAGAACTTTTAAAATCTGTCCGAATCCACCCTTTTCCGTGAAGTTTGTTCGAGCTAATCCTAAGAATCACGGCGAGTTTCCGTAACCACCTTCTTGCACGATCAAGCCTCTCCTCTTCTTTCCAGCGCTGATGGGAGGGGGAGGGGAACGTTCGTGTAACGCAGGGGTGCCCTGCGTTTTGGGAGCTGCAGATTGCTCTGGTCCCTGCGTTTTGATTCAAAACCCCATCTTTTTTATTTTTTGGTTGGGAATGTGTACTTAGATTTTGCACCCACTTAATTAAATGGGTATTAAGTACGTTCCTTCACTCGCTTAAAAACACGATGGGGTACTTGGGCCCATTTTAGAAACTGTTATTTGGAATTGGTCCTAAATTAGAGATTAGATTTAGATGTATTTTCTCATATTTTTGTTGTTAATTTTTTTATTAAAATATAATAAATATATAATTTTTGTAATAATAACATGACAAATGTATACTTTAATTGAAAAATTATATAATTATCTATAAATTTTTATATTTATTATGTTATTATTAAATATTCATGTACATCTCATGTTTTAATTAAAGTATTTGATGATAAATAATATAAAAAATTATATAATATTTTTCTTAAATTTGTTACATAAAATGCTCGAAGAAGATTTTTTTTTGGGTTAATTTTCATTTAAATTTTTATTTTTATCTTTATCTTTAAGGCATATTCGGTATTCACACAACTATTGTGTTTTCTATGCCCAAACAAATTAACCATATATGATAGTATAAAGAAAAAAGGAAAAGGGTCGTATAGTAATTGTCTGACTGCTTGAGTACTTCATTTAAAAGAAGAGTTATAAAATATGGAGAAATTTTTAAAAACTTTTAAAATGTTATATTATTTATCTTATCTCTAGTGAAAGAAATTCAAATCAAATAAAATAAAACTCATGTACTAATAAAATAATATTAAATTATATAATTGAGACTTATATTTAATTATTTACTATTTTATTATTATATAAATAGAATGTTGTATGAAACTTACGTCTCATTATCCACTGTATCATTGTTATTCGACTCTATATTCAATTATCTATTATTTTATTATCGCATAAATAGAGTGTCGCATGAAATATGCCATCTATTATATACTGGAATCCTATTGTTGTTTAGAGTTTATTATATGATTTGATTTGACTTGATTAATTAATTTATAGATATCATGAGATATTGGATATCTGTAAGGATTTCCATAGAACATGAATATTGAAGAGGAAGTATCAAAGAATAATTGCAAGTTTCCCAATTGTGAAAGCAGTACCCACTGACTTTCATCTTTATAAATGCTTAAAGGAGTGATATGGTATGGCGTGGGGTACCTCCCCCACTCTGGCCAGCACCTATGAAATTTTGCACCGTCTCAAACAAAGATCAAACGTAAAACAGACAAAACTTGATATCCTTCGGTGAGTGTTTGGTTCGAATGAGGGGAGGGGAGGAGTTTTAATGATATCTTGTTTGGTTGATTTAGAAGGGAGGAGAGGGGAGATAAAATTAAATAGATTATTATACCCTTATGATATTAGAATTTTTATTTTTTTTTATTTTTATAAAAAAGGATTTTTTATTACTTTTTATTATTAAAAATAATTTTTTATTTTTATTCAAAAAATATTTTTTATTTTTATAAAAAAATATTTTAAGCCCCATTAAAAAAATAAAATTTATATTATATTTTAAATAAAAATAAAAATAGGAGTAATTTTATCAAATGAAGCAAAACATTTTTTTCCCTCTCCAAAAACCCCCACTTTTGGAGGGGAGGGTTTGGAGGGGAGAAGAAGGAGTATTTTGCCTCCCCTCCTCTCCAACTTTTTTATACCAAACAAGGGGAGGGCCTCCCCTCCCCTCCCCCCAAACCCCTCAAACCAAAGAGACCCTTATCTGTCAAACCTATAGAATATTCAACTATATAATCAATTGACTTGTTCTTAATGTTTTCTTTTAATTTCTAGGAGTGGCAGCAATATGAATCAATCCTCATTATCGAATTTTCCTCCAAGGACCAAACAGATAGAACGCATAAGAATTTTCACATTAATGATACTGCGTTACAGCATCACGGAAGGGTTTTCTATATTGCCCACCAAAATAGTCCTGGGATTGATATGTTTTACTAACTTTGCTTTGAGTTATAGCAAACCCACACTTGGTACAAAAATTAATACCCTAAATGATTGTCGATTCTTAGTCTCCTTCAGGCAATCATCCTTCTTCTAAAATCTAAAGCTACATTTAGGTTTGAGAGAAAACCTATGGACAGAATGATGCCAAACAACCAACGAAGTTTCCATTGCAAAGTGCAAACCAAATTAGATTTACAAGTTCACATCTTCAGTTAATACTGATAGAGAAGCTGCTGAAAAACACACAGGACCCTTTATCTATGAAGGCAAAAGCTAGTCCTATTTTTTGTTCAATATAGAAAATTTTGAAGCTTGATGACGTGGCTGAAGCTAACCTGAAATGGAAGACGACGGTAGAATGAAGATTCGGAACTTGCTTTGCCTTGATCAATGGGTTGTGATGGTGAGGTGAGATTAAGAAAATGAAGAGTGACATGAAAACGAAAGATGGGCCAATCGGCGACTTCCGAGCAGTGTGAGAGTTATATTCGTTGAGAGCGACCGGGATTTTTGCTGCTCCGAAGTGCAAGCACATAAAAAATAATATATTTAAACTCAACAATTATCTCTTTTGATATATTGTCCTTATAAGATATTTTAAATTATTTTATATAATTTAATAAAATTATTTAATTATCTCGAACTCTTTAAATTTATTATTTTTTTTACTTTTATCTTGATTTATGAAAAAAAAAAGTTACATGAATATTTTTTTTAAAAAAAGAAGAGGAATATTTTTAAAAAATTAACACAAAAAATTATATAATACTTTATATTTTAAAGTAAATAAATCTTTTAAAAAATATTTTATACATTGGACTGAAGGAAGTAGTCATTATCAATAATGTATCTTGTACTCTTTTAAGTCAAAAATTATATTTTTTTAAAGTTTTAAATTATAAATTTAAAAAAAAAAATTCTTTTGTTTTTTTTATTCTACTCAATATAAATCTGATTTCGTCCAATTCGTTTGGCCCTCATAAACACGTTAGAATGCATTTGGCTTGTGTGGTCGACCACACATAAAACACATCTTTAAAAACTAAAAAAATAAATTGCGTATAATGTCATCCTGGACAACTACACACGCCAAAAATATATTTTGTATGGGGTAGCTTTGCCCAGTGATACACGAAGAAAAATTTTAAGAGAATGATAGCACCGACTATTAGATTTATTTGTTTATGATAGAATAAATTTTATTCTAACTAAATATTTTAATATTTTAAATTAAAATATTAAACAATTAGTTATTAAAATAATTAATTATTATCTCATAAAAGAGTTAAAATAATTAATTATCTAATAATTAATATTTAAAATTTTAAAATAGAGAGTTTTATGTTATTATTTGAACATATCTTATCATCTTGATAAAAGTTATATTCCATTAAAATATCTGTAAGTGAGAGGTTAGGATAAAACTCTAGTTTGTTTTTTGAAAAATATTATATTCAAATAGAGGGTTGATAGAAAAGGTTGACGTTGATTTGCTGTAAAAATAATACGTGAAGTTCCAAATGTGATTTTATGCAATCACAAAGGCACTTAAATAATCTTTTTATTTTCACCGCAATTATTATTTTTTTAATTAAAATTTTTTATTTTACATATTTTTTATCGGAGACCGACAGATTTGCACTTGTCAATAAATAATTAAAAAATATTTCAGATAAAATAAAATAATGATATGTCTAGAAAGAAATTTATAATTGTAATCTTAGTATGGACAAATACTTTTTGTTCAATATAGCTAATCTCGTCCTATATTTTCATTGTAATTTTGATATTCCAAATAATATAGATTTAGATTAAATTAATTTTGATTAAATAAATTAATAAATTTATTTATTTATTATTCATTTTATTCAGTATTTTATTATAAATAATATATTATTGATAAAAGTGATCAATGGAATAAATTTAAATATTTTTAAAATGGAACTAATGTACTAATAACAAATTTCAAATTTAACATGAAAAATATAATTTCTTGCATTTTTGTTTTTATAATTACAATATAATATTGTTTAATTAGACGATAATATTATCTTTTCAATATTATTTATTCTATTTTGTTGCACTTAAAATTTAATTCATATTGATTATGATAATAATTAAAAGTTATACTCAGTTTAGTTTATGTGGATCTCTGAATTTAATTTAACAAATTGTTCAAATCATCTCCTAATGGATAACACAATTTGTTTGGTTGGAAGAAAATGCCATACCCAAAGGTAATATTGTTAAGGTGGCGGATTTAAGCACTCAAAACACTTTCTTACATGGAGGACACTTTACATCTACCATGAAAACCCTGTAAAAAAAATTTCTCGCATTAAACGAATCAGTTTTCAATTGAAAAATTAAACCATTTAAAAAGTTAAAATCTTGGGTAACAATCAAAATTAAGGTTATCTTGTTTCTTTCTTTATTTTTCTTTAATTATAAAATCAATAAACAAAAATGTTACCTAAAGTTACTCTTCAAGATGTGATCTTATTACTTTTAAGACTTGTTTGATAGATGAAAAGTTAAGTATGAAAAAAAAAAGATGATTTATAGATAAAAAATATTTATAATATCTTTATTTTTAATAATTAAATAATTATTGTAAAAGAGTAAAATGAAAATTTTACCAAACTTTTCATTACTTTTTCATTTTTCCACTCTCTTTGCTATTTATATTTTAATGTAATCTTTCTAATCTAACAAAATGTTCAAATCATTTCTTAATTAATGATACTAACTACTGATTAAAAAGGAATGCACTGCTTGAGAGGGACATTATCAACGTGGCAAGTTCCAGTACTCAAACATTTTCTACGTAGATAGACACATTCTATCTACACTGAACCCCAACCCTCCCAACATAATACCCTTTCATTATACTCATTTTTCAAACAAAAAATCAATGCATCATAATTGGAGTTGAGAAACCAATCAATTCAGGAACTTGGGTTTATTGTCTTCCAAAGGAAGCCATCAAAACTTTCAAAGTATTTCATCCTTTCTTTTCTGCTTTTTGTCTTTCATTGTTGAGATTTTTTGAAGTTTTTTAATGTTGATTTGGGGTTAATTGGGGTCAAAGTTACTTATGATACTTATTCTTTCTCAAATCAAAGGTTTTTGATAAAATTACAATTGAAGGTTATATGATTTTTCAAAAATCTTATATTTAAAATAATTAACCGATAAATAAAGAAAAAATGAGCGATTTAATCATTTGTTCTTAATTCAAAAGTTTTCAATGTACTTATACTTACATTGATAACATTATTTTTTCATAAGACAACCTTATCTAGCTTGTAAATGACATTACTAAGTAAAAAAGGACTGGAACGATTTGATAATTTAAATAATTACGTTGAAATAGAAATGAGCTAGGATACTAAGTTAAAATTTTGATTAAACATAAATGTAAGAGACAAAAAAAAAATTGACAAGAAATTGTCTTCATTTACACTCATCCTTACAAAAAAGTTTATAAAGGGTAAGTCCAATTTTTTCAAATTGTTTTTTTTCCATTTTTTTCTGACTCAAATTGGATATGGATACAAGTTGTCAAATGTAAAGAGGTTATGCGTAACTTTCATAGATATGGTAAAATTAAATAGAAAAATAGGAGAAAAATGATTGTTTCTGGTTAACATTCAAAATTGGAATGATCTTTTTTTTTTCCTCTTTGGGTATCACACTGTGTCACTGTCACATTAATTATAGTTTTTAAATTCTTTAGAGAATTATTTATTTACAATAAAACAAATGGAAAAAGCTTTAGTGTTGTTCACGCAAAGGACGTCGAGGTGGTCCACCCCCAGTCAACCTAACCCCTTCATCTTTCTTCCGTGTCAGGCGTCTCTGTCATTCTTAATGCAGTGCCACACAACTCACCGTCTGATCTTAGCGGTCACGCCTCCCTGCACGAATTTAATGTGATCAAGCTTATCTACGAAGAAAAGAAGATTAAAGTAAAATTAAATTAAATAAATTATAAATAAATATAAAAATAAAAATAAGTTAATAAAATTTATATTTATATTTATATACTTGTTTATAATTAGTTGACTTTATTTTATTTTACTTTAAAATATATTAAAATTTTTTTACCTAGACATATTTATGTATTTATCAAGGATTAACTTAATTTATCTATTTATCTTTAAGGTAGAGTAGCTTTTTATATAGATATATTGAATTCTTAACAATTAATTAAATTTAAAAAATGAGTTAAAAAATATAATAATATTTATTATTTATAAGTACTGTCTATAAATATTGTTTAATTAAGAGATTGTATATATAGATTGATTGTAAAATTTCTCAGGGAAGTTTCTTCCGCAATGCAGCGGATTGCAGCCTCATTTAATCATTTGATAGGAACAGGCAAGCGAAATCCAATTTAAGGTGAACCGATTTTACGAAATTACACCGGTCATTGAGCAAAATTCCACAGTATTGAAGTGGAAAAGTAAGGACGAATTGGTCATTTGACAAACGCCGAGAAGCGACATCAATGGGTATTTTACTGCGTTTGGATAAATGTCTTTAACCTTTTCTTTGCATAATGGTTTCTCTATGATAATTGATAAAAAACTAAAAATAGAAATTTTTAACTAAATTTGTAATTTAATGCTTCAAAATTATTACTAATTATAATTTTATTTTTAATGACTACTGTAGAATTAAATGTTTATTTATTAAATATATTTAATTTAATTCTTAAAAACTAAAAATAAGCTAAATTATCCATATAAAAATGAGACAAGTTTAATTACGCTATTTGAGAAAATAAACATGCAATAAATAAATTTTGAATGATCATATTATAAATTTAACTATCACTTATAAATAATTTTTACAAATTTGTGAATAAAATTTATGAAATAAAATGCATTATTTATAGTTGTGATGCTGCAAATAGATCGCTGCTTTTTTTTTAATGATAACATTAATATGGAAAATTTTTTTTTTTTTAAATTTTCGACCATATCTTTTTTAATAGCCTCATATTATAGTTGGGAAAATAGTTTTCCTGTGTCCTATAAAAAAAAATAGTTTTCCTGTGTAGTTTCGTGATCATGTAAGTGTGCCTTCAATCTAAACCGTAGGTCTTCATCTCAATGCGATCAACCTACAGAATCTTCTTTTTCCTTTTGCGGGTGATTTTTTAATCTTCTTTTTGTTTTCAATGTCATACTTCTTTATTGATGAAAATCTTGGGTGTTTCTCTGTGCTTTCGCACTGCACGTTTCTGTTCTTGTTTGCAGTGTCACTGGCCATTTCTTCAAACCAGAGCATGAGTCTCTGTCTCGTAGACCATTCTTTGCCTCCTTAGACTCTACGTCTCTACCCCCTTCTTCTCTGCATTCTTGAGCCTGGAGCCTTAAAAATTATAGAACTTTCCTCAACCTGTTCTACAACTTCTAGTTTTTAGAAAGAAGCATTAATGGAGACGAGGAATCACCTAATCCTTTTTTTTAATCCCCTTACTCCTGCAAGTTTTTGTTTTTATATATACCCTTTTCTTCTTGCATAAAAGGGGTTAAGAGCTACATCGACAAACCCCAAAGCTCCAAACTTTGAGGCATTTCATGCTCACTCTCAAGCTCCGAGAAAGGAAAACGTTTCTTTTTTGTTTTCCCCCTCCAAGTCTTTGAAAATGTCATCAACTATACAGATTTCCCGTGTAGATTTGGAGCAGGGAAGCCACCGCAGTGACATGAGTGCTGAGGCTAGCGTTTGCTTCTCTGATGCTGAAGATGGTTCCTGCTATTCCCATTTCTATTCGACAAATGGTGGCTCATACGATGAGTATAGCTTTGCCTGTGTTTCTGATCCTGAGGTTATTGAGGGTGTTCCTGATTTTGGAAGAGCTTCTTCTGTCACTGAATGTTCAGTGGAGATGGAAATTGAAAGTGGGGT
The DNA here is from genome assembly GCA_032878935.1 of Erythrophleum fordii. Classification (NCBI taxonomy): domain Eukaryota; kingdom Viridiplantae; phylum Streptophyta; class Magnoliopsida; order Fabales; family Fabaceae; genus Erythrophleum; species Erythrophleum fordii. The sequence continues at coordinate 2,585,765 of JAVQMF010000048.1, read as the reverse complement.
TCCTGAAATTAAGGTGCATTTGGCTAAAGTAGAGAGAGATTGTAGGATTTGTCACATGGGTTTGGAGAGTGATAGCCATGAATCTGGGGTTCCAATTGAATTGGGTTGTTCTTGCAAGGATGATCTAGCTGCTGCTCATAAACACTGTGCTGAGACCTGGTTCAAGATTAAAGGAAACAGGTGAGTGAAACCCTATATTCACTTTCTTTCAATTGTAATTTTTTAATTCTTGATTTTTATGCTAAATACCAGTTTTTCACTATACTTAACTAGAAAAACCCAAACGGTGGTTAGGCTATTTAGTTTGGATAATTTTGGAATTTTTAGGTTGTGGTTGGTTTAATAGAGTGATGAAGGGAAAGTTGAAGATGATGTAAAAAACACTTGGTTACATATATTAGAAGGTTTAAAGAACAAAATGATAAGGAGGAAGGATCAATTAAATTCTTGAAGGAAAGTTAAAGTTAAAGTGGCTTACGTTAATTAGAAAGAAGATGAGGGGAAAAGAAATGCCTCAAAGCATTAGTTAGTCCTGCTGAGTTAGTGGCATGTCTCGGTACATTGGGCTGCCTTGTTGCTATTCCCCTTTTTGGAAATTTAGGAGTCTTCGTCTTGCTTCTTTCTAATTCTCATTTTATGGATTTATCAAAGCGGGCATTTGACCCCTTCAACCTCTTCTGCCCCTTCTTTAAAATTTAAGAATCTCTATCTGGCTTCTTTTTAGTTCTCTTTAAGTCTCTCCATCAAAGTGGAGATTTGGCCCCTTCACCCTTTAATATGTTTTCCAAATATCGTGGTGGGTGCTTGTGCTTTCAGATGTGCCACCTATAATTATTTAATCCGTTAATTGTTCAATCCCAGCTTTCCTGCACATATAAGACGAATGACATTGACCACAGCAAACTTTTACTGTGTATGAATGTTTTTAAGTACCATAAGGTTCTGCATTGTAGGTGCAATTGTCCAAATGCTAGAAGCAGTTCTTAAGGTGCCATATATCCATACTTCATGATTGTTTGTATCGTCATGTGTCCCATGGTTGTATCAGACATGACTCGACTATTCAAATTATCCATGGACAGATCAAATTTCCTTGTGTCACAGTGTTTATGTTTGTATACGTGTTATGTCCTATCAGTGTTAGTGTCTGTGTCTGTGTCAATGCTTCTCAAAGTTCATCAGTGCTGCTTGTTGATGATGAAACGGTTAAAAATTGAAAGTTGAAACCATTATTGAATACCACAAAGCAATTTCCTGACCAAAATTGTCAACCGTGAATGGTGGATCAAAGTAATTCTACAATAATCTTCCCTTACTTTAATTGGCAGTTGGTAGGGAACAGATACTCTTTTAATTAACTAACTCACTGTCCATGCTCTGCTTTAAGTGAAAAGCAATTTGTAGGGGCCATTTGATGATGAAGGTTGGATCTATTAATATATCTAATTCAGGTGTTAATTCATCCAAGTGCGTGATTTCATCTCTAAATTAAAAATCCAGAGTAATGGAACCTAATTTGAATCCGTTTGAATTGAGAATCTTATTTAATTTATGTATTGATGCCTTGATTAGTGGCAAGGAATTCATGATATATTTTTCTTCCTTTTGGAGATTCCATAATTTTTTGTGATATATCATTTTATCATTTGATGAGGACAATCCTGCAATTTTAGAAGGCAGGGAATACTGAGGGGATATTCTAGCTAGGCTAACGTGAGCTGGAAAGCTATAATGCTTCAATTTCAAGAACTGTTGTGATTTGCTAGAACGGTCAGCTATGGCAACTAAGTATAATCAATTATGTTGTTTGATTATTTATGTTAACAAAATTTAAAACGAGTTTGTTTGTTCATGTTTGGATATAGATATGCTAGAATGAGATAATAGTGCTCCACCCTTCAAGTTTATCAATATTGTATATCTAAGCGGAAAGCTCTTAGGGCTCTCTTATATAATATTTTGAGTTCTCAATTATTGCCAGTATGACCTTTCTTTGCCTACTTTGTTAGTATGACCCTTCTTTGCCTACTTTGTTTCTTCTATCTAGAAATTGTCACATTTGACAAGGCAGCAACATTTCCTTGTTTATAAAAAATTCTTTTGTAAACTCAATATACATACTCCAAGCTAATGAGAGATGGATATTTAATGGGACCTACCTTTGACATGTCTATATGTCCATTTGTAATTGCCTTATTGGCTTAGTGTACGCACATTCATTCTACCTTAGAAAATTTCCCTTGTTTCCTTAGAAAAATTCCTAAGGTAGACTTAGTCTACAAAAAGTAGATAAACCATACTAATTATGAAGAGACATAAGCATATCAAGTTGGGTACCACGGAAAAGTGTGTTTGACATGCTTATGTATTTCTTCATGATTGTTTTTCATTTACATATCTTTTGTAAGCTGGGTTTACATAAAAATCTTTTTGTTTCCTTGTTTGTTTTGAGAATCCAATTCTGTAGGCTTGTAGCTAATAGGATTGCTCCCTCTCTATCTCCCTCCTGCTATAAAATATCAGAACTGTAGCTTTTTGAATTCCACCATTGTTATATTTTGGATATGGTTTGAAGGCTAGTTGTGGTTGTGCATGAAGCAAAATTCATGTAAACTGTAAAATAATGAAGATAGCAAGTTTTTCAGAATACGTTTCTCTGTAATTTTTTAACTTGTATGTTTTTAATTATTTCTGTATGATTAAATTCTTATAGGACCTGTGAAATCTGTCATTCTGTTGCACGGAATGTTTATGGAGCAAATGAGGAGACAACGGAGAATTTAAGTGACAGCAACAATGCTACCGCTCTATCCACAACTTCAGCACTGGCCACCCCAGAAACTCGAAGATTTTGGCAAGGCCATCGCTTCCTGAATTTTCTGCTTGCTTGTATGGTTTTTGCATTTGTCATATCATGGCTTTTTCACTTCAATATGCCATCATCTTAGTATAGTTCTTTTAAGATTTCAAGGAAAGACAAGCAATAGAAAACAAGAAAAAAGAGAGGAGAAAAAGAGAAAAAGGAAAAGGGGGGTTTTGGGGGGGGGGGGGGGGGGAAGAACAAGGTGAAATGAAAGAAGAAAAGAAGAAGAAATCCTGCTCTGGAATTTACAGAAGTTGTTGTTTTGAGAATGAGTGTTTTCATAGCTTGAGGCCTGATAAAAATCAGCTGTTATTGAGCATTGCTTCATAAGTTATTGGAGCCTTACATGGCCTTTTCATTCTACCATCCAAAATTAATGTGGCTCTTAGACAAGTACTGGAATGTTGTATTGAAATGTATATTATATTATTAGTGCTTCGCCAATGCTTTTTCTTGCATCTTGGTTCTGCTTCTATTAGTTTTTTCATGGCTTGCTAGAGGCTGCTATATGATTATGGCAGTTTCTTGTGGTGGTTGGTTAACACCTCTGCATCAAAACTTGATGGTAAAATGGATGCTTATGAGCGTGTCTTAAATAGCAAGAACAATGAATAGGTTGATGGTTCACCCGAGAAATTCTTACATAAGAAGCAAGTGGTCAATAGATACTCAGTGAAATAAGTATGAAAGTAGATGAAACTTACCATTTAAAACATTTATTGTGGTGAGGTCTTATCATCAGTATAATTTACTTTAGGACCAAAGGTTGTAGGATTGATCATTGATCTGTTGGTAAGAGGGCTACTTTACTTTTTGTTTTTTTGTTTTTTTCATTTTTTCCCCCTCTTTTACCTTAATGTCAAGAATTCTGTCTTGTTCCTACTTTTTTTTCTTGGGGGGTTGACCGAAAATCTTAGTGATAGGTTATAATTTGTTCATTTCTTTTCCATTTTATTTTTGAGAAAAATATGCTCTTTGACACAATTATTTATTAAAATATTGAAGCATTACATGAATTTGAACCCAGAAAAAAAAAAGGATGACATTTGTACTAAATATTGCTCTAGTCAACCTCAGAGGACAAAACAATACTATTAGGCCTTGTTTGGTAGCTAATGAGAAAGGGAAATGAAAGTAAATCTACGGCCTGTTCGGTTTGCTTGGAACAGAGGAGGAAAAGGGAAAATGTGAAAGAAAGTTGGAAAAAATTATAATTTTATTCTTATAATTATTGTTCAATATTTTTTAATAATAATAATTTAATCATTAAAAATAAGGATATTATAGATATTTTTAATTTATAAAATTATTTTTTATTTTTTATTTTTATTTTAATTTTAATTTTTTATGTATCAAATGAGTATCTTCAAGTGTTTGTCTAGTAAATTATTGGGAAGAAAGTGAAAGTTATTGTGTACTTCAGCACCCTTCTAGCACTGTAAGCCGAGCCAAGTTTATGGGGTCAATTGTTGGTAAAATTTATTTTGCTTCAAATGTCTAATTTGCCCCCTAATACATAAGGAACAGCTTTTTTTTTTTTTTTTTCAAATCTTACAACTAAAGCAATGGCATATTATAAGATGAAATTTTTTTGTAATTTAAGAAAAATTATATTTTGATCCTCGAAAATTTTAAAAATACTTCAACTAAGTCCTTAAAGTATTTTAAATAAGTCACTTACAAATTTTTAAATTTCATAATTATTTTAAAATTTACAAATCTTAATTCTTTATTCTCCCGTACATAAAAAGTTAGGAATGGAAATGAAAATAAAAAGTAAAAAAATAATTTTTAAGAGTAAAAAATGACCTTTTTATCCTTATTTTAAAATATGTATTTAGTAAGATAGATACTATCAAGTAATGATTACATGAGTAAAATAAGTATTTTGCAAAATTTTCTCTTTAATTTTTTTTTCCATTCTAGTTACCAAACGGGCCCTAGGATAATTTGTTTTATTTAAATAAGCATTATTTTTAATTCCATAGATTTTAATTTTTAAGGATAATTTTTTCTTCATCCAACAAAATATAAAAATCCTTTTTTCCCCTTTCTTCATAAAGGGCAATTTTGTCATTCTTCTCATATCTTTCGATTTCTACATTATTTGTTTAATCAGGACATTTTGATTATTTGTTATTATTTATTTTTCATCTCATCACTATTTCTATTATATCAAATAAATATAAAATAAGTTATTCTTTTTTATTTTTTATCAAATTAAATGCGATTGACTCAACTACATTTTATTTAATATTTCTTTTTCATTTTTATCAAAAAAATCCTTTGTACCAATCAATACCTGCAAGATTGAGTCTTGAGGCTTGACATCTTATTTGGAATTTGGGAAGGTTAGTGGTTCAATATTGGATTCCTAGACCCAAAAGGATTAATAATAAATAAATAAATAAATATCAGATTCATCTAATTAAAAGTCTTAGTTCTCTTTGAAAGTTGGGGAACAATTAGGTTGGGATTTATGAAGTATGATGTAACTTAAATTACAAAGAGCGAATCTTGTTTGAAAGGAACAAATAAAAGTATAAATAAGTACTTGTGTTTACGATCATATTTTTTTCTAATAAAAATAGAGAAAAGTATACTGTAAATGTCTATAGTTTTATTTAATTTTTAATTTAGTCTTTATAATTTAAAAAATTTGTAATTGAGTCTTTGCACCTTCCATATTTTTATTTAGTCTCTACTATTAAAATTCTATGAGTATTTGTTAAATTTTGCTAATACAACTAAGTATATATTATCTTAATATTTTGAATATACATAATTTATGCTAACAAAAGAGGTATAATTATATATAATGAAGTAAAATTAATTTACATATATGACAAAATATTAACAAAAATATAATGACATGGACTAAATTAAAAATTATTTAAAGTATAAGGACCAAATCAAAAATTGAGTAAAAGTATAGATACCAAAAGTACAAATTTCCCTTAAAATATTGCATGTGATTAAAGTTTTTTGAAATTGACAATCATATAATTTTAAACTATAAAAACATTTATATATTACATTTTTTATTAAAAAAAACTCTTAAAACAGATATTTAAAAAATACATTTAAATTTTGCCCAAAACAAATTCCATAGGTGATCTTGTCATAATCTTAGATTCAATGGCAGACACCTTACTATCATAGTGTTATATTTCTTTCAATAGTTCTTCCATAAATGTAAGAAAACATTTTGAGAAATAGCATATTAAATTAATTAAGACTTGTGTGATACCTACATCAGAGACCAATTTTATCTTAATATTATACTTCTTCAAATTAAGTGCTTGAAATTACAAGCACTTACGTTTGATTAGTATTCACAGCAGAAAAATAAGAGTTGGAGGAAAGAAGGAAACTGAGATAAAAGGGGGGCTGCAGGCGTATAAAATTCCAAACCAGTCATTATCTTTCAAAATAGGAAAAAAAAAAATGGAAGCAGAAGCCTAACAAAACTATCCCCAAAAAAAAAAAAACAATTTCAAAGATAACAAAAGGAAAATCTACATAGTTTTCAAAATTTTGTTCTTTCTCACTTCCATGTTTGTTTGAGAGTTTTTTGTCAGGTTTCAATTCAACTTGGCGTTTAGCCTGATTTTAAATGAATTTTAAAATCAAAATTTATTGTTTGAGATTGTCCTGACTCAACGGGTCTAATATATTGGGCAGGGACAAGTTAGAATTGGATCGGCTAATCCTATTTTTTTATTTTATTATAGCAATTATAAAATAACTATTAAAAAATAAGATTTACATATAAATTTTTATAAAATTATATTTTATTTTTTAAAAAATTAAAATTTTTATTAAAAAATATTTTTCTAATTTTTATTTATACTCCTTTTTTTCTGAAACACCTTGCCCCATTGGGCTGAACAAAACTTGGCATATCAGGCCACCAAGTCTCAAGTACACTCCTAATTTCTTGTGCATCATTCTCCATCTCAAGGCTGGAAAGACAAGCCGCTTGAAGATACAAAGCAGTAGGCCACTTAGGTGACCCCACTTGGGCTGGCATAGCATTCTCAAGAGCTTCTTCCTGCGGCATCCCATTCATCAAATGAGACAAAACTAGCAAAGACAAGACTATTCTTTGTTTTTTTTTTTTTTTGCCATATATAATATTCTTGCGTACGCAGTGGGCAAATCCATGGTCCCCCCTCCATCTGTCAACTGAAAGAGTCACCAAGTGAAAATTAGCTTCAAGTTCAATGGCCATCACATGCACTTATGCAGTTGCAACATCATGCTCTGTTGACCATCATATTATGTATATACATTAAAAGTTCTCTTCTCTTTTGAGAGAGAATAAAACGAAGAGAGAGAGAAAAAAAATTCTTTCAAAGCTATTCAGACCATTTCATGGTATATGGTGCATTTGTTGTAAACAAGGTGCTATGATTTCTGTGGTGATTATGATTGAAATTATGTGAGATAGAGATTCGACAAGACCTTGTACATATCGAAATTTTCTTCATTATGCATAGCCTGCAACTAAGAGATTCTTAGGTAGTTTTGGTTTGCCAAAAATAAATAAATCAAACTAATCATAAATGAATATACAAGAATATTATATATGGCCAAAAAAAAAAAGAATATCATATGTAAATTTAATAAAAAAATGTATTTAACATATTTATATGTCTTTTTATAATTGACTTGATTTATATATTTTTTTTTGGGTCTAATATGTAGCTGTTATCTCATACTTGAAATGCCATTACACAATATATTGTGTTTTATTAAGAATGGTAAAATTTTAAGAAACATGTTTTTTATCAATGAACTTGTTGACAATGTTTATATCCTATAATTTTTTTTTTCTGGAAACTCATGATAACCTAATTCAATGCTGCACAAAATACCAAATCGCCTATTTAATGCTTATGGAAAGCTTAAAATAAGGAGGTTAGTGTAGAATTTTCTGAATAAGGCTGGTTTTATAAATTTCAGAGGAATGTTTTAGTATAAATTGAAACTAGATGGGGCGTAAGAGTAGGTTTCAAAAACCTCAAGAAAAAAATGTATTATATTCATAGTTCTAATATATTCTCTTACATGCTTCCCTTCCCATATGAAAGTCATTATTGCCGTGTGTTAAAAAATAATTTTAATTATAAAAATGAGACAATAAGTATTAAACTCAAGGTTTTGATACAATATCAAAAAAATATCTCAATTTAAAAGTTTCAATTATTAAGTAAATGTTTGAAAATAATTTATTATAATCTCTTAAGCATCTAATTCAAATTGTGTTACTTGAAGAGCACTTACTTGCGTGTATGTCAAAGGCAGGGACAAAGTCCTTAGCTCAGAAATCATTATCTCCATGCTTCTTCAAATTCAAGGTGGTGCACAATGAACGGAAAGCTGCAATCCCCAAATTAAGCAGACTTAGCAATGTTAGTGCAATATATTCATATTAGACATGATGTAAAAATTACTTTTACCTCCATTTCTAATTACTAAACGAGATGTCAAAATTAATTTTATCTCCATTTCCATCTGCCAAATAATATGTAAAGGAGTAGGATTAATTTCAGTGGATGATACTTCATGAGTAATCCTTGCGAATGGATCTTCTGAAATTGCATCCCTCTTATGTATGGTAAAGTCTTTCACATTTTTTGTCTTTTTTTTTTAAGAGAAAGAAATCTTGTTTGTAAAGAACTTCACTGACTTCAAGGAAAGATAACTTTAGAGGATGTTGATTCATGATCCTTCCAGCAAACTCAGATTCATATCCAATCCGTGTCATAATATTAATATAGTGGCAAAGCCGACTGAAGAATGCACCTAGAGGGGGGTGAATAGGTACTTTTGGAGAAAATTAAAATTAAAGACAATTAAATTAATTATATATAAATATCAAATGATTTCAATAAAAACAAAATTTGATAAAGAGTACTGGTGCGGAAACCTTTTAGCCAATTTAAGATCTTGTCGACAGGATCTTCTAAAAGATAACTGAGAAGTAAAGATTAAGAAGATAAAACAGGACCTTGTCGACAAGGTTTTAGTACATAAGCTGAAATAAAATAAAAAGCGAAGTAAAGGAAAGAAAACACCTAATATATCTTAGTTTGGTCCTCAAGACTTACGTCCAGTCTCCTTGATACACAACAAGGAATTTCCACTATAAAATCAGAATATACACCCACAGAACCTAGGTTTCTAAACTCACCTAGAACTTTTACAACACTTGGGTTTTACACAAGCTTATCCAAAACTTACTTTCCCCACACTTAAGAAAGATTTACAGAACAATGATATGAGGATATATTTAAAATCCTTATCAATAAAGGATTGCAATAAACTCACTTTCAGAAGCTCTTACAAGTTAGATTTACCCAGAAACTAAGCTCAAAAAATTTAAGATGAGGAGAACAATGAATAATGTAATATCACTTAGCTCATTTTTTTACTTCTGTTCTCTTGTTTGGCTTCAGTTCTTCATCCTACTGTTATATAATGGCTCCCAAAGAAATATATCCGTTAGAATACAGTAGAGCTTGAGTCGCCAAGAGGTAGCTGAGCGTTTTGCATGCTTACCAGACAATTAGAGGGGCTTTACTCAATTAGCTCAGAACTTCTTTCACCATTTCTTCTTTCGGTCAGCATGTCCAAAAGAGTAAGCAGATTTTATGCTTTCGATGAATAAATAAAAGGGAGGAGTTGACTTTGGAACAAGACAGAGGCATAGTCACAATAAAGACACAACTTTCAGCTTTTCAGAAAAGCAGAATCAGAATTATACTTTCTTTTCTCTTTTCACAAATTTGCTTCTGTAACTCTTTATCTCTCTTGCTCTGTTTCTCTCTCTCTTTTTTTTTTTTACAAACTTGCCTCTGCAACTTTGCTCAGATGAAGAGAAAAGACTTTGGATAGAGAGCTTATTGTATTGGTTTCCCGTGCTCCTTCATCCCCAATAATGGTTTTTGTTTGCCTCTTCATTTCTTTTACTCTTTTCATCTTTCTTCGATGAAGCTTTCTGATTATGTAGAGATTTGGTTTTACTTTATGACATCAGATTTCATTAGTTTGATGAACTAGAGATTGCAAAAGAATTTGTGCAGTTTTGGTTTCCTATATTCTTTCATCTCCAACAATGGTCTTTGCCTCTTTATTTCTGTTGCTCTTTTCATCTTTCTTGCTCTTCTCTTCTTCTTCGATATAGCTTTTCTAATTGGTGTGGGATGGACTTGTCAAAGCTTCTTTTTGTTTTTACTTTATGGCACCAAGTTCCTTTATTGTTTCTTGAGCTTTTGCTTTTTTATTGTCCAATGCTCATTTTACTCTCCAATGCATCATTTAATGTTCTGCAAAAGTAAAAAGGTGATCCTCCAATATAATATATAAATAACATAACTTTTTTTAAAGTTTTCAACTAGTCAAAATGCTTTAATGATATGTAGATATATATATATATATATGACATGTGCTACTACTACATTTTCTTTTTCTTAACAAATGATTATTCTTAACTTTAATGCTGGTATAAATTTTAATTTTAGAATTTTGTTATCATCAAAATAATTAAATTAAAATCTTGGAGCTAACACCGGCTGACCTTGCCATCAAGGATGTTTGCAAGTTCTTCCAAACTAAATGTTGTGCATTTGAAAAATTATGATTGCAATCCTTGGTTGTTGGATGACTTTGAAAAGAACTCTTTGCCTCTTTTCAAGAACTTAATCATTAATGAAAACATAACCCCAGAAAAAAATCATTGAAATAAAACTTTTAAGAAACGCATTTTTTAATAAGTTACATTCTTAATGAAAAATAAATATTATCCTCAGATCAAAATGTGTTTAGTTGTATAGTACATTTTTATCTTAAGAGAGTGCAGTGTAAATTTTTATAATGAAGAAAATACTCTATAATTAAATCAAGTCTCGGGAATGAAAAAAATAATTTTCCTAAAAGTTTATCTAACACCTTTTCTACTATGTTTTTTCCTGTCTATATAAGGCTAGCTAGTCCTATATAAACAGAGGAAAACTGTAATATCGCTGATGTTCAAAGGTAAATCATGACCTTATATATGTCTGATTTTACTATTTGTCTCTGTAAGCCAATGCCAAGAAAGCTAGTTGGTTAATTGATCAGATAATTGGAACAATCAAGCTAAAGTGGATATATCTAAATTCAAAGGCTTTTGATAAAATTCTGGTTTTAATTGGTTTATCTTACTGAAGAATGTTTTTTAAGGCTCCTTTGTGTAATTCTTTGTAGAGTTCGACTTTTCAATAAGTTGAATGTTTTGATCGATTCTCATTTTACTAATATAAAAAATCAAGTGAGAATTTTAAAGTAAATTTAATATTTGGAACACAACTTTTAGAGGTCAAATTTTTTGTTTGATTATCTTATTTTTTTCATGCCATCTGAAAATCCTAGTGCCAGGTTGTAGCATGTCAATTTCTTTCGCATTTTATTTTATGAGAAAATATGTTCTTTTACACAATTATTTGTGAAAACAATGAAGCATAATATGAATTTTGACCAAAAGAAATAATTAAAAAAAAAACGATTACATTTGTACTAAAAAGTTAATCTGTCTTTGCTCCTTGGCCCAAATATAACTCGAGTCAATCTCGAAAAAAGGGGCAAAGCAATACTATCAAAAGATTGAGCCTTGAGACGTGAGATCCTCCTTGGAAAGATTAGCGGCTAGAGATAGGGTTCCAAGACCCATAATAATAATAATAATAATAATAAGAATGGTGTTCTTAGAAGTTCTAGTTCTCATTGAAAGTTGAGAGCAATTAGGATGGTATTTATGGAGCATGATTCGGCCTAAATTTCAATGAACCAATGAGAAGAAAAGAATTCTAGATCGTAAAAGACCAAAATCAAATATCCAAAAATGATCTTATCAAAATCTCAGATTCAATAGTAGACGTCATGGTGTTATATTATTTTCAATATTTTCTCCAAAAGTTAAAAAAGGATGTTGAGAAAGAACAAATTAAATGAAGTAAGACTCGTGCAATACCTACCTCAGAGATCAAATTTATCTTAGTCATCTTTTAATTCTTCAAGCTTGAAATTTCAAATACTTACATATATTAATTAGTTTTTACAGCAGAAAATTAAGTGTTTGCATTCATTAGAGGTGGGAGAAAGAAGGAAACTGCAGACAGAAAGGAGGCTGCAGGCATATTAAAATTCCAAACCAGCCAATAGAGGAAAATGGATGCAAAAGCCTAACAAAACTATCCAAAAAAACATCAAATAATGCTAAAGATAACAAAAGGTAAAATCTATACAGTTTTCAAATTTTTGTTCTTTCTGGCTTCCATGTTTGACCCATCTCTGAGAGTTTCTTGAGCATCATTCTCCATTCCAAGGCCGAAAAGACAAGCTGCTTGAAGATACAAAGAAGTAGGCCACTCAGGTGAAACCACATGGGCTTGCATGGCATCCCCAAGAGCCTCTTGTGGCATCCCATTCATCAAATAAGACAAGCAGCGCCTTGCATACACAGTGGGCGAGACCATAGTCCCTCCATCTATGAACTGAAAGAGTCACCAAGTGAAAATTAGCTTTTAATTCAATGGCCATCATAACCACATATAGCTGCATTCTCATACTTCATGCATAGCATCCAACCCAACAAGAAATGTTTAAGTAGATCTAGCTTACAAAAAATAAGTAAATGAAATTAATTATAAATAGACATGAAAGTATATCAGAGGTAAGTCTTAATAAAAAATGTGTCTAACATACTTATATATTTCTTCATCATTGGCATGATCTATATATCTTTTTATCTGACATGTATCTATTATCTCATAATTTGTTCCCCATCAATTTATGCATGACATCCTATCAAGGACTATTGCAACTCAGACGTTATGTAAATGCTTAAGAATAGTTTGAGAGTACCTACCCTGAGGTTTTTGAAATATAGACTCACACCTTCTCTAGTTTCAGTTTATAACCTCTCTTCTATTAACAACATTAGCTAAGCTTATAACCTATACACTTTCCTCCAAGAAATTCACAATAGCCTAATTCAATGCAGCACATATCACCAAAAGGGAAAATTAACGCTTATGAAAACTTAAAATAACGGAGTTTAATGTAGTTTTCTTAAGACTGAGGGGCGTGAGTGTAGGTTTTACAATTTCATGGAAAGCTCTAGTATAAATTGAAATTAGAGGAGGTGTGAGTATAGGTTTCAAGAAACCTCAGGAATTGAAGGTAATTTACTCATAATTTTATTACAATCTTACGCCTTCTCACACAACAACCCATCATACCTTCTCACACAAAAACCCATCATATCTTGTGTTGAAAGATAATTTTTAACTAAGAGGATAAGAGATGACAAGTATCGAATTTTGAGGCTTTGATACTATGTCAAAAATCATTTCAACTCAAAAACTTCGACTGTTAAGGGAAGGCCTAAGAATAATTTTGTCATAATCTTTAACACATGCAACTCAAGTTGCAGTACTCAAAGAACACTTACTTGCGTGTAGCAGTCAATGGCAGTGACAAAGTCCTTAGCTCGGAAAGCAGTATCTCCATGCTTCTTCAAATTCAAGGTCTCCTGCATTTGACTGGTCCACAATTGAAAGGAAAGCTGCAATTCCCCACATTAAGCAGGATCAGCATTGCAGTTATTAACAGAAAACTAATATTTATTAAAAAAATATAGGTGTAAGCTCTACAAGACTTCTCTCTCTCTCTATTTTCCCCCTCCTATTATATTATATCCAAGTAAGAAAGTTCCTCTCTCTTGTAAATTAAGGTGGTAGCAGAAACCTCATTGGCGATTCCCTCATCATCCTTGTATCCAATCTTCTCCAATATTTCATGTATGGCAGTAAGATCAAGTCTCAAACATGCTTCACCCAAAGGTGTCAATAATGGCTTTGTTGAGGATGCAGCTTCACGTCGAATACCCATCAAAACATAAGAGGGGACCTGCTCATATACTATCCAAATGAGAAATTATAGTCTTCTCAAGATGGATTTTATGATCTATAACAAATTCAAAAATTTATTGAACAGGCACAAAGACAGGCCTAAAGTACTAGCAATTAGAAAAGCACCACTTGCTGCCCCCTTGTAAAACCAAACATACACCAAAAAAAAAAGCAGTAAACAAAATACTACCACTATTTTGTATAGTAGTAACTAATAAGACAATGGGAAAAATTTTGTAAGTAGACTAGGCCTACTAAAGATAAGTAAACCGAGTCAATCATAAATAGACATGTAAACATATCAAGCACATTTTTAAATAGAAGCCACCTCTGACATGCTTAGTTTATATATTTTTTATAGACTTAGTCAACCTAATAATCTCAATCTATCAAGACATTGGTATAAGCTACCATTAAATAATCAAATTTCATTTTAACTTTGATGACATTTGCCATCTTAAAGAACAAGGGGATTCTGTGATCTAAACATACTATACTCAAATTAATGCAAAAGATGGAGTTGATTCATCAACATATTCCTGACATTGTTCAGAAATGAGGTTTAAAAATGTGAAAAGGAAGTGAAATATTGTGGCAGAAGATTTGATAATATAAAAGGCATGTTAATATATAGCAAGCAAAACAGGTCTACCGGGTGTAATATACACTAAATTAAAGGTTATCAAGTATGGTGTGTACCTCAGTTTCTTTCTGAAGTGACATTAGAGATGCAACAAGGGACTTTGCATTTGGTCTCTCACGAGCTTCATACTGTAAACAACGGGAAGCCAAACGCACCAACTCAGTTCCATCCTCCTTTGAAAAGTGACCTTCTAAGGCAGAATCCATTAACATCAAAAAGTTTTTGCCACGGATCAGATCAAGTGCCTGTAAATTAAGAAAAATGTATGGTGCCAACATCAACTCTCTGAACTTCATTAGCTACATGAGAATTAGATAAAGTCAATCAAATAAACTAAACTGAATCGATTCCTAACTTCTATTATTGAATGCAGCAACTTGCAGTAGATGTTTCGACTAAGACAATTTGCAAGTGAAATACCAGATAACTGCAAAGGAAAAAAAAAAAAGATATTGCCACTTTTTTCTAGTATTTTTCAGCTTAATTGCATTTTTAGTCTCTCAGGTAAACTCATCAAAGCAACTTAGTCCCTTCAATTGTAATTAATATCGTTCTTCTATCTATTTGATTAAAGCAATTTAAAGCTACAGCTAAGTTTTTGACCAAGAATACTTCTATTAGAGTATAATATAGTCTTCAATTACTTCTTTTAAAACTGTAAAAATGTTGCTATAGCTGAAACTAGAGGGACCAATAGTGTAATCAAGCATAATTTTTCTAATGCTTGTCAAAGTGTCTAATTGGAGTTCAGCACACCCAATATACCAGGACTTAAGCAGACCAGGTAGTATACGGATTGAGCCATCAATATCAGCAGAACAAATAAGAAGAAACAGATTTCCATCAAATCAAGAAAACTCAGTTTTCTAAAATTGTCAACTTCCTAGGGAATGCAGAGAGGCATCACACAGTGCAGCAGCTTATACTCAAGACAAATTTCTAGACATTTTGCTCAAGAAGAATATCCTTTAAAGAATGTCAATTGTCAACTTAATTTAATAATCTCAAGGCATGTAGTTACAGCTCAATTCTGTAAATGCAAGTGCATCCAATTAACTTCATTATAGAAATAGTGATTCACAAGCTTTTTTTTATTCCATTGTCATTAGTGACAGCTTACACTTACCGTAACAAGAGCATCAAACTGTCTCAAAATTTAAAATACTAAAGGTGACCATTCTGAAGCCATTCTGATCAGCAACTTCAAAGAGCAAGGTCATAAAAGAGCTCCTTAATTTATAATATCTATATGAATGAAGGAATGTCCTACATGCTACATGTGTGTTTTTGAGCAATTAAGTTTCAATATGTAAAAGACTCAACCTGGCTTTGATCTCTGAGGAGAGCTCTGGGATTAAAATACTAAATGTATGAAGCAATGGAGGGAGATTCAAGAAAGCCCTAGAATACCCACATTAAAAAAAGATAAAAATAATAAAAAGGCAAAAAAACTGTGGAGAGGGAACTTACATGGCTAGGGGGAATATGTTTGCCACTCAGGAGATCTAGCAATAGAGTTCCAAAACTGTAAACCACACTCTCTGGTGTCACTCTGCCTGCATATATTTGCACATATACAAAAGAATAGTTGTCATATACCAATATATTTTATAAGCAAGCAAAAATCTGCAGACTGAACACACATATATATCTATTTCAAGCTAAAGTATTTCCCACTGCATTTTGCTCACAACTTGACAAACAAAAATCTGTTCATTGCTGATAGAGATTATTGCTCCAAGCGTGACACTAAAAATTTGAGAGCTGTTATAAGAAGAAGGATTATCTTTAAAGGTAGAGAAACCAAAAGGGCAAGCTGTCTCCTACAAGATGAATTTCAACATAAATTTCCATATACTTTAGCAAACTATTTCATTAATTATTTGCAGAATACGATGCAATATCAAATGCAGTTTCCCCCTTTATGCTGTAATAAACTAAATATCCAGTGCAACAGAGAGGGACATTGTAATATTATCAACAGGTTTTTGATCACTCAAACCAATCTATTTTCCATGGCTCACTCACCCACAGATTCCCAGCCTTCTCAAGAATTCCAAAATCATTCAACCATAGATCAATCTGTAGTGTACTGAACATATCAAGGAAAAGTAGAAAACACACACAGATGCTTAGAACATTACCTGTCCTCAAGTACTCAGGAGGTGTAAAAGCCAAGTTTGTACTGTAACTCTTGCCATCTCTGCTGTTCTTCATGAGCCCAAAGCAAGACAACCTGGGATTACCATCCTGTTGATTCAACATAAACCAATACAAGTTACAAAAGGAAATATAGGCCTAACTTCACTTCTAGTCCCTTCAATTTACTCAAGCAAACAATTTAGTCCTTTCACTTTCAATTAGAGTAATGTTGTCCCTTTATTTTCTTAGTGAGAGCAATTAAAGTCCTTCTAGTGTTGACTTACGAAATATTATCTCTCTCATTATTAAATCAAAACAATTAAAAATAACAATTAGATGGCATAATAGCTAAACTTAGTTATGCAGTAAAAAGTAGAATTTAAAACTTTCTTCAATTATTTTTTTTCCAAATAATTAGAGTTGCAATACTGATCTAATTTCAATTAGGGATTAAATTGATTTCATGATCAAACTAGGGGGGACTAAAAGTGTAATTAAGTCAAAAATAAAAATGGAAGCATATGTTTTACAAAACCTTTATACCTGATCAAACAAGATCCTGTAGGCATTGAGATCATGATATAAAGCCCTCCCTTTACTGCTGCAGTACTCTAGAGCTTGAGCTAAGTACAAGGCCACCCTCAACCTCATTGCCCATTTCATTGGTTGTGCCTCCCCTGAATCAAATCAATCATTATTATTCTTTCATGTACAAAAATCAAAGGAGAAAGGGATAAATAAAAGATTCAAAATCCAACAAGGATTTAATGTGAGTGTATAATGATCCAGGAAAGCTCACAGTGAAAGAGATGCTTAGCCAGAGTTTCGTGGGGCATAAACTCTGCTACCAGCAACCTTTCGTCCCCTTCATAGCAATAACCAATCAAGTTGGCCAATCTCTCACTTCTCAGACTCCCCACTTGCTTAGCTTCCTCCTAGAACCGCATTTCATCATATTAAAAATTTTTAAAAAAAAAAGTCCTAAAAAAGTATAGAGTGAAATCCTATTTTGGTCCCTAGCAGATAGATATATTTTCAATTTAGTCATCCAACATTTTTTTTTTTGGGAAAAAAGAAAATTTAGAGTTAGGTAGGTTGTTCAAACTTCAAACCATAGCAAATACCAACCAACAAGGAATCACGAGCAAACTAACACTTTGATCTGCTGACTTCGACATTATTTGATTGGCTGGCATTATAAACTCACATCTCATATCAAACATTTGATTTGGCGTTAAATTAAGGGTCAACATTTGAAGAGCGGCAAATATTTTAATTGAATATTGCAAATATTTTAAAGATTAAGACATTAAATTGAACCAAATTATGAATTCAACTATCTGACCAAAATAGGATTTTCTTCAAGAATATACAAAATGAGGTGAAAGAACGAGTTACGGACGAGGAATTGGCGAGAATCGGGCCAAGCGAATTTGTTGAAGCGTTTGATGGCGATCCAGTGACCATTCTCGAGCTTCCCTTTGTAAACGACATTGGGAGCTTTTTCGCCATGCTCGGACACTATGTTTTCGGAGGAGAAACCATTTGTGGCAACCTTCAATTGCTCCAAGCTGAACTCCCCAAAACTGGGCCACATTTCTCGCTCATTTTTTCCTCCATTTTCTGCAGCAAAAAAAGAAAGAAAAGAAAAAAAAAGACGCTACTGTTAAGCAGAGCAAGAAATGCCAGAACAGAGTGTGTGTGTGTGTGTGTGAGAGAGAGAGAGAGAAAGAGAAGGACAAATACCCAAGTCGGAGGATTCAAGGACGGAAGATTTGAGGTGGGAGTGGAACCAGCAGAGAGAGAATTTAGAGCAACGAGCCCCCATTTAATGAAGTAGATGAAATTGAAATGGTTTAACGTAGAGACTGATCAGATGGTGCTATTCATTGTTCTGAATACTGTGGGTCTGTTTGTTCGAGCATAAATAGAAAGACTTGGTAATTCAATTCAACTTGAAGCTGCTTTAGCTCTCTCCTTGATCTCCACACAAGCTGTTATTGCAATGTGAAACCTTCTTTACCTATCTGTGTTTTTCTTTTTCTTCCTCACCTTCTCTGTGTCTTCGAAACAGGCGTTTGTTGTGAGGTTCAATTTGTAAAGGGCCTTTGCTGTCTTTGTTTCAGCTATCTTGCTTTTCTCCATCCTCATCATTTCCCTCACATTTACCAAAATGATATTACAAAAAGATTTTCCTGCCCAGAGCTAAGGCTTTGTACAGTGAGTAGACTATATAAAGTTTATTGTGTATTATAATAAAAAAAATACAAATCTTAAAAATTTTAAACGTAGAAGAGCATTCCTCATTTCATAAGGTTCAACTTTTCATCACATTAACTCTCGAAAGAATTAAAATAAAATACAATTTTTTAACTGTTTTTTTATTTTTATTTGAGTAAATTAACATTTTAATTATCAAAAAGTACATGTTGTCTTAATGCCATATTCACATTAAGCTTATTAACATTAGAAAATGACATAGATTTAACATAAAGTTGATATGCCTTTCAAGTATTCAGTTGCATTACTAAAATCAGGAAAACTATAAAAATACCTTTAAAATGTCACATGTTTTGTTTGTGTCCGAAAGAGAAATCCCATGAGGTTGAATTAATAATTAGTAAGGGATATAATTGATTATCATGACAGGTGCTATTCACAGCAAATATTCAATTAATCCCATGACTTTTTAGAAACGATTCTCTTAAATCAAGTATAATTTAATACCCATCCGCAGACAGCGTTGCCTTAATTAGTCAAAAAAAAAAAAAACCCAAATTGTTCAGATTTGCTGTGCTTTCAGAATTGAAAAGGTGGAGAAGTTCTGTCTATGTATTTAATAGTCTAAGAAGCCTAATAAATATAGATTAACTAAATTAATTATAACAAGATATATAAGCATATTAAATACATCTTTTTAATAATTTACTTTTGACATAGTTACATCCTTAATGGAGTGAATGTACTAAATAGTTTATATAGTAATTTTATTTTGCCCATGTAGGTAATTGTTATCATCAAGTTAAATATGGATACATAATTTTATAACTTTTTATGCAGCAACCTCTTAACATCCCTTGTCATCTTATCACTGTGTCATGTGTCAAAATTGTAACATATATCTTTGAATTATTAATTTGGCTGAACCATATTTTAATTTTCTTTCGGTTTGGCAAATCCTGGAGATCTGAAGCTCATGACCCCTTGTCTGCTCTACTAACTTTTTTTCCATTTTTCTTGTGGCCTGAAACCTTAATCAAAGGAAAAGATGTTTGGCTTTAAACAAGTTATTTTCAAACATCACGTCATGGCCTGTGTGATGGCTTCCAAGAATACAACAAACAGCAAACTATTTCTTTTTAACAAGAATCAAACCAATATCCATTTATGTGATATTACATGAATTATTTAATTAGTGTTGGGTTGGCAGTGTATGTAGTATTTGCCTACTTTTAAAGCATCCCTTATTGGTCATGCTACTTTAGCTTTGTTAATGTTTGGGAACTAGATTGTAAAGAATTTCTTTAAATAGATAATTTGCTTTTAATCAAATCCGAAAAGTGAAATAACGTAGTTGGGCACAAATTAAGCTGATTGTCAAGAAATCAGTTGAATAGCATGTCTAGTTTCAGACTTTGATATGCCTAACAAGTAATCCCAAGATCACCTAATTACAACATGGCCCTTGTTGCTTGAAGCCACTTTGTTTTGGTGATGTGTATGCTACTCTTTGATAGGCTTTTTTTTAAATTTCAATTTAGGATGATTTTTTTATGAAATTTTTTATCTTTCAAGAGATTAACTTATCTTATTTTAAATACACAAGTGTTGTTTGGAACAAGCAAAATTTAGATTTTTCAAACATCTAGAAATCTATTTATAAAATATTTGGATATAATAAATATAACAAATTTATGTGTTCGTATACGTCCAAAATAATATAGGGATAATATTTTTTTAGATATATTTGAAGCTTAAATGTTTTATAAATATATGTTTTTAAGATTTTGAAAAATTAGGATACTCACATACCAAACATTACTTAGTATATTTAGACAAAGAATAATGAAGGAGAAACACACCCAAAAAAAAATGTCTCATTGAAATCTTTACCAAATTGGAAGTTATAAATAAAGATTGAGAAAGATAATAATGATTTTCAATTAACCTTTCAAAATTTTCAAAAATATTTTCTTATTTATATTTTTGAATTCCTCAAATTTAAAAGATTTTAAAGAAAAAAAAAGTTTTTAAATAAAGGAAAGTGAAATTATAGTCTAACCATATATTTCTTTCTCTTTCTTCTCTCACTTTTTATTTTATTTTAATTCCTTTCTTCTCATTCTTAAGGACACAAGCCCATTTGGTAGCTCAAGAGAAAATAAAATAAAATAAAAATTTTGTTTACAATATTTATTCTATTTTTATAATTATTATTTAATATTATTTATTTATTTATATTATTCTTTAAAATAATAGTACAAAAGTTATTTTTAATTTACAAAATTGTATTTTTTTATTTTTATTTTTATTCATAACTTTTTATATACTAATCGAGATTTCCATATGGATGAAAATGGGAGGGAAAGAAAGGTTTTTTCTTTTTGAAATATTTTCTTATTGATAGTTATTAATAAAGAAAGAAGGATAATGAGGAATGTTTAACCAACCTTTTGAAACTTTCCCTCTCTTATATTTTTAAAGTTCTTCCAAATTTTAAAAAATTTGGACGAGGAAGTCTCCTTAAACAAAGAAGATAAAAATTATCATTTAACTATTATTTCTTCTTCTTTCTCTCCCATACTACTTTCATTAAAGTCATTCCCTTTCTTTTCCCTCAACTCCCATACATACAGTTGACATTTAAAATTCAGTGAATGAATTATTAGGACAAAAATCCCAAATGCGTCCCCCCCAAAAAAAAAAAAAAGAAAAACTATCTCTTGAAAGAGATTGATTCCTCCAAAAAATCACACTTTAATTCAAAAAAAAAAAAAAGGAGAAAGATAAGGGTCTCTCTTGTAGACCATAGTTGGATAGAAATGAGAGTGCATGATGAGAGCCACATTAATTAATTGAAAACAAAAGGAATCACCTAAGTTATAATTGATACCACCCTCATGGGGATCAAAAGGACCCTCTAACAGCAAAAGCATCAGCACGTAAAGGAACAAAGAAAGTGGTCATTATTTGGTATCATAGACGTGCCCTTACCACCCTGCCCCATCATTATACACACACGCGCGCACACTCACTCTCTCTCTCCCCCCTCCCCTCTCTCTCTTTCTCTCTCTCTCTCTCTCAGTGTGTTTTGTTTCACAGAATGAGTAGGCTCTCTCTTTTCTGTATTGACTAGCTTTTTCCAGCTTAATTTGCGCAATCCCTACACCCTTTTTGTTCAATGTCCAACGTTGCTGTCTGGGCCTCTTTGTTTTCTAATGTCAAACGCAGAGTCCCACATCCATAACCAACCACACTTATTAGCTGTAATACAATCCTTCAAATTTCCAGAAAAGCATCAACAACAACATCCTCTTGTTTGATTTTTAGTCTAGTCATCCCTCTAGCTTAATTTAAAAATGGCGTTGAATTCAAATTTTCCCTTAATGTTAACTCTCTTTACAAAGTAGATAAATCTCCCTTTCATCCGTTAAAATTCATGATAAACTGTTCTCAGTTTCAATAGTTAGCTTAAAATAGAGCTATCAGTAAATGTTAAATTCAAACTCTATGGATTGAGCCTTTCAATCTTATTTAAATTTTAGAGTAGTGTCCATTTATATGTAAAAATTTATGGTTTAGTTTACAGAGTTATACTTGTTGAGATCAAGTGTAAGAAAGAGTTGGAAAAAAAAATCTCATTAGATAAAATTAAATTAAATAAGAGATATATAAGTAGATAGGACCTATGGACTTAATTCTTTACCCATCTCCTCAATGTTTAAGGCTTCCACAAATTGTAATAGTGATATCAAAGCTTATGGTTCAGCACAAGCAAGTATTGCTTCCCCCAAGTTAATTGCTATAAACTTAATCCTACATTTTTCAAAATAAAAACTTAAGATCATAGGGAAATTTGATACGTTAACATTTTAATTATTACGTTTCACATTTTATTTGTGATTACATGACAACACGAAATCTTTTGATACTTCATGCCCCCACGATAGGAGATATAAATTTTTGTAGGAATTACCAATTTTGTCCTTTTCTAAAAACGGATATATTTAAGAAATCAAGAATGCTAACCAAACATTCATTATCATGTGCATACAGACATGCTTTCTTACGTCCGTAGAAATGCAAATAAAAATATGAGTGATTTGAATATCCTAACTTCTTCTATCATAGTGCATCATACAATAATATTTATAACGTTAAAGTTATTAGTGTTGCAAAAACTTTTTAAATATTTTATGTATCCCTGAGGATCCAAACTCTACAACCTATACCACTGGATACTATAAATTGGTCCAATTGATAAAACTAACATATTATGAATTTAATTTTTATTCACCTTACCTTGAATGAAGCTGGAAAAATCAAATGCTGTATATCTCTTTAATAGCTGTGTTGAGAGGTGCATATGATCAATCATAATGATGGCGCCGTAGGAAGATGTTGTTGATTTAAAACAAAGAGGCTGCCTTACACCATCAAAAAGATAAGAAGTGAATCATACGAATGACTGTTTATGAAATGAACGATGTCCGTGGACAAGATGTTTAGCCCATGTGAGGAGAGGAAAGATGCATGTGATGGTCTCTGCAATATTACAAACGGAAACTTAATTCAATCGACAAAAAAGCTTTAATATGCCTCAAAAGCACATGCTCCTTTTTCTCCTTTGTCACTATCCCTGCGACCACTTCATCATTGCTTCATTGCACTGCCTAACCCATCTTTTGCCACAGATAACCATTGAAATGTTCTTAGGTAACGTATAGTACAGGTCAACATACGATCTGCACATATACAGCCTGTTTGGTTTAATGAGAAAGAGGATAGATTGCCTTTATGAAGTGTGTTTGGCAGCGTAGTGGATTGATGCTGCACAATAGAAGATCTATTAGGTCTATTAAAAAAAAAAAATTTGTGACCCTCTATATAGACGGCCACGATCTGCGTAACATACGATCTGCGTAACATACCAAACATAATGTGCTACGCAATAGAAAATTCAGACGCATTTAGTAGCTAGTATCCCATTCTTGAGTCAAAGAATGTTAAACCCCTTTTTTCCTTCATTGGTTCACGTCAATAGAAATGAATTCGAGAGCCAAAATTTGATTTGTCCATTTTACCCCTAATCTCATAAATTCCATCTCAAAACTTGATTTGTCCATTTTAGTGCACTCCATTTACTTGCTCCATTGGCATCCTCAACCCTAAGGCGATAGACTTGCTAAATAGGAACTTTGAAATCAAAAGGTTGAAAAATGACCTTGCTAAAAACTTTGAAAAGGTAAGAAAGTAGCTCATTCAAAGCAAGGTATAATTGTCTCCTAGAGAAAAAACACATTAAATCTTCTAGAAGAAATTGGATACTTAGATGTAAACTAATTGAAACTTCTATAAAAGCTAATTACAAGTTGGATTTCCATAAAGATAATCTACCAATTGATAAAAGAAGATATCAAAGGCTAGTTGATAAGTTCATTCATCTCTCTCATACTAAACCTAACATAAGTTGTCTTGCAAGCATGGTTAGCCAATATATAAACAAACCAATAGAAGAGCATATGAAACTTGTGTATAGAATTCTAAGATACTTGAAAATGACACTTAGCAAGAGTATTTACTTCAAGAAAGGAGCTCTGTGAAATATAAAAGTGTATACAAAATTTACAAATGTTGACTAGGCTAGCTCTATTAGTGACAAGAGGTTTACTAAAGGTTACTGCATCTTTGTGTAATCTAATAACATAGAAAAGCAAGAAATAATCAATTTTTTCTAGGAGTAAGGTAGAGGCAAAGTCCAAGGCCATGTCTCAAGGAGTTTGTAAAAGATTGTGGTTGAAAAAGTTATTGAGTTTAAAATTTCAATGAAGGCTTTTACAAGAGTTGTTTGTGATAATATGGCTCCAATAAGCATTATAAAAAACTCAATCTATCATGATAGAATCAAAAATGTTAAGTTAGACAAATATTGTATTAAAGAAAAACTTGATTTTGGAGTGTTCGAATTTTATCATACACCCACTCAATTTCAAGTAGTTAATCTATTGATAAAGGTATCCGAATTTAAATTTAAAGGCTCGAGATGCAAGCAAGGAATGTTTAATTTTTATTCTTCAACTTGATGCAGAGTGTTGGAGTTTTCATATTTCTTCTCATATTGTTCATTATACAAGCTTGTCCCTTATTTATTTATTTACACGATATTATATTCTAGTTATTTTTTTATTTATTTAATGTATATTCCATTTATTTTAGGAGTCATTATCATGTAATTTAAGTTAGATAGTTACCTAGTTTAATTAGGATTAGAAAAAGATGGCTTACATCTTATGCATAGAAGTCAAGGATACAATACTTTCCAAAAAAAAAATATGCTTTACAAAAATCAGCCATCCTTGTTTCTTTCACAAAAAAGTCTTTGATAGAAAATTTTTGCTCTATAGTTGTCTTAACATTAACTGCAAATAAACGGCCTATTTGGTTTGATCCTAAGAGATAAAGAGCACCGGAAGCCATTGCTTTTAGGTGTTTGGTTGCAGCCAATAGACGGCATTGGAGCACGATGGAGGGAAATAAATTCAAAGCCCTATAGCGCACGAGAATGTGAGTGCTTTGGAGCCCAAATCCTTCAAAGACCATTTTGCCCCTAGATTCTAATATTCTTCAACACCCATACGTCATTCACAGGACAACACCATTGATGATGCATACCTTCCACAAACCAGTTGCTGCATGAACCCTTGAAGCCATATATGCCTTCCCCCACCGCCGTCAATTTCCACTGTTGCTGGGTTCCTCCAAACGAGGTATTTTCCACCATTTGCAAACCGCTTGTCTCAAATTTTTCCCTTTTCTCGATTGCTCGCTACTTCTTATCTCATTCTATGGCCCTCAACGATGGTGGTTAAAACGCAAAGCACACTCCATGAAGAGCACCCATGGAAGCACCTAACATTTTGGTTTGTCTATTAGCTGAAAATGTCATTTTTGAATTTTTCAAACACCCTTTTTTCATTTTTGAGTCAAGGGCATTTACGTCATTTTCTCATCTTTGGTTTCCGAATCACGTGTTTTTATAATTAAACATACGAATGCACAAGTATTTTTTTCTTTTATATGTAATACCAAACACAAATCAAAATAATTTCATTCTATTACACATTTCATTTCTCATTCACTACCTAGTAATTTCATAAACTAAATGGGTCTTAAAAGGTTTACAATGAGAAGAATGAAACATTGAAATCATCATTTGGTACAAATAACCCGAGAGTTCTGCATAGATTTCAGTACATTTGCAACACTGGTGGTATAAATAGATGGAGAGTCCTTAATTGATGCAATGATTCATTTTGGACGCAATTATTGATCCAACGCTGTGCATGCATTGAATGCCAAACTTCCAGAATTGAGAATATGACAAAAGAAGCTACCAACAATTACCAATTTCTTGACTGTCCTCATTAGATATCAGGATATCAAAACTATGGTGATAATTTTTTTAAAAATCACGTGAGGATTAAACTCAGAGATATAGGTTCCCAAATATGCAGAAAAACTTTTGTGGTGTTCAAGGAAAGTTAACTTCATGTGACCAATACTTCAAATGACAGAGAGGAAGTGAGGGACTAGGGATGACAATTGTGTGAGGTAAGGAGGTGTGGTAGGGGGCTCTTATCACTCCTTGTTCCCATCGTCAATTGTTTCTCTCATCATTATCTTCAATCCTTATTGTAGGGAGAATTTTCTCCTATCCCCATGCCCCAAATTTTCATCAAACTAAAAGTTACACTTTCTAAAAGTTAAGTCACTCATTTGGACTTCCACTTAAATTCTTAATGATCCAATTAATTTATGTACTTGTCTTTTACACGTCACAAAGAATTAAAAGTTCAATTATGCATGTGAAATGAAATTTAAAAAATATATATTTTTAAACAATTATACCTCTCAACAATAGAAACTCGAATTAAGAAATTGTGTCGAATAAAATGTGAAAATATGAAGAAATTGAGAAACATGTAGTAAACATTTACACAGGATCCAAATGTCATCATAAAACTAGTATACTGCATCCAAACACAATATGATATTAATTCAATTATAATACATCTGGAATGAAATCCTCTGAATTCACTGCAACTGAAGTGAGGAGCCCTTTCTTTCTCTCTCCTCATTTCAGCTGAATTCCCACTTCAGAAGATCCAGACTCTAGCACATTTGGCATGCCAGCATTATCATTTGGTGACTAACTAGTTAAGAAATGTGCAAGGATAATGGACCTATGCTTATAGTGATAATGGACCTAGGCTTATAGTGCCATTTCCCGGATAACAAAATATGAACTTACTTGTTTATTACTTAGTTTTGATGAAGTATAAGCTTATTCATTTCATATAAAACTAAAATGGTTGCATATTAAGCCTCATTTGCATCCAAGAAATGCTCTTAATTATCCACTCAGCACAAAATATCCAATGGAATTCTTTTACTGGGCATCACTAGTCAAAAGGTTCAAATGCTTGTTCCAAAACAAAACACAAAAAAAAAAAAATGAAGAGCGAAGAAGAAGAAGACAAGGTAAGGGAGAAAGAAAACAACAATCAAGGAACCTAATACAGTAGGTCCCTATCAATTTAGGATTCTTAAAAGATTAATTTCAAACAGAATAATAATAAGAAAATGATGTATCCATCACTTACAACCAAGAATGTTAGAACTCGCGACACCATATTTGAAATGTATAGATCTCATTGCTCGTTTAAAATGAAAGGACGAAATGTCCACTACAAAAGCACATAAAATAGAACATACAATCAAAATGCAGTAAAAACGATAATACTAGTTGTACAGCAAAACTTAATAAAACATAAGCCACCAAAGTAAGAGAATGAAAATTTAGGAAGGATGCTATAACTAAATGGCTGTCTAAAGCTCAACCTCAGACTATGGACATCAGTTAAGCAAATAAAGAATACACCTAGAGGAGGGTGAATAAGTGCTTTCACAATTAAAACCAACAAATTCAATTAAAGCTGTAAAACCAAAAACCTTGTAGATCGACTAAGATCTTGTCGACAGGATCTTTTAAAATGTAACTTAGAAAGTAAATATCAAGGAGACAAATTGAGACCTTGTCGACAAGGTTTTAGTACAGAGACTGAAAGATTAAAAAATAAGGTAAAGGAATAGGAACATCTAATATATCCTGATTCGGTCCTCAAGACCTACGTTCAGTCCCCTTGATACACGACAAGGGATTTTCACTAAGTTAAATCAGAGTACACAGCCAACATACTAGGTTTCCAAACTTACCTAGAACTTTTACAAACTTTACAGCTCACACACAGCCTTCTTTTCTTTCTCACAAGTGCTATACCATTCAAGACTCTTACAAAAATCTACAGATAAGGACAAGTCTTACAGAGAGACTTTTACATAACCCAGACACTTATCACTACAGAAAATATTATGAAGATGAAGCAGATTCTCTTTTTTTTTTCTGATGCCATACAAGTAGAGCTTTTACACACATATATAAGCACAGAAAAATAGTCGTTAATCCATCTCCTTCATTATTGACCGTAGAGCTTGAGTAGCCAAGAGGTAGCTGAGCGTTTTGCATGCTTACAGAAAATCAGAGGGCTTTACTCTATTGGCTCAAAACTTCTTTCACCATTTCTTCTTTTGGTCAGCATGTCCAAGAGAGTGAGCAGATTTTATGCTTTCGATGAGAGAACAGAAAGGGAGAAGTTGACTTTGGAACAAGGCAGAAGTATAGTCATAGTATGGAGACAGCTTTCAGCTTTTCAAAAAAGCAAAATTAGAGTTGTGCTTTCTGCAGACTGTATAAAAGCAACAACTAAAAGTTTGCTTATGTGGGCTTTTATCTGACTTGAGCTTTTGAAATTATCAAACACAAGAGGATTGAGAGATCATTGGGCCAACAACAAAGACTCAAGAAATATAGCCATACCATAAAAAAGTGGGAGAAAAAAAGAAAAATCTTCCACAAGATCAGCACTCATTCTGAAAGACAAGGATACATCAAACGTTAAAATAAGAAATCATTTTTCAATTCGTTATTTTCCTTTTTTCAAAAAGTCATCCTCAGCTCAAATCACAATTGGAAACTAACCTAAATGCACTGAAAAGACGTTAGATGAGAAGATTTGCGAGTCTGACTTTCACACAAATAAAACTATATGGGGCTTCAATTGAACCCTCAAGCATGTCAGACTCACCCGATAATTATGTGTGTACACACGAATGCTCAAGCCAAGTTTAACTCATGGGTTTTTTGCACCAAATACTAAAACAGAAATTTGAAGTAGAATATATTATGTAATTTATGTTCTCTTAGGCTATGTTTGGTTGGGGGTTTTTGGAGGAGAGGGGAGGGGGATAAGGTGTTTGGTTGAATAAAATTGGAGGGGAAGGAAGGGGAGGGGAGACAAATTTGGCTCCCCTCCAAATTGGGGGGTTTTGGAGGGGAGGGGAGGGGTGGGATATTTTTAAAGTGTAATTTACTTTTTTTACCCCTTTTAATATTTTAATATATTAATATTTAATAAAAATTAAGATAATTTTTTTATCAGAAATTAAAAATAAAAAAAAAGATTGAAATTTATAATTTTTTTAAAAAATTATTGATATAAATAAATTTTTTATAAAAAATAAATTTAAAATAATATAAAGGGTAAATTTGTCCAAATATAATTACTTCCCCTCCCCTCCCCTCCCCTCCTGAATCAAACAATAATCTCCCCTTCTTCCCCTCCTCTCCCTTCCAACCAAACATAACTCATTAAATCCCCTCCCCTCCCCTCCATTAACCTCCCCTCCCCCCCTTCCGTTGAACCAAACGGAACCTTAGTGAATAAAATGCCATAGCTAGGCGAAATAGAACCAGAAGTCATCTTTCCCGAATATTGGTGAGCTTTCCCAGAATAGCATTAAATGCTAACAGAACATAGATAAAATAAATGAAAGCAGAGTGAGAAAGGAAAAATTCTTAGAAAAAATTATAATTAATGATATTTATATTAAAAGATTTTAAGTTTTGAAATTATTTTGAAGGATTAAGCATATTCAAATTTCAAATTATAATTTTTTGTATAGTTTAAAATTTTATTTTTGAATATTTCAAAATAATTTTAAAACTTAAAATCTTTTAATATAAATATCTTTAATTTAAAATATTTACCTATTTTCCAAATTCTTACGCGGACAAAGAAAAAAAAAAAAAAAAGATGAAGGTCAACAATATTTCACACGTGAAGGCATTCATTATAAAAGTACAAACTGACAAGTCATCATAAGGAGGGGGAATAACAAATACGAACCGGTGGAAGGAAGAATGTAACATCCTGAAGAGTAGGGCCGCGCGTATGTGAATGGTGGGGAACTCCTCTAGACCATGTATGTACTGTAGGGAAACCGTTTCCATTTAGATATTAAGCTTTGAAACATAATAAAAGCATGTTTTCCCAAATATTGATGAGTTTTCCTAGAATAACAATAAATGCAAACAGAATGCAGATAATATAAATAAAAGCAGAGTCAGAAAGGAAATTCCTTACCAGGCCCAAGAATAAAATAATGAAGTTCAACAATGTTTCACCGGTGTAAACTTTGTCTGGGCCAAGCTCCTATAACAACAACAATAAAATTAAAAAGGCATTCATAATAAAGGAAGAATCCAACATCCTTGAGAGTAGGACCAGGCCTATTTAAATAGTGTACTCCTTGGGCAGAAAGACCATGTATGTACTGTAAGGAAACAGTTTCAATTTAGATATCATGCACAAGAGTCAATGATAGAAAACCTCCGAACAAAAATATGTTTTATCAGCCATTCTTATTTCTTTCATAAAAATGTCTTTGATAAAACATTTCTGCTCCATAGTTGTCTTAACAATGAGCTGGAAATAATTAAAAGGTTTCCCATGAGAAGAATGAAACATTGCAATCATCCTGTGGTACAGATAGCCCGAGAGTTCCATCATATAGATTTCAGTACATTTGTAACTCTGGTGGTGTAAATAGATGGAGAGTCCTTAATTGATGCAATGATTCACTCTGGACGCAATCATTGATCCAATGCTGTGCATACATTGAATGCCAAACTTCCAGAATTGCAGAATATGACAAAAGATGCTGCCAACAGTTACCAGTTTCTTGACTTTACTCATTAAATGTCAGGATATCAAAACTAACAATTTGATGAGGACAGTCATTAAAAAAATCACATTTGAGAATTAAACTCAGATATATAAACGTGGTTGCCAAATATGGAGAAATCTTCTGTAGCGTTCAAGGAAAGTTAACTTCATGTGACCAATACTTACAAAATTTTCCACTCCTCAAAGGAGGAAAAAAAAAGACGAACTTTTTTATTTTTAACATTCTTTTAACAAAATGATAACGGAACTGATAACTATTTTCTGAATTGATTCACGATCAAAATAGGAAAACATGAAAAATGAGACCAGCGAGAAGGTATTCCCAATTCTCTGGAAGAAGGTCGATCACTGTGGTTGTCTCTGCGCAAATTCTATTCCATAGCCATGCATCAGAACTAAATTGAATCAAATCATGAATTTAACTATCTGACCAAAATAGGATTTTCTTCAAGAATATACAAAATGAAGTGAAAGAGCGATTTAACGGACGAGGAATTGGCGAGAATCGGGCCAAACGAATTTGCTGAGGCATTTGATGGCGATCCAGTAGCCATTCTCGAACTTCTCTTTGTAAACGGCATTGGGAGCATTTTCGCCCGTGCTCGTATTCGTCAGAGAACCCATTTGTGGCAACCTTCAATTGCTCCGAGCTAAGAAGTACCGATACAGGTACGCGTATCGAGTACGACACGATACGATACGTGCGATACGATAATTTTTAAAATTTTAGGATACGGGTATGAAAAAAAAAAAAATATATATATATATATATATATATATTCAATAATCTAATACATTAAAAACTAATTAATCAAGCATAATTAGTGAATGAAATAATTAATCAATTAATAAGCAGAGGAATCAAAATTAGGTGAGCCCTAATTTGTTTCATCAACTTACAAATTGCAGCCATTGTTGTTATCCTTATAATGTGAAGAGTCATTATTCCACCTCCTTTTATTGCTATGCTTAAATGGTTGAACAATGAACAGGTGAAGTCAGATATCACAAACCCAGAACATTCTAGTTTAATTTTCTACAAACAGAGGCACATATCACAGGAATTAATTGAAACACAAGTAGGAGAGACAAATTATCAGTCAAGTTACAAAATTCTAGGCTTGTTTTTTTCTGTCATTCAAATTTCTGAAAAAAAAAAATTGAAAACAAAATCCTTGCCACCGGAGAAGAAGATGCACCTGCCACTGGCCAGAGAAGATGACAGAGGAACAGAAGGTGTCGTCGGAGAGGATGATGTAGCAGGGTAGGCGACACATGGCGAGACGCAGCAGCACCAGAAGCAGCGGGCGAGGAAGAAGAACTAAAGCTGAGAGAGAAGAACCGAAGCGTTTGACGGGTTGGGGGTTTAAATGATGGACGAAATGAAGTCGTTTAAAGAGAAAAACGTTTCACTGCCATTTCAAGAACGTTTTGGAGCCGTTTCCTAGCCGTGTCGAAATGTTTCAGTACATAAAGAAACGTTTCGAAACATTTCGGTATGCAAAGAAACGTTTCGGATACTTTTGTACCCTTACGGTATGCGTGTCGATATCATATACGTATCTGGTACAGCTCCAAATTTAGAGTATCGGTGCTTCTAAGGCTCCGAGCTGAGCATCTAAAAACTGGGCCGCGTTTGTCGCTCATTTTTCCCACCATTTCCTGCAGCAAGAAAAAGACGCCATTGTTTAGCAGAGCAAAAAAGGGCCAGAATACAGAGTGCGTGAGAGAGAGAGAGAAGGACAAATACCCAGGCCAGGCTGGAGGATTCAACGAAGGAAGCTTTGAGGAGGGAGCGGAACCAGAAGAGAGAGAATTCAAGGCAACGAGGCCCCCATTTAAAAAAGTAGCTGATATTGAAATGGGTTAACGTAGAGACTGCTCAGATGGTGTTATTGATTGTTCTAAATCCAGTGGGTCTGTTTGTTTGAGCATAAATGGAAAGAGTTGGCAGTTTAAAGTAGAAACTTGTCTACTTGAAGCCGCTTTAGCTCTCCCTTTGATCTTCGCACAGGCCGTTATTACAATGTTAAACCTTCTTCTCTACCCGTCCGTGTTTTTCTTTTTCTTCTTCCTCGCCTTCTTCTGTACTGCCTTTGCTTTTCTACGTTCTCATCATTGTAACAAGAAGATTCTGTTAGATGAGCTAAAGCTTTTTGTGTATCAAATTCGGAAATTGTTTTATGTACTTGAAGTCTGATTCATCATTTTGAGCAAGACTAGAAGTCCGTCCCATTGGGTCCTGAATAGAGAAAGTGGATCCCGTCATTTGTCAAAATATTACGAATTTTCAAACAGATTAATATAGCGTATGATATTTAATATCCAAGAAAATTTTATATATTTAAATAAAATATATCATCTAAATAGGTTTTATATATTTTATATATTATTCTTTTTAAAATTAATATCGTCAATTTTAAAAAAGTTAAGAGGATATAAATTTTAAATAAATACTCTTGTTTCACATCCATCGACAGATCCTTGCTCCCATCACTGATGCATTCTCCTACATCCATTGGATCTCGTCTATTTATTTGGCTTTTTCTGTACTCTGGGAAAGGCTCCAACAAGTGAATATCATAATATTGCTGAATCAAGCTTCCACTAATGCTGGAAAACATGTATTTTCTTTTATGTTTATATATATATATATATATATATATAATATACACACCACACGACCATCAGCTACGGATCCTCTGCACTAATGCTGGAAAACTTTTAGTTTGACGTTTTTTTTTCTTTTTTTTTTTATAGAAATAAAAATTTTAACTATAAAAAAATTATACTTCAAATATTTTAATTGTGAAGATAAAAAAATTTTTGGTTATTAAATCTTTAAAATAATTTTAAAATTTAAGATCTTTTATAATAAATATTTTATCTTTATAATTAAAAGTTGTAAAGTATGATGTTTTCTTATAATTAAAATTTTTATCTTTGCAATTAAAATTTTTTAAATATAATTTTTTATCTTAGAATTTTTTGTCTTTACAATTAAAATTTTTTTTCCATTGAAATTTTTATTTTTATAATTAAAATTTGTATCTTTAAAGGAAAAAAAATACATGTCCAGCTTGTCTACGTACCGACCACAAAAGATCCGTGTTCCACTACTAGCAATACCTCCTACATTATCTTGGCATCTTAATAACAAGCTTTCACTCTTTCTCTCTCTAGGATTCCGCTTTCCATCTATTGCTACATCCTAACCAAAGTAACAGATCAAAGAACGTTGTCAGGTTTTGAAGAATGTGTTGGTCTGTCAATAAGCCTTCTGCCCTTTTTAGATTAATTAATCGTATGGTGCGTCATATTAATAATACTACATATGCCTGAAAGAGACTGCAAGGTTTTCACTATTGCAGCGACTAGGAACTGTTGCCATATGTATTTAATTAAGGGCTCCCATAAATGGTAATTAATGATATTCCAGTTCTCGTTGAACCATATGTATTTAACTATCCCTTTCTGTTTCTTCTCTTCTTTTTTTTCCCCCTCTCAGCTTCCCTACCTACCGTTAAAATTTACAATTCACCCTTTTGGTACAACTCCCATACATATCGTCAAAGTCTTTGTTGTAGTGTATAGAGAAAAATGATATTAAAAAAAAGCTAAGCTGAAGGCTTCACACTATTCAAAAGTTACTATTAAGATAAAAGATCACAGTATCAACTATCGACCCACAGCCATGTGCATACCCGCAAGTTATTCAATTGGTGTATAAAGTACTCATCAAATGCAGAGAAAGAATGGGTGTTGATTAGAGTGTCTGTGAATGTTTCTGAGAAATGAGAAGGTTAATATTTTAAAAAATAAAGTAGTTCTCGTCTACTTCTAAAGACTCTTTAAAAGGAAATTTAAAAAAAAAAAATCTCAAATGACAAACTCTGATTATTAAATTAGTGGAAGGAGAAGCTAAAAGTATTATTAATTTAGCATTACTACTCTACCTTTTGCTCAATGCCACCGTTACTGCGTGAGCCTCTTCGCTCTCTAATGGCAAACGCAAAGCCCCACATGCATATATGAGCGACCAGTCTTAGCTGTAATATTATCCTTCAAATTTCTAAAAAGCATCAACAACAATACAATAAACGACAACATCCTTTAGCTTGATTTTTAGTCCAGTCATCCTTTAAGCTGAATTCTAACTGGCATTGAATTCAAATTTACCCTTATATGAAATATTTATAAAGTAGACATATCTCCCTCTCATGTCTCATCCATTCAAATTCATGATAAATAGTTGTCAATTTTATTAGTTAACTTAATTAGAGCTATCAATAAAAGTCAAATTCAAACCAGTGGGTTGGGCCTTTTAATCTTATTTAAATTTTGGTTGGGTTAATAGAATAGTAGTCCATTTGTAAATAAAGCTTTTTGGTTTAGCCCATAGGTTACACCTGAGCTCTAAAAAGAATGGCCCATGCGAAGCTTTTCATAGTTTATATTGAGCTTTTCCGATTCAACCCTAAAATATTTAGCACCGCGTTTGATTGACCTAAATTGATTGTTATAAACTTAATGCTGCATTTTCTAAAATGGAAAAGGTTGAATATTTATGATCATAGAGAATTTTGATACGTTAAGATTTTGTAGAGTGGTTAAATTATGTTGAACTTATCGAATTGACCTATTTAACCTATTAATTTAGTGGGTTAGATCTGTATTTTATTAACTTATTTAATAGTAAAAGTCACACTTAAAGTGTCAAAGGGGTCAACCCACCATCAGTAATGGGGTTGAATATGTTGACTTGTTTAAACTTACCTAATTAAAGAGGTTGGGATCTTGAATTTAGTTCACTAGGTGGGTTAAATGGGCAAAGAAAAAATTGAAGAAGAATTGAAATTAAACCCCTATCTTAAAGAGAAGAAGAAGAAGAATAAGAAGAAAGAAAGAGAAAATTTAGAGAAATTCTACAACAAAATTATGGGATACTTATGAAGACTTGAAAATTTAGAAATTGAACCTATTTCTCCAAAACTTTCAATTAAAAATACTCAACTGGGTTGGACAAATATGAGAAAGATCTAAGTTTGACAAATACATTGCAATTTCCTAAAACAAAAGATTTTGAAAAAGGGAGAAGAATGAAAGGTTTATCCTTTATGAAATCAAACAGGAAATTATATCATTAAATAAGAGATTTAGTTAGCTTTACTAGGAAAATCACAGGTTTACAATGTTAGATCCTAAAAACAATAAAGTTATTCCTACCATACATTCATTGTTCCATTTTTTACTGTATTCAATGTGGATGTATATATATATATATATATATATAAAGACCACCTCATGGGTTATACATTCATTGTTCCATTTTTTACTGTATTCAATATATATAAAGACCACCTCATGGGTTATGCGAGCTAACTCATATAATAGGTAGGTTACATGGATTAGGTTAAAACTCATCCTACCAAACTTTTTTTTCTTTTTTTAAGAATGGGCCAACCTAACCAATCAAATTGTTGAGTTAAATAGTCTAACTCAGTGGGTTCGGCCTATTTTGACAACTCTAGTCGTACTAACCTAACCCACTTAACCTATAAGTTAAACAGGCTAGTATGTAACATGTGAGTTGGTTTGTTTAAATTTTTTTCCTTTCTGAAGTCCTACCTAACCTAAAGAAATGGTATACAATATTTTGTTTTAGCTAAGAGCCTTCCTTCACTTTCTTCATATCAAACTTTTATTCCTTATAAGTTTTTAAGTCCTCCGTCTTTGACATTAAGAGTTTGAGAGAAAGAGATGAGACAAACCCAAAGCAATGCCTCACACTAACATGCCCCTACCCTTTCGTCTTTCATCCTTCAACCACCAACAAAAGGACCTCCAAACCAAAACTTTTTTATTCTGCACCTTTTTAGCTTTTCTGATCAAAGATTCAAGGTAGGTAAACTATAAAACTCTGATTTATTTTTTGATTCCTTTTTTGGCTTTTTGGCTTCTTGTTTTTCAATTCAAGGTGAATGATGTGTTATATTTTTGCATGCTTATTTAGCCTTAAATCCTAGTTTTCTAATCGATATTATGCATTATTTTACACTAATCTTGTGTATTTTAATCAAAAATATAATCGAATGATATGAAATGAAGAAATAATGCCCAAAAAAAAAGTAAACTAATGCATTACACAACCCTTTTGTGTGATTTTACACGATCACACTGTTGGTTGAAAGAAAATACATAGCTTAGTTGTGTGTGCGAATAAGAAAGTTTTTATTAATGTGATCAAGCATGAAATTGCTTCTTTTTAACTTGTTTGATATGCTTTAAGGCAAAAATAGGAAAGTTCAACAAAAGGAATATAAAAGGGAATAAAGGGCATCATTTATAGATACAACAAAATTTAAAAAGCAACCTTGGAGCCGCTAACCTCATCAGAGATTCAAGAAGTTATTTTTCTAAAACTATTGTATTTTTCTTGTCTAGCTTTATATTCTTCTTCTTCATCATCATGTTTTCCTTCAAGATAATAATTAGGATTTTTATTTATTTTTTCATGTGTAACTAAACCACTATCTGGGGTTTGAATGGATTCAATGGACTATTATAATTGATTAAGGATAATTGTAATTTGACTTTTATTATATTAATTTATTGTCTTTTTTTTTGTGAATGACTGGCCAATATTTACATGGATGAGATATTGCATGAAGTAATAAGAGGTAAAATATAATATCAAATCATTAGAATAATAGACTTAGGATATATGTTACATATATATAGGCACTCATTTGTCACTTATATCATTCATGCATACCAACCCAGCATGTGATGATTTGAACTAATTCTAAAGATCTTAATAGATTTATGTCAAAGCTTATGATCACGAAAGTAGACATAAGATTTATATAAATACATATTTTTTGTCTTGAAAAAGAATAATATATACACAAAATGGTTAGGCCATCAACATTGGTAAGAGTTAATTCACATGTTTATTGTTAGTTAACCATAGAAAGACAATTAATGAAATCCAAACTTTGAAACTTTTTTGTAATGTATTTGGTAAAGTTAATTTGTTTTTTCATGTTTGTAATAAATTTCTTAGTTGATTGTTAGTTTAATTCAATTTAACCAATTTCTCTAAATAATAAGAATAATTACAAGTTTGGGAGTTGGCAATCTTTCCTTATGAGACAATATTTGAATTTCTTTATATTATTGATTCAACTCATATACTTGTAGATTTTGCACAATAATAAAGGACCACTAGCTCTTGTTATTCAATTTCTTCAATTCAAGGTGGATGATCCCTTATTAATATTATGATTGCCAATGTCAAGGAAATAATTGGTTTTGTTTTTTTTTCCCCTTATAGGTTAAATGAGATAATCCATTTAACTCACCTAATAGGCTAGATTTAAGATTCTAGCCTATTTAACTAGGTAGGTTTAAACAAGTTAGGCCACCTTAATAGCTTTAATATTTTGATTACCGCTATATAAAAAAATAAGATCAAACCAGTTAATTAGACTAAAAAATCAATAAAACAATCTAACTCTAAATTCGTTTGACCTTCAAAATAGACCTAGGAAAAACTAGTCAAGATCCCACCAAATCAGTCAAAATTTGAGTAGGTTGGCACTGAATCAGTCAAAAATTATCATAATTTTTAACAAACTCTACCTATCATATTTCACATAGATTTACTATTATATGCAAAATACTATAAGTATCTTTTGCATTTTTTAAAATTTTTATATCTATTTGAAATATTATTTTACACTACATATATCTATCTAATTATAGATATTATATATTTATACTTTTTAGTATATATTTAAAAAAATAGTTTTACCTAATTTGACCCTAGTTAGACCTTTGAATCATAAATTGTTTCTTATTCTAGTTTAATAATTGATTTGATTTTTAAAATAATGATGATTACATGATAGCATGAGATAATTGCTTTCTTGAGTAAAGAAGAAGGATTAGGGCAATTAAGCCAAAAATAAAAATGGAAGCATGTTTCATAAAACCTTTATACCTAATAAAAAAAGATCATGTAGGCATTGAAATCATGATATATAGCCCTCCCTTTAATGCTATTGTACTTTAAAGCTTAAACTAAGTACAAGGCCACCCTCATCCTCATTGCCCATTTCATGGGTTGTGCTTCCCTTGAATCAA
The DNA here is from genome assembly GCA_032878935.1 of Erythrophleum fordii. Classification (NCBI taxonomy): domain Eukaryota; kingdom Viridiplantae; phylum Streptophyta; class Magnoliopsida; order Fabales; family Fabaceae; genus Erythrophleum; species Erythrophleum fordii. The sequence goes on along the minus strand of JAVQMF010000048.1, from coordinate 2,546,645 downwards.
GTCAACCATTATTATTCTTTCATGTTCAAAATTCAAAGGCCAAAGGGATAAATAAAAGATTCAAAACCTAACAAAGATTTAATGTGAAAGGCATAAATGTAAAATGATTCAGAATAGCTCACAATGAGAGAGATGCTTAGCCAAGGCTTTATAGGGCATGAACTCTACTACCAACAACCTTATGTCCCCTTTATAGCAATAACCAATCAGTTCAAATATTTCACCAAAATAGAATTTTCTTTAGGAACATATAAAATGAAGTAAAAGAGCAAGTTAATGGATGAAGAACTAGCAAGAAATTGTCCAAGCGAATTTGTTGAAGTATTTGATGGCAATCCAGTGGCCATTCTTGAGCTTCCCTTTGTAAACAACACGGCAAGCTTTTTCTCCCTGCTCAGTCACTATGTTTTTGGATGAGAACCCATTTATGGCAACCTTTAATTGCTCCAAGTTAAACTTCCCAAATTCACTCGCTTTCCCATAATTTTTTACAACAAAAAAAGGATGCCATTGTAAAGCAATGCAAAAAAAGTGCCAAAATAAAAAGTGCATGAGAGAGAGAGAGAGAGAGAGAGAGGGGGGGACAAATACCTAGGTTGGAGGACTCAATGAAGAAAGCTTTAAGGTGGGAATGGAAACAGTAGAGAAAGAATTTAAAGCAATAAGCCCATTCAATGAAGTAGCTAAAATTGAAATGGGTTAACAAAGAGACTAATCAAATAGTGTTACTAATTGTCCTAAATCCAGTGGGTTTGTTTGTTTGAGTATAAATAGAAAAAGTTGGCAAATTCAATTCAAGGTAAAAACTTGTCTACTTGAAGCTGGTTTAGTTCTCCATTTGATCTCCACTCAAGCTATTGTTAAAATGTGAAACCTCCTTCTTTACCTATTTATGTTTTTTTGTTTCTTCTTCCTCACCTTCTCTGTGTCTATGAAACTAGTATTTATTTTGAGGCTTAGTTTGTAAAAGACCCTTATTGTTTTAGCTATTTTGCTTTTCCCCATTCTTTTCATTTCCTTCACAATTACGAAAATGATATTACAGAAAGATTTTGTTACCCATAGCTAAAGCATTTGATGATTGGATTATAAATTTTTTTGTGTATGATAATAAAAAATTATTTAATATGAATTTTTTAAAAAAATTCACTTAAGAACTTTAACTTTATAAAAACAACATTAAAGAACCTTAAGGTTTTTTTAATCAAAATCTGAGTTTTTTATCAATTTTTTTGTGGAATCCATGTGACACAAAAAAAAATTAGCCCTAAATGCTATACTTATATAGAAATGGGATATAAAGGATTTGATCTTGTGCTTGCACAATTTTTAAGGAGATGAATCAATTTTTGTGACATAATCATTAGCCAATAATTATTGTATGAGTAACTAATTATGAATGTATAATTAAGTAGCTAAAGTTAGTTATTATTAATTTGTTAGGTGGGTAACTAATAATTAATCATTATTATATGATTAATTAGTCAAAGTTAGTTATTATTAATGTGTTATATATAATAAATATTGGTTTTATCATAATTAATTAATAAATTTAGATAGATAGTAAATACTAATAATTATTAATAAAGTAGCAATAATTAAAATGATTATTAATGTATTAAATAAATAAAATAAATGAAAATGGAGAAAGAATGAAGGAAAATGTGTAGAGATATAGTTAAAAATACAAAGTATTATGTGAAAAACTAAAAATAATATAATATACTTTTAAGTATGGGATAAACTAGATCAATATCACCAAGACCATTTTTAACAATGTGCAAGAAATAATTTATTCGATTATATATATGTCAAAAGTAGTGGCTGTCAGTGCTATAATACGCCCTTCGCCTTTCACGTTGTAGTCACCCTTAATGCACAAGTCTTTCATGTTCTTGATTCGATGAACTATTAATAGAAGCAGGTGGTGAAGAATATAGATCAAATGTAAGAGAATGCACTCGATGAATTAGATATTGAGGGGTTACAAACTCATAATGCAATGATCCTTTAAGTTCAAAAAATTGATTGTCATACTTAGCATTGAAGATCATTAGATCTTCAAGTAATGACATTGATGACATAAATTAAGACAGATTGAAAGATCTAAATTGCAATAACGATGGAGGAGGCACATGATAGAAAAAAGCCAGCATTTCCAAAATTTGCATATTGGTCAGTTAGCATAGAATAAGATGGATTCATTATACCAATGTATTACTATGTTGCAACACCTCTATCTAGCACAGATGATGTTGAAGCACTGATATCAAGATGATTTTGTTTATCTTGGTCAACAAGGGGTAACTAGGCTGACATGTGACTCTCACATTTCTTGCCTGGTTACTTTCTGAAATTTTTGGTCATGGTAAATAAGGTGCAAATAGAATAAGCCAAAAGACGATCATGAGGTGTTATTTCTCAAAAGCCAGTAAGATATTTATTTAATATTGACTCATCCTCTTTTAATAGTCACGATAGTGTTTTTGCAGAGGGTCTTGAATGTTTAACCTATAGAGGTCATTAGCAATATCAACATAGAAAAAAAAGTTACATTGGTCATTAGCAATATTGACTCACCCTCTTTTAATAATCACGATAGTCTTTTTGCAGAGGGTCTTGAATGTTTAATCTGTAAAGGTCATTAGCAATATCGACATAGAAAAAAAGTTACACTGCTAAAACAAAAATATATTATGTATTAACAAAATGAAACTAATAAAGGCGAAAAGTCAAAAAAAATATATACCATAAAACCAGTGGCACCACTGGCAGGGTAGATATATCTAGGAATATGTGTCCAATATTGTCGCATATATTCAAAAGTGCGATCCATAAATACTGTAGCCATGGTCACTTAAAATAAAAGCATTTTGCCATGCATTCCATACCTTAATAAAGTCTATATGTTCTTCTTGTCAATTCATTGAGATTTTTTCTTACAGTCGTAATGTATAGCAAGCACCTAAATTAACTAAAGAAGTAGAGATTGGCTATTGCTTGCCAATTTGGTGTAGCATATGATCTAAGTGGTACCACTCTAAGATATGAAAGCAAATAAGTAACATTGAAGCTAACTAAATGTTTCAAGACATCAAGCAATATTGTGGGATGAGCTCCTGCACACTGTCTGATCCATATGGCTACCAAAGCATCATATACAATAGTCAACTTACTGAAGATTAATCCATGTAAAGTGAACAAACCTCATTGTCCTGCATTGCATCTACAAAAATCTGATATTATCGTAAGGCTATGACATTAAGATGAGGAGGTCATCCCATGCTCTTCCATCTATGACTTTAAGTCATCACATGTTAACACGTTAATAGAAGAATAAATAATTTTTTGGAACCATGTAATATATATAAATTATTTGTCATCTCTTACCTAAACTTCAAAGAATGTAGTATAGGACAAATATCTATCTCGGAATCTGACTATGAAAGTCTTTGTGGAGCTAATATTGGGAATCTATCTCATGCCCAGAGGTGAAGCAGGGTTAAACAACCACATATGGCATGTTCTTCAAGGTTAGTTATATTACAAAGTTCTTTATACAAGTAAGCTAATAATATAAATTCCAACTATATTCGCTGATTTATTCAAAATCTTACAATAATGGAGGTAAATTAAGTACACCTCATGATTACATCTATTCAGCATAAGATAACCACCAACTAATCTCAATATATATATGCATGCACATATCTTATAAACAATTTAAAATAAGATAAGTTTTAATCATCAAAGACAACAAGTATTGGTTTTTGTACATTAACATAAGGTACATTTAAAAGCAAAGTTTCAATACATATACATTTAAGCCAAGTTTCTATACATATACTGTGAACATCATATTTTGTCCAGACATTTAATTAAAAAAAAAGGAAAAAACTAAAATAAAAAATAATAATAAAAATCAAAAAAAAAACAAAAATAAAAAAAACAAAAAAAAAGAAAGAGAGAACATAAATTTTTTAAGGAAAATAAAAAAAATAGAGAAAAAAAAGAGGAAAAGAAAAAAGAAAGAGAAAAAAAGAGGCCCAAATTGCTACAACCTAAACGATAGATATGGGCCCAAATTTTAAAACCTAAAACCTTCTTCTTCAAATTGGGCCATCGGGCCACATGCCCAACCCTACCCAGTTTCCCCTTTTCTTCCCAAATGACACGACTTTGGCAGCACGACCACACACACAGAAGCACAGAGCACTGAAATGTGTAAATGGCAACGGCAACAGAGGCTGATCAACCCAATGTCTCAAAGAAACACTAGAAGGGAAGAAGCGAGGTAGCATTTCAAAGGAACTAGGGTAGAGAGTCAGTAGCATGCCTGAAGAGCTGACTTTCTTCTCCTGTCCCCTTTATCGTCGAAAGCCGAGGAGAGAAAACATGAAAATGGAAAGGGAGATTGAGAACGCGAATCGATGAAGGAAGAGAATCATCAGTAGGGAAGGAGGGCATCAGTAAAAGAGAAGGGGAATCGAAAATAAAAGTGGGGCAGAGAGAGTGGAACAAGGGACAGAAAAATCGAGGGAGAGTAAGAGGGACGAAGAGGCGTTCGCCTTAGGGGATTTTTTGATTCAAGTCGAGGGAGACGGAGAGAAGGGATTCGAGGGAGAGGGAGAGGAATTAAAGGACTTTCGCCTCTAGGATTTTCGGAGGGATTACCCAGTAGAGGCCAAAAGGAGAAGAGGGTAACAGCATAAGCTCAGTAAGGGAGTGAGAAATCAGAGAAAGGGGTTGAGGTTTGAAATTTGAAACCAATAAATTTAGAGTGGTTGATCATAAATGAAGAGTAGCTGAAGCTGAAATGGGAAGTCTTGGAAATCTCTAACTTGAAACACAAGAAGCAACGAAAGGGAGGAGGAATGTAAATATTTACGACTTTGCTGGGTCTGCCAAATTGGATAGAATAGATTTGAAAATATAGGTTGCATTTTGTTTGTCTGTGTATATGTCGTTTGATTTTGGTCTCAATTCTGCCTTGTATTGATTTTAGTTTCGATTCTGGCTATGCGATTTGGGTCAGGGAATTGATATACCGAATAGGTGTAAATAAGGGAAGCTCTCAAAATTTTCTGTATATTCTTTGGTTTGAATTCTATTAGCATATGTAATTCGCCAAGGAGATTCACTACAATTTTGTCTGTTGGTTTAGAAATTTTCTTACTCATGTAGACTAATAAAATTAGAACGAATTTTTATTTCCTGTCTTGATTCTGGAATTACAGTGGAATGGTACATGGAAAAATTGTTGAGACTGGTTGATTTGTTTATCTATATCTTGTCATATTCAATTTGGGGCAATGCAAGTTTATATGGGTTGAGAAAATGATATATAGAATTGGGAAGTTTGTTAGTGACACTGTACGTATGTGTGGTATTGATTCTTAATGCAGCTCTGTTACTAGTAGGAAGTGCTTAACATACATGCCAATTTCGTTCTTCTGTTAATGACACTCATGCTAAGTACTGGTTTTTACTTCTTTGTTAAAACCCAAAATTAAAGGAAATCTTTTGCCTAGACTTTTGGTATGGTTAACAAAAGTACATTGCTGGACCACTTTGTTTTTGTGTTTATAAGGCCCATGATGTGGCAGGCCACGAAGGTTCATGATTCACAGGGATAACATGGGTAGGGGGTCTGTTAAAATGGATGAATGCTAGAGATATCCCAAGTTCTCATGATTTTCTCCAAATGTGACATTAAACTTGAAATAAAATATGCTTAAAATAGTATGATTAAGATGTTTGTGATTGTTTGTATTTTCAGATGTTTTGTTTTTATAGCTATGTTGGATTTTTTGTCCCCTCAGACACGTAGGGACAAACCCAAGGTCATGTATGGCAATAAGCCTCCTTAGCACTTACTGGGTTTCAAATTTGCATCATAATAAGTTTTGGATTGGAATAACCACCCTAAGTTGATTTTCTTTTAAAAAAAAAAAAAGGGACATTTTCAAAAAAAAAACAAACAAACAAAACAAAAACAACAACAAAAAGAGAAACCATAAAAAAAAATAAAGGATAATAGTAAAAATAAACTTTCCAAATTTGGCAAATAAATTTAAATAATTGATCCCTTTAAAATTCTTATTTAAAAAAAATTTTAAACAAAAATTAATTTTCTTTAAAAAGTAGTTAAATTCTCCTTTATAAACTTGTAGATCTTTCTTCCAACTTTTGTTTCAGTAAAATTAAAAAAATTAAAGTATATCAAAAAAGATGTTTTCACAAAATCAAAAATCATAAAAAAAGGTTAGAATAATAATAATAATAATAAATAATAATGAGAGTAAATTATAAAAATCCCTAAACATCAAGAAAATTTTCTTTTGAGTTAAGGAGTAAAATAAACTTTATCTTTTACAAATTAAAACCTTTTTTGTTTGTGAAAGTCAAAAGTAATTTTTACTCTCTTCCCTTTTTCGCCAAAGTTAAAAGTTTCATTTTCATAAAATAAAGAAAAGGGAAAACAAGAAAAAATGAGAGAAGTTTGAGAAATCGTTTTACCCAAATAAAAAGGTCATTTCAAGAACCAAAAAATTTTAAAAGAAGAGAAAGAGAAATTTAAAAATTAAAAAAACAATAAAAATATCCCCCAAAAATTAAAAAATAAATAACCCAAAAAAATTGACAAAATTAAAATAAAGACAAAAAAAATGAAATCAACAAAAATTGATCATTGACAAAAATAATCAAGAAAATCAATCAAAAATGATGGAGTGTCAAAAAAAAGGGAAAAAAGCTAAAAATGCAAAGAAGTAAAATTAATTCTATTTCAACAAATTAAAACACATCAACCAATTCCAAATTCATTTCATTTGCTAGAAAGAAAAGTAATTTTTATTTTCTTTGTTTTTTCACCAAAAATAAAAATAAAGCAAAACAAAACAAAAATTAATAAAAAAATTATCAAAATAAAAACAAAACAAAAAATAAAGTAATAATAATAAAAAACAAAACAAGAACAATTATTTTAAAAAAAAAAAAAAAAAGAAAATGAAAAAAGAAAAAAATGAAAACAAAAGCAAAAAAAATATGAATTAAAAAAAAAAGAGGAAAATTAAAAATGCAAGGAAAGTAAAAAAAAGTAAAATTAACTTTGATTTTAGCAAATTAAAACACATTAATCAATTTTAAATTCGTTTTATTTGCTAAAGGTTAAAGTAATTCTTATTTTCTTTCTCTTTCCTCCATTAAAAAAGAAAAACAAAACAAAATAAAAACAAAAAAATAAAAACAAAAAGACAAAAACAAAACATAAACAAAAGAAAAAAACACCAATCACCAAATATAGTTTTCATCCGAACTACGTGGATTTTGATCCCTCCTAGAGGGTACATAGGTCCTAAGCTCTCATCCTAAGTCAAATCCGCTATTGTAAATAAAATCTTCTTAATTTCTTTCTTATTTATAATTGTATTTTCCCTTTGTCTTATTTTTAATTTTTGTTCCTTAAATGCCTTGTGCTTTATTTTATTTCCATAATTTTTCCTTATTTATTTTCTTTCCTCAATATCTTTCTTCCTTTTTTTTAATCTCATTCTTCTTACCTTATTTTACAGTTAATTTTGTTTCCTTCTTAGTTCTTTGAATTTTACTTTGCATGTGATTTGTTAAGGAGAATTGAAATAGGATAGAGGCCATTCTAATTTTGCACAACTGACTCAGGGTAACTGTTCTTAGTAACGAGTGTAACGGGGTGCCCAATACCTTCCCTACTTACAATCGACTCCCGAATCTATTTTCTAATTCGCAGACCATTTTCAAACTAAAAAGGTTTTTTTCCAAAATTTTGCCTTTTCAAAAATTAAAATCTTAGTGGCGACTTTACTATTTTTAATTTTGATTTCAATTTGGCGCCACACGATCGCATTTTTGAGTGTGACATATACACACCAAGAACAATAATAGTGATTTTTAGACACAAAGACAAGGTATATTCAAAAGCAAAATCTCGACTCATATACATTTAAGCCAAGATTTTATACATAAATATGCAAAAGTTTAGTCCTACTACTATTTAGTAGGGTAACAGTGTGGACAAGTGAGATGATTATAACCAACTTTCTTGCATAACCCTTACTTATTAGGCTAATCTGGTTATGTCTAGTCTATCTCATTACGTATGTACATTGAACAGGAGGCACCTTTTTGCTCAAATCATCGATAGATCAAAAATCAACTTTAGAGAATCTATTTGTGGCTAATGAACTTCGCCCTTAATAGGGCGAAACTCATTGTTCTATACACTATGCATCTTTTACAACTGAAAAATATGTTCGACAAACTAAAAATGATCAAGACCAACATTAGCACAAGCTACAATAATACGTTGACACAAATACCTTTCAACCTGAAACTAGTTGCAGTTACATTTATGCACCTTGCAACACTAACCAAATTGATGGTTTTGGACATTATATGGCTCCTCAACCTCAAAGGATGTTGCTTTTCCATTAAAGACTTAGACAACAAATGCAAAGGTAACTTATGTAATTGGAGCCAACTTTTTGTTAAGAGTCCTACAAAATACTTAGTCGACGCTAGCTATGCATGCATTTACTAAATCCATTTGACGAAGTGTTTATTTACCCTTCATATAGTTGCCTTTGCAAGGCTGGTTATAGGTAAACTCCCGACGCCTTTAAAATAACTATTCATTATCTCAACCAAATTTGTTGTCATGTGACCATAATGTCAGCCTTTTATGTCGTAGACTTATGACCATTACTCTTGGAAATGTTAGCTATTCAAGCAGCTACAGGTCCATGTAAAATTACTAATTTAGCTAATTTCTCATCAAGAATATGACACTCATATACATACCCAATATTTATGAATTTCTCCTTTAACCAATTTATCCCATATACTTTGTACAGGTTACAAGCCACCCATCCCTCAAAGGCAAAAAACATTATGTTCATATGGTGGCTGCCACCCAACCCTTGAATCAGAGATGTGGATAAAATTGAAAGATATCTATATGATATCAAACAAATGTCCCTTCTATTATTGATTACACTTGCCTAAAGATTAAAAAGGAATCATGACCAAGCTCCTCGTATCTTTCCCTCCACTATAGCAAATGCAAGGAGCATTATTGTATGAAAATTATAAAGGCATACTACTTATAACTGTATCTCAAGATGGTAATAAGTGTTGAAATATGTTGATGCATGGGTTAAATGCCCAAAATATTCAATAAAACATCTTCATAGGTTGCCAATCAGAACTATTTTATTGACATTGTTTATTTAAAAACCGTACGATTGAACCAAATATGAAATGTTGAATTGTAACCAACCATCTATGTAATAAAGTATATAAGTTTTCCCAATTATCAAATGTAAAGGTGAAGGTTAACACAGTGGAACCAAATAAACTTTGCATCCCATCAACGATCTGGAAAACTTTAACCTCTAGCTGTTCAGTTATTATTGCCACAATATACAATGATATAATATCATAATCTAACTTTAGGTGATCTTGAGACAATGTCGCAAAAAGACATGTATGTAATCATTTGTATTTTGTAATCTCCCAATTTGTTCTTTTTACTTTTTTACATACTCTGACCTTCTAATTGCAACTACGACCGTAACCAATATAGCAATATTCTTTATTTCTTGCAAAAGAATGGTACAGGTGAAATGCATAGTGTACTCAAATGGAATGTAACTTAATTGCATAGCATAGTGCCTTTATATCTGCATACTACATGCTAATGCTCAACTCTTAGTTATCACTAAGAGTCATAAGCTCTCCCTTTTTAGGGAAATGAGGACCACTTACTACCTTTGCATTAACCCATGAGAAGAAGACAATTGTCGAGTCATTATATTCACTTACAGTTTTATTTACCATGAGATCTGTTGGGCCATCCCCATTATTGTTGGTCTTCTCATTGAACTCATTATTCTTTATTTCTTGCAAAAGAATAGTACAGGTGAAATGCATAGTGTACTCAAATGGAATGTAACTTAATTGCATAGCATAGTGCCTTTATATTTGCATACTACATGCTAATGCTCAACTCTTGGTTATCACTAAGAGTCATAAGCTCTCCCTTTTTAGGGAAATGAGGACCACTTACTACCTTTGCATTAACCCATGAGAAGAAGACAATTGTCTAGTCATTATATTCACTTGTAGTTTTATTTACTGTGAGATCTGTTGGGCCATCCCCATTATTGTTGGTCTTCTCATTGAACTCATTTTCATCTTCGTTGTTATCATCATAATCAAAATTCGCAATAGAGTTATATTTATCTTCATCTTTAAATTTATCCATTAAATCTTTTGTCGCGACTATGGGAGATTAAGATAAATTATTGCTAATTGCTTGATAAGATGAACTTGGTTGAAACATGTGATCTATAGGAAAGATGTTATATTATTGATAGTTGGCCTGTGGATCAAATGGGTGAACGTTTCCAATATATGCACTGAATAAGGACATTTGTTTTACTGGCTTATGCACGTTGCTTTAGATATGAGTATATATGCAACATAGTCCTTCTCTAGTTGTGATTTGATATTTAAATCCTCTTAATTAATTAAAATACATGCATACAACTCTACACCAGTCAATTGGAATAGGAATAGCAAGTTCACTTGTCAAATCTCCTGCATGTTAGAATCATCTTTTAAGTTACATATTTAATACCATGTTAGATTTAACGATGCCGAGTACCTATATACCATCTCAAATACAAATTAGTTTAAGAAAAGTTGTAACTGTTGTCTAATTATCTACTTCAATCTCTCCAAAGTAAATTTTGAATTAACTCTCATTATCTTTACTTTGGAGCACTCAAATATCACATTTTCTAAACCATAAAAAATTTGTCCATTTATAAATATACATACAATCTCACTTCTATTTGTCATTATTTTTCCTTATAGTAAGATTTGTAAACAAAATAAATATAAGAAAAAAATAAAATCTAATAAAATAAATATAACCACAAAATAAATGCGAACAAAATAAATATAACAAAGAAATAAAGAAAAAACTAAAAATAAATGCAAAGAAAATAAATATAACACAAAATATAAACACAAACATAATAACTATAGCAAAGAAATAAATGTAACCAAATAAATGTAACCAAATAAATATAAAAACAATGAAAATAAAATAGATATAACAAAAAAATTTAAGTAGTCATAATTAATATAGCAAAAAAAATAAACGTAGAAAAACTAAATATAACACAAAAAATAAATGCAAACATAATAAATCTAAGGAAAAAAATAAATGTAACCAAAATAAATATAAAAAAAATAAATGTCACCAAAATAAATATAACCAAAATAAAGAAGCAAACAAAATAGATATAACAACAAGGTAAATGCAAATAATATAAATATAACACAAAAAATAAATGAAAATATAATAAATATAGCAAAAAATAAATATAAAGAAAATGAATATACATAGAAAATAAATACAGACTAAAAAATTAATACTAAAAACAAATGTGACCAAACTAAATATAAACAAATATAGAAGCATAATAAATATAGCAATAAATAAATAAATATCACAAAAATATATATAAGAATTCAATACAAACAAAATAAATATAAAACACAAAAATAATGCCAACAAAATAAATATAACAAATAAATAAATACAAACATAATAAATTAAATAAAAAATTAAATGAAAACAATATATGTGTGTGTGTGTGTGTGTGTGTGTGTGTGTGTGTGTGTGTGTGTGTGTGTGTGAGAGAGAGAGAGAGAGAGAGAGAGAGAGAGAGAGAGAGAGAGAGAGAGAGAGAGAGAGAGAGAGAGAGAGAGAGAGAGAGAGAGAGAGAGAAAAATTGAATGCTCACTAAATAAATATAACAATAAGACAAATTTAAACAATAAATAAAAAATGAAAAAAAAATAAATTTAACAAAAAAATAATTAAAGCAAACATAATAAATATAACAAAATAAATAAATTTGAACAAAATAAATCAATAATGAAAAGAAATAAATTTAACAAAAAGATAATAAATGCAAACATAATAAATATAACAAAAAAATAAATGTAAACAAAATATATACATAAGCAAAAATTAAATACCCACTAAATAAATATAAAAAAAAATTCAAACAAAATAAAAAAAATGTAAAAGAAACAAATTCAACAAAAAGATAATTGATACAAACATAATAAATATAACAACAAAATAAATATAGCTAAAGAAATAGTTGCTACTAAAATAAATATAACAAAAATTAAATACAAATATATAATATAACTAATAAATATTTATAAACATTTTAAAAAATAAGCTAACTTTATTAGATCACATAAGGAAATTCGAAAGGATGAATTGAATGCTTTTAGAAATTAAAATTTTTTTTTTAAAAAATTTGAAGTTACAAATCTACAATCTATGAATAATCAATTTAAAAAAAGAAAATAATACAAAAGATTGAAAAACCTAACTTCCAAACACCCTGACTTGACAACACATGCTATTTAGCCTACATGTTGTAGGCTAGGCTTGCATGTGTTGCACAGGCCAAGCCTATAGCTGGGTCTGCAATGTGTTATAGGATTGCTTGTAATATATGCAGGGCTTACATGCATTTGCTTGCATGCATTGTAAGCTAGTATATTTAAAAAAAAAAATTACTTGGACAGTTTCAGCATCCAAATACATTTTTTTTGTGAAATATATTTTAAAAAACTTAATTGGATGTTGGAATTGAATTTTTTTATAAAACCTATTTAATGAAAGTTGGAATCAAAGTGACCAAATTTGCCTAAGTGTAGAAAATAGCCAAATAAATAGTAAATGACCTACGAAGATAGAAAATGGCCAAAGGAATAGTGAATGACCTAAGAATAATGCACAGTTATGTGATTGTGTGCCGATCAAGAACCTAAAAGTAGATTTGGACTATTGAGAATCGCCTTTGGTGTTGACTTCAATATAAAACACCATTTAAGCTTATATTGATAAAGTGAGATGCAAATATAAAGTTTAGATAGTATTCAAAAAGTATTTAAAAAGAGAAAAAAAATTCAAATATCTTCTACTATTAAGTTTCTTTAATAAGTGATTCACTATAATATTGAATTTAAATATATAAGATGAAAGTTAATAAAACTAGTTCTGACACTAATTTGGCATTAAAGCCAAGTTATTTGTATGAATATTTAGGTGATTGTTAGTATGAATTGGATGTCAGTTAATAATACCTTGTTTGATTGTCAAAACAAATGTATTACATTACTTGATTGTAAAATTATCCCTAATACTAGAATTGAATAAGCATTTTTTACCACTGCTCCTTATCCTTCTTAGGCTGTAACAAGTAAATTAACCTAAGATACTACTTATGCTAAATAACTATTTACTACAAATCTAGCCAACTCATATTAACTCATAACTTTCTCTATTCATCTTGGGCCTAGACTCATGACACATCCACTATTGTCACACAGGGTAACAATTTAGATTGGAGTCAATACTTTAAGGGTGATGTCTACAATCATGCCACCCTTATATACTTGATCCATCTATTAGAGATTTGAGGACTTAAGAATATTGTCTTTGTAAATAAAACTCTTGTACCTAAGTTTACCAATTGACCGGAATATTCTTTGACTAATTCCAACTTTCACTTTAATTTATTAAAACAAATATTTTATGTGGAAGTCGAAATCAACTATTTTGACTTTTACATATTCTATAGCATCTTGGTATAATATTATGTATAGATATGGATTTTGCAACTTTTTTTTTCAAATGATGGGAAAATATTAAACCTTAATGCTATCTATGCTACCCTGTTGTTAATGTTTGGGAACTAGTTTGTAAAGGATTCTTTTTTTAATTAGATGACTAGTATTTTTCAATGTGCTATTCATAGGATAGTTTCATAATGATTTTAATATGAAAATTAAAATATTAATTGATATAAATAAAATATTTCAAGATAATTATTAATACTTTTTAATTGATTAAGTTAAAATATTTTTAATAATACAATTATGATTAGTCAAGTAACATATGAAATTATCTTTTAAATCGAGCTATTGTTTAATATGATTTCTACAACACAATTGATTTATTATAAATGTTCAATATGAACATATAATATTAAGAATATTCAACTACAGTGCATGAAACATCTTATATTTTTCAATAGAGGCAATATAATATATCTTTATATTTAATAAAAAGCTGAAATATGATAACGCAGGTGTCTATTTTCTATTAGGCAACTAGAGTGAATAAATAGCTAGAAATGGCATCTTCTATCTATAGTAAATGACACAATTATCAACTGATGAGATGATATATAGTACTCCAAGAGACAACTTCAAGACAAGTTATATCAAAACAAAAAGCAATACTTAATGATTTTAATTCCTGCTTCATAAAATTATAACATGAAAGCTTTTTGCAATAATAGGAGTGTTTGCAAATTGTGACAATCACTAGATAAAAATATAAAAATTACTACCATTTAATTACTATTTATATTTTCTAAGTTATTACTCTTACTTCTCAAAGTTACAACTGAAATATGCTTATTCTGCTAAGGAAAAAAATTTCATGCCCTTTGACGATCAGTAGATCTAATAATACGTACTTGTCAGTTCCATATGTTTATTCTGCTAAATGTGAGCAATTTGTGTGTGCAAGAAAAACAAGTTTATAGGCTAATAGTTTGAGTGAACTGTAGGTGTTATTTATCAGAAGTGCTGTACAAAGGAGTAGTGGCTAATGTCTTAGATGCGAGACGAGAGTCCAGAGTCGTAGTAATATCTTCTTCTTACATATTAAAGAAAGTGTTACTATTTATTTTATTTTTTTTAATATGAGAATCTTGTTGATAGTAAGAGTAAGGAAAAAAAAAGTGAAAAACATGGTTGTAGAATTTTGTGAATTCTGCATTGAGGAATTATTATAAAAGTATTTTTTATTATCCAAAATTACACGAATTTTGAAATTTTTTTAAAAAAAATCATTTAACTTATTATATATATAACAATATAAGCTAATGAAAAAAAAGCTGGCTGTATAAGTTTTTCTTTGGAAAATGATCAGATAAACTCTGTCCCCTTCCTCTGCTGCCACAAACCCTCCACCTCAATCTCTTACAGTCCCAGCGGAGTTCGAATTTCTTGGCTTCCCAGATTTCTGGTACAAGAGATAATGGACGCCGACGTTGACCACTATCGCGTCCTTGGGTTACTGATTTAAATTAAAATTATTTACATTAAAAGTCATACTTACTGTAAGTGATTTTAATTTAAAATAGCGGTTTTGTCGTTTTAAATATTTTCTTATTGATAGTTATTAATAAAGAAAGAAGAATAATGAAGAATGTTTAACCAACCTTTCAAAACCCCCCTCTCTTAAATTTGCTAGTTCCTCCAATTTAAAAAATTTTGGATGAAAAATTCTCTTTGAACCAAAAAAAAAAAATCATTTAACTATTCTTTCCTCTTCCTTTTTTCCCTTATTATTTTCTTTAAAGCCATTCCCTTTCGTTCAACTCTTATACATATAGTTAAAATTTAAAATTCAGTGAATGGATTATTAAGACAAAAATCCCAAAAGTACCCGAAAAAAATCTCTTGAAAGAGATTGATTCCTCCAAAAAAATCACCCTTTAATTCAAAAAAACAAAAAAGAGAAAGAAAAGAGAAAAATGAAGGTCTCGCTCTTAGACCATAATTGGATAGAAATGAGAGTGCATGATGAGAGCCACATTAATTAATTGAAAACAAAAGGAATAACCTTAGTTGTAATCGATACCGCCCTCATGGGGATCAAAAGGACCCTCTAACAGCAAAAGCATCAGCACGTAAAGGAACAAAGAAAGTGGTCATTATTTGGTATCATAGACATGCCCATATCACCCTGCCCCATCATTCTTCACACACATACACTCTCTCTCTCTCTGAGTGTGTATTGTTCCACAGAATGAGTAGGCTCTCCCTTTTCTGTATTGACTGGCTTTTTCCACCCTAATCTGCGCAATCTCTCTACCCTTTTTGTTCAATGCCCACCGTTGCTGCCTGGGCCTCTGTGTTTTCTAATGTCAAATAGAAGGCCCCACATCCATAACCAGCCACTCTTAATTAGCTGTTATACAATCCTTCAAATTTCCAGAAAAGCATCAACAGCAACACCCTTTTGTTTGATTTTTAGTCTACTCATCCCTCTAGCTTAATTTTTAAAATGGCGTTGAATTCAAATTTACCCTTACTGTTAACTCGCTTCAGAAAGTAGACAAATATCCCTCTCATCCATTCAAATTTATGATAAATTGTTCTCGGTTTTAGTAGTGAGCCTAAATGCAGCTATCAGTAAATGTCAAATTCAAACTCTATGAGTTGAGCCTTTCAATCTTTTTAGGTTAGATTAACAAAATAGTGGTTCATTTATAAATAATTTAGTCAAGCCCATACGCTTAGACCTTAGCCTTAAAAGGAATGAGTTGAGCTAAGATTTTTCATAGCTTATCACCTCGTTAGTATATAGAATTATAAGGGATCAATATGGAAAAAAGATTAGGATGGGAATAAAATAGGATAATTATATTTGATAGAATATAGAAAGTAACAAGAATGTTATATTATTTATATGTTTGGTTAAATATAAAAGCATTGAAAAATAAAAGAATAATGAGCAAATAATTCTTTTACTTTTAATAAAGGAAAAAGTAATAATGACAATAATATAATTAATTTTGTATAAATTAGACACAATAGTTATCATTGATTCATGCACTTATCTAATTATCTAAAAGAAATGGAGTCCTTCTTCCTTTTCGACATTTGGATAACATCTAGATATCTATGGGATATATAGAAAATGACTTCTTTTTTTTTCATATTCTTCTACCTCAATGTTACCAAACAAGTATTTACATTAGAAGGATTTTTTCAATTCAACTCCACAATACTAAGGGCCAAGATTGGTTGGCCCCTAATTGCTTGCTATAAACTTAATGCTACATTTTTCGAAGTAAATAAGATAGAAATACTTAGATCATTGAGAAATTTGATACATTAACATTTTAATTATTACAGTGCACATTTTAATTGTGATTACATGATAACACGAAGTATCGTTAATTCTAGTATCACTCAAGAGAAATTATAGTACTTAAGATATGCAAAATCTTTTGGAACCTCATGCCCCATGATGGGAGATATAAATTTTTGTATAAATTACCAATTTTGCCCTTTTCCCAAAAAAATATATTTAAGAAGTCAAGAATGTTAACCAAACATTCCTTATTATGTGCAAATAAATATGCTTTCTTACGTCCGTAAAAACGTTAAATAAAAATGAGTAATTTGAATATCCTAACATCTTCTGTCATAGTATATCATACCATAATATTTATAATATTAAAGTTATTAGTGCTGCAAAAAACCTTTTAAATATTTTATGTATCCCTGAGGATCCAAACTCTACAACCTATTCCACTCTATACTATAAATTGGTTCAATTGATAAAACTAAAATATTATGAATTTAATTTTCATTCACCTTATGTTGAAGTTGCAACAATCAAATGCTGTATATCTCTTTAATAGGTGTATTCAGAGGTGCATATGATCAATCATAATGATGACGCCGTAGGAAGATATTGTTGATTTTAAACAAATATGCTGCTTACACATCTCAATTTGTAGAAGAAAAATAAATGCTGGATTGGTAAGCATAATAAAAAATAATTATTTTAAAAGAATAAACAAAAAATAATTTAAAAAATAAAAAATGATCGGCATTTTTTTATTTTAAAATAATAATAAAATATTATTAACTAATAATTACAAAACCATAATAAGTATTATACAAAATTTATTTAAAAAATTATTTTTCCTTCAAAACGACTAATCGAGCTATTAGTTATTTTGAACAAATCTACCAGTTTAAATTATCATGAAAACAAATAAAATATATTAAAAAAATTATGTTAAATCATTGGAATCGTTAAAATGTATTTAAAATAACTTTTTTTTTCATAAATTGAAATAATTTACACCGTCAAAAGGATGAGATGTGAATCATACGAATGACTGTTTATGAAATGATGTCCAAGGACAAGATGTTTGATCAACGCAAAAGAGGGTAGTGGACTGGCCCCATGTGAGGAGAAAGATGCATGTGATGGTCCCTGCAATATTACATACGGAAACTTAATTCAATCGACAAAAAAGCTTTAATATGCTCAAAAGCACATGGTTCTTTTTCTCCTCTGTCACTTTCACTGCCAAAACCTCCATCATTGCTTCATTGCACTACCCAACCCATCTTTTACCACAGAATGAGCAACCCCCTATAACCGTTGAAAAGTTCTTGGGTAACGTATAGTGCAGGTCAACATACGAACTACACAGATAGTACATGTAAAATGTACATATCAAACCTTCGTATGTACAAGTACTATATAACATTTGCATAAAAAAAATTCAAGTTTGGGTTACAAAAAATTTATAAGAAATCCCTTTTTTCTGGGACCCTAAATCCCTGTTTTAGTCTCCAACATATAGGTAAATTTCTAATGTAATCCTTCACGGATAATTGTTCTCAATGTTGCTCAACCATTAATACCAAATTCTGCAATCTACTGACTTATTTGATATAATGTTAAGTTTAACTTCAGATTTTAGATGATGGAATAAAAAGACAGCATTAAATGTATTTTAACGAAAAGGAACTAAATTGAAAAATTAAATGATATGTAAAATACCAAAATATATTGGTAGAGACCAAAAGAGGTATTCCTCAAAAAATTAATCGTTTTTCTTCCATCTCATCAGGCTACCAAGAGTTGTTCAAGGGTCAGTTTCGGCTTAGCCTGTCTAGGAATAGAAAGTACTCCTTACATTAAGAGCCCTATTGCATTGTCCTGATCATTAGCTCCCCATGTGACTGCAAAGCGCAAAAAGAACCAAAAAAATAGAAAATAAATAGCAGAAGATATGCACATGGGGTCACAAAAAGATGATGGACGAGGCAAAGAGGAATTGGAAAAAATTCCTATGGCACATGCTGGTGCTATATAATTTAACCAGGGATCACAATGGGTAAAAAGCACAACCCAGATAAAATTCCACTAATACAAATTAGGCCTACTAATTTGAATTAAGCGATGACTTCTCACAATTAACTAAATCCTCCAACTGAACAGGTTGTGGCTTTCCTATCGCAAAGTGTTGCAGTAGATCCCATTTGTGAAGAAGAAGGTCCCTCCCTATATCCTATTATGCACCATTCATTGCAGAGTCAGCAAGATGTGTATTAACATCTTCCAGAATCTTGCCATTTACTTGAGTTCTCTGCCTCTGAGGTAGCAATAGTAATAATTATGTTATGTCCAGATCACAGACAAAGACAGTACAATGAAAAAGGATATGGGGAAAGGACAAGTAGATTCTTCACTATACCCTGTCTGCAGGATCCCCAGAATTACCATTCAATAGCTTGTGGTTCTCTTCCTTGGTCCTGCCTTCTCTGTCTTTGTTGCTCAATGGTAGCAACAGGGCTGCTACCGCATTGGACCGGTCTGGCAATTCTGCAGGACAACAAGTCAGCACAACAGCACGCTGCTACTCAACCAAGTTAACATTGACATAAATCTAGTATTTACTCTAGGAGAAAACTTAGGTATAGATTTTAATTGTTTGCTACGAGTCTCTAATAAGGACATAACAAATAGAAATTTTTTATAGCTCATCATCTTTTCATTGAAGAATCTAAAAGCAAACATTTAAAGGACTCTACTGAAATCAATACAACGGCACATTGCCGCCTAAACTAACATTAGAGTAAATTTATATTTACTCTACCGTTTTGGTCTCTAAAAGATGCAAGCTTTCTCAATGTGATCTCTCAGTAATTTGACTAGGAAAATGTGATTTGAGTTTGACAGAAGGACCAGATTGGAGAACACTAAGTTAACTCCTAAAATGAGAAGGATTGAAAATGAGGAACTGCATTGAAAAGGTTTACATACTTCTGGGACCAAGACACTAATTTACTCTTTAACAATAACATCATGTTCAAATGTACTAACCGGGCAATTTCTTCTCAACAAAAAATACCACCAAATTAACAGTGTACCTGCGACAGATCATATAAATAAATTAGAAGGGAAATGGCAATGGACCAAAATTCGCCCATTCAAAATCAGAGCATACTCCTTACCAGGCAACAACTACATCAACCGTGTAATGTTTGCGTGATGCTATTATCAAGAGACTCTGAATCACAGAAAGAAAGAATCCTAACTGCTTAATACACCTGCAGCGGTTCATCAATAATCACAAAAAAATCAGTAACTAACAGATAACAGAATGTCAGATAACAGAATTGGCGTTCTATAAAGATAAAAGCACCCAATCCAAATACTTATGGAGTGTTTGGTTCAATGGAGGGGAGGGGAGGAGAGATAAAATTAAATAGACAATTATACCCTTATTGTATTAGAATTTTTAATTTTTTTTTATTTTTATAAAAAAAGACTTTTTCTTACTTTTTATTATAAAAAATTATTTTTTATTTTTATTCAAAAAATATTTTTTATTTTTATAAAAAATTATCTTAAATCCCATTAAAAAAAATAAGATTTATATTATGTTTTAAATAAAAATAAGAGTGAGGGGCAATTTAGTCAAATGAAGTTAAAAAATTTCTCAATTTCTCTCCCCTCCAAAAACCCCCACTTTTGGATTTGGTACCCCCTCCCCTTCCCTCCAAACCCTCCCCTCCAACTTTTCCATACCAAACAAGGAGAGGGCCTCCCCTCCCCTCCCCCCAAACCCCTCAAACCAAACAGGCCCTTAAGTAAAAGCTAGGATCATAATTATTTCTTTGACAAAGACAGTCACATTCATAAAAGCATTTATTATAGGCCACCGTTACCTTCTTGTGCCATATCTCTGATACGTCAGCACAAAGACTAGAGTAAAGATCATGTGTGATGAGAATATCAAATCACCACATCCATATACCACACCATGCGGGACTGCATATTCAAAATCAAATGAGCACAAGAACAACAACCAAGACATTACAGTAAAATGACTCCAATACAACTAAAAATGTATACTTACAATTAATCAAGAGAACCTCAGAGACACTCTTTGGAGCAGGCAGTGTGGCAAGTCTAGAACCCTGCATGATAGAGGTAATGCAGAACTGTAAGATTATTTAAAAAAAAAAATCTCACTCAAATATGTAATTTGCAACTAACAGGAACACAACAGTTAAAATTTCAATACTGCATGTGACATGAAATTTTAAAGGCTCATATTCTCAAACAATTATACCTCTCGGCAATGGTAGTTTGGACCAGGAAGCTGTGTCGAATAAAATGTGATAATACGAAGAAATTGAGAAGCCTGCAGTAAACATTCACACAAGATCCAAATGTCATCATAAAACTGGCGTACTGCATCTATACACAATATGACATTAATTCAATCCATAGCACATCTAGCAGGCCAGCATTATAATCTGGTGACTGCACAGGAAAAGGGGTAAAGGGAACATAGTTAAGAAATGAGCAAGAATAATGAACCTATGCTTATGGTGCCATGTCCCAGATAATAAAGTATGAACATATTTGTTTATTACTTAATTTTGATAAAGAAGTATCAGCTTTTCATTAAATTTTTCATATCATATAACACTAAAATGGTTACATATTAAACATCATTTGCATTTGAGAAATGGTTTTATCCACCTCAGCATACAATATCTACTGGGATTCTTTTACTGGGTTTAACTAGTTAAAAGGTTCAGATGTTTGTTCTGCAAGGGGGAAAAAAAGACCGCGAGGGGGGGGGGCAACAATCAAAGGAACCCAGTACGGTAACTCCTTATCAAATTAGAATTCTAAATAGATTTAAAACCAAATAATAAGAAGAAAATGAGGTAATCATCACTTACAACTAAGAAAGCTAGAACCCTGCACCATATTAGAACTGTATAGATCTTTTTGCTCTTCAAAATGAAAGGATGAAATGTCCACTGCAAAAGCACGTAAAATTGAACATAAGATCAAACTGAAGTAAAGACAATAATACTAACAGTACAGCAGAGCTTAATAAAAAACAAACCACCAAAACAAGACAGTGAAAACTTAGGGAGGACGGATGCTATCATTAGATGGCTATCTGAAGCTCAATCTCAGAGTGCAGACATCGATTAAGCAAAGACTCAGAAGGAATACAGCCATACCAACCGAAAAAAAAAAGAAAGGAACTTCCACAAGATCAGCACTCAATCTAAAATGAAGGATACCTCCGACCTCAAAGTGAGAAATCATTTTTCACTTCGCTTTTCTCCTTTTTTTTTTCTTTTTTCAGAAAGTCATCCTCAGCCCTAACCCAACTGGAAACAAACATAGATGCATTAAAAGGATTTTCAGCGAAAAGATTTGCGAGTATGACTTTCCGAATCACACAAATAAAACTATATGGAGCTTCAATTAAACATAGAAGCATGTTAGCCTCATCAGATAATAACGTGCACACATGAATGCTCAAGCCAGGTTTAACTCTCAATTTTTTTGCGCCAAAAACTAAAAAAGAAATTCGGACTAAAATATATTATGTAATTTATGTTCTCTTAGTGAATAAAATGCCATAGCTAGGCAAAATAGAACCTCGCAGAAGCCACCTCTCCCAAAAGTTTTCCTAAGATAACAATAAATGCTAACAAAATGCAGAAAAAATAAATGAGAGCAGAGTCAGAAAGGAAAAATCCTTACCAGGACGAAGGATAAAAAGATGAAGGTAAACAATGTTTCACTGATGTAAGCTTTGTCTTGCCCAAGCTCCTATAACAACAAAAAGAAAATTGAAAAGGCATTCATAATAAAAGGACGAGCAGACAAAATTATTATATGGAGGGGGAATGACAAAATACAAACCGGTAGAAGGAAGAATCCAACATCCTGAAGAGTAGGGCCAGGCCTATGTAAATAGTGAACTCCTCGGGCAGCTAGACCATGTATGTACTGTAGGGAAACAGTTTCAATTTAGATACTACACTTTAAAACAAAATAAAATCGCATGTCCAATTTCCGAGTACATTCATTCTACTGCTGCATCTTTACGCACAAGAGTCAAGGATGTAAAACTTCCCAACATAAATATGCTTTACAAAAATCAGCCATTCTTATTTCTTTCCCTTTTCTCGAGAACACTTTCTTTCATAAAATATTTCTGCTCTATAGTTGGATTAACAATGAGCAGCAAACAATTAAAAGGTTTCCAATTAGTAAAATGAAATATTGAAATCATCCTGTGGTACAGATAGCCTGAGAGTTCCACATAGATTTCAGTACATCTGCAACTCTAGGGGTGTAAATAAATGGAGAGTCCTTGATTAATGCAATAATTCATTTGGGACGCAATTATTGATGCAATGCTGTGCATGCATTGAATGCCAAAGTCCCAGAATTACAGAATATGACAAAAGATGCTGCCAACGGTTACCAGTTTCTTAACATCCCTCATTAAATATCAGGTATCAAAACTTCAACAATTTGATGATGATAATCATTAACAAAATCACATTTGAGGATTAAACTCAGAGAAATAAACGTGGTTCCCAAACATGCAGAAAACTTTGGTAGCGGTCAAGGAAAGTTAACTTCATGTGACCAATACTTAAAAAAATTTCCATTCCCCAAAGGAAAACAAAAGAAGAACTTTCTTTTTTAGATTCTTTTGACAAAAAGATAATGGAACTCATAACTATTTTCTGGATTGGTTCATGATCAAAATAGGAAAACCTGAAAAATGAGACCAGCGAGAAGGTATTTCCAATTCTCTGCAAGAAGGTTGATCTCTGTGGTTGTCTCTGCGCAAATTCTCTTCCATAGCTATGCATCAGAACCAAACAGTCAAACAGAGATTAATTAAAAAGGGAAAAAGGGGTACCCCAGATGAATAACAAATTGCAGTAAAGGGGGAAAAAAACGTTGAAACCAACCTTTGAAGCCTCGCGATTAATGTAAAGCGACATGTTGTTCTACTCTTTGTAAGCGTGTAATGACCACTTCCATATTACTTCATCACCACACTCTTAAGGTTAAGATCATTTCCTTCAACACAATCTCATCAAAACCCAAATATAATAACTCCTCTTCCTTTCTCTCTTAACTCTGAAATCCGAGTCCTACCCTTTTGTCAATTAACACAGGAACGCGAAACCCACTAGTTATTATTGGAATCAGATTCCGAAACAGAAGAAGATCTGGGTAGTGCGTTAAACCAGAGCGATGAAGATCGTGAACATTCAAGTGGTCAGAGAATCCCGGTTCAAAAAATCAATGAAGAAAAGAGGTTTCTCTGAGTTTAAGAATTGGGTGTGTGTGGAATGAAGGCACAATTGTCAAAAGGGGCTTTTCCCTACTGCCTCTCTCTTTTCCTCTCGCTGTGCGCCTCTGATTCTCTTCTTCCCTTTCTCGCTTTGTCTGACTGCTATGCACGCGAGATGAACACGGAGAGACAGTTGAGAAGGGAGGAAAATTAGAAAGGAAGGACCTTTTTTATATTGACAATTGACCATTTAAATTTTGAAAATAATTTAAAAAAAGAAAATGAAAAATTGAAAGAGTGAGAGAAGGAAAGAAAGATCGCCGCTTGCTACTTTTCCTTAACGCAAACCCTTTCTCTCTCCTGTTAAGGCTGGTACTACGAAAGCGAAAGTGAGAGAATGAGAATCTTCCAGCATTTGAAATTTTTAGAAAACTTTCCCCAAAAAACTACAAATTATTCATATTTCTTTTTTCTTTTTTTGAAAAAAAAAACATTGTAATTTTGGAAGAGGTGGCCGTAAATCTTCTCGGATCCTCCGGGCTCGGCCTGCAATCTATATGGCTAATGGGCGTGTCCCAAAAAAAGTAAAAAAAAAAGTGCTATTTATTTAATTATTGTTAAGTAAATCGAACAAAAAACTTTATTTAAATTTTTTTATCTAACAGTGTAAGTTATACTTATACAACAAGAGATAAATTTCGTGTGAATTTCATGGTCCTCAGATTTTAGTAACATAGTTAAACTAAAAATTTTCGATGTTAGTTTATCAATTTTTAAATAGATGTATATATGTCTGTTATTTTTTCCTTTTATTTTCTTACAAAATGTTAACTTATAATTCATGGAAGTTTGATATATGTAAGAGATGCAAGTACCAAAGTACGTATAAGATTATAAAATATTTTTTTAATGAATCATTTGATGAAAAACTGAATTTTTTAGAAAGAAAAAACTTTCTCACCATTAAGTGTATTTTAAAATTCTCATTTTAATTTGTTAACTACTAAAGTGATAATTTTAAAATGTACCTAATATTTTAAAAAAAAACTTTATTCTTTTAAAAATCGAGTTTTTCCCCACCACGAAGAGGAAGAATTATTTTTGTATAAACAATATCTGAGGATCTTCGATAGGTGAAATTTCGAGAGCATTATGATAATATCCATTAGTTGACTGGAAATTTGTAATGGGCATATGGTAAAGGATTTTTAGCTATGTAAAGTTTAATAATTAATACAAAAGGTTATAATGCAATTTTTTTCTTGCGTGATCTCTTGATTGTTATAATCCAGTATGATTAATTCAATTGTCTATTAAGAAAATTGAGCCTGCCCTATTGGACCGGCTCTTGCTATTATCTTATTCAATAAAATTATAAAATTTACCAAATTTTTTTAAAAAGTAAACAATATAATATTGTGTTTTAAAAATATTCACATGATATAACTTTATTGAAGATTTATGTGTTTTTGTATAGCATAAATAAATATATAGTGTTAAATGTTTAAACCCTCTATGTATTTTATTAAAGAGTTTGATAGAAAAAATTTTAAAAATTTTCCTTCTTTATCTATTAGCAATGTAAAGTTATTTTATAAGATATTTGGTATACTTTTATCTTATGTATCATGATATCTTGTATACTTATAATATAAAACACTAGAGTATAATTCATCATATATTTGTTTATATAGCAATTGGTGATATCCTAGAGTGATGTAATATACAAATGTTTGGTTGTAAATGTTAATTAATGTTCGTACGTCTTAAATTTTTAATACTTGAGAATTCATATGTAATTTATTCATTATTCCTTCATATTAATAAAAAATCCAATGTAATTGTTATTACTATAGAAAAATACTGGTAAAATTGGTATCTTAAAAAAAAGAAAAAAAGAAGGTTATCTCACTCAACCCTATAATATTGGAGAATAGAATATTTTGACTCGTAACCACACCCTACCATCCAATCTTAACATGTAAGAAACTATAAAATGTGAAATGATAATGTCAAGTTTATAAAATACCAAAAACCTCCTTAGTATTCTTGGACTACATTTTGTCCTCTAGTCGCTTTACCGTGAGCTAGCTCTTGTTTTCATTTTTAATGAATTATCCTACTTTTGAAAAACAAAATAATAATTTAACTTTACTTAAGTCATATTCT
Organism: Erythrophleum fordii; assembly: GCA_032878935.1. Classification (NCBI taxonomy): domain Eukaryota; kingdom Viridiplantae; phylum Streptophyta; class Magnoliopsida; order Fabales; family Fabaceae; genus Erythrophleum; species Erythrophleum fordii. The sequence continues at coordinate 2,520,147 of JAVQMF010000048.1, read as the reverse complement.
TAAGAGTGTTACATTAATAGCCCAAAAATAAACGTAAAAATATGGGTAGTGTGAAAAGTGTTATTCATCCAATATGCCAAAAATAATTATTGAAAGAAAAAAAGGGCTAAACTATCATTTTAGTTGATTAACTTTCTTATTTATTGCAATTTAATATCTTAATTTAATTTCATTCCTTTACTTTCAGTTTGTGTTATTTTTGTCTTTTAATTTCATTTAGCATTTTAAAATAATCTACTAATATTTTTTTATCATTTTAAAAATGATTCTTAATTTTTTTTAAAAATATTTTCAAATACTTTTTAAAAGATATAAAGAAAAAAATTAATATAATACAGAGTAAATTGTACAAACTTTTTTTTCAAAATATATGCAAATTTAACATCTCCTTAAACAAGAATTTACTGCATTTTAATTTAATTTAAAAATGTTTCGCTAAAATACTCTTTAAAAATTTAAAATTAGACTAAAGTTTATTATAATTTTTTTATTTCATAAAAAATTTATGTATATTTTAAGAAATGAGAATAGGTCTATATAATTTTAACAAAATTTAAAAAAATTTTATAATTTATTCTATAATATAAAATAAAATTCCGTTATATAAATTAAAAAATTAAATATCAAATTAAAATAAATAAATAAATAAGTAGAGAAGTAAAATAATAATTAAGCAAAGATAAAAAGTATTTAATGAAAAAAAATATAATCACGGAAAATACTGCATAGAGTATGTATAAGATTCATTTTCTTTTTTTATATCTATTTTTTTAATATTTTTTGAATGCACTATATACATGATATTTGTAAATGGAGAGAGTTAGAAGTAAGATCTTTTATATTCACACATTAAATGCATATAGATAAAAGAACAAATGAAAATAAATATAAAAATAAATTGTATATATATATAATCTTTTTATATTATTTTTTCTCTGAATATATAAACATAGAGAATTTTGTAACATTTTCAATGAGAAGAGAGAATGAGTCACGAGCATGGTCGGGAGCGAGTTACGAGGTTAGCATAACCGAAACCGAAACAGAAACAGAAACGACTCTCCCTCCCTCCTTTGTGTATTTGAATTTAAAATTGGCGTGATTGGGAAAGGGCATGAATGGAAACATAATAAGCTATGGGTGGGTATAACCCGACCCGAAAGCGACGTCCACGTGAGCAACATGATAATGCGAGAGGTGAAAGACAGATCCAGCCAACCAACCAACCCGTTTGGCATATCTGTCTCTGTCCCATTACCTGTCATTTCCAACACTCCCGCTTCTTCTGCCCTTTCCAAAAAAAGAGAAATATATATATATATATATATATATATATATATATATATATATATATATATAATATTATAAATATATATTAAATCATTAAGTAAAAATAATCTTTAATATTATTAAATCATTAAGTATTTTTTTTTTTGTAATTTCAAAAAATAAATAAATTTAATTCTATGTCCTCTATCATTTAATGCAACTAAATATATATCAATTATTTATATTTTTATTATTAAAATTTTTAATTAAAATATAATTTTTTAATAATAATATGACAAGTATATAAATTTATTAAAAAATTATTCATTTATTTATATAAATTATTCCTTTGTTATATTGTTATTAAAAAATCATCCACTTGTTATATTTTAATTAAGGAATCTAATAATAAATATATAAGTATATAAGTTTTTTTTTATTTTTACATATATATAATTGGTACATAAATTAAATTATACTTCATATTTTTCTTTCCAAAATTCTGTGACCCCATTTATAAGAAACCAGCCAAGAATATTTTGCAAATTATGAGGTCATTTTAAAAAAAATTGCATCCTAAGGATTTTAAAATTTTTTGATTTCTTCATGTGCGCGCGTGTTTTGTTTTTTCTTTGGAGAGTTTTGTTTTGTCAATATTTGAATGAAGTGATTCATTACTAATGTACAAATGTCTTAGAAAAATACAGAGACCACAGGCGACTTCATTGTTTTATTAACAAATTTTCAAATATGATGACTGTATTCTAGAATGTTTAAAAAATACAATGTTATTTTCTGAATTTTCTTTTTAATTTAAGATAACAATAATTTCATATAACATTTAGGAAGTATTTAATTTATATACTGTGATCACAAAAATTGCAATATGTCACATGCTAGCATTGGATATCATAGTATAAGATATTATGATATTCATTTATCTTTATTTGATATGATAATTAGAAGTAATTTACATCTAAGTAATATAAGATGCAAATATTTAGTTGCACATGTTAATTAATATTATTTATTTCTTAAATTTTTAAATATATTTTTTAAAGTTTAAATGAATTACATTTTATAACAAATTTATATTATTTTTACTATTTCTAAATAGAAATATATTCCTAAAAAATCTATGAATAATTTATTCACCTCAACCAATCAACTTTTCTAATACAATCAAAAGTATATCATTCATTATAGGATTATAGAATCATCAAAGATACTCTTTACAATATAATTCAAAAAAAAAGAAATTGGTCTAATTAAAATTTAGGCATATAACAACACATTTATACCTGTTTCTATTGCAAGAGCATCCAATATATAAGAAGCAGAGAACAAACTGTCTTCTTGTTTCTTGCTCATAATATTCATAAAAAATATCTCAAATAAAAAAAGAACAAAAATGTGAATTGTTTGGTCATAGCCACCTTCATGGAAAAAAATTTAAGAAGTATCGACGAAGTCAAAGGTCAATAGGTCAAGGCTCCCCACGTTGAGCACGTCGTGGAGGACTTCAAGCCAACCCACAACCAAACCAGTTCATACGTTCAAATATGGCTGTGGGGTCCGTAATGGGTGGCAATAAATGAAATAAACAATCAAAGAGATATGATTTCACAAAATGCAAATACCAAATAAGATAGCAGTTGAAGATTTTGCTTGCTTACTTGGCTGAACCTCTATTCTTCCCATGATTAAAGCTCACATGTCACAACAAATTCTTATATATACATGATATATTATGTTATTTATGTATTAATTAATAAAATAAAGTTAATTATATGATGCTCGTACTATAGTGATTAGTAAAGGATGGATCTAATTATAGTATTCTATTGATGTGATAATAATAAAAAGAATAATTGAAAGTGTGAATCTCATTTTATTTGATTTAAAATTTTTTTATTAAAAAGATATAAATGATATGACACAAATATCTAAATTTTTCTCAGTACTCCTGATACTTGTGATATCTATATATTTATATATTTATATATAAATTATGATGAAATCACATTGTAACTAAATTAGTTGTTGTGCAACTCTCCATTAGGTTACATGCTGACATTGTTTATATATTATTTATATACGTATATATTTGTATAAATATTATTCATTAATTTTTTTTTTGTGTGAGATCCATAAGAAAAATTTTAAGTCTCTACAAATGCAGGGGAGAGCCCCTAATTAATTAATAAGAGCATTATATAGACATCAGCAAAAATTGCATAATGCATTAATTGGATCATTGGCCCGCTGAAAATGTTGCAATTGAATATTTTGAGAAAATTAATATGTATATATATATATATATATATATATATATATATATATATATATATATGTTATGAATTTGGGGGTGGTGGGGGAGTAGGTTAGGGCTGTTAAAGGGCATGACAAGACATTGAAGATATCAAATTATGTCTAATCTCTAGTTATGTCCAGCTCAGACATTCCAAGACTCGCTATGACAGTTTTTATTTATTTATTGCGATTTAGTGATATTTATATGTTTGTGCCTATGTCAATGAACGTATCTTTCTCGTCCGGTCAAAAAAGGTTGTCAACAATTCAACATTGAGATGTTTAAAGATTATTATTCTTTTTACAATCTAACGTAAGTTTGATTATGTAATTTCATTTATATAAAATATATCTTAAATAATATTAAATGAAAGCAAATTAAAAGGTCAAAAATATTTCCAATTATATTTTAAGAGATAATGTAGAAATCTAACTTCATTAAAACTAATTTATGAGAATTACAATTTCAAAGCATTAGAAGAAGAGTAAAAAAAAATTCAATAGTCATAAATTTCTTCTAACAAGTTGGGAGTAATTTTTGAAAGAGTCTTCCTCACTATGAAACTTCTAAATAGAATAAGTCAGTTTAAAAATACATCATATCTTTTCATAAAAAATAACAATAAAAATAATTAATCACTAAACCCACTCACCCAGAATTCCATTATTAAAATATTAAATATTAAATATTCAAATAAGTATAAAGAATATCTTTATATATATAATTTAAAATATCCTAACAACAAAAATATAGAATATCTTAATATATTTTTATTTAAAATATTTCAGTAATAATTAAATTAAAATATTCTAACATCTAATTCTAAGAAATTTATGAAATTAATATTTAAACATGCAGCAATACTTTAAACTATAAATTAAATATTCAAGTTCATTATTATACTAATCCCTTAAACCTTTTCTTGAAAAGAGATTAATCCTCATCTTTTAGTAGTAGACGTGATGGACAAATATATTTTTAAATTTTATATTAACTTGGTTGAAATTTAACTAAATTATATTTAATACTTCACATATTTTAAAAATTCTACTCCCTTTCAGTGTGGGATGCCATTCTCCTTTTCCTTTGACGTTACTTAAGGGCATATTTGGCAGGACAAGAGAAAGAGAATTGCAAAAGAAAAATTATATAAAATGTTTTATTTTTTTAATTATTATTTAATAATTACTTAATATTATCTATTAATTATTATTTAATTATTAAAAGTGATAGCATTAAAATCATTTTGTATATCTAAAATCACATATTTATTTATTATTATTTTTATACTTAAATTTTTGCATATCAAAAAGTCATTATTAATTTGAGAAGTATCTCTCCTCCCATGGTATGATGTACTTTTTTTGTTTTATTTATTTGAATTCTTGGACTTTTCTTTTACCAAAAGATAATTATAGTAAGCTTACATCTATTTTATTTTTTTAGTAAAATTAACTTTTTATATAATGTATTTATTTTAAAAAAACTTATTTAACTAATTTTATTATTGTATTAAAATAAAATTATATTTTCATATTATATTGAGAGTTAATTCGTTTGAAAAAAATTAAATTTAAAAAATTTTGCAATATATATCAAAATACCAAAGAAATTAAATATAATTTAAAAAAATCAAGTATAGATTAACCAAATCCAATTTACTCAGAAAGATTAGTCAAATTTTAAGCTACGGGCATTCTTCTAGAGAAGAAACAACTTTACCAACTTCTCTTTTGTTTACAAAAATTACGTTGATGGGTAACCAATACGTGATATAAAAAGCGTAAATGACTTTGTTTTTAGGAAAAAGTACTACTTAATTTCATAAACTATGCGTAAAGGTCCAAAACCTATATACCATTAGATTAGAAAAAATTTTACCCAACATATTTAGTCTATTTATCTAAATTTAAAGAAAGAAAAATATAATTATATGACAAAAAAGATAATTATAAAATTTAGTTATCTATTAATAACGTTATATTTAAAATATTGGAAGTGGTAAATTTTAATATTCAAAATAAATATAGAATGGCCAAAAAAAGGCTTTTTGAATAATTAATATCTTATATGCTCAGCCGTAATTTTTTTTTGGCCTTATATGCCATACCGTACAAATGTCTTCATTTGTGTTAAACTAAGAAACTTGAAATATTAGTCAGGTTAGTCTGAATTAGACTTGATCATGAGTCGAGAAATACGCTCAACCCAAAAAAAATAGATATGAATCCAAAAAAAAAAAAATGAACCTATTTTAAAAAAATCCAAATATAAAAAGGACTTAGCTTGGGTTTTTTTTAAAAAGTTTAGCCCAGATCGCCTATATTATAATTATTTTTGATATATTATTAATAAATAATATTATTAAAACATTTATTTATAACTATAGATATAAATAAAAAAAGAATTATATAACATATATAATTATTATTATTTTTACTTTTACTTATTGTATAATATATTATTAAAAATAAATTATAATTCAAATAAAATAAATTATTAATAGTAATATTATTAGAAAAATTATTATTTTAAAAGGTTTTACTAGCTTTTAATATATATATATATACTAGTTATTTATATCTTATATATATATATTTTTAAGTTATTTAAATTTTTTGTAATTTTTTAATGAGTTCTTTAAAATTTAAAATAAGAATAAAAATATACCTAATAAGTAATAAAATATATATATATATATATAATATTTAAAACTAAAAATGATTAAAAAAAAAGAATTTGAGTAAAATAGATTAACTCATTTTTCACTGAACTTGAACTCGGTTTAATATTGTTCAAACAGTAAATAGTACCAAGCCAGGCCCATCCCTAAAACTAAAAAAAATTATAAATTTTTTTATGAACCTGCGATCAAGTGTAATCTAAATGCACATTGTGCCAAGACTAGTCAGACGTGGGAAGCCCACTAATGTTGATGTGTTGTGCCAGCGAAGATTATATGGAATAGGATAGTCCTTGAATAGGCATATAGATCTCTTGGTTTTATAGGCCATGTTCATGTAAATTTATTGTTATATCTAATATTTTATCTATTTTTTATATTTTTAAATATTTATATTTATTTTAAATATTATTTTATAATATATATCTATTTAATTGTAAAATATTATATATTTATTTATTTATATTTTTTAATATTTTAAAATATAATTATCAGACTATTAAATTATAAACTATCGTTTATTTAAATTTAATAATCAATTCAATTTTTAAAACATTGGGTGGGATACAAACAAAAGTCATTAGTATCTCGTTCTTATTCATCCTACTATAGCATTTGGTGCAAAATTGGAAAAATAAAGTTCCATATTTTCATTCAAAAACAATTATTCTCTATTACATACTTAAAGTATATTAATTTTTTAAGTTACACTTCTTAAGATAAAAATTGTGTTATATTTTTTTTACAACAAAAAAAAAAAGATATAATTATCTATTTTGATCAAAAAAAGTTTTTTAATCGCTTGCTTATTCTTGTAGTTCTGAAAAAATAATCCAATTTGCAGGTTATCAATCATGAATGCTTTGTAATTCAGAGTAGTGGTGTGAGCATATTATCATGCCAAAAGAAGGATTACCTTCTTGTTTTCTACTCATTATCTCATTTAAACCGTATAAAACGTTCATGCACTTCAACTGTTGAATAAACCTCAAAATCAAACTATATAAAAGTACTCCAAATTTAGCTACACATATTTATTGAGTATATAACAATTTAAATTTCGGCCTTTAGTTATTTAATTTGTATTTTTTTCCTTTATGTAATATTTTAAAATAATTATTGACATTTTTTTGCGATTTAAAGTATTTCTTAATATATTTAAATGCATTGAAAATTGTTGTGCAATATTTGATATAATAAAGTAAAACAAAAAGATTGTTACAAAAGTTAATTTAATCAAGGAGTATCCCATTCTATGTAATATTCATTAACATAGCATATGAGCACTATTGGGCTTCTTGTCTTTGATTAGTCTTGGTACAACATATATTAAGTGCGTATTTAGATGAGCGATTGAGTTTTTCAAACTATATTTTAAACAAAACAACAATTTGTTATTTTTATATACCGCACTTCAACAAATGTGATTTTAATTTTTCTATCATCAAATCAAACACATATCTAAGACATGTGTTAGACCAATCTCAATCTAATATAATATACGTTGAGACTGGCTTAACAAATATTTTAAGTGTCTTGTCTAACATAGATTGTAACATTTATATGGTGTAGCATATAAAATCAAAAATAAATATAAGATATTAATTATTTGTACTGTAGTAAACCGGTCAAAAAGCCTAAAAAACACTTGATTTGATTAATAATTTTATATTTTTATATGCTAAGGTGCCTAGTTTTTTTTTTTTGATACACAAGATGCCTAGTTTTTTTTAAAGTATTAATTATACGTAAATTTAACTAGAGATTATCCATTAATACTAATAAAATGCCTTTCTTGGTTAATCGAATAAATGTCTTTTTTAATAAATAAATTTTTTGGATTTGTCTTTTATTCAGAGAAGTTTTTTTATATGCCTTTTTTGGTTGATCCAAAAGTTTCTTGATCCTATTTTTGTTAATGTTTTTATTCGAATTTAATTGGAGTTTATTATTATTATTATTTATTTGATTTTGTCTGTCGAATCTAATATGCAAAGTGAGTAATCATGATTTTCTTATCATAACACAGATGACGATGATGACAAATTTTCATTCCAGAAATATAATTCAAGGATCAATGGAGTTTTTACTTGCCTTGTAGTTCAACAAGAGAATTATAGATGTTAATTTGCTATTAGATTTTTTGTTTATAAGTGTTGTTGTAAATGTTGTTAAGCTTTGCATTTGAATAAAGTTTCACATTTTATATAAAAGAATATGTTAATAAAACCCTTAGTTTATATTAGAGTAATGATACTATGAACTTGAAAACTCTATATCTTCTAATTATATGACAACTAAGTATTACAAAATATATGACAATTTGTTTTATTTTAATAAATTTATTATTATAGTTATACTTATTAATCGCATAAAAAATAAATTATTTTTTAAAATTATTTATTATTAAATAAATTAATATTTTAAGTAATTATTTTTAAAACATATTTTTATATTTAATAATTATTGTACCAACACTAAAAAAAAATAGTGTTTTCAAATTCGTAATACCATTATTTTCTTTGTAGTGTGATTAAAGCTTGTTTGTCTGCTTTATTTTGTACTTACTACTTACGGAAAATTTGGTTTGTAGCCATTAACTTACATATGTCAGTTTGGTATGTGTCACTTTCTTATGCCAAAAGAATTTTAAGAGAAAAAAAAAATCATATTTTTTCCTTATATACTATAATAATTAAGCAAGACAATTTTGACTTTTAAAGTGAATTACAATTGATGTATAATTTTATCAAAAATAAAAATTCTTGTAATCAAGCAAATATGTTAATTTCGTTCTCTCGTGATAAATTCGAGTAACAGGCGTGAAAGACAAATTGAAAAAAAACCTGATGCTTTTTTTTTTTTTTTCTCTTCTTGTATCTCGAGAGAACATTGATGCAGAGTTTAGTTAATGGTTTAAATGATTAATGAAATAAAATAATTAGTTAAAAATTAAACAATAAAATTAAAAGTTGGGGAAGATTTGACCTAGCATATGGTGGGGCTTAATAAGATAGACCTAATGATAATTAGCACGTGGAGTCAGCGGTCAAAGATTGTTATAGCCGAGCTACAACCTACAACTTCTTTCTCGAATCTGCAAACTTAGGGTATTGTTTTGTTTGCCTTTTAATTATGTGTTTACTTGGTGCATTCGCATACTGATTTATGGATGGAAGTGGGCAGTTGATTTTCTGCTTTGCAACATTAACGATACGTTAAAAAAATAGAAAATAAAAAAAATGAGAGAACAAAAAATAATTACCAAGTATTTAAATGTAATATTAATTTTCATTAAAAGTATATTTTCTTACATTTTTTAATATTATTTATTTTGTATTAAAAAAGATGAATTTATTTCATTTAATTTTGAAAGAATAACTAGTATATATTTGTCAAATATATATATAATATTTATTTTATTATATAATCAATAAATAATAAAAACTCAAAATAACTCAATTTTTTTTTTGTCTTTCTTCAAATTTTTTATCTCTTGTCAACGCTTATCCTTACTTTTCTTAACTTTTCATTGTTTCAATTTAACTTTTTTTTTTTTTTTTTTTTTTTTACTTTTTCTTACTTCAATTAAACTTTTGCCCATATTTTCTTTGACTTTTATTTTGTATTAACTGAACTTTAAAGTTCTTTAAATTTTATCCAAAATCACTTTGTTAATATATATATATATATTTCATATATATACACATATACATATATATATATATATATACACACACACACATATATTTTATTAAGTTTTAATGTACCTCTTTAATTTGATCAAAAAATGATAACTCATTAAAAAAGTTAAATTTATTCTCTAATATATAATAGATATTTAAATTACATAACACTTCTGTTTATTATAAAAATATACACAAAATTTTCTAAAGCCAAAAAATAAAATGTTTTTGAATGTAATATTATTTTTATTAAAAATATAATTCATTAAAAATATATCTCTTAAAATTTTTTTAACTTAGTTATTTAGTTATTTTGTATTAAGAATCGATAAATTTATTTTATTCAAATTTTAAAAAAAATATTATATATCAATCAAGTATATATTTAATATTTATTTTATTATATAACAAATAAATATAAAAGACAATATAACAAAAGATAATTCAAATTTTTTAGTCTTCCCTCGATCTTTTTTTTTTTTTTCTTTCTTTAACTTCAACTTTTATTATCTTTTAACTCTTCATTGTCTCAACTCAATTTTTGTTTGTATTATCCTTAATTATTTTATACCTCAATTGAACTTCTATCTTCATTCTTCTTAATTATTTATTTGTATCAAGTAAACTTTAATATTTTCTAAATCTTATCTTGAATCATTTTGTTAATATATATATATATATATATTGTATATTATTCAAGCCTAAAAATAAAAGCATCTTCCCAAGTAACTCATACAAAACACTTGTCAAGTAACTAGTTTAAGGAATATAGCATAGAATGTTATGTCTTTGGCAATGCAAAGAATATGTGTTCATAGAAATATAGTTCAGACTTTAACATTTAATTGGTAGGATTGAGCTGGATTAATTAATAAATTTTTAAATTTTAAAGTTAGTTTAAAAAGATATTTAGTCTTTCAATCTTTTGTATTTTGAGAAATTCAAAGAAGTTTCCGTAGTTTAATCTGTTTGTTGGTCAATTAAAAATTATTTAGTTTCACTTTGATCGATTACCATGTTTATGTTTAATTGGAGTATTTCTTAAATTTGTTCTAATAATTTTATAATATTCTATAAATTGTTAGATTTGATATAACAATTGGTAGTTATTATAGCATCCACGCTAGAGATGAGTTTTCATCTCTAAAATACAAAAGCTACATTTGGCAAAGCAGAAATTTTTTTAAAAGAATGAAAAGGACAATAAAAAAGAGAATGGAATAAAATTATGTGACATAAACTCATGTTTGATAAAACATAAAAGCGGAGGAGAATATCACTGAATTTGAATGTTTAATAAAATGAAAATATTATAAAAATAGAAATAAAACTTAAACAAAAAGACCAAAACACCCATGGTACAAAAAAAATATTAATCATTTGCCATGCCATGCATGCTTTGATAGCACCAATCTTGCATTTTTTGATGAAAATATTGATGTTTTGGTTAGGGAGTCTTGATATGCTAGCACATTGCACCTATAGAAAAATAAGAGGTTGGCTTCCACTCGCAGAGCCACGGCTTGGTGCTTTAGGGGCAAAAATAAACTAAGCCAAAAAAAACAAAGGATCAGGTTTGGGCATGAAATTTAAACAATAAAGCCTAATACAAAATTAGGTTGAATACTTGATTAGGCTAATACTTAGCTCATCTCAACATATGATCATTCCTACCAAATAAGGTGAAAGATTCAATGGTGCGGTTGTACTATATATTTGACAAATTAAAAAAAAGGAATAATTAGATGTTAGGTTTTATTAGCTTTAAATCCTTCTTAATTATGAATAAAACTTAAGTTTAATTTTTTTTAAGTATTCTCTTTTACCCATGCAAGTTTTTAAGCATTTAGTTATGAGTTTTTCAATAGTGTTGTGATACATGCAAAAAGAAAAGCATTTAGTGGCAAATTGTAAAAGATAGTTTTCATATTATGTTTTCATTAAAAAATTAAATAATAAAAATTATTTAAAAACATTAGATAACTTTACATCGTGATGTACATAATATATTTGATTAAGAGGTAATTACGTGAAAATTTTTAATTGTTTATTATTAAATTTTTAAATAAAAAATATAATATATAAAAAAATTTTATAAAAAAATTTAATTACATAATATTATATCATAATTTTTATTACAAAATTTAATAATGAATACATCCATTGTACCCAAATTTCTTGCATTGGGAGTTACATTGTCGGTTTTGATTTTGGGAATTGGCGTTGGAGCTTAGCAATTGGCAGACATTAAGACGGCAAAGACGGCCAGTAGAACGTTACGCCCACGTGCCTTGTTCGATAATATAATATAAAAAAAAACTTTTTCTCAAATTTATAATTAAGTTTATTTTTTATTTAAATCTTTCACACCCTCGAGGCAACGCATTGGGGTAATCACAATAAACCCACATACCTACAAATCTTACCTTTGAACAAATTAACAGTAAATGGTAAAGAATTTATCTGAGATATTGGAATTTGGAAACATGGCATTAATTGCTTGTCTCAATGCAACCTATGTTTTATAACTCTTTTTTTTTTTCTTTTTTAATATGGGATTCAAAGAATCAAAATGTCAAAGTTTACTCGTACTTGAGGAGCTCTCCCTCTTCTCCATGTGAAATATGAGAAATTTATTACATTTGAAATCCTCATTACAATAAATATTTAATATTAAATCAATAACATTAATTATATATATGTAGTTTAGATATTAAAATAAGATATAAAAATTAGTTTTGAGCGAGTTTATGATTAATTTGAATACCTAATGTTTGATATTTGCACTAATACACAATAATTTAAGTATATGTAATATCTCTGAATAAAAGATATTGTATTCTTTAGTTAGATATAGTATTTAGAGTAATTATAATCCCAAAAACAAAACTTGAAACTTATTCCTTACATGCATTTTTAGATTCCATTCTTTTGATATATGCATTTTACGTGCATATACCAAAAAAAAAAGGCATGGTGGCTTGATCAAGTTTATGTTCTTCCAGCTCTTGATCTTTATAATTTAAATATAACCTTTTTCTTTTATATTTATCTTGGTATGTTTTTATTTTTTACCCTAGTTAAATCATGATATATTTCTCATTATTTTCCTAATTAACCTTCACTTAAATTGTTGAATTTCCTTAGCATTTTAAAAATAATAATACATAATAAGTGGATGTTTGCCCTTGTTGTGAAAATTATGAAGCGGCTAAACTCTTTCAAAGTTAAGTTATAAGAAAAAAAAATCTGGTAATTTTACTTTCAGGAAGATTTTTGAATAATCGTCTCCTTCATGATAAATATATATATATATATATATATATTTGCTATCACATCATAGGTTGAAGTGATTATAATATCCAAAGTAGAACTGATGGCGCGATTTAATGAATTTTTTAAAATTTAAATCTAAAATAAAAGAAAATTTCTATACAGAATAAAATTCAAAGTCTGACTTGTCATCAAATTTAATAATAATTAAAATTGATGTTTTTTGTTTCCCTCCAATTTTACAGTGAATGACAACGTAAGCCAACGCGTTAGCAGTCTCTTCTATTATACAAGTAATCTAACTGGTGTTAAAAAAAGTCATACAATCTAATTTTTTGATATTAAGGTTAAAGATGTTTTCAGATTTTGTTTGAACTAGGATTTTTCTCAAATGATTTTAAGGGCATAGTATGTCACATTAATTAAATTTAAATTTTTTTATAAAAGTTGAATTTAAATCGATAAAATGAGGGAAAAATCAAATGAAAGCTCCATTGAAGGTAAACTTCTGGAAATTTCATGAGTGGCCCATCGTCGCAATAAATGGCCTCTTTAATTATGTGTTGTGCCAACTCCGTTGTCTTCATTGTCCCAACGCATTAGGCCTCCAAATGCTTAAAATCAACAAGACTAAGCCATGACCTCTGAACGTCTCAATCAAATATGCACAATTATGACTTGTCTATTTAGCATTCAAAAGACATGCAAATAGCCTTCTCGAGTTGCTATAAATTAAAAATCTACCACTTATTTTTGGTTCCCCCTCACCACCCAACAAATAAAAAAATTTGCAAGCAAATCCTCTCTCATATCACAGAGGATTTGTTAGAGAAAGAAAGAAAGAAAGTGGAGCCTACATGAATAATGAGAGAACATTCAGGCTCTAAATATTTTTGTTCATTTCTGAATGAAGAATTTCCCTTGCTTTGTGCTCCTACTAAATTATGATTTTTGAGATCAATATGTTGAAGGAGTTAATACATTCACTTCTTATGATTTTCATTTTTAAATAACTTAACCTTAATTACATTTTCAGTCGCTTTCGTTTATTCAAGTAAGTAATTTAATACTTTAAGTGTTAAATAAAGTAACGTTATCTCCATGATCATTGAGTCCAAAAAAAAAAAAAGATAAGATGGTAGTTAAATTAGTTATGTCGCAAAAAATAGAATTTGAACTTGTCTTTAATTATTTTTTAAATAATAAGAGTTGTAATATTGACCTAATTGGAATTAAGGAGTGACTAATTTTTCTTACAAAAAAAAAGCTAGAAGCACATCATTGCTCTTAATTGAAACTTTTTTTCCGGCTCTAAATTGAAACTAGAATAACTAAATTTCAAAGCCGAGTTGGACTATACTCAAGTTGGGCCCAAAAGTTGAATTTTGTAAAATCCAAATTCGATTTATTTGGAAACTTATCCTAACCGAGGCTGTGTTTAAGCCAATAAAGGCCATGCCTAACCTCGGCCTAGCCATCCATCATCTTGTTTTGGACATTGTTAGTTCAAACAAAATCTTGACCCAAAAAAAAAAAAAGCAATTGGACCCTAAAAGTAGAAAAATTAATTTTCCAATGAGTAAGCTTGGTCCCAGAGATAAGCATGTGATGTATAATTTTATGCACTATCACAAGCTAGCTTCAAACTATCCAAGTTAAATGAGTTAGGAAAAATCTACAGTAGATAAGATAATCTGATCTCTTTCTTTAAATAGAAAACTATCTATGACTGAAATTCATGAAAAAGCACCAAGGTTACTGATTTGAATTATGAAGTGTATTACCCCCACTGGTTTTATTTATTCACATTTTGTTTTGTACAAAGATGGAGGTGTTGTAGTACAATGAATAAGAAGGTTCGATAAGCATACCTACTGCCACAAGTTCCTCTAGAGGAAAGAACTCTATCGAATAGCAGGCACGAAATTGGGAAAAGAGAGAAAAAAATCTCCTTAGCTATCTGGACTCTGGATGTCCTTACCAGCTAACTATGCACAACAAAAAACCTCCTGTTTCAAAAATTAAACTCTTCCTGCAGGGGAGGGTGGTGGAATCGGAGTGTAACTTACCGGCGCGTTTCCCGGGAGACTGTTACCGCTCTTCAAACTGCTGGGTTCCTTGAAGATTTCTTCTTGCATGCCGGTAATTTTTAAGGAACTTGGTTTCTGGCAGCTTAAAACAGCAACAGAAATGAAAAAAGCCTGTAAATGAGTGATCGATGAATTGAATTCAACCGAGTATAATCCGTCCTTCAATGGCACCAAAGTGAAAGGGGGACTGTCTTGGTCAGCTCCTTCCTGAAACGTAGGACAAGGAAGACATGTAAATGGCGTACCCCGCATTATTAGAGTTGTAAATCAAGAATGCCTTTGGCAGACACGAAAAGGCCATTATACCTGAACAAAAAGTTGAAAACGTTCACGTTGAGATTTTGAATTTTGCTTCCCGTTGGAGAGGACAAGCAATTTGCAACCAATGTCCCAACCCCCACAATCACATAATCCACCCGCTTTCCATCGATGGATCAACGGTGAAGGTTCTCCTTTGTCTGGTGAACCGTGGACGCCACCTGGCAGTATGACTGTAGTGCTATCTAAGATATGAACTTCTTCTGAGTTGCACATACATCTGTCTTCTGCCAAGCATTTTAAGCATCCCTTCGGCAAATTATTATCCCAATGCCACCCTTTATGGATAAGGTTTTCACAAGGGATCTCGACAACAACAGCAGCAAGCTCCCGACCGAGGATGACCTTTGGTGGCCCTTGATCTGTCTGGTCGGTTTCAACACCCAACAGGACATATTCTTTAAGCACAGACAGTGTCTTGGAGTTTTGATTGCTTGGTTCAGTGATTGTAGAACTAGAGAACTTCATCTGACCAACAATATTGTAGACATAGTCGCTGCCTTTTTCTTTACTTCCATGACTTATCCATCCACCACTCTTTTTCTTAATTTCACTAAGTAGGTAGAAAGTAAAATAGCAGCCCAAATCATCCTTATCTGGTGATTCTAAACTTCTCATCGCAGCAGCAAGAATCTCCGTTTCATTATCGGGCACAAATTTAAAAAAGGGTAGTCCACTTTTCATTGTAACCTGTAGAAGGGCTTGAATTGAGGAACCCTCGGTCATTTCATCTGGAAGTGATTCACTAACACTGGTTGTCCTAAAGCTGATCGAGGCCAAGCTTCCTTTTTGTGCCTGGCTGCTTTCAGCTGAATGGCGTACCTTTGATGCCTTATGCTTCAATATAGGGTCTAACAACCTTCGCAAGGGGCTGGACCTGGTTCTGTTATGACCATTTTCCTTCTCTTTGCTAGAAGTATACCAACGAGCAGAAGACACAGATGTCACGGGACCAGACTTTGCACTAACATATGTGGAGCTAAACCGTGGAAGAGTAGATCCCTCTTTGAAACTGAAACTTCTTCCAATCCGACTTAAACTAAAACTAAACCGACGACTGCTCGATAGATTCCTGTCTCTCTTAGCTGTCAGCTCAGCAGTTTCTTGGA
Organism: Erythrophleum fordii; assembly: GCA_032878935.1. Lineage (NCBI taxonomy): Eukaryota > Viridiplantae > Streptophyta > Magnoliopsida > Fabales > Fabaceae > Erythrophleum > Erythrophleum fordii. The sequence goes on along the minus strand of JAVQMF010000048.1, from coordinate 2,503,405 downwards.
CCAGTGATTCCTTTAAGTTACTGAAATCACACTGATTTGCAAGCTCATTGTCTAACGCATCCTTTTCAAAGTAAGCACCTTCAGATTGCAGACTAGAGCTCTTAATTGAGAAAGGAGGTGTCTCAGATGCAACAGAAGAATAATCTGTACCCTGATCAGTATCAGTTCTAAGCAGCATCGATTCTAAAGTTGCTGAAGGTTTAACCATTGAACACAGTTCACTTGAATGTGGAATTTCAGAACATACATCTTCAGCGTTGATGTCCTCAAAAAGGGAAACGTTCGACAAACTACTTCGACTTGATTCTGCCAAAATCTCATCAAATGACGTTCTTATACGAGAGAGCTCAAAAATGTCAGGAGAACTCAATTGGGAAATTTCTCGGGGACGAAGAAGCACAATATTATTTGGCTTACTATGGCCTTGTTTATGACTGGCATCAATATCTGACTCTTGCAACTGATCATCCTTTATCTTGGTTTTGTTGCTGCTGGAACTACTTTCTCGGGGACGAAGCAGCACAATATTCTTTGGCTTGCTACGGCCTTGTTTATGATTGGCATCAATATCTGACTCTTGCAACTGTTCATCCTTTAACTTGGTTTTGTTGCTGCTGGAACTAATTTTTTTCTTGAAACCCTGAGAAAACCCTTTACTCTTGAACTTTGATGATGGCAATCCCATATCAGACTCGAATTCATGATTTTTCTCTTTTTTCTTGAGGTTAAACTCTTGCAAACCTTCCATGCTCTTCTCAGCTTCACCGTCCCTACCATATTTGTTTTCATTAGGAACTAGAGAGACCCCGTCCTGCCTCAAGTATGATGCAAAAGTTCTCACACCTGAAACTGATTTATCCAAGTTTTTCCTCTTTTCTTCTATTTCAAAATGTTGAGATCTTCTGACATTCCGAAAATATGGTTCGGCACCTTCAGAAAGGCCTTCCTTATTAGATGTTTCAATGCCGGCAGCACCAAATGACTTGGTGGCTTTTCTTGATGATGATTCACCGTCTTCAAATGATGTGTAATTGCTAGCTTTTTCTGGGGCATGCTTTTGCTTGTGCTTCCATTTTTCAAGTTGCGCCCAATCTAAGACTCCAAAATTTAAAGGATTCTCTTGAATTTTTTCTCCTCTATCAGCACGGAGGAGATAACCTGGCAAATTGGTCATGTGCTTGACAAGCTCATCACTTTTAGTTGCACTTCTCTTCGCGCTCTGCCTGCTGCTATTTCTGGTTGGCTGGACAAAAATTTTACCATCTGCATCCTGCCTCACTCTATGACTGGGATTCCCGCACGGTGGACCAACACCCTTCGACTGGGGCAAATCAAACCTCTCCTTAGCTATCTTTGAGCTGCTTTGTTGCTCTTTTGACCTCTTCTTTTTTAGCTCTAAATTGAATGCCATGTCCTCAGCGGGTTTTAACGACTCATTACTACGCTGTATACCGAATGGCATGGCAGAAGACATGCTCAAGCTTCGCTCCGAAATTTCACCCACAGAAGCTCATGCTGCCAAGGAGTTTCTAGCTTACTCTTGCAATTATGTGTCTGAAAAATTTCTCATTTTAAGTAAATTCTCATAACATAGAAGAAGCAAGTGGTTTAAAAAAATAAATTCGAAAATATGGCAAAAAGGCTACAACTCGTTTAAATGAGAGTCAAGATTTGCCACAAGCTTTTTATTGCTATTAATACATATGCCGAAAAGGCAGAGGCATCACAAGCAATTGAAAAAAAGGAAAAAAAAAAAAAAAAGCAGCCACACTAACAACTTGAATCCAGAGGCAGAGCAATCTGTGTTCTTGATTCCAATTTTCCAAATGTTAGTTTAAGATTTCTACCAGAGTCCTAAATGGCTTAATAAATATAGAAAATATGAAAGGGCAAAGACAATGTTGGTGAGAAAAACATGGAGATAAGCGTTCCAGCCATGATATATTCAATTCAACAATTAAATTGATTTTGACATTATCCTGAATAAATTGTGCAAGGAAGCCACGTGAAAGGATTCAATTGATTGAAGAAAAGTAGATGCCTGGACTTGCCCATAATGTCCACGTTATAATTGAATGAGCAAAATGACGGATATCTAACATTCAATACCGAAAAAGAGCTAAGCGTGGATTTGTTTGTAGTAACTATTAATAAGGAAAACGATGGATTTTCGATACCAAATACGATACAAAATCCTACGGAAATAGCAAAAAATCGTAGCATGGTCCAAATCAAATATCAGGTAAATAAGAAGGCTAAACTCTGTATGGCTGCAAAGAAAACTGCAAATACAAACAGAAACAGAGAAATACCCACTTCCCCGGAGAGTAAGACAGCGAAGCCCACCGTTCCATTAAGAGCAAGAAAGCAAAAGCATTGATCAAATTGACTTGCAGCAAAAACACTGGATCTCAGAAAATGTAGCATCCCAAACAATCTCGAGGTTTCTTTAAAATCAAGAACAAGAGCTTACCAACCCAGGAGGATGTGGGTATGGCATTGAGCAAAACCCGTGGGCGATCCTGATAAAGATCCAAAGCGTAATCGATTCTCAGGTGGTGGAAGCCGACGTAGATTACAAGCGAAGTAAAGAATTGCTGCAAGCTCTAGGAAAATCAATTATACCATTATTCAGGCAACCAAATCAATCATGCTTCGCCGAAGAAGAGAGGGGGAAAAAAAAGAATCATGGAATACAGAGCGAGCCAAACAGAACCCCAGAGGAGAGTGAAAGTGAAGAAGAAATGAGATTGTTTGGTTTTTCAAATGGGATTAAGACGGTTAAAAGAGAGGAAGGGGATAGGTGGAGGCGTCACAGTGGGGAAGAGGTGGGCTACACGCGGGACCCACAGAAGGAGACTTACATCGCTGTCACGAATCCCGAGGTGGGACCCACTGAGGTCCAAGGATTTGAGGTCAGCGTCAGGGGCTACGGACTATGAACCGTAGGTAGCCTTTAGGTGGCCGAGAAAATGTACAAGCCTGAGGAGAAAATGTTTTGATTCTTTAAATTTATTGTTCATCATTTACGATTTATTTAATATGCAGAATAAAAAATTATAAATGAAAAAAATTTATGTCTTTACTTTAATTTAAATTTAAAAATAAAATATTATTAAATAATTATTAGGAAGGCATAATAAATATTATCTACAATTATATAAATTTTTTTTATACTTTACACAACCAAAAACTTTTTTACATTATGTTTGGATGAGAGAAGAAAAAAAAAATAAATGAAAAAAAAAAGAAAAATAAAAAATAAAAAAAATATTTTCTTTTCAAATATTTGGATCGATGGAAAGGGAACGCAAAGGAAAGAAAATTAATTATAAATAAAATAAAATAAAATGAAAGTTTAATGAGATAATGAAATAAAAAAAATTAATTGTAAAATAATATTTAAATAATAAAAAATTATTTAAAAATATAATGAAAAAATTTATTATTAAAAAATATATGATTTAAATAAATTAATTTTTTTTAAAAAAATTATTTTATAAATTATTATGTTGATATAATAAATATAATTATTTATTTTAATATTTTATAAATATTATTATATATATATTAATTAATTTAAGTATAATATATAAATATAATAAATATTTTTTAATTATTATATATAATATATAATATATTATTTACATATATATGTGCATTGGCGTTGGACGAATAAGATGATTAATCATCGTATCTAATCAATGTTCGACTGCTATTTGGTTGGAGTTTCATCGACTATAATATAATCAGTGAAAGCTTTTATTTTTTTAATTTTTTTATAAAATATATAATTTATTGATTTTAATATAAAAAATGTATTATTTTTGTAAATTATATTTATTATTAATTAATTTTATAATAGCATTTTAAATGAATAATTATAATATTATTTATTAAATTTCAAAAAAATGTTGCTCAAATTAATTTTTTATGGTTTACGATTGAAATGCAATAAGAAAAAAATTTTTGACTGTAATGTAGTCAAAGTGTGTATTGCGTCCGTTATTTTCTTCTCAAAATCTCTTTATTTTTTTGGAGAAAATTTTGATGTGGGACTTACCTTTATTTTTATCCCACTTTTCCTCTCCTCCTAATTCTCCTCCTCTTTCCAAATAGGGCATTTTTCGTTTTCTTTCGTTTTTTCCCCTCAACTTTTCTCTCCCTCCTATTTTTCACCCCATCCAAACATGCTGGTAATGTTATGAGGCCAGATTGAATTGTATCAATAAAAAAAATTGAGTAAAGTTAAGTTGGACATTAATTATAGATATTAAAGCATCAAATAACAAAATTATAAATGTATCCTAAAATTTTAAAAACTAAGCAAAAGATAACAGAGACATAATTGATTAAACTTCATCTTTTAACAAATTTTATGATTAAATTTATTTTGAGATATTGAATTATGAATTTAAAAATTCTTTCAACTTTTAAGTATAAAATGCTTTACAGAATTTGTCTAGTGAAAATTACTAAATAAAATTAATGAAAAATTAAATATATGTAATTATATAAAATAGATTATACGTAAAAATATATTACTATACTTTAATTTTTAAAAGACAATTTTTTTTATTTGAGTATTTCTATTTTCTAATGAAATATTTTTTGTATACATAAAATCGACCACTTCCTCGCAAAAATCCACATTTTGCGCCAAAGTAGCCATGAGAAGTAAACTTCGCCACCTAATAAAGTTGTACTTCCTTCTATATGAACATATTTAATTTTGGGCTGTTGGGTAAAGCTGGGTCATACTCATAGATTCACAGGAGTTGCTTTTTTTTTTTTGGTTACATTTTAAAAAAAAATATTAGAAGGCAACTCTGTTTCTCTATCTTAAAGATAAAGCATACAAAAAATTATTTAAAATTTATCAGAGGAACTCACCTGAATTTAAATAGAATCACATCTAAATCTGCATCTCGCTCCAAACCCATACATATTATATTCTACTCAGTCGTGTCTTATTATGACTAACCAAATGCAAAGGAAACGGGATATGTCTATAAAACTTGAATCTTGAGGACAAGCCAATCATATTACATCAAAGAAGTGAGAGTATACTTTTCATCTCTTACGTTTAATTAAGATTATAAGTTGGTCGTATAACTTCCTTTTTTCTATTTTAATTTGTCCTGCAATTTAGCAAATGGCTGCAATATCAACAGGGATATCTTTGGTATAATAACGTAAAAGAAGAGAAAATCTAAAAATTAGGTAAGTAGAGATAAGTGAAATAAAAAATTATTTTTATATTTTTATTTCAAAAATATAATTAAAATAATACTATAATAAATAAAATAATAATTATAAAAATATAATAAATATTATATAAAAATGTGTGCAAATTGCTACTTATGAATAATGTAGCTTTCATGTCATGACATTATTAATATCTGTATATAAATAGTATATATCAATATAATTATTATTCACACAAAATTTTTTTAAGTTTTTAAAACTTTTTTTTGGATGGAATTCACAAGTCATTTCTAGTTATATAAAAAAAAAATACATTTGAGTTGCACGATCTTAGTATCTATTTCACAATATCTTTATCATCAGTCATCAAGGCCAGTGACAGTGCGATTCGAATCTTTTCCAGTCGGGGAAATGACTGGATTTAGTGCAGTCGCAAAATCTGATCCGTCTAATGCATCTGACCGTTCATTGCTCGACACGTGGATGGATTTTTTTTTGGGGGTATGTGTACACGCCGCAAAACTCACCCCCCATACAGTGTCGAGAAACGAATCGTTTTAAAGGAGCTTTGTCTTCCTCCGGCAGGTCACACACTCCTCTATTGAAGCATACGAAACCCATTAAACGTTGGCGCCAAATCCCTTCTTCCTCAGCTATTCATCCTCTTGATTCATTGAAGGTCTGCACCATTTTCATTAGGCCATTCTTCCCATTTATTGAAGCCGTGCACCATTGAATCTTTGCATTTGGTAAGCTTTGAGTTTTTCCTTTCTTTTTAATATATGATGCCCTCATGTAGAAAAACCCATATAAAAAATCCCATGTTTCCCTTCAAGATGGTTGCTTTATATATGATGCATTGATTATTTTTTGGTGAAGCTTAATACTTGATGTCTTTTATGGTGGCTTTTTTTGCTTTATGTATGGTCTCTGTACAACCTTAAGATTTAAGTCATGTTTGGAAAATTGGATTGGACCGGCCGGTTCGATCGGAAACCGGTCCCTGGTCCGATTCGGTTGAGTTGGAAAATCGGTCAAGCAAAAAATCGGTCAAGAACCGATCAAACCAGTGAAAACCGATAAAAAACTGGACAAAAAAATCGGTCAAACCAGTTTAAAGCAATTTTTTTTTTGTAATTTTTTTATATAACAGAATAATTCATTTTAAATAATTTTGATAAATTAAAAATAGAAGGTAATAAAAAAGATGAAGGGGTTGAAATATGATTTTTTTAAAAAAAGAGAATAAAAGAGAAATAAAATGTGTATAATTAATTATTTTTTATATTTACTTTTTATCATGTTCAATTTCCTAATAATATTGCTCTCAAATATCAAAATACTTAGCTAAAATTATTATTTATTATTTTATTTTTTAATAATAAGTAGAATCTTAATATAATTTAGAAATTTTAAAAATTTAATATTAAATATTCTTAATTTTTAATCATAGATAATTTTTATTTTAAACTAAACATTAATTTTTGTAATATCTTAAGAAATGTTAAATTAGTAATCAAATATTTAAAATTTACTAATATTTATTTGTTATATTAAAATTTTAATATATAAAATTTTTTTAAATAATATATTTAATTATCACCGGTTCAACTATGGTTCGACCAATGAACCGTGAACCAGTATCTCCATCGGTTCAATGACCGATCCGATTTTAAAAACATTGGATTTAAGTCAATAATGGTCTCCGGTGGTCGAGGAAAGAGAAAAGTTAGACAAAAAAAAAAAAAACATGTGTGTCACGTAGGATTATTCCGTCCTGTAATCTAACACCATAACTAAACAAAAATGTGTTAAAAGAAATATAATAAGAGAAAAAAAAAAGGAGAGAGGAGAGAGTATGATTTTGAAAATCACTCTTTTGGAAATAGACGATAGAGAATGCAGTCAAGTTTTAAATTTGACATTTTTTTTTTTGGTTAGAAATAAAAATTTTGGTGAGAAGATAAAAATTTTCATTGTAAAAGATAAAAGTTTTATTTAAAAATAAATTTTTTATTTGTTAAGCCTTTAAAATAATTTTGAAATTTAAAATTTTTTATAATAAATATTTTATTTTTATACAAAAAATCTTTAGAATGTAATTTTTTTCATAACTAAATTTTTAATTCTTACAATTAATATTTTTGAAGTTTGATAGTTTTTTATAGTTAAAAGTTTTTGTCTTTATAATTAAATTTGCCTTTTACAATTGAAATTTTATCTTACTAATTAAAATTTTCATATCTTTAAAAAAAAATACACATCAAATTTAAAAGCTAATGATTGTAGAAAGATCCGTTTCCCCTCTTTTCTCTTCTTTTCTTTTTCTTTCACTGTAAATAACTAGATACAAAGATCCAAATTCAACAAGAAGACATTGCGACCTTTTGCTAAATTGTGGGACAAAATTGAAATGAAAAAATGATGGGACAAGGTTTCTTACACCTTTTTACACTATCCTTTATAATTCTTTTTATTTACAGCCAGTTTGATGGTGAAAAAAAAAAAGAAAGAATAAGGAAAAAATTGACAAATTTTCATTTTGTCCTATAATTATTATTCAATATTCTTTATTAATGATTATTCAATCATTAAAAATAAAAATATTATAAAATTTTTTATATACAAAATTATTTTTTTATTTTTTTATCTAATTTTCTGCATATAATATCTAAAATTTTTAACATATATATATATATATATATATGTATGTTTCTTTATGAAAATTGACCCACAGGTGCTATACATGAGTACTTCATTGTACAAGAATCACTAATTATCATTATAAGGGTACTGACTAAATTAATGCTCTAATGTGTGTTACTTTAGTGGATTGGGCCATCCATCTTCAAAAACCACCAACCACCATATTTTGGGTTTTTGCCAAATATTGGATCAGGGATGGACAAAATATTCAAACCAAGTATTCATAAAATTACTTGCTTGAAGATACAATTTGGACAAAATAAAATAAGTAATATCAAGTAATAATCAGAGACCTATAATGATATATTTCACCTATTTTTCAACTTAGAACCAAAAAAAAAAAACAAAGTAATATCACTCAAAATATTAGCATGTAAGAAATTTTCAAATCTTAACATTAATTTCAAGCTTTATTCACTTCAATCATTTAGGAAGATTGGAATATGAACATATGAAGGACAGAGTAATTCTATTACAACATAAAAAATAACATACCATTATTACGTATAAAAATAGTCCCAAAAACTCTGTATTTTACAATCCAGTGCCAAATCATGTAAAGACTGACTTACGCTTGAAAAACAAATTTGCTTATTAGTTCTTCATACCTTAACTAATACCATATATTTGGTTATCACAATGGACAGCAACGAACCAAATTGAGGACAATGGATCCAGAAACGAATAAAAAGCTTCAAGAAAAATGAAAAACAATTTCTACATTATCTATAGAATTATTGATACTCATGTAAAATTTATAATCACTTTAAGTTGATTAATAAAAATTTTGTCTTAAAGGCCAGGTTTTTTTTTTTTTTTTTTTGATTTGTATAAGTAGCTCTACCCTTACATAACTATTATCAAGACTTTGCATAGAAGATTTTTTTTATAGTAAAAAGTCTCATTTCAAGTAAATGTATTTTTATCTATTACATTATTGTTCTCACATTTTTGTGCATCATGCTAGTAATATTAATTGTAAAGTTGTTTTTATAATGTTTTTTTAATAATTTGAAAGAAAAATAATTTTTAAAAATTGGCCAAATGATTTCTTATATATAGTTTCTTTAATAGAACACAATTTAATGAAACCTTAGAGTGACAACTCTATGAATTTCGATTTTTTTTTATGTGTATTGTTTCTTATGCGTTTAAGAGAAAATTTCAACGGTTCAAATTTAATTTGTATTATCTAAATTTTAAAATTTGTTATTTATTTTGATTTTCTTAAAAAAATAATATAAATAATATTTTAACTACAAATTTCAAAAATAATAATTAAGAATTAAAAAGTAAAAAAATATAAAAATCTAGATGGAAAATTCTAAATAGTCTAAATTCTTTCCCATGCACATGAGAGATAGTACATTATGGAGAGAATCTCAATGCCAATTCCACGAAGCTTTGTAGCCATCATCCCTACTCGCCTATGTGTTATGACGGGGAAAGGATGAAATTGAAAACACAAACCTCCTAGTTCATTCCTTTCCTTGATTTCTAATTTTTTTTTTTTAAAGAGAGAAAATTTTCCTTTCCACTATTTTTGGTTCAATTCCATTCATTTTTTTTTTTTTCTATTCAAGCATATTTTAAGTGAGTTAAATTTGATATTTAAAATCCAAAATTTAATTACTCGAGGTGGTTAAGATTAGTCAAAGATAAAATGATCAAGATCGGTTGCTATATGGAGCTCACTGTGAATTATACGCAAAACAGAATCTGGACAAAGCAATATGTAGGCAGCCAGCATCTTAGAAAAAATCGGTGCTTATCTTTAACAACAGTTCATACCAATTCGATTAGCTCTTATTCTGCTTCTAAATCGATATTAGCATTAAAAACAAAGTGGATGACGAATTATTATTATGCTGATGTAGACATTTTGTGACAGCAATATAAGAAGAACCCAGCAAGTAAATATGCTCTTTGTTGATCGCTGACAAAAACGCAATCTTTCGGCTAAAACGAAGAAGAGGATTATATTTATATGTAATTTTTTTAAAATATTTTTATTGTTAATTTTTTTTAAATAAAAAAGATAAATATATGGCATTTCAATGATAATATAATATGTGTATGATTTAATTAAAAAATTATATAATTATTTATAAAAATCAAGAATTATATATTTGTTATATTTTAATTCAAAAAATTAATAATAAAAATATAATAAATTGCATATAAATTTGTTCCTAAAATGGAAAGCTTCTTTCTCAATTTGGGGCGATGAAAATGGAATATTGTATGATTTGCGGTACAACACGACACCAGTTAACTTCATATTCACATTGCTATAATCTTCCTTTGGCAAAGAGGGATAAACTAAAGGTTTGGAATTTGTTTTTTGGGGTATTCCCTACTTCTCTATTTTTCTCTTTTTCTTTTTAATCATTTCTACTTTTTGTATCAGATATTTTTTTAGAAAAAGAAGCCACTATCTTTAAAATTTTAATTTTGACAATTTTATTTAAATTTTGATTATTTTAAATTTTTTAATTAAATTCAGATAAAAATAAATACATTTTGAATTTAGAATTTTTACAAAATTTTAAATTTTACACCAATCTCTTTCTATTTTCAAAACTTTACTTAAATGTTAATTACTTTAAAATTTTGAGAGTGGGTATGTGGCAACGTCTGCGCGATTCCATATGTATGCGTCTCAGCTAATCAACTTTTTCAATTCAGTGGTTCATCTATTCACAAATAAATTTTTATTAACTCCAAGAAATTGATACAGTGCGTATTTGAATATTTGAATATACTTTACAAAATTATATTTAGATAAAAGCACCAATTCTTTACTTCTTATAAAATATGATTTACTTTTTGCATCTCATGGTTTATTTTTTGTAATCGGCCATCCAAACATACTAATAATATTTGGCTAAACCAGAAAACAAAATTAATATAATTGTTGGGCCTGAACTCAATACTATTTTTTAACTTAAAACTTTAAAGTATAGAGTTGATTAATCTTTTTTATTTTTATATCTTTAATTTAATTTAATTTTATTAAATATAAAACTTCTTCTCCATCTCACTTACACTTGAATTCAACAATAACAAAGCCTAATTATATGCTACATACTCGTCTTTACTGTTAGACCAACTCTATTTAAAAATGGGCAAAATATCATTTTAAGGATATTGGTAAAAAATACTTGTTTGAATTTCGATATGAAAATTTTTTATAAATATTTTAGGAGTCTACTAGGATACTCATCCTATCTTACATATATAAAATGATATTTATACATACATATATATATATATATATATTAATCAATCTGATATATTTTAAAATTTTATTTAGTTATATTAATAGTTGTTTAAAATAATTCGTTCCTTGTTATAATCAACCAGCATCGAATCCCGTGCGGCTATACAAAAAATAATGCCTCAATCTAATTGAGAAAAAAAAACACAAGTTTTTTTTTTTAAAATTACTCAGAAATTAAAAAAAAACAGCACAGGCTTTTCATACTTTTATAATATATATATATATATATATATATTTTATATGAACAAATTGTATATAAATGAGTTTTAATTTCTAAAAAAATTGTTTCTTTTGAAAATTTTTTTGAATAAATGGATCTGAATTTAAGAAATTAATAGATTTAAGGAGGAAATATTTTATACTTGGTAAACATGAGCTGGATAATAAAAACTGTACATTAGGCTACTCATAATTATGATGAATCTTTTTGACAGAAAGAACAAGTTCGACTGGTCTGTGGCCCTCTGATGCTTGGATCGTTCATTTGCAAAGGAGGAAGCTACCACCGTGAAGCTACCATTACCATATATTCCCCAATCTATCACATCATAACAACTGCATATTCTTACATACATGCATGATCATAATCATCCATCTCAGCCATACTATAAATAAGTGCTTCTTCTTCATTCGCCTGCCAAGCAACATCAGTCATTAATACGTAAATAGCTAATTTACCAACAAAAATGTCCATTATTCGCAGAGGTCAATATGGTGGCCGATACGAACCACCCCGTGGCCATATCTGGGACCCCTCATTCGACGACCCGGAGTTCCGAACTGGTCCAACCACAACCTACATGGGCTTTCCAATCACTGAACCATCACCCATCCATGCCCAGATAGAGTGGAAGGACAGCCCAGAAGCCCACGTGTACGAGGCCCACCTGCCCGGGCTCAGGCACGACGAGGTGAAAGTAGAGGTGGAAGAAGAGGAGAGAGTGCTATGTATCACCGGAGAGAAGAAGGTGGCGAGGGAAGAGAGGAAAGGGATGTGGCACCAGATCGAGCGGAGCGCTGGGCGGTTCGTGCAGCGTCTGAGGTTGCCGGAGAACGCCAAGGTGAGCCATATCAAGGCTTATATGGACAACGGTGTGCTTACCGTGACGGTGCCCAAGTACGAGGTTGCTAACTACCATCAAGCTAGAAGGCCCAGAGTCATTAACATTTCTGGAAACTGAAAAGCTTGGGAGTAGTAATTAAAAGATAATAAGAGACTGCTACCTATCTTTGTAGAAGAGGCAAGTTTATTATTATATAATGATCTACATAAATAAATAAGAAGATAACTAGAATATTTCTATGTCCTCTTCTTTTCCTTTGAGCTAATAATAAATATCCTCGTGTGCTTGATGCTTTAAATAAATCCAAAGTTTGAGAAATTAGCTTTTTGGCTTTCCTGCAATTATGTGTAGTGGTAGGGTGCGCCAAAGTCAAGTTCGTCCTTGGTCCACAATACATATAAAAGATAAAATTAAAAATTACGGTGAAAAATTATATTTTTAATTCTTATAGTCTTATTTAATTTTTATAGTTAACAAAATTTGTAGTTAAGTCTTTATAATTGAATTTTTTTTAATTTAGTCTTTTTGTCATTATACTTTTATTAATATTTTGTTAACGTAACTAATTATATACTGTCTCGTTACTTTAAATATACATGATTTTAAATAGATTCTTTCAAGTTACTAAACAAATTACATCATTTGTCATATATGTTAGTTAATTTTATTTCATTATTTACCTTTACTTCTTTTGTTGGTATAAATTCTATATATTTAAAATATTAAGATAATATATAATAGGTTATATTAATAAAATTTAATAAAATATTGACAGAAATTTAATAACAGAGCCTAAATTAAAGAAATCTTAAACCATAAGGATCCAATTATAAAATTTTAAATTATAAAAACTAAATTAAAAATTACGCAAGATTATAAAGACTAAAAGTATAATTTAACCCTTATAATATAAAAAGTTAAAAATTAAAATTAAATAATATATTAATTATATATATATATCATTATGGGCCCAAAGATCTTTTTTTTTTTCTTATTAAAAGTGGGCCCAAATTTTTTGCACAAGCCCGATGCCATTAACTAGAGAGTCTAAAATCTTAATTAAACAAGGCCGGCATAAGTGTGATTGTTTAAAACAAATTTAATTAAAATAAAAAAATCAAAGACAGTTAATGCTTGGGGGAGTAATAGTATATATACAGAGACAATTTGTTACTTCTATTAATACCTATAAGATTCTCTTGGACTAAATCAACTATACAATAAAAATTTGTGCATCGCAATGACCGTCCGTAGGAACAAAATTTTAGCTAGTTGTATCGCATGAGAAAGACAAGAGGTGATGATCCATAGGTTTCTTTAGATGTGAAAATATAATTATAAAATTATTGAACAGATTAAAGAATTTGGGGTATTGATGCAATCGGTAAATGTTTTTATTTAGTGTTGGTATTCCTTTATATAATGCTAATACTCTTTTATAATGTAGGAAGTAATGATATTTAACAAATAATGCTGGTAACAAGTAATGATATTGTCTTAGTGAAATTACCAACAAAATTAAAAATTGTGCATTAAGTAATCATTATCAGCATAACATAAAATTATTAATAATTGCATTGGTGTGCTAATTTCGCAATCAATCTTATAAAATCTCATTTCACCATTATATATGGTATTGTGACGTGTACATCGACAAGAGATTGGATTATTTCATTAACTTATCAATCGATGTTATGCATTGCAATTAAAAAAAAATAGTTACAATGAAAATCAGTCCTCCTTTATTGAATTGACTTCTAATGAAAATTATAATGATGAAGCTGTACTCCTAAACGACGCTAAGAAGTGAACAAATTAGTGACGAACAAGAAAACCTCACAATTCAGCCAAACCTCATCAATGAAAAGAAATACTTAAGTAGATTTATTATTTTAAAAAAATTAATAAATTAAACGAATCTCTCATATACATGTGCACGCATGCATATACACATATTACAAGTGAATCAAAAGAAATCAGATGATCATTTAATAGATTTGATTTTTCTAAAAATTAGATTCGAACTCATGGCATACCCTAGAGTATAATACAACAAAAAGTAAATAAACAAACTCAATTATTTTATGAGAAGTATAAAATAAATTAATGATTTATCCGTGAAAAGATCACTCTCTTTTTAATTTGATTGAAAAAAAATCTTCATTTTATTTTTGAAAAATCAAATTGAGAGAATTATAACTTTTCAAGAACTACATTTAAAAATTTTAAATTGAGAAAAGAATTGTTTACCAAGGATTAAATACTTAATTTATTAAAAAAATATACTAACACATTATATTTGCATTAATAATTAATTTAATATATTTTAATCTAACAATGTTTCACCTATTTACCTTGCTGGAACATTTTCTCATGTGCTCACGTTAATTAATTGTTTTCCCCTAAAATGAGGGTTGACAAGGTTCAGTTCTCTCTTTAACCCTAACTTAATGTTTGAATTCTAATAATAACTGTTATAATGTCTAGGGTTAAAGGAGAAAGATCTATTCAAATTTGTGGTTGTTTAGCTCTATGGAGAAATTAGATATAGATTTGAATTATTTCAGATAATTCTAAAAATTGTTTATATGTTTTTTTTTATACACTAAATCTTACTCTCTTTTTATTGCACTTTTATGAGTTTATTACTGTAATGTCAATTAGATTTGTTATATGTGGCATCAGAGTTATGGGTGTGCATAAATTTAAAATTTCTTTATCAGATTTATATGAATGAAAATTCTGTCTTTTTATGATTTATTCACATAAATTACTTTAGGAGTTTTAATATTTGATTTGCAAGTTTTATGTTAATGTATGAGTTGCTTATTTTTTGGATTTGTATGATTACATTTTTTCCTTTAGAAATTTTGGATTTTTTTTTTCAATTGTAAAATTTGACTTTGAGACATGAAATTTTTATTTCAATCCTTGTGTGCAAAAACTTTTTAACATGATTAGAATCCATTTGGATAATTTGATGGCATTAAAATCTTTTTTAAGGAGTCTGAAAGAGAAAATTTTTAGGCCTATGAAACTTCTTAAATTTGTAAAATTCCTTCAATCTAGCCCTTGTTGATTAGAATCATCCTTCTAAATGAAGGGGAAACTTGTTTAGATCTCAAATTTATGTTGGAAAATGTTAAAAACATGCCAAAGATGGTATATCGGAGTCGCGGGTTGTGATAGGTCCATCAGACCTTCATTTAGACTTGCAACCCAACCTACTAAAGGTTGAAGACAATCTCGAGTAGGCCACATGCAAGCCTACACACAAGCAATTTGAAAGATGGCACGTGTGAGCCACCCTCAGCCCTAATTAAGGAGATCTTGCTCCCTCGTTATTTAGAATTTTTTATTATTTTATTTTATTTTTACCATGCTTAGAAAAATTAATTTTGATTTATATGGCATTTTCTATAACAAAATCAAGTATTCTATTTTTCTAAGACATTAAATGACACTAAAAAATTATAGAAAAATTTTGAGATAATATTTTCACTCATAATGAACCTAATTCTAGGTTGCACTTTCCTTGAATGAGTACATGAAATTTGTATTCTTGCGTCTACACTTGTATGGAAAATATTATAAAGTTTAACACCCAATTCATGATTAAAGTAGTTATTCATTTTTTAAATGCATTAATGGTTCATAATTTGATATCTCAGGGTACATTTAGTGTAATATCCTATTTGATTAATCAAATTCAAATTTTCTCCTAATCTAAAAATTTAATTTTATGAGCTATGATGAATGTTTATTATCAAAGTGAATCATTTATCAAAGTTTTACAAAATCCCCTAGTTCATTTGTTGATAAGTGATAGGAGAATTGTTTTAATCTAATCTAGGAATTAATATTATTTTGACAATTTACAAAATCATTCACTTTTTCTATTAATGGAATTGTTTTGAATTATTTGACATAGTTACTTGCCCAGAAGAGATGGTCTCATTTAATTATACATTTCCTTGATAGATTGGAGTGTATATACATACATATATATATATATATATATATATATATATATATATATATATATATATATATATATATATATATATATATATATATATATATATATATATATATATATATATATATATATATATATATATATATATGTATATATGTATGTATGTATGTATGTATGTTGGATAGTTTGTCTGTTTAAAGAGGACAAATTGTGTCTATTTACCTAAAAGGGATGAATTGTTCAATGTCATATATATTCTTTCTTATTATTTGCTTTATGTAAGAGAGGCCAAATTGCATGTCATGTTCTCTGCTCAGAGGGGAGTTTAGGATAATATGCTTGGTGCTCTTTATGAATAGCTTATTGGGGTTTGAGCTATATATAATAATTGCCTATTATATTGACTATGTTGAATTTTCTTAAATAGCATCTTTTGCTGTGAACAACAACTCCACTACCATAAAGGTTTTAATTGGTTCTAATTATAAGAAATACAAGCAAGATATGGAGTTTTCCTTTGGAATAGTGGATATTGACATGGTGTTGTGTGTTAGTGAACCTTTAAAACCCATTAAAAAGAGCAACATTGAGAAAAAGAGTACTATGCTGAATGGAAGAAATCTAACTACTTTAACCTTATAGCAATAAAGAGGTCTATTCCTTAACATCTCATGAGTAGGTTACCAGACACCACTAGTGCTGAATAGTTCTTCACTATTGTAGGAAAGAGATTTCACTTGACAGACAAAGTTGAAGTTGGGCAATTGATGAGTGAAGCTGACATCTATAAAGTATGATAGCACTAAAGGAGTAAAGGAATATATCATAAAAGTGGTGCATGCTTATACTAAATTCAAGGCTCATGATATTCCTCTTCTGGACAATTTTGTCATTCATCATGCATTCAATTCACTCTCGCAAGAGTTCAATGAAATTAAAACCACTTGTACCACACAAGACCAGATATAGGGCATTAATGATCTCATTTCCAAATTTGTGGCTAAGGAAAAAAGGCTCAAGAGAGAAAAGAGTGAGATAGCTTATTTTGTTTCTTACATAGACTAAGTTTCTATAAAAGGAAAGGGCAGTTTAAAAAGTTGAAGCCTCGTACTCCAAAAAAAGTTCAAGAATTCATGAGGCACAATAATATTAGGATAATGGAGGTTTCAAGGACAAGTTAAATGGCTTAAAGTACTTCTTTTGTTAGAAGAAAGGCTATAAAAAAGTTAATTGGGTGTATAAGGCCTGGCTAGAGAAGAAGAACAAGGAACAAGGTGAATTGTTGGCTTGTATTTATTTTGAGTCAAATGTTGTTGATATTTTTTTAGAATCTTAATGATTTGATAGTGGTACTTCTATTCATGTTGCATTTACTTTATAGGGGTTCAAAAACAATAGGAGATCAAGTGAGAAGGAGTATAGACTTACATTTGGAAATGGAGCTGATGTTATAATGGAACTTATTGAAAATGTTGTTTTGTTATTCGATTTTAATTTTAAGTTATGTTTAGAGAACATTTTGTATATTCCCTCATTTATGAGGAATGTAGTTTCTTTTTCTTTATTCAATAACGCTAAATGTTATTTTAATTTTGAGAATAAAAGAGTCGATATTTCTTATAATTCCAAAGTAGTTAATAGTTGCATTTTTTTTGATGAATTGTATAGACTATATTTGTCTCCCATCGATAAATGTTTGTCTTCAATATAGAAAACCCTACGACCAAAAGGACCTTAATTAAAGAGAAATGCCCTTTGTTATGACACAAGAATTTAGGTCACATTTCAAATGAAAAAGTTAAAAGGTTAATTAAAGGTGACATGTTACCTTCTCTTGATTTAGGATAAATAAGGACTTGTATTGATTTTATAAAGGGAAAGGTGACCAAAACCAATAAGAAAAGTGTGACACCTAGTAAAAATCTCCTAGAAGTAATTCACACAAATATCAATGGGCCGTATTCGACTACTATTTATGGCAAGAGAAATTTCATCATCTTCATTGATGATTCCCATGTTATGGTCATATTTTCTTAATTAAAGAAAAATATGATGACTTAGAAATGTTCAAAATGTATTGTACTAAAGTTAAGAAACAATTTGGGAAAATTATCAAAATAGTGAGATTCAATTGTAATAGTAAATATTAAGGAAAATATGATGAAAATAAATAACAGAATGAACCTTTTGCTAAGTACTTACAAGATTGTGGTATTGTAGTACAATATACCATGCCTAAAAACCCTAAGCAAAATGGCGTAGCAAAGAAATGGAATTGTTCACTTATAGATATGGTTAGAAATATGATAAGTAAGTCTAATATACTATTTTTTTTAGTAGGGTGAAGTAATACAAACCACCAATTACATTCTTAATTGTGTTTTTAGCAAATCTATATCTAGTAGACCTTTGAATTATGGACTAGTAGAAGTTGTGTCTTAATCATTCTCACATTTAGGGGTGCCTGCTAAAGTAAAGATCTATAATTCTTTCCAAAAGAAGATGAACTTCAAAACTTCATGTTGTTTTTTCATTGGATACTTCGAGCACTCAAAAGGGTATAGGTTTTATTGTCCTACTCAGGATACACAAATTGTTGAGTCATTAATAGCAAATTTCTTAAAACTTGATGTAGTATATGAGAGTTGTTCTTGAGTCTCTGAATTGTGTGAACTAGGTGACACAATCTTTATTCCTTTATTGCAGTTCGACGAAATATAACATGCATCTTAAAAGTAAGGCACAATGTCTATCTGAAGCATAAACTTTATATTTGATTTGATATGTCTTAATTGACATTATACAATATTCTCGAGATAAGGTTATTTGAGACATATAAGTTTCTTAAAGCTAGTTGATTTCTCGTGCCTGTTAAACATAAAGATTATTGAGAAATCATACATAAGGCTAATAAGAAATAGTGTACTATTGATCATCTTAGAAAATATTTCTTACCATACTTCCAATTTTATAAGCCATGTTGGTATGATTATTAGCATGTGTGAACATGGGTATAGAGTATGTCAATAAAGATTATCCCATGTTAATGGTTGTGTTGGATTAGATTATGTTTATCATGTTGTTTAGGGACCATTTTCAAAAGATGCGCATATAAAGCTTTTTGTTAACTAAAGAGTTATTTTACAAAATGAATAAATTTCTTATTATAACATAATTAATGTAATCCAAGTGAGAGAATGTTAGAATATTTTTCTCATGTGGGCTTACATTAATTTTTTTTTTATTTTCTAAAATGTGAGTCGACAAATGGTTCACTGAGATGTTCAAACCTAAAATTATTATTAAAGTGATCATTTATGACTGGGACAAACACAGGTTAAAACTTTAAATCTAAATCTAGTTAGCAATTATGAAAGTATGTGTTGCTAGGTTATAATGGGAAGACTTAGTAAAAATCTATTTAAGTTAAAATCACGTGCCCTCTTTAACCTTAATTTAGTGTCTATTTTTCTATAATGGTCACTATAACATCAACGGTTTGGGGGGAGGGGGAGATCTAGCCAGACTTATGGTTACTTAGTTTTATGAAGAAGTCAGGTATGCATATAAACATGAGTTATTTCATATAATTATAAAAATTGTTTATATATTCTACTGTTATACGTTAGATATTTTTTGTTATTGCACTTTTATATGAGTTTGTTAGTGTAATATCAATTAGATTTGTTACACACCTTTGTTTTTGTGGTTTTCATTTCATTACCAACCTCAAACCTATCTCTCTGTTTCTCATTGTCTCTTAGATTGTTAGTACAGGCAATTAAAGATTGAAGGATCACAAAATGCATCAAAACCACAACATGCCCATGACCATGCAAACACAAATGAGCTTTTATTGAGACAAACATGTTACAGTCCTATTCTCTAATTAGGCTAAACACAGTCTTGCCATGTATATATTATCCCTTTTCTTCTTGATCAACCAACTCTCAAACATGGGATTAACCCTATTATTTGAGGATTGGCTTAGGCTATTATCTATGCTCTTAATTTTAGCTTCATTTATTTAGTGATGCTTAATGTTATGTCTAGCTTTGGAATCTTTATAGCTACCATGGCTGGTGACACCTTAGGTTTTTCTATCACTAAGTATCACTTGGACATGGCCAATACACATCATAGTGACTCCTCCATTATTAGTACTCCTAAAGTTTGAAGGAAAAGGGAAAGGGGGAAAAAGAGTCTTTAGCTAGAATTTACATATCACCATTTAGTGTAATTTTGTTGATAAATATCAAATAACTAGTTCCAGAGAAAAAAAAAAAGGATATCTATCTATATTGGATACATATATAATATAATATGCATATTGTAGTTCAGCATTTGTATTGTCATTTTTTTTTATACATTTCAAAACATTTTGAAATGTACCAATATTTTTTAAAACACGTTGTAATAGTTTTTTAATGATATAAATAAAAATGAAGATTGCTATTTAATTTAAATTAGAAACTTTA
This sequence comes from Erythrophleum fordii, assembly GCA_032878935.1. Lineage (NCBI taxonomy): Eukaryota > Viridiplantae > Streptophyta > Magnoliopsida > Fabales > Fabaceae > Erythrophleum > Erythrophleum fordii. The sequence continues at coordinate 2,482,687 of JAVQMF010000048.1, read as the reverse complement.
GTTTTAATTTATTTTATGTTTTTATTTACATTTAAAATATTTGTTCAAGACTCAAGTTTCTTTTATATTATTTACTTTTTCATCTATTAATTTTTCTAAATATATATATATATATACACCCCATACTTATATTTTAAAATTTTAAAAATTATTGTATCTATGGTGTCATATTCAATATACATTCCTTTATTGATGCTTCTTAGGTTTCTACCTTTCTCATGTAAGCCACTCCTTGGAGCTCTTAGGTTGTTATATAAAAGGAAATTTTAATTCTGATATATATTTTTATTTGACTTTAAATCTACCATTTTCTTTAAAATATGTTTAAATTAAAGAAAATAAATAAAAATGTTTATTTAAATCTAAATAAAAAATATATCAAAAGTTAAAATTTTATTTTCTGTCTTTCCTCTTCATTGATCTCCTTCATCTAAACATGCCCCAAAATAATAAGATATAGTGTTTGTTTTTTTTCTAAATAGCAATGTGATAAATACCAGCTCCTTCTAAGTATTCACATTAATGTTTATCCCCAGAAATCAATAACAGACTATTGAGTATTGGGTAAACCTTTGGTCTCTATTACCGAAAATGAACTCCTATTCATATATAATATACTTAACTAACAAATAATAATACTACAGTGACATTGTAATTAAATAAGCTACCTTATTGTATGAGATATTTATCTTTTTTTTTTTTGAAGAAAAAACCTACCCAATCCGGAGCCAATAAGTCGACGTTATTAATTTTAGAATATTTTTAACAGTAAACTATCTTCATCTCTCTTGAACAGGTGGAATAGATCGATGCATACTTTTTTTTTTTCTTTTGAGTTGAAATTGAAAGATACTTTGCATAAATTATTACAATTCTTGTATACAAGTGGAAGAGAAAATTTTTCATATATTCCTTGTACATTTAAATAATTGTAAAAACTAATAAAACTGTATTAGAATAAATATGTCATTGGAACAAATAATTCTTACACTTCCTGTCTTCAAGTAAGTGTTAGAGAGAAATTCTGATATATTCTTTTTATAATATATATATATATATATATATATATATATGAAGAATTAATAAAAATTTTATCAAAATAAATGTATCATTGAATTTTGCCACCTTAAATATTTTGATTAATTTGTATTGTACACTCCCCACACAGTTACATCTCTATATATAAAGAATATAAAAAAATGGATATAAAAAGCAAGTAAAAATTGACCAAGATAAATATGTATCGAATGATCCCAAAACAGAAACAATAATTTTAATAAATTTTCAATAACTCCTTACCGTGCAAACAACGTACTAAACAACTTTTCCGGGCATACAAAGTAAATTTCAGCCGAGTTGTATGGTATGAGAAAAAACAGAGGTGAGAATCCATAGGTTTCTTTGGATGTGAAAATATAATTAGAAAAAATTCATCCACCATTAGATATGGCATTGTGACATGAACTTGGAGGAGAGTTTGGAATAATAATAATAATAATAATAATAATAATAATAATAATATTATTATTATTATTATTATTATTATTATTATTATTATTATTATTATTAACAACTAATGAGAATCTATTAGTCCTCCTTTTATTGAATTTGGCTTCCAATCAATAAAACGACCGTGTACTGTTGACAAACGACGCTAAGAAACGAACAAATTAGTAGCCAGCAAGGAGAAAACCTCACAATTCAGCCAAACATCGATTATGCATCTCAACAAGAAATTTTAGTGTACATGTGATTAAAAAATAAAATAAATTCAACGAATGATTAATAAATACATAAATATATCAAATATGAATTCCGTAAATAATCACAAGTAGACTCAGCTTCAATATACTACAGATTATTTATCCAAATGAGTTATAAATAGATACATAACCATGTTACAGATAGATTTATTATAAGATGAAATCGAAAATTTAGAGAATTATTTATAATAGTTTTGATTTATAATTGTAGACTGAATATATCTAAATTTTTTTGGATAAATAAATAATAATGAAGATAAAATACCCCAACGCATTGATCTGAGTGTTAGTAGCATGCTTGCTATCCCTTTTTCAATCCTACGCCTACTCTACCAAAACCCACGGCAATTTATATTTGGCACTTTAGCACATAGGAATCAACTCATCTTGGGATCCCAAATTTATTATTAATTAATTTAATCTATTAAAAACAATTTTTTTCAAAGGGAACATTCGAAAATTTTTCTAAGATATCCATTTTCTAAGTTGTTATTATCATCTCTTATCATCGGTCCTTGCTGTTTCCATCATTTCATTCAAGGAATATAAACTTTACAAGGAAACCAAACAATACCAACCTCAAATCCATCTCTGTGTCTCTCTTTCTCATTCTCCCTTCAGGTGTTTGAACGGGCAATTAGCTTGCAAGAGATGGATCATATGCCCATGTCTGACATGACGCAGATGCAGATGCAGATGAGCTTCTACTGGGGCAAAGATGCCATAGTCCTCTTCTCTAATTGGCCTAAGCACAGCCTTGGCATGTACATATTATCTATCTTCTTTGTCTTCATTCTAGCCATGGTTTCTGAGCTTCTCTCTAACCAGCCAACCCTCAAACGAGGGACTAACCCTATCGTTGGAGGGTTGTATCAGGCTATTATCTATGTTTTTCGTATCAGCTTTACTTATTTAGTGATGCTCGCTGTTATGTCCTTCAACCTTGGAATCTTCATAGCTGCCGTGGCCGGCCACACCTTGGGATTCTTTATCGCCAAGTATCGAGCAATTGACATGGCCAACAGAGACCCGAACGGGCCCTCCATCATTACTAATAAAGTTTGAGACTTGAGCTGAAATTTACGTATCGCAGTACAGTGCGATTTTGTTAATTTTTTTCTTTTCTATTATGAACTGATGAGTGATGCCTCTTTGTGTTTATTTGTGAAGCTTGATGTCTCTAGCATGTTTTCTTGTTAAGTTTCTTGCTAGCTTCTGGTTTAATTTCAATGAATTGTCCAGCTTTCTTCCGGTTTGTTAAGGATTGTACCAACTTATGAAACACTGATACACTTATTTTTAGGTGTTTCAGATACATCTTATAAATAGCCAGTGTCTTGATACATCATCGACACACGTATGAATGTGTCAGAAAAAATATATATATGTGGCTTTAGGCTCGGACACAAGCCAAACACAACTCTCGCATGACTGGCCCCAAAAAAATATTAAATTAGACTAAAACTTCTTCCCATGTCAGTATTATATAGTGTCTGTACTGCATGTACAGGAACCAATATGCTCGTTGAGTTCAGCATGGATATGGCTAGCTTGTTCTATATACAAGGATGACAATTTTCTGGCGGGTTCCTTTGGAGATTGCTCCGCATAAGGAAGAAGCTAGGGAAATTTTTCTTCCATGAAGACAGGCAGAAGCATATTTTCTTTTGCCTGGAATATGGGGATTAGATGGAGACCATACGTCTCGTCCCGTTGAAACTCTGTTATATTGAGTTAACCATAATATCCATAATTACTTTAACATATACATCTCTATAATAGTTTTTGTATATTGATGAGTGATCCCTATTCTATTGTAAAATTTAAGACTGTTAACTAAACTTTATATATCAGTGTAGTTTTTCTGAATGTTTTTCTATTCTGTTATATATTGATGAGTCGTGCGTCTTTGTGTTTATATGTCAAGCTTTCTCCAGGATCCTTGGAGCCCATGAGTTTACAAAATGTTTTACTAGTCGGCTAAAAAGTAGAGAACCAACCCAATTTGAGATTTTGAGGTGCATCTGTCTGCATGAACTTCACTGTTCTTCTGGATTTGATCTGTCATCTGATCTTCACTATCTTCATCACCTTTAGGTTCTACAATTTCAACTGGCTTCTTGTCCAAAAGCCCTTAAATTTGGTTTCGATCCTTCCGCTTCACTTCCTGCGCAGAAATTGGTATTAGAATAATGTCCAAGTGTTTCCTTCTGTCACGAGGCAAACTTATAACATAAAACATAAAAACCAATTGATTTGACCTCATGAGAAAAATGTTACATCACGAGGGCCTTAAAGTAGTAAAGATATAATGTTTGTTTCCTATATAGCAAAGGTGATAAACACCAGCTACTTCCGAGTATTTGCAAAAATATGAAAATAGGACTGCTTAAATCAAATATGAAGTAACGAGATTTGGTAACGAGCAAAGAACAGAGTTTGCCTATACGAAAGAACTTATGGGGATGCATCACACAAACTCGATGAAGACCAATATTGATCCCAAAAAAAAAAAAAAACCGAAAGGACATATATAGGACAAATACATAGCTCATTCAGCTTCACAGGATTCCACCAAGCATTCATAGACTTGATTATAAGATTTTACAAATGGCACAAATCAATCAGAAGATGAGATTCTTAAGGGCAAAAATAGATAACGTATTAGCCTCCCCCGTCCTTCTAGATGAAAGCATTCCTCCCTCTCCTAGAAGCATCGAGTAAGTTCACACTGCAAATCCCTCCAGCACCTAAGGTGGAAGAATATTCAGTCCAACAACCTGGTAAACTATTCATCTCTTTAAATGTGTGGCATGACTATGAAGAGGCAACTAATGAACTTCACAATTCTTTTATGAATACTTATCTTGTCCCATATTGGTGTCAGTATCAGTGCACTTGTTAATATATTACCAGCAACTAATGCCACATCCTGCACCTCTTAGCTAGGGAAAACATACAAAGATATCAAAGATGGAGACAGCAATTATACAGTGCACCAATTTAATCATCTATACCCTTTACTCACATCATAATCTACATGTCATGTATGATATGCTTGACACGACATTAATGTGGTTATGTTGGCCAACATAGTCATAGTTTTTTCTCATAAAATTGTTTTAAAAGTAGTGAAGCTGTGAAGAAGAATTAAGTCAGGGATGAGTAAACAGGAATGGAAAAGAAAATAAACAAGGAAAAAGTGTACAAGCCAAGCATCTAATGTAACCTCTTTACCATCAAACCCACTCTTCAAGTGTAAAAAATGATGAAAATCATACAGGACACTAATTGAATATTAGTCGATTTAAATCCTCAATGGAAAGTAGAATAACTTAGTGAAAGTCAGACTACAGAACTTCCAATTATATTTAATGTAATTTTCAGAGTAAAAAGCAGTCAATTCTAAAATGAAGCATAAAAACTGTTAATCATATAACAATTTACATATATCAAGAAAAATTCAAGAATTTTTTTGCCACCACAAGGAGGGACCTGAAAAGAAAGCTTGCCATGATTATGACACAATGACCATAATGGTAAATATTATCAGTTTAGCCTTGAACATTGTAACTGATCAGGGAATGTGAATGCATGCCCCAAAAACAAAATCTATTTTTAGAGGTTTTAGTAACATTGAATTAAGTTGTACCTTGCATGACTTCATATATTGAAACATTGTGTGGAAGGTGAAAAGCTTAAACCTATAAAAATAATAGCCATATATAGCATAACAAATCATAATATGCAATGAAGAATATCTTGCTAATTTGAATGAAGTAAACAAGCTCCAATTCAAAATGAACTTCCCCACAATCTTCTATCAGAGGCACTAGAGGAGAATGATTTAAATACCGACTGATAACATATATCACAGCTTTCTGTCACCATTCCAATTCCCATTTCACGACCTTTGGGTACCTGTTCTGCACAAATCATAATTGTTATTACTAGTATCTTTTGAAACCCCTACCAATGCTTAACAATTGTACTCTTTTCTGGTCACCTAACAATTCGTACACTTTTTTTTCTTTCTTTTTCTCTTTAGGAGAATGATAGAGCACGATCAGAAAATAAAAAATAAGGGCAGAAACATATCAAATTGAAGCTAAATTATTTCACAGATAGGAGAAATCAGCACATTCTTGCTGCAAGATAGTCAACCATAATAACATTAGAAAAAACTGCAGGAGAAATGACAACCTCTGATTGTCTAAATGTAAAAGCAATATGGTTCTCCTTTTGTATGTGACAAAATTAACTTCCCACTCACTGTCATTGCTCAAATCTCAGTGGCAACAAAACAGAAGATCATCAGAACTTTCAGCTATACTGCTGTACAGCCTACCATGTAGATAGAAGAACAAGAGGTAAAGTGGGAACAAGGGGCTCAATCGATTCATCAAACAAAGAGTTATTCATGTAATGTATAATATTATTGAGACAGTGGACTAAAGGTAATCAAAACTCTCCCCTGAAGGCGAAGTCTTTGAGATTAAATCTCCCATCCCACTTGCTGTCGTCATAATAGCACTAATGAAAACACATCAAGTAAAAGAATTTTACAGAATCTCCAAAATTTTGGCTAACATTCCAGCCAAATTCATATTGCAATTTCAACTTTCTAAAATTTCTCTATCTGTAGATGTCCACCAGGTTTTAAATGCATCCTCAACCATAGTGCCATTATAATTATGCTTAAGCACTGTCTATAAGCTTCATTTATGGCTTAGAACTATAAATGAAAAAGAAACATTAATTATGAGCGTTTCTTTCACAACAATGTTATAACAGCAAAGCATGCCCTCAGGCTTTCTCCTGGCCATTAAACCTAAACGAAAAAGATCAATCCAAAAATTGAAAAATACTGTCATTAAGTTCTAATGATACATGACCCAAGTTTCAGAGGCTCACAGCCTGCATTAACAGTCAAATGTCTGTAACACTTGATACAACACAGTGATTGCCTTTATAGAGTAACGCTTTGACACATTGTTGATTACTACCATTGAAAACCCACAAAATGCGTGTGAGTTGTGTGAAAGAGAGAAGAAGAGAGAGATAGACAGAAAGGGAAGTATAGGAGATTAATTAAATCATTCAGGAATTGATTGAGAAAATTAGAAGCATAAAGACCAAATTGGGTATATTTTAGGGACCAAAGGAATAGTTCATTCTTTTCTGTCTCCGCTCAGGCATTTACATTTCCCGTTCAGGCCAGACAAGATTGTAGAAACATGTACAAAATGTATGCATTATGCAGCAATGCAGTCTAGTCACTAATACCCTTTTTATAATTCCCAAATCATCAGCAATAACTTGAAATAATACAGTAAAGGTAGAAAAGAGAATTAGAATGAATCATAACTAATGGTTATTCTGAAGGCAAATTTGAAAATTATCCAGCAAACCTTGCACTGGCCAACTGGGAAATAAAGCAAGAATATAGGTTATGGTCATAACAGGGTTGAACAAACACAGAGTAAATGAAATTTCGAAGTGTTTAGCAAGATTTGACTAAACAAAGGAACATAATTGAGAATAATCAAGATTGACAAGAAAAATGGTGGGGGAAAAAAATCAAAAACGAAAAGTGGAAGTTCACAATCTTGCCTTGCTTTAGAAAAATCCATTAGCTCAATTTCATGATGAAGTTCTCTTACTTTGGAAAACCATCAGGAGCAGAAATAGAACAACCATCCCCTCTATAATGCAATTGTGGCTTCATCTTGAACTGCACGAAGAAATAACATAAGAAACAATTAGCAGACATCCTTTATCATTTCTAACTTCCATAATGCAACTTGATCTCTCAAATTCTTAGAGAGACATACCATAGAAGAAGCCAAAAAGAAAACAAGGAAGAAGAAACTACAGTGGTTATTATCTAAACATCTCATTCAAAGAAAAAGTAGAAGATCAATTTTCCTCTCGTTTGTGACCTTAGTAATTGTCATTGATGATAATGATTAATGATAAAAATTGTTAGTAGCTTAAGCTTTTGGGATAGTTATCCTCGGCATGGCTTCTGTTGAAAAACAGGATGAGAGAAACTCAGAATTTTCTTGCCTTATTCAGTGTCAAGAGTGGCATATGTAAAAGGAACGCTGGCAACAAACTTCAGCCAGTCAAATCCCATTCAAAATGATTCTAAAATATAGGATACAAAAAAATTGAAACATCCCAATAGAAAATATCTAACAAAATCACAAAACAGTCCCTCTAATAGAAGCTTGATAAAAACATGGTAAAAACTGAGGATAACCAAAAAACTAGATTAACTAGCTAGTTCCAACATGGGCTGTGGGCTTTAAGCCCAAAAAGTTTATCAACTTTTAACACTTCCCCTCAAGTTAGGGAATATATGTTGAGTATTCCCAACTTGGAGCTCAATTCTTTGAACTTGACTCGAGCAATAGCTTTGGTAAGGACATCTACTACTTGGGAGTTGGTAGGAATGTAATTCAGTTCCAGTAAGCCTGACTTAATTTTTTTCTTAATAAAATGCTGATCAATCTCTATATGTTTGGTCCTATCATAGTGGATAAGATTTTTGGCTACACCTATGTGTCCATATTGTGACAATTCACATTCATAGGTAAACCAATACCAAGTGTTAACTCCTTAATGAATCTTATCAACCACATTCCCTCACAAATCCCAAGTGCTGGAGCTCAAAACTCAGCCACAGCACTACTTTTAGCCACAACTGGCTGCTTCTTATTTCTCTAGGTAACTGGTTTCAAGGCTGGTTTGATTGTTCCACAAAAGCCATTCATATTCAGAATTCTCCTAAATGGTTGTTGGGGAATAAAATTGATGGTTTTCAAAAAAGGTGGCATTTAAGGTGGTGTAAGTTTTCTTGGGTGAGGGAGAATAGCACTTATACCCTTTTTTTGTGGAGGAGAATCCAATGAATATACCCTTGGGTTCAAGTTTCTCCCCATAATCATTGTGTATAAACGAGGTGCAGCCAAAAACTTTGTAAGGAAGGGAGGGCATTATTTGTTGATTTGGGTAGGTCTCAAAGAGTTTTTGGTTGGTTCATATGAATTTTAGAACTCTAGATGGCATTCTATTTATTAAGTATGTGGCTGTTAGTATAGCTTCTCCCTAATATCATTTAGATACATTTGTAGTGATGAGAATGGATCTGGCCATTTCTAAGATGCATTTGTTTTTTCTTTCTGTGACCCCATTTTGTTGGGGGATTTTGACACATGAATTTTGATGAATAATCTTATGGTTTGTGAGTATGGTCTGAGAGTTGAGTTGAAATATTCTCGGCCATTATTAGTTCGTAATATTTGTATGAGTTTGAAATTGGTTGAGGATGAGAGATTATGGAAATTTTGGAAATTTTGAACAAACTCGGATTTTTCTTTTAAAAGATAAACCCAAGTTAGCCTTGTATGATCATCGATGAATGTAATAAACCAACGGGCCCCATTGATCTTTCTAATGTTTATAAGACCCCAAACTTCATTATGTATAAGTGAAAAAGATTTTGTAGATTGATGCAAGTGAGAGGGGTAAGAGGATTTGGTATGCTTGGACATTAGACAAATATCACACTGAAAAATAGAATTCTTATTGATTAAATTAGGATACATTTGTTTGATGTATTGGAAGTTTGGATGGCCAAGTCTGTAATGCCACAACAGAACACTATCAACTTTATTTGAGGAACCAGAACATGACAGGGCAACATTGTTCTCTGGCCCATGAATGTAGTAAAGTCCGCCACACTCTCTGACATTGCCAAAATCCTCTTCCCCAAATCCAAGTCCCGAAAGTGGCAGCCATAAGCATGTTAGTCTGGCATCTTGAATCTTTGGCAATCTTACTTATTGATAGTAAGTTGCAGTGTAATTTTAGGACTAGAAGAACATTTTTTGGTGTCAAATTTTCTGAAATTCACACAGTTCCAATTCCTCTGACTCCAGTCATAGTACCATCAGCAATCTTTACAAAGAATTTTTTATTACTAGGAAAAAACCTATCAAGAATAGAGGCATTACTGGTCATGTGATCCGAGGCACTTGAATCCATGATCTAGGTGTTTGAATTTTTAAGTTGGGCCACAGATGGATTAGCTATATATGCCATCACACCGGTGCCTATAACTTTTTCTGATTTCTGTTGGATTTGATTGTTGATCATCTTTTGAAGTAGTTCAAGTTGATCTTTTATCTCTTTGTCAAAGGAGTTTGCTTCTACTGGCCTGTGGTTCTGCCCCTCACCTGTTACCACAAGACCACAATCTTCCCTTTGATTTCGTGGCCTCAAATTTGCTAGTTTCCTATGGAGCTTCCAGCACTTCCCTTTTGTGACCAGCCTTACTGCAGTGGTCACACCAAGGTCTTCCACCTGTCTTTTGTCCAGAATCAAGTGCTGCATTACTCCTACCAAGTAGGGCAGAAGCTTCTTCAGCAGGTTGACTATTTAAGCCTCCACTTGTTAACTCCATCCTACTTTCTTCCCATTTCACTTCAAAGAAGACTTCTCCTTGTGATGGTAGTGGTTTCGTTGCCACAACTTTGCCTCTTACTTCTTCAAAGGCTAAGTTTAGGCCCAGTAGGAATGTGTAGATCCTCTCCTTCTCTACTATCTTTCTGTAATACGCTACATCTGCACTACAGGTCCACTGATGGACCTCATACAAAACCAGTTGCGGACGTAATTTCACAAGATAATTATAGAATTGGGTCACATTTATATTACCTTGCTTTGCTTCAAGGAAGGTACCCTTAACTTGGAAGAGTGCAGCTGTGTTTTCAACTGATGAATAGGATTCCTTGACAACATCCTAGATCTCCTTAACTGTCTTACATAGGCAGAAGGTTTCTCTGATTTCTGTTGTCATTGAATCGACCAACCACAACATGATCAGGTTATTTTCTACAAACCATGTTTTGCACTTAGGATTTGTGACTTCAGGTTCCGTAGCTGCTCCAGTGATATACTCATCCTTTCCACATTCCCTATGGAACATTAAGGTACTCTAGGACTAAGACAGGCAATTGTTACCATTGAAGCGGCGTCTAGTGATTCATTAGTGGATGATTTTCGGTCCCCATAGGTTGAGTCGACCCATTTCCATTGCTGTTTGGCTGGGTTAGCGAAGGGGAAGCGCTAGTTGAGTCAGTTGCAGAGTCTACAACATGGGCTTGTGAGGAACACATGGTTTCGAAGGTTATCATTAAGGATAAAACTCCTTTAAAACTCTGATATCATGTTGAAAAACAGGATCAGAGAAACTCAGAATTTTCTCATCTTATTCAGTGTCAAGAGTGGCGTACATAAAAGGGAGGCTGGCAACAAACTTTAGCCAATCAAATCCCATTCAAAATGATTTGAAAATATAGGATACAAAAAAAAAAAAATCAAAACATCCCAAAAGAAAATATCTAACAAAATCACGAAACAATCCCTCTGGCAGAAGCTTGATGAAAACACAGTAAAAACAAAGGATAACCAGAAAAACCAGATTAACTAGGCCAATTCCAACGTGGGCTGTGGGCTTTAAGCCCAAAAAGTCAATAGACTTTGAACAGTTTCAAAGCCTCAATAAACCAAAGGATTAAGAGTTCAATCCTCACCACCTTCACTCTTCTAATCAAATTAAATTTCAGCATAAGATAAGACACAACTATGATGTCCACGCTTTAAGCCCAAAAGCACTTACAAATTATGGTGCTTGTTCAAGATATTAACCCAAATAATAAATTCAGCAATCGTTTAGTACAAGGGAAGCACCTTTCTCTAATATTTGCAAGTGAAAAAAAAATGATATTATCCTCCTACTGCAGTATGCAATAAGAAATGGTCTTAATAATAATAATAATAATAATAATTAATTGATACCAATGAGAATCTTCTACCCCTAAGGTAGAGATGCACAAAGATGTATTGTGCTTTCAGTCACTTAACAGCTCATAGGCACCATATGCAGTTCAAACAGAGTAGTAGATATGTACAAAGATAAAAGGAAGTTAACAAATTAGCATGTTACCATTGTCACTTCACTCTTTAGCATTGTTGGAATTCCTTCTAGCAAGCCCAATAACATCTTGCTTTTTCCCAAAACATCGCCAAGAAGTAAAAGGTTGTCTAATTCAACAACTATGTCTACAATAGAATGTCTTCTAGCATCGACACTATCTTTATTTGAGGACTAATCACCAATTCTCATATGGGATGTTTCACTAAAAAATTAGTAAGTCAGTTCTCAAAGGAGATTTCAAGTCAAGTTTCTGTAATTTCTAAGAGAGTTCATTACAGGCCAAAAAGCAGAGCTCCATCCAAGTCATATTCAACTCTTAAAACAAAAGACCTGGCCAAGTAAGCAGTATCAGAAACTACAAGAGGGAATATGAGTCAATTTTCAGAAGAAAAATATAACACGCAATATTATTGACTCTCATCTAGTTTAGAATGCTGGTTTTAAATCAATAATAACAACCTAACATAAGTCAGATTGATTTTTTTATAAATGTTAAAACCCCGGTTAATTGGAGCTTTAGCTTGGAACTATATAAATAATAGTATGTGATCATCATATATGGGCTCTATTGGGCACTTAGCTTGGTATTGGATTTTGTAGCATACAAGACAACCCATTGGATACTGGCACCAGGAGAGGTCCTACCCTCATCCGGTATCTGTGATGAGTTACCCCATTGAAACTTAGCTGACAAAAATATACTCTTCTACGCACACACAAATGTTAAATCAGGACAAAAAGAAAACATGCACTCTTTTATCCTTCCAGGTATTCATACTATTGTATGTGGATGATTTCAGCTACCAATTGAACATGTTATATACTATTAGTTGATGATTAGGGTTGTCCAGAATCTGTATATTACAGATGGTTCATCATATAAGACATAGATGAAGAAGTACAAGCTTAAAAATTACCTCGCCTCCATAATCAAATGTATAATAGATTGCACAAACAATCCTTTTAAAGTTTGAATCGCCCAATGATATATAATCTGAAACAAAAATAATATTAATCTCTACCACCCATATTTTCCTGTACATATCGACCCACTACAGAATGCATTATAGGGTACTGGGAACATGCACATCTGTAGCCTAAGAAATACAAAATTGCACATCAAACTTCCAGGCACAACTTTCTTTTTCCTTCGTTTTCCCAAGGAAACAACGGAATAGTATTTAGCAAAATTGTGTACTCACAATAAGTAAAACGAACAATTAAAGGAGGAAAAAGCTACCTCTTCTTGTCCTCCGAAGGTGGCTTCTTCTCTTGAGGCCATTGTAAATTACGTTATGATAAAATGCGCGGTATTGCCTGACCAGGATTTCTGCCCCGAGGTATGTACAATTAGGTTCGAAATTGAAGCTTTAGTCTTTAGCAAACCTATTTTCTAGAACGACATAGCCTAGAGATTGATACTGCAGATTTTCAAGGTGAAAGGGAACTGAAAAATTCATAATGCTTTCACTCAATTGCTGTCGGAATCAGAAGGTAATTCCTCACAGAAATGATGCAACCAAATTAATTTTCTTTTATTATATCGATCTTCTTGACTGCCAAACAAATAATACAAAAGTGGCATTGACATAAAGTTAGGAAATTCCATCCTTCACTAGCATGTACCAAAAAAATATGCGGTTAGCAGAGTGTGATCATGGTGACAAAGGATCCTCTCCCCTTAAGAGTTAAAAGAAAAAAAAGAAAAAGAAAAAGAGCCGCCTTACAATAATTGAAGATGATTCAATTCTATAATTGGTTTGGTTCATGTCAATTTATACAGGTTTTTTTTGAAGAAAAAATAAAATATTATATATAGGGATAGATATGTATTAATAAAATACCACTTAATTTTAAACACCAAACCTTCTTAAAACTTGCTACATTGTATTTTTTTTGGACTAAAAATAATTTAATTTAAACCTTCTAGATACAAAAGCAAGTTTGACCCAAAAAGAAGCAATGAAAGTGAAAGATACATAACTATGCAAGTTGGGGGTTGGTTGGGAGTTGAGCTAACCGTTGAATCTCTGCCGGCCACTCTTTCACTGCTTTTTCTCCTTTTGGCTGCCTCTCAAGCATTTTGAAACTTTTTCATCAATGCGAATCTTCTTATTTTGTGGCTTCTTGTGCTAACCATGTTCACCTGTCCTCATTCCATTTCATTTCAAAAACATCTCTTCTCGCTCACACTATCTGATTTGGTCAATCTTCTCGCTTTCTAAATGGTAAGACTTATCATCCCCACAAATAAAACAACGGCACATATCAACCTCTCATACAGTAGCTCTATTATCTCATCTGTTCTTTTGTATCACTGCTATGGGGAATCCTAAACAATTATAAAAATTCTATCACTAACTGGTTTGCAGAATTGTTGGTAATGAAATTGGGATAAGAATGTTAAATGAATGAAATGAAATGAATTATATTTGATATAATATAGAAAGAAATAAAAATATCATTATATTTATATATTTGGTATGATAAAAATAATATAAAAATAAAAATATTAAAATGACAAAAATGTCCTTCAGAGAAAATGTATGTTAAAAAGTAATTTTCTTTTTAATATGCAACACCGAAAGGAGACAGCTCCAAAACGCAGAGCCTTCTTCACCCTCGCGCTTTCGTTGCCATACCTTTGCTGCTTGGAAGTTTTGCAACTCGAAGAACACCATCGAAACAACTCTAATGGATGAGCGATGCTCTAGTGAGGTCGATGCTATAACCGATCTTGGCCTTTGATGGCGGTTGGCTGAAGGAGCGTCGGCGACCGGTGAGCATTCAACGACAGGTCACTTGCTTGTGGTGGAGTGCGCCAGTGGAGGAAGAAATTTGCAATTCTGATAATGAAGCGTCTACTAGCTAGCGATTAGAAATGACCAACACAAGGAGCATAACCGACTTTTTCCCATTTTGGCTCCACAATTTTCATCTCTTCGCGCGCTTCAGTGTCGGATACCATATGCCGTTCCTTCATTCTCGACCTCCTTGTGTATTGAATGAATATAACAAAAATTTTCAAAATTATACATGGTAGTACTAGTGTATTAATACAGGCTTGTTATGAATCAATTCTTTTATTTCAACTTGTATATAATTACATAGTTGAGAATTATAAATTTTCAAATAATTCACTAATTTTATTTTTTAATTTTTAATTTTTATCTGATAATTTGTAAGAGAACGTAATAAAGAATTATAAATCTTTAAACTACTTAGTAGTCGTACCACCAAATGGAGTGAAGGCACTAAACTCTTCTCAATTTTCACGGCATTGATAAGTTAATTACCCGTGCTGTGAGAAACCGTGACGAATTTAAGTTCCATGGACTTGGCTGGTGAGAGATGAACACAAACAAAGGTTTTTTTTTTTTTCTTTTGAAATCGTTTAACACATAAAAAGTTAAGAATAAAACCCGAAGTAGAAATAAAAAATGTAATTTTGTAGATAAAAAATAATTTTAGTATCTTATAATAAAAAATAATAATAATAAATAATATTAAATAATAATTATAATAATATATTAAATATTACATACAACTTATAAAAGTAGAATCCGGTGTTTTTTTCTGTACTAAACAACCTAGCCGGCTTGCGAGAATAGATGGAATGGAAATCAAATAACAATATTGGGAAGGATCCCTTTATTTTTCTATGGAAATCAAAGTTTTATACTTTAAATCAAATTAAAATTTCTTAGAAACCCCCCCCCCCTTTTGGAAGATACGGTAATTTCTACTATTAACATAGTAGAAGATTCGAATTCTGCATGACGCTGATGCAAAAGCTAGAGAAAATTCACGTAATCAATAAAATTTGCGCATGAATGGTGGAAAATCAACAATGGAGTTTATTTTGATTCAATACCCGCCTTGTCACTTGAGTCCTTTTTTTTAATTTTGATATTAATTTTTGCACTTTTAGCCCCTTCTTCCAAAAAAAAAGCTGCTCAGTAGTTATTATTATTTTTATTTTTAAATTAAAATATGTTTTGGTATCAGACACTAGATTTGTAAATGCAGGTTAGTATGAATAATAAAAATAAAATAGAATTGGAGGGAGCTAGTTCCAAATATAGCCTACTTCATTTTTCTTGTGGAATTAGAAATAATCCCAAAAATAGAAAAGTTGCTAAGATCTTAAAAGAGTAATGCAGACAAGCGGGCCAGCTGTAATGTACGGTAGTGCAGAAAAGAGGCAAAAGAAAAAAGGGAATATGTATGTATATATATTAATTTTCTTTAACTCGTCTTTTATATTCTAAATTTTTTTGCTCTAATTACTCTTGTTAAATAAATTTTTTTATTGTATATAAGACTCATTCCATTTTTAATATGACAGTAAAAAAATATAAATAATCAAGGAATTTTATTTTTAAAAATATACATTATATAGAAATTAATTTTATTAAAAAATAAATTAAAATAGTCGTAATTTTTTAAATACAAAAGTTATCACGAAAGATCAGAAAAAGAAAGGAAAATGTGTGGCACGAATAAATGGGAGGAGGCGTCGTGGCACAGTGTGTCAGCAAATTGTAACGACCCAGTGAAAAAGCTCAAAAACTACAACTCACACACAACCCGAGTAGTACAACATGCCTCGTGGTTGGAATCCTTCGAAATCCAATTTGCTGTAAATACTTTTACATTTTCAAATTATCGCAAACTTATTTTGATTACTTTAAATAATAAGAATTCTATGTCCAACTGATTCCTTGCATTGATTACGGAATGATCCTTAATGGGTTTAGATGTTGTATGAGGATGACACTTCATACACAGCTGCCACCGTCTTGGGCAAAGCAAAAGTTACTTACTTTATACTAGCATTTAAAAAAGCAGGCCGGCACCTTCACCAATATTTACAATATCTAGAATCGCCGAACTTACATTATTTCAACGAATTTCTCAACTACCGATAATCAAGAATCGTCCAATTTCGAAGTGAAATGGACAATAAAGAGACAGAATACTGCAGAGATTGTAGATGCAGTGAAGACAAGTTACTATTCCTTCTGTTATTATCATTATAGCAATGTTGGGTGAACAGAGATTGAAATCAGATATTTCACTGATATATCATTTTCCGCCGAGCAAATTCGGTCCAACCTCTTTATTTCTTCTGCTACTACTGCATTAGCAGTTCTTCATCCCACCCCAACATTATTTTCACCTAATGGCTAACACCAAATAAAAAAATACCATCTTTTTCCCATTCCTCGTTCATCATCACCTTCATCTTTTTTCCTTTCCTTCCAAACAAAAACCTATTTCATCTTCATCTATAATACTATTCCTGTTGAAAACTAGAGAAAAACTAGCATTACTATTCCCACAATCGAATTCCTACTCTTTTCCTATGAAAACAAAAATCCCAAGCAATCAACGAGCATTTGGATGATCAGTAAGTCCACTCTTGTGGTAGCCGGAGGTCATTGTTCACCGGAGGTTGCGGCCGCAAGTTGCGTTTCTGTTGGGAAAGTCCATGATTCCTCCGAAGCTTAGGAAAAGCTGCTTCTGCAGAAGTCAAAGATTCGCACAGCTCAATAAGCCATATGATAATAAATAAATAGTAAAACTGACCATTTATATGATCAATTTAGTTCAGTCCAAAAATTAATGAATACATAAATTAGTGCATGAATCAAGCAAACCCCATTATCCGTCTGACTTTTTAACAAAAGCACTAATTAGCAATAAGTTAGTTATTTTCAAGAACCAACTTTCTCCTTACTAATTCTTTTGGTACTAAATTTGAATGAATCTAATAGTTTAAGTTTAATCTAAAATAAACAATAAGGACTAACCAAATAGAAAGAAGCGTGAAATTAGAGAATAGTGCCGAATACTAATATGTTATATACCACTGTCCATATTAGGAGCCCCAATAAATCGAGGCTGATCTTGACGTTGAGGGTGGCCTCCTATCATGTTGTCCACTTTCAGGTTTAGGGCCTGCGCGACTCTAGCGGGAACCAACACAGTTGAACAAGCTGCAAACAAAAAATTATAATATAAACACATTAAATTACGATTCAGAATTGGATTAATAATGACCTTTCCTAGGAGCATTTATTGAAACAGCAAAACCGATTAAGAAATTTCAAAAAGCAGAGAAACAGAGCAATAAATCAACATAAATTCCAAGCCGAACCAGCAGCCAACATTTATTATAAGCCAAAACGCTTAAGCTAAAAATAGTTCATAATAAAGATGTCAACGACTACCTTAAATCCAACTAAATATGAAGACGAATTCAAGAAAATTTTGATATAGAAAACAGAGTGTTCATGTTCTTCACCTGGCTTCCTTCTTGATTCAGATGGATTATCAAGACGACGAGGTAAGAATACCCCAGTTCCAGCACACTCCCGTTTTTTACCCGAAGGGTTTTCGAGAAAAACAGCTCTCATTCCAGACCCAAATTGCTGAGTCTGAGTTTGAAACAGAGAAGGCCGTGCAGGTGAAGAACTCACAGGGCAAGCGCTTCTGGGTCCATAAATTTCACTGTTCCTTCCACTGACGGGGTCTATTAGGTTACTTCGCCTCTGTTGGTAGAGACCAGCAGAGGAATTCTGTAGCTTCGCCATCTGTTGCTCCCTCAGCATCTGAAACTGAAATAACAAGAAATACAAACGCATAAGCCAAAATCGAATAAAGGACTGAAGTTATAGCGAAAGCCAAAACCCAGTCACCCATAACATCGAAGAACTGTGCAGGAAGCTTACTTGGAGTATCTGCAATTGCTGGTGAGAAAGCGAGCGATGGGTGTACAATCCAACATCAGGAGGATTGGAGTTATCCACAGGTAAAGTCACCGGATAGAGACCCAATAGGCCCCGGTTATGGTTGAAGCCATACGCTTCATCGCTCAGCTTCATCTTCTCAACTTCCCCTGCGGCTGCGTGCAGGAGAGCCCTTGTCGCCGTCGGAGATGCAACCTTAGTAGCACTATTGGGGCTTCCGTTGCTCGAACCTTTCCCGCTTCCCAAGGAGCAGAGGGTGGATTGCGGCGAACCACAGACGAACATTTCCTGCAATTAGTCATAGTCAATGATTGAAAAAAAAAACTCAAAGAAAAATCATACTCCAAATAAACAATTACCGAAAAAAATTACAGTAATAATCGATACCTTGGATCTGTCACAGGCGAAATCAACTTCAAGAGTGGTGCGAGCCATTCGGCGAGTTAAGTCCGCCATGCGTTCTTCCTCGTCACTCTCTGTTTCACTCGAACCCACCACAGACTCGACCGGAGAACTGAGATCAGAAGGGACTCCACAGGATTCAAAACCATAAGGAAACTCGGAAGGAAACAAGAGAGGCTTTGGAGAAACAGTATCAATCGCATCATTCGTCTTGAGCTTGAAACTGCTATTGTTCTCCTCCACAAATACGTCGTCGTCCACAAGGAATTGCGGAGGCAGCCAGAACTCACCGTCATCCAAATTCTCAGCCATTCTCAGAGAGAGAGAGAGAGAGAGAGAGAGAGAGAGAGAGGAAACAGAGGCAGAAAATATCAAGAGATTTGGAATTCGGATGGAGGGCTTCGCTGCTTTGCTCAGATTTAATAGTAAGAGAGAAAGACCCCAGCCGGTTATACACCTGGATTTGCAGAGTCCATGGGTCCCAGCCAGATCAAAAAGCAAAAGACGCTCATAGAGAGAGAGATTGAGGTGAAGAAGGAGGATATGAGGCCTCTTATGGAAAATGGAAACACAGCTTTTTTTTTTGGAACAGTCTGAGAGTGAGAGAGTGAGAGAGAGAGAGAGAGAGAGAGAGACAGAGAAGGTGGTGTGAGGTGCAGTGTAAAGCCACGCGCTGTAATGGGAAGGAACACGCACAGGCCAAGCAAAAAGGAGGAAATTAGGGTTTAGTGGTGGCGGTTATAATGTGGACAAGGGACTGGAAAGAAAGTGTAGGTCACATGAGTGAGGTGCGCGAAGATGATTGATTGCCAGTTACTACCACTCAGTATTTTTATTATTTTATTTTGATTTCAAAAAAGTGAAATATGTATGTATGCCACTACGTGAGTCAAGTGAGGGGCGTAGTTGTTGCTCCCTCACTCACCCCTCGTTCGCTTGAGCGGTTGAAGCATCGCGCATGACAGACCCAGTGGGCCCCCACTTTCCCTCCTCGTTTAATTTATTATTTCATTTTAAATTTAATTTCATTTTAACTGAAATTTCAAAATTAAATAAGAAAACGGAGTGCGGTTTGTCCTTACGCGGACTCCATTTGGCACCACATCCACGAACCCATTTGAATTACAATTTTTTTATTTAAAAAAAAAAAACACTTTTTCGCTAAGCATCCTTTGCTTCTAAGTTTTCATATTGCATCCAGCTCCCTTTTGACTTATTCTTTTTTATTTAACCTTTTCTGCATTTTTAGACATTAATGTCCCCTCCCTATCTCCTAAGTACTTTGCTAACATACCAATAAGATGAACTGTAATTTAAAATTAGAAAAAAAATAGAAGCGTAGTTTTTAAGAAAAATATTTGTCTTACCTGAAATAGTCATAGCCATTTGTTTTTATAATTATTAGTTCATCTTGACTCAACCGAACTAAGAAATTTACAGGAAAAAAAAAGGTTATGAATGAGCCCAAAAATTTAAAAAGCTAAGATCTGAATTTATAATTGTTTGTCTAATGACAAATTGTTAAGGTCACATAGATCAGCGCATATTATTTGGTTCACTTTCCCTTCTCTGACATTTTTCTTCGTGATCCAAGCAAATAGTCTCACATTCTTAGATCATCCAAGCTCCGCGTAGAAAACGCGTATTAAAGTGAGTTGGGAAAAGACTAATAAAATTAGATGCTTCAATTAAAAATAAAACTTAGATACAACTTTTCATATTTTTATTATCAATTTTTAATTAAAATATAATATAATGTATATTTTTTAATTAGAACAGAACAAGTATTTGAGAAATTATATATTTATTTATAAAAATTGTATATTTATTATATTTTGATTAAAAAACTTGATAATCAAGATATAAGAAATTATATATAAAATTTTTATAAAAGAATTAATTAAATACAAAATAACTTATTATTAGAAAAAAAGTATATTTCATCCTCTTATCTATAATCTAACTGTTTAAATAATGTGAAATTATTAACTATATATTAAATTTAACACCTAATAGTCATACAATTAACAAATTTCAACTTTTAAATCCCTAAAAGTTGATTTGTGCTATTTTTTTTAATAGTCAATTTATACTAATCTATTTTAAGATAAATTTTTTTAAAAAAATAACTTTACTAATTTTTCTTAAAATATAGGGTAAAAGGCTACCTTGTGCATAACTCAAATTGTATAAAACTTTTTGAAATTTGAGTTACGTACAAGTAATCATATTAGCCTTTAAAATTTAACAACCACTTTTTTAATTTTTTTAAATTTATATAAATAATATTTATTATTAATTAATCTATTATTTTATTAACAAAACATGACATATCAATAACAATAACCTTATTTCTTAAATTTTGAATTACATACATATAACTTAATCAATTTTAAATCATATACAAATAAATTTTTAAATATGTCACACTCCATTACTAAAATAACATATTACAGTTACAAATTATTTATATAAATTTAAAATTTTAAAAAATTTTATTGTTTAATTTTAAAAATTAAAAATTTAATCATATATAATACAAGTTTTAGAAATTAGACACAATTTAATTAAATAATAATAATTTTGTGCAATTTAATCAAAAAATTATAATAAAATCATAATTTCCCCTACTATTATGCAAAAATTTCCGGTTGTTATGACTGGTTAAGAGTGCGTTTAGCTGCACATTTAAGAGAAAAAAATTATGTTTACAATTATATTTATCCAAAAATTATAATTTTTTACTTTAAATAAAATTATATTTTTTCTTCTCCTGATGCAGTGCCAATCACGCACTAAGAAGATGAGAGATCATCGGGTTGAGTAGCTGCAACAGTAGTCATATTTCGGTAGCCAACTGTACACGTGTGCCGGTCAAATATGAACCATTTCTGCAACGCTGTCGTTTTCACAATACCGACATTTGTGGACGTGTCTTTTCAGTTTATCAAACGGCCGTCTTGGGACGGCGTCCTCCCGATGCATGCCTTCCATTTATTGTTATTTGCATAAATCACCACAATTATAATTGCAGATCAGAACAATGATCCCGGAATTTAGAAAAGAAAATTATAATATTATCAGCATCATAATTATTTTTCAAAATCTTTTTTAGTTTGTAAAATAGGAAAATGCACATCTATTTTAATTTTGTTTGAAACTTTGGCGCGCCGAAGGAGAGGAAGTGACACGTCGTTGTCATGGTGACGTGTTATGATTTCTGTTTTTCAATTTTATTCATCAATTTAAAATCACAGCCAATATCTATTTCTTTTTTTATTGTGCTTCGCTTTTGATGAAACTTATTTGATAGCTATGTATCAATTTCAAATAAATTAATTGTATTTTCTAATGTTAATTTTCAAGTAACTAAATATAACTAGTCAATATCCAATTTTTAAATATTTTTATTTTTAAAAATTTAAAATATTATAATTAATAGTTAAACATATTATCAATACTTTATATTTGTGCAATACTCGTGTAATGTATAAAAATTTAATTTTAGTTGGAATTGAAAGAAAAGGTGGGAAATAGAAAGTAAAAATATGGAGGAAAATTTTTTTAAAAAATCTCACGGTGCACATAGCCCAACATAGAAGACACACAACAAACAATTTATTTGCAGGGTGAAAATATAAAGTATTGATTGTGGCAACATTTTTAAATATGTAAAAATTCAAATTTTAATTTTTAGGCAAATAATTTATGATTAAATATATAACAGTTATCAATAAATAAATTAAATATATATCCATGATTAGATATTGATTTCTCTTCCAAAAATAGTTTGAACCCATCTGGGAAAATAATTTATGAGAATTATCTCCTTTCTTGTGACATTATATATATTATGTAGAAACACTTTAATAGCATTTTTTTTTCTTTTAAACAAATATGTATATATAATTTTTTATATCTTTATTATTAATTTTTTAATTTAAATATGACAAATATATAATAATCTAATAATAATATGATAACTGTATATATTTACAAGTAAATAATAATATGATAACTGTATATATTTACAAGTAAAATATTTGATTTATCAATTAAATTATATATTTGTCATATTTTAATAAAAAATTTTGATAATAAAAATTGCCCTTAAAATTAAATTTTTCTTACTAAACAAAAAGCCTTCATTTTGCACGTTACATTTTTAACTAATTACTTGTCCTTTCACAGCTTCTAACTAATTACTTATTCTTTCACTAGTATTTAAATAACCAAAGGCGTTAAGTCTATGTCAATAAATATTGGTTATTCTCAATTAGGATGGGAGGTGGAGAATTTGAATGTTATTTTAAATATAGTAGTAAGCTATAAGTATTTAAAGACTAATAAAAATAAATTTCCAATATAAATCAAATATTCGTTGTGAATGTGGAAAACTTTAAAGATGACATGCCGTCCACATGTAAAAGGGAAGGAATTTTGGTTAGCTATGTGTGTAAAGCGTGTAAATCTAATAAAGCACCTGCTTTAATAAAATAATGAGGCGTAAAATTGACCTAAATCCATTATAAGTAGCGACTAGAGAGTAGAGAAAGGTTTAATGTTGTGAAATTAGGCGGCGCATCAAACCCTAGCACGCCATATAACTGTTATAGAGGATAATGGATTAGGGTTACATAATGCATCTTAAGCGTACAACACAAGTAAAGAGTGAATGTTGCTTACTGTGATTACCATGGTTGGCCAAACTTTTAGAAGAAAATAAGTTGTTTATTAAAAAAAAGTAATTAAATGAAGTGTTTGGCTTAAAATTTATTATTTAGTAATAAAAGAAATAATTTTTCTGCTATAAAAAAAGTAAAATATTAGAGTTTTTCTTTCAAAGCAATAATTTTTTTTGTTGAAAACAAAAATATTCTTCCTCAAAATTATTACTTACCATAGTTACTTTTAACTTTTCTTACCTATCCTTTTGAATGCATGTTCTATTAAGTAATTTGATAATAAAAAATACTTTTTAAAAAATTTGTCAAATACAAACTGCTTCTCAAACAAGATTATAGGAATTGGGCAAAAAGATCCCATTTGGCAAATGATATTTGGTCAAGTCCCTATCATAGGTTAACATCTACATAGATTTTCATTTATGTGCTATCTATGTCAACAAACTTGTTAGATGACTGTGTTTTTATTTAATACAAAGAACTATTTTGATTCCAAGAAAATGATTAGAGAATTAAAATGAAAAATTATATTTTAAAAAACTAAATTAAGAAAAAAGTAATTTCTTAAAAATTAAGTTATTATTATTTTAACTGTAAAGAAGGATGGAGGGTGCATCATATTCCAAGAATGGTTACTAGTAAAAAAATCAACAAAATCAAACTTAATATCCTTTTATTGATCATACCAATTGAAGAAATCCTTGCTGACTGAAACAAGAATTTTTTGAAGAGTATGATTTTATATAATAAGAGACAAGAGGAGAGAAAGTAATATTCAAAGAAAGTTGGTTGAGTTAGGGAAAGGGGGGTGTGGTGGTAAATGACTCAGCATCGGCATGTGGCAAGTCTACATTACGCTGACCCGCTAACATGCCGTCCGTATTTCCGCCCACTGTGGTGGGGCCCATGCTTTCACTCAGACTACGTGGCCCAATCGATGCCTTCTATCCCTCGCTCAGGCCTAACTCACTCCAACGACGCGTGTACCACTGATATGTCTCCCCAGAGCCTATCTTTACCTAAATTTGTATTTATTTATTTACAAAAATCTTTGTCGCAATATTTATTTATGACAATTATTATTTTAATATTATTTATTTTATTTTAAAAATAATAAAATTAACTTATTTTAAATTTTATTGTATTTATAAGAGTGTTTGTATTAATTAAATATATAGTTAATACATATACTACTGTTAAAATAAAAAAAAAGTATGAGTTATTATCCTTCAACCGGTTAGATTTTTATATTTGTTTTGAATATGTTTTCTATTTTTTATAATTATTTAATTTTTATCAAATTATTTTAAATATTTAGAATAAATTATATAAATCTTCATTGAATTTTATTAAAATTACATAAATCTCTTATTTATTTTTAAAATATATACAAACTTCTATTTAAATATAAAATTATATTATATTTTAATCTAAATTTAAATTTTTTATTAAAATATCCCCTATTAAAAAATTTTATATATTTTTATGGATAATATTTTAATTAAAATTTTAAAATTAGATTAAAGCGTATATTTTAAAAATAAAAAAGATGATTATGTAATCTTAATAAAACTTAATAGAGGTTTTTATATATATAATTTACTCTGAATTTTATTAAATTTAGAAAACTGGTGATTTTATACACTTAATATATTTTAATTAAAATAACTTTAGTTGGTTTTTTTTTTTTTTTACATCGATATACCACATTTAATCTGATATTAAGTCTGAGTTACGGTTAGCTATTTTGAAATTTGTTCACTTTTATTTGATGATGAAATATTATTAACGCTATAATATCAAGTAGTATGATTACGTTTAAATTAATATTAATTAAATCATTAACTAATTTTAAAATAAATAAACCATGCAAACCCTCCAAATATCCCTAAATTATATTTTAGTGATAATACAACATGCATGGTCGGACAATAATTTAGGGAGACATATGGGATATGTCTGTCTTGAGAATAGAGAATTGAACAGTAAGAGAGTGGAATCCAGATGTGTTTGTGGGCGTTGAGGCTTCTCGCATCTCAATTAAACACTTTACAGTTGGGATATTTTTGGGAAACAATTATATTCAATGATCCAAAATTTATAAACTTCATAATAAAAAATTTTAAAGATTAAAATTATTTTTAAGAATTAAAATTATTACCAAAATTTAAAGGACATATTACTAAGTTTAGAAAAATTATAATTTAAGTAATTTTGATAGTAACTTTTTTAAAAATTTAATAATAATTTTTTTAAAATATTAATAGTAATTGATAATAATTTTGGTCTTTGAACATAGTTTAAAATTTTAAAGTCTTTTATTATAAATTTTATAAAATTTAAGTCCTTAAATATAATTTTTTCCATTTTTGGAGGGCTCTTTTTTAATGTTGTGAGCAAGTATTAACTTTTGCCTAAATCATTCATCCCTCCTTCCCTTCATTTTTGTTGCTTTCTATGATATGTCTCCCTTTTCATCTTTTATGTCAAAAGAAGCCCTCAATCTCTCACTTAGCTCCTCAGCCAACCTTCCTTTCCACCCGTCTTTTTTGTGGTTATTGGGTCATTTCCTTTCTTAGGGCTTAAAGTGACCCAACTTCTTTGTAGTAATTTTGTAATATAAATAAAAAAGTAAATTACCTAAATTTATTTAGTTTTGCTAAATTTATAATTTTTTACTAAAATATTCTCCACACAAAAAATATGTAAAGGGAATAATAAAGAGTGTTATGGCAAATACATATATAATTAGATTCAAATGCAACACAACTTTTTATTTTTAAAAAAATTGTGTATATTCAATTATTCTAAGAAATACTATTATCAGTTTAATTTTATCATATTATTTAATTTTAAATTATAATAGACACTAATATTTAAAGAATAATTATTTATTTGTCGTTAATATTCATAACATGAATAATGTTTCAATAAACAACATGTTGAAATTTTACTTAACTTATGTGATCAAAACAATCTTTCCTTATAACCAAAAGAGAAAAAAGTATTATTTTAATTTCTTAATAAAAATATTATAATTTCCTCACTTTAACCCCATTGGTAAACAAAAGAAGCATATGTACTTTTTTTAATGCATGAAGCAAACCCAGACCTAGTGTCGCTGGGCAAACAGAAAGCAAATAAAATAGCACGAAATTTAATTGCAATACTTACTAGTTATTATGTTATGTAATAAAAATATTATATATATATATATATATATATTACAGTTCAGCATGGAGTTTTTTAAATAATTTATTTCACAAAACGAAGGGAGGAGGCTGCATAAGAAATTAAGAATATGCCCTGGCTGATATCTCATTAGAAAAAGAAAAGAACAAAAGAATTATGACTAATATCTATTCTATTTTTTAATTATTATTTTAAAATATTTATTATTTAATTATTTTTTCAAAATATAACTATAAAACTTTTTTTTTCATTCACAGAATTATTTTTTACATATTCTATAACTTCTTATCTTTTTCAGATTGTGTAGAGTACACTGGAGAGATGAGGAAAGATTTATTTGGTGGAATTAGAATGTAAGAAACTTTTGTCTTTGCTAAGAATTTCTTTTGATCAGATCAGAAGGCACCGACCATTTCCATTAAAAAGAGGGAAAAAAGAAAAAAAGAGGTAGAAAACTTAGCATATAAGGATCCCATGTGGATTCTGGAGACCGGAATCAATGAACCACCAATATCCCTCTCGATAATCAAACAATGAGGTGCCCAAGTCAATCAATCAATAATTCAACATTATATTTATGAAGCCTTTTCCCCTTTTCATGTTTTTATTTTAAATTATAAATTAAGAAATTAGCTCAACAAACTTGTACTACTATTGCACTATAAGTCAAACGTTTGTCGTTATTTATTTAAGTAAAAAAAAAAAATTCAAACTAAAAAGATGGCAGACAAACCGTTTGAGCATGCAACCTAATTAATACTATAATATATGTGACTAATTAAAAAATTAATTTGGTTTCGTGGTAATTTTTAATGTATAGTGGTAACTAATAATGTAAACATAAATTAAAAATTTAAAAGCAGGTTAATTATTTGATGACACGGGTTTGAAATATTTAATTAATAGATCGATGATTATAGGTTACTGTGTGCGTAGTTGTGGGGTTGGATCAACAATGAGCAACATCTCAAATAATTAAAACGCCGTAGCGAGCAAGTTTTGGCATAAACACGAAAATGTGGTTTTAATCTAATAGTGATTATCTCCGTCATCATTGCCTTTCTTACTCAATCCCAAGTGGTGTCATTCACTTGTGCTAATGGATTAAGGAAATTCTATTTGATTAAGGAAACCTCACTATCTTATCAAAACTATTTGATTAGATGAATGTTAAAATTATTAAAAAGAAGAAATATAAAATATGGATGGACAAGATAGAAAATAGCAGTTGTATTATTACTTTTGAAAAATAATAAGAATATAATAAATATTACAAAAACGATTATATTACAGTGAATGAATCAAACAAGCTTTATATTGATATCAACCACTTCTATTATTTTTGTTTTTCTTACAAAATTTAAAAAGAATACATATTTTTAGGAACAATTTGATACATTGTTATATTTATTGTAGAATCTTAAGCGTTAAGCGACAATTAGAATATGTATATATTTAATATACTTATATTAAAGATGGTCGATGACATTAAAAATACCAACAAATATAATATGACATTATTTTAGATAATATATTATATTGTACTCAAGTATAATAAATCTCATGCCCATGTGATATCATTCACTTGGGACAATGGATTAAGGAAATTCTATTTGATTAAGGAAACCCCACTATCTTATCAAAACTATTTGATTAGATGAACGTTAAAAATATGAAAGAGAAGAAATATAAAACATCAATAACTAAGATAAGAAATAATACTTGTGTAATTATTTTTAAAAAATAATAATCATAAAAATATAATAAATATTGCCAAAACAATTATATTACAGATTATATCACAGTGAATGAATCATACGAGCCTTATATTATATCAGCCGCTTCTTTTACTTTTGTTTTTCTTACAAAAATTTATAAAAAAAGGTTTTTAGGAACAATTTGACACATTGTTATATTTATTTTAGAGTCTTAGGCGTTAAGCGACAATTAGAATATCTATATATTTAATATACTTATATTAAAGATGTTCGATAACATTAAAAATATCAACAAATATAATATGACATTATTTTAGATAATATATTATATGCTACTCAAGTATAATAAATCTCGTGCCCTTAATTATTTAGCTCCATTAACAATTTAGTTCCATCGCTATTATTTCCTTGACATATGGTGAATGGTTACTGACATATGGCGGTCCGTAGTGGTGTTCGGCACCTGAAAGCCTGCACAAAACATGGCGAGCAATGCTTCAACTGAATGGTGTGTTTTATATTGATCACATTTAAAATAAAGATAAATTACTCTTTTTATTTTATATTTTAATTAAAGTTACAATATCATCGACATATTTTTAAGAAAAATATTAATTTTTATTTAATAATATAAATTACTAAAAATTATTTTTAACCTTTTATTTTAATATTATTTATTTTGTGTAAAATTTTATAATTAAATTTATTGTAAAATTTTATTAATATTTATTTCACACGAGTATTATTATTAAGTAATAGTAGTAAAGATATAATAAATATTATATTAAAAAATTATCTTAATTTCCGTTCACTCCCTCACCTTTTCCTGTGTGCAACCAAATGCAAAAGAAAGGATAAGGACAACAGGAATGCAATCCCACACATGCAATCTTAGGAAAAGATTGAGATTGCAATTTGCTAAAATGTGGCGTATCTATCTATCAGCTTCATGCTACACATTGCTTACCCACTTAATATCATTAACTCATACTTCGATTTGATGTCAAAGATAAAATATCATTAAATGAATTAAATTTAAGTGTAATTTTTTTTATTTTTTTTATCAAATTCTTCAATTAAAATATAATAAGTATATAATTTAATTATAAAATTATATACTTATTATATTATTATTAGTAAATTATATACTTATCATATTTTAATGAAAAAATTTTGATTATAAAAAACACTATTTAAGTTTTTTTAATTAAAATTAATATTAAAGTTTATGTGAATTATAAGATAGAGGGATAAAAATGAATTATTTTTAAAAATTAAAAGAATAATATCATCTGATTATAAATTAAAAGAATAAATTAAAATTTCTATAAAGTAGTTAAAGAGATTAAAGGTGTATTTCAAGCCCACTTGTAACATAAATGTGGCGGAGAGCGTGGAAGAAAGAAGACGAAGGAACATGTCACCTTGATTAGCGGCGTGTCAAGCACTTGAGCCGCTTATCCTTTTTATTAGGGCACAGGCACAGCATGAGGATTGAGATTCTTGAAGAATAAGAACAACTTTTGACTACAAGCGTCCAGGATTCAAGGTTTATATAAAATCAATGAAATCAAAGGAGCCCATAATTTGATGTTCCAACTACAAATATTTCATGTAGATTGCCTACCACGTTTGTGTCTCTCTCAGAAACTACAAAAGGTCTTTTGTTTGGTGGAAGCCAGAAAGGAATTAACTAACTAATTAAATAATCGAACCTAAACTGAAGCCACCATTCAGGCCTTTTTGTGGCAGAAGCTGAATCATTTCGAATCTTATCTGTTTAATTCGAATATGAACCCATTAATGGCGGCAAAAATCCTCTTTTGTAGGGTCCGTGTGGGGACTCCTTATCCAAGTTCGTCACCAAACCATGCTTTGCCCACCATCTTTATTGTACATTAAACCTCTTACTTATTGATTATATATAGTGTTCTTTCACAACAATATCATTGGACTCTGTCTCCCATTTTTTTTTCCTTTATATAATACTTTACTTTGTATTCAATTTACCTACAATTTTTATTATTAAATTTGTTAATAAATTATAGTGTAAACAAATTTTTTTAAAAAATTCAATCATGTGATATTGAGTTATAAGAATCACAAACTCGTTATTTTTTTTTTATATTTTAATTAGAGAAACTGATAATAAATAAATAAATAATTATATATTCCTTTAAAAAAAAACTTTTGTAAAAGGGTGTAGGATTTAGACCTTTTGTTTTTAGTAAAAATATTTTCTGGTCAATTTTCACGTCTAGTAAGATTAGATTTTTTTTTTTTTGGATGATTTTAAGAATGTATTCATAAGGATCAAATGCATTTAGGAGAATACATTTTTTCAAGTGATGGTCCTTAAATTTAAATATGAATAATTAAGATAAAGAGTACATCTCTTTAAATACTGAGTTAACTCTTTGGTATTGCAGAATTTACATTTAATAACACAAATAAACGTCCCGAAATAAAGTGTTAAAACGGTGGGTGACTATGACGCCACAATTTACCTTCTAAGTATTTATTATAATGAACAAGTCAAAACAAAAAGCCCAACATTATTTTGTTAACAAATATCTTTTTTTTTTTGGGGTTATAATTTTAATGGAATAAGCATGATTTCCTTGGCTTCTTAAAATTTCGAATTTTTTTAATAAACAAAAATAACGTAAGTTCATAAGTTTTAAGGACGTAATTTAATTCACAACCATACAGCTCTCAAGTTGTATAAAGATACAAAATCAATAAATCAAAAATAAGAATTGGAAGGTACGAACACGTTATTAGGAATGGCCCAGCAGGGTTGGGCTCGAAGTCCTTTTATGGGGACTGATTTAAGCCCATGAAGATTACTTATGAAGGGCCCAATAAGAGTTTAAATATTATAAACTGAATTACTTCAATATCCTTTGAATTCACATTAAATTGCACATCATAATTCTCTTATAAAAAATTAGAAAAAAAATTCTAGCTCAGAACTATAAATTAGTAAAAATTCCACTTAAGGATTTAAAAAATTAAAATTCTTCTTAAAGACTAAAAGAATAAATTCCTATTGATATTTTGTAAAGTTATTACTCATATTCTCTAAAATTATAATATAGTATTTTCAAAATTACAAAAATATTTTAGAATATTATAAAGAATAAGTTATAATTCTAGTGCTTTAGAAAACACCAATGATAACTTATTCCTTTGATTTTTTTAAAAAAAATTTAATTTTTAAAGTTCTTCAATGAAATTTTTATCAATTTATAATCCTTTAAGTATAAATTTTCCAAAAAATTATGGTCATTTCCCTGAACATTCTAATATATATTGTAAAAATATTTAATTCAATTTGTTTTTCTTGTAAAGAAGTTAACTCTCTATAATGTAGGACTGAAATATTATTCTTAATATAATAACAAAAACAGCCAAGTCCAAAAGTTAATTATTCATCATTTTATATTATATTAAATGAGAAAATGGAGATAAAATAGATACGCCATTAGTTAAAAAAAAAAAAAAAACCGTAGGAGTCGCTAATCGCATCTTATTGTGAGTTTCCAAGTTTAAACACATTCCATTTTTCTTTCCTTGCCAATATATAGGTTTGATAATAATTGAAAGCCTGAAATATCAACTTAGAATTAGAAACATGAGGATGGAACGAATCTGTTGGTCGAATTTAAGTCTGTTTCAAAGCCCAAGTGAAAACCGCCTTTTATAAGAACTAGGATATTAAAGCTGAGTTCCGATAGGTTTTTTTTTTGGGCGCAAACTTGACCTCATTGTATCAAAAAAATAAAAAAAAATAAATCTCATATATATTCTCATTTTATTTCTTTTTAAGAGAATGACACACTAAGCATAATAAAAAATTCAAATTAGTATTGACATACATTTTATTTTCTATTGTTTGATTGTTCATTATACATTTTAACTACTCAAATAATATTATTTTAAAAAATTTTTGAGATGAGACTTTAAAAAAATTGTAAATATCTAAATAATTATTTACTCCCCCTTATTATTGCAAACTAATTTTTTAAAGTTGGAATTATATGTTGGATTCTTACCGTCCAAAAATATTATACCGTGGATTAAGTTTATATATGGAAGCTTACGAAGGAAGGACAGAATGATATTTAATGGAATATAATGACAAGTTACATGTCATTTATCATTTGAAAGTTTTAATGAGGGAAGGAATGGAGTTTATTTTTTTTTTTTTATGAATAAAATAGAGATGCAGGTCCTGCAGTGTCACCTGAAAGTAACAACTGTAATTCAATAACCCTTTGGGGGGGGGGGGGGGGGGGGGGGAGAATCTCATGAAAACCAATCTCTTTAGACAAGCTATGGATAACTAGCCAATCAGCACAGACATTGCCTTCTCTATAGATATGTACCACTTCCACACCCCACTCCCTCTTGAAGCAGCCTTCTGATGTTTTGAAGCAAGCGATTATACTTCGAAGTATTTTTGGACTTTGAATTTATCTCCTTTACCATAACTGAAGAATCAGTTTCAACCAGAACTTTCTTAAGACTCATTTTCCAAGCCAAAGATAAACCATCATACAGACCCCACAGCTCAGCAGTCAACGCTTTACAAATCCCTATATTATGCATAAATCCTATAATCCATTGTCCAGTGTCATTTCTTAGGAGCCCTCCACATCCAGCCAATCCTGGACACCCTTTGGCAGCTCCATCAACATTCATTTTAATCCATTTAGTTCTAGGAAACTGCCATTTCACTGACACATTAGAGTAAGAATTATTGTGCTCCTTTTCACATTCACCATTCTGCAGCAAGGACAAAATGTACTGTTCAATCACATTTCCTGGGGCTGATGGACGTTTAAAGTCTACTTCGAAAAGTTCTAAGTTTCGCCATTGCCATATAAACCAACAGGAAACTCCAAATCTCACACCCCACAAGCTGTTATCGCTAGATTGATCACCCAACAATAGGTTGGATCGAATCCAAGAATGCAGGTCCAACGAGAAAAAAGAAACTAGTGTCTTTGTCTTAAGCATATCTCTCCAAATTCTTGTGGCTATCGAGCAGTCTCTAAGCACATGCAACGTATTCTCTTCATATAAGCCACAGTTGTTGCACTTGCCATCTGTATCAGACCACTTCCTCTTAATCGACTGGGTCATCAACCTATCATGTTGCGCCATCCATAGGAAGACGCGTATATGCTGAGGGACTTTCAACCTCCAGATAGCACCCCAAACCGGGTCAGTACTCTTGGGATCAACATAAGAAAGAGATTCATATGCACTAGCAGTTGAAAACTCGCTTTTGTTATCAAAACGCCACTGGAGAATATCTTCACCTTCATTATTACTCGGCGGCACAGTAGCATGTATTTTTAAGATGATCCGCAGTGGTAATACCTGCTCAAGGATGCCAAGCTCCCATTGTCCTTGTTCATTACAAATATCCTTGACACACAGGTTCATATTCCAGCTAATATCTCCTTCAGTCATAATGTGTTTTACTTCATCACAGATCCACACGTCCTCCCAAACATTAGTATTCTTGCCATCCCCGGTTTGCTAGAAGGTTTTGTCCTTTAGTAAATCGAAACTATGGCAAATGTCCTTCCACAAATTGGAATCAGCATTTTTACTGACCCACGTCCTCCTAAAATCAAGATCTCCTCCATATTTCCTGGTTAAAGCTTTAACCCACAGAGCCTCTGAGTTCGTAGTGACATTCTAGGCTAGTTTTAATAGTAGCGCATCATTCATCAATTCCATCAACTTCAAGCCAGCTCCCCCTTGCTTCTTCGGAGTACACAATTTCCTCCATGCTAAAGGGTGCCATTTGCGTTTTTCACTTGTATCTCCCCATATAAAGTCTCTTTCTGCCTTTTCTATCGTGTTTAAAATTCCCTTGGGAAGCTTTTCATGTTGCATTGGAAATATCGCCATATTGCTAGTAATTGCACTGACAAGAGTTAAACGCCCAACCAGGGAAAGGCAATTTGCCTCCCATCCATTCAACTTTAATTTAATTTTATCAATTAAAAGTTTGTATTTACCTCTACTAATACTTCCTATCGTAATCATGGCTCCAAGATGACGCCTAATATCATCAGTTTTATGAAACCTGCTAAAACTACAAATCTGCTTTTGAGTACGGGGATTTACATTGGCAGAGAAGAAAATCTGGGTTTTGGTTGAACTAATTTTATGCCCTGACATTTCACAAAATGGATTCAGGCAGTTAACAATTTCTTTGATTTGCTTCACGGAGGCTTCTACAAATAAATAATAGGTCATTAACGAACATTAGGTGTGAGATAAACAGGCCATTCCTCCTAGCTCTAATCGGCTTCCATTTCTTTGCATCTACATGGTCTGTAATACTATGGATCAATTTATTCATTCCCTGGACAAATACATAGGGAGATAAAGGATCCCCTTGCCTAATTCCCTTTGAAGGCATGAATTTGTCTATTCTTTCACCATTCCACAAAATTGTTGTTTTAGTAGTGGAAATACAGCTCATAATCATATCAGAAAACGAGGAAGGGCAATTAATCTCATCTAAACACTTTTTAATGAATCCCCAATTTATTCTATCATATACTTTATCTAAGTCGACTTTGATGGCCATAAACCTTTTTTTCCTTTCATTCTCTACATAGAATGCACCATCTCTTTCGTGATAACAATGTTCTCGTATATTTCTACCAGGCACAAAACTAGCTTGAAAAGGAGAGATAATAGTAGGCAGGATTCCTTTGAATCTGTTCACCAACAATTTTGACACACATTTATAAACAACATTACAAAGGGAGATTGGTCAAAATTGACTTGACTTTTCAGGATTACAATTTTTGGGATAAGAGTCACCAAAGTATGATTAATTTCAACTAATTTTTTATGATTGTTCCAAATATCGAAGATTAAATCACATATTTTCGCTCCTACAATATCCCAATTCTTATGAAAGAATAAAGCTGGATACCCATCCTCACCTGGTGCTTTTAAACTCCCAATTGGAAAATAGCACATTTAATTTCTTCAACAGTGGGATTTGTCGTCAACCGCGTGAGAAAATCTTCATTAACACTTGGCCAATTATTTCTAGTAAGGTGCCAGGATATCTCCATTTGAGGTTTAAAAAACAGATGCTCAAAATAATTGACGACCAACTTCTTAACTTCTTCTTTGTCCTCCACCCAAATACCAGTATCATTCTTTAACATACTGACTCTGTTTCTTCTTCTTCTAATAATCGTTTTAGTGTGATAGTATCTGGTGTTACGGTCTCCGTGATTCAACCAATCTGCTCTTGATTTTTGGAACCATAACATTTCCTCTTGAGCTAAAACAACCTCCAACTCCTTTCTAAGATCATATTCCAGACGTTCTAAGAAAGGATTACCATGACTTTGCAGCCTCTTCTGAATTCCTCCAATACGTGAGATCAATCTTCTTTTTCGTGATTGAATATTTCCAAATACCTCCTTGTTCCATTTTTTGAGGGTAGTTGTCAAGTCTTTCAAGTGGGCTTCCAATTCCTTCCACCATTCTTCTTTTAAGCTCTGTTTGGTTAAACGGAGGGGAGGGGAACGGAGGTTAATGGAGGGAAGGGAAGGAGAGATTATTGTTTGGTTCAGGAGGGGAGGAGAGGGGAGGGGAGGTAATTATATTTGGACAAATTTACCCTTTAGATTATTATAATTTTATTTTTTATAAAAAAATTATTTATATCAATAATTTTTTAAAAAAATTATAAATTTTAATCTTTTTATTTTTATTTTTTATTTTTGATAAAAAATTATCTTAATTTTTAATAAATATTAAAATATTAAAATATTAAAAAATTAAAAGGGACAAAAAAATAAATTAATATTTAAAAAATACCCCACCCCTCCCCACCTCTTCCCTCCAAAACCCCCAAATTTGGAGAGAAGACAAATTTGCCTTATTCCCCCTCCCCTCCTCTCCCCTCCCCTCCAATTTTATCCAACCAAACACCTTATCCCCCTCCCCTCCCCTCCCTTCCCCTCCAAAAATGTCCAATCAAACACTCTCTTAAAAAGCTTATAAAGTCATTATTGTTCAACCACATAGCTTTAAAACCGAAAGGTCGAAGATCTTTATTTCCAACCTCCTAGCTCAAATTGATTAATAAAGGATGGTGGTCAGAACGGATTCTGGGTCCCAACTTCACAATCGCATCCATGAATCTATTCCTCCAGTCAATATTGCACAAAGCCCGATCTAATCTCTTGTAGATTCTGCTATACCTTGGCCATTTAGGACATCTCCAAGTATATTTAGGCCTTCATACCCCAGATCAACAAACTTACAGTTGTTTATCCACTCAAGAAAATTATTACATCTTCTTTGACTTGCTCCTACACCTCCCTTCTACTCATTGTTGTCTTTGATTTCATTAAAATCACCAGCCATCAACCGAGGGAGATGGACTCCTCTGGCAATGTCTTTCAGTTTATTCCAGAGAAAGGCGTCTTTCAGCTTCCCGTGGACTAGCAAATACTGCAGTGAAGAGCCACGGGTCTTCGGAGTCTCTGATCATCATCATATGAATGAATTGACTTTTTCAAGTATCGCAATTTTAATGGTGTCTAGATTCCAGAGGATCCAAATCCCCCCCATTAGCCCATCTCCCTCTTCAAGCTCAAAATGTCGAAACCTTGGTCGCTTGATAACTTTCTTAGCCATCAAACCACGCACCTGAGTTTCAAGTAAAACAACTACTTGAGCTTTATGGGAGTTAACTAACTCATTAAGGGCACCGCCAAATTGTCTCCCGTGCGGCCCCGTGGCAATTCCAAACCAAAATCATGAAACAGAAGCATGCTTTTAATCAAACAATCACAATGATAACACCATCTAAATATCAAAGAAGAGCTCTTATATTCCCATTGTAATGTCGAGTCCAACACAATCAACGTCACTATCATTCACAGTGTCCATTTTACCTGAATCCCCTTGCCTATCCAAACCATTTTTTCGGTCATCAATTAGGTCTGGTGGTTTACTTAGGCTAAAATCTTTCATCACGTCATCATTTAGTTGCTCCAAGTTTACTATGGGATTTACGTAAATCAGCATGTCATCACCGGGTAAGTTCTCGGGATTCGGTCTCCATCTGCCCACTCTCAATTCTCCTCTCACTTCCTCCTCCCGTGCGATGTCCCTCATTTGGCCCACTTTATTTAGCCCACTCAAAGTCCCTATTGATTGCTCTTGGTTTCGAATCTTTGTTTATCATTGTTTGTGAGTTGCAATTAACAAATAAATAGAAATGAATGATTTATGATTTTTTTTTCTTTCAAATATTACCCTTATGTGCATAAGTGGACTTGTGAGGAACCTATTAGGTGCGAGGGTATATTTGTAATTTTAAAAACAAGTATAGGTAATTTCATCGTTGAACCCATACTTTGAAAGAACAAAACAACGAAAGTTTTAGATGACAAAAACTAGTTTTAAAGGCTTTAACAGGGCATTTGGTTAGATGATATAAAAATTAAAAAAAAAGTAAAAAGTAAATCGATAAGATAATTTTTTTATCTTCATATAAGATAAAAAATAATTTTTTTACTTTTACTTTGAAAAAGATGATTTAATAATTAAAATAGTAATTTAATAGATAAAATAATAATCATAAAAGTATAATAAATATTATATAAATTAAATAAATAAAATACTTTCATGTAGTGGTTGGTGAATCAAACGGAACCTAAATCATAAATCTTAAATCCTTCCTTATCATTTTATTTCACCCTTCAAAAAAAATTTCAAATAATAGGCCAACTTACTTATAACCAATTTATTCTATTTTCTGTCATTCATCCATCCAAACACATCCCAAAAACAAGGAGAGTCACACACCCTATACACCAAAAATATTCTGAGTTTCCATAATATATATATATATATATATAATTTTCCTTAGAATTTGAGTGAAACAAAGATTTAAATTTATAAACTAGACATGGAATCTTCTCTTAAATGAGCTGACTTAATTACTGAAGTTAAGTTGTATTGACCAAAAGCTCTCCCGTTGAATTTTCCTTGGTGAATTTTCATGCCATCTTAAAATTGGAATTACTTATCTATTTTTCAAATTGTATTTTTTCTAAAAAAATAACCTTCGCCTTTTTTTTTTTCCTCAATTACAATAAAAAGCATCAAAAGCCTGAAAATAAAAAGTGGGAATCAGCTCATTACTCTATCACCAACTTAAATGTCTATGATGATTTTGAATAATAATAATTTCATTAATAATACTTTGATTTTTCTCAAATTCTATAAAGATGCAGTTATATACCATTTTCAAAACACACCCAATGCCTACCGTTATGGGCCATCCAGGTCACATGGAACAGTATACATAAACACAGCCATTCTTATAAAGAGTGATGATTTTATATTTTTAGAAAAGTATATTTTTTTAATTATATTATAATTAAAAATAAAAAAATTATTTTATCTAGTTTAATATATTTATTTTAATCATATTTATTAATTATAAAAATTTAAATTGATTTTGTAATAATTATTAAATAATTAAATATTAAATAAGTTATCATTTTAAATAATTATTTAATAAAGTATGTTTTTATATTTTTGATAATTAATTATATCACAACTTAAAAATGCACTTTCTCGAAAATATAAAAATGACTACCCTTAAATCCCTCCTGCACTCATAGCTAGACTCCGCACCTGTATTAGAGGGAGTGACCAATGACACTCCTACAGTGACCTAATAATAATAAGTTGTCAGTCATTTTACTAGACAATCACTCTCCTTTGTTAGGGTGATGAGCCTTGGTATAGACTATCTTTCAAGGAAATAAGAATCATTTAACATAATGTGCTTGTGTCCAAGAAGTACCTTATCACACTTGGAAGGTCTAAATGGTCCTCCTGTAATTAAATTATGCCTGACAATGGGGATAATATCAATATTTTTCATTTTTTTTAAATTTACTTAGATTCATTAATTTGTGGGTATATCAATGAATTTGCATTTACGAATTTTCATTGGATCCATGGGATTTATTTTAGTTTGTATGTATATTAACTAATCAGATTTTCAGAATTTATTTAGCTTTGATTCGAATTTGAGTTGAAACCCTTTAATTCTACAAATAATTCAGTGCCATTGAATCAAAATTCATTGGTTTTAGTCACTTCAAGAGTCTAGGTGACAAATATGGAGTAGAGATATGAATAGTATAAAAAATTCAAAGTTCAAACCATGCATTAAATAAATTAAAAAAAAATTATTGGCAATGTTTTAAAAATTGAACCGGTCATTGAACCGGTGAAAGCACTAGTTCACAGTTTATTGGTCGAATCGTGGTCGAACCGGTGATAATTAATTATATTTTTTAAAATTTTATATATTAAAAATTTAATATAAAAAATAAATTTTAAATATTTGATTATTAATTTAATATTTTTTAAGATATTACAAAAATTATTTAGAGTTTTTAAATTATATTAAAATTCTACTTATTATTAAAAAATTAAAAAACTAAAACTAAATAACAATTTTGGCTAAATACATTTTTAAAAAAATTTTATTAAAAAATTGAATATAAACATAATAGAAACTAAGTATAAAAAATAATAAAGTATTTATATTTTATTTCTTTTATATTCTTTATTTTTTAAATCTATATATATATATTTCAACTCTGTCATATTTTTTTATTGTCTTTTATTTTTAATTTGTTAAAATTATTTGGGATAAATTATTTTATTATAAAAAAAATTAAAAAAAAATATATGTACGGACCGGTTCAAACCGGTTTTGACCGGTTCACTTTTCCGGTTTTAATCGATTAATTTTTTTTTCGATTTCCGGTTGAACCAGTCGAACCGGCCGATTCAGTCCGATTTTTATATCATTGCTTATTGGTATTAATCACTTAATTTTTTAAATTTAAGAAGTTCGTCATTCTGTAGTTAAGACTCTTTTTTTTAACTAAAATACTTCTCATTAATTTCTTCATATGTTAAAATCTCTTTTGTATGAGGTCAAAATAAAAGATTTGAGACCATAATGTGAACAAGTTTTTTAATATCACAAAATTTTTAGTTAAGCGTGTAACATAAAAATAACCCATAATAAACGCGACTCAACATGCGAGAGGGTTAATAAAAGACAATTTGGTAAAAAAAAAAGAAAGACATTATATTTTAACCATTTGAAGAGTAATCGAAACAAAATCTCTCATGTTGAATCTAAACTTGAATTTAGTTGTAACATATAGATACACACACACACACACACACAAGAGGTTAATATATACTTTTATAATAATAAAAAAGTGTTTAATATATTTATATTTATATTTATTTTATTAAATTGATAATTGAACTATAATAAGCTGATGAGGCTGTGACTTTAGAATAGGGATCCTTGCCTCTATAAAGTA
The DNA here is from genome assembly GCA_032878935.1 of Erythrophleum fordii. Lineage (NCBI taxonomy): Eukaryota > Viridiplantae > Streptophyta > Magnoliopsida > Fabales > Fabaceae > Erythrophleum > Erythrophleum fordii. The sequence goes on along the minus strand of JAVQMF010000048.1, from coordinate 2,441,729 downwards.
TACTTGGATTGTTGGTATAGATTTATTTAAATGGTTTAAATTTTATTTATATCAATCAATATTTTTTATTTTAAAAATTAAATATAAGATTAAGATTTTTAAAAAATTTTATTAAATAGTTGTTTGATAAAATTTGAATTTTTTATTTTATATTTTATTTCTTTGAAATAAAAATAAACAAATAAAATATATAACTAATTAAATTTTAAAAAGAATAAAATTTAAACCATTTAAATCTATACACGATCCATACGTGCTTCGGTGAAGAGAATAGGATTCATATGCTATGTCCGAATTTAATAAATCATTAAAGTGCCAGATTATACGGTTCTCTGACCCTGCTTCCTCTCTCTCTCTCTGTCCGCATAATTTCACTTTATCTTTCCACACTCACACTCAACCTCACTCACCCGCTGGCCTTTGCTTGATTCTATTCCTTTTCTTATAACAACACACAATATCACAGAGAAAGATAGAAAGAGAAAGAAATTTCCATGGCAAAGGATCGGAAAATCGGTGTGGCTCTCGACTTCTCCAAGAGTAGCAAGAACGCTCTCAAATGGGCTCTTGATAATTTGGCCGATAAAGGCGACACCTTTTTCATCATCCACATCAGTCCCAACTCCCTCGATGAGTCCCGTCACCAGCTTTGGGCTCAATCTGGTTCTCGTGAGTTATAATTTTTCACTTTTCTGTATTTCCTTTTCCTTTTACATCATCCTACCAGGACCCAAATACTCGTATTTCTTTTGTGTATGTCTCAGTATTAGATCTGATCTATGAATAGAGCTGTATTCTATTCACAAGTGTTTGACACTATAAAACTCTCGTAACACTTCAAACTGTACATTAACACTAGATATTTGGTCATTTTGCCGTATTCTTACCTTCTTCTATCTGATCTAATCTGATTTTGTTTGTTTTGTTTGCAGCTCTTATCCCTTTGACAGAGTTCAGAGAGCCAGAGATTATGAAGAAGTACGAGGTTCAAACTGATATTGAGGTTCTTGATTTGCTCGACACTGGTGCTAGACAGAAAGAGGTTTTTTTTCCCCGCTCCTGTCTTTTCTTTTCCTTATAGCTGAGTTGGGTGTATCAACAATTTGATTCTTAAATTCTCTAGCCTATTTAGTTTTAATATTAGTGAGTGTAGGAACTGGGAATTAATTCTTGAACATAACAAATTTATTGGATATTAATATTTTTATTGAGTGATTTGGAGACACTGGAAAGACTAACGTTGTAATCATCGAGCACTCATTAGTTTTTGATAATTCTAAGACTAAATTGTTAGTTTAGGGTTTAAGTTTCTGCAGATTTAAATTCAGGTTGTGGTGCTTATTAATGAAATTGAGTTATAGGTGAACATTGTGGCAAAAGTGTACTGGGGGGATGCGAGGGAGAAACTTCTGGATGCCATCGAAGAACTGAAGCTGGACACTCTGGTTATGGGAAGCAGAGGCCTTAGCACTGTCAGAAGGTTCGCGCTTTTCCTACGTTGTGCTTTTACTGTTCTTTGATAATTATGTGTCAAACAAGTTGGGGAAAATTATTCAGGGTGTCTTGTACGTGGTGATATATGTGGAAGATGATTTATTCCTCTGGACAAATTTATGGTACTTATCCATGTCATTGTAGAATGGTTAAAATCGTCAAATTGATTTCGGAAAATTATTTAGAAGGATCAAGAAACTAAATTAATTATTCTTAGACACTTTTATTTATAATTTATTGTGAAAGATCAAAAAACCACAAGTGTAATTTTGCTTTTCCCAAAATATTGTTCATGAATGAGAAACTTACTGTTTTATCTTCCTAGTATTACTTGTCGAGTTTTAATATGTTATTACCTAGTATTAATGATTTTAACTTTGTTATAGCAAACTTACAACTTTTTCTTTTAATAATAACTACAATGAGATATTAGAAACTTAAAAAAAAAAAAGTTATAGATAACTTTCTCAGTTTATAAGAGTAAGTAGTAACTATTAGAAGTTTAAGTAACTTTGTGAAGCATATATGATAATTATTAGAAGTTTAACAATATCTTATTGTAGTTATTAAAATAAAAGGTTACAAGTTTGCTGCAATGAGTTAAAACCATTAAAATGAAGTTGTAACATATCCAAACCCAACGAGTAATACTAGAAAGATGGGTTAATAATCTTCTCATTCATGAAGGGTATTTTGGTAAAAGCAAGTGTCTTTTAGTTTTTCACAATAAATTATAAAAATAAGGACCCTAAGAATGATTAATTTAGTTTCCTGGTCCCTGTGAATAATTTTCCCAATTGATTTTTGCTTATGATTAATTTTCCCTAATTTATTATTGGAAATATTAAATTAGGTTTTACTCTTGGTGTGTTAGTTCAAAATTAGTTTGACTCATTTGGTTTTATTCAACACCATATTTTTACCACTTAATCACCTGATGACTTGAATTTCAAGAAAATAATTGCATGAATGTTAAAACATGCTGAATAATTTTATTATAAAAGTCTGTATCACTTATATCTTAAATATTTTTTAATATTTTGAAGTCATAATTTAGATTAAAATGATTATTTCAAGATCCATGAGCTTGATCTTAATAATAGTCTTAGAAGACTATAAAATTATTGAAAATATACTCGTAATAATGAAATTATTTATTTATTTATGGTTTTTTTTTTAAAAATCAAATCTAACATATTTTAGGCTGATTAAATAATAATAATAATAATAATAATAATAAAATAAATTACAGGGATTGAATGACAAATGAAGCAAAATAACCTCGAGAGAAATCATAGAATATAAGTTGTATGTAACTTTATTCCATCTTAATTTCCTGTGACCTGTGTCTCATGAACATGTCTGTTTGGTTGATTGATATTAAAACAGGATAATATTGGGAAGTGTCAGCAACTTTGTGGTGACTCATGCTCCTTGCCCAGTGACCATCGTCAAGGATTCAAGCGGCAGGAACTAGTGATGATCAATTTGGTATTAGGATCTACAGTTTCAATCATATCTTTCTCTGGCGCTCCTACCAAATCATATTCTGTTCTGTTCTCCGTGTATTGTGGCTTCAATGTTGAGATTATGTGTCCTTGACTTTTTTGTTTTAGTTGCTCCATAAAATATTTTAATATGACAGAACACAGAACTTCGTGTTTTGTGTTTAATCGGTGCTGATTTAATGTCTTATTTATAGCACAAATTCTAGAAAGAAGCATAAAGTAATTATAATATATCTGTTCTCGCTCTATTTTGCCTTTCAAGTTTCAACAAGTTTGAGACTTCACAGAAAGGCGTTGTCATGGTTATCAAGGAGAAGAAGAATAGAAGCACAAATTTATGTGTCTTGTAAGTAAAGCTCCTTCTGCTTCTGTACAACCCTGAGCTGGATCTGGGCTCCTCTAGTTACTGTATCCGTTTGGAAATAAAAAGGAACACGAGTGGGGGACTTAACACCTCTTTTCTCGTGTACTCTACAAGCTGCAGTTGTGATTTGAGTCTCAGCCTCCTCAACATTCATTTGCTATAAGAGCTGGTAATGAGTCGGCTTAAATTTCTTTTTCTCTTTTGTGGGTAAAATGAAGGGGTAAGAAGCCCCAAAAGATAAAAAACAAAATAGAAATATTATAGGGTACCACCAGAGAAGAGGTCTCCTTCATATAAGCAGAAAGCAGTAAACTGGGGAAATGCGGCATGGAGTTGCGGATGTGAAGCCCCAACTTTAAGACAATAATTAGCCGAAAAATTAGCATATTTGTTTGTTTCACAAAAAAATAGAAATTATTTTGATAGTCTAGTTTCTAGTTAATAACTCTTGAACATGACGAATTAAAGTTTTTGGAAAAGTAGAGTTTGGACTAGTCTTATTTAATACTATAACCAAGTTGCTAGAATTGAGTTTGAGGTAGATTCTGCGAAATCCTAAATTTCAAGTTTGCTCAAAATCAATGAGAATCTCCCGAGTTTTGGCAAGCAATGAAGAGCACTGGTTAAGATTTTTGGAGGAATCTTCGAGCTAGATACCATGAGAATCCCTCAAAATTTTAAAACAACTAGCAAGGCTTGGATTTTCTTTACTAGTATCACGGCAATTAACTTTAATCTAATCTGTATCCAACGGCTACCATTTAATGTCATGAATGGGTGTCAAGAATATCTCCAAGGAAAAATCTTGCAAAAGTGCAGAAGCAATTTGTTGACAATAATTAAAAAAAATCTTCAATATATTAAGGGAGTCATATGCAAAGATAGAAGGCTTTTCAAACTGTAATAAAAGAGGACAGGTTGAAAGACTACCTCTTAAATCTTCCATTAAATTTATGTATAACTTTTGTTTAAAAATTTCATAAATGTATGGATAAAAAAGATTAAAAACTCCACTCACAACAAACAAGTATAACTGTAATTCGAAGGCATTAAAGTATTTGTTTGGGTCACAACTCACAAATTTAATCAAGCAACTTGTTTGACCTACCCTTGCAAGAATTGAATGCATTGAAGGTTTTTCAAGCAAATTGAGTAGTGGATGAAAATTGCTTCATAGCCATTAAATGCAAATTTAATTCAATGTCAACGAATTGGCAGTTGTTAAAGGGAGGAAGTGATGTTGAAGAGTAGCAATTTGATGCGTGAAAATTTGACTAAAAGCACCAAAAAACTCCGTAAATAGAATTAGTTTTCCCCGTTAAATACACAAACCTCACACAGGTGTTCATCCAGAGAAAAATTAATACAACAATTTTAGTGCTTCATTGAGAATGCGTCAGTGAAAAAAAATATTATGACACGTTATTGCGTACATTTGAGGTGTGAATTGTGAGTATAATAAAGTTATAATTCTCTGTATTGGTTTCGTGTTCTATAAGTTGGACTTAAATTTTGTTAGCCAACTTGCCTAGTGATAAGACTCAGCTGTCCACTCCAATTTCAGTATTTTCAAAGCCTAAACATCTTTATAATAAAATTAACTAAAGTGGTGGTAGCTCACATGATTTCAATAAAATTAATTAACGTCTATATCATGACAAAAGTCAAATTTCTGTACTCTAAAAAACAATAGTAGAGTGTGCATATTAGAATGGGAGAAAATGGTGCAAAAGAAGAGAGAGAAAGAGAGGCTGACTGGGGTGAGTAAGGGTTAAATAGGCCAGTGAATTCTTGGGTTAAAAATCTAAAATGAGGATGTGGTGTGATGTGATGTTAATGATTAAAAAAAAATAACTTCATCCATTTTTTTTTAAAGATATGTTTGGTAGGAGATGAAAAAGATAAAAAGAAGAATTAAAAAAAATTGTTAAAAAATATTTATTATATTTTTATAATTATTATTCAATAATATTTGTTTATTGGAAGATGATTTTCACCCTTGAATTCCCTTCTAAATTTAACCGAGGCACCATCAATTGTCAACATACAGTGCTTGGAAAATGAATCTTGAATCTGTCAGAATCCACATTCATTATATTAGAATTAGAATGACCGGCGTATATAAATTTTGTTATAATATTTTGTTATATATAGTACAGTTGGTGCAACCGTGAATTTTAAATTATAGACGGCAAACGTAGGAATGGTCCACATAAAATAAAAGCATATTTTATACGCAAGAATTACATAAGCAACATTAGTTAATTGATAATCTATGGTCAAGTGTTCGAATATTTATATAATCTAATCATATATTGTAAACAAGAAGGCTATCTTTTATTATTAATTCTAAACTAATCGCATTGAAAAAAAAAAAATAGAAGAAAATTTTATTTTTTTCATTTAGTCAAAACTTACAAGTTTTATTGGGGTACATATTACAGTTTTATTACATGAAACTCCACGAGATAGACAACAACGTTTTCAGGAACGACAATAAGCCTCTCTCATCACTCTCACCCTAAATATTCCATCTATTTCGAAGCATTAAGGGCTGCATAGCGAGATTTGAAGAAACCCAGAAGTCGTTCAGCAGGAGGAAGGTTTTCTTTCACAACAGGGTGGCTGCAAAAATCTTGGCTCCATTGATACAGCTTGGGAAACTTGTCATGGGTGAACAGTTTCAGACCCACAGCTTGTTGAACTATTGGGAGCCAAAACGCAATGTAAGCACCAGCTATGTCCACTATTCCAATTCTCTCTCCGCCAAAGAACTTTCCTTTCAGCTCATTCTCAAGAAATTGCAGAGCTTCAGATGCTTCTTCAATGTCTTTTTCCTTTTCCTTTTCGTCTACTGTCCACGCAGCTCTAAATATAGGAGGAAGTAACTGTGCTCTCAAGTAAAATCAACTCATTAGAGCTAAAATATGTATCGATTTAATTATTAAAAGATATTATAGGAAGTCTTTATTCTTCTAAATGAATTAGTTTATCAAAATTTATAGTTTGTTACATATGTATATTATATTAAACTCTTAAAATAGAATAAATATACAATTAATTAATTATTACATGATACTATAGTATATCTTTTTTTGTATAAATTAATCACTTAAAATATGTAACTTGTTATGCATGTATATTATATTAATCTTTTAAAATAGAGTAAATATATAAATTAGTCTAACGGAAAAAATTATTTATAACGAGTTATAAATTTTAAAAGATTAACTTGTATAGGAAAACAAATTCAAAAATTAAAATTTTAATAAATTGGTCAGTCAAAGACCAAATTACGTATTTTCTTAAGATATTGGCTATTATATGCCTCTAAAAAATTCTATCAACATGATGCTCTTGTAAGTTTTGTTAACAATTAATTTAGTCCTAGGACTGATTGATGGTTTTTTCCTTTGGATGATTTTTATTTTTTAAAACATATATCTTTTAATTTTTTGAATCAAATTATTATTTTTAAGCCTGAAGCTCAATAAACTTGATTTGAGCCGGACTTTTTGAAACGAAAAAAAATTGAGCTTGGGCTCAAGCTAAGCTTGAATTGGTCTCTTCTATTTAGGCCTGAGCTCATCTCAAATAAAATATAATTTTTTATTTCAAAATAATTCTGTAACTTTTAAAAAGAGAAAAAAATTCAGTTTTTTTTTAAATATTATATTTAATTTTATTTTGATATCAAAGCCCAAACCCGACCTAAATTTAATTTGAACCCAAATATGGAAGTATAAATTTAATTGAGATTGAACTTCATCGGTCAAACTCATCATCAGATTTATATATATCCAAATAATAATTTACTTGAAAGAAAAGTAAAGAAAAAAAAAAAACACTGACCTGATCATCTATGAACCTTGACCAGAAGCGAGCGAGAGCTCTGTCATAAGGGTTGAGAGGCAAGATGGGATAATTTTTCCAGGTCTCATCTATGTATTCAAGAATCACGAGGGATTCAGCTATGGGCTTTTCATTGTGAACCAGCACAGGCACCTTCTTGTGAACGGGGTTGTATTTGAGAAGCAATTCACTTTTGTTTTTGATATCTTCCTCGAAGTGTTTGTATTGTACTCCCTTCAGTTTCAAAGCAATCTGGACCCTTCGAGCAAATGGGCTTCCCCCTGAACCAAAAAACTTCACTTCTCCATAATCTTCTGCCATTTTTGTAACACTTTTGCTGTGTTTCACAACAACTCAGAATCTTTGATAATTTTTTGTCTCAGCTTTTGAATGCCTTTTATAGAAGCAAACCATCAACTCCAACAAAGAGAGAGTAAGCTGAAAATGAGCTTATTCTTTATTAAATTATGGGCTGGTCAAGGAAGATAGGCATAAAAATATATGAAAAATTATGTATGTTTCTGTATTGTTAGGGAGTGATGTAAGAGAGTATTTTAGTCATATTTTGCAGTTGAAAATAAGTAATGACTAGACCAGCGTTGCCTTACTGGAATGGAGTGCTTTTGAATTAAACCATAAAAATAATTTAATACATTTATTTTCAATAAATGCATGCAACTTGATTTGAAAGAAGACATTAATTCTCTGTTTGATAGTAATTTAAAAAGTTATCGTACTTAGCTCAACCCAATTGACATCTATTAATTTCTCCACTGGTTAGGTGGAAGAGGGAGAGGGGTTTAGGTAAGTAAAGAGTCGTAAGCTTACTCTTCCAATTGTACCATAATAAAATATTATAATAGTTTCTTTTATAAAAATAAATAATTGTTGCAAAATTCTAAATTATCCAAAATTGTTATTACTAAATCACATCTAGTGATTTTCAGGCCATTCATTAACGAAACCGTACACTGCGTGGTAATCCTCTCTTTCAACATGAACCTAGAATGTTGTCTGTGTATAAAGCATGGATAATTATAAAATTTATGCGAGTTTTACACATAGTAATAAATAGTAAAAATTATCTTTTTTTCATTTCAACATATATATATATATATATATATATATATATATATATATATATATATATTAGATATTAAATTAGATGCGATTGAATTTCATTTATTATGGCTGCGTCAATAGGAGCATATATTTATTTCCTTAGGTAGGCAAAACGTCAATGTCAATTGAGAAGTTAACAAAGTGACATGTCAACGTATTCAAAACGTTGGACGCATAACTTAGAGATAGGCTCATTTCTGACAGGGCGTTTGCTTTCTTGATGTCACGGAATTTTTTTTAATAAAATTATGTATAGCATTTATTATATTTTTTAGGAATATTATTTAATATATATATATATATATTAAAGTAAAGACACAACAAATTTTTTTCATTTATAAAATCATTTTTTTTTCTATTTATCTTTTTATTCTCTATATCAAATAGGTTCATAACAAACTTTTGAGGGAGTAATGCATGATATTACTTTTGTTTTTGAAAATTAGTAAGGATTAATAATCAAAAGTATTTACAGTCTTTTGTGTAATATTTTAATCTTTTGAAATGAAATAGTTATTCATATACTCGAGCTTTGGTGATCAAACGCCAAGGATTTTTATTTCTAATTTAAAAATAGAATAAATCATATTAATTTTTTGTAAGTTAGCTAAATTACATTTAATATTCTTTTTAATTTAAAAAATATTAACCAACTTCCCTTACATTTGATACGTATTGTAAAAATCATTCCTCCAATTTATTTTTTGTCAATAAAATTGACTTTCTACACAATATGTATTCCTTCTAAAAAATATATATTACTTAGATGCATTTATTGCTACATGAAGAAAGAAAATTATAGTGTTATAATAGAGTTTAAAATCAACTTAAATGTCTTTATTAACTATAAAAAATAAAATTATAATCTCATGTTATATGGAAAGTTAACTTCATTGATAAAAGTAAATAGTAAAGGAAATTTCTATAATATATATCAAATATCATGAGAGTTAAGTAATGTTTTTGAAGTAACAAAAGTATTAAATATAATTTAGCCAAACTTAAAGTCTAAAGGAAGCTTAATAAAACTTACTCTTAAAATTAAGTTTTCAATCAAAGGTATAGTGGACTTATATTATACTTATCATAGTTTATAAAATAGGACTACATTGAGTCGACCAAAAAATTGGTGAATCGATTTTTGGTTTAGTTTGGTTAGTCTAAAAAGTTAGTTAACCAAAGAACCATAAAAAATTAGCTAAATTAGTTATTAATTTTTTTTAATGTTCTTTTTTATAAAATAACATAGTTTATTATGGATAGATTTAAAAAACTAAAAATAAAAGGTAATAAGAAAAAGAAGAGGTTGAAATAAAAAAAATAAACTATAAAAAAAACCAAAAGGTATATACTTAATTATTTTTGGTACTTACTCTCCATTGTACTTCATCTTCCAAAAGCATTTTTTTTAGATATCAAGGTATTTGGCCAAAATTTTTTATTTCTCTTTCATTTGCTTTTTTTTTTAATTTTGTCTTTTTTAATGATGAGCAAAATATTAATATAATTGGAAAACTCTAAAAATTTAATATTAAATACTTATGTGATTCATCTGGTATACAGAAAGAAAAGAAAAGTAATAAAGAATGGACTGAAAGAAGTGATATTGATAATGGAAGATATTATCCCCCATGCCACTACTTTAAAAAAGTAATAAAAAATGAATAGACATTGTTAAGTAATGATTATAAAGATATAATAATAAATATTGCATACAATTGATGGAAAAGAATTATCTTTCTACCAATTAAACCAAACGTTGCCTTAAATTTTAACAATGGATAGTTTTTATCTTTTAGTTAAAAAATGACTTCTCAAACATCTTTAAAAATATGAAATTAGTAATTAAATATTTAAAATTTATTAGTATTTATTCATTATATTATAATTTTAAGATATAAAATTTTTAAAATATATATTTAATTATCACAAATTCAACTATAATTAGACAATTAAAACATAAATTAGTATCTTCTCCATCCATTTAATAACTTGTTTAATCTTAAAAACATTGCTTTAAACTCGATGAAGCATTTGGTTTGCAAATATTTTTTGAATTTTTAAAAATATTACATGAAAATTATATGTTTTAATATTTGGTTTAAGTCTTAAAAAAGGATTCTTGAGAATCCAACATTTCTACGAAACTCTAATTTTTATTCTCATGAGTGAAGTGGGAATTTTGGATTTTTATAAAGCCAAAATGTTTTTAAAATATTAAAAGATTATTTTATATGAATGTATGTGGTAAAAATTATTAAAAGTATTAACGAGTTTTTGCTTAAGTTAAAATAGTAATTGACATAAATGTAGGAGTTGATAATTTTTCTTTTGAAGTTTCAACTAGATTTCAAAGGCATTGGTTTTATTTTCATTTGCAATAAATGAATAAAATCATCATGAGTGTGGAAGGGTGCATCTATCAATAGTGAATTAATTTTACATCATCACCCATGTTGAAAAGTAAGATAAAAATTCTCTTTCATTATTGCTTGGTATGATAATAGCAAGGAAAAAAAATATATGTTTCATTCAAATAGGTATCGCGCATCCTCTTTGCCTCTTACTAGATAACTAGAGAAAATTAGGTTTTGTGGGCAATGGACAAAAGGTTATAAATTTTCTACAAACTCCCAATGCCTTGGATTAGCATCCTTCTAAGATTAATTTTACTTGATTGTGGAAATTGAAAGTGCCCTAAAGTAAAGGTTGATTTTCTTTATTTGAAAATTGAGTTATGCATGGTACTAGAAAATACACTTAGAGAGAGGCGAATAGATACTTTTGTATAAAATATGCATAATTAAAGAAAATTAAACCAATAAAATGTTAATAGAAAAATAAATGCAGAATAACTTAAGAAAGCATACGGGTGTGGAAACCTTATAGATATAAGAAAATCTTATTGAAAAGACATTATAAAATACAATGTATATTTTAAAGATCAAGTAGATTTTAAAAAATCTTGTCAATAAAATATTCTACAAGAATACAATAACATAAATAAAGAAAGGAGAGAAGGAATAAATCATATATTATACTAGTTCAAACTTTTTTGTCTTACATCCGATCCCCTCGAACCTCAAGGGATCTTCTTCAACACAATCCAACCATAGATTATAATCAAATAGTCTTTTATGTGCTCACCGCTATCACAAGGTTTAACCTTATTTCAAACTTTAGAATACTTGGGCTTTATACAAATTTATCCAAAACTTTTTTACACAAAGGGTTTTATACTAAGTTTACCTTAAACCACTTTTCTCATACTTAAGAAAGATTTACAAAATGATATAAGAACTTATTTGAAACTCTTGTCTAAAAATGATACAATAAACTCACTCTTTAGGCTCTTATAAGGTAAATTTAACTAGAAATTAAACTTAGACAATTATGATGAAAAAAAGCAAGGAGAATTATAATACACTTAGCTTTTCTTTCTTTTCTTCTATGTCTTTATTTTGTCTTGTTCTTCTTCTTCTTTTTCCTATATAATAGAAGTCTCAAATGTAATCATTAGAGATGCAACTTCTAAAATAGCTATTTAAAAGAGAGAGAAATTCTCATCAAGAAGCAAAGTTGTTTATGGAGTTAGGAACACACAACCTTTCAACTTGCAGACTTATGCTCTCCTTCTATCTTCATTTTGTGTAAAGTAGATACAGAGGGAGAATACTTTTTCTTGTCTCATGTGCAACCATCAAATTCTCCAAAAAAAAATAATGATGCTTTAGAATGAGATTGCCACAAAAGAATTTAGTATATCTACTGACTTTTCAGAGTATTTCCCCTTGCTTTAAAGGAGGAAAAAGACATGGGTTGGCTTCTTTTTGCCTTTGGTTCTTGCCATTTTTCCTTTTTGAATCTCGGGTTTCAACCACTTTGCATGTTTTTGATAAAAGAGACATGGAGAAGTAAATATACTATTTTCTGTTTCCATTTCTATTTTGCACAAAAAGAACATTTTTCTCTTTAGGTCCTTCCGTTTATAGTGCTAGAAATGGAGAATGAAAACTTGCTTTTCTTTTACTACTTCCACTTTTCTATTTTGTAGTGTTTCTCTAATTTTCTGATATTGAGAGCTCGAGGGGCAACAAAAAATGGACAACTTGATCTCGCAAAGTCTTTGATTTTGTCTGAGAGAGATAGAGTAACTTTAATAAATAAAATCTTTTTCTTTATTTAGAGTTTCCTTCAGTTAAAATATTGTAATAGAGGCAAGAGAAAGAGTTTTCTTTACTAAGCTTTCATGTATGAAAAAATGATTAGAGAAAGAATGGGATGCCTAGACCAATGCCTCCTCTTTTGTGTGTGTTTTGTACTTTTGTTCCTTGTTCTCATGAAAGGACTAGAGAGAGAAGATGAAACTTACTCTTAGAGAAAAGCCTTACACATTTTTTGAAAATTTTTGTATAAAGCATAAAGCTTTTTCTCTTCACAAAGCTTTTGAAAAATTCTATAACATATTTGACTTTTCCAATCTTCATTTCTTGTTTTCCTGTTTTTACCAAGCGAGTACCTTTTCTCTTCCTTTGCTTCTCACGTGATTTGTTATAACAATAAGAAGATGAAAGCGCTTTTGAACAAAAAATAACGGTTGCAACATAAAGCATTCACTGGGCTTTTTTTAAATTAATTTTCTTTATCTTTAATGCTTCTATAATATAGAGGTGCAGTGATAGAAATGTGCACACTATTTTGCAAACCTTCCTATAAATAAATGCTACACTTCTCATTTGCTTTTCTTAAGCTTTCAGTACATGAATTCATTTTAGTATATTTTATTTCTCTTAAATAATTATTATTGTTTATTGAAAAAAAAATTAACGCTATAGATCAATATAATTAGCAATAACCAAATTTTAATTATTTTTAACATAATACTTTTTATAAATTTAACTTAAAAATTTTACTATCAACAAAATAATTTAAAATCATATTAAAACCTTAGAACCAACAGCTACATTTCCTTTGTCCTTAGTGTTACATGGACATCGTTTTCTTACATGTATGTGACAACTCTTGTGAGACTATTGATCATTTTTTTACATTGTAAATTTGCGTAAGTTGTATGTGAAAGACTTCATGGATATATAGAAACATATTTATAACATCCAATGCAATAAAAATGAATTGAAATGTTACCTCCAGCCATTGCTCCAATACTCTGTTTTCTACGATGAAAATTCTGTTATATGAAAGTCCAGGATGCTTCTAAGCTCTTGTTTTACGGAATGATGGTGTGTAGCAATACAAAACCGAGCTCAGGGACCCTGTATTTATAGGCAAACTCTTTCAACGGCAATTCCATCATTTTGCCGAAGAAAATGCATCGTGCATAAGTGGGATATGCACGTTTTGTTTCATCCCACGAAGCCCGTGATTTTTGAACCATAATCGAGTAGTGGTTTGTTGCCATGATCTACTTGCCACGTTCTACATTATTGCCATGTTCGTATGCAATATGATACATTCTCCCACTTGGTTCAAAAATCTTTATTCATAATGGCTTCTTAAGACTCAAACATTTAACTGAAACACAAATGCATGAATCATAGCGGTAGTTCCTCTATAAGTGAGTAATACCTTCCATGTATCACGATGCATTTTGTTTCCTTAACTTTATGAATAAGCCATATGCTTATTCTGGGTCCTCTTAATGTTGTTATTCTCAAACTTAATGTATACGCATAAATGAGAAAACAACTTAAAATGAATAAAGGCTTTATTACAAATGATATATATGTATATAGTATATACATCAATAACACAAAGTGGAACTAAGTCCCATTCTAGATACATGATCCCTAAACATTACTGGTGGCATGCCTTTTGTTAAAGGATCAGCAATCATCAACTCAGTGCTAATGTGTTCAATAATAACTTTATTTTCCTTGACACGTTCACGAATGGCTAAGTACTTAATGTCGATATGTTTACTTCGACTTCCACTTTTGTTGTTCTTAGCTAGAAAAATAGCAGCTGAGTTGTCACAATATATCTTTAATGGCCTAGGGATAGTGTCAACAATTCTAAGCCCAGATATAAAGCCTTTAAGCCAAACACCATGTGAAGTTGCCTCAAAACAAGAAACGAACTCTGCCTCCATAGTAGAAGTAGCAGTCAAAGTCTGCTTCGTGCTTCTCCAAGATACGGCTCCGCTGGCTAACATGAAAATGTAGCCTGATGTTGATTTCCGTGAATCAACACATCCAGCGAAATCCGAATCTGAGTAGCCAACTACCTCAAGGTTTTCAGTCCGTCTATACATCAGCATGTAGTTCTTAGTACCTTTAAGATACCTCATTACTTTCTTTGCAGCTCTCCAATGATCTATACCTAAATTACTCTGATATCTGCCTAACATTCCAACTACAAATGCAATGTCAGGTCTTGTGCAAACCTGAGCATACATAAGGCTTCCAAAAGCAGAAGCATATGGAATGTTATGCATATGTTCCTTTTCTAAATCATTCTTTGGGCATTGGTTCAAATGGAACTTGTCACCCTTCACTATAGGTGCTATACTTGGTGAACAATCTTTCATCCGAAATCTCTCCAAGACCTTATTGATATAAGTTTCTTGTGATAGACCCAAAATATATTGAGTTCTATCTCGATGGATCTTAATGCCAATGACATAAGATGCCTCACCCATATCCTTCATATCAAAATTCTTAGAGAGAAATTGTTTCACCTCATATAACAACCCATTATCATTGGTTGCAAGCAATATGTCATCCACATACAATACAAGGAAACAGATTTTACTCCCACTGACCTTCTGGTATATACATTGGTCCATGACATTTTCCACAAATCCATATGAGGAAATAACATCATGAAATTTTAAGTACCACTGGCGGGAGGCCTGTTTCAATCCATATATGGATTTCTTTAACTTGCATACCAAATGTTCACCGGCACTAGAGGGGAATCCTTCAGGTTGTTTCATATATACTTCCTCATCTAGTTCTCCATTGAGGAATGCTGTTTTCACATCCATTTGATGCAACTCCAAGTCAAAATGAGCAACTAATGCCATTATTATGCGGAGAGAATCTTTCTTAGATACAGGAGAAAAGGTCTCCGTGTAATCAATTCCTTCCCTTTGAGTGAATCCCTTGGCCACGAGTCGTGCTTTATATCTCTCGATGTTGCCTAATGAGTCTCTTTTCGTTTTATAGACCCATTTGCATCCAATAACCTTAGAGCCATTAGGCAACTCAACGAGATCCTAGACCCCATTAGACGCCATAGAATCCATCTCTTCCTTCATGGCATTGTGCCACAGTTTTGATTCTCTGCAACTGATGGCTTGTGAAAACATTTCAGGGTCATTCTCAGCTCCTATATTGTAATCAGATTCTTGTAGATACACAGTATAATCACTAGGAATTGCTGACCTCCTCATCCTAGTTGATCTTCTTAATGTTGACTCAACATTCTCTTGGGGAGCATGTTGTTCAACTATTTGTTCAACAGTCCTTAAAGGTTGTTCATTAACTGGATCAACTTGGTCAATGTCAACAGGTTGTGGATCCTGAATGATTGGTTGTTCAATGCCTGTTTGGACTTGAGGGGTATGAATTATAATCAATCTATCACTTGATGTAGGAAATTGAATATTAGACTGATCATTTTCAGAACTTAAGCTTTGAGTTTGATCACTCCCACTGATCAAGTCATTCTCAAGAAATTTTGCATTCCTTGATTCCACAATCCTAGTACTGTGAGATGAACAATAAAATCTATAACCCTTAGACTTTTCAGCATACCCAATAAAGTAGCCACTAATAGTCCTAGGGTCTAACTTCTTCTCTTGTGGATTGTAAACCCTAACCTCAGATGGGCATCCCCAAACGCGCATATGTCTTAAACTTGGTTTCCAACCCTTGAATAACTCAAATGGCGTCTTTTCAACAGCCTTGGTAGGAACTCGATTAAGAATATACATTGCTGTTTTAAGGGCTTTAGTCCACAAGAATTTAGGAAGTTTAAAGCTCATCAACATGCTCCTCACCATGTCCAACAATGTTCGGTTTCTCCTTTCAGCTACACCATTCTGATCAGGTGACCCAGGCATGGTGTATTGGGCAACAATCCCATGCTCTTGAAGAAACCTAGCAAATGGACCTGGTGCTTGTCCATCTTCAGTGTATCTACCATAATACTCACCACCTCTATCAGATCTCACTATTTTAATTTGTTTACCACATTGTTTCTCTACTTCTGCCTTAAATATCTTAAAGGCATCTAGTGCTTCATGTTTATTATTAAGCAGATAGAGATACATGTATCGTGAGTAATCATCAATAAAGGTGATAAAGTATTTCTGACTACTAGAGTCCAAATCTGGACTACAAATATCCGTATGTATGATTTCTAATATACTAGAACTCCTCTTAGCACTTTTCTTAGTCTTGTTAGTCTGCTTTCCCTTAATGCAGTCTATACAAGTGTTGAAATAAGTAAAGTCAAGAGTATTGAGTACTCCATCTTTTACTAATCTTTTCACTCTCTCTATTGAGATATGACCAAGCCTACGGTGCCATAATATAGAGAAATCCTCATTAGTAATATTTCTCTTAATACCTATACTGTTAGAAACATGCATTGAGTCATAAAGGTTACTATTTCGTAATTGAATTTGGAATAGACCATCACAAAGTGTACCATTGCCAATAAAATTAGATTTATAAAATAATTTAAATTCATTACTTGAAAATTCAAAACAATATCCCAATGGTACAAGTTTGGAAACTGAAATCAAGTTTCTAGAGAAACTTGGTACATAAAATGTCTTCTCCAAATTCAAAATAAAACTAGAATTAAGGACTAATCTGCATGTTCCTATAGCTTCAACAGTTGAGCCCATCTTATTTCTTGAATAGATGTATTGCTCACTGCCCACCGGCTTCCTTTGGCTTAGAAAGCCCTACAAGGTATTAGAGATGTGAATTGTTGAGCCAGAATCAATCAACCATGTGTTACTACTAGCATCTACCATATTATATTCATAATAAAAGTATGAGATTGAGTTACCTTTCTTTTGAAGCCAAGTTTTGAATTTGACACAGTCCGTCTTTATGTGTCCTTTCTTTTTACAAAAGAAACACTTGGACTCTTTCTTAATGTCCTCAGGGATGGAAACCTTGCCCTTCCCTTTTGTCTTGGCCTTTCTTTTCTTCCTTCCTTGTGTCACTGTATGTACACTTTCACCTATCTCTGCTATGAGCCTTCCTTCTTCTTGTACACACATAGTTAGAAGTTCATTGATTGACCACTTCTCTTTATGAGTGTTGTAGGAGATTTTGAAAGGCCCATATTGTTGTGGCAGAGAATTCAGGATGTAGTGCACAAGAAAAGAATCTGACATCTCAACCTCAAGTGTTTTCAATTGAGCTGCTATATCCCTCATTTTCATGATGTGTTCTCGTACACCTCTTATGCTAGTAAGTTTCATGGATGATAACTTTGTCATTAGGGTGCTTGCTAAGGCCTTATCCGAAGATTCGAATTGTTCATCAATAGCCTTAAGCAAACTTCGAACGTTTTGATGCTCTCCAATAGACCCACGAATACTAGCTGATATTTTAGTCTTAATGTACATCATACTAAGGCGATTGGATCGCTCCCAACGTTCATAAACATTTACTTCTGATGTACTACTAATATTCATGGGTTTAGGAGGTTCATCTTTTCTAATTGCATCATCAACGTCCATCCACCCTAATTGGAGAAGTATTTTCTCCTTCCAAATATTATAGTTATCTCCAGTTAATTCAGGAACTTGAAAATCAGAAATATTTAAAGGTTGAAAAGCTGCACAATTTACATACTATGTTAATAATTTGAGACAAATAAATATTCTTAAATGATATGTCATGCCAATGCAATGCATATCAATTCAAATTATGAGCCTAGTAACAAATAAAATTACCTGTGGATTAAATTTTATTTAATTAGACTCATATACTAATGATAAAACTAGTAAATTATATTCTTTTCTTAATTCCTGCGGGTAAATCAAGAAAAGAAAAACTTACTATTCCATCCTAATTAATCACATGAAATATGATAATTTTCCTGTAGGATAATAATTATCATATTAAATATAATTAATTACAATTTGATGTCATTTTACTTTATGTGATTATAACACTTAATGTATAATTTTAAAATAATTAAAGGTGCTGTGGCTAAACTTTAATTAAATTAAAAATACACAATTCACATGACATCTAAATGAAATTACATGCTTGAATATAATTTAACATAATGCATAAACAAGCATACACAATGAGAATTTCAATAATTAATCAATTAATCAACAAAATATGACTAATTAATTTAATTAATATTCTCTCTTTAAATTAATCTAAATGTGCCATAAATATTGCCCAAAAATAAATTTTTTTTTTTTGAAAATTTAGGCTTAAATTAAATGACACCATAAATTAATTATTATAATTATATGTCAAAATTGCCTAAAATTAATTAAATTTTCAAGATTTAGACAAATTTTAAAGGCATAAAATTAATTTCATAATTATTTTGACAAATAAATAACTAAATATTGTCAAAATTAATTTTAATTTTGTCCACAATATTTTTGCCAAAATTTGGACAAAATTAAAATGTATTTCATAATTTTAAACAAAATAAATGGCCAACAAAACAAATTACTTTTTAATTTTTAATTAAATATTGGCCAAAAATATTTTGTTCAAAAAAAAAATTTATTTATTTATATATGTATATTTAATATCAAAAAGATAATAAACATATATATATATATATATATATAAATCATAAAGGGAAATTAATGAAAATACAAAATAGAAAATGTATATATATATTAAATATTGCTTCCATAAAGCAACAGTAAGACGTTGCTTCAGTGGCAAAGGCTCGTGAGTCTCATACGGAGGGTCAGGGGTTCGAATCCTACGGAGGCTATTTTATAAAAAAATCCAAAACGACATGTCGTTTACGCCTATATGCAATAGCAGCGTAAACTACAAAAACGACATGTCGTTTACTGAGTCCATTTTCATCAGAATTTCGTGTAGATTCCATTTTTTATATTAAAATGATGAAAAAATGGCTCTATCAATCAACCCAAATTCACGAAAATTTTAACGTTTTTGAGTTCAAAAACATAGCAAGACAGAGGTATATTCAAGCTCTGATACCAACTGAAAGACTTCATGGATACATAAAAACATATTTATAACATCCAATGCAATAAAAATGAAGCGAAATGTTACCTCCAGCCATTGCTCTAATACTCTGTTTTCTACGATGAAAATTCTGTTATATGAAAGTCCAGGATGCTTCTAAGCTCTTGTTTTACGGAATGATGGTGTGTAGCAATACAAAACCGAGCTCAGGGACCCTGTATTTATAAGCAAACTCTTTCAACGGCAATTCCATCATTTTGCCGAAGAAAATGCATCGTGCATAAGTGGAATATGCACGTTTTGTTTCATCCCACGAAGCCTGTGATTTTTGAACCATAATCAAGTAGTGGTTTGTTGCCATGATCTACTTGCCACGTTCTACATTATTGCCATGTTCGTATGCAATATGATACAGTATGGTCAAAATCCTCTGATAGATTTCTTTTCACATAAAAAAAAAAACAAATAAAGAACACATATGATGCAATACATATTACTGCATTATTAGTTTAGGAAATTTTATAATGATAAAATAACATTGACTAAAATTTTATTTTGATCCTCCACAAAGAAGTCATTCACAATTGGATTTTCTAATTTTTTTTAACGGGTCATTCACACTGAATAATGTTATTCATTTCAATCTTTTTATTAACATCCTATTTCCATTCACAAATGTGAAGGACTACGTGACCTTCACTTTTAATAGTGATGTGCATATGTAAAACCATTTTCAATCAGAACTCACCCAGTTTTTACATAATTGTAGTCTACACCAAAACTTTCCCTTTATAGCTCAGTCTAAAGTTATTGCAGAGCCACCAATGCCTCTTAAATGGCTTTATCCCGTACCTTCTCTTCCACTGCCTATGCAGCTTTCAATATAGCAGGGAGCCACTCAACTCTCAAATAATTCAAACTAATTCTTTATATAAAGCAACTTCCAAATAGATTTAATGGTGAGAAAGCAACTTGCTATAGAATTACCATTTACATAATAACCCATTATTAATTGATAATTAAATAAAGACAAGCTTTTTGACTCCAATATTGTAAAGCAATAATAATAATAATAATAACAATAATAATAATTCACCAAATCCTACTCAACTATTGTTATTTGCTTTAGATTTTATAATTTTTTTATAGGGACTCGACATAATTATGATCGAGTCAAACCTACTTCAAAAAAAATTAATTGATAATCATGACTAATTAATTTTTTTAAATGGAACTATATTAGTCATGGTTAATTAATTCTTTTTTCTCTCTAGTTGAAAATTTATTTCTACTAGATTAATGCTTTTTTTTTTTAATTAACTTGCATCTTAGTATAGTATATCCCAGGTGAGATTTAATCAAGTAGTGATAGATTTAATCAAGTAGTACTTCAGTGGAATAACTTTCATTGATATTGAAACTACATTTGCCACATATGAATGATATGTTAATTTTTTTTTTTTCCTCTGGACGTTCTCCTCAAGTTGATTAGTACATTGGAATGAGAAGAAAGGTGACAATTATCACTCACGTCATAAGAGCAATTTTAATACGCATGAAAGTCATTCCATTAAAGTTCTACTTAATTAAATCTCACCCAGTAATATACAAGTTAATAAAAAACATTGTAGAAGACTAGAATAAAATTTAGGTCAATATCTCCAGTCAAACTTTTGAAAACTGTTGCATCGATGATAAACGAAGGTTAGGGAGATATGTTAATCTATTTGTAAGTTTTTGTGTTTGTTTCAACCTAGTAACTAGGAGCAGTAAAACGGAAAAGATTAAAAGACAAATCACCATGCAACTCCAATGATTTTACTCTAAAATTCAAGCAAGAGCAGAGAAATCACAAAACCTATTACGTTTTATGGCTTAACAATTGAAACAGCAGAGCCAAATATTAAGGACAGAACAAGTTTTCCTCTACTACAAGAAGAGAATTACTTTCCAGGAAAATTTAGGTCACAAATTATGAACCGCAATGATTTTAACCAGTGCGAGATTTGAAGAAGGCAAAGAGTTCATCTCTGGGAGGCAGACCTTGCTTGATGATAGGGTGGGCGGAAAATTCTTGACTCCATTTGTATAGATTTGGGAATTTCTCAAAGGTCAACAATTCTAACCCTGCAATTTGTTGTAATATTTCAACCCAATAGCCTACGAAATTGGCAGCAATATCTACGAGTCCAATATTATCTCCTCCGAAGAACCTCTTGTCCTTGAGCTCATTCTCCAGTATCTTCAGACCTTCAATGGCTTCTTCCACCGCCTTCTCACGCCCCTTCTCCTCGCTCCAGAATGCGTTCCATAACGCAGGCAAGCACTAAAACCCAAAACATCAAGGTCAAATTTGTTAGAATTCCTTTGGTGGGAAATTAAACATTTTGTTTTGTTAAGAACATGGTTTTTTTAATTAAAAATTGGTTAAATTATTCTTTTAGTCTCTATAATTTTACTCAATTTTTAATTTAATCCCTTGTGTTTGAAGATCTGTAATTAAATCCTTCTATTTTAAAAAATTTTCAGTTAGTCCCTAATGTTAATCTTCTGTCAGTACTTTATTAAATTTTATTGATGTAAATAATAATGTTACATTTTAGCATTCTAAATATTTATGATTCAAGTTACCTCACCCAAATCACTTGATATAAATTGCATTATGTGCCATGTATGTGAATTTCATTGCATAATTTACTTTTATCTTTTTTATTAGCTTACAAATTACTCATATTTAGAGTGATAAAATAGTACACTTTTAGTCATATTATCGAAATTTAACACGAAGTTTAACGGCAAGGATTGAATTAAAAATTTGTAAATTATAAAAAACTAATTACAAATTTTTAAATTATAAGAATTATTTGGAAAATTGAGTTAAATTATATGGATAGGAAATGAAAAATAAGAGTAAATTAGCAATTGCGTGATTTAAAAGATATATCCTCCGTAATTTAGTCATTACAAGATAATTATCACCATTTGATTCCAAAGATTTAAAAAACCCCAAGAAATATGGCCCCGTTGTGAATTAGATACATAGATGGTTAACTATTCCAACAATAAGACTATACTGATTGGCTTTCATGTATTAAAATTTTAGAGTAAATTTTATATACCTTTTATATTGACCTTTCATTTATTTTTAAAATATATACAAATTTTTTTAAAATAAAAAATTACTTTATATTTTAGTTTAATTTTAAAATTTTTTTGATCGAAATATCTTTTATTTCAAATTTTTTTGTATTTAAATTAATGAAAATATATTTAAATTAAAATATTTAAAATTAAATTCAAGCATAAAATAATATTTTATTTTAAAAGAAATTTATGATTGTTTTAAAAATAAAAATAATTATATAATTTACTCAAAATTTTATAATCAAATGACAAATAATATTTTCTATTAAACTGATGGTTCACAGCAAGATAACAGTGACAGTTTTCTTTAAGAGTAATAGTCTAACTATATATATATATATATATATATATATATATATTGATGAAATATGCCTCTTTCAAGAAACCTAATGATAGTTTATTCAAAAATAAAAAGACAAATGGTAGATGGTAATTGGAATGCAAAGATGGGCTATAGCAGATAGCAAAAATAACATTTCCATGGAATCAAACAGACTGGAGAATTCAATTCCAGACACTGAAATTCAAGAGAGAAGAATTATACGAACCTTGTCATCTACAACCTTAGACCAGAAGCGAGCCAAGGCTCTGTCATAAGGGTGTTCAGGGAGGAAGGGATTGGCTTTCCAAGTCTCATCAATGTACTCGACGATCACAAGCGACTCTGCTATGGGTTTTCCATTGTGAACCAGAACAGGGACCTTCTTGTGGACAGGGTTGTATCTGAGAAGCTCCTCGCTCTTGTTGGCTAGATCTTCTTCTGAGTATTCGTATTTGACTCCTTTCAATCTCAGAGCAAGCTCCACTCTGTTGCTGAACGGGCTTGGCCATTTCCCTAACACCTTCACTTGTTCTTGATTTGAAGCCATCGACAAAATCTGAATACGATTAAGCTATGCTCTTGGAAGGAGTTATGGTTAGTGTTTAAGCCAGAAAAGGGGCTGTTTTCCTGGTCAACATAGGCGGCGGAAAGGTTTGTTGGGGTAGGTAGGTAGCTTCCTGCCCTCTTCCTGTGTTCTGACCTAACCTTTGTGTACTTTCAGTGTGAAGTGCCGTGAATGTTCAAATTTATTATTAATGAGACTGTAAGTGTTGAATTTTATAAAGAAATTTGGTGAGGAACAATATAACCAATATTTTATACTTAAAATTAAAAAGGTTTTTCAAACATTTAGGAGGTCTATAGCCGTCCGGTAGTAGATTGACATTATGCCATGAAAACTTTCTTAGACAAATTTGGTTTTGAAGAAAAAATTCTGCATAAGTTTCTGGTTTAGTAATTAAAAAAGTGTGTTTCTTTTTTTAATTATTTGAGTTTAAATTTTAGTATAAACTGACTTGAAGACATATTTATTATAAAATTCAATAAAAAAAAGTATACTAAATTAATTATAAAGGATCATATAAACATAATACACTCGCCTCTTTATTATGTACACATTGATTCTTTTTCAATGTTCTGTTTACACGCTTGCACGCAAGATAGAGAAATTAAAAGCAACAATGAATTTGTTACCAGCATAGATATGAAAACTGGACTAAACCTGTTGATCGAATAGAAAAATTCGTAAATTGGTTCATTTAATTTTTAAAATTAACCTAGAAAAATAAGCCAAAAATCAGTCAAACTAATAAAAATTAGTAGATTTGGCGTCCAAAACTGGTTTTTAACTTTTCCTGGGTTTAAAATAGAATTTTAATATTATGTGATAGAAGTTTATGATGTTTTATGAACTTTATTTAACTTATTTCATATTAATTTATTTTTATAAGTAAAATGTTTCAATTATTTTTTTATAAATATTTATATCTATTATAAATATTATTTTTATAATATATGCATTAATTTAACTATAACATATTATATATATTTATAATTTTTTAATATATATTTAAAAAAATAATTTGATTTTAATTCAATATTCAATCTGCTTTTTAAAATATTGATTAGGAGATACAAAAACTGAAACATATGTATTATACACCATATTAGGTTCTTTTTAAAGTGACGTGTGGTTGAACTTGCTTTATATATATATATATATATATATATATATCTTTGATTAGGTCATCTACAAACAGACTAAAAAATTACAATAAAAGAAATTAATAAAACTAACATTTAAATATGTAACAATACAACTAACTACCCTTCATGAGACAAACAACATTTCCATAATTGAAAAGGTTACTTGTGTGTCAAAAGGGGTGGTCATAGATTATGAATTTATGATAGCCGCCAAGAGGAAGTATAAACGTTGTTTTATTTATTTATTTATTTATTTTTTTGGGATAGGAACAGGGAACATTTCAGGTTTATTTTTATTCTTTTAATCTATTAAGAAAAGTTTCATGGGATTTTTTTTTTCCTTTTAGGATATGATTATGAAGGGGTTTGGTATAATCAACTGGGGAAAACAGAGCCACAGCCGTAGGGCACAACCAATTGGGCCTCGTACTTAGGGCTGAGCATTTGAAATCAGGTCCACCAATCAATAAAATAAATAAAACCCCATATGTAGGTCCAACCCCATTGATGGTTTCACGAGGATTCTTTTAGTTTGCCCAGTTTGTATATGGGCTTAGCCGATGCTAACTCCTAATGTAAATTTATAACTTTCGCAATTTCATTTTAAAGAAAAAAAACTTCTGCAATTTTAACTTGTTCCTTCACATTTTGGCCGTTGTTCTCCTTCTAACAAAATGATACACTTTCTGACTTGAATTATACCTATTACTTATATCAGATCAATTTAGTATATATAGTTTTTACAATTAAGAACATTTTTTACTAATCACATTTTTTCAATCATGATTGATTTGGCAGCAAAAAAGAATTTGTAGAGAAAAAAAAGAAAAGAAACAAAGACAAAACAAAAAGAACAAGTAAGGATTATAAAATAAAATTTAGAGAGTAAATAATAATGACTTATTATGTTGGGTTGATCTCAACCAAGCCCAAATCAAGCATAACTCGGCTTAAGGAGGTATAAACCTAATATGTGGTTACATGAAAATTTACAGCCCGTTTGATTGGGCTTAGGCAAAAGCAATTTCTTTTAATTAATTATACGCAATATTTATTTATTTTTGTAATTATTATTATTATTATTATTATTATTATTATTATTATTATTATTATTATTATTATTATTATTATGAAATATGAATACAACAGTTATTTATATATTCAATAATTTTTTTTAATCTCCCTTTCAAGATAATCATTTTGTATTTTATATATCAAACAAATCTCCATTAAGTGAAAAGTTAAACCCAATCTATAATAACTCAAATTAAACATTATATACATAAATTAAATATATATATATAAAGACAATAAATAAATAAATAATAAAAATAAAATAGTAATAATGATAATAAAATTAATTATATATAATAAAAAGATAGGTAAATAAAAATTTGTAAGTCAATAAGTTAAAAACCATAAATTCTCTAGTAGAAAATGAGCTTTAATTAGTCTTAGGATTTTTTTAAGCTTAAAGATGATCTCGAGGAGCAAAGATGGTGTGAAGGAAAGTTTTTCATGCTTTTTGTGCAGTTAAATATTTTTTTTCATCCCATTTTATTTTAAACCCAATAAGAGAAATTACCATTATCCACCTTATATTCCTCCTTTCTTTTTTCTTTTTTCTTTTTTTTTTTTCTTTATTCTCCTCTTTTTCTCTTGCGAGCTCAATCCCTTCATCCCCGTTGTTGTGCATTTCTTTCCTAGTGGTCTTGTCGTCATTTTACTCCACTGTGAAGCCACCACCGGCGTCATGCTGACCTCTTCAAGCCTCCTTATCGTCTGTTCATAGAGGTCCGTAGGAAGAGGCCATAGGGTGTTGTTGATTCGCAATGATTTTTTCATCATCCCATCTACATTGTCTTCCATTTCTGTTGTCAATTTCCTTGACTTTTTTCCTCTCCCTTCTCATTTTCGATCTATCCCAACTTCCATAAGGTGATAAAAACATTGCAATCTCTCCTCCTTCTTAGTTGGCCAAATAAGAGCGTTAAGGTTAGGTTTTTTTTTTTTTTTAATAAAGCCTCCTGACCATGTTAGCTATACATAAATCTTTAAGTTTTAGCTACTTGAGGTAATCTTTGAGTTTAAATTATAGACTAGTAACTAAATGAAAAGATCTAATTTTATAATTAGTTATATGAGTGAAGGATAGGATTATAGAGTGGGATTTTAGTCAATTAACTATTATTAGTTATAGATTTTATTGAGTTAGTGAATTATGGATTGTTATAAATTAGCTTAAAAGAGTTAGTCTTGTAAGGAGGGACAAGCATCATCTTAGCATTTGACATCATCGGTGAGAAAATAACAACTTAGAACATGTTTTACAATTATGGGTGTTTATGGTAACCTAATTTGAATTCATCGACAGTGTGAAATCAAGTTAAGCCTTTACTTGCATGATCTTTATATGTTTGGCTAAGTAATAGGATATAATAGGTTGAAGCCATGGCTTGGTTCTGTGTATTAATGTAATTATGACAAGTTTTTTTTTATAATGATTACGAAACGTTATTTAAATTTTTAGACGCAATATGGATTAAAGACAACAGAGGAAACATAAATGATTATAGGAGAATTATTATGTTAGTTGATTAGAACAAATTGTGTTGCAATATGAATTACAAGCACCACTTTGAAACCTGAATCCTATACTAGTCATACTTCCCTTAAGTTTAATTAACCATAGCCATATCCTTTAACACTGATTTTTCTAATTCAAATTTTGTACTTCTTGTTATGTCTATTCTAGTGTATTAGAATTAATTTTTGCATTTTTTTAACAAATAATTCACCAATAAATTACTCATTTATTTTCTTGATTATTTACTTGGTTCTATTTAATAATAATTCCCTCATTTAATTATTTCAACAAAAGTACACTAAGTTAAATATTATTAGTATACTACATGTAATTCATTTGTTGTTATATGTTGCTTGATTTTTATAGTAAGATGTGAATCTTTAATGGGATTTCGTAATTGTTAGTAGAGTTTGGTTTAAGTGCACTTAGATAAGTGAAAAAAGGCCTAAGCAAAAAAAAGCTACTTGTTAGATGAATCTATCCATGATGGGGTCAGGAGTTTCTAATGAGGTGTAGCTGCCCTAGAGATATATGTCATGATATGCTAATAGTAGGTAGAAAAAGAGTTGCCTTTTAGGTATAGCCACTGGTGATAAGGTAAGAAGTTGCCAATGAAGTATAACTGTCACTAATGAAAGTGAATCCAATTTTTTCATATGATTTCCACGTCAACAAACTTAATAAAATGAAGATTACTTTATGCATATACTTTTGTATTACTTAGTTTTACTTAGTCATAACTAGGTAGCTTTAATTATTGTAATTTTTTATTTGCTTATTGAATTTTCAATTTATGTCTTAAGTTTTACTATTTCATGTAGTGGTGTTGGTTTTGAACCGCTTCCATTATCCTCTTAGGTCTAGATGCATTGGAGTGGTGAGCCTCGTATTGAGTAGCGAGGGTGTAACTATTATTATTATTATTATTATTTTGGTGTTGAATTTTAATTTGATGTTGTAAAGTACTCTAGATATAATTTCATTTGACATATGCAAAATTCCTGCCTTTCTATTTTTTTAATATTTTGATAGTTGGTAATTGAGAGTGAAATTCTTTTCTACTATTATTTATTTTTAGTTGTTTACAAAAATTTTTTAAAATATTCAAATTTTAAAAGAAATTTTGTCAAAAATTTTATTAAAAAAATATTTATGTTGAAGTACCGAGACAGTATGATTTGTTAAATGCGTTAATATTATGTACAAAACCTTCAAAGATTCTTTTCAATCATTGGTTGTGCCTGTTAAGTTCAGGATTATAAACCTTGTTGGTTCTCCGTGCCAGTCATCACCATTCTTGGAATGTGACACAATTTTTAAGTCTAAAATTATATTGGCTTTACATCACCAAACTCTTCCGCAGTTTCTTATAAAGTCATCTCATATATATATATATATATATATATATATATATATAAATAAAAGAATCTTAGAAAAAGTTGTGCTATACAAGTTGTAAGTGGCGCAGCTTCTTTCTCAAATTGCGTAAAGATCATATTTTGTGTTTTGTTTTTGTTTTTTTTTCCTTTTTTGGTTCTCTTTATAAATTTTAAATTAGTGGGCATGGATTCCGTGTTGCATGGGTTCCGGGTTACTGCACACAGCCCATTGCTAATTACTTAATTATATCTTATAGTACTTTCATTTAAGTTATAGCAAAAGAAAAAAAATTGCGCGAATATTAAAATGTCAAATAATTTCAATGTTTAAAATATGTTTTGTTTATATATTGAACAATTTTATTTTATTTTATTTTTATTGTTGGCTTGGTTTGACTAAAATGATATTTAAAAATTGGAATTGATACTTTCTTCATATCAAGAGTAACATCAGGATTTTATGAATTTTGCTCAATATAATTGAAATAGACTTTTAATAATGAAAATTTAAATCATTTTAATTTTTAATATTTTCGTGATTACTTTTATAAAAATTTAAATAAAAAATATCATGGAATTGTTAAAAGATAACAAATAAATCACAAGAGAGTTAAATTATTTTTCAAACCATAAGGACAAACTCATTATAGGTTTGTATATAATATATGATAAGAAATTATATTGTTTTCTTTCTTTGAACTCTTGCTCACTATGATAAGTTAAAATCTTTGAAACTATTATAAAAAGAGAAAAAACTGGTTAAATCAATTAATCTTATAATTTTTATTTTTTATTTTTCTTTTACAATTTAGGGATACCTATATTAAAAAAATAGCTGAGCTCAGAAAATTGTAAATTTTTGTGGATTCTAAGCTACTCTTAACTATACTCACCATTGCCCAGATATGCAATTTACCCATATTGAATCTAATCTATCAAAGACAAAAAGCATACTTACTGTAGTTTGAGTAAATTTTTAGTTACTTCTCTCTGTATTTGTATCATGCATGTTTACATGTATGAAAAATTATACTTTTAATCCTTATAATTTCACTTAATTTTTAATTTGACCCTTATATTTTAAAAATTTGTAGTAGCTCTTATAGCTTAAATATTTTTTTAATTTGGTCCTTGTTTTAATAATTTTGTCAAAATTTAGCTATATATATGAGTTAATCTGATTTCATTATCTATATATTTATCTCTTTTGTTAGTATAATCATACATATTTAGAGTATAAGGGCAATATATAATTAATTACACTAACAAAATTTAACAAAATACAAACAAACTTTTAATAGTAGGGACTAAATTAACAAATTTGTAAATTTAAAGACCTAATTACAAATTTTTAAATTCTAAGAATCAAATTAAAAATTAAATGAAATTATTGGGATAAAAAAAAATAATTTTCCCTTATATGATTGTAGCAATCTTATACCTAAAAAGGAAACAAAAGAAAGATAAATCTTCAAAAGTTGCAAGATACAATGCAAATTTGTGAGAGCTCCAATCCATATCCATATCCATATCCTTTCCCTTTGATATTCAAATTTCAAATTAGTAGGAATCTCCGTTTTCTATTTATTTATTTCACGCCTTTGTGCTAACGAAGCCTAACATGAAGTAGATCTCTCTGCATTCAAAACTTGAATTGATGCTAATTTTAACTTTCAAAACTAGTAAAACGAAATAAGAATGACCCTCAAAAGGAAAAAAGAAAGAAAGTAACATATAGCTTTGCCTTTAATCCTACTCAAGAATCTTGAGACTTTAGTTTTTTTCCCCCTTTTCCCTCTTTGGTTTTTCAAATTCAGACGGAAATACTGGCAATTATGATCAAAGAAGAATTGTGTTGGTTTTGAACTTAGGCAAAGAAAGTAAGAGATTATACATGTCATTAGAAGAATAGGGATTTTCTGCAACTGCGCAGGTATAAACATTTCATTTTTTTGGGATTAATTTTGATCATTTATTATTTTATTTTGATACATCTTTTAATTTAAAAAAATGTAAAATAAAAATAACCTTTCAATTTTTATCAAACAAATAATCTATTTTGCTGCTAAGCTTAAATATCATAAAATCCCATTAGATGCTATTGTAGTTTATATATTGCTTTGTGATCTAAACTAATTCATGTCTCTTTCACTATGATTTCTAGGTGCTTTTTCTCAATGGTCTTATGGGTGTCTGTTTTTCATATTCTCTTTTGTTTCTTTTGAAGTGCAACTACGGTGACGGTCCGATATTGGCCATTTTACGCCGCAACGGCAACGACATCCAAAACAAGGACTGTTTTTTCTCCACGGGAGTGTCATTTAATTACATCCATTAAAAAAAAAAACCTGTGTTAATTATAATTAATATGAAACTTGTAAAATTTATGTGCTTATATGTCTTAAGTAATACAAGAATTTCTTTTTTCTTGATAGAGGTTTTATGAATGAATTTTTAAATATTTTAAAAATTAGGATATTAAAGTAACAAATGCCACTTTTTTTAGGAAAAAAAAATCAACAAACAAATGTCAACAAAAGATAACATTTTTTAAATAGATTTCACTGTATTTCTTCTAAAATTTAACTAAATTATATTTAATTCTTTTTATTTTAAAAATTATATTTGACTCCCTTAATAGTTAAGTTTTTATCTTTCATAATATAGTAAAAATAGTTAAGTTAATGTTAAGTTTCAACACAACATTATAATTTATCCTCAATATTAAAATAAAGACAAAATTTAATTATATTTTTGAAAGAAATATACATATATATAGTGTAAAAATTTGAATTTATTGATTAAAAAATAAATTAGAGGGGGTCTAATTTAATTTTTAAAACAAAAGATATATTTAGTATAATTTAGTCAAATTTTAAAAAAAAGTTAACATAATTTACTATATATATACACATTTACTATCTATCTAAGTTTCCAACGCACCCTGGCAGCCGTTGATCAAATTCCTTTGGAGTTCTAATTAAGTTAAAAAAAAAAAAAAGCTTCTTTTTTGGGGCATTATTCTACTAAATGATTTGAAAATTGGGACTTCCTTGGGATACGAGGCATCTTTATATTTTAGAGACAACCTTTATACCTTCTCCACTTTCGCATCAGGAGCCAACCAATTTCAAATTCTTCGTTCTTATTAATTTTCATGCTTTACAACTCTAAAAGCAACCTCCTAAGACTCAACTTGCATTTGTAGTTTGAATGTTTGACACATAGGAGCCTAAATTTTTAATTTTAGTTCAAATAAGCACTTTAATTTGATTTTAAATTTTTTAATTAAAATATATTTTATTAACCTAAATATAATAGTATATATTATATTTAACTATCCACAAATAAAAATAAAAATAAGAATAATAAATTTTTTCATTAAATTTATAAAAAATATATATTAGATTAATATAGAATATTTTAATCTAAAAATTTAAAATTAAACTAAAACATAGTGTAATTTTTATTTTAAAAATTATTTTTATATATTTTAAAAGTAAAAGAAAGAGAAAATTATATTTAAGAATCAAAAGATGAAAAAAATTATTCTTAAAAATTTTTGCTATTAGGTTCTACGATTTGTTGTTAAACTCAATAATAGTCATTCTAAGACAAGTAGTAATAGATCTTTAAGAATATATATATATTTTTTATCTTTGGGTCCTTTATTATAATTCTCCCTAAAAGAAATGTCTATATAATCTGAATAAAACTCAAAGATAATTCATGTAGTTTACTCTAAAATTTATATCAATTTTTAAATAAAAATGACACTAAGTAAAAATCTACTATGGAATTTTTAAAAGTAATAATAATCTACTATGGAATTATAAAAAGTAAAACGTTGCTATAAAATCTAATATTAGAAGAAACACCCAATCTCCTAAGAGATTGAAGTTTTTTTTTAACAACACTTGAAAAAAAGTCAATATCATGTTGTAATCAATAAATTTGATAATAAATAGTATCTTTAAAATACTGTTTTTTGCCCGGCAAAGTGAAGACATTGACAATTCATAATGGTTGGATTGATAGGCGAAGGTGGACTGTGCCTTCAAAATGAGGATGACTAATCAATTAAGCTTCAAACAAGAATAATCACTCTATTACTTACGACTACTCAACACATGAGAGGTTAGCAACATCATGGACCTCAATTTGGGTACTCATCATGGAATCCGTCCCTTACACGGCTTCCTATCACTTTTCTTTTATCAATATTTTCAAACAAACTAACATTAATTTGTATGCTTATCAATATGATTTTGGCCACTTCACAATCACCCAACTATATACTAAACTAATCATGAATATGAGTTGGTTTAATTGAAACCAAAAAAAAATTGATAGGATCTTCCTAGTTTTTTATTATGCACAACTCCCCTGCCATCAAAAGTTTTCTATTCGCCTTTTAACAAGCTTTGTTACGAGATTGACAAAGAATTCCGAGTATGTTATATATCAATTTTTTTTAAAAATTAATTATTAACCAACACAT
The DNA here is from genome assembly GCA_032878935.1 of Erythrophleum fordii. Taxonomy (NCBI): domain Eukaryota; kingdom Viridiplantae; phylum Streptophyta; class Magnoliopsida; order Fabales; family Fabaceae; genus Erythrophleum; species Erythrophleum fordii. The sequence goes on along the minus strand of JAVQMF010000048.1, from coordinate 2,408,563 downwards.
AACTATATATACCTTTTAATAAAATTTACTTTTAATATATATATATATATATATATATGATTACTTAATTTATCTATTTTTTTTAAAATGGGATTGCGATGTCAACTTTAGTATTATGATTAACTTTAACCTTGATATATAAGTAAGAAACGAGAGAGAGAGATAGCCCCACACAACTCGAGCTCCAGTCGCTCTCTCTCTGGTTGACAACTTAATTATGGATAGTACTTTAATCCAACGACAGTATCATCTGAAGCATTGTGTCCCATTGTCGAGGCTCAGAACATCCAACAACAATCAAAACCTATTTTCCAATTTGGGGTTCTGGGTGTCCAAAGTCTCAGGAGGCTTTTGCTTGAGGAGCATTGAGTATAATAACGATATGGCAATCAAAGACTCTGCTTTCTGTGCTTCTTCACCTGAAGAAGATGATGAAGAAGAAGAAGGTAAAGCTTCAAAAATGAAGGGTTTCATTGAGAAGAAAGAAGCTATCGAAGGAGAAGAAAAGGAAAGAAGAAATGGAGCTAAGACTGAGACTTTTTCTGATCTGATTGAAGATAAAGGTCGCCAGAGCAGTTCTAGCTCCTATTTTCCGTCGTCGACGGGGAATGAAGAACAGAGTCGGAGTAGTACGGAGGAGTCATCATCTTCGTCGCCACCTTCAGTGAAATGGCCAGTTCAGAAAATTGCTGCCCCAAAATTTACTAGTTCTCGTGGAATTGAAGATGGTGAGAAAAAGCATTTGGATGGAAAGAAACAGGATTCGGAATTACCAGGTACATTTCTTGTGTATTCATGTGCAATCTTATTATTTGTATACTGAATTATTCTCGCGGCTGTTAATTTGATTCTGATTGTGATTGTTAGAGATGGAGATGATGAAGGAAAGGTTTGCAAAATTGTTACTTGGCGAAGACATGTCGGGCTGCGGAAACGGGGTGACTACAGCGTTGGCTATATCAAATGCCATAACCAATCTATGTGGTAAGCACACATGAAACAATTCCTGTGTTTGGTTGGATTGATTTATGAATTAATGCAAATGACTGTAATTTTTTTTCTCTCTTTTTGTTCTAATGGTTATTTCTCGTTTGATTTCTGAATTTGCAGCCACTCTATTTGGGCAAATCTTGAGACTAGAGCCCCTACCTCAGAGGAAAAAAGCTATGTGGCGAAGGGAAATGGAGTGGTTTCTTAGTGTCAGTGATTATATCGTTGAATTGACACCTACTTGGCAGACTTTTCCAGATGGAAGCAAGCTCGAGGTACAGCTTTACAAACAAGCTTTTTTTAGTCTCAAACTCCATAGTGACTTTCTTTGCTTCAAATGCTATAGATTTGGATTTCAATCCTTTTCCTATAGCCAGATATAATATCAGAGAGAGAGAGAGAGAGAGAGAGGGGACCCAAAGCAAGTAGGTTTCACCGGCTCCCATTCTCTCAATCTCTATCATAGGACCTTCTCTAATATTAGAAAAATCTTAAAATTTTTTAATTTGACTTCTCGCATCATTAAGGGTTTTTTCTTATAAACGGACCCATTTATGGATAAATTTTGTCCAACATAGCAAGTTAGCATGAGCTCAAATTGTTATAATTCTTTATATACTCTTTTATTGTGTTTATTTATTTTTTGTTTACTTCAAAAATTCATTTTTTATAATAAATCAAACATTATAAAAGATATGATTATTGAGAAGAAAATGCTTTAATTGTAAGAGTTCTATTATTGGCTATATATTATTTTTGTTAGCATTTTTCAGATAAAAAATTATAATTTATAAATTATGTTAAACGTACGTAATGAAGTTTCTCGTTAAACTTGAGCAGAATTTAATGTACATTAAATAATTAAATAAATGTGTCAAATCTGAGTGTTACTGATAGATCTAGGTCCCTTTTTTAATGAAATAATAGGCCTAACTAATGTTGGGCTTGGTCCTAACATTTAAAAGCTGTTGAACTTTAGCTCCGGCCCAAGAACATTTATATCCATGATTCATCCATAACAAGAAATTCAGTAGTGATTGAATAACGGATCTTATAAAATGACCATGTTTTTCTGTTCTGTTTGATAACTATTGCATGTTGATGGCTAACACTGTTTATTGTTGAATCTGAAACAGGTCATGAGTAGTAGACCCCGCTCAGATCTTTATGTCAATCTTCCAGCCCTGCGTAAATTAGATAACATGCTTCTTGTAAGAATATTTTACACCATTCAATTTCAATGTGCATTAATTGATTCAGTTTTGAAGAGAAATAGGCCATTTTTAATTTAATGCTGGTGTTTTCGCAGGAGATACTGGATAGTTTTGTGAATACAGAGTTTTGGTATGTGGACCAAGGGGTTGTTACTACCCCAGATAGTGACGATTCATCTTCTGCTTTAGGAAGAGCCCTCAAGCGCCATGAGGAAAAATGGTGGCTTCCTGTGCCTCGAGTCCCTCCTTCTGGTCTCCATGAATGTGTAAGAAAGCAGCTGCAGCACAAGCGAGATTGCACTAACCAAATGTTAAAGGCTGCCATCGCCATCAACACTATTACTTTAGCTGAAATGGATATTCCAGAGTCATACTTGGAATCTCTTCCAAGGGTATGTGTGTGTGTGTATATATATATATATGAACATGGTTTCATACATTAAGATTAAATGTCATAAATAATCAAATTGCTGATCAAACATTGTTTCAGACTGCACGAGCCAGCTTGGGTGATCTTATTTATGGGTATATATCATCAGATGAGTTTTCTGGCGAGAGTGTGGTAGATTGTCTTGATGTATCCTCTGAACATCAAGCTATGGATATTGCTAACCGAGTGGAAGCTTCAATTTACATTTGGCGTAAAAGGGCCAATTCAAAACCTGGAAATAGCATAACCAGGTACGGTTCAAAAACATCATGGGAAATGGTGAAGGATCTGATGGTTGATGCAGACAAATGGGAATTGCTTGCTGAGAGAGCGGAAAGCATTATGATATCCTTGAGGAAGCGTTTTCCTGGTCTCCCTCAAACAACCTTGGATATCAGCAAAATCCAATACAACAAGGTTACCATCTTTTAAGTCCTTTTGTTTCGGATTTGGATTATCTCCTATGACATGATCATCGGAAAAAAAAAAAGAAGTAACAAGTGAATTAATTACAAACGGACAGAAAAAGAAAAATTGTTTGACATAATTATAGTGTTTCATGAGAAAACCCAAATCCTTTTTGTTTCATTTATAGAAAGAACTTTAATTCAAGTTTGTGTTTGGATGAAAAATTTTTAAATTTCATGGAATTTAAAATTCAAGAGAATTTCTAGCATTTGGAAAAATATTTTGACATAGTTAATCTTTATAAAGGAATTTCTTTTATTATTTTTGGAATATCTTTCATAGTTGTTTGGGACTAGGGTTCAAGTTCGAGATCTAAGTCTGGTTCGGGTTGTGGTATACGGCTGAAGCCCAGGGTTTAAGGGCTAGTCCAAGTGTTAGTTTAGGTTTTGGTGTAAATTCAAGTCTACGGATTAAGTTTGATATTTGGTTATATTATCTAGTGATTGAATTTAAAACTCAAGTCAAATCTAATCTATTTTAAATTCACGTATTAGGAGGAACTTGAAAGGCAAATTTAAAATTTCACTTAAAATAAAACATTTAAAATTTTCAAAACAATTCTTTATTGGATTACTTGTAATATCTAAGGCTCTGTTTGGTTCATAGAATTGCGAACGTAATTTTTGTATAATATCTATTATAACTTTATACATATTATTTTAGTGATCAAATCACCTTTTTAAAAGTAAAGATAAAATAGTCATTTCTTATTTCATTTATTTATAACTATTCACATTTTATACTCCATTTGTCATTATATTTTCCAACCAAATATACTTTAAAATTCTGTGACTGAACAAAATATTTTCTGTTAAAAAATGTTATTATACTCTATAGAACTAGTTTTCCCCCTTTCAAATTACTCCCTCAAAACACAAACTAACACTTTCAAATTGTTGTGCTGTTAGGATGTTGGGAAGGCCATTCTAGAGAGCTATTCTAGAGTATTGGAGAGTTTGGCATTCAATATAGTAGCTCGCATCGATGATGTACTCTATGTGGATGACTTGACAAAACATTCTGGGAATCATTTCCCAGTGCCTATTCCAAGCACTCCATCTAGGACATCTTTCACCACACCAACCTTAACTCCTCCGAGAGTGATCAGACCTTCAAAGGAAGAAAAAACCCCATACGTCATTAGCAGTAGCAAAAGCAACTTTGTTCCCCAACGTGGGGGAGGGGCCAAGAGAATTTTGACAGATTATCTCACCATCGATACGAAAGGGCAGAACCAAAGAAACTCAATTTGACAAATTAGATCCCACATCGAAGACGTTTCAAGAATTGTCAGCATTTGAGAGGTTTACAGAGGAAGCTGTCACCCCCAAGGTACTGGACCAAGCATAGCAAAAGCCTTTTTACTGTTTGTGAAGAAATTACTTGCAGCCTGATCTGAAAATATTAACTTTAGCTTAGCTAGAATATGTAATTTGTAGAATAGACGGATTTCATGATTCAGACATTTCTAACTGGCTTTTCTTTTTTCTACTTTTAATTTTGTATGTAGATGAAAAACATAGAAGGGATGATATATGTAGAGCGGATAGTATCTTACTATCTTGTTTCATTAAAAATTCAAAATTTACTGTGAACTGTGAAGGTTGAGTTCTACGGAAAAGGAGAAAAGAGAGACAAAGAGGGGCATTCCGAGAATTGAACTCGGGACCTCTCGCACCCTAAGCGAGAATCATACCACTAGACCAAATGCCCATGGGTGCGGCTGTAGAGTTCTAGATCTTAATGACCATTGTCCTTCAAATCTCTTTGTTTTAAGATTGAAACATTGGACCGACATTATCACTTAAAGTATTATATCTGAGCTTCAGTGTGTTAGGATCACCAACTTCGGATCAATAGGAATCTCCATTTTCTTCTAGCGCCTTGTTTGAGATTATGTCATTCTCTTCAAGGATGGAGAGTTGGAATTTTCGGAACTGTTTCATTGTTATTGAAATGCATCTAATGATTTAAAAAAAAATTCCAATCTCTTAAAGATATAAACTTTATAGAGGATGAAAGAAAAGGACATGACTAATTTTTTTAAATAAGAGCATAAGATGTTGAAGAATTGTTTTAAAAAAAAATAATGTAATAATAAACTGTAAGAGAAAAAATTTAATGTTGTTAAATGAGTAATATTATTATGGTACAATCCTCCTTCTATTTTCTTTACTTTTTCATTTGCTCCGAATCAAACAAAGCATTAAATCCACTCAATCCAATTTTATCCTGCCACCGAGGACCACCATTCCCACTTTATCCCCACCTACCACCAATTCTCATTGGAATACATTTCCTTGGAATTTCTCTTTCTTACTTAACACTTGTATTTTTGGTGGGGTGAGAGAGAATTTGAATAACTCTTTCTCATGGCAAACAACCACTGGAAAAGCATAGAAATTGATTTGGATATCAATTAGTTTATTTATACTATTATACAAACAACTTTGATTTAAAGATGTTTTTGTTATAATTAATGTAACCCATTTTTCTACCTGTCAGAGATCATATATTTTCATAGACTAACGACCTGTTCGGATAAATAATTCCCAACAAATGCTTAAACTTGTTGATTATATGAAACCAACACTTTCTTAAATACCATGCTTGAGCATCTTATGAAACGAATGGCCAAAACCAAGTTATCTTATGAAACAGAGATATCTGGCTAGGGATTACTGCTTCTACCAAAACATCTGCTGATTAAATTTCGGGCAAATGCTCAGATTAACAGTGAATTAAAAATTTTAGTCATGGAATGCACAAAGCAAGTGTTGCACTTTCATTATGTTTCAGGTAATTGAGAGTGAGGTGGCAGGAAAACAAGCTCTGTTTTTTAGCATACTGTGAGTAATGGCTACATCTGGAAGGGTCTAGTCCAAAAAGAAATGCCTTGGCAAAGACATCACCAACTTTCATTAGACAAAAAAAAAAGAAGCAACATTGTGTTCATACTTTAAAACCATAATTTTAATACCAAAGTAAAGTCACTTGTCATAGTGCAACCTCCATTAATCCCAGGTGGATGACTAGACCAACCACTTTTCAAGTCCAATTTGGGCTATAAAAACCCCATCACAGCCAAAGCATTCTTACAATGTGAGATAGTGAAGAAGCAGGAGAAGTTCACTTGAGAGAAGAAGAGAAACATATTCAGAAAAATGGAGGCTCCTATGAAGTTCCTGTGCTTTCTTGGGATGCTTGTAGTGTTTGTAAGCGTTGGAGGGTTTGAGAGAGTAGAGGGTGCAGGGGAATGTGGGAGGTCTACCACACCAGATAACGAGGCTCTCAAGCTTGCTCCTTGTGCGACAGCAGCTGAAGATGCAAGTGCTGGTGTCCCTCAGAGTTGTTGTGCTCAGGTCAAGAAAATTGGGCAGAACCCAAGCTGTCTCTGCGCTGTTCTGCTCTCTGACACCGCCAAAAGCTCCGGAGTCAAGCCGGAGATCGCCCTCACCATTCCCAAGCGCTGCAACTTCGTTAATCGCCCAGTTGGTTTCAAGTGTGGACGTAAGTATTAGTTAGTTACATTTCTCTATTTTCAATTTTTCTTATCAATTCAATTTTGATATACCCATTCATGGGTTAAGCTTGACTGAGCTTTGGTCTAGTCCAAAACCCAACTTAATTTAGCCCATCACTAAAGATCTGGTTGTCCAAGTAATATACAAATCCCTAAATATCAATTTTAGTTCTCTGATGTCAGTTTTTCTTATCAATTCATTTCTGATATAAAACTGTTGACTTTTGCAGCTTACACTTTACCTTAAGAGAAAAGCTGAGAACAAGGAGGACTAGGCATAAAAACAACACAGCTGTTAGCGATTACTGTGACAACAACTATGTTGTATTGTCTTGTAACTAATAGTGAATAATAACTAGCAGCGCACTTGTGTCCATCCTTTATAATACATGCCAGTCTAGTTTTGCATGTCTCTGCAGTGTTTTTATTATATATTAATCAATATATACTTTTTATCTTAAACTGATCGCAAGGGATTGAACCAATGATAAAAACAAACATGCAATATGTGATTGACCAATTGTCATAATTTTGAATTCTAATTAAGTTAATTATTTGAGGCTAGATTACAAAATAATTAACAATTTTTTTTGTTTGTAAATTCTATAATCTCAATGTGAATAGTTTGCTTTAGACCAAACAAAGACTGACAAAACTAGAATGGATAATTGGTTGAGATGTATACAAATTGACTCAAACATCAGACCTCCATGACTTTAAAGAACCCTTTTTTCGGAGGAGACAGTTCTTGGAAAGCAAATTGGAATCTTAAATGCAAGTAACTAAGATGTGTTGGACAGTAAACTAAGCCTAAATCTGGAAGTAATATCTTTGTCAAGAACCAACTGTCTTTAACATTATATTAAAAAAAGGATAAAGAGGTCTTCTTTGACAACCAGACACAACAATCGCTAGAGGTCCCTGTCCCACAATTAATGGACAAGGATAGACATTAGACAGTCATAATGTCATATTTTGATTAGAGAATAACTTGGGATAATGGACAAGTTCGTTAACAAACTGTTGGACAGGTTTCCAGATAACTATGCTTGCTGGGCCCAAACCATTGAAGAAAAGAGTTTTAACTTTAGCAGTGCGTGGCATTCTCTGCTCTTTTATATTGTGCAGTCAAAGGATGGTCCAAGAACTATCGTAATTCAGCAAAATTTAACAAATATTAGAAGTCTCCAGAGAGGCTTATCACTACTCATCAAAGTGCACGATTATACATGTTTCAACGTTTCAAATATTTCCAAGAGCAATACTGAAAATCAATGGATAATTATGTAAATCTAAAGAACAAAGGACAAAATATGTATCTATCATACCTGTATGCATGAAACACAGGCTTCAAATAATGTTAGAGATCTTTGTATTTGATAGTAGGTTTCTTGCATATTGCCATCCTATTATTCTAAACTAGCATTTTTTGTTTCCGTTTATTAATTTATTTGATAAGATAAAATAAATAAATATTAAATTTTAATTAATTATAAATTAAATTTAAAAATTGGCTTGAGGACCAACCAATTTAGCCTATTTGCCAATTTAGGTGCATATGCACTTTAAAAACAAATCTGTTATCAAACGAGTCAGTTTCATCTACTTGATAGTATTAATCCTTTTGTCATCTAATGATGTTAAAAGTTCAAATAAGTTTATTATTTTTAAGAACCAAGTACTTGACTAAAGTTAAATATATTTAACAGTTTAAAAATGAAATTGTAAATTTAGTATAAATATGATAAAAAATAAATAAATGAATAGAACAAGCTGATTTTAAAAAAATATGTAAATATTTCAGTACACATTTTAGTGGAATCTAATACATATTTACATATGTAGCAATTCCTGAGTCATCTTTCCCCCATCTTTCTTGTTCCAGAAAAATGAAAAATCATATCAGGATTATCCGAATAGCAGTTAAAAATAAATTATCAACCAAGCAAAAAGCACATCAACACAAAAAATAGCTGTTTTTTTACTGTAGCCTGATTTGTGTTGAATTCTGTACAAGGCTTGGAGTACTACAGTTTTGTTAACAAGACAATCATCCTCCTTAAAGTAATTTAAAAAAAAAAAACAGAGACAAAATATGAAGAACTGCTTGAAATTCTCCTAAAATTTTTTTGATATCAAGACCAATGGTCTAGATATCTGTGTGAGCTCCCGATCCAGTCTTCAGAGCTCTTATGATTCTTTGGCTAGGGATGGCCAGGTCAGCAGAGAACGTTTCAAAAAACCTAGGAATTTCCAAGCTTCTTCTTATGCCCTCATAGATATTTCTCTGAATATACTTGATCCTGCTATCTACCAGAATTATTAAAGGGACGGGCTTAGTATCCTACACGTGTTAAATATTCGTATAAAACATGGTTCGATATTTCAAGTTTTGTATATAGACTTAAAATTTTGTCTTATCACGGACTTATGGTATATATATGTGTGTGTGGGTGTGTGTGTGTGTGTCAATATTTATACTTCTTAATGAATAGTTTGATCTCTTCAGACAGCAGCCAAGTGAGTCATCATTTTCATTTACAAGACATATATTCCACATGTTTACAGTAATAATTCTTTAATCTAATCATTCCCTTGAAATAATTTATAGAGATAACTTATGAGAAAATAAATAAATTCACTTGCCAAAAGTTTAATCCTGCATTCTCTATACTTTGAAGATGAAAATATATGTCCTGACTCCTGGCCACCTTAATAGATCTAAGAACTTAGGTGGCATGGCTGAAATATTTGTTCCTGATAGATGGAACCCATATCCTTATTTGCTGTGCTCAGTTTCACTATCATTGAACCTTAAAAATTCATATGTAAAAGGAAACTACCTCGATGGATAGTGAGGTGGCCGAGAAACAAGCTCTTTTTGTTAGCATACTGTGAGTAATGGCAACATCTAGAAGGTTCACGTCCAAAAAGAAATGCTTTGTCTAAGACACCACCTACTTTGATTAGACAGAAAACAAGGAAACATTGTGTTCATACTTTAAAACCACAATTTTAATAGCGAAGTGGCGCAACAAGATAGCCCATCATTTGTCCTGGTGCAACCTCCATTAATCCCAGGTGGGTCACTAGACCAACCACATTTTGAGTCCAATTTGGGCTATAAAAACCCCATCACAGCAAAACATTCTTGCAATGTGAGATAGCGAAGAAGTAGAAGTTCACTTGAGCGAAGAAGTAGAAGTTCACTTGAGAGAAGAAGAGAAGCATATTCAGAAAAATGGAGGCTCCTATGAAGTTCATGTGCTTTCTTGGGATGCTAGTAGTGTTTGTGAGCATTGGAGGGCTTGAGAGAGTAGAGGGCGCAGGGGAATGTGGGAGGTCTACCACACCAGATAACGAGGCTCTCAAGCTTGCTCCATGTGCAGAAGCAGCTGAAGATGCAAGTGCTAGTGTCCCTCGGAGTTGTTGTGCTCAGGTCAAGAAAATTGGGCAGAACCCAAGCTGTCTCTGCGCTGTTCTGCTCTCTGACACGGCCAAAAGCTCCGGGGTCAAGCCGGAGATGGCCCTCACCATTCCCAAGCGCTGCAACTTCGTTAATCGCCCAGTTGGTTTCAAGTGTGGACGTAAGTATCATTTCCTCTTCTCTAATTTTAGATTTTTCATATCAACTCAATTTTGTATTCCTGCTCATGAGCCCACCCTGGAACTTAATTTATGCCCATTATTAAAAATCTGGTTATCTAAGTCAGATAAATGCCGGGGCGAAGTATTGATTCCACTTCTTTAATTTCAATTTTTCTTATCAATTCATTTCTGATATAAAATCACCGACTTCTGCAGCTTACACTCTGCCTTAAGAGACAAGATGAAAACAAGGAGCACTGGGCTTAAAGGCAACAATAGCTGTTAGCAATTACTATGACAACAACTATGTTGTATTGTCTTGTAACTTTTAGTCAATAAAAGCTAGCAGCTCATTTGTGTCAATCCCTTATAAATCATGTAATTCTAGTTTTATATATATATATATATATATATATATATATATATTAATGTTTACCCTTTTAACTTAAACCGACTCCAAGGATTTGGCTAAATGGTAAAGACGAGATGCGATGGGTGACTAAACACATTATCACATATTCAAATCCTAGTTGTGCCAAGTTTTGAGGGTTAGACCACGTGTAATTTGAAAGAATTTTCTTATAAATTTCTAAAATCTAATGAGGATTACATGCCTGTGACCAGATAAAGGTAAAATTCGAAAAAGGAACTAGATGAGATGAGCACAAACTGACTCACAATACCAAGAAGGGAAAAAAAAAAATCCCCTTAACGAACGTACTTAGAAAGCAAATTGGAATATTAAAGTCTTGGTAACTAGGATGTGTTGGACAGTAAACTAAGCCTAAACGTGGCAAGTAGTATCTTTGTCAAGAACCAACTATCTTTAGCATCGTACTCAAGAATGGATAAAAGGATCTTCTTTAACGACCAGACATAACAACCGCTTGAGGTCTGTGTCCTACAATTGATGGATAAGTATTGACGTCAGACAGTCCATCCTGTCCCACAATTGAAAAGTTAGGATAAGGACGTCCATCCTGTCCCACAATTGAAAAGTTAGGATAAGGAAAACTGAATGGACAAGTTCTTTAACAAACTGTTGGAAAGCTTTCCAGATAACATTAACCATTCTTGCTAAGCCACACCTATTGAATGGTGATTTTAACTTTCAGCAGTGCGTGGCACTCTCTGACCTTTTATATTATGCAGTACAGAGATGCTTCAAGAACTACAGCCTATAGTTTTCCTCTGCTTTCAGGAATATTTGACTGGAACATTTTAGAGAAATTTTATGACTAAACTAATATTTTGATTCTTGTTAAGTTTATATTATGCAGTACAGAGATGCTTCAAGAACTACAGCCTATAGTTTTCCTCTGCTTTCAGGAATATTTGATTGGAACAATTTAGATAAATTTTATGACTAAACTAATATTTTGATTCTTGTTAAGTTTATGTAACTCTAGTCTTTAAAAATTAGTAAATATGAGTTAAACAACCCCCCCCCCCCAAACAAAAAAAAGATAAACTTATTACACTAATGTCATTTGATAAAGTAGCCCAAAGATGGAGAAAGGACTGACTTATAAAAAAATTTATTATTTTCAGGACAATTTGTACTTGTTAATTTTCAAGCTAAATAAGTCTAATAGTATGGGGTCTGAATTGTTAGTTTAGTATAAATGCAATTCACAAAAAATAAGTAAAGCAAGCTAATTATAAAAAGACATACAAGCATGTTTAGCACATATTTCATTGAAACCCATTTCTAACTTGCTTATAGTTCTATTCATAATTGCCTTAATCTATTTCTTTTTTTTTTTTTCGGATAGAATCTACCTAGGAATCTCTTTAGTTCCTTCTTCCTTTATTGGAACATTTCCAACCATCAGTGTGCAGCAACAATGACTCAAGAATCAACAAGAAAGATCCAAGATTTTGAGAAAAAGATGGAGATGGTTGATCAGAGAGATTTGCAGCAGAGTGTAAATTTTCAAGAGTAAGCTTATCCAAGAAATACACATTATACCGCTTGCAAGAACAAAACCCTACTAAGCTTGAGAAACGTAGAGAGAATCGTGAGTTCATTTACTTCTTAACCACACAAATGTACAATTGGGTTGGGTACCACATGTCCTCACATCTAAAATACAAAGTAAAAGGAAAGCCAGTTGAGAGTTTCTTCCACTAAAGGAAATAAACAAAGGACCTAAAATATACATAATTATCACATCTGAAGTGCAATTACAAAGTAAATGGAAACCAGTAAAGAGAGTTCCTCTTATAAAGTAAATAATTACAAAGTCTTAGCGATAAAAGATTAGCTGATGATACATAGAGTTCATAGAATACAGACCTTATAAAGTTTACAATACCATGAACAAGTACAACATCGTTTGCAGTAAAGCCGAAAGAAATGCGTATAGTTACAAGTTCGCAGTATGATTCTGTCATTTATAAAAGGAGTAGCCATCAACTGCGTTCTTCCTACTGTATAACTCTCTCCATTTAACAAACATAGACTGACTGCTAATTAATCTATCTTCCTATTTACCTGCAAGTTATGAAATTGACAAATAACAAATACTAATCAAATTCTGACCATGAACACAGAAAATATAACTAGAAACATGTTTCTAATGGAAATGGATAAGATCCTCTATTATCCCTAAAGAAATTCTGGCCAATTTTCTGAGGTTTCTTTCTTTTGAAATGGACCGAATGTTAGAACTTACAGGAAGGAAAAGCAGTAATCTTGTAAGCAAAAAGGAGGTTAAAAAAAAAAAAAGATAGAATCTAGTGCGTCATTCCAATTTATTTCAGAAAATCAAATTTACCTTGATGAGCATATTTATTGGCAAGTGTGATCTTAATAATACAGAGATCCTGCAGACAGAAAGTTACAAGAAATAAAAAGAATGATAAAATTAGACCCAAAAAAATATGTCCAAAAGAAAGAACCACATATCTGTTAGATAAGTATATACCTTGCCACCAGTTGCCTCTTGAAGCAATTCCTGAATCATCTTCCCCCCCATCTTTCTTGTTCTTTAAAAAAAAAAATGATATACCATATTAGGGATATCCAATAGCAATAAAAAAAATTATCAATCAAATAAAATCCCATCAACCCAAGGAATAGCTGTTTTTTGTTGAAATAGCCTGACAGGGCTCAGTTAAAAGGGTATTACAGTTTTAATAACATGATAACCATCCTTGTTAAGATATGTTTGTGTCTGACAAGGGTTGAATATTCATATAAAACATGACATTTCAAATTTTGTCTAGCCGTGACATTCATGTCCGTGTCAATATTCATGCTCACTAAGGGACTTCAATATAGTTAAATATCATTTTCTTTCACAAGATTCATATTCTATACAACATATCACCATGAATAATTTTTACACTAATGCATCTGTAATCTAATCATGCCCTTGAAATAATTTCTGGAGATATATTAAAAGGAAATAAATAAAAGAATACACTTGCCAAAGAGTTTAATCCTGCATTTGCTGTACTTTGAGGACAATAGTATATGTCCTGGCCACCGTAATAGATGGAAGAACTAAGGTGGCAAGGCTGAACTCTTTGTTCCTGATAGATGGAACTCATATCCTTATTTGCTCTGCTCTGAGTTTCACTATCGTTGATCCTTGAGATATCATCTGTAAAAAGAAAAATTCACAAATTAATCTATACCTAGTAAACTATTAGATAGATAGTTAAGAATATATTGCTTTATATATGAAAAATCTGAAGAAGTTCACACTTGCCAATAGAAGAAAGCTTTCCATAGGAATTTTAAACATGATAAAGATACTAGTACTGAAGACTAGGAAAACAGAGGCAAAGGGAAATGAACCAGAACTACCATGTGATTTGGTCAATAATACCCCAAAAAAAGAAAAAACCATAAGTGACCAAATATTTATATATATATATATATATATATATATATATATATATATATATATATATATATATATATATATATCTGTAAAAGCAAAGCTTAAATCAGAATAAACATACCAGAAGTTCCAAAGCTCAATGGGTCACTTGGAGTTTTGCCATTCACTTCAGAACGCATAGATTCTCCCCCTAATATCTGAATCAACACAACCAAGTAAAATATCAGAGAAGCTAATAGAGGTGAAATGAACTCGATAATGTTTCAACCGAAGTTTTAGATTCAAAACAAAACTAGCTAAATTCAATCTTTTAATAATTATCAGCTATAAATGCCCATTAACCAAAAATAGAGCAGAAGCTCAAGAAATGAAATCACTACCTTAGAGGAAGGAGAAAATATGGACCCGAAAATCCCAGAAGATGAAGATGGGTTAGACTCCTTTGACCCAAATAGTTCAGAAGTGAGGGAAGAAGAAGACGAACCCACTTGCTTCCTTCCTCCCATTCTCTTTCCTTAAACCTCTGTAATCAAATCTCTAACTGAATCCTTTAAACAAGAGTAAGATTTAAAAAAAGACAATCCCACAAGGAAACATCAACCACCGCCTACGAAAGCCTTTAAATAAGAAAAACCCAATTAAAAATTTTCATGGGAAACCAACAGGGTGAAGGAGAAAATGAATTAGAAAAGAGAGAGGCACGTGAAAGGGTCGCGAGAGAGCGAGAGAGCGAGAGAGCGAATTTTCTTCAAGTGAAACGGAACCGTCGTTCGCACCCATTTATAAGGCAGAAAAGACGGTCCCAGAAGGTAAAAGTTTCAATTGTTATTTTTGATTTATTTTATTTTTACTACTATAATTATTTTTTGATATTTTCTTGTGAAAAAAATTTCTTCTTCGCCGACGAGTCCTCCCATCAGCTAGACACCGAAACGAAGAAAAACAGATTTGCTCTGTTCCTTTCTTCGGTTTTCTGTTTCTCCTCTGGTCCTTCAGCCTTAACAGATTGGCGCCACATGGGTCCCGGGAGTCATTGCGGTGGGACCGACCTACAGGCAAATCCCAACCTTTTACTTCCACGAGGGATTACTGGATAAACGAGTTAGGATAGATACGAAGACACACACGTAATAAACTTTACTTGAATTTTACCCGGGGCTGTTCATCTAGTATGGTTGATTCGGTGTTGTTTGACGAAGTTGGGTAAGAATAATTGGGTAAAGTCTGGCTCGGTTTGTCGTCCTAACTTAGAGAGGTATATGTAATATTTTTTGACAAAAAGTTAAAATAAAAAAATATTTTAAGAGTTATTTAATAATTTAATTAAATATTTTTAAATATTTTTTACAAATTATAAATTAAAAAAAAACCCTTATCAAAATTTTCATAAAAATAATTGTTACAACCAAACAAAAGAAAACAAAATAAAAAATATGTTTTTTTTAGTTAAAAGTAAAAAAATTAAAATTAAGATACTAAATATGTGTTTTTGAAAAAAATTAATAAGCCAAATTACCTTTTAGGATTTGCATCGTACTTGTCTCAAAAAATTATTTAAAATAAAAAAATTATACAAATCAAATTGTCAGTTTTAAATTATTACTTTTTAAAATTTTATCTTTTATGTTTATGTTTTCTTGTTGACTCCTCTTCTAAACTTATATTTTTTCTTTCCATTACTTAAATTTTGTAAAGACATCAAAACGAGTAATTATATATTTAAAATAGTTAAATGGTTATAAAGATTTGAATATTCAAAATTTTAAATTTTTTTTCAATTGCTTGGCCTAGTTGTCTAATTTAGCCTAATTCTAATTAAGTTAGGCCTTACACTTATTTTTTTGTCCAATTTTAGACAAGGTCGAGCATCAACCTAAAGTGAAACCTAATATAGACTGTGTGTACTCCTAATTTTATCCGAACTAGCATGCAACTTGTACAATGCACAAGATGTATAAATTTTTTCTGAGGCAGGAGACACGCACACACACATATATGAATGGAAGAGCATACTTAAAATGAAATATTACTTTAAAATACAGAACAATAATATTTCTTTTTATGTATTTTAGGAAGGAGGAAGGTTTTTATCTTCCTAATATTTCTCCTTTGAATTTGCTTATGGACAATGTTACTTTAAAAAAAAAAATCAAAATTATTAAATTCATTTAAAGAAAGTAAGATTAGGGGTAAAATATAAGTAGCATAAAAAATTTACAAGTATATAGTTTTTACGTATAATTATATTGAACTATATACTTATCATAATATTATTAAAAAATTATACATTTGTTATATTTTAATTAGAGATTTGATAGTAAAGATATAAAGAAATGTGTTTAAGTCTAATTTTTAAAAAATTAATTATAAAAAGACAGTTATATTTGTGAAATTTATTTTTTAATTCTTTATATATTTAGTTAATTTTATTTATTATTTTAATGAATTAATATTTTTAATATATACCATAGTAGAAATTAAAACTTAACAACCTCTTGATATAAAATTTATCTTAAATTTTTTTGTCAATAAAATTTGTCTTAATTTTAAAGACTAAGATATATGTCATGTAAGTTATATTTTAAATATGTCAAGTTAATTATAAAATATAAACATGTGCAGTTTCTTGTAGCCTAAGGGCCCTTCTAATTACTTAAAAAAATATTAGTATAGCGATATACTAAAAATGCATTTAAAATTAGTCTAATTCATCTGTATTTATAGATAAAATTTGCTTAAATTTATCTTTCCACGCCAATAACTACTCATTCTTTGGTCCCTTCTTTTTCATATAATTTTATTACCTTAATATAAATAGTATTCACTCTTTGTCTCTTTCTTATGATAATTCATTTATGATTAACTAAGCATAAATAGCAAATGATATAGATAAATTTAAATAAATAAATAAATATATATATACTGATTTAGTGGTTTGGAGTGTGGACCCATAAGTCCTAACATTTTTATTAAAAATAAATAAATATTTGAATATTTAGGGCCTATTTTCATAATTCATATATTTGGACGCCATATAGAAATAATGTAAATACTTTTACATTTTTTTTATATTTTTACAGAAAAATAAATTTTTAGTCCAATTAATATATATATATATATATATATATATACAAATTTTTGATCATATGCATATATATATATAAATATATATATATATATATAAAGTTAAAATGCAAAAAGCCTCTTTAAATTTTTGATCATATGCAAATAATTTTTTGACTTTCAAAATTTAATAATAAACTTCTTTGAATTTTTAATTTTATGTAGATAATCTCTATCGTTAATAAATCTATTCATTTATGAACAAAAAGTGATACATCTAATAATTTTTTGTGCAAATATCTTTTTAAAATTTAAGTTATTTATAAATAATTTTTTGACTTGTCACATTTTTATCAATGAAAAGTAAATTCAATAACAAGAAGATATTGTTTATACATAATTTCAAATTTAAAAATAGTTTATTATCAAATTTTAAAAATAAAAAATATTTTTATATATAACTTAAAATTAAAAAAATTTATGTAAATATTAACCAAATAATATCATAACAATAATGGATAATAACAACCCTTCCTTTCTTTTCAATACTCAGAAGTGGGGACCGTTTGATTTGAATTTACTTTTGACTTTCCCTTTTTGGCTCCTTCTGAGTTTATACTTTATGGGCACACAAAGACAGAGTCTTGGAAGAGGACAAAAGAGTGAGAGAACCTCGCCTTATTTATATGTGAGTCATGACCTTATCTTTTTATCTTGTGGAACCCAGGCTGGTTGGCTCTTCTTTGATCTTCTCCCTTCATTATGACTAGATTCTGATTTGTAGCACTTATAATGGAAAAACGAATCATGTGTTGAACCAAATGTTTTGAATTGCCCAACTTATAACATTTTCTTAATTAAAAGCTTCAGCTCTTTTCTTTAAGTCTACGTGTAAGTATCAAGTGTTAGGGATGACAAAATTAATTATAGCAAAAACTTTTAAATTGAAATGATTATTGACATTAGATAAAAGTCATATTGATTTTTCAATTAATACTTTTTCCTACAGATTATGTCATAGTCATATTAAGTAATGCTTGGATAAGAATCAATAATGAAAAAAAGTAAAAATAACCCCATCTGAAAAGCAAATCAATTTTCTTTTTTCCCTTTTATATCCCATATCTATATCTATATATATATAATAAAACTCAGTTTTTGACACTATTTTTAATTTATTTATTGATTTGATAGTTTTTTCCCTTCTTGTGGGACTCATGAAACTTCTGTGAATCCTACAAATTTTTTTTTTGGCTGCCTCTCTCTCTCTCTACATAGATACATAAATATATATATCTAGAGTTGTGAGGAGAATGGATGTATCCTTCAAATGGAGAATTGAATATTTGTGAATGGGAAAGCAAAACCAATAAATGTGTTTCGGATAAGAACACTAATTGAGTTCATTAAGGATTGGCCACGATAGGATATGAAAAGAGCAACGACAATAAGTGCTATGGGACACCATAATTGAGATATTTATTTATGGGGCCAAAGCCAAAAATGCCAAAAGGCAAATGTTATATCAATTTAGGAAAAATTATACTTTTAGCCATATTGTTTTATTTAATTTTTAGTTTGGTCTTTATAATTTAAAAATTTATAATTAGGTATTTACAATTTATAAATCTTTAATTTAATTCCTATTGTTAAAATTTTATGAATATTTTGTTAAATTTTGCTAATCTAACTAACTATATATTGTATTGATACTTTGAATATGCAAAATTTATATTAATAAAAGAGATAAAAGTAGATAATAAAACTCATATATTGGCAAAATAGTGACAAAAATATAATGATAGAAATCAAATTAAAAATTATTTAAACTAATAAAGATTTAATTGCAAAATTTTAAATTATAAAGATTAAATAGAGCAAAACTAAAAAAATAATTTCTCACCAATTTATTAGGGTGAGATAGTTATGAGAAATTATTTATACTTTAATTTTGAAAAATATTGTGATATTTGTTGTTGATATTATTTTAGTATAAAAATTATAAATTAATTAGTGCTATGAGATAATTAAAGAAAGTGGATAAGCATAGATTAATGACTAATGATGGGAAGAGGGGCCAAGGGGCCCGCCAAACAGGAATGTGGCAGGCGGCGTTGTGAAGGCATTACTAGTGGTCACAACTGACAATGCGTTATATTTTAAACAATTTCGATTTATTAAAAAACAAAGTTGTACTCGTCTTTTAGTTATATATTTTAATAATCTAATTTTAAAATTTTAAAAATAGACAATTCAATTTATGTTTTTACTTATTATTATTTGCCTAATATGAATAGTGAATCTTTGCATATTTTATAATAGATATCGTTTGATTGCAAAACACTTTTCTTCAACTTGAACTTCTTTTTCATCTTTGTGGCCTTAATTTTTGTGCATGAAATTTTTAAAATTAAAAAAATTGAAAACTGATTTAGTCATTAGTAAATGCTTAACAAGTTAAGATGTTTTAAAATTAGATTATGATATTATGTAATAATGTATAATGTATTTAGAAGAGAAAATGATACAAAAAAAAAATAAAAAAATATATATGAAACTTATTTTTTTTTTCTTTTTGACACTTCTTTTTTTTTTTTAATTTTTTTTTCTAAATACACACTATGTGTTTACTTGTTAAATATGTAAGATCCAAATCCTGTTATACTGCATTTCATAAAATTTATATTTTTAGGCATGTGCAAGTACTGTTAGATTTAAAAAAAAAAAGCTTATGTTAAGTACTTGTATCAATTTTATATTTTAAAAGTTAATTTTGTAAAATATGTTTTAGAATAAAATAACCCCAATTAAAAATGTAAACATCATCATACTAACAAGAGATTATTTCATCACAAATTTAACATTAGTAAAATTTATATGCATCACAATAGTTATTGCATTATATATATATATATATATATGCAAAGAGATAACTGCTTTATTTTTGGGGAGGGGGGGGGGGGACTACTTATATAATGTTTCATGTGACAATTAAAAGAAAACAAAAAATCATCCGTAGCGTGTGAAGAAGGCAAAGAATCTGAAAATGTTATCATATACTTTTAGTTCACAAATCCAACAAGCTTCTGATTAACATAAGCGTGAAATAGGTTTCAAATAAATTTATCTCAATATTCTATATAATTTAACAAACAAGACTTTGATGGTTTTCTTTCTTGGGTCTAATAGATTGTAGAGTATAATAAAATTGCGTGAACGTACTTATTATATCTACAATAATGGCACAACAATTTAAATCTAATAACTACGAAAAAGTTACCTAAAATTCTGATTCCCAAATCAATCTTAATGATTAATTAAAAACATGATATATCATTCGAAAGCTTCTATGTATTTTAATTGTTCTCCTTCCGATTACAGAATAAACCGTCGAAGAATCGAGAAGATTTCCATATCTTGTACTTGCAGTGGATGTGAGTGAACCTGCATGGGACAAGG
The DNA here is from genome assembly GCA_032878935.1 of Erythrophleum fordii. Lineage (NCBI taxonomy): Eukaryota > Viridiplantae > Streptophyta > Magnoliopsida > Fabales > Fabaceae > Erythrophleum > Erythrophleum fordii. The sequence continues at coordinate 2,387,974 of JAVQMF010000048.1, read as the reverse complement.
AATAGGATAAATATATTATATACTTTCTCTTTCCCAGTATATAGTGGAGGTAAAATTAGGTAATTCCTAAATAATTTGGACCATAGATTCAATTCTAGTAAAAACTTTATGTAATATGTCGTTATAAAAATTGCCATAAACTTGAATATTAATTTTTCTTATTGTTTAAAATTAGGCCATACAGAAATTTTCTAAATAAAATTTTCACTTGCGAAGATGATATAACTTTAACTTGGAAGAATATAATATTAAGTATATGCAACCTAATTAATATGATATTGCTTCAATGCAATATATATATATATATATATATATATATATATATAGACACATGAGCACTCTATATTGGGGGAAAAAGATAATATATTTATCATGTTAAAATTTAAAAATGTAATAGCGCACAGTTTATGTAACATCATGACATGCAATATAAAACGGTGCATGCATATTTCTTAAATAAATATTATTTTATTTAATTCATTTCATTGACTAACTTTTTTCTGAATCATATAACTAATTTCATTAAAAAAACGGATCTATTCATAATTTGATAATAATGATAAAGTAAAACAATTTATCAAATCTATATATGAGAAAAGATTAGAGAGTTTTAAAAACAAGGCAAATGCATGCAAAGACCGGGTTTTAATACTGAAGCGATTCATTCTTGTGTTTTGTTTTCTTTTGTATTTTTTATCTCCTCTCTTTTCTCCCCTCTTTCACTTTCATCTTTTTGCCATCTTCATTCGGTCAACAATTAGTTCATATTTCATGGTGTAATACATTTTAATTGTATTCATCAATCCATTCAAGTTCAAAGTACTATAGACAATGAAGAATCCAAATCAACCAAAAAGTAGAAGGTAATCCCAGTTTTTAGTGATATTCCTTTCGTATTCATAAGATACATACCATAAAATAGATACGGTTAGGAGAATAAAATTAATTAAGTAAAAAGTTCGTAATCTTTCCCACCTCATTTGGGATTTCTTTTTCAGATAATAAATCTGAAACAAGCTTTATCTTAACCGTCATTTCACCAAGCAGTTTCTATAATATTTCTTTTTATGTTAGGAAATAAATGCTAAAAAGAAATTTAACCCAGAATCTCAAAATATTCTAAACATGATCTAATGAGAAAAAGCTAACTTAAAAAAATAATAAACTATTCATTTATAGTCCTACTTAATCATTAAGAAGATAGATTCAGTTTGATATTATTTATTAATTAGATTAAGTTGAATAAATATTAGATAGGCCAGAGATGTATCATAATTTTTTTTATCAAATATGTCACCCTCAAAAGATTTGAGCAATGAATGTTTTATAAGAAAATTGTGTTTAGTGATTATTAAAGATTCAATTTCTATTGATGATTCTTTGTCAATAAACATCAATTATTTGTGATGTGTCATACATTGGATGAGAAATATATAATATATCTAACTCTTAGAATTTTTTAAGAAAAAGCACTTAACATCAATAGTTGGACTCACTAAATTATTTTGCAACTGTTAATAATTATTACAATCATCATTGTATACAATTTGAGTCATTTTATTTTATTTTAAATGACAATTAAAATTGTCATTAAATTAACTTTAACAGGACTCGAAGACATATATTAATTATTAACAAAATGATGTTAATTATTTATACTAGTCTCGGTTTTAAAATTAGACTTTAAATATTACTTATATATTTCTAATTTAAAAACTGAATTATATATGAAAAACAAGGACAGTGAATAAGGTCATCATAAAATTCTAGCTCAACACGTCACTAGTAGCTAGAGAATGCCAATTCGAATACATATACAACCATTGGTACCATTTCTATCCCTCTTACCAACTTTTGTACCTTTTTATGTCAAGTTTCAACACTCAAAATGTCATCCATCGTATCTATAAAGGAATGTGACTGTGGAGTTAACCAGTTTGAATGATCAGCGCATTTTGTTGCCCACAAGTCATGAGAGCTTCTATTTCAGAAAAAAAGTTTTGGTCCACAACGCCACTGCAATTATTTTTTACTTCAAATAGGAAGCAAAAGTTTTCCACATGCATGAACTATTTATCGTAGAGTATTGCTTTGTTTTGTTTTTATTATTATTAGGGTAAGAATGTTTGGTAAACTAGCAATTAAACACCTCACAAAGAGAATGGGGCACAATATGCCTAAACTCCAGTCAAAGGATTCCAACATATCTTAAAATAAAGAAGTCTGATTATTCTTCCAACTTTTGATATGATTGACTTTCCACAAACATGTCGTTTAATTTAAAAGCTATTTAATCTCTGTCACATGATATTATATACTAATATCCTTAAATTCTCTAATATAATTATAAATAAATATTTAATTATTTCTTATTTATTTGATGTTATGTGTTTTTTTTACAATGACAATATATACAAGTTCAAGTAATTAAATTATGTAGAATTTTCACTAGTTAGACTCATTTATTATTTCCCAAGAAATTTTCTATTTACTTCATCCCCCACATAAAATTGAATAATTAATAAGGTAAAGGCATTTAAGCAAAGGATCTTGGAACTCTAGGTACGCATATATAAGCTGCAATGCTACGCCATTTTTTCAAATTGATTGTGACATTGCAATCTTATAAGTTGTACTTATGAAATAGTAAAGCCAACAGCTAAGTGGTAGCTTTTGAATGTGTAAGTATCTTCTTGGAAGTCACTACAACGCAATATGATCTTTGATTTTTTTTTTTTTTCCTGACGTCTTTCTTTGGTTTTGATAAGAAAGCTATATTTTGCATATGTATAGGGCAACTTTTAAGTGTCTAAAGTTATATTTACCGTTAAATAGATTTGGATATATAATATGTAAGATATCCATATATTATAGTAGCATTAATTAAATAATATTATAGAACTTTGAGGAAATTCCTCTCGTACCTCTTGATCAGACACTAAAATTGCCCCTAATACTTCAACCAATTGTTCATAACAGTGCCTCACAATGACAGTAAAAGAGAATATATTCACACCTTTGCACTCAAAATAAGTATAAAAAAGTAATAAAATTTACTGAAATTATCAATCTTTTAGATGATGAGAGTTTTGACGCATTCATTTAAGTTGATTCCTTTTGATTTGTCTAAAATACAATGAATTTAGGACTCCTTTCGACATTGTGAAAAGTGATTGCACATGCGAATTACGTGGAAGAATGGGAACAATAAGTTTCTAATTAAACTTTCCACTGCCTTCTAGGACACTTCGTTGGATTTTACTTTTCCCACGTAGAATAAAATTCGGATATATAGCAATAGCGTAACGATTGGATAATTATGAATGTATTTCTTTGTCTGTGTCATTGATTCCAAATTAAAGGTTACGTTTTGGGGTTAATTAGATAATTTTATTCCTACTTATTTGTTCCTATAGCATCCAAAGGGCGAACAGCTAGTCTTCGGTATAATCTGTACCTTAAGGTCGTGGAAGCTACTTTTTTTGGGAATGGCACTATGTATAAAATATATATATATATATATATATATATATTATTATATCTTTGTATGATTATTTAATAATGTAATTTTTTATTACCTTTTTAAAGTAAAATACAAGTGTTATTCTTTATCTCATCTGATCCCTTTTTTTTTTTTTAAATTTTCTCAATCTTCTTTTCCGGATATCAAATGTGACATAAGTTTTTATTATTAGATTCCATCTTAGATGGATATGTGATATTTAAAAAAAAGTTTAAAAGATTTAATTATCTAATAATGAGTTATAAAGTATATTAATTTTCCATGTTTTTATTGAAAAATTTGATAGAAAAATTTAAAATATACAATTAAATTTTATCCAAACCAAAAAAGTGTAAATGACCAGGAAAAATTTTTAAAAAAGATGGAGTTTTAAGGAACGTGGGCGGCAGGATTCGAACCTGCGCGGGCAGAGCCCACATGATTTCTAGTCATGCCCGATAACCACTCCGGCACGCCCACCATGTTTGCAGGCTGACTCCATTAAAAGATTGATATTTTTAAAACAAAGAAGACAAAAGATGAATCTGCAATCCATCCATGCATGATCGAGCAAATGGAAATTTTCTAAACAAAGAGAATAAATTATTTGTTTGATGGAAATTTGGAATATTAGGGATGAACTATATAAAAAGTAAACTGGGAGGTTAATCGTTCGATTCATATTATGATTTTTTTTAAATAAAAGGTAGAGCTTTATTAACAAGTATTAAGTGGTAACTTAACCACAAAACTAGATGATTCAACAAGCCAAACAGATGGTTCACTTGATGTCTACCGAGTTCCAATGCATTGAGCTGCACCATTAGAAGCTCTATACATTGTTGGAGATTTTTTTTTTTGGTAATTGAAAACTTCAAAGTATTATGACGCATTTAATCAGCTTTTTATTGTTTTTTTTCAATTTAAATGTTTATCATGTAGTAACCCTAAAGCTATACCTAACAGTTAACATAAGAGATATACACTCAATTGCTGAGAGAAAAGATACCAACCCAATACTAAGTCTCTCAGACCTCTAAATTATGCTTTGAAGTATTTTCTTGAAACTGATATAACATCTTTTTAATAATTTTGTTGAACTTTGAAGGCTTTTTTTTTTTTTTTAATTTGCAACCCAAATATTAGAGGCATCTAGACAAGGGGGAAGCCCAAGGAGAGAGACGGGATCTTAGGTCCTCTGAACCCAGGTAAATCGGTTTTGTGTATGATTGTAGAGATAACTATTTGGTCTTTGGTTATCTTCAGCCCCTCCCTCCCCAAAAAACAACAAAAAATTAAAAAAAAAACCAAATAAAAAAAAACTTTGTCTTTGCCTCGGCATTTAGATTAATAAAATTACTTACTTATATTGTCATTTAATATATCAAAATACGGGGGAGCCAAGTGTAATTTTTGGAATAACAGGAGTATAAAATATAATTAAACCAAACCTTAGGAGAGATTAACATATTTTACTTTAATTAAAAATATAGCATGCATATATTTTTTTATAATTTAATTCCACATCATTGAGAGACTCCTTTAGAATTTATTCCCCCATATCACATTTTATTGAAAAAAACTTATAAACATTGAAACTTCACATGAATTTTCCCTGTCGCCAAATGATTTTTTGCGAGTATGCATTTGCGTTGTTTTTATTTCCTTTTTGTCATAAGCAAAGGTCTCAAGTAGAATGAAAACAAATAATACTTTTTCTGGGAGTCCAGGAACACTTGCTGGGAATGAAATTAATCCATGGGCTAAGGTGGAGGCCCAAAAAGAGCCCATTGAAAGGTATCTTACACAATTTGATCCATATATTATGATCATATGTTGACCAACTATCCCCCCTTTTCTTTCTTTGTTTTGGCCAAGATGGTTACATGGATATTGTTGGAAGATAGGCTTCCTGTGATTAATGGATCATTGGGGTATAATTACTAACAAGTCATTTTATCTGAACTAATAGATAGCAAATCAACCAGTGAAGTTAGATGGTACTGGAATTGTTTATAGAATTAAATAATTCCAGGTTCCAATCTCAATTAAACCTAATTTTAAAAAAAAAAGCTTGCAAATCCCATTTTCCTTTTACAATCTGTATGTACACACATCAATATATATATATATATATATAAATTACACTAAATTAATGTAAGGAAGCGCGCTTCTAAACTTGTTCGAGAAGAGTGCTTAATTTAAACAGAATTTGAGGATATTCTTAACCCTAATTTAAAAAAAATAAACCAAAAAAAACAGTTAGACTTTTAGGCAGTAGTTTCTGTCTTGGACCTTCCAGAAGCTCTGATGTAACAGAAAACTACCACCAAGAAGTTGGTTGCAAGCCCACCAAGAATGACTCGACCGGCGGCTATGGACCTATCAAACGAGCGCTGATGTTGCTTCAACAAATGGACCCTCCCATCAGAACCCAAAATTTGTTCATTCTTTGGCTCAACCGAAGTCCTCTTATGCCTAAGAATATTGCTTCCTTCGTTTCTAAAATGTTTCTTTTTTTCATCATTAGGTGCTTCACATGGGCTCACATCACTGTGCTTACTAAGTTTTCTAATAATAGGTGCTTCTGCAGTTGGGTTTGAGTCACAGCTAGACATGGCTAGACTCACAAAAGCATTTGCTAATAAGAGGAAGCAAAGAGAGAGAAGCAACTTAGGCATATTTTTTGGCTCAAATACGGAAAAGAAATAAAAGGATAAGCAAATAACGTAAAAGTAACATGAAAAAAATTAATTACTCAGAGGCAATAAAATGATAGAATTCGGATGTGACAAATCCGAATTTGAAGCAAATTTATTTTTTTAAAAATCATATATTCAAACTGAACTTTAATTTAAAATTTGAATGCTATGCATCCGAATTCAAAATAATTTTTTTAAAATCTTATAAAATTAAAAAACGTGGGATCCGAATTGTATGGAAGTAAATTTTTTTAAATTAAAAAAAAATTAAATTGATAGACTCCGAACTTTCAATAATTTTTTATTATATTAATAAAAAAAATTTAATTGAGAAAAAACAAATTAAAAAAGATATTTATTTATTTAAATAATTTTATTTATTAAAATATTAATAAATATAACAATTATATAAAATAAAAAAATGATGTATGTATGAATAAATTAGTTTGATTTAAATTAACATCTAAAAAATAATATCGAAAGCTTTTAGTATAAAAAATAAAATATTAATTAAAAAGTAATAAACATTTGAAGCTAAATTTGTAATAATGCAATTTTTTTTTAAAAAAAGTGGTTTGCTTTAATATAATTTTAATATAATATTTTAATTTAAAGTGAATTTAATAGTATAAAATTATTTATCAAATTTTTTTAAGTTTATTTTATTTAAATAAAAAAAATTATGCTAGATCCTTTTTGAATTATAATATATTATATTTTATAATTTTACTTCAATAGGTAGTTAAAATATTTTATGAAATTTTTGTCATAAATATTTTATTAGTTGTTAAATATTGATTTGATAATTGTTTAATGAAATTAACTTAATATTTGGTTGATTAAATTAACTTAAGATATATTTAATATTTTGTAAAATTTGATTTACAATTTTGGGATGGAAAAAAAAGTAAATGAAACATAACATTAAACAAACAAATTATGTAAGATTTGGTATAAAAATTACAAAAAATTATAAATATATCTAAAGTAAATGACTTCCTGTACCACAACAAGGTCTTCTCCTTTCACGGCGTGGTCGTTGTTGCTTTAATTCTTCTGGTTCTTGTTGCTCTTGTACTGTGGGATTTGTATTTAAATCTAAAGATGGGGAATGAACTAGAGGAATCGGTTGATGCGGCGTCATAAATCCTGATTGCGATGATCCTCCTGGCTTAAAGGAATAACTAGGATGTGGCACATTAAACGCTGAGGTATCAAACAAGAACTCAGCAAATGATCCAAAAGAGCCAGAAGAAGGCGAGGGTTGCATGTAAGAGGAGGGACCTACTCCACTAACGTCGCCAAACTGACCTGGGAGTATAGGAGAAGATGGACCAGGAACACCCATATCTTGTTGCACTAGAGTTGGAATATATGGAGATACACCAGGATTATTGAGACAAATGTCTTGTTGCAATGGGTCTTGCTGTTGCTGGTTACTTCTTCCAATAGTGGGCTGCTGGGTTGACAGGTAACCTTGACGTCTCTTTCTTGGTCGACCTATTGGAATCTGAGGTCTAGGAAGATTTGGTGCTTGGTCAGCGGGTTGAGAAAATAGTGAAAATCGTTGCTCACTGAGAGCACGTAGTATATTGCTAGAGTCTCGGCCGACGATATCACGAAAATCTGCAGGTAAAGGATCCTGTAAGTGCATCCTATAAAGCCCCTCAACTAAGTCAACCTAATAAAACAAAAAATAAGTAGTTAAATAAAGATATGTAATAAATTTTAAAGACAATGATGATAAAGTTGATAAATTATAGAAAACTATACCGCATATCCAGTAGCAGCACTGGACCTCTGAATCCATCGACGTGTGCGTTGCCAATACCACCGCATATATTCAGATGTGCGCTCAAAAGGCTCCTCAGTGACAAGGGACTGGGACACAGTATCTCGCCATCCATACCATTGTTGGATGAAAATGCTATGTTCAGACACCCAATTGGTATGAGTTCTTCCTCGAAGCTATAAATTATGGAGAGAGTATAATCTGATAGGTTCTTGAGGAATCGGTTGATGGCTACCAAATTGTCGTAAGACGCGATCTGGATGACGCCATTCTATGATCCAGAAGCATATAAGTGGCACAGATGCAATCCAAAGATCAGGGGACGTAAAACAATACCCTGGAATCAATTCCCGCACCGCTTGTGACTGGTATGGGCGCTACACAATCTAAAAATGACATCGGAAAGAATAATAAGTAAACCATCAATAGTAAAGAAATGATGAATATTATGAGTTAAAGTTGGGCACACACCTCATCATCTCTCATTGCATCCAGCAAAGCTCTATATAATCGAAGGGCTCTAACACTTGGGCGTGGAGGTTGTCTAACATTCCGCCATCTGGTATAATGAACAAACATATTATGTAAATCAAGTGTGATAAATAAAGCCAACATAATTAAATTAAATTAACCATGTTAAAATTTGAATTATAATTTATACCTAAAACCAAGAGGTGGAATAACGGGATATTCCTCAATCTGAAGGTTAGGAGTAGGTGGTATCTCGGGTGCAAGCATAGGAAATCTATCCCATGCCCACAGATGTAATAACGTCAAGCATCAAGCGATACCAGAATCATTCTTATATGTTGCATTAAAGCTATTTGGGGCCAACTTATTACTTAAATCAGTCATCAATGAGTTGTCAACAAAAAATAAAATTATACTTGTATTTGTTTTTGGACTTAATTACTCTTTAATTAGATTCTTACAATTTAAATAATTTTAAATGTAGCATATGTTATTATATTTTTGTCCATATTTTGTTTTATATATCACATAATTTTATTTCTTTATCTATATTTTCTTATTATAAATTATACATATTTAAAATGTGAAGACAATATATAATTAGTTATATCAATAAAATTTAATAGAATATTTATGAAATTTTAATAAACATAAAGCTTATTAAAATTAAAAATTTTTCCCTTATTTCTGAACTATTTAAATTATTATCCTCTAATATTATTTTTTTCATTATTAATATTAATATAAAGAAAAGATAATATCAATTTTTTAAATAATTACTAATGCATATATTTTTATTTTTTTATTGCATTAATTTATTTCTTAAATTTTAACATAAAATTTTTCACAATTGTTCATCAAATATTTAAATTTTTTCCTTCTTTCTTTGTACCTTACGCATCGAAATAATATATATATATATATATATTTTTTTTTTTATACTTATACATGTCCATTTTCTTACTAATATAAAATATTCTTATTTTTTTTCTGACCATCTAAAATTTCCTCTCCTTTTTCGTTTAATTTATTTCACATAATTATTATTTCATATTTTCTTTCTCTACAAAATTTCTTGTTCTAATCATTACTTCCAATTTTCTTAGATCTTTTATTTTTTTACTATTAAAATTAAAAATTTTACACTTTTTTTTGAACTATTTAAATTACTTTTCTCTAATATTATTTTTTTTATTATTAATATTAATATAAAGCAAAAATAAAATTAATTTTTTAAATAATTATCGAAGCATATATTTTTACTTCTTTCCATTATATAAGTTTATTTCTTAAATTTTAACATAAAATTTTTTATAATTATTCATCAAATATTTAACTTTCTTCTTTCTTTCTTTGTACCCTACGCATTGAAATAAAATATATTTGTTTTTAACATCTATATAAGTTCATTTCCTTATTAATATTAACATATTCCTATTTTTTCTTCTAACCATCTAAAATTTTATCTTCTTTATCATTTAATTTATTTCAAATAATTATCATTGTATATTTTATTTCTCTACAAAATTTTTTATTGTAATAATTACTTCCATTTTTCTTAGACATCTTATTTTAGTTTTTCTACTCCAACCTTACTTTTAAATATCTTTATAGTTATAAATACATTTATTTCATAATATTTTCCATTTCATTTTTACTTATTTACCAATTTCCTCCTTCTTCTTTTATTTTTTTTTTCTATGGCTAGTTTCCATTATCATGCCTAAAAAAAAACACAACTATAATTAAAAAAATTATAATAAATAAACAACCAAACAATCATTAATATACAATTATATATTATTACATAAAAAATTAACAAAAATTTATACATTTTATGATACAACAAATATTATTATCATAAAAAATATGTATCAACAAATAACATTTCTCTCTTACTACCTAACAAATATTATATGAAAAATAAATTTATAACTATATTTTAGTTGTTAACTCTAACATACCTTGATTTTTGTTATGAAATACTGAAAATTTTGAGAGTCCTTCCTCTTTCTCTTTGCTCTGAAGCAAAACTAAAGCTAAAATGGGGAATAGCAAACTAATTTTCACTTATATCTCTCAACTTCTTGCAAGAATGGACGGAGAAGGAGGAGGAAAAGAGATAAAAGAAGTGAAGTAAATGAAGAATTTCATGTCTATTTATAGCCAAATTACAGAGGATATTTTCGTAATTTTATTATAATATTATATATTATTTTATTTTCAGACCAATCAGAATTCAATAAAATTTATTAAAACCAATCAAAATTTGCCACGTGTCTCTAAAATAGTAATTTTTATCTTCCTCAAAAGTTATACGTCAATAGGCTGCAGTCTAGACTGAATTCGGACGCATGGAGTCCGAATTCAGAAAACTCTGAATTCGGACTCCGTGCGTCTGAATTCAGAAATAATTGTCCTCGTTGTCAGACTTTAAATTCGGAGGGGCTATGTCCGAATTCAACTTTTTTATTATGTCTGAGGCAATTAATTCTTATCATGTTACTTTTCGTACAATAAGTTGTTTTTTTGTTTCTTCTCTGTCAAAATAACGATATTTTTTTGGCGTTTTGAGAGTTGGGTTTGTGAAGAAACAGCTTGAAGTTGAAACTACACAAGAAGGATGAAGGATTTGGGTGGCTATATAAATAAAGGTGAGGATTATTATTGTAAAGAGATCCTACAATCAGGGAGGCTTGCTGGAAATTTCCGACCATTGGATTTAAAAGTTTTGTTTTTAGTGAGTTTTAGGTCACTTCAAATTGGTTTTAATGGAGTGTCTGAGAAATAAGAGAAACTAATGGAGATGCACGTACAGGCATTAGAATATTAGAAATACAACTAAGAAGGAACCAAGGGAACAAGATCTTAATGATGTTTATAATTATTAAGTAGTGTGATACATTTGGATTCGGATATAAAATCATCAAAGGCTCAGGTCCCTATGGAATGGATCAAGTAAGGAAACATAATTAAGTTGCTTATATGTTTTTTTATTTTTTATTTTTTATTAATTAGAGTAGTTGATTTGATCCTATATTTAAATTTTTATCATGGGACAATTACTGTCACACTTTGACCAATAATCTCCCTCTTAACAATTGTCTTGTTAGCAATCAAACACGTAACCTCATCTTTAATATTAAGTGATAGATCGAGCATTTATCATAAAGTGAAAAATTACAATTGTTATTCAAAGTGTAATTTTTTTTTTTTTAAACTTAAACTACATCTAGTCCAAACACTAAAGCTAAAGTCTAACTATAACTAGAACTCACATTTGAACTTGGACAATTGTTATCATACTTTGGCTAATAGTTTTTGAATAAATTAATTAATTAATATTTTTAATTCAATTAATAACATGTTGTTTACAAAAAAAAATTAAGAGATTTATAAAAAAAAATTATAATCTTACTCTTAAAAAATTGATTTAGCCAAAGTTCAAGCTTATAACAATAACGCATAATATATTTTATCAAATCTTCGCTAGAAGGTTTCCAATTGAAGAGTAGCACAATCCAAAATCGAAGTAGACCAAAAAACCATGCTCATAAGAGAAATCAACCCCAGCACGATGGGTTGTCTGCCTATTATTGCTTGCTGATCGCAAGTCATTCTCATGTATCAGTGTAATCATGTATGACTGAGGAATATACACATGTCTGCAGATACACATCGCAGTAATATTATCTGCTTGAACATAATTTGACAATAGAACTTTGATGCTTGCTGGAATTTGTATCTTGTTTATGTGTTTGTGTTCTGGAAATCAGAGGAGTACAAAGTTCATAAGCTAGAAGCTGCTGTTTACAGAATCACTGTTATTTTAGTTTATCTCATTCACAAAATGTTACATTATTTTATTTTCTTATATCTACGGATTTAACATATGTTTAACTTATTTAATTAGAAAGTATGAAAGCAGAACACGGATAAGTAAAATTAAAAATTAAATTGAGTAATGCTATTAAGCTGATTTTTTTTATTATCATATGTACAAAATTTGAAATAATTTAATAATAAAAATTTTGACATTTTAAAGATGTAAGCTTTACGTAATAAAATTCAATTAAATGGCAGGTGATTTGCAAACCTCGGAACCAGGAGACCACCACAGGGTTCGATTTGATTGATGTTTGTGTCAGTTGCTATCTGCACATTAATTATGGGTTTGTGATTGAAGTTGGTGATTGTTAATTACTTATGATTCCAGTAACCAGCTCATCCATGAGAGTGACGTCAAAGCTATGTGTAGAGCCATTCCCACGTGCAATTGGGCAAGAGCCACAGCTTAGAGTGCTAATAAGCAATAATACATAAGAAAACTTACCCTTAAATCTTGTAAGATCTAAGAAAAATTATGACTAAGGGCCAAGATTTTTAAAAATTTATAATAAAAAATTTTAAAAATTAAAATCATTATTAAAAATCATAATTATCATTTAACAAGAGAACTATTCAAACTTAAAGATAAATTTTACTACATAGTTATAAGATCTGCAATGTTATATGGAACTGAATGTTAAATAATAAAAAATTAATAAGAGAATAAATTTAATGTTGCAGAGAAGAGGATGTTGCGTTGGATGAGTAGATACACTAAACGAGATAAGATTAGAAATAAATGCATTAGAGAAAATGTGAAAGTCGCACCAATTGTAAAAAAGATGGTAGGATCAAGATTTAAATGATTTGGTCATGTTAGGAGAAAATTTATAGAAACCCTAGTTAAGAGAGTAAATGAGATGAAAAATAATCTAATAATTAGAGGTAGATAAATATAAAAAAAAATTATAGAAAAAGTTATTAAGAGAGATTTAGATTTAAATGATTTATCTAATAACATAATTTACGATAGGTGTTTATGGCGCCGATTGATCTATATAACCAACCTTACTTAATGGAAAAAAACTTTGTTCTTGTTGTTGTTGTTGTTATTTATAATTATCATTCAATTTTAAAATATTTATCATTAAATTTAAAAAAATTTAAAAAGTTTAGATACGTTGAATGAGAAAATGAGGCATAGCCAGGGGAGAAAATTTTGTTAGATGCTTATTCAAATTGGAAATTAAAAACAGTCAGTCACCATAAGAAATTTGGAAAATTGCGATGGTTCTTATCTTAGATCATCATCTCCTCCTACACAAAATCGAACACACACACACACACACACACACACACACACATATATATATATATATATATGTATGTATATAATGTTTCCACTTATTGATTTATTTTTTTGTTGATATCTTGCCAATTTGATCATGATATGGAAAACAACTGGATGCAGTGTATTTAGTTATGTGACTCTTTAAAGTTTTGGGTCTCATTTACCTTTATCTTATTGATACTTTGGTATGAAAATTGGAGTGAGGGTAGAGGGATCAGATGAGGACATTAAATGGCTCCAAAATTGGGCTTGTTAGGGGGCATCTAATAATGAAGAAGCTGCAGAACGTGCCTATCAATTGGGAGAGCATTGAAGTACTGGGGCCAAGACACCATACATGATCAATTTTCCTGTAAAATTTTCTCATATCCTTCTTTTTCATTGTATATAACACACTATATTTTTTTAAGAAACTATACAGAATCTCACTGCTGTATAAAAGTAGCAGGGAATGGGGGATTCTAAACCTTCTATATTTTTATTATTAATTTAGTTATTTTCTTAATGCTATATGATTCATGCTATACAAAATCTATGTTTTTAAAATCAAATAAAGAAAAATATTGATTTACGTTGAAATGCATCAAATTATGGTCAAATAAATAATAATTAAATATATAATTTAAAATTTTAATGTTATATATTAAAAATATAATATAATGAATAATAATAAAATTCAGTTTTCTTTTTTATTATATATATATATATATATCCACAACATCTGAGTCTACTTGTAAATTGTAAATTTGTAATAGTTATTCAACATATAATCAAGTTGAGTTACCTGAAGAGACCCATTGCAAAGAAATTGAAACAAACGATGGTGGAAAGGCTGGACTTTATACGCTCCACATTTGATGGAGGAACACTGAGTAAGTAAGGGGCAACATTTTTGCGGAACTTCCTCCAGTTTCTTCCCCGTTTTCAACAGGAGCACTGCCATGTTCCTCTTCTCTAGTTGAAGGGCTTGCGCCAATAACACTTGATGGTAAACCCACCTTTGCATTGGGCCAACAAAAAAAAAAACTCACCTTTGCAAATCTGAAATTTCCCAAAAAAAGACATTTACATCTATTATTTTCCCGTCCAAAATATTTGCGAGTGCTTTCAAATGACTAAAATGAGATGGAGGAGGTGGTAGCAGAGAAGTTCTATCGCAGATGGAGGAGGCGACAAACCATTTACATCTACTTTTAACAACTTGAATAGAACTGAAGAAAGACTCCACTGGTTCATTCGCGGACGCCATTATTGGTTAAACCTTTGATATTCGGAGCGTTCCATGCAATTCTCTTTCATCTTTAGCTTTGTCGGAAGAGATGATGGAAGAAGTGAAGCTACAGAGTGCAGATCATTTGGAGAGTGGAAGTCCCACATCGCCTATCGTATAAGAGAGGAGCAGAGTCTCCTCCTATAAATAAAAAAGCAAAAGTAAAGTCTCGCCGTGGTCGTTTAATTCCGATCCCTGGTTAATTACAATCAAGGTTTACCAACTGGTAGTGTTGGCTTTGATTTTTTCTTGTTAGTTTTTAAGTTAGTTCAGGTTAACTCTTGTATATTTTTTACTTTTTTATTTACTCTGTTTAAAGTGTAATAAAAAATAAAATTTGTAATTGGAAAGATAAAAAATTTTAATTATAAAAAAATATTTTAAACTTTTAAATCTATTTTTTTTAGTTTTATAGTTATAAATTTTTATTCTTATTGTGAATTTTAAACTCAAAAATAAAAGAACATAAAACGCATGAAAATTTGCCGTTGCACAGTGTGTAGTAGGATATTTTACAATTGAGGCAATCGAGGATCTTACAACAAGTTTAACTGGGAGTGTTGTTGATTTGTTAGTTTTTAAGTCTAGTTCAGGTTGTAGTTTAGTTCATTGATCACAATGGCCATGTTTTTTCAACAATTATATGAACATATTTAACCAAATGTGTTCATATAATTAACAAGACCAAATGACATAAAAAACAAAAAAGGACAAAAGATTATATTTTAAGACAAGACTAAATGAAATAAAAAAACAAAAGAAAAAAATGTAGGAAACAATAAAACCTTAATTAAAAAACCCTATTAAATTGGATATGTGAACAACACTAACACCCAAACATATCCTTCAAAATATTTGAACCTCTAACATCCAATTGGTGCAAGGAAGCCTTAGAATAGGTGGGAAAGAAAAACTTACCTGGCTGAAGCAACAAATACACATGCTAACAAGAATCCCCACAAACCACTTTAACAACAAGCAGGTAGCAACCACTGGTGACAATGAACTGACAACAACCACTAGTAATAATAAGCTAATGAGTATTGAAGAAAGAAGACAATTTAGAGTAGAGTTGTGTTATGCATGGAGTCTTGTTGAGGTACTCTTATGCTCTGTTTGCTTGGCCATATCATGGTCGTATTCTCTTTACATAGGCTGTGTAATTTCTATTATACCCTTATATTTTTTATTATGTCTATCAAATCATCATTTTAACTATCAAATCACTTTTTTAAAAGTAAGGGTAAAAAAGTTATTTTTTATTTTACCTACCCTCACCTACCCACATTTTACATTCCCTTCTCCATTCCCTCCTTTAACCAAATGGATCCTTAGTAAGCTTGGTGCTTATCGTTGGACAAATACATCTTATTATTTTGAACAAAGTCTCTAGGTATTTTGAGAAAAAAAAAAACCTAAGGATTAAAAAGCTATAAAAGCTAGAGTGTTGAGTCAATGAAGTTGTCTTATTATATTAGATAGTAAAAGATAGAGTGTTGAACTTTGTAAAAGTTGCCTTGTGATTTTAGCTTTTAGGGACCTTGTAAAAAACTTGAGTGCATTAGGTAATAAAAGCAATAGAGCTAAGCCATTTAAGTTACCTTATGAGTAAGGAGTAAATGCTAGAAAGCTAAGCCTTGTTTAGGGTTGCTTTGTGATTTGATTAATGATTTTTCATATTAATAAAATTCTCTTGCTATATATTTAGGGAGTGGATGTAGGACAATATTAGCCTAAATCACTATAAATTGGTTGTGTGATTTCTCTTATCCTTATTCTATTTGCTCTTTAATTAAGGCATTTTCTAAAAAAGTGAAAATATAAGAAAACATGTTTTCTGGAATTTAGTTAGGAACATAAAGTTCCTATAGTAGAAAGGAAAAATTTTAGAGAACAAAATATTTCTTTTAAATCCAATTCAACCTTCCTTTCTTGGATTAAAGCTAAAGTCATTTGTTTGATTCCTAATAGAGCAATTGCTAAAAGGAAAATTTTTGGCTTAAGTGTGGCAATGATTATCCTATGATGAAGGCCTACGTATGGGGTTGAGTTTTAGTTGAAACATGGTGCTTGAGTTAGGTAAGGTTAAAAAGAAAAAGTGGTGCCCTAGCTAACAACTATATCTTTTGGCCTAATGAAGTTATATCTCCTAGCCTATAGGTGCTATCTTTGAAGCCACCTAGTGATTAAATGATGGACAAGAGACAAAGTAACTGGACTCCTTATGAATCTAAATAGATAATGACTAAGAAAAAGGATGGCATTGATCGTGCAAAGTTGCATCCTCTTTTAAAGGCTAACAACATTAACTCTAGTGCAAGTACTATAAAAAACAATAGCTTTAGCCACATTTTTTTAACGGCTTTAGTAACGGTAATAACTATCACTAAACCTTCTAGCGACGTTTTTATATTTGTTGTTGAATCATCTGTCGCAAAGACTTTAACCATGGTTTTATTTAATCATTGGAAAAATCATTGCTAAATCACAATCTAGTCATGGTTATGCAAACTGTGGTTAATCCACATCTAGCCACGATTAGCCATAGTTTGGTTAAACCACATTTAAGGCAAATCATGGGCGAATCATGGTTTGCATAATCGTGGTTTAGCCACAGCTTGCAAGGGTAAATTATGGCTAATATTAAAGATGGCAATTTAAACCATTGCTACAAAATAAGTTTTCTTCAAATTGTTTAAACTATTGTTCTATGTTTTTTTTTCCCTTTTTTTTAACATACCTATAACAACAATTACAAGAAAATCAATGCTAATTTTTAGTTAAACAATTTTCAAGGAGACCAATAACTAAACAACCAATGTGCTAATTTTCCAACAACTAATAATTTTTTATTAACAAATTTTCTTCTTCTCTTTAAATTAACTTCTTGTTATTGAACAAACTTCTTTTAATGCTTGGATTGCAAATGCCAAATATGGGTGTATTACTTTTTAGGCATAAATGTAGCCATGATAACCTACAAGATAATAAAATTCAAAAATTATGAAGCACAAATATTTTAATTTGAAGAAAAGATTTAAGCTAAAACCAACATATCAATAACAATTCAACCCACAATATAGGACTTTGTACCTAAAAATTAAACACAACTTATCACTTCATAGTAGAAACTTATAGCAATTTCTAGTGTTTATTAATCTAATAAATGACTAAGCAATTTTTAGTGTTTATTAAGCCATTAAAAATCATCCACAAATGCTTTACAAGTAGAAAATTGATGGCTATTTTCAATTACGCAATACTTACTCAAAAATTGGATGGAACATAAAAAGAAAGCTTAAATAGGTGTTGCTACCACTTTAAAGCAAATACTCCAAATAGAGAGCCAAACATTTAACTAAGAATAGCCATCCACATGCCCAAAACAAAAGTCTACTATATATAATTCATTATGGCAAAGAAATCCCCAAGAGTTATAATATCATAATATCATAGTCTTTGAATTAAAAAACATATTATTATAGTGAAAATGGTCCTTATAATTGAAACATAGATTTTCTTACTTGCCATGATTACCTTCAGCCTTTCAATTTATGTTGTAACAATCCATATAATTAAAAAAAAAAAAAATCATATTTCCAGCTCCTAACCTAGACAACAGTAAAAAAGATATAAAAAAAATTTGTATAAGCCATAAAAAAGAAACATAGTAATTTTATCTTGAGAATAATATAAGTGAATTTACCTTGAGATATCTTATAGTTTGTGAGATCTAATTTCCTCTCTCTACAAACCTTATATCACTTGAAATAAATGATACATTTAAATGTAAATAGAATTTCTTATCAAAATGATAACAATTCACATTCACAATTAAAAATTATACTAATTATAGAATCATTACAGCTAGTAGCAATAAAACAAAATTCATTTCTACGGGGAATGACTATTACTAGCAAGTTGGTGTTCACTATCCCAATCACTTGATATTTAAAAATCAAAACAAAATGTTATTACTAATAAATTAAAAACTAAAACTAAAAATACTCATTCAAATAATTCAACTAGGAAGTTTAAAAAATTACCCCTTGAGCTTGTATGGTTGCAAGCTCTGGTGGTAATGGATCCTAAAATTGTTGAACGAGAAAAGCCAGATCTACTTCCATTTGGCATTTGCTCTTCTCTATCAACCTTTACTTGTCATTGTCACTCCTTTCTTTCCACTATTTGTGTTTTAAGTTGAGTAACTTGATTTTACAATGCTATACAAGAAGGCCTAGATGATGAACTTCTATAAGCTCAACATCCGAACACTTAAGATAAGCAAGCACCTAATTCTATTTCTCAAACCTAACTACACTGCTCTTAGGTTCCTAAAGCCTTAGCCAACAAACCATTGCTTGAAATTTATTAGGACAAGAAGTCTTCGACCTAAGTCTGAGTAATCTTTTCCTGCAAATTAAAATAGAAAGCAAAAATCATTTGAAGAATAAAGCTTTTTAACAAAAATAGAAGTCAACACTTACATAATTCAAATACTTACATAGATACTTTTAACTTCATGGTTGATATAAGATCTATTGAGATATTTATGAATTGCAGTCTATACATCTCCTTGAGTGACTGGACCACCATGTTCAACTTTCTACAAACTTAAAGACACATATGATATATCTCAAATTGCATTGAAAACTCAGATGATAGTATTTGCCAAAGTGAACATATCATTTCAGCCTTTTCTCGTGCAAAGCTTTTAGAGCCATTCGTATGAGGCATAATTAAGTTTTTTCTATTTTATTTATTTTTCTCTACAATTTTCTAGTTATTGACCAATACACTAATAAGATCATTCAAGAATTGTTATATCTGGGGAGATAAGTGTGATTACCTGAATCTTCTCCTAAAAATGATAAGTAACAAAACTTGCCCAATGATCTCTATCAATACCTTTTAAGACATCTTAAATCATCTACTCCTTAGGGCAAGTCCTATCATTTTATACAATTTATATCGTCTTTGTCTCCACCTATTGCTCAGTATCTAATATAATAACAAATCTAGGCTAAAAGATACAATACAGCAGTTAGTAAAATTATGAACTCAAGGTGCGAAGAGAAATGAATAATCAATGTATTCTTACTTGTATAGGAGTCTTTAATACTTCATCCTTATACTCTTGTGGAACAGTCCTTCAGTCTTGGTAAATGAGTGAAAATTATACAAAGTTAGTCTTAACCATACCTAAAAAAACTCCAAGTAAGCCACCTCATTCTTCAATCAGTTAGATCTCCTCATTGAAGTCTACTTTGACCTTGTGCCCTTTAGAAAGTGACCAAGTATCATGCACTGTCATTTGCATAGGCCTCAAGTTACTTTCCTCATCTGTGGATTTTTTTTACTAGTGTCCAAATTGAAAATAAAAAAAATTAGCAATGTACTCATTATTTTACTTACTAATAACCTCAACCAACCAATTTTGTCTCCATTATCATCGTTCGAATTGTGCATGCTATTTGGCATATTCTTAGCCTTCTTCTGCACATAAGTCATCAATATTAAACTCTAACTAGGTTCCTTAGACATTCAGGTCGGGTAATGTGGATAGACATGGTAGATCATTTCACACCAAGTAACTCGAATCTCCACCATCACTAACTAGAGGACTCAATATACGACTCATGGTGCTAGGTTCACCACCTCTCCCAACATTGATTAATTTATCCTTCTTTGAGAATCTCTTTATCTTTAGGATTCCTATTGCCAAAGACCAATAATATGAAATATAGCTAAAGAAACTTAATAGATAATATACAATTATATATAAGAAAAGACATATAAGCATATATATATATATATAATTATATATATATATATATATATATATATATAATTAAATAGAAGCAAAAGAAGAACTAAAAAATCACTTGACTTATACAAGCATAAATGTACTTCTAAGTTTAGAAATAATGTTTCCAATTATTAAGGTGGATAAGGCTTGCCCTTATAAATAATATCATTGTCATCGTCACCTATTTCATACAAGTCACGTGGTTTTAGGTGCACAGCCATACTTCAGTCTTGATCCAGCTCATCTTCCATATAATAAACTTGTTGAACTTCTAAGGCTTGAATATATGGCTCATTATTGTCATTGTCATCAATGTGTATCAATAATAAAAAATTGATAAACTTAAATCCCAGTTCATTAGTTTTAATGCCTCTTGATCTGGATGT
Source organism: Erythrophleum fordii (assembly GCA_032878935.1). Lineage (NCBI taxonomy): Eukaryota > Viridiplantae > Streptophyta > Magnoliopsida > Fabales > Fabaceae > Erythrophleum > Erythrophleum fordii. The sequence goes on along the minus strand of JAVQMF010000048.1, from coordinate 2,366,863 downwards.
GTTGGTCCATATACATTTAAACCATGTCACCATAAATCGACTATAATAATTTAACTCAATGATGTCTATCACTTTTCCATAATACAGCATGCCACTAAAGTGCTTGTTGCCATTACTACTATTTACATAATTTCTTATCTCAAAAGTCCCAAAGATTTTACTATTTTAAATCTTCAACCCTTGGTCTCTTTATTACATTTAGAATTTGAATACATTGACATTCTACGTACTATATTGCTTTGCTTTATCAAGTGGACCCAAGATAAAAAAACTTCATATCAATTGAATGGGATTTATTGGCATCATTTCTTATTTGAAATCAAGAAAAAGAGGATGATGTTTGAGTGCTAAAATGTGTATCAAAGGAAGCATAATAAAAGATATACATGTATTTATGCAATAAGAAAACCAATTGACAAACTTTATGAACTCTTTTAACTATCTTTGTCAAAGACTATGTATGACTTTTTATTTGTCTTTTAACATGGTCTCTAAATTCCCTATATGACATATAAAAAAATTAGGATAATGTAATTTTGTAATGAACACAATGTTTAATAAATATAATTTACTCACTAAAGAAAATGATTTACTTTTCTATAGTTGGTTAGGACTTGATGGTGTACTTGTAATTTTCCATCAGATAGAGCATAATGTATTCAAAACCACCTACTAGTTTCGAACAAGTGGAAACAAAGTGTTAAAATTGGATGGTTTAATATTGGGTGTGCTTGTAATTTTCCACTGGAGAGAGCATAATATATTCAAAATCACCTACTGGTTTTCCAACAAGTGGAAACAAAGTGTTGAAATTGGATGGTTTAATATTGGGTTAATTCTCTACATGTCTAAGCCAATTGAGGACTATCTTTACTCCATCTAAATAACTGGAGCAAAATAATATAACCTCTTTGTTAGGTAACCCTCAACTATTAAGGCCTTTAGTTGTGCCTTATTTCGAACATATGACTCAACTTCCTTAAATTCTTGTTAAACACATTGTATTAGATGCAATGTTTTAAATTATAATGTTTTGAAAGAACAAAGAATAATTCAAGAAGTATTAACTACCTCTTTATAGAGTACAACCATAAAAAATAGACATAATTTATAAGTTTAGTTTTTTTGGCTAACTGTACAATCAAATAAACCATAACCGTAAAAAATGAAAGGAGGAATAACATCTCTAAACGACATAAAGAGAGAATAACTCTATTATAAAGATGGTAAAGTTCATTCATGCTTAACACTTTGTTACATAATTGTCTAAAAAATAGGTATAAGTCAATCAAAACTACTGATGCTTGCTTAAGAAGTGTCTTTCTCATGGTTGAATGTAAGAGCTACTCTACAAGAATATGTGAGTCATAATTTTTCACTTTCAGAGTCTTGAAAAAGACATTGTTATTTGCACTTGTTAATACGAGCAATACCAGAAAATATCTACCTTTGTCATTTAGTAGGAGATCAAACCAAATGCCTATTTTTGTTAAGTTTTTTCATGCACTTAAATGGTCTTTTGGATGTCCAAACTCATTCAACAAAGTGAATAGCAAATTGTCACATATGTTTTTCTCAATGTGCATTATGTCAATACTATGACCTAATAAGGAAGTCTGAAAAATATATTCCTCTTACGCCATTGTAACATGTCACCATGTACCCACTAGCTCTTCGAAGTCTTCCTACTTAGCCTTAAACTTCCACTTTTTTCCTAAGTATAATGTCAACATTCTCAAGTTGTCTTAAGATTTTTGAGCTAGTTAATGTTGTTGAAAGATTTCTCTTTTTTTTCCTTCTATTAAAATGACTCCGAGTCAATCTAAATTTATGTTTTAGGTTCAAAAAATGCCAATACCCCATAAAACACTACTTTTGACTCTGAAAAAGTCATGTAGAAGTTGAATCAAAATTGCAAGATGAATATGTTAACCCAGTATATACGTTCCACCTAGATAACGTTCCGAGCTTTGGAAACTCATTAATGGTCCACATTATAGCTACACACATATTTAAGATTTCACTAGTGTAAGAATCAAAATTTTCAACTCTCATATTTCATGAATCTATTAGCTCTTCTATTAATGGATATAAATAGTTATATATATCATTCTTTGGTGCTTACCTTTCTACATTTATCATTAAAAGAAAGAATGAACTTTGTCTCATACACATCAAGGAAGGAAGATTGTAAGGCATAAGAATCATTAGCCATGTATTGCAATTTGTACTCAAAGTGCTAAATAAATTGAAACCATTAATGGCCAACCTAAGACATAAATTATAAGAATCTAAAGTGATTTAGGGATTAATTATATCAAATCTCTTCTAAGCCTTAAAGTCTTTGGGGTGCCTTATCATGCCATCATTATTCTTATAAGTGATATGCCATCTCATGTGCTTAGTCGTCTTAAAGGACATAAATGGTCTTTGTAACCATGGCATTAGTGGAAAGTATATAAGTATTTTAGTAGGTTTTTTTTGTTTGCTTTTCACTTTTAATTTTTGGTTTCCATTTAGATGTGTTACACTTTTTATATACATCTTTATTTTAATCTTCCCCCTAAAATAGCATATAATTATTTGCACATACATGAATTTTGGAGTAGTTGAAACCCCATTTATTGATGGCCTTCTTAGCCTTATAGAAAGAAGGAGAAATATTTGTATGTTTAAAGGCATTTGCCAACAATTCCAATATTATGGACATAACTTATTCAATATAAACACTTAATGTGATACAACTTCACTAAAAAAGAGATAATTTTGAGAACTTCTTGCAATCTTCATACAAATTCTATTGACTATCACTAAGTAACTTATAAAACCTTTTCACATTATCATTTATCCTTTGGTTTGATTGTGGAATTGGACCCTCAACCTCATCTATACTTTTGTTTTCATCAATCTTGAATGCATCATAGATCTTGTCTTGTACAAGATTATCCCTACAAATATGTTCTTCTTTCATTTATGGCCTTGATTGAGGCTCTACAGGAGGTTGATGTCCAAGTCTCTCTTCTTACCTATCCCAAAAAATATATCCTTATGGGAATGATCTAAGAATCAAATGGTCATACACATCCTCTTTAATTTGCTATTTTTTAAACTAGTATTTAGGACATAGGTATATTATTTTAACTTCAACACTCCCATTGAAAAATGTAAAGTTTAAGAATCCATTTAACCCATCTAAATATTTATAAGTATTTCAAAGCTTAGCAATTCAAGACCTATCCATTTCTTAAAATTTTAAAAATTCTTTAATTATTTAGTATTTTAAAAGAAATTACTTTTCTAAGTATGTGTTCATATAATTTATAAACCAATAAGACCTAATTTTTACTTAAAAAATAAGGAAAAAGAAAAAAACTAGCAAGTAATTATATGCAATGACAAGGGTATATAGAAAAGGAAACTTCTCTTAAATTCATTTACTTGACATGTTCACAGGTAAGAGACTTACAAAAAGCACATTTATGCATATTACGTGATATTGATTTTATATAATTGTTAAGAATTTTTATTTAGAAATAAGGTTTAATAATAATATTGTTAATATATATTATTAATACTCACCTTTATATCATTAATCCTATAATTAAAATTGGTATCCTATGCCATAGTAACTAATACAAAAAATTCTTTCTTAACTTTTTTCTCAACTAATCAAGCATAGCTTAATCATATTTGAATATAACCACCCTCTATTCTTCAATATTTGAGATACAGTTTTTCTATCCAAAAAAAAAAATATAGTTTATAACTAAAAAGGTTGCCAAAACCAAAGAATAAAAAGGAATAACTTGCTTCATAATATAAGTCAAGATCAGAATTGTCAAAGGCATATAGCATGTCTAAAAATAATTAAGGTTCCATATTTATAGTGGCAACTGACATTTGAACCCAAATTAAGTAAAGCTCTTGTAGCATGTGTAAAAATAAATGGCCCTAAGCCTCAAATAACAAATACTAAATCATTTTCAGCTAGACATTATGAAAGCTTCAATGCACATAAGTCACTTGTCCCTATCTCATAAACTGTTAGTAGTATTTGGACAAATAAATTAATTAGTTGCATTTTTATATTCTTATGTATTAGCAGAGCACAAAGTTGAAATATAATAAAAGAGCAGTTATCACAAAGAGTGCCACCATGGTAAGTGAGACAATAATTAGCTTCCTTTAACTTTTTTATTTTTGGAGTATAACTTTCTTCTTTATCTTCTCTAACTCACTTTTTGCATACTTCTTCCTTTTTTATGAATCAAGATCTTAAACACCTTAAATATGTATTTCAATTATGCAAGTTGCATTAATTAAGCCTTCCTTTTCATGAATTAAAATCTTTAACACCTTAAATATGTATTTTAACTATGCAAGTTACATTAATTAAGCCCAAGACTACATGTAACTAGTCTACCAAGAATTTTAAATACACGTCATTTTGCATTGTCTTAAAATAACACTTTTTAAGGACATATTAGTACTATGACTATCATAACATGGACTAATTCACAACACACCATAATTCATCTTCACAGACACCTATCATGAATCCACTCTTATTACTTTTTTTTTTCTTCCTACCTGTTTCTATCATTGTTTTTCATAGTTTAATTGCTAAAGTTTCATTTCAGAATCAGTGAAGTTTTAAACCAAAAAAAAAGAGCCAATCATTCCTTCAATCACCAATTCTAGATAAATAAAAAAGCAATTCACAATAATTTTCCAAAAAGAAAATCACACTTTCAACTATTTTAAAATGCAAAATGCTAGTTAAATTTCTTACAACTTAAAGAGTAATGGTGGCAAACCCAAAAATGCAAACCCAATGACAAATCCAACAAGCTTTTAGGTATGCTAAAATGAAGATGAAATTTAAGACTCAGAACATCCTTCTTTCCCCATTGTCAACCTAAAATAGAGAAAATAGATAGGAGGCAAAAATGGATGAAGACAACATACTCATTGATGGCACATTGGTTGAGTCATCAAAGTTGTGGAGGAAGAGAAAGATAGTATATGGTTGTGAGATGTCGAAGAGGAAATGAGCACGGTGAAACAATTGTGAGACTGATTGAGCAATGAGAAAGGTTTGGGTGAGACAATGGCTAGTATTTTGTGAACAAAGGTTACTGGTGTGTTTCATGAATGGCCAAGAGGAAAGCCTAAATGAAGTGGCTTAGCTATAGTTCACATTAAACCAAGGCTAACTTAAAATATGGTTTAGTTGCAGTTCATAAGAACCATGACTAAATCATATCTTAGCCATGATTTTATATAAATTATGGCTGAGACATATAAGGACTTAGCCATAATTATTAGAACTATTGTTAAGATAGATTTTAACCACGATTTTAATAATTGTGGTTAAATTTCCATCATAAAGCTTTTTTTTAATGGTGAATACAATCGATGAAAATGATAGAAGATGATAGTCTTGATTATGATGACAATACTGGCTCATCAAGCTTTGAGTTTCATGAAGGAGAAAGGTTAGTGAAACCCTACTACAAGATCTCTATTAAGACCTTCTCCATCTAAATGGAAAGATGTTGAGGAACAAATAATGAATGGGCAAAAAATACTAGCAAGTGACCTAAAAAAGACTATTACAACTGCTGAAACAATGTGGAATACTTATAATATTAGATAGTGGTTGCCAATTTATGAACACAAATTGGTTATAATAGGATTAATATGGAGTTTGATTTTATAAGCACATCGAGCCATTATTCTTAGAGATGCAACTCCAGCAATTCCATATAGCAATTTGGAATTCAATTGGAGCATTGTAGCAAGCATGACAGTTGAACATACTTCCTTGTCTTCTTGTTGTTTACTCAATCTTAATAGGAAGTGTTTGGGATTTACAAGAGGTGCAAGGGATTATTACGCTAAGACAATAAAATATCATGCAAAAGCTTTTAATAATGAAAATGTGGAATTGGTTAAGAATGATACAAAAGGTGCGACATTGAACAAGAGAGGTATGATTTCTATTAAATGCTTGACAAATGCAAAACCAATGAAGAAGATTTCAAGAATGAAGTTATAAGAATTTGTGAGAATCGAGTGAAGCTTCAGTTTCTATTGCTTACATCCAAGCCTCATAAGCTATATTAAGAGAAATCTACAAAGCATACACATGACATGGCTTGAGCCTAATGGAAGGTCTCCTAATTGCCATCATCATTTGCTAATAGCAATGTTTTAGGGGTTATTGCATTATTCCTTGCTAAAGTCTATTGGTGTAATTTATGGTATGCTTTTGTGCCTTGTGATCTCCTTCAACCTTGAGGACAAGATTGATTTTACAAAGATGAATACTGTTAGCAAAAGGCCTAAAGGACAAGTAGGCCCAATTTAGCAAAACCCAAGATGAAATCTCTGCTTTCCTCTTGTTATAAGTTTGGCTGTTTAGGTGTGTTAGGGCAACATGATGAATTTGGATAATATTAGTTAGTGAAGCTTTTCCTTTACTCAAAAAAGGGAGTTTGTATTGCTTTACCATTTTGTTCTTCATTATCTCTTGCAATTTCCTTGTATTTCCTTTGATGAAAGTTACTAGAATGCCTTGTTTTTTGGTTCTTGGTATTTTTAGCTTGTTGTATAGTGTCTTTGATAGCCAAGTGCTATCAGTGGTAGATCCAACCCACTATGATAAAATACATACAAAGAAAAAGAAGTGTGATATATATATATATATATATATATATAATATCATATTCGTATATCATATCTGAACAATGTTGGGGAATTAATTTGTGAAGGTTCTTGTAGTTAATAGGGACATTTTCTCAATTTGATATAGCTTAAATTTACAAATTGTCAATATGATATAACTTATGAATATTTGGAATGGAATGTGATATGATTAGTTCACGGAGAATATTTGAGGAAGATTCATAGCTAGCTAGGAGAATAGTCGCTACTCGCTGGGTATATTGGCATCTCAATGTGAAATCGCAGCCCAATTACATATATTCAAGTACCAAATTGATATGCATTTCATATTTTGCAATTTAATTACTCGCGAGTCGAAATGGATCCTTTTAGCTAATACTCTAATAGCTAGCTATACTTTTCCAACACTTCAAAACAAGGAGAGCATAAATAGCTAGTTAGTTATTTACCCTTAATTTGTTGCAAGCATAAATATTGCCAAGCAAAGTTGAATATTATTTCTGGAGAATTATGATCATTTTTTCGTGGGTACGTGGAAATCCTTATGTTAATATATCATATTCTTGAATTTTCACCGAACACACTTCAAGATTTTTATAATGAAATAGCTTTTGACATCATTTCATAAGGTAAGGACCAATTTTTATGATCACTTTAGGATTCTGACTCCGCTCGAATTTTCTCCCAAGAATATGAGTGATATATATCTAGTGGGCTAGTTGTAGGATTCTGTCCTCTTCAAAATCACTAAAGCGCACTTAGTGGATTTTGTTTTCTGTTTATTAATAATGGATCTGTGACTACCAATAGATATGCTCTTTAGATTCTGCCTACTTTATAATGAAAATTACATCAAAGCTTTAGATTAATTAAGGACCCTTATTCGCTTTCAGATAAGACTTACTTTTGTGTTTGTGGATATGTTACGGGAAATCAAACAAACGGTGACACATGATTAGATAACTTAATTTATATTTTTTTGATACCTAAAAAGTCTTCACATAAAAGAAAAAGCCACAAAATGAATAAGACTCATTTATATAGATTTTATATTTATTATGCCATTTTTTTAATATATAAAACTCTTAAATATGAAAAAGTTTGAATTCTGGATAACCTTTTATTTTGTGCGTTGGATTAAGTAGCAAAATTCTGGGTAGGATTGGCTCAGTATAGTGGCAAATTTATTACTGAATAGGTTCTTCCAACATGATAATATCTGGATCCATTGATGTGGCTGCCACTCTAATTGTCGTCGAAGTCATCAGATGCAGACGTTTGAATTTGTGGGTTTCAGCATTATCCCCACGTATATAATTTCCTTAATGGTTAGACCATTATAAGATATAGTGGGGGATATGCCTTAATTTTGACGCAACTACTTTTTGACCTACAGGAGCCCAGAGACAGCCAAGTGTGGCCCTGGTTTTTATCCTTTCATGTATAACATTATATTAGATCAGGAAAAAAAATTCCCTCAGACTTCGAGTTACTTATAAATAATTTTTGAATTTTTAAAATTAAAAATTAAATTCTTAAATTTTCACACTCTAAAAAACCATGAGTCCTTAATTTCTTTTTTTTTTTGGGGGGGGGGGAAATTTTGGCATTTAAAAATTTTGAAGTGGCAAAACACGTCGCATATAAATAATCTGAAGGGACAAATAAACTAACACTTTCAAAAAGAAAATTAGACATATTCATATTACCTAACATATGGGGAGTCTGGGATAGTGGGATAGCAATTTTGCTTCTTTTGATTAAGAAATTCTTCTCTACTGATGATGATTCAACGTGTTGTGACTCATCAATTGGGCAGTGGGTAGCTCTGTTTGATATAATTTAACGAGTGCTTTTCATAAAGCTCGTACTGAAACGTTAGTTCCAGTCCTGTGAATAATGAAAGGAAAAGGAAAAGGAAGGTTCACCTGTAGAGGTATATATGACCAGATGCGTCAATCAGGTTTTAGCGTAATGCGTAGTCTTGACATAACTTTAACTTTCTGAGTGCGTCTTGCTGTTGTACATATTCATCAATCAGTATTTATTAATTTTTTTATTATTATTAACTCTTATTCATTTATTATTAAAGTGTTAGAAAATTTTATAAGTAGATTTATATTAATTGTATTATTTTGTTTTTTTTTAAATACATGTAAACTAATTGTCCATTAAAATATATTATATGTCCAATTAATTAAGTGACCATATAGTATGTAGGTTTTAACATAATTTTATAATTTAAGTTTAGTTAACAGTTAATAGTGTGAGTTATTATATTTTATTAAAACTCATAAAGAGGACGGAGTAAAACACTACTTAAATAAGACTAAATCACTTCTCTATTCCTAGTACATGAGTTTCTTTTATCAAAAGCCACTGCTAAGTCTAGGGCCCTAAAGAGGAAAATACAACCTATCCTATATTTGATATCACCTTACTGCAATAGAAAAGTAAGGCGATTTTTATGTATATCAATACTAATTTAATGTTTTAAAATGTTCATGTATCGATATGTTATCATCATATTGTCTAATCAAATTTCAATATAAATTTATATGTGGAATTGGAGTCCGGTTACACAATTTTTAGAATCTAAAATTTATGTCTGATAGTATATATCTTGGTCTTTACTTTCATGCTTTTGCTTATCTAATTGTGTGAATTAAGTTAGCACTCATGTTTTTAACATTACAAACTTTCTTTTGATACATGATTTGCCTGTTACATTGATTTGTATAGAGAGAATTTCAGCCATTAATTTTTCAGGTTTTTCATATTCAAATTTTTTGACCTTGCATCATATGATTTTTTTTTTTAATTTGATTTAGTGTATGGAATTGCTTCACCATGTCTTTGTAAGGTTGCTTAGCATGTTTGATTGTATTAAAACTCCTTGTTATCATGGAAAAACCAAGGAGAACCTTTCGGGTTCATTACATGAATCCCATACTTTCAAATATGAAATTTCCTCCTTTTCTTGCATTTTTAGGTTAGATTGATGCCATGGATCAATTATAAATGCATATATCCTTCAAAATATGGGTTTTGTGGCATCAAAATGGCTTTAAATGAAACAAAAAAATATTGGGTTGCATATGGGTCCAAAAAAGCCATTTCAAACACGTGATTGAATCAACTAGAGATTAAAGACAACCTTCATCCAATTCAAACGAAACCCACTCGCAAGCAAATATGGGGGTGGCACGTGTGGGTCACCCTTTTTTTTTATTGGCAAATTTTTTGTGCCATGTTCTTTTTCTTAATATTTTTGACTTATCTATAATTTTATTTTATAATTATTATACCTAAAAAAATTATTTACTAATTATTTACCTCTTTAATTGGTAAAATCAACTATTTTATTTTTTTTAGATACAAATTGATAACAAGAAAAAAATTTAGAAAGATATTTTCATGTATGTTGAACATAGAATTGGGTTATACTCTCCCTAGATAAGTATATAATTTATATACTCTCAGCCCTAAGTTGATAGAATCAAATATTATATTATTTAACATTTATTTCATAAATGGAATTGTTGTTCATGTTTTACTTGCAATTATGATTCATAATCAATCTTTTAGGGTAATTTGGTAAAGTATCTTATTTATTTGATCAAACTTAATATTCTCCTAGTTTGAGAATATTATTTTGTAAACTATTGCAAATGTTCATAATTAAAATGATTCATTTATCAAAATTTAATAAAATTGTTTAGCTCCTTTGTTGATAGGAGGTAAGATAATTTTTTTTAACTCTACTTTGAAAATATTATTTTATGAATTGTTTGTGAGTGTCTTTTGCTTAAAAGATTCACTTGTCAGAATTTACAAAATCATTTACTTTTCTTGTTAATAGAATTTTTAAATTATTATACATAATTACCTCTTTAATGGAGGTCATTATGTGTATTAACTTTGGTATTGCATGGAATATGAAAGTAGAGATATATGGTTGAGAGGGCTCATCTGTCTAAAAGGGTTAGATTCTTTAAGATCATGTATTTCTTTTGTTGGATTGAGGTATATAATTTGAATTATTTATCTATCCCAAAGGGATGGGTTTTTCAATATTGTATATTTTCTTTTATTCCAATTAGCTTCTTGCAAAAAGGGACCATTTACATGTCATGTTCTTTATCCAAAGAGGAATTCATGATGATGTACCTAGTACTCTTAAAAAATAGCTTATTTAAGTTTTGAGCTCTTTTGAAATTGCCTATTATACTAATCATGTTGCAATTTTCTTGAAGTAGTTTCCTTTAATGTGAACAATAATATAACTACTACATAGTGGTCTTGACTGGTTCTAATTACAATAAATGGAATCAAGACTTAGAATTTTCCTTGGGAATAATGGATATGGATCTAGCATTGCATGTGGATGAACCACCTAAACCCACTAAGAGTCGTAATGCTAAGCGAAAGGAATATTATGCTAAATGGGAGAAATCCAATCGCTTTAGCCTTATAGCTATAAAAAAAATCAATTGCTAAACATCTCATAAATGGTTTGCCAAATATCATCAATACCAAAATATTCTTTCTTATTGTAGGGAAGAGATATCATTTATCAAATAAAGTTGAAGCTATATAACTAATGAGTGGGCTATCAACCATGAAATATGATAATACTAAATAAGGGAGTCAAGGAATATATCATAAAGGTGGTGTATATTTGAACTAAGCTTAAGGCTTATGATATTTCTATTCTTGATAGTTTTGTCATTCATCACACACTTAATTCTTTTTTGCAAGAGTTTTAGTTAAATTAAAATTGCTTACAATACATTAGATCAAATTTAGAGTGTTAATAATCTAATTTCTAAATATGTTGCTGAGAAATAAAAGTTAAAGAGGCAAAGGAGTAAGACTATGTATTTTGCTTCTCATAATAAGTTGAATTTTCAGAAGGAAAAAGGAAAATTTAGGAAGATAAAGACTTCTGCTCCTAAAAAAAGATCACAACTTTAAGAAGCATGGTAACAATAAATTTCAATTAAGAACGAACAAGTTAATAATTGGCTTGATTGTAGCTAGAATCTCAAGGGTGTGTGGGGTAAGAAGATCTAAAACATTATGCTATATTTAGGGAGCATGTCATTCAAAAATTAGGAATTAAAAAAGTTAAAACAATTAGTGCATAAACAACCCTTTGAAAATCCTATAGCAGGGCAAACCACCATAAATTATAGAAAAGATCAATAATATATTAATCTTCTCTGATATACATATATATATATATGTGTGTGTGTGTGTGTGTGTGTGTGTTCTATGATGTGAACATTCATCTTAACATTGAAACTCTCCCTTAATTGTAGTCCAAAAATGTAGGGATATCAATTTTGAATAGTTAGGAATATTCCATCTACTTCTTGCTTGTTTTGCTCCACGTTTTTAGAACCTTTTTGATAAGGAGAAGCCTAAAAATCAAAACTATATATTTAGTGTCCCAAGCTTTATTTTACATACATTTTAAGTATTGAACAATATACACCATTATTGAGTGTAAAACTAAGAGCTAAAAGTATCTTCAAAGGCAAATCCAAATCAAACCACTAACTTGAGAAAACTTGATGGCAATGGTTAAAGGTCAGTTTTTTATTTTGCATTTTATTTATTGGATATCATTTACATGCCTTGTATACCATATGAAATTCTAATAGTTGGTATTAGAACTGTTAGGGCCTCTGCCTTGCATATTAATGAAGCTTAAGATTCTTGGATTTTTGCCATTTTTAGATTTCCTTATCTAAGCTTTGTTTTCATGTTTTGATATTATAATTTTAATGATTATTAAATTCTTATCAATTTTTCCTTTTAGAGCATTCAAAATCAAGGCCTGTAGTCCAAATATGGTTGGGTTTTGTTGTAGGTCGAAAATGGATCTATATTAGGTTTGTTTGACTTGTTAAGAGGAAAGGAGTGACAAATACATCAAGTTGTTTTATGCTTAGGCTTTAAATAACTGCTTGTTTGATGTTTTAATCACCTGCATTTATTTCTTCATAAATAAGATGTGTTTATGCTTAGACTTTAAATGCATGTTTCACAAGCTTTTAGTAGTTTTAGATAAATTGGGCTTTAGCATTTGATCAAGATTGGTTTTGGACTTTTAAAACTATTAGGCTATAAGTTTATTTAATTTAGACATTGTGAATAAATTAGCCAAATTTTTTTAAGATTATTTTAGCCAAGATTTTTAATGGGCTCTTATTTTCTAAATGCTCCCACAATTATGGATGTTTGGGCTAAAAAGATGATTAGTTTAGTTTTTTAAATTTCAAACACCTAAAAAAAATTCTTGAACCATGGTTTTGATGTGGACAACTTTTGAATTTGGGCTTTGTTTTTGGTCATGTGTTTTAATTTCTAAAACAAAGCCAATGTGGGCCATTTCTATTTTTGAACCTCTTAGACAAAATATCTATCCCTTTTAGGCCTAATATTTGGCAAGATTTTGGACAAAAATTCTTGTGGGCCAAAAATATTTATTCTTTTTGTCTATTTGGACAAAAATATTTTGGGACTTAATTTGTTCAAAACTTTTGTATAATTATTTTTTAGGCTATTTATTTTGTCAAAAATTATTTAGTGCCATTTTAACTTGCCTAAAGTTTAGTAAAATTATTTAGGCTACTTAAGTTTATTTTTGGTAATACTTATAGGCCTATTGTCAGAAATGCTATGAAATTTATTTATGGTATCATTTCATTTGTGCTTAACTTTAGTAAATTAATTTTTAGGCAATATTGATAAAACATTTGGGTTAAATCCAAGAGAGAATTTTAATCAATTCGTTAGTCACATTTTATTTAGTTGATTAATTAGTTAATTATTTAATTCTCATTATGTAATACTTGTTTATGCATTTATTTCAATCATTCAAGTATTTAATTTTATTAAGATGTCTTATGATCTATGTGATTTTAGTTTAATTAAGGTGTAGCCATAGCACTATTAATTATCCTAAATTTGTACATTAAGTATTTAATTATTAAAATTAAATTTAAGATCAAATAAAGAAAAATGACATTGATTGTAATTAATATATTTAATATGATAATTATTATCCCATAAGAATATTATTATATTTTATATGATTAATTAGGGTAGGATAGTAAATTCTCCTTTGTCTTAATTTGTTCTCAGGGATTAAGATAGGGGATATAATTTATTAGTTTCACTATTTTTGTATATGAACCTAACTAAATAAAACTTAACCTATAGACAATTCTATTTGTTACTAAACTCACGGTTTGAAAGATATACATTGCATTGATATAATATGTTATAAAGAGTATTAAATGTCTCAAATTATTAACATAGCATGTAATTTTGTGCAACTTTTCAATTTAAAAATATGAATTTCTCAAACCTATGGATACTAGTAGTGCATTTATGCCGAGAGTGATCAAATCACCTTAGCATGATGTCCATGAAAACTAAATATCTATTAGTATTAGTGGGTTTATTAGAGAATATCAAAATGTTCAAAGCTTGCTCAAAGTTACTAATAAATAGTTCAAATCCTCAGACAAGGCTTTAACAAGTACCTTGATGATAAAGTTATTATCCTGAAGCTTACAAATGAAAAGGGTATGTGAGAGCACATTCATGCAAATGAAGAATATAACAACTTAACATAAAGCATTAGAGGTTGAGATATTTGAGTCTTTCCTAGTGCATTTTTTCTGGCCCCCTACCATCTCAATATGGGTCTTTCAAAATCACATACAACACACAAAAGGAGAAATGATCAATAAGTCAACTACTTACCATGTGTGTTCAAGAGGAGGGAAGGTTTTTAACGGAGATAGGAGAAAATACACATATGGTAACATAAAGAAAGAAGAAAAACAAGCCAAAGTAAAAGGGAAAGATAAGATACCCATCTAAGGAGACATTGAGAAAGAGTCCAGTGTTGCTTCCATAAAAAGAAAGGACACATGAGAATGGACTGTGTCAAATTCAAAGCTTGGTTTGAAAAGAAAGATAACTTAATCTTATATTTTTATTATAGATCTAATATGGTAGATGTTAATAGTAGCACGTGGTGAATTAATTCTGGTTCAACAATTCATATCTCTAATACCTTGTAGAACTTTTTAAACCAAAGGAAGTTAATAGGTAATGAGCAATAGATCATTCAAGAAACAAGATAAGCTCAACTATATAAGCCATAAGAACATGCAAATTAGTGCTTGATTTTGGTTTTAAATTGATTTTGGATAAGACTGTCTACATATTAAGTTTATCTAGAAACTTGATTTCCATTTCCAAAGTTATATTGTTGGGATATTCTTTTGAATTTTCTAATAATATATTTAAACTATTTTCTAAATATGATATTATTAGAAATGGTACAATTTGTGATGGTCCAATCCAAATTCAATTATAAAATAGTATCACTTACAGCTCAATGCATGTTTCTAGTAGCCTAGGTGCTAAGTAATATCTTACTAATAAAGATTCCTCTATATTATGGCAATGTAGGCTTAGTCACATCTTACTAGAAAGATTGAAAAGATTGGTAAAAAAATAGAGTATTCAATACTTTTAACTTTATTGATTTTGACGCTGATATAGACTATATTAAAAGAAATTAGACTAATAAGACCAAGAAAGATGGTAAGAAGAGATATAGTGTACCACCATATATTTTTAACTTACTTCTTATTATTTCTAAGTTTCACATGATGAATTGCATAAAAGGGAGTAAAAAAATGGCCTTAAAATAATGCCTTATTTCGCATTGCGTCGCGTATGAAAATTCCATTCGGTGTCACAAGGACCATATGAGCTCATACGGAAAGAATACATCGGAGGGGCTTTACCGGTCCCGGGGCTTTCCATGGTTTTTGGGGTCTTTGAGAACCCTGGGCAACTCAAAATTTTCATTTAAAAAGCCCTCCTAGGTGTTTTTTCCAAAATTGTACTTATTTACGAAAATGCCATTGGCTTTTCGACAATTTTTTTGGATTACTTCGGCCCCAGTTTCTGGGCAACTCAAGGCTCAAATCCTCATTTTCCATTATTTAA
Source organism: Erythrophleum fordii (assembly GCA_032878935.1). Taxonomy (NCBI): domain Eukaryota; kingdom Viridiplantae; phylum Streptophyta; class Magnoliopsida; order Fabales; family Fabaceae; genus Erythrophleum; species Erythrophleum fordii. The sequence continues at coordinate 2,351,128 of JAVQMF010000048.1, read as the reverse complement.
CATTTTATGCAAATTTTATTTGGCCTTGAATCACTCATCTCAGGGGACTTACTTTTCAAACTGGCCCATTTCTGTGTTTTTACAATATATCGGGCGTTACATCTAGCATATTAGAAATTATACATAAGAATATTTGTAGTTTAGATTTGGACTATAGTAGTCAAAAATATTTTATCACCTTTATTGATAATTGCTCATGATACATATATCTTTATTTAATTAATAATAAAAATGAGACATTAGATGCTTTTAAGGTATATAAGGAAAAGTAGAGAAATAATGTTATAAACAAATTAAGATAGTGAGGTCAAATAAGGTGGTGAGTACTACAATAGACACTCTGAATATGGACAAGCATTAGGTTTATTTGCTTGGTTTCTTTAAGAGCATGAGATTGTTGCCCAATACATTATGCCTGGTCTCCATACTAGAATGATGTAGTTGAAAGAAAAAATCAAACATTATTGGACATGGTGAAAAGCATGTTGACCAGCTCTTAACTTTCTAAGTCCTTGTGGACTAAAACCTTTAAGATAGTTACATATATTCTTAATTAAGTTCCAACTAAGGCTATTGAAAAGATGTCATTTAAGTTATGGAAATGTTAAAAACCAAGTTTAAGACATATGCACATATGAGGATGTCTAACAGAGGCTAGGGTTTACAATTCATAAGAGAAGGAGCTAAGCCCAAGGACCATTAATAGCTATTTCATTAAGTATGCTAAAAGTTCTAAAGGATACAGATTTTATTATCCATCTCATAGCATTAAGATTGCAGAATCAAGAAATACAAAATTTTTTAATAATAACTTGATCGGTGGAGTAATCAAACTTAAGACTTGGATTAAAAAAATGATCAATTTGATATTCAAGCTCATACATTAAGTAATAGATTAGTCGTGATCCATGCTCCTCATGTTCAAACAGGCATTGAACAACTAATCATTCATTAAGGATCCACAAACTATTGACCTTGACCTAATTGATCTAATTGATGAACACTTTCTAGAAATTGTTGAGCAATTAATTAAGCAACTTGCTCTTTAAGAGAATGTTAACTCAACATTAAAAAGAAGAGCTAGGATAAAGAGGTTAACAATTCCTAATGATTATGCTATGGTTGTACAACAATCTGACTGTAATATAGAAGTTGAAAATGATCCCAAGACATTTTCACAAGCCATTGGTTGCAAAGAATCTGAATTATGGCACAATGTCATGAAAGAAGAGATAGATTCCATGACATTTAGCAAAGTTTGGGATCTCGCCAAGTTGTCTAATAGTTTTAAGGCCATTATATGCAAATGGATTTATAAGATGAAAAAGAACTCGTTAGGCAATATTAAAAGATATAAGGCAAGACTCATGGCTAAGAGATTCACTTAAAAGGAAAAAATTGATTACACAAATACTTTTCCTCTTATATTTAAAAAAGATTCCTTTAATGTAATAATGATACTAGTTGCCCATTTTGACTTGGAACTACATTAAATAGATGTAAAGATGACATTCGTTAATGAGGAACTAGATAAGGAGGTATATATGAAACAACTAAAAGGATTCTCTTCTAGTACTAGTAAACACTTAGTATGTAAGTTTAAGAAATCCATATATGAATTAAAATAAGCCTTTCGCCAATACTTAGAAGTTTCACGATATCATCTTTTTATTTAGATTTGTGGAAAATATCATATATTAATATATATACCAAAGGTCAATGAGAGTAAGATTTATTTTCTTGTACTATATATGAATAATATATTACTTACAACCTATATGAAATAAAACAATTTCTCTCTAAAAATTTTGATATGAAGGATATGGATAAGGCATCTTATGTCATTAGTATCAAAATTCATAAAGAAAGAACTCAATATATTTTGGGCCTATCATAAGAAACTTATATCATAAGGTCTTGGACAGGTTTCGAATGAAAAATTATTCGTTGAGTGTAGCACCTATAGTAAAAGGTGATAGGTTCAATTTGAACTGGTACCGAAAGAACAATTTAGAGAAGAAACAAATACATAACATTCCATATACTTTTGCTATCAGAAATCTTATGTATGCTCAAGTTTGTATAAAACTTGATATTGCATTTGCAATCTGAATGTTAGGCAAATATTAGAGTAGTCTAGATATGGATCATTAGAGAGCTATAAAAAAAGTCATGAGATATCTTAAACGTACCAAGAACTACATGTTGATGTACAAACAGACTAAGAACTTTGAGGTAGTCATCTACTTAGATTCAGGTTTTGCTCGATGTATTAATTTATGGAAATCAACATTAGGCTATATTTTCATGCTTGCTGGCAGAGCCATATCTTGAAGGAATATAAAACAGACTTTGATTGCTACTTCTACCATGGAGATTGATTTCATATCTTTTAGGGTGACTTTGCATGGTGTTTGGCTTAAGAGCTTTATTTCTGAGCTTAAAATTGTCAACATTATCTCTAGGCCATTGAAAATATATTACAACAATTCAACTACTATTTTTCTAGCTAAAAACAATGAAAGTCAAAGTAAGCATATTGACACTAAGTACTTAACCATTCAGAAGCATATCAATGAAAATAAAGTTACCATTAATCACATTAGCACCAAGTTGAAAAAAGTTGATTTTTTAACAAAAAACATGCTATCAGTAGTGTTTAAGGATTATGTATCTAAAATGAGACTTGGTTCCATATTAAGTTTTTTATGTATATCTATGATATATCATGTGTAATAAAACTTTTATTTAGTTTGAGTTATTTTCTCATTTTATATGCACATTTATGTTTCGAAAAAAAAATACAACATTAAGAAGCCCTAGAATAAGCATTATTTATTAAGTTAAATTATAGTGGATTGAGAAAATTAAGTGCATTGTGATACGTAGAAAGTAATACTTGGTTATAAAGCACCTACCATTATAATTCGTACATTTAGTTTTTTTATTTGGAATATAAATGTTTGAATCTTAAGAAGTCATTATGTATAAAGACTTTTGACTTAAGTGGGAGAATGCAAATGTTTTACAATGTGAATGTTCATTTTAATGTTGCAACTATCCCTTGATTATGGTCTGAAAATATAGGGATTTCATGGTTTAACAGTTAGGAGTATTCCATCCACTTCCTACTTGTTTTACTCCACGTTTTCAAAACCTCTTTAATGGGAAGAGGCATGAAAATGAAAACTATATAGTTAAGGTCCCTAGCCCTATGTTACTACATTCGAAGTATTGAACAATATACACCATCATTGAGTGTAAAACTAAGAGCTAGAAACATCCTTAAAGGCAGGTCCATATCAAACCACTAATTTCAGAAAACCTAACAGCAATGGCTAGAGGTTAGATTTTTATTCTACATTTTGTTTATTAGATATTATTTTCATGTCTTGTATATCCTTAGGAAATTATATATATATATATATCATTTTTCAACTTTAGGAAAAAATTAATCATTGATATTTAATGTTACTTAATATTGAGTTATTTTATCAAATTATCAATAAAAATTCATTTGAAATTATTTATGATTTATTTCATCATTGTCTTTATTTATTAATACAATCTTTTCATGCAATTGAAACTTTAATTATTACTCATATTCATAATTTATATATTAATATGATTAGATGTAAATTAACTATATAAGTAATGCTAATGAAGAATTTAGGGCTCGTTTGATAGTTGGAATGGAAGGAAAAAGGGAAGAAAAGTTTTGCAAAATACTTATTATACTAAGGTAATTATTACTTAACAGTATATATCTCAATAAATATCTATTTTAAAATAAGGGCAAAAAGATTATTTTCTACTCCTAAAAATTACTTTTTTTATTTTTTATTTCTATTTTCTATCCTTAATTTTTCACATACCAAACCGATTCTAGTGTTGATATACTTAGTAGGGCTCAACATTTTCTTAACATCATCAAACAAGTAAATTACTTATATTATATTTTATATATATATATATATATATAAAAGTAAGATTTTATATATATATATATTTATATATATATATATATATATATATATATATATATATATATATATATATATATATATATAAACATAATAACAGAGTGCATTATACTCAACTTGTGTAGATATATTGTCATTGAAGTTGGAGAAGATGCATAGGACCTTTTAAGTTTGGGGCTTCGGCAAATAGAATTATTAACTTAATGTTGACATTAATCTCTTGAATTTTAAAAATATTTTAAGGTATTATTCTTATCTTTTAGACAATTTATTCATTATTATTATTATTTTCAACCAATCGTTTCATATATACATTAATTTCTTAGTGGAAAAAAATCTATACTTGGAATTTTCTAAGAATTAGTCATCCACATCTAAATTGACTTATTGAAATAATTTTTAAAAATTTGAGTTCATGTTGTGATGAAGTTGAATGTAGAGCCATATTGAATGTATTCAAAGTTTTGATGATTGCACGCAAACTAGAACCACAAAATTAATCTCCAATTGGAAGGATGTGACAATACTCTCGCACCAAACCAAATTCTACATGTAAGGATCACTTAAAATCAAGTGGCACGTGTTAAAAAAGAAACGGTGTAAACAAAGGCCAAAATAGTCTTATATGATCATTGATTGAAATATCAATTGTTATTGGATCTGAAACGACCAAATAAAGGAATTACTTTAAGAAAAGCTCCATTTTTATGTATAGTCATCATTAATAATTGACATGAGATTGAATTTGAAAAGGGTCAGACAGCGCTAGGATTAATTAATTTGGTCACGTTTTAAAATATGTAAACCCGAGAGAGGATATGAAAGACAAATTTTAGTTTCAATAATGCTCCAAACTTTTCCCTCATAATGAAGCACCGATATTGATAAAAATACGAGAAATAAAAATATGAATATATAAATATTTTAATACAATAAATTAAATATAAATTTCGCATGTATAATTTAATATATTGTATAAGTATTTAATGAGTATCTAATACCTATCATTGGACAAAAAAATGATTTTTTTTTAAGTGTTCATGCTAGTATATGTAATCATGGAAATAATGCGGTTGTCTTGGATTGGCCGCATTAATCGAACCACTAATTAGTGGTAATACAAACTATAGAGCAATTGCATAATGCAAGTCAACAAGTAATTTAAAGCCGTAAAGATTCTCCGATTTATAGAGCAATACATAGCTTTACATGACTACACAAAATAGAACACATGTGACTTTTGTGCTCTTCATTTCATGTTCTTGTCTCGATCGGTGTTTTCTTATACTACAGTAGATATTCTCCAAAATTCGGATAACCCAAATTTTCATCTTTTGTTTACTGGTTGGAATCAAATGCCATAGAACCTGAACTTTAATTTGAATTTATGATAACAAATGTTGATTCTTCTTGATATAACCAGTCTCTTAAAGATTCTCTTATGGAAGAATAAGGGACCATGTGGACCTGTTCCTTTTATGAGAATGTGTTTCTTCTTCTTCTTCTTATTTATTGTTGCAATTATCAGTAATCTATATTAAGATCCTGTTATGTGAAAATATCATATGACACGATTATTTTAGTTTTATTTTGCTACTTATTTTTAATTATAAGAAAATCCACGGTTTAAAAAATGACGCAACTGATGAGAGATAAATAAAATCCTCAATACTAAGTACTAAAATTCATGATGTAACTTAGCTATTGATGAACTATATCGTAGGCGATCGAATTCGAAATGGTCGATGGAATGATTATGGTGATGGAAGACTTGCAAGGAACGCAAAGGGAGATTTATGCCATCGATAACTAAATTAGCAAGAATTTGAAGTGAATTTAACAAAATAATAACTTCAGGAAAAACAAAGCACCTAAAATATAGGATGGTACCCCATAATTAGGCTGTGTGGGCGGTGCTTGACAGTTAAATGATAGTTACCAAACGGTTATAAGCCATTAAGTGCACCCAATGCAAATGTGTTATGCGCTCAAATAGGAAAATAGCATTTTCTAAGAAAAAAACTTAATTTATTTTAAAACAGAATGGATCCCAGGAGCAGCAGGGAATACATTCTGAAGGGCAAACCCAAGCAAGGTCGTGTTTGGAAGTAGTTGCTGATCATATATGTTGTGAAATGTCTGAGGTTGTCAAATATTAAGTTCAAAGAAGACTTTATTGAGTTGGGCCAATTGGACAGGTCGAGCATAAATTTAGTTTATCGGTTGCCATATGATGTAGCATCTTTCTATATTAGTTAATTTATTTTTAATTAAAAATATATAATGAGATAAAATTGAAATATTAATATCAATTGATATTCTCACTATGGAAAAATCCTGATGCCAGTAGCTTTCAATTTCCAAATACTGAAAGAACATAAATTAATTGCAAATCACATGGTGCATTGAATGAGAGATTGAGGGGCTATAGCCTCTATATGCTTTCCATCATTTTGCTCCCTTAAATGGCTGTTAATCTTTTTACTTCAATTGATTTTGGTAACAATAATCCACCAAAGAGCGTCCCCCAAAAAAATTCATATTTGGTTGACCCATAGTTTTAAAAATTGCTAAATATTCAGTCTTAACTACCATCTTCTGTATGGTGCCATATTTGTATTGATAAAAATTGGAAGTGCTTTGGCCATAATGAGTTCTTGCTCTGACTCCATCCATAGAAATCCCATATTTATAATGCTTAATTTTTAGCTGACCTCACCCCTTATTCAATTAATCTTTTAGGTTCTTTGCATGATTACTTGATTGCCAATTGCCTTTTAGCAAACATTAATTCTCCTCCACATATTTTTTTTTTTTAATTACTTTTGGTGTTACTAAAAAATTATTATAATCATAAACCTTACCAAGTCAATCCTTCTAAAAAATAATCATAATAAGTTTGCATAGTATACTATAGTATAATATAGAGAAAATTATTCTGTGTTTATGATCCATCGGTGCACCATATTAATTATCATCAATTGTAGTACATGAACTTTTTATTTTTTAAAATTATATGTATAGTTTAAAAAATTATAATTACAATTGAATAATTACCATTATAAATATTATGTTATGCCTTAAAATATGATTGTTTCATCACAAAGTATGTGTTACAATATATGTATAAAACAACTGTTTTTCAAAATGGATTAATTTCTTTTAATAAATAAATGAATTAATTATTTTGTAATCATGATTATTATTATAAATTATGCGTGATATATTTTGATGAAATAATAAGATAAAATAAAGCAAGTATCCAAGATATTTGAAAGACTATATATGGTGCCCATAAGTTAAGATACGTTGTCAATTTGTGAGACATTAAAAAAAAAAAAGGAATCTAAAATATAAACGACAGCATTAGAGGTTTTTTCCACCGTCCCACGTCCAAATAAATATGTCATTACATGACCATAAGAATTGAGAATGTAAGAGTCATGTATTGTATAGGATAAGACTTAATAATATAAAACTTGATAGGATTATTAGGATCAAAATGTCTTAATTACTTAATTTACTTTCATGAATGAATAGTAGGGGCACAGTCAAAATCAAAAGATTATAGGGACCAAATTTTAAATAAAAGAGTCTATCAAAAAAAAAAGTTGAGAAATATTTTTTTTTAAGGGAAATATTTACTATATATTTTTATAGTACTGAACTGTCTAATATTACTTCTATTTATAATTTCACAAGTAAATAATTCTCATAAAATTTAAGATCCAACTCAATCATAATTTAAAGTTAAATTACATGATTTTTACTAAAGTAAAATAAATTATATGACAAAATATGAATGACAATAACACTAAAACTGTATGAATACAAAAAATAAACTTGTTTTTAGGCATGAATAAATTTACATCTCGTTAGTATTTCAGAAGTTGGTGATATTTAGCATGATTAACAAAAGTTGGTGATATTTTGTACAACCACACTGCTATATGTACACTTATATTTCTGATTAAATAATAGGTTCTTCCAAAATAATAAAAATGTATTTGGGGGGGGGGGGGTGTGTGTGTGTATAGAGAGAGAGAGAGAGAGAGAGAGAGAGAGAGAGAGAGAGAGAGATGTCACACATAGATTCTAAAATGCTCACGCATATTGTTTTGGACATTAATAAATATATTTGAATATACAATATATGATTCTCTACCTTCTCTATTTAAAATGACAATTAAAGTTCACTCAAACCCATTTCTAAAATGTGTTAAGCCCATAGTGCAATTATATATATATATATATATATATATATATATTAGTAAATGAAATATTAAATACCCCGTCACTAACTTTGATGGTATATTAATTATAAAAATCTTTTTACATGAGGTAATATTGGTATGCGCCTCATAAACATTTGTTCGACTATATTACTTTTTGTCTAAGATAAATAAAATTCAAACTCAAATTTTAAATGATGAAGCTGTGATACGCAATTACGCATAACCAGTGTGACTTTAAAAAAAAAAAAATCAAACATGCAAAGATAAAACACTTAACAAGTGTTATTTAAATAACTTAACATTTTATTTAAATACACATATACACAATTATTTGGATGCCAGACATTTTTTTTTTTCGGGGTAATGGAATGCCGGACTTAGTTATTTATATTACTTAAATCATGTAGTGCAATTAAATGACAACTTGAGAGACGATATACACAAAGTAAAGGATAAGCTGAATCCTGAATTTCCCCTAAGTCTAAGGCTTTTGAATTATTGGAATAGCCATGATCATATGCTCTAATTATCTTTTATTTGTTTATTATTTTGTCTTACTAGTGGATGGCAATTACTTATGAATCACCCCATCTCATCGGAGTTTGGTGTGTGGAATAAATATAATTCCCTAGCTAAGTGCCAATATGCAAGTGCTCCGGTGTTGGAATGAATCTCAATCGTTTAAATGGCAATCATTTTTTAATATTAATTATTTAATTAATTAAGAAATCAGAGTGATTCATCAACGTGATGATTCTTACTTCAAATATTGCTTGAACTTATAGATTAAAATATTTTGTTTGATAATTGTATGGCATCTGTTTTATCCCAGAATATAAATTATACTGCATCTATATACTGCATAAAATTAATATAACAATAAGAGTTAGGTGAATTTTTTTTCTATCAACTTATTGTCAGGTTGTTTAATAAAAGTATAACGTATGTAAACTTTTTTAATAACTCAATATTATATCATTAATTTTTAAAAAATAATTCAAACTTTATTAAAAAAACTTGATAAAAAATATTTAAAAATTATATTTAAAATTTTTTGAAATAATAATAACCTTTTATAGGAAGCCTAATCAGTGATGAAGTGTAATATACTGAAATTAAGCAAGGGTAATATAGATTAAAAGAAAAACTCTAGGAAAAAAATAGCTAGGAAATTAAAATATAAAAATTCCTTAGGAAAAGTTATTGGAAAGTGTGTTGTTCAAGTCGAAGCTCAAAGACAACCAACTGCAGGCAAAACAGGGAAGAAAACATTCGAACACTACTAGCCAAAATATTGGAATGCGCATACTTATAAAAGGAAATTCAAAGAAAGGAAATGGAAAAAGATCGAAATCCTATTCAAATGTTGTCAAGTCTTCTCTGATTATAACAGTTGCCATGAAGAGGAGCTTTGACATGAATCCGACTTCTCTTCAGTCGGTTCAGTCTTGAAGTTTAAATTTTTTTTTTTCTTAAAAAGCAAAAAAAGAAAAAATTAGTTGCATTGACTATACAATTGGACAGAGAGAGGGGATGGGAGAGAAGCCATAGGCCTTTGACATCTTTTGAAGATTTTCATCCAATTGAATCGTAATGGTTCGGAAAAAGACTGAACGACGGAGGCATGGAATGAAACCCTATCTTCAATTTGGACTTGAACTCAGAAATGACACATTATCCGTTCAGAGAAAGCGGTACTTCCAGGCAATAAGCAACAAACCATTTTGGGCGGACACCTTTTTTGTAACGTGCTCTAGCAAGCAACAAATTTTGACACTTCGCGTTTGGTATCAACGGGCGACGCGTCGTACTCTTAACAATGACTCATATCATTCAAGACATTAATTGGAAGGGGGATTGTAATTGTCTGGAAATTGTGATTTTCTTTTCAATACAAGTCTATTCAGTTAGTTCAATTTGTAACGACATTTTATGACCAAATAATCATAATTTTTTACAATAATACTTAGTGAATGGGATTTTTGCACTAGCTAGGCCTATATTGCCTGGACCAAGCGTATGCTGAGATCGATCAAATCAAATCACAACATTTGAAGGAATCATGTATGGCTACATGCTTTAGAAAGACGCCGTGTAGTGCTATTGCAATCGCAACACTGTGTGTCAAACAATGCAGAGGCTAACGAGCTCCTGTCACATTTTCAACTATTTGTTGCTAGCCGATCAAGGGCAATTACCAATTCACCTACAAATATATATCCTAGAAAGTAGCATCTCCACCCCTTATCTTAACTATTGCCTTGCTGTTTTACTGATTTAAGCATCAAATCACATAGGAATGTTTATTGGTTTAGATTGGTTCAGTTTTGGTCACCACAACCAATTGAATCAATCTAATTAGATAATGAAAATCTCATCCAACCAATCCAATAAAATTAATCAAAACTGAACTAATCCAAGCCTTGATTGATTTAGATTAGATTAGATGGCCAGTTTTCAATAAAAAAAAATCATATAAAATTTTAATAATTCAACATTATATTCAATCTAAACTATGAAAATAAACATCTCCAATGACAAAATTCACATCAAGAGTATTTTACCACAAATTTAAATTTAATCAAACCACAAACAAATCAAAATTCATACTAGAAGCAAAATTCATTAAATAAGAACTAAATAAATTATAATTAATATATAAATTATAAAATTTAAACAAAATGTAATTCTCAATCAATAATTGGTCAATTTGCGTTGAATATCTAACGTAGACATCCAATAACTAAATCGATTTAATCAAATTCTACTTAATTATCCAATTGATTAGTCAGTTTTCGATCAGTTTAATTGTTTGGATTGGATCGATTCGATTATAAATAGATCAATTTGGATTTGTTCAGCACTAAAACGCATGTACTGGAGCCACCACACCCAGTGTCATACATTGTCCATGTGGTTTAGGCAGTATAACAAACCATCATGAATAGTTTCGGAGCTTGTGCAACTAAAGGTAAGGTACGGTGACCATTATGTTGACGTAGAAATAATAAATTATTATTTTTTTACAAATGTAATTTTGAGCAGGATAGTATTACATCAATCTACCTTAAAAATTTGGCTAAATTATATTAATTTGATATTTTTTGTTTAAAAAATTGTTAATGATTCCTCTAAATTTTAATATATTTTGCAAAAATTTGTCATGCTATTTTTTTTTGGGGTTAACATGGTTAATTAATTTTCTCCACAACATACATATTCTCTAAAAATAAAATTACTATTAGTTACTTCATTATTACATTAAAAATAAAATTACAATTTTTTATTAGAGGTTAATATCAACTTAAAGTAATTTCATATTAAGAATAAAATCACAATCTCATATTATACAAAATATTGACTTTATTTATAGAAAATAAATAATAAGAGAGATTTGTTACAATATATCAAATGCCTGAGAAGCCAAATAACATTTTTAAAACAAGGTATTAGATGTAATATAAGTAAGGAAAGTTAATATGATTTATTATTATTATATAATTAAATTTCTATATGTGATACCATATTAAACGGTCTAATTTTATTGTTAAATCATCATGATAGCTATTATTCTCTTTTAAAAAAATTTAAAATGTCAGTCACTTATTGTCACATGACATGTTTAACTGATTTATCTAATTCCGAACTAAGTTGCAGTACATTACTAAGTCTTATTTTATATAAAACTTAAATCATAAATGTATTTATTATCAAGTTCTTCAATAAACATGTTATAAGTGAAAAATTTTTGTTGTTTAACTTCACATGATTAAATTTTTAGAATAATTTCTTTCGCATTTATTATTATTGGAGAATTTAATAATAAATATTTTAAAAAAATGAAGCCCAGTCCTTTTCGAATTGTGCCATTATAAGAGAAGTGAAAAAAATTATCGGCACCATAATTATGTGTATCATTGAATTAGCTTCTGCCCATTGAACTAATTAAAACCGACGCGTGGATGTAATATATATATATATATATATATTTTTTTTTTTTGATTGGTTGAAATATCAATAGAATGTGGTCCCATGAGAGAGACAGGTCATGGATGCTATTCCATTACGACAATGATGTTTATTAATTAGTGGAAGTGGAGACTTAAGACCCCGTTAGGCATTTACCAATTTCAAAGGGAATCTTCCTTTTATATATACTTATTCAAGAGGATTAACGAGGCAGTTAATCACCAAATATAAAAAGAACAATTGAGACAAGCATTTTGGATTTTGGAAGAAGAATTTTTTCTCTAACAAATCCAATTATTGGCTGAACAGGGAGAATGAGACTCAAAAGAGTTAATTCAATTAATTAAAAAAATAGTATCACCTTTTAATAATTTATACTTTTATAAAAATATATTATAAATAAAATAATAATGCATCATGTTAATGTAAAAAATATATATTTTTAATTAAGATCGTATAAAATGGAGATTTAACCTGAATAAAATTTGAGGATAATCCTATTCGTAATAATAAAAACAAAAAAAACTGAGAGAGAATATTATTGTTTTATGATATCAAGACTCATCTGATTTGTGAGTCAAAAAGGTAAATCCTTTCCTATATAAGGGTCCTAAGTAATGGCTGTCTGTGCAATAACTAGCCACATCTAGCTAATTTGGACTACTTGAACTAGCAAAGGCTAGGCTACTTTTTCAGCTTTAAGCTAGCTACCTTTGGAGAGGATGGAGAAGAAGAAAGTAATGGAAGTAGAAGGTCGTGGAGAAATTGATGAGATGAAATGGGTTTATGATTCTTCGGTGGATCATAAAGGCAGACTTCCTCTCCGAGCTTCCACCGGTTCTTGGAAAGCTTCCCTCTTCATTATTGGTAAGAATATATCCTTACACGTAAAATTAATGCCAGTTTAATATCTTTACTTCTTCATGCTAGCTCCTTTTAGTTGTCAAGAAAGAGTAGGAAATTTTCTGTTCGATATTCAATTTTTCCAACTGCCATAACCGTTCTTGATATATTCCATCATGATCTCTTTATATCAACTTTTTTTATCTTTAAACAGGCTTTCAATTCAACCCTTATTTTTTCGTTTATGTTTTCCTATTCCAGTCAAACAATAACCAGATTTCTGTAATTTCCTTTTGTCTTTGCAGAAATTCCCTTCTTGTATTATAGTTGATTACTTTCTGTTTCTTTCAAGTCTGAAGATATGAAAACAAGCTAAACCTCCTTTATAAATGCATAAACAAATACCTGTATATATATACTGGTCATATATACAGTTTCTACCTTTCGATAGTACAAGTATTTTAGTGGAGCCTGCATGTTGTGGCCTATGAAGAGGTATATTCTATATTCAAAATATATAGAATATTCTATATTCAATATATATAAGCTCACCCGTCAATGTCTACATCACACATTGATTAAGAAAATTGTATCATATCACTACATCCTTACACCTAAAATTCAAACTCTCACTACAATCGTTAAATCCATACATGATGCAGTAGACTAAGCCTGTATCAAAAAACAAAAAAACAAAAACAAAAACAAAAACAAAACAAACAAAATTCCACCTATAAATGAAACTTCAGGTTAGGAAGAGCATAGCTAAATGGAAGTTTGCTTGGAAAAGGTATTTTGTTATAGACATGGCCAGTTTGTTAAGGCAGTTTGTCGAGTAATAGTCTATATACGACAGCCAAGTTTGCATAAGCCAGCATGAGAAATATGAAGAAGTTCATGAGTGAACGATGAGTTTTTATCCTTTTCTCGAATAAAGGATACGTTACCTTGCGTATTACCTTGCAATTTCTATTTGATCACAGTAGTCGTACTCGTAAGCTTCCATTCTGAAATTACAATTCCATTTCCTTTCTTGTATTGATTTTCTTCTAGTTCTTCCATCCCCCGCATTTGTTTACTGTTTTTGGTAGGCAGATTCCTAACATTTCGGGATGCAAATGACTTTATACTTTGGGGGAAAGAAGGAAAAAAGGCATCTTAAAACACTTTATTATTGTTGTTCTTTCTCTCTTTAGTCGTACCGAGTACAGAGAAGAGAAAATATAAGTTTTCCATTATTAGTCCCCTCACTTTTCAAGCGCATGCACCTAAATATATACTTCTTGAGCGATAAAGTTTCTTACATCTCTTCACATTTTTATCCGATTATTCCATAAATACACTACCTTAAATTCCCATATATGTATATATCAATTAATGCTCCTTTTTGCTTCCTGCCATCTACGTCGTAAGCACAAAACATGACTAAAATCCTTTTGTTTGTTTCACGAAAATAGAACGCGTTTATTGTTTGTTTATGAAACTTCTATATACCATAATATTAGAAAGTCAAACCCTGATCCCATATGAAAGCTAGATTTGTGGTTGTGCACCTTACCTGGCTGTAGATGAGCAATTGAAAGATCTATAGCTTTGGTCTACTTATCTTCATATATATATATATATATATATATGCGCTCATGCTGTGTGCAAAGGTGAAATTATTAGCCACAATAAAAAGAGAATTGTCAATTTCCTGTTGTCTTGTTCGAGAGCAAGACGACCACAGAAAGTGGTGGCTCCCCCAGTCCCACTACCCATAATAAGGAAATCTTAGTATTAAATAATTATGTCATAAGAGATAGCAACCACACAATCCTCATATATATATATATATATAGAGCAGCAAAGAATGTTGCTCGGTGTTTTCTCCTTTTTAAGTGCCTCCCCTGTTACGAACCAAGTGCGTGTACTAGGTTCAAGGATTGCATATGTGCGTTCTACATTAGCGCTAGCCTGAGCGTGCTTCTATATATGCTGCCCCTTATTAGTGGATCAGTGACCCTATCCATTGCCACAGATTATGAAGACTGATATTTTAAAAATAAAATTGTTTCGTGTACGATAGATATCCCGATATTCATATCAAAGACAAATCACACAACGCAACATATTAAATTACACTTTAGTATCACATAATTCATTGTGTCTCATGTCAATATGTATGCTTCTTGGGATCCAGTTGCAACCAAGTCTCTTGAGAATAAGCAAAAGAAGAAATTAATTCCTATTATGCCTTACCCAGTACTATTAACTCACATCAGGTTACTAACTCCCAGTCAGCTATATGTAAGGCTTGTTAATTTTAGGCTAGAGAAAGGATGAAAGTGGCAACATTGAAAGTAAGAAATTTGTGAAGAATGAAATTAAAAGTGCACTAATCAAAATAGGATTTTCTTTCTAGCAAAATTAAATTATTCAGAACTAAGTTTTCTACTGGGTCTCTGAAATTCTTTCTAGTTTTATAGTGGCGTTCACTTTCCCCTTTGACTTCTATTGTTGAATTATCTGGGGGGAATCGAGTTGAATAAGGACTAAACACTGAGAAGTGAGGTTTGAGAAGCAAGGGTGATCCCAGAATGAGACATATCAAAGGGTGGTTCTGAATTGTAGAGCACTGTCTTTTTTATTGAAAGTGACAGTTTATTTATTTAGAAAATATTTCTAATTCTAATTCTGCTTCTGTTTATATATATAATTCCAAAGAAAAGTTCTAATTTCTTGCTTCTTTCTCATAATAAACAAATAGAATATACTCATAGAAATTTTTGTCTTGACCATAGATCCAAAAAATTAAATTTTTTTTTTGAATGAATAGTTTCCTTCTATAGAACTCAACCAAATATGCCTCTTAATACTAAAAAAAATCCTGGATGAGTTAGTAAGTTTGTGACTAGTTTCCTGAGTGCGTGTTTGGGCCATTGGGATGGATGCAGCAATAGAGTTCAGCGAGAGGTTGAGCTACTTTGGAATAGCAACAAGCTTGGTGCTATATCTCACGAAGGTAATGCATGAAGACTTAAAGACAGCAGCCAGGAATGTGAACTATTGGGCAGGTGTCACCACTTTGATGCCACTCTTCGGAGGCTTCTTGGCTGATGCCTACTTGGGTCGCTATTCCACTGTCTTCGCTTCTTGCATCGTCTATCTCATGGTAGTCTCAGTCTTCACTCTTATCAATACTAATACAGTTATCATTTCTAAATCAGGATTTTTAAGAACAAAACAGTTACTTAATCAGTATAAGTTTTAACTAAGACAAGTTCGCTCATGTGAAAAAATACATATATACAGGGTTTGGTTCTCCTTTCTTTGTCATGGTTCTTGCCAGCCCTAAAGCCATGTGATACTACTACTACATGCGCTGAACCTAAAAGAGTACACGAAGTGGCCTTCTTCATTGCCATCTACTTAATATCCCTAGGAACGGGAGGGCACAAACCTTCGTTGGAGAGCTTCGGAGCCGACCAATTCGACGACGACCACGTCGAAGAAAGAAGGCAGAGGATGTCCTTCTTCAACTGGTGGAGCTGTGGCCTTTGCAGTGGAATCATTCTGGGAGTGACCCTAATTGTTTATGTACAAGACCATGTGAATTGGGGAATCGCTGATATTATCCTCACAGGGGTCATGGCTTTGTCCTTGGTTATTTTTATAATAGGAAGGCCCTTTTATCGGTATAGGGCACCCACTGGGAGTCCCTTGACTCCATTGTTGCAGGTTCTTGTTGCTGCCATTTCCAAAAGAAAGCTTCCCTATCCTTCCAACCCTGCTCAGTTGTATGAAGTCCCTGAATCTCATGGCACCGGTGGAAGAGTCTTGTGTCACACCAGGAGACTCGGGTAAGTAGAACAAACTATATATTTTCAATGAAAAGAAGCAAAATGCCAAATTTAGATTACACTTGTTCCTGCGCCGGGATTATAAACTTAAAAAGTTTTAAATGATGGGCCTAAACAGACCTTAAATTGGGCCACTATTGAAAAACAAATGTGAAGTCTAAACCTAGGGGTAAAGCCCAAACTTAGTTCGTATTTATTTTCATATATAAATATTTTTTTCTGATAGTGAAAACAAAAACAAAACTTAGTTAAACAAAATGTATTTGCCCAAAAACCTCAAAACCTCTAAACTGAAGCTTTAGAAAAACTTAATGTCAATCTTTATCCCACCTCTTTCCCCTCCCTCTCTCCCAACCTCCTAAAGTTTGTAACTAAAAACTTAGAATGTATACAAATAACTTATTTTATCTTTAAAAATGTCAAAAACTTAGTTTCTAGTCACACTTTTATAACTAAAGATATTTTTGTTCAAATAGTCACATTTTTATCACATTGGATTTATTAAAAAAATTCAAATTTATAGAATAGTGAAAAAAAAAAAGATGAAAAAATAAATAAAAATATAATGTGAAATTTAAACAATTAAAAATAAATAAATAAATAATTTGTGTTGTTGGGCCTACCTAAGCTAAGCCCACTGACTGTTAAATCTACAGTCCTATTAAATAAGGTTGACGCATTTAACCCAAGCCTAAACCCATTATGTTAGGCCCAATATGGATCTCAACCTTTCCTACAAACAACTCTAATTCAATGAACTCCTGTAGCATTAATCTAATTTAGTTTTTGGTCAAATTAAATCATGATTAAATTATGTTCTTAATTTTAAATAAAAATTATCTATTTGCCTCAGAATAAATATTTGTAACAGGTTTCTAGACAAGGCAGCGATCGTTGGTCAAAGTGAAGGAGACTCTGCTGAGAAGCAGAGTCCATGGAAGCTAGCAACCGTAACCAAAGTTGAAGAAATGAAGCTCATCATCAACATGATCCCCATCTGGGTTTTCACTTTACCCTTCGGGATTTGCGTAGCTCAAACCTCCACTTTCTTCATCAAACAAGGAGCTTCCATGAACAGAAAAATTAACAATGACTTCGAGATTCCTCCAGCTTCCATCTTCACTCTCGCAGCGATGGGCATGATAGTCTCCGTCACCATCTATGACAAGATCCTGGTACCCATCCTTCGAAGACTCACCGGCAACGAACGAGGAATCAACATCCTTCAAAGAATTGGCTTCGGAATGATCTTCTCCATTGTAACAATGATAGTGGCAGCCCTGGTAGAAAAGAAGAGGCTTCAAACTTCAGGAAAAGACCCACTGAAAGGTTCACTTTCTATGAGTGTGTTCTGGTTGGCCCCTCAGTTTTTAATAATTGGTTTTGGTGATGCGTTTACACTTGTGGGGTTGCAAGAGTATTTCTACGACCAAGTTCCTGATTCTATGAGAAGCCTGGGGATAGCAATTTATTTAAGTGTGATTGGGGCTGCGAATTTCTTAAGCAGTTTGTTGATAACTATTGTGGATCATGTAACGGAGAAGAGTGGTGGGAAGAGTTGGTTTGGGAAGGACTTGAATAGTAGTAGGTTGGATAGGTTTTATTGGCTACTTGCAGGGATAACCACGGTGAATTTGTTCATGTTTGTGTTCTTTGCGAGAAGGTATTCGTACAAGAATGTTCAGAAGATGGGTGTGGTGGCTGATTGCTTTGAAGGCAAGAGTGATGATAGGATTAGTAGGGGGGTAGGGACTATGGTTTAATTGGAAGTAGCTACTTATGGGTAATAGCTTTAGGGTGTGTTTGGAAAATCGGTGAAAAGTCTAGAATCACTTTTACTTAACCCACTTTTATGGGTTTGGAATAGCTTTTAATTTAATATGCGTTGGACTCTATGGCCATGGCAACTCATATATATTCTAGTGGTATGTACTCTTATGTTTAAATGGCTTACTCGCATACTCATATATATCCTAGTGCTCTGTATTCTCATGTTTAAATTGCTTACTCACATGAAGATTGTTATTCGGTATGTTTGTGTCTCCTTGTTTCTCTTACAAATATAACCTAAGCTAGAAAGGGAAAGTAATAGAGAAGAAAAAATGAAAGTGAGCAATATGTCGAGCTTTTTTGCAAGAGCTCTATAGGAGTATTTATTACTCATTCTATTGCAACAAATACAATGCATGCAATACACATGTCCCTTGGATAGTTATAACAATTTAATATACAAAATATACAAAGTTTAGATTATACATATTAATATTATTGCTTAACACCCCCCTCAAACGAGAGGATAGATGTACTAGATTAAGTTTCTTGCAAAAATGTTCAAGCTGAGTCTGTGGAGATGCTTTGGTCATAATGTTTGCAAGTTGCTAAGAAGAAGGAACATATGAGATGGACAGATGCTTAGCTAAAACCAAATCACAAACAAAAATAAGATCTATTTCCAAATGCTTGGTCCTTGCATGATACACAAGATTAGAGGCCAAAGCCACTGCTCCTGGGTTATCACTCCAAATGGTAAAAAGTATAGATAAAGGGAAACCAAGTTCTTTTAATAGTAAGGAAAGCTAGACCAACTCTACAACGAGATCTGCGTTTGCACGATATTCTGATTTGGCACTTGACTGATACATAACACGCTGCTTACATGATGACCAGGAAATAAGTGTGTCACCAAGGAATACACAGTATCCTCTAACTAACTTGTGATCATCTATACACGAAGCCTAGCCTGCATCTAAGAATCCCTATAAAGACAAGAGAGAGGTGAGTTTAATATGAAGAGCTAAATCGGTAGAGCCCTTTAAACATCGAAAAATCCATTTCACGCCTTTCCAATGATCCATAGTTGGCTTGCTAAAAAATTGGCTCATTTTATTCATAGCAAAATTGATATATGGCCAAGTTGTAGTGAGATATTGCAGGGCACCTACTGCTTGACGGTAGACCGAAGGATCAACAAATAACTCTCCATCAACTTGATATTTTCTACCAGCAACCATAGGCGTGGGACAAGATGAAGTACTAGTGATATTAAACATAGATAAAATATCAGTAATATATTTGGTTTGAGATAAGTATATGCCAAAATTATCTCTGTACACTTGAAGGCCTAGAAAATAATGAAGACTGCCAAGATCATTTAATGCAAACAACTTATTAAGTCAAGTAATAAACTTATCCATAAAAGAAGCATTACTGCCAATCACCAAGATATCATCCACATAGATGTATAGAATTAAAGTCTCAGTTTTAAACTAAAATAAGAACAATGACGTATCACCTTTCAGATTGATAAAGCCCCATTGTAATAGCACTATGCGAAGTCTCTCATACCAGGCATGAGGCTCCTGTTTCAAGCCATATAAAGCTTTGGTTAACTTGCACACATGGTAAGGAAAACGAGAGTCAATAAATCCAACTAGCTAGTGCATATAAACCGTCTCACTAAGGAAGCCATTAAGAAAAGCATTGTCAATATCAAGTTGGTGAATGTCCCAATTATAAGCAACAACAATAGTAAGTAAAACTCATATAATAGTGGCTTTAGCAATTGGGCTATAAGTCTCGTAAAAGTCTAAATCATGATCTTCTTGGAACCCTTTTGTGACTAAATGAGCTTTGTGATGGTCTATTGAGTCATTTGGTTCATATTTTAGCTTAAACACCTATTTTGAATCAACAACATTCATCTGTGGAGAGTAAGGAGCCAAGGTCCACATATTATTACACAGTAATGCAGAGAATTCACTAGTCATAGCTTACTACCACTGTGGTGAGGCTAATGCATCTTTCACACTAAAAGGCTCAGTGAGCTAAACATGACCAACACAAGGATACTTAGGTTTAGAAATGCCAAGTTTGGACCTCATGACCATATGATGATATTGTTGGAAGGATAGCTAATGTTGATTGATTAGTAGAGTTCACAGAAAGTGAATTTTTTGTAGTAGGAGCAAAGGGACCATCAGGTGCTTTATTGGATGAAGCATAAGCATTTTCAATAGTCACAATCATGGATGGATTTGGAAGTGGTACCACTATAGCAGGATTGCTTGAAGAATTGTTAGTAAAAGAAGATGCTGCAGAGGGAAGCTCAATAGTGGAAATAACCTACAAAGGACAGTTAACAAAACTCCATGCAGAAGGTAAATCTTTAATGCAATTAGAAGGAAAAGTGCATTCATTAAGAAAGCCATGAGTAAAAAGAATTTCAATGGGATTGAAGGTGACATGTTTGGACACATCAAGTTTGTCAGTACTGCTAAGACACTTGTAGCCTTTTTGGTTGGTAGTTGGTCCAAGGTAAACACATTTCACAAAGTGATATTGTAATTTATATTAGTTTATAAGGTCGAATAAAAGGAAAACAAGCATAACCAAATGGTTCAAATTTTTTATAATCAGGATGGTAATTATGGATTTTGAAAAATGGAGATAAACCCTTCAGAACTGATGTGGGCATGTGATTAATTAAGAAGACAAGCATGTGAAAAGCATCCCACCAATAGAAAACAAGCATGGCAGCTTGAACAAGCAAAGTAAGGCCTAATTCAACTATATGTCTCTGTTTCCTCTCGTCATTTTGAGCAGATGTATAAGGCAGGTAATTCGATGAATGATACCACATTACTAAAAAACATAAATTAAGGACTGATATTCACTCTCAGCATCTGATTGAAATATTTTTATATGTTTGTCAAATTGATTTTCAATTATGGACTTAAAGGTATGAAATATTTGAGAGGCATCAGATTTATTCTTAAAGGGACAGATCCATGTATAACGTGTATAGTTATCAAGAAAGTGTATGTAATATTTATAACCTTCTCTAGAGGAGACAAAAGCAGGGCCCCATAGATCAGAGTGAACAATTTCAAGTGGTGCTTTAGTTGCAGTAACAAATGATTTAAAGGGTAGGGTATGTGTTTCACCAAGACGGGAAGCATCACAAAAATGACTTTTATTAGAAACAAAGCATTTGTCATTACATAGATGTGAAATTTATGACAAGACTTTATTAGAAGGATGTCCCAACTTCTGATGCCACTTAGAAACAGTGAGAAAAGTTAAAACATCATGAATATTTGACATATAGTTGGAATTAGAGGATGAAAAAGGCTAAGAAGGTTGAGAAGAAAGCTCATATAGGCTACCATTAAGCTTCCGTCGTAACACCAATTCCCCCATCTATTTGTCCTTCACAGAGCAATAAACATTGTTAAATTCAATAGTAATTGAATTATCAGTAAGCAGTTTAGATACATTCAACAAATCTTTTGTAATTACAAAAGGATGTAAAACATTGGCAAGAGCCAAAGATTTATAAGAGGAATTAAGCCAAACAGTACCAATGTGATGAATGGAAATTTTATAACCATCAGCAATAGTGAGTTTTGCTTTACCACCTGTACTGTTAGCCATATCCAATTTGTTAAGATCATTAGTAACATGATAGTCAGTTCCACTATCAACATTCTAAGTAGGATCATGAATAGTGGCAGAAGTAGCCACAAAGGAAGAGTAATTAGCATGTGCATCACAAGTTATACCAGTAAAAGATTTATCAAAGCAATGAAAACAATTAATTGCACCATGGCCATGTTTACCACACATCTAGCAAATTAGACATGAAGAATTACAAGAAACATAACCTCAGCCTCGAGAGCCTCGAAAAGAACAAGAAGCAAAACCATGAGAATTCAAAATATAAGCATAAGTGTGCATAAGGTTGGTTTAGAGGGTACCCAAATTGAGTAGACTAAATTGTTAAAGTTGATTGAGATAGCTCTCATATGTGAGAAGTTGTGATTGTAGCTCCAACCACGTGAGATCTAGAATATTGAGAAGTTGAACAACAATCACATTATAATGACCATCAAGATCGGCAAGGATTTGACTGATGAGATCCTCATCAGAGAGCTGACAACTCGTCATCATTAGGTGGTCAGCAAGCATTTGCATCCGAGTTAAATACTTCTCCATACGAGATGTTCCTTTGCGAGCCCACTAAAACTCAGACTTGTATAAAGTAATGTGAGCTCTGTTCATGGCACCAACCAACTCCTTCGCATTGTCCCACACTACTTTGGGAGATGTGCAATGTGTGAGCTAAGCAACAAGTTCCAGAGAAATGGTACTGAGCAACCACCTGAGAAAAAAGTGATCAGTAACAACCCATTCATCAAAGGCAGTGTCACACCCGAAAATGCGACCACGTGGCGCCTTTAAAAAGAGAAAATTCTGGTTTTTAAAGAAAACAAAAATCGAAATCAAAATTAAAAGTAAAAGTAGGTTTAGAAGTCGCCACCAAAATTTTAATTTTTTAAAAGACAAAACTTTGGGAAAGCCTTTTATGAGAAAATGGTTTGCGAACCAAAAAATGAATTCAGAAGTCAATTGTGAGTAAGAAAGGTGTTAGGTATTCCACTACACCCATTACTAAGAACGATTACCCTAAGTCAATTGTGCAAAATTAATGTGGCCTCTAATCTATTTTAATTCTTCCTAACAAATCACATGCAAAATAAGAAATAACCGAATTAAAGGAAATAAAATTAAGAAGGAAAAGAAATTAAAAAATGAGATTAAAAGTAAAATAAAAGAAAAGAAATTAAAGAAATAAAAATTGAAAGAACATACTTATTTACAAAGGCGGACTTGACCTAAGATGAGAGCCTAGGGCCTACGTACCCTCTAGGAGGGATCAAAATCCACGTAGTTTGACATGAAAATTGTCTTTTGGTTGATATTTTACTTTTTTTTTTTTTGTTTATGTTCGGCTTTTGTTTGATTTTTAAATTTTGATTTTTTTTAATTTGATTTTTTTTAAGAGAAAGAGAGTAAAAATTATTTAGACTTTTGCAAACAAAACGAATATGAGATTGGTTGATATGTTTTTATTTGTAAAGGCAAGATTGATTTTACTCTTCCCTCTTCTTTTCTCCCTTTTTCTTTATTTTGTTGTTTTATTTTTTCTTTTTTGTTTTTATCTCTTTTTTTTTTTTATTCTGTTTTTGTCTTTGTTTTTGTTTTGATTTGTCTTTTAATTTTTTTGTTTTTGTTTTTGTTTTTATTTTTTTTGTTTTTGTCTTTCCATTTTTTTTAATTTTTTATGACATTAAAAAGGATTTTTTTTTAATTTTTATTTGATTCTATCGTGGTTTTTTATTTTTTTTTTTTATTTTTTTGTTTTGACTTTCGTTTTTTCATAGTCGATTTTTTCTTCTTTTTCTTACCCTTTTTTTTAATGAAATTATTTTATTAGATTTGATTTTTGTTCTTGATTTTTTATTTCTGTTGTCTTGATTTTTTATTTTTGTTTCACTTTTCCTCTTTTTTTTGATTTTTTGTTGTTGTTGTTTTTGTTTTAATTTTTGATTAATTTTGTGTTATTGATTTTTTTTATTTTGCTGTATATATATATATATATATATATATATATATATATATATATATATATATATATATATATATATATATATATATATATATATATATATATTTATATTTCAATACTTTGTTTTGTTATTATATTATTTCTTATTTTTTGTTTGTTTTATGATTTTTTTATTTTTTATTTTTGTTTTGTTTTGAAACACCTTTTTTATTTTTTTTATTTTTGTAAAGCATGTATTAATTTCTAATTTTATTGAATAAAAATTGGAAGAAAGCTCTAAAGTTTACAAAAAAAAATTAATTAATTTTTGCTTATCATTTTTTTATTTTTTTTATTTTTCTCTTTCTATGTCTTTTTTGTTTTTATGAAACATATTTTTATTAAAAGAAACTTTGAGAAAAGTTCATAAGTTTAAAAAAGTTCAATTCTTACTTACTTTTTATGTTTTCCTTTGTTTGGTTTTGTCTTTTTTTGTTCTCTTTTTTTTGAAAATCTTTATTTAAAGAAAACCAATTCGACTTTGATAATTAAAATCAAAAATTTGTTAGAATATAAATTTGAAACCCAAATAGGTACCAAGAAGGTTTTGTTGCCACACATGACTTATAGGCTTGTTCCTATGTGTCTGAGGAGACAAAAAAATCTCACACGACTATTCTAGAAGAAAAAGAAAAAGAAATGTATATAATTAAAATAACAATATTTGCAAATATAAGACATTTGTGCTAGTGTATGTTCTTGTGGTCAATCAAACCGACATTATAATTCTAGACAATATTTACAAAAATGATAAAAATATAAATGTAGAAGGATTAAATCACAGTTAATTGTTTGTCTCTGAGTTCCTTCATTTTCTTAACGCCCTCCTTGATAACCCATAGGATACCTCTTCCAACCATTTTCTCAGACAGCTTGCTGCTCTCTTGTTTTCATCAGATCATGAGCCTTCAGGTCATAGACCTCGCATAGAGCAAATGAAATGCACATTAATTTCCATGACCACAAAAAGAAAGAAGGAAAAATCTTATAAATCATTAAATAACAAATGCCAAAAAACAATAAACCTCCATCATTTCACGTATATTTCAAACTAAAGATTTCCATAAAATTGTGAAAACGAAAAACCTATTATCATGTGATAAAACGAGCTGCGCGATCATGCAACCATCCATTAGACAAAATTAGAGGCAAACTGAAATCCCGACTTCCAAAAAAAAAACACACACACACACACCCAATAGGATGCTATACAATTTCTATATCAGATATGTCTTTAAAAAAAAAAAACAGAACCACGATTCATCAAATATATTGACTTTCGACCAACGTTCAAAGAATAAAACCAGATCACTTCAATTTGTCAGAGTAGAGACTATAGACTCCTATAAAATCCAAAAACTCCAAAACAACCCCCTTTCATGGCTTAAATCAGAGACCCTAAACCTATTCCAAATCACTCGATTAATCCAAAGGCACCAGCAATTTCAATCAATCTAGGCAAGTGCCACTTATTCTCATTAGATAATCCTTACACAATATGTCAATCTCCACTATTGGAGACTGAAGGAAAGTTTAGACTTAGTAAAGTGGTATCTAAATTTTAGAATCAGAGCAAACCAAAGGAGAATAATTCATGACACGCTAGAACCAAAAAAAAGAACTCACATCAGGCTTAGATTTCACACCGAATACAAGAATACATCAAATTTCAAAGATAAAAGGACAAGGAAAAAAATCTCAAACTAAAAATCACAGTAAAAGAACTTTGATGTAAATTTAACGAGGAAAGTGATAAAGAACAAGGAAAATAGAATACTAGACCTTACCCTAACCCATCTAGCAGTGCCAAAATTAGAAAGCAATATAGATCAAAAGTTGAGAGACTTGCACAGTATAAACTCAAACGATTTTGAATCCCAAATTCCTTATCCTATATCATTGAGAAGGGAGATGGCATTCAAATACAATCCAACTAAACAAAATATGGTAAAGGTCAGAAATCAGAGTACAACAATCCCAAACAAGTAAGAACCATGCAACAAAATTTATTCGACTCTTATTGGAAGCTGTGGCAAGGGAAGGAATAATTAATATAGATAGAAAATCAAATAGAAACTCAATGAGCAGGAAGCACGGAAATTGGATTTCCTTAGAGGCATATCCACCTAAATACAAAAATAAGTTGAACCATAAACAAGATATATGAACTATGAATAGAAACAAGAACTTATATTTAAAAAATAGGGACCTGTATTTCATACCTTTACCCTTTTCAGTGTCTTTCTCCACTCAGCTCTCGTGCTCCATCTCTTTCCTTCTCAGTTCTATTATCGTGCTTCACTGTCGTTGCCCTTCCCTAACTAAAACCAGGAACTTCTACCTCGGGTCCTTCATTCACTATTCCTCATAACTCTCACTGGATCTTCTTCTTTGCTTCGCCGAATGTCACGCCAAGAAGCCTTCTGTCTTTTTTTCTCAAATCCTTTCTTCCCCTTTTGATGTTTCCTTCTTCGTTCTCCCCCCTTTCGAATCCTCCTTTCTTTCTTTTATAATCAGTCCAAGAGTGAATTTCACTCTTGTACACTCACACGTAAACCCCCTCTTCTCCTCCATCTGCGCGTACCAACAGCCACGATCCTCTTGCTCCTGTTCATTCTCTGCAAATCCCATCCATGGTTGGAGGATGCGTTGCACCAAGTATTCACGTAGCAGGGCCGTAGCTTTTTGTCACGTTCCTGATCATGTTCTCTCCGCTCCATTTGCATGGTTCTCCTCTCCACTTTCTCTGCACGAGTTCGTTCCCTTTTCGGCCAGTTCTCAATGATCCAGAGGAGGCACACACCAGGGATGAAAGGCCAAGACCACAATTCGCTAGGGTTTCAGACTAATGGAATAATAGGCTTGGGTTCCAGAATTTGGGCCTTTTCCTTTTTTCATTTTCTACAGGATCTGGACTTCTTTTTTTTTTTTCGGATATAGAGATAGTAGGCTCTCTTTTTTTTTTTTCATTTTTATAGTTGGTTTTGGACTGGGTTTTTTTTTTAGGTTCTTTTTTTTTAATTTTTTTAAAAGAAAATATAAATTTATTATTATTATTTTTTTGTTTGGTTTTCCTTTCATTTTATTATTATTTTTCCATATTTCCTCTCCTCTCTTTTTTTTAATTATTTTTTAATTTTTTTGGAAAACATTAATTTTTTATTTTTTTCCTCAAGATCTTCATATTTTAATAGCTATTTGATTCTCGATATTATTATTATTTTAAAAACATATTTAGACCTTTTCAATTTCTCTCGAACTTCCTTTGAATGATTCTTTCTTTTTTTTTCGCATTTTTTGCTAATTTAATTTTGTTATTATTTTTGGAGCTTACCTGGACAAAATACGGTATTCACAGTTACCTCTTTTTACTTGTTTATTGGGGCAAGGAAATTGAAAATGTAATTTTTAATATTTCTTGTATAAGAAACAAGTAAAAATAAGAATACATATTTTGTTTAGGACGATTTGATTGCCTTCTGACAATACATAAGAGGAAAGAGTGACCCAAATAAAATATGATGTTTACAGGTTGCCCTTCTTTACTTATTTTTTAAGTAAAGAAATTGAAAATGCAATTTTTGATATCTTTAGCTTAAAAATAAGTAAAGATAGAAACATATTTTGTTTGGGATGCTAAAAGATAAAGGTGAGTTAACTTACCTGGAAATGTTGGAATTTAACCAAAGATGCTTGTAAGTTTTTTATTGTATACTCGGTTTATGCAAGACTTTTGGGTGTCTGGTCTGTGCAGAGTTTTATGGTGCTTGTTTTGGTGCAAGGCTTATATACTTGTTCTGGTGCAGGACTTATATTGGTGCCTGTTCTGGTGCAAAACTTCTATTAGTGCTTGTTCTGGTGGGACATTTGGTGCCTATTTTGAAAGGAATTTTGGGTCCCTGTTTTGGTGCAGGACTTTTATTTATGCCTGTTCTGACAGGACTTTGGTTGCCTAATCTGGTAGGACTTTGGGTGCCTGTTCTGGTGTTAGACTTTTATTTGTGCCTGTTCTGGTAGGACTTTGGTTACCTGTTCTGACAGAATTTTGATTGCCTATTCTGATAAGACTTTAGTTACCTATTCTGATGGGATTTTTAGTGCCTGTTCTGGCAGGACTCCTAGGTGTCTGGCCTATACAAGGCTTTAAAAGTGCCTAACCTGTGCAGGGTTTTCAAAGAGTGTCTGGCTTATGTAGGGCTTTAAGGGTGCCTAGCCTATGTAGGGCTTTAAAAGGATGCCTTTTTTAGTGAATTTTTTCTAAATTTGAAAATTTTACTTCATTTATCTAAGTTTTATGCAAGGTAATGCACCTATATGAAATGTGTGATGCACGCAGAATGCTTGACTTTTGAGTTTAGTAATACACTTTTGTCCTGATATAAATCAAGATTTATGTATACAGTCATAAGAAGCATGAAGCATGTGAGATGTTGCAGTTCAAATTTTTCTTTTGTTTTTCTTTTGCCCCAATTTGAACTCGGGGTCCACAAAATGAATGCACATGTAAAATACACAAAGTGCATGAGATGTTTCATGAAATGCAAAATGTTTATTTTGATTACCTTAATGTGAGCTTAGGGTTCACATGTATACATGTATGAAATGCAAAAAGCAAGTGTGATACTTTGTTTCATAAAATGCGAATGTTTACTTTTGCCTTGCCCCAGTGTGAAGCAATATGCACGAAAGATGCTTTATTTAATGAAATGCCAAATTTTACTTTTCTTCCATTTTGCATGCCCCATTGTAAACTAGAATTCACATGATGTATGCATAAGTGAGATAAAAATACATGTAAGATTTTTGCTTTTGGTTACCCTAATGTGAACTAGGGCTTATGCAATGTATGCAAATGTGGAATGCATGAAACAAGTGATACTTCCTTTCATGAAATGCAAATTTTTCTTTTTCTTACTCCAATGTAAATCAGGGTTATTGTAGGTGTTAAAAGTATGAAGTATGTGGGGATGCTACAATTTATGGAATGCACATTTTTTGTTTGTTTGTTTTTTCTTTACCCTAATATGAATTTGAGGTCCACATAATATATGCCCAGGTGAAATGTAAGAAGCATATAAGATGCTATATAAAAATGCAGAATGTTTGTTTTTACTTGTCCCAACATGAACTACGGTCTATGTAATATATGCAAGTGTGAAATGCATGAAACATGTAATGCTTTATGTTATGAAATGCAAATCTTCCTTTTACTTACCCCAGTGTTGACTAGAGGCTATGTGATGTATGCAAGTGTGGGATGCATGAAACATGTGATGCTTCATGTTATGAAACACAAATTTTTGTATCTACTTACCTCAATGTGAGTTTAGTTTAATGTAATGTATGCATATATGAGATGCATGACACCTATGAAATGCAAGTTGTTCTTTGTTTTGTGTTGTTTTGAATTTTTGAGCTTAAAAAAATTTTTATTTCTAGAATATGCATAATTTATGCAAGTGAATTTAACTCCAAATGGAGAAAAAGATGAGGACATTATCTTTAAACATCTTTAAATTGATTTTAAGTTTTGAACCCCTTTTTTCTTCAAGATCACCTCAAAAGAAAGAGAAAAAGAGGGAGTATTGTTTCTAAATGCTTTTACATTGATTTCAAATTTTGCATTGATTTCGAACTTTGAACCCCCTTTTTTTCTTCTTTTTTTTTGTAAACAAAATCATCTCGAAGGAAAAGGGAAAGAGAATGAGCATTATTTTTTAATGTCCTTAAATTGATTTTGAATTTTGGACTCTTTTTTTTTTATTTTTTTTAGAAAATGAATTGATGAGAAAAATGTGATCCTCTTTTTTTTTTTAATGAATTGATGAGAATAAATGTTATCACCCTTTTTTAGTTTTTTTTTAATGCTTTGTCTATATACAAATTCAATGCAAGCATGTGATGCATGAAAAATCTCAAAATTTATAAAATGTAGGATTTTTACCTTTTTGCCTTTGAGAAAAAAAAAATTTCACACACTAGCTCTTCATCTGTCTCAATGAGAAAAGTTAAACTTTTGATTATCCTACCAAATTTATCATTTGTCATTTGGATGAAAGAATTTATTGATGGTTTTTAGCTAGCTAAAAATGCCCCTTAGCGAGTATTCCAAGCTAAGAAGACCCAAGGCTCTTTCCTTGACTTATTTCTAAATGATTTTTTCTCCAAGTGATTTGTTTGCCATCAACCTTGGATTGTTAACTTGACAAGGCAATCTCCTCTCGTCAACTCTTCATCGTTAATGCTTGAAAGGTCAATAAGTTAAATCCATACTTACTTTATTTAACAATGTCAATGCAGTCATGCATTAAAGGATACAAACATATGAGTTTAAGATGAAAAATAGCCCTTAACATTAGAAGGATGCAAGGGCTAATGAGGAATGGGGTCATGTAAAATGTTTTGGGGTGGAGAAATGGAATAGATAATGGCTTGGTATAATGTAATAGAATGGGAAGATGCCTCAGTTCTACACTTGAAGTTTTCTCCTTTGAACAATGGAGAAGTGAAATGTTGAGAATATGAATATGATAGGATAGAGAGAAGCTTTACTTCTGGATTTAAACTCCTTTTGAAAAAAACAATGGATGTAGTTAAAAGAATTTGCTTTGAATCGAATTTTTTGTCCCAATTTCAATTATTTTGGTTTTTTCTTTTAATCATTCTTTTTGAGAAAACCTATCCCATTATTTTTCAAACGAGCTAAACCTCAACAAAGACTTTTGATACTTGTAGTGTAGCCTTGATAAATAAGTTTATGAAATAAAATATATCAGGCTCAAAAATTAAAATGTCCCCATCAAGTCTCTTATTGGTCTCCTTCTCTTATTGTTTAACAAAATTCTATACTTGAAATTCACTTAGCAAGAGAGGATGTCTCAAGGACTGTAATGAGGTTTAATGGGTAAGAAAGTAGCTTAAAAAAGAAAGGTGAAAAGGCCCAAATATTCATGTGAACTTGCAACGAGAAATTTTGCCTTGGTGATTAGGCAATCTTGGCAATATCTATTGGGCTTGAGCTTTCCCTTTAAAGGATTCTTTTTTTTTTTTTCAATTCTCTTTCCACCTAATTCTCTTTAAAGGATTTTTCTCTTTTGACTTTTTTTGTAATGTAAAACCTCCCTTTGAGAACCTTGTCCCTGGATTGCACATTAAGGTGAAGTTCCCTTTTGGAAGCTATTGCTTTTTCAAATTTTATTTTGTAAGAGATTGCTTTTTAAGCATTTTTTTTTCATGATTTCTCTTTTCCTTCTCCAATTTGTTTCCATTTTTATTTAATTTTTTTTTCTTATAAGGAATCTATTATGGTGCCAAAATTACTTTTCTTTATGTGGAATTCTCATTACTTCCTAGGCTCAATCCATGTTGGATATTTGAAGGATTTTGAAGGCCCAAAGTGGCTAGCAATGATTAAATAGTATTCGAATGATTGAAAAAACTTGACCCTCTCTTGATATTTGAATTATCAGCATAAAAATCTGTTAAAGACTTCCCATCCCAAACGTTTCATGATTAGGGTGAAGGAAATGAACATCACTCCTGGCTCAATTGAGGTGACTAGAGGTTTCTCCTTTGTATTTGGAAAGACAAAGAATGCCTTGTATCCTAAACATAGTTTGCTTGTAGGACATGCATCGGTATCTCTGATTTAGTTTTTTTTTGGTAATTGAATTTAGGGCATATAATTAGTATTAGATTTAACCCTTCTCTACATCGATTAAATCTTTTCATAAAAAGTTCTGGACATTATTATTTTTGGGTTTTTTGATCATTTAGGAAAGACATGCAAGGAAAGAGGTTACGTCAACATGACTAATGAAACGGGAGGATGCATAGAGGGGGAGAATAGGAACATATGACCGTCGTATTGACAAAGTTAAATAAAATAGGGTCTAATGGAAGGAATCAACTTCTATTAGCTTTAGATTTTAGTTATACAGAAGGATATTAACTAAACAAGCATTAATTGATTATGATATAACAAGCAATTTCTTTGAGAGCTCAATCACCATTAAATCCTCATGAAGTCCTATTTTCCATGTCCTTTTATACCTTGTTCATGAAGAGGTTGCAACTTTCCTCTTTTTCCTTAGAGTGCCCCATTACCTTAGGATTAAGTTCACAATTTTTTGGATAATGCTATTTTGGGTGTGGAGGTTAAAAGCCAGTGAATGATGCGTCCTACTTTTGTTAAAGGTGCTCATATGAAAGTTAGGCAAATGGCTCGTGTCATAATTGAAATGGTTTGGGGTGCTTTGCATGGTCAAGTTTAGTAGGTACTGATGAGTTTGGAGATAGATGGTTCAAATTTCTTTGAAGTGAACAAGATGGTGGTGGGCAATAGTCGTAAACTGAAGGATATGGGGATAAGGAAGGTTTGAAAGTAATAAGCAACTTTATCAATACCTTTGACAACTTCCTTTTGCCTAATCAATTAGCACCTCATCAATTCTTGCCCCTATACCTCAATTTCACATTTTAGCTATTCATGAGTACATCTTTCTTTTTTTCTTTTTCTGATTTTGTTTGAGTGGATCTTTCCATTGCAAAAGGCCAAAAATCTCATATTTCACAAATTTTAAGAATGCCTTATGACTATACATGAATGCAATCTTATTAGGTTGTCTAACCTATGAATTGATTGTATTTAGTATGAGAGTCCTTCAAAGTTAGGGATCTTTATTTTTTTTTTTTTGGGAATTTATTGCCTCTATAAGGTATATTAAAACTAAAAATTGACTTAAGAGGAAAAACTAGGCTTTTCCCATTTACATTTATGGTGGCCATTTTTATCATTGAACCTTTATTCTCTCCAGGTGCTTATTGCACCCAGGGATGAACAAATTTGGCAAATCATCCTAAGGGAATACGCTAAATTTCACATGGATGCTGTTTAAGGAAAAGTATAGCCAATCTGGATTTCTTTTGACAACTTATGGGGTCATTTTCAGATCCTCCAACTTGCTTTAGGATTTTATTGTTTTTCCATAAGAGATGAAGTTAATAGTATCGTTCAACATCAAATTGAACTCTTAGCCATCTCAACCCTTGTGATCGATTTGGCCCCTACCTATATTGGAATGAAGCATATGGTATTGTGTCAAAACTTGCTATCTTTGTATAGGTCACCTAAGATTAGCTTTTTTTATTAATCAGTGGAATATTAGTTGATATTCTCCCACATTTCTCTAGGAGCTTATTGATCCATAGGAAGTTGTGGCTAATTGCTCCGCTTAAGA
Organism: Erythrophleum fordii; assembly: GCA_032878935.1. Classification (NCBI taxonomy): domain Eukaryota; kingdom Viridiplantae; phylum Streptophyta; class Magnoliopsida; order Fabales; family Fabaceae; genus Erythrophleum; species Erythrophleum fordii. The sequence goes on along the minus strand of JAVQMF010000048.1, from coordinate 2,317,570 downwards.
AGGGATGGTCCCTTCACAGTTGATGCTTAGAACTTTGGCTTCGATAATATTTAATACAAATAAGCCAATCTAATGATCTGCTGATATTGTGTACATGCTAATACATCATTGGGAACCATGTCCTAGTATGAAAGGGGAAGAAACTTTCTCGAGAAACTTATTGTTTCATTGGAGAAAAAGCAGTTGACAATTAAATCGAAAGAAATATGGCTTTTCCACACGATTGATGCCCCTAAAAAAAATGATTCCAATTTCTAACCAAGACATGATATTCATTTATTGATGTGGCGAAACTTATGAATATTATGATTTTTCAGAATTTAAAAAAAAAATCTTTCACTTTTTTTAATGAGAAATTTATCATTTTGTAGAGATGAAAATTTTAAATTGAATTTCTTTTTTAGAAATAAAACTGAGTTGTACATTATTTATTATTCTATTTTATTTTCTTCCTTTTTTTTAATTATGTAGGAAGAAAATAAATGGGGGTAAATGTTTCCCTTTCAAGGGATTATGATGAATGTGGTTATGGCTTCTTCGGGGTTGGAAACCTACCAGGCAAGGATTAGTTTGACTAATGTAGACTTTCATTATAGTTAATGCACGTCTAATTGTGCCATGACAACCTATTAACTACTCCAGTAAACAGTGGTGATGTGTCACTTTTCCTATGGATATCATTGGATGCATGGACGTGATGAACAAACAATTAAAACGTCTTCCTTTATCCTAATATGGGTAGATCCTAGGTTGTGATTACTGAAGCCTGACTTTAACTATTTGGAAGGCATCTATAGCTTGACTATCAGTGCAAATTTTTCAGATAGATCTATGACTCCTAAACATTGGTCCCTAAATTACCCCCACCATGAGGTGAAGATCTCACTATATAAATCTGACCTTGAGAGGAAAAAGATCCTACACAGGTCAAACCCATATAACAAGGCACAATTTAGGTGAAGTTTTCATGATAGTCTCAGGAAGTATAAGACTTCACAAGAAAATCAATATAAACCTCTACTAACTTAAAGAGCACTCAGACCCAGGTATAGAGTCCATAATGTGCGTGGTTTGTTTTTGTTACAGTGGTGTGTGTAAGGAGAGCATTTATCTCTTTATCCTATAGGCTATCCAACCCTCATCTGCTAAACAGATTGGTAAGACAAAAAGTAGAGAAGTATATACACAGATATAAACAAAAGAAGTAAAATATGTATAAACATAGTCATCTATTCTACGGTTTTATTCAATATGTTATCTATCCTAACGCATGTTATATGTACAATCAATGAAATAAAACAGGTGAAGCAAGCATGTGAATGGCATATCATCACCCTAAACATGTGAGGCAAACAGTAAATAGAAGGGAGAACCAAAATAAAAGAAGGTCATAATGTATTGTACGACTAACTTAAGTTGGGCTTGACTCTCAAACCGTCCCCAGTGGAGTCGCCAAACTGTCACACCCGAAAATGCGATCACGTGGCAGCTTTAAAAAGAGAAAATTTCGATTTTCATTTTCTTTAAAAACCAAAATTTTTTCTTTGTAAAGGTGCCACACGACCGCATTTTCGGGTGTGACAACTAAGATTCGGCTTAATACTTGCCTCATTAGAGAGAAATTTAGGTGGACAAAACTTCGAACTAGTTAAATAACCATCGAGTCTATTCCCCTTAATAACAGGGTAAATCATCAAATACCAAAGGACCACAATTGCCACAGTCCAACTTTGTAAGAACCGGAAAAATATTAAGGGGGGAGGGGCTTTTATTTAATAATTTAATAATTATTATTGTTATTAATTTTATCCCCTTTTCAGCTTTTTGTCTGTTTCTTCCTTCCTGATCCTTGCCTCTGCTCTCCTGTTCCTGAAGCTGATTTCCCCTGTAACCAGCGCGTCGCCCGTCTTCTCTGGAGGTCACGAGTTTCTTCGCGCAGTAGGACTGCTGCATTTCTCCTCACCGGCGAAGCCATTTCCGGCGCTGTACAGAGCTTCTCAAGCTCTCTTTCTCTCGTCGCTGTTTCCAGTTTCTTCCTCCTTCGTCCAGCGCCGGCGACTGCATCTCCCAGCTTCCTTTCTCGTTAGCAAATTACCTCCTCGGCGTCGCAAGAAGTTTTCGGTAATTTCCCCTCCCATTCTGTCCGAAGTGCCCGGCTGTTTCTCCATTTTCCTGTGTCAGATTTTCTTCCCGTCAGCTCGCTGGTTTCTCCCCATTGGAGTTGCCATCTTTCTCCCTCTCACCGCAACGTTTTCCCCCTTTGTGCAGATTTTATTAAGCTCCCTTGCTTTCGAATCTGGGCGTGCTGGTCTGTGAAACCGCGGGGAATATCGCGAGTTGAGGTGAGCAATTGTTTTGACCCATTTACGTTTCATCTATTCTCAAGCCAGATTGGTTAAACTTCATTATCCTTTCTCATTTCTGTTAGCTTATCCCAGCTCTATGGGTGTTAATAGTGTTGATATACTCCGATTAGATGTTTGAATGAAGTGAACGAATAGAAAAAGGGGGAATCCTTAATTAGGCTTCTCAGTTATGCAAATCTTGCGTAAACTTTTCATTTTATTTCTTTAAAGCGAGCTGAGGATCCAAATGATGAATTAGAATCCAAGGAAAAATGGTTAGGATAAGAGGCATTAGTATGTATGATCAGAAAAGTTATTTAGATGATTGTGATTAATTGTGGTACCTATTTAAGAAGCATTTTGGGTCTGCATAACGATTTGGTAAGTTGAGTGTTATCAGGGAATTCTCAGAGCTTCGGCAGAAAAGGAACCTGGTCCTTTAAGGAGGAACAAGAACCGGGCTAGTATTAGGGCACCGACGGTGAGTAAATAATAGATTTCAAGTGCTTACCCTTACCCGTAATCTTGAAACGGTTACTTTTTATTTTAAATCATTCTATGCGAGATAAATGTAGTTATATATATATATATATATATACTATGTTGTTATGGCATGAATTGATCTCGAGGGAGGAATTGCTGGGAGAAGTAATTTTTATTGACCTTTCTTTTACTGGTTTTGTTTAGTTGCCTATTATGAGTTTGTGAAAACTGTGTTTTTATTTATTGATTTAATTGTTGATATTTGAACTAACTTTTGATCCCTATAATCCAAATTCCTTGAAAAATAAACAATAATGATAATATATGACTAATGATATATATATAACAATACATATATATATATATATATACACACACACACATACATACCTATAAATAGGAACTTAGAATTATGAATTAATGCGCGGCTCATCTATAAGTGCGTGTTAGAGTCCTTAATAGAACCAGGTCATATGTTGTGAAAGAACCTGGGTGGAGAAGGAGCTGCCCGTTAGGCGGAGCCACCCGAGTGAGGCGAGTAAGGGCTGCCAACGAGGTGTAGCCGCCCCCAGAACGGATGAATTATGACATACAGATAAGAAAGGTAGATAACGGGACTGCCTGTTAGGCGTAGCCACCCGAGTGAAACGGGGAAAGGAGCTGCCAACATGGCGTAACCGCTACCTTATCTGAACTAGTGATAAACTATCATCAAGAAATCACACCGAGAGACTCAGGTCTAAATAGGTACTCTTCTACCTGACGGGTTGTAGGATTGTTAATGTGTATAATTAGGACAGTTTAGGTACATATATACATATATATATACTTTAATTCAATGGTTATGTTTCCTGAGTAAGTTTGGAATGTCTATTATCTGCTCACTGAGTTTTGGCTCACTCTTTTAAATGTTCACTTTTTCAAATAGCGCCACTGGATCTGATCCGCCTCCCTCATCTTAGGTGCTGAGCCGTTGAGGCGGTGAGCCACCCTTTTCTTTGGAATTGGGGGCTTCGTTAACTTTCTTTTTGGATTTATCAATGGTTGTAATGAATTGATACCCAGTTGTAAAATATTTTAGGCGTAGGATCAAGGGGATGGAGATTTTGTTTTTCCCCTCCCTATTTCTGATTTATTGATGTTAGGTTGACTGGTTAGAGAGAGCGGAGCTCTCTGTTGATTGTTTTGTTGATTCTGGCTGTTTGTAGAAATTTGGGATGTCCTATTTACAGGGGATACTTTGCCGAAATTTCTATAAAAAGCCAGTATCTAAAAAGAAGTACACTTTATATCCAGTAAGACTGGGGAACCTCTAATGTACCCATATTCAGTGTAGGATAACCTAAAGATTAATTATTGTATAGGAAAGTAGATAAATCTATAGCTAAGGATTCCGTATAGGTTTCCAAGTCGGCCCCCTTCTCTTGGAAAAATGGGGCGTGACAAACTTGATAAGGAAAACTTGATTCATAGAATCAGAAGAAGAAGAAAATTTCATAGGGTTAAAAATAAAAGAAAAAGGATTGGAGGAAGCAGTAAAAGAGATAATTGAAATAATCAGTATTGTAACTACCCCAATAGTTGAAACAGGGATGACAGAAGAAGCCATAGGAGAATTTAGCTCTGTTACCAAGAAAAGGAAAGTAATAAAAAAGAGCAAATAAAAGTGAGCAATGTGTTGAACTCCCTTACGAGAGCTCTACAAGAGTATTCCATTATGTTATAACGAATATAATATACACAATGCACATGTTACTTGGATAGTTATAACAACTTAATATACAAAATATACAAAGTTTAAATTATACATATTAATATTATTGCTTAACAGCTTTTTGTAAATACATAACTTGGTTTCCAAAATTTGATTTTGAGCGGGGCAAAAAAACTAAAAAATCCATTCCAAGATATTCTATTTCTATATTTATTAAGAAGCAACGATGTTATCTTATCATATCAACTGAATTAACTGCTTTGGTCGGCAAAAAATAAATAGCATGTTTTGAAAGAGGTATAGTGGTCTCCTGGCTATGAAATGAATGGTGATAAATGAAGGATGCTCGATTTGAAAATGGACAATAACGTTTTGGCTTAGCCCTAATTTAATAATAAACATTCTATTTATAGATTAGGTATTTGTTAAATTTATAATAAAAACTTACTCTAAAGTTTTTGAAAATGTTAGGTTAAACTTGGCCTTAATAGACAAATCAATTATAAATAAATATGGGCGTATGTAAATTGCATTGAAGTATTGATTTCTTTTATATATTTATATCTTTATTTATGATTAGTTTAAAATTTTTTTACTAAGTCTATCTAAATTTTTTGAAAAGTAAAATTTAATAACCTTTTAATGGCCTATAGGGATTAAGGTAATAGTTTTAAAGTACAGCCCTAGTTTTTATGAACAAGCTATGCCAAGCACAAACTGATGAGATCATAGGCCTCTCTCAGCTTTTTTTGGGGAATCATGAAGATCTCTTTATTAGTAGCCTGTCTTATTTTTAGACTCAACTCAACGTTGTGTTTGGCTCTTGAGAAAATTGCGATAATGAACTGTAACACCCTTGAATGAACACTCCCTGCAATTCTTCCATTATAAATTTTTAGGTAACCACATTCATTCTATCGTTTTAACGGGCAAAAGAATACCACGTAGTAAGGAGCCTTTTTTTTCTCCTTTTTTTTTACTATGGTATTTTTTAAATTTGCTTGGATCAAATTTCCTTTCCAAACAATTTTAGGGGTTCACTTGATCATATCAATTTGGGGTATGTGAGATTTTACTCTTAAATATTTTACAGAAGAAGCAAATCTAAGTTATTAAAGGGAGATGCTTTGTATTATTATTATTATTATTATCATCAAATGGGTTAGCCTTTTTTTGTCACATATCGAAAAACTTTACTTGAATTTTTTAAATAAATTCCAAAGTATGAAAAAGTCCTGAAAATGCAATATTTAGTAATAATTTATTGAAGCTCTTTCTGTTACCTCTGACATGAATCATCGCAAAGGTCTTTCTGATGTACTTAAAAAGATAACAATGCTTAAAAAATGGAACAAGTTCATGAGCAACATGGCTAGAATCCCCAGAGACGGAACTTCTTCCTTTTGAAAGTTTTCTTCCTCAAAAGTGTGAGAATAGTTTGAATGTTCTAATTTAACAATTCGTATATATATTTTCAAAAAGTTAACAATACTTTCAATCTTTTTCCCCAGTGGAAGCAATATATACGTTCGCTTCACTAAATAGATGCTTTGCATCTTTCTTCTTTTTTAAAATTTTTTCATGATGATGATAATCAGAGAACTAAGTTTGTGAAGGCCATGCCAGAATCTGTAGTGAACCCAGGCATCTGGAATCAAGTTATATTATATTTTCATTGAAGAGAGAGAGATCTACACTAAAATGAAAAAATTAATAACCCTTAATTAGAAATTTTATCATTAATTGAGGGTGACATTTTATTACACTAACAAATTGAACTTGTAATTTTTTTTAGATGTAATATATCATCAAAAAATTACAAATGAGATAATCTTGATGATCATATTGGCTCAGTGATAAAAGCGAAGCGGATAATGTATGATTAAATGTACAGTCACACATTTTGAATAACAGTCTTGCTAATTTTTCTAAGTTGAGCTGGAAAAAAAAAATTAATCTTAAAAAGTGAATGCCGAATAAAGAAAAAGTAAATTATTTTATTTAGAGAATAAGAATTTAAAAAATTACAATTGGCATGGTCCATATCTTCATTTTTTTTTTCTATTTTTTTTTTTTTGCCTTTCTTTAAACACCTTACTTACCATGGGAATTCGTTACTTGCATATGTACCTAACCCATTTTACTTTTACCTTTGTGATCACTACCTTCTAACAAAAGGAGAGAAAAAACCATTCATCTTTCCTTTCTAAATGATTTGCTTCTAGCGTTCCCCTGTTGCAAAACACACCTTTTCACCACTATATTACCGGAAAAAGAAAGGGCTACCTCATCATTCGACAAATAAAGGGGGAAAAAAGGTATTTTTTTACTTCGAATTTTATGTGATTTTACGTAACATTGTTATCACTTTTCATATACACTCTTGGCAACTAAGAAATAAATGACTCATTTAATACGCAAAAAAATAAAAATAAAAATAATTTTAATTTTAATTTTAATAATAAAAAATATTTTTAATATTTTTTATTTTTAATAATTATTAAATAATAATTATAAAAACAAAATAAATATTATCCAAAAAAAATTCTCTCTCTTTGTATGATGCTACCAAACAAGGCCCTAAATTGAGTGGATTCCTCTCCTTCTTTCACCTAAAATGCTTATCATGCTCATCGTGATTTGGTAGTGTTAAAATCAAGCACTTAACACTGTCAAAACTTTAAATTATTCATGGTATAACTTTATTTTTTTATAATTTTTTAAAGCTGCGTCTTATATGAGACGACATGTATCACAAGCAAAAATGTTTTGTCCAAAAATTTGAAGAGACTCGGCTGAACAACACATACACCGTGCTGTCCCCCCGAATTGGTTTGACAATTCAAAGGACCACTTTGTGTCCCCAAAGTTTCAAGATCTCTTTCCTCTCTTTTGATTCCCCTACTCTAACTGTGTGTGAAACTAGTTGTATAATAACAACTAGAAGAGACTCTTATTTTTCTAGGCCCACTCAGTTTTTTTTTTTTGTTACCTTTTATAACTTTATCATTTTTTTATTGATTTGTCCTTTTATTATTTTATGTTATTTTTGTGTTAATGGTTATGTTTAAAATTAAACCGGTAGTATTTGATTGTTTGCTGATAAATTTGAAATAAGGAGATAAAATAAAAGTGTAATTTTGTTGATATACTTTCATATACACTCTTTCAAATAAGACTAGATTTAAGTATAGTTTATGATATTTATAAGTTTTTAATAAATATATGACAAATATACAAAAATTATTTAAAAAGTTTAGTTATGTGACGTTAAATTATAAAAACTAGATTTTTATTATATTTTTATTAAAGGATATAATAGTGCACATATAAAAATTATGGTTAAATTTTTTGATAAATAAAAAAATAATAAATCCATTTACCAATCTCCAATGTCCCTGTCCCTACGCAAGATGATTTCCACTCAGAATCTTACACTGAGAAACATTGTCATCTTTTTACTTGCATCAAAATGTCAATTTGGCAGTTCTGCTTTGATGAGCTTTCGATGAAAACAGTAATTATTACAATTTGAGTTAAGAGAAGAATTTAATTTTAAAAATAATGGGTACGGAATTAAAAGAAATTGCAGAAATAAAATAACTGTAAAAAAAAAGATTCAAATATCAAATATATTAATGTCAATAAAAAAATATAACTACTATAACTGATTCACTATATATTTATAAGTAAAAGATGGATTAATAGAGTTTTAAGCTCAATTTTAAAATAAACTATAAATTCAAAAATATTTAAATTCTTAAATTGAATTTTAATTTTGAAATTAAACTTACACAACAACATCAAATTAGAAAATTTTTATTAAAAAGAATCAAATTAAATAATTTAATAAAGAGGCATTTACATCAATAACTCACGTTATCATAAGAACAACGGAGTAACAACGTAGAGGCAAGAACGTTAATGGCACTCTCTGACCCAAGGAAAAAAGAAACGTTAAAGGCACCCAATGCCAAAGGGATATCTGGTGTGACATAAGGATGATCAATCAATGAGCATGAAGGATAAGCATAAGGCATTATATATGCCGTTGGACCATGATTCACTATCTTCATTTTGAAATTTTCTTTCATCTATCTATCATAAGTCTTCTCCAATCATTAAATTAAAAAATATTTTATTTTTAATATTATATTTTATTTCCATATTTTATTTTAAAAATAAATTATTTGAAAAAGATAAGTGACAAGAAGATAAAATTGTTTGATTGACAGAATGTTAAATATATATAAAAAAAAGAATATAAAAAATAAATAATGAGATAAAAATAATATTCATATTTTAAAAAAAATAATTATTCTTAAATAATAATTATAATAAGATGATAAATATTATAAAAAAATTAGATCACGAACTTTGAACCACGGATAGCGAATAGCAGATAGCAATGGTAAATTTGTAATTAACTCCAATGACTTATACGCTTTAAAACAAAAATTTTATAACATTTTTTTATAAAATTAAAAACATATTTAAACCTCTATTGTTCTCATCATTATATAGGAGTGGCAACTTGCAGGTGCAGGTAGTAATTGTAGGTTTGCAAACGTCAGTTTCTGTATTCGAAGAAAACTAGCTAACATGGCAACAGTAATGCTTCTGTATTTTCATTTAAATCCACATTAATAGGTCTGTGTGTAACTGTAGCTACAGAGTGGAGTCTCTGCAACTTCACTGGACTCACACAGAGGTGCCGCCATCGTTTTCTTCTTGGTTTCTCTCTCTGTCTGTGAAAGCTTATGTCATGGGCTGCTGCATCAGTTTTCAAACTTTGAATCAGGAAGCTCGAGAATCCATTGTTTTGTTCTTTCTCTCTTTGCCAAAATTACTCTTCCCCCCAGACATTATTTCCCTTCTCTTATCATGGAGTAAATTGCGTTCTCTTTTGCTGAGATTAAGTTGCACTTATATTTTTAGTTCAAAAATTATATATTATTTTTTTAATAAAATTATTTTTATATCTTTTCCAAAATAAGTTATTTAATCATATTTATCATTATGTTAAAAATAAAAATAAAAATATAATTTTATGTTAAAACTTAAATTTTTATTATTATATTAAAAGTAAAATCAATTTCATATTGTATAAAAAATAATTATCTTAACAAAAATAAATTCTTAAAAGTTATATTATATATATTAAAATATTATGAAAATGGAGTATAATTTTTAAATAAAAAATAATATTATATAATTAAATTAGAATAATTTACTATTTATTATAATATTGACTGGTCTTTCTGTTCCCTGATGCCAACAATAGTACAATGCCTTGTTTAACCAGGTATAATATACGCAACTGTTTGCTTACTGTTGCTGATGCATGGTCCTCTCTCCTCTCTCTCTCGCTCTCCCCCTCTTCAATCATGACTCGGGAAAAATATTTTTTAATTATTTAAATTAAAGTTTAAGTATTATTTTTATACACAAACTTTAAAGCAATAAAATATTTTCACAAAAAGTGAAAAAGTTAAATGCACCTACCTATTAGCATTGTAATAAGTAATGACATTACGAGGGGCGCTTGCTATTAGTATTTTCTTTTATCTGTGTATTTCAAATTTCACCCAACAGAAGAGAATTTTTAAATCACCAATTCACTCAGTCGCTCGGTGCATGTTTGGTTTAACATTGAAACGTTAAAAAAATCACGTTTGTAATCTATAAAATGTAAAAATTACAATTTGTTATTTTAGCCGAAATCACATTTGAAGGAGAAAAAAAATCAAACTAAACATGCACTCAATTAACTTAAGACCTTGGTTGGTATTTTAATAAGAGAAATTATGTATAATATCTATTATATTATTGTAATTATTATCTAATGATATTTTTTTATCATTTTTTAAGTATAAAAGTTGTTTTTTATTTATAAAATTATTTTTTTACATGTTTTATTTTTATTCTTAATTTTTCATATACCAATAATTTTTCATCAATTCTTGACGTTTCTCGTTGCACTGGCGTTCCAGCTCCACTTGCATACGATTAAGTTCTGATTCTGAACACTCGAATGCTAACGTTTGCACACAAAAGAGTACGTACAGACTTCAGAGTACAGACAACCTCGATGGTCAATAAAACATTTTTAGTTTACGACTAGCTAGACTTTAAGCAACTTCAATCTTCGAGCGATCTCATCCAATTTTTTGGATTTCAAAGGGAGAAAGTCGGCTAAAAAGGGAAACTAATGGGTTTTTTTCATGCCAGGAGGGAGTTAATACTCTTCCACTTACGCCTCGCGTTTAACGTTAATATTATAATAGGTGTTTAATTTTTTCACCTTTTGTGAAAGATGAGATAGTATTATATTATATTTTGAAGTTTATATATTATAGATAAAACTTGTAATTAAGTTCAGTGGACTCTGGCCCAAAAATAAAAAATCACCGAAGTAAATTATATTTTCTACCTATAAACATATAAATACACTTTTTTTAAAAATAAAACTTACATATTTTTATATGGACAAAGGCTAAATATGCGTTAGCTTCTCTCAAATCTACCTCCTTTTCAATCCATCCAGTTTCGAAGGTTAATGTTTTTTTAACCTTTTTTTCTTTTTAAAAAATTAAAAACAAAGCAAAAAAGAGAAACAAATGTACAAACTGCATAACTAGACAAAGAGAGAAGAATGGAGAGATACTGCAGGCGTAAAATATGATTTTCAAATGTTTGTTATTGAATTTTTTAATAAAAACATGACACGCAAATGTTTTTATACAATTTAACACTATATAATTTGATTTTTTTAAAAATTTTTTATATACTATATATTTTGTGGAGGGATTCATTACAGATGCTTAAATGATCACGTTTGGGATTGATGTTGATTTCTGCTTATTTTAAAATTATATTTTTAAAATAAAGTTTCATAAAAAAACATTTTGAGAAAAATTAGTTTGTGTTTACCAAAATTATTTAATAAGGGCTATTATCAATATTATTATATTTGATAATCTTTTTAAAGATTTCTTTTAATTGCCATATTATGACTGAACGTTTTTAAATTAGAATTCAAGTTAGAATCATACATGCATTTGTCGTTTGTTTGCCAAACAATAGCAAGGGCATAGGCCCCTAAAGGCATGTGTCATAACAAAGACAGTTGGGAACATTTGTTCATAATCAAAAGTAAAATTCTTAAATTTATTAAAGGTGAACAACTGTAAAAGTATTTATCAATGATGTTTTTATTAATCAATAATGAAAGTTAGGGACTCAAAAATAATTAAATAATATTGCCCTGTTCTCCTAATGATGTCATGTTTTTTAGTAAATCATAAATCGAAGAAGTTTCACATAATCGGGAGAAGATGATGCAGAAAAGGCATTTTTTTGTTTGTATATGTGTGTGCGCGCGCACTTTTCCATCGACCATTCAATCTTAGAGGTTTTGCTAATTATTTTCATATCTCAGTAGTGCCACAGAACCTGCTCGTGAACTCATGGCCAGTTGCAACGACTCTCGAGACCTCACAACTTGTCACGGTAACTCTTAGAACCTCCTTGCTTACACAAATCTTTCTGTTTAATTTAAATGGTAATTATTAATGCTTAAAAGGTTCAAATTTTTTTGTATTTTCACTTGTTACTAAATTGTTATTGGCATTAGATCTTGAATAAGTACCTGTTGCCCCACTTAGAGTGAAGTTCAAGAATCAAAAGCTGCTCTTCTAGGGTTAAATTTCTTCGCTTTACATTTGGTATTAGATAATTTAGCTAATTATAGTATAAAATTTTAGACAATGATACAAGTTCATGATGCAACTCAAGCATTAGTAGCTTGTTAAGGACTAGTTGTGATGATAATGATTGATAGATTTTATTACAAGACGAGAGTTAAGCTTAAAAATAATTTGAGTCATATCCAATTGCATAAGCTCTGTACATAGTATTAAAAGATAAGTTTGGTATTCCATTGTGAAATTGGAACTATAAGTGCCATAATTTGAACTCTATAACTTCCTTTTTGCATCTTAAATGATTCAAGACATCTTTCTAAAATTCTATATAAGAACTTCAAAAGATTTCTATTCAAACTTCAGAATTCACAAAGAGATGAATTTGGAAGGAGTATGGAATGGGTAGAAGAAATAAGAACTTTAAATATTAGCAAGATAGTTGTACCACTTAAAATGGCCTCTATTTAAAAGAATAAGTAAAAATAACAATATTGATAATTAATTATTTCTAGTAGGAGCATTTTTATTTGAAAAATCGTTATTTGCTTTCGTTTCTACTTTATAAAAGAAACTTCAATTTTTTTTAACTTTGGTTTACATTCAAAAAAATTACTTCTATCATCACTCAAAAATATTTAAAAAATGGTCAAATAATATATAAAATTTTGAAATAAATACTTTTGAAAAATAAGCAATCTCCCTTTACAAATTTGGCCATACGTGTTAACATATCTCAATAATTTATTTGATTCATATAAATATATATAAAAATATTTCAAAATTAAAATAACAAGAAGAACACTTCTATCCAAAAGCATCAACAAGTGGCCTTAAGAAGGATAACTTGTTATTTTCTTTTTGGGAGTTCAAATTTTTTAAAGAAAGAAAGATAAAAGTAAAGCTGTTCATAGATAAGATCGAGTGGAATATCTAGTATACTCGATACCCAACCCAATTAAGATATTGGATTTATTTTTATATTTATGGTCAAACCTCGCTCGAACAAGCCCAATTTTATGTTGGGTTAGAACGAATTAGAGCAGACTCTTAAGATATAATAGGCTAATGAATACCCTTAGATAAAAGAAAGCTCTCTCGTTGCCTTTATGTCTAATTTGATAAAAGCAAGTAAAAAGAAAAAAAGAAATAATTTACTCAATAATTTTGTTCAATCCATTTTGTAAGATTCAGAAAGAAATTTATTTTCATTTTACAAGTGCATATATATAAAATAATTATTATATTTGATTTATGTAAAATTTATTATATTTTTATTATAATTATGTTTTATTAAATTAAATATATAAATAAAATAATATTTTTATTTTTATATCATATCAAATATAATTATTTTATTTTATTTATATTTATATTTTTTATTTTTATACTCAATAATTTTATATACTAAATAAGATATTAATGTATGACAATGTTTTTAAAACCGGACCGGTCATTGAACCGGTAGAGGTACTGGTTCATGGTTCATTGGTCCAACCGTGGTCGAACCGTGGTCGAACCGGTAATAATTAAATATATTATTTAAAAAAAATTATGTATTAAAATTTTAATATAACAAATAAATATTAATACATTTTAAATATTTGATTACTAATTCAATATTTCTTAAGATATTACAAAAATTAATGTTTAATTTAAAATAAAAATTATCTATGATTAAAAGTTAAAAATATTTAATATTAAATTTTTAGAATTTCTAAATCATATTAAAATTCTACTTATTATTAAAAAATAAAATAATAAATAATAATTTTAGCTAAGTATCTTGATATTTGAGAGAAATATTATTAGAAAATTAAACATAATAAAAAGTAAGTATAAAAAATAATTAATTATGCATATTTTATTTCTCTTATATTCTCTTTTAAAAAAAAAAATTTATATTTCAACTTCCTCATCTTTTTTATTACCTTCTATTTTTAATTTGTCAAATTTATTTAAAATGAATTATTCTATTATATAAGAAAAAATTAAAAAAAAAAAAAGAAATTTGCCTCAGACCGGTTCAAACCGGTTTTCACCGGTTTTTTCAGTCCGGTTTTCACCGGTTTTGACCGGTTCTTGACCGGTTTGACCGGTTTTTGACCGGTTCTTTGATTGACCGATTTTCTAACTCAACCGAACCGGATTCCCGGTCGAATGTGGATGTATGAAACTTTGAATCATTATTTTAACATTTATAGCCCATTTGGTCGTGGGAATTAAGAAGGGGAAGTGGGAGAAAAAATGGAAAATATGAAAAAAATTTAATTCTACCCATATAATTATTATTTAATAATTATTATTTAATTATTAAAAATAAAAAGATATTATAAATATTTTTTATATACAAAATTTTTTTTTTCATGCTTAATTTTCTTTCTGCCAAACGGCCCTTAAACTGAGGAGTTAGGCCGAGAAAAAAGTATTTTGAATTTTTCGTTACTAAAGCATTGGACTTTTACCTACAAATCATAAGGGCATAGGATTGGACCATCCCTTAAAAATAGCCCACCAAATAAATGGAGATTGGCCGAGGGGCGTGGCGAACACGCGCAAGGGAACCTGACATTATTGGTAGTGATGGGGGAGGATGATGTGTTTGAGGTAACAGTGAAAGCATTTGATGTTGGATGACTGGTTTGGTCGTTTCTTAGATTGGAAGGTTGCGTTTGACCAAAACCTGAAAAAAGGCTGAGTTTGAGTGAACTACTGACTGGGATAACTCTGATTCTGACACTCAATCTTATTCTCTCACTTTTCTCCAACCACGCCATTCTCGGGCTCTCTCTACTCTCTACGCTTCTCTACTCTAGCTCATAATATGGCTCTTTATCTTACGTACGTACCATAAAAAAGAGACATTCACCAGCCTGACAATGCTATTTTAGTACGTATTTTTCTGTCAATTAATTCTGCTTCAAGTTACGTTACAGAGAGCTTTTATAATTTGGATCTCTTCGTGTTATTTTATTCGAGATATAGAAAAAATGATGTAAAAAAGTAAAAATATATACAAAATTTATTTCTTTTGTTTAACAAAATGACATTCTGGCCACACCAAACAGATCAAAGGAGAATCGGACTCAAGCATTTTGAGGGTAATATATACAATAATATAGTGTAATGAAACTAGCAACTTTATAACCGTATATGAAGTTCTTGTCATATCATATAAATAATAAAGGTACATTATAATTGATCTTTATGCGGTTTGACTTAATATTAATTCATCTTCATATAATTTAAGTTGTGTACTTCAATACTTGTGATCATTTACATTTAAATTTTAGCTAAACTAATTATAATATTGAAATAACTTTTGACCATTTTTATTGCCATAAGTTTGTTTTATTTTTATTATAATTAGTTTTATATTTTTTTGAAGCTATTATTGAGATTTATTAATATTGTTGAGATCAAATAAACAACTTTAATTTCCAAATGTTAACATAATTTTAATGACCTTATAAGATTATGAAATAATTTAAGGTATATAAAACATATTTTGATAAAATATTTTTAACAATAAAATTATTCATAATTTTAACATTTACATTATTCTATTTGCTAAAATAAGAATTAAAAAGCTGTTGCATATAAAATAATTGAGTAATAACAAAATAAATTATATCCAAAAGGCTTAGTTTAGTTTGAAAAGATAAATAATATAATTTTTTAATAAAATATAATTTGATATTTTTGTAATTTGGTGTGATTCTACTTCGATACGGTTTAAAAGTGGTTTGATGTTTAAACTATTAGTATATTAATATCTTTTGATATTATTTCATTAATTCTTTGACGAAAAATAACACACACAAGACGTATGAGTTAGAAAATTCCCTAATTTCATCATAAAATCTGCTAATTTAATTTAATTGAATTTGATCTTTAGAAAACTTAATTCCCAAATTCTTTAAACTAAATTAAAGGTTTCATAGGGAATTTGGGTATATGGACTAAATTAGAAATTTTGTTTAGAAGCAAAATTTGGAAAAAGATATTATATTATATGTGTTAAATTTGATATTTTAATTAGCTAAGGAAGAAATTCCAATGTTTATTGCATAGGAAATTAAGGATTTTAAAAGAAAATAAAAAATTTAAAGTAAAACTGGGGACATAATTATTGATTTAGTCCTAAGGGCAAAATTTGGTAGATATTGTGTTGTGTATGTCAAAATTGAGATTCTAATTAGTTAAGGGAGGCATTTCAATATTCAATACATAAAAGATTAGAGATTTTGTAAAGAAATTAAGAATTTAGGGAAAAAATTAATGACAAAATTAGGAGTTCCATCTAAGAGATATCGTGTTGTTTATGTCAAATTTAAAATTCTAATTGGCTAACGGAGCAATTTTAGTCTTCAATACAAAAAATAAAATTGTTGTAAGAAAATTTGAAATTTAAAACAAATTTTAACATATTTTGTCAAAAAAGTTAACAAAATGATACCATATGGTATTAATATGCTAACATTTTGAACCCCAGACCGTTCAATCGCAAATTTTCAAATGACAAAGCACCAAAGTATAATCATGCCAAGTCATAAGGTACCAAACTATAGTTAGATTAGATTCAGATAAAATTCCTTATATCTTTGTCTTTATAAGTTTTTTCCATCATATTTTACCTTTTTTTGGTAACATGGATTCTATTCTTTTGGGAATCAATGCTTTGGGAGTAATTAAAATATTAAATATACTAAATCAATGTGAGAGAATATGTCCTTAAAATCATTTAAAGAGAAACAAGATTTAAAAATATTCTAGCTGTAACAATAAAGCTAATAACAGGAGGAGTTAAATGTCACAAAGGTACGAAGATAACTAATCACGCTCACAAATAGGGCTCGTATATCATTGAGTCAAGCCAAACAGCCTTGAGAGTTTAATAATACTAGTATAGCAAGTCTCTCCAGCGCGAATCGTCTGTTTAGCCAAGGTCATAATTTCTTCTATAACTCGAAACAAACGATGCCACTATAACTAGGCAATAAATATGTTAATTTTTTATGATACAAATTATTTTTGTTATAATGGTATGATATGAATAATTTGTTCACGTGAATATAGTAAACATAATAATAATGATAATTGATCATATAACTATAACTATATGAAGTAATTAGTAGGGCGAGTGAACGGGACATCACAATGCTTTCCATCATTTGCTTGTAGATTAATGGACTCGGAACCAAAAGGAGAATACAAGTGGGGTAGCAACATTTTCCACTTGATGGTGCATGCATGTTGGGGCTTTAGCTTGTCCAGCACGCTAGCTAAGTAGCTATTGGTTACATAATTGTCGTTAGATGCTTTCAAATCAGTTAATTAATCATAAATAATCTTGTTAATAGGTTTTGTTTAAAAGATTAAAAAAATGAAGAAAATCAACCAAGTAAAATCATCTTTCTAAAATCGCTTAATTTATTTAAATTAAATAGATTAACAAATAAATAACACAAAGATTGTAATCGTGTCGATTGATGTTATTTTAAGTTCATACGTCACTGTCAAATAGGATATCGCACGCACCCATCGATTCACTCACCATTATTACTTTACCATCTTAAATACGCTTCCAAATATCCTAGAAACGCGCACACCTGGCGACTTATTTAATTTGGGAAGAAATGTTTTAAAATGAATTTAATTTATAAAAAAGTAAATAAATTGAATCATTAAAATATAGGAATATATGAAATGAATTTCACACAAAAATAATTATTAATTTAACCTTTGATACTAATGTTTATTAATTTAAAGTATTAAAATAGAATAATTCAAGTACTAAAAAATTTCTCAGAAATTATATTTATCATCTAACTTTTTTCAAATCTATGTTATGATTATTTAACTTCTATCAATATTTAGTTATAATCTAATTCTTCTTTGATAAAAGTTTTATTTTATATGATTAGAATCAAAACTCTTAAAATTTTGAATTCTTTTGCTTAACATCATTTTTAAAGCAATATTTCATGGAAAAAGAAATCACAACAATCGCAACAATAGTTCAAAAAGTAACAAATTGAAGGCACGAAGACCCCAAAACCTCGTAAAGCGAGAATGAGGGAAAAGCCTTCTAGGGGGATAAGTGTTGAAGAGTCCAAACTAGCCTTCCTTTCATTCATCGCTCTGTTCCCTCGTTCTCACGTGCGTCAATACTATTCATCTCTCCATTACTTAATTCATTTATTAAATATTTTTATGATTTTACACAAATCATAAAATTTAGAAAATGATGGCAGCCACAAAATTTAGCAAAGCGACAAAACCCAGAAATTCATTGTCAGAAATATCTGCAACACAGAGGGACTCAATTATTACCGGAAGTAGCCGGTCGTCGTCCGGTTTCCCGAAACCTTGTGTCCAGCAGCCTCTCTCTTTGGAATTTGAAGAAAGATTCTTCGCTCCGCAGATCATTATTAGACTTTTTCTAATATTTATGTCCAAAAATATTTATTGTTATCATAATATATAAATTTTAAAGTAATTAAAAAATAAAAAAGTTCGACACGTCGAGTACCCCGTAGGAAAATCAAACTTCAGGAATTGAGAACAAGAAGACGACGAGGAGGTCCCAGAAAGCGACTGTCGAAGTGAGAGAAAATGATTTTCGTTGTGTGTGCGATTGTTGTGATTGTGTGTGCATTCAAATCAATTCATCTGTTTTTGAGCTAGTACCGATACATTATAAATAAAGTACTCTGTACTGGGGGAAATATTTACATAATATAAATAACATTTTAAATTATATTGAAGGATAAATTTAAGTTTATTCTTTTATAATTTGATTTAAAATCAAATTACTTTGCCTGGCTTGTTATTTAACATTTTCTTATAGTTTATTCAATTATGACTTGATTATTTTGTAACATTTAAGGTTTAAATTTTAATAAAAAAATATAGTATGAAGGTTGATATTTTTATTGTTAAATTTTTATTTCACGTATATGTATATATTAAACATTACATTTTCATAATATTTTAAATTTATTATTTACATTAATTTTTTTTTAATTTCAAATATGAACTTAGTTTTAATAATAATAAAAAAATATGAAAATATTGTTTTAACAAAATAAAATTGTTCATCACTTTAATATATATTAAATTTAGGTATATTTTTATATTTTTATTTTTATATTGTAACATAACATTTGTAAAAGAAATTTTTAAAAAATTAATTACATGATATGAAGTTGTAAAAATTTATTATATTTGAATTATTAAAAAACTAATAATAAATATTTATGTGATTAAAAATATTTTTACTTACTTTTTAAAAAAATACTTATGGGATTATTTTTATTCAAATTAAGTTTAACTAAAAAATTAAATGACGCTTTAAACTATTAAACTAATGCCCATACAAATGATAAGATGTAAAGTGTAATTTATCCCACTGCACATATTTTATGGTATCAATCATGCATCAATGTCACTATTCGTAATTTCTGAACTGAGCTTGGAATAAGATCGGGATAATATCCTTTCATTTCATCATTAATTGCACTGTTCTTCTCACCCTTTACAAACACTTCTTCCCCTCCTGCTTTCATTCTTTATCTTTCTTCTGCTTGGGGTCTCAGCTGCAGGTAGAACTTTGTTCCCATGGCGGAGGGTTTTGAGCCTTACCATGTTCCTCAGCAAAGCAGAAGAGACAAGCTCAGAGTCGTGTCTCACAACCAACACTCTCTTTTCCCTCCGGCGGTTTGCACAGGTTTATTCCCTCTCTACGACCCTTCCCTTATTTCCTCCGATCTGCTAACGTGCGCCAACAACAATCCTCAAACCTCGAATTTGCAAATAGACCCTGGAACAATTCAAATTATCAACAACAACCCATTTCTTACTTTCCCCCTCACTCAAACCCTTCGGGCTGAGCCATTGTCTTTATCTCTCTCATCATCCCACAATAACTACAGCTACCAAGCTAATCTTAACAATAATCTCCCACTTGAGCTGAATCTTCAGAGATATGATGGTGGCTGTGTGAATATCCCGGCCAACGAGGTCGTTTTGAGGAGCTCCGTTGTTCCACTTGGACCATTTACGGGTTACGCTTCGGTATTGAAGGGATCGAGGTTTTTGAAGCCAGCTCAGCAATTATTGGAAGAGCTTTGCGGAGTGGGGGGTCGTGGAATTTACGCCGCAGAAAAGATGACGGTGGAGGCTTCGTTGATGGAACCTCCGTCGTCGGAGAGCTTCAGCTCCGGCGATCCACCACCGCAGCTCGGAGATGGCGGTGAGGGTGGAAAGAAGAAGTCGAGACTATTAACCATGCTTGATGAGGTATTTTATTTGGACACACTTGTTTGGTTGTTTTCTACCAGTTTCTTGAATAAAAATCTAATCATGTGAGCCTGAGACTTGTCATGTCGTGTTTTTAGCAAACACCTAATCAACCCTATCTAAATTCTGTCCATTTCATTTTTTCTGATCTGTGTTTTTGTCGTTTGGACTTTTGATAAGAAATGAGTGATTGTCTTCATCAAAAAGGGGTAATTTTCTGGCTCTTAGAGTCGCTGATATATCAGCTTCAACGGAGTTCATGTTCTACATTGGTCCGAATTGCGTCTTCTCATTTGTCTTGTTTTTAAGCGATGGAATTCTGACATATAAATGAATATTTCTGAAGGGGTCATCAATGTGAAACGTGATTTTTTTTTGGTCAACTATGTGAAATGTGATGTTAAGATTTTAAAAAAGAAAAGTTCAGTTATTATAACTGTATTATAGTAATGGTTTTTTTTTAAATTTTTTGTCAACTTGTCTTCGACAGTGTGAAATGTGATGTTAAGATTAAAAAAAAAAAACCGTGCAGTTATCATAACTATATTGTAATAATAGTTTTTTTAAATTTTTTTGGCTACTTGTCTTCGATTTCTATAAATACGGATATTGTTCATACGCACATTTGACCGTACGTAATATAAGAAAAATATTAAAAGAAAACTCAGCTACGTTACGTTTTCATTGAAAAGTAATGATAAAAAAATTTTACCTGATCTTGGTCCTTATAATCACTCATATTTCACCTTCAACTGAGTTAATGTTCCATGATCTTCTCAATTTTATTTTGTTTAGTTGCCTTACAATTGTACGTAGAAGGGGTTATTAGATCTTTTCTAAAGTGAATAAGCCAGCAACTTACATGATAGCAGTAAAATTGATATGATTTATGCCCCGACTTTCTATATATTGGTTGGAAAAATAAATGTTATTCCTAAAGCCCCGTTTTTCTATGTTTTTATCATAAAGTTAAAGGCCAGTGCTATCATTAGTATATCGTCGTCAAAGGTTTTTGGTGGGTTGATTAATTACTGTTCGACTAGGATGCCGTCTGATTGATTGCATCGACGAAGGGTGCCAATTATGATGTTTGTGTGTATGTCTTCGTAATTTATTGCACTTTTAATTGTATTAATCTATGTGCATGAAGATTCTTGCATATCATAAGGTAGATGTCCTTGGTGAACTCGATTATCTTTTTGGAAAAGTTAATGGGAGGGAATATATGCACGAAAAATATTGTAAAGTGCCTGACAACCATAGAAAGAGTTCCATATAAACAGGTGACACAATAGTGTCACTCATATATTGGAGAGGGTAATGTGCATAAAGTAATTGAAGGAATCCTTGGAAAAGATTTATACTTAGAAAAGTGTGTATTAATATATCATCATGGTATTCCAAGATTGAAAAAACCTACATTTGCATATGACAAGTTGTTTTGCGCTTTATGTAGAATTGGTTTTATTTTGATTAGATTACTTTGGCACACTATCAAAATCTGGATGCTATAATATATAGTTGCATGTAGTACAGATGCTAATCTTTCACTATATAATTTTTCTAGCTATTATTACATTAATATATCTTGGTCTATTTCTGCTGTTTATAGGCTGTGATATAGAAGAGAAACTGCAGCATGAGATTAACAAGGAAATGTAGATTTGATACCGGGCTTGTAAATTTTATTTAGAAAGTTAGAAGCGATGGCTATATAGATTAAGTCAATCATAAAGGGATATGTATGGTATCTTTTTCAGTGAAACTTACTTATGATATGCTTATTTTATATTCATGATTAACTTGAATCACTTATCCTTTGTAGAGCTTCTCTTAGCTTCATGTACATAATATTGAAATTGACTGGACCTTGGTCCTGGTATATCTCTCAACTGGCGTGTACCTTGCATCTTTTTCAAAAACAGTTCAATTTTTATTAGTGAAGCCTGGACACTTAAAAAAATGAGTTGTGTCTATATTTGATATATGTTGGACACTACAACAGGTTAAAATAATTATACATGAATATTTTAGATATTATCGTGTCATGAAATCCTTTTTTGTGTCGTGTTTCATATCGATGGTCGTATACTTTGATTTGTACTATTATTTATGGGAGGTTATTTTGACCGAGTAGCTGTTAGAAAGGTGTTGACAACCCATTTGCAAGTTCCCAAATTTAGAAGAACTACTGCGGCTTCCTAAAATGACTGGAATGCTACACATTTTTTCCCAGTTCTAATTTTTCATTTGATGGTATTTTTTATTTCTAAATTTCTGAATTCTTTGGTATAAGTCTTTTAAAAAAAAATTGAGCTAGGACCTAGTGGGTAATCATAATCATTAATTTCTTATTGCATAATGGTCTGTGAAGGATATGTGGATATTTTAAAAAAGAGCTATGTCGTGTCTAATCATGTTTAACACTTATTTTAAAAAACTACACTTAAAAGTCCAATTGATCTCTTAATATTTTGTTGTCAGTGTAATATATTTGGATTGTGTCTGATACAGTGTTTGATACTCCTTTCAAACACAATACGAGATTTTAAACTGCAACTCATCACTTAATTTTATCGTGTCATGAAATTTGTATCATATTTGTGTTGTGTGTGGCATATATGCAACACTTGTGTCAAATACGATATAACAATTTAAATTGCAACTGGTCACTTAAAATTTTCTGTGTCTTAGTGCTTGTATCATGTTTGTGTTGTGTTTGATATGTGTCCAACATTTCTATCAAACACAACCACGGCTCTTAAATTGCAGTTGATTACTCAATTTTTTGTCATGTCATGATATTCCTATTGTTTTTGTGTTGATGTTCAAGCTTTTCAGATAATGGTTCTGAGTTTTGCTAAAACAGCAGCAGCAGATATGAAAGCATTTTTTTAACAATAATGAAGTTTAATATTCAATCCTATCCTTATAGAAATCCTCTAACTTTGTTAATTATCTTCAGGTGTACAGACGGTACAGGCAGTACTATCAACAGATACAAGCAGTAGTAACTTCGTTTGAGTATGTCTCAGGCCTTGGTAATGCAGCTCCTTATGCAACCTTGGCTATAAAAGCGATGTCCAAGCATTTTAAATGCTTGAAGAATGTGATCGTGGACCAGCTTCAGTTCACAAATAAGGCTCATTTTCACAATATAAGCAACAAGAAGGATGAATCTCCAAGGTTTGAAAATGATGATGTTAGAGGAGGAGGCCCTTATAGCCAAATTAGGGCGATTCAGAACCCCGAATTATTAGGGCACCAACCAATTTGGCGACCTCAAAGAGGACTCCCTGAGCGTGCTGTGACAGTTCTTAGGGCATGGTTGTTTGAGCACTTTCTACACCCGTGAGCACCTTTTTATATATTTTGATTAATATAGATCGAGTAATGCATGCCTGCCTTAATTTCTGCTATATAAGGACATGGTGGTTCTTTCTTCCTTATTACCTAATTTATGTTGTGCGCATTTGGATCCTATTAATCACAGACATACACACACCTTGACACGTCAAACTTAGTTTAGAAATATAGAACAAGACAATAGGGGACATATCAACTGAGAGGAGTAAGTAACCACCATATACTTTTCCATATACAAATCTGTAATCTTTGATTATAGCATTAATAGTTTTTGCATTAAACTTGATACATCCTTTATATATTTGTGTGTGTGTGTATATATATATATATATGGGACATATTTGGTGAGAGGAGTGGTTTTAGGCTTTTAGCATTAACGGTTTTCATTCCATATATCCTCTCCCCCCCCACCCCCCCATTTTTTTTAAAAATTTGGTCAGTTATATTCAAGTCATATGTGGCGCGTCTTGAGGCAGATTTTTTCCCCCCTGAATGTGTACGGATGCTTGTTGTCACGCGACAACAGCATCGTGTCCAATGTGCCTGAAAATAAGTAACTTCGTAGTTTGAATCCCCTTTACCTTGTTTATATCGTTCGGACTATTCATTTTAATCTTTTTCTGATGCAGTTATCCTACTGATACGGACAAGCTAATGCTGGCCAAACAAACTGGTTTGTCTCGTAGCCAGGTGAGCAATCTTGATAAGGATCCATATCTCTTGATTCAATTCATGCTTTCATACACACACACACACACACACATATATATATATATATAATTTGAGAAGGTTAATTTTTGTTTGGTTATAATAGGTGTCAAACTGGTTCATAAATGCAAGAGTAAGGCTGTGGAAGCCAATGGTGGAAGAAATACACATGTTAGAAACACGACAATCTCAGAAGAATCCTCAGATCACAGAAGAACTCAACAAGAGCAAGCCCAGTACTAGTGACAAGTTTCAAGGTGATGCTCCTTTTAAACGCACTAGAAATTATGAACCTCCTCATGATATACCGGTGACAAATCAGTTGCCTTATAATGCGATAAGCGATGTTAATAATAACCAGCCAGTGAATGTTGGAGCAGTGGCCAATAGCGTCTCGCTCACACTTGGTCTCCACCAGAACAATGGTGGGCTTGCTCTATCTGAACCTTTTCCCATGAGTGAAGCTCTCCGTTTTGGCCTTGCCCTAGAAGTACCCAGTAACGAAGAATATGTTATGAGTGGTTCTGAATCACAGAATCGGCATTATGGAAGAGATCAGGTTATTGGAGGGCAACTCTTGCATGACTTTGTTGGCTAAGGATTAATATTGGATCATTGTGATCCACTAACCATAAACGAGAATAACGATTGGAAATATTTTTCTTAATTTTATGGTGCTAATTTTAGAGAGGTCGATCAATGTGGTAGTAATATTATTTAGGGGTACCTTCCAGTGTTGGGATTACGTGGT
The DNA here is from genome assembly GCA_032878935.1 of Erythrophleum fordii. NCBI lineage: Eukaryota > Viridiplantae > Streptophyta > Magnoliopsida > Fabales > Fabaceae > Erythrophleum > Erythrophleum fordii. The sequence goes on along the minus strand of JAVQMF010000048.1, from coordinate 2,292,196 downwards.
CCTATGAAGGATGTGAAGTTGTTGTATAAATTCATTCCAAATTTTAAAAAAATTTGATATCTCGCCATAGCCTGATCCAAATTTCCCTTTACAAGGATCAAGAGTTCCCTGATGATTTTGTTTCTCGGTATTAGACTGATAGTTAATTCTTGTAATACAAAATGGTTGTGCAAGGATTTGTCTTTGTGGTAATTTAGTCTTGTGCCCGTACTAATTATTTAATGGTTTTGAAGATATATATGTAATTTGTAAAAGAGAATTTTAACAGTAGTTAGAAGTTTACTTTTAATTCATGAGGTTTTGCTTTAGTTTTAGTTCTAGAAATTTTGGTTTAATATGACAACTTTGAAAAGGTCAACATTATTATTTTCTTCTAAACTTAGATTTACCAGTATTTGAAATTCACACAATTTTTGCTTTTTAATAAATAATGTCATTCGAGTGAACTATACTTAATGATTTAAACTTAAGGAATTCTTTCCTCTTCTTCACAAAGACACAAATCAAATTGATGAGGAGATAAATATATTAGTGTTAAAGAGTGATTAGAAGAGTACAATTGTTGGAGTTGGATTTAACTTGGTACATTAGCATATCAAGACAACTCATCAGATAACATCGTGTGATGTTATGTTGGATATTTTTATTAATAGAGTTTTAAAAAGTTGATATTAAACTTTATTTCAAAAAAAATTTGAGAGCTATGTCAAGCTAAAATAAATTTTTAGAATTATAATCAAATTTGAGTAAATTTCATAAACCAAGAGTAGGCTTTTGAAGTGTTCTTACACGTATGAGGAAGAAAATGTTTCAAAAGCAAGTTTCATCTTCGGGTCATTCTATCATATTGCTCGTGAACTTGTTTTGGTTACCCATTGTTGTCTCCTAAATTGTTTCAGAGCACATATGATGGCATCCAACTTCATTCTAGTAACGTGAGCACATTGTTGTAGTCTCATCCAATAAATTTGAGCCGTTAAATGAATCTGTGGGTTGTTGTTGTGCCACATGTTTAGGGAGTCAAAGCGTAGCATTTCACTTTAATGAAATGCTACATTTTGATGTAGCTTCCCAGCCAGCCAAAGATGGAGAGATCGTGGCTATCGCTCTTGCTTCTTCCAGATCGTGACCCGCATTTGTTACTTAAACCAGGAAATCTGAGCCATCCACACCTTGGCGCTCGCGATTGTGCCACGTACCCTCCTTGATACCCTTAAATGCCACCACGTTTTGAAGTAGCTCAATCATTGTTTAGTGGTTGCCCTGCTATATTGCGAAAGGATGAATCTTTTGGCAGGAAAACAAACCATTGTCTCTGGAAGTGAATTCAATGTATTGGCTTGTTATCAATACGTATCTGGAGCTATGGGTTCATCCTTGAGTGTAGGGAGTTGCATCTTTTTACAACAGTAGGGTAAAAGTAATTGTTAAAGAGGATTGAAACCAGCGATATGTAAAGAACATTTGAGAAGCGTATGGTAAGAACATTTGTTATGGGTATAACATTTTTTTATTCCATTTTTTTTTTTTTAAAAAACATAGTTCTTAAGGAGTTTAGTGATGGAAGCTAAAACCCATGTTCAATAGGTTGAGGAAGAAACCCACAATGCCAAATTGTGATAATTTTGTTTTCAAGAGGTTATCTTAACGTTTTCGCATCAGAGACAGGATTTGACAATAACTTAAGAAAGAAATAAGAAGCAACAACATTTATTCAATGCATTTTCTGAGTTTACTTTGAAGAGGTTTAGTGCACTAAGCAAATATTGTAAAGTTAATATAATATATCTTTGAGTTTAGTGCATCTTAGGATATTTCTGAGTTTATATGCTTGATGTGCAGTTGAGATAAATGGTAAAATAGATTAAAATGCATAACTGCATATTGGAGGTAGAAATTTAACATTTATATAATTTGTCTCAGTTTAGTCAACACCTTAGAAATTTGTTAGTTTAAATATTTTTTATATTAGAATAATTTTAAATTAAATTCAGAGTATAAAACAAAATATATAGAAATTAAAAGCTCTATATAACTCTAAAATTATAATTTTATTTAATGTGCAGAATTAGATTATTATTTCATTATCTTAAAAAAACCTAAACAAACAGCATATACATTTAATTTATATTTTTTGTTTAAATATAATGACAAACAATATTTTAAAAAGTGAAGTTGAAGATGTTAGATTTTTTTTTTTTTGCAAGTATCAATCCCTCCGATGGATCCTTTTATAGGAATTGATTTTAAGTCTAAATTCAAAATGAAATTTGATAGTTTAGAAGCAACATGAATATTGTAGGTTAATTATGATGGGAAAATTGGCTTTGGAGTTCAGGCACAATATTTCATTAAGAAAAAAGATGACTTTATAACGTCGTGTAGATATATATGTGTTGTAAAAAAGAAGTTAAAAAAAAAAGTAAAAGAGATTTTATAAATATAAATTCTTGACATAACACTAAAATCAATTACAAATGTTAAATTGGGTTGATACTTGTGAAAGACAAATATAAAGTGTATGATTTTATCGAAGAATATAATCACCTGCTACATCTTGTAGAAACTATTTACATACTAGTTTCATACTATAAAATCTCTCAAGTGCAAACTCATGAAATTGAATTAACAAAATGTCACACCCAAAATGTGGCCGCATGGCACTAAAAAAAATTTCAAAAAAAGATTTTTTATTTTCAAAAATGAAAACCAAAATTAAAGTAGTAATCAGCATTAAAATATTTGTTTTTAAAAGACAAAACTTTGAAAAACCTTTTTTCTAAAAGAAAATGGTCTACAAACCAAAAATGGATTTAGAAGTTGGCTGTGAGTGAAGGTGTTAAGTATCCAATAACACTCATTCCTAAAAATAGTTACTCTAAATTAATTATGGAAAACTAAAGTAGCCTTAATTTAATTTTAATTCTCTTAACAATCACATGTAAAAATAAAAAAATTAAGAAAATAAAATTAAAGAGAAAGAAAAGGTTTATTTATAAGAACGAATTTGATCTAGAATGAGAGTCTAAATCCTACATGTCTTATAAAAAGAATTAAAATCCATGTAGTTCGACTAGTGTAAAAACACCTGCATTTTTTTTAATTTTAAATAAGATTTTTTTTAACTTTTTTTTTCTTTTTTTGAAAAGAGAAAGAGAGTAAAAATTATTTTTGCATTTCGCAAGTAAAACAACTTTGAAATTGGTTGATATATTTTAATTTGCAAAAAGTTAAATTAATTCGACTTCTGTACTCTTTTTTTCTTTTCTATTTTTATTTGTACTTTTTTGTTTTTGTTTTTTATGATTTTTATGATTTTTTTAATTATTTTTAATTTGTTTATCTTTAACCTTTTTTATTGTTGTATTTTTTTATTTTTTATTTTTTATTTTTGATTTTTGATTTTTAATTGATTTATAATATTTTATGTATCTTTTATTTATTTTTATTTATTTTTATTTTTAGTTTTTTGATTTTTTTATTTGAGTAAAAAAACAAATTTTTTCTCTCTTCTTCTTTTTTTATTTTTGATTTTGGTTCATGGAATGACATTTTTACTTAAGTAAAATATTTTTTTTTTCAAATATATTTTTTGCTTTAATTTTTGTTTGTTTGTTTGTTTGTTTGTTTTTGTTTTATCTGATTGATTTTTTTATTTTTTTGAAAATAAAAAACTTTTATATTTAAACTAACTTTTTGGTAAAAAAAGAAAGAGAATAAAAATTACTTTTTACTTTTACTAACAATGCATATTTTAATTTGCAAAAGGCCCTGTCCATTTTTCTTCTTTACTCTTTTCATTTGTTTATAATTTTTTATGATTTTATTATTATTTTTTTAATGACTGATTTTTAATTTTTGATTTTTTTTGGAAACATCTTAATTAGTATTTTTACAAAGTATATTTTAATTTCTAATTTTGTCATATGAAAGTTAGAGGAAAGTTCCAAAGTTTATAAAAAGGGATTTAATTATTTTTTTTGAGAAAATTAATTTTGTTTGTAGTTTCTTTTTGAAATGAGAACTTTAAATAATTTGGTTACTTAAGATTAACTTTTGACTTTGAAAATTTTATTTATTTATTTATCTTTTTTTGGTTGTTTTGTTTTGTTTTTTTGTTTCTTGTTTTATCTTATTCTGTTTTTGAATTTTTTTTTAAGAAAATCAATTTGATGTGAACCGTTGAAACCTAAAACTTTATTAAAATATAAATTTGAAACCCATTAGATACCAATGAGACTTATTACCACACATGATCTTTAGATCGATTCTTATGGGCCTGAGAGAATAAAGAGTCCCACATGATTATTCTAAAAAAAATGAGAAGATAAAGATATTCATAAGGAAAAAAATTAAAATCAGAGTCTCTGCAAGCATACAACATTTTGTGATGGTATGTGCTTGTAACCAAATATAATAGTTGTTTAAGAATTCATTACAAGTGTGAAAAACTATCAAAAGTTGGCTATTTCCACTTTGTTGTCTTTCCACTTCTCCACTCCTTTTCTGCCTTCTTGCCTCTCGGATGATTTTAGCTAGCATTCCACATAAAATAGAAGTTAAAGCAAGGAAAAAGATAAGTAGCAAATCGACTAATCTCATAGATAATGGAATGCACTTTTAGTCAGAGTTAAGACACCTAAAATCAATTTAAAGCATAGTTACTAGCAACCCAAAAGCTCTCGTGTGGCAAACATTAATGCATATGAATCCTCTCTCGTGCGCTAAGATGAAGTGCACCTCAATTAAGCGATGTGGCACTTTCGAGAGCATTGATTGAGGGAATCACTAGATCTTTGGAGGTGCAATTTTAACATTTGAAAAAAAAAGAAAAGAGAAATACACAGATTCCATTCGTCGTCTTCCTTAGTTCCTCGATTGTGTCCTAATAAGGTTTGACCATGGCTTCCATCTCTTTTGATGCTCTACCTCTTCTGTGCTTAAAAAAAAAAAAATTCACATGTAGATTGTGCAGACTCTTCCTAACAAACCCCAAATGTAGATTGTGCAGATTCTTCCAAAAAAAGACCTAAAAACTCTTTAAAATAATTCATAGCTAAAATCAGTAGAGAATTTTATGATTAACCAAAATGAATTGTTTAATTCTATAGTGGGGGTTGAACTATTTGGTGGTTGCCACACATGAAAATTATTTTGACAACCATGGCATTCAAAACCATTTCCAATTCTTTAGCCGGCGCTTGCAGTGTACTAATAAGAGTTGATGCCACACTTTTCAATGAATTTAATAGTTTGGTAAAAATCTCAACACGTGAGGGTATTGATTCCAATTTCTTAAACTCATTGGGACTATGCAACTTCTCTTCAAACACAACACTAGTAAAATTGTTCTCTTGAGCTTCTTCTCCTTCTGGTCTTCTTCCCCTTTAGACTCATTTGCATTTTCATTGTTATTTATGTTATGCATCTCGTTCTCCATTCGTATCTCAATCTCCATTTGCGTTTTCTATCTTTCCATTGCTTTCCTTTTCATTTTGTAAGTGAATTGCATCAAGGGACTCCAATTTCAACATTCGAAACACATTGTCTCGATTCTCTCTTGCTTTCCTTCATACAGAATCTCAAAAAGGTTTGTTAGTGGTGATGGTAGGACTAATGATTATTGAAGAAGAAGAGGCAAAGAATGCCTATAACCGAAAGCTAAGAGGAAGATGAACGGAGAAGCAAAGTGGATGAGAGGAGAGATGGCCAGGATTGGAGCCCCTGCAATTTTATACTGAGCGACAAAAAGCGTATCCCTTTGATAGCCCTTAGATGAAATAGACAACGTGGATTGACACAATTGACGCGCATGGGCAAAGGCTGCAATTGAGACGATTTGAATCTAACATCAATTCAGTTCATCATTTGGACATAAAATCAAGCTCAAAAGCAAGGTTAAACTATGAGAAGACTAATGGGACAGCAAGCATCAGTTTACAATAAAACCTTACACAGAAAAAAACTAATATGTAGTATTTCCTTGTCTAAAAATAGGACTAAAACTATGTAGCAATTTGGATGTAGAAATTTTGTGTACAAATTTTACAGAAATATGGACATTTGCCGTGCTTCTACACCCATAATCGAATTATAAACTATGCGAAACTTGAATGCAGAGCTTTGACATGCAAACTTGATAATATGCAGCGCTTTTTAGTCTAGAACAAAACTACAAATTGTGCAGGATTTAACTACAGAGTTATGCGCATAAATCAAGCCAAAACAAGTTTAAATCATACCCAAACTCCTTCTGAATAGCAGTCAAAATTTTGAATAAAATTTTGCAAGAAAATAACATTGAAATTTATGGTTAAATCACGCTAAGAGTGAAAAGCATTATAAAACATGGAAGTATACATAAAGAAAACACTCAGCACCCCATAGCCTCATAAGACCAATGGGTAGAGCCAACCTTATTCAGAAGACTCATTATAGTTCAAGCATGAGGAATAAATCCTAGCTAATCACAAAAGTAGAACCCAAATGCAAAATTTTATGCAAACACACACACGAAAAGAAATCTATGGCAAACACTATTTAGATTCAAATTGGGACTTTCATACCGGTCGGTTTGGGAATCATCATTATATTAAGCATTCACAGGTTTGTATGCAACAACATATAGATTGTTCTATTTCTTCTACACTACGCAGCAAATGATCAAGGTTACATAGCAAGATAAACCTCCATCAATATAAAACCAAATAAGAGCATACAGAGGCAAGAAACATTCTGATATCAAAGCCCAATCAAAATTCAGAGGAACTAGAACCCAGTAGAATAACAGTTAGAGATATTACCTTTAAGAAGCCGAGATGGTGAGTCCTCTTCCAAGCTCTCCTTCCTTGCAACTCTGAGTCTCCTTGGTTTGTCAGATATCCTTATCCCCCATTTCGGTTTACCTATTCCTTTTTGCTTCTCACTGCCACTTCCTTTGATTTATGTCTGCTGCTCTCTCTTAGCTTTTCCTCTATCTGTAACCCTCCTCATCTTGATCTCTCCCTCGATTCTCCCCTTCTCATGATTCTCTTCTTTCCGCTTCTTCCCTTTTGGTTCTCTCTCTTGCAAATTACTGGGCCCAAGAATCTTCCCTTCCTCCCTCAATCACTCTTTTGGTCCCCTCCTCTCTTTTAACCCCCTTCTTTTGCACACTATTTCTCTATAGTAGCCTTCTCTTCTCCTTGTTGCGCCCTCCAAATGGACCCCCTTGAATCCACCTTTCGGTCTCCTTTTGTACCCAGAGGGTCCTCGTGCTTGCTCCTTCTGTGCATGCATGGTGCTCTGATTCTCCTGTCCTTCTCCTCTTGTGCATGAGTGTGGTGCTCTCTATGTGGTCTTTTTTTTTTTAGTGTGAGTTAGGGGTGTTCAAAGGCTTGGTTTGGTTCGGTTTTGAGCAAAAATCAAACCGAACTAACTTAATCGGTTTAGCATTTTGTTAGACCTTGTCGGTTTTAAATTTTAATCGGTTTGGTTCAGTTTTTATTCGGTTTGGTCCGGTTTGGTTCATGTTTTTTTTATCCAAAAATAATTTTTTTTAAAAAAATTTGTTCCTTATAATATGTAAAATTTAACTTCTAATATCTTACATATCTTAAAATTTTGACCAATAATAACTTTGGAATAATTTACTATATATATATATATTACCTAAACAAATTTCATACATTCATAAATAAGCTTTAAAAAGTGAAAAAAAATAAGAGTAATATCTTATAATAAAGTAGTATAAATAATTTGTATATTTTTTGAACCACATAAAAAATGTAGTTGTGATACAAGTTTAATTGACAAAAGGTCTTATTAATCTAAAAAGAAACAAAATATTAAACTTTAATTAATTACAATTTTAATGGTTCAGTTTGGTTCGGTTAACCAAACTAAATATGGAGAAAACCGACAACTGAACCGATCTAATCGGTTTTACAATCACAAAAACCAAACTAAACCAATTTTTAATTGGTTTTATTCGATTTTGGCGGTTTGGTTTGGTTTAGTTTGGTTTAATTGGTTTGGTTCGGTTTTGTTCACCCTTAGTATGAGTGGTGTGCTTCTGTGGGTTTGATGCTTTTTTATGCGTCTTGTACTTATGACAAAACTGGGTAATTGATTTAGTATTTTGTTAGATTTTTTTTATTTTAAATTCTAATTGATTTGGTTCAGTTTTTGTTCGATTTGATTCAATTTAGTTCATTTTTTTAGCCCAAAAGTGACTTTTTTTCAAAGATTGTTCCTTGTAATATGTAAAATTTAACCTTTAATATATTACATCTTTTAAAATTTTGACCAATAATCATGTTAGAATAATTTATTATTTTTATCTTTTTTTGTTTAAAAAAATTCCATACATTCACAAAAAACTTTAAAAAGTGAGAAAGAAAGAGCAATATCTTATAATAAAAATAGTATAAACAATTTGTACATATTAGTCTTCTTGAACCATACAAAGAATATAATTTTGATGCAAGTTTAATTAATAAAAGATTCCATTAATCTAAAAGGAAAAAAAAAGAACTATTAAATTTTAATTAGTTGCAAGTTCAAAGGTTTAATTAAACCGAACCAAATATGAAAAAGATTAACAACTGAATTGACTTAATTAGTTCTAGAATCATAAAAACTAAACCAAGCCTATTTTAAATCGATTTTATTCGATTTTTAGCAGTTTGATTTGGTTTGGTTTAATTTTGTTCACCTTTAGCCTAAATTGTGCAAGAGAGAAATGGGCCATCGAAAAAAAATGCGAGCAGGGTTTGGTACAATTAGATATGGGTTAGGCTTTGTTTGGTGTCTTTCTTTTTTTCTCTTAAGTTCTGGGTTGGAGTTTTTGTTATGGTATTGGGCTTTCGTTTTTGTTTTTCTAGGTATTGGGTTAATGAGGATGAAGAACTTAGGCAACCAAAGCAAATAATTTGGACTCTTGATTTTTGTTATCAATTTTTTTAATTTTTAATTTTTGATTTGATTATTTGATTATTTTTACTTTTATTTTTTGCTTTTATTTTTATTTTCATTCTTTTTTTTTTTCTTTTTTTCTTTGGTTTTTTTTTTTTTTTTTCTTGTTCTTGCTCTTTTTTTTTTTTTTTGTTTTTTCTTGTTCTTGCTCTTTTTTTTTTTTTTTTTGCCTTTTTTGGTTACTTAAGCTTTTGGAGAAAAAGACATAGATATTCTTCTTGCTTTTACTTTTCCTTTTAAAAATTTTTCATTTTTCATTTTTTTATATATATATTTTTATATTTCCATTTCTATTTTGTTTCGGCTTTTCTTTCATTTTCATTTTTCTTCTTCTTTTTTATTTTTGTATTTCCTTTTTAACATTTATTACTAATTTGATTTTATTATTATTTTTGAAATATGCTTGGATAAAATACGATGTTCACATAGAAGACTCTAAGATTAATCAAAAAACATGTTTTGATTTAATGAGTATGCATGTGAAAGGAAGAGCAAATGCTGATTATACCCATACAGATATAAAAAATTATTTAATAGCAAGAAGACAAAGAAGCATGATGTCTGGGGATGTAAGCCATTATTGTAATTTTTCCAAGACTAGTTAGTAGAAAATCTATCACTTTTATACTTATCAAATGGACATAGAGAAGCTAATTACTAATGTCTTTTGAGCAAATAGAAAAATATTGATTTATTATAAGTATTTTGGCAATGTGGTGTCCCTTAACATAACACAATGCACTAATAATGGAAATCATCCACTTGCTTTATTACGTGGATTCAATCATCACAGGGAAATGGTGGTTTTTGGGATAACATTGCTGTATGATAATATAATGAAATCCTTTAAATGGCTCCTTTAGAAAACTTATCCAAGTAGGAATTTGTCCTTTTATAGTCTATATTGATTCCCTTTAAGGTGCCTTTTATAGTAGTAGCTCTTAATTGATAGATATTATGAGTGAATCATTGGCCGAATAGCTTGTCACCAGCTGATAAAAAAAAAAAAACTATCTTTACTGATCAAAATGGACAATGGCCAATGGCCAAAACTTTATGTGAGGGTGTGTCCCATGGGTTATATACATGGCATTTGATGCAAAATGACATTAAATACTTAAGCTATTTGATAAAAGATGAATCTTATTTCTTAAGGGACTTCAAGCGATATATGTACAAGTATGATGAGAAAATGCTATTCAAGGCAAAGTGGAGTAAGTTGTTAGCAAACTATGGTATTCAATATAACAATGGGCTAAATTATATGTATAGCATAAAAGAAAAATGGGCGATTTGTTACATGAAAAAGGCTGACACCATAGGCATGTGAAGCACCTAATTGAGCAAAAGCTTGAATTCAAATATTAAGAGTTTCATGAACCCAAATTTAGACAACATTAAATTCTTCAAGACATTTGAAAAGTTAGTAGAACACAAGAAATAGAATGACTTTACATATGAGTTTGAATTGCATTAAAAAATCCTAAGGTTGAAAATAGAGCATTTGCTTATATTGAAGTAGCTAGCTTATTTTTAGATACCCATTATCTTTGAATTATTCCAAGAGGAGTTTGATCAATATGCAACTGTCTGTATAAAGCATAAAAATGGAATTTTGCCCCTAGTTGAATTCATTATTTCTATGGTAAGGAGATTATAGGGAGGGAAATTACAAGGTGATATTTGATCCTTTAGATAAGTCAATATCTTGTAGTTGAATGAAATTTGAGTCCTTTGGAATATTGTGCAGCTATGATTTAAAACTATCTGATCACATAAATGTTAAAACGTTTCTAAATCAATATATTCTCAAAATGTGGACAAAGAAAACGAGAAGTGGTGCCATATATGATATGAATGAAAATGAAGTTAAAAGAGATATAAGGTTGGAAAGCACGTGACAATACAGATAACTTTGCTTATGCTAATAAGAATATCATTTAAAGCATTTGAATGTGAAGAAGCTTTTATATTGGTGAATGAAGTTATGTCTAAGTTGGCCAAATAGGTGAATAAAGTCATCTTTCAAAAGTTATGTTTTGTATGGACCAAGTTTATAACAATTAAAATTAGTTTTTTTTATAACAAATAAAATTAGTGAAACTTTTTTTTTTTAATTTTGCTATAGCAACTTCAAGAACTTAACTAATAATATTTGCTCTCATAATATGAATTTACACATCATATTTGCATTGAACAAATAGGTAATGGAGCTTTGATTGAGTTAGAAAAGTTGAGCGAGTAAAGACAATTCCCCCTTATTACCACCAAGTGAATGTATAACAAAAGTAAAGGGTTTCAAGAAGTAAATTAATATAAAAACTAGGAACCGCAAGAAGAGTTACCTTAAGCATTATGGTAGGAAAAGAAAAAGAGGTCAAGTGACCAAAATTCACAAGTACAACAATCTTAGATATATATAAATGTTAGCTTATTACTTTCTTAAGAAGATTTAATATTTACAAGTACTTGTTTTAGGATAATGTTGCACATAGTCAGATTCTTATTGGGATATCCCATTTAGCATATACTTAGATGTTTGTTAAGGTATTAAGCTCAGTACCTAACTTGATGTCTACTTGGGTATCAAGCTCAACATTGTTAATGGCCTATGCACAACCACAGGTCCACGGGGATGATCCTACTTTCATCCAAGGGATGATGGTAAAAGCATTCATTTTATATGATAATCATATTCTCAATAATTACTATGTTATAATTAGAAGACATTTTGCAAATGTAGGCACCTATGAATCATCCTATGTTATCACTTGAAGCAATATAATTTAATAGAAATTTCTCAAATATCAATTGAGTCGTGGTATATAGGACAAGTACATATTTTGCAACTTGTACCTAATATAGTTTTTGTGGAGTTTCTTTTCTTTTTTTTCGAGTGATAGTCATATTTTGGAAGTTGTATATGCTATGGCATTTGTGGAATTTTTATATGATGGTCATATTTTAGAAATTGTATATGATATAGCTTTTGTGGAATTTTGTTATTATAGTCAGATTTTGGAAGTTGTATGTGATGATATTGTAATATCAACTACAAAAAAGAGTGATAAATGAAAGAAGTCGTTTTATTCAAAATTTACTTTCATTACAATCACATCAAATTACATTTGTCTCTTTGAATACAAAAGAAGACACCAAGTACATATATTCATTTTACATAAGCTTATAATAGGTACATGATTCCTATCTTGTGGTCCTCGTAATGATGTTTTCCTTATTGTTGCTCCCATTTTATGGGTAATAAGTCTCTATAGCTCTCGACAGCTAATGATGTATCACATCACTTGGTATAGATAAGGAAACATACTGTGACGACCCTAAATTCTAATATCGGTGATTATAGCTAAATACACAATTAATAAATAATGATCAAGGTTTGGAGTTGTTGCAATTAATTACATTAAGAAAATATAGGGAAAATTTAAACCTTGATACTACTAGGATCATCAATTAACAACCATAACGGGAACATGCATAAAAGGGTTTGTACCATCGTTAAAGGTTTAGGATTCATCTATTAATAAATTTCAACCCACAAAAACATCTTACCAATGTACTCATACTATTCCCTAACATTAGCCTTACTGAAATTAAGGTTTCTAGGTCAAATATAGGAGTTTGGGGACCTGTACCGCGACCTGGAACCTTCCCGCCGCGGCTAAGTTAGATTCTGGAGCTCAAAAACTAAGTTTTTAAACTTGCGCCGCGGCCAAGTTGCTCTCGAAAATTTTTTTAACTTTCGCCGCGGCGAGTTGGATCTGCGCCGCGGCCAACCTATGTGGCGCCTCGGCGAGTTTTGCTACTGTAACCTCCCTAATTAATTTCCTCGACTCGCACCGCGGCGAGACTTCTTGCGCTGCGGCGAGGTTACGTTCTGTCACCCCCTGGGCGATTTGCGCCGCAGCAAGACTTCTTGCGCCGCGGTGAGGTTACGTTCTGTCGCCCCCTGGGCGATTATTTTCACTCCGCGCTGCGGCGAGATTTCTCAAGCCGCGGCGTCCCTCGCCACTGTCACTCCCTAGGCCGCGGCGAAGCCTACCTGGCAGCGGCGTGACTCCATTCTGTAGCTGTTTTCCTTATATTTCGCCCCCTACACTCCATTTCTCTTCTTAGGGACACTCTAAGGTCACTTCCTCTCATTTTATATGGATCTAATGGCATCTATCTAATTTATTTACTTAGTTATGCTTCCATTACTAACTCAAAACTTATATGCCCATTTCTTTCCTCTAATTACCTTTTATCAGCAAGTTTATAATGTAACAACAACAGATTATACATGAACTACTAACAGCCATCCTTAAATACTCAATCAATGGGGGTTCCATACAATAGGGGTTCATATCAATATCTCAATGGTTACATTTCCATTAATAGCCATATTGGAGGTCCACATAATTTACAGCAGATATCATGAATCCATACAGCAATTACCAAATTAAGATGAGGTCTAACCCCTCAATACATACATCCTCAATGAATCAAATGTGCAAACCTACACTTGGCAATACAGATACATGATGATGCTATACAAGACTAAACAAAATTTAGCATCTACCCTATTACACTCAGACCAAGTGTAGCCTCCCCACACTAAGCCTCAGCTCATGGATGTTCATCCACTTGCTTGCCCTTATCCTTACCCGAGGAACCTTCACCTGAAATTGTAATCCCATAAAACGGGGTGAGATACACATCTCAGTAACCAAGACAATTCTATCATATAATCCAATTTAATCAACATATATGTATGAATCAAAATCCATATCAGAATCATATCAGTCATTTCAACAAACGAAACAATTAGGCTATCATGATTGTTATCCCATACTAGCAATCATATTATCACATGTTAAAGGCCATTAACACTGGGAAAGGCCCGTCCACGGCACCTACTCCCCATTGAGCACAACCAGGGCTCAGTGCATCTGGAGTTTGATCATAACCCGGTGCTCGATCGTAGCACATGCACGGGTGGCAGCCGCATCACAGCTCCACCATGGACTCACAAGGTCCAATCATAATACAACAGATAGCCAACCAATTCATTCAACATTTCAAATCATTCATATATAGCAAATATGAAATTAAATTAGATACATGCATGGAATTAATGTAAACCCCGGTTACCTCACTTGTAGACAACTTGCAATAGCCACCAATGGTACAAAATTCCTATAACCATAGCATCAAAAAATTACCACTCTAATTCATCATTAATAGTAGCAATAAGTACTCAAGGAATTTAAATGCTAATATTTACCTAAATAGCACTTACCTAGTCACTACAAGTCTCAAATTCGGATTCAAGTATCTCCCACCAGAAATCTCAATGTTTCACCTAAAATCCTAAGCAAATTCGTACAAAATTAATACCCATATTATAAATCAGTTATGGGGGTCTCAAATTAGCAAGAATAACATCAAAATAGAGGGTTTAAACTCACCTAATGTCAGCCCTAACCTCAACCTACGAATTTTATCAAGAAAACTCCAAATAACCACATTTTAGATTTTTGGGTAGGGTGAAAATCCTCCAAATGAAAAACTAATCGGACCAAATTAAAGGAAAAGATGAGGGGATTAAGTTGTACAACTATTACCTTGGCTGAATCTTGCTCTAAGTGTGAGAAAATATGAGATTCTTGCCCCCAACCCTAACCTCCTTCTCAACCTCCGAATTTGTTTATTTGAGTTTCAGCAAATGGGAAAGTGGCTGAAGCATTAGGGTTTTAGGTGGGTTTAAGTTGGGTCAAGGGGTTGGGTCATGGGTTGCTCCAAGTCCACATCCAATTGGGTTTCAGATTTTGCTTATTGGGCCAGTTTTCAATTGTTGGGCTGCAGAATTCTATTGGGTCAGTTTTATACATTGGGTTGCTGAAGTTTTCTTGGGTTTGGGCTAAGTTTGAAGGGTTCAAAGGTTTGGGTCTGCACCTAATTCATTAGGCCTCTATTAGCCTCTTATCATGGTTCATTAATTTGGGCCTAGGTGAAGTTTCTATCTCAATAAATTTTCAAGCCCATATTAATAATTTATCTATCAAAAATTCCTATTTACTTAACTTGCCCAATCATCCCATATTAATTATTCTTAATTAATCTAAATCCATGATTAACACCTTAATTAATCTCGGGGTGTTACACATACCATTTGTATAGTGCATAGACCAAACTTGCCAAAATAAACAAATAGTCTAACAAAACATGCAAACTCTTGATGCACATAAGGCTCCTTAGTCGAAACAATTGATTTTGCATGAATTGCTAATGGAATTGTATCATACCTTCAAGAATATTAACAAATGCATCGACATGAGCAAGGCACCCAAATTTTGCAACCATTACACATTAGCAAGGCGCCCAAATTTCATAACCATCAAGCATCAGCACATGCATCAACAATCAAAATCTAAGATGTCTAGCACAATTTCGACAAAATGCGTCAACAATTAAAAAAATGCATCAGGAATAAAAAACCAATCACAAATGCATCAACAATCAAATTGACTAATGCCAAGCTCCTTCTCTTATAGTTTAGCTTGTAGTCACTAAAAACTAGAAAATAGAAGAAAGAAAGCCACCACTACATGTTTTCACTTAATGAAGACTCATGAACCATTAAACATACCAATCGTTTATAATTTGAGGGAGCAAGAAGGATCATGGATATTGTCTATCGGCGAGGAAGAAGGACCATCGATCTTTTAGGGAAGGCTTTTTCTGTCTCGAGGCTCATCAGTGACCTAATCATGGAGCTGCAACTTCTTTGTTCCTCCCAAATCTAAATAAACTTATGAATGAGAACATTGGCACACATTGGCATTATTTTAGGCCCAAATCTCCATTGGAATTTGATTCTTCCCAATTGGGCATTTAGGGGTGTCATAAAGGGCATGTGGCATAATCACGAGCATCAGGGTATGGATGGCTCATATTTCTTGGTCAAATAACAGAAGGTGTCACAATTTGGAAGAAGCAAGAACGACGACATGATCTCTCCATCTCTAGCTTCTTGGACAGTTGCATCAAAATGCAATGTTTCATTAAAGTGAAATGCTATGTTTTAACTCCCTTGATGTGTGGCATGATAGCAGCCTACAGATTCATTCGATGGCTCATATTCGTTGGATGAAACAACAGCAATGTTGGCGTGTTACTAGAGAGAAGGTAAATGCCCTATGATGATTATATTAGAGGTAAGTAAGTACTACTATAGGAAATTATTACTAAATGTTAGGTTTATTAAAGAAACAAGAATGGGAATGATTAGGGCAGATTCATGGTTGGTAAAGTTGACAATTATTGCTATCCCACAAGTAGATTATCATAATTTGTAATGGTAATAACACTTATCCCTAGACATTGTTCTTTTTCATTTTTGGATCAAATCTTAAATTATGTAATTTCACTGTTTTTGGTCATTCAAACTGGGCTAAAGCCCAAAATTAAAGGAACAAAAAAGCCCAAATTAGGCAAAGAATAAAGAAAAGTTTGAGGAACAACTTTGGCAAAAAAAAGATATGTGTTAGTATTGAAAAAAATGTGTATCCATGTCTTTGTAAGGACCTTCATTGTCAAGCCCATTTTATTTATAAAATCACACCTCAGTGGTGAATATAATTTGTAAGAAAAATTACACCACCTAATCCCTAATTCTTCTATCTGACACTCGATTCTTGATTAAATCCTTAATTAGTTAATTACAATTCATATAATGATACTCGATTCCAAACTTCCCCCATGGGCAAAGCATAATTGTAATGTTAAATTAATTAATGAATCATAATTATTTATTCACACAATCACAAATAACCTTAAGTAAATAATTACTTAGCCAATGAAAAAATTTATAAGATGATGACACAATTGAAGAATGAAATGCACAAAGGTTTCTAGAATACTTTCATAACATGCTTATACGTTTTTCTCCTTGAAACGCCAAAAAGATGTACATTTATTACAAAATATCTATAACATATTTATTTGTTCGTTCTATATTTATTTTTTAAAGAATTTATACAATACCCAGTTAATAATGAATTAATACAAGGAGTATGTAAGCAATCTGTGTTATTTATATCTTACATTTTACATATTTACACTGAAAAATTCACTTCACTCTAACATTATAAGAGATAATTTAAAAAAAAAAAATCCGCAAAAAATTTGGAAAGAGAGTATTGAATTTTGATGAATTTTATCATATCATATTGAAATGGTTTTTAGAACAGCCAAGTTTGTTTTCTAATTCGACTCAACTGGTTTGCAGTTTTATATTTTTGTTATTAGTTTTTATAATAAAAATATAACAAAAGTATAGTTTTTATAACTCATTATTACATAATTGGATTTTTAAAAATCTCTTTCTATATGTCATATTTTTATTAAAAAATCTAATAATAAAAAAATAAAAAATCCAATTATGCTTAAATCTAATCATTTAATTTAAATGTACTTTGTGCTATAAGATATGTCTTACAACAATTAAATTAAAGGTAAAATTTTTATTTTAATCTCTTAACTTTAATTTCAATTTTTGCTTGATCTCTTAAGTTATTTTTATTTTAATTTAATCCCTTACCTGAACAAATCGATTCAATCTTTTCCTCTGTGCACTGTTAGTGTAATGGATAGAATTTGTGGTTTTTTGACATAAATATACAAGGAAAAAAATAAAAGAAAAAAAATATCTAACTTCTAAAACATAATCCCTATATATATAACAAAATTAAAAAAATAATAATAATATGGGATGCAGAATTTGTAACTCCGCGTCACATTAAAAAATATATTTTTTTAATATTTTAAGGGATGTAGAACAACAGGCTTCACGTTCATTTTTTTTTAATTTTTTTAATTAAAACTGACCCTTTGACTGACCCTCAAAGGGTCCCCTATGTGGGTCAATAAAAAATGACCCATGCAAGGCCAGTACTGACCCCAAAATGGGGGTCAATTAAAAAAAAATCTTAAAAAATTAATAATTTAAAATTAACAATAACTATAAAATTTAAAAAAATTGATTTTTATTTTGGGGTCATATAAAATTTTTTTATATGATTATTTAAATTTTAATTTTTACAAATTTAACAAAATTAATTAATATTTTTTAAAATATAAATTTTTAACAATTATAAAATTTAAAAAATTATATATATATGTCAATTTAAAATTTTATATATAAAATTTTTTTAAAAAATATTTATTTATATGACTCCAAAATAAAAATCAAATTTTTTAAAATTTATAATTATTGTTAATTTTAAAATATTAATTTTTTTAAATTTGTTTTTAACTGACACCAAAATGGGAGTTAATTTTAATTAAAACTATCCCTCATTTTGGGGGTCAGTACTGACCTATGCAGGTTGGGTCATTAATAACTGATCCAAACTCACCCTTAAAGAGTCAGTTTTAATTAAAAGAAATTAAAAAAAAGGGATGCAGAGCATGTTGCTCTGTATCCCTTAAAATATTAAAAAAAAATATTTTTAATGGGATGTAAAGTTACAAACTTTGTGTCTCATATTATTTTTTTTAAATTTTATTATATATATAAAGAATATGTTTTAGAAGTTAGGTATTTTTTCTTTTGTTTTTTTTTGTATATATATATATATATGTCAAAAAACCCAAAATTTATCCTACCTGGAGCTAACACAGATGATGTGGCAAGTGAATCCTGATCTCTTTCTTACTTAGACTAACACCTATGGTTGCTTTTTCCTCTTTTTGTTTTTTTGGCCAAAACATATATGGCTACTGACAAATTAGAAGAAGAAGATAGCCCCATGAAGCTTTAGCAATGAGCGAAAAAGAATTTTAAGGAATTAAAATGAGATTTTTGTCTAAATTAAATTGATAAGAAAATTAAGGAAAAATTTTACTGTTTTTCTTTTCGAGATGCATTATTTAATTATCTGGTTTTTAAAGTATAGAAATATTCACAATTTAATTTTTGAGAGATACATATTTTAACTATTTAAAAATACATGAAAAGGATTCAATTCTTAAAATTTCTAGATTTATTACTTATTAATCATTGAAGCATGTATTGATGGGAGTTAATTACCAGTGAGTCAAAACTTTTAACAAGTAAAATATTTATATTTAAAGATTATAAAATTGAGACATGTATATTTTTAGAAATAAAATCGCATATTTCTATGATTTTAGAAATCAAATAAGTAACTTATATTTCTTTCAGCGAACAAACAACGTCTTCTCAAAATTCAATTAACAGTTAACAGAACTGTAAATAAAAAGTTTATTGAAACATAAGCTACCTTTAACCCGAATCAGGAAGAATTGGTCCTCACTTCGGTTGTTAGAGCAATATATATATATATATATATATATATATATATATATATATATATATATATATGGACACACACACATTAGAATTGCAAATAAAACTAAAACATGAATTACATTATACGTAGGCAAATTGCGTCCATTACACTATCTGTGTTTGCAGAGAGAAAAAGGTTGAAATAATTTGTTAAATTAAGGAATCAAATTAAAATAAAAAATTTAAGAGATTAAATTAAATTTAAAGTTAAAGTTAAATGATTAAAATAAAATTTTTGCTTATATTAAATTGCCAAAAAAATTAAGGAGGAACTGTGTTTTTTCCCCACATACATTATTTAATTATTTAATTTCTAAATTTTAAAAATGTATGATTTAGTTTATGATAAATATATATTTCAGTTATTTGGTTCTTAAATGTTAAAAATACACAAAAACAGTTCAATTCTAAAATTTTTAAATTTGTTACTCGTGAATCCATGAAAATTAAAATATTAATGATGGAGATTAATAAACCACGAGTTAAAATTTTTAGAAACAAAATTATATATATATATATATTATAAAAAACTAAATAGTTGAAAAGTACATTTTAAAGATAAAATTATATACTTTTATAATTTAAAAATTAAATAATTCTCTCTCTCTCTCACACACATATATATTTATTTATTTCAAGGAGCAAATTACATTTTCTCAAAATTAATGAACCGTTAATTGAACAGTGAATAAAAGTATCCGTGTATTGAAACATAAACTACCTTTAACCCCACACGGAGTTAGTCTAGTAATCAAGACGTGGTCATTACTTCGGTTGTTGCAGCGAGAATATCGTTTTGTTTTTTTTGTTTGGATTAGGCCTGCGAAGACGAACTTCTAACCTTTTACCTTTTCTTCTTTTAAATCTTTTCTTTTATTCACTTTCAAACAGAAGCTTTAAAAAAAAATGATATGTAATTTTTTATATTATTTTCATTAACATTTTAATTAAAATGTAATAAATATATAAATTTTAAATAATAATATGATAAATATATAATTTTTATAAATATTATATATTTTTAATTTAAAACATTTAGTTACCATATTATTATTTTAAAATTATAAATTTATCTTATTTTAATTTAGTAAGTATGGCAAAATGCATCAATGTCTAACCAAGACGAAACTGATTTCCCGTCAAACCCGGGCATCAAAACTGACATTCAACACGCCCAAAAAGGAAAAAAACGTAGTTCTTTCCACGGTTGCACATGGACGCTTCTGAATAGGGTTTTTCTGCTTAAAAGGGTTTATGTTTTTCTCAATTTCTCCAAGTTTTGCATATTGCCCAATTCCGTGGCTTTTCATAGCTTTTGTTGAATTCATAGCCATTATAAAATCAAGCTTACCCTCTTCTAAGTTATCGGGCTTTCAAGGTTTTGGAGAAGAGGAGTCTACGAATATGGAGGCTCGATTGGGGATAGTCGTTGAAGGGGGACAGAGAGCTCTGAATACCGCCCATACAAGTGGCGTCGAAGGCAGTGCGACGAAATTCTTGCAACAGAACAACCATACTAAACAGGCAGTGAATCAACAACCCCAGATGGGAACGGTGAATCACCTTCTTGCAGGTGGTATTGCAGGTGCTTTTAGCAAGACCTGTACGGCGCCTTTTGCACGCCTCACTATCCTTTTTCAGGTCTTATTTCTCTCTTAAAATTGAAGGTGTGTTTGGTTGGAATTTTTAGGGAGACGGGGGAAGAGAGAAGAATAAAATGTTTGATGGGATAAAATTAAAAGAAAGAGAAAGGGGGTGAAGATAATTTTTTTTTTTTTTTTAAATTAAAAGTTTTGAAAAGGATGAATATTTTTTAAATTATAATTTATTTTATTATTTTTTAATTTTTAATAAAAATTAAAATAATTTTTTATTAAAAATTAAAAATTAAAAAAATTAAAATTTATAATTTTTTTAAAAGATATTGATATAAATAATTTTTTTATAAAAAAAAATAATATAAAAAAAAATTTATCTAAATATAATAATAATAATTTTTTTTTTAAATTAAACAATAACCTTTTCTTCTTCTTTCTCCCCAACCAAACAAAATTCATTAAACTCCTCCTCACTCCTCTTCCTTTCCTCCTTCCTTTCGGTTGAACCAAATTGAGGATTTAAATATATTTTTGAATTGTCTTTTAGCCAGCATGAGGTGATTATACATTTTGAGATTTAGTTGAATGAGGAAAATGGGACCTAGATTTCTAGCTTGCCGAATGTGTTGGAACTTTTGTAGAGGTTGTTCTTCAGTTTATATTGCTTCTTAGTTAGTCTATTTTATCTGAAGCTCTTTTTTTTCTAATAAAAAAAATTGTAACTATTGCAGAAAACATTGGTTTTAGGTTTAGTTTGCCTTCATCGTCGTGCATTTAGTTTCAAAGGTAAAAGCCAACTTCTTTGAGTTATGTCATTGTAAAACTTGAAGTGTCATGGTCAGCCATTTATGGCATCGCCTACATCACAATAACGAGGACAGCAGAACATATAATAGGTTTTACTGGCTGGAAAATTTTGTAAGTTAGGGAATTGTACATTCTTCAAGATATTTGTGTACTCTGGCGCTTGTGCCCATGGTTTCTTGGTCCAATTTTTTAGAAATTATGTTCCAGCGTCTATGTCATATTCATTAAATTGCATGCCTCTGTTTAAGATTTACATGATAGAAGTCAAGTTGCTATAGGCAATTATGGTATTGGTACTACTGATAATCATGAATCATGATTGCATGATTCTAGTTTAGCTTGCATTTGTTCTTCTCTTAAATGATACTTCTCTTAAATGATACATAATCCCAAAGTGCAATTTTAATAATTTAATTGATTTCATTGTATTTGCATGTGAATATACATTGATCAATCCTTTTGTTGATTCAATGCGCTCCTTTTAACGAGTGATATGACTATTCCATGCTACTTAACTTTATCAGGTGCAAGGTATGCACTCTGATGTGGCAGCATTGAGTAAGCCTTGCATATGGCATGAGGCTTCACGTATTGTCAATGAAGAAGGGTTCAGAGCATTTTGGAAAGGCAATTTGGTGACAATTACTCATCGTCTGCCTTATTCTGCAGTCAACTTCTATGCCTTCGAATGCTATAAGAATGTAATGTCTGCTGTTCTTAACAAAATCTGTATGTGTTTCAAAATTTGTTACATATAGTATTGCCTTGTAATTGTATTAATTTTGCCTTCTGTTTATTTTGTTCCAGCTATTACATTCACTTCTAGGGGAAAATCGTAGGGGAACTACAAGTGAGGACCTCTCTGTGTACTTTGTAGGTGGTGGTTTGGCAGGCATGACAGCTGCTTCTGCCTCATATCCTTTGGATCTTGTGAGAACTCGGCTTGCAGCACAGGTAACTAGCAATATGTGAGTCAGTAATTTTTAATTTTTTATAAACACTTTCTACACTCTCAGTTTTGTGCATGAATAACTTTGCTATAAGGCAGTGTATAAAAAATTGGACCAGTCCGGAAAACCAATGAACTGGCCATAGGTCTGCTCTGATTGAACCTCAAAACTAGCTAGTCAAAAAATCAGCAGAACCAGTCAAAAGCTGGATGGTCCAGCAGGTTGGACGGTTTTATTCTTGGGTTTCTTAATCGAAGGAAAGAAGAGATGAAGCTTGTGGCCCCAAAAAAAAAAAAAACAGAAGATGAAGCTCTGAAATTTTGTAGACAAAAGGAGAGGAGATTTTCAGCAGCAACAGAAAAATAAAGCAAAAGAAGGGAGGGGGGAGAGAACAAATTGTGAAGTGGGGAAGAATCACCAGAGGTGGTGGTGTGCAGCACCATAAGGGATGAATCGCTGGTTTGAGTCTGATTTCTTGCACTCTCCTCTGCCAAGACGAAGGCATGGATTTGGAGGAGAGATGTCATAGCAACTTAGCTGGAGGAGAGATGTTGTAGCAACTTAGCTGACTACCCTCTGCCTCCGTGCATGATGAAGGTGTGGAATTGGAGGAGAGAGGCATGTTATCTGCTTCTAGCATCTTCTATTAGGGTTAGTGGGTGGGCCTTTTGGCCCTTTTCTTCTTGAGCAAACCATGGCATAATGTTTTGGGCTCCAGACTTTGTACTTCCTTTTCAATTGTAATATTCTGAATAAACATACAACTTAATATTTAATAAAAAAATAAAATGCTGAAGCCCATATCTATTAATTGCCAACCCTTTGTGCTTGATAAAAAAGACTAGGAAAAAGCAAGATCTACTAAAGCCCATATCTATTAATGGTATTAATGTATTTGGATATATTTTTAATATATAAAATTATTTGTTATATTATGTTTTCAATCTAACATATATATATATATTAAATTATTATTGGTTTGACCACAAAATTAGATTAATGAATTGTGAACTGGTTCAGTGACTGATCCAGTTTTTAAAACATTGCTATAATGTAATCAATGTTTATGATTGATTGAATTTGACCTCTCATTTGATATTTTGGTAGCCCTCTCAGTATGTTTGCACATTTATGTTGAGACTGTAATGTTTTGTTTCTTGGCAGAGAAGTGCTATATACTACAAGGGCATCTGGCATGCTTTTAGCACCATTTGTAGAGAGGAAGGTCTTTTGGGCTTGTATAGGGGACTTGGAACGACTTTGTTGGTATTACTATACTCATAATATGGGAAGCATGGATATCGACACAAACATGGGACATGACACTGACACTGACATGAACATGGCAACTCAATAAAATTTAGTGTCTACATATAATTTAAAATGTCATACGGTGTCATGCCATGTCTAATATAAGTGTCCAGTATGTGTCATAAATGGACACAGCTCTTGTTTTTTAAACTGTCCTTGCTTCATAGCTCATAATGCACTTTCACTTATTCTTTATTGCGTCTTTATGTTGATCTTGCTGTATTAGTTGATAACTGGCATGATTGTTTACTTTGTGTGATGCAGGGTGTTGGGCCGAGCATGGCTATAAGTTTTTCTGTTTACGAGACCTTACGTTCCCTTTGGCAGTCCCAAAGGTGAATTATCTTTAATTAACATTGACTTGAGGTGCAGTTTGTACTGAAGGATACCTTTGCATATGGTTTGAACCTACTAATTCTCTACTTCTCAAAAATTTAGGTCCAATGATCCCACTGTCATGGTCAGTCTTGCCTGTGGCAGCCTTTCGGGAATTGCATCATCAACAGGTGGGTGCATGCTGCTTGTGGCAATCTCCAATCTCTTAATATGTATTTATCTGATTTTTTATGAAAGTCCACATCTAATGCTTCTGTGATGCAACGTGTTTCCTTAATTGATTTAATGTTATGGCTCTTATGCACATGATAAAATACATGTACTATTGTGAAGCTTGGAATTGAAAATTTATAATCATTTTGCTATATATGAATTTGGTGGTATTGATATACTTTCTTCACCCTTCTCGTTATTGTGTATGAATCTACTGAGTTTTGGTTTAGGGTAAATATTCCTGATATCATGCCTGCTTTGGTTGTTCCACTTGTATAATTCTTCATGTTAATATTTTTGGTGAACGTTGGGCATGTCCTCATACATCAGAGCAGTTTCTCATGATTTAGGTGCTGTTTGGTACATGGGAATTTTAATTTCCCAAGCTCCTGGAGACATATTTATTAGATACTTAGGAGTGATAATTATGAAAATTTGAAAATTTATGTATTGTATATGACTTAATAATCAGATTTTTTATTAATAGGTTTCCAAGTGTTTGGGAAATTAGGATATCCGAGTATCAAATGCCACTAAAGGTTTTGATAGGAATTAGGAAGCCAAAATTTTGTGGCAGTGTGTACTTAGCAGTTCCCTGGTGTATTTGAGTGGAGCGTAATGCCCACATATTTGAGGGCATCTCTGTCCCTTGCTTGTTTTATGGGATAGTATTGCATTTTGATTTCTCTGTGGTGCTTGGCTCATTGGTGATTTCTGGGAATCACCATTTTTAATTTGTAACTTCTTGGCTCCTTCCTTTAGAATATTTGTTTGGGAGGATGTCTTATCCTCCCCCTGGTTGTACTTATTTTTTCCTTGATGTTTTTCTTTATCCTTTTTTCCCCAAAATGTAGTTCATGCTGATTTTATTTCTTTGAAGCATTAATTGTTGTCAAATGTGAAGCTAGAAACTAGGAAGTAAATAGTCCTACTGCAACATGTAAATTTGGTATCATTTCCTGCTAAGTGATCTGTCTAGCTGTCTCTCTGTAGCCCCTAATGTTGATTTATTGGACAATTTGTTGGAAAGGAACTTATCACAAATTTTTGTCTGTAATTTGTGAATTATTTATGTTTGAATTTCTTTATTAACAATGTGTAATTTATATTTTAACAAGGAAACGAATCTGATCAGTTGCATGAGCTTTAATTTTATTATCATCCTCTCTGCTATAAGAACACTGCTATACATGGATTTTAGACCCGTCCAAAATTATTTTCTGACTGGTTTCAGTGCTTATCCTTGTTCTCAACTTTTCTCTTATTTTCTGGACTTGTAAACTTAGAAACGAGCAGCCCTAAATTTGTTAGGCTAATCTAGACAGTTGTATGACATTGGCATAAACTGTTTTTCCAAGAGGAATACATGCAGCACGCAGATGGAAGTTATATGCATGATTGTCGCTGCTTTAATGTTTTCACAATATATCAGTGCCTCTCAAATAGAATAGGTTGGCACTGAAAGAATCTATACCCTATTTAACTTTTTGTCATTTTTGGTTTTACCAAGGAAAATGTAGTCATTTAATAGAGATTAATTATCTTAGATCATTATATAATATTCCTTATATGGCATGATCTTTCCAGGCATTACTAACCTTTTTGAATTTTATGGTCTCTGTAAACATGCAGCAACATTTCCATTGGATCTTGTAAGGCGTAGGAAGCAGCTAGAGGGGACTGGTGGCCAAGCACGCATCTACAATACTGGCCTGTTTGGGACGTTTGGGCACATAATTCGGAATGAAGGGGTTCGAGGTTTGTATAGAGGTATTCTGCCTGAGTACTACAAGGTTGTTCCCAGTGTGGGCATTGCCTTTATGACTTACGAGATACTGAAGATGCTTCTGTTGGGCATTCCAAGCTAAAAAGCATGGATATGAATACCGCAACATGACAATATACCTGGTGTTTAGGTGTAATCAAAGTATCGTATTAGTGTGGGACATCGCACGGTTTTGTTTTCGAAGTATTAGTGCTTGGTGGATACAAAGTATTAGCTTACTCAATTTCTGATCTTCCGTCATTTATCACGCCTATCACATTCAATTGACTCTGGAGCTGAAGTTAACTTGAAGTGTCAAAAGTAGGTGGGAATGGGATCTGATCTACCCACGGAAAATGGTAGACTGAAGATATCATGGATTGATATCTTATTAGGAACTTTTGTGGCGATGAATTTTGCTGTCGTTGCCATAGAAACGTAAATTTCTGTATAATTATTAGTGAGTGATATCAAATGTATTTGATTCGATTTGTAGGTTAGAACATTTTTTTCTTGTTTTTTGGGTAGTAGTTGATGATAATTTCATTAAAGCAGATTTCTTGTAGCAGTTACTTGACTTTCGCCAGAGTTTTGTACCGGAGACTTGGAGCCCTCATTGTTACAAATGAATGAAATGCAAAATATTGGTAGTTGGGTAGCAACTTGTATCGATGAAAAAAGTGCAGTGGATTCTACTGATGAGGTTAATGTAACAGAATGGCCTTTGGTATTCTAATCTTGGTTTTCCATCTGTTTTTGTATTACCTATCATTCATTCAGATACTTTGTAATTGTAGTTGGGCAACTTTGTTGCCATAAGCTTGTAATTTTATGAGACTAAATGACCATTTTCCTCAGCCGGTTGGGTTGATTCGCTAACCTAGCCCAACTCGGAATATTGTAAGTTGGGTTGACAAATGAAAAATGAAATCTTCCAACTCGTACTTTTAGCAAGATTTTCAATCAAACTTTATCCATCAACTTGGGCCCAGATTTTTCTTATAAAAAGTTTTAACATATTAATTTGATCTAACCCAACTTGCACAAACAATGTTTGCGTTGGGTAGTACAACCTAATCCAACTTGATCCATTAATACTTCTACTTAATTACCTTTTCCAAAGTAAATCTATTTGTCAAATTAGGTTGGATGTAAAGCAGCAAAAGGAATAAATCAATTTTCGTGAAGATTTGAGGTGCGACATTCTAACATTGTTAACGTAGTTTTATGTGTGTGTGTGTGTGTGTATATATATATATATATAGAGAGAGAGAGAGAGAGAGAGAGAGAGAGAGAGAGAGAGAGAGAGAGAGAGAGATGCACACATATACACTTATGATGTGTTTAATTAAATAATATAAAGAAGAAAAGAAAGTAAAAAATAGATAGATAAAATAAAAAATAAGTTTTCTATCCTTACTTTTAAAAATGATGATTTGATGGTTAAAATTATGATTTGATAAATAAAATAATAATTATAAAAATATAATGAAAATCACACAAATTATATAAAAAAATATATTCGCAACTTACTAAATCAAATAGTTCATTAACCTATTAAAAATGACATTATCAAACTAATCTGTGGAACCTTGAGGTTTATCCGCTCCACCCCCCTTTTTTTTTAATTTTAAGATTTTAGGTTTCTAGGCTTGGATGGAATCTCAGGTTTCAGGGGTTACGTTTAACACACAGGTGACATCATTATATGTGACAGATGACATAGTCGTTGAGGGGCCCATAAGATTTACCATCCTAGATAAGGTAAAATTTCTTTAACGACTTTATTTATGTATGGTTTTGAATTTCTTTAATATCAAGAATTTAGATCTTTATTTTTTGAGTGAGTCTCTGTCCATCACCTTATTTCATCAACACTGATACGCTGAAATGTTGAATATAAGTGACATGAATTTGACATATGTAAATACATACTAAATGTAATTTGTTCTTATTTCAATTTTCTTTTAGCAAAACAATCGAGTAGTTCACCAAAGAAATCCTACGAGTAGATAGGACTACGCTTTAGTTTAATTCAAAATCATCATCTATCATTCTATTGTAAAATACCTTTTTCGTTACCTAGCACCATAAGAC
This sequence comes from Erythrophleum fordii, assembly GCA_032878935.1. Classification (NCBI taxonomy): domain Eukaryota; kingdom Viridiplantae; phylum Streptophyta; class Magnoliopsida; order Fabales; family Fabaceae; genus Erythrophleum; species Erythrophleum fordii. The sequence continues at coordinate 2,263,789 of JAVQMF010000048.1, read as the reverse complement.
GCTCTGAGGCAACCTGGTCTCTTTATTAAAGGGGCTAAGAAAACGTTTATACCCAACACATTTTCGCTCACGGGTAAACACTACATCATGCAGGCTAGCCACTTTCGGCTTCCTCGATAATTTTATGAAAAAAGCACTACCCGTACCAAGCATGTCACCGGCAGGGGGGCAAAATAATGTTATGATCCCATAAGTCTCTGATTGATTGACAGACACACAATATTAAACACAATTCAAACAATCTTTAAAATAACACCTAACGATTTTTCAAAAGGTTTGACATAGTGTTCCCATAAACTACACAAATCCCACATTTATAAGTGCCAATCACATAGTCATGAGAGCTTTGTGTACCATATACAAAAAAATGGAACACAGCTCCTTTGGTGACATCAAGACAGAATTATATTACAAACAAAAGATTAACTTATGAATGTGACTGCAATTTTGTCCATTCATTATCAAGTTTACTTTTATGAGTAACGCTTGCCTCACTTATATGAAGACAAGTAAGTCTGTGTTATGATTCCCTGAAAAAAGCTAACGCACAAAGAAAACGTGAAGAAATATGTGTATTGTTATCATTGAAACGAAAATGACAGCAATCCAAGCTCACTGGATATGGTCAGAAAGAAAGTACAGCGCTCAGGAAAAACTCAGAGAAAGAGAAGAAATACAGTCAGAGGAAAACAAAATAACGGAGGGAAGCCTGACAAACTCTCCACCCCATACACCTTCAGCTCATCCCTCCTTTAAGCTTGTTCGTTCTCCCTCAACTTTAACGGCTTCTTACGCGTTCTGTTACTTCCCAGCGCATGTGGCATATCATCTCTCTCTCGTTCCTCACTTCTTGGATCAGCTGTTACCTGTCCCTCACACTTTTGAGCCCCTTCTGGCTGAAGCATTACAGTCTGGTATAGGTTGGCTAAGTGGTCTTGGAGTAGAAGAATAGAAGATGGAAAGAATAAGTCACACAGGCTTAATAAATATTGAATATAAATAAAATAAATTTAACCACACATTTATGAAAGCAATCCAAACAAGTAATCATATATAATTGATTGAAATTGGAAACACACTTTGAGAGTATCATGTACCTCTAAACATTTTCCTATCTTAAAATCTCTATTTCAACTATCCAAATATCGACTTCTAAAAATATGTGTGAATATTCAAGCATACGGGATCATAGCATTTTTAATAGGAGAACATTTTTGCTAATACATCATATCTAGTCAGAAGTTACTCCTCCTGACTAATTATATTCATCAAACAAGAGTTATCAAAGAATTTATTATCTCCACTAATCTTGCATATTAAAAATAGAGTTAAGAGAAACTTACTTACCAAGAGTTCAAATGAATTTTATATAATATTACCAAGATGCATCATAGTGTTCAACCCCTATAATCAATTATGATTCCAACAATAAAGCCTTAATATAAAAAAATGCTTGAAAACTGTACAAATATTTCTAACACCCTTTAAATTGCTCTCACAGTGCAGATCACATACACTTTCAATCATCTATCATATTTGAATAGAGTGCATAAATGATAAATTTGAACAAATATAGTTCTACATCATTCATAGTTCATAAAAATATAATTAGATAAAAAAATAGATATTTTTCAAAATAAATGAAATAAAAGCTTTATAAACACGTAAGATCCACTCAATAACAAGGGCAGAATGCAAAGAATCCAAACGAACTGGCAGAATTTACACGGAAGCTATAATGTTGAATTCTCTTAGGGAGTGTTTGGTTGAGGGTTTTTGGAGAGGAGAGGGATAAGGTGTTTGGTTGAATTAAATAAGGGGGGAGGGGAGGGGAGGGAAGCCAAATTTGCCTCCCCTCCAAATTTGGGGGTTTTGGAGGGGAGCTTTTTTGGCCCTTTTAATTTTTTAATATATTAATATTTAATAAAAAATTAAGATAATTTTTTTATCTTAAAAATAAAAAAAGATTAAAATTTATATATTTTTTTAAAATTATTGATATAAATAATTTTTTTATTAAAAAAATTAAAATAATATAAAGGGTAAATTTGTCTAATCACCTTCCCCTCCCCTTCTGAACCAAACAATAATCTCCCCTTCCCTCTCCTCCCCTCCCCCCCCTTCCAACTAAACAAAACTCATTAAAACCCCTCCCCTCCCCCCCCCCCTCCCTTGCTCCTCCTAAAGCCATGAGAGAAGGGTAAATATCTAATATACCATCATAGGAACATCTAAATTTGAAATCCCCTAATTCCAAAATCCATAACATAATATGAAACCTTACTCCAAGTTTGTTTTCAATTTGTTACCCATGCCCATAATCTATATTTCATATCAGCTTATGCATCATTGCAATAGCCTTTTCAATTATGTATATATAAAATCCTGTGGATGGTTACTGTTAAATAAGTTATGTCCAATAGCGTCACATCAGAAATATTATTCATATACTATTTTTTCTTTTCTACTTTCTATGGAACCTGCATTTTTTTCTTTTTCTTTTCTTCTCATGGGACTTGTCGAAATTTTTTTTGAATCCCCCCTACATCTTGCAAAGGGCATGTCCTAGTAATATCAAATATCATGAGATTAGTCTCTACCCAAGGGTCAGAAATTAAAAAAAAAAAAAGTAAAATAAAATGAAGTTGTTGTCTCACAATTTGAACTATAAGAACCAAATTCATACTCTATATATAGATGGGAAATGAAGCCCTAGTCATTGTTATGTGTCACTAAAAATGAGTAGGTAAGCGTTTCAAGAGAGAAAAACTATATAGATGATAAAAGAGACTAACAAAAAAGAAAAACAAAAACAAAATTTCTTGTAAATCTTACTAGAATTCATGAGAAATTGAAAACAAAAATTAACTTACAAATAAGTCTTACTAGAATTCAAAATTCGGCACCCAAAAATTTTTCCAAAAATTACAATTTGATATGTTTGCCTTTATTTTTGCATCCCTTAAAACTTTCAAATAAGCTCGTCTTCCTATTTTTTAGAATGTGACTTGATAATGTATTATTGAAGTGTTAATAATGACTTTTTTTGTGGAAGGAAATTGGGAGGGAGGGAAGGTGCTCCCAGCTCCTAGCAAGACCGGAGTTCCAGCAACTGGGGATTCGATCTACACCTTGACAGCTACTTTGGCTTTGACACCAAGGTCTTGGAAATAGGCTAGCCATTGAACCACTAGTAGGCCCGAATTACCTTAGAAACTACATGGGAGTAACCTATTAGGGGTGGGGGATCTCCTCACGGTTAGTTGCCACCAAGCAAGACTTTCAGTGAGCAAGAGGGCGATCAATCCCATAAGCTGGAGGTTACAGAAATGGCCCTATGCCAATTGCGCCAACCTGCATTGTTAGTGTTAATAACAACTTTATCAGATACTAATATGATAACTTATATTGTCCAAGTGCTAGTAAAGGCTTACCTTATTTTAGTGACCTTTCACAAGTGAGTAACCTTCCCTAATATATTAATATCCTGTTTCTAATGTGCTAATTGCCTCTTTCAATGTGTTAGTAATGGATTGGTAACAAAAGATAAGATTCATAAAACAATGATAAATTAAACATTTTGATTAAAAAAATGTATAACACTACACTGTAAATAAAATAATATCATAAAATATAAAAGTAATTTTAATTTTTGAGTTAAATAGACTATAAACAAAATCTTTTTGAAAATTTTTCATTGACTGGCCTGCATCGATCCACACTAAATTTGTTTAGTTTTGCATTTATCTAGGCTAAAAATTACAACCTGTCTAATAGGGAGTTTAAATTTGACCAAGAACAAAAGAAGGCAACTTAATCAGACTAGCTCGTAGACTAGTAGTTGCTAAAATAGGGAAAATTCAGAAGATTTGTGTTTAAGACCAGATAATAACAAGGGTTATTTATTACTCTAATCTCAACATAGTTAACATTCAGCAAAATATTGGAAGCGGTAATGTAGTCGTGGTGGTAAAGACCCCTAGTGGAGCTCCAGAATTTGCTTTACTTTGTTGGAAACAAACAAGTGATTGGCACAAAATAATGGTCCTTTACTCCCTCTACTTTGGTATATCAAGCATGCAAATTTCATGCTCATTATTGTCATTTTGGTCTTTTTCCTAACAAAATGGGATTCTATATATACCCTTTCAATTCCAATTCAAGAATACTATTCTCATGGTCCTCAAGTTTATTTAAATAAAAGTTTTGCAATATAATAATAGACTAGTTAGTCCTGCACCAACTCCTAGCAATCTAGAAAAAAATAAATATTCTTTCCATGAATCCATATTATTGGTTTAAAGAAGTGTTGCCATGAAGCTAGATGATCTTATTAGTGGTACCTAGTTTTAAGTGAAGAGTAGAAAGTTAAGTATAAAAAGAGAAAAATAAGGAAAACTAATCCATATAAATATGATTCGCTTGCTACACATTCTTCCACCAAGATTATAAGCTAAAACTAAAGGACGCATAGTCATCATGAAGAATCTTATTGTCAAAGTTTATTTAATTTATATCTAGAATAGTTTCATGACAATTTTAAACTATTACTTTGATTAAACAGACTATTTTAATTTTCAAATATCAATTTAATTTTACTAAAATACTATGAAACAATTCAAGATAGAGTGAAGCTTAATTTTGTTCTTTTTTTTAATATTGACATAATTGTTTCTGTTTAAATTATGATAAAAAATTATGATTAATTGATAATAAAACAAATCATAAAAAAGTTGAATAATATATATAGTTGAATATTGGACAAACTCAAATCCACCACACAGGTGTTATTGAACCTTAATTAATCATATGGATGTTATTGACTTATATTGTAGTTTTTTTTAATTGATAAACCATCACATCAAAAAAGGATTTACATGTAAACTAGCCCTGCATGTTGTGGGATGAACAAAATGAGAGGTATGGTAAATAGCTTCAAAAAACATGCTTATAAGCAATCACTAGATTGATGTACAGTTGCCAATTAATTGGTTTAATGTAAAGAATAAAGGATTAGAAACAAAGAACAAATAGTTAATTGATATCATGCAATAACTGACTAATGCATTTTTGAAACACATCAATTGATTATTTTGTATCAATCAATCAATTGATATGTTACAAAAAGTGATTTTGGAAGTGAACAGTTGACTCATGACTTTGAACAATTGACTAATTGGAAATAACAATATCAAAAATTTGAAAATTATGATAGTTAAAATGACCATTAGCTTTTAGATTATATTGTTTCACTAATACTAGTCAAATGGACTGTTTGATTGATTTAGAAATTTTCTAAAAACACCAAAGAATTTGATGGACATTCAAATTTGAAATTAAAAAAAAAAGTTTCTAATGAAAAAGCATGCTATTCAAATTTTGTCTATAAAAAACATTTCTAAATTAAATAAATGATGGAGACAAATAGATATAAAGAAAACTTCTTCTCCTACTCGTAACCTTCTAATTATGTTGACCTTTTATATCGATTTTTGCAGAGAAGACTTTATAATTGTTGAATGGCTTCCAGGATATTTTGGATTATATTTAGAAGTGATTTTTCTAAACCCTATAACAATTAATGGGGGCAAATATAACTTTAAGTATAGTGTATCATATACACATTTTAAAGCCTTTTGTTATGATTTTGTTATTCCATCATTGCATAATTTTTTAATATTTCTTTTGTATTTTTATAATTCCATTATCATATCTTTATATTTCCCAACAAGGGCCTCACCTAATGAAATAGAATTTGCAAGTTGTTGGAAAGGGGGCAACGTGGCACCCTTTCCTTTTTCAGTTTGCAATCTTCTTTTTGGGATTGAGACTAAGTTAATTTTGTATGAAAGAAATGTGTTAATTAAAAGCTTAAGATTCTTAGGTTGTAGAAAGTGGTTTCAGGTCTAAGGACATACTGAAACACTACTTATTATTTTAATGCTAACCAAAGATTCAGGAATTTTTGGAAACTACTAGCAATCAAGTAAAATTTACATAGGGAAAGAGATAGGTGAGGACCCCACCATCGTATAATCAAGATATATGATTGTTAAAAGTAGAAGCATTATAAATACCTAACATCACAAAGGAAACTCATTGATTTGACAATCTAATATATTTTTCTTTCATGTTTCTCTAGTCTTCTTCCATTGGTTCCTTCTTGAAAGAGTTAATATTGGGCCAAGATAAGATAATCTACATCTTGAGGTTTAGAACAATATTTTGCTTAATTTATCTCTAGCCCTCAGTATGTAGATTACCTCTCCCTTATCATTTTTATATCAACTTGTTAAGGTTCTCTTTACTTAATATGAACGTACTTCCTATTCTTGTATTGTATCATTATACTTCTTATTAAAGTTTGTTAGATTATGATGATTGATCAGAAGTTAGTTGCTATGGTGTACAATGTTGTATTGTATCATTAGTTTAGTTTTTCTACATACTTATGTTATTTCATATTCTTTATTTAATCTATTATTAGTTTCTGTACAGTTATATTAAGGACACCTAGCTTGCTAAGATTGATGTACTTATAGCGGAATCTTTTATAAATGGATTCTTTCTTCTCTTGCTCAGTAAGAAGAATTACTGAACTTAGTATTAGGGCCATTTGGCAAATGTCGTGGATTCTCACACAAGTCTTACTCCTACCACAACCATCTCTTTCAGCAAGCTAGCATCCGATAGTCATACCTAAACTATTGCCACAATCACAAAGACAATGCCCCTCATGAAGTCACTTAATCGACTTGTATCTACCAAGTTGTACAAAAATAATTTTTTACCATAGCACTCCATGATTCTTCTAGTCATTAGGGGTTATATATTTAATGGCTTTGTCCTTGGAATAAAACCATGTCCTCTAGCTTTTCTCTTTGATGAAGCAGAGATGAAAACTAATAACCCAAACTATAAAGATTAGGTTACCACAAATTAGCTATTTCTTGGATGGTTGTTCAACACCATGACAACTGATGTAATAGCTCAGATGATTCATTGTGTTACCTTTCATGACCTCTAGAAAGTAGTAAAAGACATTTCAAGAGCTCATACAAGGTCAAGGATTACTCCATACAGAAATGAATTTCAAAGAACACGCAAAGGAGTAATAAAGATGGAAAAGTATATAAGCAAGATGAAAACTATTGCTAATAATTTGATTCTAGTCGGAAGCTTAGTTTCTCTGAATGATCGCATTACACAAACACTGGTTGGATTGGATGTAGATTATAGTCCTATTGTTGTTCAACTTCTTGACAAAGAAAATCTAACCTGGATTGAATTGTAAGCAATGTCGCTGACATTTAAAAGTTAACTTGAGTAATCATAAAACCTTATTAACCTAAACCTGGGGAGTTCTTTTGCTAACTTTGTTAAGTTAGAAAATTGATCAATTACTAAAAATAGTTATTCTAATAGAGAAATTGGAAAGAAGCCAACTAGGGTCAATTTCATGGTGGTCGAATAGAAGGACAAAATTATAGGATAAACAAACCTATATGTCAAGTTTATCGCAAGTTTGGATACCCTGCAACCCATTGTTATTTTCATTTTGGTCGATCATACATGGGTTTATCATCATTCCTTAATAAATTAAGAAGAATAAAGGTTTCTCTTTTGCTTATTTAGCATTTCCTAACATCATAAATGATCAGTCATGTCATGGTATATAGATAGTAGGGCTAGTAATCATGTCACCTACGATTCAAATCAGGTTGAATATCCTCTATACAATCAAAGTAGTGTAGGTAAGATAAATCTTGTCATTGGAAATGGTGATAAATTGGAAGTATTGAATTCTAGTTCTTCTTTCTTACCTTGCCACAATTCACACAAAAATCTAATTATGAAAGATGTTCTTAAACATAAAAAATCTAATAAGTGTCTTTAAGCCAACTTCTAATAATTGTCTCTAACTGACTATTGATAATGATGTCTATATTGAATTCTACTCACATGGTTATTTTGTGTAGGATTAAGTAATAAAGGAAATTCTAATGCAAGGGAGGCCCAGTGAAGGACTATATAAAGTGGAAAGTACTACCTTAATTATAGCAAACTACTTTACGTGTCATAATACTTTAGATAGATGTAATTCCTCTTCAATCCAACAACAATGGTATAGAAAATTGATACATCCTTCTAATTGAGTTCTAGCTCAAGTTCTTAGTGATTGTAAAATTAAAGCTAATGAAAAATACACTTTTTGTGAAACCAGTCAGTCTAGGAAGTCTTATGCATTGCCATTTCAGTTATTTATTTCTCATGCCACGAATTGTCTGGATTTAATACATTCTCACTTGTAGGGTCCTTCACCCATGTTGTCAACTATTGGTTATCAATTTTATATAAACTTCATTGATGATTACAATAGATGTACTTGGATTGACCCTTTGAAAACCAAATGAGAAGTCATTAATGCCTTTGTGCATTTTAAGACACTTGTTGAAAATCAATTTGAAAGAAAAATGAAAACCTTCCAAAGTAATTGAGATGGTAAATATTGTAGCTTTACTCATGTTTTACAATCTTTTGGCATTAATTTTAAACACTCTTTCCTTCACACTTTAGCTCAAAATAGACAGGCAAAGAGAAAACATAAGTACATAGTTGAAATGGGGTTAAGTTTGCTTGCTCAAGCAAGTATACCTATTCATTATTGGTATAAAACATTCATGACAGTTGTTTATTTTTTTAATAGACTTCTTATACCTATTTTACAAGGGTTTTCACCTTTTTGATTGTTTCACAAGGTCAAACTTAATTATACACCCCTTAAAACCTGTAGGTATGCATGTTACCCCTGCATAAACCCTACACTCAACATAAACTTTAGTTTCTTTGTCAAATGTGTTTTTCTTAAGGATAATAGGTCACGCAAAGGTTATAAATGTTTGAGTCCCACTTATAAATTATATATATACATATCAAGACATGTTTTTAATGAGCAATAGTTTCCATTTTGTAGTGGTTTTCTCAGTAAGTCACAAAAGCCACAAACTGAAGTCATATTGAGTGTACTACTAACTCGTCCTTCTACTATAGATCCTTCCTTCAACACTAGCAATCAAGAAATTGAGAATACACCAAAAGACATCATAGCAGCCATACTATAATTTTCATCTTCTATTACACAACAAGATTTTGAATCTAAACAACATAATTTTAAGGCATGTGACATTAGCTCCAATTCATCTTTTCCTAGTCCATTATTGAGTCAAGTTTTTCAAAAAGGCAAAATAACATAGTAGAATAGCTAGAAGCACAACTTCTAATGTTCATCAAATGCTAACGAGAAACACACTTGAAATCTTCAAACCTAAACTCCCTTTTATTGGTGCAGTTAAAATTTAAGGTAGCTTAGAGGCTAAACCAACAAAAGTTAAATATGCCTTAATGATTCCTTATTGGAAAATAGTCATGACTTCTGAATATAAGGCTTTTATAAAGAATAAAACCTGGGACTTGGTACATTTTAGTGAACAACAAAATGTGGTTGGCAATAAATAAGTTTTCAAATACAAATACAATACTGATAGACAACATAAAGCTAGGTTGGTTGCTAAAGGATTTCAACAAAATTTTAGGATTAATTTTAAAAAGAATTTTAGTCCATTCATCAAGCCATGCACAATTTCGATTATTCTTTCCATGGCTGTTTCTCTTGGTTAAGAAGTTAGACAGCTTGATATTAATGATGCATTCCTCAATGAGGTGCTAACTAAAATAGTTTATGGATCCTAACAAACTAAATCATGTTTGTAAGTTATCTAAAGCTTTATATAGACTAAAGTAAGCCCTAAGAGCATGGTTTAAAAAGCTTTAAGACACTCTCTTGAGTTGGGGATTTTACAATGCTAAAAGTGATATATCATTGTTCATCCTTAAAGACAAATCACAAGTGTTAATCATTTTGATTTATGTTAACAATGCAAATGAGTTGAAGTTATTCACTTAGAGACTAAACAAACTATTTTCACTAAAAGATTATGGTTTACTACACTACTTTTAAGGCTTCAAAATCTATAGAGATACTACTAGAGTGTATTTAACTTAACAAAAGTACATTTTAGACTTATCAAAGAAGTTTCACATGGATCAACAACAATTATTAGCATATGATGGAGATAAGATGAAGGATCCTTCAGTATGTCATAGTGCAGTAGGTGCTCTCCAATATATCACTAATATCAAGCCCGATATTTGCTTCACTGTCAATAAGTTAAGCTAATTTCTCAATGCTTTAACTACTCTCCATTGGTAAGTAGTTAAAAGAATTCTTAGATATCCTAAAGGTACAATTAATCATAACCTTTATATCAAACCTTCTATGGCACTCTCTATGCATTCGTAGATGCTAATTAGACATATAATCTAGACCATAGAAGATCAACGAGAGGTTCTTATGTTTTCTGTAGCTATTCATTAGTTTCTTAGTCCTTAAAAAAGCAAAAAGCCATTGCCAAATCAAGTACAAAGTCAAAATACAGGTCTTTGGCCAATGTAGTTGCTAAGTTAGCTTGGGTAGGCTCCTTATTGTCTGAGATTAAGTTTCCTATTATCTAAATGCTAGTCAATTGGTGTGACAATGTTAGTGTCAATGCTTTAGCATTTAATCTTGTCTACTATGTAATAACTAAACACATAGAAATAGAAATTAACTTTATCCATGATTATGGTTCTTTCTAACCAACTATGTATCCGTTATGTACCCATTTCTAGTCAACTTGTAGATTACCTCACAAAGCCTTTCTCTCATTCTCAGTTTTGGCTTTTTCGAGACAAACTTGGGGTAATTGTTGCACCCTTTCATTTAAGGGGGTTGTTAGATCATAATGACAAATAAGAAGTTAGTTGCTATTGTGTACACTATTATATTGTATCATTGGTTTAGTTTTTTACAAACTTCCTTCTATTTTGTTGTTTCACATTCTTCATTTTTTCTATTGTTTGTTTTTGTACAGTTGCATTAAGGACACTTGGCTTGCTAGGATTGATGTACTAATAACCAAGTCTTCTATAAATGAGTTTTTTTTTTTCAATATGTTGCTCAATAAGAAGAATTATTTAGCTTTCATTCCAGAGTTTTTTAATTGAGTTGAGTCATAGACTAAAGTAGCTACCCTTCCTTAAGGTTATGATTGAATTGAGGAGAATGGACAAAAAAAAGAAGCCTTACCATACCATTAAAGCATTAAAGTGCAGAGCAAATGACATGTTTCCCTTTGTGGATATAAGATCATGTTAAGTAGTCTAATATCAAAGTATTGTGCAATCTAAAAGAGTGACAAGACTTATGAGTAAGTAGTGTAAATTTTTTGTATTTACTTGAATTTATTAAAAATGAAATGTCTAAATGATGAGTTGATAGTATGGTCTATTGAAGTGTCATATTCTAAAGATGATATAAAGAGTCTTTTAAATTTTTAGCTTTATATTGCTTAGATTTTAACGTCATTACAATAATTTATAAGCACTAACACTAACATTTACCTAAAACAAGTTACTTATTGTCTTATTTTGTTTAGTGAGGCCATAGGCCTACAATATGTATAATCAATCCTAGTCCCCCAACTGCATGGACTTGACTTGCTTATTAATGGAGGAAAAATCATTCAATACGGCTACAACTTAAATGTACCCATATCGAGTATGTATTGGGTATGGCTCGTCTTGGGTATGCTTAAATACGTAAGGGGTATGTATTCTTTTATGAAAAATGGGAGATGACTCTAGCATTTTATATTGCTAGGGATTCTCTCCCGTGCTCTCTTTTTCTCTCTAAAAAAGATCTCTCTTGAATGGACTAGTATTTGTGCTCTTATATTTTGCATCCCCTCCAGGTTTAACTTGCCTCTCTCTCTCTCTCTCTCTCTCTAATTTCTACAACTATCAACACTTTAAGTTTGCGACTTTAGGAATAAGGGTTCTAATGGTATGAAATGATAACCATTTTGGTGTAATGGTTGGTCTTCTATGCAAAAGTATAGAACGTGGCTCTTTTGCAACTAGCCACAAATGCCTTCCAAATTATTATCATGGTCTCCATTTTTTCTTCAATGTAAAAGTAGAAAACATGGGTCATGACACAATATAATTTACCTAATTTTTTTAGAGTTATCACACAATAATTATTAAATATAAAATAATATTGTACTTATTTTAATAATATTATTATAATCATACGTATTAATTACATAAAAAATAACTTTATTCTGTTAAGAATGATTAATTATTAAATAAGTTAATATTTTAATAATTATTTAACAAACTATTATTCTACATTTAATAATTAATTACATCATAACTAGAAAATATGGTATTTTTGGAGATATAAGATCATCACTTTTATCTTTTATTTTTTTATAGAATTATTAACATTAAATTTATTTTAGTTATTTTTAGTTGATTGTGCATTATAAAAGCTTTAATACTTATTTTTATTTATAATAAAATGTTATATGCATGTGTATATTATATCCTACAATTTTTAAAAAAGAAAAATTATAATTCAAGATTTTAAGTTGAAGACATTTATATTAAATGATTTTAAATTTGGAAATTATTTTGAAAGACTTTAAGATAAAAAATTTAATCTGTGTAAACAAATTATAGTTTAGAACTCCAAATTAAAATATTTACTAGTTATATGATCCTTTAAAATAATTTCAAATTTTAAAATCTTTTCATATAAAAATCTTTATTTTGAAGTTTTAACTATAATTTTCTTTATAAAAAATGGTCATACCTTATATCCATATTACCAATGCAGCCTTGATGGAACTATATCAAGAGTTGGGACCATTTAAACAACATATAAGAATTGTTCTTTTATTGTATTTGAAACTTATCCAAGGGCTATGGTTTTTTATGCACAAAATGTAGTGAGAATAAAAGCACCAAATTGTTAGCTTAGTACAAATCTCAACTACGCTTTACAATTTGCACATCCAATTTGATATGGTTCAAAATATAAAGTATTAAAAAAATCACTTTTAGCGACAATAAAAGTCACTGCTAAAAGTCCAAAAATTGTCATTCAATGTTTTTTGTGGTGACATATAGTCATTGCTGAAACCTTAGTAGTAATAGGTTTTAATGGCAACCAAAAAAATTACCATTAAAATGATATTTAATTGGCCACAAAAGTCGCCACTATTAGTTTTTAATGGTGATAGGTATGGCCACTAATGCCCTATTAATTTAGCTCTCAAGAAGGTCATTGCTAATCATGTGGTTTTAGCTAAAAGTCTCTTTTTAATAACAACTTTTGATGGTCAACTACATGGCAACTAAAACTATACTTTTAATGATGACACTCAATGTCGCTGCTAAAAGGGAATTTTAGTGGCAACAACATAGGTTTTGTAAAAGCTACACTTTTAGCAATGACCTTAAATGTCATTACTAAGAATTTTTTTAAAGAAAATTTTATTGAAAAGCCTTTTAAGTTTTTTATAAGAAACTTTATTCCATAATACTAGCAAAATCAAATTTTATATCCTAATATAAATGCAAATATAAATCCTAAACCCAATATGAAGATTCCATTACAAATTTGGCAGTTATGATTGGTAAATCAATTCTTTGAATAGTAATCTTCACTATTGCTCTTTTTTATGTGTTGTTCCTATCTAGAGCCATCTTCCATCGTTGTATCAAATTCTTTTCCATTTAACTATTCCTCTTTGGGAAAAATTGGAGGATTATAGACCTTAGCTAGTTCATTCTTCATTGGTGGCACTATATTTCAAAATATAATAGAGGGTCAAAAACATCATTTGGAAATAAAAAAAAATTAATTTACAATATTACTTTATCTAGATACTTTTTTGTTTTAAATCTTTATATCTATAAATAGTTTCTCATATAAAGAAACTAATTTTGAATCTTGCATTTTATATTAAATTTAATATTTAAAAGTTTGCACTTGAGTATAAAAACTAAAACAGAACCATAAGCAAAAAACAATTACATAGAACCACAACTAGAATAAGAACTAGAACTGGAATAGAAGTAGTGTAGAACTTGAACCAAAACTTGAAAATAATTAATTTTTAGGTCCTTCAATAAAACTAGAATCTTGTTACAACTATCCATTACAAAGAACAAATGCTTTAAAAAATAAGAAATTTGAAAGAGAATCCCACCCTTGTGCAAGTAACCTTGACTTTGAGATTTTTTTTTTTATGACCTATATATTACCTCTTTGACTAGTATGTTTTGTTCTTTCAGACAAGCTATTTTTAATAGTTTAAAAATTTTAATGGCAATGATATTTTAAACTTGTTAGCAGTGATATGTTAACTTAAAAATAAAAGGTTTTTTCTATAAAAAAGAAAAACAAGCACTCATTTTATGACTAGAGTTTTTGATGGATATCACTAATAAAGGATTCCATTAAATTGACATTTCAACTTAAAATAGGATGGACTTGTGTTTTATCTATGCTTCAAAATTAAAGGACATTTGGATAAAAAGAGGTCTTGGAGATACTGAAAAGCATCTTAAATTGTAAACATATGTGGTTATAGGTTTACTAATCATTCCTCCTTTGCAAATTGGGCCATTGCACCTTAAAAAGGATTTTGGAACATTTGACAAATACATATAGGGGTTTGTGAATCACAAACCTATCTCCACTTAATACACATTTGGCCATAAGATCCTAGTGAAGACATCTAAGTCAAAAAACATAAGCAAAGAGATAATCAGGAAAGGCTTCTAGTTCATTGGTCCAATCATGAATGTCAGATAGGAAATTCGCTTCAAATCTCAATTTCCAAATAAACCCTCAATTCCAAACAAACTTCTTTTATGAATTTTAAACAAAAGAAAAAAGATATAATAATCATTCATATAGGCACAAACAATAGAAAATGCAACCCAGAGCAAGGAAATCTCACATTTAGATTCCAAAACTTACATCTGATTGACAATTAGAGGCAAAAGACATTAACGGTACTTAGATTTCCATGGAAGCATTCTATGCTTCTCTTGAGATTTTAGTTCAAATTTTGAGCAGACCCTTAAGACTCCTTAATCAACACTAAGCCAAGCAAAGAAACATAGACAGCATTGCAAATTGTATGAGACTTTGTTTCAAAAAATTTGGCACACACAAATTTACAAAAAATTTCAATTCTATACAAAAACTAAAATCGATGTAGCAAGCAAGGCAAACATATCTCTATGTTCTTCATAATCTTCTTATTCTTTTTCTTTCCCTTCTTAAACCCTCATTCTTTCAAATGGGTCTTCCTTTGCATTCCTTTCTCTCTCAAACTCTTGTTCTCTTCCTTCTTCTTCTCCTTTTTCGTTATCATCGTTCTATCTCTTTCATTCCTCTTTGCATCTCTCTCCTGACAAGGTTCAATGAAGTGCACCTCTTTCTCCACTCATTCTCTCCAACTCTTTTTCTACCTTCTCTACTCTTTATGAGTGGCTTGATCTTTCCACCTGTCATAATTAAAAGGGGGAATTAGGGTTAAAAGGGGTCATTTCATTATTGTTAAATTATTTATATTAAAATTAAATTTAATAACCATTTATGTTAAATTTAAAAATTAAATTTCTATATTACTTTAATAATTAAAAATTAAAGTATTTAAACTTTAATATTTGACAATTAAAATTTTATTTATTAATTACTAATGTGCCACTAATTTTATTTATTTATTATTAATTTCATTTTAATAATTAAAATTTAATTAATTAATTAATTAATATATAATAATTAAAGTTTCTTTTTATATTTTTATATCATATTTGAATTTTGTGAAAAAAATTCCCTTCCATGGTAACCTAAGGAAGTCACTACTAAAGGATATTTTGTAGCAACTAAAGTGGCCACAAAACCTTTTTATTGTGGTAATACCAAGTCCCCACTCTAACCTACAAGATTTTTTCTTAGTGGTGAAGTGTCACTACTAAATGGTCTTTTGCGGGAATTTGTAGACTCACTACAAAAACTTTTAGTGGCGGCACTAATAGTTGCCATTAAATGAGTTTTTATGGCAACACTTTGACACTACAATATCCTTTTAGGGGCAACCTTTTGTGTTGCTGCTAAAACTATTTGACCTAGTGACAACATTAAATGAGACATCTAATTGGTGGGATAACATGTTTTCGCTAAAATTACTTTTTGTAGCAACATAAATAGCCATAAAAAGAAGTTTTTAAGGTGACGTTTATGATTCATAACTAAATCTTTTAGCACATAAAATGTTATTTATCAATTAAATTTAAAGATATTTAGTAGCAATTTTAATAAATTCACCATAAAAGATGTTTAGTGGCGTCATAAATGTCACCACAAAACTTATTTAGTGATAACTTTTTTATGTTCTAACTAATAAATCTAGCAAAAATGAAAATTCCATTTGGGCAATAACTTTTAGCAGCAACATGGAAAAGTCACCCCTAAGTCTACACTTTTAGTGGCAACATTTCTTCGTTGCCGTTAAAAACCATAAGAAGACCCTTCTTTTTTTTTTTTTTTTTTTTAAACTATAATATGTACATTAATTATCCTTCATTGACAAATCACGAAAAATCTATACTAAATATAAGGAATTTTCTAAACCAATCGAGTTTCCATGATTGGCGCCTTCCTCACTCACTCAGTTACAAGTTTGTTCCATTTCTGGAAATGATTCCAAAATGGTGCCATTAGTAGACATATGTGTGTTATATGATGAAAGATATTATTCCCAGCTATATTTTACTATTCCACGTAGACACACTCTTTCCTTGTAATCATCGTTGAAATAAGAAATATTATGTATCAATTAATAATTTTTTTAGTCCGTTGAAAAGTTGTACTCATTTTTTTTTTAAGAGCTGATCAGTAAAATCGTTTGATCTGATCGACTAGTTTTCTGGGAGAGCTGATAAAATATTTGGTTCTGTAATCTCTTTTGGCAAGTTTGTAAGTTTTATTATATCGTTCATAATGTAGATTAAAAGACAAAGACATTATCATGGAATATGAGGAAAGAATAATAAAACTGTACTAGGTTGATATGAAAAAATTAATGTGCTCTAAAAATTACTCAAAAAAATTCAATCGAAGTTTAAAAATACTTTGGTCCTAATTACAAAAAAAAAAATGTCCTAAATAATATTTTATACTCAAAACTAATTAGTTTTTTTCATCTTTGGTGCCTTTGATACTCATTCTATATATCTTTGTTTTATTTGTTTTAAACGAATTATCATTTCTATTTTCTAGTCCATGAAATTCCTCGTGGGTGTTAATCATTATGTTAGGCCTACATATGCTTTTGTATCATTGCAACACATTTGTGATAATTTCTGGACAATAAAAAATGTAAAATCTTTTGAGTGTCAGCGAAGATACATTCATATATTAATTTGAATATTCTGACATCAATATTCATAATGTTGTCTATTTTTGGAAAAAAAAAATATTAGATTTCATTACATGTAAGACTCATCCAACAAAAAGAAGAGATATATATATATATATATATATATATATATATATATATATATATATATTATATTAAAACATAAGATCCAAGGTTTTCAGGGTTGTAAGTGCCACCAAACATTGCTTTGAATTAATTGTTGTTATCCTGAATACCATATATTATTATAAAAAAGGCCGCTTCAGATCGAACTACAATGATTGACTGTTTCAAGTAGCATAACTTAACATAATTACATCGTGCACTGATTATAAAATTTCAGCTTTTGATAGAGGTTAGATGGTTTACGATCTATATAACTAATCAAATATAGAGTTTAACATGTTGGAAAATTCTTTAAAATCTAAATTTGGTATTTTTAAAGTATCTGGCTGTTAAATGGTTATTGTTTTACAAGTGATTATATGATAATTAGAATATATCACACATTACAACATAAATCTAATTAGTTTTTAAAAGTATAGAAGTTATTGGGTGTTGCTTAAACTTGCAATAAGAAGGTTCGATAAGATTGTGTAAAGATATATAGGTCCGGTCCTTTCTTTGATCTTAATGAGTTATGTTGTCCCAATTTGCTATTGAAGTCTGAGTGCTTAAAGCGGACACAACCATTTCCAATTGCGTTTTGTACTATTAACCTTACTTTGCCGCGATAGATTAATTAAATATACTTTTAATTATTTGACTCCAATAAATCAATGTTTTAATCATCATATACACACGCCATTTAAATACTTCTATGGTGATTAAAAATTATATAGATAACATAATCTCTTAAATGTAGGATACTAGTTTTTCAATCACAAGCTTTTATAGAATCAAATTCTTCTAATACATAATTAATTGGGTGTGGTCCAGTAGTCAGGGCTGTTGATAGTTTAATAAGAGATTTTGGATTCAAAAATTTTACTCTATATATCAATGAAAAAAAATATATTATAAAATATTACAAAATTAACTTTTTTTTTTCTGGTATATGTAATTTGTTGAGGGCACTTAATTTATTGTCTTAATTTTGGACCAATCAAGAGTTTTTTATGTGGCATCTGCCCCTAAAAGTAAAAAGCATAGAACAACACCAAGACTATATCTCTCAAATGCAATGGCCTTGTGTAAGTTAGAGAATTTCACAAGTTGTACAAATTGTTAAGAGTATCTTAAAAGCTGATAGAAAATTTCACAAAGTTATATATAAATCTCAAACCAAAACACTGATTTTCTTTTAAAGTTCAAATCTCATACTTTATAATTGTGGCCAAAAGAAAAAATCTCATACTTTATAATTAAGATTGTAGAAGAGAAGGACACGTCTCGTTTATGTAACTCTCTCATTAGTATTCATTCAATCATCACGATCCCTCTATCTTTTGTTCATGGCTATAAGGTTGCTATGTACGTAGCTTGTGATTGTTATAGCGTAAGTGTTAGCCAAGTTTCCTTGCAGGGAAAAGTTGTTTATTTGTTAAAAACGTTTTTATTTTGTAATTTTAGAGTGTTAGGTCTAACTTAAAAAAAAAAAATTCTTCTTATTAATAGCAGAAATAGTTTATTTTGCTGTTGGAAAAAAAAAAGTCAAACATACTTCTCATTTGAAGCAAAAGTATAATATATATATATATATATATATTATTTTTTGAAGATAAAAATATATTTACTCAAAATCACTAATTATTATAGTTATCCAACCATTTTTTTTCCAATCTCTTAAATACTCATTTTCACTCCCATTTTTGTTCCTTTTCCCTGCACTCACATTTTCTCTTCCTTCCTTTTATATTATATGCATTTATTTTAATTAAAATATTTTATATATTTATTGTGATTTTATTTTCTATATTTTAATTAAATAAAAGTTGATAATATAAATAAAATATACCATGATAAATATTTAAAATTATTTATTCTTTCAAATAATATCAATTGTAAAGTTATATATATGTATATATATATGTCGACATTTTTTGGTGTAATTTGACTGTGAAAAAAACACTTTTTTAAAAAGGAAATTTGGCAAATATAATAATATTGGTAAAAATATTAAAATAATTTCACTAGACATAAATTCCCTCCCTCCCTCCCTCCCTCCCTCTCTCCCTCTTTCTCTCTCTCTCTCTCTCTCTCTCTGAGTTAAACTACAATTTCTGATTATTGCCTCTCCTTTTCAGACTTTTGCTGCTGGCGGACTCTAGTGAAGACTATGCTATATGGAAGAACAGTTTCCGAAGGGTAACTAAGAAATTTCAATTCCCATGTTATGTAACCTTTCTTGTTGTTTTTAAACTACAATTTCTGAAAAAGAAAAAAAAATCTGCCGCAATTCCACTGACTTTTCGATCGTTATCTATAACTTCAGAAATCAATATGATTCTGTTGTTGGAATGTACTATATATTGAGTTGATGACAATCAAATCATGCAATTATTGAAAAGTTATTACTTATACAGCAAAGCAACAATAGGAAATTTATGTGTTATACTTTAAACGGCTTATTAATAGAATTATATTAAATAATTAATATCATAATCCCTGCTCACTGATTAGAGACGTGCTCTTCTTATTTTAACTACTCAAGTTTAAATTAACTTTGGGATTAGCACTTTGAAAAATATATTTTCCTAAATACACTACACTGATACATGGGGATGTGCCCTTAATTTAAAGATTTAGATTGTGTATAGGAGCTGGAGTGGAGTGGAATGCCAAGTTAGGTGCTATTCTACTATTTAAAGGGTTACTAAAGAAAGGAAAGGAGCCATTAAAATATGAAATGTAATTACTTATAAATGATTTTTTCAGTATTATGTACACATATAAAACAAACCCACTTATAAGAGTATATTAGAGTATAAAAGTATATCTGTAGTTTCAATATAAGTGCAAGTTATTTAATCCTTGACCCCCTAAATTGAAGAAACACAAAAATTGAAAATTTGAATAATAAAGAGAAAGTCATCTCTTGCCATCCTATTCCAGTAATTAAAAGAAGTTTCAAATAATGACGTAACCTATTAGCCATTTCATTTTATTTCATTTCATTCTTTATCATCCATCCAAATATACGTTAGTTTAGTTGATTCGCTTAATGTATATGACTATCTTAAGATAGTATAATCTATATTTCACCAGAAAAAAGAGAAATTGCACTATTATTTCTTAAAATTTAATTAAACTACAAACTTTTCAGATTTAAAAAATGCACAATTCATTCATTTTATTGTTGGATGAGATAGAATCCTGTCAAACTGTTCATATTTACCGTCAAGAATCAGGTGCATACCTTTACAGGAGAGTTCTGCCATTGATCCAATAAAAACAATTATCCTTCAAATCTGGAAAATTTAATAGATTTGCTTTCCGGATAGTATATATGATATATCCAATAAAGAAAAAAACAAAAAATATAAAATAAAAATCTTCCATTTCATTACAGCGAATTGAGGTTATCAAACTCCATGAAGCATATTCTGCAAGATAGTGAAGGGGGGTGAGAATATAGTCATGGCTTCAACAAAGAACGGGAAGTAGGGCTAATAAAGGAATTTGCTTTATTTGTTGCAAACTAGTAATTGACACAAAATGGTCCTCTACCATGGTATGCCAACCATGTTAAATGGTCCGTAAATAATGGACTTATTCCTGACAAATTGGGATACCATTCAAATTCACTTCATTGGCAGTGATTTTAGATTGTGACATGACATTCATGTAGAAAGAAACATGGACATATAATAATTCAGTATAAAAAACACAAACAAAAAGGTTATACATATACATATATAAATATATATATCTTTCTCTCTCTCTCTCTCTCTTAACTACAGGTGGTGGCATCAATTTTTACCAAGTATAATGCAGAAAGTGCATCCACATATGATTCCTTGCTGAAACTTTGGCCTCCTCCAAGATTAAACCAAAACTAAAGCAAGTATACTTCCACCTTGCTTCCTCTTCAGAAAATGACAATGCAGGTAGGCCTTTGAGAATCTTCATTTAAAAAAAAAAATGAAAAGAAATTTTTAGCCAATCTATTTCTTTCGATCAGTTTTTTTTTTCGGGGATTTTGATATGGTGGCTTCTAGATCAATTGACATGCATTTTAACTAATTACCTTTTCAATCCGATCAAAGACAAGTCATCTATGCCAGAAGTAGACGATTCACAAAGAATATCCTTGCAATTAAATCCCCAAAAGCTGACATAGTTAAAGACTTTACGCCTAAATCACCTTGCTTTACATTAAACATTACCAACAAAGGCTGATAAAATCAGAAAACAAAAGAGTACTTGCTGAAATTGAACTCGAGTTTCTAGAGAAGTCTCATAGTCTAGATTATCATTATAGCTTGAAAATGCAAAATTATATATATGACTAAGACATATTATAAATACTAATTTTTTTTAAACTAGAAGTACTACATTTCATTGTAAACTTCTTATCAGCGAACATTTTTTACCAAAAACCCACTAGTTCAAGGATTGCATGGAATAGTTTATATTTAGCTTAGAGATACCCCTGTCTAACGTGGTAGCCCGTAAAAAGCTAACATTTAAAAAGAGGCGGAAAAGGCAAGCCGATTTATTAAAGGAATTAAAAAATATAAGCTCAAATATGCTTGTTACAAAAGTTCATGGTTAAACGAACCGGTTCGGTTCAAAGATGTACGTACTCGCAGTCAAATTAGGTTCAGAGCCTTCTTGAATGGCCAAATGAGCTACTGTTAAGAAGGCCAGTGGGGGCCCTCTCTCAAACAAGATACAACATGCAAATGTGGCACCCTTGGTTTCCTTTTCTTTTATTTCAGAATCATCTTTTGTGGGAGAGCTAGAGAGTTCCGCATGAACACTTGCATGCTAAAGCTTAAAATTCTCACTCTACATAAAGTGGTAAATATTAAGCTTCAAGCACACTACAACACTCTGCTTTCCATTACGACATTGTTATATAATCTGGAAAGAATATATCTTCTCATCAGACTAGAGGGAAGATTTATATACACTTTTGAAAAGCAGTCAAGGAAATTAAATTAAAACATCATAATCTGCAGAAAGTGATAGCTACCCAGACCAATGATTTGTTAAACCAAGAACATGGAATCAGAGATAGGTTCTTGATCAGATATCTAGAGAGCACCTTAGCTTTCCTGTGGACCCCTATATTCATTGTTCATTTAAAACACTATAAATTCCTAACATTAAGCATCCTTCTATAAACATTAATTTTTCATCATAGATAATTTGTTTTGTTCTTTCAATTCTACTTCCTTTGGTTTCAATCCTTTGGATGAGTCATTATTGGGTTAGGATTGGGTAATCTGCATCCTGAGGTTTAGGACAATATTTTATTTTATTGTATCTAGCCCTTGGGATGCAGATTACCTCTTCCCCAGCACCAATGCAGAAGTTTTATAACTGAGCTTCTGTGAATCTGGGGATTTATGAATCTCCATTATTTCTAGCTCTCTGCAGCAATCTCATATGTAGCTCTAGCTTCTTCCTTCATGCTTTCACTAATCAATTTCTTCCCATATTTGAATACCTCAGAAGTTCCATAATCTTCATTCCAAAGCATATGATTTCCACATAAGTTCAATGACCCAAAGGCTTTGCCACGCATGAGCCACACGCTGTAAATTACTAGGCATGGAGGCCAAAAGTATCACTTGCAAGCATGCCTATATCAAACACAGCACTAGAGCATGGCAGTATCACCCATTGGAGGAAGATGTTTTTTTGGATTGGTCTGACATCACTATACACAGTTGTGGAAGAGTGACAGGGTTAAAATGAGTAAGCACCGGAGATTGGTTGAAGCTATCAGAAATAAATATTTTGAAATAAAACTAGTATGATTCAATGAAGGGTCATAGATATGATCCAGTCTTCGATGATATACAATGAGTCTTGCACATTTATATCTCCCATAGTACCCTTAAGAGACCTTCTAAAGTCACTGCTTACATAAACTAGGCACTCATATATACTAATAAATACATATTGCCATCTTTTAAAGAATAAATACTAGCTTCTTATTTTATGAATCTATAGTATAACTTTCTGCTGAATTATGATTAGGTGTCTAGAATAATTTGAATTAACTTTTATGGTCTCTTTGATATACAAAGGTAAACAATTTTTTTTTAAAAGAAATATGCTTTTATTATCATTACTTTATTACTCAATGGTTTTTATTTTTTTATTTTTTTTCTAAAATATACATGTCATTTATTATTCATTTTTATTTTTTTTATACTTAATGTTCTGTATATCAAAGAGTTGCTTAACATTTCTTTCATTCATCACTTTTTATTCCAATGAATCATAATGACCTATCTTTATGAGTTTCTATTATCATTTGGTGCTTTGTTTTCATTGATTGTTCAAGTGCAGGTTTTAGACAATTTTGCTTGCCAAAAATTTCAGAGATGCAATTAATTTGGAGAGTTGAGTTTTAGAAGCATCTTATTTTGAAATGTAGAGATGTTCTTTTCTGTAATTTTACAGGGTAAAAATGAAAAAGGACAATTGCTTTATGCTGCTTTTGTTTATTATCTTGTCCTTTATCTGCCATATCTTTTTACAATCTTGCTAAGTGGGCCCACGTGCTATCTACGGATATCAAAGAAGAAAAATGAGCTGAGAGAAAAGATGGGGAAAAAACGAGCCATAAAAAAAAATTATACGAAAGCAATGTATGAGCCATGGTCTATAAGTCTTGTGAATAGTATTTGAAGAAAAAATTTTTGGTAGATCATCTATATATATATATATATATATATAACTCCATACCCTAATTTTCTTCTCCCATCGAAAGGAAAATTTAAGCTTTACTAAGGATCCTTTAAGCCTCTTAATTACCCTGAAAAAGGGCTCCTTTAAGCCATTTTTGTCCCCATAATTAAAGCAAACATGCATCCGAACCAAAGGAAAATGTAATAACTTTGTCCCAAATAAAGCGGGACTTTTGAAATAGACGTTTAGCTTTATATAATAATCCTAAGAGAATTTTATAGTTACACGCAATGTTTTCACAACCAAGTATTCAGCGAAGTTATTTGTTTATGACTTATTAGTTGAACTCTGGTTAAATCAAATATATATTTTAAAATTTTATATATTAAAATTTTAATATAATAAATAAATATTAGTAAATTTTAAATATTTAATTATTAATTTAATACTTTTAAAATGTTTGCAAAATTATTTTTAACTAAAATACAAAGCTACTTATGATTAAAAATTAAGAGTATTTAATATTAAATTTTTAGAATTCTTAAATTATATTAATATTTCACTTATCATTTAAAAAAATTAAAAAATAAATGATAATTTTAGCCAAATACATTGATATTTAAAAAAATATTACTATGATATTAGACACAATAAAAAGTAAGTACAAAAAAGAGATATGTATGTACATTTTGTTTTTTTATATATTTTTTTGTTTTTCTATATTTCAATCCCTCTTTATTCAAATTGATTTTTGATTTGTTTGATTTTGACTGGTTGAATCAATTTTTTATTAGTTTGACTAATTTTTTAGCTAATCGATTCTTTGAGTTAATCAAATCGGATTAAGGACTAATTCCTAGTCTAATTAATCGAATTAGTTGGTCAGATCCAATTTTTAAAACAATGAAGTAGGCATTAACACTAATGATGACAAAGTATTATAGTTATGACTGGTTTCTTATATTGACAATTTAATATCTTATCTTTTGGATATAATTCAAAGTTCTTGTACACTATATCTTGAAACATTATGTGTTAACTTCTTTACTTCTACATGTATATTGTTTCTACTTTGTTCATTTTATAAAAATAAAAACATAACAGAAACAAGATAATCATAATACAAATTTGTTTATTGTTACATAAGGATACAAAGAAAATGAAATTTGTGCTTACTGTGCAGATTATGTTCTTTTTAGACTATGTTTGGTATGTAAAAAAGGAGATTGAGGGAATGGACAAACAAAAGAAATAATGAAGTAGGTAAGCGAAAAGGGAAATAATACATGTGTTTATACTTGAAAAAGAAATAATAAAAAAAGGATAATTACTATTGAATAACGATGATAAAAGCATGATAAACATTTCCTGTTATTTTTTTTAAAATTCATTCCATTCCCTCCCAGTATACAATCACATATCAAACGTGGCTTTAAGTTGGGTACATGGCAAATCACCCCTGGGATTAATTACAAGCAACTAGAGATTATAGACAATAGCTTCTAAGATCTCTCCTTTAGAACTGGTTAAAGTTTTAGAGTAACAATTTTGGTGAGACAAGAAGAATGGTAATTGTTGTTTTCTAATATGTTAGATTCTTATTTATAATAAAAATCTATATTGGCATAACCTTTAGTGAAGAGTTGTGTTTTCTAAAAAAATATATCCATTTAAAATTTTAAATTGTTTTTTTAAGATTATTTGTTTGAAATTTAAATAGGATTAACTTTAAAAAAATCATATTAGAAGAGTGCCTTTTAAATATAAATATTATTCAATATTTATTTAATACACTAAGCACCTTAGAGTTTCCCTCCAATTTGCTAATTTAACATATGGTGTAAATTTCTATTTATATAGGTTTTAAAGCCCTTATATTTACCCAACGTGAGCCTAGAAAATACACCTTCATACCCCACATTCATAATTTAATTCTTTAAACTAGTTATATCTCTAACATTTATGACAAGAAAAGATGCTCTTAATTGGTACGTGAGATAATATGCAGGAGCAATTCAATATATTTTGTGACCTAAGAGTAAAATTTTAACACAAAATTTTTTATTTATTTAATAAAATTAATAAAATATTTATTTAAAATTTGTTTTTTAGTTTTTTGAGATGCAAAGATATTAATTAATTTTTTTTATAATTAATTTATTTTAACGTTTCTTTTTCAATTGATAAATAATCCAATTAAAATACAAGGGTGTTAGCAATCTGAGTATGAAAATAAAAAATAAAAATACACCTACAAAAAATATAAATTAAAAAACTATAATGTAAATTTCTTTAAAAAGTAGGTAGAAGTTAGAATATTAGAACCTAAGTATAAAACTTGATTGCAAAATAGACCATTTAATCATGTCTTTTAATGAAAAAATATTGGTAATTAATTATTTCTCAACAATAAGTAGAATAAGTTTCTTTTGCTTTTGAATCTAATGGGAGAGAAGTGCAATGAAAGAGAATTTAAGTGTTATTCAGAATAGTGAAAGTAAGGAATTTTTTTATGGTAAAATATTTGAAGGTTGATTTTGTGTGTTCAGAATTGAGAAAAACAATTAATAGGAGTTCTGATGTATAACTGATCATTAAAATTTAATGCAGGTGGTCACAGAAAGTTAAAAAGGAAACAGTTATTAGATATTTATAAGTTGACTAATTAATTAACACGAGTGATAAATAGTGATATTTATGAGGCAATTAGAAAAAAATTGGGGTCTTAAGTTGTAAAATATTTTTGAAAATTAATTAGACTTTTATCTTGTCATTAAAGTTAATATAGTATTAAATTTTCATAATTATATAATTATAAAACTTAAAATTTTGAGATTCCTAAAATAAATACTTTAATTTATGCTTGAGTCGCCCCTTAGAACACGACTAATAAAATATAGCCAGAACTAATTAAACAAATACTTTGAGAGAAACCAAGCTAGGCTTCCTGATACATGAAAGATGATGAATATGACGGCGAGGAACAATAAACCTGGCTTGACCCTCCAAGGCACATGCTCAGGGCCACGTAAGATGAAGAACATCTACGTACCTCAGATGTTTATGTCAGATAAAAGAGAATTTAATTATAATACTAAGTGATCTAGTCAATCTTATTAATTACAATCATTGTCAATGGTCAAAAAACTATCAAAAAATTTTTATTAAAAAACTTAAAAAAAATTAATTTTTTTAATAGACTAAAAGTTACTATTAATGTTTCTTAAATTTATAATCTAATTTTTTTAATATTACAAAATTATTTTCATTTAGAGGTAATAATAAATCCAAAATATATTTATAATATTAAAAATATTATATTGTAATTTTAAGGAGTATAAATCATAATTTTGGAAAGCAGATAATTTATTCCTTTAGTTCATTAAATAACTTTTGATTTTTAAAATTTTTTGACAAAATTTTTTATGGAATTATGATCTTTAAATCAAATTTTTCCTATCAGTGTGGCCATTTCATTTCATCCCTCTTATTTGACCACTTAGCATTCTTGGTTTTTGCCTTTTCTTGCGCCCTTTCTTGCATATGGACATGATTGAGTCATTTGGTTCCGCACACATAATAAAAGTATAGATGACTATTTTAGCTTGATGAGTATCAAATGGAAAATTCGGTTGAGAATCCAAAAATGGAAGTCGCTTCTTCAAGTCCAAATGATCTCTCAATACAATTAAGGCAAAGATGAGAGACACAGATCAAATTATTGCTTCTGATTTTCAAAAATCTATAAGTGGACAAGACTAGGATTAAGTTTAATTAAAAAATTACTTTTTTAATTCAAAATCTTCATCTGTTGTTAAAAAATTATAAAGATTTTTTTTTCTATCTTAAGAATATATATTTTAATTAAATTTTAAATTTTTAACTAAAATATTCTCTATAAAAAATATATAAGAGTATTTAATGAAGGGTCTCTTAGTCAAAATATTTAAAATCTGACTAAAGTATAAAATAAATTTTTATGTTAAAAAAATTCTATATAATCTCAGAAAAATTAAAAAAAAAGTTAATATAATTTACTCTTTTTATAATTCAGCACTATACGATTAAGTTTTTTAAAGAATTTTTTTTAACATATGCTATAATATATTATTGGAAAACTTAATAATAAAAATATAAAAAAAATTGTATCTAAGTTTAATTCATTTATTAAATGGACTTAAAAAATTTATACCTTCTTATTTTAGTAGCTCTTGGATTAAATAAGACAGCTTGTTTGATACTCTTTTATGAAAAAAAAAATTCTAGTTTAAATAATGATAAACTTTTTTATATAAAAATGTATGAACACTTTAGTGTAAATAAAATAATATCATAAAATATAAAAATAAATTTAATGTTTGAATTAAATAAACCATATGCAACCTTTTTTTTTTCCAAATATGGGCTGACCTAATTTTTGTTTAAACCCACATTTATATGGGCCAAAAATTACAATATCACTTTGTCCAATAAACAAATTAAATTTAACCCCAAAAAAGCAAAAACCTTCAACGAATCGTCTCGCAAACTCCGACCCATTTTAATAGTAGTTATCAAATAAGAAAAATCAAGAGGATTCAAATGATAGCGGTGGTTATTTATTACTTTCCTTTCAACACAGTGTGTCAGCATTCTGCAAAATACTGTAAGAGGTCACGTAGTATATAGTCTGGCGGCAAACATTCCTAGTGGAGCTCAGGAATTTGCTTTACTTTGTCGGAAACAAGTGATTGGCACAAAATTATGGTCCTCTACTCCCTCTACTTTGGTATACCAATGCATGCACGTCTCCTGCCCTTTCAATTTCAATTCAAGAATATCATTCTTATGGTCCTCAAGTTCGTTAAAAAGTTCTATATAATAATAGAATAGGTAATCCTGCACCAGATGACTCCAAGCAATCCAGAAAATATAATTTTCCCATGAATCCATATTATTGGAGTGTTTCCATGAAGCTAACTGATCTTATTAGTGGTACCTACAGTCTCATGTGAAGAACAGAAAGTTCAAGCTTGGAAGAAACAAAGAAAAGAATCATAAGTCCTTATGATTCGTTTCCCACACATTCTTCCTTCAAGATTAGGCTAAAACTAAAGCATGCATTATGTTTTCTCCCCAGAGTAAAAGTGTGTTAACTAACTTGCAGTATTTTTTATATTCAATTTTTTTAAAAAAATAATCATGTAAATATTAAAATAATGAACACTTTTATCCCAAAAATTTTGTTTCATTTATATTTTAAATAGCTTCATAATTTTTTGAGGCTAATTCTAGGATTAAACATACTATTACAAAATTTTAATATCAACTTAATCCTAGCAATAAGTTCCATTAGTAGACTATGACAGTATCTTAAGGGAATGAAACATTCTTCAACAAGAATATTGTTCTTGTTTTAATATTGTAGTAATCATTTTGTTAAAATTACAATAGAAAACGCCATATAAAGGTCCAGTAGTTGCCGAGATAATCTGTTGTGCTATGCCTGTGTCGTGCAAAACATTCTAGTTAAAAAACCTTTCAATTTAATTTTTCAATTTCTTCATTTTTAAATTTCTTTTTGTGCAACACTTGACAATGAAAAATCTAGATTTGTGGAGTAGTAATGAAACAAATAGTATAAATTGAATGTGACGTTTAAACTACAAGAGATAAACTTAAACTACATAGCTAATTTGCCCTTATTAATATGGATGTTATTAACTTTATATTGAAGTTTCTGTGAATTGATTATCATATCAAAGAACGCATGAATTAATCAATCGACGTCTTTAAGAAGTATTTACAACTGAACTAGGCTGTATCTAGTGGGATGAACACAATGAGGGGGTCTTACAATATCGAATAGAATGCGTGCTCGTGGAAAAAGAGGTCGGGTAAAAATCTACATGCATGGAGAAAGAGAAGACTGATGACCTCACCCATAACAATATCAAAGAATCAATATTAATATCATCAATATATACACACACACACACACACACACATATATATATATATATAAGTAAAATTTTAATTTATTATTCATAACCTGTTATAAAGATATAATTTTTTTGTGGGGCCCCCACTAACGTATACAAATTCTTAAAGTTAACTACAAGTAACTCTGTAAATTCCTAACATTTCATACAAATGGAACTTATCAATCCAAACCTTCAACAAGCATTCTTCTAATAAATTATTCGTTCATGTTTCTTTACTGTCTGTCCATTAGTTCAATGCTTCTTGGAAAAGCCAGTATTGGGTCAGGGTTGGGTCAGGGTCGGATAATCTGCATCTTGAGGTTTAGAACAATATTTTGCTTAATTTGTATCTAGTCCGCAGGCTGCAGATTACCTCTTCCTTACACCAATATATATATATATATATATATATATATATATGTAAGGATTACCGTTTGTTGACTATTTACAAGCCATAAGGTCATCTCGAATTTTGTGTTTTCTTAATGCCTTTTTTTAAAAAAAATTTTTTTGTATCTAGTCCTCTGCTTATTACCTCTTCCTTACACCATTAGATATATATATATATATATATATGTTATAAGTCCCACATCGGGGAGATTTCCTTGAGTGGGAGGCTTTATAAGAACTTGGGCTCTCCCACTCCAATAGCTAGTTTTTGGGGTGTGGTTCTCCCAAGGACTTATGCTCATAATAATTGGTGCTCTCGTTGAGAGTTGGCCAACCGGAAAGGGTTGCCTGCGCCGGCAGAGGGGTTGACCGTGATCATGTGAAGCACCGCTGTCGCAGAGTGGAGCCGTCGGGACGCCGGCTTCCGAAGGGGGTGGGAATGTTATGAGTCCCACATCGGGGAGGTTTCCTTGAGTAGGAAGCCTTATAAGAACTTGGGCTCTCCCATTCCAATAGCTAGCTTTTGAGGTGTAGTTCTCCCAATGACTTATGCCCATAACAATTGGTGCTCTCGTTGAGAGTCGGCCAACCGGAAAGGGTTGCCTGCGCCAATGGAGGGGCTGACCGTGATCGTGTGAAGCACCGCTGTCGCAGAGTGGAGCCGTCGGGACGCTGGCTTCCGAAGGGGGTGGGAATGTTATGAGTCCCACATCGGGGAGGTTTCCTTGAGTGAGAGGCCTTATAAGGACTTGGGCTCTCCTACTCCAATAACTAGCTTTTGGGGTGTGGTTCTCCTAAGGACTTATGCTAATAACAATTGGTGCTCTCATTGAGAGTCGGCCAACGGGAAAGGACTGTCTATGCCGGCAGAGGGGCTGATCGTAATCGTGTGAAGCACCGCTATCGCAAAGTGGAGTCGTCTGGACGCCGGCTTCCGAAGGGGGTGGGAATGTTATGAATCCCACATCGGGGAGGTTTTCTTAAGTGGGAGGCCTTATAAGGACTTGGGCTCTCCCACTCCAATAGCTAGCTTTTGGGGTGTGGTTCTCCCAAGGACTTATGCTCATAACAATTAGTGCTCTCGTTGAGAGTCGACCAACCGGAAAGGGCTGCCTGCGCCGGCGGAGGGACTGACCGTGATTGTGTGAAGCACCGCTGTCGCAGAGTGGAGCCGTCGGGACGCCGGCTTCCGAAAGGAGTGGGAATGTTATGAGTCCCACATCGAGGAGGTTTCCTTGAGTGGGAGGCCTTATAAGGACTTGAGCTCTCCCACTCCGTGTGTTTGCACTAGACTCCGCCTAATTTTATGTAATAAATGATAATCTTTATGGAAAAATAAAAATTTCAAAATAAAAATCCTCAATCTGAAAGTTAATCTTTCCGTAGCAAGACCTATTTTAAAGAAAAAATTTCATTTTAAAATTCAAGTTTTGTAAAATTTATAATATGAGACATTAAAAATTAAAATTATTTTAAAAAATTAGAGTTACTATTACTTACAATTAAAATTTTAAAAAAGTTACTATTAAATTTTTTAAAAAAATTATCATTAAAATTGCTTACATTGTAAATTTCTTAAAATTTAGTAATAATTTTAATCCTTAAAAAATTTAATTTTAAAATTTTTTTATTATAAATTTTACAAAATTTGCGTTTTAGATGCAATTTTCTTATTTTAAATTAAATGAATAGCATGATAAAGAAAACATAACACACAGGGAAAGTACCAATTAACCTCCCCCCTCTTTGGCGTTGAGAACATTCATCATTCAGTAATGAGCAATTTTGTGTCCCCGAGGCACGTACAACTAATGGTCAAATTGGCTCGGTACATTTATGGTTTAGTATACAACTTATGAGTTTAATCAATTTATTAATTTCTTTTGGGAAAGTTAATTGTTAGTAACTTATGTAGTTTAATTCTCTTAAATGTATAAAGTGATTGCTTTTTACAAGCTTTTGAGTAATGAAGCAAATTAGTCTGAAACATTACAGTATTTACCTTATCCGTCCTTAACATGAATTTTCCTTTATTATTCTTCACTTCAGCTAGGAAAATATTCATTATATTCTTACAATATTAAAAAACAATTAGATATTAATATTATATATTTTAACAAATAAATAATTTTTTATATAAAATATAAGATTTAACTTAATTGTAATTTAAAACAAAATTATATTGATGGAATTGAGAGTATGGCAAAATAAAAATGAGAAAGTTTAATTCAACTAAATATATTATATTGTTTTTCTTCTATGAGTTTGGAGGGAAAATTAGGGTTGTTTATAGTTATTAGTTTACCGGGATTCTTTGGGGTAAAGTGATCATCTTTAAGAGAAAATGAATGAACTGGTCTCTATGATTATGATTTATTTTTCATTTACAGTTAAAGATACATACCAACTCTTGTGTAGCTTTCTAGGGTTGTTTATTTTTCATATAAATGTTGATAATGTGAACTAAATTGTTTTGAGTCTATGAAAATATTAAGCAGGTAGAATTCTCACTATAACAGATATAATATTAATTTAAAAAACAAATCAAATTATGTAAAAATATATAAATGATAATAGCATCCCTTGCTCAATAATATTAAGAAAAGTTTTCAACAATGAAAAACTATAATTAGAGGCCATAGCCATAGTTGGTTGACACGATATTATGTCGATGGAATAAAATGACATAATGATTCAACGTCAGTTTCACTAGAAGATCACTTTGAGGCTCAGATAGATAGATATACACTACAAGAAAATAGCAAATTTGCGACGGAATTTAGTGACAGAATTTTTTTCCATGGCAAGTTTATCGCAAATCCGTCACTAATTCCGTCGCAAAAATTAGCGACAGAATTAGTGACAAAAAGTTTTCGTCGCAAATATTTCCATCGCTAATTCGTCACAAATCAAGTTAGTGACGGAATTCAGCGACGGAAAATTCCGTCACTAATATGCGTGATAGTCAATTTCAGTTTTGCGATGAAATTTTGTGACGGAAGAGTCCGTCACTAATTTAGCGACGGAATTAGCGACAGAATTTCTATCGCAAAATTTTCCGTCGCTAAATCCGTCGCAGATGTTTAAATATTATTTTTTAATAACTTATATGATATAATGACTTAAATATATATGTATATATGAAACCGTTGCAAATTAGTTAAATATCATTAATTGTGTGTGTATATATATATTATAATTTAATAATTTATATATTATAATTTAAATTAATAATTTAATAATTTCAATATCAAGATAGTAAAATGTGATAAATAATAATGTGGTTAATTATTGTATGAGTAATAAAAGGCCTCCATTCATGTTCAAAAATTAAAAAATGTACAATTTATTTATTTTAAGTCATAAATTAATATAAATATAAAAATAGTAAAAAAGTTTACAAATTTAAAATCATTATTTAAACAACTGTGTATAAGGAATAATTAAAATAAAAATATACAAAATAAATGAAAGTAAAATAAATATTTCACTCAACAAAATTCAAAAGATAAATGATATAAAAAAATTATGACATGTCTATTTTCTAGAATTGTATAAATATTAAAAATGACTCCATTTAACTACTATTCTTCAATCACATTATGTCTCTCACCTTTTTATGCTCCTAATCAGTTTCCTCTCTTTGTCATAGTCTAAACTTCAAGTTAAATTTACACATTTTTCGTAGTGTTTCTCTATATCTGTTAACACTTTTGTAAGTGATTGTGTTAAGGTTTTTTTTTTGTTCGAAAACTAAGTCTTTCTCTTATTTAAATGTCAAATCTCTCAAATTCTCTAGAAAGAAGTAAAGACTAAATATCGATAGGTGCAAAATAAAAAAGAAATAGAAGGTATGATCTAAAATCTAATACATATTATATAGTTATATAGTTAGAGAGAAAGAATAATATAAAAGAGTATATATCCATTTTTTTTTTACACTTATTCCTTTTTTTTTCCCCAGTCTCTTTTAATTACACTATATGCAAAAACATAATTAATATCTTTTTTATTTTCTTTCATTTTCAATTGAGATTTGATTTTTGTTGG
Organism: Erythrophleum fordii; assembly: GCA_032878935.1. Taxonomy (NCBI): domain Eukaryota; kingdom Viridiplantae; phylum Streptophyta; class Magnoliopsida; order Fabales; family Fabaceae; genus Erythrophleum; species Erythrophleum fordii. The sequence goes on along the minus strand of JAVQMF010000048.1, from coordinate 2,229,195 downwards.
TTCATATTTGTTTCCAATTACATTTGCAATGATTTTTCATTTCTTACTCATAAGAGTCCAAGGGATAAGAAAGCTTTTTTTTTTTCCTCTCTTAACAAAGGAAAAAAACTTGTCAAGATGATTGTTCTTAACATGAAAATTATTATAATATATGATGTTAATTATGGTTTACCAATCTATTAAATCCTACTAAGTAAATTATTTAATTACCCAACTCCTAATTTATAAAAAATAAAAATAAGTATTAGTAAATTTAACTATAACATAATGTTGTATTCGTTAAATAATATGAAAATAATTTTTTTTTGTAGACTACATAATAGTTTATGTTGTTAAATTATAAAAATATATGTTACATATAATATTGTTAATGTAAAATTTTTATATAAATTATGAGTCATAACTTTTACTCTCTTAATAACTTATGTTGAGATTTGGCCTTAAGTATGAGTAATTTGTTTTTAACAATTCAATATTATATAATTAGACTTTAAAATAATTTTCCTTTTGTATTATATATTTATTAAGGGATTTGAAAATAAATATCTGTAAAATTTTACCTAAGTTTAGTTTTTGATAATAAGTTTAACTATTGTTACTTTATTATGAAATGAAGATACTTTTTTCACTTTAAAAAAAGATAGAATAATCTATATCTATTGGCATGAGTAACTTTTTTCCCTAATAAAAACTTGAAAACTTAAAATTTAAAAGCCATCATACTTTATACTAAAATTTAATTGAATAACATCCAACCCAAAAAAATTAATTGAATAACTCATAAATCAATTTGATTAGAAGAAGATGCATTTCTAGTAAATAGAATCACTATTTATTTGTAATTTTTTATAAACGAAAAATAAAGCAAATATGGTAAATTATCAAACTTATTTAAAGAAATTAGAAAAGGTAATTTAAAAATAATAATAGCTAATATATATAGTATAGGGACCTAAAACGTATTGGAAACATTATTTTTGATAAGTAGAAGAAATGAAATAACACAAAAGTTTTCTTAAAAAGAAATGAGTCGATTAAGGAGGCCTTGTAACATAATGGCAAATATAGTTTCTAGCATTGAAATTGGTTTTTTCTTCTACTTTCTACAATGATTTAAATATTTATAGTCATTTTTTTCAAATATTAAGAAATAAGAATTAAACAAATTTAAGATATATTGATCATTCTCCTACTTTGATTTAAAGTTATAAATTGTTTAAAAGAACTCAATATCTTAAAAAATTATATAGTCAACAATACTATTTATTAATGAAAACTATTTTTATAATTGAAATCACATGTTTTAATTTTAAATTATGATTAAATTATATTTTAAATTTTAAATAAGAAATATTTATTTATCAAAATATAAAACGAGATTGATATATACAATCATGCACTAGTGATAATTTTTTTATATATTAGAAGTTTAAAAGATTAGACATATGAATTTATTAGAATTGATTGTCAGTTAGATTATAAATTGTTTTATTCCCTTCAAAAAAGAATTGATTGTCTTAATTGAAAAAGTGGTTAACAAAAAAGAAATGTGTTTGACATAAGAGTTAGTAGAATGATGTTAGACTTTTTTTTGGAAGAATTATAAATAAAGATTTAGAGTTAAAAAATTATTTTATAATATTTTTTATTTTAAATTTTACCAAATATTTTTTAAAAAAAAACTTTACGTCTTTGTTTATAATAATAGTAAAATTTTTTTGAATTGAGAATGATATTGATCTTTCACTACATAGTACAAATGGTAAAAAAGATGAAGAGGCAAATATATGAAAATTGGATCCAAATAGATGAAGCTCCCTACGTCTCCATCCAAATAAGGAAATTTTTAGTTTAGAATTCTAAAGTAAATATATTTATATTAAAATATTATATCCCAAGTTTTAAAATTATTTTAAAAGATTTCAAGATTAAAAATTCAAATTATATGAAAAAATTATATTTTAAAACTTTAAATTAGGAATTTTTATTTTTTTTAAAAAAAAATTTTAAGCATTTGATGTGTTATTTTCTAATTTCTTCATCTCCAAACTTATATTGGATAATTCATATCGAATGAGTAAAACCCTAACTCATTTTCATCTGTATTGGATCATTAAATCTGTGAACCTAAATCATTCACCTAAAAAATTTAAAAGGAATTATTTGTTCTCAAATGAAAAAGTATATTTATATGAAATTAATTCATATAAAATAACAATAAAAAATTATATGTCTTAAATATCAAAATTTATAAAATATTATTTAAATGATATATTTTAATCATATATATTATCAATTTAAAACAAAATAAGGCTGAGCATAAAATATATTTATTGTCTCAATTACCATCCCAAATGTTATACATTAATCCAATAAAATACTTGATAGCATAAAATATTTATATGGTGGATATCTGATCCAACACTATTTTGTAATACCTATCCTATCATGCCCTGTCTTAGATGAGACACTAAACCAGACAATGCAAATATTACGACTTGTATGCTTTAAGCAAACTAAATTGTGTATTTATTATTTTTTATAACTTTTCTAATCCCAACATGAATAACTTACTTTTTACTATAGATGAATTGATTGAATTGTGCATAAATTTATAGAAATATTATTTGAACGTAATATTAAAAAAGATTATTTAACATAAATGACAATGAGGTTTTGAAAAATTATCAACGTAGTTATCCGTTGGGTGATGGGCCCACAATAATTTGTGGCTCAGTAAATTATCGTGGCAGACCAACAACTTGTGTGAGAAAATGACAGGGTTTGGAGAAAAAAAAAAAAAGGTAGTATCAGGTTATGTTGGGTAATCCCGCTGTCTTCCTTTTTTTATTTTAAAAAAAATTAAAGAATGGATGTACCAATCGTTTTTTTGTATTTTGTATTGAGATTTCATTTTGCGTACACGAGCCTATTGGGTTGTAAGCGATTAAGCCTTGCCAATTTCTGTAGTATCGAAAAACAAGAACCTTACTCTATTGGATCAACTCGTAGGTTCTTTCTAGTTTTTTCCTTGGGCTTGTTAGATCTTGGGGCACCACTTCTCATCTATTGTCTCACACACCTTGCACTCTCCGCCAAAAACCCTAAATCATCCCTTTGCATTTGAAACTTATTCCCCCATCGCCATCTCTGTTTGAAGCTCTGCGAGGGAGCACGAGGAGAAACGGAATTAATTGCTTAACTCTTCCAACTCAAGTTACTCTCCCTTTCCCCTCTACTTCTGCTCTTCTTCTATTCAATTTGTTTCCTGCTTATGTTTTTCTATTTGTTGCCTAAGTCCAAACAATTCTGATGTCTGTTGCACTTTTAAAAATATTATAATGCTATTATATAAATTTTCAAAAATACAATAATTTGTCTGATTGTAACAAAATCATGCTTTCAAAATTTAGAATACTAAATTAATGTTGACCTCATCTTTTGAATCTGAAACAGAGTTTTTGTCTTTCTTCTAATTGAGCTTTTTGTTTTTAAAAAAAAGACGTTATATTTATAATGATAAAAAACACTTAAACAGTTTTATTTAATTTTTATCATTTTACTATATTAATCAATTCCTGAAGCTGTAGTCAAAATTCAAACTAGTTTCCTATTTAATTTTAAATAATTTTTATGTCAGAAACGTTGATCCATAACGCTTATCCTTTTAGGATGGCCTAGGGTGTTGACTCTGGTTACGTAGGGATTGCAATTTGCAACCTGACTTTTTGCTTGGAGTGTTGTGTTTTAAAAATACATTTTTATGAGTTAAGATGACTCAAAATATTGGCCATTTCAAACCCTTTGAACTCTATGTTTTGCCACCATCCAAATGCCTCATCCAATCAGCATGTTTTTATAAGATCTTCTGAGCATTGTGTTTGAGCTTCTGAGCAGAAGGTCACCACCCCCCCCCCCCAAAAAAAACAAAACCATATTTCTTGGAGAGCTAAAATCTTAAAGAGCTAAAAAAAAGTTCAGAGCTCGATTGGATGCTCTAAGTAACATTGGTAAAAGTAAAAGTGGTCAGGTTTTAACTTCTAGATCTTGTTTTACATAAGAAATTGTCAAATTTGAATTAGTTGAAGGAATCAGGATTAAGATATATATATATATATATATAGGATCAAAGAGTTTAGAATGTTAGAGAGAGATTTTTTATAGAGTTTAACGAAGAATCGTACTTAAGAATTGATAAACACTATACTTTGGCCAAAAACTTCGAAAGAATTAGGGCTAAGACTTTGTGGTTAGATAAGAGAGAGATTTTTTTTAATGAGTTTAACAAAAAACCATAATGGAAGGTTTAATTATCATTACGTCTTGATTGAAAACTTTGAAGACGTCAAGTATACGTTCTTATTTAGTGCAATCACTTCTGAATAAGACTAATTGTTGTACTCACTCAAATTTCCAACACATTGCATCCTTCGTCTACAAGGTTCAAATCTCTCATTCAACTGCTAATTTTATTTGATAATTAATTCATCTTAAGAAAATCACTTAGCATTCATAAGCTAGTTAAATAGCCTATTTTAGATTGATAACTTTTGGAAGTGACTTTTTGGGATGATAGTTGCAGTTTGCAAAGGAATAGAGGATGCCTTAATTCTAATATCTTAATTAACGTTAATTCTTAGAAACATGAACAACTATAATACACTGCACTTTACCATATTAATGCGAGTTCACGCGTCCTTACACTATTTCCACTTTGAAATCTTAGTAGCCACTTTGCATATTGAAAGGAAAAGATATCCTTCTTTTTTTTTTTCCTTTTTGTTTTTTCCAACCGTCATTTGCAAAAATGTCAACTTGTTATTGTCCTTTCTTCCTTCTGGTGGGAGTTAATGTGGCAAAATCTGCCCTATAAGATATTCCAACATGGCCTTTGAAGGTGGTAATGGTATACTACATGCCAGTAATATTTGTTCGGATCTACTGCTATGCTATTTTTGTTCCATAGCAAGGGATGTTGTGCCTTTTACAACTTTACCATAGTTTTTTTTTTAAATTTGACTTTATTTGTTTTTAAACACTTTGAATTCCTACATAATACAACCATCACATGATATAGGATCCAATCATCTAAAGTGCAATAATACGCTGTAATATAAGTTTCTTTTGTTTATTTATTTTTATGTGAAAAATTCTTTTAATTTTCATATTATCATTGACGATCTTGTTTCAAGATGGATCTAGATCCTTTCAAATGCGAAAAAGGTCCTCTAATAAAAAGTGAATCCCACATCTTTATTCTCTTTGTTGGAACAAAAATTGATGCTTTACCCCACTTATTTGGGCTTGATCTCCACTTTCTTATATTCCTCTACCTCATGATGAACTCGGGTATGAAATAAACTTTCATTTCAACTCTGGAGCACATATGCAGGCTTGCATGATCCAAGAAACAAACAAGAAGGAGGAAAAGTAAAAGTAAAAGTAAAAGAAAGAATAGTCATACATATATATGTATGTATATATATAGTCACAAATAATTCACATGCAAGAAAGAGAAGTCCAAATTTTACTTTGGCAATGAAAGTACATAGTACTAAGTTGATTGCATATCTGTTTGTTGCATCTTTATGCATGTATGTCTTTTTTCTTTATTAAATTTATGCATTTGCAACTTGAAAAATGGCATTTCATCTCTATATTCTCCTTTCTCATCTGCAACTTGATAGTTGATTCCCTTGTCTAAAAAGAAAGCCAACATTTAGAGACAGAAACCCCTCCCTCCCAGTTTCCAACAGTGGTATTTCTGCATCTGCAACTTGAAGAATCGACTACTGAAGTAGAGAGACGGTAAGATATAAACACAAATGCTTTCTTTTCTCTTTTCATTTTTGAGAAAATCTCTCAACATTTTTGTTATTCTTTCATTACTATTTGCCATCAGCTTTACTGGTTTCGGATAGAAATTCGACTCTGTTTTTGCTGCTCTGAGTTGTTTGGTAAAAGAAAACTAAATTTGTAAATAATTCAAATTTTTGTTGCAGCAACATACTTGAGGTGATCATTTTCAAGGCTCTGTGCTGGAAGTTGGTCAGAACTGGCTGTTCGAATGTGCGACCCGAGGACGGGTCATTCTGAATTAAGTGAATCAGAAAAGTAGGATTATCAAGTTGGCAACTTATCTGTTGATAAGAAAATGAATTTTGGCCTTAGGATCTGTATTGGTATCCTCCAAAAATTCTTTAGGATAATCCAAAACTTTTCAATTCGGTTCCTAACTTACTGTAGAACCCACATAGCTTAAGGATCCATGTTTAGATACAACAAATTCTTTAGGAAGCTAAATCTACACAGTGGATTAAGTACTGTGTTGCCTACCCTTTTATGCCTCTTGAATATCTTTTGGTTTATTTTTGTTTTGTTCATATTTACATTTTTTTTAGTGGTTAGACTATAGTATTTAAGGAGTGAATTGCCTTTATTTTCTTGAATTATCTTTGAATCTTTGTTTATCTTAAAATTTTGTGCTCGTAATATTTATATTCCTTATTTGTATGCTTTGTTAGCCTTATATATAGTCTTCTGTTGATATTGGCATATGTGCGTTAATTATAATATTTTTTTTATTACATTTATGTTAATAAATATATATATTTTTAAAAAAACATACATGCTAAAAGATGCAACAAATTAAAAGGGAGAACGAGAGGGAGAGATTTTAACAAAAATATATGCTTAAGTTATTCGGTCTCTAAATTTTAACATACACAATTTACTCTTAAAAAAAAACATGTTTCAACTATTTACGCTTTAAATATTAGAAATATATGATTTAGTCTCTAAAAATTTTGATTTGCAACCTAGAATATGTACTAGTGAGAATGAATGGTAATAAGTAAAGAATTTTCACCGAGTGAATCATTTATCCTTAATACCGAAGAACCAAGGCATATAAATGTATTTCGAACCATCCAATTTAAACAAGCATTTTCTAGAAAATAGTTATTAGATTTTAATTACTAAATTATAATATATAAAACCACTTATAATTTTGTTATTTTGTTTCAAGAGAGATATTATTACTAAATTACTCTCCATATACTTAAATTACTCTCCTATGGTTGGGGAGCGCCATCTTGATTTACTCCAAGGGTATCCATTATGAATTAATTGAGATATTGGGTTGCCTATTTGCATGTTTGATTTTTCTACTTTTCTGTTGTATTATTTTTTTTTCTAGCTTTATCCTTCTACCTTATAATCATCTTTCTTAGTAAAATTTGTTGGACATAGTAAGAACTGTTATGCGGATCCTTTGAATTGGCTTTTTATGTTGATTTTCATTGTTCAAGTTATTTCTTTTTGTACAATCTGTAGATGTAACAATGAAATTATGTATGAAAGATTCATACATGGACTTCGTGGTTGGTTCTCAAATTTTGATGGATCTGTGATATTTCATTGTAACCTCTATTATTTTTTTCCCTACAAAAATAACTACAAATCATTATAGCTTGGTAGATGGATTTGTGATGGTAACTGAATATTTGTTGGACTACTTCATGATTACTTGAAAATAGATTATTGGGAGATAGAATGGAGGTGCCAGAAAATAGAAGATGGATGTATAATAGAGTAGATTCAAGCCATCGAAATTTTACAAGAGAGTTCAAGCAAGGTGTCGAGGAGTTTCTTGCTTATGCATGCCGATTGCCTTCCTTTTTGCAGTCAGAGAAGATTAGGTGTCCATGTGTCCAGTGTAAATGCAAGAACCATCTATGTCTTGATGAGGTGAAGGTGCACATTTATAGACATAGATTCAAGCCAGACTACTATATATGGACTAGTCATGGCGAAATGTTAACTGACTGTCATTCACCAGTGTGTTTAATGTCAGGCGTTCAACATGTCTCATAAGGGCCACTTAGGAACCAACTGGCACAATATGAGACCATGGTAATGGATGCAGCTAGGCCAAGTTTTAAGGATAATTATAATACAAGTGCTGAATAGATGCCAAATCCAGATGCAAGAGCATTTTATGACATGTTGCATGCTGCACAACAGCCTTTGTGGGACGGTTATGAAGAGGAATCTGAACTTTCAGCAGCTGTGTAATTATTAAACATTAAGACAGAAACCAACATGTCACAACAAGGCTACAATTTAGTGTCACGGCTTATGCGGAGGACACAACCTAAAGACACTCGTATGCCTGTAGACTTGTATCAAACAAAGAAGTTGGTGTCAAAATTAGGGCTTAGGTATATGAAGATTGATTGTTGTGTAACTGGGTGCATGCTGTATTATAAAGATGATGCAAATGCAACCCAGTGTAAGTTTTGTGGTGAAGCACGATATGCTGTAAGGAAGTGTCGTGGAAGAAAAAAGAAAATTGCAACCAAGCAGTTATGGTACTTACCACTAATTTCTAGACTTCAGAGATTATTTGCTTCTGGAAAAATAGCAAAGAAAATGAGGTGGCATTATGAGAACCATCGAGATTTTGGCATCCTCACTCATCCATCTGATGGAGAAGGGTGGAAGGTGTTTGATAGCACATATCTTGACTTTACTCATGATCCACAAAATATTCAATTTGGGTTGTGTGCTGATGGCTTTACGCCATTTGGCCAATATGGGAGAAAGTATTCTTGTTGGCTAGTCATTGTCACTCCATATAATCTACCACCAGCAATGTGCATGAGACAAGAGTATATGTTCTTAACACTGATTATCCCTGGTCCTTACAATCCCAAAGGAAAAATAGATGTTTATCTGCAACCACTAATAGATGAATTAAAATTATTATGGACTGAGGGTGTACTTACATATGATGCCTCGTTGAAACAGAACTTTTAGATGCGTGCTGCACTATTATGGACAATCAATGACTTCCCAGCATATGGCATGTTGTCTGGTTGGATGACAGCGGGGAGATTATCATGCCCTATATGTATGGAGAATTCGAAGTCCTTTCAACTAAAGCATGGGAGGAAAACATCTTTTTTTGATTGTCATCGACAATTTCTTCCCCTAGATCATGCATACAGGAGAAATAAAAGCTTTTTTTATAAGAACAGAGTTGAGAAATCTATGCCTCCATCACGACTAGATGGAGAGGAAGTTTGGCAAAGGGTATGCAATATGCCAAAAGTGATCAAGTGGAGAGAACTTGTACCAATTGAAGGGTATAAAGACATTCACCATTGGACAAAACAGAGTATATTTTGGGAATTGCCATATTGGAAAACTAACCTCATTCGACATAATCTTGATGTCATGCATATTGAGAAAAATGTGTTTGATAATGTATTTTATACCATCATGGACACAAAAGGAAAGACGAAAGATAATATACAAGCTCGGTTGGATGTAGAAGAATATTGTCGACGAACAGAATTAGAACTTGTCAATAGTAAAGGGAAAGTGTTGAAACCCAAGGCACAATACACTTTGAATATAGAACAAAAGCGAGCTATTTGTCAATGGGTAAAGAACCTGAGACTCCCTGATGGATATGCATCTAATCTAGCCCGATGTGTTAACATGAAGGAAGCAAAGTTATATGGAATGAAGAGTCATGATTGTCATGTTTTTATGCAACGTTTGCTTCCTATTGCCTTCGGTGCTTTGCCTGAAACTGTATGGAATCCTATAACTGAACTTAGTCAGTTCTTTAGAGAACTTTGTTCCACTACATTGACGATGGCTCAACTAAAGTTATTGGAGCAGAACATTGTTATGACATTGTGCAAGTTGGAGAAGGTCTTTCCTCTGGGTTCTTTAACTCAATGGAGCATCTGCCCATCCACCTTCCTTATGAAGCAAAGGTTGGGGGGCCTGTTCAATATCGATAGATGTATCCATTTGAAACGTAATAAAGCCCATTACTATATGCTTGGAATGAATATATGTTTGAAAGGTAATAAAACTTATTTACCTCTTTTATATAGGTTCCTTCAAAGATTGAAGTAAAAAGTCAAGAACAAAGCTCAGGTGGAAGGATCTATATGTGAAGCTTATATAATTGAGGAGATTGCAACATTTTGCTCGCATTACTTTGAGCATGATGTGCCATCAAGAATTATAAGGCCTATAAGAAATGATGATGGTGGAGAATCAAGCCTACCTATAATTTCCATTTTTTACTATCCTGGAAGGCCTACCGGAGAATGTAAGTCTCGTTTCTTGAATGATCAAGAAGTAGAAGCCACCACAAAATATGTTCTAATAAACTATGATGAAGTGCAACCTTATATCAAGTAAGTGATATTGGTTATACATATCTTATTTGTATATGTTTAACACATTCCTTTGTTATGCAGTTTATTTGTGCATGAGTTAACTTTGTCTAATCCTCAAATTATGGATGCTGAAATTGAAGCTCGAATTGAAGCAAATTTTTCTTCATGGTTTCGAGAACATGTAAGTAGTAATACATTAAAATTAATTATGTCTTCAAACTAACTTCAACTCACGCAAAATATTAAAAAATGTCACACAGGTTCAAAATCCAGCCAACAATATTCTAGATTCTTTTTTACATGACATTGCTCGAGGACTAAAGAGAAATGTTAGAACTTGGCCTATTTACTTTGTCAATGGGTACATATTTCATATTCATTCACTAAGCCATTGAAAATCAACAATAAATAGTAGTGTATGCATGAAGGGGGCTGACTTTACACAATCAGAAAATGACTTTTATGGCATTCTAGAAGAGATTGTAGAGATTGAATATACGGGAGTTCTTGTGAAGTGATTAGTGTTATTCAATTGTCAATGGTATGATCCTTCACCTAATCGTGGTATGAGAGTGCACAAACAATATGGGATTGTGGAAGTTCATGAATTAAGGAGGTATAACAAGTTTGATCTATTTATATTTGCACAACAAGCGACACAGGTATATTATGTGAATTATCCTAGTTGCCATCAAAAGGCTAATTGGTTAGCCGTAATCAAAGTTAAGACTCGTAGCATAATTGATGCTCATACATCTGAAACCAACATAGGGCCATTTCAAGTCGATAGATTAGAGGTCATACTACCTGCGATTGTCTCGAATGATGAATTCCATAATCTAAGAGATACTAGAGGTTCTTATGAAGAAATAGATATGTCATCATCCGGGCAACATAATTTGTGAAAGAAGATCAGATATGAAACATAATTTGTGAAGAAGAAGAAGAAGAAGAGGAGGAGGAAGAAGAAGAAGATGACGACGACGGTGACGACGATGGTGACAGTAGTGGTGGTGATGCTGATGCTGATGATGCATGAATTAGGGTTGGGTTTGATTTAATTGAGTTTGATTTTTTCTTAATAATATATTTTCATTTTTTGAGTGTGAATTTATTTACTTGAGACATGTTCTTTTTTTAATGATATATTTTTTATTCTTTTAGTGTGAATTTATTTTGTTTACATTTCTTATTTAATTTTTTATCAACTTATACTAACTCAAGATTTATTATTACATGTGTAGATGTCAGGTCGTGGCTCTAGGTGAGGTCGTGCTCGATGGAGTGCCTCTGCATCACCACCTCTGCACCCTCAGTCATCCCTTTATCCTCCAACTTCAACACTTACACCAGCTTCTATAGTGCCAGATGTATCCACTGCACTTGCATCAATTACAATTGTGCCTGAATCATCTAGGAGACCCTCAGCATCACCTGTATCATCCCCTCCAGTACCATCTCCTGGCTCCCAGCACTCAAACCCCACTCCTCAAGGTCCTTCTACTAGTTCTACCTCAATGCCACCTATCCAACCTTTTGGCTGTAGACCCACAGATGGTCGAACATGGTTGTATCCTGACAAGCATACGTAAGTCATCAAATTTATATTATTTTATTTGTTATTCAATTAAAAATTTAGTGCCATTATAACATTTTCGATCATTACTATTAAATGATTAGGTTTAATCCTATTGTTGCTGTTGTCCGTGATATTTTCCCTGTAATTCAAGCAAAATTTGAACATGCATGTTATAGTTGGAAAGTAACACCTCCTGCAGTCAGGCAACTATGATTTGATGAATGAGTGGTATATATCTTATCTCATCATTATATATGTATCATGTGTTGATATTCTTTTTTTCTCATTTTGTCTCATTTTTTATTCTTTTATTGTTTATGCAGAAAAAATACAAATGGTTGCCACAATATGACCAAGTTTTCAGATGTAACTGGAATAAAAAGTGTGGGGACATATTGCGAAATGCAATGCATAGAGTATGGGTAGACTTGGAAAAGGGAATCACACCTAATTGGATCCCAGACAATATAATGATCCAATTAAAGTACTATTGGGAGTCAAATGAATATAAAACCATGTGTCAGATAGCTAAAAACAACCGAGCATCTACTACAGGAGGCATGCAACACAAAAGGGGCAGCATTCCTTCAACTGAGTATAAGAGGAGGCTGGTAAGCATTTAAATTCAAGCGTAATCCTTATTTATTTAATGCATGAGATAACTTATATCAATAAACATCGACAGACTTTACAGGTTGGAAGACCACCTACAATGTTTGAATTGTTCAAGCACACGCATTATGATGAGACAACTGGCCAATTTGTGGACCATAGGGCAGCTGAAGTCTATGTATGTATATGTTTATCTTTTCTTTTTTCATTAGGATTGTGTTGACGGCCAAAGGCCTGACTAGTTGTAGTGTGAGTCTTGATTCTTTGTTTTTATTGTCACTGAATTTTTACTAATGACTAGAGGCCTTAATAATTGTAGTGTAAGTCTTGATTTTTAGTTTTTATTGTCACTAGACTTGTTCTGACAGCCGAAGGCCTAACTAGTTATAGTGCGTGTCTTGTCTTTTTTGTTTTAATTGTCACTGAACTTGTGCTGATGGTCAGGCCTGATTAGTTGTAGGTGTTGTCTAGCTGTACTTGTGCTAATGACCAGAGACCTGACTTTGTATTTTTTGTTTTCATTGTCACTGCACTTGTGTTAATAGCTGGAAGCCTAACTAGTTAAAGTGTGAGTCTTCATTTTTTGTTTTAATTGTCACTGGACTTTTACTGATGGCCGGATGTCTAACTAGCTGTAGTGTGAGTTTTTATTTTTTGTTTCCATTGTTACTATACTTGTACCGATGGTTGAAGGCCTGAATAGTTGTAGTGTAAGTCTTCATTTTATGTTTTAATTATCACTGAATTTGTGCTGACGGCCAGAGGCCTGACTAGTTATAGTGTGAGTCTTCATTTTTCGTTTTGTCACTAAGATTATGTGATCCTTTATTTAATTTTTTTTTACTTATTTAATTGCTCTATGGCTATTAACATGACATATTCTTTCTATATACCAAATTGTGTAATTTTAATATTTCATAACTTTGATTATAATGACTAAATATATTTGTAATTTCAAAATATTTATTCCTTATTATATGATCACATTTCATGTTAATACTATATGACAGAAAAGACATTTAAATATGTGCATACTTTTGGTTTTGGATGCACTGTCATTGTTTTCTTTATTATAAAATTATATTTCTTTACTTCCTTTAACAAGCTGATTATTTAAGGCTTAAGAATGCCAGAGCTTCTACTCAAGACTCAACAGGCATAGCGTCAAATGATGTAGAAGATGATGATGAAGTCGCCTTATGGTTAGAGGCTATTGGTGGTAAAAATAAGAAGGGTCGCATTTTTGGGGTAGGATTTTGAGGCTCAAGATATTGATACTATCTGTTCTCGTGAGACCTCTTCTTCTGTTCATAACCTAGGACTCCATTCAGATTTTGAAGAGGAATTACGTAAGAGGATTGCCATAGAAACAGCCCCTTTAAGACAGGAGAATCAAGAGCTTAGAGAGCATAATCAACGTATTACAGAGCAGTATCAAGAAATCTTATCTCTATTAAACCAGCATCAGCAAACACTTAATAAGCTACAAGATCTTGAATCGCGGTTATCTCGTGCTCTATCAGATCCTGATGATTGTCCTCTACCATAAAGATGATTTTCCTTTATTTTAAGACATGTTTTGTTGAGAATTGTTATAATTTGTTTTAGAATGGTTATCACTTAATTAAAAATCATTTTAATATATTTGTTACTTTTTTATTGAATATTATTGTGCTTATATACTTTATTAGATAGGGAGAAATACTTAAACAAAAGTAAAAATTTATTATCTAATAATAATATTATTTTCAATTAACCTTACTTTATTAAGCTTTTATTGTATATTATTGGATAGGTAGCAAATTAATATTGAGGTTAAATTTTAAAAAAATTATAAAATAAAAAATTATATTAGTGACAGAAAATTTCGTCGCTAATTCGTTGCTGATTAGTGACGGAAAATTCCATCGCAAATCTATCGGTGATTAGTGATGGAATATTTCGTCACAGATTTGTCAGTAATCAGTGACGAAAAATTCCGTCGCTAATCTGTCGGTAATTAGTGACAAAATATTTCGTCGCGATCCATCGCTAATTAGTGACAGAATATTTCTTCACTAATCTGTCGCTAATTAGCGACGGAACTTTCCTTCACTAATCCGTTTCTAATTAGTGACGGAACTTTCCGTCTCTAATTAGTGACGGATCCGTCACAAATTAAGAATATGCTATTATTAGAATTAGCGACAGAATTTTTCTTTGTGACGGAAATTTCTGTCACTAATTAACGACGGCATTCTAAAATCCATCGCTAATGATTTAGTGATAGCGAAATTAGTGATGAAATATTTCCGTCACTAATTTCGTCACTAATTCATTTAGTGACGGAAAATTTTGTCGGTAATTTCTATTTTTCTTGTAGTGATAAGAGGTTGAGTGAAAAAATTGCAAATTCAATATTCTTATTATAAGAAAACTGCGATGTGGGTTCTATGCAATTATATGAAATCTATATCAATTACATGGTCTAACGTCTAGTTAAAATTTAAACAAATAAAATAGAAAAAATTCTAAAAAGAAAAGTGAGACCTATAAATAATATTTTACAATGTAATTCATTTTTCTTTATATATGTATATATATAGATGTTTTACATTAAGATACATCAAGGTCAAAATTTTGTAAATAATACAACAAGAATTTTGCTTTAAAATTATTATATTCAAATAACATTATCAAGCTAGTCGGTGGAAATTGGAAACCTAGGTGTTTGGTGCTTTTTCTTTCGCTAGGATGGAATTTAGGAATTCATTGGTTTGGACTGCCATCAAATCATATGACAGATAAAGTGATCGTTAATATAAGGACCAGGTTGCATACTAGAACAGAATCATCATAAATAAGATACGACTAAACAATTATAGCTTTTGTTTTTAAATTTTTTTTAAAAAATATTTTCTTATCTTCATACCTATATTTTGAGTATCAAACATAATTTCTATTTTATTTTGTAAGAGATCTCCGAATTCTGAGATCGAAACCTTATTATTTGGAGAAATTTTGAAATGAATATTTTTTCCCTCAAATTAATAATTATTTATATAAATTATATATATATAAATTCACAAAAAATCTCAATTTTTTTTTATGAAATAACGAGAGCGAAATCCAAATAAGAAAATACTAAGAGATAAAGTGTGAGGTAGTAATTTCCAATACTCATTAATATTATTCATCCACATAATCAATATAATTTGAAACTGTTTAGTATCAACAAATAAATGTTTCAAACAAGATAATTAAAACATATATTTCCGATCCGCTTGGTGGGTACCATCCTTCCCATCTCCGACTCCAACCTTTAGCAATTTTTCATCTTATATCAATATTTTATTTTCACATTTAAACTCAAAAAAATAGATTTTACAAGTACCCATTAAGCATAAATATTTTAATCATGCTGGTCCCAAACTACAAAGAAATTAAATTCTCTAAATTTCATTCTTAAGAATTTTTTTATAAAATTTGAGAAAAAAAAGGTAAAATCCACTAAATGGACCCTATATAATCTCTCCTCTTTTTTCCTTTTTACAAATTTTTTTTTTTTAAAACTAAAGAATCCAATCTCGTACCGCATCACATCGTAGGGACATTTACCATACATAATCTGTGATGATATCGTTACAATAGAGACGGCAAAAATGAATATTAAAAAAAATCATTGGATTATTTCTGCCTGGAAACTTGTCTAACACTATAATTTTAAATATAAATTTATTATATAATGTTATGTATTATATCTTAAGATGATTCGTGTCTATCAAATTTTTTAGGCTGAGTCAGTGTTATAGTCCTTTAATCTTACTTATTTTTTCAGAATAATTTTTAAATTTGGAAGTATTTTAAAATATTTTTAATTTTGTCTCGTACAAAATTTTTTAAAGCAAAATTCATGAAGATATTTAATGGCATTTGTTTATGTAATGACATAAAAATTATACGTATATTTTCTGTTATTTTAAATGACGAGAAAGCACCTAAAAAAATTATTAAAAAAAAAGTAAAAAGGAAGATCAACGAGCCATGAACAAAGTCACTCGGCCCTCTGGCGGGAGATGCTTTGATCGAAGTTTTCAATCCTGAGCAAGGATCATTTGTAATAGGAAATCTGTGCAGTAAGCAATTTGTATATATATATATATTTGATTTAGGAATGAATAAGGAAAATAAAAATTATAATTTTAAGGACAAAAATTTTTTCTCACAATTAAAATTTTTATTTTTAAAATTATAATTTTTATCCCTCTTATTTATCTCTAAACTTAAAAAGTAAAAGATCAAAAATGAAAACTTGTTACTGCACAAAACCCTTATTGTGGTCGTTTAATCCCACTTCCAAACACTGGGCACTTTGGGATTGGACGTTGACTATGCCGCAGTTGAAGTTTTGAGCTTGGGCCTGTTAACTTGGTGGGATTTGAAAATAATCATGGAAAAGCAATTCGAAAAATTGTGCTGTTTACTTCGTGGGTTCTTGTTAGAAATAATATGATTGATCAAAATGAAGTTTTAGATAATCTCTTAAATGTAAAGATACTAGTTTTTCAATCACAAAGCATTTTGGAGAGCTCTATAATGCAGTGGTCTCACCCCATGGAAGGATGAGCCTTCTCTGAAGTAACCTCTAGCGTAAAATCTTTAGGAGATGATTGTAGGAATTTTGATCAAGTTGCTATAAATAAAATAATAAATAATTCAAATATTAAGATGTCATTCTTATTTTTTGAATTGCTTAATCTGTATTTAAACAAATTATGGGACGCAGCGTCTTTTTTATTTTTTACTTTAAAAAGAAGAACGCAAGCACACATATGGGGTAATGGCTTTTAATTTTTATCTTTTATTTTTAAAATATATAAATATTAATTGAATTAAGTATTTAATATAAAATATTAATAAAATAAATTTTAATATAAAAATGTAAATATTAATTATATTATAATAATTATTTTAATTTTAATTTTTTCTTACACTATTTAAGATTATATATATTTTTAATTTATGAATTCAAATATTAATAAAATATTATTTATATATATATAATGGAAAATTAATTCAATTTTGTTTGCAGATAAAAGTAACTACAAATATTTAAAACATATTTCTTACAGCGATATGTAAAAAAAAAAAATTTAAGTTTTCTTTTATTACTCTAAAAGAAAGGAAAATATGACAAGGAAACAATAAAAGAAAATTTGCTTAATTAGGAATATAACCCTTGTTGTTCCTGTAGCGACAATCTTCCATGCTTAATGGGTCCAATAAATAACACCTTAAAATTTTTAATTTTACATAGGTCTCTGATAAATAATAATTAAAGCATGGAATAAAAAATAATGCTTATCAATGGCAAATGAATTAGTTGGAGGTAGAAAATATTAATAAATAAATAAGTGACAATATAAATAAAGAGAAGGACTTATTTGAAATATTATAGGGACTTGATTGAAGTTATTTAAGAATTTTAGTGGCAAACACACAATTTGTCCCACATCACAAAAAAATATCAGACAAATTGTATATTGGCCCCTAGAATTCTTAAATAATTATAGTCAAGTCCCTATAGTATTTCAAATAAGTCCTTCTCTTTATTTCTATTGTCATTGATTTATTTGCCAATGTTTTTTGCCTCTAACTAATTTATTTTCCATTGATAAGCATCATTCCTAATCTCATGCTTTAATTATTATTTATTAGAGACCTATTTAAAAGTAAAATTTTTAAGATATTATTTATTAGATCCATTAAGTATGGAGGGTCATGGTTGCACTAAAGGATTTATTACATCATATCAATTAATTCCTTTCTTCAGGTTTTCTTCGTATGATTTAAATTTTTCACTAACTATCAATCAAACGATTCAGTGTTGAACCAAATAAAAAAATTATTATAATTTTTTATGTGTAGTAAACTATTACAGTTTGTAATAAACTATTACAATATCATATATCTTATTACTCATTGTTTTATCTTTTTTCTATTCTTTCATTTTTATTTTTATTGTCTTATTTTTTATATTGCCCTTTCTTTCAAAGTAATTAAAAAAAACTTCAAAGTTTATTTTTTGGCATATCGATATAAGAAATACACTTTGAATTTTTTTTAATACTTTTATTTGTCAAAAAATTTGAATAAATTTCCTATTTTACATATATATATATATATATATTAAAAAAATGTTTTATTAATATTTGAATTCATAAATTAAAAATATTTATTCTCTTAAATAGTGTAAGAAAAATTTAAAATTAAAATGAATAAATAATATATTTTTTAAATAATATTTATATTAAAACATTTATTAATATTTTATTATAACTATTTAATTTAATTAATATTTATAAATTAAAAAAAAGAAACCATTACCCCATATGGGATAATCAGGGTTATTGTTAATTAACCCATATGTCCCGCGTCCCTTTTTTTTTTTTTTTTCAAAAGAATTACAAATTAAGCATATCAAGGATTTAAAATGTTGCCGGAGTATTTGGTTTATTTATTATTTTACTTATAGCAATACGATCAAAACCCCGATAACTGTAATTAATTAACTCGTCAAGTTAAAGAACTTTAAAAGTATCACAAATCTCACATTAAAATGTGGAATGCGAAATTCAAATCTCATATCTTGTATAATTAAGATTGTAAAACAAAAGGACATGATCTTATATGCGTAACTCTCGTTATATTATTCTTTAGGTCATTATCGTCCACTATAATGTACGTGTGCCAGCCACAATAAATCACCAATAAAATTCATGGGCTTATACTTAGCAAATTAGGATTTTATACCATTCAAGTTCGCTTCAATGGTAATTGGGCAAGAGATTTACATCATTTTACGTGACATAACAGTCATGAAAAATCGAGAAATAAATATAAATTAATTAAATAGAAAAAAAAAACCTTTTGTGTTTATTTCTTTTTTTTTTCTTCACTAATTAACATATATCACATGAGATAATCTAAATTTGGTAATTTACTGGAGTTGCGTAAAGTCGATGCAGCCCTTGGGGCTATACCAATACTGTGGTGGCATCTGTTCCTACTACGTATGAAATTTCATATATGATTCCTAGCTCACTTATTTGCCACCTCAGAGAATAATTAAACAAACACTGAAGCAAGCATGAATATCGTTTTCCCTCCACCAGATATTTTTGCTTTCTAGAAAATGACAATGCAGGCTTTTGAGAATATATATTATATTACAGCCATTTCTCTATCTTTGATCATCTATAATCACAAAGGTCAAGGTTTACTTGAGCATCAAGCACATGAATATATTGCTTAGAATAGAAAAAAGAATGTTTTGTTTCAGCTACTAAATTATGAATTGCGTGTAGTTTTTTTTTTTTTGGGTGCAAAAAGTAATCTATTTCTTTCATTCAAGGAGTACAAATAGAGAGGTATTAACACCGTACTCATCTGACATTACATTTCTTAACTTTAACATACTTCCTAAAGTATGAATCACCTCAGCTTTTTTTTTTTTTTTTTTCTGTATATTTTGATAAGTAAGCTATCGATATCAGGACTAGAGAAATCACCCAAAAAAAAAAAATCCCTGCGACTTGACCCCAAAAATTTATCATAGCTAAGATTTGAACCTCCGCAGTATGCCTAAGATCATCTCAACTTTACGCCAAATATTACTAACTAAAGCTGATAAATTGAGATAAAAGAAAATAGGATATTACTTCCCAACTTGAAGGAAATTTCTAGAAAAAGTTTCATATTCTAACAATTATCCCCATGACTTGAAAGTGTGAAATTGCAAATGACTAGGTTAGGTTATAGATATCAATGTCAACACTTCATTGTGAACTTTTATTAGCATGCAACGATTTAATTCTAAGGAAAATTTACATTTCATCCTTCCTATACTAAGACCTAAATACAATTATAGTATATCAACTTTAAAACAAAACATCCCTTGAATTAAAGATTAATTATAATTTTAATATATCAAATTTAAAATATAGTGAAACACCTCCGAACTAAAAATTAATTATAACTTTAGTACGTCAACTTTAAAATATACTAAAACACACATTAAAATATTAATTCTTAATCTTATTGAATGTATAAAAGATCATGTGGTCTCTTATTTATATAATTTTCTCCCTATTATCTTGAGCTGAGTTGGTTAGTCAAATCCTTATTCTTGAAATTCTAAGCCCAATCAAGCTAAAATATCGAAAATACTAGCAACCCAACAATTGAATTCAACCCTAAGCGTTTTAACGTCGTCCCTCTTTCCTGGACGAGCTTGCAATTTCTTGGCCCCTTCTATCTTCAAACAATCTCAATCTCGGCCACACACTACAAAAAAAAAGGTCTTTAGTGGCGACAAAAGTCGCCACTAAAAGTCATAAAAGTCGCCACTAAAGCTTTATAGTGGCGACAAAAGGTCGTCACCAAGTTGTCACAAATACAACTGTAGCAAAAGCTCTTTAGTGGCGACAAAGAGGGTCGCCACTAAAAGTGACCATTAGTGGCGACTTTGGTCGCCACTAAAAGAAAGTCGCCACTAAAAAATTTCTAATTAGTGACGGGAATGATACAATTAGTGGCGACCTAATGTCGCCACTAATAGTGGAAGTCGCCACTAAATGTAATAGTTTTAGTGACGACCAATTGTTGCCACTAAATGCGCAAGTTTTAGTGGCGACAAATAGTCGCCACTAATTATGCTATTAGTGACGCCAACAGTCGCCACTAAATCTTATAATTTTAGTGACAACAATGTTGCCACTAATTCCTATAGGTTTTGTGACAACCGATTGTCGCCACTAATTCTTATAATTTTACGAGTTTTAGTGACAACTCTTATTGTTGCCACTATTTTTATGAGTTTTAGTGACAACTAGTTGTCGCCACTAATTCTAATAGTTTTAGTGGCGACCTATTCTCGCAACTAATTTTGACAAGTTTTAGTGACAACTCAGAGTCGCCACTAATTCTTATAGTTTTAGTGACAACTGATTGTCGCCACTAATTCTGATAATTTTAGTAATGAATCCTAATTATGTTGTCACCATTAAATTTCTTTCTGAAAATTATTTTTGAAACATTGAATGACGACCTATTATTGCCATTACAGGTGACAGGGTCTTTTGTTAGAACATTGTATTTGTAATTACACATTATTTGCCTCAAAAAATAACAAAATTCAAATAGTTCTAAAATCAACTTCAAAAGATATGAGAAGATAATGATACAATCAAAGTACAACAAGTAAATTAAATTACATTGAAAGAAAATTTTGATTAAAAACAAAGAGTAAACTAAACGAAGTCATAGTCAAATACATAATCAACAATGAGAAAACAAAAGTTACAAATTGTAGATTCACTAATAATAGTTGTTGAACTTCCCAAAAAAAAATAACTAGTGAGGTGGAATATATTTAATATGCTCTGTTATTCTTTGAAGCACATTCAACCTGTAAGAAGAGGGAAAAAAAGTGTTATCAAATTTAATACTAATAATTACTTTGGGCTAAAAGAGAAACAATAACAGTTAAAATATTAGATAATATTTAAATTAAAATTTGAACTTTGAACCATACTTAAATAAATTTTTAAACTAGTAGGAAAGAAGCAGCGATTTATAAACATACCTCTATTTATCTACATTCATTGAGCTGGTCTACTTGAAATATTGCTACTTGAAGGTAAATGTCCCTATTAGAATTTTAAAAAAAAATGGTAAGTATTGTTTATTGTTAGAAATAAGAAAGAAAGTGTTATATACCTGCTGTTGTAATGTGGACAACAAGGCAGCCACTTGTGCGCGAACTTCATCCTGCACTTGTTGGGCCATCTGAGATCGCTCTTGTTGGAGCTTCCGTTCAAATTCTTCTTGCATTTTTTGCTCCATTTCTTCACGCTCTTGGGCCATTTGGGCACGATCTTCCTCCCGTTTTCGTTCCATTTCTTCCCGAACTTGTTCTATTGCAGATGATACTCTATAGTCGACGTCAACTTGATCAACGGGTCTCTTTTTTAGGGGTTTCTTTCCATAACCCTTTCCACGAACAAACCCTGACCGTGCACCCAATACAGTAGATAAAATTTCATCTCCAGTCATGCGAGATTCAACTTCAGATGATTGTTGTCGAACAACAAGCTCATGTAGACAACCCTTCAGTTTACTTAACAAATTAAAAAACGCATACAATAAATTATAATTAAGCAAAGATAGAAAATTGAGTTTGTGTTGAGAAGTTACATGAATCTCCTGTGACTTGGGATCAGCCCACTCTATCTCCCCATCCTTTGTACGTCGAGTGTGTTGCGCCTCCCATACCACATCAGGTCCCGCTGGTTCACCGGTAATGGGATCCCTCTAGATTATTTTGTAAAAAGCATTATTTCATCTTATAATGAAAAAAAAATCTTATATATAAGTACATTAGTAAATAAAAAATGAAGAGTCCGTCCTTACCAGGCTATGCTCTACCTCCGCAAACGACCGCGTGCCACATGTATGTTTAGTTACTTGTTTTCCTCTATTTAGTTTATTTCTGTTGCTCATCACCTACAAGTGGAAAAAAAGATTTAGTATTATTTAAAGATAGTTATGAGAATTGTATATAAGGAAACAAGGTTAAACTATATTGATTTACAAGAGAACATTACCTTAAAATCTTCAGTAGCCCAATGCTGGAGCAACCACTCCCAATCTATAGGATGCACATCAGCCGGTCGAACTGCACGCCTATCTTCATCTGTATCAAGAAATTTGACAAGATCATGTAATTTTGTCTTCCAACTCCTAAACAATCTCCGTAAAGTGGTAAGAGTGAAGCGCTTCATCAATGACTCAGCTTGACCCTCTCGTTGTTCAAATTTATCCTACAAACCACAAACATAAATAAAACAAGTTACATATGTGAAGGGTTTGAAGTTAATAAAATAAGTTAGTTTGTATAACTGTCTATATACAAATATATTACCTGAACTTTTAACCACATAATATCTCCATATTTTTCTTGTTGGGCAGGCCAGTCACCATCTCTAAATAAACAAGTGGTCCGAACCACTAAGCCACAGTAACTGGAGAACTCTCGAGCACCATCTCCAACAGCCCGCTCGAAATCTTCAGGGATGTCAATAATAATCTTTCTACCATGTTTTGTCTTTAAATCAACAGACATACACTTGTATTTCCCTCGGCCTTTCTTAATAGTGCTACAAGAAGCTGAATAAGACATGTAAGTCATAAAAAATCAGTACACTTAGATAAACATATATGCGCGTGTGTGTGTGCATGTGAGGGGGGAGAAAAATATAAATCATAGGTAAACAAAATATAAAGGTGATTATACCTACACTACTCTGGTTCAGTGATGGCTGCATGGGTGGAGAATCTTCGTATTCTTGTTGGGTCACAGATGGTGGTAGTGTGGGTGGAGTAGACTCCCTACTCTCAGAAATATTCCCTGTGACAATTCGTGGTGGTGATGTCACATCACCTGTGTGGTCACGTCTCAACCGACCACTACTGCCACGCCCACTTCCTCTTCCCCCCTGCCTCCAACCCTGCCACGTCCACCACTTGACATTTTCTGTAAAATTGTAAATAAGATGTGAGATATAGTAGCTTAAATTCAAATACTAACTTGAATATATAAACATAAGGCAATATGTTTGTAAGTACACTACCAGAAAATATTTAATCTAAGCTATAATTAAGTAGTATCATTTGTGTCGTCTGTATCATCATCATCAAGCATATCCTCCTTATCCTCTTCATCGGTGGACATATCTTCATCAAGTATGTCTTCTCCATCTTCGTCATCAGTGGATACATCCTCATTATTATCATCAATGAATTCATCCACCTCAGCAACTACACTTGGCCTACTTGGTCGAAGGCGTTCACTTGAGTAGTTTATTGTTTCTGGTTGAATGTCATCCCTATGAAGGCAAACTACTAGGTCAATGCCTACATCAGCACTAGTAGTCAAATCTACTTCAATTTCAATCTGTTGGTAAGCCTCATTGCTTAATAATTCTTCATTATCCCCATTTACGCCATCATCAGTCATCTCTGGCATATTGAAGAAGTCACGAGGATTTGTTTTTACGACAACAAGCCAATTTGGGTCACAATTGTCCTCTAGGTAAAATACCTGTTCTGCTTGAGATGCCAAGACAAATGGTTCATTTGAGTTCAATGAATATTGGGTGTTGACACTTGTAATTCCATATTTGTCCACCTTGTATCCTCTTCCTAAATGACTCACATCCCACCAATGACATTTGAAGAGATACACTTTCTTATTCCCAATGTATGACAATTCATATATATCTTCTAAAACACCATAATATTCTTTTGTCTCATCTGAATCATCACCCCTCACAAGGACTCCACTATTCTGTGTTCTTCTACCAGAGGCTCGGTCTTGAGTATGAAATCTAAATCCATTGACCATAAATGTGGAATAACGATGGACCATTTTTAGCGGTCCAACTCCAAGGCTCATAAGGTCATCACTTGCGTCACCCCGTGCACCTAACTCTAAAACCTATAAAGGACAACATATATGAATATCGTAACGTTTAATCTAACTAATAGAAATACAAGGTGAAAACATACCTGTGCACGAAACCATTCTGGGAACTCCGCAACCCTTGAAGCTTGTGTTTCAGTCTCCATCTTATGCTTCCTGCAATATATGATCTACTTAATTAAAAGTGATAATAGAAAATTTTTTAGGTAAGCGATGGCTAATTCCTATAAACTTACTCAATAAATGGCCAAATGTCTTCACAATTTTGAAACACGTACATACAAGCTTGATTAAACTCTATATCTGATAGAAAAATTGAGTCATAACGTCCCCTCGCCTGTCCACTTGGATTGAAGATAGACATCTTATCATGTTCCATATGTCCATCATCATTCCTAGGAGGTCTATTAAACTTCGTTGGGACATTTTTCAAATAACGCGAACAAAAAGTAAGACATTCATCAGCTAAGTAACCTTCGGCGATTGAACCTTCTGGATGAGCCTTGTTTCGAACATAAGTTTTTAGTGTTCGTAAGTACCTGCATTAATATGAATACGGTCAGACATTATTTTAAATAATGGAAAATATATCATAGCTTAAGGTCAACTTTACCTCTCAATAGGATACATCCATCGATATTGGACAGGTCCACCAAGCTTAGCCTCTCTTGCTAAGTGAACAGGCAAATGGACCATAATATCAAAGAAGGCAGGTGGAAACACCATTTCTAATTTGCACAATGTGATTGCAATTTGGGTTTCCAATACATCAAGATCTTCAATTCTCAAGCACTTTGAACATAAGTTCTTAAAAAATTTTCCCAACTCTATTATAGGTTCTGATACTTCATTAGGCACCAACCCCCGTATTGCAAGTGGAAATATGTCTTGCAATAATACATGGTGGTCATGACATTTCAACCCAGAGATTTTTCGCTCATGGACATTGACGCACCTTGAAATGTTTGAAGAGAAGGAGTCTGGCACCCTTAATTTAGCCAAGAAGTCACAAACTTTTGCCTTCTCTTGTCTCGACAATGTATAACATGCTGCTGGAATCAGGATTTTGTTACCATCTTCTATAGGATGCAATTGTTGCCTAATCCCTAAATCAACCAAGTCATATCGACTCTTCAGTGTATCTTTAGTCTTTCCAACGACACCCATCAATGTCGACATTATGTTATCTGACACGTTTCTTTCTATATGCATAACATCAAGGTTATGTCGGAGCAGCAAAGTTTTCCAATAGGGCAATGTGAAGAAAATACTCTTCTTCCTCCAATTGAAAGCATCATTGGTGGGGAAACGCTTTCGCTTTTGGCTTTTTCCCAGACTCACATCTTCCAATACTTGAAGCTGTATAAGTGCTTCGTCACCAGTAAGAGGTAAGGGTGCAAGTGAATGTTCAACTTTCCCGTCAAATGCCCTTCTATTATTGCGCCATGGATGATTGGGAGGAAGGAAGCGACGATGCCCCATGTAACATAACTTATTCCGTAAAGAAATGGAATATGTGCCCTTGTGGCAACAAGGGCAAGCAAACTTTCCTTTCGTGGACCACCCTGAGAGATTTGCATACGCTGGGAAGTCATTGATTGTCCAAATGACAGCCGCACGCATCTTAAAATTGGACTGTGAATAGGCATCATATGTGTCAATGCCATCGTTCCATAACTCCTGTAACTCTTCAATCATGGGTTGCAAATACACATCAATGTCATTACCAGGACATTTAGGACCTGGAATAAGAAGCGTCATCATAAAATATGGGTGCTTCATGCATAACCACGGTGGCAAATTATATGGAACTAGCACCACTGGCCAAATGCTATGATTAGTACTCATATTTCCATACGGCTGAAACCCATCACTAGCCAAACCCAATCGTACATTTCTGCAATCACGAGAGAAGTCAAGATGCTGGTTATCAAATGATTTCCAAGTAATGGAGTCAGATGGATGTCGTAAGACACCATCGTCAATACGTTCTTCCATGTGCCATCTCATATCTTTAGCTGTTTGTTGAGCCATGTACAGCCGTTGCAACCTAGGCTTCAATGGAAAGTGTCGCAACACTTTACGGGGCACTTTCTTGCCTTTGTGACCATCCAACTTCCATCTAGACATATTGCACTTAGGGCATGATTCTGCATTTGCGTGTTCTCGCCAATATAAAATGCAATCATTTTCACATGCATCAATCTTAGTATAACCCAATCCGAGCTCCCTAACAACCTTCCTTGCTTCATAGTAATTGTCAGGTACTAGTGCCCCTTTAGGTAAGACATCTTTGAATAAACTCAACAATGCATCCATCGATTTATTACTCCAATGGTTGAGGCATTTCAAATGAAGGAGTTTGACAATGAAAGATAACTTTGTCACGTTATTACAACCCGGATAAAGTTCGGTTTGAGCATCTTCCAACAATTTGAAAAATTGGCTAGCCTGCAAGTTAGGCGACGCAGTTGAATATGTTTCACCGAATGCATCATGTAACATGTCAATGATGTCATCATCTTCGTCATTATCCGCAGGTGCTTCGTCATTTGCATGTTGGAGGGGACTATGGATACTAGGTCGAGCTTCTCCATGTGCGTCCCACATTTTGTAGCTTTCATTGAATCCCTTTTTAAACAGATCTGCCCGTACTTCACTTCTTATTTTCCACGCTGTATTCTTGCACCCCTTACATGGGCATCGAATCATATCAATCACCCCAGCTTGGCTGAATGCCCATTGGAGAAACTCATCAACACCTTGTCTATATGTCATGTCAGCCCTATTTCTAATGTGTATCCAACTTTTATCCATCCCTAAATCCAATATGAATGTTTTCAAAGTGAGTATTTACAACTAGTTTGTAATTATACATGTCTATATAGTATAGAACACTAGGGAATAGATATATTTCTGTTTGGCATACACTACATATATTCTTATATCATCTAGAACACAAGTATCTGGTCCATCAGATAATCAGACCAATTCACAGGTGAAATCCTCGAATATGTTTAAATTTTTTCTATTTTTTAGTTATTAAACAAAGAAATATAAAATATTTAAAATTCATTACATAAATAGATTTCATATATTTAAATTCCTGGGCCATTGTATATATTTTTTGACCAAGATTAACAAAAATTGGAGACAGAGAACAGATAATTTCCTTTAACCACAACCATACATTGGTGGCTAAAGAATTTTCCCTATAATAATGTGCTAGGTTTGGCAAAAAAGTTAAAAATTCAATTTGTTTGACGTTTTTTTTTTATTTTGTTTATTTTTCCTTTTGTTGTATTTTGTTTTCTTGGGTTTTGTTGTTGTAATTAGTTTTTATGACTAAGCTTTTATTATTATTGGATACGTCAAAGAGAATAAGAATTACCTCTCCCTTAACTGATAAAACCAATGTCAAAATTGATTGAAGCATGTCAATTTGTTAAAGATGACTTTAATAGTACTTTCCTTCTATTTTCAACTATCCTTTTCATCATTCTTGATTTTAGTTTTTTTTTTTCTCTTTGCTCCATCAATTTTTTATTTTGGTTGCTTGCTTTCTTTACTGTTTATTTTAAATGATTAAGCTTTTATTATAATTTTTTTGGGTGAAAAGACAAAGAAAATTAAAACTACTTTTCCCTTAATTTTGCAAAAGGAAAAAAAAAACCTAATTTAATTCTACTTTTCTTGTATTTTTTATTATTATCACTTTTTATTTTTATTTTTTTTTCTTTTCTTTTTTCTGTTTTCCCTCCTTTTTTAATTTATTGTTTTGTTTTTGCTGATTTTCCCTTTACGACTTAAATTGTCATTAACTTTTTTTATGACTTTTAGTTTTGCAAAGAAAAGAAAAGTAAAATGTAATTTTACTTTTCTTGCACTTGCAATTATTATCACCTTTTTTTTTTGTCTTTCATTTTTTCTCTTTTCCCCCTTTTTTAAATTGATTGTTTTGTTTTTATTGCTTTAAATTGTCACCTTTTTTTTTTTCCAAATGACCTTAGAAGTGTTTTGTGAGTTTTAATTTTGCAAAAGGAAGAAAAAGCATAAATTTCATTTTCTTGCATTTTTTATCTTTTTATTTTTTTATTTTTTTGTCTTCTATTATTCCTTTTCTCCTGTTTTCCCTCTCTTTACATTTATTGTGTTGTTTTTTTTTTAATATTTACGATTGCAAATTGTATTTTTTTTAGTAACCAAAACAAAACTGTTTTATGACTTTTAATTTCACAACAGGAGTTAGAATTTAATTCAACTTTTCTTGTATTTTTTATTATTATAACCCTTTTGTTATTTTTTTATCTTTCGTTTTTTCTTTTTTCCCTTTTTTTTATTTTTTTCCGTTGTTTTCCCCTTACGACTTTAAATTGTTTTGTTTTATGACTTTTAATTTTTAATTCTACTTTTCTTGTTTTTTATCATTATCACTTTTTACTTTTTCATTTTTTTGTCTTTCGTTTTTCCTTTTTTCTGTTTTCCCTTTTTTTAAATTTATAAATTGTCATTTTCTTTTTTTAGAAACATGAAAAAGTTTTTTTGAGTTTTAATTTTGCAAAAGGAAATCAAAACATAATTTAATTCTACTTTTCTTGTATTTTTTATTATTATCACTTTTTATTTCTATTTTTTTCTTTCATTTTTTCTTTTTTCTGTTTTCCCTCCTTTTTAAATTTATTGTTTTGTTTTTGCTGATTTTCCCTTTACGACTGTAAATTGTCATTTTTTTTTAGTAACTTGAAAAGTGTTTTATGACTTTTAGTTTTGCAAAAGAAAAGAAAAGTAGAATGTAATTTTACTTTTCTTGCACCTGCAATTATTATCACCTTTTTTTTTGTCTTTCATTTTTTCTCTTTCCTTTTTCCCCTTTTTTTAAATTGATTGTTTTGTTTTTGTTGCTTTTTCCCTTGCGACTGTAAATTGTCACCTTTTTTTTTCCAAATGACCTTAGAAGTGTTTTGTGAGTTTTAATTTTGCAAAAGGAAGAAAAAGCATAATTTTATTTCACTTTTCTTGCATTTTTTATTATTATCACTTTTTATTTTTTTTATTTTTTTGTCTTCTATTATTCCTCTTTCTCCTGTTTTCCCTCTCTCTTACATTTATTGTGTTGTTTTTTTTTTCCCCTTACGACTGCAAATTGTCATTTTCTTTTTTTTAGTAACCAAAACAAAACTGTTTTATGACTTTTAATTTCACAACAGGAGTAAAAATAGAATTTAATTCAACTTTTCTTGTATTTTTTATTATTATAACCCTTTTGTTATTTTTTTATCTTTCGTTTTTTCTTTTTTCTTTTTTCCCTTTTTTTTAAAATTCATTGTTTTATTTCCGTTGATTTTCCCCTTACGACTACAAATTGTCATTTTCTTTTTTTTAGTAACCTGAAAAAGTGTTTTATGACTTTTAATTTTGCAAAAGGAAATAACAACAGAATTTAATTCTACTTTTCTTGTACTTTTTATTATTATCACTTTTTACTTTTTCATTTTTTTGTTTTCTGTTTTCCCTTTTTTTAAATTTATTATTTTGTTTTTGTTGATTTTCCCATGACGACTGCAAATTGTCATTTTCTTTTTTTAGAAACATGAAAAAGTGTTTTTTGAGTTTTAATTTTGCAAAAGGAAATCAAAACATAATTTAATTCTACTTTTCTTGTATTTTTTATTATTATCACTTTTTATTTCTATTTTTTTCTTTCATTTTTTCTTTTTTCTGTTTTTTTCCCTTTACGACTGTAAATTGTCTTTTTTTTTTAGTAACTTGAAAAGTGTTTTATGACTTTTAGTTTTGCAAAAGAAAAGAAAAGTAAATGTAATTTTACTTTTCTTGCACCTGCAATTATTATCACCTTTTTTTTTGTCTTTCATTTTTTCTTTTTTCCCCTTTTTTTAAATTTTGTTTTGTTTTTGTTGCTTTTTCCCTTGCGACTGTAAATTGTCACCTTTTTTTTTCCAAATGACCTTAGAAGTGTTTTGTGAGTTTTAATTTTGCAAAAGGAAGAAAAAGCATAATTTTATTTCACTTTTCTTGCATTTTTTATTATTATCACTTTTTATTTTTTTTATTTTTTTGTTTCTATTATTCCTTTTCTCCTGTTTTCCCTTCTCTTACATTTATTGTGTTGTTTTTTTTTTCCCCTTACGACTGCAAATTGTCATTTTCTTTTTTTTAGTAACCAAAACAAAACTGTTTTATGACTTTTAATTTCACAACAGGAGTAAAAATAGAATTTAATTCAACTTTTCTTGTATTTTTTATTATTATAACCCTTTTGTTATTTTTTTATCTTTCGTTTTTTCTTTTTTCTTTTTTCCCTTTTTTTTAAAATTCATTGTTTTATTTTCGTTGATTTTCCCCTTACGACTACAAATTGTCATTTTCTTTTTTTTAGTAACCTGAAAAAGTGTTTTATGACTTTTAATTTTGCAAAAGGAAATAACAACAGAATTTAATTCTACTTTTCTTGTACTTTTTATTATTATCACTTTTTACTTTTTCATTTTTTTGTCTTTCGTTTTTCCTTTTTTCTGTTTTCCCTTTTTTTAAATTTATTATTTTGTTTTTGTTGATTTTCCCATGACGACTGCAAATTGTCATTTTCTTTTTTTAGAAACATGAAAAAGTGTTTTTTGAGTTTTAATTTTGCAAAAGGAAATCAAAACATAATTTAATTCTACTTTTCTTGTATTTTTTATTATTATCACTTTTTATTTCTATTTTTTTCTTTCATTTTTTCTTTTTTTCTGTTTTCCCTCCTTTTTAAATTTATTGTTTTGTTTTTGCTGATTTTCCCTTTACGACTGTAAATTGTCATTTTTTTTTAGTAACTTGAAAAGTGTTTTATGACTTTTAGTTTTGCAAAAGAAAAGAAAAGTAAATGTAATTTTACTTTTCTTGCACTTGCAATTATTATCACCTTTTTTTTTTGTCTTTCATTTTTTCTCTTTCTCCTGTTTTCCCCTTTTTTTAAATTGATTGTTTTGTTTTTGTTGCTTTTTCCCTTGCGACTGTAAATTGTCACCTTTTTTTTTCCAAATGACCTTAGAAGTGTTTTGTGAGTTTTAATTTTGCAAAAGGAAGAAAAAGCATAATTTTATTTCACTTTTCTTGCATTTTTTATTATTATCACTTTTTATTTTTTTTATTTTTTTGTCTTCTATTATTCCTCTTTTTCTCTGTTTTCCCTTTCTCTTACATTTATTGTTTGTTTTTTTTTTTTCCCCTTACGACTGCAAATTGTCATTTTCTTTTTTTTAGTAACCAAAACAAAACTGTTTTATGACTTTTAATTTCACAACAGGAGTAAAAATAGAATTTAATTCAACTTTTCTTGTATTTTTTATTATTATAACCCTTTTGTTATTTTTTTATCTTTCGTTTTTTCTTTTTTCTTTTTTCCCTTTTTTTTAAAATTCATTGTTTTATTTCCGTTGATTTTCCCCTTACGACTACAAATTGTCATTTTCTTTTTCTTTTAGTAACCTGAAAAAGTGTTTTATGACTTTTAATTTTGCAAAAGGAAATAACAACAGAATTTAATTCTACTTTTCTTGTACTTTTTATTATTATTACTTTTTACTTTTTCATTTTTTTGTCTTTCGTTTTTCCTTTTTTCTGTTTTCCCTTTTTTTAAATTTATTATTTTGTTTTTGTTGATTTTCCCATGACGACTGCAAATTGTCATTTTCTTTTTTTAGAAACATGAAAAAGTGTTTTTTGAGTTTTAATTTTGCAAAAGGAAATCAAAACATAATTTAATTCTACTTTTCTTGTATTTTTTATTATTATCACTTTTTATTTCTATTTTTTTCTTTCATTTTTTCTTTTTTTTGTTTTCCCTCCTTTTTAAATTTATTGTTTTGTTTTTGCTGATTTTCCCTTTACGACTGTAAATTGTCATTTTTTTTTAGTAACTTGAAAAGTGTTTTATGACTTTTAGTTTTGCAAAAGAAAAGAAAAGTAGAATGTAATTTTACTTTTTTTGCACCTGTAATTATTATCACCTTTTTTTTTTGTCTTTCATTTTTTCTCTTTCTCCTGTTTTCCCCTTTTTTTAAATTGATTGTTATGTTTTTGTTGCTTTTTCCCGTGCGATTGTAAATTGTCACTTTTTTTTTTTCCAAATGACCTTAAAAGTGTTTTGTGAGTTTTAATTTTGCAAAAAGAAGAAGAAGCATAATTTAATTTTATTTTTTTTGTATTTTTAATTATTATCACCTTTTATTTACTTCATTTTTTTGTCTTTTGTTCTTTCTCTTTTTTTTTTGTTTTCCCTTTCTTTAAATTTATTGTTTTGTTTTTGTTGATTTTCCCCTTATGACTGGAAATTGTCATTTTCTTCTTTTTTATAACTTGGAAGGTGTTTTATGAGTTTTAATTTTGCAAAAGAGAAAAAAGCCAAATTTAAGTGTACTTTTCTTGCATTTTTAATTATTATCACTTTTTTTATTTTTGTTGTCTTTCATTTTTCCTCTTTTTTCTGTTTTTCCCTTTTTCTAAATTTATTATCATGTATTTGTTGATTTTCCCTTTGCGAATGTCAATTGTCATTTTTTTTTTATTTTGCTTCCTATACCATTTCACTTCCAAGCAGCAAATTTTAATTTCTATTTTTTGGCCAAAAGAAGATTTGTGAAAATTTTAGGTTTACTAAAAAAGCCATTTCTTTTGATTTGTCCCTTATGTGAAAGCACCTCTTTTACTTTGGGTCAGTTTTTTTTTTCCTCGTGGTTCTTTTTGAAAAAAGTATTTCATCTGATTTCACTGTTTTTTCATTTGTATACCTTAGTAACATTTAAATTTTATCTAATAATGTATAAAATGGCTTCCCAGTATAAGATTAGGTTAGCCACTAACAGATTGTTTGAAAATGCAATCATTCCTCCTAACATCTAGTTTGACATACACCTGCCAATCCTGAGAGCTAGAGGCAAAATTTGGAACCCCCCCTCACATTCCGAAGTACAATTTTATGTCAAGCAAGCATTAGTTGTATTCATGTGTTAATCTAAGGTTGAATCAGAACACGGAACCACATCCCCTACCGGTGTGCTGTGTTGCTGTTGAGGGAATTTAGCTTAAAATGGAATGGGATGAATACATTTAACTTAAAATAAAAAGAAAGAAAAATCAAAACACACTTTCTATCTTCTCAACAAGACAACAGCATATACGCTTCAACTGCAGAGGATCCAAATTCATCAGAACACACCAAACGTCCTAATTAGGGGACAACAACGACTCACAGACAGCCAGAGCAAACTTTTAAACCAGGATGGAGTAAAAAATCTACACAGAACTACCCATGTAACAGCCAGCAGAGGCACATCAACTACTCATGATGAATCAAAACTAAAACAATCTCAACCTAAGTCTAGAATTAACGGAATCTGCATTAACATACTATCATTGACAGGAAATTAACAACAAGATCAAACCATGTAATCAATCATCCAACCTCAGCGATTTCTGGCCTTAGAAGTTCAACACATAGTCACTCATTATCCAAAGAAGGGTTGGGTTACAGGGTTAATGTAGCATATGCACAGAGAAACAAAAAGCAAGTAAACGTAGTTAATCGACTGATTTCAAGATGCAGCCTCCCCAACAGCCAGCACACAACTTTTTAGCAAAAATTAACAGGGTACCTCTGTCAGCTTCCGAACCTTGGACTCCTTTTCTTGTGCCTTGAATCTCCAATTCCTCTGCCTTGATTCGTCACAGCGCTCTCTCCTCCTTCTTCAACTCGGAATCTCTGCTCTCCTTCTGCTCTTTCGAACCTCAGGCCTCCCAAATGTCGAAAAGCCTCCGTCGATCTTGTTTCAGTCCTCTCGTTCCCCCTCGATTTTGCTCTTCTTCCTTTGCTTCCTCCGACGCTCCTGCTCCTCCCCTTTGTCTCTCAGTTTTTTGGTCCCTCTCGTTCCCCTCGGTTTTTCTCCTCTTCCCTTTTTGTCCTCCGGAAAATCCCCTTCCAAATCTGAAAGCACCCCTTTTTATCCCCACACTCCTTCTGCCTCGATCTCCTGGTGATCCTCTCTGTCGCTTGATTTGTTTTTTTCAGTTCCCCCTCTCTGATTCTCCCTCTAATGCCTCCTCGATTGTCCGGATATCTCTCCCTGGTTCCAATCCGAAAATCCTTTTCGTCATTTCCCCCCAATCGTTCGCTCTCCCTCTGATGCCTTCCTCCTTCTTCTCGGTCTCTCCCTCCCTATTTGGTCTCTCACTCCCTCGATCCCGGAACCATCTCCCCAGAACCCCAGAGAAGCGTCCCTTTCATTGCCGGAGCTCTACACCTGCTGCTACTTGCTTTCTGTCATTTTTCCTGTCCCTGTGTCTGGGCTCAGCGCTATGTGGAGTCGTGCGTCAGTGATAGGATGCTAGAGGGAGCTCAGGTCCGAAGGTAGGGTTTTCAGAGAGTGGATCCGGGTTACCTTCTTGGATCGGGTTACTGACTTGCTTTTTTAATCAATGGGCTTAACAAAGACAAACACGTGTTAGTGGGCTGAAAAAAGAAAGTCTCCCTAATGGGCCAAATAAATTGGACTGGAGCCACTAATTTGGTTTACTCTTTTTTTTTTTTATATAAAATTGAGTTTGAATTTTTTTTTTGGGATATAAGATTAATGAGTTGGGTTGACAAACAAAGTAAGTGGGCTTTCACTTTTAAGTCATTTTTTGTTTTCTTTTTTTTTTTCCAACTTCTTGATGATTTTTTTTCAATTTTTGCTAACTGGATATTGTTATTATTTTTGAAATATTTTATTTTTACTTTATTTTTTTATTTTATTGTATGTTTTATCACAAAATACGGTGTTTACAGTTGTCCCTCGTTACTTGTTTCTTAGGCAAGAAAATGTTAAAAACATTATTTTAGTATTTTGTTATTTTTTATTATTTATTTTTATTTTTGTTTGCTAGAGTTGATGGGCTGGTGGTGTATTTTTTAAAAAAATTGTTTTTGGGCTGATAGTTTTTTCCCTTGCTTAAGTTTGGTTTCATTTTTCATAATTCTTTTTTTTATTTTGGTTTTTTTTTCTTTCTTTCTCTAGTTTTTTTTTTTTTTTTTGGTTTTTCATCTTCTTTTATTTATTTTCTTTTATTTTTGCTTCTTCTTTGGTTTTTCATTTGATTTTTTATTTTTCCCTAGATTTCTCATTCGATTTTTTATTTGTTTTATAATGGTTTTTTTCTTTTTTTTATTAAATATCCAGACAGAATATAGTATTCACAAAAAAGTTTCCTTATATTTATTGCTCCAACTCAAGATTGGATGTATAGTTGTAGCTATGCAATGATTTCAAAATTCTTTTCTTACAACCCCTAGTTGGTGTGTTTGGGATTTCAATAGAAAGTTAGCCAGGGATACAATAAATAAACCATGCCCATATGAGATGGGAATATGGGAATATTTATTTTCATTCTACTAACATGTGAATAAAAAAAATATATCATATTTAATTGATGTGAAGTTTTCTTTTGTAATTATCTTTTTTTCCTCGAATACTATTTTTAAGTAGAGATGTAAAGCTCATTCTTTATTATAATAATTATTATTTTCATCTATGTATTATTTTTTAATAACTCAATATACAAATGAAATGACATTTTTATTTTAAATTATTTTAATTGTAGTTATCCCAATAATTTTTCCTTTTATTGAAAATTCCCCATAATTTTCCTTTTATCAAAATAGTATATTATTTACCATTATGTGGTATAATTTTCTTTTATTTTTTATTTCTTTTTTTACGGTGGAAACAAATTTTTTGTTAACCTCATTGAACTTTTAATGTGCATTTAGTGAAAAGACAAAACAAGACTTATAATCTAAAGTGTGCTTTCACCGGGGGCTTTCAATCAACATATATTGCCTCATTAACTTTGTTCAGAAATTATATGCTCTTCTTATATACTAACATTGCCCTACCCTTCTATTTTGTTGATTGATTTTGGACATAGTTATTATACTTAAATCTACAACAGAATCTTCATACGTTTTTATACGCAGATCTACAACAGAGTCTTCATACGTTTTTATACTCAAATCTACAATAGAGTCTTCATATGTTTTTACATATAAAAAGTTATTATACTCAAATCTACAACAGAGTCTTCATACGTTTTTACATTTAAAAAAAATCTACCATCAAATTGATAAGTTATATCAATCGTTGAAAATGCAATCAATGATTAACTAATATTTTCAATATGTAGGTGAATTATTAAAAAAAATAGTTTAAAATTGGAAAAGAATATATAAAGTGATATAAATGAAGTGATAGGATTTGTAATTCATCACACGTTACACTTAACATGATATATAAATTAATTGAATTCTGCTTGATTTGTTGACATAAGTCAAATATTAGTTATACAAAGTTGTTTTAATCATATAAATAGTAGCATTCTGCTTAATTTGCTTACATCTAAAATTCTAAATGAAGGAAGAGCGAAATTCTTGACTTCAACTATTTATATATAGTTTTATCTTCACATATTTTAAATTTCATTCTTTATATTATATATTATTTAAAAAGTAATTTTGTTATTCTTATTACATTTTAATTGATTTAGGTTTCTTATTAGCTTGAAATCAGATTATTAATTGTGTAACAGTAATATTTATTATTCAATTTGTTAACAAAGTGTTACTGATTTTTTTTTTGTTTAATGATTTTTATCAAAGCATTGATGTTATACTTGTATTTAACTAGATAGAGAATAATTAAAAACAAGGTCCTACATTTATATTATTGAAATCGTTTATCCATTTTATTGCATCAATTAGACAAAATAGATTTACTAATACTTATTAATATTTCATTTAATATAACAAGTAAATTCATCAAAAATATAATATAACAAATAAATATTAGCAAATTTTAATTATTTTATTGTTATTCACGTTAAAAAGTTTAAGACATCATTTTTTAATTGAAAAAAGAAAATTACCCATGATTACAATTTAAGAATTTTTCATATTTAACTTATAGTATTCTTAAACTATATTAAAATTTCACTATCATAAAAAATATAAAAAACAAAGGGGTTTAGATATGTATTATAATAATATATCATATATATGTATCATTATTATTTCTTATATTATATATGTATGATATATAATTTTGTATTATATTATTTTCTGTTGAACTATATACATACATTAAACAATGCATAGTATACTTAACACTAACTTATGAACCAATAAACTAAAGTGTCAATAACTTCCTTTAAGCATTTTCCTTCGAGTCACAATGATGTCCTAATTTATGATTGGGGTTAAAAAAATTGGTGATTTCAATACTCAAAAATTTAGTAATACTTTGATATCTCAACTTAATAAACTGACACACTAAGACTCAATAATAATTTGAGTATTACTTTTGGTTATAATTTTTTTAAAATCTACTAGTAAGTTATATTATTTTTGGTTACTAAAAATAATTTTAATTTTTACCTCTTACTGTAATAACATTTATAAAATTTAAAATTCTAAGTATAATTTTTCTAGAATAAAATAAATATTTGGTCACTAATATGAAAGCAAGTGCGAGAGATAAATGTTAATTGAGCTTTTTCACAATAATGATAATAATAAAATGATTTAAGAGAGAGAAAAGGAGAGAGCTCAGGTTTTAAACAATATACCTAAGGCCATTTGCTA
This sequence comes from Erythrophleum fordii, assembly GCA_032878935.1. Classification (NCBI taxonomy): domain Eukaryota; kingdom Viridiplantae; phylum Streptophyta; class Magnoliopsida; order Fabales; family Fabaceae; genus Erythrophleum; species Erythrophleum fordii. Next base: position 2,190,604 of record JAVQMF010000048.1, on the reverse strand, counting down.
TTACACAAGCTGACATTGACTTTTTTCTTTTCTTGGTAATTCATTGTTGCTTGGCAGCCACATAATTAGATAGGTGACAGGAATATCACATTAGAGGTGCAATTGAAGATCCTCTCAATGCATCTTTTAAGTCTCTTTGATTGAATTTCAATAGTGTAATTATCAAATTACACGACTTTTTTTAATTTATTAAATTTAAATAAATTTTATATTTATTTTTAAAACATATACAAGTCTCACTTGAAATGAAGAAATTTATTTTATATTTTAATCTACTTTTAAATTTTTCCTTCAACATGCTCTTTATTTAAAATTTCTTAGCTAAAGAATATATTTAAATTAATACAGAATATTTTAGTGAAAAAATTTTAAATTAATATATAGCATAGATAATATTTTGTTTTAAGAGACTTTATATATATATATATATATACATATATATGAAAAATAAAAAGAAAGTTAGTATAGTTCTAACATGTCTCAAAAAAAGTGTATGTACTTACTCAATTTCCCAATTATACACACTTGGAAAAAGATAATAATTGTCACCATTCTTCTAATATGTTTTCTAGACCATCCACTAAATTGAAGGCCACTTAAATTCTTGTTTATTAAAACACCTCATGATCTTTGATGGAATTGCACAAGGTACAATCAATTGAAACAAAATAATGGACTCTACTTGTATGAAACATGTAAAATAAGATACTTTTCAATCAAAAAGACAATGATACAAAAATATGAAAATATATATAGAGCTCAATTCTTTTCCTTACACTTATTTCATCTTTTCTCTTTTATCTTTGCTTTGACTGTTTAATTAATTTCTAACTGCATAGGATCTAAAGAGAATTCTATCTTCAATATTGCTTTCTTTTTAAACCCATTACCATATAGTGCCATGTTTTAAGGTCACTTTGTCATAATTATTAAGTGTCACCCTGTTATTCAATTATATCATAAATGCATATCAAAATAATACTCTTGTGCCTAGTTATTCATATGGTATAGTTCTTTGTTATAGTATCTTCTAGTGACAACTAATTAGTATTGAATTGTTACATTATTTTTATTTTATGTTACATCGCATTATCCATATTTATTAATATGCTTAATGTGAGGATAATCAATATCTTGAAGATGATATTTTACAATAAAAATTAGATAGTTAAATTTATATCAGGGATCAAATTCAAAAAACTTATGGTCTTATATTTTTGGGATCACTATATTCTGTCGTTATCATATAATTATTTATTAAATATATAATAATATTTTATTAAATATTTATCTAAAAATATTTTAAAAACTTAAGTTATTTATTAATTAACAATTCTTAAAAGAATTAATTAGATTTTAGTGCAAATAATGACTTTCACCATATTAATAAATCTACTAAAATAAGTAAAATATTATTACATTTTTGGTATTGTTTACTAATTATTGTATTATAATAAAAAAACATAGTGTTTACAAGAATATAATATTGTTACTCAATCAAAAAATGATATATTTTGTGGGGCAAAAAAAATAATTATAACAATTTGTAATCATTAATAATTCCTTATGATGCTTTTTTGTCATAATCTTAATCAATTTTCTTAAAATCAATTTTGGAGTGCATTTCTTCTTCTTTGATTTGTATTAATTACATACAACAATTTTTCTTTTTCCTTCCTATCTTGCACTTTTATTGCAATTTTTTTGTGTCAAATTTGACCAAAGGATTTTTAGCCATTTTTTTCGTATATAAATATTATTTTATCTGGTAGAAGTTCTATATTATTTATTCTTTTCAAAAGTAATTCTTCCCATCATTCATTGTTTATTGCCACTAAATGTTAACACAGAATTTTTAAGATAAAATTATTTTAACATATTATTTCAAAACTTTTAGTAGTGATTTGTTGCCACAGAAAGATGCATTAAGTGGCAACAAAACTATGTTAAAAGCTTTTATGTAAAAAATTTTAGCCTTACAAAATCAAATCAAAAATTGTTAATTGAAGCAAATATTTTAACGGTGACATAAAGGTAGCCATTAAAAATTTTTGTGTAAAAAATTCCTCCCTACAACTTTTTTTATTTAAAATTTTCTACATGAAGACTTTTAGTGGCGACATTCAAAGGTTGCCACAAAAACCTCCTTTAGTGGCGACATATATAGGTTGCCACTAAACTACCTTTTAGTCACGACCTATGCAGTTGCCACTAAACCACCTTTTAGTGGCGACATTCAAAGGTTGCCACTAAAACTACCTTTAGTGGCGACATATATAGGTTGCCACTAAACCACCTTTTAGTGGCAACATTCAAAGGTTGCCACTAAAACTCCTTTTAGTGGCGACATACACAGGTTGCCACTAAAACTCCTTTTAGTGGCGACATATATTGGTTGCCACTAAACCCCTTTTTAGTGACGACATATATAGTTGCCACTAACACCCCTTTTAGTGGCGAGACATGCAGGTTGCCACTAAACTCCCTTTTAGTGGCGACATACAAGTTGTCACTAAAACCCATTTTAGTGGCGACTGCCATCCTTGTCACTAAAGGTTTAATCACAACATTTAGTGACATCAGAGGTCGCCACTAAAGGTTAATTTTTAGTGGCGACAAATATTGTCGCCATTAAAGACTTTTAGTGGCGATAAAACATTGTCACTAAAGATTTTTTTTATTTTTTTCCTCCTTCGTTATTTTTTTTCTTATGAAAACTTTTAGTTGCAAGTTATTGGTCGCCACTAAAGTTATTATTTAGTGGCGACTTTGTATTTGTCACCGCTATAACTATTTTGTGACAATTTTTTTCTTGCCACTAAAGAGTATTAGTGGCGACCTTTGTTGTCGCCACTAAAAAGAATGGCAAAATAAATAATAATAATATAGTGACAACTTTTAGTGGCAACATTGTATTGTCGCTACTAAAAGTCTTCTTTAGTGTCAACTTTTTATTGGTCGCCACTAAAGGTCGCCACAAAAAACCCATTTTTTTGTAGTGACAATCTCGCACTCCTTCAGCTTTTCAAGGAGGAAATTATGTCGAAGTGATGTGGGGGAAAAAGAAAAAATGGCATTTTTTGAGTGGGTAAGGGAATGGGGATTACATTTAATGGCATGTGTTTCTCATGTGATATCTTGACATTAAATAAAACTGAGAGTTAACATTTTCAATTTTTTTCAAGGAACAAAGCTGTGTGTTTACATTTTAAGTTTGATATACAAAAAATTGTGATTAAATGCTCTTAGTTCAAGAGTATTTTGTCTTATTTTAAAGTTAATATACTAAAATTGTAATTAAGCTAGCCTGAATAGGGTGTTTTGTCACATTTAATGTTCTAAAATGATAATTAGTCATAAGTTCAATTTTTCCCTTAATTTTAACCTATAACCCAATAGTTCAAGGATTCCGTGGAATAATTTTATAGATGCTTTAAAGATGTACTTTCAATCAAACTAGTGATAAAGGAACAGAATGAGAATGAGCCACTGCTAATTAAAAGCCAGTGGGGACCCTTGATTTCCTTTTCTTTCATTTCACATTCATCTTTCGTGCCAGAGCGAGAGAGCGAGCCAGAAAGTTCCACATGACACTTGCATGATGTATTCTAAAGCTTAAAATTCTCACACATACATGCTGATAATTAAGCTTCAAGCACACAAACACTTAGCTATCCATTACACGTAACCTAAAGAATATATCTTTCATCAAACTAAAGGGAAGATTTATACATGCTCTTTTGAAAAAGCGGTCAAGGTAAATAAAGTAAAACATCATAAATCTGCAGAAAGAGATAGGTTCTTGATCAGATAGAGATAGGTTCTTGAGCACCTTAGCTTTTCCTGTTCATTAGAAATGTTATAAATAACATGAAGCAGACGGCCTTAGTACTCCAACCATCTATAAACATTATTCTAGCTCATAGATAATAATTCTTGTTCATGTTCTCTCTTCTACTTCATTTACTGGTTTCAATCCTTCTGGGAAAAATCGTATGTGGGGTTAGGATTGGGTAATCTGCATCCTGAGGTTTAGGACAATATTTTATTTTATTGTATCTAGCCCTTGGGATGCAGATTACCTCTTCCTTACCACCAATAGCATTGTTATAACTACGCTTCTGTGAATTTTAGGATTCATGAATTTCCATTTCTAGCAATTTTTCATGGTTTCAGTGATCAATTTCTTCCCAACTTGAAGATCAGGAATTCCATAATCTTCAGTAGTATATGATAGTCTACAAGAGTTCAATGCAGGATGAAAGTCATTGCCATGAGCTACATGCTGCAAAATTACAAGGCATAAAGGCCAAACACATATAATAGATATATGGCAGTATCACCTGTTGAAACAAAATGATGGTTTTTACTTTATTATTTAGATGGTCTGATGTAACAGTGCGCAAAAAGCTCAATGACAGAACCAAACGAACAAGAGGAGGAAATTGCTTGAATCCATCAGAAATAAAATTTTGGAAGTTTGATCTAACGAAAAGTCATATACGTATATATATATATATAGTCGTTAGTTATTTTTGAATCATGGTTCATGCACTAGGTGGACTAGAATATCTTGAATTAACTTCTAACATTTCTTTCATTCATCAGGAATGTATGTTAAACTTTTCGGGGTTCATTGATCGATTCGATGAATCATCATGAGTCACGACTTATTAAAGTTTCTGATGACCTAATAGTAACTGAAAAAGAAAAATTGCAGGGATAATCCAGAACTGTTAAATTTTGATGTTGTATGCTTTCTTTCGGTTCTTGTTTTCATTGATTGTTCAAGTGCAGGTGTTCAGTCTTGATTTCCTGCATGAAGTCTCCAGAACCAATTACTTTGGAGACTTGATGAGTCTAAGGAGCCTATACATTTTCTTTTCTGTAATTTTATGTAAGTAAAATAGAGAACGGTCTTTTGCTTTATGTTACTACTGTATATTATCTTTTTCTTTAAATTAAACTATACTAACTTCCATATTGAGATTTGGCTAATTTGATATTTCAAAAATATCATATAGCTCTCACGATACTTGATATATTTTACAAAGACATCCTTTTTAATTTATTTTTTGTCAAAAAATTAACTTTCTACTTAATATGTTTTCTTTTCAAAATTATAGTAACATTTTAGAATTTGACATTAACTTAGTTACCTTTACTTTTATATTAAAAATAAAATCATAATCTCTTATGCAAAAAGTTAATTGCACTGATAAAAAATACATTAAAATGAAACCTTTTGTAATATATTAAATTTTAATTAGGAAGTCAAATTATATTTTTAAATTAAAAAATCAAGTATAATTTAAGTAAACTTGAAGAGAAGATAATAATTTACCTTTTTCTTTTCCTATCTGCCAAATATTATAATGCTTTTCCTTTTTACAATCTTAAATTATGCTCCATACTTTTCTTCCCCCATCAAAAGGCAAATTTAAGCTTTACACATGCAGGATCATTTAAGCCTATGGCCACAAAAGGGGCTCCTTTAAGCCATTTTTGTCCCATTGCATAATTAAAGCAGACATCCGAGCCTATAGAAAATGTAATAATAACTTTGTCCCGAATAAAGCAAACTTTCGTGAGAATATTTGTTTTTTCCGCCAATCTTTTACAGACGAGGATAAAATTTGTCTCTTTCCTTGTCTCACCACCCCCACTTTTGCCCAACACATTAATAAACATTTTCCCACATTGGTGCCCAAAAGAAAAAAAACGATTTTTGTAAAAGAAAATCCATTTTGCTAATAATTCAACTTCACTGCATAGTAAACTAATTATAAATGCTAATTAAGATGTTAACCATATATATATATATATATGGTATCAGAGCCTTGATAATTGTTAGGTAAAGGAAATTATTGTAAGTAGAGTAACTAATTAAATAAAATTAGGAAAAGTAACAGCGAGAGCCGTTTATATATTGGTAAGCCAGATCGGCCAAATCCAATAGTTAGTGTAAGTATGTTGGATTAACTTAAGCACTCCTATAACTTCTTCCTATTTTAGTTAACCTTAGTTAAATCTATGACCAATATCAAATTTATTTAGCAATAGTAGAGGTAATGACCCAGAAACTAGATAATCCTCATAATCAATAAGAATGAATGAAAATTCTACTTTAGGAGCAATTAATCAACAAGAAACCATTATTAAAGATTATTCAAAATTTCATAATTGGAATTTGTCCAAAATCAATAGTGAAGAAGTTTATAGAAAAATAACTACATCTACTTTTAATTTTAAGCAAAAGTAGATCATTAATACGATAGAACACATGATATAGGAGTTAGTGAAAATTACAAATCAATATCTCTTGTGACAATAAACATTATAAAAAAACTTAAGGAAAAAATATAATTATTTCAATATATGTATTATTCAAGTAGTAGCCAAACCATTGTTTAGTATTGGCATAAATTCTCCTGTTCTTTAAGCTATAAGAGTCAAAAGAAATAGAAATTATCTTAAAATTTTAATAGCAATATTACAGTCAAATTTATTTAATGGATTAATTTACTTCAACAGTTATCCAAATTACAACACTAAGTTATTAGATCCTTTAGCCGCCATATAGCCCTCATTTTAGATGTTGGAATCCATAATGATCAATGGTTTGAGAGAACTTTCTCTACCAATATCATTTATTGAGTTATGGCATAAGGGTTTTAATCTCAAAAGGACTTAAGGACTTTTTTATGCCATAACTCAATAAATGATATTGATAGTAGAGCAGCAGCAATAATAATAACAATAACAAGAGTAGCAACAATAATAGCTTTAGCAGCAGCAACATAATAACAATATTAGTAATAACAGTAATAATAACAATAACATTATTAACAACAGTAGTAGTAGTTTAATGATTTAGGCCCTAAACTATCACTTTTTTTAATTTAATCTTTTAAAAATAAGTTCTGTTAAAGTCTCTTAAAGATTTTCTCTTAATTAAAATAGTCTTTTTGTTAGAAAAATTTCTTATGATTAATTAACAGGAGCTCATCTGGTCGTTTACTCATAATTTGGACTTGCTCAAATGATTTTTTTTTTCTTTTTAAAAAAGACATCATGTAGTTGACAAATTTTACAAAATTAAGTAATAGTCAAGACAACATTATTTAAAAAAATTTATTTAAATAACATTATTTTAGGGGGGGGGGGGGGAAGCTATCCGGACAAACTCAGATAATGAATTTATGATCACGAAGACTTTCTTTTTAAATTGAAAAAAAGGTATTTAACAAAAAGACTATTTTAATTAAAAAAATTCTTTACCAATTAAATTGAGAAGATTTTTAGAGGATCTAAGTACAAACAGAGTATTTTCTATAAATTAAATTATTAATTTATTAAAAAAAGAACTTTTCATTTAGAACAGTAAATGTATTCACATCCGGCCGACTATAGCAATGAATAAATTAGTCTCTTTTTTTTAATATTGGCGCAAATTAGTCTGAAACATTATGGCATTTACTTGATCAGCCCTTCATTTGAATTTTGCTTTATTATTCTTGAGCTCTGATGTGACAAATCATTCGTCAGTTGCCATATAGTTGGGATGAGATTAACTTATAAGTTGATGAAATAAAAAGACTTATGATTCAAATACTAGATTTACAACAAGCTGAGTCAGCAAGATAGAGATCAAAATTTTGGGGGAAAAAGTCGAATTTTGCTTTAGAATTATTGTATTCTAAGTATTCGTAACATTAACAAGCTAGTCGGTGGAAATTGGAACCCTATGCATTTGTTCCTTTTTCTTTCTCTGGGATGGAATCTTAGGAATTCATAGGCTTGAATTCACATCATTTCATGTGACAGATAACATGATTGCTATCATATATAGGACCAGAAGGATCAAATCGAAGGGACCTTACCATCCATAATCTGTAATGATACCGTCACAATAAAAGAAAAGGACAAAAATAAATAAAAAAAAGTCATGAGAGATATTTTTTGCATAAATACTTGTCCAACACTTTAATTTAATTTTATTAAAAATATTAAATACGTTGGCATATGATTATGTTTAAAAATATTTTGAGATGCATCAAATATGCGTATATTTAAGGATCGAAATTTGATTCCAATGCGTGAAGCTCATCATAAACGCAAATTCTATTCATTAAATATGAGTGTCGGGAAGAATTTCCCTCATGTCTATCGACTTTTTTACTGTTCAAATTGTAGTTTTTAATTTTTTAAAAAATAGAGTTACCCTTTAGATTAATAATTTAATTTTTATTTAATAATAAATATTTGATCTTAATAATCATCAGATCAAAATTATCATTTTAATTTTAATAGTAAGAGCTTAATCTGAGCTTTAAAACTGCAGTTATGAAACCAAATTGAATATTGAACAATGGAATCAGTTATGAAGTCACTGATTAATCTTTAGCTTACTATTTAAAATGATTGAATCAGTTATCTTTAATTATATATATATATATATATATATATATTATAGAATATATTACATTTAGAAAAGTAATATTAATGAATATAATTTATTTTATTTTGATAAGTTATTATATAACTATAAAATTAAAATAATTAGTCTTAAATTTATATAAAATAATATTATTTATTTATTACTGAAAAATTCGCTCTGTAATTCAAATGTTCTAGTAAAAAATTTAGTCATTCAACTGTGGAGTAAATTTTTAAAACATTCTAATTATCAGAATTAGACTAGTTTGATTGGAGATTATTATGGGTAGGGATATTATAGTCTTTGTCTGTAAACTCAAAGAAAAACATTTTTTTCATTCTCAAACCCATATCCTAATGGTTAACAAATTCAATCCTCTTTCCGTTTCCCTCCATTAAATTCTAAAATTCTCAAACCGAACTCATTTTTTAAAGTTGGAATTCATCTAAATGATATGTATTCATATAAAGTCATACGAAAAATAAAATAAAATATCTAATAAATATTAATATTATTTAAACGCACAATTAGCATGATTTGAAATTACTTAATCTCAACAATATTATCTTTTGAATTTATACAAATGATACATAAATGTTATAGCTAGCAATTTTTGTTGAAATGTTTGTTAAATTCCAAACTTAAAAGGTATGTAGACATAGCACATTGCTGGTATGGAGCGAGGGATTTGGACCTCCTCATGTTAAAAACCCTCATTTTCCCTCATGTCATTTACAATCTTGATTTTTTTTATTTTTTTTATTTTTTGGAGGGAATGAACCCTTCATTGGAGAGAAAATGAAGAAACATGAACATTCCTAACATGAGAAGATTATCTTCATGGAGCAAGGTGGATGTCACTCTCTCCATACTCCAACCTGGACACTTAATTCTCACTCTGACTTATAATTCATTTTTCATTCTTATACTCATTGAAATAGATAAATTTTACGAATACTAATACAAAATAGATATTTTGTTGATGCCTAAGTGTGTGATGGCCAATTCACCCAATTAATCGTAAAACAATTATACAGATTTGCCTACAATATTGCCTGAAAACTAATAAATGAAAAATAATAAATAAATAACACTCTTCCTCAAATTGTCATAGCACGAAAACTAATAGATGAATAAAACTCTTGCATCACCCTTTCAAAGATGTAGTACACTACGATCATGGCTTCAATAAAGAGAGGATAGTGGAAGTCAGGAATATGCTTTATTTTGCTGTAAACCGACAACTGGCGGAAGATGGTCCTCTACTGTAACGTACCAACCATGTTTTTATTTATGCTCAACATTATCTCATGCTTTTCCTTAACAAATTGGGATTTTATACCTTTCAAATCCACTTCAAGAATCACTTTATCATGGTCCTCAAGTACAGAAAGGACATGCTCTAAAAATAATGAATTAATGTGAATCATATTATTTTATAGTCTTAACTAATGTGAAGGTTAAATCAATTAATTGTGACATTGGTTCGATCCATACAAGAAGAATATATGATCATCTTATTTGAGACTCATTTGCATTGCTCGTGAACTATCGATTAGCATGTGAACTGTGAATGAGTTTGTCCGTAATGGGCAGAACTGCTCAGCGCTTAACACGAAGAAAGATCCTCTTGCTGCTGTGTAAGTTATTAGATCCCATTGAAACCTAACATTTGAAACATACGCCGAGAAAGTAGAAACTCTCCTCCACATACACACTATTATTTTAACGTGTATTCTTGTATCTGATATATTTTGGCATCTGCAATTCAAGTTTATGATTTATACTTCAGTTAATTGTACACATAGATAACAAGTGTTGCCAAGCAGCTAAGCAGATCTTATTATTGGTAGCATGCAAGCTGATCAGCCCTTGTGGCTCTATATCAAAGAAAGAAAGAGGGTCCATATGATTCGTTTATTAAGCTAGGCCTCCTCCCAGATTATATTAAACCAGAACTAAATCAAGCAGGCATTCTGTTCTCTGCCATCCCAATCAATTTGCTTCCTCCTTGCCTATGTAGATGTCAACTTATGAAGCAGAGACACTTTTAAAAAGAATTAAGTCTGTGTTATATTAGATACAATGAAATGCTTTAAATTATTTATGGACACTTCAAATTTTGTCATGTTGTAATATTTCTGTCCGTATTAATACTTTCCTATGAGTCATGCTTATGGCATGGAATATAGGCCTATGAGAATTTTAGTGGGAACTACCCATCATTTTTTATATCAACTCACAAGGCATAGAGTTGGACAAGCACCAATCATTCACTGACTTGAATGTACAAATAAATGCTACTATTGTAGACAGATAATATAATATCAACGTTTACACATATCAAAACTATATTTTAAATTTTGATTAACAAGGATCCTTTTTAGATAATCCTCTAGTTCAAGGACAAGACTATCTAAGATGTACCTGCAACCAGACTAAGGACAATGAAGAGCCTTCTTGAATGGCAAAGAGAATTGAATGCGTCACTATAAGAAGCACCGATACTAATTCAAATACAGGATATAATACAACAAGATATATAGTACTTTAAATGCAATTTGAAGTGGCATGTTGCTTCTAATATGAGTGTCGAATACATATCGAACATGAAAGACTTTGTTTTTAAAGTTTTCATACTTCATAACCACTGATACAATCAAACTAGATATAATATACAAATGGGGTGTCTTTCTTTTTCAGTTTATAATCATCTTTCGGGAAGAGATAGCTAGAGAATTCCACATGGAAGAGTTTGTATCATAAAGCTTGAGATTCTTAAATCACAGATTAGTAAGCTTCAAGCACACTGAAACACTGACATTCATGAATAAGTTGTTAGATAATCTGGAACGAATCTTTCATCAGAATGGAGAAGATCTGAGCATCTAAGCGTACTTTTAAAAAGCAGTCAAGGAAAAACCTTTTATAGAAGGTGAGGACCCTACCATATGATTGGCCAAAGAAGAACATAGAGTTGTGGACGATCATTGATCAGAGATTAGAGCACATTATAGTATATATTCTATGGACCCAATATCGATATTAACATCTCAAAAAATATACCACTAACTTTGAGAACGATTATAAATCCCTTACATCATAGATATGGAATGTAATAGATTATTTGTTCTTGTTCTCTCTTCTGCTTCCATTGGTCCGATTTTCTTGGAAGAGTGAGTATTGGGTCAGGATCAGGTAATCTGCATCCTGAGGTTTAGAACAATAATGTATCTAGCCCTTAGGATGCAGATTACCTCTTCCTTGACACCAGTTCAGAACTTTATAATCAATTTTGATAAAGCTAACATTCTTTGCAATTATGAGTTGCATAATCTGTTGCTGTATTGGGTTGTACTGCTGCTTCGCTTGGTGCTCTTCTGAGGTGAGGCTGGCTTTTATTGCTGCAAAGAAAATAATACTTTCCAGCTAAGAAGCAAACTGACTCGGATATGGGACACAACACTATGCAAACACAGTTATATGATAATATATATACACTGTTTAAATGAAATTTGAAGTGTTATGCTGTGACTAATACTACCAAGTGTCAGACACTGCATAATATGCCTCCATTTTTTAAGTATCAATATTTCATAGCTTTCTAGATTGGACATCTATGAATCACTATCTGTTGCAAAGGTACAAGTTGCATTTTCTATAAAATGACATTTAACGGCAGGATTTTGTCATGATTGGTACCAGCAATACAGTGTTCTTAAGAGCATTAGACACGAGATTACACTTTGTTTGCACTTATAACTGCTGAGTGCTCACAAAATATGTAGACACAGGAATAGGGGACATATATTCTATAAAGCTACCAGAAAATAACTGCAGTACACCATTGTCGTTGCTGAGAACCTTTGTCTGCTCCCTTTTATGTAATTCTTTTTCTTGAAAGAGTAGACATGTTTATGACAGGTAAATTAGAGATAACCAGATGAGGTCTTACTATGATGGTATAATATACCTTCCGTGAATTTAAGGATTTAAGAATCAATATTTTTTACTTTCTGCAGCACGCCAATAGCTTCTTCCCTGCTTTCATAGAAGTCCCTCCCGTCCTTGAAGATTCGAAATTCCATCATCTCCACACGGAAGAATATGAAGCTTCCACATAAATGTGTAATGCAAGAACCAAAGTCTTTTCCAACTACTGAATTCCAAGCAGATCCATATGCTTCATCAAGTTTCTGTCCAACAAGTTGGTAATCTGAGATCTTGTCCTAAGTGAAAAGGTAATAAGAACCAGCAGAATATAAAGCACAAGGCTTTCAAGTTTAGCTTAACACTCCTGGTTATGCATATCAACTAAACCATAGGCATGAGTCTAGCGGTACCACATGATAGATTAGAGTGACAGATTTTCATTCAAGATGTTTAAAGTCAAACATCTTTTAATCTAATAATAAGGACATCAACAAAGTAGAAAATAAGAATAAGAAAATGATAATCAGGTCCTTCTCCGTGTTGCTTGCTATCTTTATTTAACGCTTCTTCCTTCAAAATAGCAACCCAACCATATAAGTAATAAATATGAGGATATTCTAGTCAAAATATATTTAGTTATAACGCATCTTTTGGTTTGATGGGAGGTTCGTTTATATTTTTATACTAGAGGGGAGCATTGTGTAATTAAGTCATCTCTCAATATAGAAGAATGAGTATTTTACTCATTTTATAATGTGCGGGTGCTTGTTTATGTTTACCCTGACTGTATCAAATGTTTCCAGCTAAAAGTTTTTCAGAATGGAATTCTTTGGAGCCTAAGCGGTAGCGGTAGCCTCTTCAGAGTGGTTGAGAGATATTCTTTTCTATTACTTTTGAAGTAAAGGGTAACTTAGTATTTTGTTTCGGTCTTTTTATTAACCTATTTCTCAATCTGCAAGATAGGATTGAACCAACCTTAATCATGAAATTCCCACTAGTGAAAAAAAGTAGAGATGGGAAGTCCTAGGGGAATGACATGGAATATGATACTCATGTAAACCATTTATTTTGCTTTCCATAATTACAGCAGATATGAGATCCAAGATTAGACTTACTAGTTTTTACCAATAGAAAAAAGTAACTCTCAAGAACAATTCTTTTTCCCATTCTCTTATTAGATAAAATTCATCTTTTTCCTTGTCCCACCACCTATACTTTAGTCAAGCTGAAAAAGAAAAACAACTAATAAAATCCAGGGTAAATTACACTCTCCTTAAGATTTCTAAATTAGATGTCCCTCTCTCCTTTTTTGAAAAATTACCTTCTCCTAACCTAAAATCAAAATATATGTTACATTGGTTTCTTATACACAAAAAATAAGTTACAATTACTCACCAAAATATTCGTATATTTTTACTTATATAAAGTAACAAGTACAAAATACATATTTGACCAATATAAAATAGTAATAAATTAAATTTATAATTTTCAACATTAATAAATTAAAATAAAAGTTTAAAAATTTTATTTTTTTAATAAGGTATATTTTTAATAAAAGAGTTAATATTATCCTTTCAGATATTTTAGTCATCTTTTAATTTTAAGGGAAGTATATTTTTATAATAAAAAAATAACTATATAATTTGAACCTCTCTTAAAAAATGAGAAAAGTAATTTATCCTAAAATGTATCTACTTTGTTAAAAATGTATTTGAAAAGATTAGAAAGTGATTAAAGATTTTCATATATATATATATATATATATATTCATACATATATGGATTTTATGGTCAAAGTATTTGTCGAAGTCAATTCCTTTTCCAATAATCTTAAACCTACATTTTCTTATATCAATCTAATGCATTTAAGAATTTATTTTCACAACACTATCTAAAATAATCGAACTTCTATTAATAAAAAAAATTATATTTGTTAACCAACTAGACTAATCAAGAACTAACTTTTCGTGTTTTTGATATACCATCACTGTGACTGACTAGATATAGATGCCAATAACAGTTCATTGATGAAATATGCTCCCTTCTAACACAAACTAGATAATGGGTGCTAACTAGGAAAACATTTGACACAGGGGATGGTCAAGAATAGATCTGTTTGATGAAATAAGCAGTAGATTGACAATCAGAAATTTCATGTGCTTCGAGGCTCGAGCGCTTCGATTATTCCTTCACCAAAAATGCTTTTTTAAAAGATAAGAAAAAATTTAAAAAAATACGACTTGCTTTGTTGAAGATCTTCATATTTTTATACAGCATCACTATATGTGACTAGAAGTAGATGCCAATTAAAATATTTCGTAGCATCTAATACAAAGTAGTTAAGAATAGACCTGTTTGATAAAATAGGCAATGGATTGACAATCATTAACTTCATGGGCATCGAGAGCTTGGTAAGCCAACTCCATAACATGCCTCTGAACCACCTCTGGCATGTCTGTCTCACGCACTACAGCTTTTCCCTCCAACATCTTCAGGAGCAATGGAGTCAGTTCACTCCGGCAATATCACAAACACTTTAAAGGCATATATGGTTTCCGGCTAGCAGCTACCGCGTATATGACCCGTAAACTGCAAGCTAGAGGCACATATTGCTTTCATAAGCAAAGACTTTGGTAGTAGAGGTTTTGAGAACCAATGGGATCTTTTTCCTATTCATTTTGTCCTCTTTCTCCTGCTTTTTGTTTTGGTCTCAAAAGTCTCTGTCTTCAGCTTTCCTTCCACATGGAAAATGAAATTCTGTACTCATTTAGAGACCTCACAATCCAAACAGTTGTAACAAAAATATCTTTTCTAGGTGCAACCATTTCCTTCCATGAACCACAGCTCTTAAAACCAATAACAAACTTTACCCAGGTTAGCTTAATTGATAAGGCGAACTAGTTTACTGTTCCCCTCCCCCTACATCAACCAAAAAAAAAAAAAATAACAAGTATTTTCTTCTTAGAGTTAGTTACATAAATTATAAATGTTATAAAATTTTATCGTAAATCATATTTTTAAAAAAAATTATTTAAATTTATATTTTTCTTAATAGTTTCGTCTATAATTTTTTTTTAATTTTTATCTATCTTTAATTAGTGAACTATTCTCCATTTAATCCACTCTCCTTATTAAGACTTTTATAGGCCTTTTCCATGCATACCTAAATCATCCAAGGCAAGACTCTATAATCTTTTTTATAATAGTTACGACTTCTATTTTCTTTCTAATGCATTCATTTCTAATTCTATTTTATTTAGTGTGTCCACCCATCCAATACAACATTTTTAACTCTGTAATATTAAACTTATTTTTGTATTGACTTTTTATTAACGAACACTCAATCTTATACAATATTACAAGTTTTATACTTGTGTAGTAAAATTTATCTTTAAGTTTAAGTGATACTCTTCTATCACAAATAACATTTAAAACATTCCTTTATTTCATACACTATGTTTAAATCTTGTATTTTACATCTTCCTCTATTTTTTTGGCATATTATATGATGGACCCAAAATACTTAAATCGTGTAATTTGTAATATAATATGTTCTCTAATTTTTATTTCTATACTAGAATTAGTGTGTCTTTTACTAAATTTATATTTTATATGTTTCGTTTTATTTCTATTTAGATGAAATTCATGTACTTTTAAAGCTAATCTCCACATCTTTAATTTATCATTCATTTTCTCTTTTAATTCTTCAACTAAGACTATATCATTTACAAAAAATATATATTATGACATAGACTTTTGGATATATTCAATAATTTCAAGATTAAAGTAAAAAAAAATAAGGACTCAAAGTTAACCCCCAATGCAAACAAATTATTATAAGAAAATCTTTAATAGGCACACCTGTTATTCTCACACTAGTTATAATCCTATCATACATATTTTAAATTGCTTGAATTTAAGGAACATGAATTCTTTTTTTTTTATAAAACCTCTTTTGACACCCTATTGTATATCTTCTTTAAATTAATGAACAGAATGTGTAAGTCTTTTTTATTCCTTCAATATCTCTCCATTAATTTTCACAGTAAGTATATCGCTTCTATAATCAATTTTTTTGTCATAAAACCAAATTGATTCTCTGTAATTTAAGTCTCTTGCTTTAATCTTTACTCAATTATCCTCTCCCATAAATTTATAATCTTGCTCACAAGTTTAATTTTACTATAATTTACACAGTTTTGTATGTCTCCTTTATTCTTATAAATAGGGATTAAAGTACTTGTCATCCACTCATTCAGCATTTTTTTACATCTCATAATCTCGTTAAATAACTTTGTAAGCCAATTTATGTTTTTCACTCCTAAATCCTTCCATATTTCAATTGGTATATTATTCAGTCTAACTACTCTATCATTCTCCATTTACTTTAATGCTTTTTTTTTATCTCGAATTTTACTATAAAAGGTATAATTTTAGTCCTCTTCTTTAGTGTCTAATCTATCGAAATGTAATAAAATATCATATCTTTCATTAAATAATCTATAAGAATAATACTTCCACTTTTTCTTGATATTTCGTTTTGTGATCAAGACTTTCTTTTCTTCATCCTTAATGAATTTTACTTGGCCCACATATCTTGTCTTTCTTTCCTTACTTTTAGCTTGTAAATATTTTTTTTTAGCTTTAATATCTAAAAATTGGTATAACTTATCAAGCGCTCTAACTATTGCTTCACTCATTCTTTTTTTAGTGTCTTTCTTAACTATTTTATATTTTTCTCAATTTTCATCACTTTTACATAAAAATCACATTTTATAACACTTCCTTTTAACCTTAACCTTACCTTATCTTAGATGCTTGCATCCAACTACTAAAATTCTTTATCCATAAGTCTAAAGTCTCTTAATTCATTGAGTATCTCTTTTACCACTTTTCTAATTTCTTTAGTCATTTCATCTCACATATTATTAGCACTTCTTTGTGCTTTTTAGGATTCTTCTTCTTAAATCTTTTTTTGCAAACTATTTTTTTTTTATCCTTCTTCAATTGTCACCACTTGATTTTTGACACCCAATCTTAACTTTTGCTCTTTACTCTTCTCTTAATTCGAACATTCATAATCAATACTCTATACAAGGTAGTTACATTCTCTCCAAGTATAACTTTGTAATCTCTACAGAGTTTTTTATCCATTTTCCTTATTAAAAGGAAATCAATTGGAGAGTATGTTATCTACTTTTGTACATGATAAAATACTTCTCATGTTTCCTAAAACAAATGTTAGCTATTATAAAGTTGAATGCTAATGAAAATTTTAAAATAGTTTTACCATCTGCATTTATTTTCCCTAAACCATAACTCCTACGTGCACCTTTGTAATCTCTAGATGCATTCCTTACATGACTATTAAGATTCCTTTCTAAAAAAAATATTTCTCCTAATGGTATTCTTTGAACTAAACTTTTTAAGTCTTTCTAAAATTTTATCTTATAATATTCTTTTAACCATACTTATAATACATAAGTGCTAATAATATTAAAAGTTTCATTTTTCATTATAAAACTTTAACGCTATAATTCTATCTCTTAATTTCTTTACATACATTGCGTTATTTTTTCAAAACTTATCTACAATTATATCTATTTTATTTTTAGATTTAGCCTCACTAACATACCAAAGTTTAAAATCTAAGATGTCTAATTCCTCCTTCCCACCCAAAAAAAAAAAAAAAAGAAAGATAAGGTAGGGTGAAATAATATCTTACCATAACAACTTAGGTTCAATTCTCTTGAGAAAGACTCTCTTAGAATAATTCTCTTGAAAAGGACTCTTTTAAAATAAAACTTCTAATACACCAAATCGATATAACAAACTGGCTTTAAATATCATCCCAGGAGAATGTTTGATTCAGACAAAGTTTAATAGTAACTAAAATACACGATTTGAAATATGTGACTAACAACTGTTAAGTGTTCAGACTAACAACAAAAATGTTTAGAGTAACAACAAAAGAATAGTTCTTCTACAGCTGAAGCCCATAATGATAATTCATTAATTCTAGTTCACAATTGCATGGACCAAACGTGGGCACAGGCACATGTGGCAGAGTATCATGTCCCGTTAGACGCGGCAGATTCCACGTTGAGAGACCTTCACCGCATGCCCTAAATTGGATGAACGCGGGTTATCACTTTATTTGTAAGGTTATTATATTTCAACTTTTTTCTTTTATAGCAATTTTAATTTGATGACTATAAATCCTGTTGATTTTGGTCCAAAAAAAAAAAAACCCTGTTGATTAAATAGGATACCTTGAAATACCAAAAACACAATCACCGTGAATATTAAAATTGAAAAGCTAGTTCTGATGAATATTACAAACAAATATAGCAGTTAATATAAGAAGATCAATCGTATCAATATAATTCAAGTGATAAGACAGCATATGCATAAGATGGTGGTGTGATGAGGTTTGATTTATTACAATTTTTATTTGGCTAAAGTATATCTATTAGCCCCAGTGAAGTGAGGTATACTTCCGTCTTAAATATTTTATTTGATTTAACTTTGTCTTATATTATTTTAAGGAATCATTCGGTACAGGACTACATTTTTATTCTTAAGAACGTGATGTTTAATAAGGTAGTTTCAAAAAAATGTTATTAATCAAAATTATTTAATCCGTTCTTTATGATATTCTCTAGAATATTTTATGATATTCGTAGAAACATTATATTATCTGTCTGGCTCAGCAACCTTATTCTTATGAATTATAGGCCATTTCTCAAATATACTCTTGATTACTTGTTATTAAAAAAATTATAAAATATAATTACTTATGACATAATCCTTTTTTACGGTGGTGGCACTATAAAAGTAGACATAACAATATGGGTGATGGTGATGTTATGCTAGAGGCACTGGTGATAAAAATAACAACAGTGATGATAATAATAGGTTAGCAATAGTGGTAAAAATAGTAAAAGTGGTAATGATATTCATAATAATAGTTTATGAACAATAGATTAAGATTATCACTTTTAAAGTGAAGGAATATAAATAATTTAAAAATATTTCCTTACATAAGAATGTAACATTTCAAAATTCATATTTTTGATATAGAAAAATATTCTACATTCCATACACCCTATACAAGGTTGTGATGCTTTCCTAAACATCATCTAAATGAGTAATAGAAAATTCTGATCTGTCAAAATCAACCTTAACGATGATTGGCAATGCAAAATCAAAGCTTTCAATGTAGTAAATTGACTATAACAAATCACTGTTACATATTACTGTAGTGTCGTCAGGTTCTGTAGCTATGGCTGGTTACTACTATACACGTAACAGGTACTGTGCCAGTAAAAATTTGTCCATGGCTAGGAGCTTGCTTCCTTTTGTTAATACACGGCACTTTTGGTAATAAGGAAAAAAGTGAAATAAAAAAAGAAAATTTGTTAAAATATTAATTTTATTTTTTAATTATTATTTAATATTATTTAATTATTATTCAATCATTAAAAAAATAAGAGTATTCTACATATTTTTTTATCTCTAAAATTATTTTTTTTATTTTCATTTCTATTTTTATACTTAATTTTATGTTTACCAAATGGAAGCTTTTGGAATTTCTCTTTTCCCCTGGCTCCTTGAGAGTGACCTTAGAGTGATAATCTTGACAAAATCTTATATCAATCCTTGATCCATCTTTTGTAAGTTTTAATCTCTAATTCAATCAATTTTTTATTTTTAGCTTTTCTAGATAAACCATCATCAAACTGACTTATTGATTTATTTGTTAATCTTTTACATTATATTCTTATTTTCAGCCTCTTACTTGCAATCTTATATTTTTAGTTTTTTATTCTTTTGTCTTTACTATTTTGCATTTGTTAGCGGTCCATCGTATCCCTACTTCATTTTTCCTATGACCTTTCCCGTATATTCTTAAGAGGCTATAAGGTTCTGAATTCAGAGGTTACGGATGATTTTGGTAAGGCTATGGTAGCTAGCATCTGCTGGAGAATTTGGAAGGAACGCCGTTCTGTTTTTCTTCAAAATTCTCGACTGGATCCAAGGGGTGTGATATATGGTGCAATGTGCTTGGTGAAAGAATTCTGGGGTTCCCTGAATCAGAAGGTAGATAAATCTCTTTGTAGAGAAGGGTGTGAATCTAGAAAGGTGTGGAAGGCCCCAAATTTGAACGAAGTCAAAATTAATGGGGATAGATCCTTTAACTCAAAACTGAACAATGCTGGGATAGGTGTAATTTGCAGAAACCATGAGAGGAAGGTGTTGGATGGATTTGTTGCCAAAATTGCTACTAATACAGCCTTTATGTCTGAAGCCTTAGCCTTGATGAAAGCTTTATGTATGGTGCCTTCCTTTCAGGGACTTTAGGTGTGCTTGGAGATGGATTGCGAAGAATTATGCTCCTATCTGCAGAAGGCTACTTCTGTGGGTTGTGGATGGACCAGTTCTCATATTGTGGATGACATTTTGTTTTTAAAGGAATGGATTCCTTGCTGGTTGCTGAAGTTGTTGATGTGAGAATAAGTGTTGCTTGAGGTCTTTTTCTGCTGCTGTGTTTCTGTATTTTTTTTTTTTTTCTTCTTCAGTTGTGTTTTGTTCCTTTCCTTCTACCCTTTGTTGTTCGTTGGTAGTTTTTTTTTTCCTCTTGGTGTTCATTGTACTCTTGTTTTGTTTTCCTTTAATGAAAGTATTATTCAGGTAGATTAAATGTTATCTTCATTAATTTCATTTTAACCTTTAAAACATAATATGTTATTAAAGTTGGTAGCATGCACGTCTCTATGAGGGTGTGGCAACTAGGTCCTAGTAGTAGGATCTAACAAAGGGATTTTTTTTTTTGCAAGTCTATCATGCAGGAGCTTGAGCTTGACTGAGTTGCTAAGAAGTCTTGAAGCACTAAAAAATGATGTAATTATCTTTTATCAATAATATGTCTCGGAAACTTATCTGTAAATTAAATTGCTCTTTCTATTAGAGTAATAGTTCCTTAACGACCAAAGAATCTTATTTTTGTTAGAAAAATATTGATCTTTGTATTGGAGACAGCCAAAACATTTCTTTTGGTAGCCTCCAGGAAAGTATTGGTAAGTTCGAAATATCGGTCAATATTTTACTAGAAGACAAGGATATCATCTTCGTAAAGAATTAAATTTTTTTGCCAAATCCAAAGTAGAGCGCACCGCAAGTAGATATTGAACTTAAGCCCCTTTATGGATGCATCTCAATTCTACCGATTGAGCTACCCCCTCCAGGCTTAAGATCTATTTATGAATCTATACTGAAAGAGGTGGGAGAATAATAGAATACGTATGAAGAAATCCACCAATAGAGGTTCTAATTTTATTGATGCTTCCAGTTCAGATACGCTTGTGAACTCTTTCTAAATCTAATGGTTAGAAAGGGTACATATAATACAGCTATTGCACCCCACTCAACCTAGCCCAGTCAACAAACTGCATGCCACCATAGACATTGTTGGCAAATCTCACCCCAACTGTGAACGCCAAAGCAACTGGGGGAACCTTCTTTGCCACTGGAGATGCTTCTACCAAGCGCTCCAGTCCATTAATAATCTGATATCGGGTATTTGAAGAAACAGCAAGAAACACACCTGCAATGTTCAGGGAGAAAAAAAGAAAGCAAGTTTCAGGTATAGAACACAGGAATTTGACCTAAACATGACCAAGTAATGGTCAATAATATAGTAGCAATTCTGAAAACACCAAAACAAGCATAAGAAATCCTGGAGATACACTTAATGTTGCACAATGGGCCAACCCGTGAGATACGTGCTCCAGACCGCTTGAGTCTGCAGGCTAAACAGGCTGGCTTGTTTAGGCTTGTATTTAAACAGACTCCAGTTTAACAGCCCAATATCCAGCGAATAGATCAGTTAAACGGGATAGCCCATGGGCTCAGACCTGTTTTGCCCGTGGTATGTAACACAATCTACAAAGGCTGAACAACTACTTGATGGCAAAAAGTGGATTTTCGTCAATTTTTGACAATAAATGTTTGAATTGTGACATTTAACATCACACTTGAGGCTGGTTGAGTAACAACCACACATGCTTCTGCTGTAGTTAAGCTTGACAGACAATATCATGTGGGCCTTCTTCAATTAGATTCACCAAAAAATGGTTTTGAAAGGCTGTATATGGTTATTTGAAATTCCGTTATGAAACAGGTACATACGGAAACAGCCAAAGATGGCAAAAATTGATTGCACAGGTAGAAGAGTAAGATATGTACGATATTTTAAGAAGTACATGTATCAAAAAAGCATATAGCAAATCCTTCTGTTATCACCAAAGAAAAACCAGTGGAAAAGCAATTTTCCTGATAGCGCATAGAAACAAAGGCTACTTTCTAATTGTATAAAGGAGAGGAGCTTGCAAAACATTTGACACTTTCAAAAGTGTAGGTACATTGGAGGTTACAGGCAGGAAGAAGGATATTTCTATATATAAAAGGAATTTCTTCTAACTCACTTTTTTAATTTTCTCCAGATGACTTTTCCTCATTTGCTTACAATTACCTTACAGTGGGTATATATAGGCATACTAACATACTAAGTGACCCTTTAGCATCTAGTTTACGTGAATCACTATTTATTACTTCATACATGAATATTCTAATCTAGATGCATGACCCAGAATATTCTAGGTACAAATACTAGCGTTGAATTTGAACGTCCAGAAAATATCAAATTACTAATTCCAACAAAGTATTCCATACCCCAAAGAGCAGCACTCTTCACAAGAGGTGGCACAGGTATGTCCTCTTCTGATTTCCTTATGATCCTGGTATACAGTAGAAACATTATGAGAAATCAAGCAGTCCAAAGCTAAAGACTCATACACTACAATCTACAGATTAATTATTTATTCATTATGACCACTGCATATCTATATCTTTTGAGTAGGAAAAAGGAAATATTTCCAAATAAATGTGGATGATACAATGACATACTAATTAATGGAAAACTACCAGTTACCAAGTTTTGCCTACTTTTCAGTCAAATTTTATTACTTAATCAGAGTTGTCAGTTGTCATTTTATTAAAAGTTCCTTAGGCCAAGTATCTAGTTCAACAGAAATATCTCTTTTTTTGTCGGTACAATAAGGGATATCCTTGGATTTTGTTAGGGTTAGCCCCCCTCCTTGGACAATTTTAAAGCCACAACCCTCACATGTGCATTTAGGATTTTATCCCTGAAGCACTCTTCAGAGAAATTGAACCTAAGTTGGTAAGGCAAGATACTATAGAATGACTGGAAATGAGAAATCATACCGCTTGGCAGTCATGATCAAATTTGCAATGCCTTGGCCTATAATACCACATCCAAATCCAACAGCTCCATACATTATACCCTGAAATAGCAATATGCATAAATAATTTAAAAACTCTCATAATTTGGTCAACTTGTGAGATGACCTCACAGTTCTTACCTTGAAGAAGTATGTTCCAATTCTCTGCTGTACAGAAAATTTACATCCTGGCCTTTCCGCTTCAAATACACTGCATAAAATTAGCAGTATAGAAACTTAGATTCTTCTTCGTATGGCCAATTTTGATATATCAATACACAGGAAAAAGAAACATGTGTTAAAAGAATTTCATTTAAGAAATTAGGCCCTTTTTGTGGCTTGATTAAGCAACCTGCTGGGCAAAGATGCATAAGCTTGCTGCATTCTTCCAAGGAGGCCCTTAGATATTGATGGTTTCCCAATTCGAGCATAGGGTGCCAACATACCTACCAAAGCAACATTAACTACCAACCCAACCAGAAGATCTGCAACATACAACTCAAATTCGGCCCAAAAATCTTTGCCTCTCTTTTGAACTTCAGCAACCGTAGCACAAGTAGAATCAATGACAATCTGTATATCATAGAAAAGAAAATTCATATCCATAATTTTCATTTGTTCAAATTCTCAACTACCAAGATTACAAGAATGCTGTTCTCACAACTAAAGATGGGAAGACAACTGCAAAAAACCAATGAAAGACATGCAAATCAAAATTATAAGAAGTTGTAACCAAAAAAGAGTATATGGTAGATAGCATTAACTATTTTAGCATATAGAAATTTTGTTAACTTCTTAAATTATTCCAGTACCGTAAGCTGGAGGAATCAGGATAAATGAAGCTGATCAAGAAGGGATGAACTATGCCCTAGCTTATCAATAAACTGATCAAGTTAATACATGATTAATGATAATAGTGATCACATGATGCCATATTTTACCGCACCTTCAAAACAACTGGCAGACTCAAAGGTGCTTTAATTCTACCATATAAAAATATGAACAATTTGAATCAATATTATACAAAGACAAGCCCAACCTCTGAAAAAATTTTGAATAGAAAGGATGGATCAGCCAGCATTCTATTTCGAAGCATAGAACATGATTTCATAGCAAAGCCTAGAGGCCAGATAGATCCCTGCAATTTAAATATCATAAATTATCAATACTGAAAGCCAAAGGTAATAATAATCTTGTTACACAAGACTTTGAGCTAGTAATTCATTACATATTAGACACGAGACTATGAGAAAGGGGAAATAAATGCATGGACACTTGTGAAACTGTACCTGCAGATCCAAATATCGAAGGAGAAGCACCTTGCGAATTCCCACACTCTTTGCAGCCTCTAACATATCTGAAGGAAGAGTGGCCCCGCGAGCCTCTGTCTCTCTCATTACCTCATCATATTTCAATATTGGCCCGAACTCCTCCTCTTCTTTATCACCATCTTCATCACCACCACCACTACCACCTCCTCCTCCAGCTCCACCACTTCCAAAGCTCCCATTACCACCACTAGCATCATATATAACTTCATTATTCTCATATCCATCAGTTTTCGAGTCAGACCCATTATCCCAAATTTTATGGTCATTTTCCAAGACACTTTCGCCTAGCCCTTCTGAAACTTCCATTGTAGTCACAGTGAATTGGGATTCACCTGGTTGCTGTGACGTACTCATTATCACAATTCTTTCTTTCTTTTGCAGAGAAACGTACCCACGGCAATTGTTTCCACAAAAGACAGAAAAAGTGGCATGCTTTAACACATTCCTAAAACTCAAGTTATTTGAACTTAAACTTTGATTTCCCAGCTTCCTAAAAACAGCTTCTTTACTCACATTGACAACACGTGACACCCCAAAATTTGAAGAACAACCCGTCATTATCTTCATACTTTGTAACTTCTCTAACCACAGAATCACTCAGATAAGTCGACAAATTTGTAGTTTCCCACTAAACAACCCCAGGAAACTATCAGCTATGAGCTACCTAACCAACCAAAAAAAAAAAAAGGACACCCAGATCTGCATAAGATATAGCATTGAACCAAATAAATGCATGCTTCTAGGAGTGTTTTACAATAAGCTACAGCTACCATATCAAAAACAGGGGAAAAAGAAAAAAAGAAAGAAGGGCATCCAAATCAGCATAAGGATATAGCATTCAACCAATTAAATGCATGCTTGTAAGAACGTATTCACAATTAGCTACAGATACCAAAACAACAACCAAAAAAGAAAAACAAAAACGAAAAACAAAACAGGACACCCAATACAGCATAAGATATAGCACTGAACCAAAAATATGTATGCTTCTAGTATTGTTCTGATAATTAGCTATAGCTTTCTAGCAATATAATCTTTGAACCGAAATATTTAAGGGAATAAGAAAGGAAGATATTCAGATAAGTCGACAAATTTGTAGTTTTCCACAAAGTAACCCCAGAAAACTATCAGCTATGAGCTACATAACCAACAAAAAACAAACAAAACATGACAACCAAATCAGCATAAAGGTATAGCAGTCAACCAAGTAAATGTATGCTTCTAGTAATGTTCCTAAAATTAGCTACCGCTTTCTAGCAATGTGATCTTTGGGCCAAAATTTTTAAGGGAATGAGAAAGGAAAATAGCCCAGAAAATGAAAAGTGGCAGAAAGAGATTCCGAATCTATCTTTGTTGGGACTGAGAAAAAAGCTGCGAGATTTCAAGTTGCTGATCCCATAGAAATGGCAAGGATATAGCGAGAAAGTAGGACACCCAAGAAACTACCGGCTATCATATCAACCAAAAACAAAACAAAACAAACAGTACACCCAAATCAGCATAAAACATAGCACTCAACCAAATAAATGCATGCTGCTAGGATTGCTTTTACAACCAGCTACAGTTTTCTAGCAATGTAATCTTTGACAAGCTCAAGGCTGGGTGGAAAAATGAGGTATTGAAATAAAAATAATAATAATAATTTTTGTGCTTTTATTTTTAAAAACTAATAATTTGAAAAATGAAATAACGATTTTAAAAACATAATAAATATTCAACGTACAAAAAATATATAATATAAGGAGATGAGAAAGGAAAATAGCTCAGAAATGAATAAGGGGCAGTAAAAGATTCCGAATCTACCTTTCAAGTTGAGAGCTTTCAAGTTCCTGATCCTATAGTAATGGCAAAGATATAGGCATAGCGAGAAAGGAGGAGATGGGAGGACGCGGCGGAGCGAGCAGGGTGACTGCGAAGACTACTAAAGAGTAAAGACCCCTGGTTTTCGTTATGGGAATCACAGGAGAGATATTTTATAAAGGGTAACTTGCTCGTATGCTCTTTAAACTTACTTCTAAATTTTAAGCGGCATGTAAATAATTTTTTAATTTTTAAAATTTATAAAAATTTGTAAATTTATACAAATAATTTTTATTATTAATTAGTCCATAATATGTCAAAGAGTTATTTGTATCTAATTTAAAATTTAATAAAATTATTTGTACATAATTCAAAATTTATAAAAATTATATAAAAAATAAAATTTAAAAAAGATTTTATTATTAATATATTACATTCTATTAGTAAAATAATAAATTAAAAATTTAAAGAGATTTATTATTAGATTTTGAGAATTGAAAATTATTTTAAAATTTAAAAGAATTATCTATAATTTAACTTTTTCTTAACGGGTTTTTGATTAACTTAGCACAATGCCACAGTATTAACCCTTACGCCTAGCGAATTAATCTTAATTGACACAACGTTATTGGTTCACTTTTTGTTGTCTAGTGCTTCAAAAGCCAGAGATACATCAAGCTGATCATGATTCCATATGTTTTCAGTTTCACTTTCAGGCGGGCCATCCCTAAGCAATAATTTAAGGCGAAATGTATTGTGTAAATCTAACAAGTGAAATCGTTGCATTAGTGTATCAGTTTAATCTTGTATTGATCAACGGTTGAAATTAAGATAAACTCTGATAGAAAATACATATTTCAAAAAAAATTTTCTATAAATTATTACTTTCATCTTTAAAAATTCACTATCTTCTTAATTTGATTTTTTAAAGCATATATTTTAGTCTTTTAATAATCTTGTTTCATGATTCTTATCTCTCCATTTACTAAAGTTATAGGGATTAACTTTTTGAATTTAATCTTCTAATGCGATAAAAATAATTAAGAAATTATTAAGAGATTAAATTAATAATTAATAATTTTTTAAAAGCAATTTTTTTTTGGGGTTCAACTATCTGATCTTCTTGCGGACCCTTGCTTTATATTATTACTTTAGTCAAGTCTCCTATATCTATAATAGCATATTGGTATCATGTTATGTTTAGTTATCAGTATCACAATCACCAATTGTTTAAAAAATTAAATACTTTTATTCATTGAATAATATCACTACAAACTAGACAACAAGTACTATAAAATTTTAAAATTTGAATTCGCTCATTTTTTTTATACTAAAATAAGTGATTATGTTAAAAAAAAAAAAGTAAACCCAAAGTAGGAGTATATAAAATTCATATTTCTTAGATAGAGAGGGTGAAAATGTATAAAACCCATATATTTTAATTTATTTTTTTATAACATTACCGCTCATTTTAGTAGTAAAAAAATAAATTTTGCTTGCTATTCCGAGTCTTGCAGACAGAGTCAAGTTAAAATTAATTATAGGACTTTGGAACACACTTTAAGCTTCCTTCTTTTTTTTCTTTTTCACTTCTTCTGTGCTATTTTGGACGCATTTAGTAGTTAAGTATTTTAACATATATTTCGTTTTTTATATATTGTGGTAACTATGCCACTTCTATTTAAAATAATTGAATGATATGAATGTTAAAAAATATATATTGACGGCCTAAAAATCTTCACATTCTTTAATATCGAACACATAATTTTAAGTAACTTGTTTATGAAATAAATTATAAAAACTTTTCTACCGAAAAAAAAACCATAAAACCTTTATATTGAAGGTTAAATTTTTCTTTTCACTTATAGTTTCATTTTATTTATAATTTAATTTAATTTTTATTATTAAACTTTCATCAATATTTCATTAAATTTTATTAATATGAATAATCATATATCATCTTGATATTATAAAAATGTATAATTTATATCAAGGAAAAGAGTAATTCAAATATATTTAGAAAATAAAAATAATATATAATTTGTTACATCAACAAAATTTAATAAAACACTAACAAAAATATAACAAATGAAACTAAATTAAAAACAAGAACTCAATTATAAATTTTTAAATCAAATTAAAAGTTATGTAAAATTATAAAGAGTATAAGAATAATTTTGCCTTATCAAATAACATTATAATGCTTTATATATCTTATTAATGACGTTGTCCGAGGTCCATATTACTGGAGATTGCCTCACCTAAGAATTGGAGGTTTCTAAAGAACATTGATTCTATTCGAAGCCCTTTTAATCCATCTCCACCCCTTCTCATACCAAGAGAACAATCTTGAAATCAACATTTCTGCTACCAGTAGAAGTGTAAAACTTCGACGGGCCACTTATTGAGCAGCTGGATTTATTCATACCAATGGCACTCGGAAGGACGACGATACCAATTTCCTTGTCCTCCTCAAAAATGGGTCACACCTGTTATTTAAGCAAAGCTACCAAGGGCATCTTAAACTTTTTCTCAAGATTATGACCAATTAAACGAAGATCTAAGTCACTGATCACATTTTACTTAAAGATATACATTACCTTAACATTTTGTTATTTTTTTTTTTGTTTTTTTGGGATTTAGCAGATTCAAACATCAGCACATCCTTACAGGTTTCGTGTATGTCAAGCAACAGAAAGCATATGAAAGCAAATGTACACTTGATCATCATTCTAATCACAGAAATGTCAACTGTACAAGAACCTAGCTTGAGGTGGTCGGCTCCCATCGGCATCCCCAATATCCCCTCCCTCAAAGAATAACTGTACAAATAAATAATTTTAATTTAAAATGAGATACAAAAGAACCATTGCTAAAACTTGTTCTTAAGGACGCCTCTTGTTTCGTCACATTTCAGTAGCGTCATTCGCTGAGACCTCGAATAACCTTGCCTGTTGTTTAGAATTTCGATATAAGTCTGAAGCCTGTATCTATCCGAGTTTGTCAGTGAAAATGGAGGGTTAAGAATGAGGGATGGAGCTTCCACTAGAAGAAAGACCATCAGTCGCACAGCTTTTGAATACAGTGCAGCTGCACTTTCCATCTCACCCATGAGCTCTTCTACCTGCCAACAATACATAAGGTCACAAGCCACAGTTATGTTCATTTATTCACTTATTATCTGTGATGCACTGATACTTCTAGCCCTTCAGAGGTATCGGTGTAAAACACAAATCAGATATCGATATGCGTGCAAAATGGCCTGATACATATCCCAGAAGTAATGGTCCTTTTTCATTTTTAAATGTTCCCCCTTGCCAAGATGGCAGCGATACAGCAGCGATTACGGCTTCAAGCAGCTGGATACAGATCAATACTTGAGCCAATACTTCTTAGCTGTAAAACTCAGTTCCACCCAAAAAGGAACCAACAATTTACTTCTGGATTTGGGCAATTAGATTTCCAATATCTTAAATATCTAAATATATATATATATTCTCATATATTTTTATTAACCAATCTTAAAAATATCGTATCTAGTATTTTAAAAATTTTTCCATATCTCCATATCTGTATTGTGTCATATCTGTGTCAAACTTTGTATCTATGGTTCATAGCTTATTATCCGTAAAATTTCTAAGACCTCCTTAATTTTGTATTATCGTGAATCATTATGAAACATTCTTTCCATCCGCAATGTGTTACACATAGATCCAGGCCTAAAAAACTATTTTTTTTTTCAGAAAATTACATTGGTTTTTTTTTTTTGTCTCCATTCTCATTTCGGGCCGACTTAACCGGTGCGGAAAGTACAGGCATTCTTACAGTCTTGAAGACCCCCCTTTCTAAAGTGTAAAGCTTATGTAAGGAGCCGACCAAGTGCCAACTAGTTATTACTAGGAAAAATGTAATGCGGAAGCATGATCTTGCACGCCAATTGATTTAGTGTATCTAAAACCACAGATTATAGGAAGAGGTACAGCAAAAGCATGTCAAAAATGCAAGATATGAGAAGTGGAAGGAAATACTTACACCCCCATGTTTCCCAAAAGCAAGGGCAGATTGAAATATTGTCTCCATTGCGTCTGGCATCTCTGTATTT
Organism: Erythrophleum fordii; assembly: GCA_032878935.1. Taxonomy (NCBI): domain Eukaryota; kingdom Viridiplantae; phylum Streptophyta; class Magnoliopsida; order Fabales; family Fabaceae; genus Erythrophleum; species Erythrophleum fordii. The sequence goes on along the minus strand of JAVQMF010000048.1, from coordinate 2,159,693 downwards.
CCTGCAATCAGGACCCACTCGATTATTATTATTCATCCTGATAATATACAGGGAAGCTACAAGAATCACTACCCTCTCCCTCTCTCTTGTGCAGATTGAAACACAGGCACCTTGCATACTTTACATCCTGAACATGAACTATATGTATAAACTCCCCATTTTGGCATGCATAAATCACTGCAGCATAATCAGCAGTTCACATGATTGACTAATTAAAGATTAAAATAAAACTATTCATAAGCCTTCATTTACAAGTTTCTAAGTTCAAGTGATTCTCGACTTTGTATTAAAGCCTATATGACCAAGTAATTAGAAGTTTGATCCTTGCCATCTTCATTTATTAATTGAAATTAATTTTCAGCATAAAATATGGTAGGCTTGTGCCTTGTGCTTCATCCAAACTTATGCCAGAAGGACTTTTATGTGAGAGGTGTGCTAGAGATTATAATAAAATGAAACTATTCATGAGCTTTCACCGATAGAAAGTCCTAATACACAACGTTACAGCCAAGACAGCCACATAAACTACATTAGCTCTCAGGATCTAGAAGTTTAATTAATCAAAATTCATTATACATTCCTTTACATAATAAGCATAGAAATTATGCCACAGACAGCTACTTTAAAAACGGAATGCACAGGAAACCAAGCCCTTTAGCTGATAAATCAAATAACAAAGTCATACCAGGCTCAACAGCCTTAGCAAGTTCTTCAGTATGCTCAAATTCCCTCAGAAATTCACTTTCGATTTGAGATAAAATATCCTTTGGCCCTAGCAAGTTTCCGCCAAGGCATTCTTCTGAATAAGAACTACCATGTTTTATGCTGTTGCTCCTCCTACATCTTGTAGTTTCTTGACTCGGACTTCCTTCCATGGCAGAGGCAGCCTGTGCATGGCATATGTGCAGTGCTTGCTTCCAAATTGCAAGAATAACAAGCTGAATAGAGAATGCTTCCAGCTGCTTTCCTCCCTCCATCTTTAATTATTTTAGGTGGGGGAAGGGGAGTGAAAGGGAAAGTGTCATGAATTTTGAAACACAAAAAGTTAAATAAATGTATTGATGAACCCCTTTACATAAAAGTGATATCCAGCAGGCATGAGCCACTTATCAAGGAAGCCTCAACTAAAGAACTTTCAGATAAATTATGCATTGTGGGATTACACCAAATCTTTCACAAGTGAGAAAACAATATTAATGCATACATTGAAACATGTATGTTAAGCAACATTTAGTATCTCAGTATAGCCTAAGTGAGAAAACTAACAGTCATGTCACTGCCACAATCTCCTTGAACACAGAAAATGATTTAATTCAAATACATAAATAAGCGATCAATAGATATAATAAGCTATAGCAGGAATGTCAAGGCCAGAAGCATGCCCTAGTACCAGGGTTGAATCATTCCCACCAAGGGAAAAATTCCTCCTCCAATACAACTCTTCAGATAGATATTTCATAATGTACACTGAAAATGACACAACTAGTTTACAGTCTCCAAACAATCAAAATAAAATCTAATAACTCTAACAAGAGGTCCAAATAGGTTTATGTAAATTAGTTACTATCACACATCCGCACAGCTTTCCACCAAATAATTTAAGAGTTCAGACAAGATCTTGTGTGTACTGAACGGTCAATGCTTGACCTGTTGATTCATTATACATACGATGCCCAATAGAGAAATGCCTGACTAAACTATTCCATAATTTAAATGTCTTTATCCATTCCAAGGAATATACTGTGTTTGCCCACACAATATTCTATCTAGATAAAAGACAGTAAATAGCAATCTTTTGGAGGATTTAGTAGAAAAAGACAGAGTAAACAGATGACTCAATTATTCCTTGATTTTCACATAGAATGAACTTTTTATGAAATTATGTGGAAAACTTCTACAGAGAAAACCACAAAGACAGGTGAAGCTTAAAGGTAAATTTACCTTTTCACTGACTAATTCAGTTATGGTAGATGCAAACTGTTGCAATGATTTTATCCTTGTCATGCAGTGAGCTGATGGCTGCTCATCTCCTGTATCCATTGATGCATGTGAAGTCCCTGGAGCAGAATCCTGACTTTCTGGACTTCCAATTTGACATTTGCTACTGTTAGCTGCACCAATTATTGACATTGGAGCGCTTACTCTATCAATTATATTAGAAGACTCTTGGGGGGAACCACCTGATCTATATAGAAACTGGCTTGGCTTTGATGCATTCACTGAAGATGATGAGACATCCATAGGAGGTCCAGACACAAGAACATAATCTTGATCAATATTCTCTAGTGAGTCTGCAACTGCCAAATTCATGCAACCAATACAAGAAACATTACTTAAAAGGTAGAAAGATCTATCTTAATTTTGAACATCATAAGCTGAATGAGAAAGAAATATCATCACTAGTTAATTGATACCTTTTGAACAAGTGTTCGCTACTCTCTGTTCTAGAGATTCTAGAGGATCAGTGAGATTTCTTCCTGAAGTTCTATGGCTGTCCAACCTTATAGTACTGTTTTCAGGTCGCTGTCTGGAAGTAAAATTTATGTTATTAGATGTAGCGGATGCTGAGTCTGCTTTATCTAGCTGTGTATTTAAGTCAAATCCATAGGTAGATTTTATTGAGGACTTCTTCCTTGAAAAAGATGAGCTCCCCTCAAGACCACTAGAATCATCATCTAGAAAGAAAGGTAAGCAATCCTCTTGATAATTTTCCTTGGTCCTTCTCAAAGGATCGGGCTCTGTTAAACGAATTTCACCTACCATCCTTGAAGAACTTCTATTTCTGCAAATCAGAAGGAATTTGTACTTGCAAATTTAAAAAACAACATATTTAACATAAATTCAAATTTTCAGAATTTTCCTTTCACCTTAATGATTTATCCTGTTCTGGTTGCTTCTGAAAAAGAAATGGATGATTAAAAAATTCTTCAAAAGTTAGCCGTTCCACTGAAAATTAAAAATGATAAAAAAAATATGTATCAGAATATGATATTACCAAGACATTTTAAGTTTATATAAATTCAAGATAAATATCCGATGACTTTCTGTAATCCCTTTGCCTTTTTTCCTTGAGCAAAAAAATTGATTAATGATTTATCTTTGCAACAGGAACCTTCTAACAAGTAAATTATAAGGGAAAAATGCAAACCCTAGCCTCCCCCCCCCCCCCCCCCCCAAAAAAAAAAAAAAGAAAAAATTTCAAAGCTAGAAAATAAGTCCCTCAGCTTTCACACTCAAGGAAAAAGGTCCTTCTGTCTAATTCACACTTAACGTCATTGCCTCATATGCCACTCCCACTTCAGACTCCCCAGTAACACCCTGAATAGGAAATGCTGGCATTGGGGAAAAATGGGAGCTTGCCACATCAATTACAGGGGAGTCTAAAGTGGTATATGAGTTAATGACGCTAGGATTGAAATAGACCGAAGAACCTATTTCCTAAAGTGTGAAAGTTGAGAGACCTATTTTCCAGTTTTAGAAGTTTGTAGGGCCATTTGCAAGTGACCTAAAGTTCAAAGGGGGTTTTGCATTTTTCCTTAATTATAAATATCTAAATGTCACACAACAACCCAAAATAAGCATCTCCTGCCTCAAGTGGTCTACATTACCACGAAGAATAAATACATAATATCCCTTAATTCTTGTTAGCATGGTTAGTAGAAGAGTGATTCAATTTATGTAAAAGGGCTGAATTCCTGAAACACTAAAGCAGATTTGTTGGTCAATTTTGCTGTAAAAGGGCTGCCATACTGATGGCAACCAAAGCAAATCTAATTTGATGTCACCACCTGGAACTACAACATGCAATCCCCCTTCCCCATCGCATGGCCTTTCTACTAAACTTGCTTTTTTTGAGCAATTAATCATAGAAATATTTTCAGGGATGCTCTTACCAGGCTACAATAAATCCAACATTAAATACTTACCATAGACACCATTAAATATCTTAAACAGGCCAAAGGTTTCATTATCTCAATTGTAATCTTCAATATAATTCATATATACCTGGATTACGGCGCAGCAATTTCCGACATAAGTCTATACAATCAGAACTCAGACTTTGGCTATCAGATGGGAACTGCAATTCAGTTGATTTCACAATGTTCTGTAGTAACTGCAGAATAGATTATTATAGTAAATTATAAATGGAGGCAAGAAGTATCATAACCAGTCAGAGAACTACCACCATAGATAACACCAAGTACATAAAATATTAAGCAACAATAAAGTAATCTGCTTTCCTTGAAAAGAAAATCCACACAAAAAAAGTGAGGAAATATATTAATCACAAACCTGCATTTGATTGTTTCCAGTAAATGGTGTTCTTCCTGTAACTAGCTGAAATAAGATTGCACCCACACTCCACAGATCTGCCTGCGTGTTTGGTTCAAGGTTAATAGGAAGAAGTGCCATGAAACAATCTGAAGTGCCTAATATATTAGAGAGTAAAAATCACCTTAGCATCATACTTCTGTAGTTGCATGATTTCTGGAGCCATGTAGAGAGGTGAACCACACAAGGTTTCGGCAAGACCCCTAGGTTGCAGAGATCTGCCAAGGAAGATTATTGTGGTTTAACAACTAGTTCACAGAAATGTGTAGGGACTAGAGAGAACCTTTTCCAGATAGATGCTCAGCTTTGTAAAAGTCAATGCCAAAGCAAAGTGGTTTAATTTGTGAGTAGGTCCACAGTTTAAGATTTAATAATTCAAGGGAAATTCAAAATCAAACTGCTTTAAAACTACCATAATACCAGTCATGAATTGATCTCGTTTTAAGTACGCATTCATTGTTTTCCTAAGTAAACAACAGAGCCACTTACATGGAGAGGAATACATTCATAGACAATTGGGCTTGTATGAGACCTTAATTGTTTTTCCCATAATTTCATAAAGGAACAGTTCATGTTGAAAATCTAAACAAACAAGATGTATGCAGAACTTGACAAGTTTTCCTTGTTGATATCATAAAGTAGCTATGACGTGTCAAGTTAATACAAACATTAAGTAGGTAGGTGTATTTTAACAAAATCAAAGTATCACACAATGAGAAATAATTTGGCATTTGATGTATGCCAAATTAAAGAAAATACTAGAGAAAAAGATTGAAAGGATATCAAGTCTCAACATGTTTTGTTTGACATACACCACAAGAACAAAATAAAACAAAGAAATCAGAAAATACAGCAGAAACACATTAAATTAGTCTATTGAAGAATTGTTATATAGAGATGAGAGTTCCCAGATTTTTTTTCTTCTTTAAATTAGGTGGGGGAAGGGGTAGGAAGAATCAGCGTTAAAGATTAATTAAGCAAAAATGGTAAGGCTACCTTGCAAATCCAAAATCCGCAATCTTCAGTACTGACTTGTCATCATTTCTGGTGAGAAGAAGATTCTGTTCCAAAAATTATATGTATTACTACTTATAAAATACCTACACAACCTTTATACAAACACAAGTATTTGTAGAATAAACAACCTTTACTCTTGACATTTATTTAAGCATCACCTACTGCTGCACCCTATACAGATATAAGATATATTTTTCCACTATTAACAATCTATTAACCTTATATAATATCTTTAAACAACAGACTCAATTAATCTAAAATGTCACAGAATACACACACACACACTCTCTTTCTTGCCCCTCCGTTAAATGCAAGTCATAAATTAATGGAAGGGCATCCACTGTAATTTTGACCTACCTAAGTCAAAAACTAATAGATAGGCACTCAAGCAACTTGGTATAAGTAGATAAGCTTAACCAAACCTGTGGTTTCAAATCTCTATGAATAAGGCTATTGTCCCGAAGAACTTGTAGGCCAGCAGCTGTAGCACAAGCAGTTCTCTCCACTATTACTATGTCAGTTAACATAAGGATATAACAAACTGTATATAGCTCAAACATACTGATGCAGGATGCAAATGCCTGTAACTAGGGTTTTGTTTCATTTCATTAGGGTTTTAATTTAATATTTAGGGTTTGCCATTTAAATCAATTTTGGGATTTTTAGTCAAAGTATTTCATTTGCGGGATATCTCAATCTTATCCCAGGATAGTGTTTAAGTTTTATTCTGCGTTTTAGTTGTTTTGGATTGATTTAGAATTAGAATATCACATTATTGAGTGTGTTTGCAGAATTTCGGTTCTCAGTTCTGCATCACATACCTAGTTGTTGCATAAAGTGCTTTGCAGTTCCCTCTTGGACCCTTCCATAGCGTTGAATATACATAGAGAGATCACCCCCTTTACAGTACTCTAACACAAGATGTATCTTCCCAGGAACCTATATTAAGCAAATGCATGACATCAATTAGCAGTGCAGCAGGCATTTCATTGATACACCTCATGAATACAAATTCAATTCAGTATTACACCAACCACAAACGACATTACCAGCCACACTAATCCTTTCCACAAGATAAAAGGTGCTAAAATTCTGTGTCAAACCTAATACTTAACTTACGCTTCTTACCCTAGGAAACAACCATATATCATCTGCCATAGGGTAAATGAATTCAGCATCTCAAAATATATCGGGCCTCATCTCATCAAATATGGCAGATTACATTTCTTAGCAGGATAATCTGGAAGGATATTAATAAATTAATGTAAATGACCAATGTGATTTCCCAATCACAGTGAATATAAATGGAGTACCCTGCACTTGCTAGCTCTTCATCCTACAGAGAGCTACAGGCTAAAGCCTTCGGCTTGTTACCCACTCATGAATTTCCCCAAGTCAACTAAGCAGCAAAATGTAGCATCAGCCGAGTCCAAAGTGCATGCATACTGAAAATTTCAAACTTACAAAGCGATCACAAAATTTAAAACTCTTTACAATATTGTTTCACAAGGGGGGGAAATTAGCTCATAAATTTCTACAAAACATCATCAGATAAAATTATACACCGACGAGTGAAATTTGTAAAAAAGAAAGTAAAAATCAAACACCTTTGTTTTTCAGAAGCTCTTTTCCTTAATACTGCTTTTACCAAAGTTCATTATTTCAGTTTGACTCTTAAATCCTCCACAACCAAACTGAACATCGGTATTAGATACTTAAAAACAATTTTCGATGATCTACGAAAAAGGGAGGGGTAAAAAAAAAATAGGAACTTCCATTAAAGCTCTTCACCTTCACACCTCCTTACAGAATTAAATGCGGAAATGCCTATAAGTAGGGGAGATACTATTCTAGTAATAATAAGGAAAAAAAGGAAAAAAAAAAAAAAGCCAACCTCAATTATATCGTGCAAACGAATAATATTAGGATGGTTAATCCGCTTCAAGATAAAGATCTCAGACATGAGACTCTCCTGCAACTTCCTGTTGAGCCGAACGGTGGCGATCTCTTTTATGGCCACCTCGGTTCCGTGGACTCGGTGCGTCCCATGCCACACCACCGAGAACGACCCGGACCCGATTTGCTTTCCGACGATGTAGTCTCCTAGCAAACCACCCCGACCCGACGACTGAGCCATCAACGAGAACCCTAGAAAAGGAAACTCCAAAACCAAACCAGCTCCGAATGGCCAAATCCAAATCTCGACGGCGAAATTGGATCTTTCGACAACTCGAAGCAAAGCCCTTTTGAAGATCTCTGCTTCTTTGTCGAATTATCCTAATAATGACACAGAAAAACTTCGGAAGACAGATTAATGGATTACGGAACCTTGTTTGATATTATTTTTTTTTTCAAATTTGAAATATTGAAAGAATTAAGTTTATATAAATTTTTTGCTTCAGGATTATTACTAAATATTAGAGAGAGAGAGAGAGAGAGAGTTTGAAGGCGAAGTGGGGATGACGACAAAAAGAGGAAAGCAAATTATACAAATCCTATGATTGAATCTGATAACCTGTATCTACATTTTAGGTTCCTGGTTAATTATTAATTAACCAATGGGCCAAAGTTTTGAGTTGCTCTTTACTCGCATTTTAAAAAACTAATTAAGAGTAACAAATATTAAACAAATTGTAGTTAAACTTTCATATAACGATAAAATTGTTAGTTCAATCATTAAATAAGAATTTAATAAAATTGTTATTAACTTCTGATAAATATGTAAAGAAAATTTTGAAATAGCTAAAAATGCATTCATTATTTCAAAAAATTATAAATTTACTTAAAACAACAATTCAAATATTTTCTTATATTTTAAAACTCACTTCCATTTAAACTATTAAGTTATTGCAATAAGAAACTCTTTCAAAAAGAAATTATATATCCTAAACGACTATATGATAATATATAAAAATAATAACTAGATAAATGAGTAAATTACTAAAAATTATATTAGTGAATCAAACGATATCTAACAACATTACTGTACTCTAAACTTTGAAAGGATAATACTTAACTATTTTTGTTGATAATTTTGACATTATATATTAAAAAGAAAACTTATATCAACTTCAAGTCATTGTTATTATTTTACAAGTTACGTAAACAAGATTACCACAAGCATTTTTTATTGATGATGGAAAAGCTGCTCACCTGTTTGAAGGTGGAATTCGAATTCTGTGTTGAGCAATATTCATGGCTTTTGGATTTTTTTTATTTAATCCAAATTATTTATTTTTATTTTTATTTAAAATATAAAATGAACATAATTTTTTAATTTTTACTAAACAAACAGAAAATAAATATTTCAAATTTAAATAATACAAATATAAACCGATGTCTATTTGATAAAAACTAAAAGATCATCTTTATCATGTTTCTTTTTAAAAAAAAGACTAGAATTTAAAAAAAAAAAAAAGTGCAAGCTGAGATGAGAGATATGATCCTTGCACGTCAAGGGGGGCACTGGGGTAATGATGGATGGATTGGTTAAATCTCTTTTTTTATTTATTTTTAAGGATATACCCAATTTAGTACTGGTGATTAAATGATTAAAAAATATTAATTAAGATATATTGCTATAATAATTGAAGTGAATATGTCACGTGATGTATAATTAAAGCCACCGTAATATTCAAATTTTCTTTATGTCAATTTTCAGAATCAGAACAAACAAAAGTTCCCAGTAAATTTTCTAATTCCAGCATACATATCTTACACGCAAGCTAACCTAGAAAAGGCAATAAAAAAAATCATTTAAACATGTAACAATACTCAATTTTAACATTTTTTTTTATGTTTTAAAGCATTTTAAAGCACAAATGTTTTGAATTATTTCAATATATTATTATATATGAATGTTAAAATATAATTTAACGAACTGTATCAACATTAGTCAAAAACTTGAAAGTAGTGGACCTTGTCCTGTACTTGTCGCATTCATTCGGGGTTGTTGGCTCATTGTTACTGGTCAGGGTTTTATGAATAGCATGGGAATGATAGAGTGGGGTCAGGTTTAATAAAGGCATCTTACAAACGTGGGTCACGGTGTCATTCAAACGTTGTAAGTTTCCCAGACTTCAATTAATACTTTTTCTTCTCTACCTCAAACAAGCCAACTTCACCTTTCCACGTTGACCTCCACACGGCACCATGTGCTTCTTTAACAAATTAATTTTTATAACTTTTAGGTGAAAAATGCAATAACAATGAAATTTAGGGTAAAAATTCATAATTTTCCTTATGGGTCAAATTGCAATTTTGGTCCAAAGATTAAAGTTAAAAAAAATTAGATTCTAATCCAGATTAGAGGATAATTTTTTTAGAGATTAATCCGTTAAGGATATGATTGTATAAAAATAATTAAAAATATATTTTTTTGAAATTAAGAGGATATTGTTAATAATTGCTCCGTAAGAAAAGAAATTCAAAATAAAATTTAAGCTTAAATATTAATCCAATCTGGGCAATTGGCACCATAAATACCACATTTTACACCCTGCAAAACAGTAATTTATAAATTTAAGCCTAAATATTAGAAATGGCTGTCAAATAGTTCTGAGAAAATAAGATATCAAAATCATGTATAACAAGGAAGACCCCCTTATGCAAGCGACATAGTAGTCCCATTAAAAAGCCAAGTATTTGACTCAAGCAACCATGCGTAACAATGACCTCATTTTAATTATTAAAAATGACAATTGTATATAGAAAAAAAAATGAGTTAATTAGATAAGAACTCGGTATAATTTAATTTAGGAGTAGTTGTATATTTTTACTATAATCTTAACCTTAAATTACAATATCTCCTTAATCTGAAAAAATGTTACTCTCAACCCTCATTTATTAGTCCAGATGCGATAATCCCCTATTATTTAAATTTTAACAACATAAAATGATTAAAATATACTTTTTATCATTTAATATTCCTTTTACCTTCTTTTTCATCTTCTTCAACCAATCAATTCACTTAAATTTTTCAAAAAAAAAAATAAATTGACCTGTTTATTATTATTTATTCTAAAGTAACATAGGTATTGGTGGGGATTTTGGTAATTAAATAAAAAAATTATATTCAATTTGTTATATCTTTACTCTTAGATTTCTAATTAAAATATAATAAATATATAATTTTTAATCATAATTTAATAAATATATAACTTTTACAAATAAATATATAATTTTTACAACTTAGCATCTAACTCTAATCCATAAATAATTCCATCCATTGCCCAGAGGCAAAACCCAGCCAACCTATATAATCTATACCTTCTCTATTCTGATTATACTTAGCTTTTGATGCACACATTCAATTTGAAAATTAGTACGTTTTATTGTTATAATTTTAACAAGTATATGATTTTTGCACTTGTATAATTTTAACAAGTGTATGGTTATTTTGTCTTAGCACATCCAATTTTAACCAATGTATGCTTTTAAAACTCAACATCCAACTCTAATCTATATATAAATAATTATATCAATTGCAAAGACGCAAACATAGCCAACCTATATAATATATATACTTTCTCGATTCTAATCATTTTTAGTCTCTAATGCACACATTCAAATTTAAAATTATTCTGTCTTATTGTTATAATTTTCTTGCTCCTTTGTTGTACAGTAAATTGTAATTTCTTCAGTTAAATAAGTGAAGTTTGTATATCAAAATTTGGTTTTGTAAATGGTATATTCTGCTTGCTTGTAGCTTTGTTTTTGTTGCTTCGAGATTTCCTAATGTCGGTTTAACTTGTTAGATACGATCTGCGAGAATAGAAATAAAACAAACTTGAGATGGAAGCGTAATGATGGCAAGGAAGAATCATGACAAAATTAGGGTCAATTACGACAACATCTGTATTGATGGGCCAAAAGTAACTAATTCACCGAGACCTTAATTAGATTTGTGTTCTGAATGAAAGCAAGTTTTCATCAGGAGAAGAAAACAGCATCTAATATAAATTAATAAAAAAGAGCTTTCTTAAGAGCATGAAATATATGGGTCTAGTCTCGTTGCTGTTCATAAGAATAACGTCTCTTGTAATTTGGGAAACACAGTGTAATAGAAAAGAGTATTATATAATAGGAAGGGTATTTTAAATATTTTAGATAGTTAAAATTTCTAAATTTAGACAGTACGGCACTTATTGCATAGGAAATAATAAATCAATAAATTAATTATGATTTTTTAAAATGAGAGAGAACATCGAAATCGAAGACAATGATCAAGGTAAATAAATGTAATTTTCTCTTGACTATAGATATTTATGTTTTCAATGAGAATTTATAAATTTATGTTTTTAATAAATGAGATGCTATTTACATATTAAAATTTTGAATCTATAAAAATGATAAAATTGAGATCAAATAAAATTATTTATCAAATAACCAAAATTAAATGACTAAAAGGGATAGCCGTTAACTCAATTAATAAGAAGAGATAATATCCATCTTTACTCTTAACAATTTGGGTTCAATTTATCTGGGTAGCACTTTGAAATTAAACTTCTAAATGTACCAAGTCAATGTAAAAGAGTGCACCCTTATGATCTCCCAAAAAGAAAATATCCTTGAACAAGAATGCAGGATGAGGGATTATATACATATTAACCATTAATTACTCACTTTTTGACATTGTAAAATTTTATTGGGATTAAATATTATTAGTAAAAACAAAAGTGCTTGATAACATATGAACTTTAAATACAAGACCCTTACAAATGGATTTCTTATGAAGTGGGTAGGTTATCCATTTTCAAGGATAAACATCTTTCATGACAAAACTACTAAAGATTTTCACTCAAGAAATTCTCTTTACCAATTGCTAGTTGTAGCAAAACAATAGGTTCTAAATATGAAAAGCTGTCTACCAAAAATTTGAAAAGTGTTGCAACAACATTTTAATGTATTTAAATTGCCAAACACATCGCCTTTTATTAAAGATTTGGACTATAGAGTTCATTTGTTGCCAAAAGCCAAACTCATCAACGTGAGGCACTTCAAGAAGTCACCAATCATAATAGAAAAAACTCTCATGTTCTTTTTGCAAATTGAGTCTCCTTGTGCTTTCATTTTAGTATATTGAAGACCACTTGTTTTACCTCATTGTTATTAACTTGAAATCTTAAAATCATTTTATAAAAACTTGTGATTGATAACTTGATTTGAGTTTCACGTATAAGTTCTTGAACTGTTAATGAGTTTTGCATAACAAATGCTTAGTGAGTATTAAGAGGTGAGGGGACTTAAGACATACTTGGCCACCTAAGGGTCCTCAAGCTATTTATAGGCAAGTGTCAAAAGGCAAGATAATAATAGCACTCAATTTGTTAGTTAGGGGAAGTAGGGTAAATAAAGCAACTCAGATCCTTATTGCTCAATAGCACGTTATGTTGCTTTATTTTTGTATAATTTGAATCATTTAGATTTGATTTAAACAATTTAAATTTTAAAATTTATATTTATATTTTTTAATCTCGAATATTTTATTTTTTATTTTGATATATATACATATATATTTAAAAAAAAAAGAAACAAATATAGAATGAAAATAGTCTTTTGATTTTTATTATGTAGTTTTATAAAAATTGAAAGACTATATTTATCTTATGCTTTATTCAAAATATCAAAATAAAAAATAAATATAAATATAAAATTTAGACCATTTAAATTTGATTTAAATAGTCTTGATTGCTTTAAAAGGAATAGTAAATTGAGGTGCACATATGACCATTCATTAACTCATAGTTATATTGTCCTTCCAATGTAGTTATTTAGAACAATTAAGTCTATCATGCTTCTCGTGCACCCAAGGTGAATTAAACAACTTGATTGACATGGTCTAGTTAGGCAAACCAATATCTAGGTTGAATAAGCATTCTAAGGAAGGTGAAGGAGCAAGACACGAGATAAATTTCTCCATATCTTATATTAAAACAAAAATCAAAGGGTGTGGTTAAAGAAATGAGTAAAAAGATATTTGTAAGAGATACTAAAAGAGATGTTTCCTTGTAAGGTTCACAAGGAAGGGTGAGATGCTGAGAGATAAATTTACTAAGAGTTAGCTAGATGCATTATTAGAAGCAAAAAGTGATGGAAAGGAGAAGATTTACATTTTTTATGATTGATAGGATAGAAATAATAGTAGAGGATAAGCAATGTGGATTTTTTACTTACCCTAAGAATAAACACCTCTCTTCCTAAGGATAAATAGAAAGGTGCTTATCCTTTTTTAAATTGGTTAAATTTAATTTGAATGATTTAAGTTTTTTTTTAATTTTAACATTTATATATATTTTTTTATTTTGAAGAAAGAAAAACATATAATGCAAATAGTTTTTTAACAATCAACTTAAAAAATGATGATTAGGATTACGAAAAAATAAAATAAAATTTGAACCATTCAAATTAGATATGAAATCATTCAAAAAAATGAACACTTTTTTACTTAATAATAAGTAGTGGATTTGCATTAGAGGAGGATAAATGTAAAATAACAAAAGTGGGTAAGAGCCTATTTGGATAAGTGTTTGAAATGTTGAAAATCACGTTTGTCTATCCACAATATATAAAAGTAATAATTTATTGTTTTATTTGAAACATTATTTAAGAAAAAAAATTGCCTATCTAAACAACGCTAATGAGTTTTGGCAACAAGGACGCTAGGACTTAGGTAAGAAGCCAATTCATCTCTTAACCTTGCATCACATTACCATATATAATATCCGTTTCATAATATTAATATCATCTACATGTGTTTACTTGATTAATAAAACATTTAACAACTCAATTGAACAACTTTTAGCAACACATATTTGATTATTTTAAGAAATATTTTATTATTAAATTTTAAACACATCAGAGAAAAAAAGATACATTTAATGTAATACCCAAAAAAAATCACTAACAGGGAAAGCAACTATGAATATCTAATAGACTATATGTGCTTTTTTTTTTTTAAATTTTGGGTCATGTTATAGGAAAAAAAAAAAGGTAGTGGACATTTTTTTATTTTATATATTTTAATAAAAAGTATGAATTTTGAGGCTTTATTTGTGTTAAAAACCAAGTTCTACTTCTGTTTCAACAAACAATGACTATTATGGGATCTATTTCAGTCGAAAACAAATTTCTAGTTCTGATCTAACAGGACATGCCAAAAGGTGAGTGCCATGTCGACAAACTATTGTATTGTTAATATTAGAAAAGTGAACACCGCTAGAAAAGCTGTCTGGGTGGTGTAGTTGGTTATCACGCTAGTCTCACACACTAGAGGTCCCCGGTTCGAACCCGGGCTCAGACAATCTCTTTTTCAAAATTTTCCAATTTTCATTCACTCCGTTCTCTTCTTCGTGATGGATATATACGAATGAAACTTTGTTACATTCCTTCCGTTACTGATCACAATCACCGATCACTTCGTTGATTACATTCCTTGCTTCGAATTCCATATACGGTACGAGTTCCCTTCTTCCTACACCGAATTTTCCTTCTTCTTAGGGTTTTTGCAGCGCAGAGGAGAAGAATCGGAGGCATGGATTGGGGAAATGTAACAGCTGAGGATCTGATCGATGCCCTCCGCGAAGTGGATTGGTCATCGCCACCGCGCCCTCTGTCCGAATTCTTCTCGAGATTCACCGTACCGAGATCTTACTCTAAATGGAATAGCCGCCTCAAATGCAACCTGTATTAGTACGATTTCTTTTATGGGCTCTGTAATTTTCTTCCAAAATCACTTGGTTTTGAGTTCAATTTGTCTTAGCTCTACAGTAGCTGAAAGATATCGCTATCCTTTTACACTTCGGTTCTTGTGAATTATATCGAATATTGCTTAAATGGTGCTGATTTTGGACTCAACGATTTTTGGTTACCTTTTCTCTATTTTTATTTCGTTTTTCTTGGTTAATTTTTCCCTGTCACTGAAAAGGCTGTGTTAATTTTGTTAATATTTTATTTTTGCAATTCATTAAACCCTACTGTGATTTTGGTTTGCCTGACTTGTTCATAATTCAGTCCCAACTTTGAAAAACAACACCAGGTTTGATAGGATTCAGTGGATATTGGTAAAGCTTCTATAATCCTCGTTTTTAGATCAAATATTAAACCAATGCACCTGGTGTGTTGTGGATAGCTGAGCTAATACTACTTGAGCAGGATAACGGGTGAATAAATTTATAGTTTCTCTACGTATTGAATTTGGTGATACATAAGCTTACTAAAGGTATCTACACTATAGATTTACGGCCTTCCCTATGCAGTTTGATAGCATCTTAGCTATCAAGAAGGACCAACCGAACATAAAATGACAAAGAACACCAAAACAGAGCAATGAAAGTAAATTTTCTTATAGGATATGCACTGAAAACAGAAAGGGATAGAGGGAAATGAAACTAAAACAGAAAAGAAATCTTTCTCTTTAAGTCAGGAAGGAACTCCAAGCTACAACTACTCTCATACAAATTCTTCCATGCCTCTCTTGCAGTACCCTCCCTCTATTTAAAGGGAATATTAACAGAACTTGATAATAAATTTGTTATCCTCTCTGCCAGCTCACTCTTGTAACCAACCTCAGTCTTTAATCAATTGATACTTGTATGCCCACAGGTGAAGCCTTCTCCCTGCCCTATCTTCCCTCTTGCCCATTTTCTTCCTTCTGTATCATATCCTATATTCCTATCACAGTTAATGACGTTATATCTGCTCAAACTTAATTATCATTTTCTCCTTGGTTCATTTAACTACTTGTTCATAGTATTTTTTGCAAATTCCATGATAATTGTGAGTTTAAATTATGAGGATCTAATCATTTTAGTTAACAATCCATAGCCAAACCAGGCTGTACATTTTTGTTTTCTTCCCCCACCCCCTCCCACCTTTTACATTTAAGGAATACTTTATTCTTGGTTTTATAATTATGTCTTTAGACAAGAAGTATGATTACTATTTCCAATTTTTATAATATTCTTTAGTAAATAATGTTGTTTATTCATGTATTTGCAGCTATCGGACCAACTACTTCCTTTTGATTGTTTCTGTTCTCAGTAAGTGAACGTAGTGACTATTTTTTAATCATTTTCCCACTTGATATATGCTTCCCTACTAAACTTTCATACTTTGAATTGTAGTATTGGGTTTTCTTCGGAGGCCACTTGCTATTGTAGCTGCATTTCTTACAACACTTAGCCTTGCTTTTCTAAATGACAGGTTTGCAATATTACTGCCTCTCCTATTATATCATTGGTTGGAGTTCACTTGATTTCACGGATGTCTTGATCTAATATTATTAGACTATTATCTAGGAAGAAAACTTTTTGATCATTTAGGATATTGTTGCCATATCCTAGGCATTTTTTATCTGATTTTGTGCTTGTGCAACCAAAATAAGTCATGCTTCATGGCACCATAGCTTATAAAATTTTGCATATAACAGTTTAATAACTCATTTCCCATTATATATATATATAGATATATATATGATCAATTGACAGGGGTGTAAGAATTGACACACTTACACATCTCAATATCTCATCATAGGAAGTTGATTTTCATTGATCCAGACCATTGAATTAAAAGAAATTATCATGTTGATGATGAATATTAAATTTTAGAAAAAAATTTATAACAATAAGTCTAATCAAATAGTTAGTAATCTCTTTATATTTGAAAAAGTATATAGAACATTAATTTATTGATATATTAACAGGGTGCCAAACGATTTTGGATTGATGTAAAATTTTGTGGGTATGATCTTCATGATCTAACTTATAATCCAACGGTAGATTTTGTAAGACACTCATTTTATTAAAAAGTTATTCAATGGTGTAAGTCTAATTTTGATCGACATTGATGTCAATTGATCCCTCCTATATATATATATATATGTATGTATGTATGTATGTATGTATGTATGTATGTATTGCATAAAGAGGCTCCATTGGCTCATGAATCATAGAGCAGGTTGGTGATATAATTAATTTAGAGATAGCTAGATAATGGTTGTCACTTGTCAGAGTATTTGGTTACCTTAATTCTTATGGGATGTAGACCAATTTTCTTTTTTATATCTTGAGATGCACAGACATACACAGCTTAGGAGTATGGAAAACTTAGGCATGTTGAAATGTTCAATTAGAGTTTAGGAGCTTTTATCAAACTTGATTTTAGGATTTTGGATTAGGTACTTTAGACGGCTCAGGGAAACAAATTTGACAGTCATATTGAATCATTAACCGGTTATATCATAAGTGTTTACTCTTTGATATTTCTTTTGCATTGATTTAATTGGTAATCTTCGGCAGCTTTGCAGGTACCTTTAGTGAGAAGGTAACACGAACAGTTAGGCAACTTTCACCACATTTAGCAGCTAAGATGAGACCTCCTCTTACGTCAGTGTGCCTGCTTGTTATTATTTCTGTCTTCCATCGAATATTGCTGCTTTTTTTTGAAAATAAATTATTCAAATTCCAGGCCTGTTATTCGTGGACGCCCATCAGCTAAGAGAGCAATATATATTTGTGGCCAACCTCGTTGGGTCTTTGTATTGATGTTTTCGTCCGGTAATTGAATCATTGCAACAAGGATCCTCTTTTTTGTTATAACAATATTTTGGGGATAGACGTGAATCATTGCTATTCACCTTCTAATTTATGATAGTTGTAATATTTTTTTCTCCCCTCATTGTGCAGTAAGTTTCATCCTTTGGTTTGTTTCTGCTGGTCTCCTAACTGTATTATGGGCGCTTGCTATTGGTCTTCTTGGTATATCACATGCTGAGAAATTTTAATCTTTCTTCTGGTTAATATTTATGTTTTTTCTTTTACGTTGATTAATCTCTCTCTCGTTTTTCAGCTACCATCCTGCATGCAAGCTTTAGAACACCTAACTTGAAAGCACGTCTAAACACATTTCGTGAAGAGTTTCGTGCAGTGTGGCGCAATTATAGTGAGCTGTAGCTTACAGGGTGTTTGCTGGGTATGTGAGTGCTTTCTGCCTTTATATTTATATGCAGTTATATACTTAGTAATCTTGGGTACATGTATGAATTATATATAGCACAACTCCATCTAGAAGTGATTGAGAAGCAGATAAGTAGCTTGTAGGTTTTAAAATGGAGAAGTAGCCTATTACACTGCACCATGTTTATTAGTGTCTGAAATTTGAAATTATGTTAAAGTGTCTTTCTCTGTTAATATATTTTATCCCAAACCTAGGTTTCACTAACATAATACATATCGGAAGGCCTTTAACTTTTTGGTGGGCTTGAGTTTTGCTTCTCCTTTCACCTTATGGTCCATCATACTTGTGAATGCTCTTGCATTTTTGTTGAGGTTGAAATGTGAAATGTGATAAATTACCTTATGAATATGACCCATGAGATCTATCTACCATTAAATTGGACACAATGTTATGACATCTTTGATCATTATTTATCTGTTTATTTCCTGCACGGTTTCAAGTGGGTTCTTAATTTTCCTATTGTTTTGTTACTGGAAGTGATGCAGAAGCAGAATTAAAATGAAAATAAACTCTCTCCCCAGAATTTATCAAATTCAATAGTAAAAAAGGTAACTATATTATTAATCAAGCAGTCATAGATATAGGCTGCAGAATAGTTTAAACTCACTAATACTGCTATCAGATAAGATGATATATAACCTAGATACTTTATTGTAAATTATTGATAATCTTAATTAATAACAAGAATCTATCCTAATAATTTTTAATAATCCTCATATATCAAAATTCCTTAACATTTCAATTAACCCATAAATATCCTTGTCATATTCCTTATATTCTGTCCTAAATTCTAGTATTCCTATCTTATTCCTCCTCAGTACTCATTAGAAAGTGGTTGCAGATGTGACTTTTGACTAATTCATGTCATGATAAAATTGGAAAGTTATCTGATCAAATATGAAGTTTGATACTACGCATAGGGTAAAAGTAATAGATGTAGTTAGCATAGGACGGAATTTAGAACCCTCAAAACTTGGAAAAGAAGTTCATCAAGTGCTAATTTTTTTGAGGCCACAAGGATTATTCCCTAGTCCCTATATCTCGGTTAGGGATTCTCCTTTTGTGGTGACATGTTTTTGAGTATGATTCCGTTACCCTATGTATCTTATATACTCGATTTTTGGAAATAGCAAAAATTCTTTTAGATTTCCAACATTTTCTTTTATTTTTGTACTCACGATGTTGATTGCAAATTGATGCAGCTTTTCTGGTATAATTATTGTTTTTGTTGTTGCTGCTTTTCAGCTAAAGTAGCTTCTGGTTTCTGGAATGGGACTGTCTGGGGAACTACATCAATCATTGCAGATTACAAACAGAATCTAAATGGTCAGAGATCTTGTTCTTGTAAAGTACACTGTTCTGGTTGTTGATTATATTGAGAGGATGCTTTTAACAGTTTACATGATGCAATCTTGAAACTCTCACCAGATTGGGTCTTAAATTCCATCAGTAGTTCTCAGAATTCTTATTTTTATGATAGTAGTAAATAAACTACTGACCTAAATACTTTTAATTTCTTTGTTTAGTAGGCTTCATTCACTCCGATAGTGCGCCAGCTGTACGGGTTAAGATTATAAATATGGTTGCCTGCCTTGTATTTATCGATGTTTTAAAATTTAGACTAAACAATGAACTAATAAAGGTGTTAGATCATGATTTATTGGCTTGATCATAGATGAACGGATAATAATTAAATATATGTTTAATTTTATAGATTAAAAATATAATATAATAAATAGTTTTATATATTAAAAATATTGATATATTACTACCATTATTAGATATGGGTTTTGATGGTTCTTTAGTGACTTTTTATTTTTCTTGGTCTTTGTTATTATTATTATTATTATTGACTTCTTGGTAATGAAAAAAAAAAAGTGTTTGATTGGTTTGGTCAGTTATTTGGCGAGTTGATTTTTGCTAAATATATTGGTTTTTGACTTATTTAATCAGTTTTTGACGAGTTTGGCCTTGTTTTTCATTCTATGATAGTTATACTTCTGAAGCAGATAATTCTTGGAATCATATAAGTTGACCTAGTGCTGCCTGTTATTGTATTTCTATATGTTGTTCCTCTCATAATATTCTGCGTGCATAAGACCATCTCTGTTAATCATATGAAGGTCATTGTTGGGAAAATGTGGAATTTGGCTAGAAGTCAAGTAATTTGATTGATAATAGCGAAATCTAAATGAAGTGATAAGGAATGAGAAATAATAGAAGAAATTTTTTAAAGTGGTTCGGTTTTTTGTCTCTGTTTATGGACAAAGGTGACGAGAGAATTTTACTAAAATTTTACTAAAGCAAATAACTAAAGATACAAAAGTGATTTTAAAATGCTCAAAATTAAACTTCGAATATATCCAAATTATCTTGCAATTTTTTTTTCCACAAAACTTGTATCCAATGTCTACAAGAAAGGTACACACTTGTCTACACAAACTTGCAACTCTATGCTTTCAACTTTTCTAGCTGCATCTCTGCTGGAATGGCTTGCTCCTTATATAGGTGTTGATGCACCCTCTGCATTAAATGCTATGGTTAGAAAAGTCTTGTACGCGGAGAGTTTTTTTTTTTTTTGGGGGGGGGGGGGGGTGTTTGGGGAGGGGATGGCATAAACGGCTTCTTATCGTAAAAATCCACCGGCCTGTATTTTAGGCTAGAACTTCTCCAATAGCCGTGCAAATATAAATCACATGCGGAAGTTGCATTTTGTCCCATATCTATTGATGTCATTGACTTGACTTCGCCAAAACCCATAAAATTCGAGGCAAATTTAACAGTTTATATGTGTTTGCCATTTTACCGTTGGTTTTCCTGAAATGGGTAGTTCTTGGGGGAGGACCTCTTCCTCTTAGAAATCTCATATCAGGCCCTTTAAACCTAATGGCATCGATTTGAAAGTTAGCAATCTAATCTCCCAAAACTTCACTCGGTCCATTAGAAGCCTTTCTTTCGTTCTTCTCCCAAGCATTTTTATTTATTTTATTTTTATAAAATCATTTTTATTCATTTTATTTTTTATTTAACAATTTAAAAAAATTAGATCTAAAAACCTATCTATTATAAAATTTATAATAAAAGATTTTAAAAATTAAGATTATTTTTAAAAATTACAATTACTATTAAATTTTAAGAGATTTGTTATTAAATTTTAAAAAATTATTATTATAGTTAAAAAAGTTTAATATTTTATAAAATTTAATAATAATTTTTTTAAATATAATAATAATTTTTTAAAAAATTAAATAATAATTTTAATTTTTTTTAAAAAAATAATTTTTAAAATCTTTTGTTACAAATTTTACAAAATTTAAATCCTCAAATATAATTTTTTCTAAAAGCGTTGTGTATCAAATAACCCATTAACGAAGTTACACGAAAGTGGATCCAAAAATTTTACATCTGATGGGCATTGATTTGATGGCATCCAGATTACGTTAATATAATATAATAAAAGAGAGAATTGCCAAGCGAAGATCTTCCCTAGCGTTCGGATCCTCTCCCATAACCTCTCCCATATTATCTGCAGTGCTTGATCCTCACCATTGAATGCATCCAACAGCCCAGAAGAGAGAGCTTTCTGCACAGGGCAAAACGCAGAGTTTCAACTAATTCAAACGGTGCATTTTGACAAAAAAAATGAAGAATCCTGATAAATGCAAAACAAAGCATATTTAATGGAGGCAAAAATGCTGAAACTTCCCTCCATTTTACCAACTCTGTTTTCTTCCTCCATCTGTGTTCCCGCTTCTCTCTCTCCTCCGTTGTTGTGCTCCAATTTTTCAAGGGTAGGATAAGAAATTTTTTGGTAATTTGTATGATAAGAAAGTTTCTTGTAATGTCTGATGCTATGGAGGAAAAAATATTTTTTTTTTATTTTTATTTTTATCAAAAGACAATGTAATATTAATTTTTCCTTGTGTTAAGAAAATTATTTATAGCCTTTTTTTTTTTCATTATATCCTTTGGAATGACTTTGAGATAGTAATACAACAATTTATCATTAATTTAATTTATTTAATAGACCAACTTTACATAAACTAAAGTAGTAAATACATATTATTATTATTAGTTATAATATGTCTTTTAATTTGTAGTGCTACAAAATTTCATGGTTTAATGCTAATATTGTAAGTATATTTTAAATTCATATCATATTAATAAATAGGATGAATAGTTATTGTCACCAAAGGAATTAGTGGTTTAAATATCTATAAAATAAAAAGCACTAATATTATTATAGCATAATTTTGCACAAAGGTATAGCTAATGTAAAGAGCAATATAAGATTAAGGAGTAATATTAATTTTTGCTTGTGTTAAGAAGAATGCCATAATATGATGTTAATGAATATTAATGAATTTATCCACTTTTTAATAGCTTTCCTTTTTTGGTTCTCTTGCATTAATAATAATAACACAAATTATTTTTAATAATAACTATGAAAATTTGATTTATCATATTCTTAATTTCATTATTGCAGGCTTCTTGATATAAAATGGAGGTTGATTGGAAGCCTAAATTAGGGATGATGTTTGATAGCATAGATGTTGCTTGGAAGTTCTGGGTTGATTATGGTGGAAGAGTTGGGTTTGGAGTGAGGAAACAATACCATAACAAGAGGAAAAAAGATGGCTCTATCGGGACAAGCAGATTTGTTTGTTGCAAAGAGGGTTTGCAAAAGCCAGACAAGAGAGATTATTTAATAAGTAATCAGCGAGCTGAGACCAGAACTAATTGCAAAGTAAGGATGGGAGTTGTCAATGTGGATGGAAAATTTAAAGTGTATGACTTTGTGGAAGAACATAATCATATTCTTCATCTTTCAGAAACAACTTATATGTTGGCATCTCAACGAAATATTTCTGAAGTTCAATGTTATCAGATTGAGTTAGCAGATGATGTTGGCCTTCAACAGAGAGAAGCATTTGACCTGATGAGTACTCAAGTAGGAGGAAGAAATAATCTTGGCTATCTAAGGTTGGATCAAAAAAATTATCAAACAAAAAGAAAAAGGAGTTTAATATACGGAGAAGCGGGCTGTCTGATGCAATACTTTCAACAACAATCTGTTGAAAATCCATCCTTCTACCATGCATATCAAATGGATTCAGATGAACAAATAACAAATGTGTTTTGGGCAGATGCAAGGATGCTTGTTGATTACAGCTATTTTGGTGATGTTCTTTGTCTTGACACTACACATTGTACTAACAGAGCACACAGACCCCTTGCAGTATTCTCAGGATTCAACCATTATCGAGGAGCAGTAATTTTTGGGGCTGCTTTATTGTATGATGAAACTATAGAGTCATTCAAATGGCTTTTAAAAACTTTTTTAGAAGCCCACAGGCAAAAAAAACCTCAAACCATCTTTATTGATCAAGATAAAGCTATGATTCGAGCACTTAAAGAGGTTATGCCTAACACTTATCATGGATTATGTACATGGCACTTGATGCAAAATGGCATCAAGCACCTAGGTAATTTGATGAAAGATGGATCTTGTTTCTTGACAGACATTAAGGCATGCATGTACGAATATGAGGAGGAAGCACAATTTGAAGCAGAATGGAGTAACTTGATTGCAAGATATGATGTATGCGAGAATGCTTGGTTGACCCATATGTATAGCATTAAGAAAAAATGGGCAGCTTGTCACATGAAGAAAGCCTTCACACTGGGAATACAAAGCACACAACTGAGTGAGAGTATAAACGTAGACATCAAAAGTTGTACAAATGCGACATTGGACATTGTTAAGTTCTTTAAGAGATTTGAGAAAATGGTTGAAGATAAATGATATAATGAATTAAAGCGTGAGTTTGAAGCCCGTAAAAAATTACCAAGATTAAAGAATTAGTATTCCCCTATGTTGCAACAGATGGCAAAAATTTACACCTCAGATATTTTTGAACTCTTCTAAAAACAATGAGAGTTGTGTGATGCTGCATGTGTAAAACATAAGATTGAAACTCCTCCATTGATTGAATATGTTATAACTATGTTCCACTATGCAAAAGAATGGAAGGTTTTATTTAACATTGATGATAAGTCAATTTCTTGCTCATGTAGGAAGTTTGAGACTATTGGCATATTATGCTGTCATGCACTAAAAGTGTTTAGTGTTATGGATATCAAGTTAGTAGCCGATCAATATATTTTAAAACGATGGATAAAAGATGCAAGAAGTGGTACTAATGTTGTTATTGGGAGAAATAAAGATGAAGAAGATGCCAAGTTAGCTATCACACAGCGCTATAGAAACATTTGTCCCGAACTTCTAAGAATAGCAACTAAAGCATCTGCCAACCAAGAAGCATACTTATTTCTATGTAAAGCTATTGTTGAGTTGGGCAAACAAGTATCGGAGATTTATCATAAGCAAATAAGTGTAGAGGACTTACAAGTGAATACAAGCAGTAATGAACAAGTGGCACAAGTGAAGGGGTTCAAGAAACAAGAGGGTAAAAAGAGGTCAAAAAGAGAAAAAAGCTGGGTTGAGAAACAACCAAAGAGAAAAAAGAAAGTTTCAAATACCTTTGTCTCACAAAGTCAACAGCAAACTATGGTAATTATTTGCTTAAAATACTTATCTATAAAGAAAGTTAATAAGTCATATTATTTCTTGCTTCTTGTAGGATTATGATGCTACTGCAAGTCAAGTGCAATTTGGAATGCCCTCAACTATAGCTATTTCTAATGCTAATGCAACCCACAGTCAACAAAGTCATCAACAATCTATGGTAACCATTCATTAATATATTGCTTTGCTAAGAATGTTAAGTCACATTATATCTTGCTCCTTGTAGGACTACAATGCTACTTTAAGTGTGCAATGTGGAATGCCCCCTCTTATAGCTACCTCAAGTGTCAATGTCTCATATAATCAACAATCCATTATTAGTAATGTACTGAAACCTTTTAGTTCTATACTTCTTAGTTGTCCTTAATTACTTAAAATCTTTCTATGTTTTATGGTAGGATAACAAAGCTACTTATGGACCATTTGGTTTTACTAGCTTTACTGGTTTTTTGATGGTAAGGTTTACTAAATGATATTGTTATGCTTGATAATTATTTTAGATGTTCTAATATTTTTCTCTAAAATATAGGCACCATTTGATCATTCTTTACAATCACTTGAAGATCCAAAAATCTGTGGTGGTGTTACAAATCTTGGAAGTCAAGAAGATTGATCAATGTGGAGCCAACTATGCTTTTTTGTTATGTTTAAGGTGTTCTTTTTGTTGCAAACAAGACTACTTCTGATTCAGATGAATATGTGTGGTACATTATGTCTAAGATCCATTTTTTGTACTGAATGTTAATAGATAAAGCTATACCAAAGAAAAGAAATGTACACACTGTCATTGATAGAGAAATGCAATTTGCAATTCATTCATTACAACAAGGAATACAATTTCAACAGTGTACAGTTTGGTCACACTTTCTTTGCTCTACATCCTTGCTATAAAGGTTGAACACATTCACTATAACTTGTTTTCTACACATATTCAAATATAAAATAAAATTTTCTTTTTTGGCTTTTAATCCATCTTCAATTTCTTGGCTTCATCCATGCTCAGCTAACTTCATATTGAAACTTGAATCTTTAATGCCAAAACCTTCCAGCTAAGTTTCAGATAAAAGCAAGTAACAAATTTCATAGCAACTTTTTTTGACTTGAAAAGCAACATTTCACCATTGACCTAAAAAAGCAACAAATAATCACATTTTAAATTTAAGTTAGTTCTTGGGCACAACATTCTTCAATCTTTGTAGCAGTATGCAAATGCAAGATGAATTATTTTTCATCTGTTCTATTTTCAAGATAAAGAAGCACATTAATCTGAAACCCACAAATATGAAGTATTGAACAAAGTCAACTTGCATGACTTAACTTGAATCAAATCTAGATAATTTGTGCTTTACAACATCAGTTAAGGTCTAATCAAATACGTAATTTTATTAAAAAGCATTCTACATAATTGAAAACAGAAACCATACTAGTTTTTTTATTTAATAGGCAGCATATACCACATTGCAAATAACATTTTACATAACTGATAGAAAATATTGCTAGTCTTTATCTTGAACTTTCATATAAAACTAGAATGGTTCTATTATATCAAATCAGTTTTCTAGATTTGTATTACCATATTACAGCAAGGTTCTAAAACAAGGACATAACATGGATTATCCATTCCTAAAACTTGTATTAACATGTTTCTACTCATGCATATTTCTTCCCTGTAAGAGACATAAGGCATTGTTTATTAGTGGAATAATACAGCCAAAAAGTTGGAGGTTTCATTTCTTGCATCCATGCTTAATTGTAAATAATACAAAAAAGCTAAGAGAATTGTTGAATAAGAAAACAAAATCTTAGAAAAAGAAATAAATTCCAAGTAATTCTAATATGATGGAGAGATTGCATTGTTCCTTATCCTCCTTGCCATAACCATGATCACACCATTATCATAACGTGCTTTGTATGATTCTAAATTAAATTATAAGTTCTCATGTTACCATGCAATTGTTAAATAATTATTATGATTGATAGGTAGCTGTAGGTTGAATTTAAACTCTTCTTAATTAAACAAAACTTTGTAACAAGGGAAACAAAATCCAAAGATATTATCCAAATAGATAAAGAAAGCCTAAACTCATATAATTTATGGCAGTAGCCTTAAATATTCGATGCTCTATGATCATTACATCTATCACAAAAAGCCTAATTCTATGCACACTATGATACAAGGGAGAATGGCCAGTTATTAAAATGAAGAACTCTTGCCAGGACCTACGAACACAATACAAGTGCACAAAAGGGCTTGAAAAGCAGATAGCCAAATATGATTCTTCAGTCACTAATCAAGGCCAAATCAACGGTCAAGGCTAAATCGATAAAAGCTAAATCAAAAGCAGAGATTTTCAATCTACTCAGCAAATAAGAGAGATCTAAATGGAAGGCTCAAATCACCTTCAAACATGAATGAATCACCCTTAAGCAAAGCTTCAAACTCCAACCTTGTGAAGGGAAGATTGAAGCTCCCATGGCTGAACAATGATGATGCCCAAATCTAGATTTGCGAAATCTAAAGCTAAATTTTCACTTGCATCTGCATTTGCCCTGATTTTGTTTTCGATTGCATGTGTCGTTTTTGAAATCTGAAGGTGCAAATTTGCATTTTTGTTTACGACACCGGACGCTCGAAGTTGCTTCTTCAGTTTGAGAATCAGAAGCTGCGAAGATGCGGAGAGGCGCTACGAAGATGCAGAGAGGCGCTGAAGGTCTGAAGCTGCGATATCAATTCTTTAACATTGGCTGCAAATACGCCCCGTTTTGAGTATATAATCACATGTCCCTCTTTGTGCCGCACGATAACATGGATGGTTCAGATTTTCATACTGCAGATGCACAGGAGAGAGGCTTATGGGAGAGGATCTGGTTCCTCTTCCCTACAAGCATCTAACCTGTTATTGATTTGATACTTTCATGGCTGTCTTCGTCAGAAATGGATCCTCTGAAGTGTCTCCTTCTGAAGTTTCCTAAAGTCTCTCACACCCTTCTACTTTTTTGTTTTGTCAACATGATTTTTCTTTTTTTTTTTAAAAAAGAGAAAAATCATGGGGTTTGAAACTTCAGCAACTTCAGAAGGTTACTCACTTCAGAAGATCGAGTCCGTCTTCGTCTGTCTTGTTTCCCTACTTTTCTCTTTCTTTCCCTTCTTTACTTTTTCTTCTATCAAAACGAGTAATCTGGGTTGCCCCATTTGTGAAGAATTGGTCCATGCAAGAAGCAACATATATTGGAAATTGAATTTTTTTCAATTTCTTATTAATTATTTTTTTATTAATTTAAAGAGAAAAATTAAATTTTAAAAAAGAAGAGAGAAAGTGTATAAAATTCAATCAATGGTTTCACTTAATCTCTTTTTTTTTTCTTTAAATTGATAGAAAATTAAAAAGTTCTAAATTTTACATACTAAGTATTGGTCGGAGATTTTCATTAGGAAAATGATGGGAAGTACCTTCTGAAGATTGAATTTTTAAATCATTAGTTATTTTCAAAATTTATATATGATAATAAAATATTATTTTAATATAACTTTTGTAGCAATTTAATGATTAGAACCATAGACTTTTCCTTCTTATTATATAAATTTAGTTTGTTAGGTCAGTTAAATTTTTTAATATTTCAAAAATAATCTTTAATAAAATATAATTTAACATATTTATATATTTATTTATAATTCATTCAATTTATTTATATTTTGTAACATCAAATCTATCTTTAATTTTTAAACCTTGGCATAGATATGGTTTGGTTAAATTACTGATAGTTTTTATATTTTGCTCAAATTGTAATTTAATTCGTATAGTTTAAAAGTTGGTAATTGAACTTTTATAATTTTTTTTTACAATTTTTAAAATATTTGATTTAAATATGTATAATTTATACCAATTTACTCTAATCACTTAATTTAAGCATTATCATTCGCTACACACTAAGAGTGAGTTTCATCCGATTATCTATTTTTATCTTTTTTATTAATATAAATTATATATGGTTAAAATACCAAGATGATGCATAATTTGTCACCTAAATAGAATTTAACAACAAATCAGTTAACGTTTAATAACATTGATCAAATTAAAAATTGTCTAAATTTCCCTTCCAATGTGTACACACATATATATATATTGAATTAATTATAAATAAACATATAAATATATAAACATTTTGTCAATCAGCTAGGAACTCATATACATTTAATATAACGTGTATCATATCACGCGATCCTTACTCTTATCTCTCCCAAAAAAAAAATTATTTAAGATTGACGTGATTAGCTTATTTTCTATAAATTAAATTTATGCCAAAAAAAAAGACTCTAAATGTATCGATCTGTCTTGCACTCTTGCCACTTGCCAAAAACGAAGTTGAGCCTTGCAAGAAACACGTGGGTTGGTTTATAAGCTTAATGATATAAAGAAAAAAACTTGCACGTAAATATTTTTATTTTTATTATTGAATCTTTTAATAAAAACATAATAAAGATGATAAGTGCATAATTTTTATAAATAATTATATAATTTTTAATTAAATTACATGCATATTATATTATTATTAAAAAGTTTTATATTTATTGAAGAACATACATAAAAATATAAGCAATGTATATAAATTTATTCCAATTCCAGAAGCAGCGGCAAGCGATGGAATAAAAGTATAACGGAGACCTTTTGCACAAAGTCGTAACTTCAATATCTTCCCCATTCTTTTTAAGTGTTTGGTTCAATGGAGGAGAGGGGAGGGGAGGGGAGGGATTTTAATGAAGGGGAGGGGAGGGGTTTTAATGATATATTGTTTGGTTGAGGAGGAGAGGGGAGGGGAGATAAAATTAAATGGACAATTATACCCTTATGATATTAGAATTTTTAATTTTTTTATTTTTATAAAAAAAAAAGTTTCTTGCTTTTTATTATTAAAAATAATTTTTTATTTTTATTCAAAAATATTTTTTATTTTTATAAAAAATTATCTTAAACCCAATTTAAAAAATAAGATTTATATTATATTTTAAATGAAAATAAAAAGCAGGGGTAATTTTGTCAAATAAGGATAAAATTTTCTCTCCCCTTCAAAAACCCCCACTTTTGGAGGGGAGGGTTTGGAGGGGAGGGGAGGGGAGGGCCCCTCCCACCCCCCAAAAACCCTGAACCAAATAATGCCTTAATGTTTTCTTTATTCCTATTAAAGGGACAATGATAAGTGCCCAGCCTAACATGTAGCAACTCACATTGGCTCTTCTCTTAGCCTAACAAATAAAAATTAAGAATTATATAGTATAACACCTTTAAATCTTCAAAGGTTAATCCTAAGCATCCTTGCTTTCAAGAAAAAAAAAAAAAAAGCCCTAAGAATCCTTGTGAATTAACTTCTTTTTTTTTTTCTTTGCAATTAAATGCATTCTCAAATTTTGTTTGAATCAAGTTCGTTCTTGATTTTTCTAAGAACGCGTTATTTTATACATTTAAAATTGGATACATTACTCTGTTCTTATTTTAAAGATGTCTAAATTATATAACTACTTTTTTATTATGAAAAATATACATTAATCCTTTGAGATTAAAGTATGACCAAAATATCATTAAGAGTAATATTAATTTTTGATTAAAATTATTTATATTTTTAAACATTTATTTTAATTTTATTTATCTTGTGTTGAAAATCACATATTTTAATTTATTGTAAATTTATAAAAATGACTATTTTTATATTACTCAAATGTATATTTAACATTTATAATATATAAATAATAAATATAAAAATATTTTGATTAAAATATGTATAATTATAATTTATTTTTTGTTACAAAAATATTTGTATAATGAATTTTTTAATTTAAAAACTATATTTTTAAAATAAAAAATCATATAATTTAAGTATTTTTTAAGAAAAAAAGTAGTCTAGCTTTTAAAATTTTACTTTTAGAATGTTTCCCAAAAATAAAATCCAGATTACAAACGAAAAATGTTATTTTAATCTTCTTTGGATTGAAATTAACAATTTTAACTTCGTATAAATAAGAGAATAAACGACAAATTGATCTGTGGCTTTAAAATTAAAAGAAAAGATATGAGAGTTGGAGAGCACTGCTATGTCTCTCTCACCTTCCACTTAATTAGGTCCTATTATTCTGTTCCCCCAAAGGGTAGATACCATACGTATCACTCTTCCCTGCTCTCAACACACGGTATTTATAAATTCAAGCGGTGGGACTCATTTGATTAGACATATTATCACATATCTTAATATTATCTATAAATTATATTGATTTTTCAAGATGAAACACAGCAAGAAAAATCTTTTATTTTGTCATGGATTGTCTTTTTTTTTTTTTTCACTGAATTGAAAGGGTAAATTAATTATAAATTTTAAAAAGTTTTTTAATATAAATATTTTTAATTTAAAGTCTTTAACTTTTCAATTAATTATGTTCATAGAATAAAATTAAACGTTAGTTTAAAGGTGAAGGTGAAAGGGGAAGTAGATCGCCAGGAGTAACAACTTTTGAAATTTCCTGAAGGGAAAGAAATCATTGCTATTCGTCGCTTGGAGTGCTGAGATCATGCCATGTGGCATGTGGAAATCAAAATGCACCATTTCATTACAAGGAACAGTGCGTTTTGACATGGGAGTATGCTAGACAAAATGCAGGGATACATGCATATAGGAGAAGACCTGTTTTTGCTATCGCTTATTGACTCCTCCGATGGAAGGTTTGGCTCGTCCTTAGCTTCAATCCATAGCTTTGATGGAAGGTTTGGCTCGTCCTTGGCTTGTTTGATTTCGCACCATTTGATCGAAGGTTTAGCTCGTTTGATTTCGAACTGTTGATCAATTGAGCATTTAGGAAGTGCATTCAGAAAAAGCCAAACCTTCTCTGCTATCGCCTCACTCTTCTTATGTAATGTGTTTTGGCAGCCATGTGAACCCGCTCTAATGGTTAGTGATGGATGCTTCGAAATATGGAGCAGTGGAGTGATGATTAGTTTCACATATCTTACATATTACTTTCTCTCATATTCTTCCTATTAGGGATAATCTGTTTCACAAATCCGTCAAATTTTGGCTTGATTTTGTATTTGTTGTTGTCAATGGGTTTAATTGTTGTTGTTTATAACTTGGAAAATTTGGGCCAACGTGATGGTTAATGATGGCTTAATTCTGTATTTCATTTCCTAAATTTTGTTTAGTTTCTAAACTTTGAGCCACGTGGCATGATCTTAGTGCTTCAAGTGATGAATAGTGAGGATTTCTTCACTTTAAGGAAACTTCAAAGGCTACTACTTTAGATGATGCTTCCAAGTGAAAGGTGGGGTTGCAAAAAGTTTTGAGAAAACTTTACTTGAGGATCTTAACTTCATAAAAATGATATTAAGAGATTTTGAAAATCAAAATTTCTTTAAAAAGACCAAAAATCAAAGTTATTATAATATTTTCAATCATTCATATTCCCTAAAGTTACAATTTTATCCTCTTGATATCACAACAATATCTTCATTTAAGGGTAATAACAAATTTAAAATATTTATGTAATACTGAAAAGACCAAGTTCTAACTTTAGGAAAAATAAGTGGTAATTTTCAAAAATTATGTATCTTTGATTTTGGGTCTTTCAAAGAAATTTTGAATTTTAAGATTTTTCAGTATCTTTTTATGAAGTTAGGGTCTTTAGGTAGAATTTTCTCAAAAATTTTCTTATACATCTTCTAATTTCATTATAACTTGTCAACTTGTGACTGAAATATTAATTAAAATGTGTGTAACTTGACTTATCATCGATCGTGTGAACGCAGTAACAAACCAGAAGAAAAGATGATATTTATGAGGCTGAGGAAACTTTTGGTTGAGGATCTGATGAGACGATGACAGGCAAGGAAGGAGGAGACATAGAAGAAAAATATGGATCAGTATTTGAGGTGGGCACAGGCTTTAGCTGCTGCATGGGGCTTCATGTTGTTGGCGGGTCTCACGAGCTGTTGTCTCAGCACCAAACCCCGACAGGACGGCGGAGATACCACCTCCGGCAACGGCGGCTGCGCCTGTGACGGCGGTGGCCATGCCTGCGTTTGAAGTCTCTTCTTTCAATTGGTAGCTAGGTTTGCTGTATATAACACAAATTCTGCAGAATTTTCTTGTCCATGCATTTATCTGATTGATTATAGAAGAGTTAGCATCAAAATCTTTGTAATTAAGCAGTCGACTTGCAGATATATACATAATTTGATTCTAAATTTGAAGTTTCTTCTTGTTTTTGCTAAGTTTGTTTCTTTCTCTTTTGGTAGTTCTTTCCTTCATTTTCCGTCAAAGCCACGAAGAAGCTGGAAACTAAGTGAATCCTTGATCTCCCGGTCCCTTATTAATTAGCCTAGTTAATGTGTGTACTGGTACCCAGTACTTTGGGAATTTACCTTGCTTAATTAACACTTAATTAAAATAATTAGTGAATTTGAGTTTTAATGAAACAGGTTATGAATTCCCAGATTCTCTTTTTCTTTCTTTCTTGCTCTTTTTCATCAGTCATCTTTCGGTAATTGGTAGGTAGAGAATTACAATAGTTTGCACTACAGCAACACAACTTTTTCACCAAAAAGAATTAATGTTGGGTATCTTTGGGGTTGAACTTTACCTTTCCTTGCTCCAACCAAGTTATTTAATTTTCTTATTATTCATTAAAAGGAATCTTGACCCCACTTCCTCTCAAACACTCACACCTTTTTCACTCATAAAATTATAAATGAATTTAATTTTTAAAAAATAAATATAGTAAAGTAATTATGAATAATATACTAAAAGTTTTTGGGAAAAGAATAATCTCCAAAGTTAAACTTAATTATAAACTTTTAAAAGACAACAAGTACTTTTTTTGAACTTTAGACAAAGATAAAAACCTTAAAAATTGTAATAAATATTAATTGCAAAAGGCTATTTTCTGGTTTCAAAAAATTTTACAGTGACTTCAAATACTTGTAGTTAATCTTAATTGAGATTTAATATTTTTTATTTCAATCCAAAATTTAAGAAAATATTTGGTTACATTTTAAAGTTCATATTCCAAATTTTTTTATATATTTATATATTTTTTATAATTAATTTAATTTAAATATTTTAAAATTTAATTTATTTAAAAATTTCTTATCATGCATATTTATTTTTTATTGATTCAATCTAGTTCGCTTATAACTTGTATATTTTTTTTTTTGAAAGGTAATTACGAACAGCATCGGCCAAGCAATCATCGGGTAAATTTTTATTTTTTAGTTTTTTAAAAAGAAATGGATATCTAACACAATGAATATATATATATATATATATTTGAGAACGAAGAATTAGCAAATGGGGCACAATCGAACAAACAAAAACTATCTGCTGTGCAAACCTAACGCTTTCCAAGGAAGCAAGGCGACATTGTGGTCCTGTGGCCGTTAAATTTGCTACGTTTTCATATACTTTAGTCATATCCCTCATTCTTGGGAAAGCTACTTGCCAAAAATGGTGCAAGTAAACGAAGGACTTTCTTGGTGTTAAAAAAAAAAAAGCACAGAGAACACGCAATTATTAATGTGAAAAACCTTCTCCATATGAAGG
Organism: Erythrophleum fordii; assembly: GCA_032878935.1. Classification (NCBI taxonomy): domain Eukaryota; kingdom Viridiplantae; phylum Streptophyta; class Magnoliopsida; order Fabales; family Fabaceae; genus Erythrophleum; species Erythrophleum fordii. Next base: position 2,125,162 of record JAVQMF010000048.1, on the reverse strand, counting down.
ATAAAAATCATAGGATCAAGTTTAGAAAATGATCTACTAGTCACACTCACTAATCACTAAAAAATTTTAAAAACTGAAGCATGAGTCCTCACATGATTTGTTGGTCAAAAATGTTGAACTTTACATCTCCTATAAAATGTTTCATACTGAAAATTTGAGACTTGATGAATATAAATTTGTCCACCTCTATTATTAATTAGTCAGGATTGGCCCGACCTATGAAAATTACCTAGCTACCTTCAGAAGGCATTTCTATAAATATCCAAGCATACCATCAAGGTAAGTATTCCCTTTTAATCTTCTGAATTCCCTCCTATATATTTTATACTAAAATTTTCAAACATAAATTTTCTCTAATCTGAAAAAAATCATATAAAAAAAGAAAGAAACATGAAAAGATGAGATCTACGTAGGTGAGTCTCATGAAGGATCACTCATATTTCTTTCTCTCTTCAATAAATTCTTTTCTGAATTAAACAAAATCTATTGGTAAAATTTTCTTATTTTTCTCTCTCTCTTCATGCATCTCGTTTAAACAATCAAGTCTACGATGAAATCTCCAACTTCTTTATGGCTCTAATTGTTTCTTATTTTGCAAGGCTTATGCACACTCTTGATCGCCAAAATATTGACGGAGCAAGTTATAAAGACCATCTCTTTTTCGGGAACTGTACTCTAACAAAAGCACACTTTTCAACTTACTATACAGCTTCATAATAAATATTAAAGGAAAAAAAAAAACTTAAAAGCAAGACTAACCTTTCAATTTTTTACTTTAATTCTAAATTACCATTGATCAATGTGGGTGACTATTCTACTTAGAAAGAACCCATAACATCTCGATATATTACTTTTTGTTGCAAATTTTCTACGTGCATGCCTGCAACTATAGCTACCGCCGATATTTGTTTTGGTTTATCCTCTCTTTAGTTGAATGTGATAAATTTTTGTATATTGCATATGCATGCAATAGTTAAAATTTAATGCGTACATATGGAACTTGCATGTTATATTGTTGAAATTAATTTTAATCATTATATGTACATGCACTATATGACACATTCCTAATTTCAAATGTTTTTCTAATTGGATTAATTGACCTAGTTTCTGAATTAAATCCAAGCCTTCTCCTCACAACGAAGGTTAATTAGTTACCAAATGCAGGTGAACTATTTATTGTGAATATTATATAATGACATTTATATGAGCAAAACAAAAGGTAAGGCTGAATTCTCACAGTTCTCTATATTCTAAACTTTAGGGTGTAATATTATCAGAATGTGCTACTTTTTTTTATCGAAGTCGGCAAACTCATTAAAACACTTCAAAGTATGCTATGATTGAAATTAATACTTAACATCTATGATTGAAATTAATACTTAACATTGTTATGACAAAAGACAGCTCAACAACCATTGTGGCTAGCATATCATCAAGGCGAAGCATTCTAGAAATATAACACGTTCTTCTTGTACGCATAAACAAAAACCTTTACAGTGAAGTATGAATAAAACTGACCGTTCGATTGTCATCTATAATTTCTACCTCTAAAACATGTTTTAAGAAGGAATAAAAATGATTTCTAAGAAAATAGAGTTGAAAAATCCTTTACTTAGATTGAATAGAGAAGATTTATGACAACATTTTAATGACCCTTCTTAAAGTAGTGACTAGTGAGTATGGGATTTGTAGATTACCAAGTTTTAAGAAAAATGATATATAGCTGGTCAGACGAAAAAGAATATATTTTGAGATAAAAACCAAGGATAACATGTAAGCAATGACAGATTTGAAAGAATATTGCATACAAAAAGATCTTGAGTTATAAGAGTTAGCTAGTGGGCTAGAAAGCGTTTAAGTCAAAAATTAAGTTCGCCTCTACATTAATGCAAGGAAAAGTTGCCTGGAAACGGAAGAAAGGTTTTAAAATGCTTGACCAGCATTTGTCGAATTTGGCGAGGTGTGTGGACATAAGGGAATAAACGTTAAAAAATCATAGTTATTAAATCTTTGTGGAATGTATGCTTATCATTTTAGTGACTGGCCAAGGAAATCTAAAGCCTATTATAACTAAGTTAAGTCAAGTTTGTTAAAAACCTATATTCAAAGCTTAGGTTGAAAATGGAGCTAAGTTTTGGATCAATTATATATTTGCCCTTTGGAATACCAGGGGATCTAAAGTAAAATGCAAGAAAAATTGAATTTTAGGCTGCAATAGCTTTGACTTATTTCTTCACACCGAAAGTTCCACTTCAACATTGAAATATAGAAGAAGAAATGGTACCGTGGTTTTTTTATAGATTTATATTTTGTTTAATTTAAGTGTGTGTGTATCTAACCACTAATCAAGTTTGTATATCAAAAGGATAAATTGGGCAAAAGACTCTGAATGCTCGAGTTGTTTCTAGAAGATGTATTGAAGAAGATGATACACTACAAAAAAAATAAGCTTTTAGTAACGACTTTTAGCGATGACTTAAAAAAGTGGCCGCTAAAAAATATTTTTAGCAACAACTTTATTAAGTTGTCGCTAAAAGTGGTCGCTAAAAAACTATTCTTAACTCTAAAAATGTTTTTAGCGGCGAGCTCAAAAAATAGTTACTAAAACTATTTAGTAGCAACAAAAACCTCGCCACAAAAAGGTTTTTGCGACGACATAGATATAGTCGTCACAAAAAATATATTTCAAAACACAACTTTTAGCGACTACTAGCTTGAGTTGTCACTAAAGCATAATTTTTAACGACGATAATTTTTAGTCGTCGCTAAAGCATAACTTTTAGCGACGACTAACATTAGTCGTCACTAAAACATAACATTTAGCGACGAGAAACTTTAGTCGTCGCTAAAACATAACATTTAGCGACGACGTACGTTATCGTCACTAAAAGTCCAAACGTCAAATTGTTTACGTATTAAAAATATTATTGGCAAAACTTTTAGCGACCACTAGCTTGAGTCGTCACTAAAACATAACATTTAGCGACGAGAAACTTTAGTCGTCGCTAAAACATAACATTTAGCGACGACGTACGTTATCATCACTAAAAGCCCAAATGTCAAATTTTTTACGTATTAAAAATATTATTGGCAAAACTTTTAGCGACCACTAGCTTGAGTCGTCACTAAAACATAACATTTAGCGACGAGAAACTTTAGTCGTCGCTAAAACATAACATTTAGCGACGACGTACGTTATCGTCACTAAAAGCCCAAATGTCAAATTTTTTACGTATTAAAAATATTATTGGCAAAACTTTTAGCGACCACTAGCTTGAGTCGTCGCTAAAGCATAACTTTTAGCGACGACTAACATTAGTCGTCACTAAAACATAACATTTAGCGACGAGAAACTTTAGTCGTCGCTAAAACATAAGATTTAGTGACGACGTACGTTATCGTCACCAAAAGTCCAAATGTCAAATTTTTTACGTATTAAAAATATTATTGGCAAAACTTTTAGCGACCATTAACTTTCGTCGTCGCTAAAACACAAAAGTTTTGGCGCCAAATTTTGGTCAAATAAAAATATTTTGCGCCAAATCTTTTAGCGACGACATTTTGTATTCGTCACTGATAGTAACTTTTAGCGGCGACTAAAATAGTCGTCGCTAAAAGTTTTGATGCACAATTTTTAACGTATTAAAAATTTTTGCTTAAAATATTTCTATAATTTATATGTATCAATTAATATATGCAAATATACAGGACAAAAAAATAAATTAGAGTATTAATTAAAAAAATAAAACTAAAATTTTTATTAAGTTTAAAAAACCTAGTAGATTTAATATATTTAAGAAGTTAAAATTTTAATTTTTGAAATTCATGAAATTAATATGCCTAACATTTCATATGTTGAAGAATCCATATATTTAAATTTTGAATTTTCATTTCTATAATTCATTTTATTAATGGGTCCTTTTCAACTTTTGAAGCAACGTAAACAACAAAGAGGTAGAAAGAAAGAAAAAATGAAAGAGAAAAAAAAAAGAATAGATAAAAGATTGAACTTCACCTTAATCTCTTATCATTGCAACATTAATTTTAGTTGGATAACTCTTTTAAATTCCTATTTTATCTTCTTCTTCATCCATTAATGTCTTCTTCTTCTTTATGTTCCAAGGCTTTAAACTTGATACTTTATAATTTCAGCAAAAATATAATGATTTCTATGGATTTTTTGGTGAAGGGATAGCCATGGATGTGAATTTAGAATTTCACTCTTGATACTTTATAAAGATGAGCCCCAATTAATGTAATGACCCCTAGTGTAATGATTTAGCATGTATTTCTTATTGAGACAGCAACATATACAAATTCTAGAGAGATAAGTTGGAGGATGACTTATATTTGGGATTAAGAACTTCAAATGTTTTAGTTAGAACAAAAATATAATAGGTAAATCATAGAAAAAGATACATTAGGCTATCAAAGAATAAAAATTCTAAATTCTTAATTAATTTTTGAGTTTAATTATATATTTCTTAATTTTTAACCTTTTTATTATTAATCAAGTACTTAAATTCAAAACTTAAATAAAATAAAACTTAAGTAAATTATAAAAAACATTATATAATTATAAACTTAAGTAAAAAACAAGAATCACAAAATTAAAGGCCTAAACAAACTTTTTTGAAAAAAATAAGTGACCGAATCGACTATGGCTATTCGCCACGCGTAGATGTCGAAAAAATACCCAAAATCAATACCTAGATCACCTCAAACAGAGTACGGTACACAAAGTTATGGCATTTTAAAGTTTTACCCTCCAATATTATATTTTCTGCATAATTTATGCTCTAAACCTAACCTATATTTTTTATTTTTTATCACTCAAACTATTTTTTTGATTTATATATCAATTATCAATTATTAAATTATCAATATATTTAGAATAATATATTATCATTACACATAAACCTCTATTAACACAGTAACAGTAAAACCTAGCTTTCATTCCCCGCCTCTGGGTTTTCCCCGTTGTTCTCCTTTCCCCCTTTCCCATTTTCAAACCTTCTTCGCATTTGCTGGCAAAGGCTATCGCAAATCTTCGTTCCAATTCGCATCTTCTAGTCGATTTCGTTGTGAGTGAAGCTATTCCAACAAAAATCGTTTCGCGCACGAAGAACAGAGTATCCTTAGGAGCTGAGTTCGCTGTGGAAGAAGAGAACACAAAAACTGAAGAGGAAGGAAGCTATATACATGGTAATCTGGTCTATTGTTTGCTCCTTCTTTGGTCCATTATTTGCTCCTTCTGTAGGAAATTATTTGCTCCTTCTCTGGTCCATTATTTGCTACTTCTCTGGTCCATTATTTGTTCCTGCTCTAGTCCGTTATTTGCTTCTGCTCTGGTCCATTACTTGCTCCTTCTCTGGTCTATTGTTTACCTCTTCTCTAGTTCATTGTCTGCTCTTTCTTTGTGCAATTGATTTTGTGTTGAGTGTTGTGACTGTGGCTGTGGCTAGCAGAACTGAATAATGCCCCCATTTTAAATTTAAGTTACTTTCTTTTTTTTTTCCAGAATTTCTTCTGTTTTGTATTGGTTTCTTCTTCTTTGATGGCTACTTTCTAGCCTCTGTCAACTTGTTGAATTTCTTATTTCTGATATGTTTTAATTTCATTTCATACAACACAGATTCTCAAGTGTTAGCTCCTCAAACAATATCAACTGTGGCTCCTTGAATTGTAGCTGCCATAGCATAAAGGTATTATTTTCCTTTTTAATGAACTATCAAACAATATCCTGTGATGTTTTACTATGACATTGTCATCAATTCTGTTGTTGTCTTGATAGTTTGCTGTGATACTGATGAAATGATTTTAAATTCTGATGTGAAGTTCTGATGTGAAGTTCTAATTTGAGGAAGGGTGGGTGGAATGGGTGGGTGGAATGGTTCTGTTAAGTGCTGAAATTTTAGTGTCTAAATAAGCTTTGGTCCTGTGTGTGTACCTACATAAATTCTGATATGTGGCTAAGTCTTTTGTAGGTGCAATGGGTGGGTAGAATGGTTCTGTTAAGTGCTGAAATTTTGGTGTCTAAATAAGCTTTGGTCCTGTGTGTGTACCTACATAAATTCTGATATGTGACTAAGTCTTTTGTGGGTGCAATGGGTGGGTGGAATGGTTCTGTTAAGTGCTGAAATTTTGGTGTCTAAATGAGCTTTGGTCCTGTGTGTGTACCTACGTAAATTCTGATATGTGGCTAAGTCTTTTGTGGGTGCAATGGGTGGGTGGAATAGTTCTGTTAAGTGCTGAAATTTTGGTGTCTAAATAAGCTTTGGTCTTGTGTGTGTACCTACATAAATTCTGATATGTGGCTAAGTCTTTTGTGGGTGCAATGGCTGGGTGGAATGGTTCTGTTAAGTGCTGAAATTTTGGTGTCTAAATAAGCTTTGGTCCTGTGTGTGTACCTACATAAATTCTGATATGTGGCTAAGTCTTTTGTGGGTGCAATGGGTGGGTGGAATGGTTCTGTTAAGTGCTGAAATTTTGGTGTCTAAATGAGCTTTGGTCCTGTGTGTGTACCTACATAAATTCTGATATGTGGCTAAGTCTTTTGTGGGTGCAATGGTTATTTTTAAGTGTTATAAATTTGGTGCCTATGCTCTGATATATGCCCATAAGTTCTGTAGGTTTAGTGTTTATAAGTGCTGTAGATTTGGTAACTGCTATAAATTTAGTGCCTTTAAGTTCTGAAATGTGCCTTTAAGTTCTAATATGTGCTTTAGAGATTTGGTCTAATTCTATTGCCTTGGTCTAATTCTGTTATCTTGATAATTAACTCTGATATTGCTGAGGACTGGTGTTACTTCTGATATGTGCCTAAGCTTTAATATATGCCTTTAAGTTTTGATACGTGGTTTAGAAATTTGGTCCAATTCTATTACCTTAGTACTACTAAGGACTGTTGTTATTTTTTTTCATTTGAGGATAAAATATGGTGCTTACGACTTTTAAGTGTCATACCATCATACCTTGTTGAGAAGATTTTGCCCAACCTTGAGTTTTTTCAAAGCTTCTTAATCCTGTTGACAAGGGAATATCCTATCGATAAGGTCTTCAATTTCCCTTTGCTAAATTTGAGATCCTGTCGACAAGGTCTTATCTAGTCGACAAGATCTGTTACCCTATCAACAATATTGTTTGCCTTGTTAACAATATCTTATTACTACCTCTAGAAAAAGGGTGACTTATTCTTCATATTCATTCTAGCCTTTCCATTGCAATCATTTTTTAGCCTTGGTTTCACAACCTTTCCATAGGTGATATATTCACAACCTTTCCATAGGTGATATATTCACAACCTTTTCATTATAAATATATCATGTACAACCCTTCATGAGCAACATATTATATCAAGGAAAGTGTGACATAATGAATCCCTCATTTTGTTTTGTATTAGAACAAAGTTTGGTTTTAGATCAGATTTAAAATTTGGAGATCTGAATCAAAACATAAGTATATAATTCTTTACATGTAAAAAGATTTGCCTTGTCCACAGTTTAACTTCCAATGATGTTGATTAAAATGTAGGAAGTAACAGAGATGGATAAAAGTTGGATAAAGATCAATAATAGAGCTAATCCAACATATAGACGAGGAGTTGATGAGTTTTTACAATGGGCCTTTAATCAGCCAAGGGTGACAGATATGATTCGATGCCCATGCAAGGGGTGTAAGAATACAGAATGGAAGAGTCGCATTGACGTAAGAACAGATCTATTAAGGAAAGGCTTCAGCCCAAGTTATGAAGTGTGGGACTCTCATGGAGAAGTTCGTCTTGGTGCTTATAGTTCATTGCATCAAAATAATAGTGGTAAGGTAGCTGATTATATAGTTGATGAAACTGATGAAGAAGATGATATTATTGGGATGCTTCATGATGCATACGGTCACACAGATTCAAATGAAGGGAATCGTGAGTCAGAGAACCATGAGCCACCCAATGGGCAGGCAAAACAATTCTTTAACTTGTTGCAAGCTGCTCAAGCTGATCTCTATCCAGGTTGTGACAAAGTTTCGAAACTCTCTTTTATAGTTAGGCTACTCCACCTTAAGTGCCTTAACCATTGGAGCAATAAATCCATGGATTCATTGTTAAGTTTATTTAAGGATGTTCTTCCAGAGGGGGCATTAATACCTAACTCCTACTACGACGCAAAAAAAGTTATTCAAGAGTTAGGAATGGATTACACCAAGATTGACGCATGTGAGAACGACTGCATCTTATATTGGCAAGAGCACGCCAATGCTCAGTCATGTCCTAAGTGCAATATGCCTCGATGGAGGTCAAACAATCATAAAGGAAAGAAAATTCCTCATAAAGTGTTACGATATTTCCCTATAAAGCCTAGGCTACAAAGGCTATACATGTCTCACCATACAGCTAAGGAGATGAGGTGGCATAATGAGGAACGCATTGATAATGGTGTTTTGCGGCATCCAGCTGACTCTGTTGCATGGAAATCGTTTAACCAGCAGCATCCAGAATTTTGTAGTGATCCAAGAAATGTTCGGTTGGGCCTAGCAAGTGACGGGTTTCAACCTTGGGGAAATATGAGTACTAATCATAGTATTTGGCCAGTTGTATTAGTTCCATATAATTTGCCACCATGGCAATGCATGAAGCACCCATATTTTATGATGACTCTTTTAATTCCAGGCCCCAGAAGTCCAGGTGATGACATAGATGTGTACCTCCAACCAATGATTAAGGAGTTACTTGAATTATGGGAGCAAGGAGTAGAGACATATGATGCCCATACGAAGTCTAATTTCAAGTTACGTACAGCATTATTGTGGACAATTAATGACTTCCCAGCATATGGGAACCTATCAGGATGGTCTACAAAAGGAAAGCTTGCATGCCCTTGTTGCCACAAAGACACATATTCTGTTTCGTTACGGAATAAGTTGTGCTACTTGGGCCATCGTCGCTTCCTACCAACCCATCATCCATGGAGGCGAAATCGAAGGGCATTTGATGGGAAAGTTGAGCATAGAGTTCCATCCTCTCCTTTAACCGGTGATGAGGCACTTTGTCAATTACGAGCACTAGGTAATGTAACTCTGGGGAAAGGTCAAAAGCGAAAGCGTGGCCATGTCACTAACACATTTAATTGGAGAAAAAAAAGTATCTTTTTCTGCTTACCTTATTGGAAAACATTGTTGATTCGACACAACCTTGATGTTATGCACATTGAGAGAAATGTATCAGATAACATCGTGTCAACTGTTATGGGATTAGCTGGAAAGACAAAAGATACAGTAAAGAGTCGGTATGACTTGGTTGACATGGGAATTAGATCTGAATTACACCCAATAGAAGAAGGAAACAAAGTTCTTATTCCAGTTGCTTGCTATGCATTATCCCCACAAGAGAAGTTAAAAGTTTGTAACTTCCTAGCTACTTTGAAAGTGTCTGATGCCTTCTCTTCAAATATTTCACGATGTATTAATGTTCGTGACAGAAAAATCTATGGATTGAAGTGCCATGACCACCATGTTTTGTTACAAGATATATTCCCCATAACATTACGTGGCTTGTTGCCTAATGAGGTATCTGAACCTATATTAGAGTTGGGTAAATTCTTTAAGAATTTATGTTCCAAGTGCCTAACAACCGAAGCTCTTGATCATCTTGAATCTCAAATTGCCAGCACATTGTGCAAATTGGAAATGGTTTTCCCACCAGCCTTCTTTGATATCATGATCCACTTGCCTATCCATTTGGCAAGAGAGGCAAAGCTCGGAGGGCCCGTACAATATAGATGGATGTACCCTATCGAGAGGTAACTTACTACACTAGATATGCCTTTTATAAATTTTATTAATACTCTATGCTAAATTTTTTATTCAAATCCTCTTATGTATTTAGGTACTTGCGAACATTAAAAACATATGTTCGCAATAAGGCTCGACCAGAAGGTTCAATAGCCGAAGGGTATTTGGCAGATGAATGTCTTACTTTTTGCTCACGTTACTTGAAAGACATTCCCACCAAGTTTAATAGGCCTACCAGAAATGATGATGGACTTATGGGAAAGGATGAAAGATCCATCTTCAATAAAAGTGGCCAAGTCCGAGGAGGTTACGAATCAAGATTTCTCTCTAGTGTAGAGTTTAATCAAGCTTGTATGTATGTGCTCTACAACTGTGAAGAGGTTTGGCCATTCATAGAGTACGTTGGTGGAGCCTAGTAACTCCTTCTAAATAATTTCTTCTAAGAATTTGTTGCCTTAACTATGTCATTCATTGCAGGGAGCATAAGAAGCAGATGGAAATGCATAGATCAACAATTAAAGAGTTCCCAAAATGGTTTCGTGAACAGGTTAGTTTTTGGACACCGCACTAGAATATAAGAATTATGTGATAAATTTTGATCATGATAGAATTTATCAATGGTGATATCTCATTATAGGTTGCAAAGTTAAGCACACAGGGTGAGGCTAGTGATGACCTCATAAGTTTAGCAGCTGGCCTACTCAAAGTGGTTCATCGCTACTCAGCATTTACAGTGAATGGCTTTAGATTCCACACAAAAGATCGTGCCTTAGGCCGAAGAACAGATAATAGTGGAATACTTGTGAAAGGTGATGATGAAGACGAGAATAAAGAGTACTATGGTGTATTAGAAGACATATATGAGTTATCATATATTGGGCATAAAAAAGTGTATTTATTTAAGTGTTATTAGTGGGATGTGGCTCATCTAGGAAGAGGATACAAGGTTGATAAATTTGGAATCACTAGTGTGAATACTCATTATTCACTTAACTCTAATGAGCCATTTGTCTTAGCATATCAAGCCGAACAAGTATTCTATTTGAATGACATAGTTGATGTAAATTGGCTCATTGTTGTCAAGACAAATCCTCGTGACCTATTCAATATGCCTGAGGTGATTGATAATGACGTCAGTGGGGACTTTGAAGGAGGGCCCATCGATGAGGCATATCAACAAGATGAGATCGAACTATATGTGGTCCTTGATGATAATGTGGGAAATGACTTTATGGTCCAGTTGCAAAGGGATGATGTTGCTCCAGAGACTCTAAGCCATTCAAGCGAACACCTACGAACACAATGCCCAAGTGCAAATAATGCAGGACATGAATTCATTGATGACAATGTGAGGATGTATCCACTGACAAAGGAGATTTAGAAGACATACTTGGCGAGGATGATGAAGTCGATACTGACACCACAGATCCTGAGTAAAAGTAACTAAGATTCTATGTTATTTAATGGTACATATAATAAATGACTAAAATATTAAATTTGTAGATAGCATCATATTTCATTGAGTATTTTTTATTTTGATAAGGTTATAGATCTTGTTTATAAAGTGGAAGATCTTGTTAACAAGATTGAAGATCTAATCTTTAAATTCAGTGGCTGGACAATATATTGTCGACACAATTGAAGATCTTGTCGACAAGATCCTGAATTCAGTAGAGAGAAGTTAGAAACCTTGTCAACAGGATTTGTTATCTTACAACAAGGTATTCTTTAATTAAAAAACTTAGAATAACTAAGATCATAATAAGTTATAACTCATAATAAGTGATAATTATGACAATTTCTATAAGATTGTCACTAATATTATTATTATTATTATTATTATTATTATTATTATTATTATCATTGCTTCAAATTTTTAAAACTTCCCTTCTTAAAATTCATTTCTTGGTTAAAAGTTTCATAATTTTACAAATTGACATGATTCAACTACCTTGTTCTCATAATAATAAATGTGGAATGATCCAGGAAATGTCAGGTGCTAGGCGTGTGAGAGGGGCTGGACGAGGCGGACGAGGCTTAGGACGTGGAAATGGACGGGGGAGGCAGAATTACACGAGTGATGTTGCATCTCCACCACGTACGAGAGGGCAACTTGAGCATGATGCACTAGAAGCTCAATATTCTCCATTGCCACTAGAGCTAGTTGGTGAGGAAGAACAAGAACAAGATAGTTCACCTCTTACTCAGCCATCACGAAACCAGAGTAGTGCAGGTAAGCAAGGGAAACAATATATGTGTTTGGTTAATTTTTCACCTTATGTCATATATAGGTATATTTGTTTTCTTATGTATAATCATCTAATCGTTTTCTTTTTTCTATATTGTTCAGCTTCTTGCAGCACTGTTAAAAAGGGTCGAGGGAAGTATAAGTGTTTAGGAGTTGACCTTAAAACAAAATTTGGCAATAAGATCTTAATTACTATGTCTAGGACCACTGAACGGCCGATTGGAGATGGGGCTCGAGACTTATCTAGTTACATTGGTTGGGTGGTGCGGACTACTGTGTCCTTAAGAGATGGTGATTGGAAAGATATCGCAAATAAAGATGGGGATACCATGTGGTTGAAAGTAAAGGTAACAAGTTATATATTTTAAATGCATATCTTTAACTAATGTGCAAATACCTATATTATGTTTGCAATTATAACTACTTATAATTTGAATTTGCTATTCTATTCTTAATGTATAGGACAAATTTGAAGTTCGCGATCCTCAACAGGAGGTGGCATTCAAGTCTTACTGCATGGACTCGATGCAACGACTCTTTAAGAATTGGAAGTCTTCATTGTCAAAAATATATAAGAACTACATGACTGACGAGGAGAGGCAAGCAGCAAAACCAAAGGATGTTAGCCTTGAAGATTGGGATTAGCTAATTCAGCACTTTAAGTCTAATAAGTTTCAGGTCTTTAGTTCAAACTTTATTGCAGCTACACTATTATTAATTAAAATTATCATTAACAATACTTTGGCTTTATATGCAGGCTGCAAGTAGTAGAAATAGTATAAATAGGTCAAAGCAGGTAACATTACATACATGTGGTACCCGCTCATTTGCAGAGGTTGAAGAGTCTTTGGTGAGCACCTTATTGTATTTTAGGACAAATTCGTTTCTATATTCACTACTACTTTTTCTCATGCTAAAAAGATTTGAATACTAATGTCTGAAAAATATGTAGAGGGACCCAGAAACAGGGGAGCCAGCAACAGCTGATCGGGTATGGGAGGCACAACATACTCGTCGAACAAAAGAGGGGGAGATAGTGTGGGCTGATCCACAGTCCCAGGAGATCCATGTAATATTCTCAAATTCATTTACTTCAAACAAATTGTTTATATAATTTTTCACACTTCTAACTCATGTCCTACACTATAGTCACGCATTCACGATCTTGTTATTCAACAACAAACAACAAATGAAGAGGCACGCCTAACTGGAGATGAGATATTAGCTACCATACTGGGGGAGAGATCGGGATATGTACGTGGCAAGGGATATGGGAAGAAACCTTCAAGAAAGAGAAGCATCGGCGAATATGAAGTGGATTCTAGAGTTTCTTCTGCAATAGAACAAGTGCGTGAAGAGATGCGTAAAGAAATGGAACAAAAACTACAAGAGGAGCGAGCCCAAATGCAAGCACAGATGCAAGCTGAAATTCGTGCTCAAATGACTGCCTTCATGGCCACATTCCAACAGGTATCTTTTGCACTTGTCTTTTTCTTTTCAATGTTAAAAAACTTAGTGTTATGTTTCTTTTCAGCAGGGAAATGTACCTCTGATGAGCAATGCTTCAAGTGGAGAAGCTCAATAATTTTGTGAGTAATTAAGAGTTTTAATGATTGATTATTCAACTAACACAAATAATACATCTTAAGTTTTCCTTTTAAACTTTTGACATTAATTTATTTATGGCATACATAGTCTTTTAAACATTATACTTTACTGAAATTGGAATGTGGTCTTAATTTGTCACACAGGTAATTGCTTTGATGGAGAAAGTCTTGACATTTACAAAACAAAACGAAGTGTCTAGATTGAATGCCAGTGCCTCCCCCTTGAATTACAAAGATTCAAGCAATTGCCAATACTAACTTCTTGTTGTTTAGTAATATTTGTAATGCTATTTTGAATAGTGGAGTATATGAGTGAGTTTAAAAAATAATTCATACTTGTTTGATGGACCTCTGCAGTAATGTATACATCAAACTTATTAGCTTTTTCTTGGCTTATGTATTTTAAAATGTTAGATTAAGTCGTTGTTCTTTTTTAGCTTATGTATTTTAAAATGTTAGATTTTGTAAAATGATGTATGTTATTAGAGATTTAGAAGATTTATTTTTCACCATTTATAATATTATAAAATCTATTTTAGTAAACAGGTTTAAAGAAAATAATTAAAACAAATATTAAAAATTTGAAAAAAAAAACCTCTTTAGCGGCGACTAAAGTCGTCGCTAATAATATATCAAATATTGATAAAAGCATATATTTAGCGGCAACTAACGTCGTCGCTAAAGACATATTTAGTGGCGACATAAAATATTGACGCTAAAAGAAAAATTTTAGCGGCAAAAAAATGATTCATTGCAAAAATAGACATTTAACGTCACCAAAATATTTCACCACTAAAAGTATATATTTAGCGACGACAATACTCGCCACTAATTCCTCTAAATACCCATTAAAAGGAATTTCAGCGACTACTAATTTTGCTGCTAAAACAACATTTAGCGTCAAGATACATGTCGTCGCTAAAGATCCCCACCAAATAAAAGAGTTTTTGCGGCGAAAAGGTCATCGCTAAATCTTTTAAACTAAAAGGTCGTCGCTAAAAGTATATATTTAGTGACCACAACTATTGGCAAAAAGTCGTCGCTAAAAGTTTTTAGTGTCAAAAGATATTTGTTGCTGCTAAAACTATATATTTAGTGACGACTTTTTTCGCCTCTAAAAATATTTTTTGTCGTCGCAAAAAGTTTTTTTAGCGACAATAATTTCTTGGCCACTAAATTTCTTTAGCAACAGCTGTAATTGCGGCGACTTAGCGACGATTACATTATCGTCGCTAAAACTATTTAGCAACGACTTTTGATGTTTTAGCGACGACTTTTGTCGCCGCAAATTCCATATTTTTTTGTAGTGATATAGCTAGGTAAAACCCCAAGGAAAAAAAAATTAAAACCGCATATATCAAAATGTTATTCAGAGCTAATACATATCTTGTATGTATTTTCATACATTATATAGGTGTGAATATTAAAAAAAATACGTCAAATGAAAAATTATAATTGATAATTACTATATAAAATGTGTAAATATCCATGATATTTTATAATATCATATATAAATAAAATATATAAAAAATTGTGGTACTTTATTGATAAATGACTTGTTTATGAATTCAATGAGTTGGGTAACAAATTTTAAAATTCAATTCACACCCTTACATATTTTTTTTTTCTTTTGGGTTCCTTGAACACCCTTACATATCTAATGTTGAATAACATAAAATGTGAAGAAACTCTTTGTAAAATTATTAAAATAAAATATAGGTTAAAATAATGTCTTAATTTTAAAGTGTTTCAAATGATCCTCTAAATTTTTATATTGTCTTAGAAAACGTTCTTTTAAGTGAAAACAGTTAAAATGATTAACATCATTGATTTTAATGTTATGTGGCAAACTTGTAAATTTTTTTTTTCCTCATACTTTTAAATGGTGAGTTGACATTCAATCAATATTTAACCCAAAATTTTTTTAAAAAAAAGATGAAATCAAATTCAAAATACACTTGTTCGATCAAAACTCCCTTTTTATGCACCAAAATTTCATCTACAGCAAAAATGGCTCGCACACTTGCTTGATCAAAACACCCCTTTTACGAAACCAAAATTTCATCTGTGGTGGCAATGGCTTGTGCACTTGCTTGATCAAAACACCACTTGTGCACGACCAAAACTACATCTACGATGGCAGTGGCTTATGACTTCAACAGTGACACCTTAAAACATTCTACTCTCTCTTATAGCTTTTTGGGGTGATCGTATAGCAAAACCTTGCTATTGTGCTCTTTCCCTTAAAACATTCTACTCTCTTCTGCAGCTTTTTGCTTTTTCTTGTAATTTTTTGGTGTTCAGCAATAGTACTTTCTATTGTGTAGTTGTGTAGATGAAATTAAATCTGTGGTCCGTGATTTACATGAATTTCGATTATGAATTATGTAGTTGTGCAACAATAGTACATATTGGTTTTACAATTTTGAAATAATAAAATAACCTCATATAACAGTTTATATATGGAGATAAAATTAAATATTGAGTTCTCAATGTCTTGAATTCGGATTCTTTGATTTTATCTTCTTTGTTTGTTTGTTTTTTTTTCAATAGATGCACTGTGAACAAGTTTATGAAAATGAATTTGTTGAAACAATTGGTATGTGGGGTAGGATTAAAGTTTTAACTTTTTGTTTTTTGAATAATCAAATGTAATTGAATAATAATATTTTTTATTTATAAAAGTATATGCTAATTTTTTTTGTATGTGTTGATTATGTCTTGTAGATAAAACATGGAATATTTCTGTGTAAGAATTCATCGTGGAGGTTACTTCTTGGCCTCACCAAACATAAAATATGTTGGTGGATGAATAAAATATAAGGACAAATGCAACATAGACTTATGGAGCTATTGGGAGTGCTTGAACCTTGTTTTGAAACAAGAATATACCAAAAAAAACAATGAGGTTGTTGTATAAGATTCTCAATGTGTGTTTGGAGAATGGGCTTACGCCCATAATGGATACTTAACAATGGTGCCATGGAATTAAGTAATTTGGGCATCACCTTTGGGGAAGTGAATTTATATATGGTTCATGTGATGGATGACCCACAATTGTTAGATGTTAAGAATGATGTAAGTAATGAAGATGAGGGCAATGACCAATTAATGAGAAGAAAAGGCTTCATGAAATGTTTATCGAACAAAATGAGAATGGGTATGAAACAAAAAATAGTGTATTAGATATTATATTCAATGATTATGAAAATGAAGAAAATGATTATGGGCATTTTTTTGAAGGAAAATGCTTTAAAGAGATTCAGATGGAAGAAATTAATATAGAACATGTAGGTAATTATTTTCCAAGCCAAATTCCTACCCTATTATTATTGCAAGGACAATACTTTGCATATACTTTAATTAATTCATATTGCAAAGTTTTAATCTTTATATTAATATTGATATTTATGTTACATTAAGTGTAATTGTGATTATGTTTTATTTTAGCTACTATAGGAACTAAAAAAAGAGATGAGAATAATGGGAGTAAGGAAAACATAAACAATAATAGAAAAAAGGGGGGTTGACCAAAGAAGCAAGATGTATAGCCTACAAGTGTTATAGCGGCATACAAATCGCACTTTGTAAATGAAATGTTAGGTTCAAAGAGAGAACAACTTATCGTAGGTGAATCTAATGAATACAAATAGGTGGAGATCTAATGAGGATGAAGACTGAATGATCGTTCAGGTGAAAGAGAACAACTTATCGTAGGTGAATCTAATGAATACAAATAGGTGGAGAAGAGGAAAAGTTCAATTTGTTTGCTATGGTAGATAAAGCAAATGGAAAAATAGAATTGTGGTATAACAAAATCAAAGGTATTCAAGGTAAAGAAGGATGCGAGGGACTTGGCTGATAGCTTATTCAATGTGCAATATACAAGGCTTTATGATTATTGTAATAAGTTACTGAGTTCTAACCTTAACTTCACAGTGAAGTTGAAAGTCCAACGGCTTCTAGACTATAAGCATTTCATTTTTCCATAAACAACACCTTCCAAATGTGTGCTATCTTGATTTGAAAGATTCTCTTTTTACTTAAATAGCTGTAAAAGGAGTTTCATGGAGTGTAGGACAATTATAGGATTGGATGGGTGCTTTCTTAAAGAATATTATTGTGGTAAGCTTTTAACTACAATAAGGAGAGATCCAAGCGATATGATGTTACCATTTGCATTTGTAGTTATTGAATTTGAAAATAAAGATTCATCAAAATGGTTTCTAGAACTTCTAATAGACAACATTGGGAGGCAAGCTAGTCAATGTTACACTTTTATAATTGACCAATCGAAGATAAACTTATTGTGTTATTACTATTAAAATTTTACCATCTTTCAAAATTATTATTCAATTTAAAATTAGTAATAATCCTACACCATTAATTGTAAGGTTTTTCATCAACATTGGAGGAACTACTGCCAAGAATGGACCAAAGATTCTATGTGAGGCACCTATACAACAAATTCAAAAAGAGATTTTCAGGCATGAACTTGAAAAAGCTACTTTGGAGGGCTGCAAAGGCTACCTATCCACAAGAATGGAAAAGATATATGAAAAAGATGTAAAAGGTAAACAAAATGCATTTTTGTACCTTATCAACATACCCCCAAGATTTTGGAGCAAGTTCAAATTTGAACCCCAATGTGATGCATTACTTAATAACATGTAAGAGAGTTTTAACAATGTCTTTGTTTTTGCAAGAGAAAAAGCTATTATTATCATGATTGAGGAAATTAGATTGTATTTCATGGGTAGATGGATTGATAATAAGAAAGGGCTAGAAGCACTTACGAGCTTGGTGCTTCCCAAGATAAGAAAAAAGTTGGAAATAGAACAAAGGATAGGAGGTAAGTGGTTACTAAGATAGTTAGTGACCACATTTTTTAAGTCCAATATACTACAATTAATGGTGAGAACTTTGTGGTTGACTTTAATGCAAAATAATGTAGTTACAGGTGATGGATGTTGACAGGGATCGGTAAGATTAGACGGCAGAGAGCACTATACGCTGAGCACAAATGATGATTATATTTTCTGTATATCAGTAACCTAAATAGGCACAAACTTAAATAGCCAAATTCAGGTACCAGAAAACCAATGTTACAGTGCCAAGTGGCAAGAAATGAAATAGCAAAAGAACCGTATCAAATGATAGCTCATACATAGCAGAGTAATAAATAAACACAAAATACAAAACACAAAAATACCCTTGAAATAACAAAACCTTAATGTCGTAACATGCCCCCTCAAACTAGGAGTGATGGACACACACTCCAAGTTTGCTACGAAACTCATAGAATTTAACCTGAGCCAGAGGCTTAGTAAGGCAGTTTACTAACTGTTCTGTTGATAGAACATATTGAACAGATAATTGCTTGTTGAGAACACGATCATGAACATAATGAACGTCCAACTCAATATGTTTAGTTCTAGCATGAAACACCGGATTAGATGCCAAAGCTATTACTCCCAAATTGTCACACCATATAATAGGTGATCTATCAAGATGAATACTGATTTCATTCAATAAAGACTACACCCAAGCGAGTTTAGTGGCCAATGAGGCCAAAGATCTATATTCAGATTCCATACTTGATCTAGCAACCACCTTCTGCTTTTTAGAAGTCCAATTCACTAAGGAATTTCCCAAAAAAACATAGTAACTAGTTGTAGAGCGTCGGTCATCTGGGCAAGCTACCCAGTCAGCATCAGAAAAGCCATATAATTCAAAACTGTCACTTGGCCTTAACAGAATACCATATTTGGCTGTGCCCTTAAGATATCTAAAAACTCTCTTAACTCCCTGTCAATGTGTTTCAGTAGAAGCACTAGAGAATTGACTAAGTTTGTTTACAGCAAAACATATATCAGGTCCTGTATTTGTAAGATACTGTAATGCTCTTATAGCACTCCTGTACTTAGTAGCATCGCCATTAACACACCTTCATGTTTAGACATAATTTTTCTAGATGCCATAGGAGTTGAACAGGGTTTAGCTTGAGTCATACCAAATCTATCCAACATATTCAGAACATATCGTTCTTGACACAAATGTAGGCCATTATCATCACGAATTGCTTGAATTCCGAGAAAATAATCCAAATTTCCCATGTCTTTAAGAGTAAACAACTTATTCAGCTCTTTTACAAATTGATCAAGTGTAGAAGCATGACTACCGGTGATAATTATATCATCTACATAAACTAAAACAAATATAACTTATGTTTTAGTGTGTACATAAAATAATGAATAATCACTTCTTGAATTTTGAAAACCCCATTTTAATAAGACATTGCAAAGACTCTCATACCAAGCCCTTAGGGCTTGCTTCAAACCATAAATAGTTTTTTTCAGTTTACACACATAATCCACCTTCGTTTTATCTTCAAAGCCTTCTGGCTGATACATGTAAACAATTTCTTGTAACATACCATTCAAAAATGCATTATTAATGTCCAATTGTTTAATCACCCAGTTCTTAGTAACAACAATAGCTAGAATCAGTCTCAAAGTAGCTAATTTAACCACTGGACTAAAGGTTTCAGTAAAATCAATACCTGGATCTTGTTGAAAACCTTTAGCTATTATTCTTGCTTTGTGGTGCTGTACAGATCCATCTAAGTGATATTTGAGTTTAAAAATCCACTTGCTTTCTATTAGTTTGATATGTGTAGACATTGGCAGCAATTCTTATGTCTCATTCTTCACTAAGGCACTATCCTTCGTTCATTCGTTCCTCCATTCAACAGATTGCAAAGCTTCTCTAACACAGGTTAGCTCTTTAAACTGCTGTTGTTGTACAATCATACACAATGAAGAGAATTTTGATTTAAGAACACCACTTTTGCTTCTGGTAACCATTGGATGCACTTATTGAGGTCTAGTACTTTCAAGTCTAATGCTTTCTTGCTGTAATTTATCATAATCCTTACTAGTCGAAGAGCTTGATTTAGCTTCACTTCTGGATAAGAATCCACCATCTTCATGAGACTGTATTTCAGCTTCATTTTGACTACAAGATTTACTGGAATTTGCATCTGAAACTTGCTCAGACTCATTTACGGTTTGAGAAACTGATCTACTTTGCTGCCTCTGCTGATCACTACTCTCTTCAGATTGTCTATCGTTTGTTGATGTGATTTTGTAATTCCCTTCTGACTTGTTTCCTTTATTTGATAGTTCTATCTTTAAAAATGAAGATGGAACCACTTGAGTCTCAGGTTATTGTTTAGTGTTAAGAAAACCTGAAACAAAAGGAAACTCAACTTCATTAAATACCATATGCCTTGACACATAAATCCTGCTAGTAGGACTTAAACATTTGTAGCCTTTGTGAATGCCACTATAACCCAAAAAAACACATTTGGTAGTATGGAATTGAAATTTATGAACGTTATAAGGCCTCAAGCACGGATAGCAAGCACATCCAAACACTTTTAACTGTTTATAGTCTAGCTGTTTCTGATAAATCATCATGTAAGGATTTATTCCTCCCAAAACAACAGTAGGTAGAACATTAATCAGAAGTGTAGCAATCTCAAAAGCTTTATACCAGTACCAAAGAGGCATGTGAGCTTGAGCTAAAAGTGTTAAGCCCATCTCCACAACATGCCTATACTTTCGTTCAGCTCTTCCATTCTGTTCAGAAGAATGAGGACAAGAATGATGAAAATGAATTCCAGACTCTTGAGTATAAGATGTAAAACTTTGATATTCTCCACCACCATCACTTTGGAGAATCTTAATCTTGTAATTAAGTTGATTTTCAACAAGGGCTTTAAACTATTTAAAGGCAACTAAGGCTTCACTCTTGTGTTTTAGAGGATAAAGCCATGTATATCTAGTGTAGTCATCAATAAAAATTATGTAAAAATGAAATCCATTAACAGAAGATATAGGTGTTGGACCCCATAGATCAGTGTGTATCAACTCAAGAGGTTTAGATGCATGTGAATGAGACACTTTATAGGGCAGAGAATGACTCTTGCCATACTGACAGGCTTCACAGAAACTGAGATTTTCATTAGCATTAATCTTTTCATTACATTCACTCAAAATTTGATTCAAAACCCTTATAGAAGGGTGTCCTAACCTACAGTGCCATAACTCCTTTTTTGAAAGATTACAATACCTTTTATTTTGTTTATCAACAGTAAAAGCAACATAAACAGCAACTCCTCCTCGTTTCACCAGCTTCCTATAAGGTCCAATAAGTACTTCATATAATCCATCATTAAGCACTCCTAATAGTAGAACTTGACTCGTTGCCTTGTCCTTCACATAACAATAAGCATCATCAAATTCAACAGTCACATTATTATCTCGGATTAGTTAAGAAACACTTAACAAGTTTTTTGAAATCTAAAGAGCATACAGAATTTTTTTCATTTGAAGAATACCATTCTCACTTTTAATCATACCACAGCCAGATTTAACAACATCAACAATGTTAACATTACCAACAATTATTTTCTCCTTACCACCAGTCTTATCAGCATCAGTGATTATCTGATCATTGGTTGCAATGTGATTACTCGTTCCACTGTCATCTATAATTGTTTGTGGTGTAGCTATGAAGACTGAGGTATTGTTAAAGCTCTTTCGTTCAGTGATAGATGAGAAACTTCTATCATATCTGTAATAGCATGCATCAGCAGTGTGCCCTATTTTATGACACACTTGACAGACAGGCTTCATGTTGTGAAAGCCTCAGCCTCGTCCTCTTAAGCCTCTTCCTCCTCTGTTATAATTTCCTCGCCAGTTTTCACGAGAAGCACTTTGATCAGCTTTAGCATAGTTTGCCATGACATTTGTTGAGCCACCCAGATTCAGATTAGCCATGCTATGAACCTATTCAATCCTTTTCTTAAATTGCAGCAGGTTAGCCCGAAGTTCAATCCAAGTAAGTTCAATTCAAGAATTTAAAAGAACAGAAATAACATTATATTTAGAATCTAATCCATTTAACGCCACCATGATCAGGTCACTAAGAGAAACTAGATGGCTTGCGAGCGCAGGTCCATCAGATAGAGACTTGATCTTGTCCAGATATTGGGATATCTTCATGTTCCCTTTACATATACGATGGAGTTCACTCTTGTAGAGAGACACCTGTGCTTTGTTTTGAGCACCCACTAGCTCATGAGCTTCATTCCAAGCTTCCATCAAGGTCTTACAGTTTACGAGCTGAGACGAAACAGCAGTTGTCATGGAGTTGCGCAGCCAACTGAGCAGCAACTGATCATTCATAATCCATTCAGAATACGTCGGGTTTGATTTAATCTTTGCACCTTTAGAGATTGTCGGTGATGGACATGAAAGAGTACCGGTAATATATCCCTCAAGATTTTTGCCTTTAATTAAGGCAAAACCAACGATTGCTATAACAAATAGTTGGATTCATCCAACTTCACAGCAACTGTTTAGCTGAAAGAGGTCGAAATAGTTGATCCTTTGAAGAGGAGATTTGTCGACTGGTTGTTTGTGGAATTACTTCCAATTGTGTAGCCATATCAGCGTTAGCTTTACGCAGCTTTGATACCAAGTAAGATCAGAGAGCAAAGAGCACTATACGCTGAGCACAAATGATGATTATATTTTTTGTATATCAGTAACCTGAATAGGCACAAACTTAAATAGCCAGATTCAGGTACCAGAAAACCAATGTTACAGTGCCAAGTGGTAAGAAATGAAATAGCAAAAGAATTATATCAAATGATAGCTCATACATAGTAGAGTAGTAAATAAACACAAAATACAAAATATAAAAATACCCTTGAAATAACAAAACCTTAATGTCGTAACAGGATCCTATGTGCTCATGCAATCAATTACATGAATTATATGCATTACAACCCTGAAGATTATATCTTGACTATTTACAAAAATGAGCAATATGCTTTGTACTACTGACCCCTCATATACCTAACAAATGGTTCGAACCAGTAGCCAAACACGAGTCTTGATTATATGTTACCCCTTGAATGTAAGAGACCTATAAGCAAGCCAAAGAAGCAAAGAAGGAGGGAGCTTAGTGAAAACCATAGCCAAAACACAAGCATGATGTGTAGGAAATGGTTTAAGGTGAAGTATAGCAAACGAAAAAATGCAGACCATAATGCCACATGATGTAAAGCTCTCTTTGTAGAAGGAAGAAACACTAGTCAGCAACCAAGTGATCATGTGGCAAGCTAACAAAAGCCAAGTCAATAAGTGTTAATTGCCTCAACTTCAACAATAAGCTAATATTTAATTATTTGTTATTGGTAGTCATTAATTTGATTTTCTTTATTTTTTAGTAAGACATTTTATTATTTTAATATTTTTTATTAATTTTCATTATTTTTAAGGAGGGCAATAGAATCATTCTATGAAAATTGTGAAACTTGTTGTTAAAATTATTCAATTAGTGTTTTTTCAAAACTTGGGAATTTTGTAAATAAAATCATTTCATGAAAATTGTGGCTCCTTATATTTTGTTGTTTATTTTATATTTTGGAAAGGAAGCATTGGTCTTTTCAATAGAACAGAAATTAATATTATTCAACATTAATGGATTTTGCAGTGCATTACATAAACATTGCAGCGTCATTTGGTCTAACCTATTCATATTTAATTTCCTTAAATCACTATTTAATTATAAAGAATGAGATTCCTAATAAATCAAAAGATTTGTTAAATGGTTAATAGAGATATCATACTCAAAACAAGATGAGTGAGAGACAAAATAATAGTCCTTATTATAGATTGGTGCAATGAATACAAACATTAGAATACAAGTACTTTGAATACAAATAATAATCCTACAAAACTATACATGAATAATTATTCCTTAGTGTTACAACCTTAAATATTGGAATTGTCAAGCTGAAAAGCATAAGAAAGGGCAAACAAATTTACACCAAAATCTGAGAAATGAAATATAACAAAAGACTTAATGAAGGTTTAATTACAATCACATAAAAAGAAAAATAAAATGTTGATCTAGTTAGCAAAATAAGGAAACAAATAAAAGAATTAAAGCTTGAAAGTAATCACATGTTAAATGTGATTTGCAACAAATAATTACATGTTAAATGTGATTTCTAAAAATTTTTAAAACTTTAATTTAATCCTTTCTATTAAACTTTGGTTAGTATTTTATTAAATTTTACTAATATAACCAATCATGTGCCTATGAGTATGTATGATTTATACCAACAATAGGAATAAAAGTAGGTGATGAAGTAAAACTAACTCATATATAGCAGGTGATGCAACCTATATTAAGTAGTTTTGATGAATTGGCCTAAATTATGTATAGTGTTAAGATGCTAGACAATTGGCCATATTAATAAAATTTAACAGAATACTAATCAAAGTTTAACAATAACAGATTAAATAAATTTTTGTTTCTTTAAATTATTAGGCTCTAATTATAAATTTTTAAATGACAAGAGCCAAATTAAAAATATAGTAAAACTATATGGATTAAAAGAATAATTTGACCTTTTTTTTTCCTTTTTTGAACCGGACTTTCAGATAGCTGCGTTAGCAATTCGATTTGGGAATGGTTTACTGCTTAAGGAAGGAAAGGAAGCCAAACGGTCAAATGCAGTCTTACACAAGGTTTTTTTATCCAAGTTATGGCCGCTGTTTCTTTTATATTACTCTGAAGCAAGGTTAACTATTCTTTTCTGTCTTCGGTTTAACTATAGATATGTTACCATCTTTCATGTTTCTTTGTCATTGTAGGTCATTACTTCAGTTCTTCCTGATACAGTTGGTTCCGGACTTACTGAACTCGTGACCTCACGAGAAGAAATTTCAGATCTGCTCAAGGTTGATACCACAAGAGAAACTCCTGATCATTATTTGTCTGAGATTATTTTCAACTAATCATACTCTGCCACGGCTTGATGATGTGATAGATCTTGCGGTCCCGAGAGGCATTAATAAGTTAGTTTCTCAAATCAAGAATTCAACAAAATTCCTGTTCTTGGCCATGCTGGTAATATATATATATATATACACGCACTATTTCCCTACTCTGTGATTTCTAACTAGTGCATTCTAGTAAATTGTTATTTTCACCATGCAGACGGAATTTGTCATTTATATGTTGACTAGTCAGCTGATATTGAAATGACAAAGCGTATTGTTGGGGATGCAATGATTGATTATCCTGCAGCTTGTAATGCAATGGTAATCACAATTTTCATCCCTAGCAATGCCTGCTTAAACTTTTTATCTACATTTACTTCTCCATTTGAGTTTTCCTAATTTGTCATGCATGAGAAAAATTGAATTTGTTGGAATCTGAGAAAAACAGAAGAACTGCTGCTGGCGGCAAGCACAGAGAGAGAGAGAGAGAGAGAGAGAGAAAAAGAAGGCTGATGAAGATACTGTCCAGCTCATGATACTCAGCCTTGTCCCAAAAACTCTTGCTTATGCTAGCAGAAAGGGGGGATCGATCCAGCAAATCCCTGAATTCTATCATGAATCACTTGATGTTGATTTATTTCCTAGACTAGTTTATTTTCGGTGCTCATGTAGTCTAAGCGCTAAGTACTACTTCCCTTCATATTTTGCTATGTAATCTTTTTTTTTTTTTTGGTTCTTTTTTTGGGGGGGGGGGGGGGGGGGGCAAAAGCCACATTAGCTAGTTTCAAATTATGGTTGAGTTGGAACTTAAATTTCAGGCGAGAATCTCTTACTCGTCAAAATATAATGGAAGTAATATTGAAGTTTTCAATTCTTTGGGAGTATGGTAAATATTTCCTTTCTAGACAGCTCGCTTAATCATACATTTATAGTAACTATTCTTTGATTAGTTAAGACTCCTCTATTTCTTTTTATCCTTAATTACTTTGCTAATCAACTGAATCAATTATTCTTGATTTATGCATTACTATGGATTGTGTTTATTAAGATATTTGTCCTAGTGGTGTCAGGAAATGCTTCTTGTGCACAAGGATCTGTCAAGCAATGGCAGACTTAATAAACCTGTCCATGAACTCGAACGTGAAGGTTTGAAATTGATTGCAAATAGATTTATAAAACAGACTACATTCATATTGATTATTTTTTCCTTCAAAACCCCGTTATTGAATTAGGAGGAGTTATTATTATTGTTGTTTTATGAAATTGATGTTTCTTCTTCTTTTTTTTTTTTAATCTTTCAATAGCGTGGCAAGGGAATTTATACTAAAATTGAACTAGAATTACTAGTTTAGTAGATTCCAAACATTTATCTTTGTGGATTGATTTGAAGTAATTATTCAAAAGAATCAAGAAATAGGAGTTTTGTCATGACATAAGCTTTTACAAAAGGTTATTCCTATAAATAATATAGTTTGATGTTTATTGTTCTCCATCAAGAAAAAGAAACTCAGTTTTGGTTGTCTATTATTGCAAAGGTAAAAATAAGGCCAAACTGTTTGCGTAAAGTAATTGAAGGTATTCTGTTTGATCTTAGGGTGCCAAGAGTCTATTAAATTGAAATATGATTTTGTTTTGTTATATTTTAACGCCCTAATTTTCTTATCTCAATTATTGCTTGGATATGGAGGGTAGAAGTTTATGTCCAACTTAGTTACCCCCGAAAAATGGAGAGCAAGTATAAATAAGAATGCTTGACTACTGCAAATTAATCTGTTGGCAGGCGTTACACTAAATGATGGACCAAGAGCCTGTCTTTTGTTGAATAGCCCTGAAACAGGCTCCTTCCATCATGAGTAGAGCTCACTGGCTTGCACTGTTGAAATCGTAGATGATGTATTTGCTACTATTGACCACGTACATAAACATGGAAGGAATGTTGGGTCCTCTGCATTAATCTTCATTTTCATCCTCTACATTTGACACATTTTTATGGGTGAAAGTAACTCTTCCTTTTTTGTTTCTGCAGTGGTCTTACTGAATGTATTGTTACAGAAGATAGTGAAGTTGCTGAAACTTTCCTAGGTCAAGTTGACAGGTAAGTTTTCCGAAAGAAATAAAATTTAGGTTTGTTTAACTCATGATTTGCTGTCAACGGATACTAATGTAGCATGAAGAGGTGGTGTACTTCAGATACTTAAAATGTCGAAACCTTCAGCCTTTTCGTCTTGGCAAAGTTTGATTCATTATAGTACATGCCTACATACTTTTATATCTTTTGTATCAGTACATTAGATTTAGTTATCCATTCTGATAATGGATCAGTACCTTTCTCCATCTCAGCAAACTAGGGGTGATCTTTTGCCTTCCCATTTCTCCTGAGAATGGTATCTCTGTTGCTGTGTCATTCTTAAGTCTCATTAGCCTCTGCTTTAAGTATGACAAGTGTGTCTCTTTTCAACTGTAATGTCAGATTCTTTCAGCTCACGAGACTGAGCAATCTGGTCTATTTTCATGTTAATTAGGCGCCCTACAATGAAATATTGCTTGAGTATTTCTAGAACCTGTAAACTGCATAGAATCCTTTTGATGCAATCCATCTATGCTTGTTCTATTTATTTTTGTTTGTTTTGCTGATTCTCGTGCTATGGTTCTTCTAAAGTCTTGGTGTGGTACACTTTATGAATTTAGTATACAGCTCATACAAACAATGTAAACAAAATTAAGAAGACATGATGTGCAATAATTTCCTTTTTTTGGACATCCCATGATATGCAATAATTAAGTACTTTTATCAGGTGTAGTTCAGTAATTGGACTTTAACAGGGAGAACTTTCAAAAAAAGCTTTATGGTTATAAGAAAGGTTCTTCAAAAGGGGTGGTCGTAAGAGCGTTAGTTACTGAAAGAACGGAACTTCATTTTTCCTTTCATTGAATGAAGTGGTTCTAGAGATTGCAAAGGATGCCTATATGGATCTTGCACTGTGTCACTGCGAGGACACCCACCATCTTTCCTTGGACATGA
Organism: Erythrophleum fordii; assembly: GCA_032878935.1. NCBI lineage: Eukaryota > Viridiplantae > Streptophyta > Magnoliopsida > Fabales > Fabaceae > Erythrophleum > Erythrophleum fordii. The sequence continues at coordinate 2,096,635 of JAVQMF010000048.1, read as the reverse complement.
TTCGTACTTTAACTTTAGCCAACATTCAATCATGCATCAAGATAACTGTGTTTCTCCGCTTCTAACTATCTGATAAAGTCTTGAAATTTGTTCCTGACTTGATATTACCAATCCTGCAATGTGCATTTTTGCTTTGTACACAAATAGTGCTGCTGTATTTCACAACGCAAGTACACGATTCTGTGATGGAGCACGCTTTTGGCTTGGTGCTGAGGTAATATATCTTCCAGAAAACCCTCTCTTATTAGCAGCATGGCTAGTTATATACTGTCAATTGTTTTTGGTTCTATCAATGGCTGATCAAGTTGGAATAAGTACAAGCCGGATACACGCCCGAGGTCCTGTGGGACTTGAGGGGTTGTTAACAACAAAATGGTATTAAATTCTGCGAGATTAATTTTTTTAAGAAGAAATAGTTTTCTTCTTTGTTGCATTGAGTCTGGTATTTTTCATTTTGTCTCTACTTCCTCAGTCATGCATTCATATATAAGAGAATTAAAATCTCTCTTCATTAATGTTCTCCCATCTTTTCCTCGTTTAAGACGAAGTCCTTTTTCTGGTGAGTCTGATGCTGCACCTTATGAAGATCACGTTATCATCTTTTATTATTTTGGGGTTAGCCTAAATCATGCAATTTAATGCAGGATATTGAGGGGGACTGGGCAGGTGGCAGATAACGATCAAGGGGTGAATTATACTCACAAGGAATTGACACTACTAGCATAAGTTTGAAGCGAAGGGTTAGTTCAATCCGCTACGGTGATTGTTAATTACAATTTGCCCCTGTCCAGACTTCTTTCTTACCTGGAATATATTCAGGGGAAATAAAAATTCAAATAATCCCAATGAAAGTCACTGTTGACTATGCACTTTGTTGTTTTTATATGAAAGTCTGCCTGATTTTGTAAATATGCGATGAAGTTAGATACTTATAAAGAAGTTAGTCTTCTTTAGAATCTAATTTGTTAAGAAAGAAACACTTATAAAAAAATTGATTTACAAAATATAAACAAATTAAATGAATTATAAAGAAAATGTAAGCATCTTAAGCACATATTTTAACGAGATTGATATATCATATATTTAGACGTTCATTTATGCTTTAATTATATTGCCATAGCCATATTATATCTTATCTTTGTTTAGTTTCTGTAATCTTAATAGAGAGGATGTTGCAGTGTTTAAGCGTGAAAATTGGGACTGTTCAAATTAATTTAGATGATTTAAATTTTATAATTTTTTATTCATTTTATTTTTTAAAAAAAAAGAAGAAGAACTTAGAATAAAATTAGTTTTTTCGCTACAAATTTTAAAATAAGTAATGATTGAGATTTAAAAGAAAACTTAAAATTTAAATTGCCTAAATCAAATATAAATAATCTAAATTTTCACACCTGAGCACTGCAGGATCCTCTCAACCGAATTTAATCTTACGCTGTCATTCATTCTCGTTGAATTAAAGTGGATAAAGCTGAGAAACTTCGGGGAAACTAAGCATATCTATAAAGTGGATTAACCAACAAAGAGCTACTATGTATAAAAAAAACGGAGCCACTTGAATTCGTTAAAAGGTGGACTGAAATGTTGACTACGTACGTAATATTTAGGAGGTTATAGTAAAATATAATTCATAAAATTTTAAAACAATATATTGTATTATATTTAGATGCTTATATTTTTTTATAAATAAATATTGTGGTAATATTAATTATCATAGAAAGATAAGGTAAAATTAATAATATAGGAATTTATTGCATTTTATCCTATTACAGTATTTTAGCTATTATCATTGGATAATTTTTTTTTTTTTGGCTGGGATGTAATATCGAGGTGTTATTTTAAAGGCAAAAAATTTATATCTGAATTTTTATATCTTTACTATTAAGTTTCTTAATAAAAATATGACAAATAGATAATTTTCTAATGATACAATGATAAATGTATAATTTTTACAGACAATTGTATAATTTTTTAATTAACGTTATACTTATCATAATATTATTAACAAAATTATAAATTTGTTAAATTTTAATTAAATAATTTGATAATAAAAATATAAAAAAAATTACATATAAGTTTGATCCTATTTTAAATGCCACCTTGATATTACATTATAGTATAACAAATACTGTCATCTAAAATGCCTAATATGTGAGATAATAAGATTGCTATCACAATATACCAAACTGTGTCATTATATGATCATTGCTCATTACACTAATGTCTCTATTTAATAAGTATATCGTATCTACCCATAGTTTTTTTCCACATTGCGTTTTGTTTGTTTGTTTGTTTTTTGTTCTTTTTTTGGTTTGTTTTTGTTTTTGAACTTTTTTTATTTTTGTTTTTGACCAAACTAGGGTAAACAAGTCTAAGAGGGAAGAGGACGATGAAATCGAAATGGAAAATTAGACATGCAAATATGATAAAATCGCAGCACTCCCAGGGAGACCTAAGACAAGGCGAGACAATCAACCTATCGTTGTTAAACTTCATTTCCCTTAGTTGTAAGCCATTTTTAATTTTAAGAAAGGCGATTGTGAAATTTAATTTTAAAAGAGTATTTTACACTTACTTTATTTTCGAAATTGCCTTTCCAAATTATCAAATATAAATAAATATAATAATAATAATATAACCGTAAAGATAAATTATTTTACTACACAATTATTCCCCTTTCTGCTTAACATCATGTATGTGAATGTACTAAACCAGTGGAGCAGGGGCAGCAAAATCGTACTACTCAGATAATCACGCTATAACAAATTTATCACTTAAGAGTCGCATTCGATAAATCTAACTTGATGCCTCAAGGGAAAAGATGTGCAATATTAACAGAGAGATGCAGAATTAAGAAGGGCACAATTAAACACCTGAACAAACATTATGCTTTTCGACATAATACTGGCTGTGTTTGCAAAGGGGGACAAATAGATGCACAAGAAAGACAAACACGAAATAGTCAGATACCTATGCAGCCTCTCTGTACAATCTAAGACAACTATACATTATTTTTTCCAAGACATGTTTCCACAAACCCTAAGAAAGCTTCTGAAGAGTAATTCTAGTTCCATAATTTTCCAGCTCAGTTGATCACAAACTTATTTACCTATAATTGACGACTGCAGTCAATCATAGGTGCAAATATTATGAAAGTACCATTAATCCATATACTTCAAATGTCGGTCCTCAACACATTAAAGGGTCATTTGATTCGCAGAATTGTAAAATTAGAGAATGTGAAAAGGAATGTTTAAATGAATGTAATTATTAAAGAGGTGTTTAATATGACATTAAAAAAAAAGAATACTTTATATTTACAAATTTGGTTGGATGAAAATAGATATGAAGTGGAATATAAGAGTCAGAAAATAACTATAATGCAACTGAAATAAAAAGAAAAAAAAAAAAAAGAAAAAAAGGATTATTGTTCATAAAAATAAAAACAACGTTTGTTCACTATTTTTCATTGTCCTACTTCTTATGCCCCTTAACTATCAACCTCCTTTTCAGTGTTTGTTGATCATGCCCAACCAGCATTCCTCTCTAGCTTTAAGTCTCTAAAGTCCCTGGTATACGAGATGGCATTCACCTTGAATCCAACGAGGAGAGCAAGGGTTGAGAATCATCGTTGGCTAGGCACATCAGCTCCGGAGTCGACAGAGTTCGTAGCAACTAGTCGGGGTAATGAAGCAATGGAGTGAAGTTCTTCTATGGGCAAATGTAATAACTGTTGTCAAACAAGAGCTATGCTAGAGGGGCATTGATCTTTCCAGATTTTTGGCTCCAAAACACAACTCCATTCCCACCCTACAATGACAAAATCTAATAGCAACCCCATGCATGTGATGCAATGGCAAAACTCCAACCAAACACGACACGTCGATGTAATACGTCCCCATCTCCCTTTCACACACCAAACCAAACGACTCATAAATATAAAACAGTACTCTTCCCTCAAAGAATCGGTACTTCATAAAAGTGATGAAATCCAAATATAAAACCCTTACCTGGTCAAATTTGAATATCGGCTTTGAACATAGTAAACTCTTAAATGTTTTAGGGTGGAAACTACGAATGGAAAAACATATTAGAAGCTAAAATTTGTTTGATCTATCCAAAGCAACCCAATGCCTCCCCAAAACAGTTCATCAAAATCACTAATCTACTCCAATACTCCTTATCATAATAAGAGAGCAATGCTTATGAACCCTAAAAATGACAAGGGCTTTACCACCCATATCTATAACAATCTCTAATAAAATATAGTTGTTTCTCTAAATCATGTCTCAATAAATTTCTTCAGGTTCTTCAGCCACATGGAGTATTCTTTGGTGTCTTTGTTGACCATGTATTCATGTAAAAAGTTAGTTGTGCTGGGCTTGATCCCTCGTATCTCAAGATACTTGTGAAAGGCCTTTTGCAAATTTTCATCCAAATCACTGTAGACAAAACAGTAACCAAGTATTCAGAAACAAGAAAATGGCAAATTATAAAAAGATTAAATTAGACAATGTCATCTATAAAAAAGGGCTTACCAGAATTCAGGTCCCTCATATGCAAGCTGGTCTTCAGATTCTTCTGGCTGCTTTATTGACAAGCTATCGATGGAAATCTCATCAGGGAAAGCAGTCACGCCAAACTCCAGGGTAAGTCCGTTTGCTTTGGAAATATTTACAACTAAAGGAATGCTAGATTCGTTGCGATTCTCCTCATCATCATCACCCGCATCCTCATCTTCTTCAGCTGCTACATTAGGGATGTCAGCTTGCACTGTGATGGTTTCATCCACATACTGTCTCTTAAGGAGTATGGTTCTCTCACCAGGATTGTCTTCAATAGAAAATGGAAAATCATTTGGCACTTCTTCAACCTTAAAAGTTTACACAAGAAAAGACAACAACATCAACAGATAACCCAACATCGCGCTGTCAAAATCATATTAAAAGCAATTGTATTGAACAACAACCCAAAAACATTCCCACAACAAAGGTATAACCTATGGCTGCATCTCGTATTCCTTCCAAAAAGAAACTTTTTCCTTCTTTTCTTTTCTTTGTTTAAAAAAAGCAGAGTTAAGCTAGCCCATAAGTAATTAAAAACTGCTAGTAGGTTAAATTAGCCTTAGAGGTTGACTATAAAAGCTGGAGTTGCTCATTATATTCAAATTTCTATAACATTATGTTTGCCCAGATTGATCCAACACTTCATTTCACCCTTGTAAACTGCATCGCAAAAATATTGATATATTTGCAGCAACTCCTAAAGTTATATCACTAAACACAATAGCAGTACTAAACTTTTCTGACAACATATCTTAAAAACTAAACGAAGACTAAGGGGCCGTTTGGTTGCATGAGGGAAAGAGAAAGGTAAAAGTAATCTCTTTTGCAATGTTTACTATGCCCTTATTATCATTACTCAAGAATATATGTCCCTTTTACTACTTTTTTTTTTGGGGGATGTAAGAGTACGAGGGATATTTGCTATTTAGTTCATTCACATTCTCACTCCTTTTCCACTTTCATACCCAACAATTTTGAATACAATCAGCCTCTAACACATCTAAACCACGAGACAAAAATATATATCAGAAAAGCCCATTATTACACACCAAGACAGATAAAGGGAAAAAAAAGCTATTAAAAAAAAAAAGAAGAAGAAAAAGTAAGGTAGTTAATTGGGGAGTGAAAATACTGGGGAAGTCTAAGATATGTGAAAACTCAGGAAGAAAGCCAACTAATTATCAAGTAAATCCTCCTCACATATAAATACTTCCAACCAATAACCAAAGATTAAAACTTGCATAACAATTCTTCCATAATATTCATACTAACCCCCCCCCCCCCCAAAAAAAAAAAAAAAAAAAACTTGAACATATGGGAAACAATAAATACTTTTTCAAAATAGTATACTAATTGTGAAGGAAAAAAATTGTTATTGGTTATCCACTTTGTGATCGTCACATCCTTAAAAACATAAAACCAAAATTATACAACTAGATTAATAAAAGGAAAATATTTATATTAAATTGTTAAAAGAATCTAAAAGCAAAAAGTGCACAAGGACAGTAGGTATCAGGACACTAATCATTTTGCAAACTATGATATTGGTTACATATTGTAGTAACAGCAACAGAACCACCACCCCGAATTTCAGGGTCAATGACATGTCACGTGCCTGACAAAATAAAAATTTAATCAACCCAACCCAGTAAAAATCTCAAGTATTCCACTTTGATCATATAAATATTCGACATCCTCTTGCCTCTTAAAGGAAGCAAAAACTAGAAAGACATTTTTCTGAATTTCTAAACCGACTTGCGTATCACTTCTTACATATTTATCTCACTAACCCAATTAAAAAAAATGAAATTCTAAGGGGAAAATGCAAAAGCTTTACTCTCACGACTGCTGAAGAATATTTTAATGATTAAGAACGCAGAGAAAAGTGCTTGGAGATGATTTCAGGCGAACATATTCCAATAATAAAGAAACTGACTTGCATATCACTTCCTAAATATTTTCCTTACTAACTCAAATAAAAACTATAAATTTTCCGGAAGAATGTAAAAGTTAAATTATGCCCATAATTGCTCAAGAATAGTATATTGATTAAAAACTGACTGAAAAAAAATAAGTAAAAGTTTTGAAGATGATTCTGGAAAAAGTGAAGAAACGCATCTGCAACTCACTTCATGATCCTCCTCCTCGGCGCATTGGATCTCAGTTTCGAGGACTCGAAGCAGATTTTCATCGGCACTTGTCTTTGTAGCAAAGGAATTAGCTAAGCGCACAGAGGGTAGAAGGATTCTTTCAATGAGACGATGATTGACTCCAGCCTTTCGGACGGTAGAGATTGCGCCATGGAAGGTTCTAGGAGATGCCATGGCGCGAAACGCCAGAGGCAATACCGATGAAGATGCGCGGCGAAACATAGAGTACATAGCCATTTCTGCGCTGAAGATGGTTTTGCAGAGCAAAGAAGGAGAGGAAAGGCGGAAGGGTTTTAGCGTTACAGAGTTAGGGTTTTAGCATCCCTGCTCTAAATTTATAAGCTCAAGTCATCACGTGACACTCACGTGAATGGCGCCTTCCTGTTTGTTTGCTCCATGATTCTAGGACGGCTTTCAAGCTAACCTCAAGTGTTTAAATATGTCTTTGGTTATCTTACAAAAATATCATAAATGGCTTTAAGAGTATATCGTTGGATATTTTTTTTTTAAAGAAAGAAGTATGGTCCAAATTTAGGTAAAAATTTTATGTTTCGTTTGAATAATAATATTTCAAATTATACAAAATTTCAAATGGAAGAAGTTGGAATTCCTGCAATTCAGATTCTTGGCATTTGAAATATCTTTTTTGAATAACTCTAGTATTTATAAGTATATACTTGTACAAATACCCAATGTGTGTTTGCACATGCTTATATGTGGATATACTTAAATACGTATGTATATTTATATACACATATCTCCTCTTAAATTACTTTCTTCAAATCCTACATTAGGTATTTGTTATAAGTATTTTAATAAATATATAATATGTGGAAGTAATTTTTTTAAAAAATTCAATCGTGAAATGTTAAATTTAAAAAACATTTATTTGTCACATTTTTAATAAAATACTAATTGCAAAAAGCTTGAAAATTATATTTATTTATTTTTCAATTTATGTCATGTGTTTATTGAAGAATTTAATAATAAATGTATATAAAATTTTACCTAGATCTAATCTTTTAGGAAACTAATAGTATAACATGTTTTTTTTCTTTTTGGTTTGCTTACAATAGAGCACAAAGAGGTATAACTTGAGCCAAAATTTTTATATCATTATAAAAAGAATTAATTTTATCTGTTTTGGTAGAAAAACATGGCCAAGCAACTCAAAGAAAAAAAAGGAAAAGCAAAATTACATAGCTATCCTACTAAGATAGCTAACCTTGTTCCATTGCCATAAACAGCTGCAAATTTGGAGGAGGACTTCACATCACAAAGCACCTTAAATCATGAGTTAAAATTAAAAGAGACTAACCAGTCTATACAAGAATTCCTTTTACGGTAGGTATGTTGAACTTCAACTTGTGAATCAAACCTAGGCTGCTTTTTAATTCTCTGCAAGATGTGGCTACTCTCCATCAAGGTATTATTTTCATCCTTCGTAGCTTTGACTATAAAGTTACTCTCAACAATTAATCTTTTAAAACTACACTTTAAAGTTAGTTCTAAGCCATTCAGCATCCCTAAAATTTTATAGTAATTACATCATTAATACCCAAATTATTAATGCAGCCAATAATCCATTTTCTTCCTTCTCTTTTCAACAATTCCCAATAACCAATCAAGCCAAGACTTGCTTTTATGACACCATATATGTTAAGGTGTTGTTATACTTTTTGATAAAAATAAAAAAAAATATTATATAAATTACAATTGAATCAATTGCATTTGTTACGACAAAAAAAAAAAAAGAATACATTTCTTTTTGTATGTTTGATAAAATAAAAATAATGATAAAACAAAAATTAAGTGATGGTAAATGACCAAAATATCCTTAAATTTACAAAATAATAAAAGAATTTATTTTTATATATGATTAAAATTATTTAATTTAAAATTTATTATTTTGATATAATAAAAATAACTATTTATTTTGATATTTTACATATATTAGTTTAACATAGATTATTTTAATATTTATTAATATATATATATATTTAAATATAATATAAATAAATATAGATATATTCATTATATATATATAATCTATGAATATATATGTATATGCATATAATTTTTTTCATTACAATGTGGGAAAACGTTTTATAAACAATAATTTAAAAAAATTTCAGTTTTAATATCAAATAACAATCTTTTTATTTTTTTAAAACATAACTACAATTAATTATTGTTGTGATTAATTTTTTTATTATTTTCTTATTATTTATTTTGAAAGTAGTATTTCTAATTTTGTTCTTTTTTTGTCTTTGCTATTAAAAAATTGAATGAATTTGTATTGTCAATATAGAACTTACTATTTTTTGGCCAAATTAATTTTTTTAATAAAATTATTAAACCAAATATTTTTATAATTCAATAATCAGAATTATATTACTATTATTTTAACAGTAAAATATTTTTAATTCAACTTATACATTAATAAAAGTTTACTTATTAAAAAAATATTTCAAAACATACATTTCTTGCATTATTGAAATTTATTTTTTAAAAAATATTTTATAAATTATTAGTGTAATATAAAAATTATTTATTATAATATTATATATATATTTAATTTATTTTAATTTATTTTAAAAGTATATATATATATATATATAAATGCATTGTGGCAATGCTAATGTATTTTGTGGTGTACATAATTTGTGGTACACACCAACAGTTAAAATTGTTCCATTGACACTTGGTCGGACCAATATTGACTAACCATTGGTGAATATTTTTTAATTATTATTTATATAATTTATTAATCAAATAGTGTTTTATTATTTTTTAAAATATAAGGACTATTAAATATTTTTATAATTGATTTTCTAGAAATAGCATTTTTATTATTTCTTCTAAAAGTAGTATTAATTTTTTAAAAATTACAAGATAATTAATTAAAAAAGTAATAAAATAATAATTTTTTTCTTAGCCTTAGGATTTCTCATTAGAAAAAAAAAATTAAAAATATTATATACTAATTAAAAGTAATATCTACAAATTATTTGATTTAAAAATATATATATATTAAAAATTTTGAAAAAAAATTAAAATATAGTCTATCATGTAAATAGACTTCAATTGTTTGTTTATTTGTCAAATATAACTTTTTCATTCAATTAATGAAGGATTTCCTTTAGTTTAATCTGCATTCAACTATCTTCACAAAAATCTACTTGCGCTTGTACCATAAAAAACATTATGCACTTTTTTTAATTTTTAGCTCTAAAAGCTTTTCCTCTTCCTATGCTACATTCTGTCATGTTTTCTTTCTCCTGATGCAACTAATTTCTTTTTATTTTTCATTTCTACCATGATACATAGGTTTCACTTGGGGCTATTTATAAGTTCGATTTGATTTGATTTTGAACCAAAATTAAATCAAATGGAAGTTGTCAGTTTAGCATTTTCTTAAACATTGTTAGTTTTAACTTTTAATCGATTTGATTTAGTTTTTATTTTATTTTGTTTGGCTCGGTTAAGTTTAATTCATTTTTTTTTTGCATAAAAGTGATTTAATTTTTTTAAAAGATTTTGTTTATTATAATATGTAAAATTTGACTTCTATGTATCTTTTAATATTCTAATCAATAATTATGTTAAAATAATTAATTATTATATACCATTTTTTCTAAAAAAAAGAAAGTATCCCTCATAATTATGTTTAATTATTCTACAATTGTAATTGAATATCATATGTAAAGATAATAAAATAATAACATTTTCGAGATAATTTATTTGATAAGCTCATTTAAATGTAAGTAAAGTAGAAAAATAATATCACTAATTTTTTTTAATGATAAAAAGTTTATACATGATTTGGATTTAATTAATAGAAACAAAAAAAAAATTAGTTCGATTTAGTTCCGTTAAAATCAAACCAAACTTGATAGAATTGAGAACCAAACCAAACCAATCAATTTTATAATATCCAAAACTGATTTTAATCTTTTTTAAATCGGTTTAATTTATTTTTTATAAGTTTGATTCTGTTTAATTGAGTTCAATTGATTTGGATCAATTTTAAACACTCTTAGATTTACATATACTATTTTTTAGAATGTCCACATTTATTATGATGTGAAAGTTAATTTTAACTACTTTTATTCTGCTTAATATTATTTTTGCAGGTTAAAATGTAAAAAAAATGTAATAAGAAGCTAAACAATTATCCACTTTCACAAATTACAATTTATTTTTGTTTTAAAATGTTATTTTATTATTTTTCTCGTTAGTTATGAGATAATTGCACTATTAAAACCGAAACCCATATTAATATATTAGTGACTTTACATGTACTCAATATTTTTAATTTATTATTAATAAATTATTTGAATAAAATATTAAATTAATAATATTTTATAATATTTATATAAAATAGAAAGAGATAGTGAGAAGTTACCTTCTTATATAAACAACCACCTTTTTAATAACCGATGTTATATCTATTTTTTTATTAATATATATGATTTTAAAACCAATAATCCAAAGACTCGAAAGTCATTATATTAATACAAATAAATAGATATGTAAATAAAATATATAAATAAAGAGGTATTTATATTTTCTTTTTTAGAATACTAAGACATGAATATTAATTTCTCATGAGATAATTATGTAAGTATAAAAAAGAGAACGGTGTATGAATTTATCTCATAAACCTTCAATTATCTTGTTAATTTTTTTAATCTTCTTATTAACAATTAAATAATTATAATAAAATTAATTATTATTTTTTTATGATTAGATACTTTTTTTAAAATAAAATCATCTAATAATTGAAAGAGTAAACACATCACTCATCAGTAATTCATGAATAATTGAAGTCAATGATCTAGTAGCTTTTAGGACAGGTTTTTGCTGACAAATTGAACAGAGCAAACCGATCCCCACTTTCCCAACGCCCCTACACCCAAAAGACAGCAAGGGCTTCACTTATTCCTTCTACTTCTCCAATTGTTCACTCAGCTTACTGCTCAGATTTCACCATCCCAGAATTCCTCAAGAGATCTGTAGATTCCATAAGTTTCATTGACAAATGAGGTCCCCCTGATTAATCTTGCCTGCAACAACGTAAACCACTCTATCAGAATCATCATGACTTTCTACACCATACTTATCATATCAGACAGCCATCGAAACTTGCTAAGCTTTTACTCAAAATGAATTGCTATTCTCCAGCCGGAAAAAATGTAGAGCCTTGGGTGTTAGTCCAAAATCCAAAAATCAAACCTAACAAAAGCATATGTAGGACAGCTGAGAACCGAGTCACAAGTGTGTGTATATCCATATATATATATATATATATATATACACACACACACACATATATATGGGGAAAATATCGAGTGAGATCACTAAATTTATGAGTGTAACTGGAAGGGTGAAATCTTGACCTGCGGATCTTGCATGGTCACATGACCACTAAGAAAAATCACATGACTTGGTATTTTAATCTTGTCTTGACCATTCGTGAAAGATTCAATGACTTCTATAGAGTAACAGAGCTATGAATTTCCTTATCACGTTTACATGACCACTTGGAAAAATTACATGCCTTGGTGTTTTAATCTTGTCTTGACCATTCATGCAAGATTCAATGACCAAAATTTTAATTGCTTCTACAGGGTTAACAGGGCTATAAATTTCCTTATCACTCTACATGACCACATGGAAAAATCACAGGCCTTGGTGTTTTAATCTTGTCTTGACTCTTGACCATTCATGCAAGATTCAATGACCTACATTTTAAAGCTTCCACGGGCAACAGGGCTATAAATTTCCTTATCACTTGACATTTTTACTGCTTCACTCGGCTAAAACCAATATAATTATCTGTTCATGTCTTCAGGTCTTGAAATAGTAGAAAGACTGAAGGTAAACATAAAAAATTAACCTGTTGAATCTCAGAAAATTTAGCAAATAAGTCCTCAGGTATAGACCAGTCGAAAACATCAAAATTCTCCTTTATCCTTGCTTCATGTGTACTCTTGGGAAGTACGCTATGACCCATTTGCAGTCCCCAGCGAAGAGCTACCTGTGCAGGAGTTTTGCCTAATTTGTCCGCAATCATATTCAGAATTGGATGCTTCAGAACATCACTTTGAAGCCAGGTTGTCCCAGGAGAACCCAATGGTGAATATCCCTAGCCATATGCAATTAAAAGACCTCAGTTCAAGGAAGAAAAATAGTTTTTAAGGCCAAGTTGCCAGCTGTCACAAATCTAACACAGGTACATAACAGCCACTTTTCAGGCAGATTAATAAAAGATCATTCAAGATTTGTTAACTTACAGAGAGATGGACACCTTTGGACTTGCACAAAGCATGCAACTTTTCCTGCTGCCATGAAGGATGACACTCTACCTGGTTGACAGCAGGAGGTACACGTGCCACCTCCAGCAAGTCCCCCAGCTTCTTTGATGAGAAATTGCTTACACCTATAGCTCGAGCCTTGCCAGAGTCGTAGAGTTCTTCCATTGCCCTCCATGTGCTAGGAATGTTGGTTGGCACAAGATTTTCAGGCTTAAAGCCCACAGATCCCTTCTTCATTGAAGCTGGCCAGTGGATCTTAAATTGCAAGATCATCAATTTACAATTGATTATATCAAAAATAAACTATCTCTGTTGCTTGAAGATTTGAAATAAAGTATGCTACATGCCTCACTGAAGATCTCACAAAATAATGAAGTTTGACAAAACATGCCACATACCAACTAGTTGCCAGCCTATTTTGTAAAAGTTTAAGGTGGAAAAAAAAAGAACCACTTTCGTGCATATAGAATTTTCTTAAACATTGTGTGATCCATGTAACAAACTGTGGTTACAGCAGACAAAGGTAAGTTCCTTAGCAAATTTTGAAACAACATTAAATTTAGACTAAATAATCACCAGATGTAACCAAGAGACAAATGGAAACTCTGATTAAGTGATACAACATACAAGGTATAAATCCACATAATCAAGCTGCAAGTCTCTCAAAGTTCGGTCCAATGCTTCTAGTACATCTTCTGGAGCATGATCAGTATTCCTGCAGATCACCATAACTTCAGCCACAGGCAATCCTTGGGTTCCAGACAAGGTGAAATACTCACAATTGCAAGATTCTATTTGCATCACTTTAGCTTAAAGGGTGAAACCAAGTGAAATTAAATTGAAAACTAGAACAAACCAAAGTTTAGAGGTAATCCATAAATCCTCGCGCTTCACTACACCCTCCTCAAACAGCTTCTTTAGTACTGAACCAATCTGCAATAACAAGATTGAATCATTTGCAGTATTTAAGATGTCTAACAATATCTTGGATGTAGGGTTTATGCTGCCAGGAGATAGTTGTGTGACTTAATCAGTATGTTGACTATGATGAAAATGAGTTCAGTTCCCTAGAGGTCATGTTGAATCGGGATGGGATGACATCATGACACCAAAGTTTACAAAAATATGGCTTTACATCAATTCTTATAATTACCTCCTTTTCATTGCCATAGATCTGAGCACAATCAATGTGTCGATAACCAGCCTGTCATTTCCAAACAAAGATATTTAGTTGAATGCCAAAACATCACTGGATTAGAACGATTAAACAAAGAAGCAAAAAAGATTATATAAACAGTCAACCAGTCGTCCTTCTTTTATTTTATGATCTTATTCATCTCTGCCACCAAAAAAATAAGTTAAACATAATACGCAATGTATTGTTCTTTTATAAAAAATTTAAAGCACACACATTCGCCATTAACCTTCTCTATCCCTTGGGGCCAAAAAAAAAACAAAAACCTTTTCTATCCCCTCCCCTTTAATCCAATCCTCCCTTTTTCGTTTTCAGTCTTCTAACTTTTAATACATTAAGACATCCTTATTACAACTTGTGTAGAGTAGAAATGAGAATATTACAAAAGGAAAATATTTTATTAATTTCTTACGCAAAACTTTGACCTTCCAGCAATTCACAATGTCCACTCAACTCTGAAACAAAACTAATAGGACGCCTCACTCTTCACCCTACACACGTTGCCATGTTTCTCACGCACTTCACTTATTCACACTCTCCGACTCTATTTTTTTTTTTACGCATCGCTCTCTTCTTTTCCATACTCCACGCACTTCACATTAATCTCAAAGTTGGTTTCCTTTCACCGCCAATAAGCATCGGAATATTCTGAACCCAAGCCTTTCCCACCTCAAATCTTCGATTTTACAAAAAAATTGCCAATTCACTATCACACAAACAATTTTCTGTACCCTCTTAGTAAAATCTATGGCTAGAGAGTTCAATTCTCTATCGGGCTAAGTAAATTTAAGTGACTACATACCAACATCTCAAATTTCAAGTATTCAATCATCACAAAGCTTAAAGAAAACACAAACGGAAAGTAAGAGATCGAGAGCACAAAGCATGAAAAATTGAAAATGGACCTTGACGGCAGCAGCAACGGCGTCGCCAACGAGACCAGGAGAAGCCTGCCATGTTCCCAAACCAACCGAAGGGATCTGAGCTCCCGTGTTCAACTGGAAGAATCGAATCTCGTTGCTCGCCATTGTCTTCTCACTCTCCAGACAGATAAATCAAATCAGAGAAACAAATTACGGCGAGGAAACCCAAAAGTAAGAATAGAGATGAGAGAAGGCCCGCGAGGGTGTCTGGTGTTAAATAGGCAAAAGCGAAGCTTTCCGGCATCTGGTGGGGCGGGAGATTTTGTGACGCATTATTGCCACGTGTACTCCAATATTCTGATTTGATTTCTTTATTAAAATGGCAACTAAAACCAACCCGCAAATTGCAACCATTCGACCCAACATTGAGGCTTCCAGAAATATGAATAACAGAATAAGGGAGAGACATCTCACGTATTACACCCAAAAAGTGGGAAGTCAAACCCTATTTGGTGCGATGTCGAGTTCAAGTAACATGGATAGGTGAGGGACACGTCGTGATTTACACCCAAAAAAACAAAAAACTAACTCTATTTTGGTCTTTTACAAATATGATTTTTTTAATTTAATCCCCATTTTTTAAAATTTAATTTTTTATAAAATTATCTTCTTTATTTGATTCCTCCAAAGATGATTTTTTTATTTTAATTTTTTGTAAATAAAATTATTATTAATAATATCTTTTTGTTAATTTATTATAAAGGATATTAATATATTTGATAACATGTAACATTTTTTATAAGTTATTAACAATGGTTTTATTTATAGGGGATTAAATTGATAAAAGTTTATATTTGAGGGATTAAATTGATAAGATAATCTTATAAAGGACCAAAATTGAGGAATGCTCTATTTTTATGAGATATTAAATTAAAAAAATAATTCTTTAAGAGACTCAAATTAAAAAAATATTTTTTCTATAAATGATCATAATGAAGTTTTAGTCTTAAAATGGCATTTCTTCTAAGTTTTGGAGGAAACATGTGACTTTCTTAACCTAGATTAATTAGACCAACTATAGAACGGAATATGTAATTTCTTTAGATTGATATAAGAGGTAAAATATTACTTATTAGTTAAAATTAAAGTTTAAAAAGTACATAAATTTTAAATGTAGTTTTGAATAATATATAATGTTTTTATTGTTTTAAAAATTTAAACAGTAAAATATTACAAAGTAAATTATAATTCATAAGATTGAAATTTTTATGTAGTTTTCTCTAAATTTTATTGGATTGTTTCTTTGTTACGAGGATTACAATGATTTAGCCTAAATTTCGTTTTTGCCTGTGATTTAAAATTTGTTATTCAATACTCTCGTAGTTTATTAAAAAAAAAATTTATTGTACAATACAAAAATTTTACAGTATTTTATATCAAAAATAAATATGTAAATGTTA
The DNA here is from genome assembly GCA_032878935.1 of Erythrophleum fordii. Lineage (NCBI taxonomy): Eukaryota > Viridiplantae > Streptophyta > Magnoliopsida > Fabales > Fabaceae > Erythrophleum > Erythrophleum fordii. The sequence continues at coordinate 2,080,082 of JAVQMF010000048.1, read as the reverse complement.
GAATGATAAATATTTTTACTATTAAATATTTATTTTACTTATATTTTTAAATACTGTTAGAGTGGTTTATGACTATTGTTGAGATTAACTAAATATTTTTAATTTTAAAATCTCAGCTTAACATTAGTTATAACATTTTTTTTAATCTTAGCTAAAATATTAAAAGGTTATGGTAAACTATATTTTTAACGACAATTAAATTTATATACAATTATTTATATCTTTATTATTAAATTTTTTTCATTAAAAATTGATAAGTATATAATTTTTTAATAATAACATGACATATGTGTAATTTAATTAAAAACTTTATAGTTATATACAACAACTTTACAGATATCATGTTATTATTGAAAACTATACATTTAATGTGTTTTGATGGAAAAATTGGACAATAAAAATATAAGCAACTATATATAAATTTATTCTGTATAACAATAAAATTATTCATTATTTTAACTTTTGCATGATTATTTGCTTTTAAAATATGATTAAAAAAATCAAAAAATAATTAACAGTACCAATATAAATCACAAAGATATTAAATGAAACATTTTAAATTACAGAAAATAAATTGATAGTGGGATACACAAAGGGGTTATCCTTTATTTTAAGAAATTTAAGTAAGGCCAACTAATCTCAAAAGTAATATTTTAAAAAAACGCACACGCACATGCACATGCAAAAATATTTTAAATTACAAAAAACAAATTGATATTAGGATATACAAAGGTGTTATCCTTTATTTTAAGAAAATTACGTAAAGTCAACTAACCGCAAAAATAATTTTAAACATACACACATGTACGCATGCACCGCACACGGGGGCGCGCGCACACATATGATGTGAGTCCCAGTGAAACCTACTAATATAAGTTCCATCTCTCAGACTGGAGAGATCCCAATACAGTACTCCAAGAAAAATGTTTTTTTTTTTTTGGTCTATATTTTCTTTCCTTTTATTACTAGTGGAATATAATAATTTGATTTTAGATATTATTTCACTTGGGTAATTACTTGTGTGTGTATCTACTAAGAAATCATTTGGAACCTCTCTCACAATTAAGTTGTTTTTAAGGGCGTTCGGAGGTTAAGAAACTTGGGGTTAAATTGAAATTGAATTGCATTCTATTTGTTTGCTCAATATTTACCCTTACACATTAAAGCTTTATTTTTTGCATTCTAACCAAGCATGGAACAACATTTTATCAGACATTATGTTCTGTTCTTAAAACGATAAAAGTACACTCTACAGCTTCAGTATGCAATATTCTCTTTACAAATTATTATTCATATGCTACTGCATGAACAGGGAAGATTTTGATAGTATGCTTTTTCCGTATTTAGTTATAATAAAGTATTATGTGAAATTACATATTCTCTTTCTCTTTGATATATTGATATATTGATGTTGTTATTTCACACAGTGAACCAATCATGTGGTTATTTTTTAAGCCTTTATTGCTTCCAACAACACTTTATGGAGAAATTAAAGAATATAAACCAAATACTCATTACTTTGTGTCTTTTCTAATTTTGCAAATCATATTGGTACAATTTTTATTTGGAATATTTTTTAAAATAAATTTGTTTGTTCGCTTACTTGAAGACAAAAGGGGAAATCCCTTTAATTTTGAGTAGAGCTATGTTATGACTACAATTGATGACGTTTTTTTTTCTTCTTTTTTTAATGCATTGAACTAGATGAGCTTTGTAAAATATTTTCCCTGTGCAATGAACAAGTCCAAAAATAATCCGGTAATGTTGGAAGTATAGTTATGTAAATATTGTTTTCTCATTAACTTTTACAGTTGTATAAATATGATTTGGAGTTATTAAACTAAATCAATCCGTGCATGGCACAAGCAACAATCTAGTGTGATATTAAGTTATAAACAGTTAAGAAACTGTGTATAATATTAGAAACAAAGCAGAAATTTCTCTATAATTCAACAATACTTCCAGACACTCGGAGGTAACTTATTAATTTATCAATAAAAACAATAATTCCGAAATGGCATGGCATGGCATGGCTAGAAACTGCGTCATTTAAGAAAATGTCTAGAAATTGTTTTGCTGAAGAAAGGACAGAATGATGTTTGGGTAGAAGGGAAAAATCAAGGTTACTGTAACTATTTTTCCCCTTTAAAGTATACTATTCAAAAAAAGCAACAAAACATTCAGAAACAATTCCACAAACTATAGGATTAATACCTTTCAACGGTAAATAAAGGGGGGGAAAACATTAAAAGCGCATAAATAGATCAATTAATACATAAGACAAACATAACTCATACTAACTCCAACAACCACCCAAGATCAAAACGTAATAAGCATAAAATTAACAGCAAACATTGAAATCATAAACATATCGAAGTTAAAGGAGTTTAGGGGTTCAGAAAAATTAGAAAAGGTGTCCCTCCCACGGTCCTATGTAACAGGCAAGAACCAACCCAAATGAGTTTGCTGGAAAATGAGAAAAAATGTGTGCTCTTTCCAGCTTTAAGTCATGAAATAAAAGAAAGAGAGAGAGAAAAGAGGGGGGGGGGGGGGGAGTAAAAGTACCAACAAAGATAAAGTCGAGAAAAAGAGAAAATACAAAGAAAGAAGCACGAGAAAAAAAAAAAAAGAAGGAATAAGAAAGATAAACCAGAGAAGAACAATCTTGCATAAACATTTGGCTATTCATATGGCGCTGTACCACGCCATTAACAACTGTGAGGCTACCATTTTTTCTTTCTTCATATGACAGCCTAGAATATGTTGATCTACTCATGTTTCATCTCCTAGACAACAAGGTTCTGTTCTATCTACCTCATTATTATTTCTAATAGGGAGTAACAGGATAAAGAATATTCACCGAGAGAAAGGAGAAAACAATGGCGGATTTAGTATCTTTCCACTATTCGCCATCCCAGAGTTCTTCAATTGTTCTGTAGGCACCAAATGTCTCGTGAACAAAAGAGGCACCCAAAACTAGTTTCTCCTGCGTCAGCATGTTTCAACTGGTAAATCAGTTTTTTGAAGCGAAACCTTCTATGCAAGCTACCTTTGAAGTTTCTTACAACAAGTCGTTTATGCATAACACTAACTACCTTTTAAATGACAGGCTTAATTATACTTTTCATCCCAAGAAAGCAATGGAGTCCCTTTAGTATATTTATTAGAGCAAGTCAATTCTTCTAATTTCAATTACATTAGTCTTGCCCCCTAACTACTTAAAATAAGTAATGACAATTGTATCTTTTATGACTTAAAGAAACCTAGCTATTAACCTATTTAATTATCATTTTTAATAGCTTATTTAAGTAATTAGACATAATATTGATTTAATTAACTGTAGAAAGATTGCATTGCTCTAATGAGCAAATTGGAGAAATAACATTGCTCATATTGAAACTAGAAGGACGAAATTACTTTCCTGTGTAAAAAAGTGCACAATTAAATGGTAATACCCGTTTAGCATTAATCGAAAGCTATAGAAATCCCAGCATATAAAAGCAGGACCAAAATATTGCATCAAGTATTCAAGTGACTCGCCTGCTTAATCTCAGAGAAGTTGGCTAGAAATTCCGAAGATATAGACCAGTCAAACAAGTCAAAGTTTTCCTTGATCCTTGCATGATTGGTGCTCTTGGGCAGCACACTGTGACCCATTTGCAGTCCCCACCTAAGAGCCACTTGTGCTGGAGTCTTCCCCAATTTCTCTGCAACCATGTGCAGAACTTGATTCTTAAGAATGTCAGTCCTACCAAGTCCTTTACCGAGTGGTGAATAACCCTGAATGAGAACATTCATAATAATAACTAGTCAGCAGAATGGCAATTTGGAAATCATAAACATTTCCCAATGATCATTTAATCGTTTGTAACCTTCATATTCAGATATATTTCAACACCTATAATTATCATACATGACCTCAGATGTGCTTACTCACAGATAAATGCACTCCCTTGGATTTACAGAAAGCATGTAATTTCAACTGCTGCCATGAAGGATGGCATTCCACTTGGTTAACAGCAGGAGGAACATGTGCCACCTCCAACAGATCCTGAAGCTTCTTTGAAGAGAAGTTGCTTACTCCTATAGCTCGAACCTTGCCAGAATTGTAAAGTGCCTCCATTGCTCTCCATGTGCTCGGTATATCAGGTTGGGTGAGATTTTCAGGCTTATCGTCAACAGACCCGTTTTTCATGCTGACAGGCCAGTGAATCTGGGTGAACATTGCATGATTAAGCAAAGAAAGTATTACTATAAGAACTCATCTTATGAGCAGGGTGTAATTTGTAATCAAGCATTTAATCATCTGAAACAAAATTAACAGAGTAATATACACACAAGGTAAAGATCCAGATAATCCAGTTGCAAGTCCTGAAGAGTTCTATCCAACGCCTTTGGTACATCTTCTGACAAGTGATCAGTACACCTGGAGATAATGGGAATATAAATTAGGCAGAAAAGTAAGATTTGGAGCAATAAGATCTTAGATATAAAATGTTTGAGTACAAATTAGCCAGAGCAATTTCAATAAATCCAACAAATCTGTACATCTAGTGACAGCCAACACTTTTTTTTTTTTAGAAATTACTTTCCTTACCCCCCCCCCCACCAAAAAAAAAAAGAAAGAAAAAACTCCCCTCCTTCCCTTAGGTGGGTGAGTGGCTATGATCAACATATTTCTTTTGTGCAGCCAAACATCATATTCTTGAACTTGAAGAAATAGTCTTCAAACAAGATTCCCAGTCCTTGGAGTAACAGATAGTTATTAGGTGCTTGAAAGAATATGCACTTCAGATTCAGTGTGTGTTCAAAGCCCGAAGGATCCCTAAAGGATGTCTTAGACTTGACATAAATTGGACGCTGAAAGTGAGTCTGATGGAATCAGTAACTTTGGGGGAAATGATTATAATAGGAGAAGAAAGTCGGCCCAAGTGAGAACTAAAGAGAGTAAGGTTTATGAAAGGAGAAAGAATAAGCAGGCCCATAAAGGAGTAGGAGGTGAGGTGGCAGAAGGGGGTAGAATGGAGTTTTGAGAGGGGTACCTACCTTTGTCAGGTAGTGCGTGGCAGGAGAGAGAAAGAGGAGGAGGTTATGAGCGTGTGAGGGGTGTCTATTGAGGGTGTGGAATTTCTTTGGCAAAGCTTGTTGGAGAGAATCTGTCCTCTTGAAAGCCAGTGTGCCTATTTTCTTTTGCTTACTGTTTCTCTACCTTAATTCCAACTCTTCATTTGTAATCACAGCTCCTTTTCCGTCGAAGCAGCTGTAATTATGCTTATAAATAGTACTAAGAATTGGAAAATTCCATCACTTGGTATTAGAGCAGTAATGATTGGGGTATGGTTGGCATGAGGATGGAAAGTCGAGTAGATCATTGGAGAAAAATGTCAGGGAACTTCAAAGAAGCCAGGTCCAGACGTGCAATGAACTAATGTCTATGCAACTCATGTTGATAGAGTTGCGAGACTAAGTGGGAGACTTTCAAATGGCTTTTGAAACAGCAATGTAAGGGAGGACAATAGAGGTGGAGCAACAGAACATGCCAATAGAGACCACAAACATAGCTCAAGAGGTGGAAAGGGCAGAACCTACCGTAGACTAGGAATTTGGGAGATATCGACATCTTGAGCTCCCCGTATTCTCAAGTAAGGATCCCATTGCTCGGCTCTTTAAAGTTGAGAGGTATTTTTTTGTAAATGGGATTACAGAGACCAAGAGAATAGACACTGGAATGGTTAGCCAAGAAGGAGAGGCATTAAGTTGGTTTCAATGGCTTGAAACAAGAACCCCTGTGCATACTTGGAGGGAGTTTAAGAGGGAGGTGTTGGATAGTTTTCACGGCCACCAACTAGGTGACAATTATGAGATGCTTATGAGGCTAAAATAGAAAGGGACTGTGGAGGAATTTAGTGAGAGGTTTGAATTACTCTCAGCTCCTCTAGGTGATGTTCCTTACGAGGAGCTAATGGGAGCATTTAAGAATGGTTTTGGTGGAAGAAGTCAAGGATAAGGTCAGATTGATGCAGCCAAAGACATTGAAACAGCTCATTGACTATGCTTCTCATGTGGAAGGGAGGAATTTAGTCCTGCAAAAGGCATGAGAAGAGAAGAAGGCTAAACGGATGAAGTCCACTTTAAGTGCTCAATGGAGATGGTTTAAACCAGTGTTTTCAAAGTTCACTAACCCAGTGGACTTGACTAGAAACTTAGGCAGTAGTATTTTGAGTAAAAACCATGAGAATAGAGGAGGGCAAGGCACCAACCCAACCAGTAGCAAGGTAAACATCCTCATTACTACAACCACCAGTAGTAGTGGAAGTAGAAGTACCAAGAAGAAGTTAACAGAAGCTGAAATCAATAGAAGATGTGAATTGGGACTGTGTTTTAAATGCGAAGAGAAATTTGGTGCTAACCACAAATGTAAAAACAAGCAATTACAGAAGATGATTTTGACTTTAGAAGAAGAGGAGGCCAAGGGGAATGATCCTAAAAGAGTAGAGGAACAAGAAGTAGAGGACATGGAACTCTCAATGACTTCTCTAATGGGAATGACTGGCCATAAAATAATGAAGCTGATAGGAAAAGCTAGTGGGAAAGAAGTACTAGTATTGATTGATAGTGAGGCCACCCACAACTTCATCTCCTCTAGGATAGAGAGGCTTGGGATATCTCTGCAACAGTCAAAGAAGTATTCTGTAACCCTGGGGGATGGAAAAAAAATTATTACAGATGGGGAGTGTAAGGAAGTTAACTTGGTGTTACAAGGAATTAATATAACTCCAACCTTTTACCCATTCAATTTGAGTAATGTTGATCTGGGTTTAGGAATGGATTGGGTAGAATCCCTAGGAGAGTTGAGGTTAAACTGGGGACAATCTTATATGAAAATCAAAGTAGGGAAGAAATGGGTGTGTTTAAAAGCGGGCTCCACTTTGACCCAAACCAATGCTTCATTGAAGACTTTTCTCAAGTCTATAAAGGCAAAAGGGAAAGGATACTTGTTAGAGTTTGGGACCACGAGAGCAAAACAAGAGGGAGGATAGTAGGGGGTGAATGAGGAGATAAAGCAATTATTTTGAGTTCAATATAGTGTGCAAACCGGCACTAGGCTCACCTCTCCATAAATCAAAGGATCATGCCATATTGATTAAGCCAGGTGAGCAACCCCCCAACATTAGACCTTATCGATATGCCTACTCCCAAAAAGCTAAGATTGAGAAGCTAGTCAAGAAGATGCTTAAAGCTAGGCTTATCTAGCCAAGTACTAGCCCTTACTCAAGTTCGATACTATTGGTTAAGAAAAAATATGAAAGTTGGAGGTTTTGTATGGACTATTGAGCCTTAAACAAGATTACCATTTAGATAAATATCCCATCCCCGCCATTGATGAATTATTAGATGAATTGGGAAAGGCCACATTATTTTCAAAGCTAAATTTGAAATCCAGTTATCACCAGATTAGGATTAAAGCTGGGGATGAAATAAAAACAGCTTTTAAGACCCATGAAGAATACTATGAATTCATAGTGATGCCTTTTGATCTAACCAATGCACCTTCTACCTTTCAATCTCTCATGAATGACATGTTTAGAGACCATTTGAGAAAATTTATATCAATCCTCTTTGACAACATTTTGATTTATAGCAAAGACATGGAATCTCATGTGAAACATTTGAGGGTTGCTTTGGAGATATTATAGAAGTATCAGTTGGTGATTAACTTAAACAAACGTGTTTTTGGGTAGCAAAAACTAGAGTACCTGAGCCACATTATTTCTCATGAAAGGGTGCAAGCTGACCCCTCCAAAATTGAGGTAATGGTGCCATGGCCAGTACCTAAAAGCTTGCGCACCCTAAGAGGGTTCCTTAGGGTGACAGGTTATTTAGGAAGTTTGTGAAAAATTATGGAAGGACAGCAGCACCACTCGTTGGCCTTTTAAAGAAAGACTCATCAAAATGGGGAGAGAAGGCTCAAAAAGCTTTTGAAGAACTCAAAAAGAGGGTTCCTTAGGGTGACAGGTTATTTAGGAAGTTTGTGAAAAATTATGGAAGGACAGCAGCACCACTCATTGGCCTTTTAAAGAAAGACTCATCAAAATGGGAAGAGAAGGCTCAAAAAGCTTTTGAAGAACTCAAAACTGCTATGGTTACAGTACCAATTCTGGTTATGTCCAACTTCAATATGCCTTTTAAAGTGGCAGCAGATACTTCAGGGAGAGAAGTAGGTGCTATTATCATGCAAAGAGGGATGCCCATTCCGTATTATGACCAACAGTTGTCTGGAAAAGCTCAACAGGGCTCAATTTATGAAAGAGTTTATGGCCATTGTATTAGTGGTAAAAAAATGGCAAGACTACCTTTTGGGGCACCCTTTTGTAATAACAACAAACCAAAAGACTCTGAATTTTTTGCTCAAATAGAGAGTCATCTATCCAAGCTAATAGGGTGTAAATTTGAAATTCAATATAAGCCCGGAGTTGAAAACCGTACTGCTGATGCATTATCAAGAAGGCACAACATGATGGAATTGAAAGCAATGTCCTTGTGGCAATATGAAGGAGTGGAGGAGTTTGAAACTGAGGTTAACAAGGACAGTAGACTGAAGGAGATAATTCAGCAAGTGGTTACTAGTTCAATGCACCAAAAGGCTATAGTCTTAAGAGTGGGTATCTCATCTATAAAGGCAAGCTAGTGTTACATTGAGATTTACCCAAAATAGTAGCGCTTACCCAGGAGCTTCATAATTCTCCTATTGGGGGACACCCAGGTTATCTAAGGACCCATAAGAGAATGGAAAAAGTGATCCATTGGGAAAGGATTAGCATGGATGTACAAGAGTATGTGACAAGATATGAGATTTGTCAACGCAATAAGTATGAATATTTAAGTCCTGCTGGTTTACTACAACCTTTACCCATTGCACAAGAAGTTTGGGAAGACATTAGCATGAACTTTGTGGTAGGTCTATCCATGAGTATCAGATTTGATACCATTATGGTGGTAGATAAACTCACCAAATATAGCCATTTCATACCACGTTCCCACCCTTTTACTACAAAGGAGGTTGTTGAGGTGTTTGTAAAGGAGATAATGAAGCTGCATAGATTTGCTAAGTCTATAGTTTCAAATCGAGACAGAATTTTTATTAGTCACTTCTGAAAGGACATGATCCTAATGGCTAGAACAACTTTGAAATAGAGTTCAGGTTACCATCTATAATCCAACAGGCAAACAGAAGTTTAGAGACATATTTGAGATGCTTTGTTGGGGATAAACTCAAGCAATGGGTGAAGATGCTACCATAGGCCAAGTATTGGTTCAATACATCCTATAACCGATCTATAGGGATGGCACCATTTAAAGCATTATATGGTGGGGACCCACCTACATTGTTTAAATGGCAAGAGGAGCTATCAAGGGTCGAGGAAGTCAATGAGCAACTCAAGGAGCGTAATCTGATTCTGGCCGAGCTTAAGGAGCATCTAGAGCAAGCCCAAGCTAGAGTGAAAGACTAGGCTAATAAAAAGAGAAAAGAGTTGGAGTTAGAAGTGGGGGACATGGTCTATCTTTGTCTCAAGCCATACAAGTTGAGATCCCTAGCTAAAAGCCAAAAAGAAAAAAAAGCTAGCTCTAGAGTTCTATGGCCTATACAAAGTGTTTGTGAAACATGGAAAGGTGGCTTCATTGGAAACCTCTAAAAAGTTTGATATTATTGAATTATCAACTGAATATCTTCCTAAAAAGTGTTGCTAGAAAGAATTACAACCAAGGAAACCCAAAAAATAAAAATAAAAAGACAAGCTCATAGTAAGGCTAAATCAGAAATGCTCCTGCATTCAAGGTAGGTTCTCTCCTAGGCCAATGATGATTTTTCTTGCCCCCTCCACACCCCTAACATGTCCCTTATAGATCCCAACCTCTATGCACTAAAACCACGCCACCTTAATCTTTCTCCTCCAACTCATAGTTAGTTATTCTCGCTCATTTCCACCTAGGAACACCTCTATTTTTATCTACTGTTTTCTCTCTCTCTCTTTTGCTATATGATCTCACCAACTAAGGCTCATCAAGATTAGGCCCATCAATACTCTCTCCAACCAGTTTCACCTTGTTCTCAAGGTAGAAATCAGGGAATTGGTTCTACATTGCATCATAGTTCTCCTAGGTATTCTCAAATTTAGGTAGTTATGCCCATTTAATCAAAATTTCCACCACACCATTTGTCAGGCTCCTTACCTTTTGTACTGCTTCCAAGTGGACTTATAATCCTAGCTCCTCAAATAGAAAAGAAGGAATTTCTCGTGAAGCCTTGATAGCCCGCAATGACCCTTTAAGTTGTGATACATGATACACAAGATGAATTATAATAGTTGGTGGCCACCCAAGACGATATACCACAAGTGCCAACCTTTCTAGCACCTTATAAGAGCCATAAAACCTAGGACTTAATTTTTTATTAGCTCTTTTTGATAGCGCCTTCATTTTATAAGGACTTATTTTCAATACACCATTTCTCCTTCTTCAAATGTCACTTCCCTTCATGATTTATTAGCGTGCATCTTCATGTACTCCTGGGCTCTTTCAAGATTTTACTTCTACTAAGCTAAGATCAAATTCCTAGCTCTTATGGTTTCATTAACTTTCTCCATAGCTGAATAAACATCTTCCATTTGAAAGAGTTGGAGGATCCCACCCATAAAAAGCCTTAGAAGGTGTCATGCCTGTGGATTGATTATCGGAGGTATTAAACCAATATTCAGCCCACGATAACCATCTAACTAGTTGTTTACGTTTGTACCTCACAAAGCAACGCAAATAATTTTAAAGGTTTTGGTTTATTGCCTCAATCTATCCATCAATTTGTGGATGGTAACCAAAGCTTTCAACTCTATACTAGCCATTTTAAATAACTCCAACCAAAATTGATTCATAAAGAGCCTATCCCTATCAGACAGAATTGACTTGGGAAATCCATGTAGCCTAACCACCTCCTTGACAAAGAGTTCAGCTACTTCTTTAGTTGAAAAAGGATGTAACAAGCCAATGAAATGTGCATACTTGGTGAACCTGTCAACTGTCACCAAAATGGTGTCAAACTTTTCTGATTTGGGTAGCCATACTATGAAATCCATGCTAATGTCTTGCCAAACCCCTTGACGTATTGGTAATGACTGTAATAGACTAGTTGGGTGCATGACCTAATACTTGCACTTTTGGTATAACTCACATTTAGCAACAAAGTCCTAAACATCTCTTTTCATCCTTTCCTAATAGATGGCCTCAGACAAACCTTTGTAGGTTCACAAATAACTTGAGTGGCCAGTCACAAGAGAGGCATGGAATTCCTTCATTAGAGCTACAACTCAAGGAGAGTGTTTTGGTATCACCATCCTATGGTGGTAAAACAAACAACCCCTCCTTAAACTATAACCTTTTGGAGGCTCCTTGCTTGCTATCAACTACTAGACAATGGTAGCCAATTTTTCATCCTTTGTGACTTTCTCCTGCAAAGCTTCCATTTCTTCACAATTCCCCAAAAAAAAAAAGACCTTCATTTCCATTGTCTCTTCTTTTCTTGACAGTGAATCAACCTCTCTATTTTCTCATCTAGGTTTATAAATTATCTCAAAATTTATATCCCACAAGCTTGGAAAGCTCTGTTGGTTTGGATCCACAACCATATGCTCTAGTAAAAATTTTAGAGGATTTTGGTTTGTCAGAATGATGAATGAATGACCCATTAAATAGTAATTCCACATCTTCATTGCATGCACAATTGCCATGAGCTCCCTCTCATAAACAGAAGTTTGTTGAGCTCTTTGAAAAAGCACTTGGCTAAAATAAGTTATGGGTCTTCTTTGTTGCAAAAGAATAGCCCCTATGCCTCTACCAAAAGCATCTGTCTCGACCTTAGAAGGAAGTGAAAAATTTGGCATTGCTAACACAGGGCACTTGACATGGCTCTCTTTAAGTTTTCAAATGCTATTTGAGCTTCCTCACCCCACTTGAAAGCATTCTTCTTCAACAACTCCATGAGGGGGGTAGCCAACTTACTGTAATCTTTCACAAATTTTCTATAATACCCAATTAATCCCAAAAAACCTCTTAAGGCTTTTATGTCTTTTGGTTTATGCCAAGATAGCATTGTTTCCACCTTAGCAGGGTCAATTTCCACCCTTTTTGCTGAAACAACACGCCATAAATACTCAAACTTAAGTTGCCCATACACACGCTTCTTTCTCTTAATCACCAAGCTATAATTTTGCAACATCCTAAAGACCACCCTCAAATGGGATAAATGAGTTTCAAAGTAAGGGCTGTAAAGCAATATGTCATCAAAGAAAACTAACACAAACTTCCTCAAATAAGATTTAAAAATGTTATTCATTAGGAACTGAAAAATTGAAGGTATTCACCAACCCAAACGGCATCATTAAGAATTCATAATGACCCTCATATGTCTGAAAAGTTGTTTTCTCCTCATCTCCAACTTTATTTCAAATTTCGTGATATCCTAATTTCAAATCCAACTTAGAAAAAATGGTAGTTCCCCCTAATTCATCTATGCAAGGGATAGGAAATTTGTTTGAAACGATTACCTTGTTTAAAGCTCTAGAGTCACATAGAGACTCTGTTTCTTTCTCACCAACAAACTAGAGCTGGAATGAGGCCTACAACTTGATTGTATACTTCCAGCCATAGCATCTCTTTCACTAACTTTTCTATCTCTGTTTTCTAGGAGTGTGCATACCAATAGGATCTAACATTGGGTACAATTGCTCCCTCCTCAATCAATATAGCATGATCTCTTGAATGACGGGGAGATAGACCTTTATGTGACCCATATATGCTTCCAAATTCTTCCAACAACTCCAAGATTGCTGGAACTTCCCCTTGCTATTCTTCTTGTACCACTAATTCATAAAACTCCACCAAGTAACCTTGTCCCCCTTCTTTCAAGATTTTAAATAAGAAGTTTAGGAACACCATAGATGTAGTTAAAGATGGATCTCCTTTCAAACAGATCCATGGCATGTTCACCTTGTATCTCATGAAAAAGTGCTTCCAATTCACTCTTGCCTCTCTAAGGGATTCCAACCATTCTACCCTTAACACAACTTTTGCCCCACTCAACTCAAAGGAGTCAAAATCTTGCTAATTTTTGCCCCCCCTAAAATTCTAGCTCCAATTTTTTGCACACACCTTACCCAATTATCTTATGCCCATTACCTATGGCAGTGACATATTTTTTTGTTGCTTGTATAGGTAATTTTAGACATTCCACTAGCTCTGAAACTATGAAATTACAAGTGGCTCCACTATCTATTAGCATCAACACAGATTCTCCCATTAATATTCCTACTAGCTTCATTGATTTTGGCTCACCTATCCCCACTATCATGTTCATGGACAACTGCATCATATGGATACCCTTGTCCTCTTCAACACCCTTTTCAAGCTCTGTTATCTCTTCCATCACTTCTTCAAATGAGAGAATTAATAGTTGCAATACCTTATTTTTATACCTATGGTTGGGACCATGGTTATTGAATCGTGATTCAAATCGTGAATCAAAAGATGGATTTTTGAATTGTGAATTGTAAATCGCATCGAATCATAAAGATTCAGAGACATAGTTAAATATATATATATATATATATACACCACTAAAATTTGTTCAAATAATAATTTTAAACTAAAAATTGATGAAAATTTATCTATAAGTCTCATAAAAAAAAATTATAAATCATAGCCTAATTATAAAAGAAAAAACGCACATCAATTTTTATTAATTAAATTTAAAGTTGCAAATTTTTAATTAAAAGAGAATTAAAGATATTACTTTTTAATTTAATAAATTTAAAAATTTTATCTGAAAAAAAATAAAGGATATTAATGTTTAACTTATTATTTTATTAAGTTTAAAATTATAACTTTCTAATTAAAAGAAGATAAAAGATATGAATTTTTAATTTTTTATTCAATTAAATTAAAATAAAAATATAATCAAACATTTTTTATTTTAAAATAATTGCAAAAGCCAAAACAACGTTTCTTTTCAGTTGTCAAATCTTTTCATCTCCCTTTCAACTAATCAAGTCACGTGAAGGTTAAAAGATCCACTTTCTCCCCACATGCATGTGCATTAGTCAAATAAGGCGACAACCATCCAATGAAGGACTTAAGGAAGAAAAAAGAAAAGTTAAATATAGTGTCTTCTTCCTCGCATAAGTTATGTTAAGTCACGAAGAACCCGACTTCATGATCTGACATAGAACAAGTCTCTAAATCGCCAAACGTCTCTAAATCGTGGTTTTAGACTCGATCTATGCAATTCAAGTGATTCAGATGCACAATTCAGGCCAAAAACCGATTTGAATGTTGAACTGTATTGTTGGCTAGCTAAACTACATCAATCCATGCATCTAGAATTGTGAATTGAATGATTTCAATAACTATGGTTGGGACTATATTTTTCTTGACATTTAAACAAATTCCCTACTCTTTCCTCCTCGTTATTTCAGCTTCAAAGACACACTCCCTCCCTTACAAGTGATTGGAATGTTCACACTCGATCCATTACTGGCCTTAGACTCCACACCTCGAGTTCTTACACCTAGTATTATACTCTTTTGTTGCTCCATAAAGCCATGTATCTTAGGAAAACTTGGTTTAATCCCATGCCATTTGGGTTTTCCCGAGGCTCTTACCACCTTAGATATTATTTTTCTTTCCTTGGATTGTTCAATTACTAAATTCCTCTCCTCCACTTAAAATGCCAAGTCCATTAACTACTTTAAGGAGGTGGGCTACATCATGCAAACTTATGCCCATATTTCCTCCTTAAGACCACTCTTAAATACCCCCATAAGCACCTTCTCTAGAGCTTCTGTCACAATAGTTGATAGTAGCTTAAAGTTCTACCTATAATTAGTCACAGTCTGCTCTAGCCTCAGAGCCATAATCATTTCATATCCATTCCCTAATTGCCTTCTATGAAATTGTGCTAGTACTTCCTTCTTGAATTCAATCCAATTTCTCACTGGGCTTCATGTCTCCATCCACTGAAGCCAGTTAAGTGCCTTCCCCTCTGTACAAATAGCTACTGCCTCAAGTTTTTCATCCTTTGTCACACCATTTGTGGAAAAATAACATTCCACTCTAAACAACTAACCCACCATGTCATCACTTGAGAATAAAGGCAATTCAAGTCTCCTAAAGACACATCCTTATCTGCTACAGCAACATCTCTTGTTCTTCCTTCCACTTCTGAGTGTGCTGCCTGTTGTTTCGTCGCAACTCCCTTCCCTTTGCCATGGCTCTATGATGCATTCTAATTCTCATTAAATTTATCCCTTAGATCCATCAACATATCCATCATGTTTGTTAGCTAATTAAGCACCTCATCTAGGTCTTTCTCCACCGCATCTACTCTCTACTCCATTCTGGTATTAACCATCCCCTTGGAAGGAAGGACTTTGATACCAAGTTGTTGGAAACCTCTGAAAAGTTTGATGTTATTGAATTATCAACTGGATACTTCCTAGAAAGTGTCGCTAGCAAGGATTACAACCAAGGAAAAAAAAAAAAAAGGACAAGCACACAATAAGGCTAAACTGAAAATGCTCCTACATTCGAGAGGCAGGTCCTTTCCTAGGCCAATGATGATTTTTCTTGCCCCTTCCACACCTGTTACACATCCCTCATAGATCCCAACCACCAGGCACTAAAACCCATGCCACCCCAATCTCATTAAATTTATCCCTTTGCCATGGCTCTATGATGCATTCTAATTCTCATTAAATTTATCCCTTAGATCCATCAACATATCCATCATGTTTGTTAGCTAATTAAGCACCTCATCTAGGTCTTTCTCCACCGCATCTACTCTCTACTCCATTCTGGTATTAACCATCCCCTTGGAAGGAAGGACTTTGATACCAAATTGTTGGAAACCTCTGAAAAGTTTGATGTTATTGAATTATCAACTGGATACTTCCTAGAAAGTGTCGCTAGCAAGGATTACAACCAAGGAGAAAAAAAAAAAAGGACAAGCACACAATAAGGCTAAACTGAAAATGCTCCTACATTCGAGAGGCAGGTTCTTTCCTAGGCCAATGATGATTTTTCTTGCCCCTTCCACACCTGTAACACATCCCTTATAGATCCCAACCACCAGGCACTAAAACCCATGCCACCCCAATCTCTCCTCCAACTCATAGTCATTCTTGCTCATTTCCACCTGGGACCACACCTCTATTTTTATCTGCTATTTTCTCTCTCTTTCTTCAACTGTATGTTCTCACTAGCTGAGGCCCATCAAGCTTAAAAACTTGATTTACCCCCAACAATAAGAATACACCCTGTTTTTCACATTTTATAGCTCAAGAAATCCTTGCATCCTTCTGTGCCTATACCAACCATACTTGCAACTTTTTCTAGGGAAATGGAGTTGTACATATAGCTTGAAGAAGTAAGAAAAACAAGGACTATGACCAATGGACAACAACAAGTTCTGGTTAAGTGGAAGGATCTGCCCAAGTGTGACAGTACCTGGGAAGATATTGAAGTCATCAAGACTTAATTTCCCACCTTTCACCTTGAGGACAAGGCGTAACTGGCAAGGGAAGGGAATGATGGAATTAGTAACTTTGGGGGAAATGTTTATAATAGGAGAGGAAAGTCAGGCCAAGTGAGAACTAAAGAGAGTAAGGTTTATGAAAGGAGAAAGAATAAGTAGGCCCTTAAAGGAGTAGGAGATAAGGTGGCAGAGGAGGGGAAGTATAGAGTTTTGGGAGGGGTAGCTAACTTTGTCAGGTAGTGCATGGGAGGAGAGAGAAGATAGAGAAGGTTATGAGTGTGAGAGCGGTGTCTGTCGAGGGTGTGGAATTTCTTTAGCAAAGCTTGGTGGGGAGAACCTAGCCTCTGGAAAGCCAATGTGCCTATTTCCTTTTGCTTACTGTTTCCTAGCTTAATTCCAGCTCTTCATCTGCAATTGCTGCTCCTTTTCCATTGAAGCAGCTGTAATTACGTTTATAAATAATACTAAGAGTTGGAGAATTCCATCAGAGTCACCACATAAAAAATTGAATATTACAATTGTGGTCATTAGCTGAAGAAACCACAGTGTAATAAATACTGAAATCCCCAAACTTCAATCTGAGGTGAAAGATAATTTGATGGGGTCATACAAGTGATAGAAACGTTTCACTAAGTAATCTATCAGCTTGCAAGAAGAGTTATGACAACAATCTGTGGTCTACTTCATACAAATAAAACAATTATCCTAAATTGGATAGAAAAACCAATTTGTCCTCCAAAAAAGAAATCAATCAGTTTGTGGTTACTATCACAAACCAGAATCATCTACGATCTATTGAGGCAATTTGACTGCAAGAATATCATTGAAGAAGCTGATTACAGAGTTCTCCTCTTTCTAGAACAGAGAGGGATGCGGAAATGAAGTATCTTGCACATTTAGGTCATGTAATTAAATTCAATGACTTTGAATGTGAAGCCACCTTCAAATTTTTTAAGGCAATTCAAGAAAATATTTGAGCATCGACGCAAGGTCACCTATGAAATTGTGTTTACAATAAATATTTCCTACTTAACTGAAACTCTCAAGAAACTTTGCGTGGTAGGTGATGACACACTAAAGTTTGCTATCAAATAGCTTAATAGATACTCTCAGTCCATAAAAAGAAGACAAACCAGAGTTTGGAGGTGATCCACATATCCTCTCGCTTAACTACACTTTCATCAAAAAGCTTCTTCAAGGCATGACCAATCTGTATAAAATAAGCAATATGTTAATAATAATCAATAGAGTATTGACAATTTAATAGCAAGAAGAGGATAAAATGTCATAACCTGAATGGTCAATTTTAGGTACTGTCAGTTAGTTCTTGCTTTAAACCAAAGAATGGTTGGAGGAAAGGGAGGGAGGCAAGGAGGAAATAGGCCTCCAGTGGCCCTAAAAACAAAACTACAAAAAACAGTATACATATTTATTTTTTAGGGAAAAAAATATATCTGAATGACTCTCACCTCCTTTTCATTGCCATAATTTTGAGCACAATCTATATGCCGACATCCGACCTGCATTGAAAGTTTACCATTGGTTGCTCTCAAATTCGTGTAGGATTAATGATAGGACAAAGAAAAGCATCAAACAAGTTTTCAAATAAAATTTTGAAAGAATATGATTAATTTCAAATAACATTAATATTATATACAACTAAGAAAGAATAAAGCTGTTGAAACTATGCTTCATAGAGAACATTGAATTTCAGTGAAAAAAAAAATCTGCATAAATAGTTTCTCATAATTCATCCTAAGAAAAAGATTTTAGAAAAGAAAAGAAAAAGAAAAAAGGCAAATGAAGAAACCAAAATAACAATAAAGAGAAGGTAAAGGAGGCAGAACCTTGACGGCGGTGGCTAGGACATCAGCTATGACGCCAGGTTGAGCACGCCACGTGCCCAAACCCACAGAAGGTATTTTGGCCCCCGTATTCAGCTCGAAGAATCGAATTTCTTCTGCCATTTCTCACAGTGGAAGACGAAGCAGACGACTCACAAAAACCAAACACAAGTCTCTTCCGATCCGAGTGCTTGGGCGTGCTATAGCTGCGGGGAATAGAAAATGATAACAAAACAAACAGAATTAAAGAGCACAAAACCACAACGAGTGTGAGTATTGAGAATTAAAGTACAGCAAGCATCGCCAATGAAGTTGGCGATTCAAGTATTCAATAGGATGAAAGCCTTACTCGCTAAATATTGGTTTGGGATAAAAACTTCTTAGCTATGGATATCCTTGCTTCCAACTAAATATTTTGACTTTCTTGAAGATTTCTTAAATAGTATTTGCAGTGCATTATTTATTAAATTAAAATAATCTAATCTATTTCTCAGATTTTTTTATGGCCAAAAAAAAATCTATTTCTTAGATCTTGCTTTGAAAAATATATATAGTATTCAATGTAAAATTTTTTTAATTGTAAACATTTCATTAACAAAAGCCTAACAGCATTTACGATAATTGCAGAAATCCAAGGTTTAATTATAAGAAAAAAGGGTAAGCATCTAAAATTTTTGGATCTACTGGGTGACTAAAAACTCAACTAATCCAATATGGATTGTTGGTTGAAGTAGTATCTAGATTATTTAAATTTAATTTGAATAGTTTGAATTTTAATTTTTAATTTTAATTATTATTTTTTAAGTTCATAATTAAAAAATTATATTCATTTTATTTTTTAGACCAAAAAAATAAAAAATAAAATTAAACCATTCAAATACTGCTATAACTTTTTCCAAACAAGTCCGAATTTCGGCTAATCCACTCTATGGGATGAAAACTCATTATCATTCTCCATGCTGCAACAATACAATTGCATGTTTCCTTTATATATCAGAACAAATTATTTCCACAAAAGCATGAGTGTCTTAAATTTCATTTCCACAAAGCATAAGGGGATATTGACACGATGAAGATAAAAGCATTTTGAACTATAAGTAAGACAAAATAAAAGATTATAAAACATTTCGAACTGCTGTGAACGACAACTCAAAGGAAAAATGACAGTTTGCAAAGGAACAAAATAGATAGCGTTTATATTTACTCACGTAACAACAATAAGGGGAAAAGGGCACACAAGGAGTAAACTTTTATATTTTGTTTGGACGGAGAGGAGAAGAGTGAAAGGAGGGAGAAATGGAAAGAAAAGAAAAAAAAAATTATTTTTCTTCTCCTGTTTAATTTGACTGAGAGAAAAAACTTTTAGATGTATAATGATAATAATGCCTTTATAACTTTTGTCATCGATAAATAAGATATTAAAAAAATAAGTTATATTAATTAATTGAATACTTTGTATAAAATTGAGGTTAAATTGATAATAAAATAATAATGTATATAATTAATTATTTTTTAAAAAAACTATTTTAAATAATTTTGACTTTAAAGATTAATACATACAACTATTTATTATGATAAAATTGCCTTAAAAAAGTCAAAAGCCAAGATAAATTTTAAATATATAATTTCACTTTTATAAGAATGTATTACCCTATTAAATAATAAATATTTTACATAACAATTTTTAAATTATATCTGAATATGAAATATATATATATATATATATATACACACATATGAAAAGCGTAATGTCTCCACCGAACAATAAATAAGAATAAATGATGCAAATTCTACGAATAGACAAGACAAAGCAACAATACATTGAAGCTTCCTGGGAGTAGCTGACTTTTTCTCATGTGATTTTTGGAGTTTGGCATTTTCTCACTTCACATCGAGGCATAACGTCTTATTCTTACAACTTTTTAAAGGTTCACATGAAGGTATGGTGTTATCCCTTATAACTTTATTCAAAGTTCAAAATTTTTGTCTCCTCCTATCTAAATAAGATAAAATTTATTTTCCCTCCTCTTTTCTTTTCAATTTTTCTTTTCTTCCAAATTTTCTCTCCATTAAGGTTGCTCACTTTTTAGGTTGAGCCAAAGACAAGAGAGAAATTGATTAATATATGTATACACACACACATATATATATATATAAGCTAAGGGGTCGAACAAGAAAGGAAACAAAAGTCAACCGAAAAAATGGATTGGAAGCTCCAAAAGGCTAAATGACCTAAAAAACTAGCATAGGAAGCCAAAAACCTTGGAGAGGAGGTGTGGATCTTGGAAAGTGGTCGCCAGCTTGTGGGAGATGTAAATTAGTCACATACCCGTTTGATTGGCAAAACATTAGAAACATAAAGAGGAAAAAAAATGTTTAAAATGGATAAATAAAATGAGAAATAATATTCATATTCCTATTTTTGAAAAAAAATAATCAACAAATAAATATTATTGATTAATAATTATAATGAGATAATAAATGTTAAAAAAATTATATCCATTAAAACATTAGTGGCACGTGGTGGCTTTGTTGACAACAAGACTTGTTAAAGATACAAATCGACAAACTTTGATTCTATTGGCTTTGGTGATGGTGGGAAAGGAGGTCGGGAAGGTGGGTTCATGAGCTGCGCACGTGACAAGACAAACACACACCCACAGCCAGCAACATTGACGGTGGCTCCTCTTCTCTTTGAAAGGTTTTGGTCACTATTGATGCAGTAGAGAAGACGAACACTAAAATACACTTGGTATCAACAAGTAAGCGTTGATGGGAATGGTACTATTAAAAAAAATATATATTTATTACATCTTTGTTATTATTATTTATCTTTTATTATCTTTTAAATAAAAATATAAGTATCATTTCTCATCTCATTTATTATTTTTTTTTATTTTTATTCCCTCAATTTTCTTTTTTACACGCCAAACATAATCTTAATGAATCTAAAGAAACTGGTAGATGACAGAGTTTCTTATTGTCCTTATTTTGATTGTTGAGTTTGCTTTAGAACACACCAACCTTGAAGAGGCGGTATGTATCGTTAACATGTATCTTCGTAAATGTAAATGTTTTACTTATAGACAATATTAATTTACTCTTTGGGGCTTAATTAAGAGGATTGTTTTGAAGTAGAGTAAGATAATTTGAATATATTAATGATTGATTATAAGTTTAAAAGCTAATTAGGTGGGTGGCTTAGAATGGTTTACAAACATATCTAAACTATCTTGCGCCCCAATTTTCAAATTGGGTTTGAAATTATTTGAGTTCCTCATAATTTTTATTTTTTAATCTTTTCCACTTTTTTTTATTTTTTTCACAAAAAAATAATATTAGAAAATTCACAAATTAAACCCATTTTAGTCTATTAATAATATTGTAACATCTAATTAATGAAAAGTGAGACACCATTCGTTTTTCTTTTTAATTAAAGTTTTAGATAATGGAGTTGGTCGTTTCCTTGCATTCTGCTCTATACCATTTCATCTTATTTAAGTAGATATTATATATTTAAACAAGACTTATTATTCAAATGAGTTTTATACATTCTGTGTCTTTTTCTTTTTTTAAAACTGACCAAAAATAGAGGAGAAAAAATAAAGAGGATCCTCAAAATCTAACAAACTTATCAATTGCATTTCACCTTGTGGAGGGGGAAGAAAAAGTCTTTTTTTTTTTTTATCTCTTTTTGGGGACCAGACACAAGTAATAAAATCACCTAACGCGTGTGACCTGCATGCTTGTAAAAGGAAAGGAGTCCACTTATAAATCAATAGTAGAATCAATATGCTCTGCAGTTATTGGACTTGAAGGCATTACAAACTGATCAGTACTTAGTGATCAAAGTGGCAAAAATTAGACATGAGGAAAATCTTGCTTCTTCCCTTGTAAGTATTAATCTTGCATCCTGCTTCACAGTTCACCATCCCAGAGTTCTTCAGTGGTCTTGTAGAAACCATGGGTCTCATGAACAAATCCAGTTCCCTTGACTAGCCTCTCCTGCATGAGTTAGATTCATGTGTTAATTCAAAAGTGAGGCATTCTACATACCATTTGGTGTTTCTTGAGAATGGCATTTTTCTCTTTGAGGATTCTTATAGAGATCATTATTAGAGTAGAAGCAATTTTTCTCCCGTCAAAATTTTACTTATTTTTTTTTTTTGAAAAAATACTACTTAGTTTTTTATAAAATTTTACAAATATGAGAATTCTGTAAGGACAAAATTTATGTACAATTTTTTGTATATTTATTATCAAATTTTTTAATGAAAGCGCAATTGATACATAATTTTTACAATCCAATATTACATAATTAATTTTTTAAAAAAAAATTATTTTAAATGCTATATTTTTCATTGAAAAACTCAATAACAAATTTATAAAATTTTCTTCAAATTTTGTCTATTGTTTAAAAAATAAGGACAAAGACAAAAATGCAAATAAAAATGAGAAGCAGGGAAGGCCTCCCAGCCCGATTGCTATATCTAGTATTATCTTTTTTTTGTCACACATGAATGGTTAACTTTGTTGGGAGAAAATTGGTAAAAACTTAATTTCTCTCCAGCACAGCATGTATAGCATAGTGTGCTACGTAGCATTTTGACCCTCCAAACAGGAGGGGTCACCCTTTTGTTTTATTATTATTAGTTTTAATCTAATTATTTTCTACTTCACAGCACATGCACTATTTTGTGCAGCAAGAGTGAAATTGGTAATCCACCGGAGAAAACAAACACACCACATGCACCATTAAACATTAGAACGAGATGAGAAGCAGAAATGAATTAAGCACTTGCCTGCGTAATCCCAGAGAACTTGGCCATTAATTCTTGGGGAATAGACCAGTCGAGGATATCGAAATTTTCTTTGATTCTTGTCTCAGTTGTGCTCTTAGGTAGGACACTGTGTCCTGTTTGGAGGCCCCACCGAAGGGCCACTTGTGCTGGAGTCTTTCCCAATTTCTCTGCTACCACATTGATTACTGGATGCTTAAGGATGTCACTCTTGATACTTGCTGTGCCTGGAGACCCCAATGGTGAATATCCCTGAAAGCGAAAATTCATTCCAAACATTATTGGTTTTTCTAAGATATTTATTGTTAATTTTTTTTTCAGCTTAGTCTAACTCAATCCCATGTGGCCTGGCCGAGCCTGAGTGGGTTGCTTTCACCCCTAAATACTAGAGACAACCTGAAATATTGTTTAGGCGTATTTTACTCACAGATATGTGAACTCCTTTGGATGCACAGAATTCATGGAGCTTTGGCTGCTGCCAGCCAGGGTGGCATTCGACTTGGTTAACAGCAGGAGGCACGCGTGCAATCTGCAACAGATCATGAAGCTTCTTTGACGAGAAATTACTCACTCCTATAGCTTTAGCCTTGCCTGAGTCATACAGTGCTTCCATTGCCCTCCATGTACTGGGTATGTCCGTTTGGGTCAGGTTTTCAGGCTTGAATCCAACCGATCCCTTTTTCATTCTCACTGGCCAGTGGATCTATAAAAATGAAACCATGTATTCATTTGATTAAAGGGAGAGATTCATTTGTTAATTAATTAACTCACGCAATGAACTAATGTGAAAGAAGACCACATACCAGATAGAGATCTAGGTAGTCAAGCTGCAATTCCTTCAAGGTTTTATCCAATGCATTTGGTACATCTTCAGGAGCATGATCTGAACACCTGGAATTAGTCAAGAAAGCAGAGTATCTCTGTTCAGCAACCAAAGGCAGATATGTATTATGAGAGTGAAAAGAAGCATAGAAATTTTCAGACGTTAAATTGATAATTACAAACCAGAGTTTAGAGGTGATCCATAAGTCTTCACGCTTCACAACACCTTCATCAAAGAGTTTCTTGAGAGCTGAACCAATCTACAAAAATCATATTAAATCAATTGTCTAGCACAAGAAATCTTGGCTCAATTCTTGTAGTGAAATTTGCTTTTTGATTGAATGTCCTTATGAAATCAGATTAAGCCCAGAAATAAAGTAACAGAAGACAGCACCATAAGATCTTGAGGCTTGTAAATTAAACTAGTAATCAACAAATAGCTCACATAAGGGAAGGGGGAAAAAAAAGAAAATCATTAATTATTATTACCTCTGCTTGATTGTGGTAAGCTTGAGCACAATCGATGTGCCTGTACCCAACCTGCATTGTCCCTCACAACAGTAAGCCATAGCAGAGATCCCACTCATGAAATCAAACAAGAAGAATAAATTACATTCGATTCCTTAAAAATTTATTAAATTTACATTTACACTCTATCTACATTCAATTTATACAAACCATCTCTCTTTTATTAACATAATTGTTAGCGAAGCTTATACTTATGAATTTTTCTTTTGTAGAACTCCCAACGCCCACTAGCCTAATAAGTACCGTCAAGCCATATTAGTGCCTATGAAAGCATAAAATAAGGAGGTTAGTGTAATGTCTTTAAGGTTGATGTTTTTAGATTTTTTTTTTTTTTACACAAACATTAGATAAATATTTTTATAAATCAACATTCTACTATTGAATCTGTTAAAAGTTTGAGTAAATTGTTCTAATCTCTTGAGGTTTAAATCATAATTTTATATTGTGTTGAAAATTAACTTTTCCACTTAGCAGAAAAATGTTTGTTTTTTTGTTATTGTGTAGAAAATTAACTTTATTGATAAAAATATAATTCAAATAACATATTTTCGTTACATATATATATATTGAATGTCAAGAGATTCAAATAATATTTTTAAAGCAAAATAAGTATTAATATAATTTAATTTAAATCTCAAAGGAAATTAGTGTTACTTACTCGATAAATTTTTTTTTATTTGTTATAATTATATTGAAGAATCTGATAAGAAATACTTAAAAATATATTTGGAATTTGGATTGAGGAGAATGAAGGGAAGAAGGAGGGAAAAGTAGTGAAATTTTAATTTATTTTTTTATTGATATTAAAGATAATTGATAAAAAGAAAAAAATATTTATTAAGAAAATGTTTAAAATAAAATTTTACTCCCCTTCTCTTTTTTTTTTTTTCAATTCTCTTCAATCCAAATATATCTTAAAAAATTTTACATAAAATTGTTCCAACTTTCAATACTATAGATTTATGTAGTTTGAATTATTTAAAATGTGAAATTTATAAAATAATCTTTAAAGTGAAAAAAAATTATATTTCAAAGAATTGAAATATGTAAGGGTCCACCTTCTTTTTTCTTTTTTTTTTCAATAGCCCGTAACCTTTTTTCTCTCTCCATCTCCTTCACTTCACATTCACTTATTTACAAATTTCATACTGCATGTGATTCAAAGTCAGACTTCTATAAACGTAGGTTTCACAAACTTCACGGCATGTTTTTATAGAGATTCAAGGAGTGAAAGTGCCAGACCAAACTATTGAAGAATCACATTATCAAATTCGTTATGTGGATTGGATGCAACTCAAAGCAGTGAAGATTGAAAGGAAAGAAAATTAAAAAGTAAAGATTTACCTTAATGGCGGTGGTGACTGCATTGGCCACAACACCAGGATCAGCCTGCCATGTCCCTAAGCCAACCGAAGGGATCTTAGCCCCTGTGTTCAGCTCAAAGAATCTAATTGCCTTCGCCATTTTTCCCAACAATATAGCCACCAAACTGGGTTTTCCCTTTCAAGTGAGGTCTCTGCTACAATTTATAGACAAAGTATAAGAAGAGGAAGAAGGAAATTGAACTACGACACATACAGAAAAAGCGAAGGATTGCGGCTCTGGAAATCGGCCTCTTTCCAGCGTCTTCTTGAAGGCTGATATATGCACACACGTCACAAGGCCCAGATTCCAAATTTTATTTCATTGGTTTTAAATATATATATATATATATATGTTGTTTACTCTCAGATTATTAATATAGATATATATATAGAGAGAGAGAGAGAGAGGTGGAGAGAGAGAGTGGGGGGGAACGGAGATGAAGAGAGTCAAAGTTCGTTTTTAAAATTCTATTTTAGTTATTGATAGAAAAAATGTAATATTATTTTTTTATATATCATTTTTAACTTATTTTTTATTATTATAATTTTTTAATGATGCCATTTTATTTTCTTTTCAAATATTAAGACAAAATTTTTCAAAGGGTGTTGATGCAAGTAGCATTTCTCTGGTCATAAGTGCCAAAGGGTTTTGATATATTTCAATTTGATCTCTATCCTTTCCTTTATTCCAACTCTTTTGGAGTTAACCTACTCTTGTAAGATCGCGATCCTTTGTCTAGCTTTTTTCAAAATATCTATAGCGTCTTTTTTCTATGAGTTTTTTTATTCATCTTTACAAATTTCAACTTAATTAATTTATTTTTAAAAAATATTTCTAAAAAAATTGTTACAAATAAAATAAGAAATGTCATATATAATGTCTAAAATATCGTGCTTCCCTTGTAATGGAGAAAAAAAAAGTGAGAACCAATTTTAACAAAAATTTAACTGGAATAATTATGAGTTATTTGTCACTATTAACTCACAGCTCAAATTGAAGGGAAATATTAAAAATGTTTAACAGATTCAAATTTTTCTAATGTTTAAGAACTCATATTAGTGGTCTTTTATTCTTCGAAAAATCTCCTAACACCTAATTGGATAGGCCATTGCTTGTCCTTAAGAGGCCTCACCATAAGCTGGTTTTTACAATGTAATGCTAAACATAAATATCATTAGAATGATAAATGTAAGTGTGAAATTAATAAGAGATCTTTATCATATCACTGATTACTTAACTAACAATGTTAGAGTAATATATTTAAATTATTAATTTTTTAAAAAATAATATATATAAATATATATAAACAAACATTTTGGGCATCTCTAATATAAGGGGTGTTTATTTATGATAAATTGAATTTACTTATTTTATATAAAATGATGCAATCTAATAAACCAAAAGTGAGAGAAAAGTAATGTGGTGGGAAGAAGACAGACATTGAATGGCCGTCCATGGCGTGGCAAAACGGCAAGCAAAATAGTAAAAGCGCATAATGTAGAGTCAAGAATTGACAGATTTTGTGTTTCTTTTTCCACGTCTTTACGTTGACAGCTTCTAGCGGCGAAAATATGCTTTTCCCACTAAAGCTCCGGGACTGCTCCTGCCGGCTACTTCTAAGGAGTTATTTAATCTGTAAAATGTTAAATATAAAAAAAAATAAAATAAATAAAGAAAATAAATGATTTTAGTATTTCTATTTTAAAAATAATAAAAAACATTGTTAAATAATAATAATAATGAAAAAATTTGAATCTCTAATTTGTCATCATCAATCATTGATCATAATGGCGATGTTATTCATAATTAGTGTTGTAGTTATTATCATTAAAAAAAAGTCAATCATAACAAACAATTACTAATTAGACAAGGACTAAATTACACTTCATTTCCCATGCTCATGTAATGCAAACTATTTATATTTTATTACATGATTGAATTTATATTCTTAGAAGAATTACATGTTTTAACTTTAAGTCATAATTAAATTATATATTAAATTTTTTGTAAAATTATTTATTTATCAAAATATAAATAATAATACTAAACTTTTAAATATAATAAAATTATAATAAATATTTCTAAATTTCTGCACTCACCAAACTTTAGCTTTAGGGTAATTAACTTATTCTTATATCAAGCTCATCTCAAATTAATTTTTTTAATTAAAGATAGAGAAAATTATACTTTTAGTCCCTATAATTTTATTTAATTTTTTATTTAGTTTTTATAATTTAAAAATTTATATTTGGGTCCTTATAATTTAAAGAATTTTTAATTTAGTTCTTACCAATATACTTTTGTTAATATTTTATTAAATTTTGTGGCTAATTATATACTATTTTGTTACTTTAAATATGTATGATTTAAATCAATTCCTTTAAATCACTCAACATATAGGATGCTTCACATTTTTTATGTTTGAATTAATTTTACTTTATTATCTATTTTCACTTCTTTTATTGACATAAATCATATATATTCAAAGTGTCAATATAGTATATAATTGATATATTAACAAAATTTAATATAATACTGATATAAATTTAACAATAGGAACTAATTTCTTTTTTAAAAAAAGAAAGGCCCAATTAAAAAATTTTAAATTATAGATACTAAATTAAAAATTAAGTAAAAGTACGAGGATCAAAAGAATAAAAGTAAATTGCATATATCTCTTTATGAGTTTTGATGAAATTATACAATCTCCCATCTATTTTTAAAACTATTTTAATTTTTTTTTAGTTTTGCTCAAATTATATAAATTTTTTTCTATTTTTAAAATATACATAAAATTTCTTTAAAACAAATAATAAATTACAAAAATTTCATTTCTATTTTTAAAATATATACAAAACTTTTTTAAAATAAAAAAAATTTATATAATTTCAACAAAATCATAGAAGGTTTGTATAATTTACCTTTGTTTTGAGAAGTTTGTGTATATTTTCAAAATTCAAGAGAATTTTATATATTTTTAATAAAATTTTAAAAAAATTATATCAATTTTAAAATTCTTTAAAAAAGTCAGTATGATTTTAATAAAAATTAAAAGAAATATATGTAATTTATTAAAGAATAATTTAACGTGTTAAAAGATAACTGATGCGCCAATAAGAAGATAACACGCATAATCATGGGACCCACATTAAGATATATATAACTTGTTAAAGGTCTGAATAAACTAAACTGAACGTGTTATGAAATCTTTGCCCGGACAAAATGGGCCTCAAAAACCTATTTATACTTATTAAAAAAACTTGAGCACTAAATAAAACTAAACGAGTTTACAAATTTAAAGATTAAATTATTTATTTACTCATAAACACATTTACAAACTACTATAAGGCCCAAAACACAAACATACTATAAGGCCATATGAAAAAAAAAACCTACTCTATATACATATATATATATATATATATAAAGTACACTATATATATATATAAAGTCATTAATTGTTGTCTAATAATAAGAAGTACGAATAAATAATAAGAGGTCTTACATAAATATTCAATTGGCATATAAAAAAAAATTATGGAATTAACTAAATTAATGTCCATGTTATTTTTGAGAATGAATTAGTCAATTCACTCTAAATGAGTTAGTTAAACATAAACGCCGGAAGGCATCACAATCTATTATATATCAATATGGTTTTTTATGCAAAATATGTCCAACAAAATTATGAAAAGTAGTGGATTGTTTTAATTTCAAAACTGAATGCATCATAATTTGTGAAATCCTACCAAAGATAGTCAACAAATTTGAATTGAAAAACTTAGTATGATTTTTTTAATTAAGTCAACTTTCAACATGAATTGACAAATTTTTTTTTTTGGAAATAGAAAGGGGCTAAGCCCACACGAAGAAAACAAAAATATAGCCACATAGCATCAGAGTGATGGAAGATAACGCTTTGGATATTTTTAAGAAGTAGCTGCTCCATGTCTGGGGGAGGTTTCGCCAATTCTTAGACATCAGATGAGATATTATGACTATATCTCGTCAATCAATTGGCACACTAATTTGCCTCGTGATAGGTGTAATCAAAGCCAACCATTCATTGCACCCAAGTAGGTTTTGTATTTCCATCACCAAGTTGTAATAGGGATAAACAATATGGCAACAATTATGAATCAATAGAAGCGCAATCTTAGACTTAGTATGAAATATCACTTTTTTCAAATTACACTTCCACACAAGTTTTAGTCCCCATAAAATTTTCCAAAACTCTGCATATGTGATAGTACACACTTCTCAATTACACCCACACGCCACATGCCAACCACCTAACTCATTACAGATAAGATTGTCACAGGAAATAGATCCATCATTTTTCAGTGAATCATCAATGTTTATTTTGAACCACTTTTCTTTTGGTTTCTCCCATCCAACAAGTCAAGTTTCACATTCCATTCCAACTTTTTTTTGTTTGTCTTCAATGCTTAAGTCTGTAACTATTTGATGCAAGCTTTTGAAGTAAATGTTATTAACAATATTAGCTATTCCTTTAAACTTAAGATCACATTGTGATGTTTATATGAACCAAGCCAAATGCCAAAACACTTTTTTTTGCCATAGAAGGCGTTTAACTACTGCATTGCCTAAGTCTTTCTAAATGTTCCATTTTAATCAAGCTTGAAGAGGAAGGTTAAAGAAGGAATTTCATCATTTTCTTTCTATCATTCTCTTCCACAGTTGAGTTGCCTTAACATAGTATTTCAAACAATTGATCGTAGATTCAACTTCCCCATATTCAAATGGGCACTGAATAGAGTTCAAGATTTTTCAATTCATGTAGAAGAGCTTTGAGTGTATGCAGTTACATTTACCTCCAAGCTCACCAATTATATTTATAAGTGAGTTTTAATTGTTAATATAAAATTGTGCAACAACACCAAATTATGCAATAACAAGTTATATTTTAATAAATTAATATACCACTTATTAACAACAAGATTTAATAAATACATCGTATATAAACACAACAAGACTTAGTTGCAACTTATGACATTAAGAAAATACAAATCAATTACCAATTGTTTTTTAACGTAAAGTTTTATAGCCGGCTAATGATTAGGAAAACAAGAGGCAAAAGGAGAAAACCAATAAAT
Organism: Erythrophleum fordii; assembly: GCA_032878935.1. Classification (NCBI taxonomy): domain Eukaryota; kingdom Viridiplantae; phylum Streptophyta; class Magnoliopsida; order Fabales; family Fabaceae; genus Erythrophleum; species Erythrophleum fordii. The sequence goes on along the minus strand of JAVQMF010000048.1, from coordinate 2,049,028 downwards.
ACATACACATTTAATGAACACAAATATTAGGTTTAATCCTTAGGAGTATTTTAGGATTAAAATTATAAATGGTATAGATGGTGTGAGGAAATGCGTTGCTTAAAAAAATAATTTAATTTGAACATTATTTAAAAATATATTTGATCGTAAGTTAAAGAAAAAACCATTAGGAGAAAAAAACTTGTATCAGTAATCATTCATTTCTAGACAGATAAATTTTTGTTCACTTATTGATTGATTTTGTCCCATATTAACTTTTATGTTAAAAGTGTCCAACATAGGTGAGATTGTCATGTGTAAGTGTGAAGATGAAAATGGATCCCAGACAAGCAAGCTAGTGATGTTTTGACAAATAAAATAAAAGTGATTTACTTATATTATTATTTTTCAAAAAGAAAATAAAAAAGCTTGCACAACACCTTCATTTTTTTTTTACCAGAATTTTATTTTTTCTTCATTGCCTCTTCCTGTGAAAATGACAAAAGCAAGAATGGAAAAGTCTTTTTCTCCTATGTTCACACTTCATACTAACAGTAACCACATCATCATCCGATAGCTCTTGAAAGTCATGTGAGGACACTGACTTGGAATCTAACTTGTCCTTGTTAAATTGCTCCTGATCCGTGAAAGATTTTATAGTAGCATCGTACTTTTTCTTTTTCTTTTTCTTCTTTATTTTGGTTTTTTTTTGTATTTTTTTTTTTGGTTTTTTTAAAATACTACTCTCACTAGTTATTAGATTAACTACATTCACTATAGATGAATTAATGGTGCTATTCGTGCATCTAGTGGTGCTGGCCTTGCATAATAGCCAAAAATTAGTGGGCCCCATAATAAAAAAGGAAAAAAAGACAACACACGAGAGTTAAAAAAATAGTCTTGTAATTATAGTTTAAGAACATAAATTCAGAACTTTACTTATATATACAAATATATTGATATTGATTCCAAGGCTTATCTTGACTCTAGTTAATGTCTTTAAATTCCATATCAGTAACTTTTTAACTAGGAGCAAGGGTGCATCTTCTTTAAAACCGAACATCATGTGAAGAAATTCTTATGTATTATTTAATTCACCTAATGATCACCTAATTCAGTAGATTAGGTTCAATGTTAAAATCTTATTTATCAATATTTATAGGTTGACACAATTTATTGGACAGTTAGATCGATCCAATTCAATAAACTAGTTTTGACATTCAAAATTAAATATTTTCTTTTTTTGCCACTAAAATTAAATCTTGTTTATCAGCATTTACTAAAATTTAGTCCTCACAATTTATGATGCGAGTTCTATGGAAATTGAATCTGACAATTTCATGTACATTGCTCGCAATCACTTATTGTGCCTTTTAGTTTTCAATTTTTCTTGTAGGTCAAGTTCAGTTGAGCCATCCTCTTTTTCAGTCCCAAAAAAAAAAAAAAAACTTAAAAAACACCAAGATAGCTACTTAAGATCATATTTATTTCTAATCGATCGCGTACGTTGTTAGGATGAAGGATGGCCGTAGGGCAAAGGATCTCTCTCATTTGATGCCAAAACATGTGTAATCACACAATCTTTTTAAGGTTAGCAGATTCCAATTTGTTTGAGACATCCCTTTCTCTTGTTTACATGTACAAAAAGAAAAAGGGAGAACAAAAAAGAAAGCCTTTAATAGTAACCCAACTTGTCTTCCATGCGAGTTTGTCTTCCATGCTAGTATAATACTTGGATGATATGCGGATTTTCTCGGATCCTGTTTGTGCTAGAAAGCAACCATTGGCTGCCTTTAATAATACTATCTCACCTTCGTATTCCCATTTCTCAGTGATTGAGTACAAATCTTTCTTCATTCACAGGATTTAACCTTTTCCGTTCAGTGCTGCCACTTTTCTTTTCCCCATTTGATGAACCATTGTTCTTTTCCACTGATTTTCTCACTCCGATTTCAGATTCACTGCCTCTGATTGTCGCTTCTACACCATATAATCTGTGTAATAGATCTCTCAGAGCTGAAGTGAAATGGTGGGAGAGCTGAAGAGATTTGTGAAAATGGCAGGGTTTTGAAATCTAGGGTTTGTTGAAGGGCCCTTTTTCCTCAACGAAAGGGCCCTCGATTACTCAAAAGAGGAAGATGAAGCGATTGTTGGGGGGACCGGGGACGATCACGGGGTTGATGCTGAGATTAGGGCAGTGTGCATTTGGTGCTGCTTCTATTGGAGTTATGGTCACTGCTCATGGGTTCTCTAGCTATACTGCTTTTTGGTATTCCTATATCCCTTCCATTTTCTGCATTTTGGCTGCTAGTATATAGATTTTTCTTCAGGTTTTTCCGCTATGTCTGAGAAATAGTGAGTGATTTACATATAAATCTTCTTGATAAGTTGCCACCAAGTTGGATCATTGTTTGCTCAGCTCAAGATTAACCTAAACGCGTCTGGTGAGGGTGTATTAATACTTCTTGAGTTATATTTAGTAACTGGAAATTGGTCTCTGATTATACCTGTTGGCATTTGGCAAGGACTGGAGTTGTAGATAAAATTACCATTGGGACTTGTTAATGACATGATTCAATTTAATGCAGGACCTTTGAGAACTGCAAAGTGCAAAACTCTTTACTATTTACTATTAAGGACAAGACTTAGGAAAGGTTTCTTAAGTGTATACTGCCATTTTTCCAATAAAAACATCACATGTGGATAAACTTTTTTGAAAGAATCATGTAGTGCTCAACTCAAAAATTTCTTTGCTTGTTATTTCTTGTATTAAAAAACTTGATAGCAAATACCAAAAACCAATACTTCATACTTGTCCTATTATTTACTAACTAATTTACAATTACTTCTGCTCCTTATTTGGTGTGATATGTTGCATAAATGCATGCTCATTCTGTTGTCTATGGCTGTGTGATTGACAAACTTTTGTTTACTTTCTGATGGGTATTGCGGCGTGAGAGATTGAGGGCTGAGTGGTTCTTTCTTTTCTTTTCCTTTTTTTCCTTTTTAAACAACAAATTTCAGTTCTTGAAACAAAGTGAAATAAATCACTAATAACCAAGCTCGTTTTGAAATGTGTAAAGGAGTGGCTTTCTCTTCGTCATTTTTAGCATTCAGTTTGAAGAAAATAAATGATTGACAACAACATGTTCTCCAAACTTTCCTATTAATAAGAATTTTTTGTGAAAACTTTTTGTTCCTCTCGCATTTAAACCATTAAAGGCAAATCTGATCTATTGAAATGCATAAGATTTAAACTAAAAGAGAATAAGATTTCATGAGCTACAAATTCTGTGGTGCCCAGTGTTGCAGTTTAAAAAAATGCAATCTGCTATCTTCCTAATCAGTTGTCATAATCACAACTTCACTAGATGTAACATTTTGGGTAATGGCATGAGTTACTCATGTTTATAGTTAACGTTCAAATTTACACATTTTATATTCCTATAGAATATTCTAGGGTTCTGGGCCAAAGGGAACTAGGGGAATTAGTTGTTTCGACTTTCCAGGTTAGTTCATAATTAAATTTAGTAAGTGGAATAATTTGCCATGTAAGATGGGAATGGTCCATTCATTCTGTTCCTGCCATGGGTGTTCTAGTTATATGTGTGCTTAAAACACTGTATTTACTGACAGGTTTATTTCCTGTGTGTAGGTATCTATGTATGTTTTTCTGGGACATAGATTTTGTGGAATGTATCTGCAATAGTTATTACTGAGTTTAGTAACTAAATGTTTTTGTATTTGCAATGTGTATACTGGAAATATATCTGTTACATGTTGCCTTGTCTGTCTCCTAATGCATAGACTTGTAAGAAATCCTTCTTAATATTATTTTCTATTGGGGGTATAAATATATATGCATCACTCACTATTTTATATCATAATGCTGGATTGCTGGTAAACCTGTTTGACTAAGCGTTTAACTTTACTCACAGTTGTTATTTGTTAATGTTGTGTAGCACATTGTTGCAACTGGGGCTTTTGGAGCTAAGACATGCGGCATTGTCCGTTGCAACATTGAAGTGTGGCACATATAAAGATATATTTAATATAGTCTAAATTATTAGACAACAATAATGCACAAGTAAAACATTAATGTATACAGGAAACTTAACTTATACTCAAAACATCGTTGATATTAACTCCAACAATAATCTAAATTCTGCAGTATTGAGCAATTGAATGCTTAAATCACAAATATGTCGAAATTGAAGGAGTTTAGGAGTTGGGAAGAATGAGAAAAGGTTAGTTCTTTCTAGATGTAGTGATGAAACAGTGAAGAAATAAAGCAGGAAGAAAGTGCCAACAGAGATGGAATCATGAAACAGGGAAAAAAACAGAAAGTAGCATGAAAAAAGGCAGAGGAAGGAACAAGAAAGAGAAATCAGAAAGAGCAATGAATCTAAATTGATATCTTGGCTGTATATTCATGTGGTGTGCCACAATACGCCATTTGAATTTTGCAACGCCATGAGTGTTGCATGGCACAAATTTGACTTTACTTGATTGAGTTTTGAGTTGGCAAGGAGATAGATTATGAGCTAAAATACGTGAAACACACCAAAATAAGGTAGTATGATAAGTAATAAAGTCAATGAGTGCCATACTACTTCTTCATATATTGAAGAGTGAATTAATCATCCAAATCTAATTGTTATACGGGATATCCCTTTAAAAATCATTCATCAGAGTAGTAAATGAACTGCTAAATAAATCATTGTTTTGAGGTTTTCCTTTAGTTATTCAATTATTTTTTGCACTACATATCAGTTATAATTTATAAATGTCCTTTTATATCAAAGTTGACAAGATGTCTATTTTCCTGAAGTATGCATATTGAACTGAGTGGTCAAGAGTAAATGGTGCTTGCAAATGCCACATGCACCTTATTCATGTTTGTGAGCACTGTCTGCCTGAGATTTATGTAGAGTTACTGTACCTACTGGAGCTGGAGAAGTTAGGATTGAATATTTACATTGATTAATGTTTCAGTTGGGTGTAAATACAATTTTCCTTTTCTTTGGGCTTGAAATATATTGTTCTCTATTGTTCTGCTAATATCTTTATATTCCTTGTCTGCACTTTCAGCTATTTAATTGCATCAATGGGACTTCAAGTGCTCTGGAGCTTTGGACTTGCATGTCTTGATATTTATGCCGTGAGGAGAAAGAGAGACCTTCAAAATGCAATCCTTGTCAGCCTGTTTGTTGTGGGTGATTGGGTAATAATCAAGCCAATTTCCTTATCTTTTTTCTACCTTCATGTGGAGAAGTAAATCTACAAGCTTTTTGTAAAGCTAGAATAAAGTGAAGATATGCTTAAGCATATCATATGTATCACTTATTCTAGATGGATTGAAAAATTACTATACTGTGGCTGGTAAATCATTGAAATAGTCGCAGGAAGGACTTGAAAATTTTAGAAGACAAGCTCTGCCAGTGTAACTATTTTTGTGAGCTCTTATTTTTTGTCAACAACTAATGGATCAGTACAAACATCACATAGAAGTAATTGAAGAGTTTGAAGCAAACCTTACATGTTGCTTCAACATCCATGTAGTAGGCAGAATAGCCCTTCTCTATGTGGTCATCTAGTTAATGATTGTGGGTGAAATTTACAGTCGATGGCCCAGAGTTGATAAAACCTATGCCTTGATGCATGAATTTATTTTATTCTGATGGGATTATTATAAAATATTTTTCATTTTTCTTTCTTCTCTGATACTACATTTTTCGGGATCTCTTCTCTCATGTACTAGTTCTGCTATATCTGAATGGCAAAAATGCAACAAAAATGGAGTTTTCTTGTCTACTCTCTGATAAAAAAGTTTTCGTGGTTATTGTTACATATTATAATAAAACTATTAATGGGTTTTTTGCCAAACAATTTAAGCTTTTGAGTTGAAATAGTTCTTGACATAATATTAGAGCAATTATGGCCAAGTGGTCTAGAGTTTACTCATTCCTGCCCCTAATTCTTTTAATTAAAATTAAGTCTTAGCATAAGGTATGATGAACTTATGCTTTGTCCATGCTTCAAGTCCAATGGACTTTCATGTGATGGTTAACAATTATAATAAAATTATTCATAGGCTTTCACTAAACATCTTAAAACTTTGATTTGAATTGGTTATTAATTGTTTCCTGCTGATATAATAGTGATTTATAAAATGCAGGTAACGGCTACTCTATCATTGGCAGCTGCATGCTCGTCAGCAGCAATTGTAGTTCTATATGCCAAAGACCTGGATTTCTGCAAGATTCATAGGAGTCTCCCATGCAGAAGGTACCAGATTTCTGTAGCCATGGCTTTTATCACCTGGGTTCTTACAGCAATTTCATCACACGTGATGTTTTGGATCTTAGCCTCAGTGTAGCTTTACCTGTTTATTTCCCTTGCCAGAAAGATGACTTACACGTTTCAGTATCTTTGATTTCTATTGTATATCTCGTTGTACCAGTATACTGTTGACCGCTCTGTAAATTTTGTTGTATCAGTATCTTACCTTCACATAATGGAGAAACCTGGAGGAATTTTTAAGTAGACTTAGTCTAACAAAAATAGAACAAATTAGTTATGTAGGCATATCAAAGGTAAGTTTTATTGAAAAATATATCTAATATGTTTATATATAACTATTCATGATTGGCTTAGTATACTCATTTTTTGTAAATTGTGTTAAACGTTTTTTTTTTTTTGGGGGGGGGGGGGGGGGGGGGGGTGGTGGAATGTTCCTTGCAACTCAACCATGATAAATGCCCGGCCAGTTAGACTAGAGAGGTGTAACTTAGTAAATTGATCTTTTTTTTTTTTGGGGGGGTTGTATCAGTAAACATAGTAGCTCTAAGCCAGTTAGCCTCTTGTTGCTCCAACATCCGTGAAAACTTATCATTTGAAGCAAACTCCCATTTTAATGAATTCTTGCCGACTGCTTCTAACCAATAGGTGTATGAAATATATCTAAGAATTTTTCCTCTGAGATGCTCTAGGGCGGAACAGCAGTTGTTTAGCATCGTTGTTCACTCTCTACTGTGAGTCAGAGACCATGATGTCCTAATTTTCACTACAGTTGTTACAAGATAATTTAGTGCTTCTGGGTTTTTGAATTTAGGAGCCACTTGTAAAATGTTATTTCACATTTTTTAGTATTTTAAATATCAAAGAATATGATACCAAAGTAAAGTATAATGATATTTAAGATTTTCATATTTAGTAAGTCAAAATTTAAACAAGTAAAACATATATGAGATTCTCATAGTATGTTTGTTGGAAAGTTGAATGATATCCAGCAGCTTGAATATCAACCTAAATGTCCTGCTGCTTTAAGAGCGTGCTGCTTCTTTTGGAGTAAGTTGAATTCTTCAGATTTAATTTGGATAGTATACATTTTTTATTTATTATTCTTTTAATCTCAATTTTTTTTTATTTTGATATATATTTTTATTTTAAAAGAAGTAAAATACAAAATAAAATTTTTATTCTGTATTATGTTTCCTTAAAAAAAAAAAGTCAAAATAAAAAATAAAAATAAAAATATGAACCATCTAAATTGTTCTAAAAGGAACAATAGGAAATCTGGATTCCTTGAATAATGAATATTAATATATCAAATAAAAAACATTTTGAATGTTGCTGGGTCCAAAACACCATGATCAAAATGACAGTACCAAACATTTGCTTACCTCTTGATTTATTTGCTGTCTCTTTACTCTTTTCAAATATACCGCATAAATTTTGGTGGAAAGATTCCAATCCAATACAATACCACCGTATTGCTGTCGATTAGCCCTTTGGCTTGGAACGAGCGGCCATTAACAAGCAGCTCATTGTTTTTCATCTCTTGTCTCTTCCTCTAACCAACACACCAAATCGTTATCAACTACTAACCACTCTCAACCAATTCCAGGATTGGATCGAGGGGTTGAATCAAGACATCTTCTTATACATACTACCATATCGAGGGCAATTCTACTTGAGTTTTCAATCGCTGAATGATTTTAAATTTTTCTGTAAAATAATATTTTATTAGGATATATAATCCAAAAAATCTTGAATTCTATCTATTCTCGCACATAAAATGTTTGATATCAGCCCCACCTAGCCTATGATCCACTCACTTATTTGCAATTGCAAGTGAAATAAATTTTCAATAATAAAAATTGTTTATTTTGTCTTTAGTTGGCACAGAGACTCCAGTGAGAACCCATTTTACAAGTCAAATGAATTGTTTATTTTGTTTTAAAATTAAAATTTTTTATTAAAGGTTAGATAAAAATGTTACACAATGATCAAATATTAATAGAATAAATTACCTAAATTTAAAAGCAACATTTTAAAATATAATATAAAAATTGTTTTGCCACTAAATGACACTGTAATTTATCTTATTTGTATGACATCAACTATTGAATATATTTTTTAAATAATGCTACGTGAGCATGTAAGAATTTCTCAATTGAATCCTCTACACTTTGCAAGGACATACAGTGAAATCTGTCATTTCAAGGTTTCTTCAAATGCTCATTGATGATTGTCACACCCGAAAATGCGACCGCGTGGCGCCTTAATTAAAAATCAAATTGAAATGGAAAAATCTGTAAAAAGAAATAGAGTACAAATAAATAGGGTTCAGGAGTCGCCACCAAAATTTTATTTTTTGAAAGGTAAAACTTTGGAAAAACCTTTTTTTTATTTGAAAAATGGTCTGCAAACCAGATTTGGATTCGGGAGTCGATTGTGAGTGGGGAAGGTGTTAGGCACCCCACTACACCCGTTCTTAAAAACGGTTACCCTAAGTCAGTTGTGCAAAATTAATATGGCCTCTATTCTATTTTAATTTTCCCTAACCAATCACATGCAAAGAACAGAAAGAAAAATTGAAAGAAATAAAATTAAAATAAAGAAAAGGGAATAAAATGAAATTAAAAGAAATAAAATTCAGGGAAAATATTTATTTACAAGGGCGGACTTGACCTAGGATAAACCTAGGGCCTACGTTACCTTTGAAAGGGATCAAAGTCCACGTAGTTCGGTTTTTGTTTTTGTTTTTTGTTGTTTTGTTTTGTTTTTATTTTTATTTTTGTTTTTGTTTTTGTTTTTTTTGTTTTGTTTTTATTTTTATTTTTGTTTTTGTTTTTGTTTTTTGTTTTTTGTTTATATATTTTTTTTTGTTGAGAAAAAGATGAAAATAACTTTAATCTCCGCAAATAAAACAATTGTGAAATTAGTTGATAAGTTTTAATTTGCAAAAATCAAGTTAATTTCACATCTTTACTTTCTCTTTTTTTTTCAATTTTATTTTTACTCTTTTGGTTTTTTTTTGTTTTTTTTTTTGTCTCTTTTTTTTTTGTCATTTTTTTGTATGTTCTTTATTTTTAAATTTTTTCTTATATTAATTTTGTTGTTTAGGTATTGTGTTTTTTTTTGCAAAAAGGCAAAGAAAATAAATTATTTTTTTACTTTAACAAATAAAACAAGTTTTGAAATTGATTTGTGTGTTTTAATTTGCTAAAGAAAAATTTAATTTGATTTTTCTTGCATTTTCAATTTTTCTCTCTTGCTTATCATTTATTCATTTTCATTTCATTTTTTATTTTTTTGTTTCGTTTTAATTACCCTTTTTTTTTGTTTTTTGTTTTAATTTTTAATTTTAATTTTTGTTGCTGTTATTTATTCTTGTTTTTTCTTTCTTTTCATTTTTTTTTTGTTTTTTTTTTGTGTTTTCTATTTGTATTTCTCATTTTTTGCTTTTCACCATTATTATCATTATTATTTTTTATTTGTTTCTTTTTTTTGGCTATTTTTTGTGTTGTTTTTCCTTTTTTTATTTTTTTTATTGATTTTTTCTCTTTATGAAACACCTTTTTTCAATTTTTGTAAAGCACACATTTACTTCTAATTTTATTGAACGAAAGTTAGAGAAAAATTTTAAAGTTTACAAAAAGAATTTAATTAATTTTTTGACTAACATTTTTTTTGTTTTTTGTTTTAATTTTTCTCTTTCTTTATTTTTTGTTTTTATGAAATATAATTTTGTTAAAAGACACTTTGAAAAAGTTCATAAATCTCAAAAAATTTAATTCTTATTTACCTTTTATTTTTTTATTTGTGTTTTTCTTTTTACTCTCCTTTTTTTTTGAAATTCCCTTTTTTGCTAAATTTAAAGAAAACCAATTTGACTTTGACAATTGAGACCCAAAACTTATTAAAATTTAACTTTGAGACCCAAATAGGTACCAAGGAAGTTTATTACTTCACATGGTCCATTTGGTTTAACTCCTATGTGTCTGAGGGGATAAAATATCCCACACGACTATTCTAAGACGTAGCGTGATAAAACAAAAATGAGATACAAGAATAATTACAAAACACCAACTTGTGAATGTGTGTGATTTGTGTCCATTCATGATTTGTTATATTTTATATACAATTTTCATTACAAGAAGGAAATAAGAAAAGAAACTACATAGAGAGTCGATGAACCTCTTTCTCCCTGTTCTTAGTCTTCGATGTCTGCAACGGAAAAGTTCCCAAATATTCTTTCTACCAATTTAACTTGGTCTCCATCAACTCACGCAGCCACATACAAATGCAATGAAACAAGTTTGAAGTCAAAGCCAATCCAAAGTTCAAAAACCCAAAAGCAATATCATGCATGAGATATAATTCATATCACAACAAAATTTTTCTTTGCAAGAGTTTAGGTGCCTTTGAAAGCATATTCCACAATTCGGCGGAACCAAATTACTTATAATCCTCTCTTAAGGGAGCCTCAAAGTTTGTTAAGGCAAAAGGCAAAGACAAATCATCATTCAAAACTCAAATTCTTAATTCATGGCAAATCAAGATTCAGACCAATCGAAATTTCAAATTCAAAAGTACAACATTTGGAATTCTGAACGCCTACATAGATGAACGCATTAAGGTTATTCATAAATTGATATCAACATTGCCTTTAAAAGGCTTTCGATATCAAATTTTATGAACCAACATGATCAGGAATAAACTTCAATACCAATGACCGTTCAAGAATAGATTCATCCCAATCAGACCAGTGATTAAAAACGCAGTTAATCATAACTTTCTCCCTTTCATGTTCCACAGTCAACCATGAGCAATATGTGCAATCATTCCCCCCCCTTTTTTTTTTAAATCCAAAGCTATACTGGCAAATAATAGACAGGGTTAAAGCCAAAAAAGAAAAACCAAAATAACCTTACAGCAAGGAGAGAACGTGACCAACAATGCAGTAGTATAAGTATAGGGAACCAAAACATTTTTATCTAAGTGCAAAATGTTTTCCTAACATCCAATCATGAGATTGAGACCATTAGTTTAACGAAGCAGCATATACAAAGAATAGGGTACCCCGAGTTTTTACCAATATGACCTTTCATACTCATTTTAATCTTGTTATTTCATATCAGCAAGGAATCTCTAGGTTAGCAAACAAACATTGAAATGGCTTTCCCAAATGAATAACATGTGTTAACAATGTCAGAACATTATTAAACATGAAAAGGTAAAAGAAAATGAACAACAGAGGCGATATATGGGAAATTCTGGGGGCTTCTTTCAATTACACTCGTTCAACACATTGATTTCCAATTTAGGCCACACAACCAAAATTAAAACTCAAACCAGCAAAGAGTATAAATGAGACCAAAATCAAAACATGCGCATACAGAAAGACAACACAGAATCAATATTTCCAAATCCATCAGATCTAACCAAGCAAATTAAGCAGAGCTATAACAACTCACATTCTTCTCCCTTTCGCAGATGACCCAGCTCGATGAATCACGTTGCTTGGCTTCTTCTTTCTATTCTCATTTTCCTCCCTTCTGGCCATTAACCATCCATCTGTGCATCACCGAGAAAAGAGGCGTTCTCTGATTTCACAACCCTCGCTTCCTCTCTCGGTTCTTGCTTGTTCTTCTCTCAATCTCTCGATTTTTTCTTTTCTCCCCCTCTGCTACTCTTGGCTCTGTTCCTCCTGGCGTCTCCCCCTGTGTGTCTCGCGTCTCACCACCCTCTCTTTTTCTTCTGTTCTCCCATTCCATCTATGCGTGCCTGCTTTTGTGTGGTCCCTGGTTCTCTTTTACTCCTGCCGAGTCTCCTCGTGTCTGTGTATGCAGAGGCAAGAATAATAGAATGAAACAGTAGCCTCCTTCAATTCTTTTCGGCGCTGAGTGTGTGTAGTCTCCTTGTCCAGTCTCGCGTCCTCTGTTCACGTCCAGAGATGAGTGAATGAAGCAGCGTCCAGCGTACTCTCAAGCTCCAAGCGTCCTCTGCTGTGTAGTCCGAAGGAGAAATGAAGAAGCAGCTATTCGTTCTTCTGGTTCAGGCGCGCTTCCCCACTGAGGTCCTCAGCGTCTCTCCCGAAGAGCCAATGAAGAAGAAGAATCCAGCAACCTCCACCTCTAGCGTCTGTACACTCTCAGCGTCAAGAACCAGAGCCCCCACAGTGAATGAAACAGTCCTCCCTATATCTCTCACTCACTCTCAGTTCCCTCACCCTCCTGTTCTTCGCTCTCTGTCTGTCTCCTGCGTGTCTCTCACCCCATCCTCCTTCGCTCCTACTCTCTCTCCCTCTGCCCTTCTGACTCCCTTTTCGTCTTGCCTCCCCCTTCGTTTCTGTGTCTCCCTCTGTGTGTCTCGCGTCTCATCTGCTGTTGAAGGACGTGGGAGCTAGGAGGCCCGAGTGGGGGACCCGAGGGATCACTAGGTTTTTTAGTCGGGTAGGTCTTTTCTGGAGATGGGTTGCTGAAGCGGGTTAATGGATTATTGGGCTTTGGGTTCAAAGAATTGGGTATGGTTCAATCATAAAATATTGGCCTCCTTCCCTGGACTTTTTCTCTTTTTTTTTTATTTAGTTTTTCTCTTCCTTTTTTTTCCTTTGGTTAATTTTTGTGCCTTTTTTTTTTTTTCTATTATTTTTTCTTTTTGATTTTCCTTTTGTTCTAATTTTAGGGTTAATAGACTTTTATTTTATTTTATTTTATTTATTACTTTTATTGTTTTATTTTTTAATTTATTTTGGGTTCTTTTTCCTTTAATTTTTTTTGAGTTTGTTGGGTTTTAATCATTTCTTTTCTTCCTTTTTTCTTAGTCCCTTTTGATTTTTATTTCCTTCTTTTTTTTTTGGATTTCAGTTTTTCCCTCTTTGATTTGTATCTTTATTTTTATTATTATTACTTTTTTTGTTTTTGTTGAGCTAAGGGACCTATTTGTTTTTTTTCCTTTTTTTATTTTATTAGTTTTCTAATTTTTATTTTTATCATGATTTTTGGAGCATGCTTGGACAAAATACGGTATTCACAGTTGTCCCTCTTTACTTGTTTCTTGGGCAAAGAAATTGAAAATGTAAGTTTTAATATGTTTTGCATAAGAAACAAGTAAAGATAAGAATACATATTTTGTTCAAGCTGATTTAATTGCCTTCTAATAATAATAAAAAAGTAAGAGCGACCCAAACAAAATATAGTGTTTACAATGGTTAGAGAAGATTTTCCGTTGTGCTGTGCTGTGTCTGTTGTACAGTACGCGTTGAGAAAAAAATTAAAATATGTATGGTCAAAGTTTTTCCTTCTTTGTATGAAAACTATAAAATTAAAACCAAACACCTAGTTTACTGAAATTGTCATATATATTGCCACCTGTCATGTCATTAGCTGTATGGTAATTAAACACCTGGTAATTAAAAGAAAAGAATTTATATATTCGTACTTACGTACTTAAAATAAGATTTTCTAATTAATTAATTTTGTTTAATATTTTTTTACATCTCATTTACATAATCATAAATACTGTTAACTAATTTTTTAATTTTTTAAAAACTCTTTTATTTTTTTTTTAAGAAAAACAAATTTCAAAAAATCCCTAGCCCGCCGCCACACTCCATCTTCCATCTTCTACCTCATCTCCCATCTTCTCATCGTCTACATACCTCCGTGATTTACCTTGGGTACTTGCAATCCCACTTCCAGCAACAGACTACTAAGATCTCCCTGTGATGTGCTTTGATTATTTCCAGAATGATCTGACTCCCGAAATTGAATCAGATTCTGCTGCAGTCCTATTGATGAAATAAATAACACACCATCATCTTTCAATCAGTTTCAGGCCGTGGCCACCAAATGCACACTGGTATATTCTTCCATCCTCAGGTCAGAAGACATGGTGAGCATACAGAGAAGAGGAAAACATCTACATGAGGAATAGTCCTTATTCATATTCCTTCTTAACTCAATTTAATCCATTCCAGTATAATATCTTTAGATAATGGGCATAGTTCCTTCGAAACAGAATCAACATCCCCCACTGTTTCTCCTATTATCTGCAAGTTCCTACTAACCAATCAGAATCAACCTCCGGCGGGATGGGGGTAGAAGGTGTTCGACGATGAGAGATCCGCGACTTCGACGGTGAGAGCATTCTCCACATCTTCTTTGGACGACTTTCGACGGGATGGGGCTAGAAGATGAAGGATGCAGACATGCGGTGTGGCAGCGGGATAGGGATTTTAAGAATTTTTTTTTAAATTGAGAAGTTAGTTAGCAGTGTTCGTGTTAGTGGCTAAGCAAATAAGATGAAAATAAAAATTACATGGAATTAACAAATTAGAGAACTTAAAGTATATAACCACAAATATATAAGTTTTCTCTTAATTAAATTCTTGATGTTTGGCATCTTGTCTTATAATGATTTAAAATAATAAAATTATTTTTCATAATTTTTTCCCTAATAATAAACACTTAATCTTAACACTCTGGTATTGCTGTAACTTACATGACCCTTCCCAATTTATGTCAAGCAATCTCATATATCAAGCATTGCATTCCATTAACATAATCCTTTGTAAAACAGAATTAATGCATGCATGTATAATTTAGGCGATTACTTCAAATGCATAGCTAATATTACAGTGTGTGCAGACGTCCCTTTTTGAGAATTTTAGAAACTCCGTGATCCAAAGTTCACTTACTTTTAGATCAAAAGTAGCTTTGTAGGTTTTGTTCCCTCAATTACTAATTTCTATGTGGGATTTCACTCAAAACCCAAATAATTTCACGAGTTAGTTTCACATAACACCTGTTGTTATGTTAATGGACTGTTGCTGCGGTGGCTGTGCGAAGAAGCCTCTCAACATATTAATGGAAAGTTCCCATACTCCCATGATACTTGGAACACAACAAAGATATTGTTCAAAGTAAAGTGTTTGTAAAGATCACAATTCAGAGCACCAGTAGTAGTATTTCTGATCTTTAGTATGCTACCATTACTAACAACAATTTTATTTGAGCTGCTAGCACCAAAATTATTGCCAATGTTAACATCATTATAGGTAATATGGTTTGAAGCATCGCTATCAAGGTACCAAGGAGGGTCACTTACTGTTTGAGGTGTAGTAATGTATGCCAAGGGCTTTAAGCTTTGTCTTTCACTCCTAATGTAAGTTTTATCAGACTGGTAGAAACAATTAATATAGCATTGTGTCCTTCATGACAGCACAATTGGCATGGGGTTTATTAGGACGATAGGATCTTTCTTTGCCAAGGCCATCGCGTTGTCCACGTTGACTAAAGTACCTCCAAGGAGGACGAGTGCTAAACTATGAATTAGCAAAGCTAGTGTTATCAATTTTAATAGCTAAACTTGCACAAGCATTACTCGCTGTATTAGTTGAGCTATTCTGAAGATGCTCAAGATGTCTTTCAAATGTGAGCAACTGTGATTGAAGATCTATCCACATCAGTCCCTCTTTGTTAGACAAGTGAACAATAATTGGGATGTACTCTGCATCTAAACCTGTAAGTGTTTGCACGATCAAATCATTTATTGGGAGAGGACTTCCTACAAGCATCAGACTATCTGAAATTGATTTTATCTTATTCAGATAGTCTTCCATCTTTGATATACCCTTTCGAGTTCGTTGAAGATCATTCTTCAACATAGTGATTTGTGAGTGTGAATGGGCACCTGCAATATCTGTAATTGCATGCCAAAATTGTGAACTTTTGCAATGAAACAACTAGGTAGTAACTTCTTATGTCATTGTGCTTAACAGCCATCCAAAAATGAGCTAATCGGTGGCGAGCCAGTCCTCGAAATCAAGGTTCACTTAGACCTCTTTTTCCACAAGAATAAACTTTGGAGGACACACTAACACATACGCTTCGAGCCGATGACACCTGAGAATGGGTAGAATGAGAGAATCTAGAGAAGAAAGTTCAATCTGCACAACTTAATAGATCTAGCCTGGTTGAGATTGTTGAAAAGAGGAATCATCTTGTTCTGAACACTGACGGTCAGTGTCATAGATGAGCTAGCGACTAGTCTAGCTGATGAGGTTGAAACCATGGGAGAGTCTATGGTGACAATTAGAGCAGAGCTCTTATACCAAGTTGAAATTTCTTAACCAAGAAAAAATTGAAAGACTTTGCTCTAAATTCCTTGATTGAGCCCGAGAGCCTTTTTGCACTATTTAACACTGTATTAAATATACATTAACCAATAGAAAAAGGCTAGCACAACATATGCTAACCAACCAAATGCTAGCACAACAATTCTACCAAATCAAATAATAAAACAATAGTGAATAATAAAACAGAAAACATGTGATAAAAAATGAGTGAGCTGAGCACTATGCACTATGTTCTTAGCTATCATATTGGACTTCTTCTACAATATTGGGCTTTATCATCTAATTATTATTAAAATATGTCATTGACAAAATAGCAAAATATATAATATGATGCATATGACATGTTTTAATAACAATTTTACGTTAATTGATTCACATCCATTTTTGTTATCGGATTTAACGTAAAAATGATATTAAAAATTGAATAATTTTTAAAAAAATAAAATTAAAAAAAGTTACATAGAATCTAATGTGAGCCAAAAAGTTTTCAATTTTTGCAATTGTGGTCCGTGATTTTCCTATAATTTTGTATGATTTTCTAGAACTTTTTTTTATTCTAAAATTTCTAGAACAATAAATAATTATATATGTTTTTACAGAAATTTTATGAAACAAAAATATAGAAAAAACGTTTTAATTATTGTAAATTTCATGAAATTATGAACTCTTCTTAATAATTACAATTGATACCCTTAACCCCAATTTTTAAAGATTAATATGATGAAAATTATTATTGTGTTTGACTTGTGCAAGTTCAATCATGTAGTTCTAGAATGCATCTTATTATTTTTCAACAAGCATATGTATGCAAACACTTTCATGTACGAATGAAAGATATAATTTGAATGGTCACGTGAATTTAGAATACCTGAAAATTTTGGTATTATAGAAGTGAGGAAAGACTGAGACGAAAGGGCAGACAAGAGAAAGACAAAGAGAAAAGTAGTATTTCGTATTCAGAGAAGATGATTATACATAATAGCAGACCCAACTATATACATAGATACACGATTACACATAACTGAATCTAACAGAGACTTCAAGCTAACTGATAGTTATAACTAACTTCAGTTAGCTTGGCTTACAAATTGGAACCTATTCCTCCTTCCTCAAACTCAGAAGAGTTACTCCCTTCTTCATGCTAACCTGCTTGGGATGTCTGAATATAGAAGCCTATCCAGCCTGGTTGCAGAAATCATCTGGATAAAATCATTACTCAGTGAACTTCACGTTCCTACAACCAACAAGCTCCAAAGTTGTATTGTGACAACCTCTGTACTGTGTTGCTCCCGGCTAATCCTGTGTTACATGCTATGCTATAGAACGAAACATCTCGAGCTTGGCCTGTATTTTGTAGGAATGAAGGTCGTCCAACAGCAGATTGAAGCATTTCATATACACTCACAAGAACAAACAGCAGAAAAACTAACAAAACCAATGTCCAGCTCTCGGTTTCAATTCCAAAGATACAAACTTAGAGTTGAACCTTATACCGTGCAGCCACAACAATCAACCTAAAGATGCACAGCCCATGAAGACAATGGTAATTCATCACTAATGTAATTGCACCCTCATTCTTGTCCAACACAAATCATATATATAACAATTTATTTTTAATAAAACATAAAATACAATAAATGAACTCACGCATAATAAAATTCTTACGGGTTAAACTTTAATATATTAAAAGTAATACAGAGTGTATCTTTAAAAGAAAAAAAATATTAATTCACTCTATAAAATATCTTCATTTCATTTTTTGTTGATGATTTTTTTATGGTGAGACCTTCTAAAATTAAAGTGATTTGCCTATTTTTCCTTTTTTTTTTCTCATAAAAACTACTAAATCTAAAAGATTATTAAGTACCTCGTTAATAGGGATGGCGACAGCCAATTGGACCTTTGCAGGATAAATTTGGGGTTATTTTCTACGCCCGCATTGTCACTTTCAGTTTTCTAAAACTTGTATTATAATTAATTATTTCATTTGCCAAAGCAGGTTTTCCTGAAATTTTTTGTTGTCATTTCTTTGTCATTCATAGTACTTTGAGATTCATATATTGTCTTGTCTTAAAATGTTATAAATCCATGCATAAACGTAAATTAATATAACCTAAATAACTTTATATAAATTATAATTAATGTCAAATAAAATGTAGCATTGGTCTGGGCCTACATAAGAACATGTGATCATTAATTCTAGTTGGAACTCATTTACACTTAAACCTGATTAGCATGTGGGCCTTATGAACGGGCTTATTCATCATAGACGGGACTACTTATCGGTTATAATACAAAAAAGTCTGTATAAACTATCATCCTTTATACAAGTTTATGATGATTCCATTAAAACCTAACATTTAAAATGTATGATATAAGAGAGTAAAAACTCTTCTCTACACATCTATTATCCGAACGTGTTTCCTTATATTGCAAATATTTTATTAATGATTATGGTATGAAATTTCAGGTATTTTTATATAGGGAAAACTATATATTAGTTCTCTAAACTAAATTTCAATACATCAACTTTAAAACATAACAAAATACTTCCGTATATTTTAAAATCTAACAAAACATTCCTATAAGCAATGTTGTATGTTCCACCAGGTTTTTGTTATATTTCAAAGTTTAAAAAAGAGTTTTATCATGTTCTAAAACTCATGTACCAAATTTGTAATTATACCTCACTTCAAAATCATAAATTATATATATACATACATACATACATATATATATATATATATATATATTTACTTCCTTCATCTTGTACAACAAGGACAATTAGCATTGTCAATTAAGCGAATTAAACAGATTAGCCCATTTTTACAATTGTAAATAGAACAAACTCATCCTTCAAGTAAAAACTCTTCCAACAACCCTTTCTAATTTATATCTAAATCTTAATTGGAGATTTTTATTTCAATGATAAAGTATCTTTTCTTTTTTATCTTTTTGAAAAATATCATACATTAATACATTGTTATGTTTGCCCTTTCAAATTACTTCGTAGTTACCAATAATCACATTTTGAAATCTCAAAATTTTAACATATTTCGCAGCCTTTAAGCCATAAATAGTTAAATTTATTCTTATAGCAATTGCAAATTCAGTGTTTTATTTCTCCATAGATAATCTTCAAGACTAGAAAAATCAGTTGTTCACTTCACTTAGTTTTATTCGAACCTGTAGAACTATGTTCCCTCCCTGTAAACACTTCCATCTTTATATATAATAGTACGCAGTTACTAATTTGAAAGACCTTTTTTCCATTTCCTCTCTTATTATTTAGAACCATGAAAACTTCACTTTTATACGTAAGCTGAAAGTAAAATTAATATTGAGGGTCAAGATTAATTTACCACACGTTCCCTTGTGATTTGGTGGCAAATCTTGAAACCCCAAGGGCCTGTTTGGTTGATGCACGGAAATGGAAAGTGAATTGCATTCCTTTAATGGATCGTGTTTGGATAGACAACATCACAGCAAGTGGGGAACGTCCAGCTGCAAGGGGTGTCTGTAGTGCAACAAAAATGGACGGATTTGGAGCCAAAATGGTCAAACTTCCAGCTTCCTCCGTTCGCCTGCATTTGTCAAGATCTCCTACTCCGATGAACCTCGATGGAAAGAGATCATCCGATGAAGCCCTATAGAGCACAAGCACGGTTCTGCCCTAGGTCACTTGCATTTGTCAAGATCGGCGACGTCACGGTACCGCATTGTAAAGCACAGTGAAAGCCTGGTCAGTGGCCACCGTCGAAGTTCCTAAGGGAGGGGACTCAGCACACGGTTGATGAGGACAAAAGCTTGGTTTCATTTATCAAGTATAAAACAAAATCAATTTTATTTTTATTTTATGTTTATAAGGACATTTTTATTATTTCATCCTTCCATTTTTCATTTTTTTCTTATTCTTATGCAATTAAACATGTAAAAAATAATGTATTCCTTTTTTGTTTATAGTATACTAAATATAAATTACGCAGTTGCTTTAACTTCATCACTCTCTTTTCAATTAGATCACCATAAACCAAATAGACCTAAACAGATAAATTTTAGCATTAAGCTTAGGGTGATATTAGGGAAATTAGTTCAATTTCTCAAAAGGTAGAAGGTCTTCTGTTATTGAATTTTTTTAAAATATATATTTTCCTAACTTTTTAAATTTATTATTCAAATAATAATTATTAAAATAAAAAACTTGAAGTGTATCTAGTAATAAATAATTTTATATTTTAAGAGGTATAACTTTTCATAAAATCATCTATAGGCCTATTATACCAAAGCATAATATTGTTAGATTTTGTGCAAATTTTAGACGGACTCGATCATTGCATAAATTTTGAATATTATTTCATATAAGAAAACTTTAAGAGTTTTGAATTCAGATTCTTTAGAATCTGATAAAATTCATATTTACTAGAGTCAGTGTTATGGATGTGATCAAGAAATATTTCTTTAGGGTATGGACGGAGGATAATACAAGGAAATAAAAGAGAATATAATTTTTTTATATTTTTATATTTTTATTTAGATTTAAAATTTTTAAAAATATGTTTAGATTAAGAAGAATGAATGAGAAATTAATATATATATATATATATATATTCATTTAAATTCAGATTAAAAAATATTAAAATAAAAATTTCACTTTCTATTCATTCTCCTTTATTCAAATATGTTCGTATCCCTAGATACATCGTATATAAAGAGGTTCATGAAGATTAGCATAATAACCCAACAATCTTACAAGGCTCTTTAATTATGCTAATGTAAGAATGTTAGAGAAATAAAATGTATCGAAAAAAATTGGCTCACTAATATTGTGAGATAGAGGGTGGATTAAAGTTATTCTTAACTAGAATGATGCCCCGAAAAACAGAGGTAATTTTAAAAAGAACAAAGAGAAAGAATTTAAAATAAAAAAATCAGGGAAAAAAAAACACGTAGCCCAAAGCACTAAAATCAGCTTGTAAACAGTAGACAAAAATAGTAAAAAGCTTCAAAACTCATTATATATATATATATATATATTCTTAATTAATAAATTGATTTATTTATTATAATTCTTAAATTTGCATATTAAAAAAACCCACTATCTTAATGGACGGGATGTCAAATAATAATTGATTTGAATGATCTGTTTCCAGAAAGCTAATTGTGGCTGTTTGTAGCTTTCAAGACTCTGGTAGCCAAAATATTTTAAAAATCACAATATTATCATAGATCAAATGAACAGTATAATGTCACTGGATGGTGAGCTAATAATAAAAAATATAAATAATTTAACAAGTAATTTTAAATTTTAATTCTTATTTCATCATTAAGAAAAGTAAAAATATATCTTTTACATTTGAAGCTTCTTTTTTCTTGGTCTAAAATTTGAAGTTTGTTATATTGCCTCTTAATTAGATTAGATTATATCTATCATATGGGGTAAATTTGGGGGTAAATTTCTTTGGATCTTTGAATCTTTCATCAGGCAAGGTATGATTGAAGCCATAAATTTTGAATAAATAAATTTTCAAAGCTCAACGTAAGCCTACCGTATGGGAAAACAATTTTTTATTATCGCCGACCTCTCCAACTCCACCAAACCAAACCAAATAGTGAAAAGGCTGCTTTTCTCTGGAATTTTCAGCACGGAGAGAGACGGCCGTTAAATTTCTTAAGAATATAAAATTCATGGTTTCTTGTTGGATTGGATTTCATTGAAAGCTTGCTGAACAAAACTTGAATCATCACATTAAAAGCTTAAAACACAGCCTTTCAAATATTTGTTTACTAATAATTTGCGTCTAAATATTAAGTTATTATTGACTTGATCAGGAGAGTACACATCAAATAATTATTCCCTATAATGTGGTTTAAACTCAATTATGGACCTTTGTATATCCGTATACTGTTTACAATTAATTGATATTTGATACATACAATATTTCAAAAATTCTACCGTATAACATTTAAGAAAAAGTATAGTTTGAAACCTTTTGAAGATATTTATTGAATAATTTTAAATTTTAAAATTATTTTTAAAAAATTTAAGATAAAAAATTTTAAGTTGAACTTTTAAATTACAATTTTTTTACATAATTTAAATTTTTTATCTTAAAATGTATCAAAATACTTTTAAAATTTAAGTATAAATATTTTTAATTTGAGGTTTTAAATTATAATTTTTTTAAAAAAAATAATATTTTATTATTAATTTTCATAAAAGAATAACATGATAAAAAAATTTACCATGAGATAATTCAAATGGTAAGAGTAGAAATAAAGATGTAAATAATGGTAAGCATTCACCAAAAACGCAACATGACAAACCAAAAGATTCCGAACAAACCCTCTTCAATCACAAAAGAAGAATTGAACCCTGAACATAAAATAAACAACCAAATAATCTTTGCATACTAATTATTCTACAAATTCATAGTTTTCAGGACCCCTTAGGCCAAGAAAACACTTACATTTTGCTTATTAACTAATTTAAAAACTCATACTTTGTACTTTATAGACCCTTTGGCCATGGAAAAACGTACACTTTTCTTATGCTTTAGATGATTCAGATCCCATATTTACATCTTACACAATACTTCTTTCCAAGCGAAGGACCCCCTTTGGAAATCCACACAATTTTAGAAAGACAAGCTTGAATTACACTTTAACTTAGCCTCTCTCTACATGCAGTTATCATCACAATCCATTACATAGATTTTGCTGCAGAAGCTCGACGAGGAGTCAAACGACGTCGTGGAGACTGAACCCCAGAAGACACCAGGACTTGGGTTGCAGAAGCAGTGGACTTAGAAGAAGGTGAAGATGCAGAGGAGAAGCCATAGTCGGAAAACAGAGCAGCACCAGAGGGTTGAAACCGCCCCGAGTCGCCGGGAAGTCTCATGTAAGAATAGGAAGGTGACTCGCTGAGCCATGACCCTATGGGCCCTTCTTTGCCATTCTTGTATTGGACTATAGCTCTGTACACAAATGGAATCAGACCCTCCATTTTCTTTTTTGTTTATCTGTCAAAGAGAGAAAGAGAGGAAGGGAAGGATTTTGTGAGGTTTGGTATGTGTGATTGGGATTGAAGGTGAGAAGAGAATGAGGAGATTGTTGGGTTTAATATAGGAGAAAGAAGAGAGGGGGGGGGGGGGGGGGTGATGATCAGAGGTTTGGTGTGTGTGAGTGGGATTGAAGGTGAGGAGAGAAGGAGAATGTTGGGTTTAATATAGGAGAAAAAACGAGAAAGAGATAGAGGGAGGGGGTGATGACGTGGAGTAATAGATTGGATTATTGGATTCCAGCTCTTCACGCTAGATTTCAACGCAAACCCACACGAAGACCTTGAAAGCTATGTGCAAACTAAACCCACAAGTTTATCTTCTTAGCACACGAATCTTGAACAACTTTTATTTTATCACATTTTTTTTAATGGGTGATTCATTAGTGTAGAATATATATAATTAATGATCGCATTGTGTTGGTATATTTTTGTAATATGCCGTAACATTTAACTAATGTATTAGTAATAACTAATGGTAACATCTTAATTAATGAAATTAAGAATACTTTGAGCAGTTTCTCATCAGTACAATAAAATGTGTGTAACAGTAATTAACCAGTTTGGGATAATGTTTTAGTAAAGTTACTAGAACATTGAATGGTTATTATTATTAATTTTATTACTGCATTAAGTGCATCGTAAAATCTGCCTTTTTCATGTTAATTTACGTAGATAAATTTAATCATGAACTCGTAGGTGAATATTAGATACTATTTTAAAATTATATATAAGCTGATAACATAAATTTTTTAGTTAAAGTGGTTTTTTGAGCCTATTTAGCCTAATTGCCAAAAAAAAAGTTATTTATTTCTAAGATTAGAGCTTCATCTTCTTTTTTTTTTTTTAAATTGTACAATAAAGTATCTGTAAGCTAGTTTGTACATCAATTGAGCCTAAGTTCTAAAGTTCGAACCCAAACAATCAAGATACAGAACATACTTCTTTAACCACTGCGCCAACATCTTGAGAGATTAGATTAGAGTTTCTTAGATCAAGTAGTCAGGAATTTAATTATTGCCACATCTTATTCTTTTAATTAAAATTAATTTTCAATATAAAATATGTTGGATTTGTGCTTTGTTTCCACTTTTAACCCAATATACTTTCAAGTGAAACGTGTAAAAACTATTCATTAACTTTCCTTTAATAATTTAAACTTTGGAATTGAAATAGTCTTTTAACAACAATAAGGAAGTCAAACAATGCCTAAAGGTGAGATATATTTAAAAGTGTCCAACATATATTTTTGTTGTTTAAGTAGATATTGAATCCTTAGCATGAACCGCATATCACTTGACGTATTTATATACTCACTCATGATTAATTCTGTTTATTTATATTTGATGAAATTTTATGTTATTTTTCAGATTTGGTTGGATGATTTGAGCTTTTAGAACAAGAATGGCCGGTCTGCTCTCTTGCTTTTATTATTTATTTTGTCAGCCAAGTTGGAAGCGAGACCACTGGTTTCTTCTCATTCATTTGTTTTTTAATACTATATTGGGTTGGTTTGTTTAGATGTTGTTTTAAAGTAAGGTAGCTGATAAATTAATAATTAATTGTTCATTGTATCTGTGTAAGATTTGTCAAAAGTATTTAATTAATCATGTTTTGCATATTGCCCACGCCAAAATGATAGCATCATGTATCATGAACTTGATTTGGTTGTATCGTCCACTTGAATTTTTTACCCTCCTTTTTTTAGCTTTATGATGTTCTCCTAACTAATGATTAGAATCAAATGATTTTAAGAATTGCTTTTGTATAAACAAGTGCCAAAAAACAATTGTTAAATGTAGATTCAACAAAAAAATAGAACTTTCAGAAATTTTAAAAGTTTGTCTAAGTATAAAAACAAGCATGTAATGTATGATTCAACATTTATTAGTCTAAATTTTGACTATATCAACTTTTTAAAATCAAGCCAATCTTTAATTAGACAAAAAATAAATTAATTAATTAAGATGGAGGTAAATTAGTCTCAATATCATCTTATCTACTATAATGCTAAAATATTAAAACTATCAGATAATTACATAATCTCAAAATAAAATTTTGAGATTTTTTTTTCGCCATAAAAAAATTAAGAAGTTTAAATTATAATGAGTGTGTATTTTGAGAATGATATGTTTGACACCTACTTATATAAAAATATATCTTGGATTTAAAATACCCCACATATCTTTTTTTGTTGTCTCGCAAATGGTCGTTAGTGGTGCTTTCTATAATTTAATTGTTACTTTAATGATTAATGAGTGGAGTAAGAGAAAGTAAAGTTGTGATCAACAAAAGAAAACTTGAATGTCATTGAAGTATTGGTATTTACATGCAAATCATATTTTTCTTGTCTCTTGACCCATTTCTTCCCTACTCTAACTGGGGGAGAAATTTTGTTTTTGATGACAATGTAAGAGATAATCAAGGCTCTATTTGGTTCACGGCAGTCAAGGGAGAAGGTGAGGAATTACATTGCAAATTATTGTTTGGTTGGTAGCGTTTGAATTCAACGGATGGCGGGCAATGTAAAAGATTTTTGCACAGTGGAAGGTGGCAGAAATCACAGGTTTGAAGCCAAAATAGTTGAATCATAATTTTGCCTCTAAGGATTAGAAAACCCGATTTGTCCAAGATTGCAGAAAATGCCAACCATCACCGTAGAGCAAACAGTTGCGAACCCACACCCATCTGATGATGACAATTCAATGTACCATTAGGGACACTTTGGTTTAAAGCCAAATGGCACAGAAGTTCTCTAACGAAGTCCTCCGACGTTCGCCTGTAGTTGATGGAGAAAGAGATACAAAAATGCTTTTAAGAGAGGATGCTAGTGTTTGGTTGACTTCCTTAACTATTGAAGCAGTTAATAGATCCAAAAATATATTATTTTCTATGGCAAACCAAACATAAACATCACAATTTCATGTATTTCAACATTTCTTTTATAATTATATTACTCATAATTTTGCAAATCAAATGTAGGGGTGTACATGGGCAGGCCCAAACAGGGCATCTAGTATGCCCGATGCCCGGCCCGATTAAGATATCGGGCTTATTTTTATACCCGTAGCTCGGCCGGGCCGAACAAGCCTGATTTTAGGGCAGGTTAGGGCGGCCCTAAACCGCCCGAAATTTTTTTTTTAATGAATTGATACTTAATATAAAAATATTTTTTTGTAGACTCATAGGCATATACTTCAAAACAATAAGCTTTTGGAACCTTCATGTTTTTATCAATAATAAAAAGATAGCTTAAAATTATCAAGCAAAATATAACTTATACTAACATAATTAGTTTTAGGTAAATACGTGTATTTTCATTATTCAATAAAAGAAATGTCAGTAAGCATACACATCAATAATGAAAATAATTAAAAAATAAGAAAAGTTTAAATAGATAATAAAAATTACAGCATGTAAAAAGAATCAGATAAAATAAATATAAATATATATATATATATATTTATATATATATATATATATAAGATGACAAGATATTAATAACTAAAAAAAATAACTATTATGGCAGCAAGTTGGGCAGATGTTTGTGCCCGTGGCCCGGCCCGACCCGATATAGTTTTATTTAAAGTTTGCACATTTATATTTTTAGCCGATCCGGCCCGACCCGATTAGCTTAGAGCCGCCCGGCCCGATGTACACCCCTAATCAAATGGACTTTAAGTGTCATAGATTTGATAAGTAGGCCAAAAAAGCAATACTAATACAAGAAATTTTGAGTATAAACACATTGATTAATGTTATTGAAGTGATATATTTATATTATTATCTTTTTCAAAAGTAAAATTATTTTTGGTCCTATTTTGATAAGTATAAATTATGCAAGCCGTGAAACAAGTTTATCAATTATTTAAGACTAATGCTTTGGATTATTCATCTTTCTAGGAGGGTTGAATTTTTTTATCGTTAACTTATTTTAAAATTTATAATGAATAATATTTTATTTCATACATATAAAATCCGAAATTGATGAAGTCGAACTCTAATTAGAACAAAGAGTTGGGTCAAAAATTAACCAAAGAAACAGAGAGCGGGGTCAAAGCCCAGAAGCTTCTTCGATCGTATGATGAAGGTCTACCTTCATGATTCAATTTGGACTGCCACACGTAATCGAAGTAGAAAACTAGAGATAAGATCAAAATCAGTTTGCTAACAAATGAGAAGACCTTTAATTATAATTTTCATGGAATGACAGATTTTGTCCTTTATTTTACTTTTTGGTTACAGTAGCTTTACTTTGGGAAAAAAAATTGAAGAGAGAGAGAAACCAATAGAGTCCCTTTTTTTTTTTTTGTGTGTGTGTAATATGCAACAAAGTAGTAGAGTCGATAGACATTCTCAGTCTTAGTCTTGACTATTATATAAAATTATTAAATATAAACATAAAAAGAGAATAATAATATAAATAGAATAGAATAATTATATTTAATATAATATAAAAATAATAAAAATATTATTCTATTAGCATATATTAGATAACAAAAGATATTTGGGTAAAAAAATGATAGAGAAATTTTCTTATATTTCTACTTAAAACAATGAAAAATAATAATAATAATATAATAAACTTGACTTAAATTAAATACAATAATTATTTTTTGATTTGTATGTTTATCTAAAAGAAATAGATTCATTTTTTCTTTTTGATATTTAGACAAAATTTAACTACTAAACCGAAAAAAAAAACAATTGTTTCTCCATTTCCCACCTCAAGCAACTAAACGGGGTGTAATAGAACACAAGAACGTGGAAAATTTTTGGCCACATGGCTGGTTGTTTCATAACGTTATAAGCTGTAAATAATTACACCAATATAGATACATTATTTTTTTTACAAAAAAACAAGTCCAGGAACACAGCCAGAAGAGAATAAGGAAAATGACATGCGGACATATATATACCTCCATATTCATTCACATTATTATTATTATTATTATTTTGTTGTACAGTATATATATCTTCATATTATTTTACGCATCAATATTCGAGATTAGTTTCATTTTTGTGTAATCTTACGATGCATTTTTCTCATCAACTTAATATATTTAGAAAAATAATTTTTTTAATGCTAAACTAATAAAGTAATCTTTGAGACATAATATATATATATATATATATAACATATAAATAATTGTGAAACTTGTGAATTTAAATAAATTTTTAAATATGTGTGTGTGTGTGTGTGAGAGAGAGAGAGAGAGAGAGAGAGAGATTAAAAAAATTTTAAATGTGCCATTTAATGGTAAAAATTAAGGTTAAAAAAAATAATGATAAGGCAATACATATTTGGGCCATTGATTTTTGCATATATCTTCACTCATTCAATTCGTCGAGGGGATGCTTTTGCGTTATACTTAAAAATTCAGGTCAAGTTCAACCATGCTAGTTAATTACCATTAATGTTAAAGAAATCGTAACTACAGTTTTCTTGTTCTCCCACAAGAGACTAAAGGAAAATATTATGATAATTAACTGTGTGATGAAGAATATGCTATGCCTGGTTCATCCAAATACCAACTCCATTTATTGTCAACGGCCAAAAGAAAAAAAAAAATTCCATTAATTGTCTCAATCATATCGTAGATGAAGTCATGGTTTGCATCACAAGGACAATCGTAGGGTTAAAATTTGGTATTTGATGATGAGAACAAGGTCAGTTTCTTCCCTCCCAACTAAAAAATATATATTAGCTTCAAAGCAGAGAGATGAATGGCTCCCAAGTCCTAAGCAAAAGCCAAGTATGTATAAACTGCGTGCGCCTGAGTTTTGTGCAGTTGAGTTAGGTGAAGAAGGGTTCTTGATCTTAAGGTCTACGTAGGTGTTTTCTATATCCCTTTATTTGAACTTCATTGCTTCCTAGACATTTACTTGCAGCCAACATCAACTTCCGTGCACTATATTTTAACTAATTTTCTTCTTTGATTCGTCAAAAGTATGGTATTTATGCTACAATTTATAAATTTTTTACGATATGTACTAACAACAATGCGTCTCACTCTACGTTGCATGCTTTTGATCAAAAAAATTGTGTGTGTGTGTGTGTGTGTGACTAAATCAATTCTTTTGTTTTTTTCAGTTATCTTCTCAGCCTTAACGAATGGATGTTAATTTTTTAAGTCCACATAATCTCTGTGCAGCATGTTTGGGGTAAAAAAGTAGCTTTATTAATAAATATATATGTTGACTTTAAAAATAGATTATCATATTTATAATTGATCATATCAAAGTTATCAGAAATTTTTCAATCAACAAATAACTGTAAATATTTTTTATAAAAAGATGATCATATTTACAATTGACTGGTCATATTTCTTGATCAAATAATAGAGTTTGAATGTATGAATTATTGGATCTTACATTAAACTATTCTGTTTTTGTTGAAATTATTCTTTGACCTTATTTTTATATATTGATTAAGACTTTCAAATATTTTAATTTAATTGTGTGTGTATATATATATATTTTTTACAATCATTGTATAAAGAATAATCTGGTACAGTTTTTGCATATTTATTATCAATTTTTTAAAAAAACAAGATAAATATATAATTTTATAAATCGGTATATGATTTTTATAATTAAATATCACATAAATATATTTTTTTAAATTACACATTTTATATTTTCATTAAAAAATCTTATGACAAAAATAAAAAAAGTACCTAAATCTTATCCTTATATATAAATTAATGTAGGCATTGTGTTTCTTATACACTAACGAAGACAGCGGGACGAAGGTGTTTTTGAAAAGTAGTAACGAAAATAAAAATAATTTTAATAATTTATTTTGTTAAAAAATTATGGAAGGTCGGAATAGTGGAAAATATGTGAAAGGAATATTGTGAGGATAAAACAGACTGACTTTGGAAATTGACAGTGACAGTTGATTTTGACCCATTGAAGTTTTTGGTGTAGCAGTTGCATCAATGGAAGTTCTGAATTTTTAAAAATCATGGAAATTTAAAGGCTGATAGCAAAAAAAAATATCAGCAAGAAAAAAAAAAAAGAAACGTGCGACGATTTATTGCTTTTATTTATTATTTATTGGTGAACACTTTTTTTTTGGTCAATTTGGTCAAAATCAAGACAGTTTGGGTCATTCAACAAAGAAAAGGAGTCGAGATTTAGAAGATAAAGCCCAAGAAAACATTGCACATGGGTCTTTGGGTTTGGGCTACCCAAAACTGCATTGCGTCTAGATATCACAATGCGTTAAAGATCGAACCTAGGAAAAGAAAAGAAATTAAATATCATAAGCAATAATTTATGGTTGAACTATAATCTCGAGTGGCCTGAAAACATTCTCTCTCTCTCTCTCTTTTAAGTGTACGATAAACGTGTCCGGCAAATTTTTATATACTTTTGATGGCAGAGAATTGCATAGTTGCTATTGCATCATGCAAAACAGAAATTTTTTGAAGATCCGAATCAAGTATATTGGATAATGTTCTCCTTAAACATGCATTAAGTCTCATTTTTTTGTCTTTTTTTTATTATATAATCTTATCATTATATATTTATTATGAGGTAGATTTTCAGTGTAAATTTTTATTTATATGTACCTGTGCAATTGATTGGTGGTCCAAATTTATTGTGTCGATCTTCAATACAATTTTAATATACAAAATTCTATTATTACAATTCATACAATAATAATAGTAGAAGCAATATCAGAAATATAAACACCTTCAACTATACTTTCCTTGATCTGATGAAGAACCCAAACTTTCTTATAATATTCTATTCAATATTCTGCCCAAAATAAAATTTTAGAGTGCATATGAAAAGCAAATAGAAAGAGGAGTGACAGAGACAAAAAGAGAACTTTCTGATAAATTTCTGAATCGTTATGATGGTTAGTTGGTAAAATTTACTTATCATAGACTCCTCTAAAATGTTAACATAAAAATTAGTCACTTTTTCATAAAAAATAGTCAACGTATAAATATTCATTAATTCACTAATTAAAAGATTTGATAATTTGAAATTTAAAAATTAAGGACTACTAATTAAAATAATTTAATTTAAATTTAAATACTAATTTAATTTAATTTAATCTAAAGTATCCCAACAACTAATATAAAATATCTTCAATAAATATTTAATTAAAATAATATCTTTATCTTATAAATTAAAATGAAATATTCCAACATATTAGGCCGCTTATCTTGAAGATGAAACAACTAGGACAATTGTTTTGGAGTGGACTTCACATTATCAATATCAAATATTGATTGTGCTGGTAATGTCTTTATAGCATCATGGTACTTTTCCAAGTGTCTATGATGGCTCCTCAATATGTTAGCTAGTGACTAGCAACTGATTTCTTAAGCATCCAAACACTAATGAGAAGTCCGTTGATTACATTTTTAACTGTTTGATATTGTCCTCTCAATGTATTAGCTAACTTCTCAAGCATCTCTAAAGTCAAGGTTGGCAGTCCACCCTTTGTTACCAGCACCTTGAAGAGAAATTACACAAATTTCTAGAGTTGTTTGCAGTTAAAATATGTTGGTAATATTTTTTTCAGTTTGGTAATAATGTCTTTCTTGTGCACTAATATGTAAGAATATAAATTTGTACCTTAGAATATCCACATTATTATTATTGTTAGATAATCATATGTATAAATATTGGCCAAAGTTTTTCTTTTTTCTTTGTTTTTATTTTTAACAAAGAACCCCCTATATCAAATGTTGATGGAATTAATTAAACGGAAATTAACCATCACCCATTTCGGTTCTTAGACAATATCGGATACTGTTACAACCATAACTTAATTGTATCACCATTTATTCACTCATTGTGAAGTTAACTAGTTCTTAAACATGGATTCTTTTTTTTTTTTTTTTTTGGTGTTATAAAGAAGGTATAAGGTCTTGGGAGAGAAAAAAGAAATGAGATAGAAATTGAATTAAAATACATTAAATCTTTTTTAAATTTAAGTCCAGAAAAGATGCCATTTGAGCCAAAACTCTCGGACAACATAGATGTGATCTTTGAGCGTTAAAGTGAAAGGCCATTCTCCATAGAATTGGGTTTCTATGACTTAGAGTTTTACAGATTAAAGTGAAGGTACAAAAATACCAAGGCATTCGCATCTCCAACCTAACCCTAATCTACAATGGCAAACCCCTTTGAGACGACGGTAACATCGGGAAATGCAAAATCCTCCATGACTTCCACATTCAGGCCCTCGTCGTTGCCGATCGCACCAAGCTGCTGCCGCAGCTGGAGGTTAAGGCGGAGGAGCTGTCGCTGGCCACCAAAAAAGTGGAGCACAACATAAAATACCCTTCATCGAAAACGCAGGTTCCAATAGAAATAGACCCAAACGACACCCACTAATTAAAGGTTGGTGTGCTGTTTCATGTAGCTAATACAGAATTGCATGACTATCAGTTGTTACGAGTAGCGCTATTTGGGATAATTTCGATATCTATGTTAGTTTGAGATGGCAATTTGACTTATATATATATAATTTAAAAAAACTTAAATATATAATTTTTAAATTTATTATATATATATATATATATATAACAATTTTTTTAAAGAACATTCTGCGTTTTATAAAAATTTACTTTTTTAAAAAATTATTTTAAGCAAAAAATTCTCTCACATTCAAAAAAATTGGGATTTGAGTTGGGAGAAGGGGGGAATGGAGCAGCGTGGGATTTTTTTATTTTTGGAAGGGGGAGGAGGGGTTTGGTGTGCGTGTAAAAGCTATAATATTAAAAATTGAATTAGTTTAGTCAGTTCAATTAGTTAAAAATCTAACATCTTATTATTTGTTTTAAAAAATTTGTTTAAATATAAATACATTATATTAATAACATGCCTAATGACTCAATAATAAATATCTAATAACAAAGTTTTTAATTTATTTACTATTATTAAACTTCATTAAGTATATTATTAATATATTATATTTATTAAATTATAGTTAAAAATATAAATTTATATATAAAATCATAATTTATAAATTTATTACTATTAGTTATATATTACTATTTTGTAGTAAAAATTAAATAATATTTTAGATCTATTTTATATAATATATAATATATATTATTTAGTATATAAAATATATTTTATATATATTTACATATATATATATATATACATATATATATATATATATATATATATACATTATATGTACACACCAAATTAAACCACCCCCAACCCCAATCATCCCCCCATTTAGTAGATTATGGGAAACAAGGAGGAAGTCCCTTCACGTTTCTTTTATTATTTGAAAAAAATAATTTTTTTTGAAAGCAAAAGTATTTACTTTGCATTTAATTATTTTTTTAAAAAAATAAATTTTTGAAAAATTTAGAAAAAAATGGCTCTGCGTTGTTTAAAAAAAAAATAAATTATATATATGAGGAAATAATTTTAGCAATTATACATTTGAGTTTTTTTTAATCTTTTTTTAGCTATATTAGTTAAATTGTCAATTTTAGACCGTTGCCTGTTGTCACTGCGGCAAGTGATGGAAATCGCAACCGCGGCGGTGGAGGGTTGAAGAAATTGAAATTGTTGATTTTGCCAAACTGTGGGAAGAAGGAGATACGAGTAGAGATGAATGCAAGTGATAACGTAGGACTAGGAGAGTTGAGGAAGGAGCTTCAGAAATTGCATGGGAGGCTTCGGTTTCAGCTTCCTTTGGAGGGTTATTTCTTCATGTACAAGCAGAATGTGATGGACGATGATAGGTCGTTTCGGTGGCACCAAGTTGGGCAGGGTGACG
This sequence comes from Erythrophleum fordii, assembly GCA_032878935.1. Classification (NCBI taxonomy): domain Eukaryota; kingdom Viridiplantae; phylum Streptophyta; class Magnoliopsida; order Fabales; family Fabaceae; genus Erythrophleum; species Erythrophleum fordii. The sequence continues at coordinate 2,014,789 of JAVQMF010000048.1, read as the reverse complement.
TACACCATTGAAATCTTTAATTTCCTGGCGGTGGATCTTGATGAAAATAAAATCTCTAACTTCTTCTAATCTACTCTCTCTCTCTCTCTCTCTCTCGCGTTGTTCCCTTTCAATCACCAGTTTTCAATTTTTAAAATGGAATTTTTAGGGACAATGTGGATGAAATTCGACGGCGGATTATTCTATGGTTGTGCCACCGAAAATATAAAATTCCTCAACCTTCCAAGGGCGATATCTCATGAAACTTTTAATAAGGACTTAGTATTAAGTATAGAACAATATTCTGTTCATAATTTTATGTTTAATAGCTTAGAATATTATTATGTTTAATAATTAACAACTTTTAATAAGGTTAATTTAATTTTTGTATGGTTAACAAATATAATTATAGTCATAAATTTAGTAAAATGAACATAATATTATTATATATTTAATAATTATTATTATGTCTTTATTAGAATTCACGGTGAATTCAAATGCATAAGATCACCACTCTTTTAAGTAATTAGTCACTGAAGAATGCTTATATTTTGAGTGGCTTGAAAATTATAATATGGGTTGTGACGGAATAAACAATTTTTGATAGTTGAAGTTGCATCATCGAAAAGTTTTTTTTGGAAGGCCTGTATAGGTCATTGTTGTGGATTCAAGTTTGTTTGGCCGCTACATAGATGGCAACGTTAATTTAGAAACCAAACAAAAAAATATAAGTATTATGAAAATTTATTATAAATTATAAAAAAAATACAAATATAGTTTAATAATACAAATTTAATGATTGAAATTTATATTTATTTATAATTTAGTCAACTTTTTAAACTTTAAAATAATACTTTAAAAATCGGACTGGACATTTAAATTGAGATAAAGAGTAGTTTATGATTTAATAATTAGATCATAATTAATCTAAGATCAAATTGTTTATATATATATAAGAGCATGTATATATATATATAATATTTTATAATTAAAATAATACATATATTATAAAATAATATTTTAAATAGATATAAATATTTAAAATATAAAAAATAGTCAAAACATATTACATATAACAGCAAATCTTTATATGAAATAAGTTGAATAAAATCTATAAAATATTATACATCTCTATTATAGAATATTAAAATTCTATTTTGAACAAACAAACAAATTAATTTTTAATCGAGTCAACGTTAGATCAGTTGCTTTTTAACTAATTTAATTAGTTTTTAATTTTTTTTTTGGTTCTAAAAGTTAAATGAAATGATTCCATAACTAATTCATCAATTTTTTTAATTTAACCAGCTAATTCAATCTGATTTTTATAACACTATTTTCAAATGATTTAGTAATATTACCCAAACCATAAACCTTATTGAATATCCGTACAAACGTGTTGAACTAATATGATTGATTCCAATCTTAAAACATTGAAGTAAATTGTTAAGTTGTTTATCAGAAAAAAAAAGCCGGTTTACTTATACTTTTAGCCATTTTAGTTAATTAACTTAACAAATATAATATAATTTGAATTAGAACATTCTTCTAAAATGACGCGAGTTTGGTTGAGTTGGGTGAATTATATGTTTTGCAAATACAACTCTCAAAGCAATTACTAAAAGAACTGGTTTTTACTTTGCTTTTTTAAACAGGGGTCTTATCCACAGAATATTTGTAATAACACATAGCATTTAGTAGTTGGTGTAGAATGTTGCAGCATTTGAAATGTGAGAACGTGAGAATGTGAGAAAAATGTAGATCATGGGAAGTAAATCACGTTGGCTGGCAATATCTCCATAATGGTCCGAAAATTATGAGTTTCGTGAGATAATTTTTCACGTCTCAGAATGTGTCAGTTTCTTCGGCAAAATGATGGAATTGCCGTTGAAAGAGTTTGCTTATAAATACAGGGTCCCTGAGTTCGATTTTACATTGCTACACATCATCATTCAGTAGAACAAGAGCTTAGAAGCATCCCTGGATTTTCATGCGACAGAATTCTTATCAGAATAACAGAGGATTCAAGCAATGGCAGGAGGTAATACTTCGATCCATTTCTATTGCATTGGATATTATAAATGTGTTTCTATATATCCATGAAGTCTAACAATTGGTATCAGAGCCGAAAATACCTCTGTCTTGCTACATTTTTTAAACTCAGAAACGTCAAAATTTTGGTGAATTTAGGTTGATTTATAGAGCTATTTTTTCATCATTTTGATATAAAAAATAGAATCTACACGAAATTTTGATGAAAATAGACTCCTTGATCATCCAAAACGGAGCTCGAAAACTCAAAAAATAATTGGATTTTCATTTGGATCCGAAACGAGTTGGGTCGACCCGGCTAGAGGTTGGGGACGATTTGTATGACAAGTCGTTTTGAGTCCTTCAATAAACGATATGTCGTTTTGTAGTTCCGTTTGATATTGCATATGGGCATAAACGACATGTCGTTTTGGGTCTTTTTTAAATAAAATGACTTCAGCAATGCTCAAGAGGATTCAAACCCACGCCCTTCCATTTTTTAGCACACCACTTTGCCACTTTTGCTAAGTTTCATTGCTGTTTTGTATAAGCAATATTTAATATATATATATATATATGCGTTTTCTTATGTGGCATTTCCACCAACTTTATACCTTTTCTTCTTCCATGATTTTTATATATATATATATATATATATATATATATATATATATATATATATATATATTTATATTATCTTCTAATATTAAAAAAAAAATTTTTTGAACAAAATTATTTTATTGGTCAATATTTAATTAAAATTTAATAGTAATTTATTGGCCAATTATTTTGTTTAAAATTATTAAGTACATTTTAATTTGTCCAAGTTTTGGCAAAATTATTATGGACAAATTTATATTAATTTTGACAATATTTAGTTATTTATTTGTCAAAATAATTGTGAAATTAATTTTATGCCTTTAAAATTTGCCTAAATCTTGAAATTTAATTAATTTTAGGCAATTTTGACATATTTAATTATAATAATTAATTTATAATGTCATTTAATTTATGCCTAAATTTTTTTTAAAATAATTAATTTTTTATTTTTAGGCAATATTTATGGCACATTTAGATTAATTTAAAGGGAGAATATTAATTAAATTAATTAATCATATTTTTGATTAATTGATTAATTATTGACATTCTCATTATGTATACTTGTTTATGTATTATGTAATTATTGACATTCTCAAGCATGTAATTTTATTTAGATGTCATGTGAACTGTGTAATTTTAATTTAATTAAAGTTTAGCCGCAGCACCTTTAATTATTTAAAAATTATGCATTAAGTGTTATAATCACATAAAGTAAAATGACATCAAATTGTAATTAATTATATTTAATATGATAATTATTATCCTACAAGAATATTATCATATTTCATGTGATTAATTAGGATGGAATAGTAAGTTTTTTCTTTTCTTGATTTACCCGCAGAAATTAAGAAAAGAATATAATTTACTAGTTTTATCATTAATATATGAGTTTAATTAAATAAAATTCAACCCACAGGTAATTTTATTTGTTACTAGGCTTATAATTTGAATTGATATGCATTGCATTGGCATGACATGTCATTTAAGAATATTTATTTGTCTCAAATTATTAATGTAGCATGTAAATTATGCAGCTTTTCAACCTTTGAATATTTCTAATTTTCAAGTTCTTGAATTAACTGGAGATAACTATAATATTTCTAATTTTCAAGTTCCTGAATTAACTGGAGATAACTATAATATTTAGAAGGAGAAAATACTTCTCCAATTAGGATGGATGGACGTAGATGATGCAATTAGAAAAGATGAACCTCCTAAACCTACGAATATTAGTAGTATATCATAAGTAAATATTTATGAATGATGGGAGCGATCCAATCACCTTAGTATGATGTACATTAAGACTAAAATATCAGCTAGTATTCGTGGGTCTATTGGAGAGCATCAAAACGTTCGAAGTTTGCTTAAGGCTATTGATGAACAATTCGAATCTTCAGATAAGGCCTTAGCAAACACCTTAATGACAAAGTTATCATCCATGAAATTTACTGGCATAAGAGATGTACGAGAACACATCATGAAAATGAGGGATATAGCAGCTCAATTGAAAACACTTGAGGTTGAGATGTCAAATTCTTTTCTCGTGCACTACATCCTGAATTCTCTGCCACAATAATATGGGCATTTCAAAATCTCCTACAACACTCATAAAGAGAAGTGGTCAATTAATGAACTTCTAACCATGTGTGTACAAGAAGAAGGAAGGCTCATAGCAGAGATGGGTGAAAATGTACATACAGTGACACAAGGAAGGAAGAAAAGAAAGGCCAAGACAAAAGGGAAGGACAAGGTTCCCATCCCTGAGGACATTAAGAAAGAGTCCAAGTGTTTCTTTTGTAAAAAGAAAGGACACATAAAGGCGGATTGTGTCAAATTCAAGGCTTAGCTTCAAAAGAAAGGTAACTCAATCTCATACTTTTGTTATGAATCTAATATGGTAGACGCAAGTAGTAACACATGGTGGATTGATTCTGGCTCAACAATTCACATTTCTAATACCTCGCAGGGCTTTCTAAGCCAAAAGAAGCCGGTGGGTAGTGAGCAATACATCTATTCAGGAAATAAGATGGGCTCAACTGTTGAAACTATAGGAACATGCATATTAGTCCTTAATTCTGGTTTTATTTTGAATTTGGAGAAGACATTTTATGTACCAAGTTTCTATAGGAACTTGATTTCAGTTTCCAAACTTATACAATTGGGATATTGTTTTGAATTTTCAAGTAATGAATTTAAATTATTTTATAAATCTAATTTTATTGGCAATGGTACACTTAGTGATGGTCTATTCCAAATTCAATTACGAAATAGTAACATTTATGACTCAATGCATGTTTCTAACAGTATAGGTATTAAGAGAAATGTTACTAATGAAAATTCTTCTATGTTATGACACCGTAGGCTTGGTCATATCTCAATAGAGAGAATGAAAAGATTAGTAAAAGATGGAGTACTCAATACTCTTGACTTTACTGATTTCAACACTTGTGTAGACTGCATTAAGAGAAAGCAGACTAACAAGACTAAGAGAAGTGCTAAGAGGAGTTCTAGCATATTAGAAATCATACATACGGATATTTGTAGTCCAGATTTAGATTCTAGTAGTCAGAAATACTTTATCACCTTTATTGATGATTACTCACGATACATGTATCTCTATCTGTTCAATAATAAGAATGAAGCACTAGATGCCTTCAAGATATTTAAGGCAGAAGTAGAGAAACAATGTGGTAAACAAATTAAAATAGTGAGATCTGATAGAAGTGGTAAGTATTATGGTAGATACACTGAAGATGGACAAGCACCAGGTCCATTTGCTAGGTTTCTTCAAGAGCATGGGATTGTTGCTCAATACACTATGTTTGGGTCACCTGACCAGAATGGTATAGCTGAAAGGAGAAATCGAACATTGTTGGATATGGTGAAGAACATGTTGGTTAGCTCTAAACTTCATAAATTCTTGTGGACTGAAACCCTTAAAACAACAGTGTATATTCTTAATCGAGTTCTTACCAAGGCTGTTGAAAAGACACCATTTGAGTTATTCAAGGGTTGGAAACTAAGTTTAAAACATATGCACGTTTGGGGATGCCCATCTTAGGTTAGGGTTTACAATCCACAAGAGAAGAAGTTGGACCCTAGGACTATAAGCGGCTACTTTATTGGGTATGCTGAAAGGTCTAAGGGTTATAGATTTTATTATTCATCTCACAGTACTAGGATTGTGGAATCAAGGAATGCAAAATTTCTTGAGAATGACTTGATCAGTGGGAGTGATCAAACTCAAAATTTAAGTTCTGAAAATGATCAATCTAATATTCAAATTCCTACATCAAGTGATAGATTGATTGTAATTCATGCCTCTCAAGTCCAAACAGGCATTGAACAACTAATCATTCAGGATCCACAACCTATTGACATTGACCAAGTTGATCCAATTAATGAACAGCCTTTAAAGACTATTGAACAAATAGTTGAACAACATGCTCCCCAAGAGAATGTTGAGTCAACATTAAGAAGATCAACTAGGATGAGGAAGTCAGCAGTTCCTAATGATTATACTGTGTATCTACAAGAATCTGATTACAATATAGGAGTTGAGAATGACTCTGAAACATTTTTACAAGCCAACAGTTGCAAAGAGTCAAAATTGTGGCACAATGCCATGAAAGAAGATATGGATTCTATGGCGTCTAATGGGGTTTGGGATCTCGTTGAGTTGCCTAATGGCTCTAAGGCTATTGGATGCAAATGGGTCTATAAAACAAAAAGAGACTCATTAGGCAACATTGAGAAATATAAAGCACGACTCGTGGCCAAGGGATTCACTCAAAGGGAAGGATTGATTACACGGAGACCTTTTCTCCTGTATCTAAGAAAGATTCCCTCCGTATAATAATGGCATTAGTTGCTCATTTTGACTTGGAGTTGCATCAAATGGATGTGAAAACAGCATTCCTCAATGGGGAACTAGATGAGGAAGTATATATGAAATAACTTGAAGGATTCCCCTCTAGTGCCGGTGAACATTTAGTGTGCAAGTTAAAGAAATCCATATATGGATTGAAATAGGCCTCCCGCCAGTGGTACTTAAAATTTCATGATGTTATCTCCTCATATGGATTTGTGAAAAACGTCATGGACCAATGTATATACCAAAAGGCCAGTGGGAGTAAAATCTGTTTCCTTATATTGTATGTGGATGACATATTGCTTGCAACCAATGATAAGGGGTTGTTATATGAGGTGAAACAATTTCTCTCTAAGAATTTTGATATGAAGGATATAGGTGAGGCATCTTATGTCATTGGCATTAAGATCCATCGAGATAGAATTCAATATATTTTGGGTCTGTCACAAGAAACTTATATCAATAAGGTCTTGGAGAGATTTCGGATAAAAGATTGTTCACTAAGTGTAGCACCTATTATGAAGGGTGACAAGTTCAATTTGAATCAGTACCCAAAGAATGATTTAGAAAATGAACAGATGCGTAGCATTTCATATGCTTCTGCTGTTGGAAAGCCTTATGTATACTCAGGTTTGCACAAGACCTGACATTGTATTTGTAGTTAGAATGTTAGGCAGGTATCAGAGTAATCCAGGTATAGATCATTGGAGAGCTGCAAAGAAAGTAATGAGGTATCTTAAAGGTACTAAGAACTACATGCTGATGTATAGACGGACTGAAAACCTTGAGGTAGTTGGCTACTCAGATTCGGATTTCGCTGGATGCGTTGATTCACGGAAATCAACATCAGGCTACATTTTCATACTAGCCAGCGGAGCCGTATCTTGGAGAAGCGCGAAGTGGACTTTGACTGTTACTTCTACTATGGAGGCAGAGTTTGTTTCTTGTTTTGAGGCAACTTCACATGGTGTTTGGCTTAAAGGCTTTATACCTGGGCTTAGAATTGTCGACACTATCCCTAGGCCATTGAAGATATATTGTGACAACTCAGCTGCTGTCTTTCTGACTAAGAACAACAAAAGTGGAAGTCGAAGTAAGCATATCGACATTAAGTACTTAGCCATTCGTGAACGTGTCAAGGAAAATAAAATTATTATTGAACACATTAGCACTAAGTTGATAATTGCTGATCCTTTAACAAAAGGCATGCCACTAGTAATGTTTAGGGATCATGTATCTAGAATGGAACTTAGTTCCACTTTGTGTTATTGATGTATATATTATATATATATATATATATATATATATATATATATCATTTGTAATAAAGCCTTTATTCATTTTAAGTTATTTTTTTATTTATGCGTATACATGAAGTTTGAGAATAACAACATTAAGAGGACCCAAAATAAGCATATGGCTTATTCATAAAGTTGATATATAGTGGGTAAGGAAACAAAATACATTGTGATACATGGAAGGTATTACTCACTCATAGAGGAACTACCGCTATGATTCATGCATTTATGTTTTAGTTAAATGTTTGAATCTTAAGAAGTCATTTTCGAACCAAGTGGGAGAATGTGGAATGTTGCAGCATATGAAACGTGAGAATGTGAGAATGTGAGAATGTGAGAAAAATACAGATCGTGGGAAGCAAATCACGTTGTCTGACAACATCTCCATAATGGTCTGAAAATTATGGGTTTCGTGAGATAATTTCCCACGTCTCATAACGAATCAGTTTCTTTGGCAAAATAATGGAATTACGGTTGAAAGAGTTTGCCTATAAATACAGGGTCTCTGAGCTCGGTTTTACATTGCTACACACTATCATTCAGTAGAGCAAGAGCTTAGAAGTATCCCTGAATTTTCATGCGACAGAATTCTTATCAGAATAACAGAGGATTCAAGCAATGACGGGAGGTAATACTTCGATCCATTTATATTGCATTAGATATTATAAATGTGTTTCTATATATCCATAAAATTTAACAGTTGGTACTTTGGTCGTGGCACTGAGGAGAACAATCCTAGCTTATATAATTAAATTCCCACAATCCGAATGAGATGGGAAAGTCTTGCTTTTGCTTTTTATATATATATATATATATATATATATATATATGCATGCGTGCTCATTGCCTGCTCAGTTAGGAAAACATTTTTCTCATTTACACTTTGAGTTGTTTTTCTTGGTTAGCATATTTCTCTGTGTCTTGTAGCTGGTTCATCATTCTTCTTCTTGGTTTTTCATATACCGCAAGTACATGCATGGACCAAGTATACGAAAGACATTTTTGCTTAAATTTCAAGCAGTTGTCGATGGAATAATTTGACATATATATGATCATGAGTTTTAACTTTTACTTCATCGACTTTTTAAAATGACGTTACAAAAAAAAATTCTTTAATTTTTTTCTCTTAATTTTCAGATAAATAGTACGCTTTTGATCAAAGCAAAATGGTGGATTAATCTATATGTATGTCAGCTGACTCAACATTATTTGATATATGTTACATGAAAGCTTATTAAGTTTACAAACAATGTGCTAAAAAAATTCTTCTTTAATTTTTTTGTAGCAATTTAAAAAGATAGTAAAGATATATTACTCTTATCAAAAACTTAACTTAAAGGATTACCACTAAAGATTTTAATTTTTAAATAAGATTACTTAACTAGCCTTTGGGTGTTATGAACTCTCTTTAGAAAGAGTTAGTCACTAAACGAGATTATTAGTAAAAAAAGAGATTCAAACCTCGTATATAAGGGTCCAAAAAATTTAATTCAAATCTTCCCAACGCTTTTAAAATTAAAAAATACAGTATTTGTACTTATTTTGAATAAAAAATAATAAAAATTATTAAAATAAATACTCTATTAATTTTAATCACTTACTACATTAATTCTAATAATTGTTTACTAAAATATTAAATTTAACAAGAAAAGAGTGTTGAAATGGAAGTGTATTTTCTTTTCGGGTACAGGAGGCATTTAAATTTGCGGTGACACATGAATTGGTTTACAATAGGACAAGATTATGGACCATACTCGACGGTCCAAGCTCTTTAATGGTGGTACCAATGCTGGAATTGTGATGAAAGAAAGGCCCATTGAAGCGCGTGTGCAACACGAGTATGGGACAGAGAGTGGGGGAAGTTGATGACGTAGGGGCACTTGAGTGCCTCTAATTCTGTCTGTGTTAGGTGCAAAGCTTGTGTTGCAAACAAGGCATAGGACATCATATCAGTGTCTCTCTCCAATAATAAATAATAATTCCTTGCTTCCAACACAATGTCCCCCTCCGTACACTACACAACCTGCCAACCTACTGTTTGGCCTTCTTGGATTATTGCATAGAAATTCTGAAAGTACTTTCTAATAATTTTTGAAAATAAAATTTTATTAAAAAAATTACTTATTTTTTATTAATATTATATTTTTGGTAAATTTTTTTAAACTGATAATTTTTTATTATTAAATTAAAAAATATATATTTAAAAGAAATTTAGAAAAAAATATGATTTTCTTTAAAAGGTAATTTTATTTTTTTATTTTACTTTAAAAAAAATTTTAATCTTCTATTTTTGTTGTTGTAATAGAACAATTATTTTGGTCATTACAAAAAAGAATTATTATTTTTAAAAGCTAAAACAAACATCTTATTTAATTGGAATAAGTGTTTTTTTTTCAAATGAATATTTTATTTTTCTCTAATTAAATATTTAACCAAATATATTTTAATTGATAAATAAATAAATAAATAAATATATATACATTATAAAAGTTAAGAGTTTTTTTATTGATAATAATAATATTACAAGGAGATGGAAATGTTACCAGAAAAATAAAAACGAAATGAAAAAAAAATTTAAGAGCAGAAGTAGTAAGAGTTTCAAAAAGGATTGACTGGCCTGAAAGCAACATTGAACGGAGCCTCCACAATGTTTTGACGATCAATATAGTTAGGTTCCAGAATTTTATAAATATTATGAACCTTCTGTATTAGAAGGTATGATGACTCTCGACACCTCTCCACGAACATATCGAGCTTTCGATTTGCTAATTGCTAACCGTAATTTAGATGGACCCTTTAAAGCTTGAAGAGCATTTCTTATCGTAGATATTTAAAAAAAGAACAATCTTTTTAACTCCGATTGGGTTTACTCAAATTTCGACCTTGTTCCGGGTGTGATGTTTCAGAACGATCGTAATAATACACTTCCTTTTCCTTTTCCTTTTCCCTACTTGTCGCTGGAAGAGAAAAATATTATATATATATATATATATATCATGAATTGTTGATGATGATGCTGCCGCGATGGGTCCTTTTACTTTGTCAATATTATGGAAGTAATTGGAATCTTTTAATGTTTGTCTTTGATATCTCACTTTTTGGAACCTCCACTCCCACTTTTATCCGGATTTGCTTAGAAGAGTTCCGTCTTTTAATCTTGGGAAAAGCTATCATTAGATCACCTTCAAGATCTATGTATGATAATAAAAATATTTAATACAGATCTTAAAGAAATTTAAAGATAAAAAACTCAATCTTTCAAAAAATCAAACTCTTGTGACAGCGTTGATTCTTTTCCTTCCTAGTTTGGCTTATTGTTCAGAAAATTTTAAGTAAATTTAGTGTATGAACATTAAAACTGGTTAAAAATAAATTATATGATTTGTTTATTTTATCAAGTTGATATATGTACATTAAACATAAATGAGAAATTTTCCTTCACTTCGTAAGGTATTTGGTAGTCGTTGATATCTCACATTTGATATATTTTACATATTTTGAACTTGACATTTACGTTCGGTATCTTATGATGATGGGATTAAATACTAACATTTAATATAAAACATAGTACATATCATATTTCGATAAAAATGCTGAGGTGTGATAAATAACACACGAAATCTCTTAATATCTCTTAGTTTAGGATACACCTTACTATCATACTTAATATCTCTTGATGATCTGTGTTGTTGGTTTGTTTTTAACGAGCTGTCTCCTTGTATTTGTTCCTTTGGTGACCGTGTTGTAGGGTTGATCATTACCCTTGTAATTTGGAGGGGGACACTTCCTCTTTTCATTTTTGAATGAAATACATGGAAAGAAAGCAAACCCTAACTCTATATGCCCTTTATTGCCAAAAACAAATCTTCTCAGCTTCGCTGGCTGGGTAGGTTCCGTGAATGAAATTTTCATTAGTCTCTCTTTGGTTGCGGTTATACCTCACCCACCTTAATCGATTTCGGTTTGTAATACTATTGTGTTTTCAGTATTTTAATTCTTGCTATTCCACTGGCACGTCATTAACTGACTAGTTCACTGCCCTTGAAGATTTGTGGAGGATGCTAGTGTTTTTGGCAATAGAAAGGCACAGAATTAGTTTGAGATTTTAATTTAAAGATTTTGATATTTTAATTTTACAGTTTGAATAGAGTCTAAAATTCATATATTAAAGACGAGTTATTCTGAATTGGAGGGATATATGGTGTTGTTGATAAGAGAGGGATAATTTCATCTTTTAAAATTATTTGACAATGTTGTGGAACACATATTGTATATGAAACCTCAAAAGCTAGAATAAGAATTTAACGATTGGAGACTCATAGCTATGAGACTAATAAATCAAAGAGTAAATTGTTATTTTTAAAATTAATCAAGGAGGACATTGCAATTGAACATATATATATATATATATAGAGAGAGAGAGAGAGAGAGAGAGAGAGAGAGAGAGAGAGTTTAGAGTGAGTATAAGTGCAATTTCTTCTGATCTAATTTGCTTTACAATTGCTCAACCTTTTCATAATTAATGTATTCAAACCTAAAATTTCAATTCAGCCAAGATTATAACCGTCCAAAACAAAATTGATTAACATTATATTTAATGTATAAGTAATAATTAGTCACTCAATTAGATTGTTATAGTTTCTTTTAGTAGCTGCATCTTAATTCAGTTACTGAAAGATAAGCATTCAACATATATTTGATGAATCAAGCTATTTGCACCGTACGTAAAACTTTCGAACAGATAAATTCAGTGCTGTCGAGAGCTAAAATTTCAGCGCTTTGTAATCAACTTTATTCAACACTGAAATTCCACTACTAATTAAATTTCCAAGTTGGAGTTTCCATCTAGAAGCATCGACAATCAAACATTAGTAACATGCAAGCGAATAAATTCATCTTCCATCAAGCTTTGAGTTGTAAACTTCAAATTGATGTTTGACAATTGGTCCCCCAAAAAAAAAAATAAAAAAGAAAACTTCAAATCTCTTTTAATATGCATGCGATTACGTCATCAATGAGCTAACACAGAGTTGAAATCGTAAAATAAGGCAACACTTTAAATTGGTCCAACTTTGCCAAATTTCAATTGAAGTTTTCTAATCATTTAGCAATTGTAGAGGAGACCAAAAGCATCCACCGATCAATAATCAATATAGAGAAAGAAAACAACCACAATCCAATTCCGAATCACTCTTTTGAATGAAACAATTAATCCAGTACAATATATAAGGTTAGTATTCATAAACTGGGAAAACCTTTGGTACATGATAGCTAGGACGTGTTAATCGATTCATATCAACATATATAATTAATCTGTCTGTTTACCTTTGACCCTATTTTAATAATTGGATTTTGTTGAGCTAACATCTGGTCATTCAAGCGTTGCACTATGATATTATATAACAGAAAACGTCTGTAAGAGTTACATAAGTCCATGACTTTAGGTTTTTAAAATGACAATCCGTACTAACTCTATTTATTTAACGAGTGTATGATGCAGATGCTACACTTTATTTTATTTAATTAAGTTTTCATTTGATTAGAGGTTTAGTAATTAAATTTTTTGTTTTATTTTATATTGTTCAGATTACGATTATCTATATCCTAAATAACTACTATTTTGTTAGAAGTTTTAGTTAAATTAGATTTATATATTATGAGTTCGGCTATTGTTTTGTTGATAATTTTTTCATTAATGCAATATACTGAAAATATTGGGTTGACTCAAAAGATTCTTTGCGAGTTTTCCTACTGGTACAACACAAATGCGTGCATAAGATGATTGAAATTTCAAGATTAAAGACACCTGTTATTTAATTTTTAAGAAAATCTTGCCAGGGCAGTTATGTTATGCCTTTTTTTCTTTTGGCCAGAAGTACTTACATTATGGTTTAGAAGATTCTTGCCTGGCTCGTTTCTATATTGAGTGTTAGTATAATTTAAAAAGCCTTCCCTGTCATTATTATGTCATGGTCATATCATAGAGCAAGAGCACCTTCTTTATTATTTATTTGTGAGTTTACTATTTCTTAAAATTTAATTAAATTATATTGAACATTTTTTATTTTAATAATTATATTCAATTTTTTAATATTTTGATATATATATATATTTGTATAAATTTTTTTAATTTATTTTTTCAAAAAAATTAATTTTTTTATATAATATAAGGCTATAATTATATTCTTAATATAATAGTAAAAATAGTTAAATTATTATTAAACTCTAGTATAAGATTTTAGTTTTAATCTTAATATATATAATAAAGATATTTAAATAATTTTATATATTTTAAAACAATATTATATTGTGTCAAAATTTAATTTTATTAACAAAAAATAAATTAAAAAGTTGAATATAATTTTTAAAACAAAAAATATAAACTATAATTCAATCAAACTTCATAAAAAATTAGTGTAACATACTTATTTATTTTAATTGCATCAGGTTAAAGCTTCATTTGCTCCTGCGAATTATTGCTTGCTATTCATAGTAAAAAGAACCCCTTATAACATTTAAGTCTGCCTAATGTATATATCTATATTTAAAGACGAAAGAAAAAGAAAAGCACTTGATTTGAGAAAAACCAATAAAAAATATTAATGTCACACTCGTGCTGAAACCTGAAAGCTGCTGATTCCTTGCATGCACTTATAATCCATAGTAAGAAAACTATATTTGCTAATGTTCAAAAAAATAGAAACAAAAAAAAATGGCAAGTTCATAGCGGCATCTCAAATGGACCCTTTCTTGTTTCCTCCCGTTATGAAAAAAGGAAAAAAAAAAATATTAATAAATAAAGGAGCCTTTGATTCAACCAGAGCCTCCACCAGATAGATTTGGAGCAACGGCAGTAAGTCTGTAGACGAAATTCTTTTATATATATATATATATATATATATATAGGTACAATGGCACAAACGTACGTGAATTTTTTTTAATAGATTCTATTTTTTATAAAAAATGAATAAATAAAATTAATCATTAAAAATTGTTTAAGTATATTTAATATATTTTTAATAAAATTTTATGTTACTGTATTATAATTAATTTAGTCTGATTTTGCATCTTGGACTAATTAAGAACTTCACTCTCTATATCAGTGCAGCCAATTGAACCAAACCTTGTCACTTTCATTGCAAAATGGCCGGTTTGTCTTCATTAATTAGGTATTAATAAAATTGCACTGTGATAAGCTGGATCTGATATAATATGCTCTTGCACTTATAATCACCAAAGTTTATGACAGCAGTGATAACATTTATTATAGGCAACTTGTAAACTTTTTCTCATTAATTTTAGCATTGATGGGATCCCACTTCCTACTTTAAAAAGAAAAGAAAAAAAAAAACCTTCACTAAGCACTCGATCTTAAATATTTTTCCTTTCACTTCGAATCCATTCTTTATTCTAGTGTGACTTCTGATAATATGTATAATTAGGTAGATAACCGCCTCCAAAACTACTTTTGATCGTAAATGATTAGTTAAAAAAATTCAAGTTGCACCTCGTGGGGGCCACACAAAATCTTGCCATATGTAGACTTCAGTTTCAGTAGTTTTTCATTTGTTATATTTTGTTTACCTACGAAACTATTAAGTAAACTGGAAATTTATTAGTACCTTTTTATTCTTTAAATTCAATGGGGCTATATCTTGTACTGTGTTTAGGTAATGTTGTATAAAATTAGGGTTTTGTCAAAAATGCTTAAAATTTTATGAAGGTAATTTGCACAATTTTATACTATGATGCCTTTTATTGTCAAAATGGTCCAATTCTAGAGAATCCCTTTTTTTCCCTGCAAAAAATTTTGTCCAACAATTAGAGTTAGGCAAACTGCAATACTTTTATCTGGGATATTAAGTATTTATTTTAATTAATTATGTAGAATTTACACTTCATATAAATATTTGAACTGTTTAATTGCATAAGTCACATATATGTAATATACTTTCATTATTCTACCAAATGGTTATCATACGTCATTTGAAATAATAATATTTCTTAGAAGATGGTGTTACATATCTGAATAATGAAGTATATTTACTTAGATGCAATTTTTTAATTAATCAGGTATAATTATTTTCTTTATATTTATATTTAACATTTATATTTTTAAAACTTAACAACACATTATTAACTCCTTTAAAAGAATTATTTCATGTATTATAAGTTTGTTGATAACCCTATAATAAACATCTAATTAAATATCTCCATCTAAATTTTGTCTTTTAATCAACCGGAATCACGTTGACTTTTTCCTAGCAAACTTGGAAGCTTCTTCTGTTGACATTAATGCAGGATGATTTTTGAGTTTCAAAACCATGTAGTTCATAAGTGTACTTCAAATTTTAACCTATTTTAGCTAGGTTCTCCAAGATTTATACACACACACACACACACACACTGCACAATAAACTTAATTGTAACTAAACTTGATTAATCAAATAATTTTGTAATTCTCAGATGCAAGAAGTCATAAGCATGCAAAATTTAGCAAAATGTTTAAGTTAATTAAATTGTGTAATGATTGCGTCAAATTATCATTAATGGAAAGCGTCGACTTAGATTTTTATTCTATATTAACTATAAAAGGTCAAATACAATGGAAGGTTAATGTCTTTATTAGACATAGTTGAATGCATCGATATAAAATTTTAGCAAATTCCATCAATATTGAGGCATTTTGTTCCTTCCTAAATTCACTTAAATGTCTATATCTGAGGAAAATATTCCATCCATATCTGTCTATATAAAGAATGAGGGAATATGTTTTGTATGCTATGATTGCTTGTATCTTTAGATGATTGAAAATCCATCTTAAAATTATAATTTGGCCGTAGATCATCACTTTATCTTTTTTATTTTGAATGTGAATCTATCCTATTTTTGTCAAAAAAAAAAGAAGATGAAAACTAATATATTGTCATGAATTATGGGTGATTGTATAAATCACCATTAATTCACTACAAAAAATTTGCACTTTTGCCATAGTGGCTTAATCACCGTTAAAGCCAAGTTTTAATGACAATCAATCTAATCACTGTTAAAACAAATTTTATTTGTATTTATACTTAACTCTAATTTGTTTCTAATTATCATAAAAAATTATTTACAATTTCAATGACAAATTGGTCTTTTCCGTAGATAATGGTTTTGCTAATGGATACAAGTTTGTTAATAAAAGCAAGGAAAAAAATTTTGGAAATAAAATAAAGCTAATTTAAAAAAAAAAAGGTATTTCACGATGGTTATAATTGCCACAAAAACACCCTGTAGGTTTAACAAAAATAAATAAAAACCATCGTTAAACCAAGTTTTAACAACGATAGATATGACTGCAGTAAACAATTGGTTTAATGGTAGTTAAAATGTTACGACTTGTTAAAAGAAAAAAGCAAGAAAAAATTGAAAATAAAATAAAACTATAATTTTTTAAACAAAGTATTTAATGGCGGGTTATAACCACCGCAAAAACACGCCATAGATTTAACAACAATTGAAATCCTTGGTAAAGCAGGATCTAACAATGATTTATATGACTATTACAAATGCTTAGTTTAATGACCGTTAAAATAATTGTTGTTAAATCTTTTTGAGTTCATGACGGATGATTCTGCGATGGTTTTTCTGAACTGCTGCTAAACGCATAGGCGGCGGTTAAAACCATAGCTAAACCCACTAGAAAAACCGACACAATCCTCCCCCCCTCCCCCCCAGAAAACTTTTTTTGGGGGTAATAATTTGCAACCAGAGACTTGAGTTAAAAACTTTCTCAAATTCTAAATCAAATTTAAAAAAGGCAGTACCTTGATCTCTCAAGGGAAATTTTATCCAATTTTTTAGTCATGATATTAATTATCAAACTCAACTCTGTAAAAATTAAGCAAAAGAGACAACACAATAACCCTGAATTTAAAAGCATAATAGATAATAAAGAGAGAAAAAAAGGTTAAACGTACTTGTAACAGTTAACTAATAAGTGTATCATTTTCATAAAAAAAAACAAAACTGAATTCATTTTTCCCATCAAAATCTGCGGTACAGTAATGTAATTTATCTCAACATATATTTCACTTTAATTAAGCTTTTATTTTTTTTTTCTTTTGGCCACTCACTCTAGTAAGCTATTCGTTAAGAAGTCACGAGTACATTATATGTTTTTCTTTGAGGTGTTAACTTGTACAACTATGGTGTGACCTTACGATTTTAGGTTTTAGAAACAAGAAATAAAGTCTAGATTTAAGCGAAATAAGTGTAATTAAATTTTGCAATAAGAATATGATAGGAAGATACAAGTTTTTAAAATGCCTAATTACGAGGCTTTCGTTGTAAAAAAATTCTATATGTCATATTTTTCCTTAAAAAATTTAATAGAAAAAAATATGAAAACAATAGCTATTTTAAAAAAATAATGAGAACATCATTATTGCACAAAACTTAGTAATTGGTCATTTTTGGAATGATTTAACAATATTTGGTTAAAAAAATACTCATTTTCTCAATTAAATCGTCTACTTTAAAACAGAATCACTAGTATGACTTTACTATGAATCCATTTTTGTTAACTTATAATTTGTCAAAAGAAATTAAAAAAAAAACTCTTTACCATAGGGGATTTTCAATTCTAAAACTTTTCTCCATTTGTCTTCATTTTCTTGACTTATTTATAAAACATAGTATTTTGATGGTCACGTAAATATTTAATATTATTAATTTCTTCATCTCATGCTACCTATCTAGTTAATTATTTTCAATAGAGTTAACATGAGGACTATTTTAAAGTAAAAGCAATGTTTAAAAGATTAAAATGGGACATTAATTTTTTTATGAGACTAAAATCGGATCAAAGTATTTCTTTGAATGACTAAAATATGAATTCACTCTTATTTTTATCTTTTTCGGACTAAAATAAGGTACATGAAAAATGATCAAAATATAAAATATAATAACTTAACAAGAGACCATGGTGAGAAGGTAATTAAAAACATGTAATTAAAAAAATTATTTAAGATAATATTATTTTTATAAAAGTTACATTTTACCTCCTAAGTTAAGATCCAATTATAAAATTGATACATTAATTTAAAAATGTAATAAAACACTTCTCATAATTTTGTAACAAAAAAAGAGTTAAATTCTAATTAAAATTAGCTACAGGAGGGTTACATGATTCTTACTAGATCTCTTATATTTTCTGTTTTATTCTAACTCAATACCAGTCGACGAAGATTATAGGAAGGAGGAAAAATCTCTTGCAATTAATTTTAAATTAAATTTAACAATTTATTTTAGTCCAGAGTTTAGAAAAATATTTTATTTTAAAATTATTGTGTTAGTTTAAAATTAAATATTAGTTCGAATAAGTATAGTATAATTTCTTTTCTAGTTTCGTTTTACTATAATTAATGTGTGTACTGTTCTTGATATTCATTCGAGCGGTGGTATAAAGAGTTCGATCTCAAAGTTATCAGACTATGCTTTGAGATTTGGGTATAGTAGTAAAAATGTGATACAGAGTAAATTATATTATCTTTTTTTAAAGTATAGTTAAATAATATTTGATATTTATTTTGTTTTAAAAAATTAAATCTCATACCCTTTTGATTTATTTTTATTAATAAAATTAATTTTATGTATAATGTATATTTCTTTTACAGATAAAAACCATTTTTACTATTATATTAAAAATAAAATTACACATCATATTAGATCTTAACATTTGCTTATTAAAGATAACTACGCGTGGGCTCATATAATTGTATGGGCTTTATGTTAATTATATGATTTAGTTCAATTTAAAAAAAAATAAAAAGATAAAATAGAGAAAAAAGGAAAAAAAGGAGACCTATAAATAATTTAAAAATAATATTCTATAATATAATTCATTCTCTTTATATATATATATATATATATATATGATATTATGATTTTATAATATACAAAAAATTAACTTTTTTATGAGATAATTAAAAAAAAACTGCTTGTATTTTTTTTAATAAAAGCAATATTAAATTTCATTTAAATTATTTTATTATATATTATCACAAGTCGTTAAACAATTCGTCAATCAAACTTTGCAGACCACCCAGAGCTACCCAGTGGATAGCATTTCTTCTTGTTCCGAAATTCCTGTTCTTGTTTCGGACAATCTTGATTTCAACTTTGTTAGTTCTTGGCTCGGCAATTGCATAATGAATGTAAAGAATAAGAGAGAATCCCGAGGAAATGATTCAACTGACCACCACCACCCTCACCTCAAATTCCTCTCCCCACGCGCCCCACGCGCTCGCCCCCGTACCCCGAGCAGCTTCTGTCCCCGCCTGTAGGCCCCGAACTCCACTCTCATATCAAATATAGTTTTATTTCTTTTTTGAGTCCGCAAAACAGTGAGATTGAGCGGTGGGCCCATGGCCATGGCAAATATTATATATGGGGTTTGCTGTAAGCATTGAAGTTCAAGTGTTGGGCTTTTATGTTATTTTCACTTTTTTTTATCTTTTTTGCTTCTTCTTTGGGTTTTGGATTGTTCATCACTCTGAGTGCGAAGAATTCTGTAAGTGTTTAGTACTTTTGATGGAATCTAATGTTACTGTGTATGGTGAAGTTCTTTGATTATTCAGTAGTGCTGGTAGGTAAGTGGTACAGACGAGTCTCAACTCGAATGTTTGGTTGCTGAGAAAATGATTCAAAAGTTTTGACCTTTTGTGTTGTTACTTTTCCTCTGGCTTGAGTGAGCTTGGTGGCTTAAGTGGGTTTTATTGTTTGCTGAGTATACTTCTCTAGAATCCCAGTTTCTGCAACATTTTCTTTTCCATCAGTGTCTCTGTTTGGTTGCTGAGAACATCATACAAGTTTTGATATTCTTGTTGGTACTTTTACCGTGGCTTGGTGAGCTTGGTTGTTCTATTGGGTTTCTTTGTTTGCTGTGTAAACTTCTCTCCAGTACCAGTTTCCCTTCACATTTTCTTTTCCATTACATTTTCTTGGCAACCAAACATACCATATAAACTTCTGTTATATGATTATTTAATGCTTTATTCTTGCAGGCTTCTCTGTGGCTCAAGTTTTGTTTGGAATATACATGTGAAATTTCTTCTGAAGCACTTTGTGAGAATTTAATTGGAAGTTGTTTAAATGGCAAAAAATGTGAAAGCCTTGGATGGTTCTGGCCATTATTGATAATCACAGGACGGCCCTTTTCGTTTATTTTCTCATAATTCTGTGTTGGGGACAAGCTATGTTGGTATTTTTACTTCTTGGTACAACAGAGCCACCGATTAAACGAAGAAAGGGTTTAAGGATCAAGCAAGCTGGTCGAGGTTCTTACAGGGGAAGCTAGGTGCGGGTTTTAAGTTTCTATTGGCTGAGTCTGGGACTTGATCTCGGATCATTGAGCACTGGACCAGACTCTAGTAGCACTAAGCCAAAGCTCATCGGTGGCTGAATCTCTATTTTATTCTGCTTAATATTCAGTCTTGGAAGATCCCACGATGGAAGGCACTTCTATAATGAAGTTGTTGAAGAGCTTCTGTGATTATTCACATTGGAACTATGTTGTGTTTTGGAAGCTTAGTCACCATTTTCCTATGTAAGCTCTTTCATCCTATGATTATTGAGATGCTTCTTTGTGCTCCATTTGCTGTATTTTTGGAAACTCGGTTGAATTCATGTCTTGGAATAACATTTCCTACTCCTTTAATAAATAGCTTGTTAAGTTGTTCAATTTGAGTTTTTTAGTTGAAAGTTAATGATAGTATTAAGAGCTGATCAGTATATAGATTACTTTAATTATGATGTTGTTTCAAGGTCACTTTGTATGACTGATTGCTTTAATTTAAGAAGCATGGACACGGGCATGGACAATGCAATCACAATAAAATCTAAAGTGTTAGCGCTTTGTGAGCTACGAACATGGATACGACTCCTTCTTGAAGGTCCTTGCATGATAGGCTTTGATTGTTATGGAACAGTGTTCTTGGATGACTTGTCGATGCATCGATGCATCGGTGGAGAAAATAAACTTGTTAGCTGCAATTTGTTGTCGTTCGTGTTCATTAAAGAATTTTGATCAACGAAATGTCAACTGACTTGTAGTGCAGTCTTTATATTCATGTGCATACGAGTCATTTTCACCAGCTTCTACTTTTGCGGATGCATTTGTTAGGCACAATTTAACACCTTAAGGCCTATATCCCTTTAGTTAGATTGGAAGCTAACCACACAAGAGTTACTAGTTTATTGTTTATTATGAATCTAATTAGAAATTATTCTTCTCATATTTTTAATTGGCTTTAGTTTTCTGATGTTGCATCAAAGAATAGATTAGGATTTCAAAATTATGTGTCTCTGACATAAGTCTCATTATTGTTTAAGGACTTTGACCTGGGAAGACGGATACTATGGCGACCAGAAAACATATGATGCTGTGGAAAGTATGTGGAGGGAGGTGGTTTCTTCAAGTTCTGAAAGTACTTATAGTTCAGGAGAGAATTCAGTTAGTTTACTCATGACTGAAATGTCTCATCTAAAGTACATATTGGGAGAGGGGTAAAGGCTTATGCTCTATATACTAGTAATTATAAACCATGTGTTTCTTAAATATTTTTTCATATTAATGTACATAGATATTCGCAAATCGAGATTGCCTCAGATCAGAAATATGACGATATATATGGTTGAAAAATTCTAAGTAGATGAATCTCGGATGAGGCCAGAAGATCATAAGGTTGAAAGCTTCAGAATTTTCTCTATCTATCTCATTGAGCCATTAGGCTTAAAATTGTAGTTATACGCATTCTCATCAATATTGAAGTAGTGGATTACATAGTGCTTCCTTTGTGCATTGTAAAAAATATCACCTATCTAGACTCTCTTAGGATATATTAGTCAACTATATTGCTTATTATACTCGTTTACCAGCAAAACTACTATTTTATGATCTAGAAAGCAGCTACAAGCTCACATTAACCCTACCTTCGATTTCTCTGTCAGGGTTGTTGGTAAAATAGCTCTCAGCGGGAATTATTGCTGGGTTTTATTAGAGGATATTTTAAGGGGTAAACTCCAGAGTAAGTTGATTCATGAGGTGAGATTCTAATGATATAATTTTTTCACAGAACTACAGAAGTATAACTATTAAGTTCTTCGTTTTGTGATATGTATGTATATATATTTAATCTTTTCCTCCTGCAGTGTCCATATGAGTGGCTTCTTCAATTTGCGTCAGCTATCAAGGTATTAACCTCTAGTCTTGATATGTTTTTTGGTTCATACTTTATACCACCGTAGAAGGTCTGATTTCCAGTTTTAAAGTCTGGATGAATAATAACGCATTGCACATGCGTCCTACTTAGTACGCTATTTAACTCAGCTGACACATTATTGCCTGCTTGGAAAAACATTAATTTACAACACCACTTTCATAAAGATGTAATAGTTGATAATCTTTCTCTTTAAATTATTTTTCAGACTATTGTGCTGGTACCAGTTCTTCCGCAAGGAGTTTTGCAATTTGGCTCATTTGAAGTGGTGTGTATGTGTTCTATATTTGGAACCTGAGTCCTGACCTAAACAAGCTGTGGGTTTTCAAATAATAGAGTGATATCTTATGAAAGCACGCATTGAATGAGAATATCTAAATTTTCTTGTGATATGTATCTTATCTAAAGTGCTTCCTTTTTGCTCTGTTTCTCTCTCTCTCTCTCTCTCAGCATGCAAGTACGACTGAATTGGTGCAGTGTTTGTGTGTGTCTCATTTGCTCACACACATTTTAGTATTGGTATTAGTGCAAATCAGTGTGCTTCTGCATAAGTGTGCTACATGGTGCATTAGCTGTTGGCTGTGTCAGCATATGTGTTTCTGCCGCAAATTTTATGCTTTATGTTTGTTCTGCTTACATGGATCTCTCTTTTCCTGTCAAGATTTTAGGTTGCTGAAGACCTGGCATTTGTTGCCAATGTCAAGGAGAAATTCAATTCCTTTCATTGTATGGTCGCAAATAGTACGGCTTTGAGCTCAGATAAAAATATTAAGGATTGGTCGATCTCAGCCCTAACAGATTGTCTTCTGAATAATTCAGATGTATCATCTTCTGCCACGAATAATATACTGATAGGTGAATTTTTGGGTGGCGTTTCACTTAATGTAAAGGGATTGAGGTTGAATCCAACTATCCCATCGTTTGTTCAGGTTGAAGGTTCCATGTCTGGGAAAAATGAGATCAGTCCTCCATCAACTGGGGTGTCAAAAGATATTGGTCAGGTGGAAATGAAATCAAATCAAATGGAAGAAGAGATATGGACCTGTTCTCCGTGGGTCAATAATGTGGGAGTATTTGGAGAGACATCTGAGGGACTATTTTCTTGTTCTTGTAAGGATATGGCAGATCAACAATTTGGAGGCACTGACACTGATCATGAAGGTTGTAATAATGTGAATAGTTTCTTCAGTTTTCCTTTGGATTCTGAGTTACACAAAGCACTAGGACCTGCTGCTAATAGACAAACTTCTGAATCTGAGTCAAAATATTTCTCTGTTGA
Organism: Erythrophleum fordii; assembly: GCA_032878935.1. NCBI lineage: Eukaryota > Viridiplantae > Streptophyta > Magnoliopsida > Fabales > Fabaceae > Erythrophleum > Erythrophleum fordii. The sequence continues at coordinate 1,990,468 of JAVQMF010000048.1, read as the reverse complement.
GGATACATGTACTAGCTCAACTTTGATATCTGGTAAGAAAGAGCATGATCATATTAGGGATTTACGATTTTTGAAGGAACGCAATGCAGAATATCTTTTGGATGCCATTATTGGCAATTTATGCAGTGCCTCAGACGATTCTTCATCCACCTTACCAATAGTATTAACTGCTTCCATTCATCCACAAACTCATTCTGAGAAAAGTGCTTTGATAAGGAGTAATGCCGATACAAGCAGCCATCTTACATCTGCATTTGTGGCCAACATAGATGATTGTGCCGACCTTCTTACATTGGCATCATTGGATGGCAATTCAAGCATATTGCTTGATGGGACGCAGCAGGAAGCTGTTTATAGTCATATGCAGCCTAGGGGATCAAAACTCTCTAGCATTAGTAAGAAAAGAGCCAGAGTGGGAAGCACATCAAGGCCGAGACCAAGGGATAGACAGTTGGTAATGGACCGGATGAAGGAGCTGAGGGAACTTGTCCCAGATGGTGCGAAGGTAAGTTATTGTTTCTCCAGGACTGAAGTTGAACGGTTTGAGTTCCTGTGGCAATTTCTAAAATTTGTCACTGATTTTCTATGATTTGCAGTGTAGCATTGACAACCTCTTAGATCGGACTGTAAAGCATATGCTGTACTTGAGAAAAATAACAAACCAGGCTGAGAAATTGAAACAACTTGAGCATAAGGAGGTAAAGCTGACTGTGTTTCTCAGGAATTTATATCCTACCATTTTCTCCTTCCTATGAAACTGGTTTTTGTCTAGTTTATTGCAATCTCACCAAAATAAAGTGATTTTATTTCAGCAATTAAAGAGTTGTAGCCCCCTCTTTCATTCCACACAAGCTACAAATATTATTTTAAAATTACATTCACCACTGCCAAAGTTTTTCAAACCTAAACCCACACCCCCTCTGTATTCAATTTATACTAGAACCTCTTCTGAAGTTAATAAAAATTTACACTCTTACCGCCAATAGTTTTGAGAATATTACCCTTTCCTCCCTTTTGGAAGGTTTTCATGAGCATTAACGTGGCATTTTGATGATTTGTGCTGCATTGAATTTGGCTCTATTGGGAGTTGTCTAGTAGGAAAAAGACATGAGGTGTAAGCGCCATTAACGAAATTATGTTAATAGAGAGGAGGTTTCCAAATAAATTGATACAGTAGGAGGATGAAGAAGCCTATAAAATCTTGTTCAGACGGCTTCATTTAAGCTGCTGACATTGGGCCATTTGACTTGAAGTAGGTGCCTGAGTTCAAGAAACAGAAAATCAATGGCAGTAATATAGGGAGGAGCTGTGCAATTGACTTCGGAAGTGAACTCCAAGTATGCCCTATAGTTATAGAAGATCTTGAATGCCCAGGCCACATGCGCATAGAGGTATTCTTAATATATATATAATTTTTTTTTTTTCTTCATCCTTTGTCTGAGTCAGTTAATGATGAGTAGTTCTCAAATTTTCCAAATCAAAAAAATTTGAAGTATATATTAAATGAATGGCTTACCACTTCTGTTGCAGATGATATGTAGTGAGCATGGACTTTTCTTGGAGATTGCCCAAGTGATTCGAATGTTGGAGCTTACCATCTTGAAAGGTGTTTTAGAAAGCAGTTCAAGCACTGACTGGGCCCGTTTCATCGTTGAGGTAAAATAACTAGCCTATTTTAGTTAACTGAAAGATTCTTAGGGAGACTAGGTTAAAAATATGTAGACAACGTTAATCATCAAAGAAAGGTTTCAATGAAAAATGTGTCAATGCTTACGAGTTTGTTCATAATTAGTTTAGCTTACCTATATTTGATAGACTGGGTCTACTATTTCACTTTGATTAGCTCTGAGGTATGTTGTTCTTTGAATTGGTCAGGTACCCAGAGGTTTTCACAGAATGGATGTTCTGTGCCCTTTGTTGCATCTTCTGCAGCTTGGAAGAAGTCCGGTCTCGAAATGAATCTGATCCTTCCATCCACAAATAATGAAAGAATGTATATCCTGTCTTGGTTTGAAATAGCAGAGGTTTTATAGCAGGTTGCACATGTATCATCTACTTAATATGCTATGAATAATTGTGTTACCCTAATAGTTAGCTAATCCCTGAAAGGGACAATGGAAGTGAATGGTCCAAGAGAGTTCTCTTCCGGCTTTGAAACTTGGAAGTGTGACTCACTGGCCATGTTTAAATTTGATTACAGAGTGAACTGTACGGGAGTCGTGTATGCTTGGGGAATCACAATCATGTTCTGCATGAAGAAAGGACAAGACAACCAGATTCTATTGTCTGGTTCAATGTCTGTTAGCTTTATAAATATTGATCGACAATTCTGTCTAGATTTTGTATACTAAGAACTATAACAGGGTTAGATGTCTTTCCATCGGTACGTCTTTTAGCTCAAATTTACGATTTATTTCCTGATTTTGAAGTATGTTTATATTTGGCCCCTTTTTTTGGGGTGGGGGGTGGTTCAGTTTCATCCTTCAAGTCGCAAAGTAGTGCTAATCTTGTCCTCGATTTGAATCTTGATAATTTGAACTCGTGTAATCTGTCAAGTGAGATCAAGCTAGCTATAAGAAATATAAATGATATATCTCTGAATTAGGAATCTACGACATAGTTATATTAATATTGTTCTGATTTTGGTCATAAAATATTGATACTCAATTTGAAGCAGTATTATTGGTTGAAATTAATCAATAAATTTCTTGTTTCTGCATAACATCCACGATCCGAGTTAATAACTTTGGTCCTTGAATATGGGACTATTTATATATTGAAGGGTTTGATGAAATTGAAATACCAAAACTAAATCTACAGGGGGCGAACCGATTATCAAAATTAATACTTGCTGTATTCACGTCTGTCAAGCTCAAGAAGCCTTCCACAGCCAATCTTTTCGAGTGAGAAAAGGAACATACCTTTTCGAAAGAGAAAATAAATCGTAGCCATACAAGAGATCGCCTTCTTCCCTTAAATATAAGCTCAAATTCAGCAGCATTTTCCTCACCTGTCACTATCAATAAATCAGAACGTGAAAACAGACCGCTGAGCTGGCTCTTTCCTAAGGGTTAATTTTGGTCCAACACTAAGACTTGCTATAGAAGTCAGAACAAACTGAACAGTCGTAATATTTTATCGTGTATAAGCAAACCAATAGCACATCTCACGTCTCTATGTTACTGCCAAAGCTACAATCTACCAAGGTAAAAGCTAGAGACAGGGAAATCAGGCAGGGAGAAAGAGGTAAGGGAAACAAAATGAAGAAAGCCCTTGCATGATTTTGGACATATCTACATTCCACTAATGATATGTCGCCTAGTGAGTAAGCAAAATCCTATCAAAACTGTGCCATCTTCTCTTGATAGTATTTGACAAATTTTGAATCAAATAGGTTTATCAGCCACCAGCAGTGTATGCCACCAACCACAGGCTACATTTCTTGGTGTACAACCAGCGATAGAAACTTGACAAGGGATGTTTCTGTCAACAGAATCGCCCAAACCAAGCTGTGCAGAGAGACAGTAATCAGATATAATGTGGAGAAAACTGAGAGTGTATTCGGATTGAGGGAGGATGAAGAGTAAGGGAAGTGAAATATATTTTAAACATTTTCTTTCATTCATATATAAATATTTTTTCCCCTTTTATCATTCGTTCTCTTCCATTAAAACATATTCATTAAAAAAATCAGATTTAAACTTAAATATATCTCTTCATTCCAAATATAATAAAAACATAACACGCAAATATATATCTATATATATATATTTAACTATTATATGATTGGTTGTTTCAACAGATTTCCTTCACATGTTATGTGATTAAGTTGATAATACACACCAAAGAAATACAAAAGAAAGCGCCAATTATTCACTCCTATTGTATCTGATAACTCAAGATATAGAGTACCTGGCCATATTTGTTCCATCCCCAAGTGAAAAACAGACCATCATCTTCAATATGCAAACAAAACAGTCATTGTAAGAATAAGTGGAACAGTATTAGGAATGTCATTGAACAATTTAAGATATAACAACAAATTACTAATCAGCTTTAAAAAGTGATAATCTTCAAATAGTGAAAGATATTAGTTGAGGCCCAAGGGATGAAGGGCATCAAGTTTGGAAATGATGAAATATTTTAAATTATTGTGGTTTGACAGAAAAATCTACGAATGTGCTCAATATAGCTCATAAATAATATGCTTTTCAAAAACTATAACTAATGCTTTTGAGAACCACCTTGGTGAACAATTTTCAAAGCCGCTGCTGCTGCTGCTGCAACAGATGTTATTGACCTTAAAAACCTTCATATCTCTCAAAAATTAATAAATATCATTTCTAAATTTAAAACTATCTATCAACTTTATTAGATCTTCTTTTGTAAATTTAAACACTAGCAACAATATTTATCAAACATAGTTGTTACTAAAAATGCAATTCACAGCATCTTTTATCCTATTTTTACCAAATAACATTCTAAATATTCTCTCAGAATTACTTTTTATTAACAATTACAAAATAATAGCTTTTATAAAGACATAACAAGCAACTCTTCAATTCTCTGACCCGCCTACCCCCAATAATAATAATAATAATGATAATAAATGGGACATAATGTCAATATCTACACACTAAATGGTTCTTTAACGTTTCCTCCAGCATATAGTTATGAACACATACCTGTTAGGACAGCACTATGACGAGCCCCACAAGAAATTATACTAGAGTGCTTATTCTCCAAACCTGAAGCATCCAAGAGTCTAGGCGAAGCCTGAAACAGGTATAAATAATTAATGGTTAAACAGATTAATATTTATATATATGCTTTAAATAAAACCATCTGAAACTAATAAAGAAACAATTCCTTAGGCTAAATCACCAAATATATCTGTAGGCAAGCTTCCATTTGATTAATTGCAAATACTGAGTGTGTGTTTGGTTGCATTGCGGAGAGAGAGGAAACGTGGTTTGCAGAGAAGCGACAAATCTTTGCTTCTATGTAAAAGGAGTTTGCAAACGTGGTTTTGGTTTTCCTCAACGCTCCGCCAAACACACTATGATAAGTTTTAATCAACTGAGAAATTTAGGTTCATTGAATAAATTTAGGTTGGTAGGTCTAGACTTAAGTTATTCTCTTTGACCAATATCAGATTCTCCTCGGTAACAATAACTGATTCCCATAAGAATAGAATAGCACTTTATCAGACTCCTTATTAAGAGTACTGCTGTTCATAAAGATTTTATTCTCCCAACAGCTTGTGTAGAGAATGATGCTTCTTCCTAAGAAATAACAAACCTTAAAACTGGGGATCGGACTAATATTAGGTTTAATATATAAAATTCATGAGCTAGATGGCGTAGGGTGGGACCTAACTGACAATATTTTATACAAAAGTTGTAAGAGTTCAGAATCAATAGTGCCTAGTACCTCAAGCTGGTCAGAACCTGTACCCAACTGTCCAAATTGATTCCCACCAAAAGAATAAATTTGACCATCTACAGTTACACACAGTGTATGCCATAGTCCTGCAGCCGCTTTTTCCACTCTAGTTCCCAACAAAGAAGGTACACAAGTTGGTCTCAGCTGATCAGCAGTACTCCCGTGCCCGCACTGGACAAAATTTAAATGCAAAAAGATAAGCGGAAGTCTCAGATAGGCCACTTAAAATATTTATAAGAAAGCGCAGCATTAAATGACATATCCTCTCACTTCATAGCAATGTTTATTGACTAAAACTGAAATTCTGACATTTGAAGGCAACAGGAAGGGATGGGGTGAGGTAAAGACGAGTTACTTCTAAACCTCAAAGTATGGCTCTATTCATATCTTGAGCAATTCTAGAAGGCAGACGTGTCCGTATCCAACAAATATCATGCACTGCAACGCCTATTAGACACATTGATACGTTTCCAACACTCCAACACCTTTGAACATACTTTTTCAAATAAGAAAAATATTTGTTGCTTCTTAAATGCATTCTACACACGTCAAATATATTTTAGATATATCTCCCTGCAATTGTTGATATTTATTGTTCTTATCTACATGAATACTAAATGATGATTTTAATAGCTATATCTATACCATTTGGTTAAGTTAGTATTTTGTTGTGTCCATGTAGTGTCTGCGTATTGCATCCGAAGTAAAAGTAATGAATTATGGCGATCTTCCTATACCTAATTCTGTTCAATATGATCATTGTGTATTCTAAAGAGAAAGTAGCGACAGATTTATAAATCCTAGAAGCAGAAAAGATTTTGTTACAACTAATAAAGTTACGACCACTTCTACTTCTTTATCATTCTTCTACTGATATCAATAACCTGTAAATAATTAATCCGATCACCTGGTTTGCTTTTATCCCTTTTTTTTTTTTTTTCGGGCCAGAGAAAAAAAACTTTTTTTCTAAACATGACATTTTTTTGTTCTTATTGGAGTCAGCAGCAATCATAACCATTTCATGACAATTGCTTTCAAATAATTCCTCCTTTTCCTTCTCTTTCCATAACCACTTTCTCAACTCCCAATCTTGTCAAGCACAGACACTCAGACAATCACACAACATGACACAAACATGTTGACATGTCAAACTTCAAAAAATATGAAACCCAACACAGTGCATATATATATATATATATATATATTTGTCTCGTCATTTATGTCATCTTCAAATCCTCATTTTTATAAGCTTTTCATTAATGATATACTTTCGAAGAAAAACACAGCCTCCATTATCCTATATTTTGAGTATCTTACACTATTATTTTCTAACAGAAGTAGCTAAACAAAAATAGGTATAACTATATTTCCAAATTATTCATGTATAAAAAAATAAAAAAAGAACTATAATTCTCTCATCAAGATAGATTTTCTAGCATCTCATTCTAACTTCTTTTCTTGGCCTAGGGCCAGTTGTGTTCAAGCCATGTTTGACGCATGCCCAGGTCAAAACATGTCAAACTTCAAAAGATACGAAACACAAGATGGTGTGGGTGTGTGTGTGTGTGTATCTTGACATTTACATTATGTTCAAATCCTAATTATATAAGCTTTTCATTAATAATATACTTTCAAAGGAAAACACAATGTGCATTATCCTATATGCTAAATATCTTACACTATTATTTTCTAGCACAACTTGCTAAACAAAAATAACTATATTTTCAAATTATTCATGTATAAAAAAAATTAAAAAAAAAAACTATAATTCTCTCATCAATATAGAGTTTCCAGCACCTCATTCTAACTTTATTTATTACCCCCCTCTGCTAGGGTCAGTTGTGTTTAAACAATGTACGACAACTGCCCAAGCCAAAAAAATAATTTTTTTAGCACATCCATACACATCTCAGACATATGTTGGTAATATCAATGTCAGGCACACAAAAATATAGTTGTGTTAGTGCTTCATAGTAATAAAGCTACTTATGCTTTTCAATATACATGAGATTATGAGAAAACCATTAGTCACATTTACCATTACATGGTAAAATCTTTTGTTTCACGTATAATATTATTACCTACACTTACAAGAGTTCTCAATGCACAATAGTGCCAGCCTATCCTTAGCCATTTCAATAGAGTTCCTTTCCTCTGTGCATCAAAAAACCTAGGCAAATATAATAATGTCCTAACAACAATAGAAAAAATCACCTGTCCATACAGGCCCCAGCCAAAAGTAACTAGCGCCCCTGCATCTGCAAGAAGAAGAAATGAAACAACTTGAGGGATGCGCATTTAATCACTTACTGACATATAAGTCTCTTTCAATTACATAAAGTGGACAAAAACATTTGGTACTTGATCCATAGACTTTCAAACTAAATTCAGCATTTGTAGCTTTAGGCACTAAATTTTGTATTGTAACTCATATAAATTTAAAAAACTATAATAGAAGTTGCATTAATAGTCTTGAGCACTAGAGACATGTTTATGCTGGACTACAAGACATCTGTGGTATGCTGACCTGTTATCACAGCACTATGCCGACCTCCACAAGCAATTTCCTTCACACAAGTCCCAGGAACTTTTGAAGCTTGAGTTGAGGCGCCCATGCTTCCTTGATGGATGACTGATGACTTATCCTTTTGGGAAGCTGATGGTTCAACACAAGGTATGAGATGAGGGGAAGACACCATCTTCACTCGAGAACCCAAACCTAGCTGTCCTTCGCCTCCATAGCCCCAACCCCAGACCTGTCCCACATCTGAAAACTTCAGTAAAAATATGATGCATCAGGTGTCTTGCTTTACATCAAAAACCTTCCATATCTTCGTACTTCATAGAACCTACAAAACTATATACAGTGACCACAAGGAAGAGCCAACTACACCTAGAAGATCATAACCATTTGCCCACATGGACACAAAAGGAATTACCTGACAGTGCCAATGTATGTCGCCCACCAGCTGCTACAAAGGTAATTTTCACCCCATGACCAAAAGTAACAAGAGAAGGGGATACAGTAAAAAATTCATCTCCAGATGATGGACTGTCAGATTCTAGCCTGGCTGATGAAATCTTCCTCCGCTTTACAATTTCTTCTCCGACTTTCTTGTTGTCAAGTTGAGAATCTGACCCACTACTTGTGTTCGAGCCTTGTGGGCTTCCTGTTTAATGTCCGAATTTCATTAGCACCCTGAAATGAAGTCAGAAAATTCTCTATTTTTTGTTAAATTATCTGTTGCATGTATAAGCAATTTTTGGCCACCTTGTTCAGTTACCAAAGAGCTTTGTTTCCCAGCAGCATCCTTTTGAAGGCTTCTACCAATAAGGAAATCATTAATAATTTTTCCAGAAGGCACACATTCTTTCCAGCCCCACGCATATACTTCACCTTTCTCTGCACATGAAGCAATAAATTTCATAATTTGAGTCAAACAATATGGAAGGGCACAGCTATTGAAAGAAATTAAGCTTCAATAAGCAGACACTTTTAACTAATATTCTGTCATTTGTTCTTCTGAATCAAAGTAGCATTCAAACCCCTTAGTCAAAGTTGGATTACAGATAGAAATAGGCTATCAGCCCAAAACAAATAGTAAAGGTACCCTTGTAAAGAAGCAATCTGCACTAACATGATGCACTCTATAAGATAGGATTTGAAATGTTTAGATTCATAGTCATGCCCTTGCATAACTGCTTAAGCGATTATGTCATGCGGTTCATTGACATAGCATGAGAGGGACTAAAACATCTAAAATTCAATCCCCCACACCCTAAGTGTTACGTGGCAAGGGAAGTCTACTTGTTTTTTTTTCTGGTGGCCACTTGTTCTGTTAGGGTACATTTGGTTGCAAAAATTGGATGGAATGGAAAGGAATAGAAAAGAATAGAAAGGAATAGAAAAGAATGTTATCATGTATAAAATCTATTTGGTATGTCAAGAAAAGAAATAGAAATATTGTTATATTTTTCATTTGGTTAGATATAAATAAAGAGAAAATAATTATTAAAAAGACCAAAATATCTTTAATAGATAAATAATAATAATAAAAAAATATATAAATAAAGAAGAAATAGTTATCAAAAAGATCAAAATACCTTTAATAGATAAATAATAATAAATTTTTAATTTTTAATATTGCTCCTACAACTATAAAATTCATTTCAGTGCACAGTAACACTTTCCTTCTCAAAATGAGATGATTGTGGTTTCCTTTATATGAAGGAAAGTAAGCTTTCCATGGGAAGATTTTTATTGCCTTTCCTGCAACCAAACACACAGCACTGATGGAATGTGAGCTGATTTTCCATTCCAAGGGGTGATATTCTCACAACCAAATGCAGCCTTACAGTTCTATTATGATTGTTTCCTTTCTGTTATGGGGAGGAGCTTCGATATAGTCTATAAATAGATGTTAGTTACCGATAATGACTGTTTTTGGAGAATCAGAATAGGAAAATCTGGTATTGAGTACCAGTTTCATATTTACAGTTATCATTTAAAATGGCGTTTAGCGTTAATTTATGATAATTCTTCACCACATCTCAAGTCTGATTAGACATAAATTAAATTTGATTTTATATCGATTGCTTAACTTCTTAAACCTTCAGGCTAGTCCATTCTATGACAAGATGTAAAAATTCAAACATTGCAACTTGCCTCATAACTTAAAAGAAATAACAGCTAGATCAGTAGCTAAGGGCAATTTGTGCGCACTGCAGATAACAAGTTAACAATAACATTGGTGATTGAGTCTTTAAAGAAAACCAAAATGCCTCATAATTAGAAGGATACAGTAGCACTGTAGCACAAAAAGGCTGATGTATGAACATCACAATCAAAACTAAATTCCAAGTAAAAACAAGGCAAGGCACCAAAAAGAGGACATGATGTCTCCATTCAACATTCAAGATGACCTTAACTGGGCTAACAACCCGGAGAAAAAGGAATTATTTAAACCACACAATCAGCGAATGTAAGGCTAAGTTCACAACATGATCTTCATAAGACTGGCCCACATAACCCCATTGGAGCCATAACAATTGTTTCCTTCTCTAATTCTCTTTTCCTATTTCTCCTTTAAAAATAAAAAGAAAAAGTATCAATAGTGCCACAATATAGTGATTCTCAGGAAAAAGTTCCCATGAAACAAAACATAGGGTTTGATTATCAGCGACAAGTCTCAGGTACTCATGAAAGTATTTAAAACTCTTCCAATGCACATCGGCAAGCACAATATCCATAACTACTATATCAAGTATCCAACCGGTGATATTTGCCCGAGAAATTTCATTGATAAATAGTTTACATAGAATCATTATGATGCATAGACGTATTACCAGTGACTGAGACGCAATGGGCCCAACCAGCAGCAGCCTTGACCACTGAAGCCTCGGTGGGAAGTGGAAAAGGCTCTGGGATCTCCTTCAAAACATGCAGGGTGAAGAAGTCGCAAAATCAATTCAAGAGTATGTACTGTAAAAGTAAGTCGAGTATTAGAAGAAAACTGCATTACCCCATGCTTCCCTGACGTCAAGTAGCTTTGACTTTCATCATCCGTCGAACCCCACGTTATGAGCTTCCCATTCTCTGAAAATCACAGAACAAAATCGGTAATTTTCATAGCAACATTCCATCATCACAGCGCCATCCCCCCCCCCCCCCCCCAAAACAAAAAAAAAAGAAGAGAAAAACATTGCAGATATTAAATAAAAGAACAAATTTATAAATTACAAAACCACAGTAAAACAGAATCCGCCCTTCAAGTTTTAGCAAAAAAAAATCAGGATTCGTTTGAAGGATCTGTTCGTCTTATACAGATCTAAATTTGTCCTTGATAAATAACAATTCGATCTGAATTCAGTTTATAAAAGTGGTAGTGGAATGAAAGATCGAGAGTGAACCTGAGATGGCCATGGCGAATCCACAACCACCTCCACAGACGCTCTTCCACGAATCTCCTTCCAGAACCGGATCCAAAAGCCGAACCGGAACCGGAGACAATATCGGACTTTTCTCCGGAGAAGCTCCGGGAAGGTATCCCCACATATACACCAATTTCTCCGGACAGTTGTCCATTTTCGCATCTTCAACTACGTCATTTCCATTCATCGCGAACAAGAATTTGAATCCAACAAACACGAACACTCCTTCACTTCCGATCTCGCAGAGAAGAAGAAGAAGACGATGCGACCATGGAAAGCGAAAAGAAGGAAAAAAGAAAATTTCGAGAAGGGGTGGGGGCGTATCAATTACAAGGATATAGGACGTGCCACATCGGATGCTGACATGGTCATTGGGACACGTGGAATGATCTGAACCGCATTTGCAGTTATAAATTTGAAGTCACGAGTAGGCCGGAACCTTCTGGAAGATGAAGGACATTTCCTCGCGTTCGAGGTGCCTCGTTTGGGGGACACGTGGACGATAGCACTTATGACGATAACATTAAAATAATGAATAATATTATTTAATACAATCATTAGTGTCTTTAATGGTTTTTTATAAGGTTTCAATTTGAGCACGGTCACTTTTAGAATGTACCAGACGCTCTCAAAAGATGAGAGATGAATGAATCGAACCAGTGAACAAATGTCCAAAAATTCTTACTCGTAGCAGTCAATGCCAGTAAAACGCATCTTTATGCAAATTTTAATTTATTTAGTATTTTTTTTATACACTAAACATATAGAAGGCTTAAATTTATTTATAATTTGTTATTTAATTTTTACAGTTTAAAAATTTACAAATTAAATTTTTATAATTTTAAAATTTTAATTAAGTTATTATTATTATTAAGCGACGTCACTTGTTATAAAGTTATATTGATATAATTAATTATATATTATTTTAACATTTTAAATATACATAATTTATGTCAATTAAATAAATAGTTTAAGTTAAAAAATGGATTAATTTACATTTACATAAGTGAAATGTAATGTAATTTAAATTAAATGATCGAAGTGAGTTGACATAAATTATATATTTAATAATAAAATGACATATTGTTAATAACATCAATAAAATTTAACAATATATTAATAAAGATTTAAACATGAGACTAAATTTTTGAACACTTAAAATATATAAAGATTCAATTCTAATGTTTTAAACTATAAAAGCTAAATTTTTGAACGCTTAAAATATTTTTATAAGAAATTGGATGGTACTTATCTCCGTTTAAAATCATTTAGAAGTTATTTTTTTTAACTTTGATTATTATTATTATTTTAGGTTAATAGTTGAAAAAATATTTTTATTTTATATTTTTTGTCATTAAAAAAATCAAAGTTTAAAATAAAAATATAGAATCGAAATCGTTTAAATTAGATTAATCCAACCGCTTCTAAAGAATAAATATCCTCTGCTCATATGCTTTTTTATAGTTTTTCTCTTGCAAAATCTCATAGAAGGACCACCCAACAGAACATAAAGCGTTGGTTGGCTGTCTCTAAAATTGGCTATTTATTTATAAAGAGGGAATATGTGAGCATGAGAGAAAAATATGGTTGGATGAAGACTCGTCTTTGATGGAGAGTGCAGTGGCTTGCTCAGGGCAAACGGCAGAATTTTCTCAATTATTAAGTGCAGTGTAGTATTCATGATGTTATCTACTAACCATTTTTTGAGTGCGTTTTTGTACTAAGCTAACTCAAATTTCAATTTTGTAATATGTGTTGGTACTAATATGGTAAAGAATGACTTAAAAGAGACTCCACTTTGAGAAGCTCTGCATATGTTAATGAGAAAATTTTCCAATTAGAGAAATAAGTGATCTAGGGTATACAGGGGGAGAAAAAAAAGAGGGAGAACAAAAAGAAAAATATATCTAAATGATAATTTTTTATTTGAAAATTTTAATCATTTAGCCCTTAAAATTTATCTCAATTTTTAATTTAGTTACTATAATTTATTTTTTTAAAAAAATTATCCTTATACTTTCTAACCGTTTCATGTTAATTTTTAAAAAATTAAACAGAGAGTGTAACATATATTAAATAACAAAATAATGAAGTTTTAATGCATCTTTTCACACAATATGTTAAAATAATTAAAATATAATAATTTAACTTATTGACGTTAAAATTTTAGTAAATAACAGATAATATTACGGTAAACAAGTAGTTTCTATTCCAAAATCAACTAAATGAGATAAACCTAAACAAATGAAAAAAAAAAAAGTGAATATTTTGCAACAGTAATTTAAAAAAAAATTATTATCTTTTTCTACATAGTAGTAATCCTGAACCCAAAAAAAAAAAATCAATAAAATCTTATTTTCTCTCCTTTATACTAGCACTCTCTCTTTTTTTCTTTTTTTTCTTTTCCAAGAATATTGGTCCCTACCTCCTGCACAATTGTTAATCCGTATGGAGAAGGGCCAGGGATTTGGAAATCGAAGAAATGTCGGTTATTTATAAAATATCAACCCTTTTACTTCAAAATTCCTTTATCAATTGATGAGGATGGAGAACCCTGGTGCCAAGGGGGAGCAGCACACGGTGATTTAGATTATATAGCCTTCCTTAAAATAAAAAAGTTGCATTATAGTTTAGTTCAATTTTAAATTTTTTTTATAAAATATCCTTTATGATAAATATATTTTTTGGGTTAAATTTAATTTTAAAAAATACTTTTTGGTATTATTAGTTATACAAATTAAAAAAATTATTTTTTATTTTTATTTGTGCTTATTTAGATGTAATACATATTTATATATTTAAGTTAATAAGGGTATTATAATAAAAAAATTTAATATTAGACTAAAGTATATATTTAAAAAAATAAAATGAAGGTTTGTGTAATTTTAATAAACCTTAAAAAGGTTTAAATAATTTACTCTGCCTTTTAATAAACTAAATTAGGAAAATGATTTTTTTAAACAAATAAAAGGTAGATGATGGAAGTGACAGTGTTGTTGCTAGAGTTTGACTATGTCTGATGCCAAACTCATTAAAAAATAGGTTGGCCTTATTTTTTAAAAAACAATACTAAAATTAGGCTTGAACCTAGACCTAAGCCTATATTTCTTTTTTTATTTTTATTTTTGGACTAAACCGAGCCTAGACAAAGTTCAAGTAAGTTTGACTTGGTTTGTTTTCCCCTTTGATAATTAATCACTCCTTTTTAAAAAAAAAATTAAAAAAAGGAAACTTTTAAGAATTCAAAAATAAAATATTAAATCAATTTATAAAATAATATTTAATATTATTGAACACGATTTAGCTATAAATAATACCCACTTTTACATTTATCAAACTTATTATCAATAAATGATACATTACATATTAGTTATATTGTTCAAGAACATAATTATTTGTTAGCCAAAAGAATACTAATGGTTATTTATCATCTATAGATGCAATTGATTTTTATTTGAATTTTTTTTACTTTAATTACATGACTTTATTATTTTTATATTTGAAATGTATAATTTAGTATTCAAATTTTAATTATAACGATACTAGTACTGAAAATTGTATTCTTTTGCTAAATTATATTAATAATTGATTTTTAAATTTTATTTGTGAAAAAAAAGACAAAGTGAAAGAAAGAAAAATTAAAAAATTAGATAATTTTTTAAAAAATTAAAAATAAAAATAATTAAAAATTTACTTAAGTTGAACTTAAAAAAAATGGAAAGCGACCCATGTCATATTCAGTTTCTTGCGAAATGCGAGCTTTTTTTAAAAGATTTTTTTGGACTCCCATATTCATATATATATAGAGTTCGCTAAGGGTAAGCCCAGAGGGCTGTGTCCGATGGCAAGATGTGGCAACTCCTCTTTATTTTTCTATTCGATAACTAATTTTATAAATAAATTTTGTAAATCTATTATTTTTATAGCAAATTTAATGAAAATCGTTTTATTTGTTTTTCATTTTCAAAGATCTTAATACTTTAATGTTTATATAATCTTCCATTTTGCCTGTCATAACAGATCTAATATATATATATATATATATATTTGCTTTTTTGTCCTATTGACAAATCTAACAAGATCTTTGGTCTTCAGTTTAAAATTTATTTCCTTTTTAAATTGGATTTTTTTTTTTTGGGTTGTGAAGGCCAATAATCTTATACTTTTGTGAGGTTTTGGAAATTTGATATGTAATGACATGTAAGGTGAAGAAATATAAGTGTCATATTACAACACTCATAATAGTAACAATTTTTCATCCGCAAGAGGCAAATCCTGTGAATTAGTAAAGCATTTATATATAACTTAGTTCAACAAAAAAATTATAGACTTTTACGAACTTTGCAATTGTTATAATCGTCACAGAGAATGAATTTTCTAAGTTTATTGCCTATTATTTAAAAGAAAAAGTATGATAACAATCCTTTTTAATAGGGGATAGAAGATACTTAGATTTAAAGTACCAAATTAATTAAATCACCCACTATTAATTATTAAATCATACCTAATGATTCAATTACGAATAACAAGATTTCACTTTTTTATGGATTTGTATGAACATAGGTATATATTTAGATGAGCTAAGGCCTTATTTGATAGACAGCTTTTTTTTTTTTATAAAAATAAAAAGGAAATGTTAAATTAAAAACAACTGGATCAATTGCCTTTAGTACAATAAGAATAAGAAAATGAATGTATTTTCCTTTATTTGTTTAGTAAGATATAAATAATGATGGAATAGAAAGTAAGTGATGGTAAATGACTAAAATGTCATTAGATTTAAAAAATAATTAAAAAAATTAATTTTTATATATAATTGTAATTAATTAGAGTAGTTACTTCATTTAATATATAATTATAATTATTTATATTTAAACATTATTATTTTAATATCATAAAAATAGCTATTTAATTTAATATTTTTACATGTATTATTTTAATACCTAGTAATTTAATATTTATTAATATATATATATATATTTAAATATAGTATATATTTATTATTCATAAAATAAATAATAGATATAGATATAGATATATTTGTTATATATATAGATAAATATATACATATATATAATATAATATATATATATATATATATATATATATATATATATATATATAATTTTTTTATTTCAATATTAGACAATGTCTTATAACGATTTTATTATTTTTTTAAAGCATAACTGCTACAAATTAGTTTTATAATTATTTGTTAATATTTCTTATTATTTTTTCTTATTATTTCTTTTAAAAATAATATTTTTGGTTTTGCTCCTTTTTCTATTTTTGGTATGAAAAATGCAAGAATTTGGGTTGTTAATATAGAACCTATTATTTCTTGGCTAAATTAAGTCTTTTAATAAAATTATTAAAAAATAATTTTATAATTCAATAATCTGTATTGTATAATTATTTTTTTATAATAAATAATTTTAATATATTTTATATATTAATGAAAACTTAATTTTTAAAAATATTTTGAAAAATGATTTCCTGCATTAATTAAATTTTAATTTTAAAAAATTTAGTAAATTATTATTTTAATATAATAAAAATAATTATTTATTTTAAAATTTTATATATACTATTTTGATATATATTAATTTATTTAAATATAATATATATGATAATATATAATATATATTGTATCAATATAATGAATAAATTTTAATATATATATATATATATATATATATCATGTGTGGCAAAAGTCCACTAGTTGCTAGTATGTATTAGTTTGATTGACAATTAGTTGGATTAATTTTGATAGATTTTTAGTTGAAAATATTTTTTGGTTTTTAATATTTAATATTTATATAATTTATTTATTTTGATATCAAATAATATTTTATAAATTTTTAAAATATAATTATTAATTAATTTTATTATTAATTTTTTAATTTTTATTATTCTTTTAAAAGTATTATTAATTATTTGTTAGATCATTAAAAATTTTATATACTAATTAAAAGGAAAATCAAAAAATTATTTGATTTAAAAAATATATAAATTAAAAATCTTGAAAAAAAAAATTCAAGATCTAATTCATCTTGTTCTACATCCAACAAGACTGTTATACCCACTGCTTTAGCTTATTTTCATCATAGGGTTATTATGGAATTTTTGACTCGGAATGCTTTTTCTGTTTCTACGCTAGAGTGTCAAATAAATTTTTTATATCTTTTTACAATTAATTCTTTTTCTGTCATATTTTTTTGTTACCAAACAAAAAAAATATAGCTAATTTCTTTTCATTTTGCATTTCTGCCGCGATACCAAACGGAGCCTAATATCTTATCATATTAGTTGATTTTGTTGTTATGGAATACAAATAGTATCATCTTGCTTGTTTTGCTGGAATTACTTGGTATAGTTTTATATGGAATCAAACTTGACTTGTTATATATGAGAGAAGCTGATAAGGGTATAATTATTTTTCATGTACTATTTGAAACACCACTAATTTTTAATTATTTGAATGTAAATTTTTAATTTTATTAATTAAATTTTTGAGCTATTTGTATAACGCAGTAAAATTAAAAGGCAATAAGTATTAATTAAAAAAATGGATTTTCATTTTAAAATATCAACATGAAACAAAATAATATGGTATTCCGCTAAGATTTTTATGATATATACATATATATATATATATTTAATCTAGTGATAGATTTTGTAATTTTCATATTGTTGATAATTATTTAATATATGCAAAACAGCTGCCACACATAGCATAAGTTTCCCAAACACCCAACTTTGAATGGCATTGACTGAAATGACATTTTATTTCTTCCTTAAAGTTTATAACGGTAGCAAAACCATTTAAACTGTGCAACCTCCATCTGCATAAATGATCTGACCAGTGATGTATGAAGCCGCAGGAAGGCAAAGGAATGCAACTAATGCTGAAATTTCCTTAGGCTCTCCTATGCGACCAATAGGAATTTGAGACGCCACCTTACTTTCTTCATCTATTCCATTTTCCCTTCTTGATTCATTCTGTGAGAAGAGCAGAGATAACGAGGATCAATTTCATAGCTAAATAACATGATTTAATGTGCAGGAAAATCAACAAATGAAAAAAGATAGCAGCTACTTTTAACATGATCGTGAGCAGTTAAATATTGCAACATGCAGGCACTTCATCAGTTTTGATGCAATGCTTTCCAAAGGTGATTAAAAAATGAGTGCAGATGCTGATATAAACTAGAGCAAATTGCGTTAATGGTTTCATTTTATGCAAAAATTTCGCCTCTAATAACAAGATTGTCAACAAAACTTATACCCTATGCAATTTTCCTCCTAAAAACTCATATGACCTAATTCAATGCAGTATTAATCACCAAAACGCCAAATTAGTGTTTATGAAAACATAGAATAAGGGATTAGTGTAGTTCTTTAGAACTAGTGGGGATGTTAAGTGTAGGTTTTTATAGATTTCAGGGGAGCTTGTAGTGTAAAGTTGAAACTAAAGAGGCTGTTAGTGTAGAATTCAAAAACCTCACGGAGATGAATGTAATTAGACATATATTTATACCATGTCAAGCGCCGTAGTTGGGGTCCTCACAGGTCCTGGTGCCACTGCATTTACACGAATATTATCTTTTGCCCATTCCAATGCCAAGTTCTTTGTGACTTGGTTCATAGCTCCTGAATGAAACTATGCAGATTGGTTATCTTGGTTTTGACTTCTGATCTAAGAAGCATGATATTGAGGCATGACATGATGCAGACACCACAACAAGACAAAATATATAGTGTTTGAATATAATTTGAAGTATTGTATCATATCTAATAGAAGTGTCAAATACGTACTAGACATTCATACAATTTCATTTTTGAAATATAGATGCTTCATAGCTTTTGAGTCAATTCGCTCAAATTCAACATGTTATTTGCTACATTATCAGAGTAAGTGCGATGAGGAATAGCAAAAATACCTTTAGATGCTGCATAGGCAGACACGAGAGGCCAAGCTTTCACACCGGCGATAGAGGAGATAAAAACTATGTTACCATCTCCCGTAGTTTTTAGAAGTGGGTGTGCAAGTTGACTCAGATGGTAAGCAGACTCAAAATTTGTGCCCATCATTGTTGATATATCTTCAGCAGTATGATCTGTGGCTTCCTTCAT
The DNA here is from genome assembly GCA_032878935.1 of Erythrophleum fordii. Lineage (NCBI taxonomy): Eukaryota > Viridiplantae > Streptophyta > Magnoliopsida > Fabales > Fabaceae > Erythrophleum > Erythrophleum fordii. Next base: position 1,970,956 of record JAVQMF010000048.1, on the reverse strand, counting down.
GATATATCTTCCAACGTTGTTTACCTAAGAAAATACAACTTGTGAATTCAACTGAAACATAACCAGTTTAACAAAGAAGCGTGATTAAACCTGAATCTTACTAATATGTTGAGCTTTCCTTGAAAGATAGAGGCAACAGTTTCCATTAAATTTTCGCGTTGGTCACGAAATGCTACATTACAAACTGATCCAGTTACAGTAAATCCTCTGCTTTCCCACTCTTTCACACATTTATCAATCTCTGCTTGGTTACGTGAACAGATATGCACAGCTGCTCCAAATTCTGCTAATTCTTCTGCTATGGCATGCCTAATTTCAAATCAACAAAGATAAATCAATTGCAGAAATCTAAGAAGCAGGGACACTAACATAAATGTCGGACAAAACATGGTATAAACACTCTACAACACTATAAAGTGCAATTAAAACTATCATATGGTGTCTAAAATGCTGGGATTCAATTGTGAGTCGAGGAAGTCTCACATTGAAAGTGAGTCGACTTAAGTGAGGAGCATATAAGTGAATATGACCTGGAGACCTAATACTTTAAGGTCAGGTCAAGATATGATCTTCCCTATTGGTATAATTTCTGGCTAAAAGCCCTGCGAAAAGAAGATCTCCATGGTGTTCTCCCCTGTCCTAACATGATATGAGTGTGTATTAGATTAGATACAAGACGGCTCTGTTTTTGAAGCATCCATACTTCATATACAGAAAGTTAAAAAACTAATTAGAGATGGGATGAGCTTCGAATTAAATCGAAGTGAAAACCTACCCTATGCCTCGGGTTCCCCCTGTCACTAGAGCAGTCATTCCACTGAGTGACCATCTTCTGTCTTTGAAGCTGAACTTTGCTTCGGCCATATCTCTTGTTGTGCTATTCAGTGGAATCCCTGGAATGGAAGAACATCTGCTAGTTTCTGTGAGTTAGTTGTGAGATTAAGAAATACTCCTGCCACATTCACGTGTTCAAAAAATAATATTATCGTATACAATATGCAGAAGAAACTTGTGTGGTTCTAAATGCTGGCGTCCGATCGTAGAAAGATGGGGACCCTGTGGAATCTAACGGGGCAATATATTTCTGAGATGAACCATATAGTAATAATGGCAACAAACTCTTTCAAATTGTTTATGTAAAGTGAAATTATTCCATCAGCAACTAGACAAGTAAATTTGACATTTTTAATGCTTTATTCTCATCTTATCTTTCACTTGAATTCATGAAATTGTCTAACATGAAGAGAAGACACGACGAAAAATAAATTGTGTACTACACAATGTAAAGTGGTTGAAGAATAGAGTTTATTGTGAAAATTTGTGTGTTAAGTGTTGGGAGAAATTTTAAGAGACCGAAGTGTAGTAATACAGTGCCGAAATTGTATGTGGGTGTGAGAGGTTGATATTTTTTAAATACATAAGTGTTTTGAGTGATTAATATAGAGAGAATGACGCAATTAAATAATTAATAAATAAGTGTATTTGGGCTTATCTATGCTATGGGTGCGTTTGGAATCAAATAATTTTAACCTGAGAATTCAATTCAATTTATTTTAATGAATTGACTTCTATTACTGAATAAAATTTTACATTGGAATAAGTTTTTAATTATATACATTTTCTTTTGTTGTAAAATAGGCATAAGATCTTAAAAGTATTAAAAAAAAAAAAAGAAGTGGGGCAGAAATCAGACTCAACATGTATCGATATTTCTTTGGTATTACATAGGTGTTACTTGAGTCGATATTCTTGCACCCAATCTATAAAATTTAATTAAATTAGAATGCATTTTAAATTAATAATTATTATATTTACAATTTGTTTGCACGGATTAACCTTTCTTACATAATAGTTAACTTGTTTGCATAATTTAACCATTCCTGCAAATTATAACTAATTTATCTCTATAGGTTAAACAAACTTGTAAGTTATCTCTACTGCACTGTAACAACACTTGTCACTTCTGTTTAGTTGTAGTGAGCTTTATCAACTTCAAACTGATTTAGGATGGCTTGGATCAAAATCCATGAGAAAATTGTTATCAAATTTAGATAGTTGTTGACATAATTTTGTACGGCTTTTATTTTCTTAATTAATTCTTTCCGGTGGCATGCAAAAATCCCATATTTTATTGTGATGTATATTTTGCCATATGCATCCATATGTTGTCGGTAAAGTTATATCCTGTTCTTAATCTTCCAAGGAGATTCACATATATATTTTTATTATAGAAAGAGACAGCCGCGTAATAAATGCACTCCAGGGGAGTAAAAGTTTTCACCAGTTTGACTTCCAACGTAATGCACTTGTGCTCTTAATTTCTTAAAAATTTTTAACAATAATATCAAGCTCAATTCAGCTGTATATGCGAACAATATTTATAAATTAAGAAGTTGTCAATACATATATGAAGTTTCCCAATGATTGAGTGCAAACTTAAATTGGTTAGACCAGCTCCTAAGATGTTAATTTTGGAGTTTCTGATCACTGACTTCAACCATAGATATTTACAGAACCTAACTTGTTTTTTGGCCCCCGGGGGGGTGGGGGGGAGTATTAGAAAAGTGGCAAACCATTTATACTACGTAACTAGAGCTGAAATCTCTCTAGGATTATTCTGTGAGGAGCAGTTAGAATGGAAATTATGAGTAGCATCAAGTCTCACTTGTGTATGATCATCTCCACCTTCTCTTTTTTCTTTTTTTTCTTGTAATCCAACCAAAAGAAAATTTTTTCATGGGATAATTTTCTAATGCAACAAATAAAAATTTTGTTAAGTAATTATTTTTACGAAAAACTCAATCAAGAGCCTAAGATAATCTTACAAGGATGTTGAGCTTTCCGTGAAAAATGGAGGCGACAGTTTCCATTAAATTTTCCCGTTGGTCACGAGATAGTGCATCATAAGCTGATCCTGTTACACTAAATCCTTTGCTTTTCCACTCTTTCAAACATCTATCAATCTCTTCTTGGTTACGCAAACATATATGCACAGCTGCTCCAAATTCTGCTAATTCTTCTACAATGGCATGCCTAATCAAAAGTGTAAAAAGGTGAATCAGAAGCAGAAAGTAAAAATCAATCAGAGATGAACTTTGAATTAAATTTAAGTGATAACTTAACCCGTGCCTCGGATTCCCCCTGTCACAAGAGCAGTCATCCCAGTAAGTGAGCACTTTTTGTCTTCGCAGCTGAATATTGCTTCAGCCACTTGTGTTTTGCTGCAAGTCAGTGGAATCCTTGAAATGGAAGATAAAAACCGAATAGAAAACCAGCCAGTCTCTGTGACGTGCTTGTTTGGTAAAAAATGGCACTATTTTTGTTACTCGTGGTATTCAATTCAAATATAATTAAATGCTTGCTTGTGATCAGTATAAAGATAGAGACACAGCGTGTAACATCCAGTCCCTCCGTAAATGTGAGAAACGTAATGTTCAGTTTTTTCGTAAACGTCAGAAATAGGCCAAATATAAAAGGAAGTCTTCGAAATAAAAGGAATTGGGGCCAACTAAAATTATAATAAAATTTTAAATATTAGAAAATGAGGATTTGAGGTTTAAGATATCCAAAAACCAGAGCCAGAAGAGATCAGAAAATTTATCGAGGAAAGTAGTGGTATTTTTATAATTTCTGAAAAATTTTGAAAACTCATAGGAAGGCTTTTTAAATGAAAAATTTGAGCATTCTAAAGTTCTCAGAGGTCCTGAATACTATAGGAACCTTTAGAACAGTTGAAACTCCTTCGGTGAACGATTTCGGCCGTCGGTTGATCGAAACTTTAACCGAATATTTCAGAACGGTTTTAGATAATTTCCATGGGTTGTAAGTATATTTTTGGAATGTAAATGAGTTGTAATGATGGAATTAAATATGAGAATGCATAACATGAGTTCACACAGTCCACGTGACACCGATTACAAATTTTTAAGTATAGCGTAATGCAAATAAACTTATTATTTTCATTCCCCTTTTTATATGTTCTTATAGAAATAATGAGATGAAACTTATAAATGTTATGAAATGAATTAGAAATTATGGGGTTACATAGCGAAAGCTTAGCAGAGCAAAACAGTATTTCTCTCTGAGTAGGACCACACTCCATTAAAGCATATAACTGATTGGAGGTTAGTGAAGCAAGTGGTGTGGGACCACATGAGGCATTATACAAGTGAATATAGGACGCCCTTCACATCACAAGCATGAGCGGAATGGGAATACGTATGAAAAAATATAAAAAGAAAAGAAAAAAAGAAAAGGTAATAAGAAGAAAAAGGAAAAAGAATCAAGGTAAGATATTTAGTAAAGATTTGAATATGAACTTCAGCATTTGTTGCTTTTCTTTGCCTTCTTGCTGCTTCATACATCACAGGACAACCTATTTGTGCGGATGGAGGTTACATAGTTCATAGACGTTTCTGTAAATGTTTGAAGTCAACAAACTATTAAATTTGACGTTAATTTTTTAATAAAAATATGATAGAAGAATAAAATTCAATAATTTTATAAAATAAGAGTGCTATATTAGAAGAGAAAGAGAAAAGAGAGCACTGGAAAAGATCAATCTAAACCCACAATGGTAACCATCACCCTAAAGACAGCATAGCATCAGTTCACCCGAAGTGGACCCAAGGTTAAAACTTTTACCAAACTAGGAGATAAAAAGTATGTTCAGATTTAATATTAATAACACGCTTTCATGAGTGCTTTTGGAATCAAATCTACAGAAAACTCAATTTAATTCTCATTAATTATTGAATGCTATGATATTTTGGAATCTTATATCTGTAACAAGTCTTATAATGTGTAAAATTCAATGGAATTTTATGGTTTGAAGTACATTTTAAATTAATGGAACTCAAGTGCATTTTTTTAATTTTACTATTATACTATTTATTAATTACACAACATGTTTAGGAATTTTTTTTGGCGCTTTACAAAGCTTAAATCAAATATTTCTCCAATTAATATAAGCAAGTTTCTATCCTAAATGAAGTAATAATTTGATTTGAAATAAATTCTTCAACTTCAAAATCCTATCAATTTTAGTAGGATTTCAAAATGAGAGAGAAATCTACATTTTAAAAAGAATGACATTATATTATCAATTACATTCCAACCAACTGAAATCAAAAAGAGAGAGAAATCTACAATTAACAGTTAAACGATCCTAATCATAAATTTTTAGGCTCCTCCTGGTGATGAAAAAATTCACCAGTTTTACTTCCAATAACCATGCTCATAATAACTCAATTCAGCTATGGAAACAACCTTAAACAGCAGTTTCCCAGGAAAGTCATTGACAGAGAACTTTATTTATTTTTTTGCTTTTCAAGAGTTTAGAAAAATTACAAAACCATTTAATCAATGTAACCTCCATCTACACTATAATTTGACTAGCGATGTGTGAAGTAGCAAGAAGGCAAAAGCAACTAGTGCTGAAATCTCCTGGTTCTTTCTATGCGAACAGCAGAGATTATGAGGATTAATTCTTAATTTACTAACATGATATGCAGAAAAAAAAATATAACTGATATTTATAGCAAGATTAAACATGATTATAGGCAGTTAGATATAGCAACTTGCAAGATCTTAATTTTGATGCATTGCTTTTCAAAATTCACTAAGGTATGAGGAACTATGAATCATGAACGCCATAAGTGTGTGTGTGTGTGTGTGTATATATATATATATATATATATATAGCTTAAATGCACTTTTGGCTCTTCTAGTTTCACAAAATTTTTTAATTTGGGGCCTCTAGTTCAAAAGTAGGCAATGTTGCCCTACTATTTTTCAAAATGATACAATTTTGTCCTTATATCAAATCTCTATCCAAAATCTAATGTTAAATTTAATATTCTACTAACTTGGACATCAAATTTGAGGGTAATTTAATGGTGCTAGATAAGTAAAAAATGTTTAAGTTAGTAAATTGTTAAGTTTAACCTTTTTTTTTAACAAAAATAGATGTAACAAAAGGCAAAATTGAATCATGAAAAAAAGGGAGGACATTATTGTCTAATTTTGAACAAGGAGGATCAATGATTAGACATAGTTATAGTTTTACACCATGCTAGACTTAAGAAATAAGGTCATCACAAGCCTTGTTGCTACACTAGCCTTGAATCACCAGCCACGAACTAGCTAAATAGCACCAGCAACTTATCTCCTTCTTTCATGGTTGGTGGCACACACCCCATGATGATTACATGCCATAAATTAAATGACAACAATTATCTCCCATAGTCCCAAAATGCCTTGATATTCATCAGAGGTCATGGAAAAGAGGAGCATCTCATTGGAGATGCCATTTAGCCTACGATCATAGACCCTAAGTATAAAATGTGATTTGCTAAGAACAATACTATCATGTTGTAGTTGGTGAACTCCATGGCAATGGAGATTGGGGGTAATTTTGTTCTCTGTAAAACTGCAAAAGAAATATGAGATGCTACAAAGGAGTCTTATTCTTTTATTGAGAACACAACTACCATGTACCAAATTAACGAAGCTCTTAAGGAGAGTACTTAAGAAAATTTGAGTGTCACTCAATTTTATAATAATCTTGTCAAATTGTAGCAGCAACTTGACATGTGTAAGGCACACTAATGGCCCTGCAACATTGATGCTACTTATTATCGAAATTTGGAGGAAAGAAAAAGGATCTACACTTTTCTCTTAGGTCTTAATTTAGTTTTCAAGGAAGTTAGAGAGAGAATCATGGCTGTTCAACCCCTACTCTCGCTTAGAGAAGTGTTCCATAAGGTCAAATGGGAAGAGACTAGAATTTAGTTTGTTTTTAGAGAGCCTAGTGTCCAACCATTGAAACTTAAGCCATAATGGTTAGAAACAACCCTATCATTAATTTGAAATTGAAAAAAGGAGAAAAAAATGGTGTAACCATTGCAATAAGTTGGAACATACCAAGGATATTTGCAAGAGGCTACACGATAAGTAGGCAAATTGGAAGCCACACCATCAGAGAGAGACCCAAGGACTTATGGTTGTTAAAAAGGAGAAAAATCATTGTCTATATGATTAGAACAAACTTAACAAGGAGATAAAGCACTTAGAATGCCATGGTCATTAAATTTGATCTTGAAAAATGTCTTCTTTGTCCCATTACAATGCAACTTATTATCTTTAAGTAAGCTTACAAAGGACTTAAAATGCCAAACTAATTTTGATGCTAATGGTTGCTTTTTTTATGATGTGTAGTCAGGGATGAGGATTGACAGTGCTAGCGAAAGTGATGAACTCTGCTATTTGGATGGACCCACAAGATCTAATAAGCATGATTCTAAAAATTGGACTGGACCGGCCAATTTGACCAGTTCAACCAGAAGCTGGTCTCTAGTTCGGTTTGATTGATCTAGAAAACCAACAAACTAAAAAATCGGTTAAGAACTGGTGAAAACCGATCTGAGCCATTTTTTTTTTAAATTTTGTCTTATATAATAGAATAATTCATCATAAATAAATTTGACAAATTAAAAATAGAAGATAATAAAAAAGATGAGGGAGTTAAAATATGAAATTTTTTTTAAGAGAGAGAATACAAGAGAAATAAAATATGCATAGTTGACTATTTTTTATGCTCGCTTTCTATTATGTTCAATTTCCTAATAACATTTCTCTTAAATATCAAGGTACTTAGCCAAAATTATTATTTATTATTTATTATTTATTTTTTAATAATAAGTAGAATCTTAATATAATTTAAAAATTCTAAAAATTTAATACTAAATACTCTTAACTTTTAATCATAGATAATTTTTATTTTTTAATTAAAAATTAATTTTTGTAATATCTTAAGAAATATTGAATTCGTAATCAAATATTTAAAATTTACTAATATTTATTTGTTATATTAAAATTTTAATATATACAATTTTTTTAAAAAATATATATTTAATTATTACCTGTTTAACCATAGTTCAACTAATGAATCGTGAACCAGAAACACCATATTTTTTTTTTTAATGGGAGTTGGTTTATCACTTCTTACATCATGGTGCTGACTATTACCTAATTTTCTTAAACTTTGATTCTTATGAGGAATATTAAATTGATTTTTCTTAAGTTTCCATTTACCCTTGCTAGAATGGGATTTATTATGGGAAGTAAAAAGAGCTAAATCACGAGATAAGTAACTCCTTTCTTTCTTTAATTTTTTTTTTCTTCAGCCATACATTTGGTAATGAGGTCATTAGTAATCTACTTCTCACCAAAGGTATTATAGACAATTTTGATTTGTGTAAATTCAGCAGGTAGGCAATACAAGGCATGTAAAACAATGAAATTCTCATTTAGGTTAATGTTATGGGCTTTCAGTTTGATTTGGATGTGAATCATTTTTAAAATAAACTCTCTTACTCCCTCATTATTGTCATACCTTATATCAGTCAACTTTTTCATAAGATATCCAGACTCAACGTTATTAGATATTTAGTATCTTTCTCCTAAAATAGTAAAAAATTCTTTAGCACTTGTGGTTTCAAGTAAGCCACTAAGTAGGTGCTCAGAGATGGCAATTAGACTAAATCCGTTGGAGCTCCCATCTTGCTAAAAACTCTTTCTGTTTAGTTGTACTCATCTCATTTACTTTAAGCTTACTCTCGCATAGTGCTAGATTAAGATCAACAATTTTTAAGGAGAATTCTAGGTCTTGCTTCCACTTATTATAATTTGATCTAGTTAAAATCTCAATTGAAGCAGAACAATTATTCATAGAAAAGGTACTTGTAAAATTAGAATGCATTAGAATAAATAACAAGGGCAATTTATTTATAGCTTTAATTAAAACAAGCTATCACAATAAGGCTTATATAATAGCACATTCCTCTTTGAGCACAATGTACAAATCAAAGTCACAACCTAGATTAAAACCTTAGATAAGCTAATCAGTAAAAATGTCTTAGGTTCAAATATCTATCCCCTTTAGGCAGATAAATATTTTAGATCAATACATTCTTCAATAACTTCATCCCAAATTAACTCCTAATTATAACATACAACAACTCCTTTTGGGCAAGTTATAGCATGAGATAATTAAAAGCCTTCCTCAAATTACAAAATAAATTTCATGAATTAATATGAACAATTCTACTTTGATGGCAATTATCCATAATAATTCATAAAATTCCTTGCACAAGAATCATTTTTATCTTGCCCAAAATTATGGTACAGTCTTTAAGGAGATGTAATCAAATATAACACATCTACTGACCATGAACAGATTTTATAGCATTCCCAAAAAGGCTATACGCACATACAATTGAAATAGAATTATATTTTTCTTAAAACAAATATATTAAGATATATACTTTAGGCTGAGAGTACACAAATACATAGTATCATATATGGAGAATGAACATCATCATACGGTTTAAAATATAGTAAATTAATTTTTCAATGCATCACTTTTTAGAATATTATCCAAATAAATATTAAAATAATTTTATATATTAATATTTATATGAAAAATATTTATAATGGTTTAAAAATTATAAAAAATATTCCAAAAAATCACATTTAAATATGGATCACAACACAAAAAACGACACTAAAAAATTTCACCTATACGTTGCACACTCTCCCTTACTCTCCTAGGCCGCGAGTAGGAAATGTTTGGAGCTTCATCCCCTACCTCTAGTGGGTCAGCCCAGATGCTGAAACGGGTCATATAGACCTGCAGATAGGGGAGTCAGGTTTTAGTGTTTTTCGAGCATTTTTCTTGTGATTTTTATGTGTTCTTCGTTCATAATCCCATTCTAAATTCATTAGAACCAAAATTCCTAATTATTATCATGGATTTAGAGGCTTTCTAATGCATGAATTTCTTCTCAAAACCAACGAGATGGAGAGCATGTTTAGAAGTGTTTTTCTTGCAATTGTTTTATGTATGTTATTCATAATTCCACGCCAAACAAATACATACTCAAAGCCTCTAATTTAATCCCTAAATTGCTTACTTTCAATACACCAGAAAGCTTCTAAAAAAAAAAAAACTCTTTGGTCAAAAATTTTGGAATGAAATTGCAAAGGAATTAATTAATTTTTGATGCAATTAGTGTGTAGGTTTGTCTTATATCATCACAAGGAACACTATATTCGAAAAGTATACAACAATTTGTGAGAATTGTAATTCAAGCTTGAAACCCTAACCAAGAATTTCAAATTCAAAATTTCCATGGAATTAAACAATTTTGATGCAATTGAAACATCAATTATACTTAAATGATTAATGGGAACTTAATGATAACAAAATTATTCATCAATTTGGGCTATTTTGTAAGAATTGAAATTGAACCATAAAATCCTAACCTATAATTTCAAATTCAAAATTCTCCATCCATAGTGCATGGTAATTCGAATTTCAATCATCAATTAATTCAAAATGTCAATATATGCAAAAGCCCTAAGGTTTTAGGTTCTAATTTTTAAATATCATCCAATTTTATTTTTCAAAATTTATATGGATAAAAATAGCCAATGATTAAAACATTTATGTATATGATCATGTCTTCAACTAATTATTAGATTCTAAATTATATAATTGTGGCTCTGATACCAAATGTAAGAATAAATTTAAAATAATTATACAAAATTAGAATAATAAATTGATTACCTATAGAAGACATGGTGACAGATTTAGGATAACCCGTTGATTTTGAATGTCTGAAGAGTTGAAGAAATTAGGGCTTTCTTTGTGATTCACACTCCCTATCACAACTTATAATGGAACAAGTTGTGACGTTAGAATTTTATATGAATACAGAGGGGATCTAGCTAAGTTATAAATAAACTCTAGTACCCACCTATTATGGCCCTATATGTTATGAGCCTATACTTTTATCCATACTAATCAATTAGATATCTAGCACAAAATAATAGGATTACTAATCATAATACGTGGGCCCAAATACATCTCACATTGATAATAAATTAGCCTATTTTTATTTAAAACAAAAATTAATTAATTGTAACTCACAATAATTCCTACAAGTTAATCCCAATATTACACCAACCTTATTTCATTTTTAACTTTTCTTTTTAAAATTTCTTTCTCTACTAATGAACATTACAAAAAGGAAAGAAGCATACCTAAATTGCAAAAAGCACATGATTCAAAGTGAGAAAATATGGACAACTACTATAAATTTTGCTAAATCTTCTACTATGGCGTGCATAATTCAAAGTGAAAAAACATGAATCAGAAGAAAATAAAAACAAATTAAATATGAGATTTAGATGAGCTTGCTTCAAATTAAATTAAGTTGATAACTTACCCTAAAGTAATCATCCCAGTGAAGGACCATCTTTTGTATTTGCAGTTGAACTTTGCTTCACCCATTTTGCTTGTTGCAAATCAATGGAGTACTTGGAATGGGATAACATAGCCCAAAAGACACCTTTCAGTTTCTGTGAGGTTGAAAGAGGAAATTACCACTTCCACTTGAGGAATTTAATTTTGGCAATTGTGATAATTCTAATGGAGCAGACATGTGGTTCAAATGTTTGCATATGATGATAGTGACAGAGCAAGACAACAATGATAGGAACAAACTTTTTTAAACTTGTCTGTGACTTTCAATGATGTGGAGTGTCTTGGGTGTAAATTTTGGAATTTAGACAAAGATGTTCTCAAAAAGAGATAGCTTCTTCTTATTTTTCTCATCTTTTCATGTTGTCAACTTGTCACCTGAACACACTACGCATCAGGCTTGTTCCACATTGGACTTATACTATTTTATTTCTTTCTTTATCAATGGCCATTACAGAAACGAATGAAAGATACATAAATTTGCAAATAGCACATGAATATTTGAATTAAATCTAAGTGAATACTATCTTTCTCATATCTACTTACAGTGTGTTTGGAAACGTAGTAAAACCCTCCAAAATCATGTTTGACGCGAAGCAAGATGTTGTTGTTTTCATACAAATGTGATTTTTCATCGTGTTTCCAAACTCGCACTTAGTTAGAACTGATTTCGAATGCTAATAAGCTGGAACCTAAGAATCTGAAGTGTGAAATAGCAAACTAGATCACAGTTTTCTACTTAGAAGCAACTTCAACCCTCTATACTGTGAAAGCTAGAGAACCAATTCTTGTAAAAATTAAGGCTTACTAGGATAACACTTGTGTTCTATCAAATTTGGGATATTATTGAATACAATTCCCACATTGTTCAAAAGTCAATGATCTGTAAAAATTAGTCTACCTAAGTCCTAAGGCAATTCATAATTCTATCTACCCAAAAGTTTCCATCAATGTGGTCTATTTTCTTGCACAGTTCTTTGCAAAGGATCCTTTTAATTACGTAAAATGGGAAAAACATTTATAATATTGAATAATGAAACATTGATACTTAAAAAATAAAAATCGTGTTCAATATATGTGCATATCATGACATGTAAAATTATATTTAAACCGATTAGAATCCTTAAGAATTTCAAAAAAAAATTAGATGATAAATTTTTAAAAGAAAAAAATGCAACATAATCAAGTCACATCAATTAATTTTATTCCTTTCCAAAATTAATATGATTTATTTTTCATATAAATTTGCACTTAAACACTACATCTTTCACTGCATAGAAGTGTTTAATTTATATCTTGTCACATCTTATTTAAAGTATAAAGAGTTTCTTCTTATTTTTTGAGAACTAACCCGTTTAGTATATAGAACTAATAACATAGAAACAAAAATGGAAAAAAGAGATTTTAAAAATAAAAAATAATTTATATATTTTTATTTAAAAATAATTAAAAAATAAAATATTATTAAAATAATAATTATAAGAGTATAATAAATATTATAGAATTAAAAAAAATTCTTTTTTACCTGACTTACATCAAATGAACCCTACTTACCAGGATCATGGTTATAAAAACCAGACTGGGCTGGCCGGTTCAACTGACAGGTGAACCGGCTATCTGTCTGGTCCAAACATGTCTTAGAACCAGTCAAACTTGATCAAGAACCGGGTCGAACCAGCAGGTTTGAGGCGAAAACCGGCTCCAAACCTGCGATTGATTGAACTGGTCTGCAACGTTTTTAATGTATAATTTCGCAAAATGGAGTCTGCGCATCTCGAACCCAGCTCCTCAATTGCTCACTGTTGCACGCTCACCACTAAACCAGAAGGCATCTTCATTTACATGTATACAATATATAACATAAAGACACTTCATATTTTTATTTTAACAACTCACCAAAATTGGCTTCCATGCATCTCGAACACTGTCCCTTGAGGTAGAATTAGCTGCAACATCATCGCTGAACCAACCAACGTTATTGTTTGTTAAATGTAATATTTAATATAAAGAGTTAAAGACTTATTATGTTTTTATTTCAATAAATCAAAACAATCTTGTGATTTGAACCCTGACTTTTAAATTGATAAATTACACCTATATTATTAAATCTCTATTATTACTTTATTTATAATTATAAAGTTTTAATATAATAAATTAAAAATAAAATTTATATACTTTTTATTAAAATTATATAAGTACATTTTAATATATAAAAAATTAAAATTAAAATATTATATCATATTTGATTTATTTTTATGTATAATTAGTCATAATATATTTTAAAATTTATTAATATCTATTTGTTATATTTATTATATTAAATTCTAATATATAAAATAAAAAATTTATATTTAATTATCACTAATTCGATCACAATTTAATTACAGTTGAATTAATAAATCATATCAATAACTGACTTTAAAAATATTGACAAGGATGTTGAATTTGCTATAAAAAACAGGGAATACAGCCTCAATTGAACAAGTATTCTCTGCTGCGAAGGTGCCGCGTTTGAGAACCACTCATTCAGTGGATCAGCTGCGGATGCTGTGTCACAATCAGAACCACTCTTCCTTTGAAGTTTGAACCCTCCACGGTTCCATCAAGCCTGGTATTCTGTGGGGGTGTCTTATTCATATTCTTTCGTCATTCAAGTTGGTGCCGTATCCGGCTAAAGAAAAGCAACATTTCAGAAAAGCAGGTGGGGATGATTTTTGTATGGGAAAATTATAGTCTCACTTGAACTTTAGAGATAAATTTTCTTTTCTTACTAATACTATAATTTTTGAATTTAAACCTATTTAATTAAAAAGATCTTATCGTGAATACAACTTTTTTAAAGTTAAGATTCATTTACAAAAAATTTGTTCATATAAAATAAAAATAAAAATAAAATATTTCAAACAACTATTATTATAGTTCGAAATTTATAAAATACTCTTTGGATGATTCTTTTATTATGTTTTTATGAAATTATATATATATATATATATATATATATATATATATATATATATATATATATATATATATATATTAAAAAACAACACAAAATACGAGTTTGGTGGGGGTTGGTAATCATACCATCCAATATTATCCAGACTTTTAAAATACTCATAAAGGTCCTCATACCTATATCTAAGCAGGTAAATTTTGTGATTATTATGAGTATCGTGCTCGTCCCTATTTGAAGGGTTTGAACTAGGGACTTGGTGGAATGAGCCTAAGGTGATAAAATTGTATATAAATAGAGACAGGTCCATCCAAGTGGAAGTTAGTAACATGATGGAAAGTGCCATTATTAAAAAAAATTAAAAGAGTTAAATTGTTCATTTGATTTTTACCATTTCATTCCATTTTTAGTTTGATTTTTTTAGTTTAAAATTTTGTAATTAGATGCTTACAATTTAACTTTTTTTTTAATCTAGTCCTACTGTACAATTAAACTCTTGTCAACTTCTTATAACATTTTATTAATGTGACTAACCATATATCATATTGACCTTTTAAATATACATATGTTATGTCAATAACAAGGGCAAAGGTATTAAAGTGAAGTGAAATTAATTTATATGTACGCGTATGATGTAATTTATATTAAGTAATTTGAGTGAGATGATGCATATTTGATTGTATCAGAACAATTGAGTGACAGATTAAAAAGATTTAAAGAAAAGGGATAAATTAAAAATTTTAGAACTATAAATTAAGACCTATAATCATAAACATTTAAATTATAAGAATTAAAATAAAAATTGAATTAAAAAAATAGAGGCTCAAAAAATATCATTCAAACACTAACAATTACAGCAGAAGAGACTTTTCAGATTGGGCAATGTAAGCCCTCCGGAAAGGGGATGGCCCAAAGAAGCAATGCCCCAAGGGAGATACGGCGCCCAAATTGATCTCTATCTGACACAAGCAAGCCTGGTTTCACACATGATGCGTATCTTCTGTCACCTGTACTGTTACTTATCCACTGGGTCCTCGTAGGCCCATCATGCCTGGTAGAAGTTGAGATTCATATTCAAAAGTTGAAAGTGGAAAAAGACAGTTTTTTTTTTTTGGTGAACCTAATTTATTAGATATAGATAAATTGAATTAATTATAAATAATTTATATTAATATATCATATATTTATATGAGTGAAGCTGAGTATAGGGCACTTGCTAACATTGTTAAGTTATCATAGTTACAATCACACTTGAAGAACTTCAAAATTCAAATGTTTCGTACTGTGACAATTAGAGCACAGTGATGCTATATGCTAATTCCATCCTGCACTTAAAGGACCAAACATCTTGAGCTCATCTTATCTTTATGCATGAGAAAGTAATTCAGAGGCAATTTGATGTCAAGACATATTTTTTCTGATTTTCAGATAGCCAATATTCTAGCCGAGGCATTGCCTATAACTCAGGTTTCTAGTGTTTCGAATATTCAAAAAAGGTTTCTAGTGTTTCGGGACAAACTAAGAGTGCAAAGATCTAGCATTATGAGTTTGAAAGGAAATGTTAGGTAACGTAAGTAACATAGAATGACTAAGTTAGCTATAGTTGGTTATAACCGTATGTCAAATTAGTTATGTATAAATTGTCCTCTATATAAGCACAAGCACTGAATAATCAACATAGAATATTCCACTTTCATTTTCTCTTATAATCTCACAAATTCTTCTGTGTGTTTAGTGTATGAATTGTATAATTCGAAATGATTTATAATTTACGATTTAAACATTAAACTTACAATTCGTGATGCCAATCACAATTTGATAACTATGTTACCAACATAAACACATTTATAATAAACTAATTAAATAAATTAAAGATACACAAATATTCAATATAGTAGGTCCTCATAAATAGGGAACTTGGTCTGTCTCCCCGTCATCATATTTTTTGCAGGGAAAAATCTATCCTTGATCTCATGAAAGAGGAATTCTCCCTATCCCACCCCAATTTAAGACAATCTTCACAAAGTTCCTCACGAACAAAGAAAATAAGCATTCCTAGACTTGTCTCCGTTCAAATTATAATTTATAATTCTAAAATATTAAAATGATATAATATTTACAATATTAAAAAATACAAAAATATATAAATGATTAGTTAAGTTGGTTTGAAAATTAGTTATAAAAATATCATAGATATTATTTTCGTTGTTTTTATGAGAAAAAACATAAAACAAGAAAAGAGGTGTTGTTCTTTTTTTCTTTTAAGTTAGAAAATAATTTTTAAACTTTTGAATAAAAAACAGTTGTGTGAAACAATTTTTTGTTTTTAAAAATAGAAAGCTATTTTATAAAATAATAAACAAACATGATTATCTTAACACTATTGCATTTCACTTCTAGCTTTTTATTTTTTGGGGAAATTTTCACCTCTACACCATTGATGTTTTCGGTGTTAGTTCTTTAGAGCTGGAGTAGGATCACATGTACGAGAAGAAAGGAATAGTCAAAAGAATTAAGAGATAGCAAAAAGATGATAACTTGTATTAAAGAGTTTTGAAAGAAAGAAAAAAATATATACAATGACAAGGCAGAAAAAAGACTGTCCCTTAGGCTTAGTAATACAAAGCTAAAGGTATGGTTTTATTATTAACAATTGTTGTCTTTCAGTGAGTTGATGATAATAATCAAGCCAAGTTACATAATAGAGTTGTAGAAACCATTCAATCAAGTAGCTTGGTGTACTAAAGCCTTTTTATTCAAAGCAATTTGAATAACTTGTTGTATCAATTCCTTAAATAAGGCTTGATAAATGGTATTTATTGAGTGGTTTGGGTTGTCTAGAATTGGACTAGACCAAGTTAGGCCAATTCAAATAATTATAGTTAGGCAACCCCAATAATACTTGTCTCTAAGTCTACTAGCGAAATGATGAGCTAGGTGGGCTTAAAGTAATGTCTTTGCGATAGATGTCATGTGATTAATGTTGGCAGTGTTGTCACTTCAAGTTCCTATGATTCATAATGTTTGTATGGAGTGTTCCATAGAATGTGAGAAGTTATGGGATATGAAAGGTTATTTGCTAATCCTTTTAAGTTTTGTTTGCTACAACTCTATTATCTTTTGTCTACTTGCATCTTGTTTCCTTGCTCATCTTTCATTTGTACTGGGTTTTATGGATTTGTGTTGGTATGCGAAGGTAGAGCTATCTTTTCCTTTATTTTAATATTTTTTCAATGTTAGCGAATATGTCTTTATTCGAGCAAGGTTTGTTCAATATCATCAATAAACCCAATTATTGTCATCTCTTTATTAGTGGTGCTATGAGCTTAAGTTCATTGTGGGTTTATTGTTTTTTGTTTATATGAAGTATTGGTAGTCATTTCCCTTTCATTCATTGTTACATTTCAAAATTAGTTATGATCTTAAGGGGGTGAGAAGACAGAGTGAAGGTGCTATCGAGAATGATGTGCCAATTTTGTTAGATTTGGCCAATTGGTTTCATTTAAGCAAGATTCCTTTGTGGTTGATAACCTCAGAGCTAGTGCTAATAGGTGCTAAGATGAATCATTGGTTCACCAGTGATCATATGACTTTGCCTTAAGATCACAAGGTGTTTAGGCCACTATTGAGGCACACTAACTAAGATAGTTCTGACGATCTTCCTATAGCTCCTCTAGATGCTTGGTAAAAAAAAAAATTGTTTACTTGCAGTTGTCAAATTGACTAAGATTAATAATGTTTTGCCTGTTTATAGTATAATGTCTACTAAATCATCTTCTAAGAAGCTCTTAATCAAATCAATTAGTTAGGAACCACAAAACTAAAATCAAAATGATTGGGTGTTCAAAAATAAAATTACATACCAATTAAACAAAATAGTAAATCAATTAACAAAATGAAATGAAAAATAATCAAACAAAATGTAACCAATCCAGAATTCTTTTCCTGATATTTTCCCCATCCTTGTCACTTAATAATACATCTAGTTTGATTTTAATCCTCTAGTCATTTTTTATTAATTTTCCTAAATTACCGTTCAAGATTCTAGTTGGTTTGTGTCATTAATTCTAACGCAATCGCGCTTAAACCAAAAAATCAAAATTAATCTATTTCGCATCTAACTAGAAACGCACACAAAATCCCTAATGCTTTCAGAATGAATTATTTACTAAATCAACCGATTAAATCAAAATATATTCTCAAATAGCTCAATCAAATTAGAATTCATGTTACTAAAATTATCTAACTAGAATGATATAAATTACATGAAAATGGAGAGAACGGTGACAAAATTTCTTTAAAATTAAAATCCAAACCAGTATTCTTTACAATCATGGATTCAAGCTTAATATTAGGTTCAATTTTTGGATTGATTATAGAAGAAAATTAGAAAGCCATATAAAATGAAAACGAAAGTAGAAAAGATGGAATGCTTTTTGGTGATAGCCCCCTCCGAGAATGACGTCCTTCCTTATTCATCTAACTACAAGTGACGTAAAAAAGATCTAAGAGCTTAGATGAGTTGAGTATATCCAACGGTTCATAATTTTTTATATTAAAAGAAATACAAAACTACTTCTAGAACAACAAAGCCCGCATCTTTGGTGCAATTTGAAATATCCATGTCGCTCCAATTTGTTGACCCATCTAATCTGCAAAACAAAAAAATACAGATTAGACCTTTGATGGAAAAATTGTGATAATGACAATTTAACTCAATTAGAATAATAATGTACTTAAAAATTCATTTATCCAAATTTAGCCCATTTTATATAAAAACAAACTCAAACTCATCAAATTCACCATAATGAATTATTTTTAAGATTAAATATGAGGGACATAAAATATAATAATGTCGAATTATTAAATTTCCTCAACACTCTTGGGCAAAATACAAAAACCAAAATAAAAATGCAAAACTATAAAACTAAACATAATTCAAGTTCTTTAAAAAATTAATAGTCAAAACTAATCTTTCTTGCTAATTCAGGAAAAACAAATAACATAGCAATTTTGTTTGACAAAAATGAATCAAAGTGGCCGCCTTTCACTAGTTATGTATATACTCTAAGTTCTTTTAAGCGTTTAGATTAAGCGTTCCTCTCAAATTCAATCTATCACAACGTCACTACCATAAACTTGTATAATGTTTATTGGTGTAGTACGAAGACTATTGGTACAGTCTAAAAATTGTTGAATTTTATTTTTCAAAAAGACCACTAATATTTTTTTATTACTAGTTAAGTCTCTATTTTTTCCCCTAAAAAAAAAGCTTGATGCTTCTTACATTATATTTCTTTCTGTATATTTATTTTTGGTTTGTGCATAAACAATATATGGCACATAGTTAATTCTAAACCATAAAAATGATCAAGCATAAAGCTTGCATTCTATTGCAAAATATGGCAGAGAAATGAAACATAAAGTTTGTATAATGTTTTGCTATTACTAATTAAGTTTATACTTTTTCTCCAAAAAAATGAAAAATAAAAACTTGAAGCTTCTTGAATAAGTCATGAACGAAGATAAAATGTTGGACCTTCTACATGAAGCTTCTGAACAAGGTTCATAAAGGAGCTATGCCATGTGTTGCCATCGTGATAGACTCTAGAATGGACGGCTGAGGACGGCTGAGATCTCACATGCTGATAAAAAGGAAACGATGCAATTGTAACTTGGGACGCATGGTGCAAGGAGGTCCACAAGATGAATTTGACGGTCATAAATCCACCAAAATAATACTCCGATTGGCGCCAACTATTAGAGACAAGCCAAACTCAAGTGAGAGGTGCTAATTAGGCTTGAACTTGACCCTAGGCTCAAATTTAAATATTCATATGTGTGCACAAATGAAAAATTAGAGGTGGGATAGGTTTGGGCTTGAAATCGACTTTTCTATTTAAATCTAAATAAGAATTTTGAAAATGTTAGATGACCTAAATTCTAAGTCTAGACTAAGAAAAACTTTAATTTGAGCCAAGCGAATTTGAGTTCAAAATTTAAAATTTGAAAATGTTTAGACTAGGGCCTAAACTCAAGTTTAGATTTTTTTTTTTTTGGGTTTAGATCAAAATAAGAAATTTGAAAATAAGGCTTGCTCAAGCGTAAGCCTGAACTCTGATTTTCAACATAAGCTTGAGGAATTTTAAAAGTGAATTGCTTAGGCTTGAAATCATTTTTTTTCCTCGAAAAGCTTAACCCCCTGTCCGATCCTGTGATCAAGTATTGTTGCCATTACTGCTAATACACAACTCGCCGTCTTTGCTTGCCTTCCACACCGTCAGACTACCAACTTGTCGCCATGGTTTAATATTCATCACTTGCCACTTTTTTTTTTAATGTAATTTAAACAATAGAAACGCTTTTTATGAAATAATTTTTTAATAAAATATAACATAAAATTTTTTTATGAAATCATTTTCTTAAATTTAATTTTTCACAAAATAAACAGAGCCTTATTAACTTATAAGGCATATATACCAAATAAGTTATTTTGATTAATGGGCTGAATCGCCCAAGAAATTAGGCGGAGTAATGAAAAGAGATGTCATATATATCTTTTGAAAATATTGATTCTTCTAATAATTATTTGAGTAAAATCTTAAGTAAACCCAAAGTTGACGTGAGAGCAAATCTAAAAATCGTTTTAGGAAAAGAATTTATTCTAGGAAAAACTCCAAAATCACTCTTAACCTCAATAAATAAAAGAAAACACTTAATAAGCCTATTTGAGTAGAATTTGAACATCACATCATTTTGAAAGGAATGGTAACTCATAATCTTGAATTCCAGATCAAAAGTAGTAATCATCAAATGAAATGCAAGCCTTCGCAATCAAGCCATGTATAGGGAGAGAGAGAGAGAGAGAGAGAGAGAGAGAGAGCAAAGCAAGATTATATGGACTGGCAAAAGTCGTTTACTTGCATGCCATGCAATTTGGAATCAAGGGGGTTTTGTATGGCAAAGTTGCATTAAAATAAAGTTATAGTAAATTTGTCTCGGTAATTAATTTTTTAAAAATATTATTAACAAATTTCTAGGATAAGGACCCTACCTACCGACACCTTTTTCTTATTTCTTAGAAATATTTAAAAGCAACAAAATAGAAAAGTTCAAAGTCTTACATGTGGGTGTCAAATTGTTCGAGAAACATGACACAAAATGATCGTTAACGGTGCTGAGAAACTGTCACTACAACGCAATAAAAAATATGCACGTATTCAATATATTTTATAAAGGAAATAAAATTAGAGAGTGAAAATTTATGAACTCAAGTCTACCGCAAATTAAATTCTAATAATAATATAATAATTACTAAACATATATGTATACAGAATAATATTTTACTTTTAATTTCATGTTTGATTCTTTAAATATTAAAATATTTAATAATTAATAACTATTAAAATATTTTACCGAGAAAGGAGGTTCAAATCTTACCATTTCTTGTTCATCTAGTGTCATATCAATATCTCTCTCAGTCATCTCTCATCAAATTTATTTTCTGTTAATTCTCTATTATTTGTTCTCTCTCTCTCTCTCTCTCTCTCTCTCTCTCTCTCTCTCTCTATACATATATGTCTTGTGTATTTTGCATTAAAGAAAAAAGGAGAGCCTTAGAACTGAAGGAGTTATAAAGAAAATACAAGTAGAGAGAAAGAAGACAATTTAAGCAACGTCCAGGAGATGGAATAAGATAATTAATATTTTAATAAATAGACGCGTCCTTTGAAAATAGTGTGAAATTATAATGTATGAAGCAGGTATCTGTCTTTTCTCCTTTGTCAAATACTGGGGATGGAATGTTTCTGCTTTCAAATGATAATAATGGATATGCATTGATCAAGTAGCAAATAATTCAAAGAGATGATCAAGTTGCGTAAGAACTACTTTTAAAAAAGAAATTCTTCATAATGAACCTTTTTCAGTATGAAAACAAAAAGTATATGGATATTTAATTTAATTAAATATTATTATTTAGTAAACAAATATTAATATTCTTGTTAACAATTTATGTTTAATTTTGAAAAAAAACATCTTGAAAATAAAATTTTAAATGCAACAGGTCAAAATGAAAAAAAAATTCCCCTATACGTTCACTTGGAAAGGAAATTTGGAAAAAAAATACTTTATGAATAACCCTCTAACAATAAAAAAAAAGTTATATAAATATTTTCATTTAGTAAATAACGTTTAATGCCAACAAATTAAACAGATCAGTGACTCATATTTTGTTACTTTCATAAATTGTTCAAATAGATATTTACACCGGTGTCAATCAAAAGCATTATTATGCAATTAAGGAACTTTTTTATAAGAGGAGTTTTTCACTAAATCCGCCATTAGATTAAAAGTTTTACTCATAAGTATTATACCTACAAAAATTGACATTAATCTAACATTTTTTGGTACCCCATTAATATAACACAAAACTAATGTATAACAAAACTTCTAAATATAAAGAGATTATTAATTATTTGGTTATATACTTATAGCTATCCAATTTTGATAAAATTTGGCACACAAAATCAACATCATAATTGCTTCTAATTTAATGGTTTTATCAATAAAAATCCCATAAAGTATTGAAATGTGTAAAAATGTCCATCCTTTCTCTCACACACGCGTATACACACCTGTTTATTTGTGTTTTGGATCAATATTATTTTTTTAACTTAAAGATAAAAAAAAATTTATTAAAATCCAAGTCATTTTCTCATAATCAATATATTTAATGGGCATAAGGAAATGACTTAAATACACAGACGCCGACGCAATTTGCTGATGACCAAAGAGTCGTTGTCCTTGCTTGATTCTCCGTGAGTAACCACGGCCTGCAAAGCTCCCAATAGAAACAGGTGCTAAAGTCCAACTCGATTCTTTATGAGTTTCCTCGCAGAAAAAGGAAAGAGAACAGAAAACAGCAAGCTGTTTGGCAATGTTTGGATACAGATTAATAATGGAGTGAAAGAAAATGCATAGAAAGAAATGTTTTGTTGAAGTTTTTTTCAGGAGTTATTAATTAATAGAGAGGATACGACAAATTTAACTAATTTCTTTCCTTTTTTTTTTTTTAATTTCAAAGTCTCTCAATTTGTAGAGTTTTGGAAGAAAAAGTTTTTACCAATAATATATATATATATAATTATTTATTTTTCTTTCTTTTCTTCCCTTTAAATTTTTCTTTTTTATATTTATTCCTTTCACTAGTTCTCTTTCCCAACTCTCAAATATATCTTAGATATTCATGCATGCATACTATTCATAATTCATCAAATCAACAACTTAAAAATTGATGAGTCAAATCAATATCTAACATAATTGATATATATATATATATATATATGTGCGTGTGCGCACACGTAAGCTGTGTTATCTATATAAAAAAATTATTTTATTTTTTTGCTTTTGGTGGAGGCAACCACCTAAGGCTTCTAGTTTGATCTATGCAAAGTCACTATTAATTAATACACTCCATTTTAGGTGCTAAGTATAACAATAATATAAATAAATAAATAAACTTAGCGCAAGTTAGTCAATTGCCCATCTTCTTCTTTGTAAATTCACAAAATAGAGAAATCAAGAAGCTAAGGCACCTCTTTTTAAAGTTTTTACGTAATATAGTGAACATGATGTACGTATATAATATTTTATAGAAAATACAAATTTGGTAGAAAATAAATTTCCATTATGGGCAAGATGCTTGGTCATGCATGCTTAATAAATTTTATAAAACATCTACATAAAAAAGAGGGGGGGGGGGGGGGCGGTATATTTATAAACTTTTATTTATTCAACCTCTATTACAATATTGATTGTATATATTTTAATTGTCATATTAAATATAAACATTTAAAATATTCTAACTTTTATATATCTTATAGATGGTTTATACATAATTAGATATATATTTACAAATAAAAAAATTATGAACAGGGTGCGTTGTGATATATATATATATATATATAGCTAAAATGACCAAATAATCAGACTATGTTTAATTTAGAAATTTTAAATTGAACGTAAGCTTATTAGCAAAAGCTTAATTATTGAAAAATATACAATTGTGTCTTCAGATTATTGAACATACGGGATTTAGCCACACAATTGCTAAAGATAATTAATTAACAATATTAAGTTGTAATAATAATATAATGCTATGAAAATACACATGAGGACTCCAAATGCCAAAGTTCTCTGAAGATTTAAAACTAATTGACACCTCTTTGCTGGATATATCCTTTCATTAATCCGTCTAATTTTTTAAGGATAATAATTTCTTTTTGATAAAAATGCTGGCAATTAATTAAAAAGGGGATAACTAAAGTTTTCATTTTAATTTCATGCCTTGGAAAGCCAAACCAAAAAGGGTTAATTAGTTTGGAAAATTACATTACATGACCCAAATTTTATAAAATTTATAATAAAAGATCTTAAAAATCAAAATTATTTTTGAAGACCATAATTAGTACCAAAATTTAAAAAATTTACTATTAAATATAAAAAATTACTGTACAAATAAGCAATTGTGTAGCTAAATCTTGTACCTTCAATAATCCAATGACACAATTGCATTTTGTGGTAGTAAATTCCTTCAAATTTGATAATAATTGTGATCTTTAAAGGTACTTATTACTTTTAAAATCCTTCATCATTAATTTTACAAAATTTGGGTCCTTAAATGTCATTTTCTCTAATTAGTTTTACAATATTGAGACAGGAATAGAGTCAACATTTGTAGTCATACTTGGATCGTTCATGTTGATTGTCAATCTTTTCTAAAGAGATTCCCTGATGACCAATTTTCTGATGGGCCTGTTCATCTCTTAGTAAGCGTTGTTCCTATTCTAACCCCTACGCTAAAAGTGTTTAACGTAGGTGCCATCTTTTATAGCCGAAAAAAAAAAATGGCAAGGTAGAGTACCAAGCACCAACCCCTTTCACCTTCCTCACAAATTAACTCCCCTATCCCACCTAGCTAAGATCCTGCAAAACAGACTTCATCAAGGCTTTCAAATTCCCAACCTTATAGGATCGCTTCCTTAAAATCATCTCATCAATCCTAGTTTTTCCTGAAGTTTGGGGTAGCAGTATACGGCAATGGAAGAAGGTCAATGTTGGACGTGGACAAATAGAAAGCACTCATCTTTGAGCTCTAATACTCTTGCTTCACCAACTAACAACTCCACCGATGGTGATTCATGGGAAGAACAAGCCTTTGCAGAAGAGGGGCGCATTGGTGGGTGCATATGGCCGCCAAGATCATACTCTTGCAGTTTTTGCAGCAGAGAGTTCAGGTCAGCCCAAGCTCTAGGTGGCCACATGAATGTCCACAGAAGAGATAGAGCTAGGCTAAAGCAACCCCCAATTCCACACAAAACGGATGAAACTGCTCTTTATCACAAAAATTCTTTCACATCTTTGGCTTATTCAAACACGAACCCTAATTCTGATCATCTTGATATTCTTGCTTCTAAGGCTAAATTAGCACCGCCATCTTTAATTCATGAGAATTCCCCACCATATGATTCTTGTATTTCCTGGTCAAACTTTGCTGAAGAAAGATTATATTCTCAAAAGGTCGATCTAATTGGAGCTGAGGATGAGAAGATATCAATGATACTAGATACTGATTGTAAGGAAGAAGCTGATATAAAAGGCTGCAAGAGGAGAAGAATAACCAATGCTTCATTAATAATTCCATTCTTCTCAAAATCAATTTCAGTTGATAATGGGCATCGTCATATCAAGTCTCAGATGTTCGAGTCTATTAGCCCCAGTTCCGTTGAAGAGCTAGATCTGGAGCTACGGCTTGGTCCCAAGGTATAGTACCATATAGCTATCTTATAATGATGTATCCAATTTTGTTTCTTTCTTCTTCTTCTTCTTTTGGTTATACCTCAAAGGAAGCTTTCGTTAAGTTTGATCATGGGATCTCCTGAAGTTGATATTAATCTGCAGGGTCTGATAATTACTATATCACAATTGTAGACAAAGCTTGTAAACTTATCTTCCTAGACAGCAAAATGCCCTACTTTGATTATAACAGAATATAATGAAATTGATTGATGAATTTGATGAGTCCTTCGATCTTTACTAGGACTATGTGAAATTAAGACAGTCCTGATAATGATATATCTCTATGCCTCCAAGGTTTTAACTATAAACAAAAAGACATATTCTAGCCCCATTCCAAGAAATTTAGTGCATGTTATATGGATAGGGAAGGGAAGCAAAAATTTACATACATACATACATACATACATATATATATATATATTCTTCAATCCAAACAGAAAGAAATTTTAGTTAGATTTAAATCTAAATTGAAAAAAATTATCTAAATTAAAAATTTCCTTCTCTTTTCTTCCAGCTATTCTCCTCAATCTAAATATACATATGTTCCATTAAATTAATTTCTTGAATTGTTATTAGGGCATATTTGGTAAGATGTACCTAATATTAGGTAAATAAAAAGAAATGAAATGAAACAGTGATAAAATAGATATAAATGACCGTCATGCCTATATTTTTAAAATATAATATAATAAAAATATAATAAATATTACAATTAACTTTGCAATTTTAATAACCGAACATACCTTTAGTTTGAAGCTCAAGGTTTTAGAGGGTATTACATCAGCATTTTGTTTTCGTTATCATTAAATATGCCTTCCAAATTATCTTCGTGAGCCAGTAACCCAATTTCATAGGAGAAATATGTTTCCTTTATTCTGCATATATATGGGCAACAGTTATTCAAGATTCAACTTCAAATCCATATCTTGAATATTTACTATTTGGGCTGAGACGGGTTTTACTGTTTGTATAGTTTTAACTTTTTAAGTATTGAGATTAGGTTGATTAATTATATGAGAGTGGGTTTTAAGGGTGAAGGGAGGAAATGAGTAAAAACTGCAGGAATATTGTGAGGTCTTTTTCATTCAGAACCTCAATGACATTCCATCAGAGAGACAAGTAAACTAACCCATAAAACACACTGATATTGAGCTTTTCCAAGCCACATAAAGTCAGATACATCCCAACATTGATTCCCTTTTCCTTTGTATTTAGTACACCACCCATCACATTTGTTGCACTTGGCATGAAATATCCCTTCCGAATAAATCCACATGCATGCTTTCTCACTCTTTACTTTATTTTAATGTTCCTCTTATCTCCTCTTCTAAATGCCTCCAAAATTTGCTGCACCTTCTCTGAATCAATTATTCAAAAATTGACTATGATATTACAGTTTGCTTTTTATAATCATAAATAGAATATTATCCCGTCACAACTGATAGGCCCTCACTATGCAATTTTCATTTCTTCTGTATGAATGAATTAGGCATACAGCCACTCAGTTGACAAACCTAAAATGATAAAGAAGGCCTCACCATACTTCTAGTCCTTAATTTAACTTTACATAAAATTTCATTTTTTGTACTCTTAATTTTTATTAGTTCTAATTTCCCATTTTATCTTCCAAAATGCTGTCAATATTTTCCTCAGCACATCAGACAATTTCATTAGTTATTCTCATAGAGTTGGGTCTATTAAAAACATTGACTGACATTTTGAAAGATAAAGAACAAAATTAAAAACAATAAAAATCAAGATTTAAAAGTGATATGCAAAGTTAATCTAGGGAATAAAAGTACATTTTAACCTATAAAGAATGAAACGTGAACTCCAATTCTCCTATAAACCCTAACGCCATCGTGAGTCAAGTTTGCTTCATAAATCACTGCAAGGACAGAAGAGGATCATCTGGGTACTTCTTTCTGATCATTTCCTTTAATTGGAATTTGATTGAGCCCCCACTGACCTTAAGGGCTTTTGTACTTAGCAAGGTCACTGAAACGTAGCTTTCATGTACTTGAAGAATTTAGGTCATATGCCGGACAATTAATTTCCCTTCTAGGCTAGAGATTGAAGATTTCTTAGCTTTCATGCACTGAAGGTCATGCCCGACAATTAATTTCCCTTCTAGGCTAGTGAGTGAAGATTTCTTTAACAATTTGAGGGTTTTATTATTAATATTATTATTATTATGAGTGCTAGTTTCTCAACTTTGCGTGTGAAAGGGAAAAATGGATGAAGGAACTGATGCTATATAGGTGTAATAAGGTTTAAAAGCGATTAGCTGGGATTTGTCTTCTTTTAGGATTGAGTTGGATAGGTCTGATATATTCATAGAGGTAGCAGTGAAGTTTTTGGGGGCACTAGTAGCAGAAGGTGCACATGGGAAGAAACTGTCGTTTCTCTATTCATTTGATTTGAACTTTGAAGGGCGATTGTATAATTGAGAATAAATTATTTTTATACTCAAATTATACATCTTTTTTTATTTTAAAAAATATATAAAAATTATTTTTAAAATAAAAAGTACCACAATATCTTCAAAAATAATTTTTATTTTTTATTTAAAATATAATTTTAAAAAAGATATTTCTTCAACTTATATTTCAATATTATTTATTTTGTATTAAAATAATAAATTTAATTTTTATAATTTGTTTTTTAATTTATGACAATGCTTATATATATAAATGTTATTGTTGAAACCAAATTATTATCATCTTTTGAATGTGCTGTTTGCTTTTAATATTTATTTTTTTATTAAATGATTTTATAATTTGCTAAATTTAAAAAATGAATAGTTTATATTAGTAAAATATATATTTAGACTTGTTATATAATATAAATAATAGATGTAAAGATATTTTTGTTAAAATAGGTATAATTGTAGTTTATCTTTTATTATATGGTAGATAAATGTAACACGTGTTTTAGTTTCAGAAAAAAGAAGTGTAATTTCTCAAAACAGAGAAAAGTGCTAAGTAATTTAAACATTTTTTTATAAAAGAAATTACCCTATAATGTATTATACAAAAAATCAAAAGGTACATAAAATGTATCAGTTAATTATATAATAAACAATAAAAACTTGTTAAATTGGTGTTTCAAATGACAGTGATCACTGACATATTTATTTTACTTAATAGGTTCTGTATGTTGAATTTTTGTACTAATTGATTGTGCATTGTTGAACTTCTAAAAATTTCTCTAGACTATACATAGAGAGAGGAGGGTATGGGATATTACAATTCCCATGGGCATTGCGTGGGAATTTCTGTTCAGCAACATTTTGTTAACTGCAAAATGAAAACGATTATTTAGAGAATAAGAACTTTTTGAGGGGGAAATTCCAGAGTATATATTGGGGTAGTTTGGTATCTGGCATTTTGTTCTTTGTATAATTGTTTTGACAACTGAGTCTAAAAGTATATTTGCATGGGAACAAGTTCCTCATTCACGAGATCAGTTAACAGTTTAACATATATAAAATCGGATCTCTGTCCTCTCTATCTCTCTCTCTCTCTCTCTCTCTCTCTCTCTCTCTAGCACTTTTTATATCTTTTTACATTTGTAAATGCAACGATCACGGGGCTGAGAATAGGCGTAGCTACTTAATTTGACTCTAAAAAAATTGAAGGGAGAGGGCACAGTATTCCCTTCCTTTCTTGTTTTCTATTCTTTTTTTTTTTTTTTAATCTTTATGGATCTATAATATTCAACTCCACAGTATTCAACCAATTATTCGCACATTCAAATTTCAATCTCTCTCTCTCTCTCTCTTTCTGTCACACACACACACACACACATATAAAAGATAAATAAGATGTGGAATCTTTGATGTCAGTTCAGCATCTGATGTGTAGATCAGTGTCTTGGATTCTTATCTTGATATCATGACTTGTATTAATTAACTGTTTGAGTTTCTACGGATGCATACTCCATGTGTTTTGATGCATATGCAAATCCAAAACTATTGATGATCAGCTCCTTTATTACCTGATACATTAGTTAAGTCTATTTAATGAATATATCTCACTGATGATATATTCACAACATGTAGGTATATGCAGCTTAAAAAATGAGATATTATATATGTCTACTCAATGAAACAACTAGCTCTATTTAAGCTATTCACTCTTAGAAGTATCTTTGAGGTCAAAATGAGTATATATATAAAAAAAAGGAAATAATAGATAGAGATATAAATGTGATTTTTAGTTTGGAAAGAATTAATATTGACATATAAATAGGAGGGATTAAAAAAAATAATAGTAATGCATGCCAAATTTGATCTATTATCTCAATTAATACATTTTCTTATGATGCTAATGAAAGAATTTAGCACATTTTATCTTACTCTAATTCATTTTTAAATTGCAGCACCTCCAAACATTTAATTGTTGTTTGTATGAATTATGTGGGAATATATGAATAAATCAATCATATTTTCTAGCTACCAAATGCCATGTCAACATTATTTGTGTTTTAATTACTATTCAAGAATATTTTAGATCGAATGTCAGCTATCTATTAGTTAAAATCAATAGGATAAGAGAAACATACGCTAAATTTTGTAATTATATATAGAATGCAATGGAACTTATAAATAGACTAAATTTAAATGTAGTTCTTTATATATTGGTTATAAGATTTTTCAATTAAAATAGAATAAGTATATAATTTTTTAAATAATAATATGACAAATATATTTTTTAATTAATAAATCATATAATTATCTGTACAAATAATACACTTGTTATGTTATTATTAAATATTCATATATTTGTAATATTTTAATTAGAGAATATGATGGCTAAAATATAAAGAACTGTATTTAATATTTTTAAAATTTTATATAATTTAATTATAGAATATAAACTAAAAATATATAATTTCACCAACATTAAAAAAAAGAAACCATAAAAATTTTCAGCCATAACTTTTGAAAAAAATGATCTTAAAGTTGATTACCAAAAAAAAAAAAAATATCTTGAAGTAGATAATTATTTAATGCTGAAGCACTATGGATTCATAGTCTATTTTTTATTTGAACATTCTCTTCATTAAGAAAATGATACGTGTATACCATTTTTTTAGGGGTCCCATGAGACATTATCTTCTACAATGATGTATTTATGGACACATTTTCCTTAGCTATACTTTGGGATTATTTTGCAAAACAAATATGTCCTTTAAATAATCAAATTTTATCACAATAGCCACCATTAACACAGTCATGTTATGAAGAGTAATTTTTTTATTAATAAACATTTTATACAAAATACACACATTAATTAAAACTATTATTTCAAAACACTAAATACCAGTGGCGAAGCCAGGACCGTGATCCAGGGGGTGCAATTTAATTTTAATAATAATAATTTTTTCTGTTTTTTTTTCTTTCAAAAAGAGTGGATTTCATTATGAAAATAAACCATAAATAATTTTATTTATTTATTTATAAAACTAATATTAAATAAGTTTAAAAACTTTTGTTAAAGTTTATTGGGTTTGAATTAAGTTATCACAAAAGTTTTGGACTCAATTGTATTTAGATTTGATTTAGATTAAGAGTCA
This sequence comes from Erythrophleum fordii, assembly GCA_032878935.1. Taxonomy (NCBI): domain Eukaryota; kingdom Viridiplantae; phylum Streptophyta; class Magnoliopsida; order Fabales; family Fabaceae; genus Erythrophleum; species Erythrophleum fordii. The sequence continues at coordinate 1,939,238 of JAVQMF010000048.1, read as the reverse complement.
AGTGGGCTCAAAATATAAAAATATAAAGAGTAAGAGGTGCAAAATATTAAGAGTAGGGATACAAAAAATTAAAACTTATATCCCTTACTTATAATTTTTTTTAAAGTGAGAAGGTGTATATGGCTCTGCCACTACTAAATATTTCATCCATGGGTAATTTTGTAATGAATTAAGCACACCTCACAAAAAATTGATTATAATTTGAATTGCAATCTTTATGTTGTAATCTGCAATTATTCAAAAGATAAAATTGAAAAAGAAAAAAAAAAAACATATATGAGCAAGCACCTACTAATAGAAGAAGATATTATGAAGCCCCATTAAAATATGATTTTCTCTTTCAAATAAATCCATTTTTATCACTATTATTCCTCTTATATTATCAAGTGCGCTGTCCTTTTATCCTTTATAGAACTTGAATATGTGGCTCTTACAAAAATTAAAACTGTGAAGAGTTAGTCTAGTGGTTTAAGAAATGTTTTCTTTAAAGAGATTTAATTGAAGTTCAAACTTTAAAGAGATCTATACATGTTTAAAATCGCTCGAAGAAGAATTTAATTATAGTTAGCATACAAACAGACCAAAGATACATTTGTAAAAATAAAGAAGGAAAGAAATTGTGTTTGTGGTGTGTGGAGACGGGGGCAGGAGGATTTTTGGACAAGAGGAGGCCCAAAGGAACAGTAATGGGCCGGGAGTTTATCTAGATACAATCAATTTTCTCGCTCTATAAGTGGGCCATCTCCAAAACATGGTATGCAATTATAACTGACAAGTGGTGAATAGACAATTAAATTAGCGAAAGCGTTCCCTCTTCAGCACCAAAATTAATGGATTAATGTCATTGTAAATTAGCGTAGGACGTAAAAAGTTAATTACCACGTCTTTTGGTTAACTATGCATTCATGGCCCATTTGGTAGGACCTAGCATAAATATAATTCTTTTATATAGTTATGTAATATTTATTATATTTTTATAATTATTATTTTATTTATTATATTATTATTTTAACTATTAAATTATTTTTTTAAATAATATTTTATCTAATCTATCTTTATCTATATATTTGTGAGAAATTACAAAGAATGATCCAAAAATAAAAAAAAATATTTTAAAAGATTTGTTAATATTCGATTCAACTGTTTAGTATTAAAATTAACGATAATCAATCTTAAAATAATGGTAATAAGTTCTTTAAAGTAAATATTTTTAATTTTGAATTTTTAAACATAATTCTTCATATATTTTTTATATTTCTTTCTGTTTTACAACATTATATCAAACATATCATAAATTCTTTGGATTTTCCTATTGGGTGGTAAATTTTTCTGTCCTTAGATTACTTTGAAATTTGTGTATATAATAAATCTAAAAAATTTAATAATAAAAAACTTGACATAATGGAGGTCTCAAAAAAATTACTGCATAAACTCTTCTGCTTTCTATTGTCATTAATATGCTCATTTGAAATCCTGAATTAATCATCCAGCGAAAAAATTGATAATAAAAAAGATCAATAAATAAATTAGATACCGTCTGAAGTCGTTTATTGTATTCTATACAGTTCACAGTTCACACTTGTCCCGGGCTCTTACTATGGGCACGAATATTTAGTGTAGGCGTGTCGCCAAATTGATGATGATTATCGAGATGCGAGTACAATACACTTTTGCTTGCGCCTTCTGAACCTCTAGTTATAATATTCTTTAATTAAATATTTTTTTAATTTTTTAGTTTTATTTTAAATTTTATTTTAATTCTTTAATTTTATTTTAATTTATTGACATTATTTTAAGTATCATTTTCATTTTTTAATTTCATTTAATTCTAATTTAATTTCATAAATTTACTTTAAGATTCACTTTAATCATTTAATTTAATTTTATTCCAATTTAGTTCATTAACTTAATCTTAAATTTTAATTTTGTACCTTAATTTTACTTTATTTTAATTTGACCTTTAATTTCTAAAAACTATTCAAATATTTTCTTCCTTTTATTTTTATTTTTTCATTTGTCTATTAATATAAGTAAGTCCCATAAAATATAATAATTTATCCATTTTGTGGTTTAATTGTATGTCTTATATATTCTTTCACAAACTAAATTGATTGGTACTTGATTTGATATTTTATCTTTGCTTTTCTCATTTTAGTATTGCTGGCTCAATTTGTTTTTGGATCGTCTTAACTTTTGATTCATATAAAGTATAAATATCTAAATAGTTAAAGCATTTTAATTTGATGGTACTAGAAAAAAAATATGTGAGTAGTTTTTAAAATTAAAATATAAGTAAAAGACAAAAATAAAATTTGATGTAAAATTAAAAAACTAAATTAAAATCAAGTGAATTTAAGGGATGAACATGAAATATAAGCTAAAGTAAAGAGAATAAATTATAAGTAAATGAAATTAAAAAAGCGAAAGTAAAACCTTAAATAAAATTAAGGAATTAAAATTTTTTTTCCTAATTAAATAACTATATGTTTATTTAGCACTAAATAACATAGAAATGTGATAATCAAATTAATTATGTCATTGTATATGATGCTGAAACAGCATATTATGAACAATGTAGGATTGTGATATCACACATAGAAAATCACTAAAATTCGCTCAAAAGTCACTTCCTTCGTTAGTGATCATCACTACAACACTGATTAATGCTTTTGTTATTATAACCAGCTGAAAATAGCCCTGACCATAATATTAAGGATCTAAAATTTCATTTGTTTGAATTAACAATCTTAGGTGTGACTGAGAATCAACATAGCAAAACTATTTTGCTTGAAAACTAATTAAACTTTGGAAACAAAGAAAGAAAAATAAGGACTCAATGATATATTTGACTAAGAAATATGAAATGACATGCATGAATGAAAAATATATCAGATTGCTGTTTTAAAGAGAAAAGGGACATAATTTGATTATGAAAGTTAGTAAGACCTCTTATCGAATTAAGAATGCTAAACCTCTTAGAAGGTATGAGACACGAAAAAATTGAGATAATTGACGACTTCGCTCAACAGAAATTTAAGATGTCAGTGTTTGTAAAATTATACTTACGTATTAAACAAAAACATACAATCTAGACATATAAAATATTGAAAAATCTAAAATATTTAAATACGAATTATAACGTAACAAACATGCATAATGTCAAGTTTAGTAAATTGATTAAACCAAAGTGTGTCCATTGGGCCCAATGTGATTAGCCCGTAAACGTAATTCCATGAATAATAATAAATTTCACACAAATGAAAACGATTGAAGATAAAGCACAGAATTTCATCCATTCGTTGATGACGTTTCTCGGTAGGTGTACACTTCGTGTCTGGTAAAGTCGGATAGGCACAATGGTAAGTTTTGTAATTTTATATATAAAAATTAATGGCATTGATCTCTTTCAATATGGCAAGAGTCAAAATTTTCTAACCTTATATTTTTTAAAATTTGCTATGCATTCTTATTCGTTATGCTCATGACTTTTACCACGTTTGTCTTTCATTAAAGAACCAATCAAACTTAGAGCTCTTCATATGTCACTAGGAACTATAAAGATATATACATCATTAAAAACAAAAAAGCAGCAATGCTTTAAAGTTTATTAATTAATCTTGTGTTGATATATATCTAAACCTTGTTCACAATTTTTATTTTTATATGCTTACACAAGAAATATTCATGCACACTTAATAAAAATATGTAAAAGTTTTTATGTCATCCTCAAGTGATGTTTAGATTGATTAGATTTTGCGTATCTCAATTAAAGTCGCCAAAGCGAACAAAACTTGATGAGTTGCAAGACATGCAACCCATCTTGAACAATATTATTTTTCCTCTGACTTGCTTGTATGTCACGTGGATTGAGTTGCGTTGGCTTCACTAGTTTTTTTTTTTAATTATTAATTAAGGAGATTCTTTCTTTTTTTGCTTTTAGTTAAAAATTAATGCTTTTTTAAAAAGTAATATATATATATATATATATCAATGATGTTAGGTTTTTTTCCCCCGTAATGTAAAAGGACGTTAGTTGTTTAAGAATTTTCTCTTCTTTAGTTTGATGTGTTAAGTTTGAAGGATATTATGGACATTATTTGATTGTCAAGTATGATTTTATTTTATTTTATTTTATATATAGTAAAAGATATTATAGATTTGATTGTCATGCTACTCCTGTGGTCTTAAATTCATAATTAGCCTTCCAATAATTAGGTTTATTATCACTTGTAACATTTTTGTGTTATCTTAAAATATTTATTTATGTTTATGTTTATGTTTATTTTGATTTTACTCATTTTTTGGAGGGTTAACTCATACAACTCACTAATTCACTTCAAGTTTTCAAGTGAGCAATTATATAATCTTCATCTCCTTTTAAAAACAACCATTTCCGTTTGACTCACTTTTAACCAACTCATGTGAGTGGGGTTGGTTTAGTGGGCTCTAACCTCAACTAATAATTTATTTTCAAAGACATTTTTAATAAGGAAAAAATTTATATGCAAAAATTTTGTATATTCTTGTTATCAAAATTTTTAATTAAAATATAATAAATATATGATTTTTCAATAATAGAATGATAAATCTATATTTTTTGTGAAAAAGTGCATGATTCTGTAATTATATTACACACTTTATAATATAATTATTAAAAAATTATATACTTATTATGCTTTAATTAAAAATTTAAGTACAGATACATAAAGAATTGCACCTGAGTTTAATTCTTATAAAATTTCAAAAATTCATAAAAACTTATAGTGTTTATAACTTAAAAAAAAAATATCATGCACATACGTAGTGAGTGTATGCAGTAATAATTTTAATTTTTGAGTACTAAAAATATATAAAGTATTAATACAGTTAGGGAGAGTTTTAATTATAGACACCTTTGATGTAATCCCATAGCCACTGCGCCAAATCATATTAAACTTCTGGTGTGCCTTTCTTATTGTTATTTTACTTTTGAAAGGAGTTTCTTAATTTAATAAACAAAGTGACTAAAGCTTGAAACTTTTAGAGCAAGAAGTAAAGTATATTCAGCAAATCATTTATCAAGTGGCTAAAGGCCCTACGATATGAATAAAATTCATTAGCAAATTAAGGAAGAAAATATTAAATATGCAAATCTTATTAACAAGGTGGCTGATGATACGTATCCAGCGGGGCGACAATGCATGAAACGTACGAGTCCAGAAACTGCTTCAATTTGCTCCTATTTTGAATGAGCTATAATCGAGTTTCAGGGGAACTTCAGTATATTTAAAATTTTTTATTTTAAATTAGTAAAATAAAAATTAGTAATCATTTTCAATTTATTTAATAAATGAATCAAACTCAAATAATTTATGAATGATATTATAAAAATGATTATATACTAATGTGCACATATCTTAATTAAACTAATAACAAATTATAAATTTTATTATGCATGTGCAGGTATATATATGCAAAATTATTAAAATATGTATATGTATGTTATAATTTTTCAATGACAAAAGATTATTATATGTATCTAAGATTTTCAATAAAATTATATATGAATAAAAAAACATATCCAAAAATAATATTTTGTTAATAATCACGCTGTTCGTAAACTTAAGGAATCGAGTACTTAATTTTCAAGCTTATTTATGATCAAATGAATTTAAATATTGATTAAGTTCATTTATCCCATTAATGGAGTCAAATTTAAACTTTAACGAATATTTCATCCACAGTTTGATTCATCTCTGTACTCTATAAATATATGTTTGTGCAACAGAGAGAGTGACAACTTCCAATTACGACGTCATTTTATTAGCTATTATGACCTTCAAGGATCTTTAACCCCTCCTCTAGGTGTCTTTTTCCTTTCCTTATAATCTATATCATGAACTCCATCAATTCCTTCGCCCATTATTTTCTTGCTGCCAAAGAAGTATTGGCTCACTGGCCTTTCATCATTTAAAGTTGTGTGGAATATTATACTCGGAAGAACAAAAGCTACGTCCTTTTGTCATTAGCTGTCAAAAATGCTTTTCCTCTGTTGATTCTATTTTATTAGTGTCTATGATCACCAGATGTCAATCAATCTTAGTACTTAATAAGTCCAAGAAACATTGCTTAATTGCCTTTCTTTTTCTTTAATTTCTCAAATTTTCATATTTAGTTGAAAGACTTTTGGATGGGATATACATTACTCATAACTGGCCACTTATTTGTAAATGAAGTTCACGATGGGCTTAATTAATTTGTAAATGAAGCTCAAAAATTATTTTTTTTAATATTTTTAATTGATTTAAAATCATCATATAAGCACCTTAGATTTGAAGGTGGATAAAAAATAGACTCATCATCATCTTACCTAATAAAATTCAGTTAAAAAAGATATGAAAAACGAGTACGGCGGGATCAAGTCCCTAATTAGGTAAAATATATATATATATATATATATGTAGAGTAAATTACCTTTTCATTTCATGAGAAATGATTTAAATACACAAACATTTTTTTCCCATTAGAGGGACCTCCTCTAAAATTAGGGATATTTTTGGGAGTTAGGAAAGGAAGGAAACAAAGGAAATAAAACAGAAAGGGAAGAGATGGATAAATAATTTTTTTTTTGGAGAAAGCGTTTTCTTTTAAAATCTCCAAATTGGTAGAACTTAAAACCTATGTTCTCAGAATCGGACCGGATCGGCCGGTTCGACCGGGAACCGGTTCCTGGTCCGGTTCAGTTGAGTTGGAAAACCGATCAAGTAAAAAACCGGTCAAAAATCGGTGAAAACCGATAAAAAATCAGCAAAAATCGGACTGAAAAAATCGGTCAAACCGGTCTGAAGCAATTTTTTTTTAAATTTTTTTTATATAATAGAATAATTCATTTTAAATAATTTTGACAAATTAAAAATAGAAGGTAATAAAAAAGATGAGGGAGTTGAAATATGATTTTTTTTAAAAAGAGAATATAAGAGAAATAAAATGTGTATAATTAATTATTTTTTATACTTACTTTTTATCATGTTCAATTTCCTAATAATATTTCTCTCAAATATCAAGATACTTAGCTAAAATTATTATTTATTATTTTATTTTTTAATAATAAGTAGAATCTTAATATAATTTAGAAATTTTAAAATTTTAATATTAAATATTCTTAATTTTTAATCATAGATAATTTTTATTTTAAACTAAACATTAATTTTTGTAATATTTTAAGAAATGTTAAATTAGTAATCAAATATTTAAAATTTACTAATATTTATTTGTTATATGAAAATTTTAATACATAAAATTTTTTTAAATAATATATTTAATTATCACCTGTTCGACCACGGTTCGATCAATGAACCGTAAACCAGTACCTCCACCAGTTCAATGACCGGTCCGATTTTAAAAATATTGATTAAAATTATACATTAAAATAGGAGAGGATTTTTGGAGGGATAATTAAAAATTCTTCAGTTTTCTCCCCTCTTTATCACGAACTTCCAACTAAGGGGAGGTTTTTAAAATAAATTTTCTTTCCTCCTTTTTTTGTTTGTCCCTTCATTTGTTTCTCTTCCAAAATAATCTTAAAAGATATGATAATTTATTTTAATTAAAATACTCTTATATCTTTTTATATATATGATTGGGTTTCTATTTGCTTGAATTTTTGTCTCAAATTAAAATAGAAGCATTGCCTAATTTCAAATGAACAGCTTAATGCCGCCGTAGAGGGACCAAGGTAAGTAATTAAGCACATTTGCTATCGCAATTATGTTAAAAAATAAAATATTCCAATTGACGGATGCAATTCTCATCACTCAACTACTAGTTCTCCAAAGACACATGTAGAGTATTAATTTTCCTGCAACACTCAAGATATAGAATACATCCTTGAAGGTACAAGAAGTACCATTACGTCGTGGGTGGCGGATGAATTAGTTCGTGAATGATTAACTCTTCAAGCTTTGTAAGTGAACTCAAATCAACTTTTCACCCCAAGAAAAAACATTATTTAGCTTTTCAATGAGCCTAAGAGAGCACAAGATAAAAATTCATATTTATTCTTATTGTACTCTCCAGACAATCTAAAGTAAGATGTCTTGTAGAATCATTGAATGAGTATTAAAAAAAAAAATGCAAAACTATTGCTTTATTCAATTAGTTTGAGGGTTCTCCGACCCTTTTAAAAGCTTTCATGCTAAATTGTTCACTATATTGTTCAACACTGACTTATAAAAATATAGGGTCAAATTAAAAGGGACAAGACTTTAGGTAAGACTTTCTAGGTTTTTATTATTAGGTTTTTAACAAAAATTTAACATGTAAATAATTTTTTTGAAATTTAATTATATAAGGCTAAGTTATAAAGAATTTTCTCCATGTATTATTTTTTTATTTAAAATCTTAATCGTAAATACTTAAAAATTAGAGGTTCATTAGTTTTATTTTTATCTATCTAGATACTTTATTCAACTAAATTGATTAAGTCAATGGACAACAAGACTTAATTGATTAGTCCAATTAAAACGACTATAATCAATCTAAGCAAATCTTAATTGGTTTGAATTATTTTGGTTCAGTTGTATTTGGATTTATAAAGTGGACATCCCAACCAAATTGATTTAATTGCTTTTGCAAAATTTCTATTCACTTAATCTAAGTCATTAACAGATCAATTTTGGTCAATCTTAATTTGATCAGTTCGACTGAAATTGGATGAAATTGATTTTAAATATTCTTATTAGAAAAGTTTTCCCCAATTAAAGACTCTCGTACATGTGCACGCCTTCCTCTGCTTCTGATCTGATTTATATAAATATCATAACAGCCGACCTGTTGACTCCAGTTTTTCTTTTTAAAAAACAGTTCAATTCTTTTCTAATTTTATCTCTGTTCCTCTTGCTACTTCTCTTATTGCTGGAAAAAGATGGAGTTTAATCCTCAAAACCCTAAGAAGTTATCAGATCAGATAAGATGGAGCTCAGATGATTCTGGAGCCAGATCTTATAATTGTGCCTTTTGCAAGAGAGGATTCTCAAATGCCCAAGCCCTAGGAGGTCACATGAACATCCATAGAAGAGATAAAGCCAAGCTCAGAGAAAACTTGCTTTCTCTGGAGTCAAACAAAAACCCTAGTACTTCTACTTCTGATCATGATCAGCCTCATCATAAGCCTTCCAATTTGGAAGAGAAAATTTTGTTTCAGTTGGATTCTGGTGAAGAGATAAATTACACTAGCAATCATAAACAGGTAATTAATATTAATGATTCTTCTGCAGAAGTACTTCCTAAGATTCCCTTTTTTGCTGGGAATAATGAGACGATTACTGAGGAGAAGAGTGAAATAGATCTTGAGCTTCGGTTAGGTCTTGAGCCACATGAGGCCCCAACATTGAGCACCAGAGAATTTTTTTGAGAGCTAGCTACATGAAGTACTGATGCTTCAAAACCGAAGTCATATACTATACAGTAAGTGTCTGAAACTCGCGATATTTATACCATGTTGAGTCAATATTGGTGCTTCTTAGATGTTATATGTGGTGGGCTTTCCAGTTGAAATTCTTCAAGAGGTTATTGTTTTTTCATACCTATACCTCTTCTTCCGCCTCACATATATATATATATATATATATATATACTTGGATTATAATTAGAGTGCCATTAGTTCAGTAGTGGCACGTATAAGAACTGTTATATTTTTATTTTGCTTTTTTTTTTTGGTTAAAAAAATTATGCCGTTGAAGACAGATAGGGTTGTGATTCTTTGTATATCCTTTTGGAAATTGTTTTGGTATTTACTATTATAGATACGGTATATAAAAAAAATTATTGCTTTGTGATTATGTAGCTATTATTTGAAGTTTTCTGCGTCGTATATTATGGCAGTAGTATGTATATGATTTATAGCAGGCAATTTATGGCCAAATATATATTCTTCCTGTCTTTCGTAATGTACCTGGGCAATGTTTCTTTCTTTGTTAGTTTGTTTGAAGGTAGAGCTTTTGTTCCAAAATTTTGACGCGTCATGACATCAACTGGAACTTTTCTCTTTCTGCATTTTCTCACTGTGTATTTGCATTAATATTGTAGGGGAGTTATTTAAGCATTTTCTACTTTCCTAAACTACTTAGGTAGCTTTTGATAAGTGCGCGTATTTTAAATTGTCTTAGGTATTTAAAAGTAAGTTAACTTATTTTGTTGGGAATTAAAGTTTCATTCGGTAAGTTAACTTATTTTGTTGGGAATTAAAGTTTCATTCGGTAAGTTAACTTATTTTGTTGGTAATTAAAGTTTCATTCGATTTTTAATTTAGTTTCTATAATTTAAAAATTTATAATTGATTAATATTTCATAATTTAAAAAAAATTAATTTCATACTTTATCATAAACTTTTATCAACATTTCATTAAATTTTATTAATATAATCAATCATGTGTTATTTTAACTCTTTGAATATATAAAATTTATACCAATAAAAATAATAAAAATAGATTATCGAAATAAATTTATCCAGGCATATAACATGTAATGCCATTTAAGTTATTAACTTTAGTAATCTGACATAAATCATGCATATTAATAACACATAAATTGGTCCAATTTAATGATATATACTAACAAAAATTTAATAATAATAATAATAATTAATTTAAAATATTTTTCAATTATAAAGATCCAATTATAAACTTTAAAGTTATTGAAATCAAATTAAAAATTGAACAAAATTTTAAAAAAAGTTTTTTAACCCTAAGGCTGTTCATAGATAGAGTTGGGTCGGATATATAGTATACTCGATGTTCAATCTGATTAAGATATTGGGCTTATTTTTATATCCGTGGCCTAACCTGGCTTGGCCCAAACAAATCCTATTTTATGTTGGGTTAGGACGATTTAAGGTCACCCGGATCATTTTTTTTTTTTATGAATTGATACTTGTAATATAAAAATATTTTTTTACAAACTTATTGGTATATACTTCTAAATAATGCATTTTTAGAACCCTCGTGTTTTTATCAATAATAAAAAATAGTTTGGTATGATCAAACAAAATATAAGCCATACTAATATAATTAACTTTAGATAAATATGTGTATTTTCATTATTCAACCAAACAAATGTCAGTAAGCATGCACATTAATGATGAAAACAATTAAGAAATAAGGAAGGTTTAAATAGATAATGAAAGCTACAGCATGCAAAAAAAATCAAATAAAAAAATAAAATATATATATAAGATGACAAGATATTGATAACTAATAAAAAGTAACTATTAGGGTAGATTGGGTAGAACATATCTTTGCCAATAGCTTGTTTCGACCCAATATAGTTCTGTTTAAAGTTTTGCCTCACTACTAGAAAAATCACTTTTCAGACGAAATTTTAGACGGATTTGAGACGAATTTTAAATGGTTTTTAGATGGAATTCTGACAAAACTTTTATTTTAGACAAATTTCAGACGGAATATATTCTGTCCCTGAAAACCTTGTCGCAAAATTATTTCCGTATGAAAATCTGTCTGAAATTAATTTGAGACAGACTTTCAAGCAAAAAAAAATTATTTCAGACGAATTTTTGTGTGAACGTTGTTTTAAATAATATGACTAATTTAGGGACGGATTTTTAGATAGAAATAAATAATTTATATTTATTAAATATATTGATTTTAGACGAATTTTAGACGAAAATAAAATGTTTTTCAGACAAATTTTGGACAGAAATTTAAAAAAAGTTATTTGATTTATAGATGAATTTTAAACGAAACACATATATTTCAAACAAATTTTGGAGGAAATTTGTTGTGCTTCTTAGACAGATTTGGGACGAAAAACAAAAAATTGTGATTTTTTTTGTTTTCTTTTTTGTTATTCTTTTAAACCTGCTAAATTCTGAAATAGTAAAATAAGAACCTTTTTAACTAATTTGTCATAAGGATAATATTAAATATTCAAATTCAAATCTATGAGCTTAGAAATACCTAAAACATTAAATACAAAACATGGCATATTCTATAAAAGTTCAATTACAACATGTGTCTAATGAAAACAAAAGGAAAGAAGATATAAGCTAGTCAATGCAAATCACCCTTATCATCGTCCTCCACCTCTTTCACCGTTGGCGGAATGTTCAAATTTTGTAACACCAATGCAAGTCTTTTTTCATTTAACAATATTCTTTTTTCTTGTTTAACTATTTTCTGGTCTTGTTCAGCTATCTTATGGGCCTGTTCCTTATTGATTCACTCTTGATCTTCATATTTTTTTGCTACATTAAAAGTTCCTCTTGCATGATTTCATCCACAGATAATGTGTAGGAAGATGTGCCAATAGAAGATTTTGCACTAAGACGTGATCCCATAGAACCTAGACCATAAACAACCCCTTTCTTCCCTCTAGGGACAACCTCTTTCTAAATGCTCAAGTTATCTGGTATAGACTGGCTTGCATTAGATGACCCTTCTCCTTCTACATCATCATTAGATATGGCCATCTGTGAAATCTCTATCCTTCTCTTTTTAAAGTTTTCCTACAAAAACATGATGATTAATTAAACATTTGGCAAAAAAAATATTTATAAAAAATTATAAGTTAGTCAGCATCACATACTATGGCATTGTTCGATCTCTCATCAACCCAAGATTTGTCTTTTCTCATATGAGTTTTAGTAAAAACCTCTACAATATTAGGATCCACTCCTGTAGCTTTCTTTTGCTTTTTTCATAAGTTGAACTAGTAAATTCACAATATTTTATATTTAAAATTAACATCACATAAGCAAATTATAGTTTTTCTTACCATCCTACGTGCATGCTCACTCGCAGATATAAAACCACTTGTATGTAAGGAGCCACCTTGACTTGAAGCACGATTTGCTGTATTTGCTATTGACAAATTCTTGAACTTGTTGTCTGATGCCCAATGATGTAGTAACTGCCTCCATATTACCTCAGATATGTATTTAGGCTAATAATTTGAATTCTTGCCATAATTCTTCCTTTCTTAATACATCATACTCCTGAATTGAGCATCTCCCTTAACGTCAAAAATTTAGCAGATCCTTGTAGTATATTGAGGTTTCCATGTACAATACTTCTGCAAATATTAACAAAAGTTATATATATATATATATATACACACACACACACACACACTTATATACATAATAGCAATAAGATTTATCATCCAATATAATGTTTACCTTAAATTCCTCAAACCATAAGTCTCGCATATCCTTAGTTGTTTCTTTCCAAGTTGGATAAAACTAATCAAATTTTCTCTTTATAGTAGAGGTCAAGAAGTGCACAGCAGTTGATGGATTAAACTTATTAACAAATATTATGATAAAAGATATATGCATGTATGTAATAAATAAAATAGATTGCTAAATACAATTGTGTCAAAAATTATACTCATTTCCATAAGGCTCTATTTCTAGAAGCCCTTCTTGAACTAAACATGTTTCTTCTTGAGAATTAGCTCTTGATGATTGAGTATGTGGCAAAATTGGTGACGATGTAGACGGCATATGATGTGAGACTCCGTAGAAACCCGTTTTAGGAACCGCAAATGACACGGATCAGTGGTTAAAATTTGGCATGCAACACAAGAATAAGCAATAGACAAATCTGGACAACAAGCAACAAAGAACAAAGAAAGGAAAGAAGAAGAAGAAGAAGAGATGTTGGTCAATAGAATTGAACCCTAAGAAAACCCATCTCTTAGAACCCTAATCCGGGACACCACAAAGGAAACCACTCCTTTGATAAGTCAAAGATTTTCTCTAGTACACAAAGGCCACAAGAGAAACCTCACAAGTCAGAAATGATTCTGAAAAGATAATTCATTCAATCTCCTCTTCTTAGAGTACAAGTGGGCCTTATATAGGAATTTGAAAAATAAAACCCTAAACACAGAATAACTCCTAAGTGGCACCTTTTACATTGTGGGAAAATAAAAGAAATTTAAGTCTGGACAAATTCACCAAGAATGGCACCTAATGAAGCTAAAAATATGAAACAAAAACAATCAAATTAAAATAAAATAAAACTAAGAAAATTTTGTGAAAAATGGCTGGGCTCCTTCAATTAGGCTCCTTTCGGGCTTGGGCTAACATCTTGTAGATATGAAATAATCTTCATGCCATTTTGTTCCTTTTGGGCTTCATATTCAGCTAAGACTATGGGCTCCAAGTCCATTAATTTTTGGATCACTCCATTCAAGGCCTTCTTCATAGCTTTAGCTCTTGATCTTGTGCATGGGCCTCCCATACCTTGCAATGGATCTTTAGTTGGCCATCTTTTAGAGTTATGTCCAGCCCTTTTATTTTCAAGTTCTTGATTTTGTTCAAGCTCTTTTAAGTCTCCTACCTTATCTCCATCATTCCCTCCCTCCTGAAAAGGATTCGTCCTCAAATCTGCAATATCAAAAAGAGAAAGGTCAGCCACATTGAAAGTTGCGCTTACATTCCCATAAGAATTAGGTAAATCAATTTTATATGCATTATCATTTATTCTTTCCAACACTTGGAAAGGACCATCGCCTTTTGGGTGTAATTTGGACTTCCTTTGTTCAGGAAACCTTTCTTTCCTCAAATGAACCCATACCCAATCTCCTGGTGCAAAGATAACCTTCCTTTGGCCTTTATTAGTATGTTGAGCATATTGCTCATTCTTGCGCTCAATGTTCGCCTTAACCTTAGCATGAAGATCCTGCACAAACTTAACTTTTTTTACACCATCAAGGTTAGCAAACTCATTACAAGGTAAAGGAAGTAAATCTAAGGAAGTCAAATGATTAAAACCATATACAATTTCAAAAGGAGAAAACTCAGTTGTAGAATGCAAGGCATGATTATATGCAAACTTAATGTGAGGCAAACACTTTTTCCAATTCTTTAAATTTTTTTGAATTACAACATGCAATAAGGAAGAAAGTGTTTGATTCACCACTTCGGTTTGTCCATCCATTTGAGGATGTGCAACCGTAGAAAACACAAGCTTTATACCCAACTTAACCCACAAAGTTTTCCAAAAGTGACTAACAAATTTAACATTACAGTCACTTATAATAAATCGGGGCAAGCCATGCAATCTAACTATCTCCTTGAAAAACAAATCAAAAATATGGATAGCATCATTTGTTTTTGAGCAAGCAATGAAATGAGCCATTTTATTAAATCGATCAACAACAACAAATATGCTATCCTTTCCACTAGATATTCTAGGCAATCCAAGCACAAAATCCATTGAAATATCTACCCAAGGATGATAAGGAACATGTAAGGGAGTATACAAGCCATGTGGTTGCACTTTAGATTTAGCATACTTGCATACAATGCTCCTTTTACACACAGCAATCACATTCCTACGCATATGAGGCCAATAAGAATGTTCTTTCAACATAGATAAAGTCTTTTCTATGCCAAAGTGTCCCATCAAACCACCCCCATGAGATTCTTTAACTAAAAGCTAATGCATAGAACAAACAGGCACACACAATTTATTTCCTTTAAACAAGAAACCATCAAATCTAAAGAAATCATGAGCACCATGTTTTTCACACAACTTCCAAGTTTCAGCAAAGTCAGCATCACATTCATACATACTTTTAAAAGATTCAAAACCAATCAACTTAGCTTGCATAGATGTAATGAGACTATACCTCCTAGACAAAGCATCAGCCACAATATTTTCTTTCCGCTTTTTATGTTTAAGCACATAAGGAAATGACTTAATGAATTCAAGCCACACAGCATGCTTCTTATTTAACTTATCTTGGGTCTTTAGGTATTGAAGACTCTTATGATTAGAATGCAAAACAAATTCCTTAGACCATAAATAATGTTGTCAATGTTCTAGAGTTCTTTTTAAAGTATACAATTCTTTGTCATAAGTTGAATAATTCAAACAAGCACCACTAAGCTTCTCACTAAAATAAGCAATAGCTCTAGACTCTTGCATCAAAACAGCACTAATACCAATTTCAGAGGCATCACATTCAACTTCGAAAACTTTAGAGAAATCAGGAAGAATAAGTAGAGGGGCATTGATCAATTTATCTTTCAAAGTATTAAAAGTCGTCTCTTGTGCCTCACCCCATTTAAAGACAATATTTTTCTTTACCATCTCATTTAAAGGTACAACAAGGGTTGAGAAGTCCTTTACAAACCTTCGGTAGAAACTTGCAAGTTCGTGGAAACTCCTCACCTCACTAACATTCTAGGTGTTGGCCATTCCTAAATTGCCTTCACCTTCTCTTCATCCACCCGGAGGCTATCAGTACCTACAACAAAACTAAGAAAAACAATAAAATCCAAGCAGAAAGAGCATTTCTCTAAATTTGAAAAGAGTTTATTTTCTCTTAAAATATCAAACTTTCCTAGATTCTTAGAAAACACAAGAATGTCATCAAAATACACAATAACAAACTTTCCTATGTAAGGGCGAAACGCATGATTCATTAAGCTCATAAATGTACTTGGAGCATTAGTTAAGCCAAATGGCATAACAAGCCATTCATATAAACCAAACTTAGTCTTAAATGCAGTCTTCCACTCATCACCCTCTTTCATCCTAATTTGATGATAACCACTCCTAAGATCTATTTTTGAAAACAAGCAAGTACCATGCAACTCATCAAGCATGTCATCAAGTCTAGGAATGAGATATCTATACTTAAATGTGATTTTGTTGATGGCTCGGTAGTCCACACACATCCTCCGTTTTCCATCCTTCTTGGGCACAAGTATTACTGGAATAGCATGTGGACTAAGGCTTTCTCTCACAAACCCCTTTTTCATGAGTTCCTCTACTTGCCTCTGAATTTCCTTAGTCTCTTCTGGATTTGTCCTATAAACAGGTCGGTTAGGAAGAGATGCTCCAGGAATAAAGTCAACCCTGTGTTCAATGCCTCTTATAGGAGGCAATCCATCTGGTATCTCTTCCGAAAATAAGTCTTTATATTCTTGCAACAAACTCAAAACACTAGAAGGAAGAGATTCATCAAGGTCACTAAGGGTTAGATAAACATCCTTATACAAGAGTATAAAAGATGTCTCACTACATAAAGCCCTCTTAATCTCTCCTCTACCGGAAAATAGTGTTACTTTCTTTTCTTCACTCTCTTGACTTTTCGTTTTAGTAGCTCTCTTTGCTTTTCTCTCCATCTCACTTTCTTTTCTTTCTTTCTCATGCACTTTCTTTTCTTTCTCTCTTAACTTGCATTCTTGAGTAATTCGCTTTTGATCTTTATATGCCTGCAAGGGTCTGAGAGGGGTTAGCATAATGATTTTCTTATTAAACTCAAGAGAATACCTGTTAGTATAACCATCATACTTAACTTTCCTATCAAATTGCCAAGGTCTACCTAATAACAAATATCCAACATACATAGGAGCTATATCACACAAAACCTCATCATGGTAACTTCCTATGGAAAATACTACAACAACTTGTTTAATAACTTTAACATCCCCATTATCATTGAACCATAAAAAATTATAAGGAGTGGGGTGTTTTCTAGTTGGAAAACCTAACTTTTCAACTAACAAGGTACTAGCAACATTAGTGCAGCTCCCATTATCAATGATAAGGCTAAATACCTTGTTGTTAACAAAACACCTAGTGTGAAAGATATGCTCTCGTTGTTCTTTTCCAAGCTCCTTTTTAGGTTGAATGCTAAGAGCATGCCTTGACACTAGAGCCTTACCAATCACAGCTTCAGCTACCTCCACATCAGATTTATCACCTCCATTAGAGCTTAACTCAGCTTCCACATCTTCATCACCACTGCTTTCACTAGTAACAACACCATTCTCAAGCAAAATCATAGTCCTTTTATTTGGACATTGTGAAGCAATGTGACCAAAACCTTGACATTTAAAGCATTTAATTTTAGAAGAACTAGAAGAAGATTTAAGTTCAAATTTACCTTTAGAAGTAGTTGTTTGCATCTTCAACTTATTCTCCTCTTTAGGCTTCGTCTCTCCCTTAAACTTGAAAGAGGACTTGAAGTCTTTGTTGGAACTAACATGTGATTTCAATTTCTGTTTTGTCTTAAAATGCTTCTCCACCTTAATGGCTTTATGCAACAACTCCTCCATATCAAGGTAGTTTTGCAATTCAACTTCTACAACAATTTCAAGGTCTAAGCCACCAAGAAATCTTGCCATTGTAACTTCTGAATCTTCCTCAATGTCAGCTTTGATCATGGCAATTTGCATTTGCTGAAAATATTCTTCAACACTCATAGATCCTTGTTTGATTTTATGGAGCCTCTTATGCACATCCCTATAGTAATGGGTAGGGACAAATCTCTTCCTCATGAGATCCTTCATTTCTGGCCAAGATCGAATTGGACCTTCTCCAGAATGCCTCCTACTAGTGGTTAATTGATCCAACTATAGGCTTGTATAATCTGTGAACTTCAAAGCAGCTAATTTTATTTTACTTTCCTCTGAAAAAGATTGGCAATCAAATAAAAACTTAACTTTTCTTTCCCATTCAAGATATACATCAGGATCAGCTTTCCCTTGAAAGGAAAGGATTTTCATCTTGATGTTACTAAAGGCATCTTTCTTTCGAGGGGGAGCTCTCCTAACTTTTTCATGTTAACTTTCCTCCTCAAAATCAGATTCATCTCTTCCTAGAACAATATTTTTACCATACCTTGCCTTGCTATTGGAAGAAGAAGAATCCATTTGATCCAACCTAGTATTTAGCCTCTTGAATTGTTCTTGAACAGATTTGATGAATAATTTAAGGTCAACTTGGTTATCCTCACTTTCAGACATGATTGTCACTTTAAATGTTCGTGAATAGCGAGAAAAAGGACCTGACTACTCCCTCACGTGTTTTACTCTAAATGATGCAAATTCACTTGTGTTTCACACTTGTAATGGCTTTTACAATGATAAAAACACTCTTGCCTTTTTCCTCTCAACTTACTTCCTATAGTGTACTGAATTAAATCTAACAAATCAAAAGAAGCAGCAACTGAAGTGGTAATCTCAAATTAGAATCCAAGATGCAAAGTTCTCAAAGAGACAACAAAAGTCCAACATTTAAAAAAAAATTCGTAAGTGCAGCCAATGGAAAATACAACAAATGACTAGGAAAGGAAATGAAGACAATGAATTTATGGAAGAAATGGTGTGTGGCAGATTATGGGAGAACAAATGGTTAAATGATTAATTATCAAGAGGAAAGGATGGAAAGAAAATTGGAATTTGAAATCAGTAATGAAGCAATCAGAAATTTGAAATTTAAAACAAGGTGAATGAATGCAAATTTCCTTTTATGAATTGTGCACAATATGACTTTCAATGACCAGATTAACTCAAGGAATCAAAAATGGTAATTCCAAGAATTAGAAATGACCAGATCTTCAGCAACTGCAATTCAAGTCAACAATTCAAAATTTTACAATTTCCAACACAACTTTCCTTTTTCACAGATTCTGACTTCTTTTTTTTTTTTTGTAACTTTTCCTTCTTTTCTTTTCCCCTTTTTTTCACTGTAATATACTCTCTTTTTTTTTGAATCTCAAAGGTGCTGAAATTTGCAAACAGAACACAAGATTTTTGAAAGATCAGAATGACATGCACGAAAGAAATAGCTATAACTTGCTCTAAAAAAATCGGATTGACGTGATTCCAAAACGAGCAAAAAGAAGAGATCTTGAGACACAAGAAAGACCTATTAAATGTCCAAAAACACGAAAGAAAACACTAGAAATAGCCGCACGAAAAATGAGGACGAACAGAAACTAATCAGATGAAATAAGGGAAAAGAACAAGGAAAAAGTGGATGAAACTAACCTCAACCAGGCTCTAATACCAAATGATGTGAGACTCCGTAGAAATCCGTTCTAGGAACCCCAAATGACATGGATCAGTGGTCAAAATTTGGCATGCAACACAAGAACAAGCAATAGACAAATCTGGACAACAAGCAACAAAGAACAAAGAAGGAAAGAAGAAGAAGAAGAAGAGATGTTGGTCAATGGAATTGAACCCTAAGAGAACCCATCTCTTAGAACCTTAATCCGGGACACCACAAAGGAAACCACTCTTTTGATAAGTCAAAGATTTTCTCCAGTACATAAAGGCTACAAGAGAAACCTCACAAGTCAGAAATGATTCTGAAAAGATAATTCATTCAATCTTCTCTTCTTGGAGTACAAGTGGGCCTTATATAGGAATTTGAAAAATAAAACCCTAAACACAGAATAACTCATAGGTGGCACCTTTTACATGGCGGGAAAATAAAAAAAATTTAAGTCTGGACAAATTCACCAAGAATGGCGCCTAATAAAACTAAAAATCTGAAACAGAAACAATCAAATTAAAATAAAATAAGACTAAGAGAATTTTGTGGAAAATGGTTGGACTCCTTCAATTAAGCTCCTTTCGAGCTTGGGCTAGCATCTTGTAGATATGAAATAATTTTCATGCCATTTTGTTCCTTTTGGGCTTCATATTCAGCTAAGACTATGGGCTCCAAGTCCATTAGTTTTTGGATCACTCCATTTAAGGCCTCCTTCATAGCTTTGGCTCTTGATCTTGTGCACGGGCCTCCCATACCTTGCAATGGATCTTTAGTTGGCCATCTTTTAGAGTTACGTCCAGTCTTTTTGTTTCCAAGTTCTTGATTTTGTTCAAGCTCTTTTAAGTCTCCTAACTCACCTCCATCATTAAGCCCTTCTTGAACTACACATGTTTCTTCTTGAGAATTAGCTCTTGATGATTGAGTATGTGGCAAAGTTGGTGATGATGTAGAAGGCATATGTGATGGTGTAGGTGTAGGTGTAGGTGTAGGTGTAGGTGTAGGCATAGGTGTAGGTGTAGGTGGGACATTTGGTGATAGTCCAGGTGTAAGTGTAGGTGGGATATGTGGTGAAGGCGTAGATGATATATCTAATGGTGGATCTATAGGTACTAGTCTAGTTGATGTAATTAGTGGTTGTATAGGTGAGACATTTAGAGGAAACTGAATAGACACTGAGACTTTCTCCCCTTTATTAGATGAGTGTCGACCTCTAGATAATGGGGCCTTCTCACCTCTAAGTGAACCTCTACCTCTGCCTGTGTCATCTAAAATCATAAGCACATTAACATCTATTTTTCTCATTAATAACATTGAAGGCATGTGGAAAATTTTAATATTACCTAAGTACTTAAATACAAATTAAGAGATACAAATTCAAAATACTAATTGAAGTATTTAAGTATAATACATTAAAAAAAGGCTACAATATTTCAAATTACATAAAAATAAAAAAGAAAGATGTAGCAATGCTAATTTAAGGAAGACAACATAAATAACTCTTGCAATCAATTTAGTTTAACCATCATTGTCTATGTGATAATCACTATGGTCTAATTCTTCAGCATCATCTAATTCTTCTTCTTCTTCCATTTCTTCTTCGTCTTCCTCATCCTCTCCTCCTCCTCCTCATGAACAAATCTCTCATGCCTATCATTAATTGCATCAACTTCATCAAACCTTCCATTATTATCTAGTAAAGTATCAGGTAGATCAAGGTCAATTGTGAAATCACTAATATTTTGACCCATGTAATCCTCTTGATAAGCAAAGTAACCCTTATGCTCATGCTCAATTATGCCTCTTGCTTTAGTTTTGATAGCAAACTACCTTTCTGCTTTGTCCCTTGTGTTTATTGGATATGATGCATAATACACTTCAATTGCTTTTTGTGCAATAATAAATGGATCGTACTTGCCATAAGACTTAGTATACCGAACCTGAATGATTCCATATTGTTTATTATCTTTTATTCCTCTACCAATTGTAGGATCAAACCATTTACATTTGAATAATACTACCTTTTTTAATGGTAATCCAGGATATTCAATTTAAATGATTTCTTCAACTTAGCCATAAAAGTCATTTTCATATTCACCAAATCCTGTTCCTTTAACACATACACCAGAATTAATGGTGGACTTTCCAGATGAGTATGCTTTTGTATGAAACTTGAATCCATTTGCAAAGTAAATAGGCCAAAAATTTCACAATTCTTAAAGGACCCCATGCTAATGCACGCATATTAGGATCTAACACATGATTTGCAAGATTATTTATCTATATAATATCATTAAAGAGTAGGGAGTTAATAGAAATAATTTAAAAATAAGTATTTATAGTAAAACATTTTAGTATATAGACTTACATACTCTTTTAACCATACTGCAAAGTTTTCCTCAATAAGTCTGTCAACATGTTCATCACTTAGATTAGGCTGACTCATTTGCAGTGTCTCCACATATATCCTACATATAATAATGGATAAAATGAATTCCATAAAATTAAGCATATAATAATAATATAAAATTTTAAATTTATAAAAAAAACTCACTTCATATAGGGTTGAACCTCATCACAATTGATTAATATATGATTCATGGTAGCATTAAATTCTCTTGAATCTAAAAAATGAGTCTTGCATTCACCAGCAGGGTGACCGGGCAAATTGAAAATGGATAAAGTTGATTGGACCAAATCATTTTCACCCGTATCATCATTTCTTCTAAATCTAGTTTGATGGGAGTGGAGGTGTGGCTCAAAATAGAAAGAAGTAAAATGAGAAATCTCGTCAATAATGTATGCCTCAATTATAGATCCTTCAACACGAGCTTTGTTCTTAACCTTCTTCTTAAGGTGATGAAGGAACCTATAAGATTAGAAGAGTTTAACATGTGATTGGCTCTAAGATCAAAATAAAGATTTAAAAAAAATTAAAGAATACCTTTCAAAAGGATACATCCATCGATATTGTACATGACCACTAACCAATGCTTTATATGACAAGTGAATAGGTAAATGTTCCATTGAGTCAAAAAAACCTGGAGGAAAAATGTGTTCTAATTTACACAAGACAATTGGAATATTCTGTTCAAGTTTAGTTAACTTATCTTCCCGCACTGATGTTGAGCACAAATCTCTAAAGAATTGGCTAAGCTCAGTCAAAGGCTTTCATATTTTCTCTGGCAATAAACTAAATGAAATTGGAAGCAAATGCTTTATAAACACATGACAATCATGACTTTTCATTCCATATAATTTTTTCTCTTTCATGTCCACACATCTTGCCAAATTTGATGCATACCCATCCGGCATTTTTAAGTCCTTCACCCATTCACATATTGCTCCATTTTGTTCTATGGTAAATGTGTAGTTTGCCCTAGGTTTTATAACTCTCCCACCACCTAATTCTTGCAATTCTAAATCTCCACGTTTACAATGTTCTTTCAAATCCATTCTTGCCTTTACATTATCTTTGGTTTTGTCTTTGATATCCATAACAGTGTCAAAAATATTGTCGAAAACATTCTTCTCAATATGCATGACATCAAGGTTATGACGAATTAAATTAGTGATCTAATAAGGTAAATCCCAAAATGTACTTCGTTTTGTCCAATTATGAGTAATTCTATATTCTGGTATTTGAATTGGAAATAAATCAATTTTCTTAGGATACATACAAACTTTATGCCATATTTGCTCTCCAGTCAACCTAGGAGGAGTTTTTGATTTCTCAATTCTATTTTTATAAAATGCATCCTTATTTCTCTTAAACATGTGATCATTTGGTAAGAACTGACAATGACAATCAAACCATGATGTCTTTCCCCCATGCCTTAGTTAAAAGGCCTTTGAATTTTCCATACAATATGGGCACGCCAATTTCTCTACTGTCATCCAGTCAGACAACATTCCATAAGCAGGAAAATCATTAATTGTCCACATTAAAGCAGCTCTCATAAAAAAATTTTGTTTAGTAGAAATATCATAAGTTACGACACCATCTTCCCACAATAGCTTTAACTCATCAATCAAGGGTTGCAAATACACATCTATCCTACTTTTAGCATTATGAGGACCAGGAATGATCATGGTTAAAAACATGTAAGGAGTTGTCATACACATCAAAGGAGGAAGGTTATAAGGAGTAACAATTACTGGCTAACATGAATATTACAAACCAGATTGACCATATGGAGTGAATCCATCTGAACATAATCCAAGTCTAACATTGCGTGGTTCAGAAGAGAATTGTGGATGCATTCTATCAAAATGCTTCCATGCTTTTGCATTAGATGGGTGTTCAATGACACCTTGAACTTGTTGGCGCTCAAAGTGCCATCTCATATGAAGGGCAGAATTCATGGAAGCATTAATCTTTTTAACCTAGGCATGAGAGGTAAATAATGCATTTGCTTTAAAGGCACCTCCTTACACCCTTTACTTGTCTCACGTGCCCTATACCTTTTAGCATGACAAAACTTGCATTCCTTTTCTATATCATTTTTTTTATAGTACAACATGCAACCATTAATGCAGCAATCTATTTTGGTACTTCCCAACCCAAGTTTTGACACTAACTTCTTTGTTCTATAAAAATCAGATACCAACACATTATCTTTAAGCAAACTCTCTTTCATAGCTTGAAGTAGCTCATCAAAGTATTGTTGTGACATATTATGGTCAGATTTAATACTCAACATTCTAACTGCCATAGATAACTCTGAATAGTCAACATACCTTTCCCACAGTGGCTGTTGTGTAGAGTGCAACATATTATAAAATTTTTGAGCTTCCATATTCAGAGGCTCTTCCATATGTTGTTCAAAATGACTGCTAAATTCTGGCCCAGCAATATCAAAAACCATAGATTCATATAGATTTCTTTGTGAATCATCATCTAATGCATGACTGCTAGTGGCTTCTGAATTTACACTATTAGCATTGTTGTTATTGAAACTTAGGGGATTTTCCCCATGTGAATCCTAACACCAATATCTTGGCATGAAACCATGTTTATGCAAATCAACCATAACCTCATTTGAAGTTAACAATGCTCTATTTATATGCTTTATGCAAGGACATCTAAGTATATAGCCATCATGAGCGAATTGAGGTTGGTTCATTACATGATTAATGAACCCTTTAACCTCTTCTACATATTCCCTTTTTAATCCCCCTCGATTTGGATGAAGTCTATCATACATCCACTTTTGATGTTCTGGAATTTTCATATTCTAAATCAAGTAAAATAATATATTACCATTTAGACACTAGCACATAAGAACAATATTATTTTTATGCACACCTTATGATCATGTTAATTAATAAATTGAAAAGTTGAAAAAGAAATTAAAAAAATTCATTTATTAAAAAGTTTTTAAAACAAAGTCTATCTAAAATAAGGTTGTAACAGCTATTGAAATATCATGAAACAAGAAAAGAATTAATCAATTTCAATGCTAAATTGTAAGTCATAGAAAATGGAAAGAGTTGAGAAGCAATAATATTTTGAAACCTTCTTGTCTACCTAGTATTTATATTTGAGTTCTATGCCATAGTTTGGAAACAAAGAGAAAAAATCATGACATCATCTTGCACATCATTGTGCTGTTGTTGTTTTAAATGATGGTGATGGGATATTGAACCATTAAATTTTATAGTTGAATCAAAGCCGCTGCAAATATGTACAAAGTTTCCCAATCAAAATCATTTTCATTTGGTGCCATCTTACACAATTCAAATTCACATGAATCATGCCAGCAAGGTAACTACTAAGTCTACAGTCCAGTATACCCACCTCAAAGAAATTTTAAAGACTAACCTAAGATTACAGGATCCTACAACCATATTCAAAAAAGAACCACTAGGGGCTAACTTCAGGAAAGGGGTAAAGGATGGGTGGTTGAATAAAGGAATATAAACTTCCCAAAAAAAAAAATTAAAGGTGAAACTATTTGAACCAAAGGATTGAAGTAGAGAGCAATAATTATGCAATTTTTTAAAAATTTTTATGAACAAATCATCAGGGAAACAAACTCTATCAAGCTTAGCAGGATTATTCCAAAAAGGAAATCATATTTTAGCGGCAGGGGTAAGAGATAGTTTTGGTAAACACACCAGAAGATGGCACCAAGTAAAGAATTAATTAAAGAAACAGCATCATTAGTTAAACAAAATTAAAGTACTGCATTATTGATAATGCCCAATGAATATGATACCGCTAGGAAACATAATAAATTCAAAGGTAGTTGTCTCATCTTTGAACTAATAGATGAAAAGTATGATACATTTCAAGGAGATTAAGATGCCAAATTTATAAATAAACAAAAGTAGAGCAGCCATCAGCCATCAATACAGCACCAACTCCGTATTAATATATCGCAAGTCTCTCACGAGAACTTCAAACACTCAGTATTAAACAAGATTCAAAGACATAATAGACAAGGTTGGAGTACAACGTAAATGGTATCAGGGTAGAGTACATACCTTCTACAAACTAGATCTGAGCATAAACAAGATTTTTATACATCCATTACATCACGACAAATCCATTGCATCTTTTTCACAATGCAGATCCAACACTTTGGAATGATTAACCCATGAAACCAGCACCAATTTTTCAACTTCTAAAAATAAAATTGTACAAACAAAAATGCATCAGATTTTGACCTTTTACAGCTTAGATTTCGCACCTTCAAATTTGGGCATCAATGTCTGAATCTCCAATGGCAGAAGTGTGAGGAAGCTCAACTCTACTATTCAGACAAGCTCTCCCATCTGCGTCACATCCCACCTCTATAGCTGAGCTCTAGATCCACAGTGTGTGAAGTTTTCGTGAGCGACTTGCAAATACAGAAGTGGCTTCTCTGTTGCTGTTCATAGTAGTTCAGGAATATCATATATATAATATAATATAATATATTACTTATATATATCATTATACATAGTATATTATGACTAATAGGACATTATAAGTTGTTTAATTGAAACAATTAAAAATGTATAAAATATACAATAATCAATAATAAAAATTATTTCATCTGATTACTTTTTTAAAAAAATTAATAATCCTAGCGCATTATATTCTAATTTAAAAGAAAATTCTTACTTTTGTTAACAATTATTTAATAATCGCCAACAAATGGTTAATAGTGATATTACATAATTATTCAAAGGTTTACAAGTTTTTATTATTATATCCTTAAATTAAAGGTTAATTAATTCATCTGCACCATATTATAAAAAAAATATGTTAAAAATCTTATAAACTTATTATTTTACTATTTTATAAAAATTCAAGCAAAGTTTATTTTTAGGCATATATTGC
The DNA here is from genome assembly GCA_032878935.1 of Erythrophleum fordii. NCBI lineage: Eukaryota > Viridiplantae > Streptophyta > Magnoliopsida > Fabales > Fabaceae > Erythrophleum > Erythrophleum fordii. Next base: position 1,912,112 of record JAVQMF010000048.1, on the reverse strand, counting down.
ATATCAATGCCATATGCACAATTTCAGCCATTTTATTGAAATAAAGTTTGAAAACAAAAGGAAAAAAATTAATAACTTTCTATTTACTATGCTTGAGAAAATATGTAATGTTATTATTATTATTATTATTATTATTATTATTATTACAATTAAAGAAAATATCTTACTATTTTCTGTATTTATTTTCTTTACACATTTTTATTTTGAGTTTTTGTGATTTAAATTTTTTTTTTTTCATTAACTTGTTCCTTTATAAATTTTACAAATTATTCTGCCCTAAATCTATCTAAAAACTTAGATGTATTTTAAATAGCTTAGCTTTTATACAAATATAATGTTAATTTATATAACATTCCTTTTCTAAATTTAAAAGAATTTTTGCATAAATAAAACTTAAAAAAATATTATAATTATTTTATATTATATTTCGTCCCTAATTCGTCTCAAATTAGAGATGAATTTGGGACAGAAACACTATTGTACAATTTTTTTATCCTTGTATAATATTTTATCTAATAACTGTCGCAAATTTAAGACAGATTTTAGATGGATATTATATGACAAATATTTTATCATAAATTTGTCCAAAAGCTGCCAAAAATATTTTGCCTCCAACTTGGTATGAATCGTTGGGACGAATTTTGGACGGATTTGATACAAAAGTCTTTCTCTATATTTAGTCTCTGATTTCATGAAAAATCTATCTGAAATTTGTTTGTAATTTCAGACAGAATATAGTCCGTCCAAAAATTTCGTCTAAAATTTACAAATTTCTAGTAGTGCTATTTATATTTTTGGTTCGACCTAATTTAGCTGTGTTAGGGCAGGCCCCTAGAGTCTAATGGGTCAATGAACACCTCTAGTTTGAAGTTTGTAAAATATTTACGTTCTTTTATATATTAGCCATGCCATATCAATCATTAGGATGCCATATCAATCATTAGGATAATGAAATTTTTGTATATCTTGTTCTCAAATATCTTATAATTTATAAAGATATTTTCAAATATTTAAGAAACTAAAATCAAGCATCACCTACCAACACCTTGACGTATCAAAAAAATAAAAACAAACAAAAACAAAGACCAAGCTTATAGATATAAATTTTTTGAATGTTTCAGTAAAACTGTATACCCTCAAATAAGAATAAAATATCAGCAAAACCTTCTGTTCCCCTTTCTTCTCCTCCAGCTATGTATCTAAATAGATATCCCAGGAAACAAATGAAGATGATTTATCCTAGCTAGAACAGAAATTGCTATTGCTAGTACATTTCCCAAGAAAATATTTGGAGTAGGATTCTATATGTTTGCTATTGCTAGTACATTTCACAGTCGAATTAACACTTCTGATATAACTGCTTCTTTTTGCTCAAAATATTGAGGGAATGGAGAACGGAGTGAAACTGAAAATTGTTGTTTTAAACAAAGTACAAACATAATTCTAATAAACTTTATGCTAACTTGTTTTCCTGGAAGCCACTTTTGAAATTACTGGCTTGGGTGGCACATGCTTGTTTCTTTTCAAAGTTACATAAAGTGGAAGTATAAAGTTAGCTGAAAGATATGTCTACACATTGATATATTGACCATATTTCCCAATTTCAAGAAAAGAAAATGACAGAAAAGAGAAAAGATTAGTCACTCACAATAGCAAAGTGATACAATTTTGAAAAGGAAATGCAAAAATTCATATCTTTTCACAGTCAAGTACTTGAGTTACTAAAGCAACAATGAAGCGTCTTGCAAGTTGTAGTTTGACCGTATTTTCGCCTCCTCCTGCACTACCACCAGTCTCTCTGTCATCATCAATCAAAGAGGAACCAGTCAACAACATTTGCACTACCAGGCCTTGGTAAAAAGATTGATGACACTAACTTTTGAAATAATGCCCGAAGCAATATTTATAATTGTGACAAATATAACCAGTTAAAGGTTAGAGTAAACTGACTTATTTTTAAACAACACTTGGGCATAGTTTTTAAGTATTTTCTATTCAATTCTCTAATGAAAACATGACAAATGGATATATTTTACAACTTAGAACCATGTGAATTATTTATTAAAGAGCTTTATTGCAAACCCTAAGAAACTTCACCAAAGTTTCGTCCTATATTTATTTGGTTCATATCCAATTTGAAGCACATACATCAGATTGAAAAGGGGCCAAGGTAAAAACCATTGAGTCACTGAGACGCCGATTGATAAGCCTGATCAGAGAACTAAGAAACCAAAGTGACAAATGTTCTGCTGCTGATGTTCTTTGGCAGCGTCATCCACAACATTCAAGTACAATCACGTAGGTAAGTTTAAGGCAAGCAAAGAGGGACAAAGTCATGGCAACTTTTCAATAATCTAACTTACTTTATGTGAATTTGATTGAAATTGACACGTCCAGGTTTCCATATCTATAGCAATAACTAAAAACAGAGTATCATCCCAATTGAATTTAATAGACCAATTATAGCTATTGAACAGAAGTCATATCAACAAGCAATTTCCTTGTAATAAACATTTATTTTCTTCGTAAAACTGAACTATCCAGCAAATTATGAACTTGAGGGGCACAGAGGGAGGCTTCATTTACGTCAAATGTGTTAAGTTTATCTCATCAAAAGCAAGTGAACCTTTAAAAGTTAATCAGAAATCGGGTAGAAAAAGAACACAATTGTCAAGGTCCACTCGTTAATTTGAACTCAAAAGAGCTTATGTCCACGCATAAATCCGCTCAAACGAACCAACCAAGTAACATTTTAAGTTTTATAGGATCACACTCATTTGTAATTTGGCAATGCTGCGTGGAAACCTAACAGAATTAGCAATATCAAAGATATGCATCTTCATAAATTATGCAATAGGTGCTCTAGAAATCCTTGGCTTAGACTCTACATTTTTTTTTCCCACATTCCTCAGACAAAATCCTCTTCCAGTACACACGGAAAAATAATAATAATCAATGATGCAGGAATAACCTAAAACTTAGACATATAACAGGTGCTTCACTTAAGGAGGTAAAAGAGAAAATTCGCTAGGAGCATAATATAATAGATTATAAATAATCAAAAGCGTTAACGCAATTGTTAGATCCCCTCTTGAATATAATTATTACATCTAGATAAAAAAATACGAGATTATATTTTTGGAGTTAAAAAAATCTCAAAATTGAGATAATAAAAATGTGTTTTCAAGAAAAATAAGCAGGTCAAATTACCAGTGACAATTTGCATCACGTCTATCTTGAAAAAATACTCAAAATTAAAAAAAAAACCTTAATTCAATCATTAGGTTCTTAGTTATTGCTTTTTGAAGTTTTATCTCCTATGTTTGCATTTTTTCATGTTTCCGCCTTTGAACCCACATTTTTTTTTCATTTTTACTATGTAAATTTCGTAAAGACGTATTAAAATAAGTGGTCAAATGGGAAAATAATCAAGTGGTTACAAATATATAAGTATTCAAAGTTTTAAAATTTTTCCAAAAAAAACATAAAATTGCCTGGCCTAGTTTAGGTCAGACTATTCAATCTAACCAGCGCAACTCAGTTTTTTATCAAGTCAAGTCTCAAGTCCAATTTTTTTCACCTGACTTCAAACTGAATAGACCTAGGTCGAGCCTCAAGTCCATTAGCTAAGCTAACCAAGCACCAAGCCAAAGTGAAAGTCCACTCGACTTGTGTACAGCCTTAGTCAATAGATACAATTGAGAGTTGTAGAGAATGGTAGCAATGAGTACTTGAGTGAATTGATTTTCCATAAATAAAATGGATTCAATTGAATTAATTAATTATTTTATATCATTTATAATGATTTATTTAATATTTTTTATTCATTAAACCTTAAAATCTAAATATGTTTTATAAAATTTATTTGTTAATTTACTAATTTAAGACTTATTTCAGTATAAGATTGATATGATTTAAGAATACTCAAAGGAGGCCTCTTTTAATGAATCCAAACTCTGACGTACACTTAAAGCACAAGTATATATTGGCTAATACAAGGTTTAAGACCTTATATCTAGATCACTAATTGCAATTTGGGTTCTTTCTTGACTTAGAGCTTCTCAAAATCCCTTTCCCAGCTATTGGCCTTCTACCTTGTCCTCACTTATTTCCTTTGGCAACCTTTGCTCATATCAATAACAACCTTCCTGATGTGGGGATATATAGTCAATCTTCCTCTCCTTCCCAAGATTCTGACTCGCTGAATGTTTTATAAGGAATGGATTAAGATCCATCAATTCCTCCTTCTAACCTATCATGTAAACGGTATGATGGTTGGAGAGATTACATTGGCTTGTGATCTTATCAAAGACTTTGCTTAATTTTACAAGCATAATAGCCCTCATTTGTCAGAACATAATAAAAGTATCTCTAAAGGATGTGAAAAAAACAAGTGTTAGATTTCCTCACTCAAAAGGAATCCTTTGGATTTGGTTTAAGGAAGTTTTCTTTAAAATGAAAGCTCTTGGGTTAACCATCAAGGACTTCAATTAATATAACCATTTATAGGAAAAGAAAAGCTCCTCCACCTCCTTCCCAAGATGCCAATCTTTTTAGGAAATGTTAGATGTCTATGAGCCAATCGAGATCTTTCCTAAAAGGCAATGGTTCACTTCGATAAACAAAAAGACAAAGGTAGATGAAGTTTGGGCACAGCTCAAAAAAGTTTTTCATAACCTAAAATGGCTCACACTTTTTCCTAAAATAATCTAATTAATTTTCCTATTGTAACATTTGATCATGACTTTTTGACTTTATCAACAATTTATGTTTAAGAAGATGTCTTATGAGATTTAAAACTTTTTTGTTGAAATTTAAGTGATGTTCAAATATTATCTTTAATTTTTGGAATCAGATGGTCTTGAGGCTCTCTTACCTTTAAAATTCATGCTAAACTTGCTTTTGTAATGTTAAAAAAGTGGAGTAAACAATCTATCGATAATCTCTCTTGTAAAATTGAAAACCTTGAACATTTGCTTACTTGCATTCAAAGATCCTTGGATGAGGATGATAATATTGGTAATTCTCCTAATAGAGTGGAAAAGCAAATCAAGAATGATCTTAAATTTCTATATGATTGCAAAAATATGCTTTGGACTCAAAAGCAAGACAAACGTAGTTGGTTTAAGGTGATAAGAACACAAAATACTTCCATTCTATTGTAAGTTCCCACAAATCTTTTAATTTGATTTACTACCTTAAAAATTCCTATAGAGATTGGGCAGAGGACCTAACATAGATTGAGAAGCTAGCCACTAATTATTTTATAAATGTTTTCTATTTTGATTGTAACATACCTTTGTCTAATATATATCCTACAAGCTTTTAAGATAATGGACCTCTTTTCTCTCAACCATGGCCATTTTAATTTCTTGCAGGAGGAATTCAATAATAATGAGATTAAGGAGGCTACCTTCCAATTCATCTCAAATAACGCTCCTGGCCTTAATGGTTTTCATGCCTATTTTTTCAAACACTTCTAAAATATTATAGCACAAGATATCATGAACATGGTTTAGCTTCTGCAAAGGGGGCTATCTCCTTAAGAGCCTCAACAAGACTTACATTACAATTATTCCAAAATATGACAATTTGCAATCCTTAAGGGATTTTAGGCCTATTAGTCTTTGTAATATGGTTTAGTGTCTATAATATAGTGTACAAAAGCAACTCCAAAATTATTAGTAATAGCCCTAAGATGATTCTTGATGACTAAATCACCCTTAACCAAAGTGCTTTCATAAAAGGTAGATTAATCATCGATAATATCCTTTTAGTCTCAAAAGTCATACAACAACTTCATAAAGCAAAAGGTTCTAATAAGAGATGGTGTGCTCTCAAAATGGACATGTCAAAAACTTATGACAAGCTTTCTTAAAATTTTCTAAATGCTATCCTTATTCTTATGAAATTTCTTGAAAAAAGGATTAGAATGATTATGCAATGTATCACCACAATTTCTTACAAAATTATCACAAATGGTAACTTCTCTAATAATTTCTCTCCCAATAGAGGCTTTAAGTAAGGTAACCCTATCTTTCCTTACATTTATTTCCTCTATACTAATGTGATGTCTTATCCTATTGACTCTTATTAGAATCAGAGTCAATCATGGTTCCAAACCTATCACTCACCTAATGTATCCTGACAACATTATCATTTTCTTTGTAGGCTCCTTTAAGGTATGTAATTGTGTCTATGACATTCTTGGGCTCTATAGTATCCTCTCCAGTTAGAATATCAACAGGTCAAAATTTGAATCAATCTTTAACCTAAATACCTCATGACCAATATTTTTTAAAATGAAATATGTCTCTAGGCTAGGGAAATACTTAGGCACTTAGGTTGATGTGAGCTAGAATAAAGCTATTATCTATAAGAAATGGTAGATAAGATAGATTCTAAGATGTAAGGCAAAACTATTATCTTAAGTAACTAGACTATCCTTAATTAAATCAATGCCAAACTCTAGCCTAATCTATTAATTATTCTGTATTAATTTGCCATAGAATTATTGTGCTCTTATTGACTTACATATTGTTAATTTCTTTTAAAGCTTCCATAATGACCAAGCTAGATTGCACTTCTTTAATTGGAAGCTTCTTTGTCTCTGCTTCCTAAAGAAGGTGGTATTGCTTTAAGACCTATTGGAATTTTTAACAAGGCTTTACTTGCTAAACAAGTTTGGAAAGTGTTAAATGTTAATAAACTCCCTCATATCAAAATCACTTTAACCTAAAGATTGCAAGAACAGTCCCCAGGGTTAATTCCACAAGCACTCCAATGCTTCCTATGTGTGGAACTTATCTTTTCTTGTTTTAGGTGACAAGTTGATTCTGGTAAAGATATTCCCATCAATCACCATTTATGGTGGCATGCAGCCAAGCCCTGAGTGTCATGTTCAAATCGTGTCAAATCTTATTTTGTATTATCAGTCATATTGGAATTAAGAGTTAATTAATTCTTTATTCGCAACAATTCAATATTCAAATTTGCCAACCATTTTTCTCTATCATGGAAATGAAAATTTGTCTTATATGGATAGGAAGCAAAAGTGGAATATATTCAACTAAGGAGGGCTACAATTGCCTTAAACAAGAAAAAGGATTTGAATCTTCCAATAAATCTCTACTTTAGGATAACATTTGGAGTATGAAGCTTCCTATGAGAATGGTTTGATTTATTTAAAAGCTTATGCATAGAGTTACCCTATCATAGATGTCTTCCATAACTATTACTTAAAAATTAGGGAGAATTAGAGTTAAGAACCAAAAGTTGAAAATATTTACTTTAAAAGATCTGTTACCACTGGTTTAGGGGGTTTTACTTAAAGTCAATGATAATTTATCTTAAAATAATGATAATAGGTCTTTTAGAGTAAATATTTTTAACTTTCGATCCTTAACTCTAATTCTTCCTAAAAATTAACCAAGTTTGCCCTTTTTGCAACTCCTTTCCTAAGACAATTAATCATATTTTCCTCTAGTGCAACTTCGCTAGAGCAATTTGGTTTACTTCTTCTTTGAGCCTTATAGTTGACTCCTTCCAATATTAGGACATTGTTATACTAACTTCTTATTTGGTTCTTATGGAATTTTGTTTAGCTTTGGCAACTTGACTTTTTCTTAAGGTACATTGTGGCTATCCTTTATGGCATTTAAACCATCAGGAATGATATTATTCATTAGAGGGCTCAAGTAAATCCAGATAACCTCATCACCCAAGTCAACATCAACTAAAATCTAAATTTTATTTGCCTGGCAAATTCAAAGGATGAGAGTAGGACAAATTTAAGATTAGGTGAGGGCCCTATTCCCCATTGTAATCTCCACACGACAAGCTAAGTCTTTTTGCTTGGTTTTCCAAGACTTACGACATAAGGATAAGTCTAATAATCTACTTTAAAATACTTTTTAATGTTAAGCTTGTAAGGAATTGGTACTAAGAAAACTTTTGTCAATGTTCAGAGAGAATTATTATCCTTTAATCAATAAAAAAAAATGGTTCATTGGCTTTCCTAGGTGGACTTTATCCTTAATACCACTTATCTTTCCCTATATCTCATTTTTATGAATGATAAACAAGTTTGCTTGCTTTTGGAATGCAAAGCAAGGGAAGCCCATTTCCAAACCTTGTACCTTGACATACACCATCTTTTATTGGTTTTTCGATCTTCTTTCTTAGGTCTTTTACCAAAAAGCATGTGGGCTATTTGGATGAAGGTTTTCAAGAAGGAAGATTGCCACTTCTCAACTCTAGTTATCTTTTAACTATCTAACTTGTTTTTCTTTTTGTTGGCTTTGTAACCCAAAAAAAAGAAAAAAAAAAGAACACTCGAGAGAGAGAAATGAGCCAAAAGAATTACATTTTGAAATAATCTAAATTGAAATATAAAGGAGACCACTATGGATTCTCTCCCTGCTAAAAGGTCATGTGTTGTTTTCATCGTCTTTGTTCTTATTTGCCTTGTAATTGAGTTCCCTAAACTTTGTTGATCTAATGGATTCATCATATTCATTCCTCTTCATCTTCTTTCACAAAACCTCAAAAACTTAATTTTGTTCTCATGCTCCCAGTTGACTTTTCAAACATTGAGCAATCACTTTTCATCTCCAAAAGTTTTTTTTTTAAAAAAAAACCTCAACTCACAAACCTGTGCTCTATCTATTTCGAACCCTCTTTTCCTCCTTCATTAAAGCATATTGCCATGCTAAGAAAAAGGAAAAATTATAGTTCATGACCCTAAATCGATATATTTATACTAAAGGATATTAAATTTTGAAATTATTCTAAAGGACCCTGAGATCCAAAATTTAAACTTGGGGTCCTAAATTGTAAAATTTTTATGCAATTAAAATTTTTGGCCCTATGATCCTTTATAATAATTTTAAAATTTAAAGTCATTAAATGTAAATATCTTTAATTTAGGGTCTTGAACTATAATTTTCCTAAATAAAAACTCTACTTCAAGCAGTCATTCCGTATGGCTTTGGATGCCTTCCTACACTACAAAAAAAATTGGATTTAGAGAGGGACAAATCTCTCGCTAAATCCTTTAAATCCCTCGCTAAATCAAATTTAGTGAGGGATAATTTTCCTTGCTAAATCTGTTGCTAAATCGCGGGTCGCTAATTTTTAGCGAGGGATAGTGATATTCCTCGCTAATTTAGTGAGGGATTAGCGAGGGACATATTCCTCGCTAATCCCTCACTAACTAACTAAAAATCATATTATTTTAATTAGGAATTAGCGAGGGAAGATTTCCCTCCCTAAAATTATGTTAGAGATGGATTTGAGATGCCATGTCATGCCACCATATCATGCCATGTCACGCCTCCACATCACTCCTCTGAGCCACATTGTTGCCACATCACGCCTACATGCCACGCCACATCATACCACTACGCCACCTCACGCCACATCATGCCATGTCATATATTTCTTCAAATTTGCCATACCTGAGGTTTGAACCCAAAACCTGAAGCTCCTTCCTTTGTGTCCACCTTTTCTGCCAGTTGAGCTGCAATGAACCTATAGTCTTTTAGTACAAAATTTAATATATATCATATTAGTTAACTATTATAATATCATGATTGTACTAAAATTAAAAATATTCATCAATAAATAATATTATATGCTTTAAACATAATATATTATATTTTCATCTATTACATATATTAAAAGTTCAATTGTTTTACTAAAAAGGGAAAAATATGAGCTTTTTTTTTACACATAGAAGAGGAAGTTCAGTAATATTGAAAATTCATAAGGTTTTTTTAGTTTAATTTTAGCAAGAATTAAAATAAATTTTGCTAATATTCTCGCTAATTAGAAATGAAATAAATATGTCTAGTTGGTTTCTTGGCTAGCTAATTAGAAAGGAAGAATATGCCTCGCTAAGTTCTTCGCTAATTAGAGAGGAATGAAAAATATTTCATTAGTTCCTCACTGATTAGAGAGGGACAAAATAGACCTTGCTAAGCCCTCACTAACTAGAGAAGGATAAAATAGGTTTCGTTAATTCCTCGCTAATTAGAAAAGGATAAAATAGGCTTCTCTAGTCCTCTCTAATTCCTCACTAACTAAAAAGGGATAAAATAGGTCTCCCTAATTTTTCGCTAATTAGAGAAGGATAAAATAGGACTCGCAAATTCCTTGCTAATTTAGAGAGGGATAAAATAGGCCTCGCAAATTTCTCGCTAATTTAGAAAGGGATAAAATAGGCCTCGCTAATTTCTCGCTAATTAGAGAGGGATAAAATAGGCCTCGCAAATTCCTCGCTAATTTAGAGAGGGATAAAAATGGGCCTTTTAGAAAGGGATAAAATAGGCCTCACTAATTCCTCACTAATTAGAGAGGGATGAAATAGGCATCATTACTTCCTCGCTAATTTAGAGAGGAATAAAATAGGCCTCGCTAATTCCTCGCTAATTAGATAGGGATAAAAAATCCCTTACTAATTTCCTCGCTAAATTTAACTCAAGCTACTAAATTAATTTTTCTCACTAATTTCCTCACTAATTCGGTGTTTTAGAGAGGAATAAATGATCCCTCGCTAAATTTCCTCGCTAAATCCAATTTTTCTAGTAGTGCTACCAATCACCAAGGCACCTTTTGAAAATCTTGGTTTTATGGGCTAGCACCCTTCAAGATAGGCAACTTGTTGTTTGTTTGTTGTAGGGATAAAGGTAATGTTTGGTGCACTATAATTGTTTTGATGGGAATGAGAATAGAAATTGAAAACAATCTTGTGAGATATAATCATGCTCGGTATAATATAAAAAAGAATGGGATGTCATTTTATTTCTATATTTGATTAGATGAAATCAATGCAATAATGAAAAGGAATGGTGACAAAATGACTAGAATACCTTTAGTTAAAAATTTTAAAAAAATATTTTTTAACCTTAATTAATAGACAAAAAAATTTAATACTTCAGTATCACAATTCCTAATTCCCAAATTTCACTCATACTCCCCTATCTTTCTGCCTGGTAATTCAGTGATAGAAGACTATACCACCACCACCCATTACGGCGTACAATCTTTTGTGAATTTCCTATCTCTGACTGTTTATACCACCACCCCCACAAGACCAGCGCCTCGTCATCGGCATCTAAGACCTTAACAGTAACGAATATGTAATCTTCTGCTTATTGGATGGCAGCAATGTGTCCCCCACCGTCCATCTGCTGCTACAGCTTGCTAGTGGCAAGGAGGGTTTAGGTCGCTTTTGCGTGGTGCATCCACGAAGTGTGGGGGAGGAAGGTTTGAGACAGAGAAGAAGGAAGTTTAAGCTATCATGGGTGGATCTAATACAAGGGCAAAATGGTCAAATTTCTTGGCTTTCTCAAGAATATATTTTCATTCCCTCCGAATGACACATGAATCAGGATTCCCACAAATTAGCGAATGTCCAAGTCTATAGGGAAGTGTTTGCAAATTGCAATGTACCAAATACTCCTTTAAGTTGATTCCCTCTCCCTTGCCCATTACTTCCACTTGATTCTAGCGTACCAAACAGGTCATAAGAGAGCTTGCCACCTTCTCCTTGTGTTAGTTCTACATGTGCATACTTCATACACCAAGCTTCCCAGCTATTCCATTTGAACAGGTACTATCCTATTGGCCCTTTATTTTTCTTTTATTGCACCGTATGTTTCGTATATTTCTTTTAAACTTCTATGACGTGAGCCCCTTTTTTTCAGAGCTTGCAGCCTTGTACGTCTATTATTAATTAATGAATTTCTTAGTTACCCGAAAAAATCTAATCTAATTTGAGTAAATTGGGTTGGGTCAGCTTTTTTATAAAAGGGTTGGCCAAATGAAAACTTTACTTAATGAGGGTTGAGATTTGTCCAGAGAGAAAATGATCGGGGATTAAGTGGACAATCAATTAAAAAAATTAAAGAGTAAATATACATATTGATCTTTGAAAGATATATTTCTTTACATTTTTGGATTTATTTCACTATATGAATTAATCTTCAAAGTTTGTAATTTGCAACACGCTTAAGACTTTCTATTTGACCAATTTTATCTGTACTACTCTGAGAGACTAAATATACATTGTGGTGAATTACAAATTTTGAAAAACTAATTTGTATAGAGAGATAAATCCAAGGAGTAAAATTTAAATAGGGTATATTTTTAAGGATTAAATTAAAACATTTATAAAAATTGTTCATTTCTGTAATTATTAACTAATTATGACAAACATTTTAATTAAGAGAAATTACATTTATTCACTTGATCTTTATCTCCAATTGCATTATTTTCTCTAATTAAAAAAAAATTACAACCCCTCATCTATCATTCCCATCGTAACAGGCCACCAAACGTTTAGATTAAGAAACTCTAATGGATTTCGAAGGAGGGATGGACATTATTAGTGTAGATTGGCAGGGACAAAAAGAAAAAGGGTAATTACAAGGCCATTTTAATTCTTACGTTTAACGATGTGTTGTTTAGGGAAGTGGGGGTGGGGGGATTCCAGACATAGAGATAAACACTCTTTACTTCTGATAGTAACAAGGGAACCATTTCACTTGGCATCGAAATATTATTCCTTGGCCGTCTGACTATCAGGTGCAGATTTTGCTTTTGGGAAAGGAGCATTATGACACCGTGGCTACTGTAAACTCCTGACCGCGAGCAGTTTAGGGGCCAGTTGAGAAGGGAGTAATAGCTATAATACTATTTTATAAAAATTTGTATCTTCTACACTTATAATAATTAAGAAAGCAAGTAATACAAAAGAACAAGAGTGTGCTCATGAGTTATTTTCTCTCTTTCTACTAGCTTCTTTTTTTATCTATCTTTTTTCAATTCCACTATATGCATTTACTTATTAAATGCAAAGAATCCAAATTTATTTTATAAGTGCATGTTTGGTTCTATTGCTGTTGAAAAAAACCTCATATTATATAAAATTATTAAAATATTTTTCTTAATATTTAACATCCTTTTATCTTCTTCGAGAAAAACTCTAGCCACCAAGATGCCAATGTAAAAGGAGAAGATGCCAGCGGTATTCTTCCCTTTGATTTACCTTTAATATCGCTTTTCTTGCCTGAACTGTTCCTGCAGATCACCCATTGTAATTATGTGTTCTGCGCAAGATGCCGCTGGGAACGAGCTAGTAATGTTCTAACTACTTTTTCTCTGCTATGTTTCTTCCCCCGCAGTTTCTGAAATCAATGACTCCTGTTTTCTTTTTCTTTTCATGTATCATATCTGCTTTTTGTCTTTTCTTTTCTCTTTTCTTTTTTTTTTTTTCTTTTCAATTTGGGTTTCACAAATCCAATTCAGTAATCAAGAACGCTCAATTTGATTTTGACCCATAGTATTTTGGGTTCCATCGCATCTATATGCTTTTCATTTTTTGTCTTGCTTTTGTTAGTAATTATTTATGGTGTGTTTGGTTCTATTTCTGGGAGGCTCAAAACTACGTTTGCAAGGAAGCAACAATTTGTTGCTTCTACACAAACGTGATTTTGAAACGAGATTCCAAACACGCACTTAATTAGATGAAAATGAAGAGGAGGGTCAAAAGGTTATAAAGAATAAGAAGGATATTTTAGTAATTTTACATTATTAAATTTTTTAATTTAGATAGTTTAGCCTTATTATCAGGAGATTAATTAATTTTTTAAAAAAATATAAAAGACATTGTAATTAAAAATAAATATTAGGGAGAGTCAATGCAATTTATGTTTTTGAAGTTAAATTGTCTTTACAAAAGTTTAAAATTTTCTTATTAATTGACAAAAAATAGATGCTTGAAACTCATTTTAACTAAATAATTTTTAAACTTAATCGTTCGAAAATAAAAAATAACCTATAGGGCTGATCCGGCCCAATTGTTTTCAGCACGATAATTTGGGGGATTAAGACATAATTTATAAATTATTAGTCCAACCTACCACTTGACAGTTTGGTGGAAACTGGGTTTGAAGAAAGGGATTTCAAGCTTGACTAAACTTGATGAACAGTTAATGGGGCGTAATTTTTTTCTTCGTCCTAAGCCAGTCTAAATAGAACCAGGGTCTAGTCCCCACATCGTAACTTGCGTGGGAATGTTTGATTTCTCAACTGTAACTGATTTTCCTTGATTGACTGACTTTGCACTGTGAACAAATCAATTGCGGGCTTCCACCATTACAATTTGGCTTTCATATATAGCAACTGTTAGTGACGGTGCCTCCTTTACTCGTTCGTTGAAGCGGTCTCCACACGCGCAAAAGTCCATATTTACAGTTCATACACGAACGCTGTGTTGGATGGAAGACGAGAAAAGTGGGGGAAAAACAAAAGTAAAAAGGAAAAGTGGGAGGAGAGAAAAGATCAAAAAATATATTTTTTCTTTTTCGTTTGGATGGAGAGAGAAAAAATAAAAAAATTCATTAATTTATAAAATAATAATTTTTATTGTACAATATTAATAAATTTATCATTAAAATGGGATATTTTTTTTAAAATATATTCTTTCATGTGAATTAATTATTTTACATTTATACATATATATATATATAAATAAGATTAATAAATTTTTAAAAATAATTTTTAAAAAATTACATTTTAGTCATTTTAAAAAAATTTAACAAAATAAAAAAATAAAAATCAATTTATAAATTATTATAATACAATAAATATAATTATTTATTTTATACTTTTATAAATATTATTTTAATATATACATAAAATAAATATTTTTTAATTTAATATATATATATATATATATATATATATATATATATATATATATATATATATATATATATATATATATATATATATATATATATATAAAAGGATGGGATGATGGCTTGCATCATCTCATCTGATCAAAAGGCAATCAGATGTTCGATTGTTTTTTAGTTGCAACTAACAGACTACTTTGTAGTCCGTTGGTTGTTTTTTTAAAATAAAAATATAATTTATTAAATTTATTTTTTAAAAATATATTCATTTTTTGTAAAATATATTTTTTAATTAATTTTATAATAAAATTTTAAATAAATAATTATAATATTAATTAATTAATTAAAATTTAAAAAAAATTAAATTAATCTTTTTTTACTTAATATTGTATTACAGTCGAACGAATGTGTCCAATTGCTTCTTAGTCATAACCAATGCAATCAGTTGATTTTTTTAATAAAAATATAATTTATTAATTTTAATTTTAAAAAATATTATTATTTTATAACATGTATTTATTATTAATTCATTTTATAATAAAAATATTAAATGAATAATTATAATATTAATTAATTAAAATTCAAAAAAAATTGTTTAAATTAATTCTTTTAGGTTTACATCCCGAAAAACATTCTTGTGATTGTAATTTAGTCAAAATATGAACGTTGTATCCTGTTTTCTTCTCAAAATCTCTCCATTGTTAAGGAGAAAATTTTTCCATGTGACCCGCGTCATTTTTCTCCTACTTTTCTCTCGTCCTGACTCTCCTCCCTCATCCAATTAAGGTAAAATTACTTTTCTCTCCTATTTTCTCCTCATCTTTTCTTTCTCCTTACTTTTCACCCCATCCAAACACATTGGAAGAGTCCATATTTACCCTACATTGTACACAAAAATTGCTCCTTTCAAATAGTGTATGCTCCCCCCTCTCCTAGCTTAGCTGCTTCTCTTCAGCCATCATTCACTCATCTACTGACTCTACACCCACACACACACACACAAATAGAGCACGGTTTTGAGAGTTGAGAATATAATTAAAAAAAGCACGACATTGAGATTGAATCCAAATATATCATATCTCCCAGTACTTAGTTTTGTTATTATTATTATTATCATCATCATTATTAATATTGTGATGAGGTGATATGAGTATATGAATTTGGGCTATTTAAAAAAATAAGTCATTTATATCATAATTCAAAAACTTTGGCAAAAGAAGAAATTAAAAATATTTTCTAAAAAGATTAACAAAATGAAAGAATTCATAACAATACACTCATCACCATGATTGTCTTTACTGTTAAACTAAACCTTTGAATATCTATCCTCAAGTTCTGTTATAAAAGCATAATATATGGAATTGAGAATTTAGGTGCTATTAGATTGATAAATAATCTATAGAATTAACATATTTTAGATTGCAATAAGAGTCTTAGCTTATATATATATATATATATATATGAAATCAAGTCTATGAAGTGAAATGCATTAAAATTTAATAAGAAATATATTACAGTTGCCAAGTGTTTTTTTTTTTTTTGGGTTTAGCGCCAAGATATAGTATAAGCCAATATTTTAAAATTCAGCTAAACAGTGCACCCAAAAAAAGTTCAATTGAATAATATCATAATTACATATAAAGGTAATAATATCAACTATGAAATGTTACAAAATATAAACTAACAAGCATAAAAATAGAATTTCAATTACTATTACACTCAAATTTTAGTTATTTTAATATCTTACGATGGATTAATCTGAATTTTATTAAAAATAAAAATTCAGTTTAAAATATAAAGTTACACTTAATCACTACTCCAATTTTTTCACTTGATTTTAGATGAAATCAAAACAAAATATATGAATAAGTTTTTTTATTAGACCTAATCAAGCTATGTTGTTGATATATATATAACTTGAACTTTGACAAACAATTATTTATGTTTTATATATATATATATATATATATTATATTTAATTAGATATACTAAATAAATTTTTTCTTATATACTTTTAACTAACTGACTATTTATTAAATGTGAAACTTCAAAACACATATTATATCATAGACTATATAATAAATAATAAATACTTAAAAATTATATAAAATTGCACATAAAAAAATTCATTTCATATCGTGAGCAAATTGTATTGGATTTATGGGGATCTATCGGTTTTTAAATTATTTGAAGTGGCTGAAGTGTAATGATGGTAAGTCTTCCGGATCAAAGTGTGAAAACCAGAAAGTACAAGCAAGGGGGTTTGAATGGGAAAATGAGTTTGAGTTAGAGACGCTACGTTGACAGGCACTTCAAAGTCCACGCGAACTCTCAATTGAAAATTTCTATCACTCATAAACTAATCACCGAAGAGGAGATCCAAGAATTTAAGAAAGCGTTGGTAGAGTAAGACTATACCATAAAGTCGTGCTGAGTCAGTGATGCGGACAAGGACAGCGCCAATCTTGTGTTCTCACCCTGTAGTGAGACACAATCGAAAATGTTTAAAAGATGGATTTATGTTACTAACTTTACAAGTTTATACGACTTATGATTCGTTTAGTTTATTAACTTTTAATATATTGAACAAAATATTATTAGATTTTTCATGTTTCATTGCTTTATTTATTTATTTGGTGTTTTTATAGAATATTAAAATGTAAATTTATAATTCAAAAATATAAATTGATTCAAAACTGATTTGAACACCAACTGAACAAGAAATTAGTGCGTGTATTTAGTCTCATGTGTACGTGGCTATATATACGTGATTTTGTAAGGTATTTAATGCAAAGATATTTTAGAATTTTTTAGTATAAAATTTTTATAAAAAAAAAAGAGTGAAATAAAGAATAGAAGTGTATATAAAATTTATTTCTTCTCTTTTTTTTCACTCTTTTTTTTTTTTTATCTTCCCTCTTTAAACTCTATATAAATTTCATAATAATAAAAAAAACTCTAAATAATTCAGACTCAAGATAATTATCTAGTGCAAACAGATCTATCAGGTTTTAAGTGCGCACCCAAGACAAATTGCATGCGCTCAACCTATTAAACAGCTTGGTCAGCCATTCTAGTGCAATGTTCAAAGTCCTATCTATCACGTACTCACCTTATATTTATATCAAAGAAATTAAACCTGACTTGACTTGAACGATTTTGAATTATTTAGCTAGACTGACATATCAGCGTTTAAGTATAGTAAGTTATGATTTAAAAGAATGAATTCATTCTCAAGTTTGGATTTATTATAATACAAACTGGAAGAAAGATTGAGTTGAATATGTGGCTGCTTGACTGCTTCTTTAATTTTGATTGAATATATTAATAAACATACTAATTAAGCACAATCATTGTTTCTTTCTCTGTCTTCATATACTTAGTCATTTTTTATTCTATTTGTTTAATGTTGATTCCCCTGGATTCCCTACTATCCAAAGCCAAGCGCGTCCTTCTGATGAATCTTTAAGATTATCTTTAATCCTTCCGTCGCACCATTTTCCACCAACTTTATACACGATTTTGTTAATTTCTATTAGCATCTTCCTGGTTTTATATTGAATAAAAAAAAGTATTTATCTTTCTAAAAAAACATAATAAACATAAATATATGAATAAATATACAATTTAACCCTAAAAAATATACCTCCTCACACTTTAATCCTGAAATTTATTCCTCCATAGTCTCAAAATTTGTAACTCACTATACATGTATATTGATTTAGTCCTTCAAATAAATAGATATGCAATTTGGTTTCAAAGAGGGACTAACATGCCATGATTTACAAACTTTGAGAAAGAAATTCGTATAGGAGAATGAACAACTAAGGTAGCCCCTCATGCCACCAAAATCAAATTTAAATTAAAAAGAAGCCAAAAAATGAGGTGCATGCAATTCAAAAAAAAGTTACACTATTTATAACTTATAAATAATACATCTTCTAATACTTTATACTTATATGTGTGTATGTGCATGCGCGTTTGTGTGTGGGTGGGTGGATGTGTGTGAATTTATTACAAAGGCATTCAATAAAAAATGTATTTTAAGAATAAAATTTACACTCAATTTCTTATAGATTTTTTGTGAGGTTTTCCAATATAAATTTAACATGTGAATACACTATTTTTTTTTTCACTAATTCGGTAGTAAATCATAGTTCAATATATTATAATTTAGTTTTAAAAAAATTTCATTGTTGATTTTTATAAGTATTGTATATAAATTATTTTTTAGCTTTTTTTTTTTAATTTTTAAGTAAACTATTCTTCTTTCTTTGAAAGCTGGCTTAAGTATATGATTTTCTATCAGCCAAGGTCTACTATACCAAACCAACATCTAAAACCCAATTGCAAGCACTAAGCCTAAACCATTAATAGGGAAAGCTGGAGGAAGAAGAGACCAAGATGGATGGCTCACTATATTAGGTGACATATAATTGCAATCCAAGTGGTCTTGCAAATTGCAACGTGGCAAAAGAATCTTTAGGCTATTACTGCAATATTCTCTTTTGTTTTGTTGCCATTGCCCTTTTGTTGTTATCCTGTTTTGTCCTTTTTGATTGAGAGGGCAACCTATAACTTACAATTCTACGAAGGAGAATGTAGTTTATGGATAATGAAGAATTGTAGGAGTTTACCTGTTCTTGAAATAAAGGTTGCACATTCTCTAAATTTTCCTATTTTATTCCAATGTTTTTTTCTTTTGTCATTATTGATTTTTCGACAAAACTGTGGCTTCAGTTATCATTTGGTGCTTTTATTAAGAGATGCCATGGTTGATGGAACCAGATTAGCTCGCTTGGAAGATTCTCTTAAATCCAATTGTGATGACATGATTGAGTTTAAGAAAGATACAAATCAATGCCTTTCTCATATGAAATCACCATGGCTACTTAATGTGGAAGTCATGCTTCAAAAACTTACATCGTTGTCCACCACGTACAATACATTAGCTAGTTCCTTTGGTCCTATTCCACCTTGTTTTGCTCTTCCACCAAATAACTATCTTCTCAAGGGAATGAAAATTAAAGTTCCAGGTTTTGATGGTACTGAGGCTGAAGATTGAGTGTTGAAGATTCAAGAATTTTTTTTAACATGTATAACACTCCTACTAAACAATGGATTCCTCCATCTTGCATACAATTAGTATAAATGGATGAGTTGAAATGGATTTCTGACATATTGGCAAGGTTTTTTGGAGGTGTTATTGCTATGTTTCAGTAGATATCTTTATGATAATCCAAAAGCTTCCTTGAAAGCCTTTAAACAGAGTATCTCCATTGAAGATTATCAAGCCAAGTTCAAAGAAATCTCCACTAAAATCACTAGTCTTTCTAAAGTCTAGTTATTGAGTTCTTTTATTGCGAGTTTATAGGATCATATCCATTATAAGGTATTGATTGTCCAACCAACTTCCTATTTTTATGTCATTTCTTTGGCTAAACTTATTGAACAAAAACATTTACACATGTTTTCTTTCCCAAGTTAACTAAAATCTTCCATTACCAAACCGTCTCCATACTCTGCAACTTCTTCACATTCAGTCATCACTTTTTGCACCATGCCCTTTACAAGCTCTTTCTCCGATTCCACCACCTCATTTTCCTCTTTATAAGAAACTAACTCCTGCTAGGCTTAAAGCCAAATGTGAGAAGGATTTATGTTATTATTGTGATGACAAATTTTTTGTGGGTCACAGATGCAAAAGTCAAATGCATCTGCTCTTAGGTCTTGATGACTTGCAAGAGTTGTTGTCAATGAAATTATTACCACATAAGAAGGATCAGCCTAATGGGGTCATGGGCCAACTTTATCAACCTACGGATGTTGCTTCTCTAAATATTTTTTCATGTATTAGTAGGATAATTAAACTCTAATACCACTCGCTTACATGGATGCTATAACAAGGTAGAGGGCACCATTCTTGTTGATGGAGGTAGTACCCAAAGCTTCATTAAACATGCTATCTTTAAAAAATTGAAACTCTTACAGATACCAATCAACGAATTCAATGTGAAAGTAGGCAATGAAGCATACCTTTTTTGCAACTCGAAGTGTTCTAATGTCAAGATTATTATTCAACATTATACACTTCAGCAAGATTTTAGACTTGGATGAAGTGGATATTATCTTAGGGGGACACGAGTTGAAAACTTTAGGCTTGTAGTGATAAATTATCAGACTTTGACAATGGATTTTTGATGGACTAATCAAGATATTCATTTACAAGGAGAAACTCCTTTTAATATGCAACCTTTGCCAATATGGCAACTAAAAAAAAAAGTACCAATAGCATTATTATTTTTATTCCATTTACAATTGATAGAATCACAACCCAACTCTTTCAAGTCTACACATGATCTCCCTCACCAAGTTGTTCAATTATTAAAGAAGTATAACCATCTTTTTCAAGAACCATCACCCAGCCACCTAAGAGGAATATTGACCATCAAATTCACTTATAGGAGGGCATGTCCCTGTTGAATGTCCAACCACATTACTACCTCCATTATCAAAAGACAAAGATCAAGCAACTAGTTGCTGAAATGTTAGAAGCTAGAATCATTCACCATAGTCAAAGCCCCTTCTCATATCGAGTCCTTCTTGTTAAGACAAAGGACAGCTTATGGAGATTCTATGTAAGTTATCGAGCTATAAATAAGATTAATATCAAGGATAAATTTCTTATCCCATCTTTCTTATCCCATCTATAGATGAGCTCTTGCATAAGTTATAAGGTGGCCACAGTCTTTTCTAACTTAGATCTTTAGGCAGGATGCCATCAGATTTGGATGAAGGAATCTGATATCCACAAAACTATATTTAGAACTCATCAAGGCTACTTTGAGTTCTTAGTTATGCTATTTAGGTTATCGAATGCTTTGGCAACATTCTGAGCCACTATGAACTAACTTTTCCTTCCATTCTTGATGAAGTTTGTAGTGGTATTTTTTAATGATATTCTTATGTATAGTGCTTCCTTAACTGATCACATCTAACAATTAAAGTTGATTTTAGAGAAATTTGTTGCCCATTCCTTTTTTTTTTTTAAGAATCTAAGTGCCATTTTTGTCAACCTTCTATTGAATACCTAGGCCATGTAGTTTTAGGTCTTGGAGTTTCTATTGACCCTGCCAAAATTCAAGCCATGTTAAATTGGCCACAGCCTACAAACCTCAAACAATTAAGAGGTTTCCTTGATTTAACTGGATACTATAAAAGATTTATTAGAAATTGTGCCCAATGTGTTGCCCTATTGACTAGTTTACTTAAGAAAAATAATTTCCACTGGTCAGCAAAGGCCACTTGTGCATTTCAATCGCTAAAACAACGCATGAAGAAGGCTCTCATTTTGGTTTCACTAAATTTTGATATGTTGTTTAAAGTAGAGACAGATGCCTCCAACATTGGTGTATGAGCTGTCTTGGTCCAAAACAAACATCTTTAGGCATTTTTCAGCAAGTAATTGAGCTCAAAGCTTCAAAGGTCATTAGTTTATATTAAAGAATTGTATGCTATTACCCAAGCTGTTAAAAAATAGCAACATCATCTTATGGCAAGAACTTTCTCATAATAATCTATCATATGAGTTTTAAAGAATTAATGAATCAAGTTCTCTAAATACTAGAGCAATATCATTACTTAAGCAAACTCATAGGATGCCACTATACAAGTTTTAATCAAGTGGCTAATGCCTTGTCTTATAGTGCAAAACCATCATCACCTGAACTTACAATGTTCATGGCCATTTCTTTAATCCAAATAACCTTGTGATCCTAAATTCAAGCTAAAAATGTAACCAATCATGTCATTCAATAATTGTAAGCTAAGGTTCAAGCTGGTCGAGTGCCTAAAGGATTTGCTATTAAAAGTGGCATCCTTTTTTTTCAAAGACAAATATTATCTATTAGCTAATTCCTATTTCATTCCAATCATACTTCATGAATGTCATGGTTCAAGCTTAGGGGGACATGCTGGTTACCCCAGAAATTTGAAATGTATTTCTGAAAGATTTTATTAGCCTAACATACTTAAAACAGTCTAAGATTATGGAGCTCACTGTCTCATTTGTCAACAAGTGAAGGTGCCAACATCTAAATCATAAGGGGTGCTTCAACCTCTTGCAAATTCTAGCATAGCCATGGACTAATATCATTCTAGACTTTATTACTCATCTTTCAAGTTCTAATGGATTTACTACAATCCTTTTGGTGGTTGATAGATTAACCAAAATGGTACACTTTGAGGCATTGAAACATGGTTATATAGCTTTCAAGGTAGCTAAGTTATTGGTGTGGTTGGTCATTCGACTTTAAGGCTTCCCATGAATCATTGTATTTGATAAATGCCTTATTTTCATGAGCATATTCTAGAAGCATTTGTTCAAATATAATTCATTTCAGTTCGGCTTACCATCCTTAAACTAATGACCAATCAAAGGTTGTTAATCGATGCCTAGAACAATACTTGTGAGCTTTTACTTATAGCAAACCAGCATTATGGCACTGGTACTTGTCGTGGGCTGAATTATCATATAATACTAGTCACCATTCAATCATTGGACGATCTCCTTATAAAGCTTAGGGGTACATGCTGGTTACCCTAGAACTTTGAAATGTATTTCTGAAAGATTTTATTGTCCTAACATGCGTAAAACAGTCTAGGATTATATAGCTCACTGTCTCATTTGTCAACAAGTAAAGGTGCCAACATCTAAATCATAAGGGCTGCTTCAACCTTTGTAAATTCTAACGCAACCATAGACTAATATCACTCTAGACTTTATTACTCATCTTCTAAGTTTCAATAGACTTATTACAATCCTTTTGGTGGTTGATAAATTGACCAAAATGACACACTTTGGGGCATTAAAACTTGGTTATATAGCTTCCAAGGTAGCTAAGTTATTGGTGTGGTTAATCATTTGACTTCATGGCTTCCCATGAACCATTGTATCTGATAGAAATCCTTTTTCATGAGCATATTCTGAAAGCATTTGTTCAAATATAATGGCACTCAAATCCATTTCAACTTAGCTTACCATCCTTAAATTAATGGCCAATTGAAGGTTGTTAATCGATGCCTGGAACAATATTTGTAAGCTTTTACTCATAACAAACCAGCGTTATGGCACTAGTATTTGTCATAGGCTGAATTATCATACAATACTAGTCACCATTTAAACATTGGATGATCTCTTTATGAAGTAGTTTTCGAACTTAAGCCTCAGACATTGCCAACTTATGTGCTAGGTGATTCTATTATGCATGCTGTAGATGTATCCTTGTTAGATCGCCAAGACCTCATTCACAATCTCTAAAATCATTTACTTTAGGCCCAAACTCAAATGAAGAAGCAGGCTTACTTGAAGAGGCAAGACCAAGAATTTCAAGTGGGATACTTAATACTTAGTGTGGGTCAAATGATACAAAAGTATAACTAATAGACTTTAGTAACTCAAAAGAACTTTAAGTTAAATAAGAGCTATTTTAGGCCTTTACCTACGTAGCAATGGATTGATCTTGTAGCTTATGAGCTAAAATTACCACTAAGAGCCAAAATCCACAATGTCTTTCATGTCTCTTTACTCAAAGACTATAAGGGGCCCCTACTTGTTTCAGTTGATACAAACCTTATGGACAACGTTGCACACAATCTAGAACCTTCAGCAATCTTGGTAGAAAGAGCAATCAATTATAGGGCTCAATAACGACAGTAGCTACTCATTGAATAGGCTCATCAACGTTCAGAGAATGCTACTTGGCAAGACAAGAAAACAATTTGGACTCTTTTTCCACTTTTCAACCTTGAGGACAAGGTTTATCTTCAAGGGGGAAGTAATGTCAACAACAAAATTCTACTATACCAAACCAACACCCAAAACATAACTATAAGCATTGAAGTCCAAACCATTAATAGGGAGAGCAAGAGCAAGAAAAGACCCAAATGGATGGCTAACTACGTTGAATGACCTGCAAGTGCAATCCAAGTTGTTCTGCAAATTGCAACATGGCAGAAGAATCTTTAAGCCATTACTACAATATTTCCTTTTGTTTTTCTTGCCATTTCCCTTTTGATGTTATTATGTTTTATCCTTTTTCATTGAGAGGGCAGCTTATAACTTACAATTCTACGAGGGAGAAGGTAGCTAATGAATGATTAAGAATTGTAAGAGTTTACTTTTTCTTGAATAAAGGTTGTACATTCTCTAAATTTCCCTCTTTTATTCTAGTGTTTTTTTCTTCTATTGTTAATGATTTCTAAGCGAAACTATAGCTTGAGCTATCATTTTCCCTTCTATCATAAAAAATTATATTACTCTCCTAAAATTAAAATATACTATACAACTAAACTCATTTTAACTAAAATGCCTTTATGAATAATATTTTTTATTAAAAATAAAATTTCTTTTAAAATGTTATCTCAATGTTTAAAAGTAATACATTTAATATATTATAAAATTTTATTACATTTATAACAAATTAATAATGCTCATTTTGATTAAATAAATATTTGACACATATATTATTGATTTTTAATTAATTGGTTAGATTAAAAAATATATTTTGTGAATATACTTTTTAAGATATAATTATCTCTTTTTATTAAATGATTTCAAAATATATATTAATTTTTGAAATGTAACTCTTGTATAAATTTAAATGTATTAGTCAAAAAAATTAATTATAATATATCTTTTGATTTCAAGACCATATGATTTTTTTATAAGAGGAAAAATTTTGTAACTAAGGACTATCTCTCAAGGCCAAGGGATGAAAGATTAATTTACCTAAAATTCTTTCAGGTTACGCGGAAGGTACTTAACTCTCTGTATCCATGTGAAGGAAGAATTAAATTGATTCCAACTTAGGGGAAAAAAGGAAAAAAAAAAAAAGAGGGAGGGGGGGCCCACTGGGCTAACCGAGAATGATCTTGGTACATAAAAATTTAACTAACCAATGAAACTCAATTCCTTAAGATGTTAGAAATTAGATACTATAATCTATGGTTTGCTTGTAGTGAACCCATGCATGACTTTCAATCTCAAGAGCCTCTTTATCTCTTGACTTAGTCCATAACGCTAAGGTGCAAGGAACGATAAGGCGCAACAACGATATGTCCAGATCACTCTTTCTTAACCACGTATAACCAACTGACGCGTCTGGTATGATGGCTAGTATTTAATATGCTGTTACATTATGCTGTTACATATTATTTGATAAGAGCCAAAAGATTCTGTCATCCCACAGGAAATGAGATAATTTTTTTCATAGATATTAATTTTACTATTATTTTCCGATGCTAATTGTCTCCGCCACAAAATTAATTTACTCATAATTATAAGCATATAAAATATAATACATAAATTATGAAAAAAATTAATATTTTTTATTATAAAAAAGAGAAAATAAATTACACATGAAATATGAAAATTTGTCAATTTTTTAAATTATATTTTCATTTAAAAATAGTAAAAATAATATAAATTTTTAAGTTGTCTAAACTTCAAAAATTATATTTAATAATTTAAGAAATAAGGAACATTGATTAATATGTATAGCCCAATACTTATATCTTACATGATTGAGATGTAAAATATCACATATTATTATACTAAATATAAATATCATAAATATTATAATATCTTATTTCGACATATCAATATATAAAATAATCTTATTCCAAATGCTCTTAAGTGTGACTAAAGTCAAGGTCACACCCGAAATCATTGCTATTAGCTTTTCTGTCTAATTTTCTCGCGTTCCCATTCTGTACGTATAGTGCGTGTGAAAACACTTAACGTACGGGTTGCTTCTACCACATGGGGACATGAACATTAGAGAGAAGCCTCCAAGTAGATGCAACAAAAGCCAAATGGTTCAACACAGTTTTTAGTTATTTACTTTGACTCAAGCACACGTAAGATCCCCATCACATTATTGTGGACAATATGCTTAACGAAGACTCAATTATAAAACGTAAATGGGCCCAGAGGAGTTTTATCAAAAATTACCTATAACATATTCATATGTTTATTCTAATTAATTTTATAAATTTATTCTTAATTATAAATTAAGTTTATTTATTATCTTTTCTTTTCTTTTGAATATTTTGATCCAATGACATCCAGAAAGTTATAATGTTCATAAAATCACAAATGGTTTGACAGAAAAAATATTCCAGTACTAAAACCTTCCTCCTCATCAACTTAATTCTAAAATTAATAAATGCACATCATTTAATATCTACAATAATTTCCACTTTCACATACATACGCTTCGATCACTCTCTTGAAATTATTGACATTTTGATATAGAGTATAAGAAGAAAAAAATTTATTGATATTAAAATAAAAACTAATAATAAATTGTCATACACGTTAATGTATATCATGCTATTTTAGCTTGATTTATGTTGTCAACCTCATAAAGTTTATGGGAGTGTGGGAATATATATATATTTGGACTATTAAAACCATATGGAAAAAAAAAAAAGAAAATTTGTCTTGAACATTGCCGCCGGAAACATCATTGACCGGTAATTTAAAAAAAAAAATGTAACCAATATATATGCCAGCCAGTTAATTAAATTCTCATTTTATCTAATGACGACATTATTAATGTATATGATGTGCAGTTTATTCCTCTACATTAGATATATATTACATAATTAGAATCTTATTATTCCGCCAAATTAGAAAAAATGAACAAACAAATTAAATAAAGCACAAGTTCCCATTTTCCTCCTTCTTTCCTAGCCAGCTTCTATTCAGTTCCTATCTATAAAAAAACGAAAGTAAGAAAACATGGTCAAAGCTTGTGCAATGGAAATATGAGTACAAGAAATTCTAGTAGTAATGGTAAGCACGCCCAATGTCTCAATCCTTGTTTCTATCTCTTTTTAATTGTCAATTCAAATAGTTGAGATCTCTGAGTCCCCACTTTCCAAACGCGTCATTTCTTTAGGAATCTTCAGGTTCCCATCCATACAACATTCTCTAGTCTCGACCACCCTTTATAAACCCTAAAATCCTCTCTTCCACCTCAGAGCCCTACGTACTCTCACAAAAGAAACACAAGTCTAAAACCCAGCTACTTGATTCAAAACTCTTCAATAGAAGATAATCTCTTGAGTTAGATCTCTGTTTGCTCTTCAAGATTCTACTTAGATCTCATTTATGTCAGTAGATCCGATCCACTAGGGTTAGTGTAATCTATTTTTATTACTAAATTATGGCGGTTGAGCGCTACTATTTCTTCTACAACAAGCCACCGGCGGCCACCCTTGAGATACTTGCCTTCGACACAGCCAACACCATGCGCCGCCTCGTCTCTCTCTACAACTCCCTCAACGACGGTGAAATCCTCAAGCTCTGCAAGGACACCATGAATTCCAAAGGGATTGCCTACTTGAACTCCAACCAAGAATACTTCCTCCTCAACCTGGCCTGTGCCGAACGCCTCGAGGAACTCGACCTGGCCGCAGCCACTGTCTCGTGGGTGGGCCGGAAATGCTCCGATCCCGTACTCAACCAGTTCGACCTTGTCTACGCCGATTTAAAAGTTGGCATGATCAACACGGGAAAACTCCAATTCGGCAGCCGAAACGTACAGAAGAGCATTGAGAAGATGGAGAAATTGGTGTTGGCCACGAGGAACCTTCACGATGCAATGATGCGTCTCGCCGACATGGAAGCTTCGGAGAAGAAGGTGCAACATTGGAAAGCCATTGGTTCCAAAAATTGTGGTTATAAAGTGAACATAGAAAATTTGTACGATCAAATTGCGCTTCAGCGGAAGCAAGTGAGGCATTACAAGGAGGTGTCTCTATGGAACCAAACATTTGACAAGACCGTAAGACTCATGGTTCGGATCATCTTCATCATCCATGCCCGAATTTGTTCCGTTTTCGGACCCTACATTTTGGGTCTTCCAAAGAATGATGGGAATTCCGATGACTGCTATTGCCTCCTTGAACATCGAGAATTATACCAAACCAATTGCTGCCTAACAAATCGTATATCCAAGTCGGGTCCAATCCCGAAGACAAGCAAATCGGGTCCGATCCGATTCGCCTCCGACGAAGACGACGAAATCGCGAGAAACAATAGAGTATTGAAGATGGCCTCGCCATCGACGGTTGGCGGGTCGGGGCTATCGTTAAGGTACGCTAGCGTGATTATGTTGGCGGAGCGTTGCTTACACGCGCCAGGGACGATTGGCGAGAGCGAGCGTGTAGCGCTGTACGAGATGCTACCGGAGAGGCTAAGGGAGAATGTGAGGAAGAAGATGAGCAGGCAGTGGTTAAAGGGGGAGGAGTGGGAGGAGGGAGGGGACGGACGGTCGCCTGCAGAGGGTTGGCGAGAGGCAGTGGAGGAGATAATGGATTGGCTGACCCCGGTGGCGCGTGACACGGCGAGGTGGCAGGAGGAGAGAAATATGGAGAAGCAGAAGTACGACACAAGGCCGACGACGCTGCTGTTGCAGACATTGCATTACTCTGATTTGGATAAGGCGGAAGCGGCCATCGTTGAGGTGTTGGTGGGATTGAGTTGTATATATAGGTACGAGAAACGACGTCGTGAAAGAAGAGCTGAATAGGTAAAATAGGGCCCCTTATTATTATTTTTTAGATTATATTATTTACAAAATTAAGTATGTTTCCCCTCCATTTAGGTTGATTCTTTTTGTAATATCTAGACTGTTAGTTCACAAGATTTAAGCTGTGGGTACTAGGCAAGCATAATACTGTGTGATGATCTAAATTTTTTGTAGTTATTTTTAAATGAAGTTGTTGATATTAAATATAAAATATTGATATTATATATTCCGTACAAAAAAGTTAATTTATAACATTAATATTTTGTATTAAATATCAATTTCATCTAAAGTTGCCGTAGAGGATCCAAATCAATTTTTTGGAGGTTCCACTAGCTTTGGCAGAGAAATGATTCAATAAAATTCTTCAAACTTTGACAAGAGTGGAGATTGTCTTTTTAGGATGCGCTATATTAATGATGAGTGAATGAGATAATTTTTGAAAAAAATTAGTACAGAGGATCTAAACATTACAAATATTATTAATAAAAACCTGAAAAATTAATATTATTCTTGAGGACCAAATGAAATTTGGTGGACAAGAATGCCCTCTGTTAATAAGCCTCCTGAAACTCACGCAATCTACTCCATCGGGTCTCTCCCACCATTTTTGTTCTTCATGAGGTCCAGCGACCTCCATGATTGTCCTTCTTTGTTTCTAGAGCTGTCTGTCTTTTAGTTCGTTAGCATTCTTCCTTTCATCTCTTCATCCGTCCTCCCCCCATTTCTTCTACCTTTCATCAGATTCTCTTGTCATCCTGCATCTTGTTATTTGTAAAACAAAATGGCTTAGCCTGTTTGTATGATTGAGTAAGTAGAAATTTATGATATGCGACGTCTCTCAAATTCTCATGGTTAATGTAACTTTTTCTTCCTGTGCTTGTTAAGGATAGTCTGCACTAGGAGTTATAAGGAGTTTTAGACATTTAACAGGTTTACGACTAATATTAATGTTATGTTTCTGAGAAAGAATGCAATATTGATAGAAATATTATTACTTTTGTTTAAGAATATTACTACCTACTTTTAGCTTTATTTCTACTAATATGGTCGTTTTGGTGTAAAAAATGACAAGCAAGTCTAGAGGTTTCTAATTTTTTTAAGTGTAGTTGTGATGAGTAGATAATGGAAAATTAAATGTCAGATGAGGTGTTCTGCTACTTTCATTTAGGTGAACAAATCTTAAAAGATTCAAGCGGGAAGATCCACTACGAGGAGGTCGAACAAGTGGAAGACTGATAAAGGAAAATATATCGTTGGAAGAACTAAGGAGAGAAGTAAGATTATGTATGGACTATAATAATAATGAAATGAAAATGAAATACATTTTGAAATTTGATGCCTCTCAGCTATTGGACCTAGTAGACAATAATGGTGTGCAACAACTTATCAAATATAATAATCAATGTGCACATATATATATAATCAATGGGGAATAAACTAAAGCATCACCATCCCACTTGGTAATAGGGTGAGAAATTAGTCTTTTATGACTTGTCCAGTGAACATCTACTATATGTTATAATTTTAATTGGTATACTTGGTTATCACCCCTAGACTAAAAATGCAAAATGAATGAAAATGTAGAATGAATTCAAATTCAGTTCATTCCACTACTGGGTCTCCTTCCAATTGGGAACTTGTACTTCATTCATGTGCAATACAAAGTATCCCTTCACCAATGACTGAATTAAATTCTGCCAAGTGGATAGATTTGATTGTTGGGTGCGGGCAAATTTTTTTGAATATTGTTGAATTGAAGCAAGCATTGTATAAGTATAATATTGCTCTTAAATTTGGATACACTTTCCTAAAGAATAGTCCCCACAAGATGATTGTCAAGTGCAATGTGGAAGGATGCAAGTGGAAGCTAACAGTGTATGCAGTGGCTAAAAACACACCATTCTTAAATGTGCGAACCTTTTGTTGTGAGCATGTGCACTCAGCACAAGATAACTTGGTAGTAACTCACAAGCATATGGTAGACTTAGTAGCATCCATAATGGTTAAGAGTGTCAAATTAAGTAGAGATAAAACACTAAATGATATCCGTGGTAAGTTGTTCAGAGAATATGAATTGGCATTAAGTTACCATCAAGCATGGAAGGGGAAGAAGAAAACTTTAGCTAATATTGATGGGCCAGTAGACCAGCCATATATGCTAATCCCTTAGTTATGCAACTGTTTAATGGAAACAGATTCAGAAACTATTACAATATGGACTTCATCGACGAGCAACCATTTTGAAAGGTTATTCATTACATATGGATTCTGCATAACTGGCTTCATGTTTAGTACACGATCGATATTGTATATTGATGGTTGCCATCTCAGTGGACCATACTTGGGGACTCGCTTAGTGGCATCTACGTATGATGCTGACAATGACTTATTTCCACTTGCTTATGCAATTGTAGTTGCAAAAATATTTGATTATTAGGTGTGGTTCCTTCGAAAGGTTAAAGACTTAATTGGTGGTATAGAAATAACTCTAGTTTCAGATCGCCACAATGTCATAATCGGTGCAGTAAGAGAAGTGTTTGGTGGGGAGAGACATGCATTTTGCTATCGACATATAAAGGAGAACTTTAGTGGTAAGTTCTTAAAAGTTTACAAAGGGCAAAGAAAACAGTGTAAGAATGATGCATTGAAATTATTAGATGGGATTGTGCATGCTCGATTGGACATAGACTATGTGAAAGCATTGGAGAAATTGAGGTCATTCTCCCCTGAGTTAGGTAGATGGGTGGAGACCTAGGCTGATGTTGATAGGTGGGTATTAGCTAGATTTTCATACTGACGATGGGATAATATCACAACAAACTTTGCAGAATCTTTTAATGCATGAATAGTGAAAGAAAGGAAGGACAATGTGTTTTAATCAATAAGCATAGGGATAAGCTAGCTAAAAAACTATATGCTAGCAAGGAAGGCATGGCTAAATGGACAAATATGGTGGGCCTAAGGATTGAGGCAATGCTAAAGGAGAATGTTGCATGGGCAAAAAATATGATAGCAGAGCACTATGGTATTAATCGGCTCTTAATTCGAATACGAAGCAATGATTTGAGGGTAAATGTGGCATTAAGAGAGTGTACTTGTCAAGCTTGGCAAATGTCTGGCATCCTATGTCCTCATGCATACGCAACGATAAAGAAAGTGTATGGAAATGTGTACTCATATATGAAAAAATCATATATGAAAAAATGTTACGCACTGAGCTCGCAGCAAAATATGTATATAAATATTATGATTCCTGTAGAGACTCATGATATGCAAAACTTGAACAATCTTTTCGATTGACGATTATGCTAGTAACACCTTCCTACTACCATCCATCACTAGTCGTCCAGCGGGAAAATCGCAGAAAAGGCGACGTGAATCACAATTTCAAGATAAGACTAAATACCTGCATTCTCGTTGTCAAGAGGCAGGGCATAACAGAGCTAGGTGCAAAACTCCCAATCCTTCTTTATCTTGATGCTATAAAAGTAGCTCCTGGGTGGTTATATATTGGTGTTTTGTGAAGGAAATAGTTAGTAGTATTGTAAATGTGTGAAAGTTAGGCTCTATTTGTACATGGATAGATACAACTTATTTTTGTTTGAAGGTCTAAAAGTTGGGCTCTTTTGTACATGGGTAGACAGAACCTATTTTTTGAAGTTATGGAAGTTAGGCTCGCTTTTATACATGAGTAAATGTCATACCCGAAAATGCGATTGCGTGGCGCCAAATCGAAATCAAAATTAAAAGTAACAGGGTTCAGGAGTCGCCACCAAAATCTTAAAAAAATATAAAGAGCTTTGTTCGTTTTAAAAAAATTATCATGCCATTTCTTTTTTCAATTCACACAATATTACACAAAAATTTATCCTTTTTTACAGTTTGAAGAACCCAACCCTCCATCATCCATGAATCATTCATTTAACCTCATTATAAAAATCATTCATCCCCTACCTTAAAAGGCTGCACGCAATGCTTTATTTTGTTTATGGATAATTTATTTTAGCCAATCAAAAGAAGGCTAAAAACAGTAGAAGGAAAAAAAAAAACCTCCCCCCTGCACAATACTGATTATGTGGAAGGAAGAGGCATAAGTTTACCTTTACATTGAACATCGACACATCTTGTTTAATGGTCTTCATCACACTTTTTGTTATCTTGTTAAATGACTGGCACATGAAGAGACTAATTTAATAACAATTCAATTTATAAAAGATTATTTTGTGAACAACATATTTATGAGGGATCAAATTGAAAAGATCCCATCTCCACATTTAATAGTTCACATCACATTTTTAGTTAAATTTTTAAATGTTTGATACATAGAGGGACAAATTTGATGATAGTTTTATTTGTAAAGACCATTTTGAGAATATATGTCTATAACGGACCAAATTAAAAAGGAATTCATTTTTGAGGGATTAAAATGAATATTTAGTTGTTTAATTTTTTTCCATTACTTTTTTGTAAAATTTACAATAAAATTGATCAAAAATACAATTTTGAAAAGTATAAAAAAATTCAAGAGATATTTATGGAGAGACAACTACCTCCAAAATCCTCTTTAGCAAGGGTAGCTAAGTTAGGAAAGTGAAAGGAGAAAGGTAAAGCGTTTTGGCGTGATTCTAAATTTGTCTAAGGAAAAAATTTAGATTCAATTTTTAACTTTTTTATTAATTCTTAATAAAAATATGATAAATTTATGATTTTTACAAATAAGTATATAATATTTACAACTGAGTATCACAAGATTAATTCTTTTAAAAGTATTTTCTTATCATATGATATATTTATTAAAAAAAATCTAATAACAAACTTATAAAAAAAATCGTATTTACATTTAGTCCGTTGCATAATAGAAATCATTTCCTAACTTCAAATGTCCCTTCTTCTCTCTATAAAGCTCATTTTAAGTATGATTTTTAAGTACTAAGTAAGAGACACTTATTGACTTTACCATTTATATATTATCATAAATTTTTAATAATAATTAGTTAATTATATATTTTCCAAACTATAAAGAAAATAATATTTAATGTTTAATATTATAAAAATACAATAAATATTTCCCACTCAATGAGTTCTAATCTAAATAGATATCGATTCTTTGGTCTGTCGAACTATCATGAGTCCTTTTTTTTTCTTAGAATTCAAAATTTTCCAAACAAGTTAAAAGCGAATTTACTATTACTATTATACTATTCATGAACAGAAAACACTAAAGAAATATGTTATAGGCCGGCAGAATGTTTCTTGTGAAACGAGGAGACCATTCTGTGGGAACCCACTAAAAAAAGCCGCCCAGTTCAGACTTTCCAATTCATTCTAACTTTTCACACTTAAAGTATGTAATCTTAAGAGAAATGAACCTGCTACTTAACTTTTTTACTATGTATTGCTGACATTCTATGTGATTACTTTTGTCTGTTGGCATTTCTTTGTTTTCTTAGGTTAAGCATTAAAATCCTATATTATATGTGATGTAATAGGTAGTAACAACCCCAAAATTCATTTGGCTTTCAATATTTTTTCCCCTTTTCTTCGAATTTGGTTCATGTAGTTCTCACTCAAACCTAATAATTTGTCACATTATGAATTAGCCAACAAAACTTAGAAAATAATAAAAGCACTCTTCAAGGTCACTTAATCACAAGCGATGGCCCATATGAGAAGTTCAAACCAACGCAAGCATTCCTTTTAGAATTTCTCTAACATGAGTTAATTTGAAGCCAATGGTCCTTCAAATACGAAGTTTTTATATACTTTTAAAATATTATTTCTAAATATATTTAATGGGAAGCGTTTGAATGAAAGAGCTGTGTCCGTGGCGAAAATGAAATGGGAAGGCAAAGAAAATATTATGCAATGAGAAGGGGAGTTTAGTAATCTCATGCAGTTGAAGTCATCAGAATTAACAATGTGAGGTAATTATAATGGATAAAATTGAAGTATAGTTTTTAGGTATTTATTATTAGATTTTTTTTAATATAAAATAATTGATAATTTGATGTTTTTAACTGTTAAGTATTAGATGTTTGGGTTTCTCAACAAATTTTCTCCAATCATATTTTTATTAGAGAATATAATAGTAGTTACATACGAAATCTATCATGTCTATTTCAAATGCAATGGGATAGATTAGTCTGTTGGTCAATTGCAAAAATTATTCAAATAGGAGAAAATTGTAGTTAAAAGTAAAAATTAGTTTGAGAAAATGCATTTGTTTCCTAAAACATTTTTTTAGGATTCAGATTTTGAAATTGAACTTTTATGTAAAATTCAATATCATTTATTATCGTTGAACAATTTTTTTTTCTTAATTAACAAAAAATATAAACCGTCTTCATTGTAGTGATATGTGGCAGCTTGGCCATGTAGCAAGGGAAGACTGTAATCTCAAAATTAATATATAGGAGCAATTAGGGAGTCTAAAATTATATTTTACAATTCTTAATTATATACAAACTCATCAGCTTGAAGCACATTCTCAAGGCAAACAGAGTCTCTAACAGGGACATTCAACAAGTATAGTTGGTTCTGTTAGCACCAGAAGAGAGAAGGGAGTGAACTAGACATTTAAAAGATTAACTCCATTTTTAAAATCTTTTGATAAAAATTTTTGGTTCCAGCAAAACTGTTTAAAAATCAACTTCCTAAAATGCGATGTGAATGTTGAAAATATGATTTTTTTTAAACCCAATTTGAAAACCTTTGTATGAAATAGACTTTTTTTTTTAATCTTTCAAAGCATGGATGATAATTACATTGAGTGAGAACAAAGTCATTCCTCAAGAAAAATCAATTTCCTAAAACCTTTTGTTAGAATCAATGAAACTTCAGAACCATTGTTTTCTATGAAATAATAAACTCATGCTTTTGAAAACAATCAAAATTCAGACAAAATTCTTAATTTCAAGATTGATTTTTCAAATATTATAGGAAGATAAGGAACCTTGGCCTCACACCTTAGGTTCTTGAAAAGTTGTGTGAAAATTGTTTATGAAAATAGTTTGATTTTTTTAACAGTAGATAGGAAACTCTTTAGTGACCATTTTCAAAAATTCAAGAAGTTCGAAAATAGAAAACGTACACGTGTAGGAAAAAGAAAAAATCACGCAATAGAATTTATTTTGATTCAAATTAATGTAGTTCTACATTCAATCTCTAAACACATAGCAAGAGATTTTATTATCCCTAGAAAAAATCATCAAATTACAATTAGTCAGTCTTATTTTAAGGATTAACTACTTAGGTTTTACCGTCTAATTGCCAAATAGAAGTTTAGAAATCACACACTTATATTTTACAATCCAAAACTGAGACAACATGTAATATAATTATTTCTAAGGACTTTCACTTCTTAATCGCCAAGGAAACCAAGCAAGTTCACCACTAAAAGTTTTACAATCTCACATAAACGATTAAAATTTATATTGATGTCTAGCTATTCAGATGTAGTATAGAAGAGGTATAAAGCTCAAAGCTTACAAAGGGCACTCAAAATAGCTCACCTGGAGTTCACATATTACTATGTTGGAATATCTCATACTTAGAGCATCATTAAATTAGGACAAGCACAACCAGCTGGCATCCAAATTGACAAAGAAAAAAACTCGATGGATATTCAATGTTGTCTCCTTTCTCTTCTCTCATTAGAGCTCATATAGAGCACACTTGTCACTATACTAGAATCTCTCACACTTGGAGCATATTTGAATTGAGACATGCTCAGCCAACAAGTAGCCAATTTGGTGAAAAATCTATGAATGCATCATGTTTTCTTTTTCTTACATTTACATCCTTTATTTTTCAAAGCTCTTCTCTTTAAATAGACAATCTTTTGTAAAGAGCCATTACTCTTAAGAGAGGTGGTTTTTCTTTGTCTTCAAAATTTTTCAACAACCAGTAGAGCCTGCATTTAAGTCTAGTAGAGTATGCGTTAAACACTTGGAGACGTTGAAACTTTCTTAATGTTTGACTGCAACTTCTCTCTTCATAAATGCTGAAGTTTTTCTTCTTCGATTGCTTTTCTCAAGTTTTCTTTTTCATCATAGATGAGCAAAGCAAAGTGAGGGAGTCTTCATTTGTTCGCATTTTGAATTTCTTTCTTTTGAATGGTATTTGGTGTTCTTTCCCAAAAAAAAGGTATTTGGTGTGGATGAGACAGCATGACAGTCACTTTTTGGCTCTTTTCATTTTTTGTGCTAACCGCTGTATTTCTGCATATTTAGGAAGAATGGACTGAAATTCCTTCACATCTACTACACTGTCTAAGAACGTTTTGCTCCTTGGTCCTTAGCTGAAGGTTCATCCTGCACAAGAAGACAAACTAGAATCAACTTTTAATGAATAATTCCATGGGCCCAAAATGCAATATTACTCTCGTTTTATTTTGGCAGAACGAAGTGAAGAAAGCCTTCGGCCCACATTAGGTTAGAACGCTTTTGTCCCAATCAAATTAAACCATACTTTGGTCCAACAAAGATTTGCAACAAGAGGAAGCTTTGGCCCAAAAGGTAATTTTTAAACAGGCCCAATCAAGAACTTTTCGGCCGAAACTATTGTAAAAGTATTTTTCTCTTGAATTTCACAAAATAACACCGTTTGGGTTAGTTTTGAAATTCTTTGAAAGTACATTTTTCCCTAGATAAATATTTTCCTTAAAAAAATTCTTTTGGCAAAATTAAAAAACATTTTTGACCAAGAATAGGATTTGTATCAAGAAAAGCTCTTTGGTTCAAAGACTGATTTTCACAAAATGTATTTGTCCCAAAACATTTTGGCATAATAAAGATTTTTCAAAAATATACTTTTTTCAAAATATAATTTTTCTTATAATATTATTTGACATAATTAAAACTCATTTAAAAAAAATTTCATCAACGCGTTCAATACCCAGATTAGAGCCCAGCCACTTGGGACACATGTACATCTATTTCAATGACAAAAACCTATAAAAGATCACTATATTAAAAAAATAAAAAAAGACTCAACGAATGAATATTTTCTTAAGAATTATTTGGTAGATAATGTAATTGGCCAATGGAAGAAGTGCTCCTTGCTTCTTCTGTAGGCACTCCTACCAGCTCAGGCCAACTTGCCTTCTTCGGCATAATTGCCCCAAGAAATTGATAATAAATCCCTGCAATTATCATATATATCTTAATGCCACTCACCAATGGAAAATCTATTTGATTTTTCCATATAATATATATGGAAGAAATTGTATTTATCTGCTTTGATTATAATTTTTTCCTTATAATCAATTAATTTAACCCCTAACTTATTTGCTGTATTGGAAAATTTCAACTATTTAAATTGAACATTATTTCTAACTAAATTAACACTGTCTCTATCATATGAGAAAAATTACGCTTATATATACTGATCTCTATCTTTCATTGGAATCTTTCCCTTTAATGGAATGGCATTAATTATTGAGCTAGTTACCAACAAAAATTAATTGATTAGAGGGAAGATGTAATCAAGAGTAAAGATCTGAGTGTGTGTCCGGGGGATTTTTTAATGGGGCAACTAAATTTGGGGGTCGATTGTAGAAATTAATTGATTGGAAGAAAAATTACAATTGGGAGTATAAAAATAAATATATAAGTATTATTTCTCCCCTAATATATATAATACAGATTTACAGAATAATAACTAAAGAAGAAAAA
Organism: Erythrophleum fordii; assembly: GCA_032878935.1. NCBI lineage: Eukaryota > Viridiplantae > Streptophyta > Magnoliopsida > Fabales > Fabaceae > Erythrophleum > Erythrophleum fordii. The sequence continues at coordinate 1,873,136 of JAVQMF010000048.1, read as the reverse complement.
CTTAACTGCTAACATGTTTCGTTCTCCTGGTCAGCCAACAAGCACCTTGATCAGTTCTTCTAGAAGATTCTTATATCTCAACCTTTATATGGGGATTAAGCTATAAGTATCTGATCAATGTAATTGTTCTCCGCAGTTGGACATTATTTCTTCTGCAGGTTGAAGCAACGTCCTAATTTTTCTAATGTCATATTTATGCCTTAGTTGGGAAGGTATCGATCGCTTAAGTTGACCTTTTTTATTCAATAAAAATAAGAGAGGCATACCGCATACCTAATATTCTTTTTATTTTTTAAAAAATAAAGAGATACTCCCTAAAAACTCAAAGAGAATACAAAAATTATTAATAAAATTATTAGCATATAAATATCAAGTGTCATAAACAAGATTTGGGGGTATTCTTCTTGAGATTAATAAGTATAACCAAGAGAGAATATGGAAGCTGATGAACTGTACAGCTGTATACTATTATATAAACTGCAATTTTTAGTTCTTTTGTTGGAGAAAAAATTGCTCCTTGTAGAATGTACGAATCCATGGTTTAGTGAAGGAGCAGAAATACGAATCCATGGTTTCTGCAACTCGTGAATCAGTCTGGCTTCATTCTCTTTCACAATTAGGAATTCAATTACAGAAATTTCTTTCTTCACTTTTCTCTAAGAAATTTTTTAACAACAAATTCCATGTTAATGATTTTACTCTTTTGAAAAAAAAAAAAACACTGATAGAAGTTTTAATCATTCAGAAGAAGTCATCAAATTAAGGAGGTCAGGTACGTGCCAGTCTCGTTATCAAGTAAATTTGGTCTAGTGGAGGATGAAGGATAGTAAACTTCAACATTTTGTGCTGAGAATGGCACCCAAAATAAGAGAGGAAAAAAAATACACGTACTAATTAATTGAATATGTGATTGGCACAGTACTAATATCATGATGGAAATTGATAGTACGTTTTTTATATTGTCGGTACTCCATAGAATTGTTATTGCCAACACCACTGTTGTTTAAAAATATGAACTAAACTGTGATGTCTAAGAGGAGAAGTGCTTCTGGCAATGTCCTTATCGAGTATAAGGAGTGATCCTTACAATTCCAGAATCATCAACAAACAACCAAACCCGTTCACTCTTCAACATGCAATCATGGCGAAACTTTTCAGGAAGAGGGAAGGGAACCACTTTAGTCTCAGCTTCTGGCATCTCCTCCTTTATCTTTCTTTGTGCTTCTTCCACCTTAGTGTCCTTCAAATTGGGCCATTCTTTGAATAAACCTAGAAATTTATCTTCCAAACTTGATTCTGCAAACTCCTCTGCAGAGGGAAAGCTTATTAATTAATTAGTAATTAACTTTACTGCTTTATAGCAAATGAAAGTAGGTAGAGTGCTTCTTTTTTTTGACAAGTTGCAAGTATCCACTTTGATCTGTCTCTAAATGCAAATAATATTTTTCATAATTTATGAAAAATTAAAATTAATCCCTTGATCTATTCCTGTTCCAATAATTAACACCCTACCACTTAAATTGGATGTTAAATCTGATTGAATTGAATATATGTGCGTTGCATATGCTTTTCATTTTACAAGAACATCAATTTTTCTTCACCAATTTACGGATTTTCATTTCTATTCTCTCTCTAGTCTCCTGACCCACAAGCAAGCATGATGGAGGTCTAATTAGATGGGAAGGAAAGGAGATTTTTTGCATGGTCTAGTAAAGAGAAATATTTATTATCCTTGCGTACATAGTACTAAAAAATTTAGTAATATTATCATTCATATAAATAAATAATTTTCGTCTAAAATTTTGGATCCATCTCAATCATGATTTAAAACTGCTGGATTACATGGTTTTTACAATACATATATATATATATATATATATATATGACAAAATATAAATGACAATAGTACTGAAAATAAACTCCTTGTAAAGTGAGAGGCAAGTACAATGTATATGTACTAAACACAATAAAGTTTAATGTCTGAATTAAAAAGTAAGGATTATTATAATAAGGATTGAGACATCAGGGTTGGTTGTAATTTTCAATAAATTGAAGAAACATTACGATTGAAGGTTAAAGTCGGGAAGTACGATTCCAAACTTTTTTATTTGGGTTAGTTGTAATTTTCAATAAATTGAGGAAACATTACAATTGAAGGTTAAAGTCGGGAAGTACGATTTTCCAAACTTTTTTATTTGGGTTAGTTGTAATTTTCAATAAATTGAAGAAACATTACAATTGAAGATTAAAGTCGGGAAGTACGATTTTCCAAACTTATTAATTTTTCCAGAAATAATTTCGCATTCTCACAAAATTAACCAAATAGAAAATGGCAATAACAATTGATGAAGAATCAAAATAACTGATTACTTGGGAAAAGCTTAAAATAACTGATTCCTTAGGAAAGGCTCAAAATAAGCACTCACTCTGATCTTGGGAAGGCTTGGCAGCTTGGTTATCTTCTTCCATATTAAAGGTCAAACCTTCTGAAAGATCTTTTGGGTTCTGTGAGAGGGGATGAGATTGATCTCAAATCTCAATATGAACACTTTTGTGTTCGATTCAAGTTTGGTTTCTTATTTTGTAAGTTAATATATAGTGACAGGGTCACAGAGTTAGCTGGGGAGATGAATGGATCTCGTCTATCTTGTGAGACTTCGCCGTTTGCTTGAAAGATAACTCTCTAGTCAAAGTCTCAAACTCAGAAAAGGTCAAGAGACGAGGCTATTTTATATCATTAATATATCATATAATTTATTCTAACGTTTACCCAAATTTTTTATATTTTTAACATTATTGTTTAGATGTTCAAAACATTGCAAAAAATTCATCCCTTGATCAATTGATGGAGATTGGTGTCGTCATAGGATGAAAAAGGGAATTTGAACGATAATCTTGTCTAGGTAAACTTTTGTCGATTTGGAGATGAAAGGGAGAATGTGATGTGTAGTTGGATATATTAACTGTCATATGTTTAAATCTTCATTTTGTTAATTTTTTAGAGTGAATCCACAGGGAATTTTGTTGTGAATCCGTTTTTCATAACTTAAGGCACATATAATTAAGCTAGCTCAAATACCAACTCACCAAATGATTAAATTCGTTAGCTAATGACATTCGCTTTGTACTAACCAACAGCTCTATTTATACATTAGGGATAAAAAGTTTGATAATGGATAAATTATGTATTACTGTATTATATTATATATGAGACGAGTGATGATATTGTTGGAGAACCCATATTTTGGAGTGAGAAAACGCTCTCTATTCTCTCTAAAAAAGAAGTGTGAGACTTTCAAGTGCATCTCTGTTCTTCTAGTTTCATCTTCTTCACCGTTGCTGTCGCTGTTATCTTGGTAGGTTTTGAGTGCATGAGAGTGCAAGTGGTAAGGCTTTTGGAATGGTGTGTCTCTTTAATGTAGCCGTGTTCTTTGAGGATAGTGTGCAGGTTTGTGTGGCTTTCACTCTCATCCTTCTCTGTTGTAAAACCTTGTGGGTGTGGGTAATTAAAACCATGTATCGTCAGTATGAATTCACAAGAGGTTATGGCTCGTCGGAGAGTAGTTCTTCCGGTTATGAAACTAATTCTTATGGCAGGTTTGGCAGCAGAGATGCCTCTGTTTTTCAACTACCAAGACAGAGGCCATATGTTCAGTTTGATCCTTCTCTATGTCAGTCTACACGTTACTACTGGGGCTCTTATTTACAAGGCATACATACTAAGGGAGTGTTTGGTCGAGAGTTTTTGGAAGGGAGAAAAGGGGAGAAGGATAAGGTATTTGGTTGAATTAAATTAAGGAGGAGGGGAGAGAGAGGAGCTAAATTTGCCTTCCCTTCGAATTGGGGGATTTTGGAGGAGAGGAAAAGGGTGGGGTGGGATATTTTTAAAATTTTAATTTATTTTTTTTTATTTTTTTAAATTTTTTAATATATTAATATTTAATAAAAATTAAGATAATTTTTTATCAAAAATTAAAAATAAAAAAAGATTAAAATTTATAATTTTTTTAAAAATTATTGATATAAATAATTTTTTTATAAAAAAAATTAAAATAATATAAAGGGTAAATTTGTTCAAACATAATTACCTCCCCTCCCCTTCCTTCCTTTTCTGAACCAAACAATAATCTCTCATTCTTTCCTCTCCCCTCCCCTCCCTTCCAACCAAATAAAACTCATTAAAATCCCTCCCTTCCCCTCCCCTCCCCTCCCCTCCCTTCCATTGAACCAAACGGAGCCTAATGGAAGAAGGAAATACCTTTCCATGGGCTTCAGAAGATTTTAGAGGATGCATGGAAGCTTCACGGAGGTTCTACGGTTATTGGTAGGGATATAAATTTATGCATGTTGGATTATTATGGTGTCTATTATTAGGATACTCATGATGAGAAGCAGATCCAAATTTACAGTAAATACCCAAAAAAATATAAGGGCCTAATTAATTAAGCTAAATTAGTTATTTGGTAAATAGTTAAGTTAATTTAATTAATTATTAATTTTTGAATTTTGATTTTAAAATTTAAAATTCAAATAGAGTTAGTTTTCATCTTCATGAAAGAAAATGACAAATCAATTTTAGATTCTTATCATGTGTGATCATGAAAACGAGTCCGCTCTCTCCCTCTCCTTCCTCCTTGACTCTTTTTGTGAACAAAAGGAAACAAAAAGAAGAAAACACTGTGATGAGAAAAACTCTCCTCCTTCTCTGACTTTGATGCATCTACCATGAAAAACAACAATTAGGGTTCTTTGGTGATCTTTTTAGAGATGTAATCAACATTTTGTTTCCATTATATCCAGGTAAGCACCTGAATCCGACTCAAAATGTGAATTAAATTTCTTTCATTGGTATTAGAGCCAAGTTAGGCTTGGATCTATTAACTTCACATGTCTTTATATCTTTTTTAATCAATTAATTTTGTACATTTTTCTTGCATATGGTCTAAGCCCCAAAATAGCCCTATCAAAACTAAAATTTTTGAAAATTTTACACTCGAAAAAATTCAGAGATTGAAGATGAAGTGGCTTGGCCACTCCTAGGGGTGATGCATGTAGCCTACCCCTACCTCCTTTGAATCTAAAACTTGTATCAACAAAAATAAAACATGAGAGACACAATAGTGGTGTCATTGTCGCCAAAGGCATTGTAAAAGACAGTATGTGGTTCACACGTGCCACCTTAGGAGTATCTGAAGTTCTCTCTTTTATTTATTTATTTATTTTGGATTTTTGGAACTAAAGAGTTTGTATAAGTGCATGGAGTGCATGCCATAGAATTAAAGGCTATGGTCTAGCTCTAAAATTCCTTCAATTCATAAGTTCCATTTTGATATATAATTTGTCTATGTTTGGATATTTGTTGATCATGTTTCAATGACTTTTTAGACATAAAATAGTGATTTTATGTGTAAACAAAATCATAAAAAAAATTTAACTTATGAATTAATAAATTTTATTTCCTCTAAATGATTTATTATGAATCTAAGGACATTCCATATTTATAATATAGACACATATAAATATATAAAACCATACATATGAAGAAGAGAAGTATTTGGATGAACCTAAAGATGTGAGAGATTGAACTTCCTCATTTATTAATAGTCTTAAGTTTGAATAATATACTTCTAGATGATGTCTAGTGAACATCACTTATTAAGGGCTTTAGGGAGAAAATTTAAACAACCATATTAAAATGAGAAATTAGTCTTTTAATAAGTATGCATAAGAGATTGAGTTTCGTAAGAAACATTGTGTTGTCAAAAATATTAATGAGCCACTCTAACTTCTCATTTTTATATATGAGAAATACAAGAATGCTTTATGCATAATGTACATGAATAGAGAATTAATTGTAAGATATTGAGCAAACATATAAGATATATTATTCATAATATGTTGTTGTGGCCCTTATAATTAGAAATAACCCTGCAATTGCCTAAAACAATTAGAAATAGGCTTATGATGGCCAAAAGAAAAAACCTCTAGAAAAGATAAATATCTTTAAATTGAGATCCCTAGTGTGTGTGTTTGATACAAATGCAATTTGCAAGTGCATTATATTAAGTAAATAAAAAAGAAGGAAAATATGCTATTAAGTAGAAGTTTTTATATTAGTAGCTTAAAAGCTCATATAAAAAACAAAAAATTAAATGGTACTTGTAGATGAATTCGATAGAAAAGTAACAATATTTTTAGGATACACATGATGGAAGTACTCCAAATATAGACTTCCAAGCATGAACTTAATAATGTCATTATTAGTCTAGTCAAAATTTATTACAAATATAGAAGTAGTATTATGTATATATAGTCAATATGGGCTAAGTCTATGTAAGAATTAAATTATGATTATAGTTACTAAAATATCATTACCTAACTTGATAAGATTGATAAGCTAGAAGGTGTCAATTAAGAAATTTGGCACCATAATATTCTTAGATCTTAAAAAAGGAGCAAGATGCTAAGAAAACATTGATCAATGCATATAAGAATTTGAACATAGAAACACAACCAAGCAAGGCAAAGATCTAGAATTTCTCTTAGAAAAGGAAAGAAGAACAATATTGTTTGTGTAACAATACTGAACAACATGACTAACAATCTCATATATAAGTGTGAATCATATCTTAGACTATCATAAGATCTCATTCTATTAATTGAGAATATATGAAAGCGAATTTGATCCATAAAAGGCGGCATCATTTTTTATGATGTTTCTTATCATATAAAGCTTAGGGATAAGCACTTGGAAGTTGCTAGACTCTTGAAAATGCTTATATGATTAAGACTATTGTAACTTTGAAATCTAAACATAAAAGGATAACACATTCATATAGATTTTGTTAACATTTCAAGAAGGCTAATAAAGAATTAAAAAGAGAGGCGCGAACATAGTAAAAAGAAGCTTGACTTAATAAAGGTCAAGCATTATACGAATAAAAAAAGGTGAGCTACTCTACTCATAATTGTGTTAAGCAAAATGAGTTAAAGGCCACAAGCTACATAATTAGGGATTGAAATCCTTTGTAATATATAATCGGCTATTTTTCAAAAATAGATTACTTTATATAAGAAGAATTATGAGAGTTAAAGTAGAAGAGAATCAAAACATGTGAAATTATTTTGTGTAGAAGACAAACCTTATCCTACATAGTATTTTATACATTTCAAAGATCTGAAAGATCTGACGAAACTTAATATTTATTATTTCTTTTCTCAATCTAAGTTTTTAGTATTGTTTTTCATTACAACTACATTGACATAAAAAAGAGACAAATTAATGAGATTTTAAGTTCCTTCATGATAGCATTATTGTGTTAGACACAACTAACATAATGACTGTCTTACCCAATACTCTGCTTTCTATTAATGTTATTGGATATCAATGATTGATACACCAGGCTAGGTCTTATAGGTAAAGAAAATGAGTAAATTAGTAAAATGAAATATGCTAAGATACATTTTTAGTTTAGAAGTGTCACTCTGAGAATACTACCTAATGGATAAAGCAAATTAGAAAACTATCTTAAAAAGAAACTAGAGCTTAAAATCCATTACAATTAATTCTTTTTGATATATACAGTCCCAAAAGAGTTAGGGTAAAGACAATTATTCACAATATGGTTAAGTCTATTTAATCTCTTACACGTTAAAAGTATGCGAATAAGTTAGACATTATATGAACATAGTTAAAAATCAAACAAACAACAAAATTAAAACTTTGAGTTATAACTGAGAATACAAATATTTTGTCAAGATTAGCTCAATAAACTCTGTGAAAAAAAAACCATGAAATAGTTAATTATTTCTTAATGCTTTTACAGCAAATTGAAATGCTGGGAGAAAGAATAAAAACCTTATTTGAAATGGTTATAGTTAATAATAGCTCAAACAACCTTATCCATTTGGTAATGAGTTACAAATTGATACATTCAAACTTAATTGAGTGCTTTCTAAGTAAGTTACTTCCATAGCCTATGATTAGATCCAACATTTATATCCATAATAATTCTCATAAGCATGGGATTCAAACTCAATGAACAAAGAATGTATCTTTATAAGATATTTAGAACAATCAAAAGAGTATATCTTCATAAATGAAAATAAAAGTGGAAGCATAATTGAAATTAAGTCCAGAAATACCACATTTAAAGAATGAATTTTTAAGCAGGGATGAGATTAATAGGTATACATTTCTATATGAGATGTAAGATTAAATTAATGAGGATAAGTAGTTATATCTTGACTTGTAGATCTAAGTGAAAGCTTGACATAAGGTGAATAGATTGCATAGACAACTACACTATTTTAGAGTAACCATGAGAGTGTGCCTAGACATTGGCTTATGATTAAAGAGGTAATACTCAAAAGTACTTTACTAGACACCAAGGAACCAAATGCAGTTTGAAAGGCTAAGTTACTTCCTACTAAAGAAGATTTGATAAGCACAATAAAATAAGAGATAAGTGATAAAGACAGACCATGTCAAGGATTTAGTTGACCATCTATCTAATTGAAAAACAATTAAGAACAAATTATTTTTAAAGTAAAGAGAACAATAAATAGATTAATTAAGAGATAAAAGACACATTAAATTGCTAACGAGCATACATAATAGTAAAGATATAATTTGAAAGTTCCTTTCCATGTCTTGTATGATTAGACTAATCTTAACTATAATTACAAGTTTAGACTTATAATCACATCAAATGGATATAAAAACCATATTATCAAAAAGAGAACTAGTATATAAAGCAACTTTTAAGTTCCACTGAGAAGGAATAGAACAAAAGGCCAATAGGCTCAAAGGTCCATTTATAAATGAAAACGATTATCTAGATAGTAATATTTGAAATTTTGTCGAGTAATGACCTCACATGAATTTCAAATAATTAATTAAAACTACTATATTTTAGTTAAGCAATTTGAAAGAAACTTACAATATTATCTTTTATATAAATAATATGTCCTTAGCAAGTAATAGTCAACATTCTTTAATGATGAATTAACAAATAGTTATCCTTAAATATGGAGATTAAAGATATGAGTAAAATAAAGCACATCATTGGAATTAAAACTCAAGAGAATCACTTAGAGAAACTAATTGCCATTTAACAAGAGTATTACAATTAGAAAATTCTTGAGTGGTTTGATATGAAAGATCATAAACTTATTGATATCCCTATAGTAAAAAATGATAGTCTAAGCCATGAAAAATGTCCTCAAAGTGAGTCTATATTGAAAATTATGCAAAAAATTCCAATTCCAACATTGTTGAATATTGTATGCAAGGATATGTATAAGATCGAACATTTATGAATAATTGACCTTGTATATCAGTAATGATAAAATTTTAGTCAATAGCATAAGAATGTTATTATATTAAGAGAGCACTAAGATATTTATAAAGCATATAAAATTAAGCACCGTATTAGAGAGAAGATGCAAATATGTGAAATTAATTTATGGATACACTTTCTTGTTAAAAAGTGATGTGATATTTTGGAATAGCAAAAAGCAAACATACATAGACTTATTTATTGAGAAAATAGAGTTTATTACACGTTTGCAATAATAAAAGAGACTATAAAAAGGGTTATGGAAAACTTATGGATCATTGATGGCATGTTGAATCCAACATTAACCAATTGTGATAAACAAAAAGTCATAACATACACAAAATCTCTAAATATCACAACAAGAGAAAACATATAGACACAAGAATGAGATAGATTAGTAATATAGAAAGGCGCTACTCTGGAGTAAGTCTACGTATGAAATATTAATTGATCCCTCAAAAAGGCCCATACCTAGAGATGTATATGAGGAAAACGTAAAGTCTTTTGTTAAATATAAAACATAGAGTATTATACCATTCATAAAAGTCAAGTGTTAACTAAATAGAAAATTTATGCCATAATCATAAGTAGCATACATACAATGATAGTATATTGTATAAGTTGATGAGGTTGGCTCTTTCACATAAGTAACCACCTTTAGTGCACATGAGAAGTGAGCAAAGATGAGATATTTTTATTTGTCATAAAAGGCAACAAAAACACTAATATGGAATAAAAAAAATATAAAACATAAATATGTCACCTCAATAAAGAAGAGAAAAAGGAAGGTCAAAATAAGATCTAAACATAAATATATATATATATATATATATTGAATTATGGATTTCTACTATCCATAATACCTATAGCCAGATTTAAAGTTTCTTTTAAAGCGCCATGGGAGGTAAGCAGATTGATAAAATTTAAGTTAGATATTTATGTTTATACCAAGATCTGTAGAGTATTAATAAATAAATTAAATCGACATATACTCTCATGAAATAAGAGAACCACTATAACATACAATTTATATTACATTTGTTTAAGAATCACAGTTGAGAAACAAGTGAATAGATCCCTACTTCATTATTCTGTGAGTCCCAAAAAGATCAAATCCTTTTACAGGTGCTTTTATTGCTTTGACAATACCATGAGAAGATTAGTTGATACTTGCTACTTTAATATACATCATATGGTGATGATAGATTTGACCTAAAGGAATAACACTAAGAAAGTAGTTGATTCTAATTTAAGTGATATATGGATGAAAACAATATTACCTAAGATATATATAACTATACTAGTATCTAAAGTATGATTGTTCTAAGGTTTTGGTTAGTTCATACTCATTATAGATTTCCTAAGTTGATAGATAAATACATAGTTTGGGATTGGTTCAAAGCTATTGCAATTTTTGTTTCTTAGCCTTAGTTAACTATTGGCAACTTTAATAAGACTTTATACTTACAAGACAAAAAAAGTTAAGTTTCTTTAATAAAGGGTGAAGCCAACTTTGGGATGTAATTGATACCTGTTAGTTTATAGATATTAGATCACATGGTGTTTGGTATACTTGGACCCATAATAGATAGGGTTCTGATTGTATTTAGGCTTAGTTAGATCAAGCTTTATGCAATCCCCAATGACATGAGATTTTTCCATATTCGAGATTGCAGATAGTTAGTATAGCTACCTCAGATCATGCCCCATTAGTATTCAATATTGGCTTAAGGCCACCTTTTAAGAAAGCATTTTCCATTTTGAAAATTTTTTGTTATCCTTTTTCTCAACGTAAAGATATTGTATATGAAACTTGGAATGAATGGGTATCTTGTTCTTATGCATATCAAGTTGTCACTAATAAATTAAACTTAGGCATCATCTTAAAAGTGAAATAAATCTTAAGTTTGTAATATTAAACAACAAGTCTTTGAATTAGAGAAACAACTAAAACAAGTTCAATCTAGATTTTAGGAGAAGGACGTGAATTTAGATGAAATAGATATTAGATAAAGGCTTGAATTTTGGTATGATTGTGAAAAAAACTTTGTAGCCATAAAGAGCCAAATAGGTTTGGTTAATTTAGGGTAATTAGAGCACTAAGTATTTTCATGTCTTAGTTAAGAAGTGTAGTTTTATCTCCAGAATTAAGATTGAAGATGGGAATTAGATTTGGGATTTTTAGCTAAATGGGAATATTATGTTTGCCCTTCTGACAAGTTTTTACATCTACTTCAAATTTATCTATTGAACACATTTGTCAAGAGTTGACATAATTTGATATTCCCACTCTTTCATCATCTTATATGCAAATACTTGAATCTGATATTACTATTATGGAAATTAATCAAGTTATGTTTCAGTTAGAGGCAGATAGTGCTCCTAGATCTACTAAATTCCATGCTAAATTTTATCAAACATATTAAAATTTACTTTGTGATGATTTGATATGCTTGATTCTTGCTTTCTTTTGAAGTGGTTATTTGTTGAAAGCTTTAAATAATTTATTTATCATATTACTTTCCAAGTATGATGCTCTTTAAATTTTAAAGGATTACATACCTATTAGTTTATGTAATGTGGTCTATAATCTGATATCCAAGATCATATGCAGCTGTTTAAAGAATATTTTGATGGAGATCATAGCTCCCAATCAAAATGCCTTGGTTGTCTTCTTTTAAACAATATTATTTTGGCCTTTGAACTTCTTCATAAGTTGCATCATACAAGAAAACCTTAGCTGGGATGTTGTGCTTATAAATTGAATATTATTAAAGCATATAATAAGGTGTTATGGAATTCTTTATAGGCTATTATGATGAAAATGGAATTCCTTAAGAATTAGATTCAACTTATCATGTAGTGTTTTAAAACTATGTCATACCAAGTATTAGTTAACAAACAACCTATAGAGGCATTTCTTCCTAATTAAGGTTGTCACAAGATGACCCTTTATCACTTTTTCCTTTTATATTATGTGCTAACATATTGTCTTAAATGATTTATAAGGTTGAACAAGATAGATTTTGGGAAGGTTTCAAAATTTGTCAAAACTTTCAATCTATTTCACATTTGTTGTATGTGGATTATATGATTCTATTTTTTTAAGCCTCATCTCTAATGTGCAAAGTGGTTTAGTCTATTTTACAACAATATAGCCAACTTTTGAGACATTGCATTAATTCTGCTTAGTTAGAAATTTTTAGCCCATCTATGTCGTATAAATTTTAAAAAATTTTGTTTAGCATTTTTGGAATCAAGTATAAGATTAGATTGGGGAAGTACTTGGGAGCTCATGTAGATGCCAATCGTGTAAAGAGAGAAACTTTATGGGGATGTTGTGGATGAAATTGAAAAGAAACTTTAAACTTAGAAGGCTATATTATTATCCCAAGCTAGCAGATTAACTATGATAAAGTTTGTGCAAAGTTTTACGTTATCTTATCCATTATCATGTTTCAAACTTTTTAAGAAGTAGTGTCATGAAATAGATATGAAACTTTTTCAGTTTCTTCTAAGGATATTATAATTTGAGACCCAAAACCTCATTTAATTAAATGGTCAAATGTTTGTCTTCCCTGACAATTTGGAAGCCTTGGTTTCAAGTAGACGCAATGATTTAATTAGGTTCTTTTGGCGAAGCATATTCAACAACTAATTTTTAATGATTCTGACTTGTTCTTTACTCGTGTGTTACAACCTAAATATTATAAAAATGTATACTCAAGCATTTTGAATGATCACTTAGTTATGACATAGATGTATAAGGGAATTAAGGGGCAAATGAGGGATGGTCAACATATATCTTTATCCAACCATCTTTAGTGGCCGATGTAGCTAGACTAATCTTCTTGTTATAATAAAGTAGTTGACCTTATTTTGCATGATTATGGGTGTTGGAATTTTCCAGTACTTTCACAAATATATTCATTAGTACAAGTTCATCCAATTGCTGAGACATCTTTCTCCTTGACGGGACAACCAGATAAATTATTATGGACTGGTAACAGTTTTGGTAAATATATTATTGTAGATGTATATAGCTTATTCCTTTATGGAATTGTTTCTACCCCATTATCTTCATTTTGTGCTTGGGATTCTTTATGGAAACTGGCTTCCATTTTGTATGATTTTATTTTTATGGAAATTACTGTGGAATGCTCTTCCTCTCACATCCGTTTTTCACGCTTATCATTTACCTATGAAAGATTGTTGTCCTTTTAGCCTTTTGGCTGGGGAAAATGTCACGCAATTATTTTTGTTAGGTCCTTTTGCACATGCAGTTTGGTTTGGTTCCCCATTTTCTTTAAGAATTAATCAGCTGTATCCAGTAGACCTATCGGTTTGGTTACAAATGTGGGCTGAGAAGACTAACCTGGCAAAAGATGACATTGAGGACTATACTGTGGCAAAATTTGATATTATATGCGATATGGTTTTGTCGGAATCAAACATTTTTTTAAGATCCTTGTTTAGGTTCGGATTTTGCTCTAAATATGGTTCATCAACTTGTATGGCAATATTGAGGTATGGAACACCCGCAACACATATCTCAACATTCATTCAATTTGTATTTACTTACATATATTCATAATTTACATCATTTTCTTCGTTGGCAAGTATCATTTTTTGGTGTGAAAAATGTAATACTCGACAGCGAAAATATCGTATTTTAATTTCAGCTTGGTTTGGTCACACTATGTACTATGTTTTCAAAGTAGGTATGGATAGATAGGTTTCATCAATCGTAACCAAAAGTGTTCTTGAAAGCGGTTCGGCATGCTCTGCTTTTATTTTCCATCAGGAGCTAATTTCTGATCTGGTGGGATATCTACTTTGCATTGTGGTGTTTGAAAAGTTCAATTTTAGCATTTACAATCCCTAAGAAGGTTGCATGCGGACTCGCAATTTCTTCAGGTAGACATATATTAGGCGTTTGATTTCATAGTTTACTCCAATACAGTTTTTGGTAATTCCAGAGGCTTTACAATCTCTACTTATACAACAATGTAATCCTGAAATTGGTCTTTATGTAACATAGGATTGTATAACGTAATGTTGCTACTATTGTTCCTCTTGTTATTAAAAAAAAAAAAAAAAACGAGACAAGTAAATGTTGTATCATTGAAGACATTACTCTCTAGGCCTCTAATAAACCCTAATTTTGGACTAGGCCTTTTAATTGGGCTTGGTCATCAAATTAGATCTCAAAGTTAGATTTGAATCCAACCTCCATGTTTAGACTTAGTCATTGGACTCAAATTCCTAACCCAACCACTAAAGCCCAGTGGGTCGACCCTAGACTGACGCTAGAACTTGAACCATGGACCTGAACCTTAGACTCCACACCCCAGCCTCCACTTGCGCTTAAATTCAACTCCCTGACCCTTCTTGGACCCTAAACATGGCTATCGGACTAGACATGGATCGGAGACCTAAACCTGTCGTAAGATCAGATTTAAACCCCCAACTGCAGTTGAATTCTAGGCATTATCCTCCAACCCAACGCCAACTTGGACCTCATATTCTAGTCCCTAGACACGGACTCATATCCTAGCTTGGGCTCAATCTAGAACCCCAAATCCCAAACTAGAGTTAAACTTAAAGACCCATTTGGTAATTCATTATCTTTACATAATTTGTGTATAGTGTTTATTATATATTTATAATCATTATTTAATAATATTTTATTATTTTTTAAAATAAAATAAATTTTCTATTATTAATATCACTTTTTTAATTTTTTCTGTGATCATATTCATGTTACATTCTACATATAAAAAATTTTTATAAGAACTCTATCTATGAATTCAGACTTTTGTTTTTGGTCTCCGTTGTGAGTTGATACTCTATATGCCTCTATAAGGTTTATTATAATTTTTTTTGAAATATTTATTAACCATGTATGGTCTAGATAGTTATTGAATTTTATAAAAAAGTAACAATAATTAATATGTTATTGAAGTTAATAAGAAAGTAACAATATTTGTTGTTGTGTACGTGCATCTGTGTGTTTGAGCTTTGACTGTAGTTATATATATTAATATGTATATATTAGTTCTTGTTGCCTGAACGTATATTGACAATCTGTTATCATAATCGTTTAGCTACAGTTTGCCCATAAACATCTTGATCGCCTATTATTAAATATCACTTAGTCATGCAGTCGCTTGCAAGTATATTGAGTGTTTATTATCAATATTATTTGGTTTACGACTGCCTGTAAGCATACCGGTTAGAGGTGTTTATAAATTTGGTTCGATTTTGAACCAAAATTATATCCAACCAAACAAATTAGTTTTTTTGAACAACAGGACTCATTTGGTTTTGTGTATAATCTATCTGATTTAATTTTAGTTTATTTTAGTTTTGGTTTAGTTCAGTTTGATTTATGCCTATAATAAACTTTGTCATTTAAGACAATATTCTCAAAATCTCTAAATCTAAGTGTATTTTTTTAAAAACATTTGTAAGGCCTAAAATTATACAAAATTTTCTTAAAAGATTCAAAGTTATATTTTACATTAGTTATACTCTAAATTCCTAATAAAAAATTCAACAGCACTAACATTATCTATTGTGTTAATTGAAAAAAAATTATATATAGGACTTTGAATCAATAACTAATTAGCAATATTAGTATAATAAGTGAAGCAAGGAGTTATACTCATACACCACATTTTAATTAAAACTTTAAAACATTATTTCTATAAGTAAAGAGTTTAAATTGAAGGCTCATTTTCTTTTGTATTATGTGGAACTTTAAAACTTTGCTTCTGTCGTGGTTGCAGCATGTGTGGGAAAATGATAGATGTTAAGTAGAATCTTCCTGGTTTGTCGATCCTTCGCAAGAAAACAAGATGGATAAAATTCAACGACAACATTATTTATTTTGCAGAATTGCGACACTGAGATAAGATTAGTAGAGATTTGTGGAACACATAATGTATTGGGTAAAAGAAAGGAGGTGGAAGGGGTAGAGATTGCGGTAGAGCCAACATGTGTGATTTTCAAACTTGTGCCATCGCTAATAACAATATCTTCAGGATCGTTGTAGTCAGAGTATAGACACTAATTGTTCAACTTGTTCATGACATGATTTGTTGCTCCTGAGTCCAGGACCCCGTTAGAGGAAGGAAAGGTAGGTGATGTGAAGTTGACTTGCGGAGTAACTGCAGTAGCATAGTTAGCTTGAGGGGAAGAATGCTGAAGTGAAGAGCTCATACCAAGTGATGGAGTATTTGGCAATATGACCACAAGTATCACAAAGTTGACACTTTGGTGGAGGCCGATTGAATTTGTTGAAGGAAGCACTATTGTTGGAATGAAAGTTTTAAGATGAATGACGCGGAGTAGTGACACGAGAATGAGAGTTGTGGCTATAGGTGGAGGTGCTATTGGAGATATGTTGAGGAGCCTTAGAGGAGTCATTAGAACGGTGAGTGTAATGAGCCGTGGGCACTAGAGGCTCAGACGTTGTGCTTTCCCATTGAAGGTATTCTTCATAACCAATGAGGTGGTTAAAGAGCTCTTCAAAGGAGGATGGTTTGTCCCTGGTGCGGATTGATGTAGCATATTCCTTGTAGTCTGAGCCAAGACCATTAACAACATAAAGGGTGAGGTCTTCAATGGGAACCATGCAATCGATGACGGCAAGTTCATCTGCGATATGCTTGATGTCGTAGAGATATTCGGCAATGGTTTTTGAGCCTTTGGAGCTATGCTGGAGGTGTTCTTCAAGCATCATAATGCGAGAGTGAGAGGTGTTGGTATAAAGAGAAGCGAGGATGACCCAAACTTCACGAGCAGCAGCTATGCGAGCAATACGATAGGTAAGGGTGATATCAACTGAAGTGATGATCGCATGACAAAGAAGTTGATCTTGACTATGTCAATAGAGGTAAGACAAATTCGTTTTGGTAGGGTGGAATGAGAACCATCGACAAAGTGCATGAGATCATAACCTATCAAAAGAGATTGAAACTGAGCTTGCCAAGCAGTGTAATTGGTGGCTATGAGCTTGAGAGGAAGAGCGGAGGGATTAATAGCAACAAGAGGTTGGGAGGCTTCACTGGCGGGAATGTTGGAGATGTGAAGGGAAGAGGAGGAATTAGCAGCCATGGGATCGTTCTTGCTGAAGAAGAGTGGCTCTGATACCATAAAGAGTTTAAATCGAAGGCTCATTTTATTTTGTACTATGTGGAATTATTTATAATATATCATGGAAAATAGAGTCTCGATATATTAGCTTTACATTCGAAATTTGAAAAAGAAAAATCCCAAACTAGATTCTGGGCAACAATATAGGGAAATTGGATATCTGTTATAACGGCAAGGCTTTATCCTTTACAATAAGACATTTTTACTTACTCTGTTTCCTTTGGATGTGAGATTTTTTACTCCCACCCACACTTAAACCCAACAAATGTGCTTGTAATAAATCTGACGTTCTGTTGATTGTATCTTTACACATAAGTCTGCTCTCACTATTATTCCATATATTATGTTTGTTTGTATCCACTTGCTAAATCTATATATTAACTCTTCCCTTGTATATTTATTTTAATTATCTTTAGCTCTAGATATATTTAAAGATAAGTTACATAGACTAAGTGAATAGATATATGACTGGTCATATATTTTGTTACAAAAGGTGAGAGTTAATATAATAAAATTAATTGTAACTTCTAATTCCTGCTGATTGATGTATGATAAACATTTAGTCTATGTACCTTATCTTTATTTTAATTATTTGTAGCTCCAGGAACATCTAGTCATATATTTTATTACAAAAGGTGAAAATTAATAGTAAAATAAATTGTAACTTTTAAGTATTGCTGATTCATGTATAACATTGGTTAAACTCATGTCAACTGAACCAATACAAAATATCGCATCTAAAAATTACCATAGCAGTCACTAGGTAATTTATAACTAACATTTATGATTCTTATATACAAATACAACAAGTTGAAGCGCATTCGCATTGCAAACAGAATCTCTAACAGAGATTTCATTATTCAACATGCATGGATGGCTGGCTCTAAACCCAAAAGTTGCTCAAGCCATGCATGACTACTATATTTCAATGATTAAAACACATAAAGATCACCAATATAAAAAGGGAAAAAGAAATAGAGGATCCGTGAAATAAAGATTTTCTTTTTAGTGTATATGCATTGTAAGAGAATTATTTGGCATGCGGATCATGTATTAGCCAATGGAGGGGAGTCCTACAAACCTTTTGTGATTAATCAACAAACAACCAAATGGGACATGTGCCTAACGAGTATAAGGAGCCTTTCTTACAATTCCAGAATCATCAACAAACAACCAAACTCGGTCCCCCCTCACTATGCAGCCATGACGAAACTTTTCAGGAAGAGGAAAGGGGACAACTTTAATCTCAGCTTCTGGCATCTCCTCCTTTATCTTTCTTTCTGCTTCTTCCACCTTTGTGTCCTTTAAATTTGGCCATCTTTTGAACAAATTTCGCAATGCTGATTCCATACTTGACCCTGCACCCTCCTCTTCAGAGTGAAAGCTTTAGTAATTAACAATAGTGCTTTATAGCAACTGAAATTAAGTAGAGATTGTTTTCTTTAATTTCAAGGTATTACCCACGTTGATTTTTCCTCAATTGCAATGATTTCCCAATCTATAACAAATCACAATTGACCTTGATGTATACTCTAGTCTCATTGCAATAATCCCGTTATTGTGTAAACTAGACATTAAAACTAATTGAGTTGAACACCATTGCATATGTCTCACTTTACCAGAATTTCAATTTTCTTTCATCAGTTCATCTAAGAAGCACCGATATTAGCACGCGTATCGAGTACAATACGATACGATACGTAAGATACGATAATTTCTAAAATTTTAAGGTATAGGTACAGGAATATATATATATATATATATATATTCAATAATCTAACACATTAAAAACTAAATTAAACCATAAATAAGTTATAATAGTATAAATAATAAAACAATTTGCAAGCATAAATAAGGGATTACATTATACAAATAATATCTACTCAAGGGCTATTGTGCCTGAGGTTTGAAGCCAAAATGACAAGTAAATTAAGTGCAACCAGCATGTGCAAGAGCTCTATTAATTAACATACACTTCCGTTGCTAACTTCCAGCTAATAAAAGAAAACACATATATACATACACACGTCTAATTGGTATTTTGAGGAGCTTCTATATATGTCTGACCAGAGGACTCATCTGTTATTGATAACTTTAATCTCAAACTGACGGATGATGCTACTAACTTAAACAGAACAATTAAGTAATAGTTTGGACATAAATCAAAACTTGCCACCATCGAATCTTTTTACAATTGCAATCAAGAATGGACAGAGAAGACGACGGAGGACCAAAGAAGAAGACAGAAGCTTTGCCACCAGGGATGAAGACGCACCTGCCATCGGAGAAGACGGCGGAAGAACAGACAGCTTCACGGAGGGAGGAGATGAGCGATGGCAAGCGATGCGAGGCAAGGTGAGACGCAGCAACAACGGGAAACTCCAAATCCAGAGAAGTAGAGGCGAGGGAGAAGTGATAGGTTCGACAGATCAGCAGGGCAAGTTAATGAGGCAGAAAACGGCGTTGTTACATTTCGGAGCCGTTTCGAAATCTTTCCAAAACGTTTCAATACAAAAAAAAAAAAATGTTTCAAAATGTACGGACAAAAAAGAAACATACAGGGTACATTTGTATGCATACAATGTGCGTTTCTATACCAGAAACGTATCCGGTATGGATACGCCTCCAGAAATATCGTATCCATGCTTCCTTGCAATTCATCAATTTCCATTTTTTTTCTCTCTCTACTCTCAAACCAAGTAATCAGCACAATAGACACCTAACTAGATGGGAGAGTGGTAGAAGAGACTTATCACATAATCTAATTAGAAGAGAGGAATGTGCAAGACACGTGTTCAACTCAGTTAAATTTAACATCTATTTAGATAGTGAGAGTTATTGCAACATATCTAGCAGATAATATATCAGGTGGTTAATAGTAATTTTTCATATTTGGGTAAAATTGCAGATGGAAATAAAGATTAAGGTAAGTAAGTATATTTTTTCCCTTTTTTTTCAGACAAAATTACCCATTATGATCGAATCAAATAGAAAAGAGCAATAACAATCGAAAAGTTTTGGTTAAGAATCAAAATAAGTGATTACTTGGGAAAGGCTTAAAATAAGAACTCACTTTGATCTTGGGGAGCCTTGGCTAGTTGGTTAACTACTTCCATATTAAACGTCAAGCAATTCTGAAAAAAGATCTTCTGGCTTCTGTGAGAGAGGATGGGGTTGATCTCAAATCTTGATATAAACCCTTTTTTGTTCGATTCAGGCGTGTGGTTTCTTAACATGTAAGTTAATTAATATATGGTGATGTAGTCACAGAGTTGTCTTGGGATGAATGGATCTGGTCTATGTAGTGAGACTTCGTCTTTTGGTTGAAGAACCAACTCTACACATCCTTCGTATGCCATAAGCAATAATTCTTTAGGCCCTTTCAAATTAGTCCAAACTCAGAAAAAGGTCAAAAGATAAATATAGTATATCATCTAATTTATTTTAAGTTTTACTTGTTCCATTGGAAAATTTTTTATGGAAAATTTTCTGATAATTTTTTTGGTTTGCTTGTTCAAATAGAAATTCACTAATTTAAATTTGACTTCAATTTTTCTAGAAATTTTTTCTTAAAAATAATTCAGGAAAAAATATTTTTATTTTTACATTACCCAATTGCCATGAGCTTACCACCGCCACTATTATAAGCCAATATCCTCATCGAAGTTCATCATAGATTACGTATGGGTTCAAATAAAAATTTTTCACAATTTTTTTTTAACGAAACAAATGATAAAAATTTTATGAACTTTTTTTCTAAGGAAACTGTTCTAAAGAAAAGCTTTTTAAAAACTATTTTTTTCACGAAACAAACAGAGCCTAAATAAAAAATTACCATACAATTTCCTGTTTGAATTATTTTAGAGAATGACATTCACTTCATTTGAACAAGATAACTTCTACACAAAAGAGAATATTAATTTCCCTACGGCGCCCATCTTTCGTATATTACGAATAAAAACTATATTACACATATTGACAATTTTGGTACTGCTGTATTGGGAGACATGGTAGTTGTCTTGGGATATATAAATGGAACACATATTATTCTAGTGGGAGAAAATCAAAACAACTAATATTATATACTAATATAGGTTTTAAATAATATGAAATAAGAGACATGATTAATTAATAATACAAAATACGGTAGTTGAATCAAAAGGCGCTCGCTAATAAAATAAATTAAGCGACATTATTATTGCTTCCGAAGATTGTGAACATCAAATATCTAATTCTTAATCAGGTGATCAAAGAAGTTATAGTATTATATCAATGACCACTTGGATGCTAAAAGTATTAAATGAAGATCTATCTATATAAATAGTTTTATCACCATTGATAACATAAAAACAACCTAAGATCATGCATGTACTTAGCGAATGGAGGGAATGCGACAGACTACTTGTGATTTATCAACGAACAAACAAACACGATTAGGCACAACATCTAGAGGGATAATATCAAATAGGGGAACAACAAGGACTTCAGCTTTCGGCATATCGCCTAATATCTTCCTTCTCGCTTCTCCCGCTGAGACGCCTACAAGTTCAGGCCAAAACATTGCCCCCAGAAACTCGTGGCAAAGCCCTGCAGTAATAAAAAAATATTTAATTTCACGCCACTCATCAATGGAAATTCCATTTGACTTTGTCATATAATTAAAATATGATACACAGAATGACTAATTGACAATCCAGATTAAACGTAACCACTACTTACATGTTTCGTTTTTCTCATCATTAGCCATGATTGCGAGACGATCAAGCACTAATTAGTTCTTCTAAAGCTGTATTCTTTACCTTCTCTCAACCTTCATATATACAGACGTTAGGGACGTCTGAGCTATTTGTGACTGATTGGGATTGCAATTGGTCTCCAAGTGTAATTCCCATCTGATAAATATTATTTACTTATTTTATTATTTAAGTATTAAATTATTATTAGAATATTGATAGAATTTGTAATTAAATATGAGGTAATTTAATATTATTTAAAAAATATCAATAAAGCGTTTGAGTCTAGAGAATTAATATTATCTCAACGCAATATTTTATTAAAATTAAAATTTCTTAATTTAATTATCTATAAATAATTAATCGAATAAATTATAACTTTTCCTGAAATATGATTAGATTGATATTGATTATCTTGATAAACTTGTTATTTATTATTTTATTTTAAATTTCCTTTTCCATGTTGCATCAGATACCTAATTATTTCTTTTTTTTTAATTAAAAGGATTTTTTTATAGCAATTAAAAGGATATTTTATCTATCCTTAAAACCTTAAAAGATCATATAAAATTTATTCACAAAATTATTAGCGTATTTAAATTAAATATATAACTTAAACACAGTTAAGGAATATTATTTTTTATATTGATAAGCAAGTCAGATGATTGATGCATGAAAGCTGATTATCGAGATAGTATAACCTTAATTATACTATAAAACAATATTTTGCTTGTTTTATTAAATTTATTATAATAATTTTGTTCACTAATTACACAAACATTAAATTAATTTTACAAAAAATATTAATTATCAAATAAATTAATATTTTAAACAATTAAACATGAAGCTATCCAACAACACTTTTATTTAATCAGAATCGTCTTGTGACTGATATCAGTGACTATATATCATTGTCCTTTACGAGTATAATTAAGGAGCCCATCCTACAATTCCAGAGTGATACAAACAACCAAACTCGGCCTCTGCTCATAATTCGCAATTATGGCAATCATTTTCAAGAGAGAAGGGAAGCACTTTAATCTTAGCTCCTGGCATCTCCTCTTTTATCTTTCTTTGTGCATCTTCCATCTTTTTGCGCTTTAAATCGGGCCAATCTTTCAACCAACGATCTGGCAATTTTGAATTCTCATAAGATCCTTGAAAGTTCTCTTGGGATGAAAACTTTAGTAATTAAAAACAAAACCACTCCTTAAATGATTAAAATATAGCGTTTAATCTTTAAGAAATCAAATTGAGTTACGTAGAGAACCCAGAAATGATCATCGTTATCAATACTTGCCCATTTTTCAAAGCACAAGAAATTGAAAATAACAATTGATTTTTTTTTTTTAAAGAATCGAAATATATTTGATTACTTGGCAAATGCTCAATGGGTTGATCTTGAGTAAGCTGGGCCTCAATATGCATCCCTACAGCATTTGATGCCAAATCTTGCGCATCTTCTTCTGTTTCCTTCTCTGAAGGAAAGTAATTCAAGAAATGAAATAAGAAGCAAAACAAATAAGCGCTCACTCTCTCGGGGAGGCGTGGCTACTCAGTTATTATTTTCGGCCATTTTAAACGTCATGCACTTCTGCAAGATCCTTCGGCTCCTCGGAGAAGATGGGATTGATATCAAATCTCTCTCTCTCTCTCTCTCTCTCTCTCTCGTTCGATTCAGGTGTTGTTTCTTCGTAAGTTCATATAATGACAGAGTCACATTGTTACTCAAAGATGAATGGATCTTGTCTATGTAGATTGGACTTATTAAGCCAATTACATAATGCTTTAAGATTACACTTTCGTCAAAACTCAAAAAGATAATATCTTGGACCCTGTCAAAGTCTCAACTCAGCAAGTTCAGAAGAATATTGAATAGAGACAACAACCAGAACGAAGGCAGGCATAACACATGGCAAATGGTGCTGACTAAGGTGAATTTAAATGTTAATTAATATTTAAACACAAATTTAAAGGTGTGTATCTAGTCTAGTTTTTTTAAAAAGAAATAAAAATAGATTTCAGTTTAATGTACATACATTTTTATCTTTAAAATTAAAAACTAATTTTGGTTTAATTGCCAATATTTAAAAATAGATGATTTTCTTTAATCACAATCAAAATTTAGTTTCATACTCCTCAGTTATACAAAAGAGGCATACTAGAGGCACAACATATAAAATATTACATTTCTCTTCTCTCTTAAATACTCTGTAGTTGTTGCATACAAAGAAATATCTATAGTTGATAGACAGCTATCTCTAATATTTGGAATAAATTCTGAAGGTGGCTCGTTGAAACCCAACAACTAAGGGTATTCATGGGCAGGGCCGGGTTCATCTAGTATAATGCCCAACAATCGGACTTATTTTTAATTGGCCCGACCCGAAAACAAGCCCGATTTTAAACATCTTAAGAACAGTGCGTTGTCATATATTTTTTAACACTAATCAATCCATTTTTTATATATTGCTTTTAACATATTATTAAGAAATAGGGAGAGTTTAAGTAGATAATGAAAGTTACAGTATATAAAGAGAATTAGATAAAATAAACATATATATATATATAAGATGACAAGATATTAATAACTAAAAAAAAATATTAGTGTAAGTTGGGCAGAATATGTCTTTGCCCGTAAAAGATCTGTCTATTTATATTTTAATGTTTATCATCCCGATAGGTCGGATAGGGCTATTGGGGCATGACATTCACGTTGTTTTGGGATATTATATATATATATATATATATATATATATATATATTTATTCTATATTAATTAAAAGTCATCTTATTAGATAGTTTTTCTATTAGTATTTGGTTTTGAAAAAATCATCATATATTATGTTAAAAAATGTAGATTGAAACTTCTATGCACTTTCAAATCAGATGATTTTCACATTAAAAAATAGAATAAAAAGTTCAATTCTGCACACAAGATTATTTCATTGATTTACTGAATGAATTGAAGAGGAAAATCAGGACAATGAGAAATGAACAAGAAGTACACAAACACATAACTTGCTACCCAAAATAACAAGCTAGCGGCAATATTGCATTAATAGGGTAATTTTGACCAATTAGTTTTATGAGACTTTTGACAAATTAAGATGTACCTTTGATTAAATCAGTCGCTTTGGCCATCCCAAACTATTAAGTTTACGGTGTACCTCTCTTCCATATCTGCCTACAACATGATCCACTTCCTTTATAAATGCTGTCTTCGGGGCTCTAAAGGGGCTGAAAGAAAAGTACTACTTATTAAATGGATTGGGATAAAGCAGTCACAAGGCCAGGAAGACTGAACATTCCAAAATCCAAACATAAATAAGAGTTTAATCGAATAAAATGTAACTATCCCTGAATTTTGATTTAATTGATATTGATCGATTAGTTTAATAAATTTATTTATTTCACTACAAAAAAACAACAAATTTGCGACAAAATTTAACGACAGAATTTTGTTCTATCGCAAGTTTATCGCAAATCCATCACTAATTCCATCGAAGAAATTAGCGACGGAATTTGTGACGAGTTAGTGACGAAGTTCAGCGATGGAAAGTGCCATCACTACTAAGTGTGATAATCAATTCCAGTCTTGCAATGAAATTTTGTGAAGGAAGATTCTGTCACTAATTTAACAACGGAATTAGCGACGGAATTTCTGTCACAAAATTTTGTATCACTAATCCGTCGCTAAATCTGTTGCAGATTATTTAAATATTATTTTTTAATGATTTATATGATATAATGACTTAAATATATATGTATATATGAAATCATTACAAATTAATTAAATATTATTAATTGTATGTGTGTATATATATATTATAATTTAATAATTTATATATTATAATTTAAATTAATAATTTAATAATTTCAATATGAAAATAGTAAAATGTGATAAATAGTAATGTGGTTAATTATTCTATGAGTAATAAAATGCCTCCATTCATGTTCAAAAATTAAAAAATGTGTAATTTATTTATTTTAAGTCATAAATTAATATAAATATAAAATATATTTAATTAACTAAAAATAGTAAAAAAGTTTACAAATTTAAAATCATGATTTTAATAACTGTGTATAAGGAATGATTGAAAAAAATATATACAAAAGAAAAGTGAAATAAATATTTTACTCAACAAAATTCAAAAGATAAGTGATACAAAAAAATTATGACATGTCTATTTTTCAGAATTTTATAAATATTAAAAATGACTCCACTCAGCCACTATCCTTCAATCACATTATGTCTCTCAACTCTTTATGCTCCTAATCGGTTTCCTTTCTTTGTCATTGTCACACCAGAAAATGCGACCGCGTGGCGCCTTTAAAAAGAAATCAAAATTGAAATAGTAAAAAGGTTCAAATAAATAGGGTTCAAGAGTCGCTACCAAAATTTTTATTTTTGAAAAGGCAAAACTTTGGAAAAGCCTTTTTATGAAAAAAATGGTCTATAAACCAGATAATGGATTCGGGAGTCGATTGTGAGTGGGGAAGGTGTTAGGCACCCCACTACACCCGTTCTTAAGAACGGTTACCCTAAGTTAATTGTGCAAAATTATTGTGGCCTTTAGTCTATTTTAATTCTCCTCAACAAATCACATGCAGGATAAAAGAAAAGAGATTAAATAAAATAAGATTAAGAGGAATGAAATTGAAGAGATAAAACTAAAGGAAAAATAATTATTTATAAGGGCGGACTTGATTTAAGATAAAGTCTAGGGCCTACGTACCCTCTGAGAGGGATCAAAGTCCACGTAGTTCGATTGACATTATATTTGTTGGTTGGTTTTTTTTTTCCTCTTTGTTTTATGTTTTGTTTTTGTTTTTCCTCTTTTTTTTTCCTTGTTTTTGTTTTTTTTTGTTCTTTATTTTTTTAATTAATTTTCTTTTTATATATTTTTTTTTGTTTGGGTGTTGTCTTTTTTCGCGAAAAGACAAAGAAAATAAATTAATTTTTCTTTTAACAAATAAAATAAGTTTTGAAATTGGTTGATGCGTTTTGATTTGCTAAAGGAAAATTTAATTTAATTTTTTTTGCATTTTCAATTTTTTCTCTTACTTATCATTAGTTTTTTTTTTTTACTTTTTCTATCATTTTCATTTCATTTTTTTGTTTGTTTTTTATTACCCTTTTTTTTTCTTATTTTGCTTTTGTTTGTTTTTGTTTTTTCTCTTTTTGTTGTTACTTTTTTTTTGTTTTCTGTTTTCATTTCTTTTTGGTTTTGTTATTGTTTTTTTTTTTATTTTCTATTTGTTCTTTTTTTTGGTTAATTTTTATTTTGTGTTTTATTTGGTTTTTTTCTTTTTGTTTTTTCTTTTAATTTTTGTTTGTTCTTTTTTGTTTTAGTGAAAAGATATAGAAAACCAAAAAAAATTACTTTTTCCTTTTATAAATAAAATAAATTCAAAATTAGTTGATATATTTTGATTTAAGACAAGGTTAATTTTATTCCTTTACCTTTATTATATTTTTTAATTTTTTTCTCTTTTTTTTATCATTTTTTCCTTGCTTTCAATTTTTTCTCTTTTTTTTCTTTGTTTTCTTTTTTTTTTTTTAATGTTTTTGGCAAACTTTCGAGAAAAAGCAAAGCTAAATTTTAAATTTGAAAACGTTTTATTATTTATAGAGAAAAACTTTTTCTTTGGTTTTGGTTTTTTTTTATTTTTAAAAGATTTAAACTTAATCCCTAGATAGAAATTTGATTTTCTTTCTCTTGTTTTTCTTAAAATTCTTTTAAAAACAAAATTACACGTAGGACGTCGAAACCCAAGACTCATTAAAATACAAATTTAATACCTAATAGATACCAAGGAGGCTTATTACCTCACATGATCCTTAGGATTTTCCTATGTGCTCGAGGGGATATAAAATCACACACGGCTATTCTAAAGAGAAAATAAAAAGTAAATTAAAGCAAAAATATTCACAAGCTTGCAACATTTGTTTTGATTGTGTGTGCTTGTGTCCAGCCAGCTAAACAACATATCGTAATACATTTCAAGAATAGGAAAACAAATTCAAACCAATTGACTCTGCTATGCTATCCAATCCGGTTTCATCTGCTACAGCGCAATCATCTCTTTGATCTTTGCTCAATTCTTGGTAAGTCTCCTCAATTGTTTAACATCCTCGAGTAGAGTTCATGCAAAAGAGATAAAAAAAGATGGGGGGTTAAATTCAAGACAACCATTTGTTTTTTCTAGTAATGATCAAATCAACGCATCAATATGCACCCACACATTAAACAGAAATGCCAGCATTCAAAAGAAATATCACCTCAAACTGCATAAGATTCTAATAAGGAACGAGACTGAAAACAATGGGGCAGCAAGTACCAACTTTCAGCAATATGTTAATATCCCCATATATGAACATAACCAAAATTGTGCAAGAGCAGCATACCAATTGGAAAAGTGACCCCAATTAATACCAGCATGAAAAGTAGCACAAGTAATCACATGAAGATCAAATTCAATTCCATATACAAGCCTCACAATCCATTGCATGTACCAAGATAGAATCAATTCAAAACCTGTGCCTATGTCTACAGCTATGTTGGGTTGCAGCAAAAGATTCAATGAAATAAGTTAAAAGTAGCAAGCAAGAAACAGAGTTGGTGAAATGCAAGACCATGAACTCAACAAACCGGCCTGATTTCTCATGAACCATTCAAAGCCTAAGCAATCAATACATAGCAGGGTAGCTATAATTCATTACTGGGAATTTAAACTGGGCAGTTCGATGCTAGCGACAGAATCCAGAATAAAACCATTAGCAGATTTGGATTGGAATTGTTTGCTAACAGTAGAACATAGCAAGCAAAAAGGGTACATCAGAAACGCAAACATAAAAAACACAGGCCAAGTCTGCGTCAGAAATAGAGTTTCACATTCACATGAGAAATAGAGCTTCATATCAATGGACATCAAACACAGCTATAAAGTAGAATATAGACTAACCAATGAACCATATTTATTTTAACCATTTTCATACTCATCGAATATGAAACTTAAAACCAATCTGCAGAAGATTATCTGAATCAGATGCATTTGATTCAGGCAAACACATACAGATCAAGGGTAACAGCACGAGTCTATCTAAATCAAGCCTTTGAATCAGATCCATTCTGTATCACGCGACCCAAAGGAACTCAAATTTTAGTAGCCAACACAAACAAATCAGACCATATTCCAGACAAAAGAAGGTTTAGATTTCAGCACCCAGAGAAAAAAAATAATAACAATGGCATCAGATCATCCTGAACCTTAGCACCCACAAACAGCATACAAATGTGACTCTATAGTTTCAGAATTGAAAACGGAAAAAGAATACCGAATACATACCTCCCCCAGCTATTTTTCCAGCATTCGAACGGTTGAATAGCCTTCTCTTCCCTTTCTCTCTAATTCGAAGCCTCGCCCATTTCGAATCACCCGCTGACCGATTGTTCTCACTTGGTTGCTTTGTCTCCGATTTGGCCGACGTAACCAAGGGCTGAGACTTCAACTTCTTGGCCTTTGGAGTTTCTCAGTTTTTGATTTCTCCCAAGCTCTCCACTCTCTCCTCTCTGCGTCTCTGTGTCTCTGCTTGTGCTCTTTCTCTGCCTCCCTCTCCCCCTCTGTTGCTTCTGGCCTCTCTCGTTCACGCTCTCTTTTTCTCCGAAAAACCCTTAGCCTCTGTCTCGCCCTCGACTCCTTTATCTCAGAGCTCCCTTCTCTCACATTCGTCGTCCTCTCTGCCTCTCTCTCCTCTCTCTCTAATTCGAAGCCTCACCGGGTTCCTTTCCATATAAAAACCCTCAAAGCCCCCTCGCCTTTTCTCTCCCTCTCTCGGTCCTATTTCCCCTGGTTCTCTCCCTTTTTCTGTGCGTTTTTGTACGTCTCCCCCTCTCTGCGTTTTTGTGCGTCTCTCTACCACTCTGACCCCTCTGTCCCTTTTTTGTGTGTGGTCCTGCTACCTGCATTGTGTCTGTCCACCTCCTTTAGAAGCATGCCTGGAAAAAGAAACAGGTAGGGTTTCTTTTGAGGAGAGACGGGTTGGGCCTGAAGGAATGGGCTCTGCCATTTTTGGCTTTGTTTTGTTTTTTGTTTTTTGTTTTTTTTAGCCCATTTTCTTCTTTTCACATTTGGGCCATTAGGTCTATAAGAATTGGACTGAAGCTACTTTTACTTCCTTTAATTATTATTATTATTTTTGGATCAAATTCTCTTTTTTGGGCTTTCATTTAGAGAAAAAGGAAGCAAAGTTAAGACCTCTTTTTTTTTTTAATTGATTTTCTTTTGTTTGTCTTTTTTCTTTTTTTTTTTTATATTAAGTTAGTAGACTCTTGTTTGATTTTTTTTTTTAATTATTTGTAGGTAATAAACTCTAATATGCTTTTTTCTTTTTGGTTTCCCTCTCTTAAATTTTTTTATTTATTTTGGACTTCTCCTTTCTCTTTATATATAATATGTATATAAGTATATATGTTTTTTCTTTGAATTTTTTATTATTATTTTACTTCATCTCTTTTTTTTTTCTCTTTCTCCTAGTCCCTTTTTATTTTGCTTTCCATTTCTTCTTTTTTCCTATTATTTTGTTAGTTTAATTTTATCATTATTTTTAGAACTTGCCCATACAAAATACGGTGTTCACAGTCATGGTATAAACTCTCAGTTAAATTCACACATTTTTCATGATGTTTCTCTATTTCTGTTAGTACTTTTTTAAGTGATTGTGTCAAGGTTTTTCCTTATTCAAAAACTAAGTCTTTCTCTTATTTAAATGTCAAATCTATCTAATTCTCTTAAAAGAAGTAAAGACTAAATACCGAAAGGTGCAAAATCAAAAAAGAAATAGAGGGTATGATCTAAAATATAATACATATTATATAGTTATGTAGTTATAGAGAAAGAATAACATAAAAGAGTATGTATCCAATTTACTTTATTTTTATACCTATTCCTTTTTTTTTCCCCCCAATCTTTTTTAATTACACTATATGCAAAAACATAATTAATATCCTTTTTATTTTCTTTCATTTTCAATTGGGATTTGATTTTTGTTGGTTCATATTTGTTTCCAATTACATTTGCAATGATTTTTCATTTCCTACTCATGAGAGTCCAAGGGATAAGAAAGCTTTTTTTTTCCCTCCTAATAAAGGAAAAAAACTTGTCAAGATGATTATTCTTAACATGAAAATTATCATAATATGATGTTAATTATGGTTTACTAATCTATTAAATCTTGCTAAGTAAATTATTTAATTACCCAATTCCTAATTTATAAAAAATAAAAATAAGTGTTAGTAAATTTAACTATAACATAATGTTGTATTCATTAAATAATATGAAAAATAATTTTTTTTGTAGATTACATAGTAATTTATGTCATTAAATTATAAAAGGTATGTTACATATAATTTTTTAATGTAAAATTTTTATATAAATTATGAGTTCGTGACTTTTTTTTTTTAATTTTCACTCTCCTAATAACTTATGTTAAGATTTGCCTTAAGTATGAGTATTATTTTTTTTAACAATTCAATATTATATGATTTTATTATAATTATTTAATTTCTAATTAAAAAGAAAATTACAATTACAAATTTTCTTAATAAATTTGTCCAATATTTATCAAAATGTTAATAATTATTTCATAAAAGTTAATATTAATTTATTTTAGATAATTTCAAAGAATATATTCATCATATTAACTATTTTTTATCTCTAGAATAATTATTAGTAGTTTCTTTTAAATTATTCTTTAGAGTTATATATATATATATATATATATATATATATGGTTTTACTAAAAATTTGTGAATAAGAACTTAAAAATTATTATTTTCATCTGATAGCTTTACAAGGAAAACATGATGTATGTTTATAAATTGTTAAAAATTTAATTTTTAATTAAATAATAATTATAAATTTATGAAGTAAATTTTTATAATGTTTATTAAATATTTAAAAATATAATATCAAGGACACCTTAACCAATTAAATTGTTACATATTTTCTTAATTTTATTTCTATTATATTAGATATTGTATATTGTAATAAAAATAAATTTGTACAATATTTATTAAAATTTTAATAATATTCTCATAAAAATTAATATAATATTAATTTAGTTTGAAGGATTTCAAAAAATATATTTAATTGTTAAGCTAATTTTTTTATTTATATATCAATTATTGCTAATTTGTTTTCTTTATCCATTTTTATGAATTATCCAATCATTAAAATTTTAATAATTATCTCATAAAAATTAAAATTAATTTAATTTGAAGGATATCAAAGGATATATTTATCAAGTAAACTATTTTTTAATTTATATTTTAATTATCAATAGTTTCTTTTTATTCATTCTTTTTTTTTTTTTTTTGAGAAAATCAATGTTGAGGCTCTTGCCTATGAAAAGAAATTATCAATTATCTATAGTATTTTATTTCTTCATCCATTTTTATGAATTATCTAATCATTAAAATTTTAATAAGTATCTCATAAAAGTTAAAATTAATTTAATTTGAAGGATATCAAAGGATATCTTTATCAATTAAATAATTTTTTTAATTTATATATTAATTATCAATACTTTCTTTTTATTTATTCTTTTTTTTGTTGGAAAATCAATTTTGGGGCTCTAGCCCATGAAAAGAAATTAGATAAGCCTACAATGAGCATGTCCTTAAAGGTCGGCATTTAAAAGAGGAATACAACCGCCAAGAGGATTATATAGAATATGAAAACCTAAGGGAAGGAAATTAGCAAAATTAACACAGGTATTGCAATTTACAACTATAAGATAAGGTTGATTGTTGCCATCAAATCTACCTGCAGGCTAATCATTAGTAAAAAAATGAAAAAAAGAAAACAAATACATAATTATTTTTAAATTGTTTAATTTCTAAATAAAAAAGATAATTATTGAAAAATAAGTATAATAGAAATTAAATTACAAAATTTAAATTAAGAGCTAAATAATATTTAGATAGAGATGATAGAATATTTTGACTATCATCAAATAAAATTTATTATAAGATATTTAATTTTTTTATTATAAAACAAATAATAGTATATTTTTATTTCTAATTTTTTATTATTAAATTAAAATTTTAAATTATAGAATTCAAACATCTAAGATTTAAAATTTAATATTTAAAAATTAAATTAAGAGAGTCATAAAAATATTTAAATAAAATTTGATAATAAGATTGAGAATATAGAATATGGATTTAGTGAGAAAAAAAAGAAATAATAACTTAGGATGAGCAACCTCCATATTTAGAAAGAGAATGTAACATTCACAAGGAATATTATACAGAACATGAAAACCAAAAGGGAAGGAATTAGCAAAATTAGTAAGTGGATATGTGCTTCCATTAGCTTTTTAAAAGACATAGTTGATTGCAACTTCCCATTAGAGGGACAAGCACCTTTTGAGATCCAAAATAAGGCTAAAACATAGGTGTTGAGGTGTACAACTATCAAAGACAAAATTGATTGCTACCCTCAAATATGCCTGCAAGCTAATTGTTAGTCAAAAATGAAAAATAAACCAAATACATAATTTTATTTAATTTTTTAATTTCTTATTAAAAAGATAATCATTGAAATATGGATATAATAAAAATTAAATTACAAAATTTAAATTAAGAGTTAAAGTATATTTAAATAGATATGATAGAATATTTTAAAATTCATATATCTAAGATTTAAAATTTAAGGCTCTAAAAACTTATAAGATAATATTTTTAATTTACTACAAATTAACTAGAATTTATTTAAACTAACATGTTTAAACTAATTATTGTTTTTTGTAATTAATTATAACATATCTTATTTATAGATATAAATAAATTGGATTTTTCAATTTTAAATACCAAATTATTTGATAAAAAATTAATTTTTTTTAATTTTATACCCTAACACCTCTTAATTAACAAACTCATTATCTTAGTTTAAATTAATATCAAAGAAAGTAGTGTACCCCTTACCTTTTCACCCTAACAATATGAATAAACATAATTGATAAAATTTAATTTATTTTTGGTCTTGATTTATCAAAAAAAATGAATAAACATAACTAAATTAGTAAATAATTATAAAATAAATTAACAATTGATATGTAATACAAAAATAATTTTTAGATAAATATTAATATAAATATATCTAAATTATTAAATTACTTATTAGATTTAAGATAAATATTAATTTAAAACAAATTCATATTAAACGAGATAAAAAATAAATTAAAATAAACTACTTCTAAGTGATATATGAATACAAAAATAGTTTTAGTAATTAAATATAGATTTTGAGATTCTTTAAATAAAATTAATATTAAATTTTATAATATAATTATCAAAATTTTTAAAATAATTTAATATTCTATACTATAGTCTTATCTTTTCATCCATTAATTTTTTTATTCAATATCCTCTTTTAAGTTAATTTAATCTCTTAAAGTATTTTACTATATAAAATTAAATTGCAATGTTTTAAGTATTCCCTCCCTTTTCTTTTTAGCGTCAAAGCCCCGTGCCCTCCAAATTTTTTGTTTTGAAAATTGAAATCCCATTATTTTTCTTCTTTAGGCGTTCTCCCATTCTCCCGCAAAAAAAAAAAAAAAAAAAACCCTAGCATGCATGTTCCATTTTTGTCTTTCTATTTTTGATCGAGACCCAAAGATGCAACACAAGAGTGAGCACGATGAGGAGGATAATGGGGGAGATAGATGATGAAACGTTATTGTGAAGCTTCTCTCTCACCTTCTCCGTTAACAAATCAAGACTCCATGATAGAGGGTATGGCTTCATTTGCTTTTGATTCTCATTAGATTCTCATCTTCTTCCTCTTCCTCTTTCAATTTCTTAATAATTGATTCTTCCTCAAACTATATCAGTAATGGGGGTTGATTGAATTTGTTGTGATAATGATGATGGTTGAAGTCATGGATCGATAGTTATCAGAAGCAATATGATGGGTTGACAAAAAGGAAGTGATTAAGGATTGATTAGTTAGTTGTGTGTTAACCAACCTAGAATCCTATAGATCTTTTGTCACAAAGCACAAAGTTCAGCCATTATTTTTGAACATTAGCCAAATCTAACAAAAGGTAACAAAAGTGGCTTTCATGATTCCATTCATTTTGTTGATGACAATTTGAAGCCAAAATATGCTATGAGTTGAGCCACTCTGCCCACTTTTTCCTGTAACGGGCTTGGCTAACAGGTGGGGCCCAATTTTCCAACCAAAGCAGTACTACTCTGTATATGTCGATCCAGAGCTGCAGATAGCCATGTGATATTTCTAGCTTGTTAAAACAATAGGGCTTGGGAACTAGAAAAAGGATGGGATTATGATTGGAAAAAGGAAAAAATAAAAACAAAATAATGGGGAGGACCATGATGAAGAAGTATACAGAGATGGTGTGAAAAGTGGATGACATAGCATAACAGAGTATAGGTCCCTATGCACATTGATTTAAAAAGAGACCACTTTTGTATCTCCCTAATTTTTATTTCCACAATCAAGAGAAAGGTAAGGTAAAGATGTTATTATGTTTGTGGTACCCTTTTGTTCAATACCTAAATTTTAATCACATCGAAAAGGATAAGGTTTAATTCATAGTATACATACTAGTCACACACACACACACACACACACACACACACACACATATACATATATATTTCCTTTCTGTTGTAACCACACTTTTTGTGTTTTTTCTTCTTTGTTTTTGTTTTTGTTCATTACTTGGTTAAATGGAAAGAGAGCATTAACAAAAGCAGCTGGAGACTTCATTTATGAGTCTTATCTGCAAAGGCAAAGAAGAGGTATATGAATTTAATCATGGGAGGCAAAACCAATCTAGATAGCAGATCATAAAGCCACGTACATTTTAGAGGGATGCTCAGGTAAGGGACTTGATCTTCTTTCCTTCCCATTGGACCACATTATCACATTGAAGTTCAGTTTTGAGCAATTTTGTGAAGAAAGGCAATTAATACATAGTTTGTGAAATTTAACTATGTTTTATAAAAACTTGCTTCTATTGTTCTCTTTCCCTCTAACTCGCCCAAGGTTTGTAATCTTCATTTTATTGCTTGCATTCTGATTTTCTGCTCTTGCTAGAATGTGTATATGAAACCTTGTGTTGTTTACTTGATTTTGAGTACCAATTAATATTAAAAAAACTAATTTTACATTTTGTGTCCTTATCTCTGGGCAAAAAGTATTGATAGATTATTTTTCTCTGTTTACCCTTTGAAAACTTATGGAACTTCTCAATTTTAAAATCATTAGATGTGTTTCCTAGGGTTATCAATGTTTTAGGTTGAGTGGAAAGTCCACAAATTTTTTAAAGGGTAAAGCATATCCTAGTAGAATGTCTTTTTAAGTTAACAAATTAGTTATCCTCAAATTAATATTATTGTATAAATTTTTTTTAGGAGCTAAGGAACTAAATTACTGAGAAGGGAAAAGAAAATCCAATGGGATTTAATAAATTAGTGTTGTGCTGTCATTTGCTAAGGTGCATTACATATAGGAATAGGGTTTCGTTCAAGCAGACTTAAGTTCATAGTTTCTCTTTTATTGTAAACCATGATCATTTATACGTTGATAGCTATATCTATACAATTGGAGTTATCTTTGTAAGAATTTACTTTTCCAAGTTTGAGTCCTCGATGCATGTACTTAACACTGAAATTTCAAATAAGTGCTGCTATTAGGAGTTGTGGTTAAAGTTGAACCATATGGGATCACTCTTCTCCTTTTTGCTTAATAATAATAGGAAATTAAAAGAAAATGCTTCATGATTTGATTCATACTCGGTATATATTGAATGGCAAAGGAATCACTATTATGGTAAGAATTTTGCTATAAGTTATTCCTGTTTAAAAGGTTTATTGTTGCAAGAAATTGGCACTAACCATAATTTTTTTCTTGCAGCTTGACAAGTACAAAAACTATTATTTTGGCAGATGCCCCACAGGTGACTCTGGGTATCAATTAGCCTATCCATTACTTTTATTTAGATTCATGCATTAGGCTATCTCACTTATTATTCGTTAATTGAAAATTTTCCTTCTAAAGAATCTATACCTTCTGAAGAATTAAAAACAGCTTCATTGCTGCTAAGCGTTGTTATCGTTTTGAGTTTCAATGATTTCAAATATGGGTTTACATATGGAATTCCAATGTATTGAGGAAAAGAAATAATCAAGTGTCTATGCCTTTCTTTTCTATTCCTATAGTATTCACAAATAATACTCCTTGGCACTTTCTTTCAATATCTATGCTCACAGAGAAACTGAGCATAAAAATGTGAATCCCTTAACAAGTTGCAAAAGCAAGATAAGGGTGGAAAATGATTAAGGGAAGAAATTGGGGTGCCTAACAAAATTGGAGTTCATTTTGCTGTAGGTAGAGGAATTAACTCTTTATTATAGTTGTTTGTTTTGCTTGCTAATTCCATCCCTTGGCAATTATTTGATGTCAGTGTTTAAGGAAAAGGCAGTCAAATTAAAGACATTCAAGTATTCAAATCAAGGTATGCAAATGTGCGTTTTATTTATTCTTTTTTTGCACTACTGATTTCTTTATGCATTATAATTCGTTTGTGCTCTTTATATTTTATCATTCAACTATACATCATTAGATTAAAAAATAATGTGACTTGTTGAATATTAGATACATAAAAGAAAAAAAATATAAAAAGTAAATGGTATAATAAAAATAAGACTTATCTTCTTACTTTTTTAAAGAAATAAAATATGATAAATAATATTAAATAATAATTACAAAAATATAAAAAATATCCAAGGAGATTGTGGAGTGAACCAAACAAAGTTATCAAATTGTTTATACAAATTAAATATACTTTCATAGAGGATTTTGATAAGACCATGCTCCAACTATTTACTAATGTTGCAATCAATTTGTATAAAGAATTTGCTAACTCTATGATTAGACTCAGCTATAAATGAATTTCAAAGAATTATATTTCTATTCTCAATAACTGAATAAAAATTCGTGGACTTTTTCAAGAATCTTTGGATTTTCTCATATTTAGATTAGGCCACGGTGATGTTGTGTTTTCTTTAAAATTAAGTTTCTATTCGCATGATGTTATAGGCAAATTTTTTAAAAATTTAAAATATAAATCAACTTAAGTTAATAACACGGGTTTTCAATGTGATTTCATGTTACATGGTGTTAGGTATAGAGTTATTTTTACTTTGATATTTACAATGTGAAACGACATTTAAAATATTTGTATTTAATAAATTGATATATACAATAACTAACGCCTTTCAAAAAAAAAATGTGATAAGATAATATTATTTTGAATGATATTTTGTAACATAAATATCATGTGGATCTAATTTTAAATCACATCACTTTTAACTTATTTGATTATTACAAAATACTACTAATATTATTTTGATGACAATTTTCACTTGTCATAGCATTTTAAATAGGAAAAATTATCTTTAAAAAAAAGTTTAAATTGTATAGACATTCTTTTAATTTAATTTAGAGAAATATGACCTATAGGGCATAAGTGTTTTCATATTAGAATTTCTTCTTCTAGCCTTGCCTCATCAGTATATGGACTTCTATTTGTAGAAATTTTATTGCAAATGCTCATGTTTAGGGTCAATTTATGATGGTTAATCAAAGTTCTTCCATTCGTAACTACAATAGAAGTCTACTTGATATATGAGGAACTTTTAAATAATTTAATAATAAGTTGTTATTAGTTACTTAACCTTAATTAATATTGTCCATTAACTTTTTTTAAATAATTCATATATGTCTTATTGGACATGGATATATATATATATACACACACACACACACACACACAAACAATCTCTACATTTTATTTTACACCAATTTTTGGTATTCACACTATTTGTAATTTTATTATGTATCCCTGTGTGATGCACAAGGTCTTACCTAGTCTATATATATTTGATCATATTTCTTTTAATAATTTTTGGAGTTGATGAAAGTGCTGAGAGTGGAGTCAAAATTAAGAGTATTTTCTTTCAAATATATATAAGGCTTAAGAATGCTAGAGCTTCGACTCAGGACTCAACAGGCATAGCATCAAATGATGTAGAAGATGATGATGAAGTCGCCTTATGGTTGGAAGCTATTGGTGGTAAAAATAAGAAGGGTTGCATTTTTTGGGTAGGATCTGAGGTTCAAGATATTGATGTTATCTATTCTCGTACGACCTCTTCTTCCATTCATAACTTAGGACTTCATTCAGATTTTGAAGAGGAATTGCACAGGAGGATTGCCACAGAGATAGCACTTTTGAGACAGGAAAATCAAGAGTTTAGATAGCAGAATCAATGTATAACAGAACAGAATCAACAAATCTTATTTCTACTAAACCAGTATCAACAAAACACTTAATAAATTGTAAGAACTTGAATCATGACTATCTCGTGCTCCATTAGATCCTGATGATTATCCTCTATCATAAAGATGATTTTATTTCCCTTCTCTTATTTTAAGATATATGTTTTGTTGAGGTTTGTTATAATTTGCTTTAGAATGATTATCATTTAATTGAGAATTATTTTAATATATTTGTTACTTTTTTGTTGAATATTATTGCGCTATTATACTTTACTGGATAGGGAGAAACACTTAAACCTAAAATTTTATTATTTAATAATAATGTTATTTTCAATTTACTTTACTTTATTATACTTTTATTATATTTTATTGGATAGGTAATAAAGTAATATTGAGGTTAAATTAAAAAATATATTTAATAATGAAACAAATTACATTAACGACAAAATATTCCATCACAAATCCGTCGCTGATTAGTGACAAAATTTTTGTCACAAATTTGTCATTGATTAGCGATGGAATATTCGTCACAAATCTATATTTAATAATGAAACAAATTACATTTGCGACAAAACATTCTATCACAAATCCGTCGTTGATTAGTGATAGAATTTTTGTCACAAATCTGTCGTTGATTAGCGGTAGAATATCCGTCACAAACATATCGCTGATTAGCAATGGAATATTTTGTCGTAAATCCCTCACTAATTAGCGACGGACTACTCCGTTGCAAGATTAGTGACGAAATATTTTGTCACAAATCTGTCACTATTTAGTGACAGAATAATTCGTCCCTAGTCTATGGCTAATCAGTGACGGAATATTTTGTTTGTAATCCGTCGCTAATTAGTGACAAAAAATTTTGTTGCTAATTTCTATTTTTCTTGTAGTGTTTTGTGTTTACTTTCTTATCTTACTTACATCACATACCTAATTATTTTGTCTTTAGATTTTAAAAATTAGGGAAATTGCATTTTCTTATATTTGGTACCAAACACAGAGAAGCATGGGAGAGGAAGAGAGAAAAAAATTATTATGCCATATGTATTATATTATTATTATTATTATTTAATAGTACTTATTTATTATTATTATTTTTAAATGTATGGATCTGAATATCTTTTGCTATTCATTTTATTCATTTCCTTTTCATTCTATTCATTTTCATTTTCATTTCATTATACAAAATATAGCCATATACTTAATTATGTTAGAGCTGGATACAAATAATTTAGAGATTGAGAGGTCA
The DNA here is from genome assembly GCA_032878935.1 of Erythrophleum fordii. Lineage (NCBI taxonomy): Eukaryota > Viridiplantae > Streptophyta > Magnoliopsida > Fabales > Fabaceae > Erythrophleum > Erythrophleum fordii. The sequence goes on along the minus strand of JAVQMF010000048.1, from coordinate 1,832,274 downwards.
TTTTAATAAAATTAATACATTATGGGGTCATTTGGTACATTGAAAATTATAAATAAAAATAAAAATTAAAAGGAAAAAAGTGATTTTGTGTGTGAGAAATGACTCCTATACTCCTATATTTTAAAAAAGTAATAAAATAAAATAAAATAAAATAGATATTATTTTGTAATAATTATAAATATATACTAGACATTACACATAGAAATAAAAATGGAATCCACTTCTTTTATTCATAACAAATATGACTTAAGCTTTATTTGATTATGGAAAAAATTAGAAGGTAAAAATTAAGATAGAAGAGTACAATTTTTCATAGAAATTAAAATGATAATAAACCCCTTAAAAATTTAAAGAAATACACAAATTGATTAATAAAATTATTAGCATACGGAAATTAATTTAATATATAGCTTAAACAAGATAGAGGAGTATTTTTCTTGAGCCAATAATCTATTAGCTGCATATACTGTTATTCCATAAATTTTGAGATAAACGGCATTTATATTTGTTAAGAAAATATTAACTGAAAAGGTTTTGCAGGAGTAGAATATAGATCCAAGACTTCTGCTACTAGACAATAAGTCTGACTTCATTCTTTTTAAAATTGTAGAAAGATCCCTATTAAGAGATGTGCGACCAGCAATGTCCTTAACGAGTATAACGAGGTCGTCTTAGAATTCCAGAAGCATCAACAAACAAAACAAACTCGGTCTCTTCTTAATTCGCATTCATGACCATAATTTTCATAAAGAGGGAAGGGAAGCACTTGAATCTTAGCTCCCGGCATCTCCTCCTTTATCTTTCTTTATGCTTCCTCCACCTTTGTGCTCTTTAAATTAGGCCATCCTTTGAACGAACTGAACAATGTTGAATCCTTACAAGATCCTACAAATTAATTCCTTTTATGAGTGTGAAAGCTTTAATAATTAACAATACGTTATCAAAGGAAAACAAAGTAAAGAATTGACAACAAAAATTGAAGTTTTGTTACGAATCAGAAGGTTTTTAAATATATTTTTGGCTGGTTTAGTTTCATAAAAATTTTAATTTAATCAATATAGTTCAAAATCAAGTAATGCTATCATTTTAATTTTTAAATTCAATTTTATTTTTTGGTAGATTGTTATATTTGACATTAAATTTTGGACGAAAATGTTAGAAATTAAAAGTAAAATTGAATTAGGAAGATGTAATTAAGACTAAATTAAAACTTTAAAGAAATTAAGGAGATAAAACATGTAATTAAGCCGGAATAAAAAAATAATGGATTACTGGACGAAGGCTCAAGGGGATGCTCATCAGTAGGCCTGGCTTTGTTCTGCATCTCTACAGCTTTTAATACCAAATGGTGAAGCTCTTGTCCATCATTTTCTATTTCCTTCGTCTTGGAAGGAGAGAAATTGATGATACGGAATAAGAAGCAAAATAAGCACTCACTCTCGCGATGAGGCCTGGCTATTTGGTTATGATTTTTGCCATTTTAAACGTTAAGCACTTCTGAAGATCCTTTGGCTTCAATGAGAGAAGATGGAATTGATCTTAAATCTCAATATATAAACCAATTGATGATGAAAACACCTAGAGGGAGTGAATAGGTGTGTTGTGCAATTTTTGATTATTTGAAAGTGGAGGGCCAAAAGTCTTCTAATTCAGTTAATGAAAAGTGGAGGATTTGTACGGACAGAAAAGTGGAGGATTGGTGTACAGACAAATATTGAGAGAAGAGTAAAGGATTATGACATAGATGATTTATCCTAATTCAGTCAGCTTTAACCTACGTCCAATTCCCTTGAAACGTCAAGGGCTTTTCTTCACTCAACAATCAGAACTTACAAGGTTGTGGTAATACCACCTTACACTTTTCACCACCTGATAATTTCTCAGTAAGGTTTTTATACAGCTCACTTTCAACTTACTTCAAGGATTACAACACACTTGTATATACTCACACACTCTCTTTTTGACTTGCTTCTTATAAGCAGATAAAAGTATGATAAGCAAAACTAGAGCCCTTTTTCTCTTTTCAGCATGTTTTCTCAAGATGTTCTCTATCGGTGTTGTGCATTCAAAAAACTCAAGGGTTTATATTCATCTTAATTTATTTATCCGTTAGAGACATTTATGATTTCATTGGCTCCTTCTTAATTTTCTAACATTCAGAAAATAATCTTCTCAGATTTTGTTTCTTCTTCAAAATCTTGGTTAGTCTTCTCGCATTTAATGTTAACTCTTTTATTTGAGACGGAGATTGACGTTTAACCATATTTTTCATATTAGTTATTGTTTCTATTCTACCTACTCTTCCTTAACGTATATACCCATCATTTGTTTGTCTTTTATATATAATATACTTTGTCATCTAGTTCATGATCTGTTTACAATTTTGAGCTTATGAATATTGGGCCGAACTTCAGTATGGACATTTTACAAAGATTTAATAAGGGGTTTTGTTATCATCAAAGTCATTGGACTTAATTATCTTGGGCCAAAGATCCAACAATTGATAGTTTGGTTCTATTCATGTGTAGTTTCCTTGTAAGTTCATATATATAATGACATTGTCCCATTGTTACTTGTGGTTATGTATGAATGGATCTGGTCTATTTAGTGAGATTTCATCTTAAACTTTCGTCGATACCGAGATAATTTCTTGGACCGTTTCAAAGTCTACTCTCAGAATTATTAAAGGTCAAAAGAAGAAGCTAGATTAAATCTCTAGATCATATTTCAAAATATTGCAATCAATTTATCATTTCAATTCATATACGTCGATGTCAAGGGATGAATATTTGAATTGTCATCTTTTAATATAGGCAAAGGTTTTCTATTCGTGTTTAAATAAAAAGATTTTGGAAACTGATTTGTCGGAGTCTCATGCAATTAAACAGTGCCTCATGAGGCATTTATTTCCCACTGTTGCATAATTTCAAATTCAATTTCTCCTCATTTAATTAATTTGTAATTGACTCCTTAATATTAATTAAATTGTATGCTTCATTAATGTTAGCTTTTTTTTAACGTCTAAATTAGATGTTATTTTCTAACTTAACATATTTAAAAAAAGAAAATTACATTTATTTATTTTAATGTTTATCTCAAATTGAAATTTTCTACAATCAATTAATTTTTGGATTAAAAATTTATTTATCCATTACATTGTAATTGATTCATGAGGGAGAAAATTACAAATTGGGGCAAAAATTAAAGTAACTATTTAAATAAGTTTTTTTTTTAACGTGAGTTGCATTTAGTGTTAATTCAACCACAGAAAACATTTAGTTTAGACGGTAAGAGAGATGTTTCAATGGAGTATATAAGCAAGCAAATTTTATATATATAAAAATATTTTTCTCAAAATATTTTCCTTCTATTACATTCTTTTTATGTTTGATTTATTGTAGAGAATGACATGCACATTGATCAAGAATATTTTTACATCAAATATAAAATATTAAAGTTTGTATGTTCATCTTCATTATTTATTTTTGGGAAAATTTCAATTTTTTTTCTTGATCTTTGTCTCTAAATATAATTTTCTTCCTAATCTATTAAAAAAATTGTAATGGACCTCTCATCGATTAGCTTTTTTACAATAACCCCTTTATTGTCTAAATCAACATTACATCTAATTAAGTTTATCACATATCTATTCAATGAAGTTTATCTTTGAGCGAAAAAAAAAAAGTTTAACATATATGTATTGTACATGCATCTCCCTTTACTAGAAAAACAATTTCAATGTCTTTTATTAATTCACCCATTTTCATTTTCATTTTCTCTCTAATCTTAAAAAAACTAGCCAGCACAAAGGGCAGAAGAGACCTTTTACATTGTTTGATGAAGGGAGAGATATAAACAACATAGATGTTTTTATAGTCTAATTTAATTTAAATGATAAGACAAATTATTACAATAATCTAATAAATAAGGAGTTAATTATAATTTTTATAGATTGCAAGACGTAAGGATTGAAGGCAAGGATTTGGTGGGTAAGTGGATTTTTTTCCTTTCTTTTTTTTTCATTTTTGAAAAAAAGTTTGTACAAATTAAAATGTAGCAACACTTTCAAGAATTAAAAATAATTCGCATCTAACAATAGAAGAAGAACTTCTACAATTTTCTCACTGGTAAACCAATTACTGAATATTCCCAAAGAGTTAGCCTTACAGAATATTAAGTATAAAAATAGAATAAAAATAGAATAAATAAATAAAATATATAAAAAACGATACTCATATCTCTACTTATAAATAATAATAATAATAATAATAATAATAATAATAATAATAATAAATATTATTAAATAATAATAATAATAACGTGATAAATATTGTAAAAAATTTCTCAATCTTTCTCTCTTTTTTCAAAACCATATCAAGCATAGTTTAGAGATTAACCAAAAAAAAAAATTGCATTAGCTAGGAGTATGGGGCTTATGTCTGTAGGGGTGGTTAAACATGGCTGAGCTTGTTGGGCGCAGAATCTAATTAAAAAAAAAATAGGCCCAATCTTTAAAACCAAATCGAGCTTAGGTTTAGATTTTAGATTTTTAAATTGAGCCAACTCAATCCAATTTATAAAATTTACTATTATATAATAGATATTTATATAAAAATAAAGAAACTTTAATATATTTGAGATATTATTGTTGAATTTAGTTCGAATTGTAAGTATAGGATTTAAGTTACCTTGAATATATATTCTTCAATTAACTATTAAATGTAAAGTTATTTTAATTTTATTATAATTTTCTTATTAAATTTTATAAACAAGGTCAAGCTTAGTACAACACTTAGACTATGTTTAGAAGTTTAAGAAAGAATGAAATAAAATAGAACGGAATGGATATTAATGAAATATGATGGAATAAAACAAAATAAAGTGAAGTGTAACGGAATGTTATATTGTTTGAAAGTTTTACAGGGAGATGAAATAGTTTCATTTGATTATTGTTTGGAAGTTATTATAAAATGAATGGGATAGAATAGATAAAAATTATTTTTTTCCAATGTTGCTCTTATTAACTGATTTAAGTTTATAAGGTTAAAGAGTAATTTTATAATTTAAATATTTAAATTTAGTCATTCCATCATTGACCCTCAAAATTGGAGAGGGGGGGAAATGGATTTTGGATGCTTAAGGATAACTTGGGAGGTCATCTCTTACCATTCCACTCACCTCTAAAAAAAACTTTCAAACAATAATTTAAATTTTAAATTCATTTTACTCCACTCTATTCTCCCTTAAAAGAAACTCCCAAACATACCCTTAAAGAGAGCTCACATAATATCAAATCCAATTTAACTTATCATAATTCATAAAATTAAATCAAATTGATTGGTTCAACTAAAAAGTTGATGAATTAATCTTTGGTCTAGTTTAATTGGTCTAGAGAAAATCAGTTAACCAAAAAATAAAAAAAAATATTTTTTAAAGAATATTTTTTCTTATAAAACAAACAATTCATTTTAAAAGGATTTGAAAAATTGAAAATAAAACGCAATAAGAAAAAAATGAGCTAAAACAAACAGAAATTTAAAGAAAATAAAATAAAATAATTTGTATTTATTATTTTCAATACTAGCTCCCCATTATACTTTATCTCTTAATAGTATCTTTTTCAAATATTAAGATATTTGGTCAAAATTATTAATTCCTTTTCTAGTTGCTTTTTTAGTTTTTAATAATAAGTAGAATCTTAATATAATTTGAAAATCTCACAAATTTAATATTAAATTCTTTTAAATTTTAATTATGGGCAATTTTTATTTTTTCATTAAAAAATAACTTCTTAAATATTATTAAATTTTAAAATTTATTAATATTTATTTGATATATTAAAATTTTTATAAATAAAAATTTAAAAATATACTTAATTATTATTTATTCAACTACAATTCAATTATAATCAAAATATTAAATTATGAGTTAATATTTTTGTTGGTTCAATGATTTGTTTAATTTTAAAATATTAACTAATGGTCAAGCAGGTTATCTTAGTAGAAAAATTAAAAAACATAAAAATATATTTTTAATTTTTCAATAAGTACTAAATATTTTATTTAAATTTTAAAAAATTAAAAACATCTGATCACTTGACATCGATTAACTCTCTTTAATCAATCAATTGTTTTTAATATCAACATGAACAGCCGATAAAACTATAGTCCAACCTACCTTTACTTAGTCCAATATTTTTGTGGGTTGGACTGAAGTTATCAGGCAGCCCGTTGGGCTAAGCTAATTTTGAGGGGTCATCACGATTCGTCATCGCTCACGCTCACTTCCAAAGAGAAGCTTAACCCCTTCCTGAAGTGTTCGTCTGAAGTTCCTCAGGGTGAGCTTCGACGCATCAATTAGATCAAGCTTAAAACCCCCATTCATCTGTTGGTTACTTGGATTCTATTATCCTAGCAATCCCGAATCGCCTTTTCTACGATTTGCTTGAATCTGAATTTTACTGAGCATTTTGAATTTCACCCTTTCCAGTTCATAGGGTTTCTTGAGTTCTTGATAAGCAAAAAAACTCAAGCAATGATGATTCGCATGGCTGCCAAGTTGTCGAGAGCTTCCACTGCTATTGCTCGAAATTCCAACTTAGCCTCCATTTCCTACAGCGGGCCTTCTCTTATCGCATCCTCGTCACGATTCAGGCTATTCTCCAATGGTTCTGACGGTTTCATGGCAAACCCAGTTACTGTTCAGATGATCAACTATGCTCTATCTCATGCCCGGTCCCAGAAAACAGGTATTTGGTTTTCTGAGCTCCATCAACTCCGTTTCTCAATTACCCACTTGGAGTTTTGTTAGAGTTTACATTTTTTTTTCCTGGGTGTGGTTGGTGTCTATATAGCTGAATCGTATGCACAAGGCCTACTGGTATTGGAACAGTGCCTTTCAACTCCATTAAGTGAAGGGAAAGACCCTCCAGATGAAAATTCAAGAGGAATTGTTTTACTCGCTATGTCTACCTTGTTGTCTGAAAGGTTACTTTTTTCTTCCTTTTATTTATTTATTTGATCATTTTGCTTTTTCAAAACCCATGTTGGAGCACAATCTTTGTTTGATAGATTGATAAGCTCATGAAAGTTATCTTATTTAATTTATCTTAGAGGAGATTTTGATGATGCAATTGAGAAGCTCCATGGTGTTCAAGACTTGACCAGTTCTTTCTTGGGAGTGAGAGGTGAATTCTTAATTTTTCAATTTATTGTATCTGCTTTTCCAATTAGATTTCTTCATAAGAAGTGCCAATAATTTAATGCTCCTTTTGGGCTTCTTGTTTTAGTTGCTGCCTTTGAAGCTCTGGTTGGTCTTCATTTGGAGTTGGGCCAGGTTGGTCTTTGCAAACACACTGCAAAATATTTTACTTCTTTTTCCCACTACTATTCATATTCATTCGAAGAAAATTCTCCCGTATAGGATGATAAATCATCAGTGCTCTCAGATAAATGTTTAGAGCTCACGGAGAAACAGGAAGCAGGATGCAATGACCAAGATTTTGAGGCTCTGAATGTTCGTACTAAAGCAGTAAAAGGGTTGGTTGAACTCGTCAATGGCAATCTTGAGTCAGGTTCTTCTAAATTCCCGTTGGTTATGTGTTTGGTTGTTTTATCTTGCTTGTCCTTTAATATTTAAATACCGCTGATTGTGGGCCTGTTGTAGCTGAAGCATTCTTTCAAGGACCTCTTGATGACAAACTCTGCTATGGTACGTTTCATTTTATCAGACACTATGGCAGAAATTCTTCCATCTCAAATTGATATTTGAATATTTAGGTAGTGTTGCTTTATCATATGGGGAACTTGTACATGCCAAACAGAACTTTTCTTTGGCGAAGGAGGTTTACCAAAAAGTCATAGATGGAGGTTCTGAGAATAAAGACTTCGGCAACCCGTATGTCTTAGCAGCTGCTAACATGAACTTGGAGAGTTTAATGTTGGGGGCCATGTGTGCTTTGGGGCAGCTTGAAACGCATTTGGGGTAAGTTCAATGATACTTGCTTGGTTTTCTTCAGCCACTTTTTTCCTAGTTTTGTAGCTTTTAGGTGATATTACTAATAATTGTTGCTTTACTTCTAGTAACTTTGGTGATGCAGAGGAGTTATTGACAAGGGCGTTGACTAAGGCAGAGGAATCTTTTGGTTGGTTATCTGTTCTTTAAATCTGTTACCTACACTTAGTTTACAAACTTTGATGGAAGGCGGGACTGGAGGGGGCCATGGCCCCCACCCCCTCCTTCCCTCCTTCTTATATATATATATATATAGAGAGAGAGAGAGAGAGAGAGAGAGAGAGAGAGTAATTTTCTTTTGTATAATCCCTTTAGAAAAATAAAATTTATATGCATATGAAAATTATGATAATATAATTAATAGTTTACATACTAATTTAATATATATCATACTTTAAATGATAAAATATTCTTGATTGTTACTTAATCTTCATGAATAATAAGTTGCTTTTAATTATTTTATTAGTCTTTTAGAATAATAAAATTGAAAACAACAAACTTCTGGGAATAATATCTTACCAAAATCTCGAAAATTAAAAGTAAAAGAGGCTTCTATTTGTAGGAAAAAAGAACAAATATGAAAGAGTAAAGATCACAATTTTCTCTCAATTTCTTTATTTATTTTATTTTCATTTCCCCATTCTTTCACTTTATTTGATATTCACTCTTTTTAAATTTTTTAAAGATATCTTTTCTCTTTTATTTTTTAAAATTTTTCAACTTATCCTTTGTATTTGTATTGTCTTTAACTCTCCAGTCTCCTCATATATAGGTTTGATAAATTAACCTACTTATTGTTATTATTGTTACTGAATTATCAGTAGGTCTTTTGTGTGTGTGTATTTACTTGAAATCAGTTTATAATTTATAAAAAGTTAGCCAATGAGATAAATCATATAAAATAGAACTTATTTGGAATTTATTCTTCCCTTCATGAATGTCTTATATTCTGGTGTTGCACAAAAAGTTTGTAGTAGCATGTACCATGACAAGTTATTAATTTATTTAATTTTAAGACAATATATATTGTCTCTCAGATATATATATATATATATATATATTGTAAAGTAATTATAAATTTTTTATGAAAAAATATTACATATTATAAATTATAATCTTGGCCTCCCTAAGAAAAAATTTCCTGCGCCGCAGCAATTATTAGAAAGACTGTTAATGGCACAGTTTATTACTAATCTTTTGTGACTTTATTTAATTAACGTAGGCTCTCATCATCCCAAGGTTGGCGTTGTCTTAACATGCATAGCTCTCATGTTTAGGCGTAAAGCAATGCTTGAGCGTTCAAGTTCCCTTTTGATCCAAGAGGTAAGAACTCTCCAAATGCCGAGTTTTTTCGCTTTTGAATTTTAAGAAATTGAAAAGTTTTAGCTGGGCCACTTTCTTTCTACTCAACCCACTTGCTCAGGCAGAGTTGCCTCAATCTGCTTTAGTTTTTGTGCAGAGTTGCTTTCATCTGCCTTAGTTTTTATTCTCAATCTGTCTTCTTTTACTCTCAGTGTGCTAGCTTATGTAGAGTTTTAGCCTGCAGTTCAAAATTTGAGTGACCTTCAATCTGGTTTAGTCTCTTTTTTTCCCTTTTTTTTTTGGGAACAAATTTCTATTGAGACATTTAAATACCCTGGCTATTGTAGTCTGACAAGTAAAGAAGTTATCCTTGAGTTGTTGAGCATTGCTTCTCTTCCCTTAGATTTTAGTTAGGTTATCAACGGTTTCATTTATAAATCATGTTGTAATTAAACTTGAAAAACCTTTGACAGGGTCTCTACAGAAGGGCGATAGAACTGTTGAAGGCTCCACCATTGGAGACTGAAGGTAATGTTGATTTGTGTTAGTTTGGTGCCCACATACACTCATATATGAGATACATACATTTATGATGTATATATTTTGAAAATGAGCTCTCTTGGTGTAGGTGCTGTGCCTTTGGTGGATCGAGGTGATATAGTGGCCCTTGCAAGAGGTATGATGGACCGTTTGACCCACTCTAATGTATTCTGGGATGTAGTTTTATCAAAGAGAAAAAAATTTTGTAGTTAAAGAAATGATTGTGTTTAATGTTAGCTTTATATGTTAGAATGAATGTTACAAGGAACTAAAGTACTTTTGCATCTCGTAGTACCTGTTTTCAAATCTCAATCATGAGTGCGGGTTCCATCTACAACAACAACAATAAAGTCTTTTCCCATTAAGTGGGGTCGGTTACATGGATCAATCGACGCCATAAACACTTATCATAAATCATATTTTTAGACAAACTATTTAAATCTAAATCTATCTTAATAATTTCTCCTATAGTTTTTCTTGGTCTTCCTCTGCCTCTAATTATTAGATTATTCACCATCTCATCTACTCTCTTAATTGGGGCTTCTATAAGTCTCCTTCCCACATGACCAAACCATCTAAATCTCGATTCTACAATCTTTTCCACAATAGGTGCGGCTTCTACCTTCTTTTTAATGTATTCATTTCTAATCCTATCTCGTCTAGTGTGTCCACTCATCCATCGCAATATTCTCATCTCTGCAACATTGAACTTATTTTCTTGTTGACTTTTTATTGCTCAACACTCAGTTCCATACAACATTGCAGGTCTTATAACTGTGCAATAAAATTTACCCTTAAGTTTGGGTGGTATTCTTTTATCACAAATAACACCCGAAGCACTTCTCCATTTCATCCCTATGCTTTACATCTTTTTCTATTTCCCCGTTATGTTGTATGATGGATCCAAGATATTTAAATCGTGTGACTTGTGGTAGGATATGTTTTCCAATTTTTACTTCTACGCTAGAAGTGGTGTGCCTCTTACTAAACTTACACTCCATATACTCCGTTTTACTTCTACTTAAACGAAATCTATGAGCTTTCAAATTTAGTCTCCACCTTTCCAACTTTTCATTCATTTACTCTCTTGATTCTCCAATTAGGACAATATCATCTGCAAAAAGCATGTATTGTGGCACCTTCACACATGTATATATCAAATAAGCTGTTTGCCTCATATATATATATATATATATATATATATATGCATCAGCTGAGATTTTTAAGCTGTATGACGAATGGTACTTTTGTGACTTATCATTTTTTTTTTTCTGCTGGTGTTTAATATCATGCTAAGAGGCATAAATGCTGATATAGATATATTATACGACATGATACAGACGCTTATAAAATAAAATATGTGGTGTGTAAGTGCAACTTGAAGTATCACTTCGTGTTTGATGTGAGTTAAGTGTAGGAAACATATTATTGGACAGGATACAATCATGTTTTTGAAGTATTAGCACTTCATAGATATCATGCGAGGCGCACCAGACATGATTATTATAACTAAGTTGTGGTCTTCATTTTTAAGGCTCATCTTTTTCCTTTTTTTCTCCCCCCTTGTTGGTATTGAAACTAGGATTTAGGGGTGTCCTCAGACTTTACTTGAAACTGAATCATGTGCTCGAACAACCTTAAGGGAGTTTAAGGCTGACACTATGACTGCTAATAGTTGAAGCTCAAGTGGTTTGTAACTTTGTATATTGACTAGTAGCTTAATGTTGCAGGTGGATATGCAGAAGCACTTAGTGTCCAAGAAAATAGAAAGGTTCAAGGAGAGAAGATCAAGAGCTGGGCAGAGGTGACATGGAGGAACCGGAGGTTGTCTCTGGCAGAGGCCTTAGAAATTTCAAACTCATCTTTCAAAGTTCCTATTATAGACACTCGGATTTGCCGGATTCTGTAGGCCGGTCCATCTTCTGCCAACTGCTTTGTTAATGCAGCTTCAGGTTCAACGAGAAATTTTTGGTACACATTCTGTACTAATTGAGTGTACAATGAGTTAATTAAAACCTGTTAAAATCAGTGTTTAGGTGGTATTTTGCCGAGAATTAATCTTATGGCAGTGTAAGTCAACTTGATATACCAGCACATAGTGTATTATTTATAGAGCTCATTGGAAAATTCCCTTATCACGTACTGCGAGATAAGGTTGCATCTTGAACCTTGTAATTTGTACGTTCTCTTTGTTTGCATATTTTGGCTACAGATGGAGCCTTAGGTGGTGTTGGTAATTTTTTTTTAAGTACTTGAAAATTTATTTATAAAAAATTTGAGTATAGGATATTTTATATATATATATATATATATATATAGTATTTCTATGTTATTTAACACACATTTTTAAATTTGTCATATTTTTTATACTTAAATATCCTAAGAAAAAGTTTTTAAGTACTTGAAAAATAAAAATTTAAGTAAATTAATGCTTAAATCCTTAGAAGCACATGATTTGAGTTTGGTTCATAGAGTTTAAATGTCTCATTTCAATCTTTTAAAGAGCCTAAAGTGATTTTTAAAGTGTCCAATTGTTATGGAAATATATTATGACATGTTTTCGTACACATTGACATCAAAGAGGAACGTGAGAAATTTTTTCTATTATAAATTTAATCGTTTTCCAGTCTCTAGCTTTTTAATGATGCCATTTGGAAATTTCAATGGTGATTTTATCCCAAAAAAATAAATAAATAAATTTATACCATCAAAGTATATATGAAACAAATTTGGTGCAATTCGTAGGCATTCCTAATAGAAAATCGAGCTAGTCCAAACTGCATTGCCCTTGGAAAGAAGCACAAGTATTTGCCAATGACGAAGTTTAAAAAGGAAAGATACACACACATACCAGCAAAGTATGCAATTTACATCAATGGTTCAGTACGGTTCTTAGATTACACCAAGCGGATGTTTAAGCAAATACTGAGTATTGTGAAAATTAATTATGAATGCTCAAAGAGGAAAATCAAGACCTTTCCCAACATCAACTCCAATCACTTGAAGTATTCCCTTGTTTAGTATCTGAAATATACCACATTTGAAGTATTGATTTGTGACTGATATGAGAATTAAACATATGTATGAATTATGATTCAATATTGTTAGAGGTATTAACTCAATAGCTCAAAACCCATATCATATTAATTTATGAAAATGAAATGTAAAATCTTAAAGTAATAAAAACTCACCAATTCTACAATGAAAACTCCAATTATTCCAATCATGCAAGCTCTAGAGTTCCATACCTCAGCTGTCTTTGTGAATCCAAGAAACGGGGCTCTAAATTGTGGCTCTGCTTTTGGAAATTCAACCTGAAAATTAATACCCAGTTGTTTTGAAATCAATAATTAATAATTAATAACATTTAGAAAAGTACGAAGACAAAAGGAGTTGAAAATGGCATGAGAAGCAAAGGATGAGTTGGGCATACACCAGCAGGGGGTTTGGCTGCTTGGACTCTGAAAGGAAACTCGTTTCTTCGGATCTGTGCCAATGGAATAATGATTTTGGACGAAGAAAAGCTTCTGGGTTTTGAGCCTTATCTACTAAATTTCTTCCTTGCAGGAGGAAAGATGATGACAATATGGTTGACAAAGCAGCCATGGCTTTGTTTCAGAATCACCACCATTGCTTCACCTTCCAACTTATCAACAATATTTTTTTTTTAATTTGTTTTTTTTTTTTTTTTTTTGTGGTTGAGATTGGATGGTGGTGTTGTCTGTCTGTGTGTACTTCAAAATTCGTTAGGTATGCATCGTGTAGTTGTAATTTCCATCGTCATTTTATCACTTTGGTTTAACACCCTGTTTGGCATCAAACAGAGAAGCTGTTTTGTTTCACAAAAGTATTAAAACTTAATAGTGTTTAGCTAAGCTTTTTTTTTTTTTTTTAAATGAAAAAGAAGTTAAAAATTGAAGTTTTTCTTTAAAGTACAAGTTGAGAGTTATTTTTTAAGACAGAAGTACCTCTTACTTAAAATTATTAATCATCATAATTATGTTTAACTTTTTTCATCTATCTTATTAAATATATGCTTTTCTAAATAATTTCACAGTGAAAGACACTTCTTTTAAAAAAAAAATTGTCATACATAATAATATTAATAAAAGTGTTTATCGGATAATTTTGTCAAATACAAAGCTGTTTTCTTACAATATTTTTTTATAAAATTTCATTTAAATAATTTTAAAATAAGCAAAAGTCCACGATAATACTAAACGGACTCTAAAATTTTAAGTTATAATTTATGTAATTCATGCTACGTAGATTAGGTTAAAGAAATTGTTTTGTGAATACCTAAAACTTTGTATTGTAGTAAAACCTATATTAATATGTCCAATTACATGTTTATTTTTTGTTATTAATACAGTATACCAAGTATACTTAAAACTTTCTCCATGAACCATATTAAAACCCTTAATGTAGATTTTTGGTTTTGTTAATGGAATTATCGAACATCTGTTGCACCACAACATCTAATTGAGTCTTGAATTGAAAACAAAACTTGCAATTGTGGCTTAAAATTTTGAGCAGAACTTATAACTTTCTTGCTATAAAAAAGGAATAATACATTATGTGTTTAATTGTACACTTTGCACTCCATGGGTAAATTTAATTCCATTTATTTATCTTGAACTCGAGAGTCTGATAATATAAGCAATGAAAGTACATGATATGGAAGGAAATAACTGAGCTAGATTGCATCATAATGCAGACATGACAACAATTCCTTGCCTAAATTGCGGTTTTTTCTGATTTGAAACTTGTAGTTTTGATTATTAGTTAATAATAATAATAAAAATAATAAAAATAAACTTAAACCATGATCAATTGAAAATACCATCAATTATGTCAGAACTATACCTATTCGTGGCCGAAGTTGGACCTATGAGCAGTACTTTTTATGCACATGGGCTTTGGTCCAAGTCCAAGCCCATCTTACTTAGACATCAAGGAATCTTTAAATACAATAGATATAATTATGTTTTCAAAATTTGTTAGACACAGCCGGTATGTTGTAATTGAACTAACCTAAATTATGACTATGTTAGTCACTTTTTGTTATGATTTATTGGCTAAAATGTGGCGGTGATGGTCTCATATTGAAGGGATAGGTTGAGTTATAATCGAAATGTTGTATTTGAGTAAAGTGTAATTGAGTAAAGAGTTTTATCTTCACTAATAATTATAATTTTTTGTTCAAATAATAAACAATCCAACAACTGGTATTATAGTCAAGATCACATATTCAATTTCTAACAAAGCAATTATTAGAGATTGTTGACCAAGGTGTGGCACAACAATTATTTTATGATAAAGGTTCAAGTATAAGGTCAAGTCATAGTTAGAATTAGATGCAATTTAGTTAAAAAAGATATATCTTTACTAACAATTATAAACTCATCTCTAATATATTTATTACTTATATATCTGTTCATAATTAACTTAATTTATAATATCTTTAATAAATTAATTTTAACTTTAAATCCCTTTGCTTTCCACTAACTATTATACATACTACCATTACTAAGAGCACCAAGACAATACATAGTACTTTCACATTAGTGTCAGGATTCCTGCTCATTTTTTGAATGAGTTTTAGACTATTTAAAATTGATTGAAAGGTTTAAATTTTAGATTTTTGTTTTTAATCTAAATTATTTTTTAAAAAGTTTATAGTTGAAAATTTTTTTATTTTATATTCTTTTTTTAAATAAAAAGTGTCAAAATTTTTTTAAAAAAAGATACTAAACCAACTAAATCAAAATAAGCATGCCCTATTCATCCCTTAAAATGAACAGTCATTTTTTTGACATTGTTAATATCAAGACCGCGTTGATAGGAAAGAATAGTCCAAGACGGCAAGACTTATACTTTAAATCATGTAAAAGTCACATGACTTTTAGAAGCTGAGTCAAGATGATGATGGTGATGATAAGAACTGAGACATTATAAGATTAAAGACATTTGTTGAATATACATAACATACATACATACATATATATATATATATATATATATATAGTACTTACATTTATTAGGCGGCCATGACACCTCAAGTCTTCCCCCAACAACGCCCCCTTCGGGCCCTGCATAAATTAATAAAGTTTTTATGTATACTAACAATATAAAATAGTGTCGGTAACAACAATATCACCTTACTTGAATTTGAATAAACATATCATATTCTTTATTTCTTATGATTATTTATTTATCCATTCCTCGAAGACTACAATAACCCTTGTAATTAATAAATTATTTACATGAACCACTATTGTATACAGTCGAAGTTAGCTTAGGTAACACCATCGAAATCAAGGCATATGCCAAATGGCATTGGAAAAATCAACCCCCGATTGCTCAGTGCCTATAAATTAAGGTTGAGATAATCTTCATCTCCTTCTAGAGTTAACCTTCAAGAAGTTCTTAATTATTTAGCGTTTGGTATGGCAGAGGAGAACCAAGGAGCCAAGCCTCCTCCAGAGCAACCTAATAAGCCCTTGCCAAGTAACTATTTATTTTGCTTCTTAATTAATTATTCTTGTTTTTTTTTTAATTTGTTATGGAAGTTATAAGTCGATCTATAGGTCAATTTTATGGATATGTATTTCAATTAATTCACTTTTAAATCTAATATAAAATAAGTTTCTTTCATATTGGAATTAAGGGATTCATAAAAAAATTTAGAGAAAATATATTTTATCTTTTAAAATTAAAATTTTTTTAACACAATAATTTTAAAAAAATAACAAAACATATTCATGTTCTTTGAAAACAAATAAAAAAAACAATCACATGTTAAATAAGATCAGAAGTCAACGTTTTAAGCTATAATTAGGGCCTTGAATTAGAAAGTAAAATGTAATTTTTTCCAAAAAAAATTTACAACCTATTTATATGAAAGTACATAAGATTTAAATCTGTAATAATTTATGTTTAATATTTTTAAATAGTTAAATGAAATGGATTATTGAGTAGAATAAAAAGACAATTAATGTCATAGATAGTTTATTTTTCTAAAAGTTCGAGCTCTTTATCATTGGATCCCTGCAAGATTTATGTAAATAATTCTTTTATTGCCAACACTAATCTCAAAACAATTGAACGCTAAAGAACTTAACTTTTCACAACGTTTAGTTCTTTGTGACAAAATTCAGAATAAAAATATTAAGTATAATAATATTGCAGTTACTTGCAATCAACTTGTGGGGACAAATAGGGCAACAAAAACAAGTTGGCCAGAGCTGGTAGGCGTAACAGCAGAAGAAGCAGAAAAGAAAATAAAGGAGGAGATGGAAGGAGTTGAGATCCAAGTGGTTCCCCCAGGTTGTTTTGTCACTATGGATTTTAGGCCTCAACGAGTTCGCTTGTATGTTGATGAATCTCTCAAAATTGCCAGGGCACCCAGCATTGGCTAAGTATAATGATACAAAATGATCAAAATCAAAATATATCGAAGGAAGCACAAAAAGAATATAGTTTTAACTTTTCAAAAATCAAAATCTTCTTGACCATTAATATCTTCTTTTGTATTCTGCTGTTTAAATATTACAATAGTGTTCTTTGTAGAATAAAATATATACCTACGTACAAATAAATATGAGACATTTGGTATACCAGTACCTAGTATTTTTGAAGATTTAAATTCTCTCAACATATAATTATGTATAGAGAGGAATAGGCAGAAATATTTTTTTTTGGGTTAAAAGTAATTTATTTTTTATTTTTTTCCACACATGACTATCATATTTGTTACATGAAAAAAAAAACCTCCAAATCCTTATCTTGGTCTTAATATTTCATACGTCAGATACTTAATTTGATATGCTTATATTATGTGATTATATAGGTAACGTACTATACCACTCAGAAAAACCACTCGCATATATAGGTGATAACACCCAAAATTTATTGATATTTCACATACCAAAATATGTGCTATAATTACTAATTTTTTATTCATCTAATAAATCGATATTATTTGGAAATTTGAAAAAGTAAGCGAGAGTAGTAAATCATATTTTCCACTAAATATGAATATTTTACATCTTTGAGAATGTTCAATACAATTTGCATTTGTCCTATTAAATATAAACATAAATATATATAATTATTTTCATATACTTTTAATGTATTATTTACAATCAAGTCTAATCAAGATACCTTTGTTCTGATTAAATAATACATTAGTCGCTATATTTATTTGCTATTAACTGAATATATAAAAGCTTAATTATATAATACAGCATTACACTAAACCCCGGATAAAGATAAGTTATATTGCATAAACTCATGTAATCAAATTTCATATAATATTCCAAGTGGATCCTTAAAAAAAGTAAAACAATAAAGCCACGGCGCTGTCCGATTTTAATTGGTCCCTCTAATTGCTTTACTGTTTCTTTTTTCACCTTTCGTTATAGTATTTTAAGCAAGATTGAAACATGTTTTTTTTTCTCTATTTTCATAACCAATTCAAGTTGTTATTAATTTTATTATTATTTTATAATTGATTAAATTCATTTTTCAATAATAAAAAAGGAAACTTTAGTATATTGGAAATAATAATGAATTTATTATTTTCATATATTCTAATTAAAAGATAAACTTATATAATTATTTTTTATGCTTATCTTTTGTCTTCTCAATTCTCATTTGAAATTATCAATGTGTGTGCGTGTGATTAGAATCTTAAATTTTCTATTTTAAAGTAATCAATCTTACTTGATTTGGAGAATGATGTATTTTACTTTTTAGCAAAAAAAAAAAAATATTTATATTGTATGTATGGGTATAGAAACTTGAATTAGAGTTATATGCTTGTACAATTGGATCGTCCCTATATGTAATTAGATTCTCGAACCTATCGTGATTTGCAAACCAAGTCTTATCTTTTTTTTTTTTTCAAAAATATTTTTTTATGATTTTTTTTCTAAAATAAATTTTGATGGTAACTTCATTGAAATAGTGTTCATTTTGAAAACTAATTTTTTTAAAAAAAATTAAGCCTTACACGTCACATTTTTGGGATGTGACAGTAGGTAAATAGCTTACAAAAATCTGACCTCCTAGTAGTAACTAGTAATTAATCAAATCACACGTTATATATATGGTACATGAGGATTCACACACACACACACACATCGTAAATAATGAACATTTTGAAATTACACCAATTGATAATTCTGACAATCTCATACTAAATATAATACGATAATTGACATAATTAAATGAGATATATATTAACTTTGTTCATTATGAACTTCCCTAGGCATATGTGCGACAAGCTGGTATTGCTAGCAAGTGCTTAGCTCTTGGCATTGTGAGCCCAAATTTCTCATTCATATCTAAGTCAGCAGGGCTGATGCCATAAGGAAGCTCCCAATCAAAGCAATGAACCAACTGAGCTACCACAAGTTTAACTATGATTAAACCCAATTGCATACCAGGGCAACGTCTACGACCTGAACCAAATGGTATGAGTTGGAAGTGTTGTCCACGTACATCTACATCGTTATTTAGGAATCTCTCTGGATAAAATGTCTCTGCATTATCCGACCACACTTTAGGGTCTCGCCCTATTCCCCATGAATTCACCAAGACCACTGTCTTTTTCTCTACGTAAAAACCATCAATTATAATATCTTCCCTTGACTCTCCAGGAATCAGAGATCCAGCAGGATGCAGTCTCAAGGTTTCCTTTACTACTAAATCTAAGTAACTAAACTTGGATAAATCTGTCTCCTCCACCATTCTCTTCATTCCTACAACACTTTCAATCTCGTCTTGGAGTTTCTTCATCACGCTTGGATGCCTTAAGAGTTCTGATAAAGCCCACTCAACCACAACAGCAGATGCGTCCAATGCTGCTGCAAACATATGTATTATAATAGCCTTGATCATAGTTCGATCGATGACAAGTTCTTGGTCACCATGCAAATCCAAGGATTGGTGCATCAACAAGAGCAAAATGTCCATGAAGCTTTTACCGTTCTCTTTGACTACATTTTGAGCTTGCTCACGCTCCTTCATTATCTTCTCGAGCAGTTCATCAGTTGCTTTCCTGCATTTCTTTAAGCGTCTTTTTAATCCCTAGCAACAAGAGTTTGATTTAAGTTAGAATTAAAATATGCGAATGGAATGGAATAGAGCTTGGATACCATATATAAAACACTATATTTCAACTCAAATTAAAGCTCTAAGATATTTAGTATTAGCCAATTATATACCTTAGTTTGAAATTTAATTTAAGAGTAAACTAGCAATTTAGATCCTAAAAATAACAAACTTGTTTTTAGATATTTGTGTTTGGTTAGCATGCTTGGGTCATTGTACAAAAAAATAATATACAAAATATTTGTCATTTTTTATAACTAACACATGCATTTACAAATTTTTAAGTAACTAAATCTAAGTGGAGCTAATAATTCAAGAATCAAATTATTGGTTTATTATATTCTCTAATATTATGTTAACTCAAAAACTTGCTAGGCAAAGGCCTATTATTATTATTATTATTATTATTATAATATGTGATACGTACCTGAAGATCAAAAGGTAGTAGCCAAGGCAAATAATCTGCTAGGTTAAAAGCTCCCGCAAGGGTCATTCCCTCTTGAACAAGCTCCTTGTAATTATACGCATTATCCTCATTAGTATTAGGACCGAATGTCATTTTAAACACTATATCCTCTGTAAGGTTATGCAAAACTTCAGTAAGGTCCACAACCTGTCTTAAAGCTGAGGCTTTCTCAAGCGATTTCACCACTAAACCCAGCTCTTCCCTCCTCAAAGGGGCAAACAACCCCACTTTTGATGCACTGAGGAGCTGTAAAGTACACAGCTTCCTCACATGGCGCCAGTACGGGCCATACTCAGCAAATGCAGTGCCTTTGAAGCCATAGGAGAGGTAATCATAAGCTTGAGTTTTTGGGCGTGTAGCGAAAACGGTGTCGTGGGTCTTGAAGATGAGCTCAGCAGCTTCAGAGGAAGAGATCACAATAGTTGGGACTTGTCCCAATTTTAGGGACATGATGGAGCCATATGTTTTGGCCAAGGATTGAAGGGTGCGATGAGGGAGTTTACCCAAAATGTGGAGGTTTCCTATAATTGGCAACATTGGAGGAACCGGTGGTGGAGGCGGTGTCTGATCAAGTTTCCTTTTTGGTTGCAAGAAGAAGAATCTATATAGAACGTATAGAAAAGTCGAAAGGAGAGGGATGGCTATTGAGATGTTTCCGTCCAAGACATGGTAGCAAAAGAGCTTTAACTAACTACGCACTCTAATTTGCTACCTTGGTCATGAAGATTAAATTATGTAATAAAAATATAATATGTGAATATTTTTTAAAATTGAGCATTATATTATCAACTTTTAAAAAGAATTTTCCACGTATCACAATTCCACTGAAAAATAATTTAATAACAGAAACGAAACTAAAAAGTACATATTACATCTAGATTTCTTATAATATATAGCCCCGTTTGGTTTCATAGAAAAAAATAGAAAGTAAAAAGGAATCTACTATTAAAGATATTTGGTTGCAGGATTTAAGAGCAAAAACAAAAAATTATATACTATGCATTTTCTTTACTTCCACGTGTGGCATTTTTTAAACACATTTATTTAGATATTTTTACTTTTCTTATTCACACTATTATTAATTATCGTTACACACACACACACACACACACACACACACACACACACACACACACATATATATATATATATTATATTTATTTATATTTTATTATTATTTATTATATTGAATAAAAATTTATTTAAAAAATTATTTAACAAATAAGAATAATGGATTTTCAAAAAGAAAACAAACTTATAAATACCACATTTCAATTTTAAAAAAAATTAGCTGAATAATAAAATAAAAATAGCGAAAATCAATTTAAAAAATGTTCAAATGATAAAAAAAAATCTTGAATAAGGTCAAAAAATTTTGCTATTAAAAGAAACTATACACCTAAAATTAAAAAAATTAATTCAAATAATTTTTTTAAAAACCCGATTGCATTACAGTTAGAATTTTTTATTGTATTGCAATCAAAACAATTATTAAATACAATGTAGTTGGAACACATTTCTGATTATATTATAGTCAAAATTTATTTAATTAAACTCAAGTCAAAATAATTTTTTATTGTAATACAATCAGAAATTTCTTACTACATTACAATCAAAAATTCCAACAATTGAAACTTTTTTCATTTCATTCTTATTTCATCTAACCAATATAAATAAATTTATATATAATCCTTTTTTTTCATCCATACCAAACATATTTTTTTTAATTACATTTTATTTATCTTTTTATTTTCATTTTATCACTCAACAATCTACTAACCAAATCAAATCATAAATATAAAAACTCGCTATCTTGTCTCCATGGAAGATAGCTGTTATGCTCATGAAGAAGAAGAGTGGGACCAAGGGTATACAGGTGGCATTAGTAACAGAAAAGAATGCTTTGGTTGAGCTGGCGCATGATCCAATACATATTGAAGGATTGCTTGAAATGGTTAGGCGCAGTGGTCGCGCGAAAAAGATACCTTTGAGGCTCAAAGACTGAATGGGCTTGGCATATAATGCGTAGCTGGACAGAGAAAGGGGTGTGAAGAATTTGGTTGTCTCTCTTCTCTCTTGGAAGTTTTCTTAGACATTCTCCTTTCCTTATTACTTGTGTTGCTACTATTTCTTTTCTGTCGTGTTAAATTTTCCTTGGGTTAGCTGTTTTTCATTTTCCTTGTTGGATGCTCAATGGGTTGTAGTTTTTGATTATTAAAGTCATTAAAATAGAGCAGTATCAGTATCTTGAGTATTTTACTGTTCATTACGTTAGATATATATTTATATATATTCTGAGTTATCAGTTGCAGGCACCTGCATTACACTGGTGCTTTCATTGAGAGAGCATGGCTAAGAACACAAGAATGAAAGAGATGAACCTTGTGATTAAGAGAGTCTCTGAGGATGTACTGGAGTTAGTTAAGAGGGATGAGGAGACACAACAGAGATTCAGGCGTATGGAAGCAATCATGGAAGGTATGCAGAAACATCTGGAGCTACTTAGCCAGATGATGGATCGTTCACCTCCAACTACCAGAATCGGGTTAGCTTCCATGGATCCCATCTTACCAAACAACAACTCCAATTTGGGTGCTATGCAAATGAAGCAGGTGAGGCTTGATTTCCCAAGGTTTGACGGTACTGAGCCATTAACATGGCTATTCCGAGCAGAACAGTTCTTCTCATTTTATGACACACCAGATGCTCAACGACTGACGATAGCTGTCGTTCATTTTGAGGGTTTAGTAGTTCCATGGTACCAGATGCTAATGAAGGCAAACATGATATCTACATGGGCCGCTCTTGCTAACGCTATTGAAGAACAGTTTGGGCCGTCAAGGTATGAGTCTTCTCAATGCAAGCTATTTAAACTCACCTAGACTGGATCAGTGGCTGATTATTATCAACAATTTATGATACTAACAAACTGGTCTGAAGGGTTGAAAGAAGACATATTAATGAACTGCTTTATGGGTGGGTTAAAAGAGCCCATCAGGTGTGAAGTGATAGCTCAGGAGCCCAAGTCTCTTAATAGAGCTGTCGGGTTGGCCAGGTTATTTGATGAACGAGACAGTATTAGTGGCTGTTCAGGGGGAATACGTAGCAAGTCATTCTCTGGAAACATCAAGAGCAATTCAAGCCCTAGTATCACCACAGTCACGCCACGAACACCAGCACTACCCCCTTCACCTTTACCTCCATTATTACCACCACCTCCAAATTTACCCAAGCCAACAACTCCAAATGCTCTAGCCATACGCCGAATTACTCCTATAAAGATGCAGATGAAGAGGGAAAAGGGGTTATGTTTCACCTGTGATGAAAAGTATTTTAGAAGGCATAAGTGCCCAAATAAGCAGCTAATGTTGTTTATGTCTGAACCAGAAGACGCAGTAGAATAGCTGGACTTAGAAGAGTCCAAGGTGGAAGAGACGATAACGGAAGGTGAGGGCAACGCGACTCATCATCATCTATCTTTGCAGGCGATGAACGACATTCCAAGTGGTACGACCATACTATTTGAGGGACTGATTCAAGGAAATCATGTCAAGGTTTTGTTAGATGGTGGAAGCTCTGACAACTTCATTTAACCAAGAATCGCTAGACACCTGCAACTTCCCATTGAACCAGCTCCAAGAGTAAGGGTCATAGTAGGTAATGGTGAATTTTTGCAAGCTGAGGGTATAATTCGTTCACTGTCGATACTGATAAGTGGCCATACGATTAAATTTTCTACATATGTCCTAGCTATCTCAGGAAATGACGTGGTGATAGGGGCTTCCTGGCTTGCAACCTTGGGTCCACATGTGGCAAACTATCATTTTGCTTATATCCAATTTCATCAAGGGAATAAATTGGTAACTCTACAAGGCATAAAAAATTCAAGCCCTACAATGGCTACATTCCACCATTTTCAAAGGATGGCTGCTACTGACGCTATCAATAAGATGTATATGCTTTCTTATCTTGCTTTGGAAGGATCCAGAGAAGATTCACTCGAGCTACCTATGGATTTACCCACTGAATTGGGTGACATAATCAAAAGGTTTGCTACGGTATTTGAAGTTCCTCATGGGCTACCTCCTCCTCATTCTAAGGATCACTCAATTCTTTTGCAAGAAGGGATCTCAACAGTTAAAGTCTGACCATATAGGTATCCCTTTTCTCAAAAAGCTGAAATTGAACGTTTGGTGGAAGAAATATTGAAAGAAAGAATTATACAGCCTAGCACTAGTCTTTTTTCAGCTCCTGTCATACTGGTTAAAAAGAAGGATGGCTGTTGGAGGTTTTGCACTGATTATCGGGCATTGAATACTGTCACTATCAAGGATTCTTATCCTATACCCACAGTTGATGAACTACTGGATGAACTGAAGGGCTCTCAATACTTTTCAAAACTAGATCTCAAGTCTGGCTACCATCAAATTGTAGGTCATCCTGAGGATCGTTACAAGATTGCCTTCTGAACACATCATGGACATTACGAATGGTTAGTAATGTCATTTGGGTTAACAAATGCACCCGCCACTTTCCAAGCTCTCATGCATGATGTTTTTAGACCATATTTGCGAAAATTTATACTAGTATTTTTTGATGATACTTTGGTTTATAGTGCTAATTGGAGTTGCCATATGGAGCATCTAGTCTCTATATTATATTGTTTGCAGCAAAATCGTCTGTATGCCAAAATATCTAAGTGTACTTTTGGGAAAACCAAAATTGAATATCTTGGACATATCGTGTCTGGACAAGGAGTGGAGATGGATCCAACAAAGGTGTAGGCTGTAAAAGATTAGGCAGTACCGACTACAGTGAGCCAAGTGAGAGCTTTTCTTGGTTTAACTGGATATTACCATCAGTTTATTCAAAGGTATGCCAATATAGCATGTCCTTTGACTGATCTCTTGCAACGTGATAATTTCTATTGGACTGACAAAACTCACGCAGCATTTGATCAATTGAAAAGGGCACTGACAGAGGCACCAGTATTAACATTACCTGACTTCTCTAAACCTTTTGTGTTGGAGACCGACGCCTCTGGGCAAGGAATTGGTGCTGTTTTGGCTCAAGAAGGACGTCCTATTACCTATTTCTCTAAAAAACTCTCTCTTAGAATGCAACAACAATCTGTTTATGCTCGCGAACTCTATGCAATCTCATAGGCAGTGGCTAAGTTCCGTCATTACTTGTTTGGTCATCCTTTTATTATAAAGATAGATCATCACAACCTAAAACACTTGACACAACAGGTTATTCAGACACTTAAACAGGAAAAGCGGTTACCTAAACTATTTGGATACACCTATTCCATAGAGTATAAACCGGGGGCTTCTAATTAGGATGCAGACGCGTTGTCGCGAAGCTATTATAAGGCTATCTCTAGTCCTCAGATGATTTTTTTTATGCAATTAAGAGGATGGTCTCTCAAACAAGCCATTGGCATGACCCCGTTTAAGATAATTTATGAAAGGGACCCTCCATCTATAGTTCCTTGTTCATTCCATGATGATACTCCCTTTGAAGTATCCAGATATTTAGCACAGGGAGATAAAATACTGGCTTCTCTCAAGCAGCATCTTCATCACGCCAGGCTAGAATGATTAAATTTGCCAACCGTCATCGTACAGAACATCAGTTCAATGCTGGAGATTATGTCTTTGTCAAATTGCAGCCTTACCGTCAAGTTTCTTTAAGATTACAGAGGAATCAAAAACTTGGAATGAGGTTTTTTGGTCCCTTTAAGATTCAAGAGAAGATAGGGACTGTTGCTTATTGTCTGGAATTACCCCCAGAGGCCAAGATACATTCTGTGTTTCATGTGTCTTTGCTAAAAAAATGTGAGGGAGATCCTACTGCCCAATATATTCCACTTTCGTTGATCAGCTCTCTCGGGGGTCCTCAGATCACACCCCTTGATGTTATAAACGTACGTCAGGTTTCCTTCAATGGCCACTAGGTTCCTCAACTCCTGATCAAATGGGAGGGACTTACTGATGCCACATGGGAAAACCTCTCTTCCATCATTGAGCAATATCCAGATTTTGACCTTAAGGACAAGGTCGGTTTTGATGGGGAGGGAAATGTTATGCTCATGAAGAAGAAGAGTGGGACCGAAGATATACAGGTGGCATCAATGATAGAAAAGAATGATTTGGCTGAGTTGGCGCATGATCCAATACATACTGAAGGATTGCTTGAAACGGTTAGACGCAGTGGTCACGCGAAAAAGGTACCTTTGAGGCTCAGAGACTGAATGGGCTTAGCATATAATGCGTAGCTGGACAGAGAAAGGGGTGTGAAGAATTTGGTTGTCTCTCTTCTCTCTTGGAAGTTTTCTTAGATATTCTCCTTTCCTTATTACTTGTGCTGTTGCTGTTTCTTTTCCGTCGTGTTAAATTTTCCTTAGGTTAGCTGTATTTCATTTTCCTTGTTGGATGCTCAATGGGTTGTAGTTTCTGATTATTGAAGTCATTAAAACAGAACACTATCAATATCTTGAGTATTTTACTGTTCATTACGATAGATATATATTTATATATATATTCTGAGTTATCAGTTGCAGGCATCTGCATTACAATAGCCAAAAAACTCTTTTGATGAGAAAGAAAAATTCTTACCTATTTTGTGTGTGCGTGTGGGAAGAAGGACAAAGGAGGGGTTGGGAGGTAAGAATGCGGGAACTTTTTCAAAATGAAAAGTGAAGGACAAATGAGTAGTTGCCAAGTAAATTTGTAATAATTTTCCCAAAATAACAAGTGAAGGACAAACCGACAACGTGGTCGTTAGAAGGCACTAATGGGTAACATTAATGGGGTTAGATGAGTAAATCAAACTAGATGGAACGAACAATGACGACTTGGTATGCCAAAAGTTAGATATAAAAAATAAAAAATAAAAGATAATTTTAATATTTTTATTTTTAATAATTAAGTAATAATTAATTAATAATTTTAATTAATAATCAATAATTATAAAAATAAAATAAATATTTTACATAATTTTTTTTTTTAATTCTATTTCTCTTATCCTACCAAACAAGCATAAATAAGAGAAATAAACTTTTAGAAGTTGGAAATTACGCTAGATGAGTTGGCGCAATTCGGTGTTGACAGTACTGTTACTAATCGCGTTACGTGTGCGGTACGAAATCCTCAATTGGAGTATTATATAAAACGTTCTCCCTGCGGGTAATTAAGTTGGAGTTTGGGTTTAGTACGTTTCACTTTCTCCTCTCTTTCTTATTCTAATTAATTATTCTAACTAATTAATTGCATGTACTACTAGATGGAATCTGAATTCTATAAAATGAGTTACCTATAGTAGAGTTACAGATAGCAGCAATAGAGTCTGAACTAATTACTTCAATTTGGTCTTCTAATTTCACATCATATAAATTATATTAAAGTGAAATTGATTGGATGCTTTATGATTATCTTATGTAACAAAATAAAATATGTGAATATTTTTCAATAACGCTTTATATTATTAACTTTTGAATAGAGTTTATTTCATATATCATAATTATATTAAGAAAAATTAATAACAAAAGCTTGGCTAAAAAGTAGAAATTACATCTACTCGCCAACTTGTCTGCATGGAAGAGAGCTAGAAAACTCTTTTGAAGAGCAAGAAAAATTCTTACAAAGTCTGTGGGTGTGTGTGTAGTTGCAACGTTTTAAATCAAATTTATACGCAGTGAATGTAAGAATTGTTTCAAAATGAAAACTGAGGGACAAAGGAGTGGATGAGAGGCACTAATAGATAATATTAATAAGGGTTAGATGAGTAAATTGAACTAGGTGGAAGGAGCGATGATATAAATAAGAGAAATAAACTTTTGGAAGTACGAAATTAATGTGAAAATTGAATGGCGCAATTCAGAGTCGACGGCAATGTCACTGAACGAGTACCAAATACTTTATATAAGATTAAAATGGTACAGGTACACGTCCTGGCAGGAAATTAAGGGCCTCGTTTAATATATATAATCTTTTTTTAATAGAAATAAAAAAATATTAAATAAAAAATAATTAAATTAATTGTATTTAATAGGATAAAAATAAATATTTTTATTTATTTGACAAAAGAAAAATAATGATAAATAATCAAAATACATTTAGATTACAAAAATATAAGAATAGATTATTATATATAATTCCAATTAATATATAATTATACTTAATTTAATACTTATTAATTTATTAATACATTAATATATATATATATATATTAAATATAAATAATAAATAAATAATATATATATACAAAACAATGCATTAATATGGATTGCTACCACCAATTAGTCGGATCAATTCTTATAATTAGTCAATTTTTTAATTAATTATTATTTGTACAATTTATTATTTTTTATATTAAATATTATAAAAATAATAAATTATTTTAAAAATAAAAATAATAATAACAATCGGACAATTCCGACTAACCAATTAGTCTGATCAATTCTTACAATTAGTCAATTTTTTTAATTAATTAGTATTTATATAATTTATTATTTTGTATATTAAATATTAAAGAATAATAAATTATTTTAGAGATAAAAAAATAATAACAATACATAATTAATTATTTTTAATTAAATTTTAAATTTTTAAAATTATTTTATAAACTCAATTAGATATCTATTTTATACTTAGTAACATTTTTTTATATTTCAAAGTTTTTAGATAAATTATCGTTATTAGGGCTAAATCCACTTTTATTCTACTTATTAAGCTTAAAAATAATTTTTGCGACGGTACTTAAGAAGAGCAAGACTCATCATACTAAAAGACCATGTTGTGAATGTGAAAAATGAGACAAATAAATGGGTTGATCAGTGTCAACAGAAGGATAAAAAAATTATTATCTGTGCATCTGCAAAATGCTGCTAAAAAATCATGCCAAATACAAAGGAAAATATATAGTTTCGCTAATGTCGTTACTTTTACTTCCATTCTCCAATTATTACAACCAAACGCATTTTACCCGAGAGTCCTTTTCATTTTCACTTTTCTTTACAATATCAAGCGAGGCCTCAGTTTAAAGTGAAAAAGAGAAATAGATAGGTTTAGTAGCTCTTACTTTTTTCTCTCTTTCTTTTTTTTTTTTTTGATACCATTTTTTCCTCTCCTTCTTATTCTGACTAATTCTAGGGAGTACTAGATAGGATCTAAATTCTATAAAATGAGTTACATATAATAGCCATAGGGTTCGAACTAATTACTTTAATTTGGTCGTCTAGTTTACATGATATAGATTATATTAAAGTGAAGTTGATGGGATGCTTTATGATTATCTTATGTGACAAAATATAATACGTGAATATTTTTCAATAAAGTATTATATTATTAACTTTTGAAAAAAGTTTATTTGATATATCATAATTTTATTTGATATATCACAATTGTGTGTGTGTGTGTGTGTGTGTGTGTGTGTGTGTGTGTGTGTGTGTGTGTGTGTGTGTGAGAGAGAGAGAGAGAGAGAGAGAGAGAGAGATGTAGGGATTTTTTCAAAATGAAAACCGAAGGACAAAGGAGTAGTTGGGAGGCATTAATGGGTAATATTAATAGGGATTAGATGCGTGAATTAAGCTAGGTGGAAGGAATGATGATATAAATGTAAGTATTCATGCTAATATTTCACATTTAGATAGTATGAAAACAATGAATTGATATATGATATTTTAGAACACTAAAATAAAATTATTATATGTAAAATTACCTAATTTTTTTCATGCCAATAAGATTAGATCTAGTATATGATAAGTTAGCTCTTTTTCTCTATAACTCTTGACTCAATAGCTGCTTTCAATAGGCAGGCTTACTAACTAGGGTTAGAAAGGAGACATAGTCATGCCTTAAGTAGTGTTTTACTAAGTCATCCGATCAATAGTTTTAGTAAAATCTAATAGTCTACATTTTTAACTATTAATCAAATTTTAAAAAAAATGTATAATAAGCCTAATTACCATATGATAACTTAATAAAATTAGGTCTATAATATCTCAGTGAATCATTAATCAACTTGTATTTTAGAAAACAAAATTAATACAATCAATATGAGCCCATACATAAAATTACAATATTAGTCTCTTACTTGGGCCATATTAATTGTATTTTAACTAAATTTATATTATTTTGTAAAACAACTATCAATTTGACAAAATAACAAAACCCTATATGTGCACTATTTTTTTTTAAATAGTCCTAAGATAACGTGATGAACATAATCAAATCTAACATATAACCATTAACAGGGGATAATAGCCATCATTATATCCTTTAATGACGTAAGACCAATCCACGATTATAGATATTAACAATCATATTGACATAGATCAAAAATCTAGAAATGTGATAAGAAATGACTTTAAAAAAATGATCAAGAATGCACCATTTTATATTAGTCCTCTGTATAATTTCTTAACATCTTTTATACTTAATCGATAGAAGAAATTAATTTGGCTTCAAAAAATAAACATGTATGTTTTAAATAACTTTATCTTGAGAATATTGTATGCTAACAATATAGACATATTATAACAAATACAATAGTCATATTTAAGATAGACAATATGCTTTCAAATATATGCTGTATTTAATCCTTACACAGGCAAAGTATCAACATAATAATAATTATCAATAAACACATCAAGATGCAATAACAAATTTCATCAATTAGATGTAACAAAAGTAAGTGATATTTATGGAATCATCTTGTAAATACAAAAAATGTATAACTTCCATTAAATCAGGATATTAAAAGACCTTAAAATATCCTTGCATTTAGCATATCTTAAATTATATGAGTCTTAAACCTTTAGTTAGGGAATCATCATCTACTCAGTGAAGTTATAAATTTTTATTCTAAAACTCTCACTAACCAAACATATCCTGAGGCATACTCATCTCATAAATGAGTTAGAAATGCTCTAGCAATAAAAACATTTAGTTAGTAGAATTAACAAACATGTATTCTATGAAAATAATTCAATATGATTCTAAAACTCAACAACTTTATTTCTCTACTATAAATATTTATGAGAGAAATATATATGTAATAGTAGAATAGTTTCCTTAACACAACTGTACTAAAATTTTTAAATTTTAAGCCATAGATTAGCAAAACTCAAGGTTTTATCAAATATCATACTTTATATGAAAATCAATTATAAGTGTCAATTTGATAACTCTAACCATTATACACAAACATCCATAAGCAAAATATTTTATGGCCAAAACAAACAAAATCTTAAGTGAGTTTAATATTCTTAATAATTTACAAGTACCATAAGTTTTCCTCTATAAATTTTAATAACTCAATTTAGAATTACTCAAAATATTCAAACTTGTTGATAGTGTGAACAAAATACCAACATATATACCTACTTGATTACAAAATAAAGCTACTAAAACAATGAAAACAATGTGACACATTGTACACATAATTGAAAACCTTAAACATGTTGGATTCCATTACCTTACACATATAAAACAAGTCAAAACATGTCGAGTTCAGTTGCAAAGGATTTTATAATTTTGGTCGTATAAAATGAACTACACTTCTACTCATCTTAGATAACAAATATTTAATAATATTTTATTAAATCATATTAATATATATTAAGGTAATGAGAAAATTTTGTTTCATCACACCAAGAGACCTTAATAATTTTTATATAAGGTTCACTTGTACATAAAATTTCAATAGTACCTTATTTTTTCTTAGTTTCTCAAGCCTTCAAAATGTTTTAATCATTTGTCTCAAGATTATTTATTTAGAAATTCAATCTAGATAGTTCTCATTATTCGGCTTAAGATATTGATGAAAAAAATAAGAAAATTGAATTGTCTTACTCAATGCATATAAACAATTTCTTTATCATTCAATTGATTTGGCTATTAATTGTATTTAAACTTTTAACTTGTAAAATTCATAAAACTTTGATGCATAACTTCCATTGATTAAAGATATTAAAATAATCTAAAATATCTATAATCATCACAACACACTAATAGCACGTTATAGACTTACAACTAATGACAAGGAATTTACAATTATTGGTTTAAAGACAATTTTATGAATCTTTATGAAGAAGTCACTTTGGTATAAAAATTCATATTAACCTATTAAATAATTTCATACCAAAATGTCACATTGCTTAAATATTACTCAGACTACTAAACCAAAACATATCATTGCATTCAAATGACATAAATAATATTTTTCATGTAACAAAAAACTTTTCTTAAGTTAGATAGTCAGTTTTGGCCAAATATTATTTCAAGAATTTCTTAATAATATTATCCAAAATTAGATATATAACTTTAAGAGATCAAATCACATGTCAATAAATTAAATTCATTGTGAATTTATTACGAAAGTGTTCCCACTTAGAAATTTTCCTTTCAATATATAGAAAATTAAGCAATAGGACTGTAACATGTTATCATGAACAAGTGATACTTAAGGTATTACATTCAATGTGAACATATCTACTTTCAACATAGGATTTCTTCTACTACCCCAACAATCCTCTCCTCAAATGTGAGTTTATCATACAAACTATTCCCCTCAATTAATAGGTCTAAGGAGTTTAAAAGTATTGGGAGATCTTCTTTCGTTAGGATTTATGGAGGAAACAAAATTGATGGTTTTGACACCACAACTTGACCCAAAAACTTAAATTATGTATTATACCAAATTTGTGGCCACTAGATAAAGGTTTACATGAAATCATATTGCCACCAAATGTATACGTTTATTTTCTTATACCAATTACCACACAATAATCCCAAAATGTACATATAGCCAAAAGATGTCACCAATCACAAAGATATCTTAAATAACTCAATGATGTAGGAAATTTTTTAATTATTTCTCAACTTTAATTTTATAAATGTGTCATGAAATTTTCCTTCGTTGATAAAATAAACCCATAAAAAATATCAACAATTGATAAATATCTTTTGCCACACAATATAGATGAATAAGATCAGTCACTAGTATTTATATATGTTATTTTCAAAAGGTTTTATTAATCTATTTACTTATTTTACTTCAAGTTGTACATTTGGCCTATTTGTTGCCTCATTTATCTCTTTTCATTTGTTATTGCTAGTTGTCTCTCTTGGTTATGCAAAGGGATTGGTTAGCTGTGTTGTACATCTAAGTTTCTTTTTTAATTATCCATTAATGTTATGTTTTGGTTTTGGTCTTTACATCTAAGTTTCTTGTTATTTTCCATTGATGTTGTACATATAAGTGTCTTTTATTATTTTTACCTTCTTAATCTACATTCTTCTTTTATCGAAAAGCTTATTGCTTAATTTAATACTTCCAATTTGTTCTAAGTTTATCTATAATGTCAACATGTGTGATATGTAATGTAATAAAAATCAGATTGGACCAGCTGGTTTGACTAATTGGACTGGCAACAAGTCTTTGGTCCTATTTTGTTAGGCTAGAAAATTGATTAGTCAAAAAATTAGTCAAACCAGTTAAAAATTAGCTAAATTGATCAAAACTAAACCAATTTGAATTGGTCAATGATTTCTTTTTAGGTTGTTCTCTTATATAATAGAATAGTTCATCTTAAATAAATTTGAAAAATTAAAAATAAAAAAGCACTAAAAAAAGAGGGGTTGAAATATATTATAAAGAAATTAAAAAAAAGAAACAATATAAGAGAAATAAAAAGTACATATTTGGTTATTTTTTATGCTTGCTTTTTATTATGTCCCATTTTCTAGTAATATTTTTCTCAAATATCAAGGTATTTAGCTAAAATTAATATTTATTTTTTTTAATTTTTTAATGATAAGTTAAATCTTAATTTAGGAATTTCAAAAGTTTAATATTAAATACTTTTAATTTTGAATCATAGATAGTTCTTGTTTTTCAATTAAAAAATATTTTCTTAGATAGTTCTCGTTTTCCAATTAAAAAATATTTTCTTAAACATTTTGAAAAATATTATATTAATAATCCAATGTTTAAAATTTACTAATATTTATTTGTTACATTAAAATTTTAATATATAAAAGTTTAAAAATATACATTTAATTATTAGCAGTTTAATTACAGTTCAACTATAGTTCAACTAATAAACTATGAAAAAATGTCTCCACTAATTTAATGACCAATCTAGTTTCAAAAATATTAATAATATGTTAAAACTTTTGTATGGATTTTGTTGGTTTGGGATTTCATTAAGTTTGTTATTATGCTAAAGCTTGAATTTTTGTCAATGAAATAACCTATACCAAAAACCTCATAATTGAATTATATAGATATTGATTTTAATTAAGGTATTCCTAGTTTAACAATCACTATCTTATTAGTAGCTAGTACTTGTTTATGAATAACGGATCAATTAACATACTCATAACAAAAATAAATAAAATTAATAAAATTGAAAACATCTTTAACATATTGAAGTTTCTAAATAATACCCCCTGGAATTACTATAGACTTGTTTATGGAATGGGAAGGTAATACCAAAAAAAAAAAAAGGTAAAAGTTAACTTTTGACTAAGGTTTAATATTTGGCAGTCCTATTGTTGATGAGTAACCACCTTAGGCACAAAGCAATCACTTTTAGGAAAAACCTATCATATGTCTAGGATGGTTGCTCATCAAGAATGGATTTACCATGGATCTCAATGTGTAGTTGGAGGATGTATTTCGAAGAAAACAACGTCATTTTCACATCCTAATGCATATATTTGAAACTAAAATTAATATACCAGATGAAAATTAAAAATACTAAAATTAGTTTTGGTTTGCTAAGCAAATCCTTAAAATACTTAGGTAGTGTTTGGATCAAGGGTAAGGGATGGAATGGAGTGGCTAAAGTGAGTTAAACCATTATTTGAAACTTTTTTTTAAAGATACAATGGAAATGATAAGGGATGGCCTCCAAGACCCCTCCATGCCATCCAAAATCTCAATTTTTATATCCTTCCAAATTAAAGGGATCAAAGATGGAATGGCTTACACTTATGTTGAAAATTATGAGTACACCGAAATATCTTAATAAGTTTCTTACTTATTAAGGTATTTAGGTATACTTATAATTCCAAAATAATGGAATGACATATGACTTATCATTCCACTCCATTCCATTCTATTCCATCCCTTATAAACTCTTAAGTGTAGACTTAGTGCATAGGATAATAATCCCCTTGATTTATTATTTCCAAGTTTTAAATTGAAATGAGAATGCACTCTTTGGGTTATATATCTACGACCTTGAATAACGTTCTCATCCATTAGAATTACATCAACAATGCATTCTCTTATGAAATTATGGTGTTTATAAGAGAATGTGGCGTTGATGCAATTTTAATTGATGAGAATGTCATTTTAGATCACTAATAGGTAGCCTAAACAACTTGTTTCTATTTTAGTTCAAAACTTATGAGAAGTATTTAGAGCATGTTTGTTGTTCTATTGATTATTATCCTATGCACTAAGTATTTCGAAAATATATTTCAAGAAGCATAGGCCATTTTAGTATTCTCAACTTCAATTTGGTGGAATGATTTTAGTATTGAGAATATGCTTCAAGAAGATCATTCAACATTAAAATGTTCCCACATCCTCCGAATACACTTACATCACATTGCTTAAAGAGAGACTTGGACTCATTTCTTTTTATTGATGTAGAGTGGTTTGCTAAATATTCCTAACTTCTATTTATCCTGAATAAATTTTGCATTAAAATGAGATTGCATTCAATTGGGACACACATCATGATCTTGAATGGTAGGACACTTATATTGATGAAAATAATGTTCAAGATCATGACGTATAATCTAATTGAATGGGCTCATTTTAGTTTAAAATTTGGAAAAAGTAAATCAAAGTTGGGAACATTTAAGATCCCATTTAGTGTCAATAAGGAGGAGTTTGAGTGTTACTTGAGTAATTCCTCACTATTCCTTCAATAAATAGCAAGGGAGTTTCCCTCACAATCAAGGGAATTGGAAAAAGAAATGAGTAAT
The DNA here is from genome assembly GCA_032878935.1 of Erythrophleum fordii. Classification (NCBI taxonomy): domain Eukaryota; kingdom Viridiplantae; phylum Streptophyta; class Magnoliopsida; order Fabales; family Fabaceae; genus Erythrophleum; species Erythrophleum fordii. The sequence continues at coordinate 1,795,824 of JAVQMF010000048.1, read as the reverse complement.
TAATTTAACAAAGGATTTTTTCTCACAATTCAACTAGTAGAGGAATTCATGGAGGGATCAAAAAAATGAAATTTCCCTCACTAATTAATGACTAGTGTATTGTAAAGGATAAAATTCTTGCTATTCCCTTGTTAAAACTTTCATTGAGTTGCTTTAGCAAAGTATTAATGAGGGAGTTTTCTCTTACTAAATTAAAAATTTCTTGGGGAGTTTTAATAAAGGAAGGAAAGGAGTTCCTTTACTATTGCTTGGAAGTTTTAGTAAAATGGATGTAATAGGATGGTTTATATATATTTTTTAATATTACCTTTATAAAATAAAAGCCACATAATGGGCTTGTGGAAAACCTATTAGGGTATAAGGGTATATTTGTAATTTTTTATATAAGTACAAGCCATTCCATCCTTAAGCCCACAATTTGGAAGGACACAAATTAAGGGTTTGGATGGCAAGAAGCGGTTTTGGAGGCCATCCTTGTCATTTTATTCCATTCTTAAAAAAGTTTCAAATAATAACCCAACTTGCTTTAACTATTCTATTTCATCCATTACCTTCCGTCCAAATACTACCTAAGTATGTCAAAGATATGTTTAAGGAAGTAAAAATAATTTCAATATTCCTAACTTTGATTTGATAGATAGATTTCTATTTCAAGAATGTGATTCAAAAAGCAAAAATGACATTAACTTCTTTAAAGCACATCCTCCTGCTACTAATTAAGATCCATGGTGAATTTAATGAACAACCATCCCAAATATAGGACATGGTTTCTGGAAAAGTGATTGCCCTGTGCTTGGGGTGGTTGTTCATCAACAATAGGATCACCAAATATTGAACCTTAGCCAAAAGTAACTTTTCCTTTTCTAGTATTGTCTTCTCATTTTATGATAAGTTTACAATAATTCCAGGGGGCGTTATTTGGAAATTTTAATATATTAAAGATGTTTTCAGCTTCATTTATTTTTTTATTTTTATTTGTTTTTTCTATAAGTACCTTAATTATTCCCCTATTCATAGATAAGTACTAGCTACTAACAAGATAGTGATTGTTAAACTATGAGTGCCTTAACTAAAATCAACATTTGTATAATTCAATTATAAGTTTTTTTGGTACAAGTTATTCCAGTGACAAAAACTCAAGCTTCAATATAATAATGAGCTCAATAAAATTCCAAATCAACAAAATCCATCCAAAAATTGTAACATATAACACATATTGATATAACAAATAAAATCAGAACAAATTAGAAACATTAAATTGAACCATAAATTTTCAATAAAAGAATAATGTACATTAAGAAGGAAAAAATAATAAAAGACAAAGATAAGTTATCCTCCTAAGATGTAAAGACCAAAACCGAAACACAACATCAATGGAAAATAAAAAAAGAAACTTGATGTACAACAGAGCAACCCAATCCCTTTGCATAACCAAGAGATGCAACCAGTAACAATGAAGCAGATGCTGAATCATTTCCATTATATCCCAGCCCAGAGAGAAAGATCTGATGTGAACAAAAGAAAGAAGATCATGGTTGAATGCTCAACAAATGAGGCAGTAAAGAGGCCCAAACATCTATAGTGATTTCTGTTTTCCTGTTTTTACAACACCTTTAGAGTATAGATGTTTAGGAAAAATAGAATAAAATTAAACACATATCCAAACACGATTTTTCATTGTTTTTAAAATTGAAAACTCATAAAAGGCTCCTAAAGTTTTAATTTTGCAAGAGGAGTCCACTGCACACCAATCAGCCACCAATTTGGCCTTTTAACCCGTCCTGTGGCATGCAAACCACTCTTTCCCTGCCCATTTCTACAAGGAACCTTCAATCCACCAGTTCATTGCCATTAACTTATGAAGAAAAACCAAAATCTAATTCTCTTGACCTCTTACCCAAACTCAAATGTAATATTTGATACAAGCTTTTATTGTGATTCTTCTTCAAGTTGTATGTAAGAGAACTCTTTGTCCTATTAATGTTCTTTGTTATAGAATGTAGCTAGATTAGTTTATTACTTCATTTACAATATTCGTAGTTATTATAATAAAGTGCAATACCCCTATTTATGGGCTATAAGTATTGTAATTTCTTAAGCATTAAATAGAATTGGAATACCCAACAACTAGCGTAACAAGGAACTTATTTGCTTATCGCTATTAAATGCCAAAGGACTATTTCAAGAGGACCTGAAAACTAATAGGTGAAAAACAAGAGATACTTCTCATACCTCCAACTCCAAGTTCCCACGTTTTTTTTCTTAGCTCAAACAAGACAAGATATATATATATATATATTACATGCATAAAAATAATTTATTGGCTTATATCTATTTTGTCTTCTTAGTAGCTTCTCATGGAACCTTAAAAATAAAATTAATTATGAGAAAAATATAAGCAATATATCCGAAAATGTAAGGATGATAAAAAATAATAATGGTAACATTTAAATATCAACTTGGATCATGTATAAATTCCTATGCATAAGGATTTTATTTGGACTGTGACTATGACCCTACAAGGATTATAACCTTTTATGAACCATGACCGTTTTGCTGGACAATGGGCTTTGGACTAATTTGGACTAGGACCTAAAACTTTCTAAAAGCAGTAATAGAATGGAAATTTTGTAACGTACCATGACAAATTTAGGACCATATGCATGTATAGTGAATTTTTATGTTGGTTATAACAAAAAAATTATTACATGGAGGAAATAGTATCACTAATTTAGAATAAACTATATATGTAACTAATATTTATGTTTTGTTACTTTGAGCACATGATTTCGTGACTTGGAGATGATTAGTGACAGAAGTCTTATGGTAGGAAATTTCGTTTACATGTGGCATAATTTCGTGATCTAAGTAATGCAAAGGAAAAAAAAATAGTATTTTGAAATACTGTGATATTTATATATGTTATTCTCAAATAATAATAATAATAATAATAATAATAATAATAATAATAAAAGTTTTGAAGAAATGACCTTTGAAAGGAGGTGAGATCAAGAGATAGAGTCTTTAGAAAGAAATGGTCTTTGTCAACAAAAATTTTTAAAAAAGAAAAAATCTTTGTAAAATAAGAAATTATTACCACAAAAATAGAATTTATTAATACATATTTGTTGGCGGTTTTACAAGAACCACCAATTATAAATTTATAGTTGGCGATTATTAAAAAATCGCCAACAAAAATTTCAATATAATTCGTAGTTCCTAACAACTATTAACAAAAAATATAATAACTAAAACTAATATAAAAAACTTTAGTTGGCTGTTCTAAGAATTGTCTTAGAACCGCCAATAAAAAGTTATTATAGTTGGCAATTCTTAAGAATTGCCAACAAAAACAAAAGTATAATTGGTGGTTTTTAAGAATTGCTTTTTAAAACCACCAATAAAAAGTGATTATAGTTGGTAATTCTTTGGCAGTTCTTACAAATTGCCAACAAAAACCCATGAAAAGTCCCTCATAGTTGGTGGTTTTAAGAACCATCAACAGAAACAAAAGTATAGTTGGCAGTTCTTAAGAATCGTCAACGAAAACTGGTGCATAAAACTACTTTAATTGGCATTTTTATTTAAAATTGCCAACTAATTTCATTTTAAAAACCTCTTAAAGCTCATTTCACATTCACCCCTCTTGGTTTATAGTGACCCTCCCTTCTCTTCCTCCACATACCCTCTTCTCCTCTACTAGCCAACACCGTCGAACAATACAAAAAGTTATCCGACAACGTCCACTCGTCTCTGCAAACAATTCGAATAGTACATCTATCCATCTATCCACCACTTTCTTTGTAGCGTTCACCCGCCCATTTTCATGTAAAATCTGCTCCACCATCGTGCAACTACCTACCCATTCGAAATATCTGCTGAATATGCTTAGTTTGCCCTTCATTTTCATGTTGCTCTATCTCTTTGAATCTCCCCTTTCATTTTACTGTAAGTTCATCTCATTTTTTAATTTTTTTTACAAAATTAATTTGTTTTAATTAGTAAATTTTTTTCTTTAAACAAATTAATTGCTGGTTATCTTCTTCCATTTTAGGTTCCCATCCTCCATTCCTCCATTTTTACATCTATATTTTTTTTAGGAACTATTTCCTTTTTTTTTGTGACATATTAGGATTTTTTTATAATTTAATTCTTTTGGTATGACAAAATGTGCAAAATGATGTGAATTGATAGCTACACCATCCTTATACATACATAAGGTGCCAAAAAAAAATTTATGCCTATTATAACAAGACATATTATGTAGTAATATACAAAATATAATATATCTAAGTTATAATTTGCATAAAACAAAAGAAAAATTATTATACTTATTTCTTTTAACACTTGCTGTCATTGTTCTTTGATTATAAATTACTGAAATATTATTCTATTTTAGTTTGAAGAGAAAACTAAATGCTTGGGAAACTTATATTTTTATGCTATTATACTACCAGTTTTTCTTTGAGATATAGATTGTAACAAAAGAATAATTAAATAGAATATAATGAGACAATATTTTTAAAATAGTTTCTTATATTACATTTTTTTCACTTCCTTGATAAAGTCGTGATGATGTTCCATGCAAATCGCGGGCTTAAGGTGCCAAAGTCAAAAACACCTGTCACATTATTCAAATGGAATAAAGTAAATGTATTTATCAATATTTAGACAATTATTGAGCACATAATTTTCTAAATTTAATATGCTTTTTACTGGATTTTTACAGTGTCCCAAACAATTAAATAACACAGGTTATGAGTATTATGTGATGAGATTCATAAAGGATATCATCATACGCGAACAGTTTACGATCCCAAGCACGGTATGTAATTTAATTCCTTTAGGTGATTGGATGATTTTTCTTGCCTCTATGTTTCCTTATATACTAAAATTTAACTATATGATATTATTAATTACTGGTAATTTATTGTTACAAGTTGTATTTTGTGATATTAGTGTGTAATTTGTTGTTATTAACTATAAAAAGAGAGTTTAAGATCTGTGGAATCTCTGTTTTTAAACTATTATACTGTTGGTTTTTCTTTAATATAGAACTTGCTTTAAAAAAATGCTTTTAAAATTTGACCAAATTCCACTCATCAAACTTCAAATCATTGTTATTTCATTTTGCAATACTTCCCAGATACATATTACAAAGAATACTTTGATACTTAGATAGATGTACCCAAGAAAGAGTGGTTTCAATACATATTCCAGCAGTATCTCTTGATTTAGTTGTAATTAGCTAGTGTGAATTTTTGCTAGTTTTAATTTTGTTTAGTAACATTTGATTACTAATTGTAATTATTATTTGATTACTTTATAATAGTTTTTCTTAAATTAACTAGTTGGTTGTTTTGAGTTGGTGAATAATTGATGGTTAACAAAATGTAGAACAAAAACAAACTGAAATACTAAAAGGCAAGTGCATAAATTGAAACTAGATATTAAAAAAAAATTGGTGGTTTTATTTCGAACTACAAATAAAGGCATCTTTATTGGCGGTTATACATAATAACCAGCAACAAAAACCAATTTTTGTTGTTGGTTTTAAACTGTTAACAAATGTGACCCCATTTTGTTAGCGATTAAATTTTTGGTGTTTACAAGCCGCTAATAAAAGAAAAAAATAATCGTCAAAAAAATAGTTGTCTAGCATGGTGAATGATCTTCAAAAAGAAAGTGATCTCAAATTGCATGATTTTTCTTATAAATCTACTTTAGAGGACACTCTAGTTAAAACATTGTTATGTCATGAGCAATCTTGTTTAATATTAATATTGGAAATAACTTATGTGATATTTTATGTGAACAGTGGAAAATGGCAACACTTAGAAGATTTATGTTGAATATAGAGTGATGGCATTCTTAGGGCATGGGATGTCATATTATTACCTTCTTATAATGGGGATTGAATGGATGTAAAGTTAACATGTAATTACTTGTATATATACGTTCCACCATTTTGTTTAATATATGTGTGTGTATGTGTGTGTAAAGTAGGATGACATATGCATGTTAGTACAAGCCTATAAGGAAATTTCACTTCCATAAATATGTGGATGTACGATCATAAAATGAAGAATGTCAGGCTTCATGATGCATCTTGGTGTCTCTGTTACTTTCACTTGCTTGTGTTTACATGACTATTTTTATTGTTTACGCATGTATTGATGCAAGAAAAATAAGCATAAAAGGTATTTCTATAGTTTATATAGTTAATCCATTATAAGAGTTTTTACACAGTTGTTTCTTCTATTGGGAATATAAATTTTTATTATTTTTCTATAATGTATTTAGCCAAGAATTTATGTGACTTCAATTATCCGCATAAACGTGGAAGTTGAATGGACGTGGGTAAAAAATTAAAAATTCTACTGTTAGGTCCAGTCCAAGCAATCTGGAATGTCAAGATGGCTCTGGCTAACAACAGAGGACAAGACCTACATTTTAATTAGGAATTTATAATAGTTAGGATTTGAACGTCAGAATTAAATTCCATTGTTTTTCAATTGGTGAACAATATTATATATTGTTGCTATTTATGGCAACTATGTTATATCAATATAGTATTATTGAATCATAGTTGGACTTGTTCATTTATGGTCATTCATAGATTTTCTTCATTGATACTAAGTTTCTTAAGATTTGGTTAATTGGATCCACATTTACCAAACTTGATCATCAGTTTCAATGAAGCAAGAAATAGTATTCAGTTGAGTGGAACCAATGTAAATTAACAAAACTGAGGAGGTAGGATTTAATTAACTAGATCTCATATCAGTTAATTGGAACCTACAAATTAAGAAAAAAATTAAAAAAAATTAGTTAATTTGATCTTAATACAGTGAACTACAAACTATAAGTGAAAAAAAAAATTATTCATATTATAATTTTTGTAATTAAAATTTCATATAACTTTCACTAACAAATTCAATAAAAATGAAATAAAATATACTAGAGATAATTATATTAAATGTGAAACATTAGTAAGAGCGAAAGTTGTTACAATGATCATTCTACATTTGGTATAATTCATATTTCATTTTCATTCCTATTCTAATTCTTTAAAAAGAAATTTATTTGATGTAAAAATATTATAATTGATATATAAACATAATTCCTCTGTTGAAGTAGATTTGAATGATTTTTTGGTAAAAATGTTTTAAAAAAAAAGTCTTCTTGAATTAGGAGATAATATAATTTACTGTTCTCAATTTTAGATATTGTTATGGACACAAACTTTTAATTTTGTATAATATAATTTTTTTGGTTAATTTTTTCATCTAAAACCTTGATAACACTTGTTCATATAAACTAAAAAAGGCCAAATTAATTTTAAAAAAATTTTGACCTACACTTCAAGTAACAATGATATATTTTTTCCCCTTCTACTTTTTTACATAAAAGCTTTTTTTTTTTTAATGATTTGCTTTCTTTCAACCTCAACTTACATGAACAAATAATATTAAAATTTTAGAGAAATATATTAAAAGAAGAGTTATATTTTTACAATAATATTAAAATGATCAAAAGATTAAATCAAATATAATTAAACTTAACGTCGTAAAAATTAACCTAATTTAGTCAAGAATTGAAATGAGTCCCGAATAAGGGTCTCCAGGCATGTCAGCAAGTCAGAAAGCTGAGCCTCAGCCTGCTCCCTATTTCTTTTTGGTACATTTCCAGCGATGCGGGACTTATTGCTAGCAAAAGGCACAATGCCCAGCCCTTTGCCTATTTATACATTACAGGTAACCCATCCACTTTTTCGTACACTCCGCCTATTGAAATTATGCCAGCCAAGCCTGCTTTTTCACTTAAATAATAATTAAAACAAAACAAAACAAGTTATTCTATATCTTATATATATTTTTATAAATTTTATTTTTCTGTCTTGGCTAATTGTTTAAATCTTTATATTTAAATTTTTTTATTTTTGATATCTCTGAATTTTTTTAAACTCTTCTTTTATGTAATAAGTTTTCGCTCTTTTATTCAGTCTTTTAAATATTATTTTAATATTATTTAAAACAGTAAATTAATACCAAAAAATTTTGAGTAAATCAATTAAATTAAATATTATATCCTCCTCTTATTTACATAATACAAAAAATAAGAATTTTAATTAACTAACTTGAAGATTTTTATTAGTTTACTATTTAATAATACTTACATAATCTTTAAAAGAACAAATGAGTTTTATAATAATACATATTTAATTTAATATTTGTTATATTATATAAGTAGAAAGAAAGAAGAGTACATTTATTATAATTAACACATTCAATTATTTTTTAATACTAATTTGCTGGTTCAAATAATATTTGAGGTGTTCTTTAATGAGTGAGACCTATTAAACTAATATAATAAAAATTTTAAAATTAAAAAAAAAAATTCTCTCACAATGAGTTGGGACCCCTGATAAAAAAAGGACGGCCTGCAATGGATGTTTTTAATCAAAATTATGTATAATATTTATTATATTATTGTAATTATTATGCAATAATATTTACATTTTTTATATTTTAATGAAAATAAGAATAATTTTTTTTCAACTATAAAATCATAATTTTTTTTATTCTGTAAACCAAACCGCCTAATAGAGCATTTAAAATACTAATTTTTTTTAATATTATTCAAGTCAAAAAGCCCAGCAAAGCCAACACAGACATAGCAACACATACCATCATAAGGCTCGCAAAAGATTCCCATGACTTTTTGCTTAATTTGAAACTATTGTTTTTTCAGATAGAGTTTTATAAAAATATTTTATAAAAAATAATTTGCATTTACGAAAATTATTTGAAATGCTTTTATCAATATTATTGTATTTAAAATATTTTTTAAGAGAAGTGTTTTGTATTGTCAAATTACTTGAGAAAACATATATTTAAGAGGATAAGTAAAAAAATAATTACGGTAATTAATGAGTTTTGTCTTTAAAATTTTTTTTTTGTTGTTTTTAGAGAGAAGCTTCAATTTTCAGCTTCCTTCTCATAGGAAATAATAATAATAATAATAATAATAATAATAATAATAATAATAATAATTTTATTACCACTTAAAAACTACCCTTTTTTAGTTTACAAAAACTTGGCCAAATATCTTATTTTACAAAATAAATATATTTTTTAAAAGTAAGCTGCTTCTCCCCACCTTGATGCTAAGCTAACTTAAGTAGGATTGGATTCTTTCCACTAAATCCTCCCTTCATTGTCTTTTTATTAAAATTTGAGCTATTAGATTTGTTAGCAATTAACAATCAATGATAAAAATTTTGAAAGGCACAATCTTAGCTGTTAGATTTTGATAAAGAGATTGTGGAAGAAAGATTTGGTAAAAAGAATCTAAATCTACATAAGCGAGATGTGACTTCTAAGTATCTAACAGTCGTTTAGTATGATTTTTTTTAATAATGTTTATTATATTTTAATAATTATTATTCATTATTATTATTTTTTAAATATAGACACATGGATAGTTTTTTATTTTAAAACCACTTTTTTAGTTTTTATTTTATTTATTTTCATTCAATGTATCAAACCAGTCTTAGTATAGTTTTTTATTGATAAATATTGTGTTTACTTAAAATAAAAAATAAATAACGACATTAATTTAACTTAGGTATGGAATCTCTATCAATTAAAAAGAATATTACTAAAAATTTAGTTTCTCATGTATTAAAAACTAAATAAAAAATATTTAACTTTAACTTTTCATAATTAGCTCCCTTTTAGAGTAGGACACATGACTCAATATATTTTGGATAAATCAAGGTTCAAATATATATTCTTAATTTTTAATATATAAAAATATTTTTTATAAACATTATGTTTATAATTATAATAATTGATTTTACCAGAAATCTGATGGTTCAATATTTTGATTGGTTGAATGATCCGTATGTTGATTCAACTTAGGCCTCCGGTAATAATAATTCGCTACATTCTATGACCCCAGTGTCCACATTGGAGCCGCTAATTGCAACTAGGGTAGTAGTGGAATACTGGTTGATGTGACTTAATTTATGGGTAAAGCTCATCGCAAAAAAATTAGCCTATTGAGTTAAAAATACTTCAAAATTTAAATACCATCTTATATCTTTATTTTTGTCCAATTTAAGACATATCACAATCGTCTTGATCAACGGCAACATGTGCTAAATATTGTCATTGTCAGAATTTTTCTTTTTGAGCCAAAACCTTGAGATAGGGATGATCATTTTGTATTGCTCTAACTTAAATTTCATTCTCGTTTTTATTCTTATTCCTTAAAAATCCGTTTAATGTATGCTATATTAATTAATATATAAACATGATTCCTCTGGTTAAGTGAATTTTTTTTCTCCTTACACTTCTAATCCAACTTTATCAGTCACAACATGAAGTCCAGGTTCTGCTAAACTAGTGCTCATTTGAGACACCATGAATAATTAGGAGTCTTATGCTACAAGGCTGAACAAAGCGGAGGGCATAATCACGTCGTACTAATCTTCCTTTGTATTTGGGAATGCAAGCAGATATCACTATTTAAAATTAAAAAAAAAAAAAAAAGCAAAAAGCCAGCATCCCAGCACTACTAAAGATTGTCATGAGATACCTAGAGTTAAAGTTTAGATACCTACATGCATATTGGAGGAATATGATTTATGACGTAGACTTCACTTTTAATTTTTTAAATTTATTTAGAAAAATGATTTAGTTCTTTAGTTTCATTCCTATATATTTTGTAAACCCTGGATACCTATGCAACACACTTCGTCGAATTGTCATAGGGGATGAACTAGGGACAAAACTTACTAAAGGGAAAGCATGGACTCACCTAGAAACCAAGAAATTGGGCACCTATGGAAAGACTCAACTATCAACAAGAACTCTTTATATTAGAAATATTTAAACTTGCACAAAAATGACTGTAAAGCTCCATCGAATTTGTTTTGCCAAATAACCCAACTTGTACTTGTAATATTTTCCCTCCAATACATTCATTAAAGCAACTTATAGTCCTCACGATATAAATTAATGTAATATCATTTCTTTAATTATTAAATCAAAGTAATTTAAAATAGTAATTAGATGCAATAATAGCTCAAATTTGTTATGTCACAAAAACTACCTTTTTAATGGAAATCAAAAACTAAAATTTAAAAATTTATCTTCAATTTTATTCTATTTTCCAAATAATTAAAGGAGTAAGACTAATTTAATCAAAATTAGTGACTAATTTACTTTAATAAATAAAATACAGAGATACTATTACTTTAATTGAAATTAAATAGACTAAATTGTTTAAACTAGAGAGAAACTAAATGATGTAATTTAAGCTATAATATGATAGTTAATCATAGGCCGGATCACAATCTTTAAAGTAAAAATTTAAATGATTGAAGACTGAAGTTTAATGTAAAATAAAATTCATATCTAGGTTTATGATCATGTCTACTTTGGACATTGTCTAATCTAATCAAAGTACATATCACATGGCGTTGTTAATATTCCCTCTTCTTTTTTGAATTTCTCACGTAAAAGATGCTACTACTGCTACTACCCGCAAAGAAAAGTTTCATGAATGTTTTAATTAGCAGTACCATTCTAAAGATTCAATTAACCAATTATGTGAAAAAGAAGCCTCCAGTAGGAAGCAATGCATATATTCCTTATCTTGAAAGAGAAAGTTGCAGCAAGTGGAGAAAATAAAGTGAAAAGCTCAGTGAGAGTGACATAGAGGCAAAGCAGGAAGTCACAAAACCGTTTCTGTTTTAAGAGAGTACTTGGCACCACCTATATAGGTGGCATCGCCTCCTCAACTGACACAAGGATTGTAAACCAAACTGAAACAATGGCAAGAAATTGCTCCATTCTCTTATTGTCTCTCTTCTATTTAATTTCCCTTTTCCCCATCATAGGTGATTCTACTGCTACTACGACTGCATTCTCTTCTAACTTCTTGGTTCTTTCATGCTTTTTGTAATTTAATACAAATAATGATAGAAGCTTTATTCTGGCCCTTGAAAAACGGTGTCGGTGTCAATTCGATAACTTGATATATAGCTTTTTTATATTATTTTAGTACTCAATAATATCCAATTTCACCCTTCCTGGATACTAAAATGGCACAAAGTTAGACTTTCAGCTACTAAAGTAATACAAAAAATCTATAAAGTGTTAAATTGATAAATGATAATGATACCATGATGAAAATAGGGCCCTTTTGTCAAACAATTTATATGTCTAAATGTGTTTCTTCTTGGTGATTGCAGATGGGGCTCAGCTCATTCTAGTAAACAATTGTATAGAAAGTGTGTGGCCAGGAATACTAGGCAGTGCAGGGCAACCAACTCCAAAAGATGGAGGTTTTCATCTTGGGACTGGGGAGGAAGTAGTATTTGATGTACCTGAGAAATGGTCAGGAAGAATCTGGGGAAGGCAGGATTGTAGCTTTGACAGCAATGGAAAAGGCTCGTGTGTCACTGGCGATTGCGCCGGGAAACTGCATTGTAGTGGGAACGGAGGGGTGCCACCAGCAACGGTGGTGGAAATGACACTGGGATCATCTTCTTCTCCGTTGCACTTTTATGATGTGAGCTTGGTTGATGGCTTCAACTTGCCTGTGTCCATGAAGCCTGTTGGAGGTGGGATTGGGTGTGGGGTGGCTTCTTGTGAGGTGGATCTGAACATTTGCTGTCCATCAGCTTTGGAAGTGAAGAAAAATGGTAAGATTGTGGGGTGTAAGAGTGCCTGCTTGGCTATGCAATCAGCTAAGTATTGCTGCACAGGGAATTATGCTGATCCAAAGACTTGCAAGCCTACCCTTTTCGCTCACCTCTTTAAGGCTATATGCCCTAAGGCTTATAGCTATGCATTTGATGACTCTACTAGCCTTAATAGATGCAGGGCTTCGCGGTATGTTATCACATTCTGCCCTCCCCAGTAAACCTAAGATAGATGGAAGAAACCAATAGAAATTTCACCAAAGTCGGTGTTATAGGTTGTGAGATCAATTTATTGGCTATGCAAGAATTTCTCGCCAGAATGAAGTTGAAGCTTTTGTCATAGATCTGCAAAATTGTCCATATCATTAGTGAAGAAGGACAGTCTTCTAGCTATTGTAGTATTATCAATAGTTGCTTTTGAGTTTTTCATTATTCATTTTCTCTTTTGGCCAAGTTTTCCTTGTACTTAGAAAATAGAAAATGTTCCTCTTGACCAGAGGATAAGTTTGACATGATAGAACGTAGTATTTCACTCTTCTGATTTACTGTTGATGGTGTTTTGATATATACTAAGTTCAATTAATCTAATTTACTTGGGAATATTTGGCTAACTTGGAACATTCTATATCAGATTTTACAGAAAATATTTATCTACAAACTACAATCAGAAGCAATAAAATCAATGCAAAAATAGATAAAAGAGAATGTCTTTAGTTTATTTTAGAACTGTCTTCCTTTTAAGGTGTATAACTGTTGTGGTTTGTTCTTAAGATTTTCCTTATTCCTTGTCTAAATATAGGATTTATTTTTCCTCATGACAAGATTCTTTAGAAGTATAAGGAGGATAATTGTTGCGTTTGATGTGTTGCTTCAAAGATTCCATGAAATGTCAAGTTTTAGAGAAGTGGTCAAAAATTTTAGTTACGCACTTGTAATCATTAATCAACAATATTTATTTTTTTTAATTTTTTTCTAAAATAACAATACAAGTATCATTTTTCATTTCACTCATTCACTTTTTCCTTTCTTTTTGATTTTTCCAATCTCTTTTCTTGCATATCAAACGCAAGAGAATTGAATGAAGAATAGTACCTTAGATTTTTGCCTTAATGCTCATAGGTTTTATGCACTCAACTTAATTTTATTTAATTATTTAGGACTAGTCGGCTGCTCACTTAATATATGAGAATTTACTTCAAAGGCAAGAAAATCAGAGATTGTAGCCAACCGCTGCTAGAAGACATAAAATTAAACATGCAAGCTGCAGTCAGCACATGAGCGCTTTTGCTTTTAATGTTTGTAACGAGTTTTTGCAACCATTAAGGGTCTCATATCCTCGAACCAATTTTTGCCCAACTCAACTAATCTATTTAACCAATCTAGTCAAAACCAAGTCATTCACCTGCCAACTGGAGGATTTACAAAAAATTTTCTTACGGCTTGACTCTAAGAAATTGGCATAGCAAATATTTGAATATGTGAATATTCCTAACCACACATCAAGTCTAAAACTTCCAGCAAATTCCTTTTCGTAAAGCTGCAATCTCAATACAAATAATTGGACATATTAGGATTAAGCTTCATGATATGATTCTAGATATCCTCTTCTGGTTCCTAGCACTTCAGCAACCATAAAAAGAATTGCTTAGATTCCTTCTCCACTAACAGTTGACCACAACATAAATTGCGGTTTGAAAACTGATCTAGCTACGCCTCTCCCAATCATGGCTTTCAATAAAGCCAAATTTTAACAGATTCAAGATTATCAAGAAAATTGGAGTTTGCAAGCGTATTAAAACCCTACAATTGACGATTAATTTCCCACTTGTTTATAATATTAGCCTCCTTGTTTATAAACTTAATTCCTTGCATCTGCAGCCAATTGGATTGGTCTAGCGGGAGGGATCTTTAGTTCAAAAGGAGCTTAAATTTCCATCAAGCTAACAAATATAACACATTGCTTATAGAAAACAAAGGCCAATTGAAAAATCAAATAGACTTTAAAGCTAACAGTCCAAACAAAACAAAAATGAATTACAATGTAAATGAGACAGAAACTGGGTGGAAGTAGAAACCTGTAGTTTATCCATGCCTTATCCAACATTCAAGAAATGATGACAATAGACCCTTTGCAGGTTGCTAAAAGTAATGTAAGAAGTCATCAAATCAATTTTCTTCTGAGCTTTCTGTCATTGATCCATCACAGCTCTCATATGAAAACAAAGTGGAGCTGTTGAAAATGGAAGGAGAATGCAAGGATTGAGGCTTCTAAGGTAATTCTCTGTACTGGAAATGTGAATATCATACAGAACAGCCCGGACAAGCAAGGGGTTTCTGCCACAAAACGCAATAAATAAAAGCCACAACCAGTTCCTTTAATGCATTGATATCATTTAAAAATCAAATCAATTTTCCTTTGGTTTCCAATAAAATTGAATACTTCTGAAGTTAGTGAGCTATGGCATGCCAGAAGTTCTACAGAGAATGAAATATTGTGTAACTGAGCCTTTCAATCCTTCAATAAAAGAGAAGAAAAAGTGTGCAATGCCCTCAAATGAGACATCATATACATATGCAAGGCTATGGACACGCTGGTGTGATTTCTGAGGAGCAAATTACTGACCGGTCTGACACATGACTTTTATTGTTTATCCCACACAGTAAAGGAAGCTTCAATTCTGGTCCAAAACTCAAAAGAAGAATTCTTGGTTATATAAACAACTTAGCACTTTTTACCTGTAACTTGTGACTTGTTAATCAGACGGATGCACCAATTGCAGAAAATTAATCAAAGCATATTCAGGTGAAGTGAAACGAGTTTAGCAGGAACCGCTCAGGCCTCATAGCTTTTAGTGTGAAATATGATCCTCCTTACGATTTGCCTGATCAGGTACTGAGTTTCAGTTTACTCACATATAAAAAGCAGAGTAACGCCCCCTTAGCGAAAAAACAAAAAAAAGAGGAACAAAGAGATAAAAAGAGTAAAAGGAAATAAAGAAAAGGGGCAAAATATTGGAGTTCTCCCTTACAAGGCGCTTGTTTAGTTTTCATTAGTTAGATTCTACAATGCAGCATAGACATCAGACGTGCCCGTCAACTACTGTTACTTTCTATTCCTGACCTTGTTAAAAGTTTTCTATCCTTGGCACCCCCAGCCCTCTGTCCACACATATAAGAGTACTCCGAACTCCGAAATTAGAGAAGGCAATCACACAATTAAATCATGTTCTTTTCCAAAGCATATTAAGAATGAAAAATAGAAATGAACAGACAAACACCATATACGACATATAAAAATGTTTTAACAGATACTCACAATGTAGTATACAGCACTTGAAAAATAACCACAACTAGAGCCATGCATTACGCAACTATATGTAATCATGAAAGGCAAATCTTGGTATCACACCAGGATATCATTCTAGAAAATTTGAAGGAGGACCAACCAAACGGATACAAGACAGAAAGATTACATACGCATTGTAAGATAGTACAGGAGTACCAACCCAGTGAAAAAAAAAAAGGAAACTGACCAAACAACATTACATTTTTATCTAGGAGGATCTGTCTGGGCATTGGCATCCCCTACCCTACTTGAACTATCTTGATTATTAGGGGTTGCAATTGAAGGTCCTGGTCCTAAAAGTAAAGGGGCCTCTCTCTTTTCACTACTAGAGTCTTTATTTGAATTACGGTCTATAGCCCAGGCTCTAAGAGGAGGCTCAAAATGTTTGCTAGCAACATCAGGTGGGGGTGCATCTTCTCCAGGAAGGACAAGAAAACCTTTCTCTAGAAGTGCAGATGGCTCGTTAAAGCAGGTATGCCACAGAGAGTCCACAAGTTGCCTTTCTTCCCGAGCTGCCCCAAGGTCTTCAGTTGACATTGAACCAATACTATTTATCCGTTGTTGAAGAAGTCGTTTCATTTTCTCATCGTCTTCCCCTAAAATATTAGCAGAACCACCTTTCTTGTTGCGAGCCAGCTCAAGAAGGCCTCGAAGGGCAGCTTCTCTTACATCAGCATCTTCACTGGAGGCAAGATGCAACATTAAACGGGGAAATCCTAGCTCGTGCAGTATGCTGCAGTCTGAACTATTCTCATGCAATAGGTAATGGATCAAGTTGAGAGCTTTCCTGAAAGATGGTAGACAAGATTAGCATCTATAATACATGAGGATTTGAGGAAATAACTAATAAAAATACAGGTTCAACATCACAAGGACAAAACAAGAAATAAACTTCAAACCATAAATAGGAAACATCAGCCTCATATAGTACAGATCATTATTTACCGATACTAAAATCTAACAGCACAATGATAACCATATTATATAAACCTTAATTACCTTTGAAATCTCACATTTTCAGAGGATAATGCTTCTCTTAAGGATGCATAACCATTTGCAAGACGAAATGCAGCGACACCTTTTTTGTTGTGCTGAATTAATGCTGACAAGTCATCCCCAGAACAGATATAAGTCAAACTGCCATTCTAAACTCAGAAACAATATATCACTACTGCAAAACCCTAAAGCATACTTACAAGATATTGCACCAAGTGCCTTGGCTCGGACATTCACATCAGGATCGGAACTGAAATTAGAAACAAGAGGTTCAAAACCATTTGCTTTCATAACACGTTCCTGACTCTGTGGATTATTCTGGACTATTGTTGTCACAACATCAGCAGCCTTTGCTCGAATATTTGCGTGAGAGTTCTTGAGGTAACCAAGAAGAGGAACCAAACCACCAATGGAGTCAAGATCTGGGATGTAGATAAAGACCACAAAACAGTTCAGGCACTCTGTTGTAGACAGATAAAAAAGTAGACCCATTGACTAACAGATTATCCAAAATCTATTGCCACAATTTCCTTCTTTTGTCAAACACAAGAGAAGACAGGCACAAAGTAACCTAATTCACCAAAATAAAACAAAACAAAAAACCAGATTTCTGATCTAACAAGAACACAATCTATGAAAGCTTTGTCAACCACTAACATTATCACATGGTAACAAAAGGTAATAACAAGAATGGTTAGACTTTAAAGCAAGAGATACAAAATTTAGCAATTTTCTGCCCAGAAAAAATGTTTACTATGATACATTCCGAAATATTTTGACCAATAGAGCCAGAACTAAAGAACCTTATTTGTTAATTTGTTCTGAATTCTGAACATGACAGTGAAATTAACTGTTACTACAAGTTATCATTGACCCCATGTTGGCCAAAGGTTAAGAGAGTCACTTCAGCATGCAGTGAATAATGCATCGAAGCAGCTACGGAATATTACATAATCAATTAAAATCCAGTTTCCAAATTATAAAAATTTCCTAGTGGAAACTGCCAAAAGCAAACATATGCAAGTATTCTACATATGAATAATCTTCATATTCTTTCAAAGAAATCCAAGTTCAAGAAGCATGAAAAAAATATTACCATTTGCCATGTCTATCGATTCCACATGCTCTTGCAACTCATCCAGCATATCTGTCGGAATTTAGGTCATGCACACACAACCAGGGAAGACTCAGTATGAGATATAAGATAAATTATTAATTTAATCAAAAGAAAATTGAACTTTTGTTTCCAGATGCTTTTGCACTATTATGAATGTTGGATACCTTCAATTTCAGCAGGGGTAACTCCTTGAGCCTCCAATTCTTGCTCTGGAGTTTTCATAACAAGAGTGATCTCTTTCATACGGTTTATGACATCGACGGTCTGCGCTTGCATCGCTTCCATAAACCATCCCCGGTCCTCCGCACTAAGGAATCACGTAGCAAAATGCATCAGACTGAAGCCCAACGAATAATGAATATTCATCCCTGACTCCTCATTCGTATTCAAATTCAAGAACAAATATTGATTTCAAGAAATAAAATTCTACATATGGGCATGCATTTTTTACAACTAGAACTAAATAAAAGCAACTTTTACACTCATATTAACCGGAATTGCTATAGAGCTAACTCCACTTTAACTCCTAGAAAATGGGGAGAAGGGTTTAAAGAAAAGAGTGAAACCATCAATGGAATCGATAATTAGAGAAAGAAAATACACACCTTAAATTGCCAGTGGGACGAGTTCCATCGGAATGAGCGAGACTCCATTTGAGCAACCCTTCCCAGTTGGGTCCGTCTTTGGCCATTTCTGTGCTTGCAGGAGAAAACCCCAAGAAATCAGGAAGTAGCAACAAAACTTGAAAGCTTCTAAGGAACGAATAGGTCTTTGAAATCTCTCTGAAATTCAGATATATAGGAATAAATGGGCGATCCAAGAAGCGTCTACAGAATTCTGGAGAAAGTGGTAGAGGTAGACGCAGGAAAAACAGGTGGACAGTCGGGTACGACATGAAAAGGGAGGCGCTGAATTTGGGTGGCTGATGGGCCTCATAGCATATGGCCCAATGTGAAAGCCATGTTAGCCCAACTACATTTTTTTAATCCTTTCCAAAAAAGTAAATTCTTTTCTCCTAAAAATATTTTAATTACACAATCATCTCCTTAATTATAAAAATATATGCAAATCTCTCTAAAACTAAAATAATTTCAAGAATAATATCAATTTTATTTTATTAAAAAATATATTTTTAAATTCTTATTTCAATGTCATTTATTGTGTTAAAAATTATAAATTTAATATATTTTAAATTTAAAAATTAAAAATTTTTATATTGGTCAAATATATATTTAAATTTTATATTATATAAATAATATATATAAAAATAGATGTAATTATATTTCATTTTTAATATAAAAAATAAGTGTAACATATAAAAAAAGGGTAGATTTTCAAATAGAAGGAAAAACAATGTGATTTGGACATTTCTCAAGGGAAAGGGAGTGTGATGTACTCTAAAAAGCAAAACTAAGCATGAAAAGTATTGACCATGAAAAATTAAGCATTAAGAATATTGGCCCAATAAAAAAGTAAGAGTAAATTACACATATTTTCTTTAAATTTTACTAAAATTATGTAACATCCTCTTTTAAATTAGATATATGAAAAATATGTTAATTATACTTATGTGAGATAAATTAAATTAGGTTGTCATATATGAATTATGTAAATTTTGTGATATATTCATTAAAACATTTATTTCATCTTATGACAAAATTCATGTACGGCATCTTAATTTAATTATCTCATATAATTATAATTATTCATATATCTAATTTAGAGGAGAGTATTACAAATTATACAAACATTTATTATATTTTTAAAATATACACTTTATTCTAATTTTTATTTTTTTAAGTAAAGTATCTTCTATAAAAGATGTAATAGAGTATTTTGGCAAAAAAATTATGTATTTAGATTAGTGAAAAATATTTTAGTCAATAAAATTTAAAATTAGACTAAAATAAGTGCAAACTTTTGTTTCAAAGAAAATTCATATACATGTTGAAAATTTAAAAAAAACAAATTGATCAAAGTTGTTTTAAGTACTCCTTCGTGATCTTTCGTGGGGAAATGACCAGGGAAAAGCAAGGGTATCCAGTGAATTAAATGGTCCACGGGGGGGACAAGCTCGTGATACAAAACTTTACAAAGGCTTGTTCGGTAACGGAAAAAGCGGGAGGAAAAAAGAGAAGGACAAAAAAATTTGAAAAAAAATCTCATTTTTATTTTTATAATTATTATTTAATATTTTTTAATAATTATTATTTAATTATTAAAAATAAAAATATTATACATATTTTTTTATTTATAATTTTTTTTTTCTATACTTAACTTCCTGTTTATCAAATAAGTCTTAATATATTAACTATGTGAATCAATTTATTAGAATCTTCACATAATCTTTTTTTTTTTAAAATATAGGATTTTTCAGTCACGCTTCCACCAAACCACCCCCCCCCCCCCAACTACTTGCCGATGTTATTATGAATGATCTTATGGACACAAGAGAAAAGAAGTTAGCGCGTGTTGGATTGTACATTGAAAAATGTCAAAACATAATTTAGACAGAAGCGACAAATTATTATTTTTACGTGAAATGAATTTTAAACATAAATTTTTCAACTTCTTGCGCAGCCAAACACGCTATTAATATAAACGTGAGAACGAAGTGGCTCTCACTTTGTTTAGATCTGGTTATGATATTGCTATCAATCCTGCTCTCATTAATGAGAATAATATTTTTTAAAATAAATCTAACGTATAAATTCGATCCAATTAATGTTCCTAACTGCTCCAATTTGTCCGTCACACATATACCCCCTTTGACTGGGACAGGAACACTGGAAATCTTGCAAGACAATAAGAAGAAAAAGGCAAATCAATTAGCTAACGTTGTTTTTCGGAAGAAATAACATACGAAGAGGGGCCAGATTGTCATTTTCTTCTTTTCACTTGAATTTTATCCTCTTGCAAGTTATATGTGTCCTGTTATATATAGAAGTTTTATATTTCCAAATCTTCTCTTGAGAAGGACATGGACATGTGCTGTGGTTATATGATACTCCACGTCCTACATTTATCAGACAAGATGATTACAGCCATTCACAGGTTATTCCCTCCCGCCCGTTTGGGTTATTCAAAGAAAAACAAAATTTTGAAATAATATTTATTATACTTTTATAATCATTATTTAATAATTTTTATTCTCTTATAATTTTTTTAAAATAAAAATATAAAAGTTATTTTTTATCAATAAAATCAATTAGCTACCGTTGTTTTTCAGAAGAAATAACATAACAAGAGGGGCCAGATTGTCATTTTCTTCTTTTCACTTGAGTTTTATCCTCTTGCAAGTTGTGTTTGTTCTGTTATATGTGGAAGTTTTATATTTCCAAATCTTCTCTTGAGAAGGACTTAGACAGAGCTGTGGTTATATGATACCCCACGTCCTACATTTATCAGAGAAGATGATTACCGCCACGCCACAAGTTATTCTTTCACGCCCGTTTGGTTATTCAAAGAAAGAAAAATTAAAATAATATTTATTGTATATTTATAATCATTATTTAATAACATTTATTTTTTATAATTTTTTTAAATAAAAATATAAAAAATATTTTTTATTTATAAAATTATCTTTTTATTTTTTATTTTTATTTTTATCTTTAAATGTTATATACTATGTGGGGATTTGTTGGGACACGCAGCAAAAAATATAAAAATGAAACAAGCAAAATTTCTCTTATGGATCCATCACCTTTATTTAAATTGAAGTAAGGTAAAAGAATTACAACTTTCGCGGCACAAAATTTGTCTCTTCTTCCAATTAATCACATTTGGATCCAAGCACTATTCTCCACAAACCAATACCCTCTGTCGTTATCAACACGAATAAGATCTCTAACATGAATGGTGTGCTAGCACCATGTTACGCGAATTTCCCTTTCTGAGTGTGTCCACCAAAAACACACGTCTTCTCAAGAGTACGATAGAATTCATTCTCTCTCTCTCTCTCTCTCTCTCTCTCTCTCTCTCTCTCTCTCTCTCTCTCTCTCTCTCTCTCTCTCTGTTGTAGCTCTTTCTTAAAATCTGACCCGAGAAAACCCTAGCATTCCCTTTTTAGAAGAGAACCTTATAAAATTTTGAAATTAATATATATTAATTTTGTTCACCTTTTTTAGAGTAAATACATTAAATGTTGGCATTACATTCGTTGAATCTCAACGACTTTTAAGTTCAATGAATTTGAACATTTTAACTTATGTTGGCCCATTTTTGTGTGCGACCTTATAAGTCTGTATAATGTTGGCAGTTGACCCAAAATTCCTTTTAGCACACAAGTCATAAGTGGCCTCTACCAAAACATTATGACTATCCAAATTATATAAGGATTGATGATCCAATGCAACCTATATCGTAGTCCATGTCAAGTCTCTTTTGTTACACAATATCTAGGTCAAACATAAGGCATGGAGACATCATCCTTGTATTACTTGACCACACTTTCTCAATCTCTAAGTAGATTATCAAAACAAACGAAACTCCTTTCATTTGAGTACAATAATGCATTTATCAGTCTTACTTATCGAATGATCCAAAGATATTTCTCTCTCTTCAAGAGAAACAAATATTATCTTAATCACTCATCTTTCTCTGTATGTATCCCATTATATCCAATCACAATCTTTATGATCATCGGATTAAAGATGATTTTTTATTATGTCAAAGTACGATGTTCTTCATGTAAGAATCTATGGCAGGTCCTAGGTTTAAGGGGTTAGTGATATGGCTATAGATGAGATACGTTTATGACCTAGTCCATGTAACTATCTCACGACAAATCGATCTAGCACTTTGGTCCCTAACATGTGCTATGACTGTAATTTGTATTTGCATACATGTTCATCTCATGATCATCAATTAAAATTATACTATTTTTAATTCATTATTATTTTTACAATAATGATCGACTAAGAATATTTAGGATAACTATTATTACCAATAATCTTAGTATAGTGCAAATATGCAATCAATATAATAATAATAATAATAAAACTCTTTATTAAATAAAAATAATGTTCACAATAAAATTGATAGGTCTAGGACACAATTTCTAGCACACTAAACATAAAAGAAATCAAGAGTAAGAAGAACTTACAAGAAAAAAGTCTGAATGTTGAATTTATATGAATTTGAGCTCTTTTAATTCACAATATTGCTTATTAAATAAAATTTATATAGACTTTATCTTCTTAGCTATTTTTTTAGAATATCCCAAAAATAAAATTTTACAACTACTATTTTTATTATTCTCATTTTTTACTCGCTAGATGTGATATTGTTAATTTAAAACTCTTAAATGTGTCTTTTGCCTTTCAATATATGTTATCCTTAAGTAAAGATTTTAATTTAGACTTTTTTAAAGAAGATGAGAACATGTAAATCTTATTGATATTACGTGAGTTATTAACTCTTCCACAAATAAAAATTTTAAGTTAGTAAGATGATCATACAAGAATTTTCATATAAAAAACAGACAATATATATATAGTTTACATTTTTTTTAAATTAACCTTAGCTTTGATCTGAAATTATTTAAAAAATCGCTAACCCCTCTTTACTTAATATAAGACTCTTCCATTTGTTGTTCGGATATAATATATTCTTCTACAAGATTCCTATCTTGTAAGGAAAAAAAGAAATAGTAAATCATAGCCCATTTGGTCATGCACTTATCATCAAGATTGAGGATTATTGTACAATATAACAAATTGAAAACATTTTTATAGCTTAGGTTCTGAAATTATGGATCGTGTTTTTAATTATTTTTTTTCCAAGATACAGAAGTAAAAAAATTGAACTCTAAATATAAAATATATGTGTATATATATAATATCAATTTTTAAGTGCCATATGAATTATTAATTTTTTTTACGAGTATGTTGTTAATTATGGACTTCTTCATTCTCATATTGTATATGCAAATTTATACTGTTTTGAATCTTTACGTACCATAAAGAGCTAAAAATTTTGTATAAAATTTTTTAGATCCAAATCACAATCACAAGTCTAAAATGAATTAATTGATCTCTTTCAACTAACTTATTCAATTTTCATATGCTACTCTTTTTTAATCTCCTTTAAAGAATATGTTATTTCTTATCATTTTAACACATTACAACTTGTGGATACGTTCTAATTTGGTTAACAAACGAAATTATTAGAGGGGACAAAACAAAAGTTATTTACCTTAATTATGACATCTAAAACTACTGAATTAATAAAAAAAATCTTGCGTTAAAACTTCATGATTAATCAAGTTTAGTTTAGTTTTTAATTCTGAGGCAGAGAAGAAGAATAAAGTATCTTCATTGTTTAGCAAAATTAGGGAAGAAGAATTAAAAGAATATTCCAATATCTTTTGTCCCTACTCCAAAGCATGTGGCATTTTGGTCATTACGAGAACCAAGTGGACGACATTCATTGTGTTGCACTCATCCAGCGTTAAACTTGTTCGAATTCACCAAAATACCACTTGTTTCCTTTTGTGTCAATAATAATTAAATAATCTTTGTTAGTTTATTTTTATTTTTAATTAATTAATTATTTTTTTTCCCATTTTTGAGTGCTAAATTCTTCAAAAGCTTCCATCCATGAACCACGCGCTTTCCTTTCAAGTCAGTGGAGCATCCTTTATTTATTCGTCACTCTCCGTTTTCGCTTTGTTTGCTTTCACGCTTCAAAATATTTGGTTAGGAATCTGCGTTTGAATTCCAATTGTTGATATATTTGCAGGAAAATTAGGGTTTCGGATTTGATATTTGCATTAGAGGTGAAGGAAAAAGTTAAGGGATTTGGGATTTGCTTTTTGATTCGCTCTCAGTAAGGATTAGTGGAGTTCTTGCTCGATCTGGTTCATCATGGCTTCTGTGGGATCTTCCTATTGGTGCTACAGATGCAATCAGTTCGTTAGGGTTCGAATTGGGGCTGAAGATGCTTTGCTTTGTCCTGATTGTGGGTCTGGTTTTATAGAAGAAATCAGGACTCGTGCTCACTCTCCCTTCCATCGATTCCCTTTACCGTCAATGTATGCCGATGATGAGTCTAGCTCCGAGCAAGGAGCCAGCCCAAGAATCCTCCGTGGCCGGAGGAACGCCGGCGATCGGTCCCCCTTTAACCCTGTTATCGTCCTCAGTGGACCCGCCGATGGAGGTGGCGGCGGCGGCGGCGGTGGAAATGAAGGGGTTGGAGCTGAAAGAGGAAACTTCGAGCTCTATTACAATGAAGGTACGGGTTCGGGTCTTCGGCCTCTTCCAGCAAGTGTCACAGAGTTTTTGATGGGTGCTGGATTTGACCACCTTCTTGACCAGTTGGCTCAAGTAGAAGTCACCGGCATCGGAAGATTACATCAACCTCCGGCATCGAAAGCTGCAATCGAATCGATGCCCATCATCAAGATTGTTGCCACACATGTTTCCGCGGAATCACATTGTGCAGTTTGTAAGGAACCCTTCGAGCTTGACTCGGATGCTCGTGAAATGCCTTGTAAGCACATTTACCATTCTGATTGTATCCTTCCATGGCTTTCAATTCGCAATTCTTGTCCAGTTTGTCGCCATGAGTTACCTACTGAGCTGCGTGGGAGTAGTAGTGGAAGAAACTCCCCTGTGTCTGATGGAGGAAGGGATGATCATACTGTGGGATTAACTATATGGAGACTACCTGGTGGTGGTTTTGCTGTAGGGAGGTTCACTGGGGGAAGAAGAGCTGCAGAACGTGAACTTCCTGTTGTATATACAGAAATGGATGGTGGATTCAATAGTGTTGGGGTTCCAAGAAGAATATCGTGGGAAACGAGTGTGAGAAGATCAAGGGAGACTCGGGGATTAGGTAGTGCTTTCCGGAACTTCTTCTCATACTTCGGGTGGCTTAGGACTTCCTTCTTTCGTTCTTCCAGTACTGATTCAAATCTGAGACGAAGAACTCGATCTAATACAATATTCTCTAGATTCTCAAGGAGGCGCAACTAGTCCTAGTCTACGGATAATACAGATGGTGAAACTCCATATTTCGGTTTTTTTCCCTCTGGAATAAAATTAAAATTTTATTTTGTTTTGTCTAATCGTCATTTGTGATTATAACTCTGTATTATCCTCTGTCCCGTGAGGAGGCACCTTTAAATTGTATGACTCACATATTATAAATAACTACACATGATAAACAGCTCTGGACTCTGGAGTTACTGTATTTAAATTTTGACAGGATAGAATTTTGGAATTTGTACGTGATAAGATTTTGTTGGGATGGAAGCAAGTTGTGCAGTTAGGCTGGACCTTAGCCTTATGGAATTTGAAATGGTAGTGAAGTTAAAGGTGAGCCTAAGGTGCTGAAGTAAGGCACCAGGAGGGGCCCTCGCCTCTTGAGGATCAGGCGAGAAGTGCCTTCAGCCAGGTGCTTGCCTTTGGCAGATTTGGGTGCCTTAATGCCTTTATGAGGGAAGCAAGGTGAGACCTTTGCAGCCATAGTGATACCTCAGTTCTTTTCATTCTTCTTGTAATCATATTCCAGATAGCACAATAGAATGTGCTGAAAATGAAGTTGTGATTTATTTTAAGCTGATCACTCCCATTTCCTTTCTGTTGTACTGGTAATTGTTAGAGTTTTACCTCTGTTCAGCCAAACTATGTGAGACATGTTATTTTTATCAGGTTGAGTCAGAATGAAAGCAAACAGGTAGAGAGAGAAGAGAGGGTCGGGGGAGGGGGGGGGATCTAAGGCAATGACTATTTGATACATACTGATTTTGCATAAATATAATTTTTTCTGATATGCATGCTTAAATTTAATCCAATCAATTTCTAGCAATTGATACTTTTAACGGACTCTGAATTTGAGAATCTAAAAATTATAACAATAGCTAATTAAAAGAATAAATTTTACATGATGTAAAAGCGGAATATGTTTCTAATAAGAATTTCACGGCTGCCATGTGTTTTGGTTGTGTCTATATGGTTTATTATCATACTTCATCTTTAACATTTACTATTTTATATGAAGTTAGGCTTGAGCAGTTAATTTGTTTGATAATTTTATATCACGATAATTAAAACTTTAGTTATTCATTATTCATAATAATTTTTCTTATTTCTCCTTTCTGCACCTTACCGTGCATATGCAAGCACTTTTTTGGTGCCTTTCACGGCAAGGTGCCAGGATGGGTTTAGTGCTTTTGGGCGCTTTTTGCTTTTGACTACCTTAACTTGTGTTGATCTATGCTTTAAAGAGCTCCATTTATGCTCTTTGTTAGAATAATTGATGCTTGTCAGTCTAGAGTTTTATTTATTTGAAGCATTGTCATGGTTATCTGAACGTGCAGAAAATAATTACTTCTTTTATTGTAAGCAACATAATCCTATCTCTTTGTCTATTTGACCTTATGCTTCTTCTAGGTTCATACAACTTGATATTCCGTATCTGTTGGTTTACTTTTATGGTATCAGCCACTTTCTAACTTCCTTATCCATGTGATACAAAAGTTCTTAGCCCTTTACACAATCATACTCTCATAATACAACAGGATGGGATAATTGCATTATTGACTGGTGCCCAATAGCTTTGAAGGATGGGCAGATTATGGTACATATTAATGATGTTATTGAATGCAAACAGAGTAAGGCTGTCTCTGTTGTGATTTTTGGTAATCCTTGCCCATCTTTGTCTTCCAATGGTGAACACTACACTGAGTGAGCAGTGTAATATTATCTGGCTCTGGGTGTTCAATTCCCTGCTTGTCCACTTATATTTGCAAATTTCTTCTTGGTTAAGGTGTGGTATAGGAAATAATTGTGGGTGATTTGAAATATTTTTGGATCTATTTGCATAGGTTATTGTTGTAGCCTGTTCCTGTTGGTAGTTTGACTCTTGCATACTTTTATTGATTTTATTAGAAAATTGAAGGCTGGTAATAGGTAAGTAATAACTATGACCAATGGGAGCATTATGTGCTTGCATCTATTGTAAGGTGCATACTAGTCCTGTTTGACTCCACATATAATCGCATAATATAAATAATACGGTGCAATGTCTGCAATTTGTGCGAGTGATGCTACCTTATTCTCCTCCACAACCCCCCCCCCCCCCCCCCCCCCCCGCCGCAGCGGCCCCCCCACAAAAAAAGAAAAACATAACATTGTGGATATTTTACGAACTAATAACTAGGAAAAGCTGCTCACGAAGCCATGCTTTTTAACACAAGGTGTCATCATCATATTCTCTTGCTATTATTCCCTGACCTGGCTATAGAAAGCAAATAAACAGGCACTTGCATTGAGATGTTGCAAACTTGCAATAAAATAAGCTGTATCTATTTCATTCTTTCAAGTTTAGCCTCTAAAATGCAAGCCTCAAACCTTTGTGCATGCACTAAATCTTATAAATAATTTTATAAGAATGCATCTATTGGTATCTTTTCTCTTGTACAAGGAAGATTATTCTATCCCATATCTTTCTGTAGCTAATTTTACAAGCTCTTATCAATTTTAGGATTACGATGACCCGACAGCTCAAGTTTGTGCATGATCTTGGGAAAAAAATTTATTGTGAGTGAATACATAGTACATTCTCGCAGAGTGAAACTGTGCAGATTGTTTGGCAGAATATGTGACTAAACATGCAAGGTTTTCTATGATGGCTGATTTATTGTATAGCTTCTGATACAATTTCAGGCTCTGGCATTTTTGTTTAATATATTTAGTATCGCTGTTCTTAAGGTTTGCTCCAATGGATGTTAATGGGTTTTCTTATCATCAAATATTAGAAGATATTAACCTGTTTAGACTGCATTAGTGCAATTTAGAGATTCAATGCATTAACAATACCGCATATCTTGCATTGCCATTGGATGAATGACTCTTTCTGTGTAATTTATGTTCCACTTTCTTTGATTGTCTTGAATTTGCAGTTAGTGGTTTTAGGACATGTTTGGTATCCAAATGAAAAATGAAATAGACGAAAAAGAATTATGTATAATATTTATTATATTCCTGTAATCATTATTTAATAATATTTATTATTTTAAAATAAAGGTATGAGAGTTATTTTTTATTTCTAACATTTTATATATCAGACGGCTCATACTTGATGACCAGCTTAGAAATGGATATAGCAGCATACCAGCATTGCTGGAATTAACAATACTTTGCCAACTTAAGATAAGTGTAGTTCCCAATATTAAACCATTATTATCATACTCTATGAAGTTGCTTTGCCATTGCTATTGGGAGTATGTTTCCTAGCGTGATGCTATAAAATTAACATCATGAAGCTATGAAAAACCGCTTTTATTTAAGCATGAGTTTGTAAGGTATCTTCCCGACGCCATGACATACTCTATGATTCTGAAGAATATGTTTGTAAGGGTAGTTGGTTTGGGGTTTTCCCCTTCCTTTCTTTTACTCTCTTCTTTCCAGTTGTGGATGTGTGAGGTGTTATGATGAGCATCGTAATTGTATTTACTTATATTCGAATTTCTGTCTCCTTTCTTGGGGCAATTGCTATGGCTGATAGCAACTATAAGATTTGGATTACAAGTCTGTATTAATAAGGGTCCTAATTTTGTTTATTTAACTTTTTCAAGTACATGGTGGTATAAAAGCTTGAATTTAAGGCTTACATATTATCTAAATTCTTTTATTACTTCATCATACCTAATGAATTGACAAGAGCTACTAAATTAAGAGGATAGGGGCTGGTTTGGGCATGTCTTGTTCTTTGGTTGTCACAGGTTATATAATTTTAAGTAGTATATGTTTTAGATTTAGTATATGTTCTAGATTTAATTTTTATTTTTTATTAGCAAGCGTCTAATTATTTATTTCAAATTAATTTAATTTACTTTTAATAAAATTTTTAACACACTTCTCGTAAGATGAGTATATACTTTTTTGCTCTTATCTACAAATTAAAACAAGGAGTGAAGCCAAAATTTTGAGAAGTAAAACTCAACGAACATTACGATTAGTGATAGTATCACAAATTTAACTTTAATTTTAATTAAAAAAATATTTTAAAATTATTATGCTGAATTTTTTATGAATTTTTAAATTTCAACGTAAATAATTTATCTTTAATTTAACCAAAAAAAGTGAATTATTTAAATTGAACTACCACAATTCCATATTAATCTTAAAAAAAAAAGACTAGTAACCTTGTATTATTGTAAGATATCTAACTTTAATTTTTTGAGTTCAACTTTTTACAGTTATAAATTAAGTGTATATAGTATAGTCAACAAAATTAAAAAAAAAAGGAATAAAGAAAAAAATAAGTATTGTAAATAATCTCATTTTTTTTAATGCAATTTTGTTTTTGATTGTATGACTATAGGATATGTAACTTTCATTTTCTTGTGTGGGTGACTAAGTGGGTGTTTGGATATGCGTTGAGGGAAGATAAAATTATGTTTGCTGAACACGTTTTAGAAGAAGCTCTAATTTCTTGCTTTTGATGAAACGTGGTTTGGGAAGTCTGCCGCTTTTCCAAACATGCTCTAACTAAAGGTTTCTATTGGTTTCATCGGTGAGAAGAGGCACACGTTGCCTTATCCGTATTAAGTGAAGAATCTTGTGTTCTGACGTGGCCTTATCCAGAACCATTTTCAGTTCATCTGTCGTATAAAAACGTCATGGCGATGTGTCATGTTGGTGAGTTGAGTTGCCTCCTCCTTTCCAATAGATGGCGTCACTAACACCATTTCAGACTATGCTTCCCAGAACTTCTTCAACCATTTCACTTTCAGTAGCTGCATCATCAGGCGCTTCTGTTTCAGTATTTGCAGGCTCAAATGGTGTATCATGGAGTATGCTTCAGAATAAGAACAACAAAACATCTTCAATGGTGGTTGCTGCAGTTGGAGAACTCTCATCTGATAGCACCACCTACCTCATTGCTGGTGCTATTGGGGTAACCCTCGTTGGAACTGCCTTTCCCATACTCTTCTCTCGCAAGGACATGTAATTCCCATTTCCATCTCTTTTACCACTTTCTATTCAATTTGATCTGATTTTAATCCAGTCAATGGTGTTCTTGGTATTTAATTTTTATGTTTCTGTGGTTGCTGATTAATTTGCATATACGGATGTGATTTGGGCTACTTAGAGCTCGAATTAATTGAGAGAAAAATAAATTAAGAAAGGGAGATCAAATTACTAAAGCATGATTTCACTTGGGTTATTTATCATTCAATAAATTCATGTAATACGAAGCACGTTTACATAAGCAAGTTAATTGAAATATTATCATTGTTTGTCATGACAGAAATAGGACCAGAAATATTATTTACATAAAAATATAACACGGTCAGTTCCTTGTTTTGCTCATGGAAGTAAACTACTATTATCTTTAATGATAAGTTTAAACATAAGAACAAGTATGCACAAAACAAATTGAAGATATTACCACTCTCGCTGTTGATCTTTCAGATGCCCTGAATGCGATGGAGCAGGGTTTGTTCGGAAGGCTGGGGTGACTTTGAGAGCAAATGCAGCAAGAAAGGATGAAGCTCAAATTGTTTGTGCACGCTGCAATGGTCTTGGAAAACTTAACCAAATTGACAAATAGAAGAACCTCATCTTCTGTTGTCCGTATGGTTCTGTAACCATTTCTACATGGGCTGTTATGCACTTGTTGAAGCTCGTCTGTTTGTAACAATGCCTGATGAACTAACTGTTCTCAACCTTTGCTGTCTTGGTCTGAATATAAGGTTAAAAATAAAAGAGAAAAAGAAAAGCTGTTTTCTTTTTTTGCTTTTTCTTTTTTTTCACTTGAAGCTTATCTGCTTGTAAAAATGCCTGATGAATATGATAGTTCTGTTCCCAACCTTCTGTCTGAATAAAAGGTAAAGAAAACCCAAGGGCGATAATTCAATTGTTTAATTTAATTCTTTTGGGTAATATTTTAGAATTAAAATCTTAAATGCGTTAGACTAATATAGGCCTTAAAATTTTTGGAATAATGATTTAGTTTTGGACTTAAAGGCACCTTGAAGTTAATATTAAAAGAAAAAAGGAAAATTGAAGAAATTTTAATGAGCCCATTGTTCTAATTCTCTTAAACAATCAAAAGCTTGTTATATTGTTGGCGGGAGAAACAAAATTCAGTGTTATCCCTGCCATACTCGTCCTTGACTAAATTGCCAAGAAACTACTATTCACTTTGCTAGCTATATGCTCTCTGCAACTACAGTTCCAGCAAGTTGACAGGTGTGCAAGCTCCTAGTAGAACAATGGTAAAAGGGATAAATTTTTCAAGTCCCTCAGTTTCTTCTGCTAATTACAGAATTTAGCTTAAATATTTTAAAATCAAATAAGCATAGAGTTATTTTGTTTAACCCTTGTTAAGCTGCTCCAATATCTAATTATATTGTGGGAATAATCTTTAGTAAAAATGGTATAAAACGGTATTAGTTCTTCGTCTTTTTATGAGAGAGCATGAGCTTGTTAAGCTATCAGAATGTGTGGTTCCAACCAATATAAAGTTTCACATGTAATGCTTCCACATGCTATCAACTCTGTTTCGCAGCACATTTTTCCAAACATAAGTAGTATGGATTTTGGACGCTAATTTGTTGAAGTGCCCCTGTTTCGTAGCTCTAAATGCAGATATTTTTGTACATGGAACCATTATTTGAGTGCAAGAATTCCTTCCCCTATGTCATTTGTACCCTTCTATATTATTTTGATTTATCATATGTACTGAAACTTGAGTAGCTCTTATGCGTAGACTTCTTATGTTGAGTACATAATACTAATGAGCTATGACTTCTAGTTACAGATTCTTAAAATCTACATGAGATTTTTCTGGCATTAATTTTCACTTTCAAGAAACTTTGCTGCCTCAGCAGCTCTTTTTCTTCCAACAGTTAGACTGCAAAACATAAACCTCTTTCTGGTTTCTTGTTCTTATTATAAGGTTTTACTATTTCATTCTTTCAAGTTTAGTTTCTAAAACGCAAGCCTCAAACCTTTGCGCATATACTAAATCTTAGAGACTTATAGACTTGTATGTTAAATCAATTAATTCTGGACAGGTTTATAAAAAATACAAATTCAATCACTTGGAACTTCAGCACTTCGGAAGACTAATATAGTCTAAACCAACTTGAGGATTCTAGCAAGTTTCCAATAATAACTCCATTGTGAGTGTAATTATGAGAACAAATAAAGAATTGGCTGTAGGTTTAGTGAAGGCAATTATTGGTTATTTAATGGCAATGCTACTTGTAAGTTCTCTCTCCCTATTCACTTTTCTTGTACAAATATAAATGTGTGCCTCTGATGTTTCATGGAAAGTGCAGATCATCAATAGTGCAGGTAGAAATTTCAACTATACTTCAATATCATTTTTACACCTTGCGGCCCTCATACTAGCTTTATTACTTCAGCTACTACAATAAATGAGAGCAAATTGACTTTTGATTGTTATTGTTTGGGAATTGGGATGGTTGGTATTCTCTTTTTATTGGCACAAATTGAGCAATTACAAGAATAGTTGGTCAGGGAGACTGACTGATGATTTTTTAATTTTAAATAAAAATTTTAGAAGGTAAATAGGTTGTATCAGCTCCAAATTTGACATGACACAGGGTAAATGGTAGATATTTACGAACAAGAATTCAATCCAAGATATTTTGATTGATGCAACTAGATTTTTTAATTGATTTTGTCGATAATCACTAGATCTCAAAAGTTTAAAATATTAAATAAAAATTTTATTATAATATTTAACTCGTCACACCTTGTGTGTTTTTTCAAAAGAGTAGGAGTTGGGAATGATCAAATTAAACTTTTCACCACTTGATAATAAATTACACTCCTCTCTCTTTAAGCTTTAATGAAATTAGAGAAATATTTTTTTTATTTTCAAAAAAAAAAAATTATTTAATTTAAAATTTTTTAACTAAATTATTTTTCATTAACCAAAATTTATATTAGGTTTTTTACTTTCAAAAGTCAATATTGTTTAGTAAGTTAAATATCCTCACATTCATTGTTGTTTTATGTCAAATTATATCTAAATATGCAAAAAGAAAGATAAAAAGAGTAAATTTTGTTTTCATTAAATTTAAAAAAATTTCAACTAATTATCATTTATCAATTAATATTTATAGTAGCTAAAGGTGTTCATTGGCTTGTTAAACCCTAGGAGCTCAGCCTAATCTGGTTTAATCAGATCGGACTAGCCAGGTCAAAAATATAAATGGACATAATTTTAAACAAAATTTTATCAGGTCAGGTCGAGCCACAGATAAAAACATATTTTGCCCAACTCGCCCTAATAATTATAATTTTTAATTATCAATATCTTACCATTATATATATATATATTTATTTTTATTTCATCTAATTCTCTGTACATGCTGCAACTTCATTACCTATCCAAACCCTTCCTACTTTTTAATTATTTTTACCATTGATGTGTATGCTTACTGATATTTCTTTTGTTAAATAATGAAAATACATATATTTATCTAAGGTTAATTATACTAATAGAACTTATATTTTACTTGATAATATCAAACTATTTTTTTATTACTGACAAAAATATAAGTAGAGCTTATATTTTGCTTAATAATACCAAACAATTTTTTTATTATTAACAAAAATATGAGGGTTCTAAAAGTTTATTATTTTGAAATGCATACCTATGAGTTTATAAAAAAATATTATTATATTATAAGTATCAGCTCATAAAAAAAAAAAAAAAGCTTGGGCAATCCTAACCCAACATAATATCGAGCTTGTTTAGGTTGGGTCGTCTCACGAGCATAAAAACAAAGTTGGTTCATGGGTATAAAAATAAGTTTGATGTTTTAACCAGGGTTGGATATCAGATTTACTAGATGTTTAGCCTAACCCGGCCTATAAACAACCCTAATAACAACACAAATATAAATGTGAAATAAAAAAAAAGTAAGAAATAAAATTCAAAAACAATATTGATTGAAATTGATTGAAAAGTCTAACTAGTAGGCAGTCAAACAATATTTCAACTAAATATTTATTGTTCGATTGCTTACTAGTTGGAAGGAAATGGATCTTCTTAAGTGGGGCTGCCCTCTTAAGTGTGCAGTATCTCACATAGGTTTTTTTTTTGTTTAATATATATATATATTTTATTTTTATTTATAAAACCATGTTTTATTGTTCTTTATTTCAAGAAACTTTACAATGTACTTACTTTAGAGGATCCCATCCCCTAGTTGGAATGTCTAATGCATTGCAATCAATTTCTCTTTTTTTTTTTCAGTGCAAAATTTTTATTAACTAAAAAGCCAGAAAAAGCAGCCAAATTTAAAATTATTATTTTATTACTACAAGTCAGTTAGTAGTAATTATGGACTAATAAAAATTTGACTAATGGCATGACTGTTTTTTCAATAAAAAATAATGTCTTTCCAATTGAATTTCTTGTTTTTTCCACTCATGTTTTAATCACTATTTTTGCCTTTTGTTGTAGTGTTTCTTTTTTCTTTTATATAAATTGACTAACTCATAATTCCTTGTTATGTATTAGAATTTTTAACTTTATATAACTTTTTGATGTATTTTTTAAAGTTTGATTTATTAGTCAACAAATTCCTTAATATTAATTTTAAGTATAATTTTAGTTCTAAATAATAATTTTTTTATTACTAGATTTATTCTCTCTAGTCGCTGGATCTAAAAAAAAGGTATTTTAGTTAAGAAAATTATATATATATATATATATAGATTAATAAAAGATATTTTAATAAAAAGAAAATTTAAAATTAGACTCAAATGTAATGTGATTTATGATTTCATGAGAGAGAAATGATATATATTAAAAATAAAAGAAAATTTGTAAATTTTTAATAAAACTTAGAAAAATATAAATATAATTTCCTCTATCTAAAAATTCTAATGATCCAATTTCAACTGGGTTTGGCTTGGATCCGATCACCAAGTTCTGTATATATAATAGAAAATTAAAAATGACAAATCATCATCATCATCACACATATATATATATAAGGTCAGAGAAGGAGAAACTTGGTGCAATTTGGATTGTGAAGTTCAATCATTTTACTAAATCTAACTGAAAAAAGAGTCACTGTTCTCGAACCAAATGCTTCAACACAAATATGATGATCAAGACGGCTTTGAAAC
The DNA here is from genome assembly GCA_032878935.1 of Erythrophleum fordii. NCBI lineage: Eukaryota > Viridiplantae > Streptophyta > Magnoliopsida > Fabales > Fabaceae > Erythrophleum > Erythrophleum fordii. The sequence continues at coordinate 1,759,516 of JAVQMF010000048.1, read as the reverse complement.
TCATTTTCAAGATGAGTTCATCTGCGGACCCATCCACGATGCTGTGTCCATAACCAACACAACACTGCATGTGCAGCAAACATCCAGCTTTAGTTGCCATGACCGTAATCTTGGAGGGAAAAATCCAAGAAGGGGGCCACGTGGCTATCTTAATTACAACCTTGTGCCTTGTTTTTCGCAACTTGTTTGTCACTGATAGAGTCTTCTTAGAGTTTTGACTTATCGCAGCTTCTTCGCTACATCCGACAACGCAACTGTAACTAACGTATTAGTATTAAATATGGATTAATTTCAGAAGGACTGGTTATTAGTTCAAGATTTAATGATATTAAAGTTGTTCTCAAGTACTTGACTTCCAAGATTATGTGTATAGGTTTTGCCAACTAGTCTAACGTACAGTAGTAGATCATTTTAAATTGGTCTCGAGTAGTTGAGTTCTATGTTGTTTTTGATATACCGCTATATACCAGCCCAATGCAGGCAAACAGGCTCACTTTCTATGAGTCACACGCACGTAGACTTTGAAAAATAAGTTATTTTGTGTTAGATATTCATTTCGGACAATAGATATAATATAATACTTTTTAAATTACAAATATTTCAAAATTTGTTATATTGTAATGTTAGCGTCATATTTCCTATTCCACACTTATATTAAACATGATATTATATTTTAAATTAAATATAAACATTTGAATTTTTTTTTTTTGTATTGCGATGTCAATATTCATGTCATATCATATATTCAAATCATATGTGTGTTAAAAAATATTACATAATTTTATATGAAAACACTTCAAATTTTATTATGTCAATGCAACGTTGCTATGACATGTTATGTATTCGTGTCTATGCATGCATGCATCTTAATTAGTTAACTTTTAATAATCCATTAGGTTACGAAAATGTAGAAAGCCTTTTAGGAAGTCTATGGTAGTTATCAGTACATATAGAGAGGATATCCGGAATGCCATCATCATAAGAATATATAGGGATATGGGTGAACCAAAAAAGCTTAACGAAATCCAGTAATAGAGATGAAATGAGACATTTAGAACAAAAAATAAATATAATGAGACAATAATACATATCAATCAACCTAGCTAACGTACATCTTGAGGCGTAGGGTTTTTCTTATTTTAGGAATATATATAGATTAATTCTTTAATCCGATCAAGAAAAGCACCACGAGCTTTGCCTTCAGGAAAACAACTTTTTGGGATGCACAACAACTAGGAAAAGCTGCTCACGAAGCCATGCTTTTAACACAAGGTGTCATCATCATATTCTCTTGCTATTATTCCCTGACCTGGATATAGGAAGCAAACAAGCAGGCACTTGCATTGAGATGTTGCAAACTTGCAATAAAATAAGTTGTATCTGATTTTTTTTAGTTGGTTCCATTAATAAAATATGTATTTTAGAATTTATTTATTTTTTACAGTTCGAATCTATTTAATAATCTTTCCTTGGTTTAAAATTGGAAACGAAAATATTAATTTATATTTTAAAAAAGAAAACTAAAATATCAAAAGATAGAATTTTTGACATTAATTTTATTTTATTTAAAAGCACAACATATTAAGTTTAGGGATGAATTTTTGTTTCAAATTTCAGTTTTTTTTAACAAATAATTGTATTATTGGGACATATTTGAGCAAAATTATTATAAATTACAGACAATTTTTTTTTTGGTCTCAAAAACTTATTTTTCTTGGTGATAAACGGGAGAAAACAAGTGAATCTGAATTTAAGATATGTAATTTTCTGTTTAAATTTTTTATGATTTTTTTCCTATTTCTGCCAATTTACCTTCAATTTGAACAAGAACTATGCATTTCCATTTTCAAATAACTTGCTGCATAAATTGAAAACAAAGAAGAATGGGATTTTTCCTTTCCATTTTCAAATAACTCGCTGCATAAATTGAAAACAAAGAAGAATGGGATTTTTCCTATTAGGCGCTAGTCTGCTAGAGTGAACAAAGGGGGAAAGTTAGGTTGAGCTTTTAGCAATTATAGAAAAAAGAATCTTTTCATTTTCCCTTCTCTTCCGCTGTCTAAGAAAGAAAAGAAGCCAAACCAATTAAATTTAACATTTTAACAACCATCGTGGGATTGAAGCTAGATCAATGTATAGAACTATGGGAAAGATGTTAGATTTATAGTAAGTATCCTGACAGTTTGGTTAATCATTAATTACACATAACTTGTTGCATAGCCTACCACAAGTTCATAATTACCAAACCAAATGCTTCAATCCCTATAACATGACATGGAAAGAACTTTGTGCTGATCTGGTCGATTTTTGGCGGTCGAGCCGGTTTTCTGGTAATTGAATCTTAGATGGGTCATCTAAACTAGGGAATAGATGCTTCCTTATGAACTCCAATGATGCTTAATCAGATATATGCTTGGAAAGAAAGCATATAGTATTATACAAGATAAGTACCAAAAAAACAGAATTTAAGAATAAATTTTATTTATAATTATCTTGACCTACTTGTGTATTTAAATAATCTCGCCCATTAACGTCTAATTATCAGAACTAAAAGAAGAAGAAAAAAAGGATAATTAAAAAACTAATAGAAATCGAACTGATACATACTTAGATACACCAAACAAAACAAATTTATGTTTGTTAGGTATATTACCAAGTACAACGACAGTTCGTGGTTGTACCCTTCTTAGTAGATCGCATTTCAGTATCTCAGATCTTTTCATTACGCAGAGAAAAAGAGGGTTAGTTTCTTAGCTCAGACACCAAGGAATTTCATGTCTTTCAGATTCTTATCTTTGTCCCCAAAATATACTACACTATCTGCGTAATTACTCAAAATCTCTTTTACTCCACTTCTCATTGCACAACCCTAACCCCATCTCCAATCCACAATAATCATTCATTATTAATTCCTCTACCCAAACCAAACTGTCCTATTTACATTTATTTACGACGGCACAATGAGACTCCGATTTCTCTTCAATTTTTTCCCAAACCTATGTCTCCAATCTCTCTTTTTGCTTATTTTAGTTCAAATCAATCCGTGTTTTTCTGAGACTCAAATGCTTCTTTTGCCACTCAAAACCCAGGTGATTCCTTCCGGGTTTCTCCCGAGACCCCCCAATAAGCTTCGTTTTCACCATAATGTTAGTCTCACTGTTTCTCTTTCAGTGGGTTCTCCCCCACAGAATGTCTCCATGGTCATTGACACTGGGAGTGAGCTCTCATGGCTACGTTGTAACAAAAACCCGGGTTCACCCACCGCATTTGACCCGACCCGTTCTTCGTCCTATTTACCCATTTCTTGCTCCTCGCCCATCTGCACGACCCGGACCCGGGACTTCCCCATACCCGCTTCCTGCGATTCGAACAACCTCTGCCACGCCACTCTTTCCTATGCTGACTCCTCCTCCACAGAAGGCAACCTCGCTTCGGACATTTTCCGGGTCGGGAGCTTCAAGGACCCGGGAGTCGTATTCGGATGCATGAATTCGAGTTTCGATAGTAGCAACTCCGATGGAGAATCCAACAGCACCGGGTTATTGGGTATGAACCGCGGGTCGCTCTCTTTCGTTTCTCAGTTAAAATTCCCAAAATTTTCTTACTGCATCTCGGATTCGGATTTCTCGGGAGTTCTACTATTCGGCGACACCAATTTCTCGTGGCTCGCCCCGCTAAATTACACTCCCTTGGTTCAAATCTCCACCCCGTTACCCTACTTCGATCGGGCCGCCTACACGGTTCGGCTCCGAGGAATCAAAGTATCGGGTAAGCTCCTGCCCATATCAGAATCTGTATTTATTCCGGATCATACTGGGGCAGGTCAAACCATGATTGACTCGGGTACCCAATTCACATTCTTATTGGGTCCGGCTTACACAGTATTACGGAGCGAGTTCTTGAACCGAACAAACAACACATTGCGGGTTTTGGATGATCCTAATTTCACGTTCCAATTTGCCATGGATCTCTGCTACCGGGTCCCAGTAAACCAAACCAAATTACCCGGATTACCATATGTGAGTTTGGTTTTTGAAGGGGCTGAAATGATAATATCGGGTAAGCAACTTTTGTATCGGGTTCCAGGTCAAGTCATGGGTAATGATTCGGTGTATTGCTTCACATTTGGGAATTCGGATCTTCTGGGTGTGGAGGCTTTCATCATTGGTCACCACCAGCAGCAGAATTTGTGGATGGAGTTTGATCTTGTGAACTCGAGGATTGGATTGGCCCATGTAAGTTGTAGTTTAGTGGGCCAGAGGCTTGGGCTTGGAAAGTAGGCCCACTTCTCCTTCTGGTGGGCCCAAAATGCGTGGTCCTTCCTCGTCCGTATTAGTGGTTCTTGGGTTTACTTACGGTCCATTGGGTGGTCCCACTTTCATGACGCTTGCAATAGGATTCGCTTATTATGTGATTGCGGACTGAAGCAGTTAATGAGAGGTCAGATTTCTTTGAAAAGTTGGGTATCCAACTTTGTACAACCGATTCTTCGTTCTTATTTTTTTTTGTTGAAAAAAGAAATTTAATTTGATATGAGCTTATTTAATTTGTCACCCACTTTGCAGATGGGTTTAAATACATGACTTATGTACCTGAATGAAATAATATTCAGTTTATACAAATTGCAGTTCAGTTTCACGTTTTTGTAGTTTGCAAATTGGTAGAAAATGAAATCTACCTTCTTTGCCTAATTTGGACGCACTAAGCTATTATTATATTATAAAGTGCACAATGGTAAATAATCTTCTTTTTCTTTTCTTTTAAAAAAAATAATATTTTTAAAATTAGAATGGTCATTAAATTAGTGAAAATACTGGTTTACGATTTATAAGTTGAATCATAATTAAATATATTTTTTAAAAATTTTATATATTAAAATTTTAATGTAATAAATAAATATGATTAAAATTTAAATATTTGATTATTAATTTAATATTTTTTAAAAATAATTAAAAAATTATTTTTTAATTAAAAAACAAAAACTACTTATGATAAAAAATTAAGAGTATTTAATATTAAACTTTTGAAGTTCCTAAATTATATTAAAATTTTACTTATCATTAATATATAAAAAAACCTAAAAATAAATGGTAATTTTTGCTAAAACACTTTGATATTTAGGAGAAATGCTACTATGAGATAAGAGATAATGGAAAGTAGGCATAAAAAATAGCTAAGTACACACTTTTTGTTTCTCTTATGTTCTTTTTAATTTTTTTTTTATGGTTTAATCTCATGTTTCTTCCAGTGCTCTTTATTTTAAATTTTTTAAATTTATTGAAAATCAACTATTCTATTATATAAGAAAAAAAATCTCAAAATATAAATTGTATTAAGATTTCACTTATCATTAATAAATTAATAAAAAAACTAAAAAGCAAATGGCAGTTATGGCTAAAACACTTTAATATTTGAAAAAAATGCTATTATAAGATGTGATATAATAAAGAGTAAATATCTAAAATAGCCAAGTATATACCTTTTTTTTTCTTATATTTTCTCTTTAAAAAAAAAATTATCTATGTCTCAACCTCCTTATTTCTTTTAATGTCTTCTATATTATAATTTTTTAAATTTATTCAAGATGAATTATTCTAACTTTAAACTAGTTCAAATTTATTTTTGATTGGTTTAATTGGTTAATTCTGTTTTTAATTGATTTAACTAATTTTTTATTAGTTTTTTGCTTAACCAATTTTTTAAATTAACCAAACTAAACTAAGGACTGATTTTCAGTTTGACTGATTCTAAGAACAACAAAAAAAGCGTCTTATTTATCAAGAAGATTGAACTTTTCATTTTCACGTGGAAGAATTTTAATTCTTTCTTTAATTGGAAGTCTCGTTTGATAGTGAATTATTTCAAAAAAAAAAAAAAATGAGGCATCCAGGGGCTAACTAAGTAGTTTCATTTGAGGACCAAAATTTCTTAGAAAATCCTCTAGGTTGGACTTCTACTTGTCACTTGAAAATTCTAAATATGATATTGGTGCCTTGACTAGCAGCATTTTAGTAATTTATTATTACTACCATTTTTATTACTAATAAAAGGTCAAAATCTTATTTTAGTCCTAAATGTGTTTATAATGTTATATTGATCCTAAAAAGCATTAAAAAAAATATTCATAAGTTTCAAAAGTGTTCCAAATAAAATCTCAAATATTGACACGATTAACTGACATCCATTAATGTGATGTAGCACATTGATTGGAAATCTTTTATATGTATGTGGCATGGTATCCAAATCATTATACACACCCACACACACAAAGGAGATTAAAAGAGTAACAGGTGCTTGATTTTGAGAGAATTCTAAGACCAAAAATTTCTACAAATTGAAAATCAAACATAATGGGTGTAGCAAATTAAAAATTTTAAGAAAATCAAGCATCCCCATTTTATTGTAAATGGAAAGCCCAAAAAATGGCAAAATCTAAGATCCAAAAAATGGAATGTTGAAGTTTTGATGAGGAGGCAGAATCACAAGCTTGATTTTAGAGCTTCGGAAATCCACTTTGCTAATTTACGAGCTTCTTTGTTATGATGCCCATGTTAGTCTAGAAAGGGCCAAGAATGAGGGTTCAATTGGGCTCAAGAAATTTTGCTTCTTTCAAAATTGCATCTAAATTAGAATTTTAGGTTCTCATTAGTTCCTTTAAAATCATGTTCTTGAAAGATAAGTGAGTGGATTCCTGCTTAGTTAGTTTAGAGAAATTTGAATTTTGTAATTGTGATCGTCTAAAACAATGACACAAGTAGGAAACTTTTTCAAGTTCATGGTTTGCAAATATTGAAATTTTAAAATTCAAAAATAAAATCATACATTAAGATTTATAGTAGTTTAGATCAAGAAAGTCCTACATCTACTCTTTAAACATGCAGTAAGAGAATTTTTATAACAAAGACAATCACCATTGGATTGTAAACTAAGCAGCCTTTACAAAAAGGCTTAGCCATTTAGCTTTTACCACTTAATTGACAAGGCAACCTTAAGGCCTTAAGAAATTAGATGTAGTGTTAATGTTTTAAAGAAACTTTCAACGTAGTTTGAGTTAATGTAGAACAATCAAATATTTAGCATACTTTAAATAGAAAAAAAAAAGGAAATAAAAATTGTAAAACATAATATCAAAGAACATAATCATAAATAAAACAAAAAACAAAATCATCACTTTTTAGAGAAAAATACAATGAATCGTAGTTAGCATACTCATGACAAATTTTTAGTATGAGATAACAAAAGTATACGTTTCAATGAGAAGCCTTTCTTTTTAAATCTATTGATAATCTCACCAATTTGAAGCTATTAAGAATCTTTAGAAATACTTTGTTGCTAAATGCTATTAAATAATATGCATGACAAATACTTAGAAAAACGTCTTTAGATACTTTTTCTTTTGTTGTAAGCCAATTCATAGCTATCTAATACAATAGACAACTTGAAAATAATTTGTATATATCAACATTTAGACCACAAAATAGTTAATAACCCATTTCCACATATTCTAATCAAATCAAGTAGAAAATTTTTATTTTTTTTAATCCCATCTAGCCAAGAGAAAGAGGAAATGCCCCTAGATTAAAAAGAAAAAATATTTTTAATAATTTGCCCAAAGAAGCACTGGATTTCGAGAATTAACTTGAGATATACACATAAATCCCAATTCTCTAAATCCAATCTTCATATTTAAGTGATTGCAAGGGCCACGTATAAAGTCCGTACGAAATTTAAATCGATAAAAATAGCAAGTGATAACGAAATGAAGGAAGGCATACCACACCTTTTTGAACATTATGAGGCTTGATCATGATAAAGGTTTGTTCCATCTTTCTTTCTCTGATGCTTTGCAAAGGCAATATTAACAATCTCATCCTCCTCCTTTAAATCGAAAACCTCCAAATCTCTGCACAACGATATGCTCATTGTCCTAGTTGAAGTTTGGAATTCATACTTGGAGGAGTTGAATAACTTAATAAGGGATCGCAAAAATGTTGGAATTAGATTGAGATAAAATCTAAGTGAGTGTAGGTTTTTTTTTTCCTAAAAGGTGGGTTTGTCAGGAGGATTTGGGGAATAAAGAGAACTAAGAGCAAAAATGAAAACTTGGGAGGAGTTGGCAATTGGGGGTTTTGGGAGGCAGGGATTTGGTAGGATTGAGGAGATTTTGTTTGCAAAAGAAAAACCAAGAGAGGGAGGGATTGTCGTCAAATGAAATTGGGCAGGTGGGAGGAGTAGGATGTATATTGCACTTAGAGGCAGCGAAGAACCACTAGAAAATAAATAAAATAGTTGGTAATCAAATGCAATTATCATCAATTTTATGATCATCGAATTGATTGTGAGTAAACATACAATTTTTTATGGTTTTAGAAAACTGCTGGAAAGTGATTGCCACTTAATATAGCTTTTTTCTTGTAGCGAGGGCTCAGCTTGCTAACCCTTTATGCCTATAAAACTAAGTAACCTTAAAGAGTTCAACTTCCTAACTTTTACGCCTAACCCAAGCAACATTTACAACTAAAGGTCAGCACATTTACTTTTACACTTTTTAACAATTTATGATTTTAACAAGATTCCCAAAAGCTTAATCAGTTGGAAAAAGGAAGTGAATGTAAATGAAAGGCTCACTAAAAGCATAAGGATAACTAGCTTAAACCCTAACTAGGAAGAGTAGTAACTCAATAAGCTTAATAAGTACTTCGTAGTAGTGAAGAGACAAAAACTTAGCAAATGCTCATGTGCTTTCTTCTCTTATACTTCTTATCTCTTCTATCATCTTTAATGTTGTTGCTGAAATATTAATGATGGGAGAAGTGATCTTTCACACAAATGTTTAATCTCTTCAATTGCAAATTAACTCCAATAGCTACGAGATCTTCATTTAATGCATTAGCCATCTTTAGTCCGCGATAAATACTGGAACATTTGCTAGAATGAAGCGTTTCTCTTTCTTCATGAAACAAGCCTTTAGAGAATATACAAGCAGAGAAAAATGAAATGTCTAAAAGTGCCTCTTGTGCCTTGCTTTATATTTTATTTTAAACATTCATGTAGTAGGTACATCAGTAGGCTTTCTTTTTTGTTCATCTGTCTTTGCTGCTGCTTCTCCTTCTTTTCCGTTGCGAGTCTGTCACATTATACTTATTAATACATTGAGTATTTGAATGTTTTGACATTCCTTCTCTTATCTTCTTTCTTTATTAACCCAAGGATATCACATGATACACAAGTCACCTTATGTATAGAAAGTCCGCTGGCATTTTAAGATGATTCATGTGCCCATAAATTAGTAATACTTCTTGAAAACACTTTGGGCTAGGTTCCTTTTGATAACCTTTTTCGCCCCATAGTATAGGCGAAGCCCAACTAAGGAGGCTTGGTCTATTAATAAAATATATTGGCTCATTTGAGATTTCGGCCCAACCTTGTGCAATACCATTTTGAACATCTTGGCCCAAATCAGAAACTATTTTCCAAAATTTATTTTCTAATTAAAACTAATTTTCATGTTTAACATAATTAAAACATTTTTTGACCCTTTGATTCAACAACCCACCAGGAGAAATATGTTTTCTTACAAAGGTGAAATCCTTGTTTGATTTATGAAATTCTTCATCTCAAATCTGTGAATGTTGGGTTTCTGAGTTTCTTCTTCATTCAATTTCTAGGTTTCTTAGTTCAACAATTTCTTTAAGGAACAGAAAAGGGTTTCAAAGTAGATGGTTAAAGCAGAAGGAACGTTGGGCAAAGAAGAACAACATTTCTGGTTCATTATTTTGATTTTTTCTCTTCTAATCGAATCTTTTTTTTTTAGCTTGTGGAGGAAGGAGAGAGAAGCGAGAAAGGAAAAAGCGGAAGAAGATGACTAGCTAGTTATTCTTAAAAACAATGTCACGTAAGTCAAATAAATACTATCTAAGCACCATAGATTACACTTGACAATAACAGTGGAACCACGTTAACCTTTGAATTTGATTGAAAATTTTTTGAAATTTATAATTTATTTTTTTAAAAAAATACTTTTAAAACCAACATGAAACTTCATATATGCTTTAGCAATAGTTTTTCACAATGATGATATTAAATTAACAATCTGGCCTAAAACAAATATTGTCTTCTCATTATACTTAACAAGAGTAATGCTCATGTTAATCACAGGCGATATATATCAATAACTTTTATCGATATATATATATATATATATATATATATTGAATTTTTAATTGTAACTAGAAAGGCTTGTTGTATAAATTTTCATGCAATATTAAAAATAAATAAATATATGTACGGAGTATGAGACAAGCCATACCATTAACTACTTCAGAATAGTACGACTTCATCCCCTCTCTATAAATATAAAGGTTTTTTTTATAATAATATTATATTAAAAGTATGTTATACCATTAATATATATTAGGTCAAAGTTTTATTTTAATCCTAACAATATATTTAACATTGCTTTTAATGCTGACAGACTTTACAGCTAGCATCTAATCATTTATCACTGATTGACAATATAATTGGACATTTTGTTACATTTTTTTCTTTCCTCAATTTCAACTTTTTCTCTCTCCTCTCTCTCTCTCTCTCTCCAACTAGACATGCATATTTTCTTTTTCTTCGACCTTGTTCCTTTCATCTCTTTCTCTCTCTGGTAGACAAAATGCAAAATTTTCATTTTCTTCAAATTTATTAAAAAAAAGGAAGAAAAAGGCATTAATGCCCCAAGTTAACAAAGAGAGTATTAATATGGAGCATCTAACTCATAACTTCATAGATTGGGTTGATCAATAAAAATTCAAACGTAACTTCCATAATATTTAATGGTTGACATATCTTCATAATTTTTGATTTGTGAAGAATTTTGATTGTTATTATATACTATTTAAAATGCTTCTTTTCAAATTTATTAGTTGGGATCGCTTCGAGATTCAAAATCTGTCATTTTCATAAGTTTTAAAATCATTTTAGTTATTTTCTTATTTTAAAAAATTTATTTTTTATTTCACAATGTTTATTTTTATCCTTTTTTAACTTAAGATTATTTTTTTTATTTATTAAAGTTGACTAAAATTTTTATTGCATTTTGCAATTATATAAACATGTTCTTTTATTAAGACGCATGCTTCACTGGATCACACAAATAGGCCGCGATTATACACTTTAATCATGACACCCATCAACAAAGTGATCCAAGCGAGGCTAGTCTAATCTGGGGAGCGCTTAAATGTCCATCAAAGCACCAATTTATTTACTTAGATTAAAATAAAATAAAATTGCCTGATCGTTAATTTGGTGACGCCTAACTATGCATCACAATCTGTGTCATGCTATGATGTCATCACAAATATTTTCTTTACAATTGATTATTAGCACACGTCACCACCATGTTTTACACAATAAATTAAAAAAAAAATCAGAAATGACAACGTTCGTGAACCGCGAAGCTTACAATAATAATAATAATTAATAAGAATGACTCTGCTTAGCTAACCATTGTAATATTGGATTTAAAAAATTCAACCACTATTACTTGCGTTCCTAATTTAAGTCATGCATCGATCCATTTATTCACATCTTTAAAGTACTACAAAAGTGAACTTGGTTTAGATAGGGTTTATTTTCATGAAATTATTAACTAATTTGATTTGCTTTGTTTAAGGAGGGAGATTCATGTATTAAATAGTCAACGTCTTTTTCTTTTCATAAAAAATAGAGAAAATTTATTAGAAAAATAAAGATGGGAGAGAACTTCCTCATAGAAATAAAGCAGAAGGTATTATTGATCCAAAAAGCATTTTCATTAGCTAATAAGAGAACATGAAAAGTTAGACTATAAAATTCTATTTTTATCCCTCACATATGGGGTATTTTTTAATTTGATCTCTCATAAAATTTTTTCAATTTAATCCTTTATAAATGAATTATTTCTCAATTTAGTTTCTTCTAGAATTACTTTTTTAAATTAATTTTTGACATATAGATATTTTTCAATTTAATTCTTCACAAGTAAAATCATTATCAATAACATCCTTCTATTAATCTATTATTAATAAAATTAACAATCATTTTACATATTATATTATGATGACCAAATGATAATCTACAAAAAAATTATTTAATATGTCATTAATTAAATTTGTTAATTTCATATACAACATATTGACATAAGGACATTATTAATGATTATTTTATTGGTAAAGAGTCAAACCGCAAAACACGGGTATGTGAGTAATAACTAACTTGAAAAAGAGAATTATATGAGAGATTAAATTAAAAAATACTTCATTTATGAAGAACTAAATAAAAAAGTACTTCATTTGTGATGAACTAAATTAAAAAGATAATTTTATAAATAATTAAATTAAAAATATTTTACTAATAGGGTTTTAATCTAAAATGTTAAAAAAAAGAGAAAAATAGGGACGTGCGACTCAACGTACTAATCAGCTAAAAGAAATTATATATGAATCTTAATTAAGACCAAGTAGAATGATATTTTCCTTGTATTCGGATGCAGTCCTCGAGGGGGCATATTCTTTTCGTCCTTTGTCTTTGCCCAGATCGAGCTAGTCTCTTGAGTTGATTAGTGACCATTATATGGACCTCTGCAATTTTCAAGGTTAATTACGATGGAGGAAACAAACAAACATGTTAACGATGACAAAAAGGGGTAACGGATAAAGTGACAAAAATACAAGAAGAGGCGAAAATATTGGACGTTCTTGCAGAATGGGATTGTGGGCACGGAGGGAGCAACACGTTTTGATCACAGAGGAACCTTAAGGGTTAGAGCAATGGGAACATTAAAATATATGGGGAAAAAAATTTACTTCTATGATAAAAGAGATAAAAGTGAAAAGAAGAAGATGAAGAAGGAAATAAAAGAGGAGGAAAAAAAAAAAGATATTAAAACTAATTGTATCTTCGGCGCCGGATGCTGGGTTGAAAGGGAGAGACGAGACATTTTTTCCCTCAGGCCTTCAAAGTCTTCTATTTGTTATTAAAAAAAATAGTAAGTTTGATATTAAATATAAAGATAGAAGCTTTTAGGTAGAGATATAAAAATTTTAAACGTTCCTGCTTTTCAGTATTATTAGTTAATTTGATTTATTTTGCTTAAGGAGGGAAACCCATGTATTAAATAGTCAAATTAAGTCTTCTATTCGTTATGTAAAAATTGATGTCCGATATTTAATATAATATAGGTTTTCTTTTTGGTTTAATGTACTTTTGGTCCTTCTAATTTTATAAAAAAATTTATTTTAGTCCCTCTAATTTATAAATAAGTCAATATTGCCTTTTTTTTTTAAATGATTCAATTTTATCCATTTGTTACATCTTCATCTAAAAATTTAACGCCAACTAAATCAACGATTTATTAAAATTTCCCTCTTATGAAAAGTTAAAATCTGTAAGAACCCATTATAGTATAAAAATGACTCTGCTGGTTAAATTCTTCCACTAATAATAAGCCTAAACTAACCGCAATCATTTGGCTTCTTTAATTCATTCATTGATCGATCCATCTCTCTCTCTCTCTCTCTCTCTCTCTCTCTCTTTTTATTTTTTATTTTAATAAAAAGAACATTTGATTTTCTTAAGTGCTGCAAAGTAAACTTTTGGTTGGTAGGGTTTGCTTTCATGAAATTATTAACTAACTTTGTTTATTACTTTGCTTAAAGAGGGTGACCCCACGTATTCAGTAGTCAAAGTGTTCTAGATAAACAAAAAAAAAAACTAATGTCTGATATTCAATCTAAGAGAGGAATATTTAATTATCAGCATGTAAATGATTTCGCAATTTTCGCTGTTCAAATTTGGATTGTAATAATTTTACAAGGGAATTGATACGACTTGGTTCAATAATTGCATCATAATATTTCATCACACTCATTCAGTTTTGGGCTGTTATTGTAAATATGGGAGGTAATAGAAGTTAATAAGCGGGACTTGAATCATAAGAACTTCAAAAGAATAACTTGTTGGATAAAAAAATCTCAGAGTTTAAATATCATTTTAAAATTTTGATTGTTGCTCGATGTGAAACATTATATTGCATATATTTTCAAAAAAACAAGAATCTACGATGACTCACTTTGGGTAACTTTTACTATAAAGAATCACCAATTCTTTTACCTATAAGGTAGTCTTTTCTCAAGTCACTCTTTCTGCAATAATCAAGCCTTCATAAAAGTATCAATTAATACAACTTTGACCTTTAAATTTGAGTCATACCATGCTAGCTCCACAATTTTTAATCCCGAGCTAACGCTATGCAATAATTACAGTGTCTCTACCTATGCCCCACACGATTTCAACTAGGACGTAATAAAAATTGATACGACCTAATTAGGTTATGATAACTGTTCATGCCAAAATGTTATTAGGTAGGAATATCTTTGTTGAAGTTTGAGCACTACTTTAAATTTTAATTGTTACCTGGTATAAAACACATCATTAGATCTCAAACCTTGATAATAAATAGTAAGAAAAATGATAAAGATATGGACCGAACAGCAGTTACATGTGCATATCTAATTTAAATATTATTTTTACATACTATTTTCTTTTCTATGAAATAACAGTAAAAGTTTTAGTGAAAGCATAACCCAAACAAAACTTAAAACATATTTTAAAGTGAAAAATTACCTTCGTTGTCATAAGATGTGTGATTCATGCCTCTCACCTTTTGCTGCGAGCATTATTAATAATTGCTTTTCCCATTTTCAAATCCTTTTTAGAGATTTCAATTCCTTTCCCCTCAATTTGCGTTGATATGTCATTGCATTCATATCTATTTCTAAAATGTTACACATAGGATTCACAATCACAATTGAGACATTAAATACTTCTCTGTTTGACCATGCGCTGTAGAATTGATGAATCTAAATTGTTTTATTTAAAATTTTTGTTATAAAAAAGCAATTATTTAAAAAATACAAAAGTCTACAACTAATTATTTAAAGTGAGTAATTATTTAAATTAAATAAAACAAATTACACACTCATGATAATTTGTGATGATCGAGCTCTAACAGCCATTACTGTAGTTGGAGCAGAAAGTGTTGACAAATATGATGTGGCAGAGCTTTTGCGTCTCATCTCTCGTTAGTGGATAACAATAATTGGCATCTTTTGACCGCTTTTTTCATCTCGGGTCCCACATTGTTGACATTGATTAAAAAAAAAAAGATCTTTAAGAATATTGGGCATGAATTTACAAAGAATGTGCTATGTATAAATTTATTAAATAGTAATAAATATAAACAGACGATTTTATAAATTTTAAAATTCAATTTATTTGATTATTATTAAATTTTCTTGAAAATATATAATTGTATTGAATATGTATTAAAACACACATCAATAACGTAGTAGTGCAATTTTTTAATGTTATTTTTTAGGCTAAAGTGCAAAATGCCTTTTTTAATTTTGATCTTTTTTTTTTTTAAAGAAAAAGAGTAAGAAGTCCAAGAAGGAATACTTAATAAGAATTGCATAGAACCACGGGTGAACAAGGTCCCCACTTTATTAATAAGATACTTAACCTAGGAAAAGAAGGAATATCCTCCCAAAAATGTAGGCCTAGCCTGGGATGGAGGCTATGGTTGGGAAAAGATTAATGCATTTGTTTGCTTTGTGAAAAAAAATGAGAAATCTTGGTATTCCAACCCTTATTCAATGAGTCTTGAATTTGTTTGACTAGGGCACTCATGTAGGTAGAGTTCAAAGGAATCCCATTTAGCACTATAACTAGGTTATTAGAATCAAGTTTAAGATGAACCTTTTTAACTATGAGTTACTAAGATAATTTGAGACTAGTAAAAACACCTAAAGCTTTTACTTGCAAGAATGAGCACCAACCATTGTTTCTAGCAAAACCTTCAAGCCACCAACCATATGAGTTTTTAAACCCACCATTGCATAGCCCTAAGCACCATCACAATTCAATTTGACACATTCCATGTTTGGTGGCCACCAAATATCCCACACAAGATGTAATATCATAACTTCTTAGTCTTTCCTTTTCTTTTATCATGCTTGGTTCCATTCAAGAGGTATAAAAAACCAATATATTTTAATGAATTTATTTGCTTTACATAATGATTTAAAACTTCATCTTATGCTCCATGGACCTCATGAACTCCTCAACATTATTTTCTACTCATAATATATCCATACAAGTTATAAGCATCATAGAATATCACATACAACTTGAATTGGAAGCCATGCATCAGAAAATAAAGGAGTTGGCCTCAGGTTTCTAATACAACTTTTTAGTGTAAATTTTGAAAAATCATAATTAATTTTAGAAAAATCAAAATCAAAAAAACCATACCATTCTAAAAAAATCTAGATGTTAAATAATGATTAATAATAATTTCAAACCAAAAAAGAAACACTTAGCCCACTAAAATGAATGGAAGAGTACTAAAGGTCGGGCTACGCTATTAGTACTATCATGAAATTTCAAAATTTGGTTCTCCCTCTATAGAGCTCCAAATGGGGTGATCTTTGTGGCTATGAAAAAGCTTAGGATGTCAAGTTTATGTTTATAAAATTTTATGAGTATTGGATTTCTTTGGCCCATTGTGGCACAGAAACAAAATCTAACCATATGAACAATGCACTCTACCATTCTGTAGAATTTTTTTAATTTTAAAAAATCATAATAAATTCTCTAGAGTTTCAAATTAGGTGCTCTTTAACTCTGTAAAAAGCCCTAGATGAGACCTATCTTCATGCCAAATTTCATGAGAAATTTCATCCATTTGATCTGACTTTGGTTTATCACACAATTTGGTCACTTTTTGAGGTCTCAAGGGGTTCTTAAGGTATCAAATTGCTTTCTTCATTATCTATGGCCACTTGGGCATTTCCTAAACCACATTCATAGCCTAAGGAGACATGCCATTTGGTTCAAAAATATCATGGAGCTGATTTTCACTATACTACTTGCTATCATACACATGGGAATCAAGGCACATGAAGGGTCTTTAGTGGCAAAATCATACATGCTCATTCATATAATCCCAAAATCATTACATACATCATGTCTACATACATTTGAGTGTGCTCAAGTGTCTACATCATATATATAACATGTAATTATAGTTCTTAACAACAAAAGGCTATCCAAATGACTATTCAACTACTCCATTACCAAATTCTTACTCTTCAAGGTTGTTGACTCCCACTTCTTGACCTACTAGACTCACTTAGACATGGTTAGATATTGGAGAAGGAAGGGTAAGATTTTAAGAATCTCAATAGTTTTTAACCCTTTCAAACATACATAATAGACATATTTTCAAGTCAAAAAATGCATGCATGAAGATTAAGCTACTAGTAACCATACATAAAACAATTTTCATGTTTAAAATGCTCATACATATCACACGTTAGCTATCAAAGACATTGGTTTAGCCTCACCCTTTTTCCTTAAAACTTTTGGACTTGCCTTATCCATTTTTAAGGAACTTTTGACTAAATCTCACTCTTCTTAAGACTTTTAACTTTGTCTCACCTAATCCTATAGACTTTTAGCTCATTCTCACCCTTGCTATGGGACTTCTAGCTTCACCATACTCATTTAAGTCAAAACACATTTCAAGAATATCATGGTACCATGGCATGTAGGAAATAGATAAAAATATCTCTTATGGTATAAATATACATACACACATCCAAAGATAGAAAAATAACCAAGAATATATGAGAAGAAAGTTAGAGAGCTATCTTTGGAACAAGACACCAGCTTTTCTCTTGATTATTCTTCCCTTCTTAAGCTCACACACTTGCAAGTGGGTGGAGTTTAATTCCTTTAGCCTAGACACATCAAAACAAGTATAATTACATTCTTGAAATAAGTTCTCACACAACACACACTCTAGGGGAGCCTACTTGCTCATATAATTCAATTACGGTTCCATATAAGACATAAGGAAGCAACCATAGGAATTTATAATCTTGGCTTCATTTTCTCCTTCAATTTATGACTCTTGACTCCATCTAGACTTCTTGGAGCCATCACATATTTATTTTGAGGAATCTAACTATATGTTGCTTCTTTATGTTACATTATGGAACCTACACCTTCATCTCACAATCTATGGCTTCTAAATTTTTTTCAAGACTTCTTTTAATATTCTTCCATCATATCTAGTCCCAATCTAGATTTATAAAAATTTAAAACACTCCCTAAATACTTTGGATGCTCTAGGCCGAGACACCTTTCAAAGAAAAGACCTATGGACTTTCTTTTGCTTTACTTTCTTAAAGGGAATGGCACTTGGGAGGCTTTCTAAAGGTCTAATGTACTCATACAAAGTCTTATTATATAAGCTAGAACATCCTTGGAGAAAATCAAATTTTGCCATTTGTCTAAGAATCCCTAAGTTCTCATTCTTGAAATCTAAGACTCCCTTTTTGGTTCAATTGCCTAGTCTTAATTCTCACTCTCTAAGGCCTTTAATTTCACCTTAATATGATTAGAATTAATCCCCTATAGAATGGGCCCTAAGCTGAATGAAATTACTATAAAGGAAGCAAGCAAGAAGAAGCAACAAAAACCATAATTTCTTACCTTGATTTAATGCCCTTTCAAGTGCTTTGTCCTTTGCTATAGGTCTTTCCTTCAAATTCTAATCTTCTCCCTTTGAACCAAACCCAAAATAGCTCTATATAAGTCACCAAAACCATAGAAAGATAGGGGAGAAGGAGGAATACATCTTTGGTAAAGGAAGGATTATAAAATCCCACACTTTTTCTTACCTTTTATTGAATTTTTTCTTCCTCTTCTTCCTTCCTCTTGGTGCATTATTCTTGGCTGAGCTTTCTCTTGTTTTGAGCAAAAAAAAAGTTGGTTAAATGGAGCGGAAAGAAGGGAAGTGCTTTATAAAGTCTAAGAGTCACTTTAACAATTTTTTACTTTTATATTTTAGTATTTATTATTAATGTTTTTAAAATTGGACTGGTTATTGAACTGGTAGAAGTACTAGTTCACGATTTATTGGTCGAATTGGTAATAATTAAATATATTTTTTAAAAAAATTTATGTATTAAAATTTTAATATAACAAATAAATATTAGTAAATTTTAAATATTTGATTACTAATTCAATATTTCTTAAAATATTACAAAAATTAATTTTTAATTAAAAAATAAAATTATCTACAATTAAAAGTTGAGAGTATTTAATATTAAATTTTTAGAATTTCTAAATTATATTAAAATTTTACTTATTATTAAAAAAATACAAAAACAAATAATAAATAATAATTTTGGCTAAATACCTTGATATTTGAGAGAAATGTCATTAGAAAATTGAACATAATAAAAAGTAAGTATAAAAAATAGTCAACTTTGCACTTTTTATTTCTCTTATATTCTCTTTCTTTTTTAAAAAAAAATTTCATATTTCAATTCCCTCATCTTTTTTATTACCTTCTATTTTCAATTTGTCAAATTTATTTGAGATGAACTATTCTATTATATGAGAAAAAATTTTTTTTAAAAAAAGAAAATTAGCTCAAATTGATTCAAACTAGTTTTTGTCGATCTAGTTTTTATTGATTTTCATCAGTTTTTGACCAATTTGACTGGTTCTTAACCGATTTTTTAGTTGACCAGTTTTCTATACCAATCGAACCGGACCAGAGATCGATTCTAGGTCGAATTGACTGGTCTGGTTCAGTTCTTAAAACTATGTTTATTATTAGCTTTTGTCATTTAGGCTCAATTCAAGTCTTTTTTTGAAATATCTCTTTTTCATCATAATATTTAGGCTTTGAATTTTATAAATTGACTTTAAAATTACTCAATTTGAATTTAAAACCATTCTGAACCATTTGGTCAACCGACGGCTGAAGTTGCTCACCGAAGGAATTTCAATTATTCTAGAGGTTCCTATGATTTTCAGGGCCTTTGAAAACTTCGAAAAACTCAAATTTTTTGTTTGAAAAGCCCTCATGTGAGTTTTTCAAAATTGTTAGAAATTACAAAAATGTTTTAGCTCATTTGGCTCGAGTTTTTGGGCATCTTAAGTTTCAAATCTTCATTTTCTATTATTTAAAATTTTATCTTAATTTTAATTGACCTTAACTCATTCATTTTAGGGGACTTACTTTTAAAATTGTCTCATTTTCATCGTTTTTCGCAAAACTAGACATTACACAGGATGTGGATCTTCATGTATTATTACATGTTGAAAATGTGGATTTTGATATAAATGTGCAAAATGAAGAAGAAGATGAAGATAAAGATGAAAATGTGGATCTTCAGGTGGTACAAGATGATCAAAATGAAGAATATGATGATAAAGAAGAAGATTAATTATTAATAATAATTTAAATATTTATTTTTGTTAATTATTAATATTAACTATGTCAATTATCCATATTATTATACATTATAAATTGATTATAAATTTACTTAGTATATTAATTAACAATTATAAATTATTTTTAAAATTTAATTATTAATTTCTTTTTGTTATTTTTAATTATAAATTATTATATGTTATTGTATTAAAAATAAATAATTATATATTATCTTATGAATAATTATTACAAAAAATTATAATATTATTAATATAAATAAAAAATTATTAATATAAATTTAAAATGTTTCAACTTTCACATCGAGCTTTCATGTGCACTATTTTTTTAAAATAATATATATATATATATCTCTCTCTCTCTCTCTCTCTCTCTCTCTCTCTCTCTCTCTCTCTCTCTCTCTCTCTCTCTCTCTCTCTTTCTACTTTCTACATTTTCTTCATCTAAATTGATTTATGTGTTGTTTATTTACTCATCTAGCATTAAAGTTATTAGTATTTCTTTATTTTTTAAATTATTAATTTGATTTTTTTCTTCTTATGTCATATCATACTCTAATTTATGCCAGAATGTTTTTTGATCTTGGAGATACATGGAAAAATACATAGTTTAGTTGTTTATTCTCAAGTCCATTAAAGAACTAAACATGAAAAAAAATGTTTATTAGAGAATTGCAGATAGAGGGTAATTTTCTTATTTAATTACATTCTTTATTAATCGCATAAATGTTAATTATTTATAAATCAAATTAATATAAATTTACTTTATTTATGAATAGATTCAATCAAGATAATGATATTATTGGTGAATATATTATTATCTTCATTAAACATAATTATGATGCTTCATATAACTATTTGACAAAAGTTTCTCAAACAATTAGATTATTATTATTTCAAGAGTTTGATATGTACTTTAATATTATAAGTAAGACAAAATTAATTTTTCTTTGTCAATTAATTGATAATTGCAAGCATCATTTTTAAAAAAATATTATTAGTGGTACCCAGATAAACATGATAAAGTTAATGGGATTTTTTTGAGTCAAGTAAGGATGAAATTGAAGGATTTGATTAGATATGCACGAAATAAAGGAAAAAAAAGAGTGGATTAAAGAACATATTTGAAATAAAATTGTGTACTAATTAAAATAAGCCACGATGCCAACAAAAAAGTGAGAAAAACTAGATAAATAAAACATCCAGCTTTGGCTTAGGCTCATCTCTTCGCCAGAATGACCCTATTCCATTATGGTTGCATTTAAAGATGATGAACGAGGGATTAGGTAAATAGGCAACACCAGCTAAGCTTCACTATTTTACCTATCGAGTAAATAATAATTAGGTTGATAAAAAATTAGAAGTCACCATTGTAAGTATAATCTTGTTTTTAATTTATATCTATTATTACAATGCAAATTCATATAAATATAAATATAAATATAAATATATATATATATATATATATATATATATATATATATATATATATATATATATATATATATATAAAATGTTAGTGTTGAATAATTACATCAACCTTAAAGATGAAAAAAGACAGAGTTCTACTTCTCACCAACAAATATTAAAAGAAATAAATCTTTGGATGAAAACTATTACAGGAAAAAAAAAGGCTAATAAAATGGTCTATAGTTTCAAAAGTATGTCACATTTAATAGAAGGAGATTCAAAACCTGGATTTAAATACAAAGATATTGAGTTTGATACCAAAAATTATTTAAGTATTTGAGAGGCTATATTTTAGGAGGGATATTACATCTAAATGTTGTAAGTGTATTGCACTTTTTTAACTTGTAATATTAAAAAAATAAAATAACTATTTTATCCTTACAAGACCAAATTGATACTTATAAAAGTTATTTTGATTTTAATAGATATGGTCAAGATAATCAAGATAATAATAATAATAACAATTAAAATAATTTATTTTTTTAAAAAATAATTTGTATTAAATTTATATATTTAATTTTTTTAACTTTTTGATAAGATTTTTCATTTTTATTATTTGATAGACATGACCCAACTGTAAATATAGTATGGATGGAATTGAGATAATGTAGTTTAAGAAATGTAGTGTATGTAGTCTGAGCAAGTTTGAATTAATTGAATTTTAATATTTTATATATACTTTTTTTATTTTTTATATATATCCTCTCATTCTACGCTAAGCATCACACACGAAGCCTCTTCATCCATCTTCATCTCTCAGGTTTTCTCTTAGGCACTTATTCAATATGTATCTCAATATTAGTATTCATTTATATTAATTTTATTTAATTATTTTGATTTTATATTTTTTAAAAAAATTTACCTATACAAATTTTTGTGATCTCTTAAATTATGTAGTTCTTTTTTACCTAAATGTCTCAATGGGAAATATCATCAAGTAAGGGTTGATCACAACCTGAAAATAATCCTCTCCCAATACATACAGAGACTTAAACTCTAACTCAAGGGACAATTCGAAAACAATTTATTGAACGAGATGGCTAAGTTACTATTTAATTTTTGTATATCATTTACATTTGTTATAACTTTTAATTATTTATAAATTTAATTTATATATATTTATTTATGTAGATTTAGACTAAATAATGATACAATTTGTTTTTGTATAGAAAATATTTTTACAAATAAATATGAATGGGTTTAGACTAGTCAGAAATGTTCCTACAAAATATCAAAATTTATAGTTTTTAGAATTTTAGGTGATTTTTCCTAATTATTTATTAGATTATTATAATATTATTATTATTTATTTTATTAATAATTGAAACTTCTATTATGGAAATATTACTATTAAAGTCCCTAAGATGGCAATTGAATTTATTAAATTGGAAGAAAAAAATAATTGCCCATTTAAGAGATCTAGTCAGTGATGTTTGAAAATCAAGAAAGAAACCTAAATAGATTGAAGAATCCATTTGGGATCAACTAAGTAGAAAGGAGGCCATTAAAGAATTCTAATCAAAAAGTGCACAAATGAAAGAAAGAAAAAAAAAGAGCCTCCACCTTTAAGTATGATTCATTTCAACATATAAAAGGTTCTATTTCAATGCTTGAGTATGCAAGGAAATTGGTAACTAATTTTATTTTTTAAAATTCTTACTTATTATTTTAAATATATGTTTAACTAATACAATTTTATTTTAAAGGCATGAGAATTAGAGAGGCACTGAACATATTCTGAGATATTTCTTAAGACTTATAAATCGTTTAGTATTTGGGTAGATAGAAAATATGAAATTATACATATAAGTGTCTTTGTATATTTAATTTATATATGTTATTATAATTTTAACTTCTTTTATTCACCTTTAAAATAAGTATCAAGAAGAAAAAAAATGTGGCAAAAAGCAAAGAAGAAAATGTATTAGAATTAGAGTTATGGATGAAGGTTTAAGGAAGGGAAAAATGCTTCATGTATAGTTTAGGGGGTATATCACATAATATATTTGGAAATCTAATATCTAAATACTCCCACTCTCAAACCCTAGCATTTAATTACTCTAAATATATACAAGAAATGATAAGAAAAAAAAATTGTTTTTATATCACAAACTTGCAATGTTGAGCTTGAAGAGTAAAAAAGACAAATCAAATTACTTACATGAGAATTTAATTTTTTCAAACAATGAAGTTAAGATGAAGTTGGTCTATGTTCTATACATAGGCCAAATATGTCTCATTAACAGAAACAATGAGAAGGAGTGAAGAAAGTAAAAGAAAAGTGAAAAGATGAAGATTGATTGTTACCTTTGTTTTTATGCAATTTAATTTATGTTATTTTATGTAAAGGAATATTATTTCACATTGAAAACTTTTATATTTAATATTTATTACTTTATAAATTTATATATTGGGATACTAAAGTTAATAATATTTATTTATTTATTTTAAATTAAGGTACATTTTACAAAAAAATTTAAAATGTCTACAATAATAATAAATTAAAATTTGTGTGAAAGAATGAAAGAATAAAAGAAGCAAGAATGAGTAGAAGGAGCAAAATGAAAATAAAACTAAATTCATTTAACTCACCAAATTTATTTTTCCTTACTTTCTATATAAATCTCCTTTCTCCCATTTTATCTCATCTGGTAACCTTTTTTTCCTTCTCTTTTCTCTCCTTTCATTTGTTACATGTTTTCTATTGGTTCAATTGTCTTTGTCATTTTTCTCTTCGGTTCAAGTTTCTTTCTTCTTCTTTTTTTTTTTTTTTTCTCATTTCACATTTGATTATTTCTCTTAGATTATTTTATGTTTTCTTGTTATCGATTTTATTTTATTTTATTTTTTTCATTAAAAATGTAATAACCCCAAAAAAGTGCTACTAATAATGATAATAATAATAAATTTAAAAATAATTTATTAATACTTAGTAAATTATCTTAGGATAGAAAATATTAGCTAATAAAATTTAATTAAATTTTAAAACTTAAAAATTATTTTATGGAACTACTATGATATTTATCTTTTACCTAATAGAATTGTTTTTTTTTTTAAATATTCCAAAGTCTCCAAATAGATTATTCTTATTAAACTCAACTATTTATAATACTTTATTTAAATACTTAAGCCCATGAATAATATTTTTGATATGTTATTCTCATCCAAATAGGCAAAAACTTAAGGTTTTTTTTTTTTTTTCTCTTTCCTCTTTCCCTCTACACATCATACTTTTCGTCCACTATATATAAAGTCTCATTAACATTTTTCTTCCAACCAAAGTGCAGCATTACTATACATGAACACATAATAGTATTATTCTTCCATCCAAGTGTAGCGTCTTCCATCCCTAAGAAAAAAACAATGCCACATTACTTTATTTGCATTTTTGCTAGCTAAAACTTCTAAATCTTGCTTCTTTCAAATTTGGCCATTGATGAAGCTTGGAATTTGGGGTTTTTGGTTTTAGGCTTTCAAATATGAAATCACCATATCTATTTTTCAATTCTTTACTCCGATAATTTCTAAACTCAATATAAATTATGGAAGATTAATTTTAAAAAAATCTATATTTAAAATTAGTAATGATGTGGGAAATTAGATTAAATTTAAAAATTTAGTTATTATAATTTGCAGATAGTTAAATTAATACTATAGGATATCAATAGGATAATTGTTATTAAATTTATGCTTAATGTGATTTTAAACATTGCTGATGATATTCTAATAATTGAAGTTGTACCTTGAATCAATAAGAGGGACCTATACTATTAATTTTTATTAGTGAGTGTGTAAATAATAAGGCGGTACCTTTCTTTTGCATCTTGACTATATTTTTCTTACCTCAATATTGTATTAAATAATTCTTATTCTATTGCTATTATTTTTGAAAATTTTAAGATTCAAAATATATGATAAATAATGGTGAAATTTATGAATGTATGATATGAGAATGTTTTCATAGATACAAAGCATAGATGGTTGTAAAACTTTTGATATATTGTTGTTTTTATATACCGTAAACTTTTATTTAAATTATTCTCTTGGGTTTATTTTATATAATATTTTTATCATTCTAATTTTTCCTATATAATTTTTTTATATTTGATTTATTTTTAATTAGCTGGTAATTATATATATAATTTATCTTATTTTAACTTTCCTTAAAGTTAATTTGTTTCTAATTAATTGGTAATTATAATATATATATATATATATCCTTGAATTATTTTTATTTTTAATGTCATTTTTTATTATTTATTTGTTTATGATATAGTATTTATTTACGTTATTTTAAAAAAGTAATGATGTTTTTATGAGTAAAGTTATAAGAATGGCCAATCATTGGTTTGTAGTTGTATACTTCTACTAAAGTATCTTTATTTCTATGATGAGATTTATATATATAAATTAAATTTATGTTTTTTTAGTTTAATATATTTTTAAATCACTTTTTTAATTAAATTTAAATTTCTATAATAATTCTTTTAAATTATTTATGTTTCCTGTGGCACTTAAGGAAAGTATTTCTTCCTCCTTAATTATGTTACAAAAACC
Source organism: Erythrophleum fordii (assembly GCA_032878935.1). Classification (NCBI taxonomy): domain Eukaryota; kingdom Viridiplantae; phylum Streptophyta; class Magnoliopsida; order Fabales; family Fabaceae; genus Erythrophleum; species Erythrophleum fordii. The sequence continues at coordinate 1,733,149 of JAVQMF010000048.1, read as the reverse complement.
TAAGTTTAATGTTAAGTATTATATAATGCTTAATGTGTTACTTATAAAATTTGAAAATCTAAGTTTTGGATCGAGTAGTATATGATGTTGGATACAGTACTTATGGAGACAATTTTTTTTTTTTCATTTAACAATGCTTTTAAGGATGGATCATCTACGCTTTATTGGATCACATTATTAATCTATAATATATATATAAAAAAATATTAGATGAGATATAGCGGGAACTTCATAACCATTAACAAAGGTAACGACTTGGATGTACTAAATGAAAATGTGATGAAAGATGTAAAGATGCTATGAGATGTGACAAAAAATGTAATGGCATCATAAACTTTTGAAATAAAGTGCAATGGCATTAAGATGTGAAAATAAAGTATAGTAACACTAAGATGTAAAATATGTAAAGTGTGATGATATTGAAATATGAAATAAGTAAGTGTAGTGACAATGTAAACGGTGACTTAATATATCCTTTCATGCTACATTCATCCAATAAGTTCGTATTTGTTTATTTTTAAAACTTATATTTTCTATAGTTGGTTACTATTTGAATAAAAATATTATTATTTTTTGAATATTATGAATTGATATTTTATTTTTATTTTATTAATATTATTCGATTGTAAAAAACTCAAGTGCACTTGTTTTTCTTTTCATACATTTTGTTATTTATGCATTCAATGAGTCAATGGTAGACTCACTCCATTTTTATATTCTTCTTTTATTTTTTAGAATAGTAGATAGTCAAGTAAAATATTTTAGGACTAGTGTATTTTCCTAGACATGTTGGGTAGGTCCTTTATTAGATGATGACAATATAGAATTTCATAACATTGTAACTACTAAGTGTTGGGTCAAGTAGTGTAGTGTGGGAATTGTAATCTGTTCAAGTCATTCATTTTATTATTATTATTATTTTCATTAAAAGAAGTGTTAATTAGTGGATTGGGATTATTTATATGAATTGTGAAGCATTCGTACTATAGAGGAGATTTGTCGGATTTCAAGTGACCCTAAGTGACTTTGTGAAGTAATCATGTATTTTGAAAGTGTGATATAAATTTTGAGATCTTCTTAGTCTAATTGTGATCAAGTGAGAGTGCTTCTTTAAGTTTACTAAGCTAAGTTAACTTTGAGTTGGCTTAGTCTATGTGTTAGTCACAGCTAAAAATTTAGGTCATGACAAAAAATTTTTATATCTTCAAGTGTTGATTTGATTTCTAAAATTATATTAGAATTGATAAATTGGAATCAGTTTTGACTGTTATTGGATAGGAAGAAGGAATCAAATATAAAAAATTAAGAATTTGTTTTGATTATTAAATTTTTTTTTATTTTATTTAGAGGAAGAATAATAAAAGGAAGTAAACTTAGAAATTGAAAATCTAGAAGAGTGTTTATCATATACCTAAAAAACTCAAAAAACCCAACAACTAAAAAAAAAAAAAAGATACAAAAAGAAACATAAAGAATGAATAAACAACTAGTGAGAAAATGCATAACAATATTAATAATAATAAGATAAAATAAAATGAATATGACATAAATTATTAATTATAAAAAATTTATTATATTAAAAAAATAAAAAATAGCTTTAAAAAATTATTTTATCAAAAAGTAATTGTGACAAAAACTTAGTTCTGCTGGAATTAATTCTCAACAGATACTTGGTTGGACACTTATTCAACCAAATTTTTGTCGAATTGTTGCTCAACTAAGGTTCTATTGAAAATCTTTTCAACAGGCAATATCCGTTAGAGATATTTATTTTTGATAGATATACGGTTTTTTAGCCACAATTTCTTACAAAAATTATAATTTCAATTTTTTAAATAATTAAATAAATATTAATTACTTTTTATTTTGCTTTTTAAATTTTTTTACTTATCATTTATATTAATTTATATTAATATTTTTTATTTATTAATCTGTATTATTTAAATTTTATTAATATTATTAGTTATATATTTATATATAGTAAATATAGTTTATCTTTGAAAATTAAAAAACTGCCATTGATATGACGGGAGAGAGAGAAAGAAAAATATACTATGACTAAATTTTTAATTAGAGTTCTTTGATTTTTGACTGAAATTTTAAATTTATTGACTTAGTTATTGACTAAGTATTTAGTCAATGAACTCGGTTTTTATTGTAGTGGGATTAAATTTCAATTAAAAATAGCAATTTTAAACTAGTGGCATTGAAAAAAAAATCACAAATTGCATTTGAACTGCTACTCTCATTTAGCAGCGGTTAATCACGCGGTTGAACAATAAACGCCACTAGTTGAATAGTGACACTTGCAATAGTGGCATCTAGTCGACCGTTGCTTATGCATTTAGCGGGGGGTTTTTTTTTTTTTTTTGAGTTTGATTAAGCTAATACCCAATGTCAATGATAATGGGCCAACAGTAACATTTTGAAAGTTTGAAGCCAACAAAGCTCTGAGTAGGTGAAAAAGCAAGTTCTTCGCTTAAACGAAAGTAATCTATTCCACATTCTAGTCACAATTGCGTAACACATACAAAGTATTTTCTATACTATTACAGGCATGGCAGCTTCAGCTAATCCCATCCATCGCCTCCTCAGATCTTTTGTGTGCAAGCAATTATATGCAATGAGCCAAAGAAAAGTGCAAACTCTCTCTGGTCTTGCTAGATCCATATAAGCTTACAAAAAGTAGAGAAATACCCCACAATCTCACCCATAATAAGGGAACAGCCACTGCGGATAGTATACTGAACATGAGCTTTCACACTCTCGTTAATCATGTCCACCCAAGGTTCGGAGAAGGAGTAAGAATAGCATTGATTCTTTGGCAAGTCTCTACAGAGACCTTATTTTTCATTAAAGGTTAAATTACTTTTGGACAAAGAAATTACATAACATGACATGGCTAGTGGTGGTTGTTTTAATGTATTATATAGATGGTGGGATCAAATTTTCAGTCAAAACAACTCATATCTTTTTTTCACAAGATAAATTCAAAGCAAATTTTAGGTTCTTTTTTAAAGATCCTATCATAGCTTGCAAAAGCAACGGAATTTGAACGTGGTTCACCACAGACTTTGCTTTGTTTTATTGTTTACGCTTCAAACCAAAAAATAAAGTTATGGCGAGTACGACTTTGAGGAGAAAAGGGGAGGCAGATCGACAAAAACTTTTCGAATATCTCTTGCAATTTTGGGCATATAATTTGAATGATTGAGTTCATCTTCAAAAGTTTAAATTATTCTGTATAAGTAGTTTTATAATACTTCTACTTTTATAATTTTTTTTAAATTTATTTAAATAGTGTTCAGATTTAGTTTGCGTTTACGTTAATTAATTCATGCTTTTTAATTTGATAAAAGACAACCATAACTTGTGTGTGTGTGTGTTTATAATTTTAATTAGAGATAGCAAAGTAAATATGTTAATAATATTGAATTATTAAAAATTTTTATTTCTTAAAAAAATGATCACTGATCCAATATTTTATTTATTATTATCTAATAAATATGTTTTCTATATATACTATATTGTAGCCTGTATATACACATGTACATGAAAAAGAAATTCAAGTTTAGAACTTTAGAGTTCAAATAGCAAAAGAAACAAGAGCAGAATTTTTCACATCTACAATGAATTATGACATAATAAATTACAAAAATAAAAAAATGTTTTATCAATTTTATTAAATTTATTATTATATTTATAGAATTAATTTGAATTTTATATTATAATTATGATAATAAATCTAACAAAATAAATGAATTATTATTTTATATATAATAATTATTACGTCATAATTGAAAAAAACAAAAACTAAAGTTCAGAGTACCATAAAAGATATCTAATTATATGTTAACAAGAATCAACACATGTTGCGAATATGAGTTGGCATTGGGTTGCACCGTAGGCCTATCAAGGAGCATTACATCCATAATTAGCTAAGTAAATTATTCTTCACACTTTATCACGGAATCCATCGAAGGAATATACTTCCCGCACTCAATAGAGAAAATCATTTTCATATAATTGGGCTGTGCCTAATTTAGGCACTATCAAATGCTTTGAAAATTACCTAGAATCCTATTTTATTTTTAATACATTAACAATGATTCAAATTTAAAACTAATTATTGTAAACTATTTAAAATTTTTTAATTATTATCTCCGGTCTCATATATAAGAGATTTTTTAAAGATTTGATTTGGTTTAAAATATAAAAAACAAATCACTAATATTTGATATATTAATTATAGTATTTCAATTATGTCATTCATTAAATGAGTCTTTCAAATTATAAATAATAATTATTATTAATTTTAAAGAGAAAGTACACACATTAAATAGAAGCTTTTTTAAAAAATAATTTTATTTAGAATAAAATTAAAAATATTAATTTCTTTTAATTAATTTTTTTAATTCTCATAAATTAATTATTTACTTTTTATATATGAGACTGAATATATAAGACCGAAAGTAGTATTAAACTGCATCCAGTGAGACTCAACTAAACCCAAATTTTGAGCAAATAGATGGATATATAGTTTTTAATCACCATCGGAAGAAAAGTTTCATTTGCAGCATTTTAAGTTTATCATTTTAACAACAACCTTAATCTGCTATCTGTTAATTAATTTTTTAATACAAATTTGTTATTTTCTTTAAGATCATGTCCACCAGGCTTTTCAAAGCCTGATTCACTCTTTTAAGATGGTCGAATTCAAGTGATATATAACACAACAATAAACCTGTTCAAGCCACACTAGCACACTGTGAGTGATGGGATTCAATTGTTTTTAGGTGATTCTAAGAGCCAAACACATTCTATCATATGGTTTTAGGGCATAAAGACTTCATTTTTAGAGTACTGTTTTAATCGAACCTGTTTGATATTGAGTAATACCATATATATATATATATATATACTTTAATAATAAATTGTGATAAATATTTTGGGCTAAACTTTTCTTACTTTCTTTTTCAAAGAAATCATAAATTAATTTAAGATATTCTTTTTGGAAAGTAGATATGCTTAGGCCCCACCTTACTTTTCAAAAGAATAAAGTAGACTTTAAATTAGCCGACTCCAAATGATATATATAACACACTAAATAAGAAACTCGTTGAAGCCATAGCTAGTTAATCTGTGAGTTGTGAGTGAGAGGTTAGAGTAGGCAATGGGAGATATGGGGAGCGAGGTAGAGAAAGAGAGTGGCAATAATAAGTCCCCAAAATTTGACGAGAAAATGAAAGAACCACAAATAGCTGCTTTACACAGAGACTGGGACGCATTCAAGAAGTTCTTCCAGAACGACAAGAAAGCTCTCATAGAGCCTTTCGACTTGGCCGGAAACATCGCAATTCACGTTGCCACTCGATCCAACAACCCCCAACTCATCATAGAGTTGCTCAATATGCTTCCAGAAGAATCTGATAGGTGGCGAGCGTTGAGGAGGGGGAATGCTCACAAGAACACACTTCTTCACCAGGTCATACACTGTCGAAATGTGAAGATGGTGGATACTATGCTGGACTACGGGAAGCAGCTGAAGGTGCCTGAGGATGAGGAAGGAGAGGATAAGAATCTGCCATTGTTGGAGCTCGGGAACGACCTTGGTGAAACACCAGTTTACAGGGCTGCCAAATACGGGAAGCTCAAGATACTAAAGCACATGGCCACATTTGTAGATATAAGGGACCATTTTTACAGACGACAAAGAAAAGATGACAGGACAGCTGACCGGACTTCCATTCTTCACATTGCTATAATTGGCCAATATTTTGGTATCTCCCTATCATTTTTTTTTTAATTTCAGGAAATATACTTGTCTGGTTTTCGTAGAGCGAGATGATCACACGATCCCGAGAACGTGTAATTAACATGTTCTCGGGACGTGTAACATTCTAATTGGGTGAATTTGTTTTTAATGCTTTTTTATTAGATATTGAATGATCTACCCAACTGTGTGAGCTCTCAACTATTTTGCTAGGAAGTCCCTATCCAAATGAAAGGGAAGTTATTTACTTTGCCTTTTTAAGTTACAGTTAATGCCAAGAATAGGCAATGATTAATTTTAAAAAATAAAGAAAAGTGATAAATATTTTGCATGTTGCTAGCACTCAATAAGAATATTTCTTGGTGGTTCCTTCGTTAACCAAACAGGTTTTGCCCGCCATCACACTCGGCAATTACTGTCTCTTCTTCTAAGGACTATTGGAATTTTTGTTTGGCTATTCTTGTCTAGCTAATCAATTTTTAAAAGTATGTGATATGTTGTTATATATATATATATATATATATATTATTTTTATATTATAAAAATTAAATAAAACAATAGATCTATTAATTTCATAGATATATATTGTAATTGTATCAATTTGCCATCACAAAGTAATATTGACGCATCATGTTTTCAAGAATAGTATGACTTTTAATTAAATATTTTTATTTTTAATCTGTCATCTGTCATTCTATTTATTCACTATTTTTATTTTATTTTATTATCTATCTAATATTATCTCTAACTGAATGTAACATAGTTGAAGGACCCACAAAGTAATATTCTTGTTGAATGCTAGCGGCGTGCAAAACATTTATCATTTTTTTTTTCAAATTAATCAGTGTCTATATTAACTACAGCTTAAAAGCAAAGCATTAACTTCCCTTCATTTGGCTCACGGCTTCCTAGCAAAATGGCTAAATGGCTTGCACAGTTGGCAAATCACTCAATATCTTATCAAAAAGCATTAAAAGAAAATTCACCCAATTAGAGTGTTACACATCTCGGGAACGTGTTGATATACACGTTTTTAAATAGTTTTGTTTCCAAATGATAGAAACAAACAGTTAATTCTTAATAGTTTTTACTTATTAATCCCATGTCAATAAAAATATTAGAACAAAAATAAAACAAATATACATACCTCAAAAACTAACGAGTAAGGGATGACAAATTTTAAGGATTTAATTATTTACTTTTAAGATTTAAAAACTAAATAATTAAAGTGATCAAGGAGGTTTGAATTGGTTATTTTTAAGATTTTAAAACTAAATAATTAAAGTATTTTTCAAGGACCAGAAAACACCTTTCATCTTCTTTTTTTGAAAAAACATAAATACAATTATAATAGCTTATTCCGATGTAATTACTTAGTTAGAATGCTAGTGATATGTGTGAGATCTCCTTCAACTTTCCTATGATTTGCCAAATTCAAGACCCTTGTGTCTTAGAATCTGCCATATAGGATAGTTGAATACTGGCCTACTTAGAATCTAATTTGTGATTCTACGGTAAAAAGAAAAAGGCCTACTTAAGAAATTAGATGTCAAAAAATCTTTACACCAACGAAGACCCTGGAATCTCATGACATAAATAGCTACAAGACTCTCATTGTCAAGTGAAATCATTAATTAATTTTATAATAGCTTTAAGTGTATTTGGATTGAAACGAATAACAAAAATGTTTTGATTTAAATTTCAATATAAAAAAGGTCTAAATAAAACATTTCCGTCGCTTTAAGTGTAGTTCTTTTTTTTTTTAATCCTTTTATTCATCATTCCCTGATCCCCTGTTATATATCGATATCTTAGACAATATTTTCCTTTTAGTATTCATTTTTCTTTCCTAATACATACTCAATTAATCCTACATACTGATTGGATCAAATTATCAGGCCTATTAGTGCAGTGTGCAGTTGCTTTTTTTTTTTTCATTTTTTCCCCTTCTTCTTCTTCTTTCATTAATTAATATGCTTAATTAATTAACTATTTTATCATTGAACATGAAATTTAACTTGACGGTGCAGAGGTTGCTATGTGGTTATCGAGAGTGAAAGGCATTGACGAAGTAGCGCTTGCAAACGATGGAAATGGATTGACCTGTCTTCAACTGCTATCCAGAATGCCTTCAGTTTTCAGGAGCTATAATTCCCAGATGGGATTTGTGGAGAAACTCATTTATGCTTGTACATCTCTCCCTCTATCTTTATGTTATTAGATTTTTTTTATTGTTAAATTAATATTTTAATCCCATAAATTAATTTATAGTTTAAATTTGGTTTCTTAATTTTACTTTGTGTTAAATTAGTCTTTTGGCTTCTAATTTGTTTCATATATATATATATATATATATATATATATATATATATATATCATAAATAGTTTGTTTTGCAAACAAACATATCTTACAACACTGATGATATTTAACGTGTCTATTAATATAGTAGACAAAATTAATAGTTTATAATGCATATAATACGAATTAAAAGTTAAAGAGCTAATTTGTCACGAAACAAAAATAAGATACTAAATCAAAATAACTAATAAATTAACTGAAAAAATAAAAAAATAATTTAACCTTCTTTTTTAAAGCATAACTGTTATGAATATGCCAGGAAAGAAAAAGAAAAACGACATTCACACACAAAGACAACATGCTTGGATTCAGTTCAAGTTTCAACATTTGTCTTTCTGATTGATCATATAACTTGGGGTGACAGATCTTCCTGATAAAGGGTATGATGAAAGCAGTGATGATGGTGATAAGTTTCTTGGACAGAAGGGAGATTTAGAAAGCGGAAATGAGAATGTAAAGCAACCCATTTCATCAGGTACTCATGAACAAAAACTGTTTTCTGCAGTTTATATATAGTACTAATCAGATCAGCTCTTGATAATGAATGCTAATATATATATATATATATATATGCCTCTAACCATCTGGAACAAAATAATTTTACAGTTTTTTCAAGGATCAACTATGCTATTTGGAAAATTATGGTTAAAGGTGAGAATCATTCGTTACTTTCCACCCTACTACTGTTAGTAAAGTGACTTTGCACGTTCTCTCTCTCCCATTCATAGTTTCTTATAAATGTGCTAAATTCTACACAGACACTAGAGGTACCGTTATAATTAATATTAGAATTAGATTTAGATAAAATTGCTTATAATTTTTTAATTAAAATATGATAAGTGTATAATTATCTAATAATATCATGAAAAATATTTAATTTAACTATAGAGCCAAATAATTATTTGTAAAAATTATACATTTGTTATAATATTATTGGAGAACTATATACTATTATATTTTAATTAAAGAACTTAATAGTAAAGATATAAAGAATTATATAAATTTTTTTTCTTAATAATATTATTTTTATTATATTGGTAACAGCTCTAATAATAATGTTGTTAATAGCATGTAATTAGTAATGTCCTTTTTGACGTGCTAGTAATTACATATTATTAACATTAGTAGTTAATTACTATTACATTAATAAAATGGTCCACTTGATTCTTTAATGTGCAACTGAAATGCACCTTACGATATATATTATTTATTAATTTTGTGATATATTAAGATATATAGAATAATTTTAGATCAAAATTAAATTTTATGATGATGATATTTTGTTATTTTTTTTATTTAACGTGATAGAAAAATTTTAATCAATGATAAATTTTGTAAAATGCTCATTTTATAAAAAATTATTTAATAATTATATATATATATATATAATTATTATTATGGGTATAACACAATTTGATGACTTTTTCTCTTGTCTAAATTAACTTTCATTCACTAACATCATGTGGAATTAAAATCTCAAAAGTCCTCAAAATCCCATTATAGGCTTTAGTTTTTGTATTAGGGTCATGGGTATCCTCCAACTTTATCTGAAAATACATCTTCGAGAACAATTTTAAAAGCCCCATTAATAAGACCATAACAACTTATCAACCTTTTCAGGGCAGAGGTAGAAATTACTTTTTAAAGGGTCAAGAAATACATAATATTGTCAACATACAATATGAAAGAAATCAAATTAACGCTTACATAATATAAAGAAAAATATATTATATTGAAATCATTTAATAATAGCACTCTTTGGCACCCGTTATTATTGTTATTTATACAACACTGCTATATATGTTTAATATGAAATAGAGCATAGGTTTCTAAATCTATCCCATTTCAACTTGGTGAGCTCCATTTGATTTACTCTCTATGAAATAAATGAATATTTTAAGTAAAATAAATAAATAAAATATAGATATAACTAATTAAAATAATAAATTAAATTAATTTACTAAACTTGTGTATTAAGGAAAATTAAAAATTTCTGGAAATTAGGCAAATGCAAAAAGTAAATTAAAAAACATTAAACAATATAACGGGAAAAAAAATATCTTGATAAAAAGAAAAAATGATTATCATATAGATTGTCCGAATAACGGAATAAAAAGAGAATAAACAAATAGATTGAAAGTATCATAAGTAATTTAATGAGAACTTATATCTAAATTTTATTTTTGGAAGGGGCTATATGTCAATGTAACTAAAAATCTTATATATACAATAAAATTGTGCAAAATGGAAAGAGGGGGGGGGGGGAGGCTCCCCTGGTCACCCTCCCGAACCTTCTATGATAATAACTGATCTGTGTTTGTACATAAGATAAGATGCATGTTTTGAATATCTGCAGAATGGGATAATATTGAAGAAATTTGGAATAGAAAGAAGAAGCACACGCTAGCAGAGAAGCTAGCCGACTTCTTAGTGAGTAAAGACAACTCATGGCAGAATACAAATCATGCAAAACCACGAAAAGAAGTTGTATTGCCAGTGATTCAACCCTCAAATGTGGCTGCAACAAAGAAGAAAGCAAAACTAGAGAAAATCCAATCTATTGAACAACCCATTCCTTCTAATGTATATACGCCATTGCTTCTAGCAGCAAGCACAGGAATAGTCGAAATCGTGAAGAGAATCATTGACCTTCATCCAGATGCCATTTCGCACGTCAGTGACGATGAGCAGAACATACTGCACGTGGCTGTGAAGCATCGCCAAAAGAAAATCCTTAAGGTGCTCAAGAAATATGGAGCCTTGAAACGCTTGGCTTCTCAAATGAGTAACAAAGGTCGCACTCTCTTGCACCACGTTGCCAGGATGGACTATTACGATGGAGGAAATCAAGCTGGTGTTGTGTTCCAACTTCAGGATGAGCTGCGCTGGTTCGAAGTAAGCATCAACTAAACTTTGTGATATATATATATATATATATATATATATAATTTATCTTATGCTCAATATTTAAGAATTTTCTAGTATAGCAAAGTGTAGTTGCAGTCATGGCTCCGACGAGCTCTAAGAAAGGAATAATATATACATCCAGAAAACTAACTATTGTTGCGCATATATATTTATATATATATATACGCAGCGAGTGAAGAAGATAATTCCTTGTCCTTATGTACTGTATTGCAACGACGACAACTTGACGGCAAGAGAGCTTTTTGAGCTAGAACATTTAGAAATGCTCAAGGAAGCCCAAGAGTGGATCAAGGGGACAGCTCAGTCGTGCTCCGCAGTGGCCGTCCTCGTCGCCACCGTAGTCTTCGCCGCAGCCTACACTGTCCCTGGCGGCACCGGCGAAAACGGCATCCCCGTCTTCCTCAACTCTCCTCTCTTCCTCTTCTTCACTATCATGGACGTTGTGGCCCTCGCGAGCTCGCTAGTTTCGGTGATGATGTTCCTCTCGATCCTTACGTCGCCGTTTCAGATGCAAGAGTTCTATAAGTCCCTCCCAAGAAAACTCACACTGGGCTTCACGTTGTTGTTCTTCTCCTTGACGACCACGATGCTGGCCTTTGGGTCAACAATTTTGCTCACGATTAGGCTGGAGAACAAGAAATGGAGTTCGAGTTTGATCTACAGTGTTACATTCTTCCCTGTGACCCTCTTTGGATTGACGCAATTTCCCATTGTCATGGCCGTTAAGTATAGAACGAAGAGGCTATGGAAGACTCTTAAGAAGATGGTTCCAAAAGGTTTTACCAAATCCACCAAACCGACCAAGAAAAGAATTTATTCCAAATACTCATGAGCAAGATATGTTTTAACGTTCTTTAAGTTGTCATGTATTCCTTTTCCATATCCTTACTTGGAGGTGTGCTTGAGCTTAATTATTGCTTTAGATTGGTGTAATTTTACGCAGTTTGTTGTCTGAAGTCCAATATGGCTTGTGTCATAGTATCATTTGCAAGTTGTTTCATAATTATATCTTCCTAGTAAAGTGGGTTTTTGTGGAATTAAATGCCAGAGTACTCATGTCCTTTAACAAATTTCAGATATACTACTGGGGGTGGCATTTGTAAGGCATACCTGCATGCTTGGCTAAATTATTTTCTGTAATAATAGCCATCTTCTAATTAAAATTAAAAGATAAATTGTGACCAATTTATTTTGATCAAAATGATACTGACCAAAAAAAGAAGACCAAAACAAACAATATGTTTTTTAAATCAAAATATTTTTCATTAACTTCTACTTATGTTGAATTTTTTTAATTCGCAGGCAAATAAAAGATTTGTGGCAACATGAAAAAATTACAAAAATAGAAAAGTGGCAACATATAATAGACCTATGCAGGAGCATTACGCCCATAATTAGCATACTGGATTATTCTTCATACTATAGTCTGAAATCCACAGAAGGATTACACTTCACACACTCGGTAGAGAAAAGTTATTTTCATATTTGATTTGTATCTAAAGCTGCCAACAAAGGTCATATCCCATGACCCGAAAGTATTGGAACTGGCTTCTCTCTAGTTCAACCCTTTTTAGTCTCAAATTTTAAAGTTTCTCTCTACTTTTAAAACAAAAAAAAACAAAAAAAAAAGTTAGTAGCACTGACCACACAGCCAAATAAAAAGAGAAGATGAGAGAAAAGCCATAGGCAAAACTATCAATCATATTGGATTGGAATAGGAAAATAGTATTACAATTTTAAAAGTATTGTTTAGCTTGATCCTTGTCACGGCCCAATTTCTGAGTTATGACCAATGTATAGACTGAACTAACCTACTTATTAGCTTAGTCTAATATACCTTAAAGGATCAAACTCAACTATAATATCATGTTTAAAAGTTAGCCCATACAAGCCACAAAATTTGAAAATACGCACTCATTTAATTGTTTCACTTGGGGGTTATCACAAAATTCAGCAATATCATCCTTAACTCAACTTATACAATAACTCAAACCAGTACTACTACTAGTAATAACAAATTACAATATTTTACTAATAAACTATGAACAATATTTACACATGTTCTAAGTGACCATATTGGGCCCCATAAAAGATGTAACATATATCATTCCCAAAATACTTTTCTACACCTATATGCTATCACATCATGAAGTTTGACATTAATTGCACATAATTGAACCCATAAGAACTCCTGAACTGTATTCCATTCATATGCATGATTTCGAGTCAGGAGCATATTTTGTTTGTTGACTCAATAAGGACAATGGATGATAAATATACTGGACACCTGTTGGTTTACAGTGGGTATCTTCCAAAGATTATGCAGTTAGATGAGTAGGTTAAGTTCATTGCACCACCATGAGAGAGGAGAGAACCATTCTAGTAGGGTCCACAGATTGGAATCCCTATTTTCTAAAGTGGTTAGGTGCTAAAAAATCATCAGAGGTGAAAAAACTATAGCACCGGAATAGAGAGTAGTTAAGGCCCAAAGATACCAAAGGGTATCATCAGTCACTTGGTCTATGATTCGGAGCAGAAGTAGAAATGGTGTCTGTATAAGGTTGAAGGTAGGAGGGATTGTGTTGAGTGGGCAATCTTTGAGATACTTGTGGAGGTAGTAGAAAAGGGACTTTTGGACAAGTTGTTGGACTTCTGCAGGAGTGGTTGGCTGTGGTTCCCCATAAGGGAAATCTTTTTTAAGTTGAGGAGAAGGATAGTGAATGGTACATCGAGGGATTGAATGAGCCATATGGATGAGGGATAGGTTTGGCTGAGGTGATAAGATTAAAAGTTTTGGGCGGTTTGGAAAGAAAATCAGTTAGGATGTTGTGGCGTCCTTTGATATATTCAACATTGAATTTATAGAGGGAAAACCAATCTTCTCAGCGCATCAGTTGCTTATCCAGAAGAACTTTTTATTAGACTCTAAGATTTTAGGGAAAGAAGAGTTATCCATCTGTACAGTGAAATCATGTGAGCATAGGTGGAAATTAAACTTCTCGATCCCTCTTTTGATGGCAAGAATCTCTTTGTAGATTGTATGATAATGTTTTTCAGAGTTTTTGAATTATCCGATAGCATGGCCATAGTAATATTTCTTTTCATCAATCTCTTCAGGTAGGACAACACCCCAAAAATCTTCACTGGCATCTATCTAGAGGATCCTTTTCCCCTTATCAGGAATCTTTAAAAGCAAAGGCACCTGAGAGACTCTTTTAAGGTGTCGCATTGCTGCAGTTTGGGCAGGTCTCCAAGGAGGGGGTCCTTTTTGAAGAGCTTAGACAGCTAACTCGTATGATTGAACACTTTTAGAATAAAGTCTCTGATAAAGTTAATCACACCGAGAAATTGTTGAATTTCTTTCATAGAGAGATCTTTATCCGAAAAAGTGAGCAATTCTTAGGTTATGTGTAGACCAGGCTAATAATGTCCATTAAAGATATGTATTCCAAGAAATTCTATTTGGGTTTGGCCCAATTGGCTCTTTTTTAAGGAAAGCATTATCCCATGTTTTTGGACGAGACCCAAAAATTGTTGAAAGAGCTGTTTGTGGTCTGCTTCATTTTTTGAGTAAAGCAGTATATCATCTATGTAGATCAGGACACTGTGAAGGATGGGCTCAAAGATTTTTGTTATAGCCTTTTGGAATAGTGACAAGCTAACCTTCAAACCAAATGGCATAACAGTCTATTGTTATTGGGTATTAGGTATGCAAAAGGCTATCTTATACCTCTCTGTTGGATCAATTCCAAGTTGCCAGAAGTCGGCTTTGAGGTTGAACTTAGAGAAAACCTTAACTTCCTTTAGCAAACTCAATTGAGAACTGATCTTTGGTAATGGGAACTTGTCATTTTGTAAAAACATATTAAGAGGTTTGTAATAAATGACTAGTCTCTTTTTCCCACGTTTTTCTACATAGAATGCTTGGCAAGCCTGATCAGATCTTGTTGGTTCAATAAGACCTTATTGGAAAAGGGCTATACATTCATCTCTGGGAAGTTTTAAGTCATCAAGATTCATGCTAGGGTGAGTTGCTTTTGTAGGATTGATATCCTCATTTCTTTTAAATGGAAGTTCGATAAAGAAATCTTGGTTCTTCCAGAGAGGAGAAGGATGAGAAAATTGGTCATGGGACTTTGGATAGTAAGGCATAAATTGATCACGAAGATCTTCATAACTAGCAAGAACATTTGAAAGCTCAAATACTTTAGGGATTGTAGTGTAAGGCTTAAACTATTGTTTGAACTAGATTCTTTGAGGAAGGATTTGTAGCTTCTTGGCTTGACAGTAAATGTCCATTCCAATAAAGATGTCTTTATTTGGGAGATTGCTGCCAAGTACTTTGGCCCAAACAATACAATTAGAAAAGATTCTAATACCAATTCTTTTCTTGGTAATAAGATCAACCTTAAAGATTTTTCTATCAACTGCACTGAAATATTCAGAATGAGTTGTCCATGCCTATGGAGGAAGAACTGCAAGATTCATGAGACTTTTTTAGGCTTCGATATCCATATAAGCTATGACAGAGATAGGCTTATGATACTTTTTTTGGAGAATCTGCATTTGAACATAAGGCATTGGAGATTCTTTTGGCGCTGCTGAATTGCAAGGTTAGACAAAGTAGCTGGGATGGATATAATGATTAGAATAATCTAACAGGTCTGATTCAGAGAAGTCTGAGTCTGAAAGTACAGTATGCACATTAGCATCTTCTTGTTTTGAAAAGAAGTGCTACCAGATCACTTCACTGTTTTGCCTATTGGTTTATAAAATAATAATAAAAGAAAGAAATAAGCCTGCCACTGACTTAGTGAGTACATAAATAACCAAGTTTGTGGTAGAGAAATAAGCATAACTTGAGTTTTTAGAAATCAAATAGTTATTGAATAATTTAAGCAATAGTTTATAATTGAATAAAAAAATAATTTTTTTAATAAACAAGAAACTTTCAAATAAAAACTATATTTTTTAAATGTTAAGAAAATATTATGGAAACAAGCATCATAGAAAGGAACTAAAACACCAAGTGCCTTTACAATCAAATCACAACACCATATCTATTGTCATTACTTTAGGTATATTCCATCTCATTTCTTTCATAATACACGTTTAGCAGCTTTGGTCACGGCACTAGATACATCACATTATAGTGCTATCACAACTCACAACTTATTCTGAGTGCATCTAGGTTGTTACCTTTACTAATGACTATGGAATCTTAATTGGATTTTCATCCATTATTAAAGAAATTGGAAGTAAAATAAAATCCATTAAAATAACATTTAGGTAACTAAAGATAAACATGGAATCAAGAAAATAAGTAGTTAATTAATAAAATGAGTTACCTTCAATAAAGCCACCATAAGAACATGGAATAGCAAAGCTACATAAAACATTTCTCATAAATATATACAAACACATCACTACTTTGTTTTCTTCAATTTTTTCTTTTGCATTCCATAAGTATGTATCTTTATCATATTTTAATCATTCATTTGCTTATTAATTTATTTATTAATTCATTTTAATCTTAAAGTTTTAAAAATAATGATTTTTTTCCTAAAAAGCAAGGCATATAAATCACAAAAATAAATTTTCGCTATAGAAATATAACGTAGAGTAAAATAAAAATGCCACTCCATTATTTATACACTCACCGGTTGGAACTGATAGTATAAGTTCCTATTTGTTTAATGTTGAGTTTCGGCTTAATATCACCTAAAATTATGACCAATATAAATTAATTATTTTGATAACTGAAATAACACCCATAATTATTTATATAGCCTAATATGTTCTCTAAAATATAAACTCTTAAATTTTTGCATACTTTATTATCTTACTTACAAACTCTATATTTAGGTTTTTTTTTTTTTCAATCTAAGCTTCCATAATTTAAATTAAGCTTAAAACTTACTTCTTAGAGTTTGAAGGATGAAATGGGAAGTGTTAATTCACACTTTAATGTTGCAATTCAAGAAACTCCCAATTTTAAGGCTCACCCATGACACTAGGAAGAAAGACAGTTGTACAAGGGATTGTGCTTCAATAAAACATGTAAAAAAATGAATATTGATGGAAAAAGATGAAGGAAGGAAGAGAAAAACTAGCCTTCAAATTCCATGAAACCCACCGTTGATCAGTGAAGGAAAATAGGAAGAAGATAAGGAAAATGGAGTTATAACAATAGGGAGGAGCACCAAAAATGAAGCACATTGGAACAGTAACTAATGGTGACATATGCATGGCTAGAAGTGACCAAAAGGGAAGAGAAAAATTTAAAAGATGGAGAAATGTGGATGTTGGCTAAAGTGCAAAGCTTCAGTGAAGAAGGTGAAGAAAAGACACACCGCACCAGATGGAAAAAGATGGGGAGAGAGTGTTTGAGAAGTATTAAAATATTCTTTTGCTAATATTGCACTTTTACCTTTAGAAAATTTAATATGCCTTAATTAGTATTTAAAATAATTAAAAAATTTCATAGAAAATTTTATAAACTCCAAACTTAATTTTAAAATTATTTAAATTTTATTTTAATAACTAAAATAATTTATTTTATTTTATATTTTCAAAATATTACAATCTTATTTTTAAACTTAAAACTAAATCAAATTGAATCAAGTTAAATTAGCTCGCTACACAAAAATATTAGAAATTATGACCACGTAGAGCAAGGCTGGGCAAGCCTTTAGGGTTGAACAATTTTTTTTTTTAATTGAGTAATTAGAATTTTTAGTGTTATTTGAATTTGGAATAAAGATATATGGTTTGCATATTGTTAAATTATACAATTTATATTATAAATCTTTATTTTTCTTATGATCTTTAGGGCTAGAGCCAATAGGCCAGTCCAGAGCACTAAAAGGGTTGGGCTGAACTGGAATAAGCCCAAAAAAAAAATGAAAAATAATCTTTTCCATCCCAACCTTAAAATCTAGCTATGCATGTGCTGAGTTTAGCACTACCAATATTAAATTCCTTAAAATCTACTTGAAATCCTACTACTTTTTAATATACTATAAATTCATTTAAATTTAAAGATTGTTTGCATTAATTAAATCTTTTATTGGCAATCTACTTCTATTTAATTAGCTAAACGCAAATATGAAGCAAAGAAACAGATAATTTGAAGAAATTTGGAATAGAAAGAAGTACACATGTTAGTAGAGAAGCTAGCTGACTTTCTAGTTAAGAAAGGCAACTCATGGCAGTTCACGTATCATGCAAAACCACGGACAGAAGTTGTACAGCCAGTGATTCAACCCTCCAATTTGACTGCAAGCAAGAAGAAAGCCAAGAAATTAACATTCTGGCAGCCAGCACTGAAATTATAGAGATCGTGAAGGGAATAATCGAGCACATTTCCCATGTGACTGAACATGAGCAGAACATACTGCCTGTTGCTGGGAAGCATATATCGCCAAGAGAAAATCTATAACGTCATCAAGGGATATGAAAGACTAGAACGCTTGGGTTCTCAAATGAGCAACAAAGGTCGCACTCTATTGCAACACGTTGCGAGGATGCACAATTACGATGGAGGAGGCCAATCTGCAGATGTCGTATTCCAACTTCAAAAGGAGCTGCGTCAGTTTTTAAAGTAAGCACTAATTAATTAACCAGCTGGGCAATCCTATATATCGACGTGGTGGTCTTGGCCACATAAGATGATTATTGACTGTATCAACATTTTTCATCGTGCATTTAGAGAGAGTTAGTCATTAGAAATTTATTAAAATTTTTAAAAAAGACGTAGGATCATTGGAGCTAATTACAATAGGACAAAATCAAATTTTAAGTAAAGATTGGAATTTAGTTAAAAAATTTTAAATTTATAAAAAAATTAATTACAATAAGATTAATAGATTAAGGAGTGGATTGTAAATCTCTTAAGATTAGGGACAACTTTAGGTGATGTTTGGGGGTGTAAATGAAATTTCCCCTAAAACATTTTTCTCCTCAAAATATCGGTATCATTTTTATAAAAATCCTTCTAAATTTACTATTATGCATATTCAGTCAAAGGCAAAGCAGAAGTGGTCCAGAAGGAAAGAAGACGCTTAGAAGGTTGAGTGTTTAAAGCATCCAAAGGCAAAGCAGGTAATACAACCTCACATATACTTCCCAGTGACTTCATCGCCCCTTCAGAAAACCTATGTATATATGTATTTGCTTAATTAATTAATTAATTAATTAATTTTGATCTAGTCCCGTAACTTTCTTTTATTCCCACTAATGATTTGTTGAGTGCTTTAGAAGAGATGGCGAAATATGATCAATATAGTACAACTTAGAAATTAAAAAGATTAAATTGGAAAAAAAAAGGTTAATCCATCCAATTAAAACATTTAAATAAGTTAAAGGAATAAAATATTAATTAAGCTAAAAATTAATTTTTAATATTTCTGATTTATTTTTTTTAAAATCATAATAATTTTTTATATATTCTGATAATTTAATTTTTTTAATTTTTTTATAATTTAGTTTTTTTATTTTTTTCAGGGACGTGAAGCATGTTGCTTAGCGTTCCATCTGAATTTTTTATATTTATTTTAGATAAAATTGACCCTTAGGTCGATGCAATCTACAAACACGAGGGTATTTGTAATAATTTTTTATAAAAAAATTTATTTTTTAATTAAAAGTTATAATTTTTTAAAATTATAATTTTTTTAATTTTTAATTTTATAATAATTTATTTTTTAAATATTTTTTAATTCATTTATTTTTGAAATTCATATAATATTTTTTTAACTATGAAGTGAATTTTTTTTTTTATTTTGAGAAATATAATTTTTTAATTTGTATATATAATTTTTTTAATTTTTTAATTTTGAAATATTTGTATTTTGAGAAATATCAATTTATTTGTTTAAATTTGTAGAGATAAATATTTTTTGTTGTTGTTAATGTATATAATAAAATTCTTATAAATGATATATAACAATGTGTATAAAATTAAATTTATACAAAAGAATTAATATTACTTATTTATAAGATAATTAAATTAATTTAATATTGTTGTTTAGAAATGTTGTTTATGCAAATGTAATTTCTTAAATTGTTAGTTAAATTTGTTGAAAATGTTACAAATTAAAATTAAATAATATTGTTATATTGTTATATATATATATATATATATATATATATATATATATATATATATATATATATATATATATATATATATATATATATATATATATATTATGTGTAAGTGCATATTTTAATAAATTTATTAATTGATTAAAATATAAATTGATGTTGGCTAAAAAAAAAGAAGTATTGTAAAAAATGGATTTAAATATATAATTCAATAATACAAATAAGTATCAAATTTGAAATGTATAGTGAGAAAAAGAAAAAAACAATATAAGTCATTAGTTATAATGGATGCTTGTCCTACACTTAGGCCTTTTTTTTATTCGTTGTGGGCGACATTGTTGTGACTGTTTTTTCTCTTGTTTGTCATCCTCCTCATTGTCATCTTCATCTTTTTCCTCATTCTCTTCTTCAGATGATTTACTTTCTATTCGATTATGAATTTGTTATGTAATTAAATTCTATTAAGGGGACTAGACCGGTGAAATCGATTAATTTAGGGTAAAGAAGCCCCATTAAGGTTGGTAGTACGCTCATCGTGTGAAAAATGTATTGTTATACTCAATACTGAATGTAGTCAGATTTATAAATAATGATATAAATAATACCCTACTAGATTGCATTGGCTATGATGGTGGTGTGGAGAAGGATGACTTTATATAAATGGATAAAGGCAATGATGATGTATAATAAAGTGCAAAGCAAGATGGACCACACCTCCAATGCCTACGAACAGTAGAAAGGAAGAAGAACCAGTATCTCCACAAACTATCTATGGTAAAATAGAAAAAGGACTTGCACAATCGAAATTTCCTTGCGTGGGGCCTGTTGTGTAAGATTATGATCATATATTTGCATGAACTCCACCAATGTTACCACCAAATATTAGTTCCCCAGATAAGATGAACCAATGGCCTCTTTTTCTCGATCTAGCCTGCGGCTCTGGAGGTCTAGGCAAATTAGATGCTGGTGGAGTTAGTTGGGAGAGAAGCATATTTCAATGTTTTCCTAGAGTGTACAACATGGTTTGAATATCACTGCTTGTCCTTTGTCTGAAGCTCCCATAGCTAAACATCGACAGGTCAGTGATACAAGCCTTTATAAGTCTTTCAACATATCAGCCTGTCAAATAAAAAATCAATTGTTAAAAATAATATATATACATATATATAATGAGAGAAAATATAAAGATGAAAACTATGAAACCCCGAGAACCACTAGCAAGATAGATCTATCGTTACATATGTCGCTAATACTAATGCATGTAGTCCAACGTGTGATCCAGTGATCTATCGTTAAGGTCATTCTGTGCTACTACTTGGGACTGTGAATTTTATACTACAATAAAAACTACATGCTCTTTTTGCCAATCTTTATGAACCTTTCCTCTTAATTAAAGGGTGTGCAACGATCCTATGTTAAATAGTTTTTCAAGGATATGCAGTACCCTACTGAATTGGTGAAAAACTTGGTCAGCGTGATGCCACTCAACTATCCAAAAACACAGTATAGAGACAAATGCATGCCATATATTGAGCATCGCTAAGTAGTACTCAAGAATCAATTAGAGGATGTCCGATGAGTCATATAGAAGCTAAATTACTTACATATAAAAAGATAGTTACTTCATGCTATAATTAGAAAATGAAAACAAGTAAATACAAAATCACAAAACTCATCATCCTTAATTTGATCTAATAGTATCCTATATTGCTACAAAGCATCTGTGGTAAGTTAGGGATATTGTGGGACATGTTGCCACCTGTAGGGGATGAGAGGATACAGATTAGTTTATATATCATCGAAAAGCTCAAAATCATAAAAAAATATTAGTATATACTTGAAGCTTAGTGAGGGTTTAATAGGATAGATAGCTATCTGTGGGTCAGATTGTGGGAGTCTTCATAGAGCAAAGCGGGAGAATCGACCTTATGCCCATAAGTGAAGTAGGATCAGACAACCATCTATGTTAACCTCGTTATAATAAGTAGCATTACACATCTCTCTATATAAATAAGCCAGCACTGCTGAACCCTAACTATACTGACTAGCCTCCTCAAAATTAGTGAGTAATGGAAGGTACATCAACATAACTTTATATCTAGTCCTATCTGGCATCAAGTATCTTTTAATTAATCGTAGGATGTATGCTTGTATGAATTGGCGAACAGTATTGTCATCTGTATCATTTGGCAAGTTCTTGAATGTTTGTGCCAACCAAATAATGCTCAACCTCTGCCCATCTAATATTCTCTGAGGTGGTGTCACACCAAGTAGCTCATTGCAAACAACTGGCCAATTATAATCTATTTATCTAGATACTACATCCCCTATACAAGATAGACCCAACTTGATAGTGACGTCTTGGAGTGTAATCGTACACTCGCCCCTGGTAAAGTAGAAGGTGTATGTCCTCAGTCACCATCGCTCAACAAAGGTCGACATGAGTGCAGGATTGAAGTTAAAATGGCTGAGTCATGAGACATCATAAACATTGGCTTGTATGAGATATAAGATAATAACTAGATGGGGATTGAATATATGATCTTCCTATACTATTCGCCATATATGCAAAATTCTATCTTCATGTGTCATTGCATTAAATAAACTATTATAAATTTAGTTAAACCAATAATGGATAACCAAGCAAACTTTTAATTTACCCTTCCTTGTCAAACAGCCTAGGGCATATAGTGAGAATGCAAATATTAATAGCATTGTGGCAAGAATCCATCATAGTTTGTAGAACTAAAATATTGGCCAATGGTAATGTAACATAGATACAAATGTCAATTCAAATCAAATCATAAATTAGTAATTCAACAATAATAAGTCAATTCAGTATTTGTACACCAGTGAAATGTCATTTACAAACTTATGATTAACAATTCATGCACAATCAAGTTAAATTAAACAAAGGTGATGTGTAATTTACAAAGCTATCATTAACAATTCATGCACTATTAATTTAATTAAATTACTAGCGATAAAAGATTCATCTACGAATGATCATGAAAAATTAATATCTTCATATGCAAATGATCATGAAAAATTAATATCTAATTCACTTTTATAATTATGACTATCTTCATGGTTGATAAGAGAGGCATGTGGTGCGATTGTGTCCGATCTATCTACATAGACTACATCTTTGGTTGTCATTAGACGTTTCTTGCCAATCGATCTCATTTCATATTTGTGAAAACTTGGGTCAACCTTTGTCCCGTATCATCGAAGGGTTAGGGATCAACCGAAGTCCACTTTTGCAAGATAAATAAACTTCTCCTCCTATTGGGCAAAATTCAGTCATGTAAGGATTAAGTATAGTCTTGAGGAAAAAGATGATGTGTACAAATTAGAAAGGATAGACCTTAGCATATGCAGTAAAAACATGTTGATAAGGATGCTTTTGGAGTTAGAATTCACTACAATCACATGTTTGATTTATAAGACTAACCTTACAATTTTGCCTATACTGTTTGTTGGAAGGATCAAGTGGCTCTTTAACTTCAAATTCTAAAGACCTTATATCAAAACTACCTACCAATAAGGCAGATGTTCTTGCAATTCTAGTTTGAAAATTTTTGTGGATGTCCTCAAAATATAAGTTGCTCACTTGCATCTAGGCAAATATGGTTTATACCTACTCAACCCAGTATTTGTTTGAACCGATACATTGCTACTTTGATCAAGCTGATTATGGGTAAGAACTTAACACCTTTGAAGACATTATTTGTATACTCTACTAAATTTGTTGTCATATGCCTTTAGCGATGCCTATCGACATCATATGCATATGACCATTTATTCTTCGGTATATCCTCTATCTAATTCTTCACCTCTAAATGTAATTATTGTATCTGTGCCAATTGTTCGTCAACCTAGTGGCACTCATTTAAGTATCCAATGTTGATAAACTTTTTCTTCAAGCACTTGCCCCTAAATATCATATTTAAATTTCTCACAATATGCCATAAACAAAACATGTGATGTGCATAGAGTGATTGCCAACAATTTTTTTGGGTTTGTGATTGCTGCTAATATTCCTGAATGTCGGTCAGATATCAAACAAATGCCTTGCTTATTTGGCACAACTCGCCACCTAAGGTTACTAAGAAACCACCCCCATACCTTATATGTTTCACCTTCAACAATGGCAAATGCAAAGGAGATAACTTTCATGCCCTATCTTATGAGCTAGTAATAAGTAATGTTCGCTTAGGCTTTTTATATAGAAATGTACCATCCACATAGATAATTGGCTTTAAGTGATCAAAGGTATCAATATAAGGTTTAAATGTCCAAAATACCATATAAAACATAACTATCAGATTTGAAAAACTTGTAAGATTAAACAAATTTATTAGAGATAAACTTGAATAGCAAATTTGTAAAAATTTATTTTAATTAATAAATCGTTATTGAAATATATAATTATTGTCACATCCTAAATTTTTCTTAAGTTTTAATATAACTTAAAAATAGGAGTACTAAGGAATATAATCAAGATTAATAACCTAAATAAATAAGGAAAAAATTAAAGGGCAATTCAAGCATGTCCTAAAGAATTAGTTACGATTAATTAAGAATTAATTAACTAGTTTGGAATTAATGAAACTTTGGAGGTGAATTAAAGGAGGAATTATGGTGGATAACACTTAAATAAGTTGTAGTTATCCTTGTTAATAAAATTGACATTTAGTGACGGATTAAAATTAAATGGATTTCACAAATGCAAGCATAACTGGCCTCCTCACACCAAAACCTTAAGTTATAGTCTCCTTCCCATTTGGCATTTCACTTTTCATCTAAATCCATAAGAAAATATTAATACACCCTATGTACATTTGCACAGCCGATGGTTGGATAACTTAGCAAATGAAAAAGTGACAAATGAACTCATGTAATACCCCATACGTCCTAAAAGCCAAAATCGAGGGTAATTATAAAAGGAAGTCCACTAAATTAAAGGATTAGAGGCCAAATGAAATTAGAGGAATGATCTAGACACTTAGAAATAAGAATACAAAGCTAAAGATAGCTTGGAACTAAAGTCAAAATGGCCAAATTGAAAGCCCTGAAAGGCTAGTGGTATTTTCATAATTTCGGGTAACTTTTATAAAACTTAAAGGAGAGATTTTTAAATAAAAAAAATTGAGTTTCCCAGAGTTCTCAAAGGTCTTAAAAATCATAGAAATTCTTAGAACAACTTAAACCCCTCTAGTGTGCGATTTCAGTATAAGATTAACTAAAACTTTAGTTGAACAGTTTGGAATGACTTCAAATCCAATTTGGATGAAACTAAAGGTATTTTATAAGTTCAAAGACCTAAATTTGATGAAAAAAAAGATGATTCTTGAAAAGGAGTTGAAATAAGGCCAAATAGAGAAATCATGGTTTAGGGACTAAAATGAAAAGTAAAAAAAGTTGTAAAAGTGCACTTTTAAGGTTCTTAAGCACACCCCTTTTTCTATACAGCCTCATAATTGACTTTCACCTGATTCAAACAGAACCTAAGGCAGCTTAAAAAGGTGAACAAGAAGGGGGAATTAAGGGAAGGAGAAACCAAGTGAAAAAAGTAGGAATTTCATGGATTTTCATGCTTTCTCCTTCACCAATCTTCTTCTCCTATGGTTTTATTGATTTAATTGAGGTTATTCTATGGCTAGTATAGCAAGTGGGAGGGAGAATTGGAAGGAGAGATTAGAAGCAATTGAAAGCTACTTGAACAAACTTGAAAATAAGGTAAGAAACTATTCCTTTTATTGCTTCTTCTTGCTTGTTCCTTCATGGTGATTTTCGTCCAGCACTAGGCCTACTTAATAGGAATTGAATCCAAGCTAAAACAAGGTAGGAATAAAGGTTTTAGAGTGGGAGGATTATGAATATGCAACTAGAAACTTTAGAAGCCAAGTTACGCCACTTAGGAATTTTAAGATGCATGCTAAATTTCGAAACTTTCTAAGGGTTATATAGCTTATGTAAGGGAATGAGCTCTTAAGACATTTAGGAAGTTGCAAGGTGGCTAATTCCCTAAGAAAACAAACAAAACTCCATGGTTGCCTAACTTGCTTCATATTTTGGTCAAGAGAGAAAAGTAACGCATAAGGAGAGTTTTAATTAATTTTAGGGCTAGGAAAGGACTAGATATGAGTAATAAACATTAAAGGAAGCATTGGTTTGAATTTAGGAATTATGAGTTGTGAGATGAAGGTGTAGGCTTCATTTTAAAACATAAAGAAGCAACTTAAGTTTAGGCTCATTGAATTGAATTTGTGATGACTCTAAGAAGTTTAAATGGAGTCAAGAGACTTGGATTGAATGAGAAATTAGAGCCAAGATCATAAATTCTAAGGGTTGCTTCATTGTGTCTTATATGGAACCATCTTAGAACAAAGTAAGCGTGTATGGAGTTTGTATAAAGCTAGAGCTTGTTCCAATAATTGAATTATATCTCATTTGTTGTGTGTATATTTGAACTATGAAATAGCTCTCTAACCCTTCTCACACGCATTGCTTGAATATTTGTTATTAAATACTTGTGTGTATGTTTGAATTATGAGATATGTTTCTAGACATTAA
This sequence comes from Erythrophleum fordii, assembly GCA_032878935.1. Taxonomy (NCBI): domain Eukaryota; kingdom Viridiplantae; phylum Streptophyta; class Magnoliopsida; order Fabales; family Fabaceae; genus Erythrophleum; species Erythrophleum fordii. The sequence continues at coordinate 1,706,402 of JAVQMF010000048.1, read as the reverse complement.
ATACATGTTATGGTACTATTATACTTCTTGAAATGTATTTATAAATGCAAAGTGGCTTGAATGGGTATGGTTATACTAAAAGTCCCTTAGCATGTGTGTGTATGAGCCAAAAGTCCTTAAGAATAGGTGAAACAAAGCCAAAAGTCTCAAGAAGAGTGAAATTAAGTCAAAAGCCCTTGAAAGTGGGTGAGGCAAATCCAAAAGTTTCAAAAAAATTAGGTAAGGTTAAACTAATGCCTTTGAGAGTTTATGTTTGACATATATGTGTTCATATGATAAGGAAAATGATTTATGTATATTCATTGGTAGCTTATATGGCGTGCATGTATTATTTGACATATAAATACATCCTTTATGTATATTTAAAAAGGTAAAGAGTTATTGGGATTCTTTAAATCTTACTCTTCCCCTATATATGTCTAACCATGTGTAGGTAACCCAAGTGGACCAAGAAGTGGAGGCCATGCATCTTAAAGAGTAAGACTTTGATAATGAAATAGAAAATTAGACATTTTGATGTCAAATTTTGTAACCACATGATGTATATGAGATATAACCGCTTGAACATGTTTTAATATATGTAATTATGATGTATGTATCAATTTTGAAGTTAAATGAATGAATATGAGAGTTTTTGACACCATAAAGCCTTGATGTCCATGTATGTAAAAGCAACTAAGATGGTGGTTTTGAAATGCATGATGATTTGGACCATTTGAGATGCTCACGTAGGCTATGTTTATGTTTTTGGATGTGCTCAAATGGTTGTGAAATGAGTAGGAGACCATTTGGTACTAATTTGACCTTTTTATAGTTCTAAAAATGATAAAATCGTGAGTTGAATCACAAACTAACTAAATGAACAATTTTGTGCATAAAATTCAGCATAAATATAGATCTCATCTAAATTTTTTCATAGAGTTAAAGAGCATCCAATTTGGAGTTCTAGATGATTTATTATAAATTTTCAAGGTTAGCCAAATTATGCAAAATTGTTAAGGTTACTGTTTATATGATCAGTTTGCATTCATATGTCACTTGTAGGTCAAATGAGTCCAATGCTTATAAAAATTTACAGGCATAAATTAGACATCCAAAACTTTCTAGAGCCATTAAAAATATCTCATTTGGATCTATATAGAGGGAGATATGATTTTCTGAACTTGGAGTTTAGTTGCAGGATGCTATATAGACCTTATGCATTATTCCATTAGTTTTTGTGGGGCAAACTAGTTGTTTTGACTAGAGTTATTTTTAGTCATTATTTGACATCTGTAGCTTTCCATAATTGTAGAGTTTGCATGATTTTAATTTTTTTAAAATTAATTATGATTTTTCAAACTTCGTATCATAATATAAAAAATCTTGAAAACTGCCATGTTAGATGCTATTTTGATTTGTACACCTTCGACCCGAATTTGGTGCCTCAAATTCTGTTAATTTTAGTTGATTAAGTGTATTATGTATGGAATTAATTGTTGGTAAGGTCAAAGGTCCATATAAGTAATATTGAATTAGTTTGGTCTATAATATCGGTTAATTTTGCCACTAAAAGTGAACATTTGATAAAAATGGAACTTTTATGTCTTTTGCCTTATAATATGGATCATGTTTTGATATGGTGTGAAAACTTATAATTCAATGTCATCTTGACCAAACCACTACCTAGATATATATATATATATATATATATATATATGCATTCAATTTTAGGTGACTTTGAAATTCCTTAGCCATGCAAGGTCATAGAGCTTTATTTAAATGAGTTTATTGGTGTATATTGGAGCATATGACACCTAATATGGCTGAGTAACTTGAGACTTAAAAAAAAGGAATAAACAAATCTTAAATTCATAGTACTTTGACCATTCCACTATTTATTAATATATATGTGTGTGTGTGTGTGTCGATTATGTAGCATCCAGATATTTTAACTAAGCAAACCATGAAATGTCATTTAAATAAACTACTTTGATGCCTAATGGAGCAAGTGACGCCTAAGCATAAGTGGTGGCACTTAAAGAAGCAAGAAGAAGTAATTAGCAACATTAATCAATAATGTTTTCATTGATGCAATGCACAGACAGCACACCAACACTTGGACAACCATCGAATTGCTTCACTTGATTCATTTTCTTCCTATCAAATTGAGACTACTTCTACAAGAAAGAAAGGAGGCTTCCATGGCTGCTATGGCGTCTTGAAAGGAGTTGGAAAAGGAGTGGTTGCATTAGGTAAGAATGAGCATTTTTAGTTAAACTTGTAGAAGGGAAAAATGATCCAAACCACGAGAGCTTTCTTCTTTATTAACTAATTTTCTGGTTGCTATTATTTTGGTTTTGGTTTAGTTAAGGAATTGGAGAGGGAAGGCTATTATAGAGTGAGGAGGATGAATGAATTCCTTTTTTAAATGTCATTAAATGAATTAATGTAGAGGAAAATTAATTATTAAAGTAAATTATGCAATTTATATTATAAACTTAATTATATATTTTTAAGATCGATAAGGAAAAGGCCAGAGCCAATGGAGCCCTTTTCACCAATCTGCCGAGTTAGAATAAACCTAGAAGTAAAAAGACTTAAAAAGAAAACTTTTCTAGCCTAACTTTAAAATAGTGAAGACTTTCAAGTATGTGTTCTAATTGATGGCTCTAACAAGCAAGTTGCAAAGCCATCTATTGGTTTTTTTTAAAAGTCAATTGCTAAGATGCTCAAGGGAGAAAAATGATGAAAAAATCACTAAACAAGCCTTATTTCTTTAGTCATTATGTTTGGTTTTATCCTAGATCTTAGTATAGGATAATCATCTTTAACCTTTTAAATAATCACATTCAACTAATGTTTATAGATCATAATATGCCTCACAAGCTGTTACACGATGATCATCAAGATCCTAATCTGGATAATCTTCAGATATGACATCAAAAGGATTTTGTCTGCCTTTAATTCCTCCTTATTAATTATGTGCATCATGCCTGAAGAAGATAAAGCTTAATGGAGGAAAGAATTGGTTGTACAAACCCTTTTTGGTTTCATCAATAATATTGGTTTTTAATTGTTGTTTTTTTTTTGTTGCCTTTGTATTGTTACCAAAAAAATTTGACAACTCTAGCTATGCCTAAGTTTAGCACCACCAATTAATTTCCTTAAAAACTACTTGGAATCGTAACTATATATATTTTTAATATACTAAATTCATTCAAATTTAAAGATTGTTTCAATAAATTAAATCTTTTATTAGTAAACCAAATATACTAAATTAGCTAAACAAAAATTTTAAGCAAATAAATAGTTAATTTTAAGATAAATTATAATATTAACAAACCTTGATCTTTACTCACAATTACAATTCTTCTTCAATGAATTACTTTAACTTTTGCACTTTATCCTTGATTTCTTTATCCTATTAATTGCATCTCCATCTAAATTAAACATAATATTTAATTACCTTAACATTAGAAAAATTTTATGTTTTTTAAAAAGTTGATATGTATCTCCACTGTACTTCTTTCAAAGTGTAAAACAAACTTCAAGTAATTAGCCAACTCCAAATGATATATTACACAAACTAGAAACTAGTTTAGTTTAAGTTGGACTAGCTAGTTTGTGACTTGTGAGTCAGAGGTACATAGACCTAAAAGAGGCAATGGAAGAGAAAGAGCCAAAAGATAATGAGTGAATGAGAAAACCACAAATAGCTAGCTTGCATGGAGACTGGAAAAGATTTAAGGAGTTTTACTAAAACAAGAAGGAAATTCTATTTGAGTCTTTCCACTTGAGTGAGAACATAATCATTTGCATAGTAGTGACTCCCTTTGAAAGTGACAAACTTTCATGTTAATCTAGATATATAATCAACTGTTCTTTGTACGTTTATAGTTATTAAATTTAACCACTAAAACATATCAAATTATTATTTCCAACTCATAGAAACACCTTTCTACACGACATCATTGAGTACACAACAAGTTATGGAGAAACACATATCATATAAAACCATGAATACAAGTTGTACCATCAGTGATTCAACCCTCCAACATGGCTGTAGGGAGGAAAAAAGCCAAAATAGGGAAGAACAATCTATATCCATTTGTTCTTGTGTTTACACCATATTGCTTCTAGAAGCAATTGCAGGAATAGTAGAAATTGTGAAGAAAATCATGTTCAATCTTAATCCTGATGTCCATAGGCCACATAAGTGTTGCCTAATACATAATTCGCTAGGGTACAGGGTATGAGTATGACCATTGAGTATGCTAATTTGTATAATTTATGATATTAAGGGGATATACTTGGTTGGTACACTAATTTGATAGGTAGTATAGTACAAAACTATAAATATCCAATTTATATATTTAATAGATGAATCATTTGAAGAAAAAGCTAATAAATATAATCACATGAAAAAAATGAATAACCTAAAACTTAGACTTCAAATTCATAATTAATAAATTCATAATACAAATCCTAATCAAACAAGTTTAAAAAATATATAAAAATACGAAATACGTAAATTAAAATATTGTTAATGTGCTTCTTTTCCCTTTCCTTTAGCATTCTCATTTGCTACAAATCTAGATAATTGAGTTTGTTGTATTACACATGTGCAAACTTAGGAAGTTCTAAAACTTGAACCTGTCTTTGATCTACTAGAATCTGGAGAAAAATGACTTCCCTTTACATATTTTTTCTTAACTATTTTGATCATCTACAAACTCACTTTCTAGTAATTTCCATCTCATTTCTTCCAATTTAATGCTAGAATCATCTATGCAAGTATTCTTTGGCTCAATATCCCATTTTTTGTAAGGGCCATCATTGTAACTTTTGGTGAAATAAGATTGCAAACAAATATTTGAATGAATAAACACTAATTTGTCAGCTTTCACAAAATTAAGCTTATTTCTCTTGGCATTATGAATGAAAGAGTATGTGCTCTAATTTCTTTCCACTGATGAACTAGTAATAGGTTGAGATAATACATTTTTAGTAACCTTAACTAATTTTGGAGTTTCTAATCCATATGTAGCCCACCAATCTATTGGGAGATTTTCTAGCTATGCTTCCAAGTTATGGTAAACTAAGATAATTGTGATAATAAAATCTTAAAGTGAGTGCAAACCCAAGACAATGCAATGTAAATTTCATCTTTCCTTACATTGATATCACAATCTCCTATATTTCATTCTAGCAATCCTTGTGCCTATAAAATTTTGATTCAATTAATAGATGGTTAGTTTAAAATTTAATTACTATAAATTAATATGTAAATTTAAAAAAAAGTAGTGAAAACATACTTATTTACTTACATTATTTCTTTTAGTTCACTAAACATGTTATCTATCTTCTCATAAAATTCTAACATTTTTTTCCCTTTACCATCTTAAAACTTTATTAGCAAATAAAATGATTTAGTAAGAGCTATTATATATTCCACTTTATTCCAAAATTCTTTATCTCTGATGGCATTAGCAACTAAAGTACCCATAAACTTTATTCTTTCATCTCCACTTTTAACCTAATATTTCCAAGTCTTAAGTACAACAATGGTAGCCAATGCCTTTCTACAAGTAGCAAGTCTTTTTAATAAAATATAATGAGAAATAAATTCAGTTTTAGCCACTTTCAAAAGCTCTAACCTTGAATTTGTTCTAACCATAGGCAAAGCATGTGAATAATCGATAAAGCATTTCATAATTTTTTTGCCTCTTTTGTATGTAGCTTTTACCCAATGAAAAGCTTTTGGAAAATCAAAATCAAAATCAAGGTATATACAACACATGGAGACCAAAAAAAAAAATGCTTATGTACCTTCATAATTTCCTTTCCCGTAACATTATCGGTCACCACTTAGAGAACATTACAAGCACTACATTCAATAGCTTTTAATAAAAAATCAGCAATTTCTTTACTAATTTTTTCAACTCTTGAAAAATTCTCTACATATAAAAACATTGCTTTCCTACTATTTACTGCAATAACATTTATCAATGTTTGGTTTTTACAATTTGTCCATCCATCAAAGACTACAGAAATGCCATAAATATACCAAGTGTCATTAAAAGGTGCCTTGTACCCTTTAGGGCCTATATTTATTATTGACACCGTTTCATGAAATTAAGGATTCCTTAACTATTAGCATACAACCTCTCATAATTTTTATGTCAACCATATCCCTTGCCATCATATTAAGGGCCCCTTCAATTAGTTTGGTAGATGATTTATTTGACTTTGTTAATGTTGAATTTTTCAATGATGAAGCAACCTTTAATTTTTCATCATTTTGTATTTTTTTTCTCAACCTCTCATATCCATCATGATCTTTTAACATGACATTACATCTCCAAATGTTAGTCTTTTTACTAGGTGGAGCACCTAAAAAATAGTAATGAATATGAGTATAAGAACTAGTAAATCAACACTTATAATGATTGTATGTCCATATTTTTTATCCTCCTGAATTTCTTCCATGTACAATACTGATGACTTGAATTTTGCATCTAGTTTAACTTGTAGTATTTGTGGGATTGCACTTGCAGTATTTGTTCTTAATGACTTGAATTGATTGCTTTCTAAATTTATTTCTTCTCCTTTCTCTCCATCACTTGAATTTTCTTTAAAATTTTGCATTTCATCCACATTTGTTGATTCGCCATCTCCTTGTCTCTTTTTCTGCCAAAAACCATGGTAAAAATTCAAGAATAGAGATTGCTGCACTCCAATGTATAATTGTGTTTGTATATAATGTTAAGAAAAAGAAGAGTTAGTTACTTTATTACTTGACTCAAAAGTTTTTTTATTTATTGTATTTTATGGTAATATTATTATTATAACTAAATAATATATTTAAATTTTACTGTAAAGTCATTTTTATGCTTTGTTATAATATAATGAAATATAATGAATAATTATATATTTTATTATTTTTCTATCATTCTTTTTATTTAGTTTTCTTTTTATTTATATATTTTAAATCAATTATTATATTATATATATTAATTTTCTTTTTATCTATTATATTTTTTTGCATTCTATTTCTTTAACTTTTCTTTTAATATATTCCAATAATTCTTTATTCCTTCCTAATGAATATATTCTTTTCTATTCATACTTCTTTTTTCCTATTTCCAAATCATACTACAACTATGATGTTTGGATTTTTAGCAATATAAAAAGTAATATAATTGTCATAACTAAAATAAGAATTTTAAAATCATAAACATTAAAATATCATTATTCTTCCTCTTTTCCACTATCTTATCTTCCCTCTTTATTCATTTTTATTTAAAAAAAATCAAAAATCAAAACTAAAAGCAACATTTCCCTTAGCTCGATATTACCATCTTTTAAAAACCCTTTGCCTAATATTACCCAATCTTTTCCCTTGGCTAATCTTATCATTTTTTTTTAAAGTCACTGCCCGATTTTATCATCTCTTCTTCAGCCCTTACCCTTTCTATGTCATCCAGTATCTCCCAAAGACTTAGACCCAGACTTTGCTACTACTATCATATCTCCCACCTTCTTTCCCTTACTTGGTTGCTTGATATATGACCTAGAATCTGGCCTTGTTCCTTTGTTCCCTTACTTTGCTACTATTGTCATTGATTCTGCCATATCTACAACTTCACCTTCATTGTTTAAGCAAGATGATCAAAACGGAGTTAGACATGCACGTTATCGAATTAGGAAACACTGGGCCACATTAGTCAAGATGAGCAGAACATGTGGACATTGCTAAAAGAAAATTTTTTTAAAGTCATCAAGAAGTATGGAGCATTGAAAAGTTTAGCTTATCGAATGAGTTCGCCTTCTCTTGCACCATGTTGCGAGGATGGACTATTACGAGGGAGGAGGCCAATCTACAGATGTTGTATTCCAACATTTCAAGAGGAGCAGCGTTGGTTTGACGAAAGCACTAATTAACTAGCAAGGCAATTCTATTGAAGGGGTGGTCTTGGCCACATAGGATGATTATTAACTGCATCAACATTTTTCATCGTACATTTAGACAGAGTTAGTCATTAGAAATTTATTAAAATTTTTAAAAAAGATGTAGGATGATAGGAGCTAATTACAATAGGGCCAAATTAAAATTTAGGGAAAGATTGCAATTTAGTTAAAATTTTGAATGATAAAAAAACTAATTACAATAAAATTAATAGATTAAAGAGTATATTGTAAATTTCTTAAGATTATTATAGGGACATTACAACTTTAGGTAAAAATTAGGGTTGTAAACGCAATTTACCCTAAAACATTTTCTTAGGATAATTAGTTCTTTTTTCCTTAAAATATCGGTGTCATTTAAAAAAAATCCTTCTAAATTTAATATTATGCATATTCAGTCAAAAAATATATTTTTGGCTTAAATAAGTTGATCTAATCTTATAAAAATTTTAATTTAATCTCTCTAGTTTAGAAGTAAATAATGTTATCTTCCAATTTTCTAAAATTATCTAATCTTATCCCTCTGTTACCTTTTTTAAAATTAATGTCAAAATTTATCATATGTGACTTTAATGTCAAACTTAAGTGTGAGTTAATCATTAAATAAAATTTAAATTAATAAAATTGTTAAGTAGACATTAAACTTTTGTGGATTATATGACCGATGGACAAAATTAAATTAAATTTTAAAAAAGAAGGATAACATGATTTATTTTTAGGTAAATTATTCTTTTTTTTTTCTTTAAGAGATGTCCAAATTATATTATCATCTTTTTTATACCTATTTTGTCTCTTAAAATCAAAAGATGTGATCTTCACTATAACAAAAGATAAATTACAATTATACTTATTTTGTCCAAAAGTTCATTTACATTTATTATTTATATAATATATCAAGTACTAATATGTATTTAACCAAAATAAAAAAATTAATTTTCTAAATTTATAATAAATTAAATTTATGATTTCTAACCCAAAATAAATAATATTAAAATAAAAGTTAAAATTTTTTTTTAATAAGTTGCATTTCTAATAAAAAATTAAAATATTTTGGTCATATATTAATTTTAGTAGAGTTAGTATATGTTTTTATAATATAAGGGATGGTTAAGTCATTTTGGCATCTTTCAAGGAAAAAAAAAAGAAAATAATTTACTCTTTACTTTTAACTAGAGACTAAATTAAAATTTTTATTAAAATAAAAATAAATTATACAAATTTCCTTTGAGTTTTACTAAAATTATATAAATTTCTTCTCTCTTTTTAAAACATATACTTTAGTCTAATTTTTTAAATATTTTTGACTAAAATACCCTCCATAAAAAATATGTAAGAAAGTTAATTAATGATATTTTAATAAAAAAAATTTTAAATTAGAATAAAGTGTAATATAGCTTTTTATTGTAGGAGAAGTCTGTATATATTTTGAAAATAAAAAGGAGATTTGTGTAATTTTAACAGAAGTTAAAAGAAATTTGTATATTTTTACTTTAAAAATAAAAATCAAAGAACCTTAAAAATTAAAAAATTTTTGAATGACCAAAAGAATAAATTACTACTAGTATTTTTTAAAATTATTACTCATTTTTTCTAAAGTTACAAACACAATATTACAAAAGTATTTTAAATTTGTTACTATCTTCAAGTAAAAATGCTCTTCTTATATCAAAAATATCATGTTATAATATTAAAAAAATATGAATGATAACTTTAAGAAGTACAAATGATAATTTACTCTTTTAATCTTCTAAAAGAATTTTAATTTTTAAAATCCTTTAATAATATTTTTACCATGTAATATTCTTTAGGTGAAATTCCAATTAAAAACACCAAATACTTTTTACCACATAATGTTGCTATATATGTACATATATAGCAACATATGCTAATACTTAAAAAAAGAATGACCTGAGAAAAATGATATTACATCAATCACCTTCAACATCTCTTGCACATTCTTATTGAAGTACATAACTCCTGTAACACCTCAAAATTAATTAAGATTAATAATGGCGATTAAAGAGTTAATGTGGATTAACTAATAAAATTAATTAAAAGGGTAGACTTTTACTTTAGGCTATACAGATGACTTAATTAAGTTTTAGACTAAATGCAAAAGCCTAATCTTAGTTATAGGATGATTTAATTCTACTTGCAAATGACCCAACAACTATGTAGTGCAAACCTAAACTAAATAGGCCCTTAAGACAGCCCAAACCTATCATAAACCCTTCAACTTATGGCCTAATAAATTCTCACTATAATCTAAATGGATTTTTAGGCTTTTAAATCAACACACTTTCCCCAACCCCAAAAGTTTCTGCAGCCCATCTCACCTAGCACCAGCCTACTTGAAATAATTGACCCATTAGACTAGTCCATCTTCACTAAAACCTTAAAAGGCCTTCTCCCCATCTATTTGGCTATTAAGACACTTATGTTCTGCAAAACAAAGAAGCCATTTTCGCACTTGAAAAGAGGGTTAGGGTTTTTCTACATTCTTCCATCATTTCTTACTTCTAGGAGAAGATTTGGCTAAGGTAATTTATATAAAATATGTCCCTCTTATTCTCTTCTTGATTTTGGTCTAATTAGTTTTTGGTTTTGGGCATTTTCACATGCTTCTTAAATCTAAAATTTGGTGTTTGAGTATTTCCTTGCAAGATTTTCGAAGTTAGAAGTTAGAGGGGTGATTGTGTAAGTATTTTCCTCCCATTTTGTACATTATTTTGCTGGAAAATATCCCCAAGGATTATTTTCATAATAAGTTCTGCTATTGTGCAAAATTACAAGAAGATGAAGGTAAAACAATAAAATTTCAGGGCTTATTGATTCAAATTCAAATTTTAAAATGGCCTATGGTGTGTTCCTGGTAATTAAGGCTCAACCTAATCCATTTAATCTCTTGGGTGTATGTGTAGGTGTTCCTCTTTCTCTTGCGTGGCATATTTATTGAATTCCCATCATTTGGACTGACTTTTGGTACTTGGCTTTTATATGTGCGAAATCAAATGTTAGAAGTGACCCATTATGAGTTCTTCTTATTATGACCTTGAATTAGTATAATAGACCCTTAGGAAGCTTGGGTAAGAAGCTCGCAATGAACTCTTGTTAAGATTAATTTGTGAATAGGAAAATTCCTAACTAATGATCGTTAAATGATGATAATTATGCTTATGTTAGGCTTGGTATACTTTGGATCATAGTGGTAGCTAAAGGAAGAGTAATTGGCTTCATTAAGGTAACTAGAGTTATTTTTCTTAATTCCATGTATAAACTCATGTTATTATGATATTTGTTACACATGATTGATTTTGAAATGTTAAATGATTAGTTGACTACTTGAATTACGATTGTGATTAGACTTTGTGAGTCTATGGTGGAGCTCTGGTACGACTGCCAGCCGTGCATGTACTTCGATCGGGCATCAGGTTGTGATTAAACCTCATATACACTGAGCTCAAGTTGTGTTCATTATGGAGTAGGTGCCATGGACAGGCCTCTTCCAGTGTTATTGGCCATTAACATATTGTGTATAATTACTGGTATGGGACAGTAGTCATTAGTAACTCAACTAGTACATTTGCAAATGGTATTGATGATATGAAATTATATTGTATTGATTAATCAGTACATATATATATGAAATTTGCCTCTTGTTATGGAGATTGTATATCTCATCCTGGTTGTAGGCTAACATTTTTAGAGACCAGACCTCTTAGCGGTAAAGAGAAATTAATGGAAACTTATTATATGATTTGGTAGCACATAGGTTTGGAAACCTTGTCAGATTGTATTATGTAATTGGATTGCTAATTTTATGTAATTGCCGCATTGCATCATGTATTGCCAAGTATAGGAACTGTAATCATGTGATATATTAGATGTCAACTTAAACTAGTGATGTATGGAACTTCTACTGAGACTTATGTTGAATGGAGATGTGAGTAGTTTATGAACTCTTTGCTGTCATTGATATTTGAACTCGCTAGTTTATGATGGCTAGAAGATTAAGGATCCACATTTGAGTTTTGAATGGGTAATGATAGATGTGTTGGGTAGATTAGGTAAATGAATGACACTAAATCTTTATAAATTAAGTTAAAGTGGCTTGAAGTGTTACTAGAGAGAGAATTGGAGAGCATGGGATGAAACCTTAAAAGTTATAGGAACAAAAGGTAATTGGCCACAGCCAAAAATGAAGAAGTTGCCCAAGGAGGGAAATATAGAGGAATTAGCCATGCCGAAAAGTGAAGTTAGCCACGGTAAAATGCGAAAGGCGAATTTGGTTGTGTCACAAAGGGTAATTTGCAATGGTGTAATGGATATTTGGCCACGGCGAATTTTGTGAAAATGTGGCAGGTGATTTTGAGAGCCATTGGCTATAACGCAAGAGCATTTAGCTATGGCGAAGGTACTCAATTCCTCATAATAACCTAGAAACCTTAGTTTTCTCTATGGAAATGTTAAGGAATAAATTAGGAACTCTTGTAGAATATTTTTATGAGTTAGAATTAATAGATGAATGGATTAAGGGCTTATAATTGCATGTTTGATTCCCTCATGTGCATAAATGGTTATGAGTAATTAATTAATGACTCTACAATATCAAGGTTTAAATTTCTCCACTTTTTCTTAATGTAAGTAATCGTAATGACTTTAAACCTTAATTTAAGACTATTAATCACATCTTTAACCTTAATTACCATAATTAAATGTTAGGGTCGTTTCAACCCCAGCTCTGGAGACATCGTCGTTTTTTATGCCAATGCCTCCACCCGACCCATTGTGTCCTAAAAAATGAAGTGGCACTTTAGCTTCTCACTTTTTGTGAGCGTATTTGTTTTGCGCATTGCCTATGTTTAGCTTTCCATAGTCCTTGTTTTCATAGATAGGTGGTTCAGTCTCATTTCTTTGTTAAGAATCATGAATGTCATTGTTTTCGCTGTGTTGACTCTCTTGTGTGTCCTCAACTATGCATCTGCCATATTTACAGATCTGGGTTGGGTCCCCTCCACCTACATGTCTGATGTCGAAGATGGTGAAAGCCCAATTCAAGAATGATAGTTCATATATTTTTTTATATTTTTAACCACTAATTTTGGACTTTTCATTTATGAATTGATGATACTTTGAGCTTTAATTGAATATTATTTAGTTTAGAAAATAAAATCTCATCTTTTGGAATTTTGTTGAATAAATTAAACATTTTAATGATTTCATTTTCTAGATGATAGTTTCATTTCATGGGCTTTGATTTTTTATTTCATTTTTTTTTTTTTAGGGAATTTGATGAAGAAAAGCACATTCTAGAAGAATAATTAGGAAGGAACATCTCACATATAAACATACACGGGTTCCTCCATGTATCTACACACTAACACTTGCATGAGACCAGCTGACACAATTTATTCATCCATAAACCCACACACGCAAGAAATTAAGCATGTGAAAGGACTCTTACGAAGCTTTGCACCAAGTTTATCACACATCCATGCACACAAGCAGCATGTATCAGCCCCCTTATTCATTTTGTCTTAGGAGGCACGGGTTCACATGGAATCTCTGGTCCAGGAAGTTACATAAAGGCACAAAAAGAACACTCAAGAAGGCTCCCTCATTACTCTCTCTTACATGTGCTAGCTTCTTGCATTCACTTCACTCACATTTACATACATGAGCTCGTATGGGAATGACAAAAGGAAGGAGGAGAATGTGATTTGGGAGCCTTGGGTTTTGGATAATAGATCACAATGCATTCACGTGATTCACATGTCCTCATCTGATTCACACATGAGCTTTACTCTCATATGGACAGCTCACTCCACGAGCTTCAGTCTCTTTACACACACGTAGACTCACACCCTCCATTCACTCACATAATTTATTCCTCCACTCTCCTTCACATTAACACAGGCATGGAAGGACAGAATGCTCGCTCAAACACACACTTCAATATTCACATAACAACTCCACTCACATACAGCTTCATTTATACACACGGGCCCTTCCCCTCACTTGAGCACACACCACTTCACTTAATCACACATACAATCATGTGGATATCCAAGGACGTGGAAGCTTAGGAAACACTCACTCATGCATTTGGCATATGGATATGGGGGATGATCATGTGGGAATAATACATGAAGGCATGGAGGGGAGTCTAGGTCATGATCTTCACTTCATAACCACATGCACGGACACGTAGTAACACAGGGCAGATTCATTCACATTCACGTACCATGGAATTCATACATATACACACTTATGGATTACACATCAAGGCATAGGCACGAAGGAATAATGCACTAGTTCATGTGGAAATCACATAAGGCAGCATGAGCTCATATTCACGAAAAGAAAAAATATATAACACACTACACATATAAGAAGGCACGTGGGAAAGTTCTGATGTGGAAGGGTCATGTGTAACAACCGGGAAAAAGAAAAGAAAAGGGAAAAGAAAGGAAGTAGAAAGTTGAAAATTTTCGAAATCCAGAATTCTTGCTAAGTCTTCTCGCAATAGCGAGAAATGGTCTTGCTGTAGTGAGAGTGCCTTCTCGCAATAGCGAAAGAGATTCTAGCTATAGCGAGTGCGGGCAGCAGTCCATACAGAAACTAGGGGGCAGCTCACCGTAGTGTGCGTCATAGCGAGAGTGAGGTCTGGAACTGACGCGAGTTCGCCATAGCGAATGGTATATCTCGCCATAGCGAAGGGAACTGATACGAGCTCGTCGTAGCGAAGGTTACACCTCGCCATAGCGAAGCCAGATAACACGAGCTCGCTGTAGCGAAGGTTAATTTTCGCCGTAGCGAATGTTAGTCCGGAAAAGAGTAAAATGCGAGAATTAGACTTCATTAAACGCCTAAACTCATTCCTTCTCTCATTTCTGCCCTAGACTTCGACCCAAGGAGAGAAGAAGGCATGGAGAGTGAGAGAGACCAAGAGAAGGAGGGAGAGCAAAGGAAAGGTAAGTAAATTTCTCCCATTTCTTCTTAGATTTCTGATCTCCTCTCTTTGCCCTCTCTTCCTACGGTTTTGTTTGTGAAAATGGTTGGATTTTGGACATGGGTCAGAAGAGGGAAAGTGGAAAACACCTTTGAATCTTTGTATTTTCTTTGAAAATGTTGTTTCCACTACCATGGGAGCTTGAGAGAGAGAAAGAGTTGATAGCATTCTAGAGAGAGAGAGATAACTCTAGGTTATGGTATGTTATGAGAGTTTGATCTAAAAGATTACATTCTAAGAGAGTAATTGCATGCTTTTGTGTGTCTAGGCTCAAGAGAAACACCTCCATCAAAGTGTGATTGTGAACCTAAGAAGGGAAAAGAGAAATTGAAAGGAAAAGCTAGTGTTGACCTTGGCTGATAAGGTAGCTCTCTCTTCCCACTTTTTCTTGTTGCATTCTTGGATGTAATAGTCATTGTATGTTTATGTATATGCTTGTTGTGTGGAATATGCCATATGCTATTGCTTTGATGCATTGATGCCAATATGCTTATGTGTTGAATTGTGAGAATTGCTCGGGTGAGGTAATGCCGAAAGTCCCTTGAGATGGGTGAGGTGAAGCCGAAAGTCCCTTGAGATGGGTAAGACAAAGCCAAAAGTCTCATAATCGAGTGAGGCAAAGTCAAAAGTCTTTAAACTCGGGTGAGGCCATCCAAAAGTCCCAAAACTCGGGTGAGGCTAGATCAAAAGTCCCTAGAGCCCATTTTTGGCATTGTTGTGATTTCCATAGTATGTACAACGTGTGTTGGATGTTTGAGAATGGCTAAATGCTTATTCACATGCTTTGACTTGTTATATGCCTTGATTGTTTACTTGAATGAGTGCATGAGCTACTGAGATTCCCTGAATCTCACCCCTTCCCCTCCCAACTTAACATGCTAGGTGGAGCATAAGGAGAAGCAAGTGCACACCAAGGAGCCTAGGAGCATGCTTAGCTAGTTGTTAGCTTTGTTTTGGCTATTTTGATGTATTTTGATGTAAAGTGGTACAAAATAAATATGCACCTTCTATTTTTGAGATGTAACTATTGTAGCAGGGTATATGTATGAAATGATGATGTATAAACTATGTTGAAAGCCAATGTTATGGAAAAGAGGGTTTTGCCCCTTTTGTTGAATGAATGAAGTAGTGTATTTTTTGCTGTAGCATAGTGAATTTGGAATGTATATTAATTTAGACCACATGGACATGTTATATATACTATTGTTATGCTTTTAAACTTGTCCATGAGTGGCTAGAACATGTGAGAGGCTATTTGGACCCATTTTGGACCTTTTGGGTGCCAAAACTAGTATTTTTGAGAGCTCCGTCAAAGTATGACCGGATGAGCTCCTCTTGCTATGAAATTTGGCGTGCCTCTAGAGTTTGTAGAGAGCTTCTTGGAAAGCTAAAGTGGGTAATATTCGGAGGATCAGAGAATATTTGGTGAATTGTTAAAATTGAAAAAAATCCATGGTTTGGTCATGTACTGTTCCTATAGGTCAGAAATAAAATCCATATCATAGATAAATCAAACGGTGGCCAACTATCATGAAATTTTATACACATAAACTAGAAAACCAAAGTGACCTGTACCAACTGGAATCTCCTAAATTGGAGGTCTGTAGAGAGAGATTGAATCGTCTGAAGTTCTGTATCAGCATCAGGGAGCTTACCTAACCTCCGTTACTGTTCCATCAGTTTTCGGGGTGTAGGGGCTACTGAACTAATCTGGACTTATTTTTCTCTTCTAGTAGACATCCGTAGCTTTCTAAATTAGTATAGTGTGCCTAGATTAGATTTTTTTGGATTTAATTATAAATTTCCGAAGTTCATGACAGTAACCTGGGCCAGAAACAGTGACAGTCAGAACTCTTTCCTATTTTTGATGTCAAACATGGTTTAAATGCTAAGATTTTGATTGGGAATGATTTTTAGTATAAATTTAACACTTAGAGCTTTCCAGAAAGCTAAAGTTTACTAGATTCTCAATTTTCTACAATTAGTTATGATTTTCCAAAGTTAGAGCCAAAATATGACTTTTGGGCACAAGTGAGAAAATGTATTTTTCTAGTTTTTGGCTCCATACCCGTGGGTTATGGCTTGTTTTATGCTATGTTTGAGTTGTATAAGTGGAGTGTGAGTAGAGAATGTGAATGATGGGTTCACAGGACCCATGGGGCAGATATTGAGTGTATGAAACCCCGTTTCATAGCATGAAAATGCCACGGATTGGTGTTGATTCTTTGGAAATCATATGAGACCGAGCCTAGTGAGAGGCTAGATAGTGGTAGTAGATTAAGGCATTACATCATGAGATTGAGAAGAAAAAGAAAAAAAAAACACATGAGAGAGGAAGGGAAAAAGTGGCTCGAGCAGAGGGGATTAGTGGTCTAGAATCACCTATCCATTCACTCTCCATTCATCCATGAAGAAGGTCGTGATTCCACTCCATTTTTTGTCCATCACTTTTCACTCCATGTAAGCTTAATTGAGTTTCTGACTAGCTAGGATAGAACCTTAGATTGAAGCTTGAATCTATGAAGAAGTAATGGATTTTGGTTAAGATTTTCTATTTTATTTTTCATCTCTTTCTACACCATTTCTTGTTCATGTACTTACTTGGTTAAGTTTGTAATTGATTAAAATTGGTATTGTTTATAATTAGTGGTTAGTTAGACATTAATTAGGAGAATATTTGATTATTAGTGGATCGATTTAAGTGCTAGATTTTTATTTTTCTCCAATTTTTTATTAATGCAATCAAGGTGTTTGATGAAAGAATATTAAAAAATTTTGTGCTTGAATATCTAATTTGAAGTCTCTTTAGAGTTTAATTGGTTAATTGAACATCCTAAGGTAAAAATTCATAAGCTAATTTGATTGATTAATTATTCAATTTTAGTGTTCAACGATTCTAATGATAAGAATTAATGATTCCATATGGACTTGATGTCTTAATTCAATATTAAATTGTTAATGTCTTGAATCTTGTGTGGCAATTCAAGATAACTTGCCATGAACACAAATAGGAATTTTTAGACTAAAACCAATGATAATTAGAATGAGAATAGTAGATATCAAGAGATAAATCTAAAGCTAGTCACATCTCCATTCCTTACTTGTTAATTCATACAATTTAGTTAGTAGTTAGGAACTTTAATTCATTCTAATTTCAAGTAGTTAAATTCAATTAAAATCCCCTTCAATTAGATAGCTTTTAGATTCTCTTATATTTAGAAGGCTTAATTAAATATTGAAATTCATTTCTAAAGAAAACAACACTTATGCTTGATCTTCTTAATGGTTGTGTTGAGCAACCTCAAATAAACTAGGTTGGCAAATATTTGCAATATAGAGTGCTTGTTGTTTTCAATGATTCTTCCATAGATGATTTTTTTTTTTCTAAAAAAATTAGTTTTTGTAATTTTGGGGTTGCTATGTTTTGTTATACGTAAAAGAAGTATGATGGAGAATGACAGAGTAGTTAGATCGAATAATATACCTATTGAGGTATGGAATGGTTTAAAAGCAAAAGGCATAAGTTAGTTTACAAAATTTTTTAATGAGATTATGAGATCTAAGAAAATGCCGAACGAGTGGAGGAGAAGTACTGTAATTTTTTTTTATAAAAACAAGGAAAAAATATAACATTATGCAGATTATAAGGAAATTAAACTCATGAACTACACTATAAAGTTATAAAAGAGGCTAATTGAGTAAAAATTAAAGTAAGAAACTTAAGTTACAGAAAATTAATTTGGTTTTATACTAGGAAGATTGACCCTAAAAACGATATACTTGTTACAAAAATTAATGGAAGGATATTGAAGAAATTAAAAAGACTTATACATGGTGTTCATTGATTGGAGGAGGCATACGATAGAGTGGCAAGAGAGATTGTATGGAAAGTTTTGGAGAGAAAAGGAGATTGTATTAGTTATATTCGAGCACTCAAGGATATGTACGATTGGGTTACAACTAGTGTAAGAACAAAAGTTGGACTTATAGAAAATTTTTCGATAACTATTAGTTTGTATCTGGAGTCTACTTTGAATCCTTATCTTTTTATTTTAGTCTTAGAGGTATTTACTGAACATATTTAAGAGCTGGTGTCACAATGCATACTTTTCATATATGATATAATCATAGTTGAAGAATCGAGAGAGAAAATGCATGAAAAGTTAAAGATGTAAAGAGTAATTTTGAAAGCACATGGATTTCATTTAAGTAGAAATAAATCAGAGTATATGGAATATAAGTTTAGTAAGAAATGTATTAATTTTAAGGTAAAAGTGAAAATTGGAGAGTATATCATACCACAAGTCACATAATTTAAGTATTTTTGGTCTATCATATAACATAACAAGAAATAGAGGAATATGTAAAACATAGGATTCAAGTAAGGTAGATAAAATGGAGGAGTATTTCAAGTGTTATTTGTGATAGAAAAATACCACTCAAATTTAAAGATAAATTTTACTGCATAATTATAAGATTTGTAATGTTGTATGGGAATAAGTGTTAGGCAATAAAAAGTTAATAAGAGAATAACTCAATGTTATAGAGATCAGAATATTACGTTGAATGAGTAAACATACAAGACAAGATAGAATTAAAAATAAATGTATTAGAGAAAAAGTAAATGTCACACTTATTGTAAAAAAGATTGTAAAATCATACCTTAGATGATTTAGGTATATGTGGAGAAGAATAGTAGCTCCATTAAGAATAATAAATTAGATAGAGAGTAGTCTAATAGTCAGAAGTAGAAGTTAACAAAAAAAAACTATAAGTAAAACCACTAAAAAAAATTTAGATTTAAATAATTTGTCTAAAAACATAATTCACGATAGGACTTTATGGTATCAATTAATCCATGTAGTCGACTCCACTTTGTGGGAAAAGGTTTGTTATTGTTGTTAGAAGTGTCTTTTGGTGAAAATTAGTCGAATTTCATGATGAGTTCATTGTTATCTCAGTTTCATAGTCACTTTTAGATATGTTGATTTGAAACTAGCAGAAAGTTGATATTAGTGTCATTCTATTTGAAGTATCAAATTTGAAGCCTCTTTATAATTACTTTTGTGAAGTATTATAACCACCGGAACAATCAAATACCATGTTCATAACTTTTTTCTACCAGGAATTTAATGAACTAGTTTATAAACCCATCTATGACTTTATCAGAATTGTTTAGTTTTTTTTTTTTCTTGGTTTATGATGAAACCCTTCGCCATCTTAGCTAACCATGTTTCAAATGTGGTACTTCCATCATGATTCGTCAATGGTTTCTATATTCATAACAATTAGGACTAGGGGTAATTTGAATCAAGATTATGCTTTTGGATTTTATGCCTTTAATATAAGGCTTTTTTTTTTTTCATTTTAAATCTCTTATTGGTCTATATACACAGTCTTACAAGTTCAATATAGTTTCATGATAATTATGTTATTTTATGGAAACCTTGAAAGCAAAACCTTCTTTTGTTCAACATGATTTCTCTTCCAAATAAACAATGGCAACTGAGGTGGAAGGAAAAATATTTTAGTGTAACTGGTTTGGCTAGGGCTCAAACTTACTCATTATTCTTCTAGAAATTTGATCTTTCTGACATGGCAAGCAAATTATTTATTGAGAATGTAATACTCAGGTTTGTAAATGCATAAGTTATGGTGCCTACTTATAGTCTTGGATTCTGATTACATGATGGTAGGATGTTGTTATTTGGAAAATCACAGGCTTTGGTGGAACATGGTGCATGGTAACCAATTTATTCTGCTCACCTTGTCTATCATAATCTTCTTGTGTTAATTTAATATCCCAATTAACAATAAGAAGAAATATAAGACATTTTTGTTGTATTGTACCGCATTTCCATTATGTAGATACCTTTTGGTAAGGAAAGGAAAAAGAATAACAACATGAAGAAGGTAGGGAAGGCATTGACTTGTAACATCTCTAGTTTGATTAGTAGTGATTAGCTAATGAGAAAAATCCAATTTGAGGATTTGATACCACTTAAATGATGTGTGGTTGGGCTGGTCATCATCCAATGTAGATTGCAACACAATAGGACAAAATAACTTCCAATTATTTATTTCCCTATCTTGATGATCACACTTTCTTGGAGAAGATATTTGGCACCCCTAGGTCCCAACAACATTTTGTTCCCTTTAAATTTGAAGAAATAGGTGAGAATTAGTTTAAATAATTTGGTAGATATTTGAATATGATATTGTAGAAATTAGGGCACTTTAGCCCTATGCAAGAAAATGAACCTTAAAGTAGAATATAAATTAAATGGTAGTCTTTATACATTAATCTTGATCTTGTTTAATAACATTTCTTATACAAGTATCTTGGCTAAGTGCAAGTCACTTAATGTGGGTAAACCTTTTATCTGATAGAATTTCTGTTGTTTGGGTCATAGTAATCAAAATCGTGCAAGTCACAATTCAAGACACACGGATCGATCTGATTCAACTGAGCAACAATACAAATCGGTGTTTGAATAAAAACAGGACCTGAATCATCTGTCTGAATCACCGAAATCATACAAGTCGTGCTAGAAACAACGATTCACAACATTTTGGCGATTCATAAAGCTCTGCTGCGTTGGGTCACAAAGTCAGGTCCTTCGTGACCCAACACAATCTGCTACTGGAAGAAGATGATCTCCCTTTTTTTTGGTTTTTTTCTAACTAAAACAGCGTCGTTTCACTAAAGTAACCTGAGCATTCATGTGATTGTCAACTACATTACAGTGAAGCACACCTCTTTTGTTTGATTGAAAGTCCAAATTGGTCTACACCATAGGAGACATGAAGGTTCATGTTACTTTACTGTCCTATCATTTCAGACCTCTACAATTGCTTTAATTTTTTTTTTTTTTTTTTAAGAAATGAGACAAACTGTGTCATTCCACTTAAATAGCTAATGTTCCATTTATCTTCCTGTGGCTGTGGTACACTGAAGCAAAGCCCTTATCCCTCCTTTAATTGAAACGTCTGGCTGCTACACAAGACAAGAAAGCCCAGCTTTGTAATTTTCTATAAAGGAAACGACAGACTCTATATCGTTTAAATTAACAAAACTTCAAAACCTTAACCTATATATAACAGAAGAAACCTATATACCATTCAATCATACATATTATGAGTTTTCATTTATTTATTTATCAACCTATATATCAGTAATAACTTAAATAGTTATTAGACTATTACTTATAATTTTGTATTGTGACGTTTTTGTTGATTTTTGGTTTAAATTTATTATTTGATCATAGTATATATTTTTTATACGATATAATTTTACTGTGTCTCTGAATTTTATGATTCGATACGATTTGCGATTCAAAATTTAGCCTTTTGATTCATGATTTGAATCATGATTCGATAATTATAGTTTGGGTTTGGGCAGATGCTATGATCAGTTTTTGTGAACTACATGGAGCGTGGAGTCCATAGAGTCTGGTGCTTTGAGGTTCCTCAGTTGATCTTTATGGGCTGGAAATTATTGTAAATCACATAATGGAGAGATAGCTTTTTTTCATTCAACAATTTGTTCAAAGCTCAAAATAACCAGTTGGCAGGGGGAAAAAAAACAATTTATTTCTGAGATGGCAATATTCTATAAACATGTAGTTGTATTTCAATGTTCAGCGGCATGAATCTTAACTTTCATATGATTTTTCTGTGATTCGAATACAGAGTTGGGATTTGGGATATTGTCAGAAGTGTTCTCACTATAAGCCTCCTCGCGCACATCATTGCTGTTTGTAAAAGATGTGTTCTGCGAATGGTATGTATGATATAAGTTATTGTTCAGCATTTATCTCAGAATTCCTTGGTAATGACTGAAAATGATGTCTCTTCATTGTTAGGATCACCATTGCAGTTGGATAAATAACTGTGTTGGCCATGCAAACTACAAGGCCTTCTTCATATTAGTCATATATGCTGTAATTGCATGTGTCCACTCCCTGGTATGTTTAATAGGGTGTTATAGTTGGTGGTACTGTGGACACTGCTAATCTTTTTGTTATCTTGCTTATTGTTTAACTTTGTAGATCTTGCTTGTGGGACGTCTAACAAAAAATGGTATTAAGGATCAAGAGCAGAATGGTGGCTCTTTCAGGACTGTATATGTAAATTCCTTTAACAAAAAAAGATGTATCTTTAGCTTAAGTAAATTTAGCAATTTGTTTGCTCATGAAGTTACTATTTACAGGTTGTTTCTGGGCTATTGCTGGTTCCCTTATCTGTAGCTTTAGCTGTACTTCTTGGATGGCATGACTACCTTGTCCTGCATAACAAGACTACAATAGAGGCTATTAGAGTAGATCAGTAGCTACTTTAATTAAAAGCTGTTATTTTATTTGACCAAACTGATATGGAATTTCTTATATTGGGAATATATGTTGGCAGTATCACGAAGGAGTGCGAGCTTTGTGGCTTGCGGAGAAAGGTGGGAATATCTATAAACATCCATATGACCTTGGTCCATATGAGAATTTGACAACTGTAAGAACTGAAGATGCCTTTCCTTTTTCTTGTGTTGTCACCAGTTCTCTACTTATTATTATTCGTCTCTTTCTCCACATGCATAATTGTTTGAGATGTCTTTTTGTTTGGATTTTAACTTTAATTGTTTTGACAGCTCTGCCCTAGCCGTTATTGGGCTGGCGTGAAAGGACTGACTCTGAAAGTAGTATGTCTGATTTATGCTATGATTGACATTTAAAATTTTATTGGACTCCTACATTTAAAAATTACGACTAATTGTGAGCACTCATGATTTTAATAATTGTTCTGTTAAGGGTAATAAGTTCTTTCTGTTTGCAAAGTGAAACATTTGACATAAAATTTTCCTTTTTTGATGTTTGCTATATATATTTCCTTGGAATTACCAAGCATGTGTTACATGCTGCCCTATATGGTGTCAAGGCAGCTAAGCCAGCTCATAGTATCTCCATGGAATGATATAATTTTGATATTCTGGCTTCAGTAGATAGGTTTAATTAATGTCAGTGTTCCATTATATTCCTAATTGCATTTGTTGTCTTATAATTTAAAGTGTTTCTCTTTCTCACCACACTTTTCTCCAGTGCCACTAAATAATGGGTTCTAAAATATAGAATCCATTACTCCACTATCTTTCTTCTCCCGTACATTATCAATTTGTCTTAAAAGTTTCTATGATCTTACCCTAACGGCTTAAGATTTTCAAGCCTCTTTCACTAAAATGGTCCAAAATTTGTTTCTTATCAGCCCCATCCTTTTAAGATATTAAAAATATATTTATTTAACCACAACTGAGAAAATTTATAACTTCTAACCACAACAGAGAAACTGGAACTACAGATTTGCACTCTTTCATACTCTAATCAGACGTGAAGGTGATAAATCTTGCAGGTTTTATGAGTGGCATTTTGAGGTGCCATTGTGGGTGTCTTTCAGGCACTGCAATGCCCCTGCTCTTTCTCTCTCTCTCTCTCTCTCTCTCTCTCTTAATTGAAACGAAATTGGGAAGTTATAGGTATAACTTTGTGGATTTGATTTTGCCCTCTTTCATTTTGCTGCAGGTTTTGGGGTCAAATATACTCAGCTGGCTTTGGCCCAGGGCAAGTCATATAGGTTCTGGACTTAGGTTCCGCACCGTCTATGGTTTCACACCAGGTGCATAGACATCCAAATGAAGTTCTGATGTTGCTTGGTTTTGGTCATTGGTAATCTTATATGTTGTCATGGGCAATCTTATACTTATTTAGCAATACTTGTAAAGAATGGCTGACAAAGGAGATACTCCATAAATTTCAGTCAGTCATAATTGCTGTAGTGTAGGTGTTGAAGAGCTTTTTGTTGCATGTATGTCCTTGGCCAGAAGGAATTCTGGTATTGGATGCTTTTTAAAAAAGAAAATATTTAAGTGCAGTGTTTAGGTGTTTGTTATGGGTTCTTCTATAGAATTATAATATGTGGAGAAATAATTTTTAAAAAGTCGATAATGTAATGATGCCAAGTTGTAAAATATGTTCACATATTATAATTTTATTAAAGAACTTGAAAATAAATATATAAAGAATTTTGTCCAAGTCTTGTCTTTTTTATTTTTATTTTATTTTATTTTTGTTTTTCCTTCCTTTGTCTTCTTCCCTCTTGTGGTAGATACACAACAGATTTAGTTTCTTCCTTTCCCCTTCTTCCCATCTTGCTAGTTTTTGGCTGATGTGGGGCTACAGCCACAGCCACAGCCACAGTGTTCTGCTGATAAACCTTATGTACAATGTTCCGAAACCCGGCTCAACGACGAAGTGCCCTGCACAGACGTTTGGCCTCTCTGAAAGATTGTAATTGTGTATTCTAGATCTGTGATTTTCTGTATCCTGAAAGATAATAAGATATTTGTATTATACTTTGCTTTTAATACCAATATAAGTAAAATTCTGCCTTTGCAATTGATTTCAGATAATTTGCAACAATAATTGTTATGAACTGTCTTTAATCCATTTCTAGGCTTGCACAACCATGTGACTTCTATGCAAATATTTTTAAACATGTTATCATGAATGTTCTATGCCACGTATTTCTTTTAGGTTCAGTACTTTTCCACCGTGGACTATCCTGGCTGTAAAGATTATCAGATGACGGGAAATACAAGAAGATGGCAACTAAAAAATTTAATTTGGAAGGAGGAAAAGATCTTATGAGAGAATTTAATTTGTAGCAAAGGCTTTCTTTTATAAGGAGTTTGACTCTAGGTTGAGTTTCTTCTTTTTTTAATAACCATGATCTTGAGATTAAAAATTATCATTAAATTTATAATAAAAAATTTTATATGAATCTACAAATTTATAATAAATAAATTATTGAAGCTAATTTTAGTAAATATTGATACTGTTGAACACTTTTATCCCTACTACAAGAAAAACATGGGCAGGACCCTTGAAACAAACTGACTCGCGCCAAACCACGTGGATAGAAGACGGACATTGTCAGGTGCTGATCGACTCATGCGTCGTACTATCCGCGAGCAGCACCGGACAATGGGATGCCACGTGAATATGATAAAAGGTAAGAGCGACTTCTCACGTGCACTTCACGCGCCATGGATACGCCAGACTCAAGACCTTACCGTCAGAGCATGGATAAGATAAAAATTGAAAAATGACATCGAGGGGACAGAAAAGAAAAAAAACCAAGGGTGTGGATATTATATTCTGGGATATCCTTGCCGTGGCATTTTGCTTTATGAAGTTGTGATCTTTCGGTGTGTGGGTGATGATCACTCCTCCTCTCTCTATCAGAGCTTGAAACTATTATTCGATCTTCTGGATCGAGATGGAAGCAGAAGATCGGAACCCATCTCAAGTGAACAGGTTTGACTACCTGGGTACTGAAAATTATTTTCTCTTCCAGTTTTTGCCCTGTTTGATCACTGCTTGTTTCTCCTTTTTTTTTTTCTGCATTTCTTCATAGATTTGATGCTACTGTTTCTGAGATCCAATTTGGTAGTGAAATTTTAAGATTCAGCTGAAAGTGGAAGATTTTAGATTTGGGTGCATAATTAACTTGGATGGATTTGATTTTGGGTTGCTTTTTAGTAAAGCATAAAGCACTCGTATATGTAGGATGTGATTTAGCAGATAGGATGTATGAGTGATTGAAGATGGAGAATGAAACTGCAGGTGTATCTGTTTTTATTCTGAAGAAGTTCAATTATTTACTTATAAAAAAAGTAAATTTCACATATTGTTGGATATTTGTAGGAACAAATGCCCTTTATTCTGCTGGATTTGTCATCTGTAGAAGGGAAAAAAAAAATGAGGATTTTCTAGCTGAAATGGTAACGACTCTTTTGGAAAGCTGAAGCTAGATATTGTTTCTATTCTGTAAAAGTTCAATTATTCACTTACAAATGTAAATTTCAGATATTGTAAGATATTTATAGGATAAAATTCCCTTCATTCTGTTGGATTTTTGTTTTTTTTGTTTTGGGTCATGTTGAAAAGAAAAACAAAAGGAGGGTTTTCCAACTGAAACGGGAACAACTCTTTTGGAAAGTTGGAGCTAGATGCTATTCGATTTATTATGAGAAAAAATAAAATTAGGTCCACAATGATTTCTTCCACTTTTAATTATTCTTTCTTGCATTTTGATGTCATACTGATTGTCCCACCAACGGGGTTCGAGAGCTTGGGAGGCAGAGAGTGGAAGAATGGATCCAATACCAAGGAGTTACTTGGTGGGAAAATTGAAGCACTCTGAGTAAGTACTTAATTAGGGCAAACAGAATAAGACTTAGCTTTGCCTTAACCTCTTAAGAGACGTGCCTTAAACCAAAAGGGTAAAAGACAAAGATCTGTAAGAGTTAAAGCTAAAAGACTTATCTGAGCTCAAGAGAATGGAGTAATGACTTATGATTGGGAGAGTAATTGCTAGAGTTAAAGGTCAGTGATAATTCAGCAGAGTAACACTGATCAGCCATTGGGTTGCTTCTGAAGATGGTAGCGCAGTTTCAAAGGAATAATTGCTGGAGGTTATTGTTTTTGTTCAAGAATACTTTACTTGTAAGGCAGGACCCATGAAAGAAGCACTTAAAGGGAAATGTAATCTTGTCTGTTGCTTTAAAATTTAGAGAAAGCAGGTTTGCAACAGTTGCTGATGCATTATAAATATTCCATTGCAGATGAGAGAAAAATCTGAAAATCAGTCCATTGTGGATGTCTATACTGTTATATTCTCTGTGTTTTGTGATTTTTGCTCACTTATTTGTGATAAAGCTTTTCCCTTGTCACATAAATTAGATTAGTGAATGGAAGAAATTTTGACCTAGGCTACACAGACAAAATTTAAAAGTGAAAATTGAACTTGTCATAAGTAGAATATTTCCTTTTTAGATCATTAAGTTACAGGTAGAGCCAATGGGGAGAATATGAGGTGCTATGAAACCAAAAATCATTTGCTTGCAGTAGGTGCTTTGGGCAAAGTCCAAGCTCGAAAATTCTTGCAAAAGATAAGTAAATACTACAAGGATCAGACTGAGCAAAAAGTTTGTTAAATCATGCATGTTTCATTTCTCAAATATTAAGATTCTTGTCTCCAAGATGTTATTTGTATGCATAAAATGCCTCTTAATGACTTGTTCATTTGCTTCTAACATTTGTGAAGTATTTTCTTCAGATTTGATATGGATGGAGTTCACATGACCAACATTGTTGAATGTAACAAGAAAAGAAAATTACATATTGATCAATTAGATTCGCTCAGACCAAGGCATAAATGCTGGGTTCAGAGTTTCCCTTCTGAACATACCTTGATATTTGATGAAAATTTAGAGTCAGAAAGAATGCACAACCCCCCGGTCAAGGGTAAAATAGATGCTATAGTCCTTGATGAGAGATCATCACCTGAATCTGCCAAAGACAGCAATAGTTTTGCTGAAGATTCTGATACTTTGATGTCTGTAAATGAAGAAGTTAAACTTGAGGCAGATTGTGCAAAGACATTTCTGTATGGCAGGCCCTCTAACTTTTTTGTGGATGGCTATAATGTCAAGGATGTAACAACGGTTGAGAAGGCAAATTCTAACGAAGAGGACATATTTACTGACAGAGAATATAATCAATCTTATCATGATGCTGATATACAAGCTTTGCAGAATCTTGAGGAGCAGCTTCTGGGATTTGGAAACCATAAGGATCAGTTATACTCAGAGTATGCTAAAGGCAGCTGTGAGCAGTCTATAGATAAGGACTTTGAAAATCTTTTGAATTCAAATGGGGCGAATCCCAACATGTACGTCCTTTCATCTGGAAGATGGGACGTAAACCAAGGTATACAGAATAGGAGGATCATATTAATATTCTCATAATCACATGTGAAAAGTTACTTTTATGCATGTGATTGATTCATTAGTTTTGCTTAGTAATCCCTAGTTTATATCATCATAAAACTATTTATAAATCTTCACTTGATAGCTTAAAGTTTTGAGTTCAAATGGTTTTTGATATGGTATTTCAGCTATCTTTACCAAAGGGTGTAGACTTTGATCCTAGTCGCCCCTAGTTTTCATAATTAAATGAAATTTTAGCATAAGGCATCGTGAGTCAAGACTTTCATGTGAGAGGGCATGTTAAAGAATATAATAAAACCATTCATAGATTTTTTTAATCAACCATTTAAACTTCTGAGTTGAAATGGTCTTTTGACTGTTTATAATATACTATAATTTTTGTTACAGAGGCTCAATCAAGTACAAGGCCACCGACAATTGATCAAGAATTCGAGCAGTACTTTTCCATGCTCATGCTCTAGCAGAGATTGCTTATAGAGGAGGTAGATGTATAATGTATATAATACTAGAAGTCGCCGTTGGATATGATGTTTTGCTTGTATGAAGATTTACATAACTACGTATCTCTAACTACGTCATAAATGGTAGCGTAAGATTGCTCTTTATGGCTGCCCTCTATTGTTTTATTCTCTTCCTCATCTTTCTAGGTTCATTACCTTCTTGAATGACGCTGCAGTTTTGTTCTGTATCGTCACCTTTGAATTATTCATTTCGTGCACTTCACATGGTTCCCAATATTCCTTTGTTCCTTTCTTTTTAGCCTCAGGACCACCGAGTTTAGGTGAGGGCAAGCCTGGCCTGCTGGAACCCATATGCTAAAATCTGAACTATGACTGACTCAAATATCTGAGTCATAAATCACTGGTTCTGCGTACGGAATTGCTCATTTAAGGGGCAAGCTTAGTTATGGAAATAATTCTTTTTACTTGTTAGCCTATATTGTCTAATTTGGGAAATACTGAGGTTCATTGTTCATTATTTTGGTCCATAACGCAATTGTGGAGGCGTTTTATATTTCCAGATAACCTTTAATTATGAGTAATTTTGAAATCTCACTTTACTAGTCTCTTCACGTTTGCGTTGATAAAAAGAAGTATTTATTTTAAGAAAACTGAGGTTAATTTTCATGATCAGATATTAGCAACTTGATGTATGTGGATTTTAAAAGGGAACTGTACTGTTAACTATTTTTTGATGATTATTGATTTTCTGTTCTTGAGTCCCTATAGGCACGGAAATTGAGCCACTAACTGTGGAATATTAATAAAATATAAAGGACTTGAATAGTTGTTTATAATCTTAACCGTCGTACCATCATCTCAAACTCATTTATGTAGTTCTCAGTATGGTATGTGCCATAATAATTTTTATAACCCATAGTTTAAAATTTTGAATTCTTTTGGGTCAGGAACAAATAATGGGATTAGTTACTTTCTACAACATTACAGTCTTAAGGACTACTTAACTTAAAAACTTAGACTATTAAATGGAAGTCTATGAATCACACTTCCTGATACAAAAATTTTTAGAACTAAAGAATCGGCAAAACGTATGTTCATTGTACTTTGAAGAATGGAATGTCAACAATTGAATTTCTAATTGTTTGATTATAGAGGCTTTGATATTACAGATTATTTTAACTTAAAAAAGTAAACTATTAAATAAAGATAAATAATTTTATTATACTTTCTACGCATAGCTGTTCCTTGACATCATTCTCACGGATGGTATTTCTTTAACACACTCTTTCATGATTGAGTTTGCAACTTTTAGGCACACGGGTCAATTTCCAATGAAGGGTCATCTGGGTTTTAAGAAATAATCATGTTAAAGCTTATTATTATAGGGAGATCAATATAACATTTAGACTTTGATTAGAAGCAAATCAGTAAGTAAGAGAGCATATCAAGAGAGAGGAACTAACAAAGCTTTTGATGAATTAATCAAAAGGCAAACACCCTGTGACCGTTACTCTTGAACTGCCCATGTTCTCAACCAACTACCAACTCAACATGACAAGGACGTTAGAACATGCAGTTTAATTTCCTAAACAAACCCAATGACGATTGCCCAAAGGAAAAAAAAAAAAAAAACCAATGACGTCACAACAAGTTTATTAATTTATCCTTAAACATATCAAAAGAATCTCACGATTATCATTATTATTCAATTTAGAATAGAAGGGGACAAACTGGCAAAATGACTCAGGAAGAGAAGCAAAGCCAATATTTCCGGACCCACATGGTCATCAGTCAAAGTCAACACTGTGGAAGATCAGAAGGTGGTGGTTGCAACTTCTGGTTTGACCCTGGTCCATCCTGTACTAGCCATGCCATCCTTAAACCCCAGCTTGTGTGGACGTCTAGGTGACAGTGCATGAGCCACACCCCTATTCGCCACAATTCAGGGTAGCATTAGCAATGATGTTCGTGAACACCTAAGAGGCGAGTTCTATTATAACAATATACCTTATATGTTTATATATTTCATAATGATTAATTTAGTTTATTTTGTGAACCAATTCGAACTAAAATTTTTTCAACTGAAAATGGTAACATTAGCAATGATGTAAGATACACTGCATTTTCTGGTTTATAAATTAATTTGTGATAATGTCGTTCTATCTACATTTATGTTAATTAACACGTTATTGCAGACAGATTATTTGTAATTTCTGCGAAAAATATCTTTGTATTAATAAATTACATGCATGCACATTAGACACCATAATCATCACTTCTGTAGTATAAAAAGTGACAAAATATACTGTCATTTAAGTTACTTTATATAACAAAGTTTAAGAAGAACGGAGATAAACATGGGACACGTCATCGACGCCAAAATGAAAAGTATATACTTTTTTTTTTTGGTTTAAATACCTAACCAAAGGAAGAATGAATGAAAAGTTTGTGCAATATAGTAAAACTCAAGAAAAAAGGTTTTTCTTTTTCTCATTATGTAAAACAAGGAAGTTGAAACAATATGGACCTCTTTACGTGATCATGCTAGCTAGACAAATGGTGGAGTGAACAATCTTCTGTGCATCAAGCAAAAGTGAAAATCTTGATCAATACATAAAAGGTGATTATTAAAGTCGAACTTTTTAAATAATTTTATTAAATATTATTATCAAATGAAGAGATCCAAGAAAAAACTTATTATTTAATAATAGCAACTCAACAATATAAATCTTAGGTAGACCTATTTATAAAAATATGTAGACCAAGTTAGTTTACTGAAAGACACATAAGTTTGTTAAATATATATTTCAGTAAAGCTTTTTTTAACATATATTTTTATTATTGACTTAATCTATCTTTTTTAAATTTATTCTATCTAAAAAAGCTCTCCTATAAAGTTTCATGACGAATAAGGGAACTTATTAGTTGTGCCAAAAGCACTAGTTTATAACTTTTATGGAATATGGATAATTCTGTTCGTAGATTAGTCCATAAAAATAGGTAGGACAAGCTATAACGATAAAAAATGCGTCACCTATTGAATTGACGTATTTAATTTTGTAATACGTTGGGTGTATATATAACAAACGCCCTTTTAAGTGAAATATGCTTCTAATTAGCATATGCTTATATTTTTTACATGATTAACTCTCTTCATTTATACTTTGTAAACCAAGCCTATTTAAAGAATATGTTACCTGGGTTGTCTGCTAGGAAACGGATGGCGAGCCAACCACCGGACGGAACACCAGCTGTATTCCTCTCTACTGGGTCCACCAGATTGAAGTTGGCAGGGTCCTTGTTGGGGTCATAGTTTCCAAAGCCTTGTCCGACAACGAAGAAATTATACCCGTGAAGATGCAAAGGGTGGCTCTCAGCCCCAAGAATACTAGTATCTTGCAGTACTAGTTCCACACTCGTATTAAACTTCAAAACCGCCAGTTTCGTATCATTGCTTACATTAGTGTTATTCGGAGGGGTTCCTGTGTAATTGAAAGGATTCAAAGGGTTCGTTGGAAAATCTGTCTTGTAAACCCCATTAGACTGTCCAAAGTAGTAGCCTTGTAGAATAGCAACCGATGGAAGTGGGAAAGAAATGTTGTTCATTGAGGCTGCAAATTTGGTATTGTTACTTGGTCCCTGACATGTCGTGTTTTGCGGACAAGGGCTTGTCCCAAGCCCCATTGTGAAAAAAAACTTCTTGTCCACTTTTTGAGGCACATTGGCTGGGAATTTAGCATTGGCTAAGCTTTTCAATTTTCCTGTGAAGTTTGCCACAAAATTTGTGGCATTTAAGGGCGGGAGGGCTGGCTTGAAGAGGGTGAGATTTTTTAGGGGAAAATGTTGTTGTGATTGTGACGATGGGTGTTTGTATTGGAGGATTCCGGCAACGGTGGAGTTGTCAATGGCTCCTTGGCCTGTGAAGTACGGCCGGGCCGCCATGAGGAAGGTGGCGTTGGGGAAGTATGGTTTGGTTTTGAGGAGAACGTTCAAGGTTTGTCCTGGGGTTATGAGGAGTGTGGTGGCGTCAAATGGTTTGACGTATACGGAATCAGCTTCAACGACAGTTAGTGTGTGATTGGCTATGCTGAAGAAGAGCTCGTCGTTGAGTGCAGCGTTGATCAACCGGAGCAGATATGTCTTGCCTGGCTTAACCTTTAGCCTATATGTATCTACAAAGTGATGACGCATAAGAAGTATAAACATTGACATATTGCAAATTTTAAGACAGATATAATATGAAAATACTAACAATATATGAATTTGTTGTTTATAGATCATTTATATTTTAAAGATCTTGGATTTTGTCACAGACATGAATATTACAATACAATGTAACTTGGAAGACTAGCAATTTGATATTTGATTGTTACTTGGCTGTCTTTAGCTTTAGTTTTTGAAAATTAGTAAGCGTATAAATTAATTTTAAAAATAATAAATTTATTGCACATTAATTCATTAATTCTTTTGTTAAGTAATTTTCAAAAATGCCAAAGTGAAAAACATACAAAGAGCTTGTTATTTCTAAGAACTAAACTCATATAGTATAAATGAGTCTAACAAATTGGAGACAAAATTAGTGCAGTCTAATATAAATTTTCCTGCTAACTTAAAAAATTGTGTCGTATTTAATACACATGTCAAACATGTGTAAGACCCTTTTTTTTTTTTAAATGTCCGTGTTTCATAATAATTAAATCGACTATAACTTTAATCGTACACTGTTCATTTTTGCCAAGCACGCATTGAAGACCATAGTTCAGGTTGCCACTGGCTGAAGGTCTTAGTTTGGTACCTTTAGAGGAACAATTATACAAAGGCCCCGGAAGGCCATTGATGGTGTATGCATCTGAAACATTGGGTCCCGCTCCACTTTGCAAGGCCTGGCTTATAATAGCTTCTGGGTCTAAGTTAAACCATTCTCCTGCAATACATCAAGCCATGCAAATTATACAATATTATATATATTAAACTTATAGCTAGTAGATTCAAGAACATTTTGGTGCATAACAATATGATTATTTTTTATACCAAAGAGAATTGGGATTTCCTTGTGAGGTTTGGGAAATGGGTAAGAGTCATTGCGCTTAGGGAGGATGATGATGGGTCCATAAAGGGTTGCTCTTAGCCATGAAATGTGAGCATGCCATAGCAAGGTTCCTCTCTGTCCTGTGATGGTGAAGTTGTAGGTGAATGACTGGTTCGTTTGAATTGGACACTGCGTTACATAAGATGGCCCATCGAACCAGCCACTGGTAAGCTGACGAACACCGTGCCTGCAATTCAACCCATCCAAAGTGAGCAAAAACAGCAACACTCTCGATATAAAATCATAAATATATCAGTTTAACGTGAGAAAATATGTTCCTAAGATTTAAAGGAAAAAAAAGATTTAATATTAGAAGAAGGGTAAAATCTTAAATGTATCACATGACGTGATGTGAGAAAATGTGCTTTTTAAATTGTATAGTTAGAGATTTAATATTAGGAAACGATAACTTTGAGAATAAAATTCTAAATGTCCTAGATTGTAGAAAGTATACTCTTCTTGTCAAGAAATAAGATTTAATATCAGAAAATAATTTGAGAATATAAAATTTCAATATATCATTTGAAGTAGAAAAGTGCGTTTTAAGATTATTCGAGATGGAGATTTGGTTTCAATAATACTTGAAGACTCTTAATTGGCCACGATACCAAAAATAAGAGGAAAGACAAAAAAAGCTGGCTTTGAAATCAAAAGTACATACCAATGAATAGATACATTGTTGGAAACATGGTTAACCACCTTGACCACAACCCTATCACCTTCCCTTGCCACTAAGCGAGGACCTGGGAATTTCCCATTCACACTCAAAATGCTCCTTGTGTGGCACAATCTTGTCACGTTCAGGTACTCGATCTTGCAAAACCAAAAAGGAATATTAGATGATGAAACAAAATGTAAATGAATTGATAATAAAAACTTTCTGCGGATTAAGACTATGTAAATGTGATACATTGAATGTATAGTGCCTTGTTATGCTTGCTGCAAAATCAGGAAACAGCAATATAACCCAGAAACCAAATAGCAGTGAAACTCTCATGGAAGCAAATGAGGAAGGAAAGTGGGAGACAGCCATTGTTTTTGTTTGCGTGTTTGGGTTGGGAATAGACTGCTTAATATATAGAGAGGACTTTATATATGATGATAATATACATATTAGCATTTATGGAAAGAATTAAAATTTGGAAAAATAAATTGTGGAAGTAGGCACTATACCGGTCCATTTTGTGGGAGTCATCTATCTCACCTTGTGGTCTGATTATAGCTGTTGGTCTGGTTGAATTTTAGAGTGCACATGAAGTAATATAATTTTGCTATTCCATCTACAAATGAATTTGAGTGTGGCAGAGACCCTTTCTTTCATTGGGTAATTGGCATCTATAGTCTATAAACAGACCTTAAACAATATGATCACATAGTCAAGGCTACCAATTTTATGCGATTTTGTTGTTAAAGTGTCAATTAGTTCAAAGTTGAGTTGTTTTTATCTGTTCCTTTAATTGAAAACATTCCAGATGGGAAATTTCAAAACCATGTGGAAGACAAAGGAGATGTCCAAGACTCTATTTGAATCCAATTTTGAGGACACCCACTTCACCTACTAATGAAGCTTCTCTTTAAGTTGTTTTCAACATTACCAGTTCAACTCCCACGTTACGTGGCTTATCGCTTTATAGTTGAGTTTCCACATATAGACACATATATGGAAGCGATTAATCAATTATTAGTTAAATTTTATTTTTGGAACAACATTATTAGCCGTGCTGATCGTGTTTGGAATTTTTATAAATTGAATTGTCTTTTTACTATTTTGAGTTGTTTAGAATATAATTTCAATAGAATTCAAAGCTTAATTAAGAATTCATTAAAAGTAAATTACTATTTTATCCTAATAATTATCCTTTATGCATTTCTAAATATTATATTGTGAGAATACTTAATTATTAACATAATATGTAAAGCTATATAGGGCGACAATGGATGTTGAGCTTTTATTATTTATTTTTCATGAATTTCCTTAAAAACTTTCGTACATTATTATTTGGACGATGTTTGATTTTTAAGGCTTTGTAAAGTATAATAAATAAAAACATATTTAAAAATGGTGCTATTAGAATTATTTAAAAGGTTATTTGAAGGCTATTATTTAAATATTTATTCCAAACAATAGAATTCAATTGAACTCTATAAATTTTCAGATTTTCTTTTTTCAAACAAGAGATCTCATTAGAATATAATTAATGAAAATTTTATAATGAGACTTGAAATGATTAGATTTGATGCCAAACACTACCTATTTGTCTAGTAGGAATGCACCACATGAACTACTTTGTCATTAAACACTAATCTTCATTTATAATTAATTTAACGATGCATTGCATCAGGCAAAAACGCTACATTCACACTAACAATAATTGCATGGCTTTTATTGGTTAGGACCTAGGAACCATAAAATTAATGGGTCAGTGTTGTTTATTATCTTCGTATAATATTATATATAATTAAATAACACAATGTTTCTGTCTCATTAACATTGTTTTCTTTTAATTGAAGATCAGTAAATTTTTAACATGATCTGACATAAGGTTTAGCATCAATTTTTTTTGGTTGATTTTTTAAGAGTAAATTGACTTTTTAGACCTTCAAAGATAAATCTTGTTGTAATTAATTTAGTTCTGGAAAAACTAAACGTCTCATTTTAATCCTCCAAAGATTGTCTTTTATATTAAAATAATCTTCGTGTTATGCCAATTAATTAAATAATTTATGAGACAAATGACATGAGTTAAATACTTATACGGCCATTAATAGTGTGTTTTATATATCTTAGGGACTTAAATGTATAGTTTAGAAAAAGCTTATGTAATGTTTTTTGAGGGCCATATATGCACTTGACAGCCGCATTACCAATTTCCTTAGCTCATGTCACTTATGCCGTTAACTATATATATATATATATATATGTGTGTGTGTGTGTGTGTTGATAATGGACTTAAAATGATGACCGCCTTAAAATAAAAAAACAATCTTTTGGAGGGTTGGAATAGGACATTTAATATTGGGGGATCACATTAAAAGAAATGTATCCTTGAAGGACTTAAAGCTAATCTACTCATATTTTATATCTATTTCTAATTAAGGTAAAATTACTCAATTGGTTAATTTTATTTACTTTCAATGTCGTCCCTACTTTCAAACCTTTGACTTACACCATTAAATTTTGTTGATGGAGCAAACTAAATGTATTTTTATATTACATATTTATATATTTTAAAATTAACCTTGCAAGGATTTTGTTTATTTTAAAACACTTTTTTGTGCAAGTTCTTTAGCTTTAATTTAATGCATGGAAAATTACTTATAAATCAAATCTATACAGAAGTAAACATGATCGAATAAGATATAGCATCACCTTGTTTGTATGACTTTTTTTTTTTGGTACTAAATTAAAAAATTTACTATTTATATAAGAATGTTCACATTAGTTTTTTTTTTAAATTTTGCTAACATTAAATAATAAATTTTGGTAGAAAGCACGATAATTGAATCTTGTTTTTTTTTTTTTCCTAAACAGTACTCTTTTTCACACGTTCTGCAACTTAAAGTATGGACAGATTAATTACAAGTCCACCACTTTTTGCTAAATGTTAGTGTCAACTATGAAGATGGGGAAGAAACAAATTCAAATTTATGCTTATATACTGGGGGATTGAACTAAGTCTGTTGCGAAAAATTTTGAACCCAACCACCCATATTTAAAAAATAGATATTGATTATTTATTTTATTTCTGAATTAGGTTATTTTTTACATAAATTTTATGATTACTCCCATATAACTTATAAGTTTATATGATTATTTTAAATATACATTCTTTTTTCAAAAAAAAAATCATTTTTATAAAATAACAAAATATTTTTATTTTATATCTTTAAATTGACTTAAAATATAAATTATATAAAAAGTTTGACTCAGTAATATCTTATCTAAACATAGTTGGTAGGAGGAGATCTTGATTTATTTAAATTCTATTCTTATATTTTGTCTCCCAATTTCTAAGGTCTTATCTCTCTATGTATGAACTGGTCAAAACCTCGCGTATGTTTTGGATATTTCGCTATACGTGTGCTTTCCATGTTTCAAATTAAATTTTTGGAATACTAATTCAAGATTTATAGCTGCATGCTCCACAACACAAATTACACGTTGGCGATGTACTAGCAGAGCAAATCACTGAGGGTAAAGCAGCATAATTCATATTTTACACACACACACACACAAAATGTTGGAACTAATACTTTGTAGCGGGGGTTCTTTGATATTGCTAGGGACATCAATGATGAAGTTACCTTTGACATACATTATTTAAGATTTTCTTTCACATAGGATACAATTAGTTAAGATTCATTAAGGTGCTCTTTTGTGGTTAACTAAGGTTTTAGTTAACTATAACATGTTTCAAACAATTAATTAATCTTAATCTTACTTCATTAATTTTTAGAAGTGAGTTAACTAGGTCCATGTATGGTCAATCACATCCTAATCTTTTATACTTCTTTTGTTTCCTCGAAGTAAAAGGACAGCAGAGATTAACCTAATTAACTATACATCCAAAATTCCCTAAACATGCCTAGAACAATCCTACACAAACCCAAAACCAAAGACACTTGAACTTGACGAGAAACTAGGTTCGTCTATCATAATTGGTTCATATTTACTCATTTAAACCAATTCAATTCATTAAGTTCAAATAATTTAAGCCAATAAAATAAACCGACCCAAATATTCACAAATTTTAAAATTTTAGTCAAGTTGAACTTGGCATAAAGAAAAAAAAAAAAGGAAAATCCAAAACGTGAACTAACAACTCATTTTTTTAGGAAAAATTATATTTTTGGTCCCTATAGTTTTATACAATTTTTAATTGGGTACCTATAGTTTAAAAATTTATAATTAAATTTTATAGTTTACAAATTTTTTAATTTAGTCCCTACAGTTAAAATGATGTAATTATTTGTTAAATTATGTTGATATAACTAATTATATATTATATTAATATTCTAAATATATATGAATTTTGCTAACAAAGGATATAAAAGTATAAATAATGAAGTAAGATTAACTCATATATATGATAAAATATTGACAAAAATATAATGACAGTAATTAAACTAAAAATTATGTAAACTATAAAGATTTAATTATAAATATTTAATATATAAGGACTAACTTAAAACTGAGTGATAATAAAGGAACCGAAAGTATATTTTTTCCTTTTTTATCCTATGTGATCCAAGAGATTTATATTTTTTCAGGAAGATATCAGAGAAATTTTTATTACTCGTAAGAGTGAACATTGTTCAAAAAAATAGTAGTTAATGTTCATAAGTATTTGTTGCATTATTAATTAATTTCATTTTTTGGCTTCAGTATTATAAGAGGTTTCAGCACTCCATAATCAATCAGTTTTTCACCTGTACCTATGTTCTTTCACTCTCTTTTAATGAGATGGATTAAAATCTAACTATATGGCATTATTCTCAATTATTATTACAAACCAAACCTCATATTCAGAATAACATGTAAAGAGAAAATCTTGGTAAGTATTGTTTATCAAATGTCACCTCCAAAATCACATAGGTTGAAGGTTTGGATAATAACTTGGAGTGGCATGTGCAGTATTTATTAAAAATATTTTTTGCCCCAGTATTATAGAGGTTAAATTCAGCAATCCTTAATCAATCAGTTTATTTTGCACCCGTGAGTTCTTTCACTATCTCTCGAGATAGATTGAAATCTAACCATTATCACAAACCAAACCTCGTATTCAGAATAATGTAAAAGAGAAAATCTTGGTAAGTATTGTTAATCAAATGTCACCTCTAAAATCACATAGGTTGAAGATTTGGATGATAATCACTTTATGTGACATCTGCAGTATTTATACTATAGAAAATAGCAGATTAGAGAGGGTATACTTTCTCACTTAATTACAAGCACTTGTTATTTAAGGGACAAATTTCTCTGGTTATTCCTCGAATTTTTAAGTAGGGATAAAATATTGGGTTTTTAGCTAGGATATAATGAGAGATTAGACTCATCCTCTTGTCAACAAATATCTGCACCGGAAATTTTGTTGCTAAGGAGCCTTTTTTTTTTTTACCTTGATTTTTATGGTGTACCCTTAAATTTTGTTTGGGCTAATTTTTTTCTTTGGATAATCTTCAGGTCGCACTTTTTTATACATATATACCTAGTGTATTTAAAGTTTAATTTCAGATTAATCTCTAAAATAAATCAAAGATAAGGTGAGATAGTATTATCTCTTTTTACCAACTCCTATGGGTTTACTAAGAACTTTTACATTACAATTTTTTATCTGCCCCTTCCCGAATGGATGGTTCTAGTATAATCTTGATTTCGTTATGTGCGTTTTGCAATGTTTAACTGGTCCTGGATAGCTAAGTTGTTAATCTGTTTGCTTACTAAGATACTAAAAGGTATTTTACATCTCATTTCCTTAATTCCTAATCCTAGGATCCTTAACGTCCCTCTCTTAAACTTTCTTTGTCTTTGAAACTAAGCAATATACAGAAGTTTAGGTGGAATACTTATTATGATATAATAAAGCAATTATGATTCATATATGAAATTAGTTCTTCCTCCTCCATCCTTTGTGATATGAATATTTGAAAGTTGCAATCTTTATGTGGGTTAGTACTTTACTAGTTTTGTTTGGGTTGTGGTTGGCAATTTATGATATTTTAAATGACTAGTTAAGGACAAGATAATTGAGAGTAATTTTTGACAACGTAAGAGTTATAATGTTTAGTCTTGAATTTTTATATAAATCATTGTTTAAGATATTATGTTTTACTTTGATTTTATATGATAATTTCATGCAAATTTACAAGTCTCAGAATGAGAAAAACTTCTCCATTTTAAAATTTTTTTAGCTAATTAAATAGACATAAGTTTGGAAATTTTGGAGATTCGGTGGACACGGGGCTGAATCTTGAGTTTGATATCTGCCGGATTTGAATGGAAATTAGGGCTTAGATACTATAGAATTGTATCCATCTCCCTATTTGAGTGGCACAAGGAAAAGAGGGTGTGGAATTTATTGGGTATAAAATTATCAAGCCAGTTAAGTTGGGGAAGTTTCTTTCCTTATTTCTATCGAAGTGCCACGCCAACAAGGTTGATAGAGAGTGAAGAGGAGGGTGATACCCCACCTGATTCTTGACACAGATAGGGACTTCTATACTATGAGCTTGTCTACT
The DNA here is from genome assembly GCA_032878935.1 of Erythrophleum fordii. Classification (NCBI taxonomy): domain Eukaryota; kingdom Viridiplantae; phylum Streptophyta; class Magnoliopsida; order Fabales; family Fabaceae; genus Erythrophleum; species Erythrophleum fordii. The sequence continues at coordinate 1,664,814 of JAVQMF010000048.1, read as the reverse complement.
CTACAGAGGAGGATTAAGGATTCAAATTTGTTTAACACGCAAAATGGTATGAAATATGCGATCATGAAAGAAATAAAATATACAAAAAAATATTTTGAGGATAGAAATGATTTTTATATCTATAATTTTAAAAATAATAAAAAAGAGTGATTAGATACTGTTAAATAATAATTAAGAAAGATATAATAAATATTGCATAATAATTATATAAAAGAATTATCTTTACATAAAGATTACCAAATGGGTCCAAATTTAGAGATTAAATGCAATTACCTGACCTAACATATTCATGATTATAAGTTTGTCAGATAGGGTTCACAGAAGTAACAATAAAGGAGATTTGGATTCAAGAAAGACCAGCTCAAAAGCCTAGTCATTGTCAATAATCTGTAATGGAATAGGGTGCGTGAAAATGTGATATTTGGATTAATCTCATAGGCAGTTATATTACTAGAGGACCCAGGGCCATCGACCAAACTCGAATAAAATAGACTCGAGAGCTGCTTTTGTTTTACTCAAGAAAGCTGGAAGAAGAAAAAGCAAAACAAAACTGTTCAATAACTGGGTGGGAATTAATTAAGAAAGTTGAAGGCGTCTATAAACCTAGATTTAATCGGGAATTTTGGATTTTATTTTCTTTTGATAATTTGTTGGGCTTTTAACTTAAATAATTTAAAACTTGATATAAATCAACTAAGGATGACAGGTAGAGCTGCTCTTCATCCCAGCACTCTCCATCATTATTTTCGTTCTTCACTGCCAGGATCAAAATCCCCCCGTTCCCATTTCTCATGAGAAATCGGAGATTTGCGGGGATTTACATACTTATAAATATTTTATGAAAATTAGGTAAAATTTTATAAAACTTAAGTAAATTTTCAAAAATTAGAAACAAAATAATATTAAATTCAACTACATCTTTTTTAAAAAAAAATATATGTACTAAAGCTTATTAGTATAAATTATAAGTAACAAATAGTAATTTTTTAGGCATATATAATTTTAATACAATTGCGTAAAATGAAAGGCAATTAAGTCATTTTAATATAACGGAATCCCACAGGGTGGGGCCTGCCTCATCCTGTTCTTGGCATAGGAATATTCTCTCACCCCATTCTCGCCGAAAAGAAATTAAAAAGAAATATATAATAAAAGATTTTTTTAAAAAAATTATAATTTTTAAAATTATTTTATAAAAAAACTCAAGAATAAAAAAGTTAAACTGCACAAAAAATTATAATTCACGGCTTTAAGTTAAGATTTTTATCTTTAAATCCTTTAAAATAAATTTTAAAATTTAATTATCTTTAATATAAATGTCTTTAATGTAAAATCTTCGACTATAATTATCCTTGTCCGGCTCGTGCAAAGCAGTCCCCGTAGAGGTGTGTGTGTGTGTGTGTGAAACACTTCATCTAATGGCTTTGATTAGGCAATAACAAAGTGTATAATGAATTCTAACCTGGGAAAAGGAATGTAGGTCTGGATTTAAATTTGCTGTGTGCACATAAACGCTGCTTATCCATAATACTGGACATCTTTTTGTACTCGTCTCCAACTATGGATAAGCAGCGTAATCTTTTCTTCCAATCCTGCTTGAAAACTTCGTTCCAGGTTGGAAGATTTTATAGTTTTTCCATTTCTCTTGCATGCATTTGATCACTACAAACAGAAAATTGTCCCCAAGCCTCAGATTTTATAATATTGGTATGAGCTTCATGCTTGAAGTTTCAATCTCTATCCTTCATCGCTTCCGCACTGCCACCGTCTCTCACAAATTAGGATTTGGATCACAGCGGTTGGCCCAATACACAGTAGGCCTAGAAGGAGGACAACGGATCAACCCCTTCGGAAAGCCCATTCAGCTGGACCTTCTCACATGCCAACTTGGCCCGTGGATTCTTTATATGACTACAATTTGTATGGTAAAACAGAAAGTTACATTACAACATAAAGATCCAGAACTACCAACTTGAGGGGGTGCAGATCCTTTTCATTTCTTGGGAGATATTTACCGCGTCAGTTTCACATGAATCTGGCCATCCATGTGATCGATAGCTCCTGCTCTGCCACGTTGCCCGGATCCTCTCAAAATGCACTGTTTTTCTCCATTGAAAACGCACCGTTTCATCCTCCTACCTCTCCTCAATCCTGTGGCTTCGACGATGGCGACCCTTACAGCCTCAGGATTTGTGAAAACCGCAACTTGTTGGTTCCATAATCAGAGCTCAATCCTATCAATACCCAGTTTTCGTATCCTCTAAACAATACAAGTTCTTCCTGCATTGGTGTCGTGCAAAATTTTCATGGATGGCGTGCTTCATCATGTTATACGATTCTTCTCCTAAATTGGCCAGACCTGTAGTTGCTGCTGCATTTTCACTTTTGGCCTTACTGTTAACCTTGTTGGCAATGGTACTCATGACAGGCACATACGCTGTCCGTTCTTATTTCTTAGTAAATTTTCAGAAACAATTAATTAGTCTGTTCGTTTTGCAGATTGTTTTTCTATGAAATTGTATTACTTTTTGTCTGGTTTATAGGATTAATTAGAAAGTGAGATCATTGTATTGATCAAGCATTGAACCTTCCCCTCAAAGTGAAACTAAAAGCCTTCCTCTTGTTGGAATTCAGGGGATGACCTATGAGGATTCTTACTTGAGCATGAAATTGCTTCCCTAATGAACTGAAGGCACGGGGCCCAATATTCACAGCACCATCACAATATGATTTTTATACCCCATGAAGTTCTCTCTTCTCATATTCAAATAGAAATAAAATTATTCCAGCTTTAACTTGTTTTAGAAACTGGCTTCGAGATGCTGGGAGGCCGAACAAACTCCTTTGGAGAAATTCTTATTTTATCACTCTGTTCGACATAAAAATTGCACCAAAATCTGGATCTCTTCCAGCGGAATTTTTGTGCTTACCATAAGAATTCATGGATATTGGATATCTTTGTTATGAAATGCTGTTACATTAGAAAAACATATAATAGACGCCATGACTTGCATGCTTTTTTCTTCTTTGTTTCTGTAACAAAAGAAGAAACTATATTAAGAAAGAAGAAAGATACGAATGAGAAGGACAGGACAGAGTATCCTCAAAAGTTAGTTTATAAGTGAATTGTATTGTTTTCAGCTGCCACAATTCTGAAAATTGATAGTATTGAATGCGTAGAGTATGAAAGAAAGATTATATATGTGAAAGGGAAAATGGGAATCAGAACTACCTTATTTCTGACAGCTTTGTCATTTCTCTTTATGATATAATAAAGCATTGTCTTTCTCCTACCCTTTCTAGCTTAGCATGCCTTTTCTCTAGAGCTCCTATACTTGCAGCTTATCATTATTTCGTCTTATTTGTTTTTACCAGACTAGGTTCATCAAACAGCATTGCCCCAAAGATATGATGGTGAAACAGGAGCAGGCCACCATTAACGTGTTTTAAGTGCCACAACGAAATGATATTGTGACAGGAGCAGGCTAAGCTTCCGAGTGGATATTGTAATGGCTGCATTGTGAAGGATTGAACTTGCATTTGGGTATTATAATGGCTGTGTTGCTACATTCCAAATGAATTGCAGGGATAGGAATTGCGAAAAATTCGAAAATATTCCAAAATAAAATATTATAGCAAAAGAATTTCATACCTGATAAATTTTTTACCCAATTTCTCTGTGCTTCACTTTGTGATCTTTGGCTTTTGCGGTTTACGCAAAATCACCTTTTAGATATTACGTTATTTCCACACAACAGGTGCATTCAAAACCTTAGAGAAGTCACTTTTTTATATTCTTTGTGTGTATTCTCTCTTATTTTTTCTAGGGTTAAGCTATCACCTAGTTTCCTATTTATATGTTTTAAAAAGAGATATAATATAATACTAATAACATATCTTTAAACTAATAGCATATGATAATTTATCTTAAATTTCAAAAATTCAAAATCTAAGTTGATTATTAAATAATAACTAATTATCTCAATATTTTAAAATAATAATTAATTATTCTAATAGTTTAAAGTAATAACTATCCCAATAAGTTATTTAATCTAATAATTAAATTAACTAGTTAAGTTGAGTCATATATTAAGTTAGCTCATCATAGGCACTCTAAAATCCAACATCTATCACTCACTTATAATGGGATAATTTTACATAGAGTTCTCCTTGAAAAAGGAAATGTATACATCTCTCTTTTTAGATTTTTATACTAAATTCCTTGCTATGATTGCTTGGGCACCAAGTTAGGAGCTTTTATACTATTAATCCTTTTCAAGAACAATATAAAAGTCTACTACCTTTTTAATTATTTGATACATTATGATTGTGCCAAAGATGCCTTGCCCTAAATCTATTTGTATACACTTTACATGTGATATCTCTAATTTTTCATGAGTTTCAATTCTTCAGAGTCCAATTGTTGTAATCTCCAACATGCCTTGTGTCTATCCCGATGATGCTTCTTAAAATAGCTTTGTAACATACTAGTCTCAAACACAACCATAATGTGTATATACTTGACTTAATCTTCTTTTTACTAACATATCACTAAAATCAAAACTAGTTGTTTTCCTAATATTGTTCCCTCAAGTCATACTATCATAGCCTTTGGATACATATTAAAATAGCATGTATTAACATTTCACATCATGATAGTATTAAAGTCATATCACCAATAAAAGATTATTGTTTGCTTTATGGGACTTGTACAATAATAAAAGCAAGAATTTATTTACTTGTTTCCCAAATTGCAATTATAAAATACATGTAGTATAAAACATACTATAGTGCATTTTTATTTTATAAGAGTGTATGTATTTTTCCTTTTTTTTTTTCATTTTGCACCATACATATCTTAGTCCAAGCACACCTTATACATGACTCGAGTCCTCCTATTGTGTTCAACTATCATGACACTTAGAAGAGGTCTCACATTTAACTATAGCTATTATGAATTGTAGGTATCTGTAATTTGATCCTTATATGGTATTTTTCTTTAGATTTCATCTTAATCTCTTACTAGGACAGTATTGTTAATCATGTTGTGTTTTTACTTGCCTTTTGGCACCTTTTGGTATTTTTTTCTAGCGCCAAGAAACATGAATGTCTCATCTTGGCTCATTGCTTATAAGTGCTCAAGGCAATTGCTCATACAAAAAAACCAACCTTATTAATCTATACAACAAACTACCACATTGTGTATTTGTCTATTGTAATGTATGGAATCTATTTTACACACACACATATATATATATATATATATATATATATCCTGTGGATTTCATTGTTCATAACATCACATCATATGAACACTATTTATATACTATTTTTCATTGTTTTAATACTATTTATTATGAGACCCACATTTTCTTTTTTATTGTGGGACTCTTTTTTTTTGAAACCCTTAGATTCGTAGGAGTTAATGCTAGTTAATTAATAAATAAGAAACTCTACCGTTATTTATTTCAAAAAATATGTCCAAACATTAATTGTTCAAAAATATTTAAATGAAAAAAAAAAACATAACTCTACAATCTACTTAGCAAAGTGGTTTCCTTTTGTTTTATGATATCTTTAATAGAGTTAGAGATTGTGTTAATGTGTTTAGTTTTTGCTATAATACTTGAGGTCTTTGGTGTAGATTATGCCTACTTGGCATCTCAAGAATTCTTTTAGCCATTCTATCGCCTATTGCATTGTTACATAATATGCAATTAATTTAGCTTCCATGGCTAATCGTACAGAGCACATCTGCTTTTTGTTATTTTAATAAATGGTATCAAATTCAGTAAAAACATATAATTAAAGTTAGATTTTCTCTTGTCCAAATCACCAACTAGTCAGCATTTAAATAACCTATCAATTTTAAGTCACTCTCTTGATAAGATAATTTGTAATCAACAATGTTCCTCAAGTATCTCAAAATTATCAATACTTTTGCCCCGAATTAGGCAAAAATTGGCTTACAACACTTTAAAAAGCACAATTGCAAAATTTATTGGTGAATTGTCCATCGTGAAAGGTTTAATGATAGTTTTCTCTAACTATTGGTAAAATCATTAGACTAATTATTTAAACTATTATTAAATCATAGTAACAATGGTTTATTTAAACTGTTGTTAAACCATGTTATTTAAACCCTGAGCAATAAATGAGAATTGGTGGGATAAGACAACTTGCAATCAGCCTTTTTGCACATTTAATTCTTACGCTAAAAAAAAAAATGCACTTCTTACTTTATTAAAGAAACATATATTCTGATAACCTTTTTATAGCTTTTTAGTTTTTGGCATATTTTTCGTCCTGTTCTTGGGGAATTACTGGACAGCCCATTAGTTGACCTATAGTTGAGACACATATTGGCTTTGAAGCTTTGTGAACACAAAGACAAGTTTTTTTTTACCCCAATACAGACCCAAAATATTTCTTGAAATATTCCTCCAAGTATTTGGAAAACTCAATCAAATTCAATAACACATTTTGGCCCATTTGAATTTTAGCTAACCCAAAACATCTTTCATTAACATTTTTGCACAAAATTTATTTTGATTAATTTTGACATAATTAAAATTCATTTCCAAAAAAATATTTTCTCCTTTTCTTCAACACGCTTAAATATCATCAATTGACTTTCACCCCTTCCTTATGTTGGTTGAATAATATTATCATTACACATTCAATCTCAAAATAAGAATCAAGGATTTTCCAAAATAGATATGGTCCAATTGCTCAATTGCCTAATTTTTTGGTCCTGATTTTAAGTTTTGGTTTTTTTTTTTAAATTTTTTTTTTAAGTTCTATCTTTTTTAAAAAATTTGCAATTACAAGATTATTTTTGTTTTGTATTCTACTTGTTAAAAAAAATAAAAATTAAAAATAGACTTTGAGATGTGAAAATTTACTATTTTTAAATAATGATTGTCAATACAATCATGATTTATAGATAATACTTTTTTAAGATACAACAAAACCATTAAAGAAATACTCAAGAGAACTTAGCATTTCTAATTTTAAAAAAAGTTATTTATAAACTCTAAATAGTCAATAAATTTTGAACAATTATCTTTCAATAATCATGTTTATTTATTTCATTAATAGATATATCTATTCTTTATTAATTATCAGATATACTTATACTTTTTTAATGGTTGTCTTTTAATAAACATTTATGATATTTATCCAACAGATATATTTATTTTCTATTAACAGGTGTCTAATTTAACAAATATACCCGTTTTTAATTTTAAATTTAAAAATTAAAATAATTAAATTAAGACTGTCAAACTTTATTTTTTTTAGAGGTCCAAGATCCAAGTGTTATATTACAAACTATATAATACTACTTCTTTTAAAAAATATATCAAAATAAATAATAAAAATAATGAAATTTTGGGCAGTCCAAATCAATCTAGATGATCCAGGTTAAAGCAATTGAGCAATTAACCAATTGCTCAGTATGGAGGATCCCAATTGAGGATTTTCCGAATGTTCAGCGGCTATACAATAGCATATATGTTAACGTTAAACTATAGATGCTCATAATTCAGTAATTAATATGCTAAGTCCAACTCCAAGTTGCCATAAAATTTAAGAGTGAGAAAGGATTAAAGCAGAAGCAGACGCAATCCTGGGAGGTCTAATAGCCAAAACAAGGGATAAATCAGATGGGGATAAAAAGAAACTGCATCACTCTCTCTCTCCTGCTTCTCCTAAATTCGCATTCAAGTCTCCGTTAAGTTAGAGTGACAAAGCTTGTTTGTGGTCACTAGAAATTTTTTGTCTTGGAATATCACAATTTCCGCTATCGCCAGCAATTTGAGGATTCCCAAAGAGAAAAATGCTATGTATCTGGATTTGGGAATTTCGACTACGGTTTGGGGAATTTGGAGCTTTCTGTACTGTATCCCATTCCCAGTTGTAATTCCTTATTTCCCTGTGCTTTTTTCGATTGGACCCAAAATGCAGAGGCGTGATGACAGTTTGGTTGATATGTCAATCTTATGATCACTACACACTTTTACTCCTGCTTCATGTACATGGATTCAGCGCTATTTGTTTGGTTTTGCATCTATATTTTTAATTTTCTTTTAAGTCATCATCTGTAGAAAATGCTGCACCTATAAAACTACTAGTCCATTCGTAAGTATATTTGAAAATTTTAGTAACACCAGTAGTATTACTGCTGTTTCTGCATTCATTAATTTATTGGAGGCTTGGATTCACTTGCACATGGCATTTATGTCGGTAGAACGGTAGTAAGAAATTTGGAATAGTGATGAGGCTATACATTTTAATTTTAAAGTTCAATTAAATATTTTCAACTTAGAGTGATTTGTTTTCATTTTTATGAGTGGGGGAAAAACTATTTCATTTTTTCCCACTTTAAAATCTAGCTTATGTGCCTATATATAAATGTTGGTTTTTTTCTTTTGGTTGACTCAAGTGTTATTATGGGTCGTTGGCCGAAAAAAAAAAAAGGTTTTATTATGGGTCAGACCAACCAATATCTAAAGGATGTTGAGAAGTATAAAGATATTCAATATATGATGTGTAATTCAGAAAAATGTTGTTTAAATTTGATGCTTTCTATCTAGGGGTGTTCATGGGCAGGCCCGGACAGGACATCTAGTATACTCGATGCCCGACCCGATTAAGACATCGGGCTTATTTTTATGCCCGTAGCCCGGCCCGGTCCGAACAAGCTCGATTTTAGGGTAGGTTAGGGCAGCTCTAAACCGCCCGAAATTTTTTTTTTTATGAATTGATACTTAATATAAAAATATTTTTTTGTAGACTCATAGACATATACTTCAAAACAATAAGCTTTTGGAACCTTCATATTTTTATCAATAATAAAAAGATAGCTTAGAATTGTCAAGCAAAATATAACCTATACTAACATAATTAGTTTTAGGTAAATACGTGTATTTTCATTATTCAATAAAAGAAATGTCAGTAAGCATACACATCAATAATAAAAATAATTAAGAAATAGGAAAAATTTAAATAGATAATAAAAATTACAGCATGTAAAGAGAATCAGATAAAATAAACATATATATATATATGTATATAAGATGACAAGATATTAATAACTAAAAAAAAAAATTATTAGGGCAAATTGGGCAGAAATAGTTTTGTTTAAAGTTCTGTCCGATTATATTTTTAGCCCGGCCCTACCTGGCCCGATTAGGCCGGGCTAGGGCGGGCCCCTAAGGCCGCCCGACCCGATGTACACCCCTATTTCTATCTTCTTAATTGGATTTAACTAGCATTTTGGATAATATATTATTTTTATGTATATAATATTTCTCATTTAGATATTTTGCATATGTTTTTCTATTTTCATTTGATTTTTTTAAATGGTACATTGTAATATTGTTTATATTATTAGAGGTTTAAAAGATTTATTTATGACCATTTGTCTAAGGATTAGAAATTAATATTTAAATAAAAATTGATATATATATATATATATATATTCAATGGAAACCTTTGAGGGTAGCCAATAAAGCCAAGTTTTAGTTTGTTGCCTTGAAAGTAGCTGAAGCCTAATTCAATGGTGAATACTTTTGCAATTGAAAGTTCTTTCTCTGTGGCCATCTTTGAAAGTCCCTTTTCTATGGTACACTCGAGGGTTGCCAGTGAGAGTCATTGAAGGCTGCTTTTGGCGATGACTAATGTTACCAATAAAAATATCCTTTAAAATAGAGTTAAGGGTATGCTCTTACCAAAATTTAATATCAAGCTTCTTAGTTTTTGTTTATAACAAATAAAAGAATTAGCATACTTGATATTTGTGTCACTCTCTTTTCGCAATGTAAACAAAATTAGTTAGGTAGAATCTTTGGTGCATATTAATAAACTAGGTATATTAGTATAATCAGTAATACCTTCTTACTGTGTTTGTAACAGTTTTTGAGATATATTGTTAGGATTTTACTTATGTGCTAATAATCCATTATTAAGAAACAATGTGGAGTTATTAACATTTCTGATCAATATTAATTAGTTCAATAAAAATCCTTTAGAAATGCCTGTTAAATTTGGCAATTAATAATTTTATGAGAAGAAAACCTATCAACTAGCTTGACTTTGTAGTAGTTTTGTGAAATCAACTTTGTAGTAGACTATGAAATTTTCATTTTGATAAAATAAACAAAAAAGATAGTATCGATTAATCAATGACAATGAGAAGAAACCAAATGATTAGAAATGGCAATGAACTAGTAATTTGTCAAAGTTTTATTGAGTATTGGATTAACGATAATCAAAATACGTACTCATATTTAATTATCTTTCAGAATAATTTAAAAAATGTTTTTAAAGGTTTAAAATTTAGAATTATTGATTACTAAAAAGTATTAATCTAACAATAAGTGCTTAAAAAAAAGATTTTGCATGTAATATAATTTTTAATATATAATTATATTATAGAGTAAAATAATATTTTGGTCTTTTACAGGTGAAACATTTGTCAATTTAATTCATCACAAAAAACTGCTATAAGTAATGATTTTTCACATATAAATATTTTTTAATTTGATAGAAAGATATTATTAATAACAATTTTATTCATAAGAGATCAAATTAAAAAGTATCTTACTTATGATAAACTAGACTAAGAAGACAATTTTATAAGTAACAAAATTAAGAAATGCTCTCTTTGTAAAGGATCAAAATATAATTTTACTATATAATTCGTCTAATTATTATATATAATATATAAATATTATATATTGGATATCGAGTATTTTATTAACCATTATTCGATTTGAATCTGTTGATTTGCTAATTGGATTTTGCTATTAGCAGTCTATCTAATATTGGATATCTAGTAAATATTAAATTTTTTAGAAATAAATATCAATAAATTCCCAAAATATCCAGTTGCTTCAAATTTAATGTTATTGGTAGAAGACATTGACGATCAAAGTCATTCTTATCGGTATTCATATATCTTTTTTCTTAGGAGTTGTTTAGCGTCTTGATCCAATGATCTCACAATAAATTAAAATAACACTTTCCAAAATATAAATATGAATATGATATAAGAGAATAAAAGTTAAAGCAATGTGAAAGAATGAACATTTATTCAACTTTTTATTATTTTCTTTTATTTTTAAATTATAAAAATTGAGTTATAAATATTTTTTTATTGAAACATAAATCAAAAATTTATAAAACATATGTTCTCATTTCTAGTTTTAAATAGAGGAAAAAAATATTTGTGATGCTCCTCTTAATTTCAAATAAAATATTTAGTTTTGGTCGCAAAGGAAATATCTCTGTGATGACGTATTAGTATGACGCAGATTCGAGTGTACATACTTGCGTCATCAAGTTAGTATTCAACCACTCATCATTCCCATCTAGCACCGGCCTTTACTTTTAGCCGACCTCTTGACTCTTGTAGTCATCTTTTCCACCAACCTTCTGCCTTTACTTTTATTATAGACAGTCCTATTTATTTTCTTCCACCGACATTTCTCTATTTAGAGGAAGCTTCAGCCACTCAAGAATTCAACATCAAGGAGAAGAGTAATCTTTCTTTCTAGTTGAAGCATTCTCACATGGCCACAGTGGCAGAGACAGAAAGATTGCAAGAATTCAAAGTTGCAGTGAGTATTTTTCTCTCTTGAAGTTTGAAATTTGAAAATGAATGATGATTCAGGATGTTTCATTGAAATTTTTCTTTTGGAGGCTACGTTTGTTTCACGAGGAAATAAAAATTACTTTCTTTTTTTTTGTGAGATCGATTTTGACTTCACCTTAACATGAGACCAATGCAGTCCATAATAAATTTTGATAGCCATATTGGTCCAATTTGAGTAATAGTGGTATACTAATACAAAAGATTGAAGAAAAATATAGAAATTGTTTTTATAATTTGTTTTGGGAATTTTTTTTTTAAATTTGTAATAAGAGAAATTTTTTAAGAGAAAATTTTGGTTAAATTATTCTTTTAATCTCTAGATTTATTAAATTTCTAATTTCGTTTTTATAAGTATAATCTAAAATTTTATAATTGGGGCCTTATCATTTTGAAAAATGTTAATTTCATCTCTATCATTAAATTTTTTTCATTGTTTGTTAATTTTTTGCTAATATGGCCAACTTGTGTTATTTTTACATTTTGAATGTATATAATTTACACCTACAAAATGGGTAAAAGTAGCTAATAACTGAAATTAGCACATATGTGTAGTATATGACGCAACCTATGATATTAAGCGACTTTGGATAAATTAGCTTTAAAAATACATATTTATAGTGCCAATATAAAATATGGTTAACCACAATAATAAAATTTATGACATGTTCATAAAAATTTAATGCTGGAAGCTAAATTAAAAAATTATAAGAATATAAAATTTTAATTATCAATTTTTAAATTATAAAAATTAAATTAAATTTTAAAAGAATAACAAAAATAATTTAATAAAAAAATTTCTACTAAACAAATAGGAAAAAAACTAGTTTTGAAATTTACAGACACGACCCAACAATGGATGCGACCCATTTCATGGCGCGTAGCTGCCGCCGCCGCTGCACGTCGCATCAAGTGTGATTCTCATTCACACTACAATTGGGGATTTGAATTTCCTACATATTTCAGAGATGTGCAAGTTATGCTCATTCTTGATATATGAAATTTAAATGATCTAAATTTTTATATTTAAATTATTATCATTTTTAAAATTTATAATTAAAAAATTATTTTTATTTTATATTTTATTTTTTAAAAAATAAAAATTATCTAAATTTTTAAAAGAATTTAGACAATCTATATCTAATTTGAATAATTCATAAAAAAAAATTATTTCTTTCAAAATCTCTCAAATTAGGATAACTTAAAATTTTAAAAAAGGAGGGACTTCGAAAATTTAGTTAAAAATTTTTTATTTTCCTCCCTCCTTATAACAAACTCCCAATTAAAGAAGAGATTATAAGGAAACAATTTTCTTCTCTTCTCTTTTCTTTTACTTTTTTTTTTTTCCCTCTTCCAAACAAACTTGTAAGAATGTGAGAAATTATTGCGTACATCAGGTGCATTTATATTCAATAGTTAAAATCTACTCTATAAATAATCACATACTATTCCACAATGTACAAAAATAGATCATGATCATTGGATGTACATGGAACACAGAATTTTTTAAAGAATGTTAATTGTCTCAAATTTAAATGGGTTGGCATCCTTTATGTTTCTCTAAAGTGAAAGGAAAAGGGACTCATTTCAATTTCTTAAGGCTTAATTTTGTTCCCTAATATACTTACAACAAATCTCACGTGCAAATTGAAATGAGTTAGGGGAAAAGACTCTTTCAAATTTTAACGTTGGATCTGTTACATTCAGAAAATATAGAGTGTAACTTTATATTCAAAAACTAGACAATATCGTGCTTTCTTGTGGTGTCAGTTTTTAGGCCAAATGAATTATTAATTTGTATATAGTGTCCGTGGTAACCTAACTGAAGTCAGATAGTGACACAGACCATATTGACGACCAAGTCTGGCTAAATTGGCGTACCCTATATGTTCTACCCGATTCAAAATAACACAGAAATAAATAATTTTGTGTAACGTACCAAAATCTGCTATACATATTCTCAAAATAAATAAATAAAAGTACTAATTGCGAATGGAGTGTATAAGTATTAGTAATTTTGTATGTATTGTTAATTAAATAAGACAAGCTATAGCCTATAGGAGTGCATAATTTTGGCTGCTCTATCCCTGTCAGTCCCTACCCAACCTATATATATATATATATATATATATATATATATCAAATGAAGAAGAAAGGGAAGAGATATTTAAATGGTTAAAAAACAAACTAGGAAAACAGCTGTCCTGAAATAATTAAACTCACTCTCCTTTAAAATGGATATTCACGTGAAGGTACTACCTTGTTAGGTGAGGAAAGCAAAAACAAAAACTCATTGAGAGGTATTGATTAAAATGAGTGATTTATATGCAATCCATCAAGATATTATTTGTAGCATGATATATATGAGAGGGATTGTAGGAAATGTAATTAATATAAATTCCCATTATATATATAAACTCAGATTTTAACAGAACAGATAAAAAAAAAAAGGTCTAATTAGCTCAGGAAAATAAGCATTTTTATCTTCTTTTTTTTTTAGCATTGTCTATGACTAATTTTTATTAATAATTTTAAGAGTATACTCTCTTACATAACATAATGAGTTTAAAATTTTATTTTTAAAGTATTATAAAAAATTAAATTCAAATTAATAAAAAAGATATATCATTTTTATTATTAGCTGAACTAATTCCCAGTTTTCTATGTACACTTATTGTAGCATGAGTTTTCATCTATGATAAGCTTCCTCTTGAATGACATTCCATAAATTCATATATGATATTTTCGCATATGGTCTTCTAGCTAGGTCAAAGAATTCATATAATAATGAGAATGAAAAAACACCTTAAAGCATTTATCACACCTATAATATTTTAAGATCATTAAAAAAAAAAAAAGCGATAAACCTGCACTTGAGGTGTTGAGTTTCTGAGAAGGATCATAACAAGTTAGGAACTCACATGGATCCATGGATAATTTCTATGCTTAGGGCTTGAAATATTTTACAATGCTGATCATGTGGTCACAAAAGGGGTAGCTACCCAGATCGAAAAAATCCAAACATGTGCATAATCAAAAGTTTTTGTAGTACACTTTGTGTATGAACAGATAGAAAAGGATCATCATCATCATCATTATTCATCAGCTTGCAAAAGCCGTTGCTTTTGTCCAGTAATATGAAATATGAAAGACATCAAAAGTGGACTTCCTCTTAGCTGTAGGTCAGCCGTTTGATATAAAAGTGCACTCCTCTAAACCATCAGTCTAGAAGTGTCCAGACCCTCCATAAAATAATGATAAATTATTAATAATAAAAAACTAATTTATTAAATTTTATAGAGTACGACAGCATATATATAAATATATATATAGTTCAATATAACCAAAAAAATTTGATGTGAGATTGATATTGATTCTTATATTTTCTCTTCGATCTTTTATATAACAAAAGATAAAATAAAATATATCACTTAGAATTTATTCAGATAATTTTTTTAAAAGTATAATTTACACTTCAAGAAAAGCCGACAAGTAGAAAAAGAATGAATCATCAAAGTTTACATGCAAATTTTCTCCTTTTGACCAAAATGCCCCATAGTATCTTTGGTGAATGCACTTAGGAATTCTTGATATTTTGTACTCTTTTTAACCAACGTAAAAAAGAAAATTCACTAGCCCTAATTATCATGAAAGCATGAATTATGCTTAGGTTGAGTTGAGCTGTATGCAACAGTGTGTGTCCTATTATCCTAACACCTTTGCCTCCGCAAGCGCATTTCTAGGGAAAAGGAGTCCTACACGCAAGTGGACAAGTTCGGGATTTTGACCACAGTAATTTACAAGAAAGTTTAAATCCTTAAAATGCAACGTCACTATTTTAATTTTTTTATATACATCATTATATTTTTTTAAAAATATATATATATTTTAAGGACACGGCCGTGTTCTATTTTTTTTAAAAAAAAAATTTTTTTGAAGGACATAGTTGCAAAGTAACTATGTTTATCTTTTCTAAAAATGATAAATTTTTTTAAGATAACTAGAGTATTAGCTTTGCTGTGTTTCGAAAACTGAATGACTCACACCAGCTTTAATGTTGTACATTTACGTCTTGATGCAACTATCACACATTTTTCACATTAAGAATGGTTGTATGCGACAATTGTACGAGAGTAACTTTATTATATGTAAATATTTTATTTTTTTAATGAATTTTATTATGATGCATTAGGAAATTGCGATCTATTAGTAATTTTGTCTGAAAGATTGTAGTAAAAAATTTCTAATGGAGCGATTTGATTAAAAGTAAAGCAGACCAATCAAGATAGAATTTGGAAGTGCAACTAAAAAATTTGTTGCTCTCAATATCTGTAAAAATTAAAAAACTAAATCTTTTTTACATTTGTTTACAAAAGATATGGTCATAAAATTATTTATGTATTTGTAATTATTTTCTTATAAAAATATGTCTAATACATAAATAAAAATTTTAAAAATCTAATAATTTGATATTGAATTATACAAAAATTTTACTCACTATATTCTTAGTAAAAAGCTTTGATAATAAACACTTAAAATCTATAATTAAGTTGTATCGTTGTAAAAAAGAACAAGAAAAAAAAAATCTAATGCCGTCTTCTGCTATTAAACGGAAATAATTTCATTGATTGAATGTTAATTAGGATTTTTTTTAATTTAGAAAATGGTAACAATATTTTAATTTTTATATTTACACTCATATATATATATTTTTAAACAAAAAAAATTGACAGTCACTATTTTAAAATTAAAAATAATTCAAAATTAATTTCAAGATCGAGGAAATGATTTCATTGATTGAATGTTAATTAGGATTTTTTTTTTTCTTCCAAGCCTTTCTTAAACTAGCTTTTTATTTCTTCATCATTTCCATGAAGAATTTATATCCTTGCTTTTGCATGTTTACTTATTTTGACTGTAATTCAAAACAGTGAGTCCCAATTCCCAACCACACGAAACTTAAGTAGACCAAATAGCAGAAGACGGCATTAGTTTTTTTTTTTCCTTGTTCTTGTTTACAACGATACAACTTAATTATAGATTTTACGTGTTTATTATCAAAGCTTTTTACTAAGAATATAGTGAGTAAAATTTTTTTATAATTCAATATCAAATGATTAGATTTTTTAAATTTTTATTTATGTATTAGACATATTTTTATAAGAAAATAATTACAAATACATAAATAATTTTATGACCATATCTTTTGTAAACAAACGTTAAAAAAATTTGGTTTTTTAATTTTTACAGATATTGAGAGCGACAAATCTTCTTAGTTGCACTTCCAAATTCTATCTTGATTGGTCTGCTTTACTTTTAATCAAATCGTTCCATTAGAAATTCTTTACTACAATCTTTTAGACAAAATTACTGATGGATTGCAATTCCCTAATGCATCGTAATAAAATTAATAAAAAAAAATAAAATATTTACATATAATAAGGTTACTCTCGTACAATTGTCCCATACGACCATTATTGATGTGAAAAATGTGTGGTGGTTGCATCAAGACGTAAATGTACAACATTGAAACTGGTGTGAGTCATTCAGTTTTCCAAGCACAGCAAAGCTAATACTCTAGCTATCTTAAAAAAATTTATTTTTTTTTTAAAAGATGAACACGGTTGCTTTTTTTGCAACCGTGTCCTTCAAAAAATTATTATTATTTTTTTAAATAGGAGGTGACACAAAACACAAAACTGCCAGTATGAACAGTACCCATACTAGAATCTATGAAAAATTTTAATTTTAAAAATTCATTAAATATTCCGTAGATCTCCAAAAATTATAATCTTTAGTTTCCCAGAAAGCTCTTAATGATATCTAATTACATGCCAAATTTCAGATCAAGACTAGCTCATTTGGCCAAAAAGTGATATAGAGTTCCATTATGGTCAAATGTGCCTCCATATGAAGTACCAAATTTGCCAAATGATCTTCCCTTGATATTAATACCTTTTGAGCAAGTCTAAAAGCACACTTAAGACTTGTGTGAGCTGCTCAAATGATCCCAAACCTCATGCATCTCATTTTGACCATTCAACCTATATTTATATACATATTCATCAAATTTTAAACTTGCATACTATAATATTACATACTCAAAACATGTGCTAGTGATCATATATCATTTCCATACATCTAAACATTGCGTCCGGATCCTCTACTCCTGTAAAACAGGAGTAGAGGGTGCTCCTGTGCATCTGGACCGTCCAGAATAAAATCATGACGGTCCAGATTTTATTTTATTTTTTCAAAATTTTTTAAATATCAAATATTAATTTTTTTAAAGTTTATAGTTATAAAAAATTTTTATTTTATTTTTTACTTTTTAAAAATTTAATTTTTTTTTTAAAAATTAAAAAAATAAAAGAATAAAATCTGGACCGTCCAGATTTTATCTGGACGGTCTAGATGCACAGGAGCACCCTCTGCTCCTGTTTTACAGGAGCAGAGAATCCGGACGCCTAAACATCACATAATAGTATCTTTACATTTGTTTCAACATTCATAGTACATATACAACATCATATACATAATAAACCATCATTATGGTTCTAAAATGACTAAAACCAAGGCATAAGTTTGTCAATATCCTTCCCTTAGGGTTGTTGGCATGTGTTTTGTGATGCAAATGAGTTGTAATAATAAAATTAAATATAAGGAAGTATAGTATGAGCTCACACGATCCACGTGACACCGAATTGAATTTTTTTGATATAGCGCAACGCAGAAAAAGTTTATTATTTTCATCCCCTTTTTCATATGATCTTGTGAGATTGATAATGCAAAACTTATAAATGGCATCAAATGAGTTAGAAGTTATGATGTTACATTTATTGGCAGCGTGTCCTTAAAAGATTTTTTTTTTAAAAAAAATATAGTGATGTATCTGAAGAAATTAAAATGACGACGTTGCATTTCAAGGATTTAAACTTTCTTGTAAATTACTGTGGTCAAAATCCCGGACAAGCTTAGTGTTTCTTTAAGGTTTAAAGTTAGGTAAAAAAATTTGAAGTATTTGTTACTAAATTCATTAATAGATATATAATATGTAATTTTTTTAAAATTCAATCATGTAAGATTTATTGATTTAATAATAAGCACTTAAAAAGTACATTTGATTTTTCCTTTTTAAAATATATAATATTTCAAATAAATTTTTTAAAATGCTTAATAATGTGATAAGAAGACTGAAATATATTTATTTATTTATTTTTAATAAATAAAAATTTAATAACAAACACTTGAAAATTTATCTGATTTTTCTCTTTTACTTAATTGGCTAAGAATCTTCTTCCACCTTGTGAACACAGCTGGCAACCTATTCTTTTGGCCGAGAGGTTACTTCTTTTTGAAGGACGAGGCCACAATATTTAAATAATAATAATAATAATAATAATAATAATAATAATAATAATAAACAAAACAAAACAAAAGAAGAATAATTCACGAGGGTTGAATATAGACCATGTGTTAAGGCGAAGAAATTTGTGGACAATAGTTGAGATGGTGCAGCATAAAGCATCTTTTTACTTCCTTTACTGCGTGTTCCGGCTTCAAATCAGCTAAACAAAGAAGAAAAGCAATATAGAAGTTCCTCATTTATTCAGTCATATTGCTTTTTATAGAATTTATAGGAATTTAATGAACAAATAGAATACTACAAACTGCGCATGGTTTGCGTCAATTTGAGAAGATAAGTTAATTCAAATACGTGTAAATTAATGGGAAAACTATTTGATTGTAGTATTAAAAAATATATTCAATAATTCTTTTCTCTTCAATAATTACTTAAGAAAAAATCAGATTGACTTATTCTTACTTGGCATTTTTTCCCCAAAAAAAAGTTTAAGATGCTTTAACCATTACACAACAATAACAACAACATGTGTTTAAGCCCAAATTCCATGAGTTCATATGTAGTTTAAAATGCATATCACTTTACTTGTCCAATCCATATATATCTTCACTTTTTTTTTTTAAATTGAGTTTATATTAATATAAATATGTTAATAATGACAAAATAAAGTATATATATGCAGAGGGATACTTTTCAAGTCACAGGTGAGCAAAGCAAACTTGACTAAAATTGCGTATCTATAATCCTTGATTTCTTACAAATTTAATAGTATGAATTTTGACACGAAAGTTTAACGTTAAAATCACATAAGATATCCCAAAAAGTAAGGTATATATTGAAGTTTGATCCCATTACCCAAATGCTAAAATGAACCTTTTTATATCGAAATTTCAATGGCACTAATGCTCAATGTTTTGTTTGACTATTAGTTTATTATCATTTTTCTTCATTTATTCCCTCTCCTCAAATCATAAATTCATTATACAGAAATATAAATTAAAAAATTCTATTTTATTCCTTTAAAGATGACTTTGATATTAATTGAGTCCTTCAAATTTGTTTTTACTTTACTATTTTAAAATTTTATTTTTTTAATTTAATTCATAAAATTTTTAAAAATAAGAATTAAATTTTTAAATACTAAATTAATGAAAAAATTTTGTGAGAACCAATTTGCTACTAGGTCATTTAGGAGGACTAAAGCGGATTTAAAGAAAAAAGACTGAAAGAGGCAAGATTTTTGAATTTGAATTACTAAATATATAAAATTTACTTAAATAGTAAATTCCATTTGAACGCGTGAGACTTATCTAAATGAGGAGACTCATACATTTTATATTTATTTTTCTTTAAAATTGACAAGAAATAAGAAGATAAAAGTCCAAACTCAACATTTTCACATAAGATTGAGCTATGAAACGTTAAATTGTCTAATAACAAAATTTTTATTGATGACCATGAGTTCCACAATTGAAGATGTGAAATCAGAGTTTGATTCTTGAATCCAGTAAAAAACTTACCAAATTAAAATAGTAGTCTCTTCCTTAGAGAAGTAAAATCGAGGAAGAGAATAAAACTCCACTGGTTGTTGTGTATTTGTTTGAAAATTAAACGCAATTGAATAAAATAATGCCAGTTTATAATCAAAGAACCCCTTCCACAGAGGCAACCATTTCTCTATATAAACCCCCCTCTGCCTCTTCCCTCCATTACCATTATATCGCTCTTTCTTAAACACCCTCTTCCCTTTTTCTCTTAATCATTTTTTCTTCTCTCTGTGGTAAGTTAATGGCTGCTTTCATTCTTTCATTCTCTGCCATTTTCCTTTTCCTCTGTTTCACCCTTCATTCTTTTCCTATACATACATTGGTACTTTAGAAAAGAATTGTATCGTGTCTGATAACATGTATCCAATACCTGTATCAGATACGATGTAATATTTCAAAAGTTTTGAGATTTTGCCGGTGAATTCTTGGAATTCACTAGGAATTGTAATTGGGTTGTTCTGTTATTTTGAAATGCACCCCTGTTTTTTTCTTTTTGGTGATTGATGTTTCAATTTGTAATTTTAATTCTTTAAAAGCTACATTGTTTTTCGATGTTCTTTTGCAAAATCTCAAAATTTTCAGTAGGCAAATTTTGTTAAATGGATTATTCTATAATTACAAAAGTTGATGCAGCGCTGTCTAAAAAACTCCGTCCAAAGAAAATTTATTATGGGTTTCTACTTTTTTTTTAAAGCACCAGTTGGTTGCTCGAATAAAGCAATGCAAATTGGTAGGTGGAATACAGCAAGGCACAGTCTTTATTAGCAGAGAGAAGCAACTAAAGCAAAGCACAAACAAAAAATATGTAAACATTCTCTAGATGAATCAATGTTTAATAAAAAATTAAAAAAGTTTGAATTTTTGATCAGCTGAATCTGAGTTCCGAACTTGATCTTGATCTGTCGAGGACCAGCATTGATATATAATTATTATTGTTGTCACCGGTCTCGTCTCATTACTTAAAAAATTTGTTTATATTATCGCCAAGCTTTAGCAAGCCTCGGTTACCGGTAGGACCTTTTTTTTTTTAAATGTATTCCCTTCTTTTCTTCCTAAGTAGGAGATACTCATTTTATATTTATAAGGATATATTCCAAATTAATTTGCATCTTTGTAATTTGTTGGATTTCCCCTTAATAATCTTTTTGTATTTTATATTCAAATTTAAAAATGCACAACTGTTTTATTAATGATAAATATTTGTTTTTAATATTTTCACATGAGTGATAAATATTTTCACATTTCACATACTCGTTACATATATAGCACTGTAGCAAAGGAGGACTACTCAGATTTTCCAGAACAGTTTTGTTCTTCAAGGTTAGTTCTTATTTCCATTTGCTTCTAATATTTTTGCAAATTATATATTAGAATTTATGTAAAACCTATTTCTGTATTTCTGTTTACATGAATCTTAATGAACTTATATATGCATATGATAATAATATTTAGGAGAAATTACACTTTCCCACTAATCCATTGCTTCAATTACCATTTTTTCTCTAAACAATTAATTTTAACAATCAACCACTGTATTTAACTAATTCATCGTAATTTCTCCTTAACCATCAAAATTGAGACTTAAGTGTAATGAAAGTGTGTGTGAGGATACTATAGCGCCCCACCTTCTTTGATGTAGTCCTATTACCCTTAATGTTCATTTAAGACGGTTGGACTCACAAAGAGTAAATTAAGTGATATAGGTAAGTTTGAATTCAACAGTTGAGATGCTTCTGCAATACCATGGGTTCGAATTGTGGAAAAATACTTGTGAAGAACAACCTCAATATCTTAAGTGAGATTAGTCTTTCACCTTTTGAGTGTAAAGATACTTGTAAAAAAATGACAGTTGGGAGGAAATTGCAATAGGGTTAAAAGTGGTGGATATTAGTTGTTAGAATCAATTGTTGAAAGGAAAAATTACACGACGACAAATATCAAAATGGTGAGAAGGTGTTATTTTCTCTAAGCATTAGACTTAAATATAATTTTTATATTTTTATTATTATATTTTTATAATAAAATTATTATCTATGTAAAATATTTTAAAAGATCCAAATTATAAATATCATACACTTGTCAATAAAAATATAAAAGCTGTACATAATTTTTCCTCTTCTTAACAGTTGTAATATAACGTTACTAGTCTTGAAGCTGAGCACGCTCCATCGATAGAAAGGTTACCTTGCTACCAACAAATTAAAGACCAAGAATACGAAGTAGTCACTTTACTGCTCTCAACTTTGCATCATAATTTCATTTGAAACTTAAGAGGCAAATATATTGTTTTAAAATTTTCAATCGTCAATCAGCATTATAATTTAAAATTTAAATTTTATGAACATTTTTTATTATGACCCGTCCTTTATACAAAAGCCCTTTTAAGTGTGAATACAAGTCTATTATAAGGTAGTCAAATTTAATTTTAATCAAAAGATTAGATAATAATAAGGATCAAAGTTTAGATCATTAATTTGATGATCATAAATATTTTAATACCATATTAACTCAAACTTTAAATATTAAACAAAGATTTATAAATAATTCTTATAGTAACCTTTAACCTCATGTCTTTTAAAGCATATCATTGTTGATGGCAGGTCTTTTTACAAACGATTTGAACACAAACGCTAGCAGGAGTTGGAGCCAGAATAATGATTCTATTTCCAGGTAAGTTTGTGAATATAATTGCCAAATTATGGCATCATTTAGCAGGAGTACTATTTTATATAGAATTAACTTCTAGCCACTGTAATTTCTGTGTTGCTGAAGTTTAATCATTTTTTGTGAAGAGGCAAATAAATTAAACACTAACTTGATTTCGCAAGCAAGGCGATTGGAAGATCCATTGCTGTGTTCTATTTTTTGAAATTAATTAGGTCAATCTCACTTTCTTATTCTATCTCTTCTCTCTTTAGATTTTTATATTTTTGTGTCATTTTTTATAATTTTAAATCATAAGTGAAGTTACTTAGATAAAATACGATATTTACAAAATATTTAAATTATTTGATAAATACTTTTATCAATATCATTGTATGTGGCCAATATTTTTATTAAAAAATATATTTTTTTTACTATCAAATTATTAAAAATGATTTGCAATCAATATTGTTTGAATGAATAAGTGACTTTAAATATTGTTTTATGGTTAATTTTAATTAAGTTTCTAATTTATTAGTTAAAATATAAAAAATAAAATCACAATAAATATATAAAAATATTTTAATCAAAATAAATATATATGATGTATAAAATAAAGGGTAAATTACTGTCTCTTTCTTAAGAACTGCTAAAATTACACAGTCCTTTTTATTTTAAAAATATACATAAACTTATCCCAAAAAATAAAAGATGAACAAAACATTAATTTCTTATATTAAGAAAATATAACTTATCAGAAAATATATTTCTTAAACTTTTATTTTAATGTTGTTTATTTTTATTAAAAATCATAAATTTAATTTATTTCAAAGTTTTAATTATTAGTTATGACAATTCTTATTTTCATTAATATATATTTAATACAAATGCTCAGATCAAATATTATTAATTGTTATACTTAACTAGTTAATTCTAAAAAACTATTTTGCAAATATACTTTTTGTTTTTAATAATTATTTATTTTTTAACAATCAGCTAAGTTTTAAAAAGTGACTATTTTATATTAGTCATATGCATAATTAATATTTTTTATATTATTATTAGAAAAAATATAAGGTTATTTTTGTTAAAATTAATAAGTGTAATTATTACTGATTTTTTATTGTAAAGAAGGTAGGTGTAACACATTTTTGGTTTTAAGGAAGTAAAATATAATTTTTTAAAATACAGAAAATGACTATATAATTTAAGTATTTCTTAAGAAAAAAAGTATAATTTACCCCAAAATTAAAATATATATATCAAACTACATTAAAATAAGTTCTTAAAAGTGAAAGAATAAGAGAAGATGGGCCCAATCATATAAAGGAGAAGGGTAAGTGCGTAATTAAAAATTTTGAATGTGGATATTTTTGCTTCTAATTTTTTTTTTTTCGTTTTGTTTCAGTTTTGAAGCTCCAATTTTTTGCTTTTGCAAAGCAACAAAAAGAAATTTTACCTTATTTCTCCTGAAAAGCGGGCGAAACACAACCGAAAACAAAAATAAGTTAAAAAAAAAAATAGGGAGCTTCTTCGTTCCGAGATGTAAGGCCAAACATGATCTTACACTCCAAGGACCCAAGGGTCCAATGTCTATTACTTTGGTTTCTTCCAGGACACCACGCCATAAATTATGTATACTTTTCAGTTATCTTACCTATTTTGGTTTTAATTCACTAAACATGGTCTAATAAAATAAAGATATCTTTTAGTTATAAGCAGCTGGATGGTCGGAGGAGGGGGAAGGAGGCTTGTTCAAGTATTCCCAAATCCAGTGAGGGAATTGTGGGACAAATGGGAGCTACGAGGATTGGTATTTGTCAGCCTTGTGTCACAGATCATACTGGCATTATTGGGCAACCGCAGAAAATATGGTACTCATAAAGTGATCGACTCAATTGTCTGGTTTACTTACTTGCTGGCAGACCAGGTGCCAACTATTGCATTAGGTGTCATCTCCAGTAAGCTTGGAGACTACTATGACAAGCATGGAGAACCAATGGAAAATTTTCAGATGATAGCATTCTGGGCTCCATTTTTACTGATGCACATCGGTGGTCCAGACACGATCACCGCATATTCACTAGAGGACAATGAGTTGTGGTTGAGACACTTGTTTGGATTGGTGGTTCAAACACTTTTCACTGCCTACATAATTCTTTTGTCTTGGAAAGGTACTAATTGGCTTTCTTGTCTTAGCATTCCCATGTTTATAATTGGATTTGTCAGGTATGGGGAGAGAACATGGTCTCTATATTCAGCCAGTATAAATTATTGCCGTGATTCTCACCTTTCTTCAGCAGTTTCAGAAACTGAAGCAATCAGCATTACAAAAAGGCACAAATTATGTTTTCTTTATTTCAAAGGTTTCAAGACTAATTTTACTAGCCTTTTATCAGATACGGTGTTGGGTACCCAAGATATTCTGTTCCTGAAAGCTCAAGCCCTCTATATGGATTATAAACTAGCCTTTAAGCTACTGAGTTTTCAACACGGATTCTGGTATGATGTCTTGTTCACCAAGGCAATTGTGACACATAACAAGTGGGGTTGCATCTTACATTTTGTTACTTCATTTGCGATTATGACCGTGTTCATGTTGTACATTGTTTTCAGCACTAGACATGGAAGGTCTTTAGGAGTCGATTCCATTATCACATACATGTTGTTGGTGGTAGCTGTCATGGCAGAAATCTTTTCAATCATATCTTTGGTTGTTTATTCAGAATGGACAATCGACTATCTAAAATCGAATATCAGTCATAGCATTCCGTTGTTACCTCAGATCATAGATTGGCTTGAAGAACAAAACTCGACGAGAACAAGCTCGTGGAATAAAATAGGTCAGTACAACTTCTTGACCTTATTATGCTGTAAGAAGGAGCTTGACATTTCCGAAAATTCCTTATCAGTGGCAAAATTAAAAAAGCTCTCAAATGTAACTTGTTGTATAGTCTCCCCAGAGCTAAAAGGAATGATCTATGGTAATGCACTAAAAAAAATGGCATCCACACCAATACAAGCCTCTCGATATAGGGAAGTTGTCAAAGACCAGAGACTACGTAGACAAGTAATAGAAAATTTAGAATTTCATCAAAGCATTCTTCTTTGGCACATTGTAACAAATGTGTGCTACCACTGTGATGACAACAAAAATATCCCTGAAAATAAAATTGATTCAGAACAGAGCAAAGTGCTATCTGATTATCTGTTTTACCTCTTGGTGAAGCGCCGCCATATGTTGCCAATTGGGACAGGGCTGCTTAGCCTTCGTGACACACTGTCTGAAGCCACCAACTTTTGTAAACAGCAAAAAACATTAACACTTTCCTCAGATGTGAGTGAATCTTGTAAGGCCTTGTTGCAATGCATTCTAGAGGATGCGGAACATGGAACAACTGATATAGAGGATGCGGGAACAACTGCCCCCATAGGTCGATCAGTTTTTCATTATGCTTTGTTGACTGCCTGTGATTTATTGACAGATCAACGCGATGGAAAGAAAATATGGAAGTTCTTGATCGAGTTGTGGATTGAGATATTGTACTACAGTGCTGCTCATTGTAGAGTTGATAGACATGCTCAAGAAATGAGCACGGGGGGAGAATTTATCTCTCATATATGGCTGCTTCAATCTTTAACTTGCTTATTGGATCAATTCCAGTAGCTGAGCCTGTCTTGGCTGATGCAAGTATATCTGAGATTCTCTCGAGTCTCGGAATCCCTCTTATAGAGCTCCTACCTACGAGAGGATCCTTTCAAGAAGACAACACAAGCAACTGATATGTCACCTGAAGCTGAGGGTAACTGTTGAAGATTGGAATCTTGATTATTCACAAGTGTGTTTTATTTATTAGAGATTGATATCTTGGACCATTCAGTAAGTGACTAGGGACATGTGCTCTTAAAGAATTATGTCTTGCCCATTTAATGCTCAATTTAGTCACATATTATGTCTTTTTATGGTGTGCTAGATAAAGAAAAATTTGATAGAACTAAATGAGTACTTAGGGAAGGAATATTCGAATTAAATGCTCCAGCCGAAAGTGAAAGCCTTTGATGACCAAGACAAATTAATCTACATTAAAAGCAAAATTATGGAGGTTTAAGATTTATAATCCCGAAGTCTCAAATCTAGAGGCTTGCAAGACATTGCTTCAACGCATTGCAAAGTAAGCAAATCCAGCAACGTACTCGCCTCCATCCGTCAATATATTTTTTCTTTATATCAATATATTAGTTGCTTTTTTTTTACTTCCTTGAGACAGATACTGATCAATATAACGTTCTCTCCATTAATTTACCTAGCTCCTGAATCGAGTTCCGATTCTGGTGAACCATTTTTGGACCTTGTCAAATAATTGGGAAATGAGTTGCATGGGACTTCGTTTCATGCCTTCCACTCATATTTAGCGATGGATCTGGAGAAGAAAAACAAAATTCTATGGAAAGAGAAGGGAAGGAAAATTGAAGGAAAAATGTGTAGTAAAGTAAGGGAAGGATATTTTAATAATTTTACAAACTTAAATTTAGATTTAATATCTAATTTATATGATAGAAGGGTTTACTGTAATATAACTAATAGATAAGGAATCAATTAAAATTTTTTATAGATTAGAAGAATTTTATAATTAGAGACAAATATCAGAGTAAATACAATTTATCGAAAGTAATAATCATGTCATGTTTAATCTAACACACATTTTCTAAAGTAAAGTACAATTTAGTTCAATGTGATTTGAATCAATTTCACTTTGCTACATTATTGATTGGAAGTTGATATTTTGCTGTCATGAGATATATTCCATCACATAATTTATAATTTTCTGTTATATTTCAAACAGAAATTGGAAGAGATTTAGAGATATTAGAGAAATTATTTTTAATTTGAAAATTTTCCATTTGAGATTTAATAAAATTATAAAGCTCGTGTTTTACTAGCACATCAAAATTTTAGGGTATAAAAGAATATTAGCTTTGAAATCACATTTGTAGCCACTTTCAGAACTTTCATGGGTTGAGCTTTAAGAATTAGGTTAGGCCCGTCCTTATGGGGCCAACAAAAGCCCTTACGTGCTCTGCCAGGCCAAGCCAACCCATTTTAAGAGATTTAAGATAGTATGAAAAAGATTTTAACTTCATATTGGAATCTCTTCATTTGATAATGTCACGTGACAATAAATAAATAAATATAAAATAATGAGATTCACCCATTTTATAATATTAATCATTTAACTGAGACCTACTTATTTTGATAATAATAAGTACAAAAAATAAAAATATATAAAACATTAATTGCAGTATTATTGAAAAATTATTAAAACTTTGTCAAATAAAAATTATTTTAATGTTTATGATAAACCATAACCAAAAAATTTTAATGATAAACCAAACGTAAAAATATTATATCATATTTTCAAGAATCACATGGCTAAAAATGTATAAATCACCCCATATTATTGAGATAGACTGTTTCTATCCTCTTAGTGAGTGTTACAAGCTATCATGCTATGTCTGAGTTCAGTTGTTTCTCTTTGATAGATTGGTGTTGTTAGGTCGATTAAGTCTGAATCCAAAATAAAATGCACATAGACAGCTGAATAAAGTAAAATATATTGAATTACTGGCAAAAAAAAATTCAATAATTATATTTTTTTCAGCACATCAACTAAAAGTTTTAGTTTTTAGAGTTTAACTTCTACTTTGTATTATTCTATATCCAGAAAATAAGTAAAGCACCAATTGGTTGCTCGAATAAAGCAATGCAAATTGGTAGGTGGAATAAAGCAAGGCACAATAGAAGTAACTAAAGCAAAGCACAGGCATAAAATATCTAAACATTCTCTAGATGAATCAAGGTTCAATAAACAAACAAACAAACAAAAGTTTGAATTTTTGATGGGCTGAGTTTGAGTTCCGAACTTAATCTCGAGGATCAGCAGTCAGGTAAGGCATTGATATATAATTATTATTGTTGTCTCTGGTCGTCTCATTACTCAATAAAATTTGATTATACTATCGCCAAGCTTTAGCATCGTTCACCGGTAGGAATTTTTTTTTTTTTAAATGTATTTCCTTCTTTTCTTCCGAAGTAGGAGATACTCATTTTATATTTATAACGACAGATTCAAAATTAGTTTGCATCTTTGTTATTTGTTGGATTTGCCCTTAATAATCTTTTAGTATTTTATATTCAAATTTTGATCAAAATAATCACCTGAGCATCAAAATAAACAACTGTTACGTTAATGATAAATATTTGTTTTTAATATTTTCACATTAAAGATAAATATTTTCACATTTCACATACCCGTTGCATATATGGCAATGAAGCAAAGGAGAACTACTCAGGTTTTCCAGAACAGTTTTGCTCTACAAGGTTAGTTCTTATTTCTATTTGCTTCTAATATGTTTGCCTTACATAAATTTTAATGAACTGATATATGCATATGATAATAATATTTAGGAGAAATTACACTTTTCCACTAATCCATCGCTTCAATTACCATTTTTTCTCTAGACGATTAATTTTAACATTTAACCACTGTATTTAACTAATTCATGGCAATTTTCCTTTAACCATCAAAATTGAAAATTAAATGTAATGAAAGTGTGTGTGAGGATACCAAGGTAATTAAAATTGAATTGGATCGGCAG
Organism: Erythrophleum fordii; assembly: GCA_032878935.1. Taxonomy (NCBI): domain Eukaryota; kingdom Viridiplantae; phylum Streptophyta; class Magnoliopsida; order Fabales; family Fabaceae; genus Erythrophleum; species Erythrophleum fordii. Next base: position 1,634,948 of record JAVQMF010000048.1, on the reverse strand, counting down.
GTTCAACCAGTTGGACTAAGAACTGAACCTTAATCCGGTCCGGATACCCGGTCGATTTTAGATCAAAATCGATACATATAGATCAGGTTGAACTGATCCAATAAAAATTTCTTCCAAGTTCAGCAAATGGATTCGAACCCACATTGTGTTTGCTTCCAAAACGTCCTTTTGCCAATGAACTCGCAAAGCCTTATCAATTTGCTTTGGCAAACTTTTATATATATAGATTATCATATGCATGGCTTTTTCTGTTTTTCGAGAGGATTGTGGGATTCGAACTTGTGCCTAAAGCTTTCCAAAATATTTGCGCACCATTTGGAATAAATGCTCCCTTGACATTTGTTTGGAAACTTTTTATATATATAGTGTATGATTATTTCCAAAACTGTAACTACACCACCCCTTTATATTTTATAGGTGTAAATTTTATTATAACTAGACTATTCCCTAAGTTGTTGACATTTGTTGAAAATAATAATAATAATAATAATAAATATATTGTATAATTAATTCTTATAATATTTTGATATTAGTATTTATTTCAATATATTAATATTTGATGATTATATTTATTAATAGATAAATTATTTTAAATTCAAATTTTAAAATTAAAAATTAACTAAATTTAAATATTATGTTATATTTGATTTATTTTTATACATAACTAAGAATAAAATATTCCAAATTTTATTAATATTTATTTATTATATTAAATTTTTTAATATTAATATATTTATTTATTACCAGTTCGATCACGATTCGACCACAGTCTAATCAATAAACCGTAAACCAGTATCTTTATTAGTTCAATGACCAGTCTAATTTTTAAAACATTAGAAGATACTATAATGCCCCCACCTCCTTTGATGTAGTCCTATTACACTTAATGTTCATTTAAGACGGTTGGACTCACAAAGAGTAAATTAAGTGGTATAGGTAGGTTTAAATTTAACAATTGAGATGCTACTGCAATACCACATGGGTTCGAATTGTGAAAAAATACTTGTGAAGAACAACATCCTCAATATCCTAAGCAAGATCAGTCTTGCACCTTTTAAGTGTAAAGATACTTGTAAAAAAAATGACAGTTATAGAGTTAAAAGTGGGGGATATTAGTTGTTAGATTTAATTGTTCACAAAAATCAAAATGATCAGAAGGTGTTAGCTTCTCTAAGTATTAGACTTAAATATAATTTTCTTATATTTTATTATTTAGGTTTTTTTAATAAAATTATGATATATGTAAAATACTTTGAAAGTTCCAAATTATAAATATCATTGTTATGAATTCGACGTCGAGGAACCTTACAAGTGAAGTAGAGTTTATAAACTCAAGAGGTTCTCCCTTCTAATAAGTCGGTCTTTTGAAATGAGTTTTCTCTTTGAGCTTATACTTGTTTCATTGAGAATCTAATAGTCACAGAGAAAGCTACCCACAGAGGGTTCTGATCAACAGAAAGTTAAGTGAAGTGCTGTGGAGTGAAATTACTGGGAACATTGGCTTTCAAATAGAAGTACATTGTTATGAGTCCCACATCAAGGAGCCTCCCAAGTGAAGTGAGATTTATAAACTCAAGGGACTCATTGTTATGAATCACACATCGAAAAGCCTCATAAGTAAAACGGGATTTACAAGCTTAAGGGATTCTCCCTTCTAATAAATTAGTCTTTTAGAATGGACTTTTCCTTTGACCTTGTACTCGTAACAATCATATACTTGTCAATAAAAATATAAAAGTTGTACATAATTTTTCCTTTTCTTAATTGTTGTAATATAACGTTACCTATCTTGAAGTTGAGCACGCTCATTCAATAGAAACCTTTTCTTAATGGTTGTAATATAACGTTTGCTATCTTGAAGTTGAGCACGCTCAATCAATAGAAAGTTTATCTTGCTATCAACCAATTAAAGACCAAGAATATGAAGTAGTCACTTTACTGCTCTCAACTTTGCATCATAATTTCATTTGAAACTTAAAAGGTAAATATATTGTTTTTAAAATTTTCATTTGTCAATCATTATAATTTGAAATTTAAATTTTATGAGCATTTTTTTAATTATTATCCCGTCCTTTATACAAAAGCCCTTTTAAGTGTGTGTACAAGTCTATTATGCTGTGTTCAAATTTAATTTTCATCAAAAGATTGGATAATAATAAGGATCAAACTTTAGATCATTAATTTGATGATCATAAATATTTTAATACCATATTAACTCAAACTTCAATTATTAAACAAAGATTTATAAATAACTTTTATAATAACCTTTAACCTCATGTCTTTTGAAGCATATCATTGTTGATGGTAAGTCTTCTTATAAACGATTTGAACACAAACGTTAGCAGGAGTTGGAGCCAGAATAATGATTCTATTTCCAGGTGAGTTTGCGAATATAATTCCCAAATTATGGCATCATTTAGCAGGAGTATTTTATATAGAATTAACTTCTAGCCACTGTAATTTGTGTGTTGCTGAATTTTAATAATTTTTGGTGAAGAGGCAAATAAATTAAAAACTAACTTCATTTCGCAAGCAAAACGATTGGAAGATCCGTTGCTGTGTTTTAATTTTTGAAATTAGATCAATCTCACTTTCTTATTCTTGATTTTTTCTCTCTTTAGGTTTTTATATTTTTGTGTCATTTTTTTATAATTTTAAATCATAAGTGAAGTTATTTAGAAAAATATGATATTCACAAAATACAACAACAAAGAAGCAAACAATGTTTGACTAAAATTATCTAATAAATACAGCTATCGATATCATTTTATTTGGCCAATATTTTTATTAAAAAATTGTACTTTTTACTATCAAATTATTAAAACTGATGTGCAATCAATATTGTTTGAATGAATAACTGACTTTAAATATTGCTTTATGGTTAATTTTAATTAAGTTTCTAATTTATTGGTTAAAATATAAAAAATCCCAATAAATATATAAAAAAATTTAATCAAAATAAATATATATGATATGTAAAATTAAAGATAAATTACTCTCCCTTTCTTAAAAACTATTAAAATTATACAATCACTCCCTTTATTTTAAAAATATACACAAATTTATCCCAAAAACAAAAGAAGAGCAAAAAATTAATTTCTTATATTAAAAAAATTTAACTTATTAGAAAATGTATTTCTTAAACTTTTATTTCAATGTTATTTATTTTGTATTGAAAATTATAAATTTAATTTATTCCAAAGTTTTATTAGTTATGACAATGCTTATGTTTATTAATGTATATTTACTACAAATGCTCAAATCAAATATTATTAATTATCATCCTTTAATTAGTGGATTTTAAAAAACTATTTTGCAGATATTCTTTTTGTTTTTAATAGTTATTTATTTTTCATAATCAGCCAAGTTTTAAAAAGTGAATATTTATATTAGTCATATCATAATTAATATTTTTATATTATTATTAGAAAAAATATATGGTTATTTTTGTTTAAATTAATAAGTATAATTATTTTTTATCTTTTATTACAAAAAAGTTAAGCGTAACATATTTTTTGGTTTTAAATGAGTAAAATATAATTTTTTAAAATAAAAAAAGACTATACAACTTGAGTAGTTCTTAATAAAAAAAGTATGATTCACCCTAAAATTAAAATAAATATATCAAACTACATCAAAATAAGTTCTTAAAAGTGAAAGAATAAGAGAAGATGGGACCGACCATATAAAAGAGAAAGGGTAAGTGTGTAATTAAAAATTTTGAATGTGGATATTTTTGCTTCTAAATTTTTTTCTTTTTTTGTTTCGGTTTTGAAGCTCCAATTTTTTGCGTTTGCAAAGCAACAAAATTTTTTTTTTACTAAAGCTCATTATTTCTCCCGAAAAGCGGGTGAAACACAACTGAAAACAAAAATCAGTTTTTTTAATAGAGGAAAAAAAATAGGAAGCTTCTTCGTTCCGAGAAGTAAGTCCAAACATGATCTTACTCTCCTAGGACCCAAGGGTCCAATATCTATTACTTTGTTTCTTCCAAGACACCGCCCCATAAATTATGCATATTTTTCACTTATCTTACCTATATTGGTTTTAATTCACTAAACATCGCCTAATAAAATAAAAATCTCTTTTAGTTATAAACAGTTGGATGGACGTAGGAGGAGGAAGGAGGCTTGTTCAACGAGGGAATTGTGGGACAAATGGGAGCTACGAGGATTGGTATTTATCAGCCTTGTGTTACAGATCGCACTAGCACTATTGGGCAACCATAGAAAATATGGAACGTATAAGGTGATCGACTCAATTGTCTGGTTTACTTACTTGTTGGCAGACAAGGTGCCAACCATTGCATTAGGTGTCGTTTCCAGTAAGCTCGCGGACTACTATGACAAGCATGGAGAGCCAACAGAAAATATTCAGGTGAGAGCATTCTAGACTCCATTTTAATTGATGCACATGGGAGGTCCAGACACGATCATTGCATATTCACTAGAAGACAATGAGTTGTGGTCGAGACACTTGGTTGGATTGGTGGTTCAAATTAACAATTTTCACTGCCTGCGTAATTCTTTTGTCTTGGGAAGGTACTAGTTGGCTTTCTTGCCTCCGCGTTCCCGAGCTTATAATTGGGTTTGTTAAGTATGGGGAGAGAACATGGTCTTTGTATTCAGCCACTTTAAATTATTGTCGTGATTCTCATCTTTCTTTTGCAGTTTCGAAAACTGAAGAGATCAGTATTATAGAAAGTACAAATCAGTTTTCGAACATTTCAATGGTTTCAGGAGTAATTTTGCTCGCCTTTTTTCAGATATGGCGTTGGGCACCAGAGATATCAAGTTACAAAAAGCTGATGTCTGCAGTATTATTATGAAGAAGCTATTAAACTACTTGATTTTCAACATGGATTCTGTTGCGATGTCTTTTCACCAAAGCAACTGTGACACATAACATTTGGGGTTGCATCTCACGTATGATTACTTCATTTGCCATTATGACCGTGTTCATATTGTACACTGTTTTCAGCACTAAACACCAAAGGTCTTTAGGAGTCGATCCCATTATCCCATATATGTTGTTGGTGGTAGCTATCATAGCAGAAATCTTTTCAATCATATGGTTGGTTTTTTTTTAACTCAGAACGGAGGATAACTGACTGTCTAAAATGGAATATCAGTCGTAGCATTCCGTTGTTACCTCAAATCATAGACTGACTTGAAAAACAAAACTCGAAGAAAAGAAACTCATGGAATAAAATGGGTCTGTGCGACTTCATAACCTTATTATGCTGTAAGAAAAAGTTTGGCATTTATGGACACTCCTTTCCAGTGGCAAAATTAGAAAAGCTCCCAAATGTAGCTCCTCTTTTAGTCTCCTCAGTGCTAAAGAAAATGCTCTATGATAATGCATTGAAAAAAAAGAATGGCGTCCATCCGAATGCAAGTCTCTCGATACAGGGAAGTTGTCAAAGCCCGAAGATTACATAGGCGAAGGCGAATAATAGAAAACTTAGAATTTCATCAAAGCATTCTTCTTTGGCACATTGTAAAAAATGTGTGCTACCAGTGTGAAGATAACAAGGATGTCCCTGAAAATGCAATTCATTCAAGAGAGAGCAAAGTACTGTCTGATTATCTGTTTTACCCCTTGGTGAAGCGACGCCATATGTTGCCAATTGGGACAGGGCTGCTTAGCCTTCATGACACTTTGTTTGAATCAACCAAATATTGTGAACAACAAAAAACGTTAACACTTCCCTTAGATGTGAGTGGATCTTGTAAGGCATTGCTGCAATGCATCATAGAGGATGCAAAACATGGAACAAGTCACCCCATAGGTAGATCAGCTTTTCATTATGCTCTATTGACTGCCTATGATTTCTTGACAGATCAACGTGATGGAAAGAAAATATGGGAGTTCTTGATTGGGTTGTGGATTGAGATTTTGTACTACAGTGCTGCTTACTGTGGAGTTGATAGACATGCTCAAGAGAAGAGCACAGGGGGGAATTTATCTCGCATATGGCCGCATCAATCTTTACCCTGCTTGTTGGATCAATTCCAACTAACTGAGCCCGTCTTGGATGATGCGAGTAATAATACAAATGCCTCAGGACAACACACAAGCAGCTGATATGCCACCTGGGGTTGAGGGTAACTGTTGAACATTGGAATCTTAGTTAGTCATGTGTGTTTTATTTATTAGAGAATGATATCTTGGACCACTTAGTAAGCGATTAGGCACATGTGTTCATAAAGAATAATGTCTTGCCCATTTAATGCTCAATTTAGTTGTTCTAGACAAGCAAAATATTTGATAGGAATTAAATGAGCACTCAGGGAAGGAATATTCGAATTAAATGCCCCAGCCGAAAGGGAAATTCTTGATGATCAAGACAAATTAATCTAAATTAAAAGAAAAATAATGGGGATTAATTTAAGAGTTATAATACTCAAGTCTCAAATCTGAAGGCTTGCAAAATATTGCTTCAACCTATTACAAAGGGAGCAAATATCATAATTGGAGGCAAATATTAGAGTAAATACAATTTATCCAAAATAATAATAATCTCATGTTTAATCTAAGACACATTTTCTAAAGCAAATTAAAATTTACTTCAATGTGATTTAAATCGATTTCACTTTGCTCCTATATTTATTAGAAGTTGATATTTTGCTATCATAAGATATACTCCATTAACTTACCTATATACTTTATAATTTTCTGTTATATTTCAAACACAAATTGGAAGAAATTTAGGGATATTAGAGAAATCATGTATAATTTGAGAATTTTCCATCTGAGATTTAATAAAATTATAAAGCACATATATAGTAGCATTTTACTAACACATCAAAATCTCAGGGTACAGAAGAGTGTTGGCTTTGGAATCACATTGTAGGCAGATTCATAGTTTTCATGTCAGGGTTGAACTAGGCCCATTAAGAATTATGTTGGGCCCGTCCATACAGAGCTAACAAAAGCCCTATATGCCATGCTTGGTCAAGCCGGCCTATTTTGAAAGAGATTTTAACTTCAAACGTCAAATTGGAATCTCTATTGTGTTACTTGAAGAAACAAGTAAATATAAAATACATGAGAAACTCAAATTGTTAAATTTAAAAAAATAAAAAAAATCCAATTGTCAAATTTTTTTTTTTAAGTTCACCTATTATATCTTTATTAAACCCACTATGACAGTCAACGCCTTTGTCTAATAGTGCCCTAGGGTAATTCTTGGCCCCTTTCTAGCCTTGAGGTGCTTATGCCTCTTTCTTTCTTCCTTCCTTTTTTTACTATTTTTACTTTTCATTATTATTATGATTTTTTGGTTTGTAGGTTTGTTTGTACTTTGTACCCTACTGGATTTTTGGTTGGATTTGGGAAGTCAAAACCATGAAAGAACCCAAAAAGTCCCCTATCTCTCCAGCAATCAATGGATGAGAGAAAATAAGTCAAGAGACATGACACAAACGGATATATATATATATATATATATATATATATATATATATATATATATATATATATATATATATATATATATATATATAATATTTACATATTTTTTTGAAAATGCTTTACTTGTTATTCAACTTGCTAGAGGTCTCTAGGAAGTTAGCATACCTTATAGTTTCTCCTCCAGAATTGCTTCCACCATCATTTGACTTTCTATGCATTCTTCTTAAAACTTTTCCAACAGTTTTATTAGTTAATTATGACAATTCATGTTGCAAATTACATCTTTTATGCAGTTACAATATTTTAATCACAATCACAATTAGTAAGATAGCAATATAATTGCAACCATGCATATAAATTTATTTATTTTATTAATTTAGCTCTGCTTGATATTCGAATTCCTTTTTTTCAATAAAAACAATTTAAATTAACATAAAAAAAAATACATAAGGTTGACATTCTTCGCCATAGAGTCCAAAAACAAAAATAACAAAAAAGGTTAAAGATAACAAGAAAAGGAAAGAACACAATCAGAACTGTTGAGATCCAGAGCCCTTCAACAATTTGTGCTCAAATGCACCAAATCACTTGAGCCACTCATCGTGAAAGAAGTCAATGAGGCCCAACTGGCAATATATTTTAAATTTCCTCTACAACAATGTCATCTTAGGCTCATCGCTGCAAAAGAAAAGAGTCGATCTTGATGGAAGAAACAGACTTTAACGTTGCAGTTGCATCACGGAGAAGGACCAAGTTGAAGAACCTATTGTCAATATACAAGCTTGTCACTTCTGAAACGCAATGGAGGTCAACATTAGGACGTTCTTCAATCTTTAAAACATTTCATTATCGAGTCAAAATTCATTAATCTATATAATTAAAATAAAATCATGTTTGTTACGTTAACCTAGAGATATCCATATAATTACTTATTAGCCTAACGATGGTGTTATGATTAGGCTAAGATTCTCAAATTAATTACTTTGGTACCCACTATTACTATTTTATTTTAGCTAGAGTCATACGTTAGCAAGCAACCTATTTAATTATATAAGCAAATAATGCATGGTTATATAAATATTGCTGCTGAAAAAATAAAGAGAAAACCAAAAGTGAAAGAATGACATCTGTCAACAACACCTTAAAAATATTTTGCAGGTACAAAAAATAATAATTCTTTTAAGGGTTGACTGTTGCTTTCGTTAAAATGGGGTCATAGGTAAGGTAGGGTCAATTAGCTTTGGATGCGATCAGTCCCATCATATGACAAGGACAAAACAAACATTTAAAATGAAACACAGAACCTGCACAAAATGCTAGAGATTTGTACTCTAAAAAAAAAAAAAATTGTCAAAGGCCACCATAGCATTTTTATGTGCCCTTCCAATCTTTCAATAACCAAAACTAATCTACAAGCAGAACCACGTATCAAATTAACCAAGAGCTTGTAAAAATGAGTTAAAAAATTATGAAAATATTGACATTTACACTTTCTCTACTCGTTTGAAATACAAAAATAAATAAATAAATAAATAAGCACACCTTTAATCTTTTTAATATTACTAAAATTTTAATTAGTTTCTCTAAGTTTAATCAAATTAATATTGTTTTTTTCACATTTAAAATTAATACAACTAAGTTTCTTTGTTCTAGTTTTGATTATGTGATAACGAAATATTATATAGTTAATTAACTTGTGTACATATATAGATGACACTTGAGCTACGTGAAATTATTAAATGATAAGTATTCAAGCGAAGTCACTCTAAACTTTATTTGAATTGCAAGAAAAATAAATTAAAGGGGATTTTGTGATTAAAACATGATGTCACCCTTTTTTTCTTGGCTGAAAAAGTATGATCTTACTTGATTACCTAATATCCAACAAATCCACGTGGCATAAATGATATCTATACAAGAGAAAGATTAGAGTTAACTATATAATTTCTAAACCTTAAAAGATAAGATTGACTCAATTAAAATAAGATGATCCAAATGGAAACTCTTAAAATACTAGAAAGATCAAAAGTGTATTTAAGTTCAAAAATTGAAATGTGATCTAAATTCATATTTAGAATTAAATTTGAAGTGTAAATACTGGTTAACGTTGGCCAAGGGGCATGTGGCAACAATTATCTTACAATGGAAGCTTAAATGTAGAGCTGAATTATAATCAAAACGTGATACTTAAGTGCATTTAAATATAAAAAAATTATATCCTAACTAATAATTATATCTTTTAGCTTAATAATAGGCACTCAATCTAATAATCAATGCAAACACAAATGTCACAACACAACAAAACATGAAATGCCCATATGTAATACAGAAAAACGCATCATATTTTATACAAATACTCAACATACATGTGTCAAACACTAACACAACTCATTTTCTAAAGTGTCCCATCTTTTAACAATCGACCACTAAATTACCATGTTAGTAGGGATGTATAGTAAAAAGACCCCATTAAATTATGTGGTGAGTAACGGCCTATTTTGCAGATAACCGAAGACGTTAGAATTGTTTGGTAATAGAACCCCATCGAAATTAAGTCAGAGTAGAAAAATGCATATAAAACAAAGCCATATTGCTCTTAAAGTTACGAGAGGCGAACACGTATACGTCACAGCCACCCCTCCTCATCTACTTCACTCTTTCCTATTTCTCGTTAGCCTATTATCTTCTTCTTCTTCATCATCTTCCTCTCTTTCATAAATGATTGAGTAATCTATGCAGGCAGCTTTAATGGCTGCTTGGTCAGATGGCTCAGAAGAAGAAGACGTTGTGAGGGAGCTTTTAGATGATGGGTCTCCTCTTGTGGTGGTACCAGAAGAGGCAGTTAATCAGAATTACTATACAAGAACTTCAAATGATGAGCAAGCCATTATTAATAAGTTCATCTCCAACATCTACTCAGGGCCTACCATTGCAGATATTGAGAATGCTCTATCAGTGACCAACCAAAGAGAGCATTTCCAAGAGCTCTCATCATCACCCAGCAGGTAATTTAAAATATTTCAGTGTATTTGGTTTCTAAAAGCATTTTTCGGTTTTCATTTTTTTATTCACAAATGTTGTGTTGTTTAATTATCAAATACGTTTGCTCATCTTTATTTTGAAAGTAAATTAAATTAAATAACCATAAATCAGTTTTACTTGAATTTTCACTAATTAAATACGTTTTTAATCATGTTTTCTAGTTTTAATAGAAAACGGAGAAACCAAACAGAATATCAACTTGTGTATGTTTAGACATCTTAAGTTTCTTGAATTGGGCTCCCTTTGATATGTATTATTTCAGAGTTTCCATATTGGAAAGAGGTTTGAATTTGAGCAAGATTGAGAACAAGTATACCCTGAAAATCAAGTGCTTTGGCAATGGGATGAGTGATGATGGATATAAGTGGAGGAAGTATGGACAAAAATCGATTAAGAACAGCCCAAATCCTAGGTAAACTCTTTCTTCTCTGATTATCAATTCATCAATACTCAAGTTAAAAGGAATAATTAATGCATGCAAATCAGCACTCACTTGTTAATTTTACTTCATTAATATTCTTTATGAAATATTGCTGCAAAGATTTCCACATATCAATGTTACTTTCAATGCTTCCAAGTAATAACCTTTTGCCGAATGACAAAAGAGACATAGGGACCGGAGAGCATAATTTAGCCTCGAATTTGAAATTTCGGGTGGGCTGGGCTTGGATTTAGATTTTTTTTGGGGTCTAAACTCGGGTCTAAATAAATAATTAAATAAACTTGAGCCCAAAACTTTTTGCTTTTTTAACATAAGTTAACCCGTAATTAAATATAGTGTTATTAACCTGCCGCATATTTAATCGTTCTCTTCAAACAGATTAATTATAACATTTGGTGAATTTTCCCAAAATCACAAAATGAAAACATGCCAAGTGATTGAAATTGCTCACGTGATTTCACAGGCTCATAGTTAGCAACATAGGTTTACCGAAAACTGATATGCTTAGTGATTACTAATTAATATAAATTAGTGAAACTCCTTGTCATTACTCATTATTAATTGCCTTTGATAGTTTATCAGGTAGTTCAGTGATGTGTGATGTAGATGGTACTATACGAGAACGAGGAATATTTACACGTCATCAATTAATGAAAATGGCCTACGTTTTTTGTTCTTGACATATTATTATACAAAATTGGGTTAAAAGTCGAATCAGAAGTTATATGCCTAGGTCTATGCGCCTAGTCCATTAAACCTTTCATTAAAACATAGCCATCTTAAGCTACTTCACTTTTTAAGGTACCCAATCCCAATTAATCTACATATTTTCCAACTCGAGCAAGTTTAAGATTTAATTAGGCTGCTTTCCTAGTTTAAAAGTTACTAAAAGCTAGAAAAATATGTGTAATTAATTTCATCTAATCTCATTTAATTTTTTACATATGCTCTTTGTCCAAGTTGAATGTACAAGGACAGGCTTATCGAAGCCTCACAACCTAAAATAGTAGTTTTGATGAATTTTTATTTATTCTTTTTACAATTAATTAATACATTATATGTATTTAGGAAATTCTTCTCAAACAACTAACATTATTGAGAAATTACTTTAATCCCTTGTGAAATTTCAGTGTAAACGAATGCTAATTGGCTCTTTTAACCAACCACCTTATAGAATAATTAATTGCATATTCAACAACAATTTGCCTATCCAAGCAAGTTAATCTACTTAAGTCTTCATTTCCTTATTGCACTTTGATGTCATGTGATTAAAAAAAACAAAAGGAGCTACTATAGGTGCACAAACCCAAGGTGCAGTGCCAAGAAGCACGTAGAGAGATCCAATGAAGACCCAGACACTCTTATTGTCACCTATGAAGGGCTCCATCTACACTTTGCTTATCCATACTTTCTCATGGGCCAACCACGGCAAGCCCATCCACCATCAAAGAAGTCAAAGACTACCTTTTCACTAGTTCAAGCCCAAGCCCAGGAGGAAGCCCAAGAATCTCAACATGTTCATATGGGCCAGCAGCGCACACAAGCTGATGCTACCTTCTACTCCTCAGAAGACATGGCCCAAGAAAGCATGGGCCCACAAGGATTGCTTGAAGACATGGTACCATGGATAATTCGGCACCCTACTTCATATAACAGTGATCCCTCAAATTTTTCTTGTTCTTCATATCATTCTAATTACTCCACCTCCTGTCATGACATTGGCTTAAATTCTAGCATCTAAGTAATTATGTGTAGTTAAAGGTTCAGAGACCCAATATACTCTTGGGTCTTTTTATTTTTTATTCTTGTCAGTGTCAACTAAAAAATATTATGTAATGGTTTATATTTGTTACGTCATATGTGCTTATATATATATATATATATATATATATATAATTGGTAGTGCTCGGAATTGCACAAATTTTAACTAATTTATCTCTTGGTTCTAGTCAAACACAAACCATCTAAAATATAATATGAGAATTTACAAAGTAATTTATTCCTCCCTTAATTATTTCCAATTTCGGAGCTTGAAAGATATTTTTGACTCTCGCATCCAAAACCTAGCCAAAGCATTTTCATCTCCATTCTGACACACGAATTCCTCTAGCCCTCTGCAATTTGCAAATAAGTCTAAGACCAGGGGCAGAAGAAAAAAATTCTTAAGAAAGTTTTCATTTAAATTAAGTGAAAAAATTCCATACCCCACAAAAATTGGAAATTTCAAATTTAGCTTGCATTTACCGGTAGTTTTGAAATTGCCAAACGTACATTTGGCGGCAATTATTACAACATCACAAAGTGGAATTTCCAAATCAACCAAGCATATAGAAACTGTCAAGCAAACCGCTACAAAATGTTTGTGGTAGTTGTACTAGCAGTTTCATAAAAATCGTCAAAAAATGTTTAGCAACACCCGTATTCCTAGTGGCTTTATAATTGCTACATGTTTCATTTTGTGGTGGTTTAAAAAATAGCCAAATATATATATATATATATATATACACCGTTAAATACTATTTTTTTTTAATGTAAAATTATATCATGAGTTTTTAGTTAATAGCTAAAATTAAGGCCTTTTATAATTAAGTGGTCAGAAAATGACTATTGTATGAAAGAAATACGTGAAATTATAATAAAACTATTTATTAAACAGTACATGTTTGGGGCTAACTCTTTGTCTCTTTCCATTATAACTGTGTACCTTCAAATTCTTAAACCTGCAGATACATACTTTGTTTCTCCTCCATGGATGGTGATGGGGAAGTGAATATGCCTGGAATATAATATTGGAATATCTAATGGATCCTACTTTTCAAGTTTTTTAAATGAATGAAATTAGAGATTCATCATATATTTATTTGACTTCTATCTATCATTGTTAAATTGTCCGCCATAAGATATATTTTGTTAATAATAATAAGAATTATCATCATCATAATTAATAATATCATTGTCACCATTGTCATCCTCCTTTGCCATCATTTATTTAAATGTCGGGAAAAAATTGTACTTACTCACTTTGATCTTTATTTTTAATTACAATTTTCTTATTGTATGAAAAATTACATTTATAGCCTATTGATCCCACATGCAATAATTCTCCATCAGACGGCAAATACAAACAAGTTAAACACACGCATTATATACATGCCTCTCCTTGATCTATTGACCGAATATATGTTTAACTCAGTTAAATTTAACGTTAACTATAAGAGATTATTGTAACAGGGTAACAAATTAAGAGATAAATTATAAATTTTTGTTATAAATTATGAAGGATGATGCAATTAGAAGCAAAAATAAAAATGAATTATTGCAATTTTTTTCTATTTATTACTGTTAAATTGTCTGCCACAATTTATAGATTGTTATAATGATAAAAATTATCATCATCATAATTACTAATATCATTATCACCATCGTCATTCTCCTTTATCCACCATTTAATTAAATTTCAATTTCAGTTTTGGTCTCCTCCTGAATGAATAATAGTGGATGAACGGTGCCCACAAGCTCTCTGGTAATTTGGGTTCACATATTTCATATCTGTGATGACGATGTAGATTATGGAGTTCCATAACGGGTGGTGAATACAATCCTTACTGCGTTTACTGTCACTTAGCTTCATTTGAGTGCTGAAATGAGTGGTGTGTGTGTCAGATACATCATATTCTCATCTCGCAGCTCCGGCAATACCACCTAGAAATCTTAAAAAGGAAGAACTCATATTGATGTAAACATGATGGATATGTGTGTGTCTATATATATATATATATATATATATATATAATACACAAGTATAAACTTTGTAACACGAAAAAATACAAAACATTCATATATATATATATATATATATATATATATATATAATTTGAAGTATCAGTTGACCAACATTATTGGTTGACTCAACTTGTTGAATTGAGTCCATTTAAAACTTTGCATCTCCAAATGCAAAATTTAGAATCTTCTTTTAACTAGTAGTCACACTTGATGATCAACCACTTTAAAAATTTTATTTTATTATCCAAGGCTAGTTGAATAACTATAAAATATTGTAATTAATTTATTCATGGATCTCACTTTTTAAAAAAAATTTTCTTCTTTTTAATTTTTTTAATTTTTTCTACTTCATTTTTTTTAAATTAAAACTAAATGTAGGGACATGTAATTAACATGAGTCCCATGCAAATGTATGGAGCCTACATGTAGTTTCTTTATCTCGATGAAAAGTCTTTAAAAGTAATCCTTCAAGTTAGACATATCTAGCTGTACTTTAGAATTCTAAGAAAACCATTGGCATCCTAATAACCAATAGCCATTGAATAGAATTTTTTTTTTTTTTGATAATATATTGAAAAGATTGAACCCTTAACAGTATCTATATTTTCATCACATTTATCACTTGAGCTAGCCCCAAGTGGCTTTAAAAAACATATCCTTACTACGAATTTTTACCAAAAAAAGTATCAAAGTGTCAAATGTTGGCTCAAGGTTAAATAGACTCTCATATCTCAATTGGCTTATAATTTTGATGATAACAAAAATTAAAATTTATTTTTGTAAAATCTCATTATCTTTTCACCCATTTTCAATTCATTGTCTTCTCCAAAAGGAAAAAAATCTTAATGAATATATGACAAATTTATTGTCTCTCTCAGTCAAGCAAAACAAAACATAGTATAATTATTTTATCCTCTTTGTTTTTCCCTTTTGCAACTATCTCTTTTGTGGGAAAAAAAAGTGATAGTCTTTGTTTAACCCATAAAGCAACCGTTTAATAAAATTTATGTAAATTAGACAAAATAAGTTGCATGGGAAGAACTCTTTGTGGTGGTAATTGCCATTGAAGAAGAACCTCATAAATGTTAAAGACACACTTTCTTTACTTCAATCAAAAAGCTACTATTATTATCGTTTCATTTTTAACAGCTAAAAGTTGTTAAAACTATATAAATGCATAGAAAGCTTAAATGCAAATCATTGAAAAAATATTTCCATGTTGTTTAGAAGAGCATTTATTCTTTTAGAAAATTATTCTAAGTTTCTAATTATCAACTTTTGAGAAACATTTAAGGAGTTTAATGAAAGGCTTAAGTAGAGGGTGAATATTCTTTTTATATTGTAACTTTTCTGGTTGTAAAAATAAGTTAAAAGTGAGTTATAGAAAATCTTATGTACAAGTTTAAGGTGAGCCTATAAAAGTTGTGTTAGTAATAAGCATATGAAACCAGCAAATTGTTATATTTTAGATTAATTGGATGAAAATCTCTCAAATTTTTAAAGAAACTAAACATCGGGTGGAGAGGTTGAAGTAGTATAAAGTTAACAATGTATTTTTTTTCTTTCTTTCTCTCTTCTATTTTATTTATTATTTGCTAACTCTACTTTTAAAGGATCCTTCATCTACATATACAAGCTAATTCCACTTTCAAAGCTCACTCCACTTATATATAATAATTTACTTGATGTGTTTGTAGTAACTTACTTTACGTGTTTAAAGTAGCTCACTTTACTTTGTGTCTCATCCACTTTTGTATTTACAAAAAATTTATGTTATTTAATTTTCTTCGTACCATACTTATTCACCATCCCCTCTAAGTGTATGGACCTACTGTGATATGTTTTATACTATTAGTTAGCAAACAAGAGATAGCACTTAAGCCAAAGCACATCCACCAGCTAGTAAATAATATAGTGTTGGTCCAAAATTTGAAAATTAGTGTCTAGTGCAAAACCAACTTGCATGCACTCCGCGGCCATGACGATTAGTGAAATATAAAGTCAACCCAAGTTATATCATAGTGGGTCGTCTCTCAACCTCAAGTACTATCTGGAGTGGTGAGGTAGCTATTAGTTTTCATAAAATGGCTCACAATTTAGTAGGGATGCTAGGAAGCTAGCTAGCTTCATGCATGGCCGTAATTGAATATGGTCAAACGAGGATGAATTATGGCCATCATAATTACAAAAGCAATAATAGCTTTGTTAGCTTGGATGCAAATGCAATTAATCATAAGAGCTGGAACCACTTTCTCTTAATAGAGGCTATTATGTGAATAACGTGTGCCATCATAGGCCTTTAAGGTTGACATTATAATAGTTAAGCGCTCAGAATTCTATCTAAAGAGTGTTGAAGCTTAAATCTCAATACAGAAGGGGATGGGTTCCACCATATGTGAACCTTCCCATCAAATAATTGAGAGTGCATGCATCTACTTCATTTCTTGAAAGAGAAGACACTGGAGGATGAGAGCAAGAACCTGTGGAGTAGGACTAGCAAGGACTATGGTATCTCAGTAGGGGGTTGGCAAGGAATCTTAGTCGTAGTAAATGTTGCTTTTGGGCTTGTTTTGAAGGGATAATTCTCAGATAGATTTGATATATATAAATATATATTAAATTAAATCAATAATAAAATAATATAAACATATTAGATGTAAATTTTATTAAACAATATATTTTGTATTCATTTTTTACAAATTGAATCAATTTTTTTTAATGAGAATTCCAAGCAACTAGTGGCCTCCTGGTTGGAAAGCAAATAGATAAGGGAGTTACTACACAACAAGACCAATAATAATCTCACCACTAATCATTTGTGGGCTTTTTGGTTGTCCCAACTTGACGTTATTATTTAATTTCTAATTTAATTATTAAGTTAGAAGAATGGAAGATAGAGATGATGTGCAGTGCCACTTGAATCAATTTGATTGGTGGGACAATCACCCATGATTGTAATTTTGAATTTCTCCAATTTCCAGCTATTAAACAAGACCATGACTAATGCTTCCATCATTCCAACAATATAATTCAGGAAAAATTAGCTACTTTCTCTGAACTGTGATAAGTGGATTCATCTAATCTCTTATCGCTCTCTTTTGTTGCTATTCCTCCTGTTTATTGTTTAAACAAAGGTTCCATTGCCTTATAAAAGTATACATATATACTATATGTTAATTTAAACCTTTAAATTAAGCGAATTATATAAAGCATTATAGTCTATTTTGCATAGTTCCTGGCAAAAGTATATTTAAAATAACCAATCTTTGCTTATCAATATCACTACTTAAATTTTGTATCATCAAATTGTAGAAAATTAAACTAGAATTTGCAATAACACAGAATGTAAATAAAAAAATTGTAAAACTTTTAAAATTAAAAGTTTTTATCTTCAATTTCCAAAGTTAAAAACTACATAGATTCATATTCTTCAATAAATATTTCTTTAATTATATTAAATTAAAAAAATTGTAAAACTTCTAATATTAAAAGTTGTTCTCTTCAATTTCCAAAGTTAGAAACTACTTAGATTCATATTCTTCAATAAATATTTTTTTAATTATACGGCATTAATTTTAGAGACAACTGCAAAGAATTCTGATTGAAATTAAAGTTCAAATCTTTACTTCCATTCAAACTTGTTCAACATCGGCATATATAGAGATTTGAACAAGTTGACAATAATTAACCTAAGCCAATTTGTTATTATATAATTATAAATGAAAACTAAATAACTCTGATTTTTTTCATCATTTTCTTTTTTTTTTCTTTTCATTTTTTTGGCTCCTTGATCAAAGGACTGCATCGGTAACAATTAATCTGTCTCTTCGAATCAGTATTCAATTTCAATCCAATTTTCAATATTCATAAGAACAATCATTAAATAACCATCGTATGTTTTTTTTGGGGCCAGAATAACTATCGTACAGGTAATTACGGAAATATAGGACGACGGAATGTTGCCCAGCTATGGAGATATTCTTTGTACAATTCATGTACGTGGACTCCATGCATTAGATTATTGTCAAACATTGAATATATTTTAAAATAAAAATTTTTACTTTAAATGTATATTAAAAAAAATTATCTCTCTGACTTTGCTTATTCCTTGTATTGATCTTTCTTTATAATGGACTTGCTTTTAACGCTGCAATAATGTAATGAAATGCCAACCATAAATTCTGACCACCTCCTATTTGATGTTTTTTTAATTCTTATTTTCAATTGTCATTTAGTCCAGAGCATCAAAATGTAGAAATAATTTATTATTATTAATTTGTCTGCGTTTTGACTTTTTTAATTTTTATTCTAATTATTTTAATATTTATGTTCCCACTGTCTTGGAGTCAAAACATACAAAATTTTAGAAAAAACTAATTGAGATATAATTAAATTTGTAATTGTAAAACTTCAATTATACAGCTTTTCTATTATTATTTGTTTCGTTTTTCAATCACAAGCTATCAAAATTAAAAAAAAAAATTATTACTACGTGTGTTTCAGTCCCCAAAGACAAAAAACACATGGGAAAATTAACAATGAATGCACGTCATTTTTACTTTGCTTTTGAAGTTTAAAAAATTTAAGTTGAAACAACTTGTTTATTATATAACTCTAAATATTTAGTTTAGTTGATATTTTTTGGGTTAATTTTTTTTATTAATTTTTAACTTTTTAATATATAAACTAAAAAGCATTTTATTTCTAACATATTCTTTAAAATAATTTTATTATTATTATTTTTAAATTTGTATTGCTGAAAGGCTACACCTTTCTGGCAAAAGCTACAGTCATGTTGACTGCAGCTTTTGCTGAGGCAAGAAATTTTTCTCTTAAATTTCTTTTATTGTTACTTTTTTTTTCAATCGTGGGAGCTGCTTCTTCCCATCTCTCCGGTAGGTATACTTAAAAAAGAGAAAAAAAAAAAAAGAAGGAAAATAGTCATTTTATTTTATTTTTCTTTGTTTTTAATCCTTCTCCGCTCATTAAACCAACTTATTTATTTGTTTTGCAAGGTTTTGTCGTCACTAGACACAGTATTTGATCTCATTACTCATCATAAAAACTTTCGCTTCAAGAGTTATATGAAAGTTATCCTAAATAAGTCATTAAAAGGAAAAATAAAGGAATATATATATATATATATATAGAATAATAAATTACTTGTGTATCTTTATTTTTGAAAAAATTTTTAAAAAATAATTACTGTTAAATAATAATTATGAATATATTAATAAATATTATACACAATTTAAAAAAATCACTCACCTTTACAATAAATCAAACAGGCATATTCAAAAAGAATATACAAATAATTTTTGATTTTTTGATTTTTTATATATTGAATGATTTCCATTGTTTGTTTTTTCCTTGTGATGTTTTGTTTTTTCATATGCAGGATTTTTAGTAGATTTTTCTATTTTTTAATTGTCTATCAATTTATGTCTAACGATATAAAGTTAATATTCAAATAATATTTCACAAGTGGTACAGAAAATGAAAATTTTTTATTATCGTAGGTAGATGTACGATAAATTGAATTTTGGACGCAGACGGCTAAAATGATCTATAGAGTACATGCAATCTAAAGAAGTGCTTCAACCTAGTCTTTGCTTCCTTTTTTTTTTTCTTTAAATCCGTCTTCAAACTTTTAAAATTACTTTTGTTATTTGATTGAGCGGCAATAATTATATCATTGTCAGTTGAAACTTCCAGCTATTTGTACAAGTCGACAACTAAAATATTGTGATGGAAATCAATTACAATTTTGTAATATCATCAAGTTTTGTCCTAAATTAAAATTTTGTTATGTGATTGTAAAGATATATATTACTATATCAATTTGATATATTTAAGATTTTATATTAAAATTTTGAATTTAAATTAATTTTCATAAAATATTTGAATGTTATAAATCATTCAAATGTTTCACTTTGAATTTACTCCTACTAAATTTAGCATGATTCTTTATAGTAATTATTTTACTGCACTATATGCAGTAATGCCATTTTAGCTTGTTTTTTTAATGAATAAAAATGATGCAGAGTATTTAAAAATTGTAATTGAAATGACAAGAGTTTTAAACGCAAGGTAAAATTATATTTTAAAATTTTTAATTCTTTATAATAATTATTTTATTGCACTATATGCAGTAATGCCATTTTAGTTTTTTTTTAAGAATTAAAAATAATATAATGCATTTAAAAATTATAACTAAAATGACAAAAATTATAATTTTGAAAAAAACATATACTTTCAAAATTTTATTAAAATTTTTAAGGTATAATTTTATCTCCCAATTAAAACTTTTGTCATTTCAATTATAATTTTTAAATACTCTACATCATTTTTAATCTCTAAAAAAACCAAAATAACGTTATTACACATGGTATAGTAAAATCTTTTAGGCCTTGTTTGGTATCTCTCTAGAAATAAAAAGTGAAAAGGAATTTAAAGAGAATTCATGTTTACTACAAAGAACACCAAGTAGAAAGGGAAAGCTTTGAAGAACAGTGAAATCCATCACTGTAGCTCGGGATTTGGATCTTTCATGTTGGATCCCCTCGTGTTCTTTCTAACGAGGGAATCCATTCCCTCCCAAAAAGAAAATAAAAATTTGAAACAAAAAAAAGTTTAAATTTGTGAGAGACATAAGGCAAAATGAGAAATGCCTACATGAGATGATCCATTTTCTTGTAGCTCGTGAGTGAAAGATGGTTCAGAGCTAAAATTAGAAATGTTGATTATGCCCCTTAGGTGAGAGAAGCAATCACTTTGTCCCCTCCTTCTAATACCTAGTGTTGCTCTCCTCCTTCACTTTGTTGTACTCTACAACCTCCTTTTATACTATCTCGTGCTTCAAGCATATCATGGAATGTGAGTTTTTCTTGTTGCTTGCACAAAGAAATAGGTTGACTATAATAAATGGTGCCATAGGGCATAAGGATTTGAGGATGATATTAAATACTTTGTGGCAAGAACTTATACTACTCAAATGGTTGCTGAGAAGGTGGAGAGTCCAATCCCAACTCATGCTTTGAGGGATAGGAAAGTGAAGCTAATTGAGACGAATCCAAATATGTTCATCATTTGTTGAATCCAATAAAAAATTTCACTCAATAATAAAAAGCTATTAAAGTTAAAAGAACACTACCATTAATTCCTCATATTACCTTTATTTTTTACTATATAATTTGTGACTCATCATTAGAGAAAGGACTAGAAACACAACTAAAGAGAGAAAAAACAAATGGTTTAGCCAAAATGAAAGCTAAAAAGTAGAATGAAAAAATAAGGGAGTAGTTTGGCTATGAAAAAGAGAAGGAAAAGTTAAAGCAATGTAAGGATAATGTTTTACTATATTGTATCAATCACATAAAATAAGTTTTATATTCTTTATTTGATTCTATGTCAATTCCAAACGGGTAGGAAGGGTAGCATCAGCTTCTTTTTTCTTCTATTACGTGACTTGCAAGAAGTTTAAAAAATATCACTATTATCCATAAAAAAGCAGACATATGGGTATTCATGTTAAGTTAGTGGAAATGTAGAGCTTATAGTAGCACAACTAGTGATTATCCAAATATATACGAGTGCGGGCGTACACACGTATATATATATATATATATATATTTCACCAACAACATTTATATCTTTTCTTACATTTTATTTTCTATTTTTACACTATTTCTATTATTCCAAATATATAAAAAATATTATTTTTTTCTATGTCATACCAAATAAAATTAATTTCTTTTTATTTTGTTTAATATTTACTTTCTACTTTGTTAAAATATTTTTTGTATGCCAAAAGAGCCACTCGTGCATGCAGAGAATCTAGCCTTTACTAAATTGGAGAGAAAAAAAAAAGGGTTAAACGTTAAATCACAAGTTATGAACAAAAATGTAAGAAAATAAATTGACAATGACCCACCTCCTATTGCAAATGTAAAAGCAGCCAATGATAGATTGCATCAACTTATTTGGAGGATACTCTTAACATTTAAAATTATTAGAATACCTTTCATCGATTTAATTACTTTAATACATAATATACATTAGTTACTATATTATTTGTCTTAATTTAATTTTAAAAATGTACTCAAAAATCTTATTTTACTTAAATTTTATTGTGCTATAAACTATTCGGTCTTTCTTAAAATTTCACTTAATTTTTTACTGAATTATTTTGAAATCAAACATTCCTATGTATGTCTCTACATCCCGTTCAGACTAAGATTGAAAAGCAAGAATAGGTTCTCCACCTTTGCCCCTTGTAATTACCATATCTAATTAGAGTTACTTATTTTATGGTATTTTTAAAAAAGAAATGTTGTCAATAATTATTTTAAGGGTAACATATATTTTTAGTTATTTAACTTTATTTTAAATTTTACTCTTACTCATTAATTTCATTTAACTTAGTTTTAGTCTTTTAACTTTATTATAGGTTTCACTTTCATCCTTTAATTTCATTTAGTCCCAATTTAGTCCCTCAACTTTATTTTAAATTTCACTTTGGCCTCTTAAATTTATATTAAGTTTCACTTTTATTTTTTAATTTTATTTAATTCTAATTTAGTCATGTAACTTTATTTCAAATTTTACTTTTATCTTTTAATTTTAATTTATTCTTATTTGACCCTTAATTCTCATAATCTACTCAAATATTTTTTTTTTCCTTTTTCATTTTCTATTGTTCCATTTGTTTATTGATATGGGTAAGCCTCATGAAACATAGTAATTTTTATTTTGAGGTTTAATATTATGTTGTGTATATTCTTCTACAAACTAAATTAATTAGTACTCAATGGCCAATTTTGATTTATCGTTGTTTTCCTCATTTTATTGTTATTAGGCCAATTTGTTTTCTAATGGTCTTATCTCTTAATTTATACGAAGTTTAAATATTTAAATTATTTTAATTTGACAATGTTAAGGGAAAAAATATTTAAGTAGTTTTTAAAAATTAAAGATCCAATCATAATAAAATAAAATTAAGAGATAAAAGTGAAAGGATAAATTAGAATTATAATTTTCATAAAATTGAATTAGAATCAACTAAAATTAAAAGGACAAAATTGACACTTAAGGTATAGCTGAGCGATCAAATTAGAACTAAATAAAGTTGAAGGGATAAAAATAAAATTTAAAATAAACTTAAAAGATCAAATTAAAATTAAATAGAATTATAGAATGAAAACCAAACCTCAAATAATTAAAAGGACCATAAATATACATTTGCCTATTTTAAAGACCACATGGATGGAATTCTTAATCATTTAATCCTAGAAACTTATGTACTATGTCAAATTGTCAAGATTCATCTTAATTCAAAATTTTAAATTTTTATATCTTACAATATTGCTTAAATTTTGAGCTGATTATAATTTCAAGTTTTAACTATTTCATATAAAAAATTGTCAATATCAAGTTTTAAGTTTTTTAAAAAATTAACAAAAATCATTAAATTTAAAACTATAAACCGGTTGGATTGAGTCAAACTTTAACATAATTAAACTTATTTATTAAAAATAAAAGTTAGAATATGAGCCCAAACTTTAAACAAACTAAAAAATTGTGGTCAAACTATGTTCATTTAATAAACAAACTGAGCCGAACATTTCACGATCAATACTATATATAAAATATAATATATATTTATAGGAACATAAAAAATTAAACTAAATGAGAAAAATTATGAACCTTTATACTATGTATGTGCAAGTGTATGAGAAGGCTTTTCGAAAATATATATTTTAATATTTTAAAGGTGCATAAACTTTTGTATTTATCAATAATATTTAATAAAATAATATTTGATTAGTAATTTATTTGCAAATTTAATGAGTCGAAGATTAAACTTTCAAGTTCACCTTATTTAGTTAAATGAAATTAATATGTAAATCTAGATCATTCATGTAATAAATTAGTCGAGTCTAATATTCAAACTTCTAACGAATTAAATCTAACTTAGTTTATGAACAACTTAACTAATTCAGCCTTTAATTACCTATACTACTAAAATTCTTCAGTTTGAACTAATAAACTTTGGCTCAGTGATGCTAAATTTGTTTCTAGAATTAATAAATTCGATTTTACATATCAATTGGAACCAAAATGAGCGGAAAAAAATCTGTTTGAGATGTGTCTTAAAAATTGAAAGAGGGGATCTGTAATATACAAAATTCACTATAATAGGAATTTGAGATAGGGGTGTTTATTAGTTCGGTAGGCGTCGGGCAAAAAAATATAAATTTGTAAAACTTTAAACAAAACTATATCGGGTCAGGTCAGGTCACGGGCAAAGACATGTTCTATTCAATTCACCTTAATAGTTATTTTTTTTTAATTATTAATATCTTGTCATCTTATATATATATATATATATATATATATATATATATATATATATATATATATATATATATATATATATATATATATTCATCTGATTCTTTTTACATGCTGCAACTTTCATTACCTACTTAAAACCTCCTTATTTCTTAATCGTTTTTATCATTGATGTGTATTCTTACTGACATTTCTTTTGTTGAATAACAAAAATATACATGTTTACCTAAAACTAATTATGTTAGTATGATAATACCAAGTTATTTTTTTATTATTGATAAAAATACGAGGATTCTAAAAGCTTATTGTTTTGAAGTATATGATTATGAGTTTACAAAAAAAATATTTTTATATTACAAGTATTAGTTGATAAAAAAAAGGCCCGAACAACCTTAACCCGTCCTACTCCAACATAAAATCAAGTTTACTCAGGCCAAGTCGGGCTACGGGTATGCCTTAATCGAGTTAAGTATCGAGCATATTAGATGTCTGGCTTAGCCTACCCTGCCCATGAACAACCCTAATTTGAGAGAGAATATAATTAATGTAGGTTGGCACGTCGAAGCAAATGAATGACAATGAAGCGTGGAAAAGTAGTTTTCAGAAGAGGCTAGATTATCTTGCCCACCGTTTAAATAAAAATGTCACTCTAGGTTAGGTTGGCTGGGGCAAGCTAAAAGAACGGTTGAGAGTGCTCTCTACGTCAAGTGAAATGATTTCTGTTATAAATAAACCACTTGTATTTATTTTTTTACAGTGCACAGACAAACCAAGGTGCCTTTCACTCTGATCATTGCTGTGTTTCACGTATTGTCCTTGTGCTCTCCATTATTGGTGTTTGCCTGCTGAATCAAAACACGTTTCAGTCCCCACATTTGAGACGTTAAATCTCCTAATTAAAATTTTAATTTTTCATCAACACTAAATTAATATATTTTCCTCTCTCAGTCTATTCAGTTTTTATATTTTAAAATTAACCCGTTTACAAGTTGGTTTTTAATAACAATAAAGTCATAAGTTTGTCATTTTCAAATATTGTAAATCCTAAGATATTCAGATCTTCTCAAATTGGTTAAAAGAACAAATCTTTTCAAATCACACAATCATCACTTGAGCCAAAAAAAATAAACAATTTATGAACTAAATTTTTAAAAAAAAAATTGGAGAGGCACATTATTAGTTTAATCTTGCGTCCACTTATGCAGAGAAAAATAAACCAAGTTAATTGTAAAGAAATATATAAATATATAAAAAATAATCCCATTTGAAGGTACGTTTAATATATGTATTCGTATAATTAATTTAATATACTTATTTTTTACTAATTCAGTTAACTTAAAAATAATTCAACTATGCATTAAACAATTGTTTAAAAAAATGGTTTCTCTATCAGTCGTCTGAACACTGCACAAGAAAGTGGGCACAAAAACCCTAATAATCAAATCGCCTGATGTGAGAACTTTGAAATCTAAGAAGTTCCCAGATGCTGAAATCCAAAGTTAAAAGTAAAATATTGTTGGAGTTGTGGCATTTTCTGTGACTTTAATAAAAGCTTCCTTTCCAGCAGATCGCAGTTTATACAGGACTGTTCTTTGCTGTAGCTTTCGAGTCAACCAAACTTCACCTACTGAAAGCCAAGCCAAGTCCCTTTCTTCTTTTCTCTCTCTCTTTTTTTTTTTAAAAAACTAAAACTCACTGGCCTAATGGAAGCTGAAGAGCTAGCTCCAATAACTATATATAATTAATAATAATATATTATAGTTATATTTAACAAATTATAATGAAGATGTCACAATCACAGCTAACCCAGGTGGCTGGAATTATTGAGGGGAAAGGAAAGATTCAAATGGAGCTTCCAGGAGACAAAGCCAAGGAGCAGCTAGCACAGTGACCACACAAACAGCTCAAGGTTTTGACACATAAGTGTCGCTTAGTTGTACGGCACAAGAGAAAAATTGTTTTTTTTAGACTGTAATTTTGTAGGGATGATAATAAAAAGTTATTTTTTAAATATATATTTTATTTTTTTAATAAAAAAGTAAAAAATTAATATAAAATCAAAATTAGAAACAAAATTAATGTTTTTCATTTTATGATTAGAAAAGAATTGGATTTTTCTTACATATTAGAATTAAAAAAAAAAAGAAATTAATTTGTAAGAAAAAAATGTATGTTCTCACACAAGTAATGAAAAATCACAAACGATATTTTAAATATTAATAATATGACTACAAGAGTTAATAAAAAAATTCCAAACACTGAATTATTATATTATATTATATACATATATATATTTTAAAAAGTCTCAAAAGGTTAAAAAATTTACAATATTAACAATAAATAAATAAATAACTGCATCTTCTCCAAGTATTTTAAGGGCTCAAATGACACAGAGAGAAGGATCTTTTCTCTTGTATTAATTTTTCCCTTTCCAGCTCTTTTCATCTTCTGGTTTGTACTTTTCCGTGGATGCAATCTTGGGTTCCAATTATTTGCTCCTTACGAAATTAAATAACAGAGAAGCAAACGTGTGATGGTCTACATTAGAATGGTCATTTTCACTTAATTATGACGCCACAGTCATCTCTGTGTATTAATTAGTAAATAAACAACACCATGCACATCGATCCTGTCAAAATGGTCCAAGTATATGCAAAACAATTTTCTAACAGGTTTTCTATAATATTTTTAATTTTAATTTATTCCATAGATGGACTGGAAACATGATCTCTTCATTTGGCAACCTAGGCATATAGCTAACTTTGAAGGCAAGAGATCTCTAAGAATATATAACAATTTATTTTGATAACTGATGCTATGTCCTCAATAATGGAGGACTTAATCTAAAACTCTCAGAGGATAATTATGCAATCATGGATACTGACACATATCTTGCTGTATTATTTGCTTAAGAGATATATATTGAAATATGATTATTATTTTTATTTGGTATTTAAAGATTACTTGTGTATGCATTGCATTTTGGGGATTGGTTGTACAAGTATGATTATGTTTGAATATTGCATTCATTACAATCTTAAAAACATAAAACTAATATTATATGAATTATTAGTTTATTGACGTAGTTGTGCAGATAAAAGAGTAATGTTGACACAAAGTGTTATAGATTATATATATATATATATATCTATATAGATATTGATCCGGATGCTTTCATTCAAGTTTAAGTAATTCAACTTTTTAAAATTATTTTAAATTCAGATAAATTTGAGTGTATATGTATTAGTAATTTTGTATGAATTGTTAATTAAATAAGACATGCTATAGCCTATAGGAGTGCATAATTTGGGCTGCTCTATCCCTGTCAGTCCCTACCCAATATATATCAAATGAGAAGAAAGGGAAGAGATATTTAAATGGTTAAAAAACAAACAAGGAAAACAGCTGTCCTGAAATAATTAAACTCACTCTCCTTTAAAATGGATATTCACGTGAAGGTGCTATCTTGTTAGGTGATGAAAACAAAAACAAAAACTCATTGAGATGTAGTGATTAAAATGAGTGATTTATATGCAATCCATCAAGATATTATTTGTAGCATGATATATATGAGAGGGATTGTAGGAAATGTAATTAATATAAATTCCCATTATATATATAAACTCAGATTTTAATAGAACAGAAAAAAAAAGTCTATTTAGCTAAGGAAAATAAGCATTTTTATCTTTTTTTTTAATTAAGTCCGATCAAAGATTTTTTTTTTTAGTTTTGTCTAGGACTAATTTTTATTAATAATTTTAAGAGTATACTCTCTTACATAACATAATGTGTTTAAAATTTTATTTTTAAAGTATTATAAAAAATTAAATTCAAATTAATAAAAAGATATATCATTTTTATTATTAACTTATTCCAGCATGAGTTTTCATCTATGATAAGCTTCCTCTTGAATGACATTCCATAAATTCATATATGATATTTTCGCATATGGTCTTCTAGCTAGGTCAAAGAATTCATATAATAATGAGAATGAAAAAACACCTTAAAGCATTTATCACACCTATAATATTTTAAGATCATTAAAAAAAAAGAAAGTAATAAACCTGCACTTGAGGTGGTGAGTTTCTGAGAAGGATCATAACAAGTTAGGAACTCACATGGATCCATGGATAATTTCTATGCTTAGGGCTTAAAATATTTTACAATGCTGATCATGTGGTCACAAAAGGGGTAGCTACCCAGATCGAAAAAATCCAAACATGTGCATAATTAAAAGTTTTTGTAGTACACTTTGTGTATGAACAGATACAAAAGGATCATTATCATCATCATTATTCATCAGCTTGCAAAAGCCGTTGCTTTTGTCCTGTAATATGAAATATGAAAGACATCAAAAGTGGACTTCCTCTTAGCTGTAGGTCAGCCGTTTGATATTAAAGTACACTCCTCTAAACCATGAGTCTCCTCTAAACCATGAGTCTAGAAGTGTCCAGACCCTCCATAAAATAATGATAAATTATTAATAATAAAAAAATAATTTATTAAATTTTAGAGAGTATGACAGCATATATATAAATATATATAGTTCAATATAACCAAAAAAAATTGATGTGAGATTGATATTGATTCTTATATTTTCTCTTCGATCTTTTATATAACAAAAGATAAAATAAAATAATTCACTTAGAATTTATTCAGATAATTTTTTTAAAAGTATAATTTACACTTCAAGAAAAGCCTATAAGTAGAAAAAGAATGAATCATCAAAGTTTACATGCAAATTTTCTCCTTTTGACCAAAATGCCCCATAGTATCTTTTGTGAATGCACTTAGGAATTCTTGATATTTTGTACTCTTTTTAACCAACGTAAAAAAAGAATTCACTAGCCCTAATTATCATGAAAGCATGAATTATGCTTAGGTTGAGTTGAGCTGTACGCAACTGTGTGTGTCCTATTATCATAACACCTTTGCCTCCGCAAGCGCATTTCTAGGGAAAAGGAGTCCTACACGCAAGTGGACAAGTTCACTGTTTCTTTAAGGTTTAAATTTAGGTAAAATTTTTTAAGTATTTGTTACTAAATTCATTAATAGATATATAATATGTATTTTGTTTAATTCAATCATGTAACATTTATTGATTTAATAATAAGCACTTAAAAAGTACATTTGATTTTCCTTTTTTAAAATATATAATATTTCAAATAAATTTTTTAAGATTCTTAATAATGTGATATGAAGACTGATATATATATATATATATATATATATATATATATATTAATAAATAAAAATTTAATAACAAACACTTGAAATTTATCTGATTTTCCTCTTTTACTTAATTGGCTAAGAATCTTCTTCCACCTTGTGAACACAGGTGGCAACCTATTCTTTTGGCCCAGAGGTTACTTCTATTTGAAGGACGAGGCCACAATATAATAATAATAATAATAATAATAATAATAATAATAATAATAATAATAACAAAACAAAACAAAAGAAGAATAAGTCAAGAGGGTTGAATATAGACCATGTGTTAAGGTGAAGAAATTTGTGGACAAAAGTTGAGATGGTGCAGCATAAAGCATCTTCTTACTTCCTTTATTGCGTGTTCCTGCTTCAAATCAGCTAAACAAAGAAGAAAGCAATATAAAAGTTCCTCATTTATTCAGCCATATTGCTTTTTATAGAATTTATAGGAATTTAATGAACAAATAGAATACTACAAACTGCGAATGGTTTGCGTCAAATTGAGAAGATAAGTTAATTCAAATACGTGTAAATTAATGGGAAAACTATTTGATTGTAGTATAAAAAAAATATATTCAATAATTTTTTTCTCTTCAATAATTATTAAGAAAAAATCAGATTGACTTATTCTTACTTGGCATTTTTTCCCAAAAAAAAAGTTTAAGATGCTTTAACCATTACACAACAATAACAACATGTGTTTAAGCCCAAATTCCATGAGTTCATATGTAGTTTAAAATGGATATCACTTTACTTGTCCAATCCATATATATCTTCACTTTTTTTTTAAATTGAGTTTATATTAATATAAATATGTTAATAATGACAAAATAAAAGTATATATAGGTAGAGGGATACTTTTCAAGTCACAGGTGAGCAAAGCAAACTTGACTAAAATTTCGTATCTATAATCCTTGATTTCTTACAAATTTAATAGTATGAATTTTGACACGAAAGTTTAACGTTAAAATCACATAAGATATCCCAAAAAGTAAGGTATATATTGAAGTTTGATCCCATTACCCAAATGCTAAAATGAACCTTTTTATATCGAAATTTCAATGGCACTAACTTGAAATAAGCTCAATGTTTTGTTTGACTATTAGTTTATTATCATTTTTCTTCATTTATTCCCTCTCCTCAAATCATAAATTCATTATACAGAAATATAAATTAAAAAAATTATATTTTATTCCTTTAAAGATGACTTTGATATTAATTGAGTCCTTCAAATTTGTTTTTACTTTACTATTTAAAATTTTATTTTTTAATTTAATTCATAAAATTTTTAAAAATAAGAATTAAATTTTTAAATACTAAATTAATAAAAAAAATTTGTGAGAACCAATTTGCTACTAGGTTATTTAGGAGGACTAAAGCGGATTTAAAGAAAAAAGATGAGGCAAGATTTTTGAATTTGAATTACTAAATATATAAAATTTACTTAAATAATAAATCCCATTTGAATGCGTGAGACTTATTTAAATGAGGAGACTCGTACATTTTATATTTATTTTTCCTTAAAATTGACAAGAAATAAAAAGATAAAAGTCCAAACTCAACATTTTCACATAAGATTGAGCCATGAAACGTTGAATTGTCTAATGACAAAATGTTTATTGATGAACATGAGTTCCACAATTGAAGATGTGAAATCAGAGTTTGATTCTTGAATCCAGTCAAAAACTTACCAAATTAAAATAGTAGTCTCTTCCTTAGAGAAGTAAAATTGAGGAAGAGAATAAAACTCCACTGGTTGTTGTGTATTTGTTTGAAAATTAAACGCAATTGAATAAAATAATGCCAATTTTATAATCAGATCCCCTTCCACAGAAGCAACCATTTCTCTATATAAACCCTCCTCTGCCTCTCTAGTTCTTCCCCCCTCTGCCTCTTCCCTCCTTCATTACCATTATATCGCTCTTTCTTAAACCCCCTCTTCCTTTTTCTCTTAATCATTTTCTCTTCTCTGTGGTAAGTTAATGGCTGCTTTCATTCTTTCATTCTCTGCCATTTTCCTTTTCCTCTGTTTCACCCCTCATTCTTTTCCTACACATATATTGGTACTTTAAAAATAGAATTGTATCGTGTCTGATAACATGTATCCAATACCTGTATCAGATACAATGTGATATTTCAAAAGTTTTGAGATTTTGCCAGTGAATTCTTGGAATTCACTAGGAATTGTAATTGGGTTGCTCTGTTATTTTGAAATGCACCCCTGTTTTTTCTTTTTGTTGATTGATGTTTCAATTTGTAATTTTAATTCTTTAAAATCTACATTTTTTTTCAATGTTCTTTTGCAAAATCTCAAAATTTTCAGTAGGCAAATTTTGTTAAATGGATTATTGTATAATTCCAAAAGTTGATGCAGCGCTGTCTAAAAAACTCTGTCCAAGGAAAATTTATTATGGGTTTCTACTTTTTTTTTTTTGAAAATTTATTGAAGTTTTTTTTTTAATCCAATCCATTCCACTTGTTATGGATTGTCCACTCAGAAAATTAAGAAAGCTTTATCCCTTCTAATTTAAATTTTCTCCTTCATTGTCTACCTTTGAATATTCTGTTGCCTCTTTTGGTGCTAATCCGAGTCAATAATAGTTCTTTTTTATTGGAAAATCCATGAAAATCTGAGGATTAAGAGTCAAAGAGAATCTGAATTTCCCATATAAATTTGGGTAGCTTCAGGTTCTGTCATGGGGACTTATTGTTCACTGCTTCATTGTTCTGTTTCTTTAAGGTTTTGGTGTCTGAAATGGGGTACGAGGATCGCTTCAGACAGGGTCAGAGACCAAAATATGATTGCCTTCTATTTGGTAAAGCCTTTGAAACAAAACATTAATTAATCAATGAAGTTCCAATCTTAAACTTATTCTGGGTATGACTATAACTGTGATTTTGTCTTGTAGATTTAGATGATACTTTATATCCTCTCAGTTCTGGTCTTGCAAAAGCTTGCCTGCAGAACATTAAAGGTAAGAGCTAAGAAGCCTTTACTATACTTATGCCTTAGCTAGAAAATGCCTTTTTAACCTCTGGTCCCGACGTGGATGACTTGTCTTTGACTTTGATCGCGACTGATTGGTACCATTGTTGTAGATTATATGGTTGAGAAGCTTGGCATAGAGAGAAGCAAAATTGATGACTTGTCCAACCTCCTGTACAGGAACTATGGAACAACCATGGCTGGTCTTAGGGTATGGTTCATTTGATTCCTCAAAATGGTTCTTTATTTTTATTTTTTTCGTAAGTTACAGTCCGATTCACTTTCTTTGTTTTATTTTATGCTCACTACAGGCAATTGGATATGACTTCGACTATGATGAATATCACAGGTTGAGGATCTCTTGTCTTTCACTCCATCACTTCCTTTTTTTACTGTGATACATGGACACTTCAAAATCAAAAATCGTCTGTGTTGGATTGGAATCCTTAAAAATTTTCTTTGAAAGTTACAATCTGGGACCCACCACTTTATCAATGAACCTCCTTTATTGTTTGAATGTGAATCCCAGATATTATTGTGTCTTTCTCTTTTGGTTAATTTTGGAGAGAACTATAGAAGATCCCAATCCACTTGTGTCTAATATGTATTGGGCACTTCACATGAGTGACACTTTAACTTATGCATCAACACTTTAAATCGTTTGATATCGTGATGTTTGTGTCCATTTCAACAATGGTTATATGCATTTGAAAGGGTGGTGTTAATTTTTGAAGTTTTGATCTTGCAGTTTTGTTCATGGGAGACTCCCTTACGAGAACCTAAAGCCAGACCCAGTTCTGAGGAACCTTTTGCTAAGCCTGCCCTATAGAAAACTGGTAAGTACTTTGTAACCAATTATTTATTTTTCGATTAAACGTATTCTCGGATTTTGTTCAGACAATCTTAACCTCACCTATTTCTTTTATTCTACAGATATTCACAAACGCAGACAAGGTCCACGCAGCGAAGGCACTGAGCAGGCTTGGATTAGAGGATTGCTTTGAAGGAATTATATGCTTTGAGACCCTTAATCCCACACACAAGAACAATTTTACTGAAGATGAAGATGAATTTGAGACCGATCCAACTCCTAACACAAGCAATAATGGATCCGAAATCTTTGACATTATAGGCCATTTTGGTCAACCCAATCCTAGCACCTCAGTGTTGCCTAAGACACCAATCATCTGCAAACCATCAGAAAATGCCATTGAATTGGCTCTCAAGATAGCAAACCTTAACCCGCAAAGAACTGTAAGAAAAAAAAAAATATGCCGTTAATTTTATTAAGAAAAACAAAAAATTAAGGTTTCTGTTTGCTAACACCACGTCTCGTTTTTTTGGTCTGTCATTTTCAGTTGTTCTTTGATGACAGTGTCCGCAACATTCAAGCTGGGAAGCGTGTGGGTCTTCATACTGTATCGGTAAGCCATTCATATGAAAATTTTGTTGTCTTCCAGTAGGAATTAGGAAGTGATTGCTTTTGAGGTTAAAAAACATGAACACTACACCACAGAAAAGTAATAATAATTCTTATTTAACAATTAGATTGACGCGGTTGCCTAATAAGAAGTCATGTCATCAAATCAAAAACCACTCTAAAACTGCTGGTTCGAGCAGTTTCAAATTAGTTTTTCAACTCTTAATTTCAACGTTAGGATTGAATTACACCATGGAATAGTCCTTAACTCAACCAATTGAACGAGCTAGTCTAATTATAAGCATTAACACGGAACACAATACAAAGACAAATGCTATGACATGACAATATTTGAAATGATATATTTGATCTGATACGAGTGTTTTACACATGTTTGATATGGACACAACCTTTTCTTTTTCCTTTTTTTGAGGGTCTAAATTATTGATAACTATACGCAGGTCGGTGCATCCCAGAGAGTGAAAGGAGCAGATTATGCCTTAGAAAGCATTCATAACCTTAGGGAAGCAGTGCCTGAACTATGGGACGCTGCCATAAAATCAGAAGTTGCGTACCCTGGCAAGCTTGCCGTGGAGACTTCAGTCAGAGCTTAATATTATTGTACTTGCAAATCCCTTCTTAATCATTGATGATGATGATGAAAAAAGAAAAAAAAAAAAAAAGGAAAAATCCAACAAATAGAAAAATGAGAAAAACAAAAAAAAAAAGGAAAAAAGGAGAAGCCCAATGCTCGGGGATTCCCCAGCTTAAGTTGTAGTAGCTATAGTTTATGATGTAGATGCTTTGTTAAGATTATAATAAATTAATTAATATTCAAAAGAGTAAATTCTCCTTTTTGGCCTTCCTTATAAAGAAGGGTATTAAACTAATTACCTTCCTCATTTGTCCCTTTAATACCAAGGGGTATTAAATTATTATTGATGCAATAGGTTAAGCAAAATACCCAATGGTATGGGAAAAGACTCTCTTTAAAAAAAAAGCATTCTAATGGTAAACATTAATATGGAAAATTTTAAAATTTACATTGAAATTTAAATCTATTAAAAAATTCAAGCTCAATTGTGAATATAAAAATAAGTTGAGTAGCATATGAAACAATGAACTTCTAAAAATAAAAATTAAAAATGGAATTCTGGTGGAGAATTGAACAAACAGGCTTTAGTCCTTCATTCTAGAGAAATAGCCAACTCTCGTTTCTTTCGTGCACACTATATTGCCTTATTGTATTGTATCAATGATTTAATATAACACAGTCCTTGTTACCAAATATAATATATATATATATATATATATATATATATATCACAGTACCAAAAAAATAGTTGATTCAATATAAGAATATGAAATGAAATTTATTGATAAAATATTGTATGTGATTAAAATTATGAAACAGCGCTTCATCATATATTGCAGAACTTAAAACGTTTCTACTAAATTATGTTCTCAAAATCTCCTAAAGTTTAAAGAAACAAGTTATTGACTTTAGCCCAATTCAAGAATTAATTAATAACTACGATTTATTTCACATGAATTGCCTCTCAATTATTTGTTGCGAATAGTTCACATCAATCATAACTTGAAGACGAACTAGTCAATCAGACATTCTTATCACGCGATTAATAATATAAAATAAAATATTTTTTTATTAATGCAACAATGATAGGATGAAAGAGAAAGATATAAATTAATTTTTTTTAATCATTAATAATTTTGCATCTTTCTCTTATGTCACGTAACTATAATTCATGGGAGAGGATTCATATCCCACGACTTGTTTAATTAACTAATATTATAGCCTTAGATGGAAAGGTGTATTAAGCATGTTAATTAACTAAATGAAAAGGATGGATTTGACAGGAGAAGCAATCTCATGCTTCAAGCCCCACCATATTGTCCTTTTGACATCTACCATTCCACCACGTGAAAATGTGCCACTTCCATCAACAACATAAAAAATTAATTCTACTTTTAGAGGAGATTGTCATTAAAACCAAATATAATCGTGAATTTAATTTCTGTTAATTTATTACAAAATGAAGATCGAAGATTAAGTGTAGTTACAAGATATATATGTTTCCATTTAGAGCAATGATGGAAATTAGTTTTAAAGAAATTAGCCTAATCCATCAAACCCTATTTCCACAACGCTACTTCTCTGCCACACAAAAGTAAGGAACCCTAGCAAGACAGCTTTGGTTTTCCTGCTCTTTTCTTCTCCTTCCATTTCTGAAGCACTTTTCCCTTGTTTCAAGACTAGATTTCTCATTTTTAAATGAATGGTGGTAATTTTCTCAACCAACTCTTGAAGTTTATGGGACCTACATCTCTAGATCTGAAATGAAAATTTTAAATAATGAAAATAAAGAAGAGAGGGATGTGATGAGGTGTATTTCCTTTAGTTATGCGTGTCTTCAAGATGTTCAGCTATTTGAATCTAAGTTATGGCTTTAATGGAATGAGTTGTCTCATTTATTTTGTCATATTTTATGTCTTTTGTATCTTCTAGTTTATCATGTTTCATGATATTCACTGTTAGCCAAAAAAAAAAAGATATTTACTAGCACCTCATTATCATATTAAGTGTGGGTAGCAGTAGTGGCAATATATATTTATATATGAAGAGAGGCTAGGTCCTACGGATTGATTATTCAATTCTAATAAAAAATAATAATAGTAAGATGAAGAGTAAAATAATAATTCATTTTTAACTACGTTAGGTTCGTCTCCTAAGATTAGACAAATATTTTATTTTCAAGAAATAGAGTATAGGGATTAAACTCTTAACATGAATTAGACGTTAATTTTTTGTATTAGAGTTATGTGAGTTATCAGTTTATTAACAATTGATATCTATCTTTTTGTATTACTAATTATTAATATTCATATTTGATCTAACATCATAAACTTTTTCTATTAAATTAACATTTTTGGTCCTTTATCTATTGTCTGGCTTTAATTCTTTCATGCCAAATTGATCCTATAAATTTTAATTTATATTACATGTATCCTAAATCATTAACTATATCAAGATATGTATGTATGAATTAGAAGTTAAATGATTAATATCTCAT
This sequence comes from Erythrophleum fordii, assembly GCA_032878935.1. Taxonomy (NCBI): domain Eukaryota; kingdom Viridiplantae; phylum Streptophyta; class Magnoliopsida; order Fabales; family Fabaceae; genus Erythrophleum; species Erythrophleum fordii. Next base: position 1,597,203 of record JAVQMF010000048.1, on the reverse strand, counting down.
ATTGTGGACCAAATAAGAACAATAAACAAATTCAAGAGATGAAAATATTAATTTAACCAAAACTTTTTTATATGATGTCACTTTCACTCCCACCATCTTTCTCTTTCTCTCTCCCCTTTTTTCTAAGAAAAATTATATTTAATAATTCAAATTTTAAAAAATTTATAATAAAATATCTTTAAAATTAAAATTACTTTCAAAGATCAAACTAATAGAAATTTATTACTAAGATTTAAAAAAATTATTATTAAATTTTAAGAAAATTATAGTTTAAATAATTTTTAAATTTTTTTTAAAAACTATAATCACAAAACTTGATAACAACTTGAATTTTTAAACATGATTTTTTTTTTTTTTAAGATTAGTCTAAATAAACACTTGCTCTGTTTAGTTCATCGCATTACGATCGTATTCTCTTTACATAACTTGTATAATATTTATTATATTTTTATATTTATTATTTTATTTATTAAATTATTTTTTTAAATATAAAAATATTTTCTTTATCATTTTCCAAACAGGGCACTGGGATCCAAAGGCCCGTACCATAATAGACTTCAATTCTCCAGCTAGATTTCCTCACTGGCCAGCTCCGCGGTTGTTGACCTAAACTTAGACTGAGGACACCTTTTTTGCTAGTTGTCTCGAACAGTGCACATCAATGTCCTTTAATGATTAGTGATGCATCACCAATTATTGTAAGATCCAGAAGCAAAATTCAAGTTTGGCAAGCTTTACCACCCTCACATCAGCACATCCATCATTCTTTAAAATTATAATTTGGATTCATCAATTTTTCTTCATAATTTAACAATCTTAATTAATCATCATCGAACTCTGGACATTGGTATAAAGAAGCAATGTCCAAATTCAAGGTCTTGTTTGGTTACATCTTCCCAGATTACAATCATTAATTATTACCAAGAGAAATTGTGTTTGTTCTACACCTCACTCAGACTTTCTTTTACATACAATGTATTCATTACTCTTCTAGAAACAACAAATTGAAAGCAAAGTAATTTGACTTTGGACAAAGTCCACACCAATGAGAAAAGAGGAAGAAGATGACTAATAAATAATTGCTTATAAACCCCTGTAAAGTACACGAACAATTAATAAATGATTGCTTACAAACACGAATTGAAAAACAAAAGTCGACTTTCACAAATTTATTTTAAAAAAAAAAACCATTTTAATTTTTTAAAGAACTCGTTGAAATGAAGCACAAAAATGAAATGACAAATTCGACTCTCACAAAGAAGAAATGACAAACTTTTTACAAACGATTTAATCATTTTTGTTGTGGGTGCTGCACAGAAGAAGGAGGCCTCCATTGCTTTTTTGTTTTTATTAATAGGGCCAAAGACCAGCAAAGAAGTGCAGGGTATAGAACCCTAATAACATCCTCATAAAGCAAGTTAAACAAGGAAGACTTTGCCAAAACTGCCAAGATCCAGGCTAGTAGGCAATTGCTAGGGTTGTCCATTGGATTGATTTCGTTGGCCATTTCAATTATACTTATTACATAATTTTGGAGGATTTAAATTTTTTCAACTTGTAGTGTAGAGTTGCGTTACATATTAAATTTCTTTTTCAACTAAACCTAATTCACACTTTTTATTTTCTTTTTTGAATGTTTTTTCAAATGATGGAAAAAAGTTTATACTTCTTTTTTTATTTGTTTTCCTTATACCTACAAATATATAAATAAAAAATTATTAAAGTAAGAATTAATGTGAAAATTTTGAGTTTTTTTTTTTGGAAGTATTAGGTTTGATTATTCGCATCATGTACTAAAACAGAATTTATTTTTAAAGAAGAATTTTTATTCTTATAAAAAAAATTTTAAAACACAGAAGCTTGATACAAAAAGGAAAATCAATAACAAGTCAATAAAATAGATGAATGAAATAAGTACATGCAATTAATTTTGTTTCTTTCATAAGAGAAAAAAATAATCCTATCCAACAAAAAAAAAAAGAGAAAAAAGTACATTTGGAGCCAGGCTGTTTAGATTACCCAAGTCCGATTTTGCTAAAGATTATATTTAAACACAATTTCATATGATTTTGATACCAGGTTTTATAATAAAAATATGACATATATAAAAAATTCTTTGCAATACTCATGTTGAATTGTAAAAATTATACACTTATCATATTTTTATTAAAAAATTTAACAACAAAAATATAAAAAAAATATGCCAAAGTTTTCATCTTTTGCTAATTAGAGTTTGAACTCTGTGTTTAAAATTTTAGAACCGTTTTCAAAGTTGTGTTAGTTTTGGGCTTTAATTTTACCCACATAACTAAGTTGGGCCTTTATCATATTTTTATTAAATTTTTTAATAAAAATATGACAAGTATCATATGGTTGAGTCTTGCTCATTAAAGTTTGAACTTTATGTTTAAAATTTTGGACCCATTTTTAAAATTGTGTTAGTTTTGGGCTTTACTTTTATAAACATGACTAAGTTGGGCCTTCTGCCGTCCAAGATTGATGATCAATTCAATCCTTCATGGGCCTTTATATGATTAAGATTCTGGGCTCAAATCATGATGGGCCTCTTATAAGTTGACAAAAACAACAAGTTTTTCTACAGAATAAGAAAGAAAAATCAAAGATGAAAGATTTGGATAAGGTAAAAGGATAAGAGAATCTGAAATTACACAGAATAAAAAATAATTCAAAAAAAAAAGAACCAAATTAACGCTACGACGTTGGAGGAATCGGAAGTAGTCGGAACAGTCTCTCTCGCATGCGCTGATTGGCTTCGCTCTCGCTGTGAGTGGGTAGGTGAGTAACCGGATTCTTCTCTCACCGATGGCATATGAGTGAACCACTATAATGGGTGTGTGTACACGTGTCCCTTTTGTCTCCTCAACCACGCCTCGTCCAGCTCAATGTCATAAATACGGTTCGGTGTCACTGTTTCTCCTACTACCCGTTTCTTCTTGCTCATTAAGGAGTCTTCCAGAAACCCCATTCGCTACTCCTTCTAAAACTCGTCTATCTGCTTCGCCGCTGTCATTTTCAACAAAGAGGAGAAACAGGTTTGGAATCAGCGCGGTTGCAGCAGCCATGGCGGCTTCGTCTCGGAACACTGTCCTTGTTACCGGAGCTGGTGGTAGAACAGGTGCTCTCGTTTTACTTTATTCCTTTATGGGTTTCCTCCAATTTGGTATTTTGACTGGGAAAAATTTTGGAAATGGGCCAGAAAAGAACGTTTTAGGTTTTACATTTTTATGATGGGTACGGGTTAAAGACTCATACGCTGAGTGAATTTTTTAAAAATGAGGATTGGTCTATTGGGAAGTTGGTACCTTTTAATCGGGGTTTAGTACTTGGCGGGTTGTTGGAGTTTGTGAATTTAATGATTGTGGATTTGGGTTTTATTGCATGCAATTCTATAGAGAGCTCTACCCCGAAGATTTTGAGGCTATCTTACTATTAGACGTACTTTTAGATTCACACCTTGATAATTAAAAAATTGGAGTGAAAAAGGTACGTAAAGCCCAACCTCTTGATAAGTATACCCAATGAAGCACAGACACTTAGAAAAAAATTTTAAAAAAAACCTATTGCCCTATGTGGATTGGATATCTTTAAGTTGGGTAATTCCTTAGAAAACTCTGTTTTTATTCAAGAGGTGAAGCTTTTTCATACATTGAGAATCTCACGTACAAATTGAAAAATCAAAGTAAGAATCTCAAGATGCACTTAATGGTTTTAGAAGCTTAATCTCTTGAGAGGTAGAGTTATCTATAGAATTACCCCTGCAGTGATGGGTTTGTTTTCTGGTTTTGCATTACCCAAATACCAACTTCGTAAGGGTTCCTTAGTGCCACCCAAGTAAAAGGAATTTGCTTAAAGTGTGGCCTTTAAAAGAAAGCTTGGCTGTCCAAACAGACCATTCCCCATGACTACGAGGGATAAGGCATAAGGATACATGATCATATGGCTTTACAGATTCAGCAATTATTAAAGATTAGAACATAATATGTCAAACATATTAGTAAGCTGTAATTTAGGGCTTGTCCAATTCATATGAGTACGTATTACAATAGTAAAATATTACACTTCCATACAATTCTTGTCCTTTGGCTTAGAAATGTCATTGTAAGTGTATCTAAGAACCTCAGTTTACAGTTCATTTTCTTCCCGTGTGGAAGAGGATTGCAAAAATTTAGATTTAGTTTTGATGTGACATTTTAATCTGCTTAAGGATAGAGTTTCGAATGGCTGGACTTACACATTTCATCTTATAACATCTTTATAGCTTTATGGTTATCATCATAATTTATTGTAGGTAAGGTTGTTAGTTGAAGCTGAATTATTAATGAAATAAATTTCAACTAAAATACGATTCTTTTTGGCATATTACTTATAAGGTTGCAACCTTTTCAGTTTGAGGGCTTCAAATACATCATTGCTACTCAATTTTTCTGCTAAGTTTTGGGATGGGCCGTATGTTTAATCCAATCATAACATGATACTGAACATTTTTAGTAAACTATAGGCGACCAGCGGCCAACATTCCTATGATCTATGTATATATGCAAAATAATTTCTTGTCACCATATATGCATGCTTCATATATGCAAAATAATTTCTTGACTACAATGTTTGGTCTCTCTTCACAGCTAAAATTGAAGAGAGAGATCTCTATAAGCAGAAATTTGGACGTACTGGTTTCTATTCTTCAAAAGCAACATTACTAGACAATCTCAATGAATTGTTTTTATGGAACATACATTTGTGTTGTGCCTTATATTGTATCCCGATTTAGAAGTTGCTTAGACAAGAGTCACATCTGGATCTGTGTTTGCGGATAATGTTATTCAATTCTCTTTCTAATCATTCTATTTCATTTGCATTGGCCTTTGTCGCTAACTGACAGTCCCTTTTGTTGTTTTGTTGGTTACTTTTCAGGTCAAATAGTCTATAGAAAATTAAAGGAGAGGTCGGACCAATATGTTGCCAGAGGTCTAGTTAGAACAGAGGAAAGTAAACAGAAAATTGGTGGTGCAGATGATGTTTTTATTGGGGATATAAGAGATGTTGGCAGTATTGTTACTGCAATTGAAGGTATAGATAGTCTCATAATTCTCACAAGTGCTGTTCCACAAATGAAGTCTGGTTTTGACCCAACCAAAGGTGGAAGGCCAGAGTTTTATTTTGATGATGGCGCATACCCTGAACAGGTACCATTATGTATTTCCTATGTTACGTTGTAAATACTTATTGATGTTTATCTGGCTTTGCTTGTATTATACTGTATTTTTGCATATTAGGTTGACTGGATTGGGCAGAAAAATCAAATAGATGCTGGTGAGAACATCTTCTTCCTTTCAATGAATTATACAAAGTTAACAAACTCATTCATGCTGGTAATATTGAAATTATATTTTATATTTGAACAGCTAAGGCTTCTGGAGTGAAGCAGATTGTGTTGGTTGGGTCTATGGGTGGCACGAACCCCAATCACCCATTGAACAGCTTGGGTAACGGAAATATATTGGTTTGTATTAACTTCTCTATAACTCTTTTTAAATTACCTCCTTTTGTAGCATTCTTGTCTTGCTTTTGTGTGAATATGCATACATCTCATTTTAGAGAAGACAAGTTTATTAAAATATTGCATTTTTTTTCTCCCCTCCATTATTTTATCTTTTTGCCCCTTGGTTAAAAGAATATCGTGTTTATATTTATTGCAGGTTTGGAAGAGAAAGGCTGAGCAGTATCTGGCTGATTCTGGTATCCCATACACAATTATAAGGTGCATCATTTTCTGTCAATACTGAGACAAACAGTTCTGTTATGTTTTCTTAACTTTATTTTTTGTTCTTTTAATTATTATTTTTTTGTAGACTACTTAATTATTTCCATGAAATTGCAAATTAAATGAAAAGTTGATGCATTTAGCACGCTCAACCTGATCTACACAAGGGAAGCTGTCTAATAGCAAATTATATTAAGACAGGAAATCAAAATATATAACATGTATGGCATTAACTGAAAGAAATTGGTTATATGTATACCATTTTAACTTATCCTTTTGGGTTGAAACTTGGCTGAAATCTTGCTTGTTTTATTTTCTGACATGGAAAATAAAAAGTTTGAAGTTGAACATTGCTAGATTTATTTGTATAAATGAAAATTGTAATTATGAGTAATACTGTTATTTAATGTGCTCCTTCTACATGAAAACATTGAACAATTTAGGGATTAGGCATTAGCGATTGATAGAAATATATCTAGGAGTGTATTATACTTTATTTGATGTGGCAACATATGTGCAATCCCCCATTTGGTTTTATACATGCTCCATTCAAATATTCATTTTCTGGCTACTAAGTCTTGTGAATATGTTTGTGAGATTGTCTGCTTTCTTGCTTATCTATCCTCACCTTCTATTCTGAGCCAGAGCTGGTGGCTTGCAAGATAAAGATGGTGGTCTTCGCGAACTTATCATAGGAAAGGATGATGAGCTTCTTCAGACTGAAACCAGAGCCATACCTAGAGCTGATGTTGCAGAAGTCTGCATTGAGGTATATTTTATATATTTTGTATGGGATTTGGGTAACATAATAAGATACATCCTCTCCCAAGAAAGCGACCGAGAAGAAAGAAAGAAAAGTTAGGAGCATGTTTGATTCATGATTTCAAAAACAGTTCTATGCTAATGGTTTTTAAATTTTTTCTACCCTCTGCACTTTACAAGTGAAAATAAAGAACAACACAAAACTGTTCTCTTTTCTTATTTTCTGTTTTCTCTTACAAAAGCATAAATAATTTTTTTTTTTTGGGAGTATTTGATGGAGCAAGGGTTTGAACCTGAAACTTCTTGCTCACTACTAAGGGCCCTCGCCACCAAACTGCATCTAGTAGCTTATTATTTATCGTAATTTTATAAATGAATTTTCAAACTGACTTAATTAATAATTTGTCATTTCTTATTCTATAATATTTGAAAAAATATATTTTATATTATAAATTATTAATTTGAATGGAGACAAGTCACGCCTTAAGTTCAAATTTTCAAATCACGTTTTATGAAACATTTTAAAAAATGTTTCAAGAGTACATTTTTCAAACATATTTCTTATTCTTATATTTTCAAAAGCTGTTTAAAAATTGTGTCTACCAACTGTTTTCAAAAACAAAAACAGAATGAAACAGGCCCTTCTTTTTCGTTTTCTTTTCTTTCTGATTTTTGTGTATATGGTTGTAAGGAAATTCATAGGTAAATCTTGTTTATAAGAGATAGTCAGACCACGCCAATCATATCTGATACACTGTTATGTGGGACTTGCTTTTAACATGCTTTTATGTCATACTAATAATTGATTTAGTCTACTTATGTTTAATAAACTGAGCCTCTCCAAAAATCTCTCATGGCTGCATTAGATTTGGATGTGAGTTCTTAATCCATTCGGTTGAACAGGCACTAAAGTTTGAGGAGGCTCAATTCAAGGCCTTTGACTTGGCATCAAAACCTGAGGGAACAGGTGCACCAACAAAGGACTTCAAGGCTTTCTTTTCTCAGATCACTAGCCGATTTTGATTTTCAAGCTATTCTCAAGCCCAAAATCTATATCATCCTATTCTGAAAGTTCCTTCTTATTTACGTGTATGATGAATTCTGTTGTCATTAGTACTACATAAAGCAAAATACGTTGGTGTCTTTACAAGTTAGTAAAAGATATTTTAAACCTTAAGAAATATTCATCTGATACTTCAGTTCCTTAGCTTCATAATAATGACATGGGTTATGGGCTCTCAATTTTTGTTTTTGTTTATTCCTAGCATTGTTTTGAATGGAACACACTTGAGTAAAGTTGTCTTGGATATTTCTTATTACGGCATGTGGAAATTTTTTTTTTTTGAGATCCAATCACATGGTCATGAATTGCATCATATAATGAAAATCTTACTTGTGGGAATAACAGACATACAAATTGGACTTCGGTTTTGTCCATTTTAAATTAAATCTTATAATGAAAATTTTCTTTGCGGGAAGCGATTTTTTTTCTTAAGGACAAACAAAAATAGATAAACGAAACCAATAAAAAGAGGCTAAGTTTATTCTGCGTTAGATAATTTTTCAATGGACTCATATGGTTGTTCTTAATCAAGAACCATTTTTCAGACTTATGCTTTTAGTTGGAGTCAAATTATTTGAAGTGTGAGTTGAACATGGTATCAACATATTTTATGGTTAAATGTAACTTAGTGCATGTTTGGTTCCGCGGTGAGAGATGAGAAAATCACGTTTGCAATCTTCGTTTGCATAAAAGCTTCGCTTTGTTACTTTGGGGAATTGTGGTTTCTGAGTTCTGTAACGCGTTTCCAAACACAGGGTTAAGTATAATAAATGAAGACAGTAAGGATCAAATTCTTTATTGCATAGCTGAAGGGACATTGATGCTAGTTTGGACTCAAGCTTTCAATTAAACAACTTCAACAAAATATAGTTTTGTGGGACTCGTGAGATAATGGTCATGTAAGGGAAGACATTACAAAATAACATATCGCTATTTTTTTTTCTCACATGATCATCATAACATATAAGAGGTTTAAATTCAATTTTATCATATTTTACAGATAAATTTAATTTAATTATGATGAATGAAAGTGGCAAAGATGCTCTATGATGCTTTAATATTATGTTAATCAGGAGTAGTTGATCAGTTTTAGGGGTCAATAATAATGCTTTAGGTAAATTACAGGAATTGGATTATATTGCTGAATAATATTGAAATGTATTGATGGACAAATAAAGAGAATAAAAGATAGTTAATGGCTATTAGATAAACTTCCTTTATTAAGTTTCTAGAAGGATAAGGAATCAATAATTGTACACTAATCATGGTTTCTTTTCTTTGGTAGCCAATACACTAATCATGGTGTTATGGAAAGCTAAGTTGGTTGTATAATAAGAAAGTATAAAAAGCAACAAAAAGAAATTAGTGAACAAGACACCCCCCCCCCCAAAAAAAAATCATGGGGTCATGCTTTCCATCATAAATTACTCATGATATTTGATCAGGAACTTATTATTACATTTAGAAGATTTTATTTCAGTCTTATATACAAATTCATGTGTATTTCAGTGTTTCTCCTTTTATTGGCATGAATTATGCTAAAAATATATTTTTTATTTTTAAATTTAAAAAAATTACTATGCGAACCTCCCCCCCCCCCCCCCACAAAAAAAAAAAACGCTCTGCATGTTCATAAATACAGTAACATTACTAATATATAAATTTTTAGGTGGTGCCCATTCTTACTATCAATTTTAAAATATTAATTTAAATCTGTTCCATTTGTGATTCAAGTATAGCCAGTCATCCTCTTGTAATCTTCTGTGCAGCATCATGGCATGGGACTAATCATCTGCAGAAGGAATACCGTTGATATATATATATATATATATATATATATATATATACATATATATACATACAGATGTATCTTCGGATCAGGGTGGTGGTTCTTCTAGCAAGCTCATGCATAGCAGGAATTTTTATTTTTCTTTTTGGGTATATTAGGTGTATATACATCCAGTGACCAAGATTTAATCTGTATATGTGGGGTTTGCATATAAATTAAATTCTGGCCTTTAGATTTATGTGCATCGGATGCATGCAAAAATTACTAATATACTAGACATGATGGATAACGTCTAAGTCTCTGTTTGGATTCACATTCAAAGATCGTATTTACACAGAAACAACAATTTAACGTTTTGTATGAAACGTGATTTTGACTCTGTAAAACGCGTTTCCAAATATACATTAAGCAGTTTATCAGTCAAATTCATCTACATTTCTTTTAGTATTTGCAGTTTGGTGGTTGCTATATTAGCTTATCTGCGTTTCAATTAATTTATTAATTTAATTAAAAGTAGGCCACACATGATAGGACTAGGAAACTCACAATAAAATTTTCTGCAATTTGCACCTAATTAGCTTGTTTGTATTTCAACTAATTTACCTACTTGATCTAGTAAAAGACAAACCATTTATCTAAGAATTCGAAGACTGAAAAGAAAGAGTAAATTTGGTTAAATTACACTTGGGAACTCTTTTATTTCAAAAATTACAATTCAGCTCCTTGATATTTTGATACATATTATTGAGACCTTCCCTTTGATTTATTTAGTCAAGTAATTTATTTTTTTTACACTATATGAGACTATAATTTTATTTTTAATATAATAATAAAGATAACTAAGTTGGTATGAAGTTTTTATATTAGACTATAATTTTATTCTTAATATAATAATAAAAATAATTAAATAATTTTATTTAGAAAAAACATATATTTTGTAAAATGTTAACTTCATTTACAATATATAAATTAGAGGGGAGATAAGTATAATGTTTAAAATAAGATAGATATCAAATATAATTTTGCAAAATTTTAAGGAAAATTAGTACAACTTACTCTAAAAAAAAAAAAAAAAATCCTTTGCCTCACCCTAAAAAATTCGCCATTCTAAAATTTAAGCCCACAACCAAGGTTGTTAATACCTATACAAAATTTCACACATTAAAATGACCCCAAATCTCTGAAGTGATAATATCCATACATTAAACAAGTCATTTCTCATTATTGTGATGTGGTGTGGGATGTTGTTGTGAGCAATGTAAGAACCAGTTTAATATTGATTTTTTTTTTTTAAATGCACATTTCCGAGGTAGAATTGTGAGATCATAGGATTGGAAAGTCGAAGGATTGTAGGATTAGATAATCAAAATCACAATCCTAATACGATCTTCATAGATTTTGAACTTATTTAAAATCAGAATCAATTTCTATAAATAAGATCGCAAGATTATAAAATCGTACAATCTAGATCAAAATCTTAACAACAGTTTCTATAACAATATACCTAGCTACACATTCTTCTTTTTTAGAGTAAATTAAAGGTACTTAAATCACATAATTTTTTTAATTATTAAAATGTACACATATCCAATTAAAATTAAAATATGACAACATATTCTTAAGAATAATATTAATTATTTATTAAATTTAAAAATTTATTTTTAATGTTATATATATTATGTTAAAAACTATAAATTTAGTTTATTTTAAATTTATAAATTTAATAATTTTTTTATTAGTTAAATGCATACTAATACCCATTATATTGTATTAATAATAAATATAAAATTATTTTAGTCAAAATAAATATAAATATAATTTACTTTTTACTATAAAAAAATTAATGTAATGTATTTTTTTATTTTATAGAATGAGATGTAAATTTTTAAAATAAAAAATTATATAATTTAGATATTTATCACATTCAAAGAGTATAACTTACCCTCTTTTATGTGGTTTTGAGATTGGGATCTTCTGTAGTAAAAATCTCATTCATTTTTTTTAGTATTATCTCACAATTATTTTTTTTTTAATTTTTAATTTTTTTTAAAATTTTACATACTTTTACCAAATCTCACTACAGACATAATGGTTGGGATTCTCAATGCAGGAAACCAATCCCATGGTTTTGTTGGGCACCTACCAAGTTTTTCTGGAGCACCATTGAACTTGTTGCCATAGGTCGTCCTGGAAAAATTTGACATTTCACCCCACACACGAACGGTGTTTGTCCTTCTTGATTGTCACTATCTGTAGTCTCTGTCTATCTTGTTTACTGCTCTCAGCATCAATTTTTAGTTTCTTGGTTTTCTTTCTTTGTTTGAGGTAGGTTTATAGAGGGATATCATTGACGCCATTTTATAATATTAAACACAACAAGATATGTAGCTACATTTGTTTAAATAACCCCCTTAATTTTTTTTGGGAATAATTTTCTTTTACTTTCCATAATTTTAGCATTAAAATCACATGTTCTCTTCTATTTTGAAAATATTGCCACACATTCAATCCAAAAAAGGAAAATTGAAGAAAATATGGACAGACATTATTATATTAAAATATACTATTGTTTTGTTATCCTTCATGGCATACATAATAATTAATTAAGGTGTTAAAAGTCAATCACAATGTTAAAGTCAATTATCAAAATGTCTCAACTACTCTTTAATAATAATATTTAAAACTCTTCATAAAGAAAATAAATAAATAAATTATATAATTTTTTTCTTTATTTTTAAATATATATTTTATTTTAATTTTAAATTTTTTTGACTAAAATATGTAAGAGAGTTATTAGTAAATAAGAATCTATTTAAATTAATAGAAGTTATTTTAATCAAAAAAATAAAATTGAACTAAAGTATAGCATAACTTTTTGTAATAAGGGAGGTTTATATATATTTTAAAAATAAAAAAAGATTATGTAATTTTCATAGAATTCGAAAGAATTTTATGTAATTTATATCTTTTAAAGAAAATCCATATTCTACTTGAGTCAAATTCAAATTTAGTTATAAGTGCAAAATTGCTTCTTTAATAAATTGTGCGAGTGATATTATTTCCTGCAGAATATCATCTCATTTCAGGTCATTTCCTGGAATCCATTTCCTGGCGAATCAATTTAATTGAAGGTGGGAATCAAAAAATTCTATCACCTTCCACACTAGAGGACCACCACCACCATTATTAGTGTTTTATACGATTCGGGAACTAAGGAAAGAATCAAAAGGGCTTTCTAACTTTTGTAACGAATTTAATTCGAGTATGTTGAGGACTACGTCAAGTTTGAATGAAAAATAATGAAAGAAAAAGAAATTGATTGAATTTTTATTTGAATTATTTCAAGATTTTTTTTCCATTATATATTTTTAGTTTGTTTAACCTTCCTCCTATCACATTTCTTCTCTCATTTAATTTTCTTTGATTTTTTTTTTTTCTAAATCTTTGACATATGGAACAATTGCTGCAATCATTAAAAAGTTAAACCAATGCCAGCCATAGCTACGTAGTAAAAGAAAAAGTCAAGGATAGTGACCAACTCAAAATTTGATTAGCGACTGCGTTTAACTAAAGAATAGGTTCCGCACGCCACCTTGTTTAGTTGTTGGAATAATTCTTATAGGAATAAAAATAAAAAATGTTAATTGTCATGACCATATTTGATATGATAAAAAAAGAAATACAAATAATATTTTATTTTTATGTTTAGTTAAATGGAAAGAAAAAATAGTCAAAAAACTACAATACTTATTTGTGTTTATTTCTCAAAAAAAAAAATTTAATTATCAATAAAATTACCAATGATAGGAAAAAGTGTAATAATATTTATTTTTACTTTTTCAATTCAGAAAATATTTTTGTCTTTATTCTTTGGATACCAAATCTCTTCATTAATCTTTATAAGGTAACATGAATATATTAAAATTCAAGTTGCCATTAAATGGAAAATATTATTAAAATATTTAATTTTTTTAAAGTTATCAAAACTATTTTTCCTACCATGGAAAAAAATTAAAATTGTTAAAAATTCCAAGATACACAGAAGTTAAGGACAATTAAGTCATTCACCCTGTTATTCCCACAAAGCAACCAATATTCTATCAAAAATTCTAAGCAATCCATATACTTAAGTACACATCGATTCCGAGCAAGGGACTTCTCATTCCTAAATGCAAATCTCCAACCAAACAATCTTTCATGGCAATTGGTTTTCCATTTCCGAGTGAGAGTTTTTTCTGCCAACCAAATGGGTAGGCTAAGCTAAACAAATACTGTATTATTAGTACAAGTCCTCTTTCCCAGAAATAATTCACTTCCAAGTGCAGAGTTAATGAAGCTCAGAACAAGCCTAATTGCATGAGATTGAAATTGGGAGCAAATTTAGTGGCAACCCACCTAAAAACTTCTCTCTTTGTCTTTTGAAAACTGCTTTTTTAATTGAAAAGTCTGTATTCATGAAAATGTCAAAATAACACAATGGTAATGTTACTAATGAAGACCAGTAAATACAGGATTTAGTAGATTTTATTTGCAAGATGAAAAATACAAAATGACATTTTCATTGAAGCAAGGGATCATTGAACAGTTTTTATGACAAATTAGCCGAAAACTAGATCATGTTCATCTGACAACCCTTGAATTAGCTAATCTAACTCCAATCTGCTAAATGATCTCTGGCATATTTGATGATAAGTTGTAACTGTTAGTACAATACCATCTATTTTCTCAAAAGGCTACTCAGTAATTATGTTTTTACTTCACTAACCTCTCAGCTTGATCCTGTAGATGATCAACAATCAATATGGATGCAACCTGTTCAATTATCACATCAGCAGATAATTTAGTTAAAAATGCAATGAACAACAATGACAGAAAAGCGCAACTGAGACACGGGAAAATAGCAGTACCTGAGGTCCTCAGCAGACAAACTGATTCCAAAGCCCCATGAGAGGAATTCATACTATCCAAATTTGTCAGGCCGGTCTCCAACAAGAAATGGCATAGATGATTCGCCCCTTCCAACCTTGTAATAACCAGCTGCTATCTTCGTCGATGAGAAAATCGCTGTGGTAGCTAGAACTTACTTTATTCATCGCCCTCTCCACTACCTCCCGAGAAAAAGGTAGCTGCATAAACCCGGCTCTTAGAATACGAGCTTGCCACTGCTTATATGTCTCCGGCCTTTCCACTCTCTCACAGCCCTCACAAGCTATTACATTTAATGCTTCCCTCCCAAATATCTCCTTCTCAATCAGCATTCTCTCCCAGTCCTCGCGAGGCACAATAGTTTCAAGCATATCAAACAGTGAGGAATAGTGAAACAAAGCTTCCCGAAACCGGGTAACAAAGAAAGGGGCATTAAAGGCCCCGTTGATAATGCCATGAATGAATATATCTGGGTTGATCTTCCTTATCAAATTGAGGAACATATTCCTTGGACTGTCCACTGCCACAGATTCATCCAGCAAGTTCTTACTTCGGTATGAACAGTTAACAACGAGGAACTCATCCCTATCGATCTTGAGTTCCTCAACTTGAATAGTTTCCCATTTCTTTGCTATGGCAACATACTCAAATGGCACATTGAAAGCTTTTGCATAATCTGCCAAGCGGCGTCCTGTTTCTTCGACTCTCTCTGCGGGCCGAAAACCAGGTTGTGGAAAGTCTATTCCTGTGATTCGAAGTTTCGGTGGTCCTCCATATCTCCATGAAAGTCTCTGTATAAAAGTGGGCCACTGGAAACCATAAAGAATACCAAAATCTATAACATGGACCCTCATTGAATTAGCTGAAGCCGTCCTTATTGTGACATTTGAGGTAAAATTAGACATCTTCCTAAAAGGGCATGCAGCAAGGTAGAGATGATAAGCTTTTAGTAGATCAGCAGCCGACCTTCTCTTACTAACAAGTCCTTTATAAATCTCGCTACCGGTACCAGCCAAGCGTGCATCAAGTCCATCAGCAAAGACATGAGCCAACCTTTGATTTCCATCCCCGAAAGGATTCGAGTGCTGCCTGATCTGATTTAGCAACCCCTGTGCACTCTTATAATCATCTGCTGCAACGGCTTGTGCACACAGAACCAGAAGTGTTCTCAAATCGACCACTGCCTTTCTCCCATTTTGTTTCTTCCCACGCCCCTTTCCAGTGCTGGAAACTTTCGATTGACCATTGGGCACCACTGCCTTGGAGGTTTTGTTCTGCAAAGCCTCACGCCGAGCCAAGAAATGGTTCTTACCTTCCCCATCGGCATGAAGAAGCACTAGATCGAACATAATTGACCGCAACGTTGGTTCTGTATAAACTGCTGCTTGCTTGCTACTCCTCTTTTCTTCAGCGTCTCCCTCTCCCCTATGAGGCTGCTTTCTTCCCTTTGATCCACCAGGAAAATTATCCTCTTCATCTTTCTCCACCTTGGCCTCCCCCCTATGAGGCTGCTTTTTACCCTTTGGTCCACCAGGAAAATCATCCCCTTCATCTTTCTCTACCTTGGCCTCTCCCCTCTGAGGCTGCCTTTTTCCCTTTGGTCCACCAGGAAAATCATGCTCTTCATCTTTCTCCACCTTGGTCAATATTTCATCAGTCCCTGCTTTTGGTTCTGTCGGTGATAAATTAGTCACACCCAAATTAGCAAACAGCCCATTTCCACTTGGAAGAAACTTACGAGCCTCCTCAACCCCCTTCTTAAATTGCCAAATGGATTGGCTCTCGCAGTTCAGATCCGATACCTGAAGAATACTGCTCGGAGATTCCAAAGGCCCTTCCACACTACTTACAATACTATTTGAAGAGCTGTAAGGTGACTGAGAAATGCCATTACCTTGGATAAGTTGCAAGGGAAACTCATTAGGGCTTTGCAACAAGGAACTATCAACGAAAGTTCTGTTGAAATTACCATTGCTATTACTATGATAATCACCGAAATTTCTGAGGATATTATTTTCCACACCCCCATCATTTTCGTTGATAATAAGACTAGGATTTTGTACAGGTGAAGGTGGGTATTTTTCACCCAGTGCCTCATAGAATGATTTCTCAGCTGCTTGAAGATCCAAAGAATCTTGAAGCATGCACGTCTTATCTTCCATGTCTTCTTCCATAAGGATCTGACTTATGTAACTTAAAACAGCATCAGAAAAATCACAATCTTCTGGAGAATGCTCCTCAAGGGTCACAGTAGAGGAAGAAGGTGTATTAAGTGGTAATTGATCAGATTGCAGGTAATCAAACTCCCTTCTCTGATCACAGAAAGCATTTTCAGAACTCTGATTCTGCTGCGGAATTGGTACAGATTGATTTTGATTTCCCAATCGTTTTTCACTTCTTGAATCGGTATAGGCCCGAAGACTCGGATCCATTCTCATCTATTTTCGAAGATTCTCACAAGAATCCAAGCTTTAGTCGTAAACAATGTTTAAAACCGCTCCTTCCTCTTTATAAACCTCTTTTTCCTTCCTCCAGAAAGAGAAGTCCTTCAAGCCTACAGCGCCAATAATATACTCAGAGAACCCACTAAACGTGAATCATGAGGTACCTATGAATAAACTTCAAATCATTCCATATAAAAGAGAGGAAGAAAATAAGAAATTGATAGATAAATTTCACCAAACTACGAAAGAAGCATGAAGAAAATAGCAGCAAGTTTCCACATTAGGTGACACATCAGAGAGCTTAATTGCAACTAAAAGCTCAAAAATTAGAAGAAAAACCAAATGGGAGAAAAATGGACCCAAATAGAGAAGCAAATGAATATTCCAGCAAGCAGAGAAATCAAAGAGCATAAACCAAGAAGAGAAAGGAGGCTTTACCTCCCCGAGACACAAGTCTTGCAGACAGCAGCAAAAAGAAGAGTACGGGGAAGAGACCAAAAGCGAAGCTGGGCGCTTATGAAGCCATGTGGTCTTCGAGAGGAAGAAGTGAGAGGACCCATCAGAGCCGTTGATTCTGGTAAAGAGAACTGGCCACCGGCTATAGCCCGTCCAAATCGAGAAAAGTGACCGGTTATTTACTTGATGCTTCGGTCCACTTTAAGTATTTTTTTTCTTCTATTTGGATTTGATGTTCGAAAGTGAAGCTTTTTAAATTTTTTATCTTTTATTTGTTTTTCTCTTGTCTTCCGCTCATCATGGCACCACGATCTTAAAGATAGAAACCCGTGACTAGTTGACACGTGTTTCCCAAAATGTACGACTCGGAGTTTTTGTCAGGCGAAGAATATTTATTTGTTTTTTTCAACTGGCGTTTGAAACCAAAGGGAAATACTTATTCATTTTTATCTAGTGGAATCTTTTTTGTTGGAGCATTATTTGAATATTATAAATATGTAAAATTTCGTATATGCATATTAAATAGATAAAATTAGTCATAAATATATTAGTTAAATTTTAACCAAAAATATATATTTAACATATTTCTTTGAAAAAATGTTTAACATATTTATATGTGTGTAAATAGTTAAATAAATTTAATTATCTTTCATTAATATATTAATCTTTTTTAATAGATTGTATCTATCTCAAAAAGTTGCCTAGTTTTAAAAAAAAAAAAAGGAATTTTTTATCTATTTAATATTTTTTATGAAAGATAAAAATTGCCCGCAAAGTCAAATCATATTTATAACAAGTATAGAAGTTTTAAATATAAAATAGTAAAACATAATATTTATAATTTTCTTGTTAAATTAAAATGAGAATAAAACTCTACTCATCTCCTAAATTATATATTTGGGAAGAAAATTCATCAATATCATCTATGACATGGATATATCAACTCGGTTTTGTTAGATCAGACAATTTTTATAATTGCATAAGATTCTTACGGGAAAAAATAAAATCCAATAAGTTTTAGTTTTGTGATATTGAAATAGGTTATATTTATGTTTAGTTTTCCATATTTCTGTTATTTAATTTTTAATTAAAATATAACAAATATTTAATAATGACATGAAAAATATATAATTTAATGGAAAAAATTTTAAGAGTAAAGATATAAAAATTTATAAATAAATTTTTCCTTATTAAAATTACCCCTCAAAATTAAAGGATATGAATTTGAATCTCTTTTGAAACTAAATTGATTAAAATAATATGTATATATATATATATATATATATAGACACACACACTAAAAAAAAGTTACTTAATTTATCATGAAATACATATTAAAAGTTATTTCATAAAAGATACTTATAAATTGTGAAAAAACTTACTTCTATGATGTGAGGGGGAAAAAAAGGAAAAATCAAGGTTATGTTTAATGAAGTTGAATGATTCTTAAAGGAATATAAAGAGGAATAGAAATGAGAATTGAATGAAATATTGTAACATAAAATTATATTTAATATGCTATTAAAAGGAATAAAAATATTTTTTATTTTAATATTTGGAAGAGTGAAAATAATATATAAATAAAGATGAGAAAATAACTAAAATATTCCTAATGTCAGAAAATATTAAAAAACTATTTTTAAAAATTAACATATAACATAATTTAAAGATTTAGATTGGATACTTATCTTTGCAATGGATCTTTTTTTTTTTTAATGAATTGCTCAACATGGTTTTGATCTGGTTCATGATTTGGACTTTAATCTGTAATTCACAACTGACATGCTGATTTGTCATAGGAAATGTAATTTTTTTTCCCAAAAAAGAATTGTGCTCTTCTAAAAGAGAGTTTTGTATTTCCTGTGTCAATTTTTCTTTGAAGAGTCAATTTTTCATACGCAAATTGGCCACCCTAAATAATAGGGTTGTCAATTTGTAGATTTTTCACACAAAAATAAACAATTGACTCACTTTTGAACTTTGAATTTTAACTTTTTAAAATTCAAAAATTAATTAATTCAAAATTTAATAATTAATTAAATTAATTAACTTTTAGGATAATTAATTAATTTTTTATAGACTTTTTATTTGTAAGTTCAGGTCAAACTATTATAGGTGGTTTAACAATTTAACAATATAAAATAAAAAAATTATAATTAAAAACTTCAAGTTGAATATATTTATATTAAAAAATTTTAAATTTATTTTAAAATATTTAAGAACAAAAAAATTATAATTATATAAAATAATTATAATTTAGGATCTCAAAGTAAAAAAATTTTATTAATTTTTTAAAAATAATTTTAAAATTAATATTTTTTTAATATTAATATTTTGAAATAAAAATAAAATATTATTATAATTTAATATTTTTGTTTCTTTTTTTCATAGGCCATGGTAGTATTTTGAACCAAAAATAAAGAAATAAATGGTATCTCTCAAAATAGGTAAAGGAATCCATCATGATTTTTTTCATTATAACTAAACAAGCTTTTTCATAATTTTTTTTTTGGAGTTTTTAGTAATTGCATTTTCATGGTTTATTTATTATGATTATTTTGCTTTTTAGGGTTTAAAGTTTAAGATAAAAGTAAAAATTACAATTATAAGGATTAAAAAAATTAAATGTGAGAAAAGTATACTTAAAAATTTTTAATTGTATAGTACAGTTAAAATTTTGAAAATATAATTTTTATAATTATTTTTTAATTTTTATAATTATAATTTTTCTTTCTAGATTTTAAATCTTAAAAAATAAAATAAAAAATAAAAAACGTGAAAATCCACTTACTGCGCGGCGTGATCCTGCTGCGTTTTTTGTTTTTTTATAGGGTTCCTTTTACTATCCTTTTTCACTCCTTCTTGATATCAAACATGCCACAAAAGAAGTGCCGTCGTATGTTGTACTACGCACTGACAGATTTGTATCTTTTAGTACTATCATGAAATACTATATAGATAGATACGTTGAACGAAGCGAAAGGAGCTACTTCTTTTCTTTTCTAATAATGAAGTATTCAAAGAGAAGCCCTACAGTTTTATTTAAGGAGTTTGGGGATACCCGAGAAGGCGAAGGTTGACATGTGGGAAGCACGAGGGGAATGGGGGTGAACAGAGCACGAGGAGGAGACGGCATTTTTGGAGGCACAATGGCACTGGAATTTCCAATATTTTAAGGGTTTGTTTGGTAATTGAAAAGAATAGAAAAAAATTTATCTAATATCTATTATATTTATATAATATTATTTAATAAAATTTAATTATATTTTATAATTTTTCTGAAATAAAAATAAAAAATCATTTTTAATTTTTAACTTTTTATATATTAACCGAATCGCAAAGAGAGTGAAAGAAATGCGTGCCCATCGCAGGTTGTCCCTATGATGTCCCTCAGTCGTATGCACATGCTCTGTCTCCACGAAACACTATGATGCGATCATCTGTATATCTGTGTACGGCACTATGATGCGATCATGCGTGTATCTCTCTATACGGGGCAATAAATTTTGCAAATTGGTTTTTCTAAACGTGTAGGGGATTTAGATTTCAAATTGAGTCCTTTTTTCTTAGAGAAATTAGAGTTCAATATTTCTATCTACATCTAAGGGTTAAAATTTGATATATATAATTGGTTTTATATATATTAACCCAATTTTAATTTTTGAATATACGTACATTTTGGTGAATACAAAAATTTTATTTCTTTTATATAAAAATTTAGAGTAAATTATGTTACCTTTTTTTTGGAGACTTTATTGAATTAAATTTAATATCTCTTTTATTTTAAAAATTATGCTTGGTTCTTCTAGCATTTCAATATATATTGGAGAAACTTTTTTCTAATTTATTTTGTTAAAAAAGTTAAATTTCTTCACAATATGAGATTGTGATTATTCTTAATATGACAATAAAAACAATTAAGTTGATAATAAACCCTAATATAAGAATTTAATTTCATTTTTAATCTAATAATAAAGAGAGTTACATAATTTTTATTTTTAAAAGAAATGCATATTTTTTGTGCGTGCGTGCATGCGTGTGTATGTGTGTTATTTTTAAAAGAAATGTATATTGTGTGTGTACGCGTGCACGCGTGTTATGCACGTGTGCGTACGTGTGAGAGAGAGAGTTTGGTGAATTTCAACAAAACAAATTATTTCTTCATTTTGGACACAAATGATTGGCTTGACGAAAATATTTTTAATAGCCTTAGGAGAAGGTCTCAAGAATGTTTGTTTTTATTGATTAAAACATCATGGGATATTTAGATTTGGAGGAATAAAAAGATCCATGATGATAAATCTTATGATATTTAAGACAAAACATGCTACATTAAAAAGCAATATAGAAAAATGGTGAGTGATTTGGGCAAGAAAGAGTGATTTGGTGGAGGAACAGGATCAAACTAACCAACGCTCTAAGAAGACCAAGAATGATAACCATTAGTTTGATTTGAGTGCTTTTGTACTGAAGTATGATGGAGTAGTTTGCTATGATAAACCTGTTATTGGATCTTAGGGAGGGCTTTAAGAAATCCTACAAACAATTGCTAACAGGGGGCAATGTTGATGAGGTTTTGGTTTCTAATGATAGTGATGAGGACACATGTGGTTCTTCAGTGCCTAGTGATGAGGATGTGAGATTTGTGAAGGATGATGGACTAGGGGTTTTAGAGTCTAATGTAAATGCAAATGATTTTAGAACTATTAAAGCTTTAAAGGGAGGTTATGAACGCCTTGAATTTATTTTTTCTTAGAAAGTTGAAAAATGTTTTCTTAGGGCATGGCAAGGAGAATTAAGTTGGCCCATTCATTTCTTTAGCTCATGAGATTAAAGACAAAATCTTGGTTTTACTTAAAACTCAGCTTTATCTTGTGAGTTAGACTCCGTGAATAAGATTGATGTTGACTTTCAAAATACTTCCTTCACTTATGACATGGGCCACCCACCTAAACTACTTAATTTGGATTTAGGTTTTTTGTTGTTGCCATGCGGGTGGCATAACTTTTTTCTTTTTCCCATGAACAGAATTATCATTTGGAATATCAAGGGTACTATGAACAATAGTTTTTATCATTACATGAAGTTGCTTTATGATGTTTTGAATCCTGACTTTATTACTTTAGTAAAGACTTATTGTACTGGTTTAGAAACGCCTTCGAAATTTTTAAATATAGGTTTTGATGGCTTATTTTTTTATTATTGTTAATGTTGGTAGGTTAGGTGGTATCTGGCTTGCTTAAAAGGAGAACAAGGTATCTCTCGATATTAGTAGTCATTCCTCCCAATTTATTCATATGTTTGTTGCTAATAGTGAAGGTGAATTTTTGTACTTTGTTGTTATTTATGCAATTTCACATTTTAACCTCAAGGAGAAGTTATAGTAAGACCTTTAGAATATTATGCCTATGTGTGATACCCGATGGTTAGTTGTGGGTGACTTTAACAACATTAGTGACCCTAACGATAACAAAGGTAGTGCTTTAATAAATATGACAAAGTGCAATACTTTTTAAGATATAATTAATTTATATGGGTTGCTTTATTTAGGCTATATAGGATCTAGGTTTACTTGGAGGGATCTTAAATTACAGAATTATGAGAAATTGGTTAAGACCTTATGCTCTATTAATACTATAGCTCATATGAAATTCTCTTACCACCATCCTTTTCTGATTTTTTTGGATTCTGTAGGGTTGAGTGATAGAAGAAATTGTCCATTTATATTTAAAGCTTATTGACTTAATCATAAGGAGTATGATACTTTCTTAAAGTCAATTTGGAGACATGATTTGCACTTTCATAATGCTCTTGATACTTTCAAGAAGCATGTCTTGGTTTGGAATAACAAGGTGTTTGGGCATATTTGAAAGCAAAAAAAAATCATATTTTGGCACATCTTAAAGGTATTCAAACTAGCCCTAACTTTCCATACTCAACCTTTTTTATTGATTTGGAGTTTGCTCCTAAAAAAGAGTTAGATGAAGTGCTTATCCAAAAGGAGATGTTATGGTTTGAGCAAGGTGACTGTAATACTATATACTATCATGTGAAGACCATTTGCTAAGAGGCAAAGGAATAACATTAAAGGCCTTAAAGATGTTGATGGTAACTACATCATAGACCTTAATACTCTCATAAAGCATATGATTAATTACTTTAAGTCTTTCTTCTGTGAAATAGGTGAAGGTGTAGATTTTTTTCAAACTCTGACCTCTTTTCCTTCAGTTGGTCAGGTGTTATTAGATAACATGGCCTATATCTTATCACCTAAAGAGATTAAAAATGCAATTCTTTTTTCCATAAGTGCCTTTAAAGCTCCTGAAGCTGATGGTTATTTTTTAATTTTTGATATATCCCACTGGGAGATCTTGAGGCCTAAATTAATTGATTTTGTTGCTAATGCCTTCAGAGGTCATGTTCCCTTTTCTGTAGCTAATGAAACTCTTATTACTCATATTCCTAAAGTGGAAAGCCCAAAGTTCATTACTTAGTTTCAGTCAATTTCTTTATGTAATGTGTCGTATAAGCCTTACTAAGGTCCTTGCCAATTGCATAAAGCTTATTCTAAACAATATTATCTTTCCTTTTGAGGCTAACTTTATCCCCAAATGCTACATTTAGGATAATATTATTGTGGGACAAGGGATAGTGTATTCAATGAAGCATATGAAAGGTAAGCGATGTTTCTTTGCCACAAAGATTGATTTAGAGGAAGCTTACGATAGACTTAGATAAGGATTCATTACTAACATCTGAACAGAAGTTGGTTTTGAAGGGAATCCAGTTCACTTTATTATGCTTTATATTACATCTTCATGTTTAAATGTGCTTTGGAATGGTGATCTCATTGATTCTTCCAAGCCTTCTAAGGGCATTAAATAAGATGATCCTGTATTTTCGTATATTTTTGCGATATGCATGGACAAATTGTCCTGTCTAATTAGTAATGAAGCCCTTAAAAAAACTTGGAAGCCTCTTACTATTTGTCATTCTAGGCCTAAAATCTCCCATCTTATATTCTTCGATGACCTCTTGCTTTTTGGAAGAGCCTTTTTTTTTTTTTTGGTTAGATTAATTGTATCAACCATTGTTCAAATATTTTCTATTAGCGCTCCATGCAAAAGGTTAATAGAGGTCAATCCTCAATTTTTTTCCCGTAATGTTCCCAACCCCCTTAAAGTGCTATTAATTGAGGCTTTGGGTTTCAAAATCTTAAGTAACTTAGGGAATTATCTTAGGGTTCCCCTTTGTAGGGAAAAAAATGCCCTATCAAACTTATTATTATATGGTTGAAAATGTTCATAAAAAACTTATTGGGTGGAAAGCTAATTGTTTATCCATGATGGGAAGAATTTTGTTTAATTAGTTTTAAGTGTTATTCCTACTTATCCTATACAAGTTGCTAAGATTCCATCAGGCATGTATAACCAAATTAGTTGGCTTCAATCGAATTTCATTTGGCATCAAGATTTCAACACCAGGAAATCCCTCTTATCAATTAGGATACTTTATGTAAGCCTAAATGGCTTGAGGCCTTGGGTTTAGGAATCTAGAAGTTATGAATGATACTTGTGTTGGCAAACTTACTTAAAAGATTACAAATTTGTTTATTAGGCTTTAGTGGAACGTTTAACATAATAAATATATTAATAATAGACAATTTGGTCTCTCTAACATTAAACCTAATAATTCTTCACTTTGGAAGTTCATATGTCAATAACATGATCTTATCATATGTGGGTGCTCTTAGTAGATTAAAGATGGGAATGACATAATTTTTTTCACTAATTATTGGCTTGAACCAAATTTGAAGCTTATTCAAGTGGCCTATGGTGACCTAAGTAATAACATTAAGGATATCAAGGTTTGTGATTGGATATCTTCTTATGGTGAGTGGGACTTTAATCGTATAAATGATATTTTTGACAATAATATTGCTACTAAATTATTGTCCATAGTTCCTCCCCAAGCTACTAATGGCAAGGATCTTTGTATGTGGAGGAATAACATGCTTAGGAATTACAATGTTAAGAGTGTATATAAGATCTTAATAAGCATCCCTTCTCATAAAGATAATATTTTTTGGGAGAAGACTTAGAGATGGAAAGGCCTAAAGAGAATTTGATGTTTTCTCTAGTTAGCTTATCGTGATAGACTCTTAACAAATGCTTGCATAAGTAGTTGGTTCAGTTCTAATTCTTATTGTTTGTGGTGTTTTGCTATTATGGAGGATGAACTTTACGTATTGTAAGACTGCAAGTTTGCCTAAAACTTATGGAGGCATTTGGTGTCTCCTGCAAAGCATGCTTTTTTCTTTGCATGTTCATTAAAAGATTGATTTCATTCTAGCTTTTGTGATTCAATTGGTGCCGATGCTAACTTCCTTTGGCAAGCAACATAAAGTTATGGTGTTTTAATTTTATGCAAGTGGCACAACAGTAACTTATTTCATAATAACTTCAGACAATGCTTGTACCCTATTACTAGTTTAGTTTGCATTTATGACTAAATTAAGTTTGGTTGGAAGAAGGGGTAGGTTGGGGGTGAGTTTAGAACTCTAATTTTGGCTTATCGGTAGAGATTTCCTTATAAAGGGTGGTTTAAACTTAATTACAATAATTCAACTATTTTGAATTTAGGTGGTTGTAGAGATTTTTTTGCCAAATGAGGTAAGTAAATAGGTCTTTAGATTTAGTAGACAATTAGGTTCTTGCTCTACTATTACACCTAAATTATGGGGTATTAGAGAAGGTTTCTACTTGGTTAGGAAGCATGGGTTTCATAAATTGATTATGAATTTTGATGCCAAGATTGTCGTGGAAATGATTACTCACTCAACCTTAAGGTCTTGCTAATCAAATGCTTTATAGCATCAATTTGTTAATGTAACATATTTTCGTAAATAATTTTCAATAAAATTTTAACGAGATTTGTATAATTTATTTTTTAATTTTTGGTCTAAAAAATTTAGTGGCATAACTCATGTTGACAAACTTTTCACAAATAAATAACTTTCATAGAGCATGCTATATATTAACTTTATAAAAACATAACAGTAATTGTAAATTTCTTCTTTTAGAGGTGCATGCTCAGATAAGAGCCTCACAAGAAGGAGCTTTCAAGTTTTTGGGGTGCATTTCCAATGGTGTTTCTAGCCTTATAGTTAATGATGTTTTAGGGGTTTCTATCCCCTACCTTGTAGGTTGTTGTTAATTTCTTCTTTTGATTTTGGCCTTGTTTGTTTACCCAAAAAAAAAAGTGTTACATTAACAAATTATCATTAACTCTTTTTATGGGTGTTTTAAAAGAATAAAGCATGGCAAAACAATAACCGAGATCTTTTATGATGAATTCATGCATTACTATATTATAATTACTTATATATAATTTAGTTATAAAAATCTAGGTTAATGTTTTGGTCAGTAGACAATTATTGTCTTAACTAATTTTGGAAAATGTTTTTAATAAAAATTCAAAAAGAAAAAAGATTGTTTATATGAAAAGCAATAGAAATTTATTTGGATTTTAGATAATTCTATATGTTCTTGTTCAATGATTAATATTAATTGCAACTAAGCTAAAATTGATACATTATGAGTAACTTTACATTTTATAAATCACTATTATCTTTTGTAAAAAAAAAAAAAAATTAAGCCCATATGTCTTCTATAAATGTAATTAAAAGTTTATGAAAATTTATTATGACAAGTGTTGATAATAATAATTTTGGCCTAACTGTTCATGATAATTATTAAAGATGGTTGTTGTATCAATGTCACCTATAATTTTGGTCCTAAAAAAAATATCACTCATAATTGAATGGTTCAAACCTCGTTAACTGGAAATTAATATCATTATACTAATGAGCTTTTTTACTCGCAACTTTTAATATCCTCAATGAGTAATTGACTCGTGATTTGTGATAGTTAAAAGGGAAACAATTAATCATATACCCAATTACGAAAAAGTTGAAACTAAAAAAAAGTCTAAAACCGATGAAATGTAGTAGTAGATAGATAGGGTTGTCCAAAAGGTTTTTTTTTTTTTTTTAATTTTGAGTAAGATATATATCTATCATTTTATTGAAATTATACAATTTTTTTTTATTTTTAAAATATATACAAATCTTTCATTAACCAAAAAGTAAATTACACAAATTCTTTTTGAATTTATTTGAAATTACCTAGATCTCTCTTTTATTTTTAAAATATATATAAATTTCTCTTAAAACATAAAGTATATTATACATACTTCCTTTAAGTTTCACAAAAATTACGCAAACTTTTTCCCTATTTTCAAAATATGTAAGAACCTCCCGTCAAATAAAAAGCAAGCTACACATATCCTCCTTGAATTTGTCTAAAATTACACAAACCTCTCCTCCATTTTCAAGATGTACATAAATTTTTCTTAAAATAAAGAGTAAATTACATAAACATTCTCTGAATTTTGCTAAAATTGCACAAATTTTTTTCTATTTTCAAAATATATACAAATTTGATATTAAACAAAGAGTAAATTACATAGGTCTCTCATGAGTTTTGTTGAAATTGTACATATTTTTTTTTTCTATTTTTAAAATATACACAAATTTCCTCTAAAAATAAAAGAAAAATTTGTGTAACTTTAGGAAAAAAACTTAGGAGATGTTTTTGTTATTTATTATTTTTTTAAGAGAGATTTGTATATATTTTAAATTAAAAAAAGACTATATAATTTCAAATAAATTTAAAAGAGGTTGTATAATTCACTTTTTTTAATGAATATATATATAATTTCAGTAAAATTCTCACAAGATTTGTACAATTTATTTTTTAATTTTTGGTCTAAAAAATTTAGTGGCATAACTCACGTTGACAAACTTTTCACAAATAAATAACTTTCATAGAGCATGCTATATATTAACTTTATAAAAACATAACAGTAATTGTAGAAAAATATAGGAAAAAAAAAGTCGCTGATATATTTGACGGTGAAACTTACAAATGGCTATGAAGAGCTGGAGTGCCTCAGCCCTTGGATTCCCAAAAGAACCGTGGGGATGGAGATCCTAAGGGTAAAACACTTGACTTTATTTTTTTCTGCTGAAAGGGATGATTTATAGTGGGTCTGACATCAATACTGAGTTTTCTGTTGTACATGTCCTGGTTGATCACGTTCAGATGTTCGATCACGAGCAATTCCCACTGCATCTCATTCCTATATATGCTCATGACAATGTCACATGTCCTACATTGATTGATGTTTACTGCAGGTGGCGATTCTAAAAGGGGAAAGTATGTAGGAGTGAGCACCATCGAGATTATAAAAATGAACAAGATAGGAAAATTAGGTACAAAACCTTAGCTCAACAAATAAACTATTATTAGACCCTGACCCTACAGCTAGCTTTGTTTGTGGGAACCCAAAAATATTAATCCTTTAGCTTCCTCTCTGTGTTGGCAATATTAAGTCACACAGGAATAGCAACCTAAATGGAGACAACCTGAAAAATCCTTCCTGCGCATTTTGCTTCACACTAATGCAAATTGACATGTAAAATGAAACAAACACAAGCAGCATAAATTTCTCACATATATTGAGGAGTTTCTCTTGTTTCCCAACATATATATGGTGTGTTTAGTTCTGCGTTTGCAAGGCTCAAAATTACATTTGCAAGGAAGTAACAATTTGATACTTTTACACAAACATAATTTTGAAACAGAATTCTAAACACGCACATAGTATGCCATTTGAGCTGATCATAGGTTGAGTCACTACCTTAATTTTTGTCACTTTTTAGAAGGCCTGAGCACGAGGCTACCGATGATCAAGTTTTATACGTTATTCATTCAAGAGAGAGACTATTTTGATATGCGTATTTTTTGCTTCTATCATTCATATATAATTTTTTTTAATTAATTTAACCCCTTAATTAGTAAAATATTTTTGGCTCTGTCCTTCTATACTATCTCCACCCATAAACTAACTCCAAACTCAATAGATTGCTGGCTAGGACATCTATTATTTATTTGACATTGTTAATTCATAGCTTAGATTAATCACTCCAAGTCGGTAATGTGCACAGATTAGTGTCAATTATCATGTGAAGATAGATATAAAAAGGCCAAATTAAAAGTACGATAATAATTTAGGGACTAAATTAAAAAAATAATTTGTAAAAGGAGATATTGAAAATTCAAATATATTTATCAAAGACCAAAATAATTTTTTTTGGGTTCATTTTGTCACTATGCTACATTTTGTTTTATTTTGGAATTGAGACCAGTGGTCCCTGTTTGCACGACAAAAATTGACAATGACAACGTCTTTCAAAATCTAAACGTAGGACAGGAGGAGAAAAGGAAAAAGATAAAAGGAAGGGGAGAAGGAAATTCTAAAAAGACTTCTTATTATTCAATGTTAGGTTTTTTAAATATAATTACAAATGTTTAATCTTAATAAAAGATAATAATATTAAACCCTAACAAAAAGATAACTAACGATAATAAAGTAATTATTAAAATAAAATAATTTAAATATTAGTTCTTAATCCTAATACTAATAAAATATTATTTTTTACATTTATTTTAAATTCATAATTTATAAATAATTAATAATAATTTTATTATTATTTTTCCTATTCTCCATTATTCTCTCCTAATTAGAAAAAACTTGACCTTGAGTTTTAAAATGCAAAAGTATCAAAATATTTATCTTGGAGCCTTAAATAAAATGAATACTATTGCTTCAAGATATGGTAATGAAGACAACTTTAGATTCATTAATACATATGGAATGACAAACTTGATCGGATGAAGTAGTTGAATTGGTTGAATCTGAACATAATATTCTACAACTTGTAGTTGAATTTTAAATCACTGGTTATAATTAATTTCTTTACATTTTAAATTTACTTTCAACTGTTCTTTAAATCCTATAAGAGAACCATCATCATTAATGTCTGATAAGTAATCAAAAAGTTCTACAATAATAACATCAGACTCATTTAATATATTTTCTTCTAATACTTTGAGATCTTGATGACATTCTCCTTTCATTTTTAGTTCTTTTAAATTTTTGTCAATAATTTGTATACAAAGTTGATTGATAGCACTTCTAAATTTGTCAAAATGATGGTCTACATTTTTTTAAAAGTTATTCAGACTATTTTGGATAGTTTAGATATTTTGTTCCATCATAGATTTGAAAAATGAGGCTTTTAGAGGAATTCGTTGGTGCATGATGATGCATGTAGTGGCTACTGGTGATGAGCTTAGGTGATCTGGTTGGATTTCTCCTTTAGTGTCCGATGGCGTAGTCTACTACTTATTCTGGTGGCCAAGGATGCGAGATCTAGTGTAGGACAATGATGGGTTTAGGTTTTTAGATAAGTTTTAGACGTATGAAATGTGATGGAAAGCGTGGTTGGAGTTATAACTAAGCTTTGATACCAAATTGATGTAAGACAAGAGAAGAGAGGGGAGAAAATAGAAGAAAAGGGAAGGGGGAGAAAATTTTAAAAAAACTTTTTATTATTCAATGTTAGGTTCTTCAAATATAATTGCAAATGTTTATATTTATAAAACCATAATTCTAATCTTAATAAAAAATAACTTTTAATAATAAAAGATAATAATATTAAATCCTAACAAAAAGATAACTAATGATAATAAAGTAACTATTAAAATAAAATAATTTAAATATTAGTTCCTAATCCTAATACTAATAAAATATTATTTCTTACATTTATTTTTAATCCATAATTTATAAATAATTAATAATAGCTTTTTTATTATTTTTCCATTCTCCATTCAACTTTGTATACAAATTACTAGCAAAACTTAAAAGAACTAAAGGCGGAAGAAAAATATTGTCAAGAGTCCAAAATATTAGTAGAAGATATATTAAGCAAGTATGATATTATTATTATGGAACCTCCAAAAGACATTGATGACAATGGTTCCCTCATATGGTTTGAAGAATAATTAAAAGTAAATTTGAAATGTAAAAAATTTAATTTTGACTAGTAATATGAAATTCAACAATAAGTTGTAGAATGTTGTGTTCAGATTCAAGCAATTCAACTACTCCACTTGATTGAATTTGTCATTCCAAATGTATTAATGAATCTAAAGCTATCTTTGCTACTATATCTTGAAGTAGTTATGTTCATCCTATTTGAGACTCCAAGATAGATTATCTTGATACTTTTGCATTTTAAATTTGAGGTCGAGTTTTTTCCAATCAAAGGAAAATAATGGATAACGAGAAAAGAATAAAAAAATTATTATTAATTATTTATAAATAATATACTAAAGATAAATATAAAAATAATATTTTATTAGTATTAAGATTAAGAACTAATATTTAAATTATTTTATTTTAGTAGTTGCTTTATTATCATTAGTTATTTTTTATTAGACTTTAATAATTATTTTTTTGTTAAGATTTACTATTCTTGTCTTTTATTATTAAAAGTTATTTTTTATTAAGATTAGAATTATGATTTTATAAATATAAACCTTTACAATTGTGTTTGAAAAGAACCTAACATTGAATAATAAGAAGTCCTTTCAAAATTTTCTCTTTATTTCTTTTAATATCTCTCACTTTTTTCTTCTATCTTCTCCACTTTATCCTCTTGTCATACGTCACTAAAATAGGGCTTTTTTTTTTTGTCGTTAGCTCCTAGACATAGATAGAAAATGGCATGTTATGCCTGTTTTGAACCAGGTCCTTGATCTCATGGCTTTACTTTGATATGATACAGTAAGCTTCACCCTAGTTTTTTCAAATAAAGATATCACTAGTATTAACCCCTGCAATTCCAGGGGTTTTAAAAAGATATGGGTCTCATAACCAAAAAAAAAGAGAAAATGTGGGTCCTACAAAAAAAAATTTAAGGGAAGTACGGAATGAACAGTGATCACAGAACAGTGTATAAACAATGCACTGATGATATATTATAAACGGTGTGACTGAACAGTACAATCCACGGCATTTTATATATATAAATGATGATTTGAAGAGAGAAGAAAATATGTATGAAGAAAAGAATTATATTAAATCTTCTATACCAATTTCTTTATTTCTAGTCTCCTCTAGGGAGCGTATCAATAATTGAAGAGAACATAAGGGAAACCTTATAAGCACAAACAACCATTTACAAATTCCCAGACCCTTCTTGAGCTCTCAAAGGAGCTTAATTATGGATCACATGTATGTGATATTAGCATATTATGTAAATTAAATTTACATACTATCAAACTTTTACATAACCACAGCACTCTGAAAAAGTCTTCCAAGTTTTGCAGCAATGTTTTTGTTGCTCAGTATTTTCAATATTGAGAAAAGGCTCAAAGTGGTTTAACTTGATGCTTACATTGCTGTTGAGACCAATAGGCATGAGCAGTTAAGACTCTGTCCAAAAGCTCCTGAGGAACAGGTTCCCCTCTCCTTTGCTGAGGGGAGATTCTTGCAGTGTGCACTAATGTCTTCCACTTATCCTGCACTATTCCCATTAGTAACAACAAATGAAAGTATTTTAAATACTTCTCAACTGCAATCAGTTTGCTCCCGTATAAAGCACAAATACTTTAAAAAAGGACATTTGACACATGTCGGATACTCATATTGAATAGATACATGACACTTTCAATTATGCATAGATACGTCAGATTTTGTCGTGTGGCAATATCCATGTCTATCTTAGTGTCCACGCTTCTACTTGCTCTCTCGCTCTCTCTGCATGTATCCATGTGTGTGAACTGGAAGGATAATCATAGCACTTAAAAAGTTTAATAATACAGATAAGCAAAAGAAAAATGGACAAAACTTAGGTTAAGTTCCTTAGGTGTTTTTTATCACGTTCTTCAATAAAAACACATGTGGAGGAATTTTTTTGGAAGCAACCAGCCACGTGGTGCTAATATGTATAAAGTATCAACATGTTGGGTTTTTACTGAAGAACCTGATAGCAAATATCTTAAAAACTGGATTAAGTTCTGTCCAATATAAATTTGCAAGCATCAGCTGCAGTGACTTGAAAGTACTTAAGAATTTGTTGATTTAAGTATCTCCAATCCAATTTTATAGGTTATCTCTGCCACCATTTAGTAGAAAATCAAACTCATGCTAATGAAAGCAGTGAAATAAAGGAAAAGGAAAAGGATTGTTGGGAGGAAGCGCATGCAGATTGAGATATTTTTACTTCTCATGCGTAATGGTGATTTTGCCACTGATAAAGATTTAAAGTCCAGGAAGTATGGACATCATCACATCATATGAATCACTGACCTTCAAATCCACATAAGTCCTGTGCTTTGCATTGTCAAAAGCACACTGTTTGACATCACGCCATCTGCAAGCAAAAGAAGAAAATGCTTAGTGCTGTACAGTGAATTGGCACTACTCATTAAATGAAGCAAAAAGGTTCAACAATTAACCTTCCAGTTCCGAGTTTTTCAACTGCCTGAACCAGTGCTTCTACTTCAGAAACAGAGAAAGGCCTCCTGATTCGACGCTGCACAAAGTCAGGATTTCCAGGTTTACGCCTGAGGGGAATGACAGCTAATGCCTCCATGTTAATGGCTGGGACAGCAACCAGAGCACGGCACTTTGACATTGTATTGTTAGGGGAAGTATCTGCTAGAGAGGGGACCACACTTAGGTCACCTTCACCACAACTTTCAAATTTAATCATGGAATGCTCTTGGGAGACATTATAACTTCTTTGTTGCAGCATCAAAGATGTAGGTTTCCTGTTGTAGGAAGATGATCAAATAAAAAACTGCTGATAAAATTACCAGATTCTCACACGAGGGAAAATCAGTGATGCCATGGGCAAAAGGACCAACAAAATAGACAACAAAAATTTAGATAAACACTTGGTTGAATTAATGCCTGGACATATCCCGATGCGAAGTAGTGGTTCGAAAACAAGGGTCTTCATTATATGAAGGTGGTGAAATTTGAGTATGTCTTGGCTCCAACATGAACCCCAATCTATGATGTTTATCATCTTGGGAAATCCCAGTTTGAACTAGAGTTTTGCTGTCATCTTGGACCTTCTTTCCCTGAAGAAGGATACCCACATGTAGTTCATCTCCTAATATAGCTGTCACTGCCTCCATAACTGTCCTCTGCGAATAAACATACAAACA
Organism: Erythrophleum fordii; assembly: GCA_032878935.1. Taxonomy (NCBI): domain Eukaryota; kingdom Viridiplantae; phylum Streptophyta; class Magnoliopsida; order Fabales; family Fabaceae; genus Erythrophleum; species Erythrophleum fordii. The sequence continues at coordinate 1,562,834 of JAVQMF010000048.1, read as the reverse complement.
AAGGAATCACCAAAAGGAATCAAGGGAGAACTTAGGACAACTCAGTAACCTAGCAATAGGGAAAGGTGCAACAGATTATTTATTTGATAATCAATGCAATTTTGTAGATGTCCATTATCCAAGTAATAAGGTTCTTAAAACCATTCAACAGTCATAGATCCCTATAAGGAGGCGTTTGGTACACCTTCATCTTGATCCTAATATCTTGAATGCCAATTGACATCCAAGATACTTGTATCTGGTACACTGGTATCCAAGACGGAGGCTGTTATCCAAGATACAAAGGTGTCACTACTAAGGTGTCATAAAATGACACCATTTTGAATGGTATCTCATACCACCCAAAAACCATAGGGATCACACAACACCCTTTATGGCTTTCTAAACTTAATTCACATGCAATCTTTTTGTGACAATTTTCAATTTTCAAGCCAAACATAGACATCTTAAATACCATGGTATCTTATACCTTGGTACCTATCTCATGGTATCCAAGATACCACGGAAATAGTGGATGGATCAAATAATTACTCTCAAGTCTTTCTCAGAATGAAATTTAATCACATACCTTCAGTGAACCAATAGTCGCAGTTTCAGGGATATCAATAAAAAGCTCTGGGACTTTAAATGATTTTATGCTAAGCTTCACTGGAAAGTCAAAGATGAATACAATGTAAGAACCTCATATAACAAGATGGTACGCTTAATAAGTATTATATAAATCATTTCAACAGTTTTCCTACCATTACAATCCCTTGACCCAGAATGTACTTGTTGACCAGCTTTGGAGGATGATGCTTCAATTGCTGCATGTGATAGTTTGGATCATTCAGCCAGAACTAATCATATCCCTAAAGCCTAAATGTGAACATAGATTACAAACAAAAAAGAAAGCAGGCAGCAATTGATTGTTGCACCTGCACTATAGTTCGCACCTTCAACTCTAGTGTCAGAAGAATCAAATATGCCATGACAGTGAGACCCCCTATCAGATGCAGATGATGAGGTTTGGTTGAAGAACTTCCTCTTCTTAAACGGATACATCCTCTGTGAGCTTTCAAGCACATCATTATCCGTACCAATACTGTTATCTAGAAGAATACAACAATAAATGAAACTGTCAATAGTTATAAAAATATGCATTGATAGAGTCTGGATGCTCAAGTTTAAAAGCTCAGAAGACTGCTCATGAGACTTAATCTGAATTAATAATCAACTTTGAGTAAAGTGCTACATACCACTTCCAAACAAACTCCCATCCTTCAATTTTTGCCCTACACCACGACTTTTGGATCCAGATACACTTTTCACTCTTTGAAAAGGAATAACTGGCGGGGGACCAGAGATCTTATTCTTAGAGCTTATTTGACTATGCCTAACAAAGTTTTCATCATCATCTCTATTAAATAATTTCCTTCCAGTGGAGCCATGTGTGAAGCCCTCAAATGAAGGCTTTTCTACATAACTTTCTGAACTTTCCCGTTTAGAAGCCCTGTGGTCTGGTTCTACCACTCCAGCAGAGCTGCCAATAATGTGGACAATTTTCTCATTCAGACCATTCCCTCTTATCGGTCCATCTGCTTCCCTCTCAAAAACATTTTGTCCTTGGCCTTCAAGATGATTGCCAAGAAAAGATGAATAGCCCTCAACTCTGTTCAAAGATTCAATAGAACAAAATACTGCTGAGTGATGACAAGTTTCTAATGTAATGCCAAGAAGCTGATCTTTGAACTAAAACTTTCATTATTAAACAAATATCCATTCAACCTATACCTTTGGTCATTACGCCTCCTTGGCAACCCAGAGACAAAGCCAGAGGCATTCTCACTGCAACTTCCACGCTCAAAGAGGTCACCCTTAAATGACCCTGCTTCTTCCTCTTGTTTATCTTTTATGTTAATTCCAACAAAATCAATAGGATCCTTCCCAGACACAGCATTATCAGTATTGGAGTTTTCATTCTCCTGCAGAAAGTTGCCAGCTACACTAGCCAAAATTTCAAAAGCTTGTATATGATTGCTCCCACTTTTCTTCCTGACTGTACCCCTCCCCTATAACCATTTATTAAAGCTAATCAAATATTAAAAATTTTGATGAAATACAGGTCAATAGGCAGTATCAGAATGGTACATATGATTACCCTAGTTGATCTCGAAGCTCTAGGAATGACAGGCACTTGATAACCATTAAAACTGTAGTTCAAATTCTTCTGCAACACCATATCTCAGACAATCATTACTGAAAGAAAAACTCATTAGATAATATGCAAATGGCTTCCTTGAGTTTTGCCGGCATCCAAAATCAGACCCTGTTGGCACAATAAAAAATGAGTCCCTTTATTCATATAAGCGATTTATGTCAAGCTGCAGATAGGGGTTTAGTTCAATTATTCAGAACCAGTTCTAATGCTTCAGCAGATCATTTATTGTCAGATGCATTGTGGCAAAAGGGAAGCAAAACCACAAAACATATCGTTGTAGGGGCAAATAAGTTATTGCAAGTTCAACTTGCAGACAAGAAAGGCTACTACAATTGGTATGATTCACAAAATACTTTTTCAAAGGTATGAGAATCAATGAAGAGATTGTCTAATAGATGAAAAATAAATTACCAATACTTACACAAAAATTAATGAATAATAGCATGGCATCTCAATGATGATAACTAATTCTTTTAGGGTTTTGTGTGGTAATGGAATCTGCAATCTTAAAATTTCCAGTTAAATAAGGTTCCGTCCTCATAATCTAATAACAAGAGAGAGAGGAGACAAGAAATGAGAGAGAGAAAAAAAGTACAAGGAAGTAGAATAAAACGCTTTCATGCAAACGGACACTAAGGGAACACCATTTCATCCCATGTTGGAGACACTTTCAGCAGGTTTCATACTCGAGTAGATAAGATGCCCTTCAGTTCCAAACAAACAACTAAAGAAAAAGAAGAAAGAAGGGACAAAAATAAACAAATAAAGGCCTTCGTTTAATTTTCAAGAAAGAAACACTTAATAGCCAGAATTACAACATAAAGCTGATTAAAATTAAATAACCAGTGATGAGTGATGACAACAAAAAACAAGAAGATAGAACACTGTATGGCACCAGGATAAAAATGTTGCATTTTACTTAAAGATTTTGTTCTTATGAATCTTCAGACTCCTGGACCTTCATTAGGAGACCATTCCTGACATGCTAATAAATTTTCATTTACCACTGTGTGTGTATGAGAGAGATAGAGGATGAATCAAATTGTTAAATAAAAAAAATTAAACGAAGAGAAAATTATTGAATTTACAAAAAATGAAACGAATCAGGCACTGGGAATTGGAAAGGAACCAAAATGAACCCAGAAGAGAAATGGAGTGGAGAGATGATGCAATGCAAATTCTGATAACCTTCTGACGAAAAATAACACCAGAAATGATCAACCTGACTGAATTGAAGCAGTAATAGTAAAATATTAATACCCCATATATTTCAAACCTCTCTATCAGAGAATTGAATAATTTTGAACAAAAAAGAAGACAAATTTCTGTATAAAAAATTGTTCTTTTTGAGTAAATAATAATTCTCACCTAAGAAATTGGGTTGTGTCTGATCAAAAACCCCAAGAAAACCACCCAACCCTTGCCCTGTCTTAAACCCCCTCACAACCCCAAAAGTATTGTAAAATAGTTTGACCACTCATCTACGAGGACGGGACTACCCGGTAGCGTCATCCAAGTATACCGGCAATAGCAGGTTGTCTGAGTAACAGAAAACACACTTGGAGGAACAGTTCCTTCGTTTGGGGTGATCCACTCCCTCCTCTCCATGGCAGTTCTTTGTTTAACACGTGGAGGACACTCCACTCATTTGGGTTAATCTTATCTCATTCACATATAACACACAAAATTACTGATAATATTAGAGCTCCAGAGTTTCAGGTTCTTCTTGACCATTTTTGCCAACGAGTCCCTAAAATTTTGAAACTCATTGACAAAACAATGTGACTCGGATTAATTTTTTTCTTGTTAAAACACATATTTCTTAATTTTTTTATTTTTTGGGCTGGGTCACTTTCTCACTCCAATATTGTGATCATTATGTAATAAGAAAAATCTAAATACTAAATTCATATTAATTAAAAACCACTTAACAAATGCAGGATCAATGAGAGGACTTAATCTATGCATCATCTTAACAATCATTCGGGGCTAATGCCTAGCTTCTGGATGAATTAAGGACACCAATAAGCCGATGTGCATTAAGAAACAAATCCAAAAATGACTTTAAGATGGTTTACATTTGAATTTTAATCCACTTGGATGTTTTTCTTTTATTTAATTAGTGTTATAAATGAGATGCTAAGATGAACAACTACATACCAATAAGCCAAGAAAATACAGTCGAAACACTGTTGATAATATATGTATGTTTCTATACAACATCTTATATAAAATGCATGCAGATAATCTCTTGCAGCAAAAAGGTCAGTGTTTTGAATACTCGACCATTGACATAGTTAAGAGAGAAACAAAGCAAAACAAAACACAAAAACTAGAAAATGGATTTGAAAACATAAGGAAAAATGAGCTTTTGTTTTTATTGACTTCGGGGGCAGTTAAAAGTAATAATGAGTGAGGAACTAATTGTTAAAAGGAATAAAATAAAGAAATAAAGAAATCCAAAATCCATTTGTTTGTAAATAACTAATGAAAATGTGTTGAATAAAAAATTAAAATAAGAATATTATCTTAAAATTTTCGTTAGAGATGATACATCATCTTGAAATTTTTTTTTGGTTGGGAAAAATAATTTTCCCTTCTTACAAGGGAAACTATATTTCACTTGTTGAAGGAGTAATTACAACCATATATTAAGAAAACATTTTTCTACTCAAGGTTACAACTATATTTTAAAAAATACTTTACTCCAGAAAATCCTTGATGTTTTCGATAAAAATATTTTAAAATATTAACCAAAGTAGTTTAGTGAGTTCATTGCACACTAATGTAATTACTCACTCATCCAATTAATAATTCTCAAACTAAAAAGACATAATTCATGAAAAAGAAATTATAATATCCTCAAAATTTGTTTCCATTAAAGAAAATTGGACAAGGACTCTAAGAGAGGCGAGATAGAGAAAGTCTTGTGATAAGGTTAAATATTGTGTGGCGTGACATGAGAAGAGGAAAGTGAATGAAGGGAGAAAACGCCTATGATAGTGAGACTCGGAACTGATGGCTAAGTATTTGTAATAAACACTTAATAATTATTTTTCAAAAGAAAGAGTATTTTAATGCTTAGATTAGAAGAAGTCTCTCTTCACAAACACCTTCCCATGTATTGCGCCAAGCCATCAATCTTGGTGTTCCATTTTCTTTGCCTCCTTTGACATTGTGGTCCATTGCTCTCGTCGGCCTTCTACCTCTCTCTCTTTATCAAGTTTGGATTTAGTCGGTGCATTCTTTTCAAGTGGCATTTCTCCTAAACAAAGATGCCAAGGATCCTACTATATGCAAGCTCAAGTCCAAGCTCACCGGTAGGCTTCCACTAAAGTTCAAATATTAAATCAAAATATGTATTATTTAAAATAATAAATTAAAACAAAAAGAATATTTGAATAATAGATTTAAATAAAATGCTCTCTTCTACCCTTAATTATTTATATAATATAATTATTAAACCAAAATATCTATTACTACAAAACCCCATTTGATCCTTTAAAAAATACCTCACTATTATTATTGCACTGCCTACCCTACATCCTTCCCCCACCCAAATCTCCCAGTTTTTTTTTTTTAATTTTTGAATTTTGTTGGTTTATATGCCAAAATGGTCTTTTTTTTTTTTTTAATACCATAATACTATACTATTCATGATATCTTTTGTTGGAATAACAATTGATAGTACCGTATGTCTGAGTATAAAATTATTAGTTGTATCGCTTTTATTGTGGCTGCTATTTAAAACATTATATATGAATACATGCAATTTAGTAAGAAAAATTATATGATATGATTTGTGTTATATGACTTTAATCTGTTCTTCACATTGAATTAAAAATTTTAATTCACTTAAATTTGACTTATATGATATGAATACATGTAGCTCATAATGAGCCTCGTTTTCTTACCCTCCCTTTTGCTTCATTTTCAAATGATTCTTTTACTTTAAAATTTGTGCTATATTTAGAGAAAAAGAGGATTTGAGGAAAAAAAAGATATCAAAAAAACAAAATGATTAATGTCTGTTTTTATTTTCTCCCTTACACTATCTTTCTTTTGTCATATGCTCCTTCCATTTTATAGCTGCCGTTTCAGCTTCAGGTTTTATGAGAAATGGGAAATGCAAAGAATTAGTATACTGGAAATAATTTTCTTTTTTTTATTTCGGGATTCAAGGGACCGTCTCTTCACAATTTTTCAATTAACTATATTGACCTGTAAATTTATAGTTATTGTTATATAATACTTCAATTAGATTAACCGTGTAAATTATGTAACTTTGTTTGATTTTTATTTTGGGTAAAAATACATTTTTGATACTTTAATTTTATTTGATGTTTCAATTTTATCTCTTAACTTTATTTAGTTTTAATTGAGTTTTTCAACTTTACTTAAGGTTTCATTTTCATCCTTTAATTCTATTTAGTTACAATTTGGTCCCTAAGCTCTACCTCAAATTTTACTATTATCCCTTCATTTTATTTTATTCTGATTTGAACTTTAATTTTAAAAAACTACTCAAACTAACATCATCAAATTAATTGCTTTAAATATTTAGGCTAGAGTTAAGACCACTAGACAACAAATGCGGTTAGTAACATCAAAATGAGGCAAGCAAAAATAAAAACAAATTTGGCTATCAAGTACCAATGATTCAGTTTATGAAAGAATAAGACATAAAATTGAATCTCTAAATAGAAATTACTATATTTTATACAGCTTACTTCTATCAATATACAAAATGAAAAAATAAAAAAAATGAAAGAGGAAAAATATTTAAAAGATCAAACTAGAATAAAATGAAATTAACTGATAAAAGTAAAATAAAAAATAAAGTTAAAGGATTAAAGTAGAATTAAATAAAATTAAAGAATAAAAATGAAGCCTAAAGCAAAATTAAAGGACTAAATTGAAATCAAATGAAATTAAAAGAAGAAAATAAAATTAAAAGATTAAATTAAAACTAAATAAAGTTGAAGGACAAAAAATGAAGTTTGAAATAAAATTAAAAATATTTTTGTCCTTTTTTATATTGTTTTGATACTTGGGTTAGTATAAATGGGTGGAGCCTACAACAAACTATGGATATTCTTGTTCACTTTGTGAAAGAAAATTACATTAGTTAATTATGCATAATATTATTATTTTTGGGTTGACATCAAAACATAAGTTATTTTTTAAAATTTACTTCATACCACATTGACCCCAAAAAAAAAAAAGTCTCGTCCTGCGCATTGAACCAGCACTAAGCTGGCACTACGACAAAATATAAGCCCATTTTCATTGGCACTTTTATATATAACCTTTATACTTTTCAATATTTTATTTTACAGAGTGATTTCGTTGATCCAACTATTGAGCTGATAATTATCATTATGATCTTTTTTGTCAAATATAAAATATAACAATAAGTATGCAGTTAAAAATCCTTTTATATTTAAAAATTATATCTTACGTTAAATTTTATAATAAATTGATGGCTATAAAACAAAGTCGGGTTAATGCAACATTTTGTAAATATGATATTGATTATTAGAATTGTTAATCCTACAATTTGTCTTGTAAGAAAAATGAACACCAGTTTTTATACCTTTAAACGTTGTGTGCGTGTAGTATTTTTAATTATGTACTGCGTTGTTTAACCATGAGTCTTTGCACTATTACATAACTTTTCTATATGTTGTGTGTGTGTGTGTGTGTAATATTTCTAATTATGCACCAAGTTGTTGGGAAAATTATATTAAATAGGATGGGATTAAAATGAATCTAGGCTCGATTTATAATTATGGACTCAAAAAATGTAAAAAAATAAATAAGTAAAATAGAAAATAATTTTGGTATTATAAGTTAAGCACAATTTAGTCTTAGTTAATACAATTTATTCGACAACTCAATATATAACTAGAAATATTACCCATACGTGCAACTGTGCGCAAACACATGCAGACCAAAACCGAAGTCCAGGCCCGCCTCATTTTAAAACCAAGCCTAAGCCTAGACATTGAGCAAGTCGGTTAAATAGAAGCCCATTTTGGCAAAAGACTTTTCAGCCCAACCTTATTCACGGATGAAATGGGGGTACATCATTCCACACCTGAGGCCCGAATGAAAACTTCACTTTTAAAGAGCATCATTAGTATTTATCACATGATTTTGGATGGCTTTCGTTCCAATCCTAAGGGCCATTTAGTATATAGATTATAGAGGAATGAAATAGAAACTGGAATAAAAATATTGATTTCAAGAATAGAAAAATCTCTAGTACTTCTACTTAAAAAAATATAAAAGCTGTCAAGTAATTATTATAAAAATATAATAAAAAGTGTAAAAATTTTCAAAAATAGATTGCTTTTCTTCTGACTTACCAAATAAACTGTAATAGTATAGATTTTTTTTTTGGCTATTTATATTTAATTCAGCTTACCGTTTTCACGCACATTTATCACATAATTTTGAATTAGAGATCCAAACATGAGTAGCATTTTGCTGTCCTATTTACAAAAGGATATTATCCGGCGCAACCTCATCCCATTAAGACCCCAACCAAACCCTAATTGATAGCTCTACATGCAGATGCTATTACCTGTTATAGGGACTCTCACAAGATTGATGAAATACAATGATAGATATTAAATAAATAAATGCTAAATGAACAAAACGCCACTATATATCAAATTTCAAGTAATCACATATAACAGTGACATTGCATTACAAACTAATATCAACAAGACATTAAAAAAAAAAGAAAAAAGAATTACAGTAGATACCTATTCAGCATCCAAATTATCATATTGCTAGACGTTGAACTCTGACATGCTATCAGGCTCCTCAATGCACGACGTGTTGTATGTTCAACACTGTATTGGTAAACTTCCAAATCACCCCAAGGTGTGAGAGTGACTTCCTCTGTTAGGTCAAACCACATAGGACTGATTGTATGGCCCTTGTACTCTCGGTTTATCTTCTCAGCTCTCTGCCTCTCCTCTAGACTAAAAAATAAATGAAGAACAAGGGCTCCCACGTAATGTATATAAAGAACAATCACAATTTTACTCATATTATCTATCGTTTTTGTTACAAAAGAAGCATCAAAGTCTTCAGAATAGAGAGTAGAGATAAGGACAAGAGTAGGGATCACATTCATGACATCAAGCCAACCACAATCTAGAATATTGAGATTGGTGCAGTGTAGGCTACCATCTCATTGGCTCGTATTATCTATATTTGTCAAGAGGGTAGATAACTATAAAACATAGACATGCCTATTTTAAGGCACCTAGCATACTGGACAGGCATACTAACGTGTCAAAATGAAAAATAATAAATTTTTTCGAATTGGACTCAAGCTGAACGCATGTTGGACTCATGCCAGACATGGCTCAAAATGACTCCCAAAAAACCGTAGAATGATAGACAAGAAACCCCATCTTGATGAGATAATCGAGTTCTTTCCCTTTTTTTTTTTTTCGTTTCAATTGTACATAAATAACTTGAATGTTATAGTTTAATATATTTTTATTTAGTAGATTCGCTTTTAAATATAATAGTGTAAGATACGAAGAATAAGATAGTATCAATTGTATTTTTCTTTAGAAGTATATCACTGGTAAGAAGTTGAAAATATTAAGATTTGAATATGACCTATATATATATATATATATATATCCGTCCATGCATGCGAGCAAGGTTCAACCTGTTTATGTGTTTGTGTCTATGTTATGTCACATGTTCATGGCTCATGCTTCATAGATAAAGAGACCAGTGGTTACCTGCTCTTTTCAGCTATAGATAGGTCACCCTTCTCAATGGGCCATTAAAAAGGGCATGCTGCTAAGAGATAGCTTTTGTATAATCAACAGCAATACATGCAATTTATGTGTAAATCCAAAACAAGTATAATCAACCTCTTTTAGTTCTGTGCCAGGACATGGTTCTCCTTCTAAGTCAAAGACTTGATAATTCATAGCCTCATTCCATTTTCTAGTCATCAGTTCATCAGAAGCATTATACACATATCCATCTACTTTATATCATCAGCTCTGTCAATGCAAATCCCTTTTAAGTAGGACAAAAATATATAAAAGCAGCACTGAAAAGTTTATTGAATCAAAATTCCACATAATGAGCAACATTGACGAATAAACGGCAAACAAAGATGCATGTTGTTTGAAACAAACATAAAAAGCTCTGCTTAGTAGTGAACACTTGACAAAACTGATCTCATCATGCTTTTAAGTACTAAAAATAGAAAATGAAAAAATACTTAAACAAGTAGGAAGGAAATTTCCTAAAATAAATGCCACACATTAAGAAGAAGGAAAGCATATAGACTCGGGCAATTACTTTCACCTTTTTCTATGGAAATTGGCTTATATGAGCCAATGGTGAACTTCAAGGGATAAAACTAACATAGCTTGAAAATATACTCCAGGCTCCTTTAAAATCATCTGCAGGATAGTATTCACCAAACAGAAGACAAACCTAATCGTTTGATGGCAGGAGAAATCACTAGTACTTCAAGAGAAAGCAGTCATACCCAAACCAGCCACATGGTTGAAGACATAGTACCACCTTGTCTCCTGTGGTCAGATTTTCAGGATCATTTTCCCTGGTGAATTAATCAAGTTCTTCACTCATACCATAATTGGCAACATCATTTGATAAAATTTGCAGAATTAATACATATAGTACTACAGACCTTTAAAGGGACTTCTATAATACTCCTCTCCATTTGCTCAATGATTTGCTTTTTTAGCACCTTAATGTGCAAGAACAAACTTGTCATACTTTTGCAATACCAAACTTGTCCTTAAACCCAATGACAATAAATGAAAGGGGAAATTTCAGACATTTTAGTTTCTGATATGAGTGCACTAGAAGTTTGTCAGAATTTTTTTTAATAACAAAGAAGGACCAACTTTATGCAAGTCCATTCAAAAAAATTGAAAACCACTAAGTCAACTCAACAAAATATAGATGGACAACAAAGCAAAATGCACCAATCATGTATCATCTCCATATATGCCGTAAGGTAAAAATTACTCTAAGTAAAATAATACGTAGATTCACCATGTGAGGAAATGCAGTCTCATAAAAAATGGGTATGCTTTTGTTCATTAAAAGTTACAACAATAAGGTCCATCATTATAATACACTCATTGGTAACATAAAAGAACTTTAAACAATGGCTAGAAGAGACATGGGGTTAATTATCAGCTATAGACCATATGGTCAAGTGCACAGCAGAACAAAAATCAGATATTAAATGCAAAAAAGTACAAATGAATGACTTTTGTCCAAGAATCAAATGAAACTATACAAGTTACAACCAGAAAAAAAGTGTTTTTACCTTTTTCCAAGGAATTCAAGGAAAAGTTCAGACAAAGATCTCTGTTAATTGACTTAGTCTTGTCAGGTTTGAACATGGTTACACTGTTGTCACACGATTCAGAAATATGTTTTTCAGCATCAACTGTAACACCTGGACAAAGCATACAAAGATAAATGTCAAATCAGTCCCTACATGTAACTATACAGTTCTAAAAGTGAAATCAACCCTTTTTCCCTGCATGCTAGATTGTATAGCTTACATTTAAAGAGAAACCAATAAACAGAAGTATAAGCAAATAGTGATTCAATCACTAATAAAAAGCACCTTTTACCTTTTACTACACTTGCTATGTGTAAAAGAACCTCTGCTATCCTTGAAATGACTTCTGCGCCAGTCTCAGGTTGATGGGTAAACACATGCCTGCTCTTGAGTGGTCAAATGATTAAAGTTTGGGAAACCATCTCCCAAAAATTATTCTACAACATATGAAAACTTAATTCAAAATAATTTTGGCCTAACATGAGCATGACAAAGCAGAACTCAACCTTCTGCTAATCTTCGACGTCTAGAAGAGGACCTGTTTCCAAATTAGCAAATTCTCTTTTTGGGCTTAGTAAATCCATGACGGTTAAGATATGCTCACTTAGTGGATGAGAGTGATCCCCAGCAACAAATGCATTTACTTGATCATTGACCTCAATCCATGACCATCCTGGCTCCTTTATTACACCCTTAGACTTCATCACCTTCCTTATTTGTGCAACTTCCTTCCATATTCCCTTGGCAGCATATATGTTAGCCAAAGTGATGTAAGCTCCAGCAGAATTTGGATCCAAGCAAAGTATCTCTTCTGCTGCTCGCCTTCCACAGTCAACATCACCATGAATCCTACATGCTCTAAGTAAGGTAGACCACACAACATCATCATTTGGAAATGGCATGTTTCGTATCATAAGCTCAGCTTCACTCAATCTTCCTGCCCTGCATAGAAGATCGATCATGGAGCCATAGTGTTCTTTTGATGGACTGATTCGGTACTCATTACTCATTAAATTAAAGTAGTAAAATCCGAGATCAACCAGTCCAGCATGGCTACAAGCTGTCAGAACCCCAATGAAAGTCACAGAATCTGGTTTTAAACCATTACTGGAAATCTTCTCAAACAAATTAATAGCCTCTTGACTGTGTCCATGTTCAGCGTACCCATTAATCATGGCTGTCCATGATATAATGTCATTGGTTTTTGTCCCGTCAAAAATTTTTGAAGCTTCCTGTAGACTCCCACACTTCGAATACATATTGATTAGAGCACTCAGAATCATGACTTCATGATCCACGCCAATGCACAGGACATGAGCATGCACTTGCTTCCCTTGCTCAAGAAGTGCCATACTTCCACACACACTCAGTACACTAGCAAGGGCAAATTCATTGGGCTTTGGTCCTTCCCTTCTCATCCATGATAGATATTCAAAAGCTTCTTTTCCATAACCTCCTTGAGAATAAACTGCAATTATAGTGCTCCAAGAAACAATATCTTTTCTAGGAATACGATGAAAAACTATTGAAGCTGAAGTTAAATGCCCACATATTGAATACATAGTCATGATGGAATTTGCCACTGACAAAGCATCTGCCAGACCTAGACGCAATATGTAAGCATGTAACTGTTCCCCCCATTCAATAACAGCAAGATTTGCACATGCAGAAATTACTGCTGACAAAGTGTATTCATTGGGACTGACATCTAATTTTCTCATTCTTTTAAATGCTTCCACTGCATGTTCTTCTTGACCCATCTGTACATATGCCGTAATAATGGTAGTCCATGAAACGACATCCAGCATACTCATTCTTTCAAACAATCGAAAGCCACAGTCTGGTTTTCCACATTTATTATACATTGTAGCCAGAGTATTAAGCACATATGAGCTCTCATCAAACCCTTGTTTTATGGTTTGTGCATGTATAGCTTTCCCATCAAGTAAGGAACCTGTGTCAGCAGATGCTTTTAAAGCAATTGCAAATGTATATGAATCATAACCTACTTTTGATTTCCACATTTCAGAGAAGTATAACAATGCCTCCATACTGTAACCAGTGTGTGCAAGCCCCACTATTATGGCAGTCCATGATACTACATTTCTTGTTGTCATTTCTTCAAAGACTCTGCAACCTTGCTCTACTTTGCCTATTTTCATGTACATGTCCAGTAGGGCACTTCCAACAAATACTGAGTTTTTCAAACCAGATTTCACTGCATACCCATGCAGTAATTCTCCATAATGTATGTTCATGCTGACTGCACAAGCCTTGAGTGCAACACTAATCACGAATGGGTCCATTTGAAGTCCTGGCTGGATCCACATATTTGAGAACAAGATCAATGCTTCATGGGAGTCTGAGGCATTGACATAACCAGCTATTATTGTGGTCCAAGAAATTTCATCTCTGTGAGGCATTTTATCAAACATATCCCTTGCTTCACGCAATTGACCTCTTTTCACAAGATGCTTTAGTTCAGAGTTTAGTTCAAGCATACTTGAATTATGAATAGAATACACAGTTGGTGCAAGTTGTTGTGGTTTTATTTGCCACACTGGGCCTCTGCATGTAGTGCCAGCTCCTGCAATAGAAACATACTTGTCTTAAAGCAGCCAAGGACAGCTTACCTGAATACTTTAGAACAATTTTAATTCATCTACAATTGGATAACTTGAGACATCTTCAGAATAATTATTTTGCTTGCGATGGTGGATTACTACTTTCAGTTACACATGTCTACCATGAAAATCATATTATGTTAAATTTAGAAAACGGCAAATATGTATGCTAAAAACAAAAAATCTACTAATACTAGGTCTAATTAGAGTTTATTGGACTGAAAAGCCACGCTCAACAAGAGATAATATCAAATTGATTATATTTTCCGATTAAAAACGAAGGGGAAAAGAACTAACACTCAACTCTAATCATGTAATGAATTAATGTCTCCATTCTCCAACTCTCATGGTTATAAATATGACTTCGTTCAAAAACTTTCATTAACACAAATAAAAATAACACGTTGAAATTTCAAAACATATAATAAGTACGATAGGTAAGATATAAACTAGCAAGGAATCATAATTTCCCCCTGTTCCGTACGAGAAAGGGGGGCCAATGTAATCACAGTTCATTAACAAAATTACGCATAAATTTCTACACCTAATCAGGAACAGAGATTATATGACACAAGTAATTCAACTTTAGTACTCTCCCTCTATTGTCTGCCTACCAATGTAAAGCAGGTTGCTTTGAAATTCATGACTCTAACAAAATGAATCTAAGAAGCATACTAACATAGATTTGAGAAACAACACAATACAAACACCATGACACGACAACATATGTAGAATCCTGGTGCAATTTACACATATCATGTCTGATACAAGCCGTTTTTTAAGTACTGGTACTTCGTAGAAATGAATGATGATGACAAAACTCACCTTGATACAATGATTTGGCAGGGACCTCGATGTTTTCCGATAACTGAGGACCATCTATAGCTGAAGAAAATGAAGGGTCAATGGCGAATACAGTAGAAGCATATCCACGGTGTTCCCATAAGCCATTGAAGAGTACCTTGAGGAAGTATCTTCGCTCTCTGTTAACGTTGTAACCCAGATACCCAAATAGCCCGCACATATCTCTTTATCTGTACCTCCTTCCCTTAATTTCTTCTTTTTCACTTCAAAAACAAGTGAGAGTCATTTTTGAAGTTCAATTCACTCAACACAATAACAAACATGGGAAACTCGTCTCTGCTACTAGAGAGAGAAGCTAAGAGGAATGAGAGCGAATTCAACATTGTAATCAGAGACGAGAATTAAGGCTGAGATGTGTAAAAATTCTCGAACCCTAGAGTGGGGAGGGAGGGAGGACCAAATTGATAGAGAAGACTAGTTTCGCATCTTTTGTATCAATTGTTATGTTTATGGCGAAAAAGGTTAAAATAAGGCCCAGTTAATCAGAGAAAAAGGTTAAAATAATATTTTGGCGTTTTAACTTTGTTTATTATTTTAAATTAATTTCTTAAATTTAAAATATTTTAAAATAATTTTTTAAAATTTCAAATTCGTTTCATAAGTATTATATATAATGGTAAGAGATCAAAATTTGAAATAAATTTAAAATTTAAACGTTAAATTTAAAGAATTAATTTGAAATAATAAATAAAATTAAGATATTATAATAATATTTTAACCAATTTTTAAAATCTTTTAGATTTCTTACTCTTTTATTAGATTTTTGTCTGCGAAGAATTTTGAATTTATTCTTAAAGAAAACAATTTAGGGTTGAATGAAGGAAGCATCTACCTCAGAATGTGAGAAGCTAATAGATGGAATGTCTGATAAAATTTTATAATCTACAAGCCACTCTCTCTTGTACAAAGGTTGGTTTTCTAGCAGTTCTAAATTATGGCATCTCTCAATTTTTTTGAGTAGTTCCCAATTTTTGTCTTCTTTTGATCATCGATTCAACTATATTATTAAGTCAATGTTGGGTAAATCAGGAAACAATGCCCCATTAACCTTCAAACCAATATGGATATTCTATTATTGAAATTTTTATTATCTTGTGTTGTTGGTTGAAATTTCTATTATCTTGTGTTGTTGGGAAAGAAGCAGAGTGTGTTTTGATTTTTTTTTATTTTAAATTAAATTTACTCATCTCATCATGTTTTTTTTTCTTAATTGTAAGAATTGTCAACAACAAATGATCCAATTTCCCTTAAAACCAAACGTATCATCCTGAGGTTAATCTCATATCCATAAGGTTAAATTAACAACTTATAATCTACTTTTTTTTTCTAATACAATACTTTGACATTTAGAACATTAACAAGTTGTGTATCTTTTGAATAATCAATTTTCAAATAGGTTCAACTCATATAAAAATTTTGACAGCTTTTTTTAAAAAATTAAAACTTCTAAAATTTCTAAAACAATTCAAACACATAAATTAAATAAAAGAGAGTTCCACTTTTCATCCCTCTTAGTTATATCATCTACACTAGGATGAGAGAAATCCTACCTATAAAACTATAAAGCTACAACTAAGTACAACAAATTTAAAATCAATAAAATAAATTTTGTCCTCACAAATCAAAACAAGGCTTACCCAAAGAAGGGAAGTATTGATCCACACTAGACTACTGAATAAGATCTTGGCTTATCTCTACTATATGAAATATTAGATATTTATCAAATAAATAATATCTTACAAATAATTAAATAATAAATAAATAAGAAAGTGAGTATGTAATTAAATAATTAAATGAAAGACCATAAATGAGTATCTTTGAATGATTTTTAAATTGTAAATTTACGGAAGATATGTGTAATTTGTTCAATAATATTTTGTTACTTTGTAATTAATATTAATGTTGTATTTTTTTATTTAATATAAGAGCTACTTATATAGCCACTTGATCGTGCAATGCCAAATGAGATGCATCTTAATCACGGAAGTGATTAATCAGAATAAGTTATCATTCAATTGTTTAGACAACAATTACATATTTGTATATTTATTCGAGGAAAATATTTAACAAAGGTGATTACAAGTGGATTCTCTAAATTACCATGATGCTGTGGTAATATTTCAAACTATTAGAAAGGTAGAGTTAAGAATGCTGGTGAGTAAAAACGAAGTCTTCTAACACTTACAACATTTTTATGTTGTACTAATATCATGGATTTTTTTAATATGACATTTCTTTGTTCATTTTGTTCTTTAACAAGCTCTGAAGTACGAAATTTGTAAAATGTATTTTTTTTATCACTCTTTCTCTCATTCTAAAAACATATTACTTTACAAGTTTTATACTTTAGAAGATTTAAACTGCCAAAATTTATCAATTTCTAACATCTTTAAATTTAAACTCACAAAATGCCTTAAAAAAGGAATAGCTCAGGAAATATGTATAAGAAATATGTTTAATTTTTGCTTCAAAGAAAAATTTTTCAAAAGAATAAGAAACTGCAGGATGTCATTCTGGAATGATTGAATGAAATTACCTTCTTATGGTTTTCTCATAAGTCCACCACTACCCTGTGATAAGAACATCAGTATCACAAAGAGCTCCAATCCATATTATTTAAATAGTTGTCTCCATTCCAAGGAGTTCAAATCCATGCATTTCAAAGAGTGTACACCCAGTGGAAATGGGGATGGAAGAAATATGCCCTCCATAACAGAAAATAAGATCGAGGATGCAGAGGCAGAGGTGTCCTCCATAGCCAAGTCTTTGGGGATGATTATGTTTTTACAAGCCTTCATGGTATAAAACAAAAATTTAAATCGATCATAATAGAAGTTTTCGTTGACAATAAGACATCAAAACCTTTGTAGGACTTGTATTGTGCATAACCCGTCACACGTAAAAGACAAATGATATCGATCAGTTTAGGTGGGGTCAAGTTCTTGGATTCAACCAAAGTCATATGGTTTCAATTGCTTGTTTCTGGAATGGTGGCTTGCTACATTTGTGTCTTCAGTTTAGTGTATTTGTTTTGTGTCTTCTGGTGTTGTTGGCATGTTTGCCTGTTGTATTTTGTCTCTCCAATTTTTCACATGAATAGATGACAAAAAACAAAGGAGCTAAGAAGGTTTGGTTAAATCCAAAGGAGTTAGCTCAGTTGATTAAAAAAAAAAAGTAGTTTTTCCCTCTAAGTAACTTATATTCTAAGAAAACACCCTGAAACTAAAATCTTAAATGCACCAAATCAATGTGAAGAAGTACGTTTTTAAAATTGTCTTAGTAAAAAATAGTCCAAGCAAAGTCCGAGAATATCATAATAACCAAAGAAAAGAAAAGGATTAATCCTAATAAGAGTTGATGAACTCTTTCCATAGGCAAAATAGGCAAAATCCATAATTTTAAAATTTGTATTTAAGAAATAAAATCAATGGAGAATATGGTCAGATTTATTTTTAATGTTTATTCCATTAAAGCATATCTGGTTAATTAATCAAACTATTATAATTCAAATACGATTGTAGTCAACTTTAGCCGAGTCGAGTCTTGTATATTAAAGTTTTTTCAATAAACATAAATTAAGCTTCAATACAAGCCCAAACTTTAATTGAGTCGGAATCTAAAATCAAAATTTGACTCATTTATCATGCAATCAATGTAAAATCTGGCATTCAGATATCATATTTATTTTAAATGATCATTTTAGTTAAAAAAGAAAAAAGAAAATCCCCGCACAAGTAAGACTAATTTAAAGCTGTCCATGGTTCTGAAGAGATATAAAAAGGTGAATATAATTGAGAAAGAGAGACAACGAGCACACACACCAAAAAGAGATTGGGAGAGAGGAAATCTCAAGGAAAGTTAGATTTCGTCCTTTGAACGCCAAACCACATCTTGGGTGACATATTTGTTGTCTTTAATCATTTTTTGTCAGACTGAGAAAGGAAGTACCATTGGAAACAGAAGACGGGGAAGTGAAAATGTAAATATCAAAGTAAACTTGTAAGATTTGGTCTATTTTTATTTATTAAAATTTTCAAATCTTTGTTAGAAACGTGCAATTAAATCTTTTTTTTTTTATGAATTAATATTTACAAATGTGTGGCTATAGGACTTTGAATATATATGTATAGTTAGTATGAGATTCCAAAATATGATATATGTGCTTGTTTTTTTTTTTTTTGGGACCAAATATGTTTGCATTAGATATATGTTGGATTCTTAATCCATTAGGGAGACAAAAATACCCTCTAGTTTATTAAAAAAATAGTATAATTGATATTTTACAAAATTTGACAGAATAAAATATTTTAAATAAAAGTATTTTATATTTTTAATTAATATGAAATAATATTTTATAGTTTCAAATATATCTTAAATACTCAAGATATCTATATACAACACCTAAAGTTTTATTTGTGTCTAATATGCCTTTGAAATACATATCAAATAAGATACAACATTTTAAATTGTACTTAGACACTTAAATTTTGGTATGTTAAAGCCTCTCAAGGTAAGCTCGCAAATAGTTGACCAGATGAAGGTTTAAGTAAGAGTCGCAAATTCAACCCTCCTCTCTTGTACCCAACCAAGAAAAAAGAAAACAAAACGCCTTATCATGTTGCCATATCATGTGTACCCATTCAGTATCTTTTAGCCAAACTACAACATAAGAGGCTGCTTCGCTTTATGACTCCATTGACGCAAACCACGAAGTCTTGAAAGTGAAAGAATCATCTCAAGAAGTCTCGAGACGAAAGATTTTGTATTCCTGTACTTGGCACACTGACTTTTATAACATTTAAGTTAACTATGTGGATGAAATGAAGCATCTTGTAAAATCCTTATATTCACCTTTTGTTCTTTTTCCAACTTTATTGAATTTCATTAGATCAAGAACCTCTTAGTCTCATCTTTCGACTGCATAATCTGATATTTGTGGGCCGGCATTGGTATTTTGTATTTTGTGAAATACTGACAAAAATCAGAATTTCCCCTCTTAGTTCATTGAAATTATGTTATTGAGAGCAACTTGGATTCCGAAGTTTTCTATAAATGTTAAAACACCATTTTTTATTTTTGACAATTTTAAAACTTTAGAACTTTTTGTTTCTCAATTATTGTGTATATCTTGATTTTGAAGCTCTTAGCTCTTTCCATCACTTCAGGTGCGATCTTAATCTTATTTATTGACTACAGATGATGGCATTGGTGAGTGATGAAGAGCTTCCTAAATACTGACTTCCATACCCTTCACTTAGAAAAGGATTGTTTGTGGAGTTTAAAAAAGGCTCTGATACTAAATTGCTAGCAGTTGCTGAGACACCAGATGGCAATAAGAAATGGATGGTTTCTGATCAGGTTCTAGTAGAAATAACATGCTACAGAAGTTTTTAAGAGTTGGAACTCCTTTTTTTAATTATTAAATTACTTTAAAACATTCATTCAATTTTTAATTTAGTCCATATAATTTAAAAATTTGTAACTTAGTTTTTATAGTTTTAAAAAATTGAAATTTAATCTCTAAGTGTGTTGTTAAAATCTATTGACTATTTAACCATACATTTTAAATATGCATAATTCATATTGATAAAATGAGTAAATGTAAATGATAGAGTGAAATCCACTCACATGTATGGCATGTGATATTACCTAAGTCAAGCAATTAGGGTGAATTGTTTTGAATTATGCATATTTAAGATGTCAAGATTAAGATTGCACATAATTGGCCATGTTAAAAAAAATTTAACAATATAGCAACAAGGGTTTAATAATAGAGATCAAGTTTAAATTTTTTAAAACTACAATCTGTTAATCTATAAGGACCAAATTGAAGAATATGTGAAATTCCAAAAACCAACAAACTAATTAACCTATTTCTTCGAATGCTAAATATTGTTTTCATTGGCCTGTAGAATGGTCTCTCTTTTCCTATTAGACCACAACAAATGGCATACATTGTACCTGGTATAAATAATTTTGATCCAACAAATATTGCAGATTTTGCTCAGAAAGCTCAGGACAACTTGGTCAGTGTCTATTTTGGGACATTGATAGATTTGCCAATTTTCTAATTAGTTGCTTATGTTGGTAATTAAGTAAAGATATAATGCAGGACCCAGGACTACTTGAACTTGCTTGGATAGAACTTCTCCAAAAGAACAATACAGTGACAAAAGAAGAATTAACTGAGGTAATTTAAGGGGTATTTATTGGTTGATTTAATTAAGTTCCTTAGGTTTTGAACACTCTCAATGTGTAATATGATATCTGGTTATAGTTTGTCAAATTAACCATGTTAGTACTTCCAGCCTTAGGTTTTAAAAATACAAAATACAAAAGGATTGTTCATTACACATATAAATAATACTTTCAGCCTTAGGTTTTAAAAATACAAAATACAGAAGGATTGTTCATTACACATATAATTTATGTTTCAACAGCATTTAGCAAGAAGTTGTTAGGAAAATTGCCAATTGGTATTGTCATTATTTATACTGATCATATGTTTTCTTTATTTTAGCTAGGAACCAACTAGGAAGCTTTCATTAAATATTTTTTTCTTTTTATGTCATATTTTTCTGTGTTTGGTTCATCATCCAAAGTGCTAACTCAACCCCAATGTGTTATAGGGCCCAAAAAAATTTCAAAAGTGCTACCATAGCTGATAAGAGGCAATAATATCTTTCTTTATCAACCTAGATCTATCTCTTCTATTAAGCATTCTAAAAGTAAAATTATAAATACACTAGCCTTATGTTGTAGACTATGCCTTTGAAATCATCTTGAGTGAAGACTTATGGTGTGTTTGGATAGATTGCAAAGGATAGAATGACATAAAATGGAATGACTAATATGAGTTAAATCATTATTTCAGATTTCTTTTTTAAAATGTAATGAAATGGCAAAGAAGGGACTCCTTTGTCCATCCAAATTAGGAAATTTGAAATAAAATAGAATATACAAGTCATACAATTATAAAAATCATTTTATTCTATGAATGACTCACTCTCTTCCCTCATCAAACTCTAGACAATAGAATAATATATGATTTGTCATTCCATTCCATTATCCTATTAACTCCCAAATATATCCTTAGTGTAAACAAAGCCCATAATACCCCTTGCCCTTACCATATCTATAATACCAAAATAAAAAAGTACTAATTCATTAAATATAGAACAAAATAGCCACAATAAGCTTGATTCTTTCCCGTGTACAGGGGAGTGTTGATTTTTTTTTTCTTTACCAGTATATTTTTGAAATGTCTAAATGGAATATATATATATATATATATATACATACATATATTGAAACGACAGGTTGAGAAGATTAAGTGTAGGCAGCTGAGAAAGAGCTTCTGAAGTTTGTAGAATTTCTGAACTCAGAGAAATCAACGCCTTCTGAAAATAAACCTCGCAAATCTTCATGGATGGGTGAAGAGAAAATTCGGAGCAGAATTAAGTCACTTGAAGCATTTGCTATTGAATCGACGGATGTTATTGACGAAAAAAGTAAAACAATTGCCTTGGTAACTTCCAGAAGAACTTGCCATGTACGTATGAGTATGAAAGAAGGAGAAATTTGTAATGCTATTACAGTATCAGTTGCGCCGCATCATGATGGCGGGTAAAATATATGGATCAGCATCCTAGTGTTTTCAGGGGGAAAAAAATAGTGAGGGGGACGAAAATATAAACTTAATACAAATACTAATGTCTACTAAAAGAATACAATTTCAGGTAAATACTAATAACCACTAAGATGTCATTTTTTAGTTCACAGAGTGATCAAGCTTAAGTAAATAATACTAAATTGATATGGATTGAAAATGAGGGACTACATTGAGAATTTTTGTATATTTTCAAGGATCAAAATATTAATTTACTTATATGTATATATATATATATATATACATATATATTTTGGGAGATGGCTTTCTGTTAATGGAGTGTCCTATGGTGGTGTAACAGCATTGTAGAATATTCAGTGGAAACCCAGTTATTAGATTAACATATGCGATGACATATGATAAAACATATAAGCTAGCAACTTCAGTTGAACCTCGAAGAGAATGATGAACTCAGAATTTTGTTTGAGGCTGCATCTCTTCGTTTGAATTGGCATCTCCGGCAGGTATAATTTGAAAAGTCAAAATATTGTGTGTGACACTAATTCGACTCATATCAAACACGAAGACGTCATTCTTTGAAGTGCCCATATTTCATAAACTATTCAACATGCCCTTGATTATGATCACAGGCTGAGCCAAGTTATATATACACCACCATATGCCCTGAAAATTTTAAAATTTATATTAATATATAGTAGTGAATTTCAATATTATATCCTCTGAAATTTTGAACCTATTAGATCTACCAAATTAATTGAACCTACATGTTTATATTTTTTTATTATTTGATATTTTAACTTGAACACATAAATTTATATATATATATATATATATATATTCCTCTTTTCCTTTTTTTTTTTTTTTGAGTAAACTACATAGATCTCCTTTGAATATTGTTAAAATTACACAAACTTTTTTTATTTTTAAAATATATACTTTAGTTTAATTTTAAATTTTTAACTAAAATAACCTTCATTAATTTAAATATACAAATATGTATTATATCTAAATATATAAAAAAGATTTTATTTTCAAATATGTATAAATAAATAAAAAAAGTATAGATTTTGTTTTCATGAAATTTAACCCCAAAAAATGTACTCAGATTAATGAAGGATATTTTAGTTAAAAATTTAAAATTAAACTAAAATGCAACATAATTTTTTGCTTTAAAAAAGATTTATGTATATTTTTAAAATAAAAAAAGATCTATATAATTTTAACAAAATGTAAAGAAATATCATATAATTTACTCTTTTTTTTCTTTTTATTTTTTCCTTATCTTTCTTCCTCTTTTCTCATTGTCCTCTCATTTTTACACATTTTCCCTCAGTTGCTCTATATGTAATTTATACATATTTTTTATATTTTTTATAAATAATAATTCTACAATAACTAAATAGAGTACAACCAAATTTAAATATTAATATATTAATATATTATTTTAATTAAGCCTACAACAATTGTCTCTAAAATTATTACAAATTTTTTTAAAATTTTGTTGAATAAAATAATACTTTTATTATTCTGTAATATGTATATATATAGAGGGAGAAAGAGCAAACTTACAATAATAAATTTTTATATTTCCTCAAAGAATTTTTTCTTCAAAATACTATTGTAAGCCATTAATTGAGCTATTATGACGTTGAGTAACCTTTTTAAATATATTCTTATTATAAATTATATGAATACTAAATAAATACATTATTATATCTTCACAAATATTTAGATAATAAAATTATTGATATTAATATAAAAAATAATAATTAGTATATACTGTTGATTTTTCAAATTTCTAGATTTATGAGAGAAAAAATAAGACATTGTTTGGAAGTTAATATCATTTAACTTAATCCAAAAATTCAAAAGAAATCACTTTATTTAAACAATATACTGCAAAAATAATATTTTAAATAAGATATGAAAAATTTTCAATTCCTTTACCATACAAGGGATGAACAACTACTAAAAAAGCATCTGAATTTGCTCACCTTCCTGAAGGACCTGTTAGGAGATTTGCATGATCAAAGGCATGAAAGCTGCTCATTATTATTATTATTATTATTATTATTATTATTATTATTATTATTATTTACAATAAGCCTGAAACACAGGCTAGTTTGGGACTTTCTTCTTACGTTCAATTCACTTGTCTTATTTGTAGGTACTCTAATCTTCTAGCTCATTATCAGGTTCGTTCCTTTCATTTCAAGCCTTTTGGTGATACTGCTACGCTAGCTAGATACCTAGGACAGAATTTCTACCAGTAATGAAATCGGATCATGTCATCTGTAAATTGATTTTCTAAAATATAAGAAAGAAAATGGAATCCAGAAAAGAGAACACAGTGCATATGAGACTAACAAATATATTTAGAGTAAATATAGCCAATTTTTTCAATAATTTAGTTGAATTACATTTGATATATTTTGTTTGTTTTAAAAATTATACTTGATCCTTTAAGATTATGATATATATATATATATTGTAAAAAAAAAATTAATTTATTTTTTATAAAAGAAGTCAACTTTTTACACTACGACTATAATTTTATTATTAATATAATAATAAAAATAATCAATTTAATATTAAAGTCTAGTATGAGATTATGATTTTATTTTTAATATGATGGTAAAAAAAATTGTGTAATTTTATTTTTGAAAGAAAATACAAGATATGCAGAAAATTAATTTTATTGATGGAATAGAAATTAAAGAAAAATTAAATATAATTTTTGAAATAAGAGATATATTAATTAAATTTTAAAAAAATTAATATAATTTACCAATATACTAAATTCAACAGGCTTTTAAATGTTGGGCTGAAATATAAACTTAAACTTATCATTAAAGGTTGATGAGTTGGCCCGAATAAGCAACATCCTATATGGTTTTGTCTCCTAATTAAAGGAAATATCTAACTTTGATCCATGTAGCTTTTTAAATATTTATGATTAGATCTTTTAATTAAAATATAACAAATATAGAGTTTAATTAGAGAACTATATATTTAATATGTTACTAATGAAAAATTATATAATTATTATATTCTGATTAAGAAATCTATTTATATATATATATATATATATATAAGAAGTTGCATGTATAAGTTTTTTAACTGAAGGAATTGTTTTCTAATTTGATTTTTGTTGATGTGGTGTTTGTTTCCTTTAGATGAAATGCATTTCTTAGAGGGAAACCTCCTCCATACCATACTCAGCTGATAAACTAGAATACATAGCCAAAACTGGAAAGGGAGAAGAAAAAGTGAAGAATTTCAAAAGAAAGAGCCAAAAATATTGGCTATTAGAATACTTAAGAAGGAAGGCAACCTAAAGAAAAAGCATATCAGGCATTGATCCTTCGAGTATTCAGAAATTACAAAGCAATTGTACTGTTAATAGAGGTAAGTAATTAACTGTTTTTCTTGTGTGTATATATATATATATATATATAATCTTTTATGTTCTTTTCTTGGTTGATAGAGTTGGTTGGGTTGTGTTTGATGGTTATGTGATTGTGTTTTGCAGGTTGCACTGGAAACTGCTGTTCGCGTGTCCCCTGGGTTTTATAAAGGGGATGAGATAGAAGAAGTAAATCCACGTAATAATTTTCTATTTCTCAAGCTGAGAAAGACATTTATTGTAAAAATGACTTTCTCAAAGTCCCACCATTGAAAATAGAAGAAATTGCCAATTATCTAATTTTAATATTTTTAAATTATTTCATTTGACTCTTAATTTATTAAATTTATTGCAATCAGTCCCCAGCCGTTTGAATTCAAACTTTTAATTATATAAAATTTAAAGTATTTTTTATCATATTTAATATCTTGTTTGTTATCCTCTTCATAGCAACTTAGATGACTTAGATGACGGTAGCAAAATCTAAGAACAAGCTTAAGTTTATTGAATTGGGTCGAATATATCCACTTAGTAATTAGTAGTAAACAGTAGCTTAGATGGCCTCATCCTACTATAATCGAAGAAATAAAAATAAAATAATATTTTTGTTCTTTATTTTTTTCAATTTGATTCTTCATAAGTAAATTTTTTTAATTTAATTTTTTAAAAAACTATTCTCCTCTTTATTTAGTTATTCAGAGATAAAAACTCTTAACTTTTTCTGTTGAAATATTTTCTTTTAATTAAAATAATCCCTCTAAAAAGTACACAAATATCACTTAAAAAGATCATTTTAATTGAAAAAAAAAATATTTGAAAGATTAAATAAAAAAAATTATTTCTAAAAGATTAAATTAAGAGAATAATGATTTTTGAGGGACAAGTTATATCTTTAAAAAACAAAACTGAAAAAAAAAATCTTTTAACAATTAAATTGTTAAAAAATATTAAGGAAACAATCATATAGTCTTCCTTTAACAGGGACTTTAGAATGCTTTTTGCCCATATACCTAAATTTGTGGGTCTTTTGGCCCAACAAACGTTTGTGGGCCTGCCTCAGTGCTTATTCATCTATTAAAAGCTTTTTCACATTCATCTGTACAACCAAAAAAAAAAAAAAATTACTCAAATTTCTCTAAACTTTTTTTAATATTATACAGATTTTTTAAAAATAAAATGTTACTTTACATTTTAGTTCAATTTTAAAATTTTTGATTAAAATATCCTCTATTTATCTAAATATATAAATTTAAATAAAGTATTTTAATCCAAAAAATTAAAATTTAGACTAAAGCATAGGGTAATTTTTTTATTTTGGGAGAAATATATGTATAGTTTGAAAATAGAAGCAAGATTGTATAATTTCAGTAAAATTTAAAAAAGTACGTATAATTCATTAAAAAAAAACTATAAAATAGAATTGCTAACTACACACTATCTAGCAATCTCATTTTTATGATAGGAAAAGGCACATTAAGAAAAAGAATGAATCCTTCAGTCCTATAGCGAAAGGACATGGAAATTTGAAGAATTCCCCATCTTTCACGAGAGAATGGGAGTGGACAGGACTTTAGAATAGTCACGAAGAATGCATGCACATACATACATACGTACATGCATATATATATATATATATATAGCTTCCACAATTATTGCAATTACTATAGTTGCATGACTCTCGGTTTGTTTGGCCACCACACACACCCACAGTGGACCTCATGCTCATTAAATTAACTACTGGGATCCTTTATTGTAATGCTGCTTTTAAGAAAATAGAAAATAGACTTGACTGGTTTATATTTTAATTTTTTTAAAATGAACTAAAAATTGTAGAATGTAATGAATGAAATTTGGTAATTTAATTTCTTTCAATTCCTATATTAAATGGAGCCGAAATTATTTTTAACAGAGAATGTGACAAATGCAGAGTTGTGTTCGTTGACTTGACTACTAATTTGTTGAAGGGTGGTATTGTTTTATATTTTATGTATATAAAAACGCTAATATCATGGGTATGGTATGGACGACATGAGAAGGTGAAAACGACACAGTACTCTTACCGCAAATGGTCCCTTGTCAAAACTGAAAACGAATAACTGCGGCGCTTGTCTTAAAATGGCCGGACATCACACTAACTTCTTTGCCCACAATATTAATTGTCCCACTTGGCTTTATTATTTTGTACAAATTCTTTCATACATATATATATATATATATATATATATATATAGAATAAATGACATATATCTCATTTAAATTTTATTAAAATTATATAAAAATTTTTATTTTTAAAATATACAAAGACTCTTATAAAACAAGAAGTTATCTTACATTTTAGGTTAATTTAAATTTTTTTATTAAAATATTTTTTATTAATTTAAGTATGCATTTTTTAGCTAAAAATTTTTAAATTGAGGACATTTGGGTCAAAAAAATTTTAAATTAAACTAAAATATATGATGAAATTTTGTCTCAAGGAGGTCTATATATGTATATTTTTAAAATAAATGAAAAAGTTGTATAATTTATTATGTATATTACAATACGGTTGTTGTATACAACATTTAATAATTGGTGTAATTTTAATGATTACGTTTGGCGTGTGAATTTTTAGACTAAGCTTATCTCAACTATTGAATGTATTATAGAATAAGAAAAATCTTACACCAAAAATTTATAAGAAATTTTCTCAATTTTGTAAAATGGTTAAAATAATTTTTTTAATCTCTTTAGTTTTACTAAATTTTAGTTTAGTCTCTTCACTTTATTTTCATGTTACTTAGTCCATATATTTATGAAACATTTCTAGAACACTCCTAAGGTCAATGTTCGTTTGTCACGTCCATACAAAATTAACATCGTCTTTAAGAACACTAGTTTCATGGAATGTTTTACAGACGTTTTGCAATTATAGAAACTAAGTCATAATAAAATAAAGTGTAGGACTAAATAAAAAACTTAATAAAATTATAGTACAAAATTAACCTTGCCTTGTTAATGAAAAAGTTATTAAGAAACAAAAAGCAATACTATTAGAGCCACATGTATATGAAGTAAATTTGACAATGTATTGTGGTTAATCTATGCTTTTTGTCTTCAGCATTATCATGGAAGAAATTCATTTCATTATTTTCTTCTTTTTTTTTTTACTCCTATTTTTACCCCAAAAAAACTTACGCTTTAAAAGTTAAAAAAAAGAGTAAGGGGCAAGAATCAAAATTTTATTATCAAGCTTATCTCTTCTCTTAAATAAAATCCAATCAGGAGAAAAAGATGTTGCTTAAATCAAATAATGGAGGAGGATTGTGATGTGGTGGGTCCAAATATCTTAAATTTGGGTTCATAGAATAGGGACTTGAATTTTATGAAATCTCAAGTGATGATTCAAAAGAGGAAAACTACATTCCAAAGTCTCAAATCTCAAATGGTGGCTACTGTCCCCCTTTGTTCTGAACTGCTCACATGCCCTTATTTTCATATTCCTTGTCTCACTTCCTCCACTCTCAAAACCCTTTCATAAAGATAATTTTAGATTAGCTTACACATCAAATGAGATTAAATCCTTTTTTGAAAATTTGCAAAAGTGTAGCCTACATCAATTCAATGCATTTAAACGAATAAATTATTTAAACATGTAATGAAACACTCGTTGTTGCTATGTTAAGTAAGAATAAAAGTTAATTTTTCGAAAGATAAAGATGTGTTTTGTTACATTTTACGGTCAACATATTAAAATTGTAATTAAGTTTGTATACATGAAATAAAATATGTTTTCCTTAAATATTATTTAAAAAAAAAATCTTTCACACATTTAGAAGAGTTTAAGAGATTGTACCCAAAATGAGGGTAGTTTTTGGATTAAAAACAGAAAAAAAGCTTAAAAAACTAACATTTTGATTAAATTGGTTTTATGGATTTTTTTTATGCGTAGAGTTTTTTTCCTCCTTATGCTGTTATTGTTATTATTGTTCTAAATAATATTATTTACACAATTAAAAAAGTTTCACAAAAATGTATTTTTATGATTAAAAAATTAAATTTAAATAAGCATTTCAATTATAAAACATAATGCACAACAATTAATAAATATTTAATTACTGATAAGAAAATCACCAGCAAGAATTAATCATAGACCTTGATTTCAATTCTTATTGACGCTTCAATCGTTGCAGTTGAATGTACAATGTGAAGATATTTCTTGCAATGAATAGGAATAAAAATGAATGATCTCTTCTTTTTGAAACTTTAAATAAAGCAATTTGTAGACAACATCATGAACCTCATTAAGGTGAATGAAGACAGAAGGTGGCCTTCAATCAGAGCATAAATGTGGCAAATAATTTAATCTGAAACTTATTCATGCTATTTTTAATAGAGTAATTTTATATATGAAAAAGTTTACTTCCTAGTTACAAGACGTTTAATTTTTTTATTATGAAATATCTTTTAAAATTTTATTTTTAATTAAAAAAGTAAAAATCTCAAAATACATCAGATGATATAAAAAAAAAAAATTCAATCTTTCAAATGGTTAAATTCTTCATAAAATTATATTCTTAAATATCATTGTTCCTCAAACATATCATAATAATTTCGATCATCAGTACTATATATGTCATAAAACTTTATTGGTCAAACTGCCAACCACCTATGATAAATATATAGGTGCATGATTAAATTGGAATTTTCCTCCCATATGTAGTTCATCATATACAAAACCCATCATTAAATTGTTTCTAAGGAGTATATTTAACAAACTAATGTTTAGAAATTAATAATAAAGAGTAAAGCTTAAGAAATGTAGATTCTACATGATTAATAACGTAGTGGGGATACACATGTGTGTGTGTGTGTGTGTGTGTGTGTGTGTGTGTGTGATGCATTATTAAGAAGAATTGAATTAAAAGCTAAGTCGCGTGGACATAAATATAATACTAATTTATCACAAAGTCAAATAGGCACTAATTGATTAGTCGTTTATTTATACTAAAAATGCCTTTAAAATTATGAGTCAGAATGGAAAGCCAAATGCTTGTTATATTCTCAATTATATTTGACTTGATATTTTTTTAACATACAAATGAAACGTAAATTTATTTTACATATATATATATATATATATATCACTGACAAGTTTATGACCGTTTAATGATAGACAAACCTAATATATGCATGCCAAATGAAGTTGTACGGAACAACTGGACTGCGAAGTACATGTCCTTTGCTTAGAGAACAATTAATGTGTAATTTAAATTTTTTAATGCGAACAGCTAAATGCACTTTTATATTATGCTCAATTGAAAAATGGTCCTTCTTTAATTGTTTATTTATTTATTTTTTCTATTTTAAAATAAACACTCGTTTACAACGTACTGAAATAGTGTAACTTACATTGTTTTGGTTAAATATGGCCAACTCATACACGTAAAGAAAAGGAAACCAATATATGCAATATTTGGTATCCTGTAATTTTCTCTATTCTCCACATATTCATTTTAAAAGAAAAAGAAAAATGTTATAATTTTTCTCGATCCCTAAAACA
This sequence comes from Erythrophleum fordii, assembly GCA_032878935.1. NCBI lineage: Eukaryota > Viridiplantae > Streptophyta > Magnoliopsida > Fabales > Fabaceae > Erythrophleum > Erythrophleum fordii. The sequence goes on along the minus strand of JAVQMF010000048.1, from coordinate 1,531,192 downwards.
TTAATAACGTATTCTTATATGAAATAGTGTTCGTATCTATTATTATTCATTATCATCCCACGATAAACAGCGAACCAATTAACACACACAAAAAAAGGTCACAGACTCATTGATTAGATATGAAGTGCATGTAATTTTGTTACATAACATTTTATGTTAATTAGTAAATATTATAAACTCTATATAGTTTACTTTAACTACAAGCAAAACTTACTTGATGTTAAATATTATAGTTGCCCACACAATTCACCGACTTTGAACTCATGATTAAGGGTATCTTAGTAGACTGCACTTTCCATAATTATTATTGTCCTAAGTGTCAAAAGGAAACTTATCTTATGTAACTTTGATAAATCATCAATGCTCTATAGTTGTTAATTATATTTATCTATTGAAAAATAGTTGTACTGTAATTATATAATTTATTATATATTAACAAGCACATGATATAATTATTTTATTTAACTTTGATGAATAAATACATTATATATGGATTCTTATTTATGAGATCATTTTTATCATACAAATTAAATATATAAATAAAACTAAACATAGAAATTTAGTTAACAACTTAACATTTCAAAATAATTAAATCAGTTCTTAATATGAAACGTTTATTTGTTAATTTAACTCTAACTTAAATTCAAACTCTAATTTTTCGGTGTTGAACGTAACTCTAATACCACTTAATTATAATCAATCAAAGCTCGTCAGTAATAAATAATTTCTTATATTAACTCATAATAGGCATGTGATTTTTTGAACGCGAAATATACAGTGTTTGGTAGAGTACAAATGTAAAAGTCAAACCCTAAAAATCACCATTTCATGATATTCTCATCAGTCACATTTTTGCTTTCTCGTGAAATTCTTTAAAAGAGGAAGAAGAAAATTGTCTCTCTCTCCTTTTTTTTTTCAGTCAATTAATTAGAAACACTAATTGTCTCCGTTGAATTGGTGAAATGTGTTTTGGGTAATTGTTCATAGCGTTCACAACTGCATTTAATATTGGCTAGAAGTTAATCTCCATTATATATATATATATATATATATATATATATATATATATATAGTCATCGCCTCCTCCAAAAAAAGACAAAAATTAGAAAAAAAAAAAAAAAAAGAAACAATAAATACTTGATTCTCGAAACATATATATCAATGTGACGGCAACAAACAAAACATGGATGGATGGGCTAAATGAAATATCGTGCCTGCAAAACAAAGTTTTTTATCCATTGAGGGTCCTTTTCATGTAGATTTTGACGTTATAATACAACATTTATGAGGTTTTTTAACGTATAGCATACGAGTCTCAGACAGTGCTTCATGTCAAAACTACATACCATAAAAAATACAAAATCACACATTTGCGTTATTGACAATGAAAGTACAGTTTTTATAATAGTTATTTTTAATCTTTCATGGCTTCTATAAAACCCTCTAGCTTCTCTTTTCCTTCTTAATGGTTTGTGAAATATAATTAAATTTCCAATAACTTCATTCTCTTTTTTGTATAATACATAATACCATTGTATTATTATGCATGTATAATAATATGTAAAATTGTACATGATGACATGCAAAAGAGGAAAAAAAAAAAGGATGAGGAGCGCAAAAAATTGCTCTTTGATGCTATGTTAAATATAGAGCTCATTCACTAATGTTATTATTGAGAATTGGAAATGGCTATGGACAAATAACCCCCCCCCCCCCCAGAGAGAGAGAGGAGTTGATAGTAGTAGTATCGTAAGACTATATGATATGGTCGTTTAGCTTGTGTTACATGAGTTTCTTGGTTCTTTATTTCATGATTTTATTAACAACACTGTGCTTTCCTTAATAATTCACATTTGCATATGACTCTATACATAATTGATTCCATATAATACTCATGTAAAATGAAATATGAAATTGTATGACTCTTCTATGACTACTTTAATTAATAATAAAATTGAAATTAAATTATTTATAATGATTATAAAAGTTGCACGAGAGTCAAACAAAAAAACATATATCTATATATAACTAAAAAAAAGAGAGAGTGAAGGGATAGAGTAGAGAGAGGAGGAAGAAAATAGGTAACTAGGATAGATCATAGATCACATGGGGCAAGTTGCGATATTGGTGGCAGGTTCACATGTGTTGGGTCGAAGGATGGATTTGGTGACGTGGCAGATTTGGGAGATGTGGTTGGTCGGTGAAAGGGATAAAAGGCTTACGTGTCAGCCCATTGATTTATCAACTTCACAAGCCCCTTGGTTTTAAATTCACAAGCTCCGTTGATTTATCTAGTATGTTCGATATTCGACTCGATTAAAATATTAGACTTATTTTTATATCTATGACTTAACCCTGCTAAAACAAGCTTGATTTTATGTTGGGTTAGAGTGGGTGAGATTTTTTTTTATGAACTGATACTTGTAATATAAAAAAAAAAATTTTACAGACTCATAGACATATATTTTAAAACAATAAGTTTTTAGAATTTTTATGTTTTTATCAATAATAAAAAAAATAACTTGGTATTATCAAGTAAAATATAAGCTATACTAATATAATTAATTTTAAATAAACACGTGTATTTTTATTATTTAAAAAAAGAAATGTCAGTAAGCATGTATATCAATAATAAAAACAATTAATAAATAAGGAGGGTTTAAGTAAATAATGAAAGTTGCAGCATGTTAAGAGAATCAGTATATAAGATCACAAAATATTAATAACTAAAAAAAGTAACTATTAGGACAAATTGAACAGAATATATCTTTACCCGTAACTCAACCCGGCCAAATATAATTTTATTTAAAATTTTATTTATTTATATTTTTAACCCGACTCAACTTGACCCGATCAAATCGAGTTAGGGTGGATCCTTGAGTCAACTTAGCCAAAAAAAATACCCTAGTTTTAAATGCACATTGACACTCATCAATGACCCTTTCATTTGACAATTACAGGTGACCGAGACAACCCATACGTTCTCCTTGATTGACACGTGTCATTAACTCCACGCACTCTTATTTTTCTTTTTATTTTAGTTCGAATAATATTTTGAATAATAAATAAAAATATATATTTCTTTATATATTATAATTTTTAATTAAAATATAATAAATATATAATTTTTAAAAATAATTTTATAATTTCTAATTCAGTTATATATTTATTATATTATTATTAGAAAAATTATATTTGTTATATTTTAATTAAAGAATATAATAATAAATATATAAAAAATTACATATAAATTTAATCTTATATAAAAATAACTTAAAAACCACTAATAGAAATACCAATGTACATGAAATTTAAAAGGCAGGAACAAACTCGACCCAATGGATTAATGAAACTTTTCTAAAAGGAATTTGACCATCAAACGTAACATAACAATCATTCATTCAACTAGCAAATCGTGTTGAAAAGGCTAACAAAAACCGCAACAAAAGGGCCCAACCGGGTTCGAACCGATGACCTCTTGATCTGCAGTCAAATGCTCTACCACTGAGCTATGGACCCCACTTCTGATCAACGATATATATTATTATTAATTTTCTTGAGTAGGAGATCCAAATATAGGTAATGATTAGAAATGGCATTGAGTTGGGGTTGTGTTTCTCGAACGGAAATATTGGGACTTTGGAACCCTAATTGTGTTTGTACATTCCTTTGTTTGAGAATTATATAAAAAGAAGATAATATTAAAAAAAAAAGCTAAGAAAATTGAAAATTTGAATAATAGAATGAATAAATAAATAAATAATTATTCCATAAATATTTGAAGAGAATTATTTTTGGGGAGATAAGAGTTTGGATTTTAACTCTTACCAAATTGAGAAGCTGTGTGGCCGACATTGCACATGGGCTTAGGGTTTGATGTGACTACCAACCCCTGCCTAGTGGTGCGCATCACTTCCGTGCTGTTTTTTCTTTTTTTTTACTTATTTCATTATTTTGTCCTATTTACACATTTAATGCTTTTTTTTTTTTACCGGGAAAACAAAATCTCGTTGTAACAAAGCAAGCATTTTCACATATACTTTCTTGTCGGTTTCATGTAATTATTGTTTGGATGATTGGATCAATTACAGCGTCGGCTTGTGGTTGGGCATTAGAAAAAGTAATTTTTTTATTAATTTTATGAAAAGTTTGTTTTGTTTTTATAACTGTTAATTAATAATGTTTTTACCATACTTTATTATTTTTTAAATAAAAGTTTGTTGATCATTTTTATTCTTCAAATTATTTTTTTAATTTCATCTTCTGAAATAATTATTTTTCATTTTATGTATGGAGCTCTTAAATATCCAGTCTAATTAGCAAAAAAATAAAAAATCAACATAGATTTTTTAAATGGTAAAATCTCAAAACTTGATCAACCAAAAGAAGCAAATAAACCATGTGTGATATTCATCGTTGGCTCAATGTGAATATTTTATCTCTGATTGCATTAGCTTTTCATATAATATTCATATCTTTTAAAAATAAAAAAAAAATATTTTTATGTTACAACTTAATATAAACAAACTTAATTGTTTTTACTATAATGTCAGAAATCAAATCATAATTTTATATTATACAAAAATTAACATTGTAGGCGAAAATAAATTATAAGAGACATTTTTTGCAATATGTATCAAATATTAAAGGAGTGGAATATAATTTTTAAAACCAAAAAGATATTAGGTGTAATATGCTCAATTAACTAACTTTTATTTAACTAAACTTTAAATAAAAGTTAGCATAATGCACTCTACAACATATAATAAGTATAAAAGTTGTAATATGCTCAATTACATCATATATATATATATATATATATATAAAGAGAGATAATATCTTTTTTAATAACTTGAATTTGATTCATTTTAGTGCATTATTATTTTAAAATCCTAAATGCATCTAATCACTATGAAGAAAAACACCTTTAATATTGTTTTGGAAGATAATAATTTAAACAAAATCAAGAGACACGATAAACATAATTAAAAAAATGTTAAAATGCAAAGAACTCCTTAAATTTAGAGAGTCATACGTAACACGACTACATACTCTCTAAGCTTTTAACGTTATGTAACATAATTATTTTGCTATGTTTTTTGTTCACAAATTAACACCATTTTTTCATGTCAGCTAAGTTAGTTAAAAAACAAAAGTAGCCAACCCATCAATGAGTATAAAAGTTGTAATATTTTTAGTATTTCCTTCAATCCTTTTTATTAGAAACAAAAAACTGTTTCATTGACATTAAGAAAAATAGTTAATATTAATTTAACTCATTGATTAAGTTTAAATTTGATAATTTTTTTTATTTTACAAGAGAAAACGTTATACATCATTTAGTGTATTTGGTATAATAATAAATGAAAGGTAAAAAAAATTATTATTTAATGAAGTAAAAAAATATACCATATTTCTTATATTTTGGGACCAACAATTTTTTTTTTAAATTTTCTTATAAAAGAGACTAGAGGGAATAACATTTAAAAAAAAATTATAAAAAGAGTAATATCTGTTATTAATAACCTGGATTTTATTCCCTTCGAGAGCATTATTAGATTAAAATCTTAAGGGCATTATGTTAATATGGGGAATGCACCCTTAAATCATTCTAGAAGAGAATAACCTATACAAAATATGGGGATGCCATAAAACATAATTAGAAAAAGGCTAAAATGCAATAAAACTTTTTCAACTTATGAGATTATGCAATTTAATCTTTTCAATTTTAAAAATCAACCGAAGACCTTTAAGACTTTCAATTTTTCACAGTATCATTCTTCAATTAATTTTTTATTTTAAATTAATTTATTTATATAAGTTAAGTTAACAAAAAATATATTTAACCTATCATCTTAAATGGCAGATAAGATTTTTTTTAAGCTTTTACTTCATATATATATATATATATACATCAATGTGATAAAAAAAACTTTTATTTTGTCACTTAAAATGACAAGTTAACTATATATATATATTGACTTAACCTACATAAATAAGCAGTATTAAAGTTGTGCACAAAAAATAATAATTATAAGGGTTATGTTGTATAAATTTAAAATATTAAAAGATATTTTAGTCAACCTCTTAAATTAAAAAATAATTTTTTTGCAATTAAATCTTAATCTTAATAAATAAATAAATACCGTTAGTGTCGTTGGATGGGAGAAGGGGCGGTTGCTTTGCGTGCGTGCTGAGAATTACAGCGTAAAAGTGACTGATAAGTGGAAAGTAGAATGAGGGAGGAGGACGCACGAGGCTCGAGGTGGGCCCCACTTACAATTAATGTTCCGTTTCTCTACTTCGCAATACATCGTATTTGTAGCACATACATATAATAGTCAGATTTCTTTTACTATTATGTTTTTTTACATCTAAGGACGGACGTTAATATCAAATCCATTGGCTTTACATTGTGCCTCAAACTTGACTCAAAAGGTCACACCTCCACGCGGTTTTATTAATTACGGACTGTGGTCCCACACATTGACGCGTTATTGTTCTTCTTTTGTGGGGTCCACCCATCCCATTGTAAGGTAAATCTTTCTTATTTCACCTTATTGAGATAATAATAATTAATAAACTCCCCTTTTACTCAATTAGCGGTTTTTTCTTTCGTTTTTTTTTTTTTATTGTTTCCCTCCAATTCTTGCTTGAAAGGAACATTTAGCAAAGATGCATAAGTCAAATTTTGATGAATCATAACCGTTGGATTAAAGTACCTTCACCGTTGGATTTTGAGAGATATTGTTCAGATTGACTTGTTATGAGTTGATCTGATTGATCAAATTAAGATGGATCAGTGTAACCAAAAAAAAAAAACACTTTCAATGCAGCCCAAATATTCTATTTATTCACTAATTAATTGTTTATCTATAAGCAAAATATGAGTTATTATATATATATATATATATATATATATATATAACTCCAAAAGTTTTAAATTACAAAAAAATCGTAAGTTGATTTTCTCCATTTTGATCTCTAGATGCGCGATTAGGTGGAGACTAGAGGTCGAGCTTGGAAGAATGCAAAAAAACAATTCTTAAATTGAGCATTAATTCTTAAATAACAAATTTTAATTAACAAAATCAAATGAACAAATTTTATTGAAGAGGCATTTGCGTCATCATTTCCAAATTGTAGTCCAACTTGTTATCAGTTCATTCCAACCAGAGACCAAAGCCAAAATCACCACGAACAAGGCCCATGTGTCCTGCACATGCATTTCATTTCATTTTCCATTAATCGTTATCCCCAAGCCAAAAACATTTCTTGCCAAAAAAGAAATTCTCTCAAATTCCAAATTATTTTTTTATTTGTAAAAATTCATTCTTCTTTAGTTTAAACAACTTACACGTGAATTGAAAAAATATGATATATCGACAAGTTTTTATAAATAATTTTATAAATTAAATTAATTATAACTAATTAAATATACTTTTAATAAAATTTCGGCATTCCCTATCCCCCCACTATAAGTACCCATTGCGTCTCCTTCCCTCTTCCCACTCCTCTCCGACCAATCTTCTCCTTCATCCCCTCTTGAATGGCTTCAATAATGCCTCTCCTCTGCATTGCCTCAATGGCATCGTTTTTTGTATCAACCACTGCTAGAATCCCCGGAGTTTACACCGGCGGCGCCTGGGAGAGCGCTCACGCCACCTTCTATGGCGGCAGTGACGCTTCTGGAACAATGGGTACCCTTTTTAGTTTCTAATTCCCACATTTCTTCTTCAATAACTCGCCTCTGTTTCTCTCTGTTTTGCTCTTTTGTTCTTTCTTTACCCAAATGGTAAAATCATTTTCAGCCTCCACTTTGTTTTCTCACTCTCTACTCTGATCTTTTTGCATTTTCAATTTCCCATGGATTTCTGTTTCTATGCTACTAAACCATTTCGAGGTTATACATTATTTTAGGCTCCTCTATTGCTATCCGTGATGAGTTTTTTCTATAACTATAACCCATCTCTGGTCCCTCCTTCTCCTTTCTAAATGCAGACCCGTTTTCTGTTTTATCCCTATTTCCAACCCACAATGCACTTCACAAGAAATATTTCCTCCGTTGTGTTCTATTATTCAGCTTACAAATCTGGAAAACCTGTTGTTTATTCCTACTTGTAGGCTCCTATTTTTCCTTTCGAAATGCAGGCCATTTTTCTCTTCTCTCCTAATTTTTTACTCAAAATGCACTACATAACAAAAATCCCCCTCCAACCTTTCCAGTTTAGAAGCCTGGAAAAACATGTGGTTAATTTCTATCATTTAGCTAAATCAAGTTAAACTTTCTGAAACGATTGTGTAATGTGCGTTTTTCAGGTGGTGCTTGTGGCTATGGAAATCTGTATAGCCAAGGCTATGGAGTGAACACAGCAGCTTTAAGCACTGCTCTCTTCAACAATGGCCAGAGCTGCGGCGCATGCTTCGAGATCAAGTGCGACCAAGACCCCAGATGGTGCAACCCAGGAAGCCCTTCCATCATCGTCACTGCCACCAACTTCTGCCCTCCCAACTTCGCTCTTCCAAGCGACAATGGCGGATGGTGCAACCCCCCTCGCCCCCATTTCGACCTCGCCATGCCTATGTTCCTCAAGATCGCTCAGTACCGTGCGGGAATCGTCCCCGTCACCTACCGCCGGTGAGCAATTTGTCTATTTCCGATTTGGGTTAGTTTCTGTTTGGGTGCCCAGAAAATATTGAACATGCATTCTCTTATGGGTTATTGATGTATAAGTCAAAAGTGGGTGTCCAATTCCCAGTATAGGAGTCACCTGCAATTATGAAATTTAAATCTTCTGAGCTGGGTTTCCATTTCCGTGTAAATCTCCTATATAAGTCTCCTGCAATTATGAAATTTGCATAGTCTGAGCTGGGTCAGTGTCTGTTGGTCCCCTTTTTTACGTGTTTTCTACTGTTTTCTCATTTGCTATCTGTTTGGATGCCCAGAAAATATTGACATGCATTGTCTTTTTTTGTGAGTCTCCAATTCCCATTATAAAATTAGGAGCCTTCTTCAATTATGAAGCTGAATATCTCGCCATTTCCAAGATCCAGGTCCCATACCGAACACAGAACAGCTCAGAAAACTGTTGTCCAAAGTATTGCTTTCCCACTGTTTTCTTCTTCCCCGCTGTTTTTTTCTTCCTCGGGAACCAAACCAAAAAGAAACAGCTCATTCAGAGTCTGCTCAGCAGTTTTCATTTCATCAGAACCCATTCAGGTTTTCGTCGGGTACTCGCACAATGCCAACAGAAACACCCCTACCTCACTTGCTTTATTCGTTCTTTTTGCATTTGGGATCCCCTTCGGTGTCTTGGCTTCGCTTGCAAAGTCCAAGGGTATTCTAGTCCTCATGTGTCATATTCCGTATTTCCTCTGTCCCTCGAGGGTAATATAGTAAAGTAACCCGAGATTGATTTTATTTTCCCGGAAAATCAGGATGGGGCCTTTCCCGTGCTTTCGAAAGTCAGAAAAAACATTTTACGTCGTTCCATGGCGATGTTGGGTCACACATCATACGAAAATGTAGTTATTGGGCTCTGTAAAAATATTAAAAAAATACTAATGACTTTGTCTTAAATACAAATGTGAAGCATTTGTTATTAATCTTTAAATAAAAATACAACATATAAACTTTTTTTTAATAGTTTAACATCTATTTTGAAACACTTTTTTTATTACAATATAATTTTATTGGAAAAAAATTTAAAAAATTTTGCTCAACTCATTAACTATTTTTTTATTACAGGGTTCCATGCAGGAAGATAGGGGGAATAAGATTCACAATCAACGGTTTCCGCTACTTCAACTTGGTTTTGATCACCAACGTGGCGGGTGCAGGGGATATCGTGCGCGTGAGCGTGAAAGGAAGCAAGACTGCCTGGATGAGCATGAGCCGGAATTGGGGGCAAAATTGGCAATCCAACGCTGTTCTGGTGGGGCAGGCTCTTTCCTTTAGAGTCACGGGCAGTGACAGACGGACCTCCACGTCGTGGAACGTGGCACCACCTAATTGGCAGTTCGGTCAAACCTTCATGGGCAAGAATTTCCGCGTCTAGAGATTCCTCGCTTTGTAATTTTGGTTCACTTTCCCGCCTTCAACTTTCCTTCATTTTCCCGGGAAAGTTTTCAAGTGGTTTTTGGGGGCTGGGGGTAAAATAGGAAGAAAAGTAGAGAGGAATAGTGAGAGTGACTTTTATATTAATGTGAGTGGAAGTGTATGTGATAATGTTTTTAAGGATAGTAAGTGTTTTTGAGTGTAATGGCTGGTATATTAGTTACCCAGCAGCAATGTAAGTGTGAAAGAGTGAGAAGGCTGGGCTGAGGCGGCTGCGAAAGAAGGTGCAGGTAGCCCGCAGCTTTCTGCTTATATTCAACATATTTATGTATTCAACATATTTATGTCATATCATAATATATATGATATTTATATATTTCTGTTGTTATGATCTACTCTTCAACATTAATGTTAGCTAATATGTAATTTTTTGGGTGATAGTTTAGGAATTAAAATCTTGTTGTTTTAAAATTTGAGTACTAAAGTTATCATTATAATTAGTATATAATTCAAAAAAATTATAGATAATTTTCATAAAGTTCATTGTGGGATGAGTGGCAAATTTGTGTTTGGTCAAATTTAAGATCTTAAAGATCAAAACTTGATGAAACAAAAAAAATAATATATATATATAGAAATAATGCTTTTATTTTTCATGAATGAAAGGAGGAATCGAAGTCCAAAACAAAACCAAATAATTTCCAGTAATACCCGAAGAAATAGCATCTGCGTGTTTGTGGAAAAGAGAGTTACAACTTGCAACTTGGTGACTTTTATCTTTAAAAAATATAAACATATAATTTAAAACTTTTCTAATTTGTAATTTATCTTTTTTAAAAAAAAAAATAGCGAAGTGAAGCGTAGGCCCAATCCAATGTGTCAGCATGCTAGATTGCTTTTGCTCCCAATGACCCAAGTTGTACTAAAATGAAAGGTTATTTTTTCACGACTTTATTCCACTATAATTATTTCATTGTCAAATATAAACGATGTAAGCAGTTTTTATAATAAATATTATATATTCATCTTTACAATAAGTGTACAAATTTAATCCTCCTTTTATATTAAAATAATATTAACTGATGCTAATTTGGTGTCTAAAACACTACTCTCCCTACTAAAGAAGTCAAGTGTTATCCTCGTCCAATAATTTTAAGAATATATATATATATATATATATTGATCTATTATATTTAAAATAATTTCAAATGTGAAACTTAAAATTAACGAGAAGAGTTACTCTGTCCTCTTAACTATTGTGCATATAGGTGATGATTCATGCTAAATAAAAATGAAAGAGCATTAATTAGTTGCTTGAAAGAATTAGTATAGCTATTACTAGAGCCGTATCAAAGCATATTAGCCATAAAATTAAAAAATTTGGTAAAGTATTTTCCGTATTGCGTATTCATTCAACTTCAACTTTTCACCCTTCTCGATGGTTCCAAAATGCATATAAACTATGAAGGTAGTCAAAAAACAACAAAGAATAAGAATAGAATATATACTCATAAGAATGTAAATGGTGAAGGTAGAGGAACATTTGCTTTGCTTTAGGTGAATCCATGGACCTCATGTTAGTTCAAAATATTCCTACTCATTTCACTTTTATCATAATATACAACATTTTTTTCTTATATCATATTTCATTAAAGGCTTGTATATTTTCCTTTTTTTTTTTTTCAAGAAAATGTGTAATAAATATTTGCGGATGAGAAAATTTTATTGCAATCAATTTTTTTTCTCTCAAAATCATCAAATTCTTTTAGTGTTTGATGTTTGACCTATGATTCGTAATAATTTAAAGAATTAAAGAATATATAATCGTTCCCTTTCAAATTGGTTTTAAATGGTATCCTTCTCATATTCCAAAAGTTTCAGCTTGATCATTTTAGTTTTAACTAATTAAATGTGTCTTTTAATATTTAAAAATAATATAATTAAATATTTTTGGCCTAGTTATGTTCTTATAACAAAAAATATTGATATTTCAATTGACTTATGAAGATACAATTTAAGTCACAAAGACTTATAAATGATAGATATACATTTTAGTCATGTAAAATGACTAAAGTCAGAATAAAATTTAAAGTGATATCACTTGATTACTTATCACTTAATTAGTTTATTAAGCTCAAATCACAACATTTATAAGCATTAACAACAACTTTATTAATTTTTTGTTATTACAAAATCAAAATGAAGATGAAAATATTAATTAATTGTATTATTTCTAAATGTTGGAAGACATCATTAATACAATTAAAACTACAAATAAAATCTTACAATATTAAAGAGACCAAAAGTTATAATTTTTAGCCTAATCTATTGGCCAATAAGTATTTTTATTCTAACGATAAGAGATTATTCCTAAAACTGATTAATAATTACGATAGTGTTTGTAAAAGTACAAAAACTTTTGAAGAAGTATATATTTATTTCATTTTTGTTGAGTATTTTATATACAAGAGATAGAGAGATGTATACAAAAAAAAGAATTTAAAATTTATTTTTTTAATTTTTAGTAAAAGATGGCTCAATTTAGTGCTTGGGCCAAACTAAATAAATATCTAATATGTATGTATCTTTTTGCCAATACTTTTTTTTTTTTCCATAAACTATAAAAATCCTTTCTATGTTGATCTTTCATGGTGGTTGAGATATCAAACTTGGACAACCACCAAATTAAAAGGAAACTTTTCAACGATCAAAATCTACAATATGTATTTGGATCGATGTGACTATCATGTCAACTAGTCGCATATTCTCTTTGTCTGAGACCGTCAAAACCTAACCTTATAGTCCAACTTAAATGTTGGAATGTAATTGTACAAACAAATCCCTTTCTTCCAGCTTTTTGGTTGATTTCATTTGCATGTTGCCACACAATTTGATTTTGATCACATCTTACAAAGAGTCAGTGGAGGATATGAACCTAAAATAAAAGCAAAATTCTGTGGTACACCTTATGTACGCATATTTATCTTGTCCAATTGATAATGACCACAAATAACAGTAACGAGCATATTAATTATTCTTTTAGTTTTTTTGTTTCTCGTACAAATTTAGTTTGTTAATCTATTTTACAAAGAAATTAGATAATATTTAAATAATCACTTACTACCTACACATTGAAGAGACTCATATTCCTAACATCAAACCAGTACAACTGATATTGTCATATTGGTAATATCCCTGTTTATAAATGACATGCAAGGTCGGATTGAGGTTAATGTTCAAGCTAAATAATTTTGGGCTATTAGTTACCTAAACATCTTATTTTAATTTATATGTTATCACCTTAGTTTTCGTTGAGGCTCACTTTGAAAGCAAAAGTTTCATATAATAAGCTAGTTAATGCGTTGATACAAAAGTCTCATATTTTTTTAGAGTTTATTAATTGTATAGTCTCCTCTCTGTTCCTCTTTTTGAAATCAATATATTTTTATATATATATAATAAATATTTTTGTTGTGGATGATTTTTGCTAGAATTCAGAAATGTAAGTCTATATAGAAGGGGTGACTATAAATGTTGACTGTTACAATATTAACTCTTCTTGTTGATTTGGTTAACAATTTAATAATTTATAATATTCAATATATCTTCAAATTATTTAATTTTTTATTTATCTTTTTATTAAACTTTCAAAAAGAAGATAATTCTTTTTTATTTATCTAATTTACACAATTATGTGTTTAATTTTTTTTATAATTTTAGTGATTTTTAAATTTATTTTCTTTTATCTTTTAATGATATGTCATAATTCACATTTAAATATAGAATTTTCTTTGAATTAAAAATTAGATAATTTATAAAAATATATATATATTTATATAAAAGCTATATAATTTATTTTAATTAAATTTTCGAAAACAAGATAATTATTTTTTATATATAATTTATATGATTATATTCTTTAATCAATTTATTTATCTTCTTTATATAAAACATTATAAAAAATATCTATATAAACATCCATGTCACATCTATATAATAACCATTCACAATACGCAAAATATAGAAAGTAATAAAAATAAAATAACCCAAAAATATTTACTGATCGATTTGATATTTTGTGAGCATCTGAAACTTTTATTATATATAATATGATATTTTTTTTAAAAAAATTTATCATTTCAAAATAAAAGGAGGAATATGATCCATTTGTTGTGATATGGTCAATAAATTTCAGCCTCACGTCATAACCCAATAACCCAATAGGGCAAATAGGTATAAGTGAAGTACTTTTGAGCAGAATGGCGAGCCCCACATATCCAGAATCTTCACATTCGTCTTCAAATGGCTATACTCCCACACAAGGAATTTTTCTTATGAGACAAATTAAAGGGTGGCCGGACGGTGCTAGCTAAGCTTGTTATGATAAGATATTGTACAAAACCCTAAAGAGGAGAACTATGTTTGGTTCCTGAGAAAAAAACAGGCATTTATGCTTTCTATCAAATCCAAAAGCAAGAGGCAAGAGTGTCAAGTTTATTATGGTCATTCTTTAGTCTCATACTTCAAAGTGTGCCCAAGTTGATTGTTTGAGAAAATATCTCATAGTTACTTTGAATCTTTGGAATGAGGGTCGGAGATTGCTTGTGGAGAAGGAATATCAATCTCTTGGACTTGTGTTATTGGTTGAATGGAGACTTGAACATGACACTTGCTACCAAGAATCAATTTTTGGATTGTTTATGTATAATTTATGAGCCTATGAGGAAGGTGCGGACAAATTCTAGTCAAAGCATACACTGCACTTTGGATTTTAGAAAGTAGAATACAGAACGAGCAATCATTCATTGATGCCTGTGTGGCTTGCTTGTAAGAGCATTTTGCTTTCACTTGACGAGTCACTCGGGCCAAAATTTTTTCAAAAGAATTTTAGCTTTGAACTATAAGGAAAGTTTCTCTGGTTTTGTTGTGTCCACCCATTAAGAGATAAGAGATAATAGACAACCATCCTATTTGATAGGACTAGGTGCAACGTCTTGTAAATTTTAGAACTTGAAATTTTCTTTTGTTTTCTATTCTAAATAGGATTTTTTCATATATTATTTCTATTCTTGGTGCTAGCAAAGAATATAATAATATTCTAATTGGATTAAAATTTATTTAATCAAATTCTATAATTGATTATTAAATAATAAATTAAATAATCCCCTAATATGGATTAAGAAACCTTATAAGTTTAATACTAGGTCAGTAATAAATTAATTTACTAGTCAACGGTGGAGTTTAGCTAATACTTTTCCCTTGGTTAACCTTAAAGTATATTATAACTGTCAAACTCTAATTGATTACTACCTATGATCTAGGTTAATTATAATTAACTAATGAATGGCTTAAAAAACTCTTTTCTTGGTTCATTCAATTGTCTTCGCCAAAGTCTTAATTTTGTTATTATAATCATAGGGCTCAAACTCATTACTAAAAGTTGATAGATTCCTTTTTGATCAATCATTCTTTCTGTAAGTATTTAGTCATACCTAATATTCATTCAACTAACATCTTAGGACAGTAGGTGTCCAAAATCAAAGTACAATAAAAAAAAAAACTTTTACACTATGTTATTCATGAGAATATCCCTTGACAATTTAAAGATAATATTGACTATCGAAAATTTTCAATTGAGTGAGTTCAATGATTATATCTATATATGTAATTTAATAAATAAGTTTTATTAATCTCTATTCAACAGAGACCATCACATATACATTAATCTATTTGAATTACTATTGTCCCATTTTCAATGATCTTATGATCAAGGACAATATAAATTAAATTGTCAAAAACTTGTCTCTCATTATTATGATCTTTACTATAATGACAAGTCTCTAAATTTAATCAAAGACCTTATGATATTAATTAAATAATCAAATAATAAATATGACAATAAAATAACAAATCCACACTATTTGTCCCAAAAAAAAAAATATTGATTATAATGTGTTTGAGTTATTACATGATAAATTGGATCTTGGGCGTATCTATTTATTCCCACCAAAGGTTAGTTTAATTGATAAAAAGAATAATATTTTTCCTTATCAACATAGATTTGATTGCTTTGTAAAGATTTTGGAAATAATATCTTAAATGCAGTAAATTAATGTTTGCCCCTTTAAGCAAATGAAAAAGAAATTTAACCTTGATTGTAGTACTAAAATTTTTTTTTTTTTCTTTTTACGTTGAAAATGAAAATAATTTTGTGTAGTTTATTTTCAATACAAGGCCCCAATTAAGGGTAGGATTTAAAGTTGAGACTAGAGAGCCAACACAGATATTCCAACACTTTTTTTTTTTTAATATCTTACAAAGAACATAAAGAGAAGAAATACATGACAATAAAAATTATAAAATGAAAGGTGATAAATATATATGAAAAGCTTATGGAGTATAATAAGGGGCATTTTTTCTTTTTGATAAAATGAGAAAGGGCTTGAATCCAATGAGGCATCCAAATCCAATAAATAACTATTGGACAAAGTTGACTCATAAAACTGACTTTTTTTTATCACTTTTTTAATAAAATAAAAACTGTTAAATTCAGTAAAGGAGTTCAATTTTCAAATTTAAACAAAATTATGCTTATATGCAAATAAATATGGGCCAAACCCAAACTTAGGTTATGGGCTTGGCAACTATTTAACCACTAATGATAAGCCTATATTAAAAATGGATCTAAACTGAACTCTTCAAGGCCTATTGGGCTTTAACTCAAACCCAGCCCGATGCATATGGGGATGTAGATATTAAGAGAAAATATCCACTGAACATCTCCAAGAGAGCACTGGGATGACATAATATAATGAACCCCTCCTTGCTCAGTCCAACTAAAAAATTTAGGGCTTGTATTTGTAAAATTTATTCACTTTGGGCTAAGCAAAGGAATGAAAAATGGATCTAGGTCCAGGTTTTTAAGGTTGAAAGTTTGAGTTGTATGACACACCCTGCTCTATAGTTCTTGTATATATTAATCCATATAACATATTAAAAATTGTAAAAGAAAAAAAAAATACCCAAAAGGCATTTGTATGCTTTGAATCATATTAATGGGTGTTTGAAACATTTTATTTCTGTGTGATGATTTTATAGGAAGAGATTTCATATAAACAAGAGAAAACTTGTTTATTTTAATTTTTTCTGAGTCAATAAATCTATATATACGAATATTTAAATATCTAATTAAAAATGTATATTTTTAAGTCTGGAAATGAGAACTATAATACTTATTCATGTCCTACCATTATCATTCCTAAAAGCATCGGCGATTGACTATTTGAGCTATAACTCATGCACCGTCATTGATACGGATTGCGATAAATGCCAACTACGGAAAATTTTTACCTAAAGATTGGGAAAAATAATATGGCAAGAAATGCATGAAAAAAAATAAAATAAAATAATAAAATAAGTGAAATTATAATTTATCCCCTAGTGATTTGATTTAAAATCAATATGCAAATGTGTCATTCAACATCTTATAATTTGTTCAACTACTAATTAATCACCATATGGCATTTTATATTTTCTAAGATGTGGCCCCATGTAATTGCATGAGATCTATATCAATTATAGGGCCTCATATTAAGTTTAAATTAAAAAAAAAAAAGATATAGAAAAAAATTTGGAAAAAAATAAAAAAAAATCTATAAATAGTTTAAAAACAATATTCTACAATAATATCACGACAAGCTGTTTCCTCAATATTTATCCCAAAAGAAAAACGTTTCTTCAGTCAGATGGCAGTTTAGCTTATATTTTGAATAATTTTTCAATGTCTTGAAGCAACTACCAGTATACTAGCTTTAACCGATAATATAAATTTGTTGAAAAATATAAGTAACATATATTTTCAATAATGAGATTCTTTTATCCTTTTGACTTTTACATAATTATTTCACTTAAAATAAAAAAAATAAAAACACCACGAGAGTAGAATAAGACACTTTAATCCATATACCATATAGGGTCAAACTAGCTTTAGCCAAATTACAAGGGGTTAATTGCAATTTATCTTAAAACTACTATTTAATCCGCTACGGGCTTATCATATTCCTCTTATCACATCCAGCAAGAAGCAACCTGTCTTGGCCATGCTTACTACATTGTTAAGAAGTGCAAGTCTAAGAGCCAAAAATAGAACAAGCTAAGCATCATCCATATAATTTCAGTTGCAGTTTTATACAGGGTTTTCAAGGATGGTAATAATAAACTTAAGGCCTTGTGGACCCAGATCAGATTGTACCATGTCTAACAATCAGGAGCAAAATGAGAAAAAAAAATTTTGCTAGTGTATGCCAAAATACAGGAAAAAGAAAACAGGAACTATACATTGCATACATAATTATGGTTTATACCATAACCAAAACTTTCTCAATTGCTTCACGTTCAGTTCTGCGCAAAATACTCTCACTTAAGCAAAAAGGGGAGAAGCAGATGGCCTGGGATAAGCAGCCTTTATTGGTGCATTTCCTACACTATCTTTCACGGATGCAGGGAAGTCCTTAGGATGGCCAACGCTAGGGCCTTGCTCACTATGCTCTTTCTTATCAGTACTTTTTAGCTTGTCCTTTGATTCCTGAAGCTGCTCCAATGCTCTTACTACCTCATCCATGTTTGGCCTGACTTTAGGTTCTGCGAAAAGACACTGAAAAGCAAGGGCTGCTGCCTTTTGAGCTCGACTCTGTGAATACTGACCTTCAAGACGGGTATCGATGATGTGGAAATATCTACGTTTATTAGATAGGTAAGGTTTTGCCCACTCTACAAGGTTATGTTCTCCAGATGGCCGGTTCTTGTCTATGGCTCGTCTTCCAGATAACATTTCCAGAAAAACAACTCCAAAACTATATACATCACTCTTGGCAGTGAGGTGGCCTAGCAAAATAAATACAAAATCATTTAGTAATAAAATTATAAAATTCATCTTTTCCTTCTTACACATTAACACAAGACTTAGTGTAGTTCAATTCCAGTGAATTGACAACAGATGGCACAGAACTCAAGATAAAATGTAAAGCAGAGATTTTTTATGCAGATGGAAGGATTGTGAGATGGGATCCCAAGAAAAGTGGCACTGGGAATTCTTGATAATTGGTATTTTGCAATACCCTGAAGAATTTAGTCAATTTCAGGGCACTTTGGTAAATGTAAGAGTGCTTAAAACCCTTCCAATGGAATAATGTGTAGAAACTACTTTAGAAACATGGAGTACAAAACAAAGAAAATGACAAAGAATTATGTAACAATATAGTCCAGTCCACTGAACAAAGAAACAAATTCAATGATAAGGAAGACTATTGCATGGAAACCATGAAATTTATTATATAGGAGGGGCAGGATAGGACAAACAGCAAATATTTTACCTGTTGAAAGATACTCTGGTGCTGCATATCCATGGGTACCCATGACCCTAGTTGAGACATGACTCTTGTCACCAGTTGGCCCATCTCTGGCCAACCCAAAGTCAGAAAGTTTGGCATTATAATTCTACAAAGCAGAAGGCAAAGGAGCAATTTAGTGATTGAATATTAAATCCATCATATTCTGCTATAACAGGAATTGGCCGTGGTTAAAAACAAATACATACGGTATCAAGAAGAATATTAGAAGTCTTGAAGTCACGGTATATGACTTTAGGTTCTGTACTATGAAGAAATGCAAGACCCCTGGCAGCCCCAAGGGCTATTTTCATTCTCAAACTCCAAGAGAATGGCTGAGTATGAGAACCTCCTACATAAACAATGATTTCAGGCAGCATAAGTACTAGAATTTAGGTAAGTCTTGAATGTATCTTTGTGGAAGGGGAACTAAAAATTTGCTATGTGACCACAATAAAGGTACTGACTTCTGAACAGATGATTATCCACACTGCCCTTAGACATAAATTCATAAGCTAGAAGCCGATGCTCATCCTCCAAGCAGTACCCTATCAATTTGACAAGATTAGGATGCTGCAGTCGACCAAGGTAGTTGATTTCAGCCTGACTCAAACAATACCAAACAAGAAGAAAACTTACTACTCAGCAATCAATTTAAACATAGGCTGAACTTCTGTAAATCATAATGTAGTCCATCCAAAGAGTGCTATTTAACTTAAAGGATTTGGCTACTAATGCCAATAAAATCAGAGGAACAAAGGAAATTTTAACTAACATACAAGTCCACAGAAAATCCCTCAAATTGTAGAACTTGCAATGGACAAGAATCCATTAATATAGAATGACTTAAATCCAGGACACCACCTGACCGCAATACCAAAAACAAAAACCAAGATATGCTTTAGATAGTGAATGGGAAACTTAGTGAGCATCCAGAAAAAAATTTTATACTGACCAGCCATTCCTTGTGACCCTGGAAGCCATCTACGTTAAGTCTCTTCACAGCAATAACCATGCCTGTTCCTGGCTTGGTAGCAACAAGGGAATGCTCATCGACCCACCCCTTAAAAACTGAACCAAACCCACCCTCTCCTAGGATACTATCTGGGCGGAAATTTCTTGTGGCTGTTTTAAGTTCACTGTAGTTGAAGCTCTTCAAATTGGAAGACTGTAAGATTTCACCCTCACTCCGAGGAGTTATGGATATGGAGGATGATGAGTTCCTGCTATTTGAGCTCGTGTCACAGCCATCCCTGCTCACACTTCTTGAAGTAAACCCTACATAAATCCCAAGAAAGACAAGTTTACAAAGATTCATCAACCATCGTTAGCCTTAAATGAAACACAATTTACATATTCTCCAACAAAAAACCCCCCAAATTATAATTATGTTGTTGACAAGAAATTGTCTCTTAAAACTCGTATTGCAGTTTTCTCAAGAGGAATCGTCTTACTGGAAGAACGGGGCTGTGTTCACAGTTAGTCCCATATCTAGAGTAGGAAATTTAATGGGTCGACCAAACTAAACTCGATTGTCATGAAGCTCAGATCGTCATATCAGAAAAGACATAGCAGCTTTAATTTGCAAGGATCTCAAGCATGCATATAAATACCCAAATCTCCATAAAGGCATAAAGATCAACAACTTTAAAGATTGTAACAATCAATCCTATGTTCTATTCCAAACCCCGCAAAACCAAAATCTGGTGTGAAATACTAGCTCATTCAAGTTTTAAAAGACAACATAATTGAAGACTCAGGTCAAGAAGAAGCTCAAATGGTGTTAGCAAAGACCTGTACTTGAAGGACTCACGGCCTTGATCCGATTGCTCCAGCACGCACCCATCAACAAAATCAACCCTAAAACCAAAATTTTTGGTTAAGGATTTTAGGTGAAAGCAAACAAAATATCAAAATCCACAACAGTAAGCCAAATTTTGCTATAATGGGGAGGAAGCAAGCAAAGCAGCAACCCAAAAGAGAACATTAAACAGGAGAAATTAAAGATAAACCCAGTTTGGCTGAGGCAGCTCCTAGTGATTGCGCACTGAGTAGCGGAGATTGAAGAACTTTTTCAACTTTTGATGATTTGGGTTTGGATGAGGAGGAGGACCTTAAGGCCAAAAAGTGAAAAGAGCAAAAACATACAGGACTTCTGGTCACTCTGCTATAGGAGGCTTATTGGTAGCCTTTTTGGACCTTCGGCGAAGCAAAGTAGTAGTAGATGGTTGACTCGAACTTTTCTACCTCTTTTGTCCCATTATCCCTAACCAACAAAGATCAAAGCAATGATGCAGAGAAAAAAAACAAACAAACAAACAAAGGAAGGATACATGGGCTAAATTAATCACTGACATTAAAATAATAAGAAGTTATTTATTATAAATGTATCTTGTTAATGAATTACATATTTACAGTCTTGAGCTTAATAATTTCTTCTTCTTTTGGTCAAGGGCTTAATAATTTAATCTTAACATATGATTAGAAAAAATTTTAATTTCTTCAATAAATTTAATATATAAAATATAAATACTCAAGCTAATCATTAAAAAAAAAATGCTATACACAATTTTTTAGTTAAACACACTTTTAACATATTTTTGTATATCCTCTTTTGATATGTATATTAATGTTTTCAAAACTTCTCAGCGCCTTAGCCCCATAATAAACATTAAAAACAGAATAAAAATTTAAAAAAATAATAATTATTTTATATGAGAGAATGAGTTTTTTTCCAATATTTATTTAATTTCATGATATATAAATTTAATTATTAAAAAAGTAGAAAATTTTTCAATATTTGGTAACTCCTTGTGACTTTTTCTACATTTTAAAATTAAAGAAAAAAGTGTTATTGTATAAGTAATTAATAATTAATTCAATATTTCTAACACAAATACTTACAATTTATTTCTATTCAAAAACTTTGATAAATAATTAATAAAGTCATTTACTTATCTTAATTTTTTATAAAAACAAATTAAGAAGTGAATTGACATCATGACTTCTACACGTTATACCTTCTCCTTTTTAAAATTGATTTAAAGTTAGTAATCTCGCACGTCATAACTCAATTATTTTTAGTCGTTGGATGATATCATATTCAATAATCATGACCTTTCCAGCTATATATATATATATATATATATATATATATATATGAGAAAAATATAAAGATGAAATGCTTGACTTAGGAAGGTTCATGAATTTGAACATGTGAGCAAACGTTGTGTATAATATTTCTATATGTTGTGAGTGATGGATGATGAATGATGAATGATGAATGATGAATGATGAATATTCCTGTTTTGTTCAAATAGCTAGTCAAAAGCGTAGCCCACGGTTAACTATTAAAAAAAAAGAAGAAGAAGAACAAAAGATTACTTAGAATCTGTGCAATTATATTCAAAGATTGAGACAGACTTCTGAAGTTGACCATAGTCTCAAGAGAAAAAGGGCACTTCTCAGGAATGGAAGTTTTTCTTGGAAGGTGTGTCTGTTACTGGGTCCTACCTTCATTTACTGAACTTGTCATCTTCAGTGTCAGAAGTGCCCACAGAGATGAGGCCGCAAAACAAGTGCCAGAAAGGTGAAGGTGCAGCACAGATTAAGAAACATGAATTCTACAGTGTTTTATAAGTTGGAAAAATGACACGGAAAGATTACAATTGGGAAAAAAAAAAAGATATTAAAATTTTTGAAAATTAATTTTTTAAAATATAAAAATTATCATTAGTATTTTTTGAAGTTATTATTCATATTTTTTAAAAAATTATAATATAATATTTTTGATATTATAAAGATATTATTCATCCAAGATAATAACAAATTTAAAATATCCTTATAATATATATATATATATATATATATAAAAGAATCATGTTCTAGTATGAAGGAGCACGAATTATAATTTTGAGAAGAACCAATAATAATTTTAATTTTTTAGTCCTTAAAAATAATTTTAGCTTTTAAAATCATTTAATATTATCCTTTTATCATGTTAGATGTGAATGTAGTTTTATCGAAATTAGAGGGGGAGTAAACGTAGGTTTAAAGAATTTCAGAAAAAAACAGTCAACGTAATATATATATATATATATATAATTTGAATTTTAAATGATTTTTCATTTAAAAAAAATGATTCAGGTCTCTTGTTGAGGAATAAAACTAAGCCCGAACCAACATTGACCTAATGTTTGGATTAATGAGGTTTTGTAGGACTAAAATCTTAAGGTTCAAGCTGGTCATTTATAAGCCAAAAATGAAATTCTCATTATATTTTACTTTTTTTAAAAAAAATCAAATATATGTGTTACCTATCAGATAAGTTTAATAGTTCAACTCGATTATTAGATGAGCCAAGTGATGCTGAGCTTAAAATGAAGTAAGTTCAGTCTAGTGATATATAAAATAAATAAATGTTCTACATGAGTACCTGGGAATAAAAATAATTGTAGAAAAATATTATGCTTAAATGTTCATGCAAGTTTCTATTTGATATCATCATATTAGAAACTGACAAAATTATCTTCATACGTCTTATAATGATCAAATTTGTTCCTCTTTCTCATAATTTATATAAAATTTGACATTGAACCTAACAATTTGTTGATTTATATGTTATTTATTTATTTGATATTATTAATTTACATTTAAATTTGATATCCAAGTTAATGTATCGTTAAATTTAATATTAAATTTTAAATAAATTTTGAGTCAGATTGGCAAAATAAAAAATTTTTATATAAAAATCTGAATTTTGAAAAATTATTTCATATAAATTTTTTAAAACGACATTTAAGCAGACGATTATCTGAATTTTGGGGAGGGGAGGGGAAGGAAGAAAGTAATTATATTTGGACAAATTTACTTTTTATATTAAAATTTATTTTTTATAAAAAATTTATTTCTATCAATAATTTTTTTAAAAAATTATAAATTTCATGAAAGGTTTTTATTAAATATTAATATATTAAAATATTAGAAAGTCCCTAAATTAAAAAAAATACTCCACCTCTTTTTCCCCTCCAAAGCCCCCCAATTTATAAATGTTTCCCACCCCT
The DNA here is from genome assembly GCA_032878935.1 of Erythrophleum fordii. Classification (NCBI taxonomy): domain Eukaryota; kingdom Viridiplantae; phylum Streptophyta; class Magnoliopsida; order Fabales; family Fabaceae; genus Erythrophleum; species Erythrophleum fordii. The sequence goes on along the minus strand of JAVQMF010000048.1, from coordinate 1,506,686 downwards.
CTCTTTTAATTTTACCCAACCAAACATCTTATCCCCCTCCCCTCTCCTCCCTTTCCCTCCAAAAACTCCCAACCAAACATAGCCTTAGCGACCAAACAAAGTTGAGGCGCACTAACTGCAAAAATCTTCTTATTCCTAAATCCTAATGCCTTTCGTTGTTATATCCTCCATCAATATCAAAATTAATGCATGTTTAGTTGAATGACAGTTAAATAATAATAATAATAATAAAATGTAAATAATAATTAATTAACTACTTTTGTACTTTTATTTTTAAAAAATAAAAAAAAATAATTATAAAAATATAATAACTATTACTTACAATTAAAAAAAAATCTCTTACTTTTACAACAAACCAAACGTAGGCTTCTTTAATAACCAATTCCAAATAATTTTAAAAAGCTAATGGTATGAAAAGTTCAACCTTTCTTAAACTTGTTCATGTTATAATCTCTTTCAAGGGTAATTTTCTTTCACTGTACGTGTGTGTATATATATATATATATATATATATTAATTTTGAAGCGATTTAATAACAGATAATTCAATTTTTCAAAAATAAAAATAAAATAAAAAATTCTTTCTTTCCAAAAAAAAAAAAAAACTACTCGAAAGCACCCTTTCAGTCATATAGTACTGATTATGTACTTTGCCTTTTGTCCTATAAAATCACTCCAGACTGGGAAGGACTAAATAATTGCATCGATTTTCTTACATTGCATCCATAAAAGCAGTTCGAGAATGTTGAATCCTGTCCTATAAAATTCTTTCTTATGTACTGATAGTTTAGGAATATTGATTCAAATTGCATTTCTCTAAAACACAAGTACTATGAGTTAAACATGGCCATGCACAACGATATTCTCATCTTGTATATAATTTATAGTGACTATTAAAAACGTCTCTTGACTATTTGTAACGTGCTTTCTTATGACAATTATGTATCAAACGATTAGTATCTAGGAAAGGAAATTGAGAAAATGAAAAGAAAAAAGAAAGTAAATAGGTATGATAGAAAGTAATATTTGTATCTTAACTTTAAAAAAATAATAAAAATGGACATATATGACTAAGTAATGAAGATAAGATAATAACAAATATTTCTTAACCTTTTAAAGTAGTATCGTTCTCATCAATACAGTTTGGAGTTCTAACACTTGATTTTAGAAAAAGCTTTCCGAAAATTATTTTTAGAGTAAGTAACACTAGTTTTTTTTTTTTTTTTTTATGAAGCTTGGTTATATTACATTTAATGTTTTTATTGTTTAAAAAATATCATTCAACACATTTGATATAAATTATAAAAATTATTGTCTAATATATTTTTATCAGTAAAGTTAATTTTTTTCACACAACATGGACTGATTTTTTTTTAAGTATGACATTAAAAGTAATTGAAAAAATAAATTAAAAAATTGAATATAATATTTTGTAAAAATTAAATATAATTTAATTTACTTTTATCCTAAGGGGGTATACTTTACTAAAAAAAATTCCTAAACTTCGATTCAATCTTTTTTTTTTTGGTAATCAAGTTTACTTCAATCAGATAAGGGAAGCGTCACGAATTCATAAATCATGCATTATTATTTTTATTAAGAAAAATTTCTGATATAATTTAACAGAGTGGGGTTCGAGTTTGACAAAGGACTTTTCAAAGAATGGAAAATTATCAAGATTTTAAGTTGAAAATATTTACATTAAAATATTTTACATTTTAATATTATGTTTAAAAATGTAAAGATTAAAAATTTTAAGTTAAAAGTCTTGAATTATAATTTTCATGTATAGTTTAAATTTTTTGTTTTTAAATATTTTAAAATAATTTTCAAAGTTAAAATCTTTTAATATAAACATTTCTAATTCTAATTTTCCTTTTTAACAACCACACTGAAAGAAAGAAAGAGAGAAAATAACATAACGAAACAAGCAAGACCACTGATATTTGAAAAAATAAAAAGTAATGTCTAATGTTCTTAACTTTGTAGAATTAATATTAAAAGATTTTAAAAACCAAAATTCTTTTAAAAAATCAAAGAGTGATAATAATTCTAATAATCATTTGTAATTTTGAAATACTTAAGGTAACTTTGACTTACAAAAAATTATTTTTAAGATCAACTTTATAAAATTAAATCTCTTAGATACCATTTTTCCTATGTTTAACCCTTCCGCACCGATCCCAATGCTCTCTTTGAAGTCAACAATTTCTCTTTCTCATTACAGTTTTCATATTTTGACTTTTGAGATATGATGCAAGGAGGAGGCACGCGGGGAGTGTGAAGAAATGGGAAGACATGAAAGTTGTAAAAAGAGGTTAAAGTTAAAAGACAGCAGCAGCCTACAGGGATCTCTCTGAATTTTCACAGTTCCTTTCATGTGTCAAATCACTCCCAAATTTAGTATCACCGCTCGTGTATTCATTGTCATATTACCATTAAAGGAAACTCAGTATTTGAGTTTTTTTAATTAATATATTTAACTCCTTTTTATAGTGATCATAAAACATTTTCACTTGAATGTAATTTTCATTCTTAGTTTTATAAAAAAATTAATTTAAAAATAAATAATATTATCTTTTTATCTTTTAAAATAATTCAATGTCGTCTTTTGTATCTTTTATAATTTATATAAAATTTAATTTGAAATTTCATAATTTATCACTTTATATATTATTTATTATTGTAAAACTAAAAAAATTAAAAAAAATATGTAATGAGAGTTAAAAAAAATTAAGGGAAAGAAACAAAAAAATTTCATTCACTTAAATGTTTTATGTTGAAAACATAATTTTTATCTGTAAGTTTTTAACTATAAAAAAAATTAATTTATATAATTTTAGAAGATAAATCACTAAAATATATATAATTAAACAAGAAATAAATACTCTAGTGAGTAATTCTTTAAAATGATGAATATCCAGGTAATAATATCACTTATAATATCTATCTATTTATTTATTTTGAATTGTTGATTCACAGTTAGATTTGACATCAAAGTCAACATAATGTTAATTTGAAATTAAATAATAATCTTATCATGGACCAAAAGATTGTCCATAGTATTATTTCCATTGAAAATATTATTTATATTAAGTGGGATAATGATATCACTAAGTACATAATATTTAACTCGATCAATTGTCAACCTATTATTTAATGATTTACATATAAAGATCCCAACACGAGAACTGAAGAACATTTGAAATGTAATGGACAAGTAAATAATGCAATTATTTCATTGCAATTTGATAATATGTATATGCTTCGAGTTATTATTTATAATTAGAAACATGCATGAAATTAATTATTTAAAAAAAATTTTGTTATGAATACTTTACAAACCTAACATGGTCTAATCTACGTGATTAGTGTAACTCAAGTTGCTTCGTAATCCTAACAAGACTAACAATACTTAACATGAATCTTAGTTATAAAAGGAAACATATTTGTAATCCCAGGCACGAGAGACTGGATTCTAGTAAATTTGTTATCTTACTAAAATCATTATTGTGTATGGATCACCACGGATCATCCGCCTTTCCCTTGTACCCCAACGTTTTAAGCAATATATCATCTTTCCACTGGACTAAACTACCTCCTCCTTGTTTTATTATCTCCTCAACACTAATAACTCGTGCATGAAACAGAAAAATGCAAAATCAAGTTATTACCATCTCTTTTCTACAGTAAATGTAAAATTTAATTTCATATTAAAAACTCTTTAAACTTATATAAAGTTAAATTATGTATTTATTTTTCAAAAACAAAAAACATTTATTTTTCTATTCAAATATTACAGATAAATAATGTATTAGTTACAAAAGTATTTAAAATATAAAACTCTATCATGTCAATTCAAAGGTTTAGGGTTTACGGTTTACAAAATAAATTCAACATAATTAAAATATCATCTAATTTCTAACAAACTCTCCATATCCGAATATTTTGAATAAGTGCAAATTAATACTAGAGATACAAAGCTCATTCACTTCCAATCTGAGAAGGGGCGGTGGTGGGGAAGCGATTGAGTGAGTTGAAACAGAGGAACCCCCACAGCGGCAGAGGAAAACAGAGAATTAGGAAGGAACTGGGATGACAAATTTGAAATTTGAAACAATATGACAATACCTTCACCTTTTAAGGCTTCAATTACGGGTTCAGCAACTTCAATATCTTAAATAGAACAACATGACCGCATCAGAGAATAATGCATGTTACAGTTTACAAATGCCCCTGCACTAACATGTCAGTAATTAGCGAAATAAGATAAGGGAAGGGTATGCATGCAAAACAAGTCAAAATAAGTGCTAGATCATCATGAAGAAGGACAACGCACCAAAAACAATACTAACAATATCTTAAACAACATGCTTGATATTATTAGACTGCTTAATATATGTTTCAACCGAGACCTTGTCTTGCAATCAGATTCACGAACAACATGCTGCTTGATGCAATATTTTTACAATCACCGGATCTACATAGCATTGCTTTTCGTTAAAACCAAAGCACAATTGACACAATAGAAAATTTAGGCATATACATCTTGTAATATCAAGTATCACTGGTACACAACAAACCTGTGCAGTCTTCAAATTATTCCATGGCTGTTGCACTATTGTAAGCTCCAACAAGATTACACCAAAACTGTAAACATCCGAAGACATAAGCAACAAGGAAGCACAGAAAGGAGAGAGTATGACTAGGCAAGAAACAAATGACGACATAAAGTACTAATTATGCTTTGAATTTCAATGAAGCAATCCTGAAGGGGTATCACAATCCTCTGGGAAGATGTATGGGACCCAAAATAATGGATTCAAAATCAAAATACCAATGAAGTTCAGAATTTATTAAAAAAAAAAAAAAAAGAAAGTTGAACAAGCTAGAGGACAGAAGCCTTGCCTTCAATAGACAACAATGACAAATTTAATAAATACCTAGATAATCCCCTATTTCATGATGATCCATATCCATCTTTTTAAAAACTCGTGTAACACCAGAAACAACGCATCAAACATTAGTCAGAACAAGACAATTTGTTGTATGGCCATATTAATGAAGCTATGAACTAAATAATTTTTACTTGATGCAGATGTTTTTTAACTACAGAAAGCTTCAATTCAACACTAGTTTAGTGATAGACTAAAGATCAGAGATGGCAAATTTTTGTTTTATTTATGTCAAATTCATGTAAAGAAGCAAGGCACACCAAAAGTTATGATGGCACAAGATATTAATGGTCCAACAGCACCAAGAGCACCAAACAACACGATGGTCCTAATATGTATCAGACAGAAAGACAACTGACCTTCAGGATGTATCCATGGGAAGTGGGGAATAAAGGTCATTTTTTCAAGAGGCATGATGAGCTAATAATCTCATCTCAGTCTCAAAAAAAAAAAAAAAAAACTAATAAATACACCATCATTCCTATTATTAAGAACCACAGGTATGCATAAAAGGGTACATAAATATGAAAGAGAAGCATTGAAATATATATCAAGCACAACCAAATGTTAAATAAACATGCTGCAAAGCCCACCTTGCTGGTCCAAGGCAAGATTAATCTATCTACTCCTATTCTTTTTGCTTGTAATTTACCCATCTTTTTACCCAAATTACACATAACATAAGCTTTCAACAGACAGAATGAAGACATGTGGCAGAGGAGAGCAGATCAGCAACCACATTAGATCATTAGAATATGAGATTTTGGCATTCAATTTCAAGTAATCCTATGTCCATCAAGCATACCTAGACACAAAGCAACCGAGAAACCAAATCAATTTTGCCATCAACCCAGAAACAGCATAAAGAAATCGAAAAGCCAGGGAAAATGCATACCCAGACACAGCAGAAGCCTCGCCAATCTGATTCCTTTCTGGGGTGTATGCGAAAGAGCTTTGGACGTCTCTGATTCTTCTATGCAAAGATGAAAAGCCAGACGACACATCAGAAGCTTCAGTTTAGAGGAAGGGGGCAAAACGCAGACACAGCAGGATAAAAAAAAGATATGGAGAGCTTCGATTTTGCTAAGTTCGCGTTTGTTTCTTTCGTTGTCAAAATGTTCAACATGATAATAGTAGTGAAATGAAAGATATGCCAGGCACAGGAGACAAAGACGGAGGCAAATCGAACGTGTGCAGAGAACTTACCGCTGATCTCGTGGTTAGCGGTGACCGCCGGTGGAGGACAATGCAACTGGAGACATTGAAACATAAACGTTGAAGATCAAGGCCTGAAGCGGATCTCTGCCCGTCTCCCTGCTCCGTTCATGTCCATTCGTCCCGCGGTGGCACATTGCTGAGGGCAAGATGGTCACAGGAATTTCTTTTCCATGGATTGAGAGCTCCATCCATCGCACGAAGAGAGGAGACCAGATTCCCAAAAATTCAGGAGCGGCCAGAGCCATGGAAGAAAGGCTTCCTGCGTACCAAACGACTCAATCGCCGGATTCCTTTTCTCTCTCCCATCGTACCAAACGGGGCCTAAGAGAGAGAACGCAGAGAAGACAAAAGGACGACGTTACGTATCACTGACGCCTCTGGGAGAGTAGCAGCGAGGTCGCGTCCCCATCAACACTCGTCCTCTTGTGCCGCGAAACGCGGACTACAGTCCCACACTCCCTGGGTCCTACACTTCCACGTGGCACTATATCTCGGTTTTCGAGCCATCTCTAATGATGACACCTTACTGTCTCGATCTCCTGCACCTCATCCCATATTTATTTCGGTGTACCACACCAATGCGATGTCTGTGTTTTTGGGGCGTTGAACGCAACAACCAACCAGGCTAGTTCCTTCCCGTTGTCTTATCTGAACCGGAAAAAAAGGTGATGTCAGGAATTCAGTATTGCCATTCACGGAGTGACCTCTCTTATCATTTCATGATCAATCAATCTGATTCATTGAATGGACGGTCAGATGTGTCCCTACCCCCACCATACACTCGATACTTGACTTGCATCATCATTATGAACCTTTTTTCAGGCCCTGCTCTTCACTTTATTCGCTCTAATTTATGTTAGAATAATGATTTAAAAGGATTTTTATATTATTTTTTAAAATTATATGTAATACAAAGTTTTTTTTCCTCCAAAGTGGGGTTACTTTTATTCTATTATTTGGTGTATTTAATTATTTATATTAATATGATGCGTAAGTATGAAATTGTAATTTTTTTTCATAAAAATAATGATAGCTAGATTTTTGTTTTAATTTTAAAATGAATACATTTGTACAAAAAGATTAATTTTATTGACACAAACTACATTATAAAATTTTTTTACAATATATATCAAATATCATTAAAAGTGGTTAATACTTTTAAAATAAGAAAATATTAAAATAGATCAGTATAATTTACTTTGATATAAAATATTTATTGCCATAGGACTTAGAAATGCATAAAATAAGTGGCTAACGCTAATTGTGGTGGTACGGAAGTGTTTTCTTGATCCTGCAAGGGTAAGGAGATATAATTAACAGGTAAGAGTTATTAGATTTAAATATTTATTTACTTACGTACTAATGAAAAATGTATTTAAAAAAATTAACAATTAACAGCCCAATAACATACTCTAGATTTCATTTATTAAATAATTAGCAACCATTAATCATTTTGTGGTTTATTCACGTTAAAGTCACAGTTTATTACAAATCACAAGTGAGGCTTCATGTGAATAGATAATTGCTACGAAAAAAATTGAATTAAATATTTAAATTCATAAAATTGTTAAAAATTTAAGGCAAATTATACTATCTTTTAAAAAGTTTTAAATTACATGATCTGCCCATATATTATAAAAATACTACACAAAGTTTCCAAAATAAAAAGATAATCTGAATTTTTTTATTAAAAATATATTTTATACAAATTGTATTTTAAAATTTCTATTTTAATATAATTTATTTTGTATTAAAGCCCATAAATTTATTTTGTTTTATATTTAAACTTGTGATTATCTTATATTAATTAAATATATATTTAATACTTATTATATTATATAGATAATAAATATAATAATATTTTATTGACAATAAGTATGATTTTAGTTTATTTTTTGTTGGAAAAAGAATAATATAGTTTATATTTTAATTTTAAAAAAATATAATTTTTTAAAACAAAAGAAAAGTTCATGTAATTTGAAGATTTACTAAAGAAAATAAGAATGGTATAACATTGAAATATAAAATTTAAATTAACTGAATTTTATAAATATAAACAAAGTATTTATATGATTGGATTTATTATTTTAAATTAAAACTTGAAAATAAATGTAAGAGAAATGCTATGAGAGTTTGGATTCTCTTTGGCGTGAATATTATTATTTCATTAAAAAGAGATAAATAAAAAAGGGGAATGAATAGAGAAAAAGAAAGTAGTTTTTATATATACTTTTATTCCTTTATGTCATTTATTTATTTTTTAACAAAATATCATATTGAACAAGAATATGCTTGAATTAGAGAAATTTTTAAGTATTCTTAAAATGTTATATTTTTATACCCTCTCCAAAAGGAAAAGTTCAAATTAGACAAAATGAGATCATGTACTAATAAAATAATATTAATTATATAATTAAATTTCATATTCAATCCCCAACTATTCCATCATTGTATAAGCTAAAGTTGTTATCTATATAGATAATCATAGGAAGTCCTAATCATAAATAGATTAACTATAACAATTTTCAATAATCTTTCTTAAGCATATACATGTGTGTATATGTATATATATATATATATATGTGTGTGTGTGTGTGTGTAGACGGAATATTGCATGGACCCATAGTTTATTACCCATTGTAGAATTTTGTTTAGAATTTTTATGGGGTTGTGTTCGGATTCTTTACGTATAGTAAAGCTGTGCATACTATATACAACATTTTTAGACAGTTTAGATTTAAATTTTATTTTAATCATTTAATATTAATTATTATTTTTTAAAATTAATAATTAAAAATTATTTTTATTAGACATTTTAAATATTATAGGATAAAAAAATCAAAAAATAAACAAAAAAAGAAATATGAAATGTGAGTGGTTTAAAATCGCTTCACGCGCTTTGCGCGTCCTTTGGATGCCCAGAGGACCCATCTGCCTTTAGGACCACCATAGTGAACCTGGAATATTGTGGGATCTATAATATAATACACCAAATATATGTATAAATTTCTTGAAGGCGGAGGTTGGAATTTCGTTGGGGAGAAGTACGAGGCCCTTATCTGACACGTGGCGAGATTTGGGCTCGGTTCCGAAGTATTCCCTACGCTGCGTCCTTCCCTGCTAGGCCCAGGTGTCACCGGTTTATAGGATAGTGAAATCCTTGCCCAGGGGAAAAATCCTACGGCTCCGACTTCGCCGTGGTTTTCTGAGCAAGACAGCTTGGTGATAAGCAATAACCGAACGTACAGTTAATCATAACGTTAAAAATGGCCAAAAGAAAAAAGAAATAAATATATATATATATACACATTTTGAATTTTAAAATATGTTTAAATGGAAAAAAATGAGAAAAAAGTAAATTTTTATTTTTATTTTTAAAATTTTTATTTAATTTTAATTTTTTAAAAATATTTTTGAAGTGATAAAAATAGATAATAAGATAAGAAAAAAATCTAAATATAAACATATTAAAGTCATTTTTTTATTTTTCTCAATTTAAACATACTTAATATTTTTTAATTCAGTTAAGTTTTATGGTCTCAATTCAATATTTTAGAGTGTTCTAAATTCCCTTAAAAAATAATTTTAAAAAAATTAATCAACGAAAGATTAAATAGAGTTAATGTAACGCACTTATATTATCCTTAAAAGACTTTATAATATGGTTGGCCAAAAAAATAAAAACTTTACAACATAGCACGACTTAAAAAGGAAGTAATTGAAAATATTATACTATGTAATTATCCAGCTATCTATAAATGTGGATTTTTTTTTAGCGTCAATACGATAATATCATATTGTAAAAAGCTAGATGAAAAATGTGATTTTTATACACTTTTACTGTTTTTTTTAAGTATTGAGCATTATGTTCTATATTTATTTTTTTCTAATATGATAATATTATTTTGGTGCTTTGAAATGAGGAAGGAATCTATTGTCCTTATTATCATGTTTCAAAATAAGAAATTATTAATTTTTTGTTGTCTTTTTATATATTTTTGTTTATTATTAACAAATAAGAATAAAACCAAAAAAAATCAAAAAGCTTATGTTGGCGATTATTTTTCCATGAAGACATCTTAATGTCTAGTTTCTGAGTAAGTTTTTGTTGGCTCATTAGTGAACCTAACAGTAATGTTGATTCTTATTCTAAGAGCAGTGAACATAAATGTTATAAAATTAATAAATGTGAGTATAAGAATAAAAAAAATTCTGAATATACTAATAATGCTTTAAACGATAATACCAAAATAACTTACTATTATATTTTCCGAAAATTATAAATTTGGGAATTAAAATATGAAATCATCAATTAATTAAGAAAGGAAGAAAAAGAAAAAGACCAACTAAAAGCCGCGCGATGAAGGAGAGTGTCGCATTTTTAGCGCTGAAACCGACGTACGCCTCTGCCACATTAATGCTTTAGCATTCTCTCTCCTTTCTCTCTCTCACTCTGTTTTCTCTACTCTGCAACTCTCTGCGACTCTAGTCTATGAAGCCCTTCGCAATTTGCACATAAAGGCCTTTCATTTTCGGGGCTTGAATTTCCTCTATTTTTCTGGGCAACGCATAGTATAATCGCACAGTAATTTGGAAAGTAACTGTTGTTGGATGTAGAAGAAGAAAAAGAAGAGGAGGAACAAGAAGGAGAAAGTGCAATGCAAGTGAAGCTTACGCTAGCAAATTCCCCCGACGACGTAAGCAAACACCGTTCTTCTACTTCGCGTTTTTATTTGTTTATTTATTATTATTTTTCCCTGCCAATTCGCGTGCCCTTCTTTTTCGCCCACTGTCAGATCACTTTCTCTCTTTCGTCTAGTCTAGTCTAATCTCACCCATTGCCTAGTTTCTCTCTCTATGGTCCATATTTTTTTTCCTAGCGCTCTCTCTGTCTTTTCTTCATAGCTGGGAATATTTCTCTCTCTAGGACTCGTTGAGGTGTGGTTCTCTGCTTCCAATTTAATTTCTTTAAGAACCAAGGTGCTCTCTGTTTCATCGAGCAGGAGATGCGTCGGAGACGAACCGAGTTGTTGCTAAGTAGTTAGAGAACGAGTGTAAGGGTTTCGGATTCCCACTTTATCTTTTCTGTTTTTTGAGCATCTAAGGTTTGTTTCGACTCTTGGGTGCTATAAAGAATGAAGATTCCTTGCCATTTAGGAACAATGTATGGCTGCTACTTAAAATACCCAAAAAAAAAAGTCTCTGTTTTTTCCTTTGTTCATTGTTTTCAGTCTTTCAGGGGGGTGGGTTAGCAATGTTTGTTTGCTGCTCAATTCCTTTAATCTAAAATCTTAGAGCGAAGTTTTGTTCTGGATTATGTTCTTTGCATTTTTCCTGCAAACTTCAGGGTTTAGGTCTTGTAAATTTGCTAGTGAAGAAAGTACACTACAGTCTCTTATCAGCGTGTACCTGACTAGTGCGTGTTGAAATATCTCTTTTTGTAAACCCTCTTAGCATGCGTTATTGGATTATGTTATTTTATAAGTTTTAGCTTTCGTGCTTCTTCTTTTTTTTTTTTTTCTTTTGGGTGTTACTTTGAAATGTTTCATGGATTGCCTGATTTCGAAGCCGCTCATGATTTTCAACACTTTTTCGCTTTGTATCTACGTGCCATTGATGCGGGAATACTTTGCTTACTCTGAATATGATGTTTTATAAATCTGAATTATTTCGTTGTTTAATTTGAGCTAGTAATGCTGATTCTCACTTGCATTTGTCGTTATTTCTTACTGAAATTTATCACTATTCATGAAAGATATATCTTATATGCTCATCACTCTTGGAATTTCTTTGTTTCTTTTAAATTATGGGTACAATTTATCGTAGTTATTTTGAATTTCTTGAGGCTGTCCTTGACTCTTTGCTTGCAAATGTCTGCGATATCCCAAGAGTCCTGTTATTATCACAGAACTTCTGAGTTTTTATTGATGCATTATATTTGCCAGTGTTGTTGAAGTTATGAAAAATTGTTTTCTATGCAGGAAGGGAAAAAGTAAATTCATCATCTGTTTTTGCTGAAGTTAGAAACTCACTTTTAAGGCGCTTAAAAAATTTGTATCTTGATTTGTAAAGCACGTTTGTTCTTCAAATTATGACATGTAATGCTCAAATTTTACTTTTATAATATCAATCTATAATTTTGTTGTAATGTCTGTACGTTTCAAAGCATCTTTCTACTGTATAGTATTGAGGGTTAATATATTTATAGTGAAAAGAATTTTTCTCTATACATGCACTGTAAGTTGTATAACATACTATTATATGGTTGGATTTATCACTTAATTTTGAAGAACATGTCGCCAAATTTTATTACACTCCAAAAAATTGTAACATGTTGTGTTCTAATCTTAGAATTATGTTATAATAGCTAGGTTTTCGTTATTATTTAATTACATTTTGTATATATTTTTTTACAATTTAGGAGTTTTTGTTTTTATATTTATATTGTTTTTTATTTGAAAATGAGAAAAAATTAATAACTATTTAATATACAGAATTTCTTGTTTCACATAATGCTTAATGTTTATAATGTTTAATGAATAAAAATTTGAGGGACCAAACAATTATCTAGTATTTAGAACTTCCTGTTCTTTAGTAGGAGACCAAAGAAATGAAAAGTTTCCGGAGCTCTATAAAATTTCTGTAATTACCCACTTAATAATTTTTTTCCCTTTTAAGTTTTACTTCGATAACATTGGGAGGATAATATTAATATAAAATTTTTCAACAATTTGGATACTTCCCCTTTCTCAAACAAATTGACTGTAAATTTCTAGGACATAATGTACAAGGGCAAGTGAGTTTAAAAATCATGTGTTTTGAGTTCCTCACATTGCGCGTTCTCTCTCTAAAATGGGAATGTCAAATTTTTTAGAAATGCAGAGGATCCCAAACAATTTTTTTTTAATGAATTTGCTTTTGGAGCAGGTTGGCCTATCACATACTGGTTTTTTAATAATGACAGACACTTGAGCTGACAGAATTGAATGGCCTTGAGTATTGATTCCTTCAGCATTTGTGATTGTCTGCATGTTCTCTTTCTGCTTATTTTGTATGCGTGATTCGTGTCTGTCAGGTGTTATAGCATGTTAAAACGAGAATTTTCTGACATATTTGGCATTGTGGTCTGTACTATATATGTTAAAACTGGGTTTATATTGCTGCATTGCAATACCAGTGGATTATCTTATAGGATAGGCAAGGATGCAATGTTGGTATATCCTTTCCTTTGGTTAGAATGTATGTTTGTAGATTTAGTATGTTGAATTTCTGCTGCTCTATCTGTCATTTTTAACCGCCTGATTCCATTCACATTAGGGTTTGAGGAAAATCTAGTACAATTATAGGTCCAATCCTTGTTCCAAACGTCTGCTTTCAGACAAGTTGTGTCATTCATATATGCATTATGGGAAGTTAATCTTGCTAATTCCTTAGATTTTGAGTTTTCTTTGCCTGTCAAAGTATTGGCTTTTGTAGGATTACTTGTGCTAATTTAGGACATATAGGGGAGCAAAAAGTTGACCCCTTTAGTTTGTTATGCTCATGATATAGTTCTGTTTCTTGCTGGAGTTCCAGCAAAATTGATGTCTTAAATTTATAACTGATTTTGTAGATACATGATGAGGAGTTCAAGTTTGAAGAAATGGGCAGTCGGATTTGCACTTGGAAATGAAGGAGAGGCAACGTTGGAGAGCTGAAGAGGACGCATTATTACGGGCTTATGTCAAACAATATGGTCCTAGGGAATGGAACCTTGTGTCCCAGCGCATGAACACACCCCTGAACAGGGATGCAAAATCCTGCCTAGAAAGGTGGAAGAACTACCTCAAGCCTGGCATCAAGAAGGGATCTCTTACTGAAGAAGAACAACGTCTTGTCATCCGCCTCCAAGCCAAACACGGGAACAAATGGAAGAAAATTGCTGCAGAAGTCCCAGGTCGCACTGCTAAGAGGCTAGGTAAGTGGTGGGAAGTTTTTAAAGAGAAGCAGCAGAGGGAAAAAAAGGAGATCAACAAAACAATTGACCCAATTGACGACACCAAGTACGATCATATACTCGAGACCTTTGCTGAGAAGCTAGTGAAAGAACGTCCTTCCCCATCCTACCTCATGGCTACTTCCAATGGAGCCTTTATTCACACTGATGCACCGGCTTCAACATCACCTGTGCTTCCACCATGGCTTTCAAACTCTAATAGCACTACAGCTATTAGGCCACCTTCCCCTTCTGTGACACTAAGTCTCTCTCCCTCAACTGTGGCTGCACCGCCCCCATTTCAATGGTTACAACCTGAGAGAGCGCCCGAGAATGCTCCTCTTGTTATAGGGAATGTAACACCTCACGGAACTATTCCTGCTTTTGGTGATAACATGCTTGTATCTGAGCTGGTTGAGTGCTGTAAAGAGTTGGAAGAAGGGTACCGGGCATGGTCATCTCATAGGAAGGAAGCAGCGTGGAGGTTAAGGCGGGTGGAGTTGCAGTTGGAGTCGGAGAAGGCATGTCGAAGGCGGGAGAAAATGGAAGAGATTGAAATGAAGATTAAAGCTCTCCGGGAAGAACAGAAGGCTGCTTTGGATAGAATTGAAGCTGAATACCGGGAGCAGTTGGCTGGACTGAGAAGAGATGCAGAAACCAAGGAGCAGAAATTGGCTGAACAATGGGCTGCAAAGCACTCAAGGCTTAGTAAGTTTCTAGAGCAGACAGGGTGCAGACCTAGGCTTGCTGATTCAAATGGAAGATGAAGACTTCATCCACTCATAGCATGAATTTTAAGCAGTGTTTGCTTCTTGTTTTGATCTTGTGTTTGTTCTCTCAGAAATTGTATTTCTGTTAATGTCCTACTTATTTATACAACTTGAGGAATCTGTAGTATTAGTTGATGTAGGAAGCATAGTTTTGCATCCATCTTTATGAATATAAACTTGGTTATAACTCCAATTTGTCAGAATAATTAGTCCTCGTAAAGAGTATCGCATGTTGGGTGCTCGGATGATTCATTTTCTGCTTGCAATAATTTGAATGACTTATGTTCAGACTTTAAAGTGTTCCTTGCTTGTGCAGTATTTGCTTTTTCCAGAGAAAACTTAAATAACAAAATGTTTTGTTGGAAAATTGTTTAAATGCAGTGTGTGTGTGTGTGATTGAGAGAAGCAAACACTATTTTAAAAAACTTTTACCTGAGATAATAATTTAACATTTACATTCAGACATGCATTAATGTATGTATATCAATCCCTTTTTGTTAATTTACATATAAATAATTCTTTTATTTTAAACACCACATTAAAATGTAAGTTATAATTTTAGGAGATGTGTGGGGTAGTTATCATATAATTAGTGAATATATATATATATATATATATATTAAATTAATGAGAAGGATTATTAAAAGTCAACTATGATTTATATTAAAATTGTATTATATATAATAATGGTTGACGTGCACACATAATTACCATAAGTGAATAATTTTAAAACTTTTCATTTTGTTTAAATACTAAGAGTTTTTAAAATAGTATTGGAAAGTAGAATTGGGTGGGTTGGTTAAGACAAGCAACAATCTTTAAAGAACTAGACTAAGTTATAAAATAGATAAAACTTAAATAAAGTTTTTTAAAATTATTTGTTATTATATTTTTCAATAAAAAATAACATTTGAAATAATTTTTATTGAAAAATACAATCATGTATATATGAGGTGACATTTTGATTGAACATAATAATATTGCCTAAATTGTATTTTATATACCAGATATATAGCTCATTAATTATTATTTATTGGGTTAAATTAGTACTTTAGTTCCATAATTTTATTTATAATTTTAAGATAGTCTTTAAATTTGTAACTTGCCAAATAGTTTGTTTGTTTTTTATATTTTATTTCATCTCACAAGTGCTATAATTCATTAACTATATTGAAATGACATTTTACATGGCCATTGGCTTTGTTTATTGCTTTATAATCTTGTTTTCAAATATTTTGTTTTTCAAATTGACTTAAATCTCAATAAAGAATTTTTTAAAATTAGGCAACTAACACAATCAACAACTATGTAAAATGTCATATTAGTAGTGAATCGGTTAATATACTCCACAATTTAATACATTTATGAACAAAATAAAAAATAACGGACCATTTTTGTATGTTTTAAAATCAAAGGACTAAATTAAAATATTAAATAAGATTATGAGACCCAATACTGGTTTACTCTTGTTTCTAAAGCTCAGTGACACATTTTGACACTCCTAGGCCACTAAACCATAAATAGTTTCAACACAAATCTTATGCCGATTGAATATTTTGTTTGAAATTTGAGGCTGCAATAAAATCCATAAAAACAAGAACAAAATATTAGATTGAGGGCTTTGAAGCATGTGCATAACACTATGTTTAAAGCAAGATTTATCTCCTGTATAATGCATTAGGTTATAAACAAATATCTTTCTAAGAGTTATGCAAAATATTTTAGAGAATTACTTTCAGTAAATAAAAAAATTCTTACCTTTAAGGAAATGTTTAAGGTTAAGAGGATTTGGGATGAAGTAAAGAATTTCTGGTTTATTTTTTTGTTGTTTTCTTTTTTATGTATTTAGAATTAATCTTTTATAGAGTTAAATCTGAATCATCATACTTTTTTATTTAAATAATTATATTGATTGAGTGTACTTTAAATATTTTTTCTTTCTAATAATTACTAAACTACTATATAATAAAATCTCATGACTCATCAATTTAACAAACATCAAATTTGTCAAAATTTCTAATATTTATGTTTCAGTCAGTTAATTGGTATTAATTACCTAATCTCTCAACTAATTGACTAGTGTTTTAAAAATGATTCATGACACTTCTATGTTGCATCAGTCTAACAGATTTGAATTTTAACATAGATTTTAATCTATTTCTAATATGCTTGGGTTTAAAATCATGGCACGTACATCTTAAAATTGTAGAGTTAGGTCATAACTAAGTAAGGTTTTCGAGTTGGCATATTGGCAATGGGCTCGCACAATATGAGTGGTCTATTAATAAAAAATTGCCTGACCCATTACGAATAAAAAACCCGAAGGAACAAAGTCATGATGAAGAAAAGAATAAAATCGTGATTTTTTTAATGCACATATAAGAAAGAGTAAAAAACTAGAAAAAGGAGTTAGCTTTAAAAATGAATAAAAGAACAAAATTGTGTTTGAGGGAACGACCAAAAGAAAGTAACGATGGCCACAAAACACATAAAATGAAGTAGAAATGAATACTAGTTACTTGTACGTAAAATCTGCTTCTTTAATATTTTATTTTAAAATAAAAGTAAGGTGACAGATTTGAAAAAATTATTATTCTGAAATCAAAAGATTTTTAACTATACTATTTTTGGTATAGATTTTTAAACAAATTTTATTTGTAAGGAAAAAAATTTATAGATTCTTACCAGAAAAAATTTACAGATTAAATTAATTACAGAAAAAAAATACATAAGTAGGTCATAGATAAATTCGAAAAAAAATTATAATTGGTATATTTAAGTAAAAAACATATCTAATATATTTATCAATTTTTGTATGATTAGTTTTATTAACATAAGTTAACTAAAACTTTTTCTAGTCAAAGATACTTGCAGAATTTTTTTTTTAAATATTACTCTACTTTAGAAAATTAAGTTTTTTTTATTCAATCAAAATTTAAAACTAACATTAATCAATTAACTTATTAATTTTTTAAAAAAATTAATTATTTACTTATTGGAATTTTAAATCGATATAAAAAATTGATTGATTGTAAAAATAAAAAAAAATTCAATATAATACCGTAGACGTAGTATGTGTTTGGAAACACGTTATGTACCTGCGTTTCGGCCCAAACCAAAGTTTGCACAGGAAAAGCCCATTTGCTGCATGTTTGGATCCACGTTTGATCTGCCGCACCATGGCTCTGGGGAGTATGAAAATCACGATGGCTTAAAGCGTTTTACACCTGCTTTTTGCTAACGCCCGTTTGCATTAATACCACGTTAATTACTCCAATGGCCAATTGTCTTTTATACCCAAATCAGTCCGAGGATACGCAAATGCACCTGACCTTGTTGCATGTAAACTTGCTTCTCTGTTTCACTCTGTTTCAGCAATCTTTATCTTCTTCCTCTGATCCGTTTCTAACTCGGAGCTGACCAGGCTGCTCCTTCACTGCCAAGCTGCTCCTTCACTTCCTCTACTTTGTTGCAGGTAAAGTTTTATTCCTTTGATCTGTCTTCTTCCTCATTAATAAATGAAAGCTTTGGTTTGTACTAGAGCACATTCGCTGTTTGTACACTGCAGAGGCTCCGCTGAGTTGAAAAGAGAAAGACACCGAGACCAAACTGCGAGTCTGAGCGCCCTACCTTCCCTTCATCACCATTAAAATGAGTCTTTGGAAACTGACTCGTAAACGTAGATAGAGAGCGAGGTAAAAGAACTACGATAGATAGAAGAGCGTGTGAGAGTGTGACAGAGAAATTGGTGTTTCTTGTGTCCTACCTTCCTTTCCGGGCTGTGACGACCTTGAAACCCAAAAGCTTTGCTTGCTATCGCTCCTTAGCAGGAGTGGTACACTAAGCCCAACTACCGTCTCCTTACCAGTCTTCGCTTCTTGCGCAAACAAGCTCATGTGGCTACTGCGCAATCCTGTTACTCGTAGCTCACTATTTAACGGTGTAACTCTGGCAACCTTCCTTCTCGCCGCTCAATCTAAACATCTAGAAAGCCTTTGCATGGGTCGAGCACTTCATGCATGGAAAAACACGTGTTTCAGAGTGCTGTGGAAACTATCTGATCTCATAGCAGAGAAAGGTCTAGATTTCAGAGTGCCTATTTCAGAATCTAAGCCAGGCAACAGGCTATTGGGCGGCACTTCTAGCACGAGTTTTTTGGTCCAGCCTCTTGGTCTAGAATGCCTTTGTGTTCAGTCTCTCATTCTCTTCTATTCTTTTCTTATCCTTTCCTTCATTCAAGAAGAGCAACTTGCCTTACTTTACTTGGCTTTAAGTCAAAGAAGGTGCGTAGCTTGCTTCCCCGCTCTGTCGGAGTCTAGTTCACGTTCACTTAAACAATGCGATCAGCCTGATAGCTTGCTAAGCAGTCCTTCTCCCCCTTTCTTCGAATGGTCCCACTGTCTTCTCTCTTCTCGTAAGTGAGTGAGTGAGTGATGACATTCAATATTATTCTATCTTTCCCTGTCTTGGAAGATTGAAAACTGGCCTGATAAGGTTGCATTCCATTGGCTGATTTAGCAACAGTAGCATCTTTGGCTTGAAGCCTCATTTTTCCCTAGGGTGAAAGCAGAAAGAAAGGGATAGAAGGTAGGGAGAACAATTTAATGGGAATAGAGGTAAAGTAATCTATAGTTGGTCTGCTTTGTTCTCCCACTGTAACTGGGTTGCTGGCCGGCCTTCGAGATGGTCGTTTACACACGAGTTGGTCTCGTTAGGAAGGGTGGGGAATTTGAGACCTCGGCGGAAGGCGCGAACGACCCCCAGGATTAGTTTTCAATGACTTTCTTTACACAAAGATTCAAATAATGCTGTCTTGATTTCATTAAGCCACGAGATATATGAATAATGACTTTCTTTAAAATAATGATGAATATTCAAATGCTCAGCCACTAGTTTTTCTCTTCGGTATTCCCAATATCTACACGATAAAACTAAAGTAATTCCAATTGCAGTAGGCTAACTTCCATGCAGATTGAATATTTTTCAAGATTTTGATGCTAACTTCCTAATACTGATTGCTTATTTGAATTTTTTTTTTGGTGGTTTGGGCAGGTTGTTGTACAAGCTGTGTTATACATCTAAAAACTGGATAAAGACAGCCAGAGGCATTAGGGATATCTGCTGAATTGAGTATCAATACATGGTTTGCTTATGGAACACTTCATCTTATTGATTATCTTTATCTATTTGAAGAAAGAATTTATAATACAGTTCTAATTTGTTGCTCAAATGATGTTAAAACATGGTTTACTTATGGCTAGCATGACATTTTGATTCAACCTAATTGTGAAAAAATAAAAAAAAAATGATGAAAAGATTTTACTTGATGAAAAAAATTAAACTAAACTTATTAATACATAATAGAAATGTCTATTAATGAAATAAATAAAATCTAAAGGAAATAAGGTGTACTCGTATGTGTATAGTTTTATTCGATTTGTTCTCTTAAAATTAAATAAGGTCTAACTCTTAATTTTCGATTTGTTCTCTTAAATTATGATGACTTAATAGTTTTATTAACAATATCAATGATTTTGCTACTTATTACTGTATGTGTACTTGTTGAACATTTGTGCATGTTGGCCTTAGTCCTTTATAATTTTTTTTTGCCTACATAGAAAAATGAGTTCTCAGAAAAAGGCTGTGTGGGATCCAAGAACAACTGAGCATTTTGTTAAAACATGCTTAGACCAAGTCCAAAAGGGAGAACGTAATGGAACAACTCTAACAAAGAAAGGGTGGAAGGCTACCATTGAGCAATTCAATGGATTGACTGGACGAAATTATGATAGAACTCAGCTAAAAAACAAATGGGATAGCTTAAAAAAAGAATGGTCAGTATGGCATAAATTGTTCTCCAAAAAAACAGGCCTAGGGTGGGATAGTACGAAGATGACTGTTGATGTACCAGATGAGTGGTGGGAGAAGAAGGAATTGGTAGGTTATGCATCAACTTGTACTTGTGCATTAACTACAATATTTTTGTTTGATTATTTATAAAAGTGATGAATTGTCTTATACATGCAGGAAAATCCACAATATGGGAAATTTAGGTATAAGGGACTTCTATTTGCCCAAGAGTTAACTATACTTTTTAAAGATATAGTTGCAACTAGAGAATTTGCATGGGCACCGTCATCAATGACATTCTCTAATGGTTTGCTTAAAAGTGGGGATGGGTACCGCCCAAATCTAGACAATATTAGGCTAGATACAGAGGAAGGATCTGGAGATAGTGAAGATGACAGTGTTGTGGCAACTGAAGGAGTTGCAAATATCAATGTATGCCCATCCCAAGGAATTAGTGGCCAGATAAGTGGTGAGAAAAGAAAGAGAGCTGACCCTGGTGAACGAACAAGTAAAGCCAAAGTCCCTGCAGCATCAAAAATTGCTAACGCTATAAGTGTCATTGCCAATACATGTTGCTCCGAACCAACAGAACCACCTGGAACATTAATGAAGGAAGTGATGGCTGAGTTGAACTTAATTGATGAGATTGTTAGTGATCCAGTGTGGTATGCAAAATGCTGTCAGATGATGATATATAAATAAAATCGGGAGATGTTTGCCACCTTTCATGGTTATGAGGATCGGAGGTTGATTTGGCTTTGACATGCAGTAGATAATCCACTTTCATTCATGAAATCTCCACCATGAGTTTGTATTCTGGTTATGTTTTATAGGTTTGTGATGTTATATGCTTTATATTCAGATGTTTTGTGTTTTGTGATGGTATTTGAACTATGATTTTTTCTTCAGACTATGGTTTATGGGTTTTTGATGGTATTATGCTTTTGTATTCAGTCTGTTCTTTTATGGACCTGTGATTATAATGTGCCGTTATATTTAAACTATACTTTATTGGTTTATATTCATACTATAATGCTTTTTTTTAGGTATAAATGGAATTTAAGAAAATACAAGATGGAGAAATGGAAACTGAAATGACACAAGTTCTTTCTCGTGAGCAACAAGTTCATGTGGCTGCACTAATTGGTGGCTACACAGTAACATATTTATGTAAGCAACCATGTAGAACGAGTGAACAAACTGGTCATTCTTGGGTTCAAGAAATATTGTAAGGCCATCCCACTCGCTGTTATGAGATGTTTCGCATGGAAAAACATGTGTTTCATAAAATTTGCATTGAATTAGTTGAATGTGGGTTGAACCACACTACACGCATGAGAATTGAAGAGATAGTTGCGATGTTTTTAAACATGGTTGGCCATGGAGTATGTAATAGAATGTTACAAGAAAGGTTTCAACGCTCAGGGGAGACTGTAAGTAGGCATTTGCATGCAGTATTACTTGCTTGCATGAGATTGGCCTTCAAATACATTAAGTCACGAGATCAAGCATTTCGTTCAGCCCAATCAAAGATTCGAAATAACTCACGATACTAGCCATTTTTCAAGAATGCCATTGGAGCAATTGATGGAACTCATGTACCATGTGTGATTAGCCCTAGTGAACAACCAAGATTTATTGGTAGAAAAGGGCACCAAACACAAAATGTTATGGCTGTATGTGATTGGGATATGTATTTCACGTTTGCCTTACCTGATTGGGAAGGCACTGCCCATGATGCTTGTGTATTTTCTCATGCTCTCACGACTCCGAGTATGAACTTCCCCCATCCTCCTCCAGATATATTCATGCCCTCACTGTTATGGTTATAGCTTTTTTTTACAACAATTAATGTGTAATACTTTAATTATTTATTAGGTAAATTTTACCTGGTGGATGCTGGCTATCCAACCCTAATTGGATACATTGGTCCGTATAAATGTAAGCGTTATCATCTCCCTGACTTTAGACGTTCTTCCAGATTTAAAAATGATAATGAGGCATTTAACTATTACCATTCAAGTTTGAGGTGTACTATAGAAAGAACTTTTGGGGTATGGAAGAATAGGTTTAAAATTTTGCGATGCATGACAAAGTTCAAATTTGAAACATAAGTGCAAATCGTTAGTGCAACAATGGCTATACATAATTTTATTAGACGAAATTCTACAACAGATATTGAGTTCAGCCATCTTGAAGACGAAAGCCAATTTGAAGGAGAAACTGATGAACACAGAGGCCTAGATCCATTGCCAAGTCTAAACATTGTCTCTACATCTGAAATGGATCAACTTCGAGACACCATTCGAGATCAAATTGTACTATATGCATATAATAACTAGTAGTTTCAATCAATTATAATACTCTATTTCTATGTTATGCATATTTATAGCGTAACTAAAATATTTATTTTTAATTTATATTTTAATTCTAATATCAACAGAAATAAAAAAATATATTATACTATATCATTTGTTAAATACTATTTAAAAAAATATTATAAGAATAAATCAAATAAAATAATATAATTATCTTTTCTGATAATTTTATTTTTAAAAGTGATTCTGATATATAATATCCAAACAAAATCAATTATACCAAAATTACTTTTCACCCAAACTTTTTAAAACATGTTTATATAAACTGACTTTTACCCGATATCAATTTTACCCAAAATCAATTTTACAAAGTTTGAAAAATCAATTTTACTCGCAGCCAATCCAAAGGCAAGCTTAATCGGTGTGACTTCCACCGATGGAAGATAGGCGTAATATACCTTCATTTCATCTACAGAGAAGTAGATTGCTCCAGCACCGGAGGGGGCTATAAAAGCCTAAGCTCGACACAGAAGCAGTTTGTGACGGAAATGGTGTGTAGATGCATGAAAGACGAAGAAGGTTTGTAGGAAATTGCGATTGGGAAATCGAATTAGGGTTCAGGATCACTGGCCGTATTGGTGATTTCTTGTCGGAATTGAATCTTTCTTAGCCAAGTGAGGAAGCAAACCTGGGGAGTGAAGGCTCTGGGTTTGGTCGCTGTTTGTGTTGCGTGGATTGGCTGTTGCGATTCTGGCGCTCCATCATGGTGGATAACATGGAAATCGACTCGGCTTTGGAGTCCCAACCCCTCAAGCCTCGAGATCGAATCATTCGGGTAACACCCATTTGTGCTCGTTTCTGTTGATGGTCTTTAGCAGTAGATTTTTGTCGATATATGTTAGTGTGAGCTCGCATGTTGTTGAGAGTTATATAGTTCGCAGTTATCCTCTTCCTTTTTGACAAGTACAGACTTTTTTTTTTTAATAAATCATTTGTGGGTTGATTTCTTGTTCGTAAATGTTGCCCATGAATTTTATGTTTGATTACACATATAATGTCATGTAAGTGATTTATTGATTATTTATGGTCTGCATATTAATGTCTTTTATCGCCACCTACAGAGGCTTGTGCAATTTGGAGTTCCTGAGGAGCAACTTGATCAGCCTCTCTTACTTGATTTTGTTAAGGATAAAAAGTCGTTGATACCTGAGCTAGTATCTGTTATATTACCTAAGGATGAGGAAGTAGCTGAAGCACTGCAAGATTCTAAGCCAGCTTCTAAAAAATCCTCATTGGGTGTGACCATGAAGAAAATATTCCATGAAAGCATGGTGTGGTTACAGTGGTTGATGTTTGAGGGTGACCCTGCTGCAGCCCTGAGGAACCTTTCCAGATTGTCTGTTGGGCAGCGTGGTGTTTGTGGGGCTGTTTGGGGACATAATGATATAGCATACAGGTGCAGAACATGTGAACATGATCCAACCTGCGCAATCTGTGTACCTTGTTTTGAGAATGGAGATCACGAGGGCCATGATTACTTTGTCATATACACAGGCGGGGGTTGTTGTGATTGCGGGGATGTGACAGCGTGGAAACGTGAGGGATTCTGCTCAAAGCATAAGGGTACAGAGCAGATACAACCGCTTCCAGAGGAATTTGCAAACTCTGTGGAACCTGTGCTTAATTCTCTTTTCAATTGTTGGAAAGACAAGTTAACATCTGCAGAAACTGTCTCTCAGGGAAACTCTAGATCAAGCAATGCTGTTGTTGAAAGAAAGAAGGCTGCTAATGAGCTAACCTTTGCGGTGGTTGATATGCTTTTAGAATTTTGCAAGCAAAGTGAGAGCTTGCTTAGTTTTGTTGCTGGGTTGTTATTCTCTTCTACTGGTTTACTCGGCATTCTGTTGAGAGCGGAGAGGTTTTTAACTGATATTGTAATAAGAAAACTCCATGAGCTACTCCTGAAATTACTGGGAGAACCAGTTTTCAAGTATGAGTTTGCTAAAGTTTTCCTCACTTATTATCCAAGTGTTATAAATGAGGTCATAAAAGAGTGCAGTGAACCTCATCTGAAGAAATACCCATTACTATCCACATTCTCTGTGCAGATATTTACAGTGCCCACTCTTACCCCTCGTCTGGTGAAGGAAATGAACCTACTCACCATGCTGTTGGGATGTTTGGAAGACATTTTCTTTTCTTGTGCTGGAGAAGATGGCCGATTACAGGTGATGAGCTCTTTTTTTTTTTTAATTTTTATTTTGCC
The DNA here is from genome assembly GCA_032878935.1 of Erythrophleum fordii. Taxonomy (NCBI): domain Eukaryota; kingdom Viridiplantae; phylum Streptophyta; class Magnoliopsida; order Fabales; family Fabaceae; genus Erythrophleum; species Erythrophleum fordii. The sequence goes on along the minus strand of JAVQMF010000048.1, from coordinate 1,481,335 downwards.
TATTAGGATAGATGTGCAAAGATTAATGACTGATTCTAATCCTTTTTAAATCAAATAGGCTGGTATCTGTTGTGATCTCGAAGTTGGTTAAGAATTTTATATCAATTATTTGTAGCTATACTTTAATGATGTTTCCAAATTTTGTTTTATTATGTTTGCTTAAAGAGACAGATTCTCATTGCAGGTTGCCAAGTGGGGAAAATTGTATGAGACAACCATACGTGTTGCTGAAGATATTCGATTTGTTATGAGCCATGTGGTGGTTCATAAATATGTCATCAATGATCAACGAGATATCTCAAGAACTTGGATGAGACTTCTGTCCTTTGTTCAAGGGATGAACCCTCAAAAGAGAGAAACAGGTCAACGTATAGAAGAAGAAAATGAGAATGTCCCTTTACCTTTTGTTTTAGGCCACTCTATTGCTAATATTCATTCTCTTTTGGTGGATGGGGCATTTTCTGATGTTAGTAAGGGAGAATTGGATGATGAAATTGTTTGGAGCCCAAATAAGCAGGAATTAGATGATGGAGATAATTTACGACATGCAAAAGTGGGGCGGCTATCCCAGGATAGCTCTGCATGTAGTATGACCGGTCGGAATAGTGCCTTTGCTTGTTCTTCAAAGGCTTCTGAGAGGAAATTTAATGCCTCTTTTCATCTGCTACTTCCACATTCTGTCACATGGTTGATATGTGAGTGTTTAGGGGCCATTGAGAATTGGTTGGGAATTGACAATAAGTCTTGGGTACTTCCTAAAATGTTATCTCCAAACAGTGGTAGTATCTATGACAGCAATCTTTCAGCATTAAAGAGAACACTATCCAATATCAGAAAGGGTAAAATTTTTCGTAGGCTTGCTAGCTCAAGTGAAGATCATGGTAAGCAATGCTTTGATTACTTAATGGATGACCGGGAAAACGGTGAAGATGTAGTGAAGGATAATAAACTGAAAACAAATGGTGAAGCTGAATCAGATAATACCTATATTTCTTCTGGTTTTGATGATAGTGCAATGGAAGAAGATGTCCCTGCAGAATTGGATGGTCTCCGTTTTCTGTCTTTGTCTGATTGGCCACAAATTGTCTATGATGTTAGTTCACAAGATATCTCTTTACACATTCCGTTACATCGATTGCTTTCCATGCTGTTACAAAGGTTGTTGAGAATATATTTTGGTGAATCTGCAATTCCGTATATGTCTGATGCTTGTTCTGCTAATTCATTATCAACAATCTACACTGACTTCTTTGGACATGCTTTAGGGGGCAGTCATCCCTATGGGTTTTCTGCCTTTATCATGGAACATCCCTTACGCATTAGGGTTTTTTGTGCTGAAGTTCATGCTGAAATGTGGCGGAAAAATGGAGATGCTGCTGTTTTATCTTGTGAATTGTATCGGTCAGTTCGCTGGTTAGTATACAGTTCTATTACTATATGCTGTATCTAAGAATTTTCAGTCGTTACATTATGTATATCAATTCTACTCATAGTTGTCAAATTGCGATGTGTAAAACTTATTTTTGAAACATCAATTGGAAAACTAATCGAATCATAAGATTATGTTATGTCATATGTATATCCTTGTAATTCGCATAAAACATTTAAAATAGTAAATCTAACCCAAAAATTAAGAAAAGTACTTAAATATGGATCATAGATAAGTTTATTAGTCATATAATTTAGTAATTAATTCTTGAAACAATTTCAAGTAATATTCTTCTTTGCATTCTTTATAAGAATCTTGACAATACAACACTGCCATGCCAATTCATTGTTTTCTCATATTTCTAAATCATAAAGTCATGTTATTCTGCCATCTTGGCTTGGATCGCACAATTGATGGCCAATTCGGTTATCGTTTCATATTGTTAGCTTTGTAACTCGTTACGAACCATAAGGTTCAAATTGTGAGTTGTACGATTCAAAACTATTTTCAATTTGACCACTAATTCATATTGTTGGCTTTGTGACTCATTACGAATCGTAAACATGTGATTTTGATTACTATGATTCTACTTATTTATTTGTGATAGTTTGTCTAGGTCTTAAATATGGTTCTTTACTTTTGCAGGTCTGAACAGGGTTTGGAGCTTGATCTATTTCTTCTTCAGTGTTGTGCTGCACTAGCTCCACCAGATCTGTATGTCAGTAGAATTCTAGAGCGCTTTGGGCTTTCAAACTACCTATCCTTGAATCTTGAACGGTCGAGCGAGTATGTTCTCATCTTTTGTGATGTGATATCCTTTGTATTTTGTTTGTCCTGCTTCACACACTTCCTTGCCTTGTCTTCTGTCTATTTTTATCAATGTGTCAGCATGTATAAATGATCTCATAGGTTTTAGCTTTTTGCTTCTTCCCCCCCCCCCCCCCCCCCCCCAATATTTAAGTTGTGCAACTTATCTAACTTGGGCTGCATTTGGTAATGTTGTTGTTTTTCAAAATTTCTTGTATTGAAGGTGCTATGAAAGAGTAACTGTTAAAGAACATTCAGAATATTGTTTTGTAAAAATGTGATGAAAGTTGTTGTGAATTGTATTTTGATTAACAATGTTTAGCAATATTATTATAAAACAACAATGAGTATTTAAAATTATGGAAGCAGATGTTATAAGTTTAAATGGATAGTTCTAAATTTGGAAAGGATAATAGTAGAATTTGAGAGAAGTTGAGGGTTTCTTAGGTATCTCATATTTTTGACAGCTGTGGCAGCTTTGAAAGCATCTCACAAGTTGATTCTTTAAAGCACATGTGGCCTTTAACATGAACTGGAAGAAGACCTTCAAAAATTTTTATCAAACTCAAATTTATATCTTTGAGTATTAAAAAGCACCAGAACCAAAAGCCATAGTTTTCCCAAATGGTGCCTTAACTTCATTTTGTATAATTCATTTTCTGTAAAGAGCTGATTGAAGTTAAAGTCCCAGAAATTTTTGACACCTTTTCTAATCCTTCTTGTCATGTAGAAAATTTTCTCTTTAAACTGATAATTAGATAAATCCACCAGATAAGGAAAGGGGATAAAAAGAAAAGTTTCCTTTATCTTCCTTTTTTTTTTTTTGGATTACATTTTGATATTTTGATTCTGTTTGCAATATTGAGTTGTATCAAAATTTTCCTCAAGCTGATGGAACATTTTGATAATTTCCTTTGCCTTTAATGCTAGTATAATTAATAGGAATTTTGTCAGTCCATGTATGAAAGTTATGCTTGCATATTGTATAATACTATTATCTCCATTAGCTGCTCCTGCAATACTGTGGAACTTATATATTTTTGAGAAAAAAAGATAAAATCATTTATGCTTAAGAGAGACAAAGAAAACCTTAATAATTTTTTGCTTTCACTCTTAGAGCAGCCATTATTACTAGTAATGATGAGTTGGTGAGTAGACGGAAATCCTTGAAACAAATTGATAGTTTAAGGTTAAGAGGAAATTGGGCAATATTGAAAAGATAAATAGGACCTAAGGAAAGCAACAGAAGTTAGAGTTTTACTGAGTAAAGGATTATAACTTTGGCAAGTGTATTTCCAAAGCATCTAATGATTACTTCCATCAACTCCTCATTTGATCATGATAATCTAATTGTGTGGTTGCTGATAAACTATATCCATATGAACTTTATATCCAGTATTTTGCAAAACTTGCTGGAACTTCTGGGCCTTTGGTATTTGTAATGCCCTCTTTTTGCTCATAGTTCTTCTAGCTTAACATTTGAACTTGTGTACCTCAAGGCTTGGCCTTGTCTGCATAATTCTCAATTCAATCTGAATTTTAGTGGAATATCATCTGCAAATATCATGCATTAACTGAGTGACAAAATCTAGTGACTCCCCCATTTACAACACCCAACCAATTCAAAATGAAAATGACTCTCACAAAATCCACTTTGTTTGACTGGTATGATATTTAAATCTATTTTTCATAAGAATTAAAACTTACTTCTGTTTGGTTTGGATTATGCTCATCTATAACTCCTTCAGTGTTTTTTTGTCGATTTTTACAAGATAAATTGTCCATAATGCATGAATTCTTATTTTACAGGTATGAACCTGTTTTAGTCCAGGAAATGCTCACTCTTATTATTCAAATAGTAAAAGAAAGGCGCTTTTGTGGGCTAACTACTTCTGAAAGCGTGAAAAGAGAACTATTTTATAGGTTAGCTATTGGAGATGCCACTCATAGTCAGTTGGTGAAGTCTCTTCCCCGTGATCTCTCCAAATTTGAACAGCTTCAAGAGATTTTGGATACAGTTGCTGTTTATTCTAATCCATCTGGCTTTAATCAGGTTTTTTGAATTCTTCCCAAAAAAAAAAAAAATCACTTTCTTTAGTTAGCCTGTATTTTCCTTGACCTTCTTTTATATTAGGGTATGTATTCCTTGCGATGGTCATTTTGGAAAGAATTGGATTTGTATCATCCTCGTTGGAATTCAAAGGATTTACAAGTTGCGGAAGAAAGATACTTACGCTACTGTGGTGTCTCTGCACAAATCACACAGCTGCCTTGTTGGACCAAAATTTATCCTCCTCTGGAGGGGATTTCCAGGATAGCCACTTGTAAAGTGGTCCTACAGATTATCCGTGCAGTTCTATATTATGCTGTTTTTACTTTTAAATTGGCTGAATCTCGTGCTCCTGATGCTGTTCTTCTAACTGCACTGCATTTACTGTCATTATCTTTAGATATCTGTCTTCAGCAGAAAGAATTTACTGATAAGACATCTTATGCTGGGACACAAATTCCCATAATAGCTTTTTCTGGAGAAATAATTGATGAAAGCTCTGTTTATGGTGTTGGTGAACAGAGCTTGTTGTCACTTCTTGTTAATTTGATGGGGTTGCACAGAAAGGAAAATGTAGACAACTCTGTAGAAGCAGGTGGCTGCAACCTATCTGCTTTAATTGAAAACTTACTGAAGAAGTTTGCTGAGATTGACAACAGATGCATGACTAAGTTGCAGCAACTTGCCCCTGAAGTTGTGGGTCATATATCTCAAGGCATTCCAACCAGAGACTCAGGTGACTTGGTGTCAGCTTCTGATAGTGAGAAACGCAAGGCAAAAGCTCGGGAGAGGCAGGCTGCTATGTTGGTAGGATGTTGTATTATTCTTTTACAGCCAAGAATATAAACAATAGTTATACTTTGTTTGAAGCCCCTTAATACGATCTTACTATAATCTGAGGCATGTTGTTAATAATTATAACATTTATATTATTGCAAATTTGAAAGACATGCTTTTCAGATTTTCTCAGTTGGGTAGTATTCAGGGTGAAGGAAAGCATTCACTTTTATACACTTTTATGTCAAACCAATGTTGACCTGTTTGGTTACACCAATTTAATTGCCTTCACGTTTTGAATGAGATGTTGGTTTACTTGGTTTGTAATTCAGGAAAAGATGAGAGCTCAACAATCAAAATTTTTGGCGAGTGCTGATTCTACTACCGATGATGGTTCCCAATCTGATCATGAAGATGACTTTGACACTGGACCTGATGCTGAAGAATCCACAAAAGTTGTTTGCTCTCTTTGCCATGATCACAATTCGAAACATCCCATATCTATTCTGATTCTTCTTCAGGTATATTGCATTACTGCAGTAGTATACCTGCTGCAAACCAGATCAAATATAGGTTCCAATTTGTTGAGCTCTAAGAAGCATAGACACTGACCCAGAAACTTGACATGACACTGATGTAGACACACCAACATGACAAAATCTGAGATGTCCATATTTTAATTTAAACTTTTTTATAGTGTTACATTGTGTCATATAAGTGTTTGACATGTCTCAGACATGAACACAACTCCTTTTTTTGAAGTATCCATGCTTCATAGGTTGAACTGCACATTTTTTGAATTCACTGTTGCTGCTTTTGTTTCTTCTTATCTAATGTATACAATTTTTTTTTTTAATCTGTTCTATGTACAAGAAATCTAGGCTTGTCAGTTCTGTTGACAGAGGTCCCCCATCATGGTCACAACTTAGCCGGACAGATAAAGAACATATGTCTGTTACCAAATTTAAGGCGACAGATACATTGGCAATGGACTGGACTTCAGGTACTCCAGGGTCAACTTCATCTTCTCACTTAGCCCAGTTGGTTCTGAATGCTGCCAATGAATTGGCCTCTAGTGGGCAACCTGGCGAAGTCAATGCCTTTCTGCGATATGTGAAGGATCAGTTCCCAGCATTGGGGAATGTTCAGCTTCCTGGTACATCTTATGATGAAAAAGAGAAGACTCCATATGATTTTGAGACATTGGAACAGGATATGTACTCCTCCATTTGTGGAGAAATGCATGATGATCAGAAAATTTCAACTTCTGGAGGGGATCCAAACATTGTTAGAGATGCTGGATCTGTCTTGCTTGGGAAATATATAGCTGATCTTGCAAGAGAGATGTCAAAAAACTCTTCAGCGTCTGAAAATGTTCATAGTGAGAATGCTTCTGTAGAGTCTACTTTGCAGCACACAGCATATGATTCACTCGGCCCAACAGACTGTGATGGGCTACATCTTTCTTCCTGTGGGCATGCAGTACATCAGGAGTGCCTTGATCGTTATTTATCTTCACTGAAGGAAAGGTAAGTTTCATTAGAGTTTCTGTGTCACCTACTATCTTTTAATTTACAGTCTCCTTTCAGTCCTTTGTGCCTGAATATATAACGTGATGTTGAAATTTTTAAAATTCGATTATGCTGTTGTATCCTGTGCTTTTGAAATAAATAAAGGACCTTCAATAAAAGTCTTAAATCTTTAGTAAAATTGTTATCCCAAAAATGATTTGTTTTTGACATCTATTGTAGGTGTTTAGATTGGAAAAATAGTTACTACTTATGGTTGTTATATTCAGCATTAATATTCTGTGTACAACTTAATTTACTTGGATCTACTTTTTGCCTTAATTTTCCTAATGATAGTTGAACTTTGTGCCCAAATGAGATTGAGATGCAAGAGAGCAGGGTTACAGCTGCCAAACCTGTAGTCATTGTAATTTAATGCAAAGGGAATATCCTAAGTATTGAGGACGAACAAGGATTTTGTTACATAGTTACCAGACTTAGCCTGGTTGGGTTGATTGAGGTCTGAATGAAGCCACAAAATGTCTCTGTATTTGCATGAAGAACTTACTTAAAGAAGGTTTAGCTTCATCTATTCATCTTATTGAAGACTTATTTGCATGGAGTTTGAATATTGTTTGTCTCCTTTGGTTTACTGAACATAGGCAGGGCTCTCATATACTACTTGTAAATAGGAAGTAAATGGGTGTGGGTCAGCCTAAACAAACTCAACCTCATTCTAAGCACTGTCTGATGAATTATGAGAGAGAAAATTGATCAATTTTCAAAGTTGGATCCCTAGAGATCCTATCTGACCTGTTGCAGTTGCACTTGCAAACATAAACTGCAGATTGTTGGAATAAACAGAAGTCACCAGTTCATTATGATACCAGTGATTCTGGTTACAGCTATAGCCTTTCCTAATTTGTGTGCCGTTTTGATCATTGATTGTGCAATTCCGAGATTATATGATTATCATGTAGAAATGACTCAAATTTCATAAATAGATCAATTTAAATGCTTTTTCTGTGGATCATTTTTCATGCAATATTTTTTTTTGGGGTTTGAATGTAATAGAAAGCCTTTGACTTATGTTTACACTGCTTGGGCAGGTCTATCAGAAGAATCGTTTTTGAAGGGGGACATATTGTTGACCCAGACCAGGCATGCATCCTTTTTTGTTTTGGGGCAATAATTTTTATTTTCTAAGGTTGGTAGAAAACATATCCGTTATCTGGTTTCAAAACACTTAAATTTTGTTTCAGGGAGAATTTCTGTGCCCTGTGTGCCGCCGACTTGTAAACTGTGTCTTGCCTACAATACCTGGAAACTTAGAGAAGCCTTTGAAGCAGCCTACAGGCTTAATTACTGGTGCACTACATGTGACAGACCCCTTGGCTGCATCAAGTAGAGAGATTTATTCACTTCGCCTTCAGCAAGCCCTGAAGATCTTGCAATCTGCTGCTAATGCTGTTGGGAAGGACAAATTCCAAAAAGCTGTTCCTTTGCGACAGAGTGATAAGGCAGGCCAAAATCTTGAACATTTCTCTCGGGTGCTGTCTAAAATGTATTTGCCAAACAAACAAGACAAGTTATCAAGATCTGCAAGACTAAACCACTCAATGCTCATGTGGGACACTCTTAAGTACTCCTTGATGTCAATGGAGATTGCTGTGCGATGTGGAAGGACTTCTTTGACTCCAAACTATGCTCTTAGTGCCATGTACGAAGAGCTTAAGTCTTCAAGTGGATTTATATTATCCTTGCTGTTGAAACTTGTTCACAAGTCGAGGAGTAAGAATTCTCTTCATGTGCTTCAAAGATTTAGAGGTGTTCAACTCTTTGCAGAGTCTATTTGTTCTGGGGTTTCTGAGAGAGGTATGGTTCTGGTATTATTGCTTTGGACGTATAAACTAATTTTATGTGCGTTTTTCCATAATTTGCTTTCAAATGTGAATATTGGCTGTTTGATTTGGAAGGAGTAGATTCTTATATGTTGATTTGACTTTGGGCTCATTCAATATTTCTGACAGATTGAGAATTTGATATATGAAATTGCAAAGAAAGCCTGTTGGTGTTTGACATGGACTTTTTGCATCTTTTAATTTGATAGGATAAAAAATTGGGTGGTTGGAGACGTTGTAGGTTCTAAAGATCTTTTCTTCTGTTGTGTCAAAATGAAGTAGCTCTCAGCCTGATTACCTGTAAAATGAATTCACATATGTTGTTTTTGCTTTAGTAGAACTTGGATTGATAGTTTGTTAATTGAAACATCATTTATTTGATTGAATTGTCCGCACACCAGAAATTTGCCTGCTTTTCTTTTCTTAACTCTTGTTTGCCTAAGTGCGCTGTAATTTTTTGGTTTCTGATACTGATTTCTCTGTTCCATAACTGCTATATGTTCACAGGTGATATGTTATCTATCTTAAAACATGTTGAAATGGACCTATCAAATTCTGACATTCTATTCTGGAGGCGGGCTTCTGATCCTGTACTTGCACATGACCCCTTTTCAACGTTGATGTGGGTTCTCTTTTGTCTACCGTCCCCATTTTTGTCATGTGAAGAATCTTTGTTATCCCTTGTGCATGCTTTCTATATAGTTTCTGTAACTCAGGTTGGTCATCTTTCTTCTGACCTATTCAAATTATGTGTTTTCTGTTATTGTGTCGATTTTCTAATATGGGTTCATCTGGATGCAGGCTATTATTTTGTATTGTGTGAAGACTCAACATAAATTAAGCGAATTAGCTCTCTCTGGTTGCCTAATCACTGACATATATAAAGTTATGGGTGAATCTGGATGTGCTCAGCAGTATTTTGTGTCAAACTATTTTGACCCTACTGCTGATATTAAAGATGCAATTAGGAGGTTCAGTTTCCCTTATTTGCGAAGATGTGCATTGTTGTGGAAAATACTATATTCTTCTATCCCAGCACCATTCTGTGATGAGGATAATGTATTGGATAGATCGTGGAGTTACACACATGACACAATGGCCGGATCAAATATTAACATGTTTGAGATTACTAAAATTCAAGAGCTTGAGAACATGTTCAAGATTCCCTCTCTTGATGTGGTTCTTAAGGATGAACTTTCAAGATCATTAGTCTCTATTTGGTGCCGTCATTTTTGCAAGGAATTTGAACTGGCTGGGTTTCAACGTAATTTGCATGTAACACCTGCAGTTCCATTTGAGTTGATGAGATTGCCAAATGTTTATCAGGATCTTTTGCAGAGGTAAATGTAATTATTATATTTGAGTGTCTTATAGGTATCTTCTGTTAAAATCAAAATTTTAATTCATACAAGATCTATACTTATGCAGGTGTATCAAACAGCGCTGCCCTGAATGCAAATCTGTTCTTGATGAGCCTGCATTGTGCCTGCTGTGTGGTAGACTGTGCTCCCCTAGTTTGAAATCATGCTGCAGGTTTATTTTCCACCAATTTCATCACTATTTTTATAGTTTATGCTTTGAAATGCATGTGAGCATTAAAAGTTTCATCTTATTCTGGTTAACCCTTGATTTTATCTTTCATAATGTATTTTAGATTCAATTGCATTACAGTATTATGCTGTCCCAAACTATTAGGTAGTCGCCGAGTCTTTAATTTGAACTCTGAAGCTACCATTATAAAACTATGTGGTGAATAAGTCCTTTTCCAACCTTGATGTTTTCTTAGTGCTAGTGAGTATTACACGCTTAGGTTAGTCCTACTCGACAATTTAGGTGCTGCCTTTTGTCGATGCTGTTCCTCTTTTTCCTTAAGCATGGGACATGTTACTATTAAAAGATGATTGTTTTTTTGGAGTTCTACCTCCTTCACCATGCTAGAATTAACAAATGCTGTAGGAAGTTTTAGATACAGTAAAGAGATAATGTTTGCTCTTAGCATGAGTTAGTTTAGCATATTTGTTAAGGCATACAATTAGTTATGAAAGGTGGAGGTAAAAAAGCTGATGGTATCACTAGATGAATGCGAAGATAGATGTTTAATTATTTTAGGCAATGATCTTAATTAATTTGAGGTTTTCTTTCTGGTGGAAATGGGCCTTCATATAGCAGTGACCGAGACTGATTTTACAATTAAAAATTGATGGATGTAGATTATGCGATGATTTTATATTAAATCTTTCTTATGCGTTAGCTTCATTATGATAATCAATTCCTCTGCAGGTCTTCTTAATGAAGGTGGGTATACTCCTTGTGGCAGACTAACATAATTTCTTTGTTCCTCTCAATATAACCATAAATTTAAGTCATGCTATGTTTGGAAGCTTTAGAGAAGAGGGTTTGGAATCGAAAGAGAATAGATTGGAAAGGAAGGGACACGAAGGAAAAGAGATACATTCCCCTTGTTAGGATGATTAATGAGGGATGTGAGGAAAAGGGTTATAAGTTTAAATTCAATGTAACCCATATATATATATATTTGTTTGGGGTGGGAGGCAGTGTATTTAAAGGCATGGAGGCAAGGCTTTAGAAGGGACCCTCATTTCCTGAAGACTTGGGTGAGGAACCTTCAGCCAGGCACTTGCCTTTAGTGCCCTTTTGAGTGAGGAGAGGCACTCGGCTTTTCATTCGTCTTTAAATTATTTCTTATCTGAAATTATATCAGCCACATCTTTTTTTGGTTATGAAGTTGAATCCTTTATGGATTATCATCATTCTTTATCTTGAAAGTTTACTATTTTATAAGAATTTTATGCTTGGGTGGTCAGTTAATATGATAATTATTGCAGTATTTTATATTTACTTATTCTTTATTTTTAGCACCTTGCTTTACTCAGGTAAGTGCCTTTTCAGTGCCCTCACCTTGAGGCACTGGTGGAGTCTAGCGCCTTTCACTTTCACCTTGGTTTTGTTGCGTGTGGGTGGGGTGTAGTGGGGACGTAAATTGTTAAAATAGTAAATTACAAACTTCTGAGATATAACCATATCTAATCTCTGTCTATACCCTGTCCATTCACCTCATTACCCCCCCATTCAAACAGACTGATAATGGAAAAGATGGGATAGAGGAGTAATCCTTTCTCCAGTAATAACCATATCTAATCTCTCCTAATGGTTATGAAGGAATTCTGTTCTATTGGTGATGGACCTTGATAACTCAGACATTAGTCATCATGCATTTTAATGTTATTGCCACCATCACAAAATTCACGCTGTTGAAATTTAGATGATGTAGTACTAGATGGTGGATTAATTGTAACTGGTTAGATACTGCTCAGTGGTTATAATTTAATTTTTGAAACCATAGTTCAAAGTAGAGTTTGATTAATCCTTTTTTTTTTAAATGATTCATGCATTTGTTTATTGACTAAGAATCTGACAGCTGTGGTTTATTATATTTTAAGGGAAAGTGGATGCCAAACACATGCAATAGCCTGTGGAGCGGGTACTGGAGTGTTTCTGTTGATTAGGGTATGCCATGTTCTTTCTTGACTTTATCTCTTCGATCATCCACACAAGTTGTCCTGCTCTTTTTGATCTTTTCCTATTTTGGATATCGTAATGAGTTGGTTTTATTGACAGAGGACAACAACACAAGTTGTCCTGCTCTTTTTGATCTTTACCTATTTTGGACATCATAATGAGTTGGTTTTATTGACAGAGGACAACAATCCTACTACAAAGATCCGCACGTCAAGCTCCCTGGCCCTCTCCTTACTTGGATGCTTTTGGTGAGGAGGTAATTAGTCCTTTGGCATTTTTCATTGATATTAATAAGATTATTCCTTTTTTGCTTCTTGTTTTCTATCATTAAGAAGCTCTGTATACCATTAATTTTGGTGAGGTTCTGTTCCTTTCATATGAGAGGTACTGCTGTTAAAGTTTGTTTCAATAAGCATTACCTAACAACATGTATAATTGGGACTTCCAAATGACTATTTAAGTGGTGGTAAATTTGGCTTTTAGGCCTTTTTTGGTATACTATGTAAAAGAAATCTTTTTACTTTCCATTTTGTACAATGTCTATTATGTCTTTATAATCAATAGTTTTATGAAAGTACTGAATTGAATTTTATTCACTTCTGAATAGTACAAGAGAATGAACAAAAATATATGGAAGACTAACCTCTGTTTTTGTACAGCAAAACAGAATAAACCAGGAAAGGAAAAAATGACAAAATAAAGAGAGGAATTAAAGGCTACAATGGACAGAAAATAAACACAGATAGGATCCAATAAAATAGAGTCCTAAAAAAGGAAAGGGAATGTTGGGAGAGATGTTGGACGAGTTGCATGTGCAGGGCCATGACTGATGCATAAATGGGGAGCGACTTTGAACAATAGAGATAACCAACATTCCCCCTCAAGCTGAGGTATAGATGTTAATCATTTCCAACTTGCATCCAAGTTCTTCAACTCTGATTCTGGACAAGGCCTTTGTTAGCATATTTGCGACTTGAGTTTTGGTAGGAATCTAGGAAAGTTCAATGACTTCAGAGTCCGACTTCTCCTTAATAAAGTGGCGATCAATTTCCATGTGTTTTGTATGATCATGCTGGAGCAGGTGTTTTGCAATGCTTATAGCAGCCATGTTATCGCTTAGGACTTTCATCGGTCCTTGACAATTGATTTGTAGTTCACATAGTAGGCGTTTGAGCTATAATCCTTCACATATACCTTGAGCTAATGCTTGGTATTCAACTTCGGCACTACTTTGAGCCACAATAGATCGCTTTTTGCTTTGCCATGTTGCAAGATTTCCCCAAATATAAGCATAGTGACCATAGTTGACCTTTGATTAGTGATTGAGCCAGCTCAGTCAGCATCACAATATATTTCCACTGTTGAGCAAGAATTTTTGTGGAAAAAAATTCCCTTACTTAAGGTACTTTAAAATTCTATAGGTAGCATGTAGATGGACCTGTTCATGGATTGACTAAGCACATTAACGAGGAAGCAAATGTTAGGTTGTGTATGGGATAAGTAGATGAGTTTGCCTACTAGTCTTTGAAAGCTCTCTATATCAACGAGAGGGCTTTCTTTAGTGAACTTGAGCTTGTAATTTGCCTCTATATAAGTTTCGACAAGTTTGCATCCCAACATCCCTATTTCAATGAGAAGATGGATGGTGCACTTTTGTTGGGATATAAGACTGCCCTTGTTTGACCTTGCAACTTCTATACCCAAGAAATATCCTAGTAGACCAAGATCCTTAGTTTCAAATTCTCTAGCTAAGGCCCTTTTGAGATTGATAATTTCTTCTGAGTAGCTTTTGGTGATAATGATATCATCCATATACACGATGAGGATACCAATTTCACCTTTAGGAGACATTTTTGTGAAAATAATGTGATCAGCTTGCCCTTGAATATATCCTTGCCTCTTGTTTGGTAAATCTCTCAAACTAAGCTATAAGGGATTGCTTGAGATCGCAGAGTGATTTATAGAGTTTGCAAACTCTTCCATTACTCTCTTCTTCATAGTTAGAAGGCATTGACATATAGACGACTTCTAATCTTTGTCAAGGAAGGCATTTTTTAGGTCTAATTGATGTAGAGGCCAGTCGAAAGTGACAGCAAGGGATAGAAGTACTTTAATAGACTTGAGCTTTGCCACAGGAGTGAAAATTTTTTGATAATCTATCCCTTGTGTCTGAGTGAGTCCTTTTGCAACAAGTCTCGCTTTGTATTTGTTAATGGTCCCATCGGAGTTGTACTTTATGTTGAATATCTATTTGCATCCCACGGGATGCTTTCCATGAGGAAGATCAACGAGCTCCCAAGTTTCTTTTTTTTTGGAGAGCATTCATTTCCTCTTCAACGTTTTCTTTCAATCCTTATGGCAAAGAGCTTCCTGGATATCTTGAGGAATTTTCTCATTGGAAATGTTAGTAGTAAAAGTTTTGTATGCAATTGATAGCTTATCATATGAAACATGGTTTCCAATGGAATGTTGAGTGCATGATCTCTTACCTTTCTATAAGGCAATAAGCCAATCTAAGTCTAGATTTTCAATGCTTCTTGGACATGGAAAGGAGATTTCTTGGCATTGCTCAAGAGATTATGTATTTCTATTTACCTCATGGGTTGTTGTCCTTCTTGAGTAGGTATGAGGTAAGCATAATTTTCAAGATCAATAGCTGAAAGTTGGATGTTTTGTAAAGGTGACTCATTATTGGGAATCAAGGTATTTTCATTTGGCCAAGAGAGAACATCTTCAAGACCAAGTTCATTGGTGCTATTTCTGGGCTCAATATCCATGGTTTTGTTGTCCTCGAGTTCAGAGACTATTTCAGTGTCCATAATTTTGTTGCCTTCAGGTTTAGAGAGTACTATAGAGAGTGGAGATGACCAAACACTCCATTCATCAGTAGTGGTCTCCCCCTGAATGGAGGTGTTAGGATAGTAAGGTTATTTTTCAAAGAATGTGACATCCATAGATACAGAATTTTTGTAAAGAAGGTAAGTAGCATTTTTAGCCCTTTTTGGATAAGGAATACCCAAGAAATATGCATTTGGTTGCTTTGAGGTCTAGTTTATTTCCATGATGGAGGTGGACAAAAATGGTACACCCAAAAACTTTCATAGGAACCTAAGAAATGAGATGAATGGAAGGATAAAGTTTAAGAAGAATGTTGTAAGGTGTTTGAAAGTTAAGGGTCTCAGAGGGTATCCCATTAATGAGATAAGTCGTAATTGTAATAGCTTCTCTCCAAAATTGGTGAGGAACATTCATGGTAAGCATAAGGGCTCTAGCTATCTCAAGCAAATGTCTATTTTTATGCTCAGCTATCTCATTCTGTTGAGGAGTATGAATGCAAGATGTTTGGTGATGAATGTTGTCAGTAGTAAGGTAATTTCCTAGAGAGGAGTTTACATATTCTCAACCATTATGATTTCTCAATTCTTTAATATCAGTGTGAAATTGGGTTTTAATAAGTTGATGGAAGTTTTTACATATGGTGGGTACCTCACGATTTTTTTTTTTTCATCAAAAACACCCAAGTGATCCTAGTATGATCATCTACTAAAGCCACAAACCACTTATTTCTCGTTATCCCTTGAACCTTGGATGGGCCTCAAATGTCAGTGTAAATAAGGTGGAAGGGATGTGAAGGTTTATAAGTGTGGGAGGGGTAGTGAGTCTTGGTGTGTTTAGCAAGTTGGCAAGTTTCACAAGAAATGGCAGTGATATCTTCATTGAAAAAATTAGGATACATTCTCTTCATGTATTGAAAATTTGAGTATCCTAGTCTATTATGCCATAATATATGATCAGAATCAGGATAAGTATTCAAGCTCCACTTATTTTTCCTTTTCGTGCTCATGAGGTATAGCCCATCCACTTCTTTAGCATTGCCAATCATCCTCTTGGATTCCAAGTCCTGAAATTGAGAACCACCATTGAATAAATGAATTTTGCAATTGCTATCTTTTACAAGTTTACTAATGGAAAGAAGATTGCATGCAAGTTTAGGCACAAGTAACACATCCTTGAGAACAAGGCTTTCAAATATGGTAATATTTCCTTTGCCAGTGGCTTTAGTTAAAGTCCCTTTAGCAATTTTTACATTTAAGGAAGAGGGACTAGAATTAAGATTATCAAAGAGTGTAGCATTGTTGGTCATGTGATCCGAAGCTCTGAAATCCACAATCCATTGATTTTCAAGAACATTAGTATGAAGAGCAATTGAGAAATTACCTACTTGGGTTATGTTAATAGCGCCAACATTACCCTTTGTGTTTTGTGGCCTAAACAATTTTTGAAGGAGCTCAAGTTGTTCACATGAAAAAAGAGTAGAGTCAGAAGATGTTTCACTCATCGCCACATTTCCTCTAGCCTCATTCTTGGATTTTGACTTAAAATTAGTTGGCTTCCTATGAATTTTCCCACACTGATCCTTTGTGTGACCTAATTTATGACGATGACCACACATTGGACAAGATTGTTGGTTGGGATTTTTTTGAATTCTGCCATTTGAGCGAGGAAGTTGCCGCCAAGTGTTACTTCGGGCAGTAAGTGCAAACATGTCAAAGGTAGATTGTGAGCCTCGAGTGAGTTTTTGGTGACTCTCTTCACGTCTAATTTCTGAAACCATATCATGAAGGTTGGACAAGGGCCGGGTGCTCATTATTCTACCTCTAAGGTTCTCAGAGGTAGAATTCAGCCCCATTAAAAACTTATAGACTCGTTCCTCCTTTAGGATCCTTTTGAAAAGAAGTGCATCAAAGGTACAAGACCATGGAAAAGTCTCATTAGTGTCTAGTTGCTAGTAGTGGCGATGTAAAACATTGTAGTATTGAGTCACATCCAAATCACCTTGTCTAAAATCATGAAGAAACAATTTAATTTCAATTAAAACATTAATGTTTTCTCTAGAAGAATAAGTGTCCCTTGCTGCCTCCCAAGTTTCACTAGCAGTTTTACATAAAATAAAGTTTTCACCCGCTTCAAGTGTCATTGAGTTAATCAACCAAGACATTATCATGTGATTTTCAGCATCCCATGTGAGCCATTTAGGACATTGGGTTCAGGTATGGTAACATCACCTATGAGGTAAGCTGCTATCCCTTTACCTCTAACATACATCATAACTGATGATGACCATTGAAGATAATTGGAACCATTAAGTTTGTGCCCCGTTAACATAAGACGTGAAGCTTCCATGGAATGGGGATTGACCGAGATGATGGACCCATGATTGATCTGGGTTCTAGGGTTGAAATTGGACCCAGTTCCATGGTCTTGTGTAGGTGTGGGATGCGCATTATCATGGGAGACAAACCCATCTTGGGTTTCCAAGTTGAAGGCATTGTATCTACCGAATTTGAGGGGAGGATCAGACATTTTGCTTTGATACCATGTGGAAGTATTGAATTGAATTTTATTCACTTCTAAATAGTACAAGAGAATGAACAAAAATATGTAGAAGACTAGCCTCTGTTTTTGTACAGCAAAACAGAGTAAAATAGAGTAAACTAGGAAAGGAAAAAACTACAAAATAAAGAGAGGAATTAAAGACTACAACAGACAGAAAATAAATACAGATAGGATCGAATAAAATAGAGTCTTAAAAAAGGAAAGGGAACGTTGGAAGAGATGTTGGACAATTTGCATATGCAACGCCATGATTGATGCATAAACAGGGGAGCAACTTGGAACAACAGAGATAACCAACAAGTTCTTATCCTTTATTACTTTTTTTTTTGAAAAGTTGAGGCATGAGGGTCATTTCCCATCTACAAAATCACTTTTTTCAATTCCCTTTCCCTTTATATTCCTTTTCATTCTTTGTACCAAATGAGACCTTTTTTTTTTTTGGGGGGGGGGGGGGGAGGGATGCAGTTTTCTCATACAATATGGCCATGATGGTTTCACTATTCTCCAATATTCATTGTACAATCTTTAGTGTTGTTAAGTTGCTAGGAGAAAATGCCAAATAAGGATGCTGATGAGGGGCCACATAATGGAATGTTGTTTCTCTGGTTATACTTATAAGGGTGTAACATATAAGATAATGGAGATCAGAGACTAAAGAGTTTTTTATGCCATATCTGCTATGTGCTCTGTCAGTTCGAGGAGAGTTGTAATATGACAGGACAGTTGCAATATGTGTCAAATATGCTTAAGGTCAAAGATTTTGTTCTTTGCAGCTAGAGCTTCAAATGAGAGAATTACAACATGAAGATGCGCTTTTTTATTTGGCTATAAAGATGCTTTTTTATTGCAAGTCATACTCAACTACTTTGCTGACCTTGCCTACTGGATCAATTTGGTCAATTCCTTCATGTGAAAGAGGGCTATTTGGTCATTTAACCATTAGGTTGAGTTGGCATCTAATGAGCTTGAAAAGGGAAAAATAAGAACGGGGTAAAACATCACGCTGATTTAATTATCTGTGTTTATTTGATTTGTACCCCATAGGGATGAAACCATAAGTAAATAATCTTGCTAAAAATTATTGAGGCAAGGTTGCCTTTTTAAAACTCACTTTAAGCTGTCAGGATTTAGATTCAAGATGAAACTAAAATTTGAAGTGAAAACGTATCAGATCCCCATCTCCTTAACTCTGTATTTATGTTTTTTTAATTGCAGGATTTTGACATGCATCGCGGCAAGCCTCTTTACTTGAATGAGGAACGTTATGCTGCTTTGGCCTACATGGTGATTAAATATCCCTATGCCCCTGCACCGCCTGCTTTCTGCTTTAATATTTAAAATAATGGGGTTTTTCTCTGCTTAGGTTGCTTCTCATGGCCTGGACCGGAGTTCCAAGGTTCTTGGCCAGACTACTATTGGGTCCTTCTTGGTTTAATCCAAACTCTATTTGAGCTCTAATTTTAAAGGTCAGACTTCGGAATTATCATACTTTCAATATCTTCTATTTTTCCCCTTCTTTGTATGTTGACTTATGGCTTACATTGTCTATTGATAACCTTGTGGAAGCAGAAATTTTGACCGGACAGATATCCAGAAGGTGAAAGTGGCTCTAGAAAAAGCTATTATATAATGTTATTCACACCTTTGATGGTAGAAATAATTCAAAGATCTTCCATGCTGTGTCTTGTGATAAAAGTGCACGGATCATTCAGGTGAGCTTGCCTATGTTTGATTCTGGTTTTATGTAGTTTCAATATCTTAGCTATATTGGGACTTCTATTATGTTTTCATGGCAGCTAATTTATTGGCTTATAACTTTATTAAAGAAAAATGATGCGTTGCGAGGGAGAATGTTTCAGAACTAATGTTAAGTTTGCCGGTATTTGTGCTAATTCCTAAGTTCCTATTTACCTGGTAAATTGCCATGTGCTAATTGTAATTTTTTTTATTTTATAAATCTTTAGCGTGAGTTTTTGTTCTTTCTGGATGAGATAATCTCAGGATAATGTAGAGCGAGTTACTTCATGCAAGGAGAAAGGGTAGTCTACCAGACTCGGATAGTGTCCCCTGTCCTGGTCCTGATCCAACGTCTAAATGGGTGTCAAATAATTGCTATCTTCATGGTTAATAATTGATAGAGATTATAATAAAACTATTAATGGACCTTCACTTCAACGTTTTGAGTATAGTTGAATTGGTCTTTGACATGTGTAAAATTCTAAAATAGGAGATACTGACTTAATCAGTCTTGAACTATCTTGTAGAGTGCTAAGAGAGAAGTACATGTACATCTTACTAGTACCAAAAGAACATGTCCAACCTGAAAAGCCTATATACTTATAACATGGTATTAGAATCTTCAAGAGTTCGGTCCTTGTTGTCTCCCAATCTCACATTCGCTACGCTAAAAGCTTGAGATGCAATAAGGCATGTTAGAGATTTTTAATTTATATAAAACAATTCATGGGCTTTTACTTAAAAGCGTAAGCTCGGGAATTGAATTGGTCTTTGACAATAATATTTTATATGTTTTCATATTAGGGCCTTGTGGCTGATGTCGGATACATGTGATTATGGGCATTATTTTGAAGGTAAATTATTGCTATCAGAGCATATAAATTTGCGTATTATCTGCCAGCCACTGTTATCAAATTTAAAAGTTAACCTTAAGTTTTTTACATTTATGCTTACTTCTTTATGCGATTTTAAGGCCTAATTAATTATCAGAAAACCTCTTTGTAAAATGCTGCTGGCCACATTGATTGACTGAAATGTGTATTCAGAACACCCTTTTTAATTGCTGCTGTTTATTGAGCACTGGAGAAAAATAGTTTTAGATTTCCATAATCTTAGACTTACAAAGTTCGTCCCTTATCATTAGCAGATTGATACAGTTTCCGCTTTAGGATTTGAAAGCTTGGCTCCTGTGGGATAATCTACCTGCTGGCTGTGTCTGTACAGTTTTTCTTGATGCTAACCTAGCGGCAAGCATTTTTCCTGCTCTATGAAGCAGCTGCACAGGTGTACATATCATCATACCAGCTAGGAGCGACTGCTTTAAAGTACAATTTGTGGAATTATGTGCTTATCCCACCATATCTGTGGTTTAGCATGTTGATCAAGACAACCATGTTTGTTCCCCTTCTCTGTCTCTGCAAGTCGGCCTTTTGTTGAGCCGTCCCGTCAGTTCTCTGGGTTTGGGAAAACACTGTAATTGCCATTACATGGACTTCTTGTATATAAAGGCATATACTACTGATGTTCACTGTCAATATGGTGGTTCCTTTTTTTCTTTAATAAATTAATTTTTTATGATTCATCGCATGATGGCATTTAGGCTAATAGTGAAGTTTGGGCCCTCTTTAATCTGGTGTCTTCTGATAATTGTTCATGGTTTGGAGAAAGTGAAGTGATTGTATCAGCTGGGTATATCAGGCCATTGTTTGGATGCCCCTTTAATTTTTGGAAAAACATGTAATTTTTTTGTGGTTGCTATTAGGTTGTCCAAATAAATTATGACACGTAGATTAGATGAGCTTTTTAAAATGAATCAATAATGTGTTGGTGAGGTAGATAAATGTCCTTGTGTTTTTAATGCAAAATTTAATAACATATTTTTTAAAAATTGCATTTATGAGCTCAATTTTTGTTCCATGGCTGGGGAAATGAGGGTAGTAAGGTGAGGATTTAAGGTTACGAGTTGAAATTGCATTGGATTTGGGAAAGAACTAGTGGCAAATGAAGTGCTAGAATAAAATTTTAAACTAATTTAAATAAATTAGATATTTGCTTTGCGTGGCAAAATATAAGGTTTTGACATATGAAAAGCTCCTATAATTTGATCCTAGCTTGTAATTATGAAAATGCTTGAAGTGTGCCAGGCAGGAGTGATATGATAATGAGGAGCTATTAAAGAAAATTAGAAAGAGAGATGTATCTATGGTTTTTCCTGATTCTAAACCCTCCAACCAGTTGAGTTACCCTCACTTGACTTACCTTGTTCACTTTTAATTCTCTGTTTGTCTTTTCTTTTTTCATTTCTGCTAAAGAGTGTTGGGTTGGGTCTATTTGCTAAAATATCAAGACTAAAGGAAACAAATCTGTGTTTATACGTAACATTGCCTATTCGAACAATAACTGGATGTATTAAACATAACATCTATTCCTTGAAACTACAATGAATGATGATAACAAAAACTTGTTGTAGTCGACGTATATAATTTATAATATTAATTATGATAAATAGGTATTTCTACTATATTTTAATGAAAAAATGTGTGTTTTTTTTTTTTAAAGATGCAATCAGCTTCTAAAAACATGTCATGGCATTCTTAATCAGCATACAATTGATAACATACTCGCTACACCTTTTCCCAAATGCCAAATCTCAGAAATTATGCTGTGAGCTTTCAAATGATGGCAAATACAAGGTGGCTTTGGGTTACTAATTTCTATCTGCTTAGCAGATAAATGAGCATCACCACTGAGTTTTCAATGGAGCTGCTTGTGGAAGCTCAACATACCTCGGTCAAAAATTGATTGCCTTCTTATGGAAACTGAGAAACAATGCTTTATCATTTTCAGGTACCAATTCTTTGTTTGTTCTATTGACAATCATAAAGATGAACATCATCTATGTTTATATTTGTTCATTTGCAAGAGTGGTTACACATTTGGTTTTCCAATGGGTAACATTGCAGGGCTTTTTGACCTTAATATGTTAAAAAAAAAAAAAACTCAAAAACTCAACTGTTGAAACTTATTCCTAAAATACTTAAATTTTTTTTTACCTTTTTAAAGGGGTCGTGGCCTTAAAATTTTTTTTTAAGGGTCATGGTATCATTTTAATTTTTTTTTTTTAAATTTTTTTGGCTGCAGCCTTGCTGCACATTTACGTGTAGCAAATATAATTGGGAATATTAAAAATATATAATTTTATTTTTAAAATTTTTTTTAGATCTTAATATAATTAGGAATATTACATTATTATAAAATTATTTAATTTTTTAAAGATTACATTATAATAATAAATTAATATAAAAATTTAAGTGATTCAGTTAAATAAATATATCCTCCTCTTATATTATGCAACTAAGAGGAGGATAAAATATTTAATTTAATTGGCTTACTTAAATTTTTTTAATACTTAAATTTTTTTAATCAATTTAATACCCAAATGATACTAACATAATTTTGACCAAATGAGTTTCATAATAAAGCATCTTTTGGTTTAATACCTGTTATTTGTATAAGTAAAAAAATGAGAGAGTACTAAATTTAATATACTCACAACAATTTTTTTTGTATTACTTAACTACTTAATTGTTATTGCCATAATTTTTATATGACCAAATAAATTTTATGATAATACATATTTTAATTTAAAAATTGTTATATTGCGTAAATAAATATAGGATGGAGTATTTTATTTAAATGAGTCATTTAAATTTTTTTATATTAATTTATTATTGTAATATAATCTTTAAAAGATTAAATAATTTCATAATAATGTAATATTTTTAATTATATTAAGATCTAAAAAAATTTTAAAAATAGAATTATATATTTTTAATATTTTCAATTATATTCACTACATGTTAATGTGTAGCCACTACACCTGCAACAGGGCTATAGCTGCAGCCAAAAAAAATTTTAAAAATAAAATAAAATAAAATGGGTCGCTGTAGCCCTTTAAAAAAAAATTTTAAGTCGCAACCTCTTCTTTCAATCAAATAAGAGAGCGCAAATTGTTTTGTTTCGTATTCCTTTAAAAAATTTATTTTTTAAAAATTAAATGAGGAATGCGGAGAGGGTTGGAGGTTATTAATTATATAATAATATAATATAATATAATTTATATCATAAAATATTAAAATATAATTATTGATAATAAATTTATAAATTATATGTAATTGTTTATATCTTTTTTTTTAAATAATACTATTTTATTGTTTTTATTTTTAAATCAAACAATTGTATAGTTCTTTAATATTATGACAAATATATGACTTTTTAAATAATTATTATTTTTAAAAAAATTAATTCAAAATTTTTTTAAAGAATATTTATTAAAGAATCATATATTTATTATAATATTATAAGTGAGTTATATACTTATCATATTGTAATTGAAAAATTTGACAATGAAAATATAAGTAAATACATATAAATATTTTTTATCTATAAACTCATAATTTATAAATTTATTATTAATAATTGCATTTTAATATTTTATAATATAAATTATTTTATATTATATTATTATATAATTAACCCCCTCCTACCTTCCTGTACCCCTTCCAAAAAAATTCTCCCCTCATTTCAAATAAGTTGAATTCGTGTTCCTCATTTAATTTTAAAAATTAAAGAAACATGAAAGAAAACAGTTTGCATTCTCTTATTTAATTTAAAAAAAATTGTTGATGTAAAAGTTATATTTATGTGCTTTAAAAAAAAAATTTAATCATATATATTGAGAATAAATTTTGACAATTACATTTTTTTATTTTTTATTTTTTAAATTATATATATATACACATATGCAGGCGCACACATAACAACTTCATCACCTAATCACTATTAATTTGAGTGGCCATATCAAACATCCATGTCAACTTCTCACTCACATTCAAACTTCAGTGATATTAAGAGATATTTAGAGATAACCTTGGGCAATGCCCTATTACCATATTTGAGCTATGAGGCATCCTGTAGGCCCTTAAACTCATAAGAAAGTCCAATCTAGAGAAGGTGGTGATTCACACTGACTCTATGGCTGCCCTTGGTTTGGTGTGGAACGGATGTGACAAGGTACACCCATGCTTCAATCTAGTTGTTGATATTTAGAGTTTCCTGCACTGTAATTAGTGGTGTGCGAGGATTGAACACACTTTCCGCAAAGCTAATTGTTGTGGTGATTGGATGGCGAATTACACCCATGCTCTTCCACTTGGATTCCATGAGATCACGAGAGCCCTTCCTGGTGTAGGACAGATCATACTAGATGATATTTTTAGAGTTCCCTTGTCTCGATTCGTGACAATAGAGTGATCTTCCTTTTTGTTTTCTTGTTCTGGGCCTCCCTCCGGTGTATTAAAAAAAAAAAAAAGATATTTGGGCTTTCTTTGAAAAAAAAAAAAGGAAATCTAATTTCTCTCCTTTCAAATTTTGAATCTTAGAGCCATATATATATATATAAGTGGATTATATAATTTTTTTAAATTATTTGATCTTTTAATCTTAATCTAACAAATTCACATTTATATTATATATATAATTTTCATAAAAAACTATTATTAATTTTTTTCTCAAAATATCCTTATTTACTCACAAAAACAAGTAACTAATTGTCTCTTTCCTATTTCTATTTTTTTGTAAAAGTGAACACAATCTACAAAATTGGAGAGAAAAATAAGAAAATATTATACATAGACAAAATTGAAAATATTATAATATTTAATCATTTAAGTATAAAACTGAAAATATTATAATATTTAATCATTTAAGTATTTTAGCTTTGTTTTTCATGCTGCATTGGGCTTTAGGGATGTTTATTGCCTATAAGGCTCCTTGGGCCCAGCCCAACCTGGCATAAACGAGCCAAGACAGAAAAAAGAAGAATAGAGCTTTTGAAAACAATAATGGTTTTTATATCAAGTTGAGTTGGGCCATAGGCCAACCCTGCCAACAGCTTCTGCCCAGCTCGGCCCGTAAGTTTTATTTTATTTTATTTTTCTAGTATATGAAACTAGATGCAGATCTAATAATCTAGTCCAAACTCCAGCTCAATGCTCTACTCTCTATGGCTCGGCCCGTTAGTTTTTTCAATTCCCTTTCAATAAATCAAGTTTGCTCCTCCAGGCTCCAGCCTTTAGAATCTAGATCTATTTTCCTCTTCCTCATTGTACCTCTCACATCTCGCCTCGCCGTAGCTCTCTTCCTAAACCCTTTGTCCCTCCTTGCTGTGCATCTGCATCCCACAAGCTAGCTACAACCACTGAGAGTCCAAGATCAAGCCATGCCCACTGTGCAATCATCATTCTCTTTGTCCATTGTTTAGACTGCTGTAAAGTGTTCTGCAAGTGCGTGCATGTGTTGAACTTGGAGAAAAAGTATAAGATGAAGCATGGAGTCTAGTAAGCTGTTAATCCTGTGGTTCATTGGTGCTTCGGTTGCACTTTTATGGAGTTTGGTCATTGGGTCTACCATAGCTTAGTTGGATAATTTATAAAGTGTTGTTATGCTTCAGGGGAGTGAAAATGGAAACAAAAATTTTGTTTAAAGCTCACTTTGTAATTTATTGTTTGTAATTTGGCTGATTCTTACACTAAATATTGTTTTGTTCTCTTGTTCTATCAGAATTATCATATAGTAATAGTATCAATTGCATATTTATCTTGACTTGGATTTTCTACCACTTCTTTGATAATTTAACCTGAAATTCTTCATTGAAATACTTAAAAAACATCATGGAATTAAATATAACAAAAATTTTCTACCACTTCTACGTCTTTTTGTAAATGAAGGAAGCTAATACACTAATTTATGGTTTTGAAATGGCATTAGTGGGTGTTTCATGCCCTCTCAAACTGTACATATTTTTCTGCCATAAATGTTTGAAACATGTCCTTCTTTCATGAAAACAAGTGCAATTTTTGCTATACTCTAAAACAATTTTATGGCTAATAATTATTTGTATCTACGCCATGCATGCTCAAATTTCCTTTCTTTTTTGTCTCAAATTCAAACCCTTTGTTATGACGCAAAAAGTATAAAAAATGGATGAATAAATCTCATGATTAATAAAAATTGTCAAAAGCATAACATTTGAATTTGAGGTTTGTAATTAATAATATTGTTTTTACAATACATAATCTTTTTTTTTAAATATGTTTGTTCTTTATATTTATGTTAGATTTGTACTTGTTTTTCTTTATGTTATGCATTTAGGTATGATAAATTTCTTTTTGGGTTTCAATCATTTTTAAATTGTTATTGATGTGATGAAAATGATTTATTGTCAGTTTTAGTATGGAATCAAGTTGGTTAAGTGTTTAAGTTGTGTAATATTTTGCCCATAGTTTTTTTTTTTAATAATTAGCACCTATTCTTTGTCAATGTTTCATTTTTAGATACTATCATATTCTTTTGTTTTTATTTGTAACTTCATTTTTGCTAACGCGAATCTTATTATTAGAAACAAAGGCACCAATGGCAGATCATAATATTGAACAAACTCAAGACCAATCTCAGCCTCATTCCCAACCTCAACCTTAATCTAATAATACTCCCAACCAATACCCTTCTGCTTCAAATATTGCTACTACTACAGTCTCTGCTGTTACATCTACAAATGTGGTGGAAAAAGAAAATCCCCTATAACCAAGTCTAATATCTGGGAGCATTTCAAAAAACTTCTTTTAGATGAAACTGGAGGGGAACATAGAACTGTGCGTAAATATTGTGAGGCTTCCTATGCTTGTCACCTAACCAAATATGGAACGAATTCTTTGAATAGGCATTTAAAAGCCTGTACTAAGAACCCACATAAGACAAAAAATCATCCTATTTTAGCATATACTCAGCCTTATGAGGGAGACCATGTAGGGGGTTGGAAGAACTTTGGTTCCTCACACATATAATCTAGATGAATGTTGAAGGGCTCTACCTAAATTTGTGATACATGATGAGATGCCCTTTCGAGTTGTGGAAGGAAATAGGTTCCAAGAGTGATTGAATTGTCTGGAACTTAGATTTCTAGTTCTATCAAGAATAACAGTTGTTATAGATTGTTTAAAACTCTACCATGAAGAATCCAAGAAGTTGAAAGATTTGTTAAACAAATTATGTGCTTGTATTTGTTTTACTATAGATACTTGGTCGTCACTTTAAAATTTTAACTACATATGCCTACCAGATCATTTTATTGATGAACATTGAAGATTGCAAAAACAGATTCTAAACTTTTGTATAGTTGAAAACTATAGGGGTGACACTATATGAAAGGAAATTGAGAAGTGCTTGTTGGAATGGGGGATTGAAAAAGTCTTCACCTTAACTGTATATAATGCATGCTCTAATGACATGTCAGTGGCATATTTGAAAAAATGATTGAAAAATTGAAATGGGTTAGTGTGTGATGGGGATTATCTACATGTGATGTGTTATACTCATATTCTAAACTTGGTGGTAAATGATAGGTTAAAGGATTTGCGTAACTCTATCTCTATCATTCGGAATGTTATTAGATATGTTAGGTCTTTTCTTGTAAGACTTCAAAACTTCAAGAGTTTTGTTGAAAAAGAAAAAATAGACTTTAAGAGCTTTTTGTGTCTAGATGTTTCAACTAGATAGAATTCCACCTATATTTAGAATATGCTATGAAATTTCAAAAAGTATTTGAGAGAATGGAAGATGAAGATAAGGCCTAAAATGCATATTTTAAGGTGAATTGGTTCTCCTTTGACATATGATTGGAGTAATACTTTTGTGTTTATTAACTTTTTAAAAGTCTTTTATAATATTTATTGAAATTTAGTGGATCATTATATGTGACATCAAATGCATATTTCTATGAAATTGCTCATATTCAAACCATGTTGCAAGCAAGTGCTACATTTACAAATCCCTTTTTTGGGAATATGGCTAAGAATATGCAGAGAAAGTGTGATAAGTATGAGGGAAAGCCATAAAATATAAATTCTTTGCTAGTAATTGAGGTAGTGTTTGATCCTAGGTATAAACTTATGGACATGAACATTGTTTTTTTATTATATATATCTTGATCATGATGTATGTGTGGCCATAAAAAAAAAAAAGATCAAAGATGTCTTGTATGTCTATATAAGCAATATTATGCGAGGGTTGTTAATGAATCAATTGAAACCAATGAAGATCGCAATGAATCCAATAGAAGGGATGCAATAGAGAGGATATTAGCATATGTTGATCCAAAAAACAAGTAGATTGTGTCAAAGAAACTAAAATTCACTTGCAAGCAAAAAATTGAGTTGGATAAATATCTTGTAGCTAATTTAATTAAGGAAGAAGGGTCTTTTGATATCTTGGCATGGTGAAAAGAAAATTCTAAAAATATAAAGTGCTTTCTATGATTGCATGTAATGTATTAGCCGTGCCAGTATCCACTGTAACTTTTGAGTCTGCTTTTATTGGAATCAATATTATATGGTGGTTGTTAATTAATCAATTGAAACCAATGAAGATCACAGTGGATCTAATGGAAGGGATGCAGTGGAGAGGATACCAGCATATGTTGATCCAAAAAATAAGTGGATTGTGTCAAAGAAACTAAAATTTACTTGCGAGCAAAAAATTGAGTTGGATAAATATCTTGCAATTGATTTAGTTAAAGAAGAATGGTCTTTTGCTATCATGGCATAGTGGAAAGAAAATTCTAAAAACATAAAGTATTTTCTATGATTGCACGTGATGTGTTAGTCATGCCAATATCC
Organism: Erythrophleum fordii; assembly: GCA_032878935.1. Lineage (NCBI taxonomy): Eukaryota > Viridiplantae > Streptophyta > Magnoliopsida > Fabales > Fabaceae > Erythrophleum > Erythrophleum fordii. The sequence goes on along the minus strand of JAVQMF010000048.1, from coordinate 1,452,455 downwards.
ACTGTGGCTTTTGATCTGAGTCTGCTTTTAGCAATAGTGGGCATGTATTTGATGTATTCAACAATTCATTATCATCCAAAATGACTAAAGCACTCATTTGCATCAAAATTGGCTATCCCCTAAAGAATTCAATTTTAATGATGGTGACTTTGATCAATATAAAGAGTTTAAAAATATTATTAAATCAGGTAAGTTCTATACTTTTAGAATAAATTAGCTATGATATATTTTTTCTTGTGAGTTTAACTTTCTAATTTTTCATTATTTTATTTTTTATAGAAATTTTAGGAGGAAAAAGTGTTACCAAAGATGTTACGAGCATTGATTGATGTGCCTTTGTTTAACTTTCTTAATTTGCTATTTATGTATTGTATTTTCGATTTTATAACTCTTAGTACAATGTATTTGGGACTTTATGTGATTTCATTTAATTATTATTTGTTAGTAGTTAATCGTAATTTTGGTAATGTAATAGTAGTTTTAGTCTGAAATTGATTTTGATTCTCTAATAGTTGATTTGCTACTTGTTAAAAGTGTCATGAATGAGTACTTTGATAAAAATGCTGGCTTTTTCAAGGAGTGGACGAATTATTTATTGTATTTTGAGGTTTGTTTGTGTTTTAATTCTTTTTGGAATTTTTAGTCTATTTTCTTTCCAATAGTTGATTTTCTATTAATTGGAAACGTTGGGAATGTGTACTTTAATAGGAATGATAACTTTGGCAAGGCAAATAATAGAAGATTACTTTTGTTTTAAGGTATGTTAATCTTTATCATATTTTTAGTCTTTTGTCTTTTGAATTTTAGTTTAGAATTGAATGGTTGATTTGCTATTTGTTGAAAATAAAATATATTTTTTTTTAGGTTCAACTAAAAAACAGGAAATAACCAGCTCGGGCTGCCCTAGCTTGTTCTAAAATTGGGTTTGTTCAAGTGGGGTCAGACTGCGGCATAAAAGCAAGTTCAGTGCCTTAATCAAGCTAGGCATTGGGCTTATTACTTGTTCTATCCAACCCTACCTATAAACAGCTTTATTGGGCTTAATATTTTTTTTATTATAACAAAAATTTAAGAGTCAAATAAATTATTATAACTTAAAAAAAATGTATTGTAGTTCAACCATGTTTAACTCAATTTTTCAATATATATAATATTGAGTTTTAATCTTATACCTCTATATTTTTTAAAAATTTAAACCCACTCAACTAAAGCATATATTATATAATTTTTTATTATTTAATATTTTAACTTAATCTCACTAAATTTGTACATGTATTATATGTATAATTCTCATAAAAAAACTTTATTATTATTGTTGTTGTTTTTTCTTTTCCTCCTCTTATTTTCTTTCCTTTTCTCTCTCACTCAATTTTTTTTTTCTTTAGATGTGAACTTCTAAAGTATAATATCACACATCATATCTTTAATTTTTAACTCTTTAACATAAGCTTTAAATTTAATTTAAAATTTGAAAGTTTAACTAAGTCACTTTAATATCAAATGCTAAGTTATTAATTCATTAAAATATTAATTATGTTATAATTTTATTATTTATTGCTAATATATAAATAAAGAAGCAAATACTTAATTTCAATTTTTAGTATTCTATTTAATTAATATATTATAAAAGTACTTTTTGAACAAGATATGAAATTTTTTTAAAAAAATTGGTATCAAAGCAATAATCATCATTTAGACCTCATAAATATCATTTTTAGTAATAAATTGAGATTAATTTAAAAAATTTACTATCAAGTCTAGAAAAATAAACTAGAGTTTTAGTCTATTATTCTAATGACCAAGATAAGATGTGAAGAACATATTTATAATAAGAAATATGCCTACTTTGCCCTCCTAACTTGGGATCCTGCCTTTGCTATTGGACTTTATATATATATTTCTAATTAAAAAAATTATAAGTGTATGATTTAATTAGATAATTATAAAGTTATTTGCAAAAAATTATATATTTATTATGTTATTATTAAAAAATTATATATTTATCATATTTTAATTGAAAAATCTAATAACATATAAATTGTTTTCATAATTTAAATATAATTTTGCGCTTTTATTAACTATATGTTACATAGAAGAATCAAATTGGATTTAGTCATTTAGATAAAATTTTATGGTAAATTTGTTATTAGCATTCCCTCTTTTTCATATTTAGATATAGACAGAATATTGCAATATTACTAATAATTTTGTCAAAGATGTTCAAATATTCATTGCTTATGTTACATACTAAAAAGTACCTTTCATGATGATCAAATCTCTACCAAAAAGAATATACACTATCGTAGAACCCCCCAAAAAAAAAAACTTTTTTTTTTAGTTTTTTTTTTAAGTTATGCTTTATTTCAGTTCATTTATTCATCTAATGACTGAGAATTTAGGGCTATAATGAACCCACTAACGCTGGTCCGACAACTGAAACCATGTTTTTTTGTAGTATAAACTACTTCTTATTTAACCCACTAACGATGGTGATTTATGGATTTTAAAGGTGTGATTGACTAGATAGTGGGATTTAGCTATCAATGGGAAGGTTGACCAGCGAATAATAGATAGCCAATAGAAGGAAGAAAAACAATTTTACTTTTACAAATTGGCACTTAAGTCTTATTTGATATCGTGATAGAAATAAAAATTAAAAAAGAATTGACAACAAATTTTATTTGATATTAAAAAAAATGACAGAAAGAGAATTAATCATCAAAGTAAGTGAAAGCGTAGAAAGAGAAAAAACATTTCGAGCCAAAAATTTGAAAAATCTATAATGCCTCTATGGCACAAAAAAGCTGAAACAGCTGGTGTAGCAACTTGTATAGACTAAGCTGAGGTAGATCTTAATTTTTTTTTAATTTATATATTTTTTAAATCAAATAATTTTTAGATATTACCTTTAATTAGTATATAATATTTTTAATTTTTTTTAATAAGAGGGACCTTAAGATTAAAAAAAGAAATTTATTATTTTGTATATAATTATTTTATAATCTAGAAAATAAATAATAGTACATTTAAAATGAATAATTAAAAAATAAAAATATTAAAAATTTTATTATAAAAATAATTAATACTAATTATATTTTAAAAAAATAATAAAATATTATTTAATATTAAAATTAATAAATTATATGAATAATAATTAATATTAAATTAAAAAAATCACCGACTTCCACGCGATATTCATCCGACTATTGATTGACAATCAATTAGTTATTGCCAAATACCCCACAATACTACACGCACAGCTATATATATATATATATATAATATAGTAAAAAAAGTATATCTTTAACTTTTTCAAAAAATATTAATTTACATATTTTTTAAATCAAATAATTTTTAGATATTACTTTTAATTAGTATATAATATTTTTCTAACAAGAGGGACTCAAAGGTTTAAAAAAGAAATTTATTATTTTTTAAATATTTATTTTATACTCTAAAAAATAAATAATATTACTTTTAAAGAGAATAATAAAAATAAAAATATTTAAAATTTTATTATAAAAATAGCTAAGAATAATTATGTTTTAAAAAATCATAAAATATTGTTTAATATAAAAAATTAATAAACTATATACATAACATTAAATGGTAAATATTAAAAAAACTACCAATTGATTCTTAGTTGGTATTAATCTGATCAATTATAATCAATCCAACTAGTATATATATTTTGATATATATTATTTATACATTAAAATATATATATATTATATATAATTAAATATATTTATCATTTTTATATATTATATCTAAATAAATTAATGTATATCAAAATAAAATATATAAAATTCTAAACATAAATATTTTTATTATATAAATATTATATATTATAATATTCTATATAATAAAAATAATAATTTATTTTATATATAATATCTAAAAATAATAGTATATATATTAAAATGCATTTACAAAATTATATTATAATATATATGTATAATATTTATTATATTTATATCATCCACCAAAATGGTACTATGTATGATGGGATTTTGGTGGAATTAAATAATTTTTTAGATGAGGGTATTTCTATCTTTTTTTAAAATTATTTTCATTATATTCCATTCAATTTTTTTTTTAATTTCTATCAAAAAAAATTATATATACTAAACGAGACTTTAATATTAGTTAAACATATAAACTCAAACAAAAAACTATATTAAACCATCAGAGAGATTAAGACACAACTGGCATTACATCCATCACAAAATTTATCAAGTGACTAACTAGCAGGCTAAACAACAAAAAGAAGAGGAAAATATATATATATATATAATATTATTTATATTTTTATTATCAATTTTTTTAATTAAAACATATCAAGTCTATATTTCTTCAATTATATATATCTTTTCAATTAAATTATATATTTTATTCTTTAATTGAAAAAATTATATACTTATTATATTTTCATTGAAATATAAATCTAATCTATAAATATAAAAAAACTTCAATCTTTCAAAACCCAACCTCAATAATAAATCCAAATCATCCAAACCCATTCAAGGCCTCCTCGTTGAGATGTAGATGAAAAATTATATCCAAAATCAAAGGACTGGTCAATTTGATGGGGCTAGAACGACAGGCTCTGTTTGATTCCTGTTTTTTCAAAAATAATTATTTAAAAAAAAACAAATATGGCTAACATTCAATTTTTTTATCAATTTAAAAAAAAAATATTCATTTACATTTTCTATCAGAATTTGTTTTTTTTATTACAGTATGGAGAAAATAATTTTTTTAGCCAACTAGAGAAAAAAATTAATTAGTTGTCTTTATATATTACAAAATAATTTAACTATTTATTTATACGTTTTTATTTCATTATAATATTATTACAATGTTATTCATATACTTTAATATCTTAAATTATAGCAAGTTTAAAATTTTTAAATAATTTTTTGTTTTTTAATTTTTGTTGAAAGCTGCTGTAGAAATAATAATAACAGCAGAATAAAATACTTCTTGAAGTGAGACTTATTTTTTTCGAGCTAGAGCTGTCCCGATATTCATTCAATGTTGTCCTTAAAGTTTCATGAGTAATGCTTATCGAAAAAAAAATCGCTTCCAATTCTTAAACCGAAACATGTGTAACATTTATTAGTATTAGATAATAATTACTCAAAAAGCTACGGGGAGGGACAGATCTAAAATGTAATAAAAAGGAGAAAGCCGGTCAATTAACATCGATAAAAGTGTTTGAAAAGTTAAAGGCAAAGATTTTTTTTTTAATTTTAATTTTAATTTTATTTTACATTTTACTTTTATCTTTTAAGTTTATTTAATTTCAATTTAATCTATTAATTTTATTTTAAATTTCATTTTTATCTTTTAATTTTATTTGATTTCAATTTGATCATTTAATTTTATTTCAAATTTCACTTTTATCCTTTAATTTTATTTTATTCTTATTTAATCCTTAATTTTCAAAAACTACTTAAATATTTTTCTCCTTTTATTTTTTATTTTTTATTTTTCATTTGCCTATTGATATGAGTAAACCCATGAAACATAATAATTTCTATTTGGAAGTTTAATTTTATTTCTTATTCTTTTATAAACTAAATTGATTGATAATAAAATTGAAAGACAAAAATAAAATCTCAAGTAAAATTAAAAAATCAAATAAAATTAAGAGATCAAAATGAAACTAAATAAAATTAATAGACAAAAGTAAAACTTAAAATAAAATTAAAGAATTAAATTGAAACTAAAAATATATTTTTACCAAAATTAAAATTGTGTAAATGATACATTACATTTTGTCCCCCCTTCCCCCCAAAAGATATTAAAGCCCATCCTCTCAAGCTATTTCTTTTTCTGATTCCGTCAAGGGTATGAATACTTAATAGCATACAAGGTTGTTACTGTTTTTTTACTGCAAAATGATTACTAATTAGAAGTGTTGAGGGTACATGGACAAAGAATGTTTAACTGGTTGACCCCTAGCTAGTTGGGTCACAAAAACACCAAATCACGAGAAACACCACAAGATTAAAAGAAACATCAGATGCAAACTCTTTAAAGTGCATTCCAGAAAAGTGACGTCCCGCTACTTTATCAATAAGGCACGAATTGAATCCTTATTTTAGGTCAGCCTGTAAGCGTGAACTTACATTTTGGTGGAGGATTAATAAAAAGTTCAGACCTCGAAACAAAATCAAAGCCTTGACTTACCAATGAATTTTAGCTCGATGGTATTAGAATAATCTTTAGTGTTAAAAGGATTCAAGTTTGAATCTCAGTCCACCCAGGACTAGGCTAACCATAAAACAAATAAAAGCCTTTACTTGTAAAATTTTCATAAGATTTCTTCTTTCTAGGAGGGGATCACTGTACAAATCTGGTACGGTCAATATAGCTGCATATATATCCACAACTTTATGGAACCTATCAAAAATTATTCTACACATACCAGACGCCTACCATTCCTGAATTCTGTTCACGGGCAAATTATTGTGTGGATATGCAAAACCAATTTTCGTGTGGGTAAGCAAGTCATTGAGATTTATGTATTCTAAATTAGCTTTGCAAAATGGGCAAGACCTCATTTGACAAAATTCATCCACCTTCAACAGCAAGTCCGGCTTTAATCCCTACATCAAAATTCAAACCAGAAAAGATCAGTAATTAGAAACAAAACAAGTTAGACTGATAAATTAACAGCCAAAAGAATGCAAGGAGAATTATATTTTTTAAGGAAAAAAAAACTCAAGTTCAATTTTAAGTATTTGCTATAGATTTTCAATAGAATTATAACATGTGAAAAAACTGTCTAAAGAATCAATAATGTGATTCTAAATTGTATATAATGCTCACACATTATAATATTAGAGAACTTGACACCCAATGCCTAGAGAAAGAAATATAGGTACATGGATAAAAACAAACAATACTAAAGTATTACATATCCACAATTAGTTGTGCTTTGACCTTTTATGCATGTGCCAGCGAGACCCCCTTATCCTGCTTAATGATATACACCAACTGTACTTACTCTCTAATTTTTAATCCCAGTGTTCTTAGTGAGACTTCAACGGTCAACAAATACGCCAGTGCAAACTATTTGGTCTGTTGAGACTTGAGAATGATATCATGCAAGGGAAAAGTGCATCACTGTCAATTCTTTGCTAAAAGGTCGATCACCACTATTTCTTTTGAATCAGGGGGGAAAAAAAGTCGTGAGCAGTTATTCCAGGTAGATTACTTGGGATGTATTTCTCAACACGTCTACAAATAGAATACAAGCAAGGTCAAATCCTAAGGGGCTGAGTTCAAGTTCTAGCCTGGTATTAGTTCCTCATGACTTTGAACTTAAAGCGACATGGATGCAGAAGAGAAGTAAAATGTTCAGGCTAGTGCTCAAGTAATTAGATCAGCTGCAGATTCACAAGATAGCTAATAAGGGATAATGTAATCAAGAAAATGGTTCTCATGACAGAAACATAGCCCATCTCCTCGGTGGAAAATAATATGGAACTCATTCAAGTTGTTATATTATATGTAGATAGCCAAAACCATACAGTGGACTATATGCAAATTGTTCAAGTTTATCTATATATTCTTCTGCGCCCTGAATAAAATGCACAAAACTCAGGGAGAAAAGAACCAAAAGGGAAAATGAAAATTGCTCAAATTTAAACAATAATTTAAAATTGTCCAAGATAAATCTTGCAATTCTTATATACTTGTCTACTTTAAATATCAGGAGGAAAAAAACAAGGTTAAAATATTTTATTTCTAGCATAGCTGTACTATAGATGTAGTTCTTAATGGCCAAAACTTTACAACTATAAACAGTAAGTGACAAATATCTTTTGACAAGCCGAGTGCAGATTTCCTATAAACAAGACTCTTCATTGCTCTGCAATTGGCTCCAAGGCTATGCTTGCAGTTTAAAGAGCAAAACTGACAAAGAAATAAGTATTCCATTCATCAATTAGTGTTTCGTAGAAGATAAGGAGAATTGAAACGATTGAAAAGGATCTACCTCCCTGGGTCAGAAGAAGTGATAACTAAAACATCGTACAACAATGATCATTGATAGATTAATAATTGACATTTTTTTTTTTTGTACGAGAGGGACCAAACCTACAACCCATCCAAACAGCCCCCCCTTCAAAAAAAAAAAAAAACACCATTTGAGCTAGCATCAGGTGGCTAATAATTGAATAACCATTTAGTCTTCTCATAGAAGTTGCATTTCCATTTGTTAAAAAAGCCGCACAGACAATTATCCCATTTTTTTCATCCTTCTGTTGGATCAATAATTCAATGTGCGATTGTGACAATTTTCCCACGTCACATATAAAGATTCTTCCTTCTAACTCAGCAACAATATTCGGCAGAATTACTAAACTAAAAAGTAACTAAATTCTCAAATTGTTTTAAATGCTTTTTTCATTGCAGAGCCAACTTATGTTCCATCAAATTCAGTCACAACAATTTTTAAGTATCATAATCCAGAAGTAATAAGCTCGTCCGTATCTTCCATTTCAACTGGATTAAATTTCTTATTATAGTTTATCTTCTCCCTGTGAGAACAGCTGGCTTCCTCACCAAATAGATAATAATTCACCTAAGTCTGACCCCTCAGAATTTAAGCAGAAATATAAAGCAATTCAATTTTAAAAAAATAAATAGCAAAATATACTAACTTTGAATTTCTGCACTAGGTCACTCCCAATTCTGTTTCAGGTAAACAATCTTCAGTCATCGCAGTGTTCCTCCTTGCAGATTTTTCCATTTTGTTGCCGTCATGCTTTTCTTTATCAAATGCAAACTCAAGTTGTTTCTCCACAGACTTGACAATTGCTGTTCGCCTGAATCTTAACTGGTAAGGAGGAGAAGCATTGAAAGCCTTATTCTTGGGAATGCCATTGCTTGCTGGACTCTCACAGAGCTTCCCACAACCAGAACCTGAACGATCCTTGGTTCCCTCCTGTTTATTAGAAGTATGAAATCCATCGTCTACTTTCACAACTTTACAAGGAGTTAACTGTGCTTGGACTCCAGTCCTTCTCTTCCTCAATATGGAAGGAGTATATGGGAAAGTTTTAGCAGCCTCTTTCAATATTGATTCAGGAGTCTGTGTGCATAAGTCACTACCCTTCACACAAGGTGGAGTGAAGAAACCAACAGGTGACATCACTGCAGAAGAGTTGCACTCATTCTGCAGGTAATACATACTTAAATAAAGGGAATCTAAAGGAACCGAGCTCTCCAACTGTGGTGGCTCATAACACAAAGTACCCAAAGATGGACTATCCTGTGAAAAAGATGTATTGATTAACCTGCTACTGCTCATTTCACCATTATTCACACAATTCCCAATTGTTTGCTTGCCATTCAGTCCAGAGTTCTCAAATTTTAGGTCATTGGTCAATGCAAAATTATCCCTTGACAGTGGTTCTGAGTTACTGCAGCTGAGATCTACATTGGAAGATCTGGGCTTCCATTCTACAAAGTCAGAATCAGCATATTCATCTGCAAGAACACTCAGAGAATTACCAACCTCTCTCACTGTTGTCGAGGACTCTAATTGATTCTTTCCACTGTCATCCTGTTTAGTAATGTCTGTATTTTCCGATGATGTTTCAGCAGCTGCATCTAATCCTTTATTTGAACAAACAAGTATTGTTTTAGTTGCAGAGGATCTTATTGTATCTTTTACACCACCTTGTGGGCTGTTCTTTGGGATTGGTGGAAGGCTTCCTGTAGCTAAATAAAATTCCAATTTTTTCTTCAATGAACTATTCCAGTGGTTCTTTATTGCATTATCAGTCCTACACCAAAAATAAAATAAAATAAAATCACATACACTAATTTGACATATATTAATTTATATAACAAATATACTTTCAATGAAAATGCCAAGCCACTTTTAAATATTTGACATTACAAAATATATATTAGAGTAAATTATATGAATCTCTTTTCTATTTTCAAAATATACATGGACATCTTTGAAAACAAAAGGTTGTGCCACATTTTAGTTAAATTTTAAATTTTTTTAACTAAAATACCCTCCGTTAACTTAAAATACATTTTGTTGGTTAAATTTAATGAAAACAAAATGTACTTTTTTTTAACTTTTTATTTGTACATGTTTGAAAATAAAATCTACTCTTTTTATTTATATTTGTGCATATTTAACTATAATACATATTTCCATATTTTGGGCCGTATTTTGCTCAAAAATTTTGAAATTGTACTAAAATGTATATTTTGAAAATAGAATAGAAGTTTGTATAATTTTAGCAAAACCCATGAGAGGTTCATGTAATTTACTTCATATATTACAACATTGATCAGGTTGCAAGATCAACTTATTGGGTTATTGTGCCATCATCATTTACTTCTTTCAATACCTTATGATGGCTTGAAATATTATTTGTTGACTTTTAGGGATCCACTCCATAAAATGGACTTATGTGATCTAGAACCGGTACTTAAAACAAGTCACATGGTATTCATCTAGTAAAGATATTCTGATTTTAGCATTGATTAGATTGATAAAGCATGGTATTCATCTAGTAAATATATTCTGATTTTAGCATTGATTAGATTTATAAAGCAATGTCTCAAATTTATTAGAATATTATGAATTGGGGACAAACTTCCCAAGGGAAAACTGCAAGTTGACAATATATAAATCCAAGACAATTAAAGTAAAAGGTCACCAGAAGATAACAATTAGTTTTGTTATCCTTTTCTTTTTTTTCTTTTTCCTTCCTAGGATTTGCAAGGGCGAGTTAGAGTGAGAAATTGTTTACAGGAGAAAGAAAAGAGTGCAAGTAGATCGTATCTCCTCTTCGAATTTTTGTTATTAAGAGAGAAAAGAATTCATACAAATACATAAGAACCCCTCTTATCATGTTGAATATCTATTAAAGACACCACCCCAAATTCATACTTAAAGCTAGCATATTACCGTTAGCTCAACATTTCATGATTTAGGAGTTATGACCTTAATTTTTTTCTTGACAAGGACAAACTTAATAAGAAAACATACCTTCCAGGCAAAACCTTGGCTATTTCAGCCCATTTGTTCCCATGTATGCGATGAGCATTCATGAGGGCATATTCTTCCTCCAAAGTCCAGGCATCCTTCTTTATTTCAGGATTAAGATGATTGTGCCATCTGTAAATATTTGAAAGCTTAATTTCATGATCATGAACCCATATTTTGAAGCCAAGAAATTTTTTTTTTTAATGTCTGTGAAGGACCCAATGACAAAAGACCAAAAACCAGTATAATTTAGCCTGTAAGCAAAGATAAAAAGTAATAGTCAAATGTAATAGTAATAGGTTCTGAAAAAAAATTCATCATTTGAAACCTAAGAATTTGAAGATGGAATGAGAATTTTCAAATGATTTAAGACAATAAGAAACAAGTGAAACCTATATATTTAATAATACAATGGACTTCAACATTTAGCAGTGCAGACTACCACATACACTTTATTAAACCTACCGCTCTCGACACTGTTTTCCTATGCGACCAGGCAAAGATTTGGCTATCAAAGACCATTTTGTTGGCCCATATTTTGACACCAGTTCAACAATTTTGTCATCCTCCTGTAAGCCAAGCAAGCAAGAGAAATTAATGCTTGAATAAAACAGTAGGGAAAAACAAAAGGAAAAAAAAAAAGAAAAGGACTAGGTTCAACCTCTTCAGTCCAAGGCCCTTTAACAAGTTCTGGATTAAGAACCTTTTGCCATCTGTGCAGACATTGCACTTCTGATCTATCAGGAAAAAACTCAGCTGCATTCCAAAATTTTAAATTAGTGTCATGAAAATGAGCATAATGCTTTTGCAGGAACCACTGGGTGCTAAACATATTATGCATATATTATCAACACACACAATTCCTGCAGTTCACACATATAATACTTGTCCTTTACAATATATATGGCAATCAACAATTAAAAAGAGAAAACAAGGAAAGAAATATATGTATATGTCTGACTTTTATGCCTTCCAAAGGAAAGCCACCTTAACCAATAATCATCTTCAAGCCTATGATAAATAAATTTTATATGTCTTTTCCAACAGCAATTCTTGTTTCTATGGTTTATTTTTTGACTTGCTCCAGTATCAGAAACCCATCAATTATAAGCACATTAGCCATGTATAGAAGCGTAAGAGTTTCATTGTGTCTTCATTATGATAGGCCTTCTCTACACATGAAAAAGCTCTGGTTGGAAGCTCTGCAAAATTATATTCATCTCGTTTCTTACACTTCCAGTTTTCAGACAATTAATCTTATCCCTTCAAATTTTTTAATATCTCAGTTAAATTCAAATACTCTTGTTCTCTGAACAGAGTCACTTCCTATAAGAAGCTAGTATGCATTGCCATATAAAATTCTTGAACCATCTGAAAGTCACCACCGAAATTTTGAAGCTAGATATCTTCATATAACCAAGCTGAATACCAATTAAACTGATGTCAGAAGCAATACAGAGTAAATATAAGTACCTATTTTCTTCCAACTCTTGCCCTTAAAAGCTGCAACAGCATTCCTCAATGTCTCATCCTGCAGCAAGTTAAGGAAAGCATTCAGCAGCAAATAGGAGACATATAAGAATAAGAGAAAACATCAACATGTTTAGCACTAAGCAACAACATAAAATCCCATAAGTTTTGAACTTTTGATGCTCTATGGACAAGTATATCACCATCAACAGATATTAAACTGAGCTGACTTCACTATTTCGATTAGCTAGCAAGTAAGCAGGAACATATATAACCAGAAAAGAAAAGAAGTAAAGAAGAAAAACAACAACTGTCTCCGAGGACTAACCTCCTGTGCTGTCCAACCACCCTTTGCACGCCTTATGGGGCCAGTGGTCCTCCTGTATCATCAAATTATTTACGCATGATGACAAGCAAAGCATAATTATCATATGCAAGATTCAGAATGGATAAATCTTTCCAGAATAGAATGGGAATCCGTCGCTATTGCAGAATGTGAAATTTAGCAAACCACTGGACACAAACTAATCCCAGGTTTAAGCAAACCATTTCGAACTTCCAAAGAGTGACATTACGTTTTATTACTGTAATGAAAAAGCAAAGAACATATCAGATGTTACCGATGGGAGGGTGATGTTGAAGCTGGGCTACATCTTCCTGGGGACTTGTGTATGGCACTGCCACTGCCTCCAGATACAGAGGATGTAGAGGCAGCAGTAGATTGCTTATTCTCTAGACAACACTCCTCTGATTTCACCTCAGCCATATCTTACTATAACCATCTCCAGAAACCAAAATCCTAACCAACAAACCGGTGGATATCGTAAAAGACTAAGCAAGATCTTCAGAACACATCAACCAAAATATATACTAGCCAGCAAAAACCCTAAAAAAACCCCACTCAAATTCCAGAACTTCCAAACTCCCGCAGTGAAATATGAAAGCAAGCAGAACCCAGATCTTATAAACAGTTATCAGATCAAAACCCACAGAAGAAAACGCTAAGAAATCCTTATCACAAGAAACACTGAATTCCTGAGTTTTCACCTAAAACAAACAAACACCACGGCCCAAATGGGTACAGAACAAATCACAAACCAAACTCCCTCTAGGTCGAGAAAACCGTAGAGACTCGATCAAACGCGAAGGACAAACGAGAAGAAAGGAAGCTGAATTTGGTGAGCAAAAATCAATAAAATCAAGAACAAATAGTGAATTTCCAATACTGAAGTACCTCTGCTTGCGGAGAAGTGGCGGGAGTCGAAGTGAATGTCATAAAAAGAGAGCCAAAAATTCGAGCTCAAGATACCTCTCTGGGAAACAAAGCGAGCTATGGTTTCGAAAAACCTCGCCCGTTGAAACAATGAAGGTAATATGCGGAAAAAACTATTAAAAAATAAAGAAATAGCGATTTTTATATATAACGAATATATGAGCACCGACGTCTCCGTTAACCACCGTTACTTGATTTTTTCATTGATTCATAAACTCTGGGATTCATTAAAATTTACATAGGTTTTTTTTAATGTTTTAAAAATCTGTACTTATTTTTCTGATATAATAATATGATTAAAATGATTTTAAAAATAATATTATTTTTTATTAAAAATATAATGTATTAAAATATATCTTTAAATTTTTATTATAATATTATTTATTGTGTTAAAATTCATACATTTAATTTATTTTAAAATTTTATTATCTTCAAATTAATTATATTTAAAAATTATTTGTTGAATATATTTTATCTTATACTAATTAAATATATATTTAATATTTATTATATCACATAATATATATAAATTTTGATAAAAATAAATGTAATTATAACTTATTTTTATTATTAAGAAAGTAACTATAGTGTATATTTTAATTATAAAAGGAAAACATACATTTTTAAAAGAGAATTGTATATTTTAAATTTTTTAAAAAAAAGAAAAAGAATATTTTGTTTTAAAAATTAATCTCCAGGGTTAACGGCCGTTAGCGGGCTACCTAAACGTTAGGGGACAAGAAGTTTAAACCTCAAACGGCGCTCAAATGCCCGTCCTGTGATAATGTCGAACAAGTTTGGAGCGAGGAATGAAGGGGGCTTGATTCGCGGGCAATTTTGGACCGTTGGATGGGGCAGACGACATGGGCGGTTAAGTGAGATGAGATCAGAAGGAAACGTTCTAACTAATTTGGAGGGTTAAAGTGTATTATTAATTTGGGGTTGGAATGTCAGATCAACGGACAAAAATGCTTTGCGTTGTGGTGAGCCGACCTGTAGAAAGTGACTTTCTTAAAATCTAACCGTTGACTATATGGTCAAGGGGCCAAGTTTTGCCACGTCATCATATTTGTTGATGCATGTCAAGATTGGAGATGCCCAATTGCTGAGAGTGGTTAACGAAAAGAAGAAAGATAATTTTATAAATTAGAAATAATTCTTATATTCTTATTTTAAAATAATAATAAAAATAATAGATATTATTAAAAAATAATTATGTGAGTATAATAGACATTAGATACAATAATAGAAAGCAAATTTATTTTCGTCATAATTGTTTCTTTTTTCAATAAATTTGTCTTGAAATCAAAAGATTAACTAAAATATTTTTAAAGATAATATTAATTTCTATTAAGAATATAATTTATTAAAAAATATACTTGTAGCCTTTTATTTTAAATATTATTTATTTTGTGTTAAAAGTCATAGATTTAATTTATTATAAATTTAAAAAATAATGACTACATACATATTTAACCTGAAATTTCAATTTCTTTAGTTATATTTAGTCTTTCTTTTTATTTTTGTAACAAAAAGATATGAGTTAAAAAATTTGTTCAAACACACGAGTTGATGGTATACAAAAGTTGGAAATTGAGACAAAAATTAAAAAAAAAAAAATTTTATAAATGAGAAATAATTCTTATGCTTCTATTTTAAAAAAATAATAATAAAAGATAAATAATGCTAAGTAATAATTATAAGGGCATGATAGGTATTATATAAAATATTCTATTTCTTTTTTGTTTTCTATAATAATATTTTATTATAAAAAATATTCTATTTAATTAGTAGGTGCTATTGCTTGCATAACTACCTTTTTAGTCGATGCAACTAGATCCTTCAATTAAGCCAATTCAAAGTAGTTGCTTATATTAATGCTCCATCTGAGTTAATGGCAAAGTTACAACAACAATTCTCTTGTTTAGATTTTAAATTGGATCTTAAGGGATTCAAAAAGAGAGATACAGAGAATAAGAGAGAGGATATGATTTTCTCTACCTCTTTCTCGATTTCTTCCTCTCTTTTATTCTTTCTTACTCTCTCATAAATTTACATAATTCACTTAAGGTTAAAAGCATAGAATCTAGATATACTTTTATATTTCCTCTGTTTTTTTTTTTTTTGGGTTTATACAATCTTTTCCTTTATTAAGATAGATTCTATAATGAAAGTTAGATTCAGAATGCTACAAATTAGAGAAAAGTTCTAATATACTAGATCAAAAGATTCAAGTACTTTCATAGCTTTTAGGAAAGCACCAATTCATATTTCTGTTTAACACTATGCCTATTTATTAACCTATTCAAGAACAGCCTACCACTTTTTTCCCTGAAGCAACTATCTGTAGATTCGCCAACATAACTGTGAGTTGAGACAAAATTTATAATTCATGGTATTACATTACCTGTCGAGTGAACAGCTTGAAAATAATTAGGAAAGGAAAGAATATCCAAAAATAGAGAGAATCACATTGCAAAAAAAAAAAAAAAGAATAACCATATCAATTTGACTTCTCTTTTCTTTTTCTTCGTAAGTTAAAAGATATCCCTTGCCATCTACTATTTGTGGATAATAACTGCAAAAAATTACAAAGAAAGAGAAAATTAATATCTTTACAAGAAAAAAAAAATCTATGCTTAAAGGTTCAAAAAACTTGATCATTTAATCTCTTGTAGCTTCTCCTTGCTTGACCTCAGCATATCTCAAGCCAACATGAATGGAATGCCTCAAGAAGTTTTCAGCACCTCTACGAAGACATGTTTCCTTTTGCTTAGTCAAGGATTTCCAATAAATTGTATCAACACAGTCCTTGAAGCATCTCTCTACTAACCAATTATACAGCCTTAGACTGCAATTATGTTTGAGCAGAGAATAAATGATTCACAATATCAAATGAATGCTTCAAGGAAGACGTGATACTACATCTTACTAGAAGGTGCTTTTTATCTTTTCTGTACAGAAAAGCCATGTCTTCAATATGTCAAAAACTAGCACTTACATTATTGCAATTCCAAGTTCTAGATACAATTACAGTTTTAAAGCATCCGTTCACATTGTCCTAACAAAATCATGAATTAACATGTTAAACCCAGATATTAAATTGTTAACTAGTTGTCAAGGATGGCCCACCCCCTGAATCATTCTTCATATTCTATTGCTGCAATGGCCACCCTCAAAAGAGAAAGGAAAATAATGATTCATTCATGCACACTAATCATTTATGAAAATATAATATGAAGAATTCACCTATTTTGGCTTGTTGGGCTAGAATCTCTCCTAAAATTCCAGGATTGAATAATTAGAAGGAAATATAATATGGGTTTAAAGAACTAGAAGGAAACAAAATTATACTCTTGTTAATAGCTTGAGCTTTTGTGCAATTATAGGCACTTATTGAGCACACCAATCAGCTATATAGATCTAAAACATCAAGATTACAAGATATCTCATCACATACTTGATTTTTGATAAACTTGTACACGGCTAATTCCCACCTCAATAACAAAAGATTACAACGATATATTAGCTACCTATTACATGAATCATGTATAAATATACCTTAATACATAATCTGATTAAAAGTAGAAGACATTAAAAGTAACAACTACTTGAAAACTATGATTTATATGATAAGATTAAGAGTAAATTATATAAATTTCTCTTGAATTTTATTAAAATTACACAAACTTCTTATTTATTTTTCAAAATATATATAGACTTGTTTTGAAACAAAAATGTACCTTACATTCTAATTCAATTTAAATTTTTTTATCAAAATATTTTTCATTAAACTTAAATACATTTTGTTTAACAAAAAATAAATGTGGGGCATTTTATTTAAAATATTTAAAATTAAATGAAAGTGTAAGATTTTTTTGTTTTAAGGGAGGTATATGTACTTTTTTTCAACCGAAATATCTTCCATAAAACCTAAATACATATCTTTTTTATCTTAAAAAAATTTAAATGAAAAGCATTTTGATTAAAAAAGTTTTAAAATGGATTAAAGTATTCAGCAACTTTTTGTTTCAAATGACATTTATGTATATTTTAAAAATAAAAAAAAATTATATAATTTCAATAACGTTCAAAAAAAATTTGTGTAATTTATTATAAAATTAAAGAGAGAAAAGACAATTTTAGTAATCATTGGCTACAAAGAACAAAAAGGAGAAAACTAGTTGCAAGTTTGGAGTTGTTTTATCATGACTCACATTTTTCATTTTTTTGGGCTTATCCTCTTGAAGAAGAGAAGCCAAATAACCACACATGCTCTTATTTGAATTTTGAGCAGTATCCAACACAAAAATGAGTTAGATGCTATAATGCAAAAAAATAATTCCCTATATGCTGTATTTTCTCTGGACTTAGTGACATTATTACCAAGTTCTATGTGTGTGTTAGAAAAATATTATTTTTTGTCAAAAAATTGTAAAATTCTATTGCCATTGCCTATGTTAAATGTGCCTTCTAGATCCCAAAATAAACTTGATGGTTATGACCCTTTTTTTTTGGTGAACTGGGGTGACAGTATCACCAATTTCTACAAAAGTATAATTATATAAGTGCAACTTTTTGCAGTGTAACATTAGCCGTTTAATTTTACATACTTGAGCTTTTCACAGCATTGTTGTTAATGAAGTGCAGCTAGGGTTTGTAAAGAGAAACCAAGTTCTTTCTAGTCACTCGAGCTCACTGCCACTAGAGTGGTTGAAACTCAATTGTGATTGTTAAATCTTATTAAGTACTAGTGGTTGCGGTAGGTTATTGCAAAATGAAAAAGGTGAGTGGGTTATTGGTTTTAGCAAAAGGTTAAGGCATTACTCTATCTTATAAGCTAAGATGTAGGGAATTAGATCAGGCCTCTTATTAGCCTAGGTCATGGTTCTCAAAATATCATAGTTAAATTTGAAGCAAAGCATTCAGTGGAGTAAATTGTTAACTCCAATAGTCATAAAGACCCTAGTAACTAAGTGATGCATGTATCTATTGCTTGTTAGAAAGGAGTTAGATTTTCAATTTCAAATACATCCCTAGGTATGCCAATAAACCTATTGACACTTTAACATCTTTACATGCTTCATAAGAGGATGTTTCCAAGATTTGATGTTACATTCTAGGGAGTATTTACAATGCTTTTTAAGCTAAATCCCATTATTTGGGAGGGAAAAATTTGTAAAATCCATGTTCATACAAAGTATTACACTTAGATGTTGTAAGTATGATGGAAGTCGAAACCAACGATTTTGATTTCCACTTAAAAGTTTTTTTTATAATAAATAAAAGCCTGTCATGGTTACAGGCATCCTATGGTTTCAACTTCCATTAATTTATTTAAACTAATTATATTTTTTAAAAGATAAATATGGAAAGACAGAACTATTCCAACATCTAATTATATTTTTCATTTAAATACATATTGGAAGTCAAAATCAACAATATGACCATTTTTTTTAAATCAATTAAAGTCAATCCGTATGGGTCTGAATTTAGCATTGCAAGCTAAGTATGTATATGCAGTTAAGTCAAGGTCTTTTGACCCTAACTTGTCAAATCCTATATAATTTGGTTCGAAATTCGAAGCAAATTTCTCTTTTTTCATGTTCTGCAACTTTTAAAGGCATATGGAGTCTCTCTTTATTTCACCTCTCTTCTTTAGTTCATAAGTGAAATTTCATTCTCCATTCATAGCTCTCTTTTCAGGTTGTCTTTAACATTTTATTTTCAATTGCTACATGGTTTTTCTTTGATCATTTTGCTTTCATCATTCGCAACTTCCAAATGTGCAGTTTTCAACTTTCATTCTTAATTTCAATTTCTAAAAGTGCTCAACTTTTCTTCTCAATTTTTTTTCTTTGACCTATTAAGGTTAGTGAAATCTTTTTATTTATTTTATAATTATTTATTAATTAAATTATACATTTGTATTTATTTATTTATTTTGTTATATTTATTTTGATTGCATTTAATTTATAGTTATATTTATTTAGTTTGCATTTATTTTTGTTTTTGCCATATTTATCATGCTTACATCTATTTGTTTGATATATTTATTATGTTTACATTAATTTTTTTGTTATATTTGTATTTATTTATTTATTTGCATTTATTTGTTTGTTATATTTATTTTGTTTGCATTATTTTTTTGTATTTTTTTGTTAGTTATATTTCTTTTTCTTGCATAATTTTTCTTGTGTTATATTTATTTTGTTTGTATTTATTTTTTGTTGTATTTATTTTGTTTACATTAAATTTTTTGTTATATTTATTTAGTTTGCATTTATTTTTTATATTTATTTTGGTTACATTTATTTCTTTACTATATTTCTTATGTTTTCATTTATTTTTTTATATTTATTTTGGTTACATTTATTTATTTTTGTTATATTTATTATGTTTGTATTTATTTTTTGTGTTATATTTATTTCTTTTACATCAATTTTTGTCTATATCTATTATGTTTGCATATATATTTTTTGTTATATCTATTTTGTTTGCATTTATTTTTTTGCTATATTTATTTTGTTTGCATAAAATTTCTTTGCTATATTTATTTAGTTTGCATTTACTTTTTATACTTATTTTGGTTACATTTATTTCTTTACTATATTTCTTATGTTTTCATTTATTTTTTTTAATATTTATTTTGGTCACATTTATTTTTTTGTTATATTTATTTTTTCTATATTTGTCCTTTTGTTTATTTATTTTGTTTATATTAAATTTTCTATTATATTTATTTAGTTTGCATTTATTTTGGTTACATCTATTTTTTATATTTATTATACTTGCATTTATTTTTTGAGTTATATTTATTTTCTTTACATTTGCTTTTTGCCATATTTATTATGGTTGCATTTAATTTTTGTGTCTTTGATAATCCGAATATTTATGCATTTTATACCCCTCATATTTAGTTTTATAATAATTCATTGTAATTAATTTAGGTGCATTTTATATTAATTGGATTAAATTTGGATTAATGAGTATTAATTACATTATTATTATATTTGAGTTTAAATTGCTATTATTATTATTTTTCAAATAGAGGCTCAATCACTTGCATTTCTATTTTGTTGATTAGATGAACCAACAAAGGAGATTGGACATTTCGTATTAGGCTAATGATGCAAGCTTATTTTCTCTTAGAATTAGTATTGCATTTCTTTTAAATAAAATTTTTTGGACCATTGGATGTACCTAGCCCATTTGAGCTTTGGACTCCTCATAGGTCATATTAGTAAGATGATTATTCTTCTGTCATTCTAGAGGGTTTTGTGCGATTGTAAAGACGTATTCTTCTAGAGCAATATTCTATAATGGCTTTTTGGCTTTCCTCTTGTAATTAATTATAGATTATAACCTGATATTATATTAGAGTCTACGTTTTAATGTTACAAATTGGTTTAGTTTTAATCTCAAATGAACTTTCATTTCTTTTATTGTTGTTTTCATGTAATCTTTATGATTTTGGTTATATGATTTGGGTTGCAAGATTACTAATTTGCTTGCATTATCTGAGAACCTAGTTTGATTTAATCAGTAGATTAATCAAATAAATTCATTCTGTTGCCACAATGAGATATCTGTATAACACCTCAAAATTAATTAAAGTATTAATCATAGATTTGGGTTAATTAAAAATAATTAATATGAAATAATTAGTCAAGTTAGGTGAATGGAAACTTTGGAGAGATAAATTATTTATGCAAGTTTGAGATTTAATTGGGATAGAAACTTCATCTAAGTTCAAATTAATGTAGGAGATCATGATAAGAGGTTAATGGAGGCTCAATAAGTTAGGTGCAGACCCAATTCAATTTAATGAATTAGAAACCCAAAACCCAACTTGCATAAACCCATGTAATTGGCCCAATAACCCTTGAGCAGACCTAAATTAATTGAGTTCCTCAAACTTGGTTTGGCCCAATTGAATTTCTGCAGCCC
The DNA here is from genome assembly GCA_032878935.1 of Erythrophleum fordii. NCBI lineage: Eukaryota > Viridiplantae > Streptophyta > Magnoliopsida > Fabales > Fabaceae > Erythrophleum > Erythrophleum fordii. The sequence continues at coordinate 1,430,730 of JAVQMF010000048.1, read as the reverse complement.
AACAAGGTGCAAATTAGAACCCACTTGGCATTGGACCCTTGAGTCAGCCCATGACCCACATTAGACCCAACTTAACCCAACTAAAACCCTAAACACTTCAGCTCCTTTCCCATTTTGCTGAAACACAAAAGAGAAATTCAGAGGTTTGAAGGGAGGCTATGATTTGGGGCAAGAAATCTATTATTTCCCACTTTTAGAGCAAGATTTAACTAAAGTAATAGTTGTATAACTTAATCCCCTTATCTTTCTTTTCATTTTGGCCTAATTAGTTTTTCATTTGGAGTATTTTCACCATATACAAAATCTAAAATATTGTTGTTTAGTTTTTTCTTGGTGAAATTTCGTAGGTTGGGATTGAGGGTGTTATTAGGTAAGTATAAACTCTCCATTTTGATACATTTTCTACTAGTTTAAGACCCTCATAGTGGACTTATAGTATAGGCCTTAATTTTGTGAGAATTTTCCTGTAATTTGGAATGATATATTGATATTTCTGGTCTAAGGAAGGTAAAATCTGAAATTTAAGGCTCTTGGTGATTGGGTAGGTATCCCTTAGATAACTATTAGTAACTTAATTCTTTGAGTATTAGGTTATTGCCACAAATGATGAATGAGATAGTAATGGACTGATAAAAAATGAACATTTTCTGATGTTGTGATTTTAGGAAGATTTTAATATTGTTGTAGCTTCCCAATTTGTCTACAAGTGAGATAACCAGGATTATATTAATTCCATGCATATATCGGCTTTAATTTCATATTTGCTGTACATGAATGATTTGAAATGCTAAAAGAATTGGTTGGCTATCTATTATATGTAATTGGACATTGTGAGTCTATGGTGGAGCTATGATGCGACTGCCACCTATATATGTGCTTCGATCAGGCATTGGGTTATGATCAAACCCCAAATGCACTGAGCCCTGGTTGTGCTCATTGGGAAGTAGGTGCCATGGACGGGCCTCTCCCGGTGTTATTGGCATTTAACATATGGAAATATGATTGCTAGTATAGGATAGTAATCATGATAATCTAATTGTTTTATTTACTGATATGACTGATATATTTTCTGATACTTATGCAAAGTCATGCATATATATGTTAATTAAACTAGAATATATGATCGAATTACTTTAGTTACTGAGATTTGCATCTCACCCCGTTTTATGAGATTAAACATTTCAGGTGAAGGTTCTTCGGGTAAGGATAAGGGCAAGCAAGTGGATGAACATCTATGAGTTGAGGTCTAGTGTGGGAAGCTACACTTGGTGCGAGTGGAATATAGTAGATACTAATTTTGTTAACCTTTGTATAGCATCATCATGTATCTGTATTGCCAAGTATAAGAGTTTGTATTTTGATAACATAAAATGTAATCATGAGAAATAGGCTTCATATTAGTTGTTGATGGATGTATGAGTTTATGACACTTATTATGACTTATAAACCTGTGTTTTAACTGACTATTTGAGTAATGAAATCATGTAATATATGGATTATGGATTTGAGCTGGCAATGCATGAATTATCTGATGAAAACATGATTGAATGACCATTGTGGGAAATTTATAAATTTGCTGATATAAGACTAATGGATGAGTAGGAAAATCCACATTTGAATGTTAGATGGATAATGATACAATGGATGGGGTAAATCAACTAGATAAATGCTATTAAAATCTCATAACAAGTGGGAGAGTGGCCTTAGAGAGTCCCTAGATGAAAAAGTGGAGAGTATGAAACAAGATTTTAAGAGTTGTAGGATCAGAAGGCACTTCGCCACGGGCAAAATATTGTTAGCCGCGACCAATAGAGGCAAAGTTGCCTAGGAAAAGTACCAAAGAACAATTTGTTGCGGCGAAATGTAGAATTAGCCATGGCAAAAGGAGAGAGGCAAAACTGGGAGTCATAGCTAAAAAGGAATTGGTCGTGGCTAAAAAGGAATTAGTCGCGGTGAACTTTTGTGAGAATATGCCAAGCGTTCCAAAGAAGAATTAGCTGTGGAAAAAAAGGGAATTAGCCGCGGCCAATAGTGAGAGGTGAGCAAGGTAAGTTCTAAGAGGCTTCCTCGCCGTGACGCCAGGTAGGTTAGCCACAGCGAAGGTCCAACTCGTCGCAATAATGAAGAAAAACAATGAACCCGAGAGCAATTGGCCGTAGCGCAAGGGCATTTAGCCGCGACTAATGGTCCCAAACTTTCATTCTAACCTAAAAATCTTAATTTTTCATATGGTAGCCCCAAGGGATGATTTAGAAACATCGGTAGAAGATTCTTGTGAGTCGAAATCAATGGGTAATAGAATCGAAGGCTTATAAATGAATGTTTGTTTCCTTGATGTATATGAGTGTTTGTAATTATATGATTGATGACTTTAATGACATTAAGGTTCAAATTTCCCCACATTTTCTCAATGTAATTAGTCGTAATGTCTTGTAACCCTAATTTATGATCATTAATCACATATTTAACCTTAATTACAATTACTAGAAGTTAGGGTCGTCACAATCTGTGTGTGTACTTTAGTTGTAAGTATAAATAGGTTTGCTTCGTGTTATTAACTTAAGCACAATTGCGTTAAGATTAATGATACAAACCAATTAAAATTCTAGGCAGTAGTTTAAGGAAATTAAACATTAATAACCAGTGGATTAAAATCAAACTAAGAAAACTTTTAGATGACAAGGAAGGGAACATATCAGAGGAAATATTCTGAATTGATTATGTTTTATTTAATTGTTTAAGTTTTTTTAATTGATTTTTTTATTTCTGTTTATTTTAGCAATTTCGTATTCAATTCCCATTTAGTTTAATTCTAGTTTCTTAGATTCTAAATATAATTGATTTGGTTAACAGCTCATTGGGAGACAACCTAGTGGGCATTATACTACAAACTGTTGAATTAACACTAATATTGGCCGATATCGACAAATGTGAATGGAAATTTTCTTTATTAGTCTTATATTTATATTATTTCTATTTTATTTATTATTATATTTATTTTATTTACATTTATTTTTTATATTTCTTTTTGTATTTATTATACTTGCATTTATATTTTGTGTTATATTTATTTTCTTTGCATTTATTTTTTTCTCATATTTATTTAGTTTGCATTTATTTTTTCATATATTTAATTTCATTACATTTATTTATTTTCTATATTTAATATATTTGCATTTATTTTTTTGTTATATTTATGTTGTTTACATTTATTTTTTTGTTATATTTCTTTTGTTTGCAAATCACATTATAGGGAAAAATAATAAGAAGAGATTGTGTGCATATTTACAAATAGATAAATTTGTAATAGTCCAAATATTGTGACATTTGAGTGTGTCAAAGTAAAGATAATGAGAGTTGATTCAGACATTACTTTAGAAAGGTTGAAACAGATGATTGAACAAAAATTATGACTTTTCTCAAACCAATTTGTGTTTGAGTTAGCATATAAGTATCTAATGTCGTTAAATCTAACACAGTATTGAACGTGTAATTTAGAGGACAATTTTGATGTCAAGGAGATATAGCAAGTGAACTCGCGGTTCTTATCCAATTGATTAGTGCAAAGTTGTATATGTGTAGAACAAATATTCTTGTTTAGTGCTTATCTTAAAGATGTTCAACTATTTAATCTATAGGCTAGTTATGGTCAACAATATACATCCATTTTATAAACTACACGTTTCAGCCAAGATCATCCCATCAAGCAGTTGACAACACTCTATCTTAATCTCCTATGGTTGTGGTAGAGGACTTAATGAATGAATTTGACAACAAAGATGAATATGATTCTATTGTGAATATTGGTTATGATGATGATGATGAAAATGACAATAAGTACAATGAGAAGAATAACAATGGTAGGGATGATTTGACAAATCATATGGTGAATGAAATTGTAAGTGAATATAATGACTTAGCAATTGCCCTTTTCTCACAGGTTAATATAGGGTAGTAAGTGGTTCTAAGTTCCTTAGAAGGTGAGAGTTTATGAATCTTAGTGATAACTAAAGGTTGAACATTGGTATGCAGTATACAAATATAAAGGCATTACATTATGCGATTAAGTTGTACTCCATTCAAGTGCATTATACATTTTATATATACCATTATTCTATAAAAAACAAAGAATATTAGTGTATTAATTATGGCTACAGTTGTAGTTGGAGGGTCATAGCATGTAAAAAAAAAAGAATATATTATGAGATTACAAAGAAGGAGGGACCACATACATGTCTTTCTACAACATTATTCGAAGATAATCTAAATTTGCATTTTAATGTTATATCGTCACGTATTACAATAATGGTGACCAACTAGCTAGATGTTAAAGTCTTTTAGATTATTGAGATGATGCAAAATTTGTTTGGTTACACTATGTCTTCTAAAAAAATGTGGAAGGCAGAACGCGGAGCCTTCCTTACTTTTGGTAATTAGGAAAGCTCATATGCTTTATTGGCTAAGTGGTTGGTTGTTATTTAGCATTTTATCCCTAGCTCAATAGTATATTTTTCAAATAAATAATGTTTATACTGCAATTCTAATAGGCAGTTTGTAAAGATGTTTGGTCAAGTATTTTGGGCAATATTTTTAAAACCGGACCGGTCATTGAACCGGTGGAGGTACTGGTTCACGGTTCATTAGTCCAACCGTGGTCGAACCGGTAATAATTAAATATATTATTTAAAAAAATTTTACGTATTAAAATTTTAATATAACAAATAAATATCAATACATTTTAAATATTTGATTACTAATTCAATATTTTTTAAGATATTACAAAAATTAATGTTTAGTTTAAAATAAAAATTATCTATGATTAAAAGTTAAGAATATTTAGTATTAAATTTTTAGAATTTCTAAATCATATTAAGATTCTACTTATTATTAAAAAATAAAATAATAAATAATAATTTTAGCTAAGTATCTTAATATTTGAGAGAAATGTTATTAGGAAATTAAACATAATAAAAAGAAAGTATAAAAAATAATTAATTATGCATTTTTTATTTCTCTTATATTCTCTTTCTTTTTAAAAAAAAAAATTCATATTTCAACTCCCTCATCTTTTTTATTATCTTCTATTTTTAATTTGTCAAATTTATTTAAAATGAATTATTCTATTATATAAGAAAAAATTAAAAAAAAATTGCCTCAGACCAGTTCAAACCGATTTTTTCAGTCCGGTTTTCACCGATTCTTTGATTCACCGATTTTCCAACTCAACCGAACCGGACCAGGGACCGGTTCCCGGTCGAACCGGCCGGTCCAGTCCGGTTCTAAGAACATGGATTTTGGGCATTTAAGGCATACATTGAAGCATTTAAACATTTTAAATTAATTATCTAAATGAATAATAAATTCTTGTATAAAAAATACAAAGGCACACTACTTAAAGTTATATCACAAGATAGTGATAAGAAGGTCGTATACATTTGTTATCATGGAAAGAGAGACATAAGGAGCCTCGTCATGGTTCTTTTTTAATTTTTGGATGAGTGTTGCCAAGAATAGAAAGGGTATTTACTTCATATCGAATAAACATCCTTTAATTTTATTTGTTATCTTTTATTTAATAGTTAGGTAGTAACCACCATATCAACATCATGTTTTCTATTTTTGACATATGGCTTGTAACTTGCAAAAAGCATATAGGACAAATTGACTAAAGGAGAAATTCATAAATATTGGGTATATATATAAGCATCATATTATTAATAAAAAATTAATTGAGCTAGGAATTTTACTTAGGTTTGTAACTGCTTGGATAGCCAACATTCCTAACTCATAGGCCTACAACATAGATGGTCAATGCTATGATTACATAATAATAAACTTGGCTAAGACAATGAATGGTGTTTTTAAAGGCATCGGGAGTTTACCCATAACCAGCCTTATAAAGGCAACCAAATATAGGGTAAATAGATATTTTATCGAACAGATTTAGTAGGTGTATGTATAGATAATAATCAACCAGATATTTTGTAAGACTCTTAACAAGAAGTAGGCTTTAATTATTTAGGCTGCCTCTATGTGTGTTGTCCTCATGTTTGACAAAAAAACAGTGCCATTCAAGTTTGAGGAGCTTTACAATATCCAAAATTGTCAATTTAGTCTATATTGCAAGGTTAACTTAGTTGAGAAAAAATGTGGTTATTATGAGTTTCATGTCGAAACGTACTTGTGTCAATATGCTATTGCATTTTGTGCCAATGTTAGCCTTAACCATTTTCAGTTTGTCGACCATGTTTTCCATTCAGAAACAATGTGTAGCGCATAAAACAATGAGTTTCAATCTATTGGAGGTGAGATTCATAAGTTATGAATAGATTCTCTAAAATTGATTCTTGATCTATCGATGATTTGAGTAAAAGGGCACCTCGTTTGATTCACATATGCAATGAGATGGATTGGACATAACGGGGGTGGCCTAACAAATGTGGGTTATGTAGAGAAGTTGGTCATAATCATTTAACTTGTTCAAGTAAGACTAAAATTTTACATGTTTATGTATAAAAACTTAGCTCGATTGTATATGACTTAAGACCTTACTTTTAAAAATACTTTATCATTGTATACTAAAACCAATTATTATTATCCTTGATATATTTGTATAGAAATTTGGCTTGATTATATATGAATTGAGATTTTACTTTTAAATACATCTTACCTTTATGTATAAAAACTAATTATTATTGTCCTTGATGTGCATATATATAAAAACTTGTGCTTTATCTGTTTATGTTTGGGACCTATCATAATTTATGTTATCTTTAACATAATATGGTATGCAAAAAAGTTAGAATAATAGCATGTCCACAGTAAGTTATTTAGCCAAAGTAAGAGGATGACTTACTTATGTACTTCTAAATACAACACGTGTCATAGGTTGTGGTTTAGCCATGTAAAATAATCTCAGACTCATAATATCTTACACTCATTATATTTTACCTGTACTTTATCTGATTCAATTATAATAATGCATAAACAACATTTTACACTTTTTTGTAGGATGACTGATTGTTTTGGCCGCAACATGTCATACACAATGATCATCCACCTTTACCTCCGCCTCCTATTGTTGTCCATGTTCAACAGGTTGGATTTTATGGTGTTGTCTGACTAGGCTAATTTGAATATGATCCATTATTAGTGTCAGCACTTATGGAGAGATGATGTTTCAAGACCTATACTTTTCATACAATCCATGGAGAATACATAATCACTCTAGAGGATGTTGTTGTATAGTTGGGTCTCCCTTGCACAGGAAGGCATATTATTGGTCATACAAACTTTATATAATTGTAAATATGTATGTGGTTACTTGAAATTACACCACCAGATGATAAAATAACTAGATAAATGATTGTCATCAGTTGGTTGGTCGAGTACTTTAATAAACTACCATAAAATGCAAACAATGAAGATGGGCGATGATTTCCTTATGCATAGATTAAGGTTAATTAGTGGCTGTCTTATGTTAGATAAGTCTAGTTACAAAGTACACTTGATGTATGTCCCATTGTTATGAGATTTTGAACAAATTAGCAAATATAGTTGGTGTTGGGATTTGTATGTACAGATGCAACAAAAAATTACAAAACTGAAACAAGCAAAATCCCTCTCCATGGGACCCATGGTTCCATCATGTTTGCTTAAATCGAAGTAAAGTAGAAGAAATATACCTTTAGAGCACAAGATCTTGCCTTTCCTTCGTTTGATCATATTTAGATCTCAAGGTGTTGTTCTTCACAAACCAATGCCCTCTATCGGTATCCACACGAACGGAGTTTTCAATACAAACGGTGTGCTAGCACCATGTTACGCGAATGTCCTTCTTTGAACGCCTTTGAATGCGTCCATCGGAACTACACATCTTCTCAAGTATGCAACATAATTTGTTCTCTCTCTCTTTCTCTCTCTCTCTCTCTCTTAAGTGGTGTTACGGCCTCCTTCTCAAAATTAATGCATAGGAAACCCTAGCATACTTTTTTTTTATAAGAGAGCCTTATAAAATTTCGAAATTAATATAAATTAATTTAGTCCACCTTTTTTTTAAGAGAGAATGCAATCTCTTATTCAAAATAAAAAATCTTTTAGAGAGACATTACGTTCATTGAACCTAGATTCCTCCTAGGTTTAATGAATTTGGACATCCTAACTTATATTGACCCATTTTTGTATGTGACCCTATAAGCTTATATAATGTTGGCAGTAGGCCTAAAACTCCTTTTAGTCCCAAATCATAAGTGGCCTCTAACAAAATATTATAATTACCCAAATTATATGAGGATCAATGATCCAATGCAACCTATCTCATAGCCTATGTCAAGTCCCTTTTGTCACATGATATATAGATTAAGTACAAGGCATGGAGACATTATTCTTGTATTGCTTGACCCCGCTTTCTCGATCTTTAAGTAGACTATCAAAACAAATGAAACTCCTTTCATTTAAGCACGCCCGTGCATTTATCAGTCTTACTTATTGAGGGGCACAAAGATATCTCTCTCTCTATGAGAGGAACAAATTTTATCTTGACCGCTCATCTTCCTCTGCATATATCCCATTGTATCCAATTACAACCTTTATGATTACCCAATTAAAGGTAACTTTTGATTATGTCAAAGTACAATGTTCCTCATGTAAGAATCTATGGTGGTCTCAGATCTAAGTGCTTAGTGATATAGCTATAGATGAGATACGCTTATGACTTAGTACATGTAGCTATCTCATGACAAGTTGGTCCTACACCTTGGTCCCTAATAAGTGCCTATAACTTTGATTTGTATCTATATACATGATCATCAATCAAATCATACTAGTCTTAATTCATTATTATTTCCACAATAATGATTGACTAAGGACATTTAGGATAACTATAATTACTCAATGATTTTATTATAAGGCAAACATGTAAACAATATAATAATGATAATGACTCTTTATTAAATCAATACAATGTTCACAATAAATTGAAAGGCCTAAGGCACAATTTCTAATAGTTGGGGATCTGCTCTATTAGTTTACTTGTATAGAGAATTTTACAATATATCTAACCTTTAGGAGCAAGGTATAGATGGTTGTCTGATCTTACTTCACCTTTAGACATAGGATAAATTTTCGATATTACTCCATAACCAGATTTCCAAACATATATCTATATAGTATTACCTCTTTCGTGTTTAGATAAGACATGATAAACAATTTATATATATTACATAGTTTCAAGACATTATTTATTTCTCTATTAATGTGTTGTTATGTATTTGCTTGTAACCACAGATAAAAGAACATATGATGACCTCCCTGTCTAGGTGTCATAGCCTTGCAACAATATTAGATTTTGTTAGATGCAATATGAAATAATAAGTTTGTTCACTTTACATGGATGTATCTTTGGTAAATCGACTATTGTATATTATAACACTTCCATATTTTATGCATAGATCATTTGGTAGTCATATAAATCAAGCAATGTGTGAGAGTTCATTTCACAATATTGCTTGGCGTCTCAAAACATTGGGCCAATTTCAGTGTCACTTATTTGCCTTTATATCATAGAGTGACATCACACAAATTGTGCCTTATGCTAGTTTGGCAGATAACAGCTAATCCATATTTTTGTAGTTAATTTGAAGGCTTGCAATACATTACAATTGCAAGGAAAAACCTTAACAAATTGACAAGAGGAGCATATGGAAAGATACTTTATCTGAAGTGCTCATAGTTACAACACCTATGGATCGCATTTTTCGAATACATGCAATGGTATTAAACACGTACTCATAAGTGGATCTACCTCGCCTGTAATGACCTATAATAATAATAATAATAATAATAATAATAATAATAATAATAATAATAATAATAATGGGAGCATATATGATAGTAATAATAATGAAATAATATATATATATATATATATATATATATATATATATATATATATATATATGTAAATAAATGTGCAAATGAATAAATTAAACATGTTAAACAATTTCTAGTGGAAGATAAGGTCTAACTAGTTTTAAGAGTTTCTAAAGCTTAAAAATTTATCTCGAGGAGTAAAAAAGAGGTTAAAGGAAATATTAGCACAAATTCTATATTTATTCTTTTCCTTTTTTTCTCTCTCATTTTTTCTTATCTTATTTTATATTATATTAGTTTATTTTTTCCTTCTTTTTTTTAATTTCTTTTCTTCTTTCTCCTTCGATGCTCTTTCACTACGGCTTGGGCTTCCTTTTCTTCATTGATTTTGTGCACCTCTTCCGTTGCTCTACCATCGCCTTTCTGCTACCATGACTCCATCGCTAGCATTATATATCCTCCCCTAAGCCTCCTTTTTGTCTGTCTATTAGTTGGAGGTCTATGGAGGGTGGCTGAAGGGTGCCGTCAGTTTGTGGTAAGCATTTTCATCATTCTACTTCTGTTTTCCTTCATTTTTGTTGCAAAAATTCCTTGATTCTTGCCTTTCCTTTCTGATTCATGGCATGTTCCCTCTTCATTAAGGTCAAAAACATTATTGCCCTCTTCCTTTTTATTGTTGTTTAAAGTTAGCTCTAATGATTTAAGGTTTATGGATGTGAGCCTTTCAATTGCATTATTTATACGTTAATCTTTAATTTTTGACTCCCTAAGGAAGCTCTGTGAACATCGTCAATGGAAGGAGGTTGTCTTACGAAGAAGAACAAGTATCATCTTAGTGTTTCATGTTATCGATGAGTAGATAACAAATTATGACCTATTTTATGGGTTCTTACATCACTGGTAAGCTTATGGTAATAGTAATTAAATTTTATTCAAACAACTTGTGTGTAATTTTGGTGCAGTAGGTGTCTAGGTTGTTTGGTCCTTATATGTTTGAGTTGATGACGTGCCAATATAGGTTGACACAGATGCTTAGTGTTATGTACTAATGAAATTGTGGTACGTACTTATTAATATAACATGATGTATTATTTAGTAAATTAAGTGATATAAATTGCTATCAATAAGGCAAAAGGAGGGTGAGTATATGCTAGTTACTGTGTTAGCAGATTTGGAAATGGTGTTATGATAATACGTGATGTTTTATAACTTGGACCTTATGCTTGTCAAGCCCTCCTTTGAAAAAATTTAACTAATCATAACCACAACTACTAAGAATAGGATTATTCACTAATAGTAAACATATATGTATATAAATATATAATAATAACTTAGTACTTTGATATATATGTATATATATTATAATGTAATTGGATGGGTCATTTGAATACTCAAGTCATTGATTAATTGTTCATTTATTTAAATAAGTATCTATTTAATTAGTTCCACCTCAATTAACATTTAACTAATCACTTCATAAGGAGTAACCAATGAGATGTAGTTGCCACCGATGGTAATGAAGAAATTATTGGTTTTCTTATGTGGTTACTATGTTAAGGTTTTAATATTCAAAGATTCTTTTATGCACCTACTTTTGATGATGTGAAAACTTAGATTTCTAATAAATTAGTTGACCTTTGCCTTACCTTAATTTTATTTCAATATAAAGAGTGTTCATCACTATTAGAAATGAGGGAAGAAGATGAAAGAATAAATTTCAATTTGATACAATTATTTAACTCCGATTATTGTAATTTGTTACCTACTCATTGAGTTTCAACTCACACCTTAATTTTTTAAAATATTTCAGATAGTGATATTAGGTTTGATCTATCCCTTAATCCTAGGTCTAGAGGCATTAGAATGCTAAGCCCCGCATTAGGTTATGAGGACATAATTGGTTGTTGTTGTTGTTTAAAATTAATTTTGTTGTAGAAGGGTTGATAGATATGGCTCCACTTGTCACAAGTAGTGTTTCCTCTCCCTCCTTTTTGTCATTTTTGATATTTTATAGTCGAGAGCAGAGCTTTCCTTGCTATTGTTATTAGACTTAATTGTTTGTAGAAATTTTAGGATGTCCAAAATTCAAATAAAATTCTATTAAAATTTCTACAAAATGTCAAGAATGTCCATAGGCATATATGAGTACAACATAATTAGTTTCAATGTAATAGTGCCATGTGTTGAGCTATTGAAAACCCTTTCCAATTATTGATTGTTATGTTTAAGCTTGCAAAGGTGAGGTTTTCTTTGCTTTTTATGTTGGTCACTTCCTTCTTTTTGGGGTGTGACATAACCAATGGTGCCATTGGTTTTGTGGTAAATTTTTTACGCTTGTTGTAACATTCGATCTCTCTATAAATGTGAGAGATGCGATGTTCAATTTTTTCGTAAATGCAAGAAATGGGTCAGATACAAAAGAAAGTCCCCGAAATAGAAGGTTAATCCCTTTTCTTTACTCCTTCATGGGATTGATGATGTAAAGTATGGGAATGTTATGAAATAAGCTAAAATATATGGTGTTACACTTGTCGCCCTTGCTATTTTCACTTTGTTGATACATAATATCTCTTTGTTTTACTAGCATGACTTTTTTCTAAGTCAATATTGTGAATTACCTCTACAAGTTAAGTATTTATAACCCTTCACAAATGGATTATCATGATTATCAAAAGAAGATGAGTTAGGACTAGATGAACATCTCATTGACTTTTGGAGAATAGCACTTCGCGATAGTCTTTTAACCTACTTCACCTGCACCTAATTTACCATAACCAAAAATTCCAAAAGGCAAGACAGGTAAGATATGTAAGGGTTATATGTCAGCCAGGTTACCTATTGTTAACCTAGATGAACAAAATCATCATGGCATCAATGCTCTGACATCGTCTATGCCAGTTGGAGATGCTATGACACAGCATTATGTTGGCACAATCTGTCTATCTTCTTCTATATCGATTGGCCAATATATAGATTTTAGAGGTTTTGATCCCTCCTATTAGTGTTTTCTTCACCGTTATCGCAATTTGGATCTCTCAATCCTTTTTAATTTAAATCATTTATGTCATTATTTGATTATTAACAATGTTCAATACTAAATACAATGGTTAATATTTTGAAAGTAGGATATTATCGCATTATGGGTTCATAACCATTTAGCATCTAGTTCCTTTAAGGCATTTTCTCACATTTGATCTAAATTCTTCACCTCTTGCTTTTATTAACAATCCATTGGATCAATAATATGAAGAACTTGTAAGTTAAGGGTAACTACAACATAAAAAGTGTAAGGCTCATTGTGATACTAATAGCCAATATTATTATTATTATTATTAGTTGAATAAATTATTTTTTATATATTAGGAAAAATAATCTTAGTGATATTAATTCAATTTATCATATATGTAAATGCGCATTATATTGTTTTTAATTTTTTGCATAGTATTTTGTATTTTTAACTATCTTCATATATATTTTTTATTTTTTATCTTCATTTATTTAATTTATCTAATACATAAATATTTATTTTAATTATTACTACTTTATTAATAATTAGTAGTATTTGTTATCTAACTAAATTTATTAATTAATTATTACATATACAATATTTATTATATATAACAAAGTAATAATAACTAACATGGAAATAAATTAATACTTAACTCTAACTAATCAATCATACAATAATTAGTATTTCTTAATTGCACCACCTATTAATCTAACAAATTAATAATAATTAATTCTAACTAATTGATAATACAATAATGATTACTAATACACCACTCATTTATCTAACAAACTAATGATGACTAATTCTAATTAATTAATCATACAATAATGATTAGCTCTTTATTACACTATAATAACCATTCTTATTTTTTTTTTTTCAAAAAATATGCTAGTCTTAAAATCAAATTCATGAGTTCCGATTTTTAGCATTTAGATGCAATTTTTTTTCCTTAGATAGGTTTGACACTATAATTAGTTGAAAAATAGGATTTTGATTAAAAAATTATATTTTTAATTTTCTTTTTGATGACGTTTGAGAGACTTTAGAACCCCTACATTTTGTCCTGGCCAGTGTTTTGCTTTTCTAGCTTCAACCTTGTTTATTTACAACCAAAAGAATTAGAAAAACAATTATGTGGAGAATTTTGATGACTTTGGCCTTTGGGGGTATAACATATAGGTTCCAAAAAAAATAATGGATATACTAAAACCGTAAGGGTTTGTTTGATATATAAAAAAATTATGTATAAAAATAAAAAAAAATAATTTTATAAATAAAAATATTAATAATATTTTTATTTTTAATAATTAAATAATTATTATTAAAAATATTAAATAACAATTATTATTAAAAATATTAAATAACAATTAAGTCATAATTATATGAGTAAAATTAAAATTTTACACAAGTTTTTCGTATCATTTCTTCCCCTCTCCTCCCCCTCCCTCTCTCTTCTTCTTCCCCCACCAAACGCGCCCTGAGAGAAGTATTAAAACCCCCACATTATTTACTTCTACCTGCTTCTAGTTGGGTTGATTTCAATAATATTTATAAATTGGTACGTAACTTCTTAAAACGTTACCTTTTGACCCTTTTGATCTCGTGGGCCCCAGAAAGTTTAAATTCAAATTCATATTCAAACCGAAAAGCCTCTCATCTTAACGGTCAGAAGTATGAAAACCTCCACCATCTCACTTTCCGATCCCGAACTGCGTTTTCAAGTCTTCTTCTTCACATCCATACTCTTTGAGAATTTATCATCGATTTTTCAGAAAGTTGAGGCCTTTTTACGTCAATGGCAACTCTTAGCTGCTCGTTGGACACTCCGAAAGCTTCCAAATCTTGCACCCCTTCGAAACCCTCCAACCCCAGGTCAATTTCCAAGGTTAGGGTCATTATAAGGGTTCGACCCCTTCTTGCTCATGAATTTTCAGCAAGAAATGGCAACTCAATCACATGTATCTCCGTCCTGGACCAGGATTTTGAATCCTCGGATGAAATTAGTGTTTATCTCAAAGACCCAGAAACCAGGTCTGAAAACCTAGCTCATTTTCAAGATTTCTTTTCAGAAAATTATGTTTTTTGCAGTTTTGATCATGGGTTCTTTCAAATTTTTTGTTTCGTATAGCCGAAAGGAGTGTTATCAGTTGGATTCCTTCTTTGGCCAAGAGGATAACAATGTGGATCAGATTTTCTACAGAGAAGTAAGCCCTTTGATTCCGGGTATCTTCAATGGCTGCAATGCAACGGTGTTCGCTTATGGAGCTACTGGCAGCGGAAAAACATACACCATGCAGGTCTGATCTCTAAGAAACATTTATTTGCTTTCTTAACTTCTAGTTTGTCTGGTTGAGAAAGAGTTTAATTTATGACTAGAATTGTCATTTTACGTAGACGTGAAATCTCAGCTTAAGGATCAGTTTGGTTGAAGGAGATAACGGGGAAGGGAATGTAAAATGTGAGTAGGTAAGATCGGAAATAATTTTGTTGTCTCTATTTTTAAAAAAAGTGATTTGATAATTAAAATAATAATTTGATAAATATAATAAAAAATATAAAGGTATAATAAATATTACACCGTCTAAATCTATGTAAAGTCTAAATCTATGTAAAGAGAATGTGATTACATTGCTCGCAATCAAGAGCATAAAGGTTGAAGAGTAGGAGTCATGACTGTGATGTTTTCATATACTAGACTGCACTATTTAATGGTAGAATATCATGCACACCAAAAGAATTGGTCTAAGTCTTCATAAAAATAGGACCAAGACTTTTTCATTTTTTTGGTATCCGAGCTCAGCAATTAAGGGGTGCGAAGGGGTTTTGAGTTTATTCGGTCTTTGACTCTTGGAATTTGCAGTGATTATGACTAGCATTGTCTGGTAGTAGGTGGGGTGCATTAAGTAATGAAAAAAAGTAACGCGTTGGGATTTGTTTTCTTCTTTCCTTTTCATTTATATAAGAGTAATATTAAAAATTTCACTATTTACTCCCACCCTTTTTCATTAATAATATTGTAACTTCCAAACAAGCCCTAAATGTGATGTTTACATAGATCCAAGCCTTTTCCTTTCTTTTCGTATCTTAGCTCAGCAATCATGAGTGTGAGAAGGGATCTGAGTTCATGCTTTCTTTGATTCTTGGTACTTTTGGAATTTGCGGTGGTTATGATATTGTAACTTATGGTGAAAGAAATGTTTAATTTTTCACATTTATGTCTTTTGTTTTGTTGTGTTTTGTGAAAAATAATGCAGGGCACTGAGGAACAACCTGGCTTAATGCCACTAGCAATGTCAATGATCCTGTCTATATGCCAAAGCACTGGTAGTACAGCTCAGATTTCCTACTTTGAGGTCTATATGGACAGGTGCTATGACCTCTTGGAGGTCAAGGCAAAGGAGATTTCATTGTTGGATGACAAAGATGGACAAATTCATCTCAGGGGACTCTCTCAGGTTCCTATACATACATTGTCTGAATTTATGGAGACATTATCCACTGGTGTTCAGAGAAGGAAAGTTGCACACACAGGCCTCAATGATGTCTCCAGTAGGAGTCATGGAGTGCTTGTGATTTCTGTCTCCACTTCTTCTACTGATGGCACTGGAGGAGCTGTGTGTGGGAAGTTGAATCTCATAGACTTGGCAGGTTATTTCTATATTCAATTGGTGTTTGGGATGAGATTTGTTAGTTACAATAGGCACAGATATTGACATGTATAACATAATAAGAATAGGGATGAATATTTTTATTTTCTGTGGGAATCCATATGGGGTAGGGATGAGGCAAGGATAGATTTCCTTTGCCAAGAATAAGGGGACAGGAATGGAAACCATCCCCTCCGCCGTTCATTTATAAGGATTTATTCAAATTCAAGGTTATGCCATTTTGATCTTGAAAAATTTTACGTAATTTTTATAAAATTTTAGAAATATGGAGATTCCCCTTGTATCCCAATAGAGAAGAGGGTGGGAAAAATTTGTTCTCGTAATGGAGAATGGGGATGATTCATGATTAGAAACCAAAAAAAATTATAGACAAAATTGTTTAAAAGGCCTTAAATTTAAATGGTTTATTTAAAAATATAATTCATAATAGAACTTTATAATATCGTTTGATTCATGTAACTAACTCTACTTAATAAAAAAAGACTTATTGTTGTTGTAATGGAAAATGGGAATGGAGTTTCAGAGACAAGAGATTGACAAGTTTGGAGTGAAAGGAAGGCCTCTCTGTCCTCATCCCATCCTATTCATCCTTAGATATGGACATGTGACGCAAGAAAATTTGTAATGTTGAAGTACGATTTGAAATGTCATGCAACGCCTAATATGAGTATTAAACACATGACTATGATACAATTGTATTCTTTAAGCATTGGTACTTCATAGTTTACAAGCATTTATGGTCATACCATGCTTATGTGCATATGATTGAATCAGGTAATGAAGACAACAGAAGAACTTGCAATGAAGGAATTCGTCTCCAAGAAAGTGCCAAAATAAACCAGTCTTTGTTTGCACTGTCTAATGTGATATATGCATTGAACAATAACAAATCTCGAATACCCTATCGAGAAACCAAGTTGACTCGGATATTGCAAGACTCTCTAGGAGGAACTAGCCGTGCACTTATGGTTGCTTGTTTGGTAAAGCTTGAATCTTCATTAATTCTTTCTCTTTCATTTTTCTATTAGCCCCCCTAGACCTTGAGATACATTGCTCTAGTAATATAAGAATCATAGACACTTACATTGATATGATTCCAACACAAGCATTACTGCACAATAAAATTTGTAGTGTCTATATGTAATTTGAAAAGTTGCACCATGTCTAATGTAAATTTTCATATTCAACCACTGGAGTGACCTTCATTGTTCTCTTTTTATACCTTTTCTTTTAGCTCACCACACCTTGAGTTACAAACATGAGTAACCTAAAAAGCATGGACACTAACACAATACAAATACAAATACAACCACTGTGACATGATAAAATTTGAAGTGTTTATTTATAATTTAAAAAGTCACATTTTATCTAATATAAGTGTTTAACACGTGTCAGATACGTGCACAAGCTTTTTTTTTTGGAAGTTCCCATATTTAGAATTGGAGTGGCCTTGAGAATGTTTTATATTTTACCTCAGAATCCAGGAGAATACCAGGAATCTGTTCACACAGTGAGTTTGGCAGCTAGGTCAAGGCATATCTCTAATTTCATACCTTCAGCTCAGAAGCAAGAGACCCCAAAAGTTAAAGTTGACATGGAAGCCAAATTAAGAGCTTGGCTAGAATCAAAAGGCAAAACAAAGAGCTCACAAAGACTTAGAGCATTTAATTCTCCATGTTTGAGAAAAACTCCTAAATCCATAAGCTCTGCTAAGAGATCTGTAACCTTTGACAGTTCTGTGAAGGGAGGAGGAACTGCAATGAAGCAAGATGCTGAAAAAACAAAAGAAAGGTGGATGGTGGTCAGAGTCTTTCTGAATTAATTATGGAAAATGATTTTCCTCATTGACATTTTGTGTTACTTACTGCTATTAATGTCTTACCGTATAAACAGGGCTTTCGCTGTAGCTTTTAGAAATCTACCAGATGGTGAAGGCGTTTTTGATTTTTGCTTGGAGGTAAGTGTGAACACTACAAGTGCAGTACATGTACTAAAACTCTCACCGACACAATTTCTTAGTGTCACTATTGCTGAAAGTGTGAAAAATTCTCAAATACGTATAAGTAAAATCCCATTTTCCTCTAAATATGACTTTAGTGTCAATTACTCGAAAGTTTGAATGTTTCAACCTCAGAATATTGACTTCTCAAAAAAGTATATCATATCATTTTATTACTACCTTTGGAAGGATAAAATTGGAACAAAATAAGATGGGGGGTCATGTTTAGATAATCAAAGTAGGATTTTACTTTACATAAAATTAACTGACTGACTGAGCAAAGAAATTAGTAAAAATTCACTAACATGAGTGTTTTAGTGGTAGGATCCACTGGCACTCATTGAAGTGACCTTCTATTGACTTCTTACACAACTAGTTGGTGCAAGAAATATGCTTAAGAATTTTTACTGAAAGCCCAGCATTGTAAAATGGAATTTTAAGACTTTTATTTTCAAGATTCATAAGGCAGTTTGTTTGCTTAAAATGATGAACTGCTTTGAGAGGATATACACTTAGAATATCTATGGGATTCTATAAATACATTCCAATACATTTACTTTAGAAAGAAAACTTTCGTTGTGGTGTTTATAAATATTAGTTCTTTGTTGCATATTTTATGTATAGAATAGAAGAAATATATTCATCTTTTCTTGTGTACAATAATATGAAATGCTCTGCAGAGCCCACATCGCGGTGATATGGACAATAAAGAAGAGACCGGTCCCAATGAGGCTGCATGGGAATCAAACAGTTATCCACCAGGTATGTCACTACTCACTTCTCAGTAGCATTATTCTATAATAAAAGAGGGCCAATTTGAATTTTTGTTATAGATATATGGTTAGTATAATTTAATGCAATTATTTATTATTTATAAATCACAAATACACTTATTTGTAAGCATGTCGGACATTGACAATGTCATGACACATTCATGATATGTATCTTACATGTTTATAAACATGACAAAAAAAATATTTTCTTTTCAACCCAGATATGCATTTCATATTTTAAAAAATTTAACGCGTCAATATGTCTATGTGTCATGTGTTTTTTTGGGTGTCTGTGCTTAATAGTTGATTATACTTTCTAAAACTTAGAAGCAACAGTATATTATACTTTCTAAAACCAGAAGCAACATGTTATTACGCAGTTGGGTCATTGGGCAAGGAGGAGAACTCACCAATTATAAACAGAAGAAAAGATTATTTGTCAACTACCAACGACAATAAAAATGAGGTACGAAGTCCTTTAAGAAAAGCACTCTCCCCCATCAATGTCAATAAGATCCAAAAGAATGGCGCTCCGCTTGACAAATTCAGTACGAGAAGTTCCACATTGAAGGTACTGACAAGTGACAACTATTTAACCTTACGGGTTCTCTAGATTTTTTGGACCACCATTCTCGCATCTCATCTCCAATTTAATAATCTGCAGAACTGTCTAGTTCAGGAATACATTGATTTCTTGAATAATGCGAGCAGGTAAAACAAACCCTTCTTTTTTTGTCTTGCTTGCTTTTTCATATCAATTTTAGTAATCCTTCTTTGAAGTTCCTAACAATGGATTCGATTCTTTAACTTGCAGAAAGGAACTACTAGAGTTGAAGGTACATGAAAGATTCACACCAATGCCCAAATTGAATAGATTTTTTTTCTTTTTGATTTTCAAAAAAATTTAAAATTCAGATAAGTTGTTTCCAGCTACCTTTTGCTTGACGTAAGTTGATCCTGTCAATTGAGCCAACTAGATGAACAGCTTTTTATTTAAGCTTGTCCTTTTCATTTCTTGCATTATTCATTATTTTTCTTCTTTATTTTCTAATGCTTGAGATTCACTTTCTTCAGGGTATAGGAGAGAAAATGGCAGAATATATACTAGATCTCAGAGAAGAAAGCCCCATAAAATCTGTAAGTGGAGAGAAATTTGTGAGATACTGAACAAAGAGACTGATTTTATACTTTTTTTGGTGATGCTGTTGTTTTGGGATTCTGCAGTTAAATGATTTGGAGAAGATTGGCCTCTCTTCCAAGCAGGTATAGATAAAAGAAAACTCATTAAGGAGAATCGGGTTTATATGAAAAAGATAAGGAGAAATGCAAAAAAAACTCCGGGCTACTTACAAATAGTCCCTAAAATTTCGAAACTGAAAATTTAGTTATCAAACTCTTACAATTTAAGAAATAAGTTTTTCTATCTAATTTTCTCTTAATGATGTTTACTTGTTTGTCACCTTAAACTTCTCATATGCTAGTTAGGAGACCAACCCACTAAAGGTGCAGTTCACCTATTCTAACATATGATAAGTTTAAGATGGCAGAAGAGTTAACTCCAATAAAATAAAATTAGACTAAAAGACTTGTTTCTTGAAGTGTGAATGTTTGGAGACTTAAATTTTTTTTTATTTTAAAAGTTCGTAGGAGGAGTTATTTGCAAGTCAGTCAAAGTGCAAACAAGTTTTTTGTATTTTTTCTCAAAACAAATGGATAAAATTAATCATAAAGAGACCTGTAAACATGTTAGATACTTTTTTTAACAGAATGTACATTTGAAATGCTTACATATCTTTTTATAATTAGCTTAATTTATATACTTTTTACAGATCAAATTTATTAGAAAAGATCAATTGTAATTATAAAAAGATACATAAATATGTCAAATATATTTTTTTAGTAGAATAAACTTTTGATATGCTTACACTCTTTTTTTTTGTCAATTTACTTCATCTATCTATCTTTTGTTAATGAGATATCCCAAAGATTTAAAGTTTGGTTCTAAAACCATTGTGATTAGAAAAACAAAAACAAAAATAAAAACAAAATTACCTCTTCTTTACAGGCCCATAACCTGTTCACGAAAGCTGCAAGAACGCTATTTGAAGACAAAGCAAAAGACGCAGCACTGCCTTGATTTGCCTTTTTTAGCCAAGATCAAATGTACCGTACTACTCTCTGTTCTTGTCAGTTTAAATAGCATATTAGCATAAGACTTAGGTCATACACTCAGCTGCTAGCGACATCCTTGATGTTGCCTTGTGTTCGTGTGTACCATAATGAAGAATAACAATATGTATTTTCTTGCACAGAGAAAAGAGGAATAGATTCTTTTAAATGTGATGTCATGATCGTCTTGACTATGAATACAAATTAATATTTTAAGTTTTTCTGAATTTATTTATTATTTTAATTTTGTCTTCTTAACTTTAATTTATGTTAAATTAATCGTTTAGTTTTTACCTGATACAGATAGTTTTATTTGCCAAATTAACAAATATTTAAGATGATAAATCAATATCTTTACATATTATATTTGTATTTTAATAGACTTATTAGACCTATTTGGTTACTCTATGTAAACGGAGACAGAAATTAAAAATTTTATATAATATCTATTATATTTTTATAATTATTAGTCAGTAATATTTATCTTTTTTATAATTTTTTTAAAGTAAGAGCATAAGAATTATTTTTATCTATATTATTTTCTATTTTTATTTTTTTTACTAACTTTTGATGCATCAAATTAGTTAGTTTAGGTTACATATAAATTAAAAATTAGAAGATTAAATTAACATGAAACAAAGTTTAAAAACTAATTTAAGCTTTTTGTTAACTTAATTCCAGTATTTATAATAGGTCAAAATGTAAATGATTTTTTTTAAATTTAGAATATTGTGCAATTTACCCCTTTAATTCAACTTTAAAAATTGATCAAAGATCCTTTGGAGATGACAAGTGTTGATTAAAAAAAGGACTTTTTTGTCATGTTAATTTAAAAAAAGGAAATGACAAGTGTTTGTTTTTTTTTTTTTTTGGTTTTTGCCATTTAGAGATAATAGATTGGATGTATTTTTTGTTGACCTAATTTATATAAACAAATGATGTTAAGATTTTAGATAAAAAAATTAATAAAAAAGTTATGCTATACAAATCTAAAAATTTAAAGGATGTTTAGCTAATTTTTGAAGTTGAATAATTAAATTGCACAACCCCTAAATTAAAAAGAAACTTTACATTTCGACCTGTATGACATGAGCACCACCCCAACCTCCAAGGCTTGAAATATAATAAACAAACATTTGAAAAATATATTAATCTAACCGCCTTTGTGAAAACTGTCTAAAATAATTGAGATTAATTTATCTCAGAATAACCCATATCATAGTCAATTGGACAACAAAGCTGTCTGTTTAAGAGAGGGACAGAAACTGTATTATATCATTCTGTTGCTTTTCATGCCGAACAGACAGAATATGAAGCTGAGAACAGATAGAATATGAAGCTGACGCATTCTTCAGAGGAGGCTTCGTTATGATATTTAAATAACCTCAGAAAATCTAATCCCTACCAAATGAAGATTGAAAGTTCAACTGTGGAGAGTCCAAAATAAAGCTTTTGATAATATATTAATAAAATGCAAGCGTTATCTTAAACTAAACTAATTAATCCAAGTAGCTTTTTATTCTCAGAAGCACCGTGCATCTCCATTGGATCCTTCTAATTTCTTTTTTTCTTTCAAAATTGATACCGTTGATTTTTTTTTAAAAAAAGAGATACAAAATTTATGAAATTCACTTTAGTTATAAGTCTCACTTAAATACTAAAATTTGTCTCTCTGTAAAATTAACAGTATTATTTAAAAAAAAAAATCTTTACTTGGAAGGCCACTGCTATGTCGTACTGGGATTCTTTGACAGGAATCAATGGCAAAGGTGCAACAGATTCTCCACTGAAGAAGATATAATGGAGTCAAAAGAGGAATCAGATGAAGATGAAGGTGGAGGAAGGCCCGTTCTTCCATAAGACAGATATTACAAGGGAAAGAAAGAAAGAAAGGCATGGTGTAAACCATGGAAGAGATCGTGAATTGGGAAAGTGCTGGGAAGGACGGTGGGTTTTCGATTCTTGAAAGCTAGATTGATGAAGCTATAGCTATCGAACACTAAGGGCCAGATCTCTATGCAAGACCTAGGAAATAAGTATTTCTTGATCAGATTTGTATCACCTTTTTTATTTACCTATTTTTAATAATTTTTTTGTAAGAATAATTTTAAATTAATTTATGTCTAATTACTTTCTTTCTTTTTAGTTGTTTTTTTATTATAAAGGTTCTTAATTTCACATCAACTAAACTTATATAGCATAGTAAAATAGGAAAATGACGAAAAATTAACTACTAATATCAAATATTATTTAAAAAGTTTTGACATTGGGAAGTGGGATAAATACGTACAAACCAAAGTAAAATATTAGGGATTTGGTCTAAACTATTCAAAAAAAAAATTCTCAAAAAAAAAAAAAAATATATATATATATATATATATATATCAAAATTAGTCTCTTATTTATATAAAAAGAAACTATCAACTATTAGTTGTTATATATTTTTATAGAAATAGAAAAGAGGATTTACTTATAGAAAATGAGTGAATCTCCAATTCCCTCGATACCACAAAAATCATTAGAATAACTCGTACAATATCATAATAGGATATGATACATATATTTTGATCACACATATCCAACCTTGCAAAGAGAATTGCATCCATTCTACCTATATCTCTAACATCATTTTGTAAATTGACATTTAAAAATATAAACCACTTTTTCAGTAACATAAACATAATTAATATATAATAATAACTATGAAGAAAAGCCAAGTATAAAACAAATGGTATGAATGGAATGTTTTATGGAAAATATTGAATTTATAGAATAACGTAAACAAAGAATAATATACTATTTTTATAATATTTAATATAAATACAAAGTAACAAAAACGAAGAGTAACAAAGAATATTATATAAACTTTAAAGTTTTGCACATGTAAACAAAACATGATTTAAATATAATTAATAAGATATTAACAGAATCAAAGTTCATCAATCACAAGATATCAACATATATATAATACAAAAAAAATACAACCAACAATAATTTTTCAATTTAACCATTAGACCTTGGAGACTGCTAGGTTGAATACCCAAATTATATTACATTGGTATTAGCAGACTCAATACCCAGATCATGTTGCACTGCCATGACTTAGCAAGTTCATCCTACTTTCTTTACTAAGACGTCTCCTAATGAATACCAAGGAAAGTCATATAAAAATATTATAATAATATATCATCTAAGTCATCATATGATCAAGATATAATATATATATATATATATATATTCAAGAAAGAATTGTTTTACACAACTCTGTGTAATAAATAATTCTGACAGCATAATAGCTTGCTGGAGTACAAAAATATTATATTTAAATATTTAAAATTAGCTTTTCATTTTTCTAAGCCCAACTTTGTCTTGGGACCCATCCGGTGTCCAAAATAGTCCATAATTTAGAGTCTAATATCAAGATACAAAATAAAACCCAATATAACTATAGAAACTTGTTTAGATATATGGGAGGCTCAATAAGGCCTAATAGATCCAAAATAGATAAAAAAAATATTCGAATGACTCTCGTTGATCCTAATTAATAATTTTAAATACTTTAAATATATTAATTAATTAAAAATTGGACATCTAGTATAACAATAGCTATCAGCTATCCAATGCTAATTCTAACACATACAGGGCTCATCTTTTAATTCAGGCAATCCTGTCAAGATTTACTTTGGTCAGTCCGTTACCAAATAAGCTATCCAAATATGAAAATAGGCAGCATATTACCAAAGCAAAAGTCCACTATTTATTCAATAATCAACGTAATAATTCATAATATTCTAATTCACACAAGTAGGCTTCAAAAATTGCAAAATAAATATCAATATAATTTAGATAACACAAAGAGCATATTAGATTACATAAATCATCTAAAACACATTAAATAATATAAGTAAAAATTCAAGAAACTCTTGATTAACACTTTTTTCTCAAAAAGTTGACTTTTTTTTTACATAATTATCCATTTCATCATAAGCCTCATTTTTAGTGCAAATTAACCTAATTTAATTAGTTCTTTAAAAATCCTTTCCTAGGTATTTTGAATGGTTTAGGCCGAACCTTTTGTGTGTATGTTTGCGCGCTCGCGCACGCTATTTTCTTCCATTTTCTCTTGTTAACAACCCAATAATACATAATTAATGGAGATACATAAAAACCCCCTAAAACGAAATTCCATAAATATTCTACACTCCTATCAAAATGAAATTCAAGGGTTTCTTGCCATAATTTTCATGAAAACCAAGATTATATTAATCTATCTCTTCTTTAAACTTTCTCTCATTCATTTTCCCTTCATTTTCTTCCATAGCTTCTTGAAATACAAAATTCTATAATTCATAGAAAAGTTTTCAAGAATAGAATTTTCTTGAATTACATGAATTCATAGGGTACATATATGAATTCTCCATCTTTTTTTGCCATGGATTCATTAGACAACAAGAATTTCCATCTTCTTCTTGCTATGGCTGAAACTCAAGCAGAAAGAGAAGAGAAAAATTCTTGGAGAAAAATAGAAGAAAATCAAAAAGAAGAGAATTTATTTATGTTACCTTTGAATTCGTAATGTTTCTTTTTCACTAGTGGCTTTTTCTTTCTCTTTTCTCCCTCTTCCTTCTTCTACCTTAGCAATGGCTCTCCTCCCTCCTTTCCCTCTTGATTTGGCCGAATGGTGTGTGTGTGTTTCATATAAGTTTTATTTCTAAATGGATGGTTAGAGTTGAATGTATTTTAAAATGAAAGATCTTAGCCTTTAGATCAAATGGATAGTTAAGTCTAAGTCTTAAAATAGAAGATTAGATTTAAGCTTTTGGACTATATGAAGGGTTATGATTTGATCTTTAAAAGTAGAAAATTTTGGACTATAGGATTACATCAATGGTTAAGATCGTATCTCATTTTATAGATGAATATTAGCTATTAGATTTTAACTACAGTTACTTTTCTCATAATTTGTGAAGATAACTTTGCATTTATTATTGTTTAAGTCAGCGACTATGTCATCTAGTTCAGCAGGGATGTCAATAGTAACTTTTTCATAAAATATGAGATTTACCAAGATTTGCTAACATAAACCGATGTCATAGTTCCATAACACATGTAGTCTTTAGAAAATTCCCAACACATGGTACCACATTACCATTTTCCCTACTCATGGCGCTATATTAGCATTTTCCAAGTTAGATTCTTTGAAAATATCTCCCGATCCACCGATATATCTTTTTGTAGGTTCTTTATAATATTTTATTTGACATGTGTTTTCTACTATATTTTAATATTATTTGAGTCAATGTAGATCTCACTTAAGTTTTTTAGTCATATATGATTATTATTTTCTAATGTTTTATTATTATAGATTCTAAATAACCATTTTGCCCCTGATGGAAGGGTCACAGACAAATATCTCTATTCATTTTTTGTTGATATTTCCATTTTAACACCATATTTTCAAATTTCGTCACCACCATTTGATAGATATTTCTACATAGAACCTCCTAAGGTAGTTAACTTGAACTTCAAGGTTTAGTTCATTTCATGTAAGCTCTTGTCCAATACCATTTTTTGGTCTTAATGATTTCAGAATTTTACCAAACAAATTTTATAATTTTATACAAATTATTTCCTAACTATTGATATATATATATATATATATATATATATATATATATATATATATATATAGGGCTAGTTCTTGACTCTCCAATCTTTTAAAGAATTTATCAAAATTCGTTCAACTGACAAATGATAATTTTGTTATTGAATCTTTCTAAAATCTCAAAAATTCTTATGAGTTCCATTTATCTTGTATTTTTTATATATAAAGTTTTTTTAAAAAATTCATCTTATTGAAACTTAATAAATTTATTTTATAAAATACTAAATAATAAAAAAAATCTTAAGTTTTAGGGATGTTACGAGATTCGCCAAAGATTGGATAGGGTCTGATTGAGAAAAGAGATAGTTTATGAGCCTTTGTCCTTAGAACAAAAAATATTGCTGTGGGAAGGAAATTATTCCAAAAATAAAGAACGTGTTTAATGAGAGACCCTCTAAGAACCTTGTCCTAGGAACCTTCAACAAGATGACACTTTGCCCGAGACTGGCTAAAAAACAAGAATGTTGGTCAAAGGAAAGACCCTAAGAGAACTTGTCTCTTAGAACCCTAGCCTCAAGACGCCATAAAGGAAGACCAATCCTTTGATAAATCACGTGAACTCTCAGAGAATACAAAGAAGCAAAAGCCTCACAGATAATTGAATAATACTTAAATTCATTCATGTGCAAAATAGAGTACAATAGGAAGTCTTTTATAGGCAAAATTCTTAGAGTCCTAATTAAAGTAAAACTCTAAAATCTTATTAGAAATATTTTAAATGATGCCTAATATTAAGGAATTAGATTATGATACTAATTTTAACTTGATCTCCAAGATAAGCTCTTTGACCAAGTTCAAAAAATTAATAAAATAATAAAAAACGAAATTTCAAAAAGAATCTTAGTCAAAACTAATAAGCTTCTTTAAGTTGTCACATGGAATGCTCATACTTCATTAAAAATCACATGGTTGACACATGATTCTTAATCTCTTACAATTGGACTCCAATTAGGCCTTGACACTTCTCTTATATGTGTATAACTGCATTGGGCCTTCAATATATTGGATGTTGACTTTAGTTGCTCCATAGACCTTCTTAGGACATTGGGCTTCCACTTGGACTTCCACTTTTGCATCTTTAAAGAAATCTCATGTCCAAAGTTTAATTCAACTCCAAGATCAACATTTTTATGAATTGAGTGACGTTTAGCATGTTCTAAATTGATCAAATATGGATTTTGGGCTCTAAACTTGAGCTGACGTCCAACATAGAAATTATCTTGAACTCTTTGAAATTTTTGGACATAGTGCACAATTTGGGCCACTTGAGCTCTTTGAAACTCTTGATGAATGAGGGTTTCTCGAACTTGTTGCGCTCCAATGGACATGCCGACTGATATTGTATCATTTCCTCCCTCTTTGAAAAGATTCGTCCTCGAATCTTCACCATTAGGTAGTTTCTTGAGAAACAAATCTCTACATACCTGTAAGGAGCTAGAACTAACAATAGGCAAAGATGGGTTAAGATTGTTAGTAGATAAACAAATATCCTTACATATGCTCTCAACCTCTCTTTTTTCATCAAACAAGTTCAGACTTATGTTTTTCTCACTTTTCTCATAACTCTCTTGTTCTTTCTTTTCACTCACACTCTTTTCTTTTTCAATCTCATCTTTTTCTCTCTCTTTTTCTTTTGCTCTCTCTTTTTCTTTCATTTTGTATGCTTGCACTATTCTCATTTGATCCTCATAAACATCCATAGGATCAAGAGGTACCAATACATGATTTTTTTCATTAAATACAAATGAATAGCAATAGCAATATTTGTGCTTATGCTTAACATATTTAGCTTTTCTCACATGTTTCCATGGTTTACCAAGCATAATATGTCCATCAGACATAGAAGTTATATCACATAACACTTTATCATGATATTTACCAATGGAGAAAGAAATCAAAACTTGCTTATTAACCCTAAATTCAGCACTACCCTTCAATAAGGTATAGGGCCTAGGATGCTTTATAGTAGGCAAGTTTAATTTCTCAACAAGTAAGGTACTAGCAACATTTACGTAGCTACTATTATCAATAGCCATGCTGCAGACTTTCTTTTTTATAAGGCATCTAGTATGGAAATCAGGGGATGCCTTTTCCTTATCTTATCCTTTAGAGTTGATATTGGATTGGAATGCATCCAACCTTGCACAAGATTGCTTGAATCGCTCTTTGTTAGCCTTTTCAAGGAATTTGTACTCATTGGACATCTTATCACCTGAAAAGTTAGTCAAAGAAAGATAGAAGGAATAGGACCTCACGCACTCTTCTCATGTATTTACACTCAAAAGATGATAAGTTCACTCGTGTTTAACTCTCTTTTTGGCTTTTTCTTTAATATTAACGCTCTTGCCTTTTACCACTCAATAATTTGCTTCTTACAAATGTTTTAAGCAAGTCACAAGCA
This sequence comes from Erythrophleum fordii, assembly GCA_032878935.1. NCBI lineage: Eukaryota > Viridiplantae > Streptophyta > Magnoliopsida > Fabales > Fabaceae > Erythrophleum > Erythrophleum fordii. The sequence goes on along the minus strand of JAVQMF010000048.1, from coordinate 1,401,175 downwards.
AATCAAATGAAAAGATCAGACTAGTGGCAATAAAAAATACTAGAATCCTAAAATCTAAATTCCCAAAGAATCAAACAAAGGAGAAAAAGAGGTGTGTAACAAAAAGGAAAAAAAGGAGGAAGGGGAGGAAGGGAAGGAAGGAGAAGGAAAGAAAAAAAAATTCTGAAAATAAGAAAATTTAAGAATAGGAAACTACTTGCAATTCAAGTTTAGAACAATTAGGAAAGAATATTCTTTCTTGAATGCAAATAGGAAAGTAGATAATTTGGTAGCTACTTAATGCAATCAAATTAAGAAACAAATTCCAATTAGGAAATTAACTCCAAACTTGCTTTTAACTTTGAATTGGCACAACTTGCAATTTTGTATTTTGCAATCTGAAATTTTTTTTTTACTTTTTTTTTCACCCCCTTTTTTTTCGATTTTTTTTTTGAATTTTTTTTTTCGATTTTTTTTAAGGAGTATCACACTCGCTTCTCTTTTTCTTTTTGGAGTATCACACTCTCTTCTTCTTTTTTTTTTTTTTGAGGATGGAGGAACACAACAATGGAAGATAGAAGAAGATAGAAGAAAAAGACAAAGATGTAAAAGGTAATAATACTAATGGAATGAGAGAAAGTATGAAGAATAATGAAAGGAAAAATACAAAGATATACCTTGTACTAGCGACCAAAGCTCTGATACCAAATGATGAGAGACCCTCTAGGAACCTTGTCCTAGGAACATTCAACAAGATGACACTTTGCCCGAGACCGGCTAGAAAACAAGAATGTTGGTCAAAGGAAAGACCCTAAGAGAACCTGTCTCTTAGAACCCTAGCCTCAAGACGCCACAAAGGAAAACCAATCCTTTGATAAGTTACGTGAACTTTCAGAGAACACAAAGAAGCAAAAGCCTCACAGATAATTGAATAATACTCAAATTCATTCATGTGCAAAATAGAGTATAATAGGAAGCCTTTTATAGGCAAAATTTTTAGAGTCCTAATTAAAGTAAAACTCTAAAATCTTATTAGAAATATTTTAAATGATGCCTAATATTAAGAAATTAGATTATGATACTAATTTTAACTTGATCTCCAAGATAAGCTCTTTGACCAAGTTCAAAAAATTAATAAAATAATAAAAAACGAAATTTCAAAAAGAATCCTAGTCAAAACTAATAAGCTTCTTTAAGTTGTCACATGGAATGCTCATACTTCATTAAAAATCATATGGTTGACACATGATTCTTAATCTCTTGCAATTGGACTCCAATTGGACCTTGGCACTTCTCTTATATGTGTATAACTGCATTGGGCCTTCAATATATTGGATGTTGACTTTAGTTGCTCCATAGACCTTCTTAGGACATTGGGTTTCCACTTGGACTTCCACTTTTGCATCTTTAAGGAGATCTCATGTCCAAAGTTTAATTCAACTCCAAGATCAATATTTTTATGAATTGAGTGACGTCTAGCATGTTCTAAATTGATCAAATATGGATTTTGGGCTCTAAACTTGAGCTGACGTCCAACATAGGAATTATCTTGAGCTCTTTAAAATTTTTGGACATAGTGCACAATTTGGGTCACTTGAGCTCTTTGAAATTCTTGATGGATGAGGGTTTCTCGAACTTATTACCCTCCAATGGGCATGCCTATTGATATTGTATCAGTGTTGTTTCCATTCGGACCTCTGGGCATGAGTGTGTAAAACATGGTGAAAAATGCAAAATGTATCTCCTTTTATCGCGTATATAATTGGAGATTCAGTTAGAGATTAAAAACAATTTATTTTTGTAAGTTTTAAATACCAATTTGTAAAGTTAAAAATAAAAATTGAAATTGAAATATAAAAGATTATATATATAATTAAAAATTTTAAAGTATAATTTTTTTCTTACAATTATAATTTTTGACCTCTCTAATTGTTGAAGCAACTTGAGACAATTCATACTGTAAAAAAAGTGACGAAATATATGAAAAATAGAGAAGATAGGTGGGTGCCAAATGTACCACCAATAACGGAATTAGCACAAGTTCAAAATTGTGTTGCAGAGGAGTATGTCGCTGATAATTAGTGGGATGTCAGTAAAATGAAGAATGTCTTTGGTTGATGGGAAAAAAACAGAATCCTTGCTAATTTTGCTGCTAATTAGTAGATCCCTTCTTTGGCTGATAGGAAAAGCGAGACTCCTTTGTAATTTAATTTTGCTTGGCACATGGCTGACAATCTGATATGTCCTAGATGCAAATGTCGTTCAGAAGCTGTCCTTCATGCAATAAGGGGTTGCTCTGATGTTAATACTAGTCAAACCAAACATACCAATGGGAAAGGTTCTTTTCTATGCCCCTGTTGGATTGGACAGAAAGCTGCCTGGGAGAAAACCTTGGAAGGGAGGATCATGGAAGCTGGATGCTTGTGTTCAGGTTCAATGCAGGGAGCATTAGGCTCCAAAAAAGCAAACTTGTCTTTGATTGGTTGAAAGAAACCGATACAACTGTATATTGGAAAATCAGGGCCAGAGTCAAAGAGCTTCTTGAGATTCCAATCACCCTTCACCCGTTTGGGATGGTGGACCAGCCACAGAAGGAACTTTCATGTTATTGATAGGGATAACAATAAAATTTCTAGCTTCATTAGCATTAGTCAAATTTAGAATCTGAGCAAAACTTATCTTAGAACGAACAGAAACAAAATGAGAAGATTGAACGCCAGAAATCTCCAAGGGAGATCAGAAATTTTTGTCGAATATTTATATAAAGGCTGTGCAGCCAAGATAACCATCTATTCGTTTCAGTGGCTCAAAAGGATACGGTCGACCCACCCAACCAAAGCACTAGTGGTCCATCACATCTACGTTTGAAAGGGATACCATCATTAATGATTCCCAAAAATAAAATAGGAAAATATTTTTCTCATTGCCGTGTGAACCTGGGATTCTTTTAATGCAACGACGTTGTCAACATCGGCTTAATACCTAATTCATAAGTCATCTAATTCATGAGGGATACTTTTTACAAGAAACGAAGAGGAAGACAACACGAAAGAAAATGAAACACCAATTTTCTCTCGATGGCATACCATTAATGAGCAGAGATTGATAATTCAGATCAGATGAACCTTATACACAACAACCAAACGAAAAACATAGCAGCCATAAACTCAAAGGCAGCAACAACAAGAAAACCCTTGTTGTCGTTAGCCCCAGTCGCCACCATTAACACCACAAGACAAATACAAGCACATACATATACTTAATTTCTATATATGGTTTCTCTTATTTCTGCATAAAGGAGCAGTAATTAAGGGTCATCTCTGCTTCAAGCTACATCTTCTGATCTTCGCTTCACTTGCAGTTGCAGGGGTCGCAAGTGCAGTTTGATCCGCACTTGCAGCCCTCGTTCTCGGCGGCGACGCCCATCTCAGCTCCCTCGAACTCGGCCTTGACTGGTGCGACCCCCATGACGAGAGTCTCGGTGGTGGTCTTCTCGGCGTAGCTCAAGTCTGGGTACATCTTGCTGCTGCACATGAGGAAAGTCAACCTCCCAGTCAATTTTGCAAAGACGAGGGGAAAATAAGACTAAGGACAAATTTAATTGGATTAAATACGCGAACATACACAAAGTATTGGATTAAAATTCTACTATGATCCTGCGGGTAGATTAATTTGAGTTAGTTTCTAATAGATCTTCATTCTATCTTTCCCATGATTCAAAACCTATCCAACATGACACTTTTTATGTGATGTGGCATCGTTAAATTCCACCAACCAAACATTTCTGCCATGGTGTTGAAGCGATTCATTTGATTCTATCCAATATTCTAGTTAAAGATCAGTTTGGATGAATTGAGGGACCAAAGAAAAAGACTTATTTCAATTACTACTTTAATCAACACTTGGATCCGAATTTACTAAAATCGAGGAAAAGGTACCCAGAACAATTTTCCCTGGAAAATAAATAACGCATTTCTATGAAAACAAACACAAGCTCAGAGCGATCAGAATCTCACCCTCCGCAGCCGCTGCCGCACTTGCAGCTGCTTCCGCATCCACAGCTATTCCCACAAGACATATTCGGAAGTAAGAAGATTGAAGCACAGAAATCACACAAGAGATACGTCAAAAGCACAAGCAAGTCACACTGGTGATTGTACTGACCAGAACGACCCCTATTTATAGTATGGTTGAGGAGGGAGGAGTGGAATTCTACCGTCCACGTGTCAAATCATGGTTTTCAGCATTCTTCCTTCCATGGTGTGAAAAAGGACGAGGGAATTTTCTGGTGTGTTCTAGAGTCTAAGTTTAACTTGATGCTCTCGACCTTAGATGACAATCTTAGAAAATCCAGCGGCTGAGATTTGAGATGATGACGGCTAAATAACGTAAGAAAATTGAACACCTCTTTAAATTTCTATTGCCAATGACGCAGAAAAAATACAATATCATTGTATTCTCCATTATCATTGGTGTTGAATTTTTTAATATGATATTATTATTTAAATTAAGTGGAGCTTGACTTGAAATTAATAAAGGTAATGCTTTTCTTTCTCTCTTTTAATTTATCAAAATCTGATACTTAGATTATAACCAGAAATTTTACATATTAAAATTAATGGCAAATTATTTCTCTCTTAGAAGATGTTGAAATTATACAATATTGTCTTATATTATAAAAATGTACAAATACTTTATTTGAGGGTGTAAAATGATCAAAATATTCTCAAAGATAGTATTAATTTCTTTTATTAAGAAAATGATACATATAAAAAATGTATTTTTTTAAAATTTAATTTCAATATTATTTATTTTGTATTAAAAATTAAAAATTTAATCTATTATAAAATTTATAGTTTAATTGTTTTATATTAGTCAAATATATATTTAATACTTGTTATATTTTTTAAGAAATAAATATAAGAATATTCTGGTTAAGATAAATATAATTATAGCTTTTTTATCTGGCTGTAGGAAATATCATTGTAACCTATCTTTTGATTTTAAGAAGATGAATATGATTTTTTTTAAAAAACAAAAATATATATAATTTTAGTATCTTTATTAAAAAAAGAGGAAGGTATACTTTATTCTAGAATTAAAATAAGACGATTTTACCCAAAAAAAAAAGACATAAGTGACTGAGGAATACGTACACAAATCCAATTCTTATCCCGTCCTTTGTTGTAAAAATAAATGCTTATTAAAAAAACTGTATTTTTTTCTAGAAACATAATAATAATTTATGCACCTATTAAACAACGTGCTTGATCATAATAATCAAAAAATAAATTCATAAATTATAAATTTAAATTTAAAATTCACTAATTAAAATAGACTTAACGTTAGCAATTCAGATTGTACAGTAATATTGAATATTTGGCCTTCATTCTTATACAAGATCAATATCCTTGGCAATAACATACATTATTATTAAAAAGGCATACTAAGCAGGCACGCTTATGGCAGGAATACATATTTAGTTTTTAATAAATTTGAGTTTAAAATTCTACATTTTAATGCCACGTATATAATTTGATCTATACTCATCTACTTTTTAATTAGTATTATATTTTGATTAAGTAGCATTTGGCATATAAATATCTTAAACTTTTTATTTAAGATAAATATAATATTATCTTATACACTATGAAGAGTTTAATATGTCATATTCAATACCAAAATATTTATTTTTCCACACATTTTATAGTCAAATTTTACTAAAGTAAAACTTTTAAGTACTTAAATACGTATTTATCGTACATCATTTTTTTTTAATTATACATTGGTTTCTTAGGAGTCTGATTTTATTGAACTGGAGTGGGATCAAATATTCAAATATATCCATATAATGCAATAAATAATATTGAACAGGTCGAGAAAAGATACAATTTAGAATTTATAAGATGGTAGGTCAACGAATTGCTGTTCTAACTTTTTAAATTATCTACCAAGTTTTGTCAAGAACCAAGGGGGTCTGTTTTTGTTGTTCTTTAAGGAAAATCCAAATTAATACTTAGATTTAACCGGAGATATTAAATATTTGACAGATTGTGTATGTCATTGCCATTTTATTAGAACTAAGGAGTTTTTCATCGGTACCTCTCCTTTTTATTTTATTCACTCAATCATGTGTAGTATTTTTAATTTGACAATTATAATATTGTTTTATAATTTGTTTGGTTTTATTTTTTAGTATAATTTTGTCTGATGTATAAAAAATAAAAAAAGAATGAGATGAAGTAAGAATGAGTAGCACTTCACATCCTTTTTTTCATACCAAACACTTCTTGTTTAATTGTTTCACATTTTTACTGTACCAATCATAAAGTGTACTTTTGAGTGTTCATGAAGCATCATTTTCTTTTCCCTAATGTTTTAGAATGGTGTTTATTTTGTTTACACCAAAATAGATCACAGAGTTCATGAGCAATGTTATGAAATTCCTCGTTTTATTAAGTATTAAATATGGTTTTCTTTTTTTCAATTAAATAGTTCTTCTCTCGGATTTTTAATCTTCTCATTTTTTATATATTGTTCTTAACTAAATCCAAACTCACTCTTAACATTAGTTGAGGTGTATAGAAACTGATTGATATATGGTTGATTACGATATAAAAGACATTACATTTATCTGCCTCTAATTATAATGTCTTTCTTAATTTATAAGAAAATTACAATTAATTACCTAATTTATTAGTTTCATTACAATAACTATGAAAATAAGATGTTAAATCTAATGGGGTTGAAGAATATGTGTTGTACACGCCTCTCTCTTTATTACAACATGCGAGAAGTCACTTCTGCCTTTGTCAGAGATTATGGAGAATGAAAATGAGAATGGCTAAATTGATAAAAGAAAAAAAAAATATTAATATTCTAGTAAAAGGAGAGGCATGTGCAATGTACATATGTTTAATTTAGCTAGTATAATGTCTAATTTAAGTGATAGAGGCTATAGCAATAGGATTAATAAACCAAGAAATCAATAATGATTTTTTATAAATTGAGAATACATTATAATTATTTAAATAGTTGCTGATTTCACTTAAAAAATAAGGGAAATTCCAAGGGCAAATAAAAATGAGTATGAAATGTGTGATTAAGTATATTCTTAATAGTTTGAGATGTAAAAGTATATATATATATATAGACGATTTTACTATTACTCAACCAAAAATCATAAATAAAAAATAAATTTACAGACACGCGTGCAAGTTAGCCCAAATATTATGACATGGTGATAATACCAAAACAATAAGATGAAGAAGAAAACACAGCCTTAGCATGTAGCCATTACAATATGTTATAAAGGCTCTATCAATCCTTTGAAATTTGAACAATATATGAGCAAATGGATTAATAAATTCTGGGACAATAAGGAACACATTTTGAGACTCTTGGAATTGTAAACAAATGTTCTGCTTAGCTCTCAGGCGTTCTTCACAAAGAGGAGTAGGCCTTGATATCATCTGAGCTCACCATAATCCATATGCACAAAGGCTAAGTCACTTGAGTTATTGCATACTGGATTATCTGCAGTGCATAACAGATTTTTTATTTTTTTAAAATTTTAAAATGCACCCAGATCCTTATATCAATAAGATTTGTAATGACTTGGTTCAATAAGATTTATAAAGAAAAATATCTTAAGATAAAACTATTAATAAGAATTATTATGCATTAATTATTTCACTAAAACAATCAATATACATATAAAACATAATAAATCTTATTGATATAAAAATCTGACTATATTTAAAAAAATTTAAAATAAAATAAAATTTATTGTACATAACAGAGGATCCATTCTCAAATTATTGTAGGCTGTATTCGGAAATTTTTTTTTTTTATTTTTTGGCCGGCAAACGCTACATTAGGAATTTAGCATAGGAAGGACTTAAATTAATAAAGAAAAATGGGACCCACAAAGATGGAATTACGTCCATATGGTGGGGCCCAAGTGAAGTCGGTCCGATTGTTGCGGACCCGGAATCACTTTGGATGTGTGGCCCAAAAACTCCTTTCGTCTTGGGTTTCTACGCCATAGGATTGTTCACATCACAACTACAATATTTAATATTTTTAGCATTTTAATATTATCATATGAAATATCACGATATATTATTTTTTTAATGTTGATCATAAACATAAAAAAATAAATATTTTACAAGAGCTTACACAAAGTTTTAAAATACTAACAAAATATATATGTTTGTAAATATTTTGAAATATCTCAATCTTAAATACCAATATGCTAAAAGTCAATAGTTACATGTTAGTATATAAAAAGTCAAAAATAAAAATAAAAAATAATTTTGTAAATAATAATTATAAAAATATAATAGATATGATATAAATTTTTTTCTCAATTTCATTTTTCATTTAGATATCAATCATATATCAAATGAATGACTTTAATTAAGCAGAACGTGATAGTTTACCAAAGATTTCTAACGTGACATAGAGCCAAGCTTCTTCTCCTCCTTTTACGTTCTTACCTTTTCCTCCCTACTTGAAACCAAATGTGAAATATTCGCTTCTCCGATGCTTTCAAGGAGATAGGAATGATGCCAAACACGATAATTCCAAATGACTTTGAAATGAACAAGTATTTCCAATTTAACATAAAGCCCATGGGTCCACCAATGGGGCTGTCAAACAAATAGAAAAGAATTTGCATTTTTCTTTTCCATGGCAGCCGAAGGCATGTTCAACGGACAACAGAACAAATAAATAAAAGTCATGTGATATAACGATGTGTGTATATCTATATATATATATATATTCTTGTGTGATGCAGAATATTTAAAAATTTAATATAATTTAATTATAAAAATAGAAATAAAAGTTTAGTCATTTATATAATTTTTTAAAGTTATAATTTTAATTTATTTAAAATTAAAAAATGTATTTAATTAAATTTAAGAATAAATTATATAAGCTTTTTATGAGTTTTACTAAAATTATTCAAATTTTTCTTAAAAGAAAAAATTATGTTGCATTTTAGTTTAACTTTAAATTTATTAATTAAAATATCTTCTATTAATCCAAATATATATATTTAATTAAATTTAATACAAACAATATCTACTATTTATTATTTTCATTTGTATATATTTGTGATATAATAAATATTTGTAATTTAGGCTAATGGATGGTATTTTAACAAACAAATAAAAATTGAAACTAAAGTTTATATTTTAGTAATAGAGAAAAAAAAGTCAGCATAATTTTAACAACATTTAAGAAAATTTCCTATAATTTAAATAAAATTTGTACATTTCTAAAATTTGGTTTAATTTCATCTTAAAATTCATAATTATTCTCCTTAATCAAGTCTCAATAGCAAAGAGCAAACTATGTGTCACTCCCTTTGAAAGGAGGATTGATCCCAGCATAGAACTTGAGGTTAATCTCAATCTTGCAAGCTTACAAACTGAGAGATACACTTACATACACATATATAATATCCAAGATATTTCAATTTACTATTTAAAAAGTCTCCCTCATAAATAAGACAGTCTCAATTTAAACAATCAGTACAAATATAAAATATTCAGAATATTTCAATTTACTATTCAAAAGTTTTTCTAAAAGTCTCCCTCATAAATAAGACAATCTCAACTTAAACAATCAGCCTAATTTAGTCAATTTCTTATAAAACAATCCTTGAGAATTCTGCTCTCATATTATAATATTCAAACTAGTTTATACGAAAAGTAAAGATCTTACTTGTCGTTTAAGGGATCTAATATTTACATTAAAATAACATGTCCAGTTTTTCTTTCTTTTTTTCTTTTTTTAAGGAAGAACATTATAAGGCCCCCACAAACAGAGTATTGAACTCACAATACTAATACAACATGAGTTAAATTGTGGACAATGGGCCGGGCTCAACACTTCTATTTGTAACTTATAAATTAAATGAGTGAGTTTTGAATATTAATGAATAAATAATATACACCATAATAGTTAAATGGAACAAATAAAAGCATATGTATTTTAATAAAAATATATTTAAATGAAATATTATGATATTAAAAAGAATAATAGTGAGTTTACTAAAAAATAAAATCTTATTTAAAAAATAGTGTTAGCAAGTAATTAAATCATTTAATAGAAAGAAAAAAGATTAATTTAAACACTAAAGTCAACTTGTCACATGAACACATTGAAAACATAAATACGAAGAGAGCTTAAAGGAGATTAAAGAGATTAATATAAACTATGAAGTCAAATCAATACATTATCAAAACAAAATGTAGATACAAGAAAAGCTTAAAAATATAATTAATGGGAAGACCCTTAAATAAAACTAATAATAAACATGAGTACATAACTTATTAAAGTAATATTCAATCATGAACACACAATTCATGAATGACTAACATTATGTGCAGTTTAATTATTTAATTCCCTCTAATACAATCCGCTTGATTGATGTGTGTTGGCCTCTGCATAGGGCTAGCGTCACCTTTATTTTTTTAGTTGGGGTTGAACGTAAGGTGTATCAAGAGTTAATAGTTATTGCTTTAGTTATAATGTTCTAAGACAGTTTCTTTTGATAGAAAGTAATTAAGTATAATTGTAGTTATATAAGTATAGTGATTCAAATGTAGGAAAATGAATAATAGTAAGAGACAATATAATCAAAATTCATTTCCAATAAAGCAATAAGTATAACTCATGCAATGTCAATTAATATCACAACTCCAATAATATTTTCTAAAAAAGAAAAATAATCATGTGAATATTATTAATAACCCTATCAATACTGATTGCAGAGGCACACTAAAAAAATTACTTAAATTATCTAAATTATTCAACAATATGCAATAACTATTTAATCTCAAGTATAAGCCTCTTTTAAGTAATCAATTAAACTAAGTTCAATTGTTGATCCCATAATTTCTAATCGAGAGCACTTATCAAAGCTTGTTGTATGGAAATACTTAGTTCAAAATTAGACAGTGTGATATAAAGAGATGATTATGAAAAAACTATGAATATTCACAAAATAGATAACCAGCGAAATTTAAGGACAATATTTTGGAATTGATAAAAACACATTATAGTGATATTATCTACTCATAGATAATGCCAAAACAATGAGTTTTTCTTGCCACATGCTCAAAACTAAAACCTAATTACAAAATATTACTTCGCTACATGTGCAATTATCATACAAGTAACACTTTAACAATAATCAATATTTTCAATTTAGTTGAATTCACTCTATAGTATCTAAAATCCCAATTTTAGTTCATATTCTCCACTCTTATTACAATATCCATAACTTAAGTTCTTTCTATTTAATTCCCAAATAGAAAATTGGGCTTAAAAGAAACCTTAGGAAGCTGGTAATTGAAACAAAGAAGTGTGGGCATCACCCTAAACATCCCAATTTGGGTCTTCAAGTACCATTAGCAAAACCCCTTACTTGAAGCTCACCCACAGCCAAGCATAGTTGAGGAAAAGGAAGAAAAAGACTTGGTGCACAATTTCAACAACCCACTAGCTCAAAGATCCTCACATGTGGTTTTCATGTAAGAATGAAGGAGGGATGCATTTGTCGCTAGTTAACGATAGAGCTGCATCAACAACAATTGTAGTGCAAGGGGAATGAACGGCATGACTAGCGATTGCGCACGCTCTCTACTGTGCATTGTGCAAGTGAGGGGAAAGAAGAAGAAGAAAGGGAAAAAAAAAAAAATGAAAGAAGAGAGAAAAGAACAGGAAAAAGAGAAAGAGTAAGGAATAAAAATAGGCATGAGTGTAATTGGGATAGCTATTATTTTTCCTTTACGAAGGAATCAAGGAACGATTGTTTCACAGGAAGAAAGTGAGAGAAAATATTTCTTTTAGGATTATGCCCACCCTTGTTTGATTCAAAGGAGGGGAAGAGAGGGGAGGGATTTTAATGGAGGGGAGGGGAGAGAAGGGAAAGGATTTTAATAAAAGGGAAGGGAGGGGAGATATATTGTTTGGTATAGGAGGTGAGGGGAAGGAAAATAATAATATATAAACCATTTTACTCCTTATATATTTTAAAAGTAATGATAATACAATTAATTATTTTTTTATTTTAAAAAATTTAATATTTTCACCACCAAATTAAACAAATGTAAAAAATTATTTATAATTATAATTATTTAAAAAAAATTATAAATAAATAAAACTAATTAAATAATTATTTCAATAAATATATAATTTAATATATTTTATTTCATGAAATTAGAATGTATCTGAGTTAGGAACATTGCCATGTTTATTTTTTCCTCAATATAATAATATACCTGTGTTAATTGGTAAGTTAAAATTTTTCTTCAATCATACTTATAAAAATTTTATAAAATATAAAATTAATAATTAAGATAAGGGTATTTTAGTCTTTTTATCAACTTTCCTTCTCAATCCCCCCAAATTAGAGGGAGAGGAGAGGAGGGGAAGGCCTCCCCTCCCCTCCAAAAACACATGCCAAACAAAAGGAGGGGATCCCCTCAAACCAAACAAGGGATAAGAGTTCAAGAGATAAGAGAATTCAATTGGGTGGAATGTAGATATCAAGATCACTCATTCAATTAACTTTTAACCTAGAAAATATTGCTAAAAAGTTAATTAGACATTATTCCCTATCTTTTATGTTTTTCTATATTAATTAAGTACTGATCTTCTTACTGAACTCCAAGCTAGTAAAAAGTTAATTGAAGACAAAGCTTTGTATTATTGCACTCTATGTCCATTAAAGCTAAAGAAAAATGACTGTTTTTATTTGAATGGAATACAAAGTATCTTGCAAAATTAAAGTTTTAGAATTTACATATTACAAAATTTTGTTTACAAGTAAAAAAACTGAAAAATTGAGTCAATTTTAGAATATTATTTAAATTAAGATAATTAAAAGTATAAGTTGGGATGATTAGTGACTGTTGCTTTAGTTTATAATTAAAATTGTCCACAATAATACATTTAGTTTGTTCAGATTATGTGTTTTTATTTATTTATTTATTTTCTAAACCTCAAATAGAATATTGTGGATCTTTTTAATTAAAATAATTATATTATTGATCATCATAAGAAGCCATGAGGAAAAACTAACAAACGAAAATGCAAATAAATACTATGCATATAAAATTTTAAAAAAAGGTTAATATATTTTTTCTTTTGAAAGATGAGATCAATGGCCACAAGAAAAAGAAATTCAAAAATATAAAGAAGTGAAAATTATTAAGAGAAGCAAATTTTTTTTAGATAAATTCAATATACATCAAATCAATAAGAGATGTCAGTAAACATTGAGATTCGTGGCATTTTCACATGTTGTTTTGTTATTGACTTGATGGGTATACATAGACTCACCTTATAATAAGTTCAATACAAATCAAACCAATAAGTGAAGTCCAGAGATATTGAAACTCACGACATTTTCACATGTTGATTTGTTATTAATTTGATGTGTAGACTCGCTTAAAAAATATATATATACACATACAAATTTAAATTTAAATCCCTGTTGAGATTGTAGTTAGGTTTTTTTTAAGTTTTAGGATTAAAATTATAAGTTGAAAGACAAAAATTATAACTGTAAAATCAAAATTTATAATTGTAAAAATAATTATATTTAAAAATTTTAACTATATAGTATAGTTAAAATTTTAAAATAGAATTTTTTTACAATTATAATTTTTAATCTTATAGCTATAATTTCTATTTTTAAACTTATAATTTAAGACCTTATATAAAAAAAAAAAATCTTTTTAGCTTTAACTAAATCTCTCTAGTTAGACAAGACACTCCCCCCAAATCCATCCTTAATTTTTTTCTTTTACAAGAGGTTATTCATTGGAAACAAAATCAAGAGATATGGGCTTGATCACGTTGGGCCCAGTTGTGGGTTATCTAACGTGAGTGTTTTTTTGTTTGAACTTTTGATTGGGTCTGGAGCTTACTTGGGTCAAGATTTTAGAATTTGGACTGTGTATACTCTATTACAATATTTCAATACATATTATCATGATTCATGAGAGTGCATTATTACATCCATTGAAGAATTAAAATTGGGAGTTTAAGAGAAAATGAAAAAGGCAGAAAAGAAATATTAGTTGTTAATTTCTCTTTCTTTTATTTGAATGTTTAAAATAAACAAAGAGAATAAAAATGAAAGATTAAAATAATGTTATAATGTAGCTTCATCATTTTACCCTTTAAATTAACACCTTATTACTCATATCCATATATGTACATACGCATGTAATAAGGTAAAATGGTAAAGTTACATTATAATTAATTATTTAATCTTTCATTTCATTTCTTATTTATTTTAGACATTCAATTAGGGAATTAGAAATTAACAACTAACTTTTTCTTTCATATCTCAAAAGTACACTTAAAAAATCAACTTTCAAAGCTACACTTAAAATTGAGATGTAAGAACATCAACCTCCTGTCCCAGAATCTCTTCTTCAACCCTTTTAGACTAGTCTATGCTAGAAAACCAGGTTAAAGAAAATCAAGATTATTACATGATAGATCACTTCAAAATATGATTAGATTATCTTTTTTTAGAGAGATATTCATCCTCACATCTATTTGTTAAAGGGTTAATGATGATATATTTTTCATAATACAATAAAACTTTTATGAATTTCTTGATTAACAATATTAACATTTTTTAATACTTTTATAACTTAAAAGTAGTATATTTTTAAGTTTATAAAATACTTTTTTCATCTATATTTCACAAAGTTATATGATGGTATTTTTATATATAGTAGAGGAGTCTCACTGTATTTTATATTTCTTATGCCCCAAATATGCACCTATTAGAATATGAAGTCAGAAATCCTTTTTATAGAAAAGAAATAAATATATGCATTTAATTCTTACAGTTATATATGATATTAAAGTTTTTATCATAAAATATACCTTTAGTTTTTAGAGTAACAATTTTTTTATATAAAATACTTACATCATAAAGATATAACTTTAATTTTAGAGTTACAACTTTTTATATAAAAAGTTTATATTATAAAAAAATGTGTCTAATCCTTGGTTCATTAAATGAACCAATAAACATATATTTTTATTATTTATTTATAAATAATTATAAATGCATATATATCATGCTCAACTTTTTAAAATGGTAAGATAAATTATAAGCTTGATTTCTCTCAATATCTAAACTATCCAAATTAAATTTAAACAGTTAAGGTTTTTTAACTTTTTATTTAATTTTTTGAATTTTTTTAATCTTAAAAGAAATAGAATGTAAAATAAAAATAATATTTTAACTTAAATTTAAAAAATAATTAATATTTGATATTCAAAAAATAAAAAAATAATAAACTTTGGACGTCTAGATTTAATGGACGGTCCAAATGCTCATGGAAAACTGGCAAGAGCAGAGAAACCGGTAAATCACATATCAATGTCAACCTCTCAAACCAACACTGAAACCGTCCACTGCTTGTCTCAAACTCATAACTCCCAACTCCTCTCCAGGTGGCACTCTTCTGTCATCATCTGTGAATCTGATCCACCATTTGAAACTCAGGACTTTAGAGCTCGTCTTTGGTAGCACAAGGCAGTTTTGAGATCCTTAATTTCGGTTTAAATTTTTCCCTCATTCACCAACTTAATGGTGAACACTGCATCAAAATCTTAACCTCCAAAACAATGGCACTTGATGATCGCCATTCCAAGAACATCCATGCAAGCTTTGCTCAAGTTTGTGTAAAAAGGTCCAGTTATACCACCCCCATCATCTAAAATTTAGGCACAAAAAAAATCCTCATCCATGTCAGCCTCTTCACTGGAGCCATAACTCCAAAACTGTAAGATCTTTTGTCTCAAGCTGAGCCCCTCTGAGACTTTCCAAAACCATCTTCTTCCTGCCACTCTGATGAAAACTCTCATGTAAAAAAAATATCTGATTAGCAACAGGTATGCCAATCTAATGACTCTTCCCTTTCTGTGTTTACTGATTCTCCTAATCCTTCCTACTTAAAAAACCAACTTTCCAATCTAAGCATTACCTCGAATCGCTCTTCCTCAACTCCTCACCAAGTGAACCCATACCCATCTCTTTGTTTTGTGTAGCCGGATCCAACAATCGTTGAGCAAAAAGCTTCTTTTACTTTAATGAAAGTCTACTCATCTCTGTCTTTCTCCAAGAAAGCCAGTGTTTTGTTGAAGCTTCTTTCTTTCATTAGTTGGGTCATGTTACCTCTGTCCTTATTATGTTCTTTGTTGTTCTATTTATGTCAGCTTTTAATATTTTTGCTGTCTCTCACAATTATTTTGTTCTTTTATTTTTTGATTCTCTTGTGAAGAGTGTCAATTTTAAATATTTTTTATGTTAATTTAATTTTTTTAGCTTATCAAAAACCAAAAGAACTAAAAAATTAAATTTGTGTTTCTTGAATTTCTATTTAGTTTTTTTTTTGGGGGAAATTTCTAACTAGTTAGTTATGTAATATTGCTACTGATTGATACTCTTAATGTTTAACATGATGGTATCTTAATTTCTCAAATACTTAAAAATCTATTTATAAAAAAAATTGATCCTGACATATATGGAAAAAATAGACACCTTTATATTTGGAATATATACAATAACTATAATGTATTTATTTTCTTTTATAACGAAGTTAAAAGTGTATTCGTTTCTTCTTTTAGAATGTTCGTTCCTAACAAGACTTTATGCCTCGAGCCATGTATAAAGACCTTTTGTTCCTTAAAAATAAAATAAAATAAAAATTTGTTTACAAGTTTTAAACATAAACGAGAAAGGCATATATAAAATCAGTAAAATTCAAGAGTATATTTGGATAAAAAAATGGAAAGAGAAAAAAATTTTAATTTTAATATTTTTATTTAAATTTAAATTTAATATATATTTTAAAAATATTTAAATTGAAACAAATGAGTAAAAAATAAAAAAAATTATTTAAATTTAAATTAAAAAAAGTTCACTTTTTTTTTTTTTTTCTTTTCCTCCATCGTTTAAAGTTCCAAACATATATATGGGAATGTACAGAAAATTGCCATAGTAAAACTGCTTGGACCGGGCAGTGTTGTTTAATTTAAAAAAAAAAAAAGTCTCGCTCTCAGGGTTCAAGGGTTGGCTGCAGTCGGGGCAAACAGTTAGATTCCTTGTATTTGCTTTCTTTTTCATAATTACTCACCGAACAATTCAGGCAATGTGGAAGAGATCTTCCACCTACGTATCATTAATCCCTCAGCACAAGCTTCGTTTTTTCTTACAATTAAACAATCTGTGCTTAAAGTCACTTATCCCCACTGATCCTCTCGCAGACCCAGAAACAAAAAATTCCACTACTTTTTCCAGCAACAACTTTCCCGAGAAAATCACATCGGACTCCAATCATTCTGAGGAAGTTTCATCTGCAATTGATTTTGATGAAAGCTCATGTTTTGAGAAACCCCCAGATACCGAATTCACCGAACCCATCGTGGGTGATTTTCTTTCGACTTCAAAGCATGTCGTAGACACCCTTTTAAGCTGCAAGAGCCAACCCACAACGGCTTTGAAGTTCTTCAGAGGAATAGAACGTAAATGGGGTTCTATAAAAACCGTCGATGCTTTCTGTTTGTTGCTTCATATTCTGACGTTTTACTCTGAGACTCGTGGGGTTGCTCGGGATCTACTGAGTAATTATGTTGTAGGAGATTCGTTTCCGGCTCCGAGTGCGTTTGTGGAACAACTAGTAGAGTGTGCAGGAAGGTACAAGTTAGAATCAAATTCGCAGGTTGTCAATTATTTATTGAATAGTTATGTTAAAGCTAATAAAATCAAAGATGCTTTTGATTGTTTAAAAACGATGGTAGATCATAATATCGATCCTTGGGTTCAATTTATGAATAACCTTTTGACAGCAATGGTTAAGAGAAACATGATTGAGGAAGCACTGGATGTGTATGATGAAATGATTCAAAGAAAAATCTATGGCGATCGCTTTACGCTACATGTAGTAATGTCTGCATGTTTAAAACAAGGGAATAATGAAAAGGCAGAAAAGTATTTCGGAGAGTCAAGGGCTAGAGGGCTGAAACTTGATGCTGTGGGATATGGCATTGTTATTCAGGCTGCTTGTAAGTGGCCTAACTTAAATTTGGCGCGTAGTCTCCTGAAGGAGATGAAAGATATGGGTTGGATGCCATCTGAGCGTACATACACGTGTGCCATCAGTGCTTGTGTGAAGCAGGGAAATGTCATAGAGGCATTGAGGCTTAAGGATGAGATGGCGAACAGTGATATGCCAATGAACATTACAGTTGCAACAAGTTTGATGAAATGGTATTGCACACAGGGGGATGTTACTAGTTCATTACAATTGTTCAACGAGATAGTTGAGGCTGGACTTACTCCCAACAAGGGCACTTTCTCTCTTTTGATCGATGGGTGCTCTAAGATTGGGAATATGGAGAAGGCATATGAAATTTACTCCCAAATGAAACTCATGGGCATCCAGCCTACTTCCTTTATTTTCAATTACCTTCTAAAAGGATTCTTGAAACAGGATTTGCTAGAAGATGCGAATAGATTGTTTGACGAGGCAGTTGAGGAGGGTATTGCTAATGTTGTGACATATAACGTCCTCTTATCCTGGCTCTGTGATCAGGGCAAGGTTAATGAGGCTAGTAATTTGTGGGATAAGATGATGGGTAAGGCTATTGTACCTTCACTAGTTTCTTACAACAACATGATGCTTGGCCACTGCAGAAAGGGTCACATGGATGAAGCATTTAGTGTGATGAATGAGATTCTAAAAGCGGGTTTAAAACCAAATGCCTATACATACACTATTTTAATAAATGGGTATTTCAGAAAAGGTGACTCTGAACATGCACTTGATTTGTTTGACCAAATGGTGGCTGCAAAAATTGCACCAACAGACTTCACGTTTAACACAGTTATAAATGGCTTGTGCAAAGTTGGTCAGACGTCTAAGACAAGGGATATGTTGAACAAATTCGTTGAGAAGGGTTTTGTTCCTACATCAAGGACTTATAATAGCATGATCGATGGATTTGTCAAGGAAGGTGCAGTCAATACAGCGTTGTCTGTGTACAGGGAGATGTCTGAAGATGGAATCTCACCAAATGTTATCACTTATACCAGTTTGATTAATGGATTTTGCAAAAGCAATAACATTGGTCTTGCTTTGAAAATGTATGATGAGATGAGAAATAAGGGTTTTGAATTGGACATTACTGCATATGGTGCTCTTATTGATGGGTTCTGCAGACAGCAAGACATGGAAAATGCGTGCAAACTGTTTTCTGAACTTTTGGAGGTTGGTTTGTCTCCAAACACAGTTATTTATAACAGCATGATTAGTGGCTTCAGAAATTTGAAAAATATGGAAGAAGCATTGAATTTGCACAAGAAAATGATAAGTGAGAAAATTCCATGTGATTTACAAATATACACAACGCTGATTGATGGATTTCTAGAAGAGGATAAATTGATTCTTGCTTCAAATCTTTACTCAGAGATGCTATCCAGGGGCATTGTGCCTGATATAATCATGTGCACTGTTCTGATAAATGGACTTTGTAAACAAGGACAACTATCAAATGCTCACAAGATTCGGCAAGAAATGGATGGGAATAATATAACTCCTACAGTTCTTGTTTATAACACTTTAATTGCTGGACACTTTAGGGAGGGCAATTTGCAAGAGGCTATTAGACTGCATGATGAGATGCTTGATAGAGGTCTTGTGCCTGATGACACTACCTATGATATCCTCGTAAATGGAAAGTTCAAGGGATCAAATCCTCTGGTTAGATATAATTTGCATTAACAGGATTGAGGCCTTTCATTTCAATGTTGGATTATAGAAGAAATGAATCTGCAAAAAAAAAAAGGTTATTGCATGTTTTACAACGGGTCTCATTTCCATTGTTTATCTTAAGACCTAGAAACTAGGTTTGAAATTATTTTGCTTTAGATTATGGTTCCTTTCGAATGAAATTTTAATTCTTTTGATGATGGGATTCCTCCAATGGCCTTAGTCAAAATGAATTCTGCAGTTGGACTCCTCCTTTGGCTAAGGCTCAAGAGTGTAATGTGGATTGGATAGTCTGGAGAGAAGTAAGCCATTTGAAACCAGGAATTTTTAGTGGTTCAATGCAACGGTGTTAGCTTTTGAGCAACTGACAGTGGCACCATGGAGGTGTGATCTTAATGAAACCTATATATATTATATATATATATATATATATTTTCGGTATCAGATTAATTTTTTACTTTCATTTTGTCTGTGGAGAAAGACCTGTATGATGTTCTGTACCAGTACTTCAACTGACTGATAGAACCTGATTTTGTGTTAGAAAGATTTAGTTAATCTGCGTGGTGTTAAGTTTTATGCTTTTGTGACCAGACAAGGATGGACGTTATCCAGTTTTTCCTTTCGCTTATTAAACATATGAAGAGCTTTATTATGACTTAGTTTCCACTTTGAAACTGTTTATGGTCTCTTATGTCAGATATATTTGGTTCTAGCTTGCTAGCATTTGTTTCTTGTAAGATTTTGAAGTTGAGCCTTGAAGTGTAAAACTGTTTCTACTGATAAAAGATTAAGAACAATAAAGCCTTAGACTGCATTTTATGCATATTCTGGATCACTGGATCTGAATAATGGCAACATCTTTTAACACTAAAGGAACTCGCATTTCGTTTTGATTTTAATGCTATCTATTAATATAGATAAATTAAGTGGAGTATGGGTAGTGTGTCATTCTGTACATAGTTGGTGTTTTATTGAAGCAAACACTTATTCTCTTCTGATTGCCATATGCTATGCCACCAAGATAGTTTGTTACCCTAATTTTTGGCCAGTAAGATAGTTTGTTACTTGAAAGGATAAAGTTGAAGAAGCTTTTCCCTTCAGATAAAAGGTAGGTATAGTTTTTAACCGTTTATTATCAAGTTTTTTAATAAAAATATAACAAAGGGATTTTTTACAGCTTAACTCCACATTTTGGATCTTTCAAAAAATATACTCCCTTGTCTTATTGGAGAAAATGATAGTAAATACCTAGGGAACTATGCTTAAATCCTGTCCTTCCCCTTTTATATTCCAAAAAATAGTGAGTCCATCTTCCTCTTCCCCCCTTCTACCCATTTTACTTTACATTTATCTAGATATGAAGTTTATCATATCATATCATGTCATGGAAATTGTCTTTATATACTGATTTTGATGTTTATAGATTTGAACTGGAAGGACTAAAGTCACAACTTCGTTCAATGGATTTAGATCCAACCTAATTGGGGTGAAGAGTGGTGAAGATCCTTCATGAGTGACTGCATAATGTTTCCTTAGACGAAGAAAAGTAGAATCTGTGGTCGCCATGTTATGAGTTCAGGTACTCAGTGTGGAGTGATCAACAATGAGAAAAGTGGTTGGGATGCCTGCATTAGCAAAGCAACCAAATACACTTTGATAGGATTCCCTACTAAACGACACTCAAGCACACAGAAAATGCAGCAAAAGATAAGGTACTTTAGATTAGAATGAAATATGCCCCCTGGCTAGGAGCTTACAATACCCTCTACCTCAGTGAATCTTCCTCTTGCAGCAAAAGATTCACTCAAGTACCTTACAAGTATGCACTTTTTATTGCTCACTCTGATATCTTACACAGACAAGAAGAGAAAGCAAGACCACAGATGTTAGCTTTCAAGAGGCTAGCTCTTTCCCTAAATCCCTCCAAAAGTCCTTTCCCCTCCTCCCCTCTCAGCTTTTCCCTTGAACACCCTTTCCAACTACCTTCGAACTGCTCCCTCCTCCTTCTCCATCATTGCTTCCTTCTTTTGCTCCTTTGCATTTCTGCCATTTTTGTGTGTATACCTTTGTGTCATTTGTTGGACCAGCATTCTCCTTTTCTTCTCCCTTCTTCTCTCCTTTGTTTCTTCTGTTGTATATCTTGGCTGCTGGGTTGGGTGTGGTCATTTTCATCACATTTCAAATGCGTTGACTTTATTCTGCTTAAAATTTTGCTTGATCATAACGATTAAAAATGTTAAATCTGTTCTGTAAAAATATTTGGGGTTCATTTTGTGAAATTAGTGCACAGGGCACTTCGACAGGGTCATCTTGTCATTGTTATGGATACTGTTCTTCGTATCTTTTTTTTTTTTTAATAATAAAAAATCCTATTTTGATCCTCCTGAAACTCATTAATTTTATATTTAATGCTTATTTTGTATCATTTAGTATCTGAAAATATGATTTTGTTCAATTTTCATTCTTCCAGAGTGCTAAAACGATAGTGACACCATCTTTTGAGCATAAAAAAAGATTTGTGGAGTAGGAACAGAATCCTATTCTCGATTATCAAGGTAATATAAGAAGTATGTGAAGGATCAAATTGACGGAGAAACCGTGATATGTAAAGAGTTTTTGCCCCTTATTTATTTTCAAGGATGCTGCTCGGTGGGCAACAGATAGAAGCTCTCTCAGAGTAATGTATATAATTACCAGTTAGGATGTCAAGTATTTCTCTTCTAGCTTTTGCTAAAGATGATACCAAAATTCTCCACATTTATTCTCTGCCCAGATGCTATGAAAAATGGTTTGAATTTTGCATTAATTCGTAGGCTTCTTTCAATTCTGCTTGGATTTAATCGGTCAGCTTCCATACCTAAGGTTTTGAAATTCAGACTGATTTGGCCTAACAGACTATTCTGGCTCATGACATCTTTTCTATTAACGAGCACCTTCGCTATACTCTTCTGTTAGTCAGCACTAGCCCACACTTTTCTTCAAAAGGTGGCATCTGTATGTTCTTTGGATTAACATGGGCTGCTCTCATTATCCCAACAACCAAGGGACTGCTTCCAATAGTTCCGTGTGTTTTGACTAATGAGTGAGCTATTAATGCTGACTGCACGAGTATGGTTTTGATAGAGAACTACAATGAGCTTCAAATGAAAGCTCTCCTATTTTCTTGGCTACTCAAAAAATGGGAAGATTTCGGTTCAGATTCTTTAAACACAAAGAAAAGGAAAAGTTTGATTATTTGATTAGATTATTTTATAATAAAATGTAATGGTGCATTTGTAATAAATTATTGTTTCTTTTTGCATCAAAGGTGCCATTTCCTTCAATGGTAATCATACCCCTTTTTCAAAACATACATACAAAACATGCAAGTTACATAACTTTCACTTTCAAAATTCTACAGTAGTCAGCGAAATGTGTTAATTCACTACCCATCCACTAATGGTGATGCGTGCCAAATCAAGTTGGTGATAAACCCAGCTAAATTACAGCTTACATCCCAGTCAAATTTCTTCACTTTCTACCTTTTTATTGAATAAAATGATAATCCAGCCTCATGTTATTTGGGCATGGAACAGGGTTGAAAACTAACTTAGAACACAATCCAAGTATCACATCTAAAATTAAAAGATTGGAATGTACAGACTTAATTCTATCAAATCACTTTGAAATTGTCACATCTCTGTGGAAGTGCAGGACAAGCTTGGAATATCTGACCAGCATGTCTCGGTAGAAATATGCATGTATAAGGTTCTCTTTGGTGGTTGAGTGACATGGAGTCGTAAACTACCTCTAGCATTTTCAGAGTCCACTTGGAAGCATTAGAATGTATTTCATGAATGGCTTCTTGCCTTGCTTCTTTCCACCCGAAGCCTTTGTATTGCCACCCATGCTTGTGGAGTTAACCTAACGGGTGAAAGGGCAGCTGGACCTGTGGATGTCGGGTGCAGTTTCCATCCTCATGCATCTTTCCAACTCTCATCAGGTCGAAACCAGCAGCAATTTGCACAAGATTTATGAACACTGGCCATAATTTAATTGCTTTATCTAAAATTGGCAGTTTCAGCCATCTCCTGCATCAGTCAAAAGTTGATTGCATTATTTATGAAACTACAAATTTGACAGAGGAAAACACAAACAAAAAAAACTATGCAACATAGAAAATTAGACAGTCAAGTAAGATGTTTTATTCATATAATGAATGTAATACCAAATCAAACTTTCCAAAATTAAGAAGATATACTAATATGCATAGGAGAAGAACCTCTCATTGTAGACACACTTCCTTCTCTCACACAATGGATATGGTCAGTTATCCTAAATCTCCCCCTGCGCCCAATTGATCTACTTCATGTTTCTGGTGAGATTCACATAAATGCATACAAAGTATATTTGACAAAAATACTCAAGGTATCACAAGTGTTTTAATATATAAATTTCCCTCTGGCAAGATAGTCAAATTCTGCCTTCATGGGCTATCAATAACGTATCATCATTCAGACTAATGAAAATGGAGAATAGAAGTAGTTGATGAAAAGTAATTTTAAAACCAATAAAGTAGTGATGGAAAATGGGAAGAAAATAGAAGAGATATTATTAGCTATTTTTTAATGGATTAAAGATAAATATAGGAAATAATATTTTATTAAAATTAGGATTAGGAAATAATATTTAAATTACTTTTGTTTTATTTTAAACAATATTAGTTATTGGCTTAATTATATTTTGTTAAGATTTAGATTTAATATTATTTTTTATTTTAAATTATTAGGAGGTGTATAAAGCCTAGTTGTATTAAGAATAACCCATCCTTTGATTTGATAATAAAGCATTTTCAGATTCTCTACAAGTTGCCTTTTCCCCCTCTTTCTCTATATTCTTGCTACTGTTCTTCCAATCATGCCTCTGTTCAGGCCAAATCTCACCTTCGACCTCCAAATCAGGCAAGTGACTACACCATTGGAAACGTGCTGCTGAACTTAGACCATCCTCGAAGCTGTGTTGCAGAAGCTGCCATCACATGCCGCCAGACCTCCCTGCCATGCCTGCGCATGCCAGACCCAAATTTCCACCCTTTTCACGCCAGTTTATAGCCCTCTTTGCACCCAATCTACAACTCTTATTATCAGAAGTAATTAGAAATATTTTCCACTTGTTTTGTCATGGAACGACGAACCCAAAAGATTGGAAGTGGATGTGATATCTTCAAGGAAAGGTTTGACTATCTTAACTATCGTTTTAATGAGGTAATGAGTGCTTTTAAGTATACAAATCACTGGCAAAAACCTGAAAATCTAAAAGTAGAAAAAGAATGTCTTTAAGATCATAATGCAATCGAGAAAGCAATCTGGGAAGAGTCCAATGATATCATTGTAAGACCTCTCGACCAGACAAGACATTGATGATGATGGTAACATCATAAATTTTGGAAAACAATTGAAACTAAATTTAGAATGTGAAGACCATAACGATTTTGAACAACATTTAAAAGTTAAATTTCAAGTTAGAGAATATTGTGTCTAGATTCGGCCAACTAAACTGCTATACCCAATCAAGTTTCTCATTTCAGATGTATTGGAGAGCTTGAACATGTTTTGGCCTACCATGTTTTAAAGTATTGTCATTCATCCTAACTAATGCTTCAAGACGGATTTTCCTAATGCTTCCACACTTTAAGACTCGAGGTTAAGTTTTCTCCAACTAGGAGAGAATGATGGAAAATGGAAAAAGAATATGAGACATATTATTAATTATTTATAAATTAGGGACTAAAGATAAATATAGGAAAAAATATTTTATTAGGATTAGGAACTAATATTTGAATTACTTTTGTTTTATTTTAAACAACATTAGTTATCAACTTACCATATAGAACCCTTAGCAATTGTCCTAGAGATAAGCCAGGCTTTGATTTGACAAGAAAGCATTTTCAGATTCCCTACAAGTTGCCTTCTCTCCCTTTATTTCTCTCATATCTCCCTCTTTCTTCTTCTCTCTTCCCCTATTCCACTATTACTTCAATGTTCTCCTACATCAAGTTGCATTTGAAATATTAGACAATAGGTAAATGAAAACATTTAGTCAAATATAAGAGAAGGTTAAAAAAAGTGAAGTCTCACAAAATGCGCATATCCACCTAACAATTACAGCAAGCAAAATATCAAAGATGCATTCATCCAAGTTCCAACCATCCAATGGTTTAATCTTACAGGACCAACAGTACTAATTTTGGCAACTCAAAGTTCACAGCACTGCAGAAGTATATAACTGTAGATTGCAAAATGCAATATGCTTTCAGATTTAATTAAATTCAGAAAGAAAATATTGGATCAGAGGTCAACATCTACAGAGATAAAGCAAGATATGACTTAAAAGATAAACAGAAACTCCAGTGTACAAATAGTTTAGCATCAGCATAAAGCATGAACATGTCTTTTTTTAATAGGAAAAGAAACATGAGACATCAAAAAAAAAGAAAATACAGCACAGGATGGTTGCATCAAATTTATGCAGTCCCAAAATTTGTGGTACTATTAGCTTCCAATTGCTATGTCGCTCAAGATTAAATGGAGCTCTATGTTATTTGGTACGGGCCCTGAATTAAAGTTAACATGTTTGCAGTGGCACTATCTAAGATACTACGCCAACTGTACTCCCTGTTGCATCTTACAAAAATTTGAGCACAAGGAGAGCCTGCAAGCTTCCACCAATGCCATCCATGGCACAATTCATTGATGAAAGCCGCAAATTGGAAGAAATGAATCTCAAAATTTTCATATCAAAAACACATGCCAAGCCTTGTTTTCATTTTCAGAAAGCTAGGCAGAAGAAAAAGTTCTTGATATTACTAGAACAGAATTCAGCAGCAAGTACTTTCTACAAGCTAAATATATTTTTTAAATAAAAATCAAACTCATGACTAAAATGGCTATAACATTATCAAATATGAGAAACAAAATCTGCTTACAAGAAGGAGAATTCCCACCTGCTCCTTCAATTTGCACTTTTGAAATGATTCCACCAGCCCTGACTAGACTTGACCCCACTTTATGCCTTATTGTGCCTGAAATTATAGTAATAGGAATCACCGAAAACTGTCAGCATGTAAAGCTAATCTATAATCACTTAGCTGAGACAAAAAACCCATTTAATTCTCAAATGACAACTTAGGTAAATAAAATTGTAAGTTTATACTTTATGGCACAATAGAAGAAAAATTAGTTGGACCTTGGTGCCAACCTTGATCATTATAAATAAGTAGAAGAGTTCAAGCCGTCTAGCAATGTCTTTTCTTACTTTATTTATTTTCATTTTTGAAGCCATGGCTTTACTCACATTATAACAATTTTAAGTTATTTAAGAATTTAAAGAAGTAACATCCACGGTCCTAAAAACTTTCCTAGTTTTGCTAAGCTAAGACATTAAATAACCATTCATGTAAATGCGGGGTACTGTTTTGGCCATATTGGTTAGCAGTTGTACAACTGTTTCTCTTCTAAACTACATGGAATTCCTGTGATTAAGGTGTCAGCAGATACTTAGTCACAAAGACATGCCTGATTTTGTCATTTTGTTTTATGTATGTATGTCCTTGCACACAAGTATGCAAAGGAATACACTTTCATTAACGCTTAGGTAAGTATAAGCACTAAGTTTAACAGTTTCAGCACAAGCTTCCAAGTAAGATATCCATGTAGATGTTTCACACATCCATTTGGCATATGAATCGCATGAGTCAAACAGTTAACTCTATAACCATATACTACAAACAAAAGTAGCAAATTCATTTCCTGAGAAAAATAAACTATTTCTTAAATATAAGTTTACAATAAGAAAAGTGTTTCTTTCGTTTTCCTTATCAAATCAGCAATAGTAATTACTAATAATGAATATTGAGCTTGGATAAACCAATAAATTAATCAATTGGACACATGAGACAATATTTTATCTCATAAAGATCTCTAAGGTCAAGAGAGACACAAGCTAGCAGTGGTTCAGCGACTGCAGACTTCGGGAAAAAATGCAGCAAAATATGTTGCGGTGTATGTTTCTCTTCAGTAATTTTAGTGCGGAGAACATTTAAAACGCTTAAGGTAACATAAGACAATTAACTCGATAAATTTCAAGTAAGTCAAAGTAACTTGCCTTCTGATCTTCAAACTACTCGCTGTTGTATCAAAGATGCAGCTGGCTGGCAAAACAACTCATATTTGTGTATTTTGCAAAGCTTCTGCTCCAATCACATGCATGGATTTTAAGTGTTTATCATATACTCATTTTAAGAATAAATGCCAAAGATTTTGGCATTACTTCTGTACTTACCTAGCTGATGAACAAATAGATTGGAAAATTCATCTTATAGCAAAACCAGCAGAAAACATTACCAATAATAATCATCTCATGTCTTCCTATCAAGTCCCTCAATCAAAATTTTGTATGTATGAGGATGCAATTGGCAGCCTTTCTTCTCCCAAAGACTTAGAAACTTGAAACATTCATCAACATAGCTCCTATGTAGTAAGCCATCAATAAGAACTTTCCAAGCCACTTCATCATGATTATACTCACTATGAAGCAAAGAACAGAATACTGCCTCAGCCTTCTCTTTGCTTCCTTCATCACATAGCCCACAAATAAGCAGCTTGCAGGTATCCAGCAGTGCCAAATGGCCAGTCTGAACCATAGCATCTAATATTCTCACTGCATCCTCATACATTTTCAACTCACAGCAACAACTAAGAAGAGAATTATGAATATCTTCATTGGGAGACATTCCACCTTCTTGTAAATGATTTAACAACCTCTTGGCTAAATTCAAGTGCCCCACTTTGCAAAGTCCTATAATGAGCTTGCTGTAGGTGTTAATATTAGGTACACAGCCATGTTTAACCATTTTCTCAAATAGTAGAGATATGGTATCAAAATCAATCATCTTCCATACAATAGCTATATCAATTGAGCCTGCACCTGAAGCAAATGCCCTTGGTTCAAAGAAATCATCTTTCATCATTTGCTTTTCTTTTGCTAGATGCTTTAACAAAAAGGCATATGCATGATGAGAAGGCTCACAACCAGCATCGAACATTCTCTTAAGAACACCAAAAGCACAATCAATCAATTGCATGCACCCATATGCATCAATTAATAATGTGTATGTCAATGAATCAGGAACAATTCCATCTACCTTCATCTTAGCCATCATGTCCTCTGCTTCTTTTAACCTTCCTTGAGTGCAATACGCATGCACAAATGTTGTATATGTATATACATCAGGCTTACATCCCGAGGATATCATTTGGTTAAAAATCCTATCAGCAGAACTGAAGTCACCATCTTTCAACATTTGCACAATAAGACTTGTATATGTTTCAACTGTGGGCTTCAAATTCATCTTTGTCATGTTATTCACAAAAAGTAAAGCTTCGCAAACTTTTTTCTCTTTGCACAAGCTATCTATCAAGACATTGTAAGTGATTGAGTTTGGCAAACATTCCTCAGCAATTATTCCTTGGAACAAAGAAATTGCATCATCAATCTTCCCAGCTTTGCAATACCCATAAATCAAAGCAGTATATATTACTTCATTTGCTTTGAGATTTTTATCCTTAAGGGATTTTATAAGTTTATGAGCTTCTTCCACTCTCCCTACCTTGCACAGAGTGTCTATGAAGATACTGTAAGTCCACCCATCAGGAACTAGACCATTTTCCATCATCAAATTAAGCAACCTATAAGCACTGTCCAATTGACCTACTCTACACTGCCCATGAATGAGCGAGTTATAAGTAATGATGGTTGGAGATAGTTTGTGCTCACACATTCTGTTAAACAATGACATTGCCCGGTGTACTTCTTTAGCTTTACAAAACCCACAGATCAATTCATTGTATGTCCGGGCATCAGGAGTACACTTATTTGATTCCATTACACTTAAAATTTCTAATGAGGCACCAGTCATTCCCTCTTTACTGTACCCATCAATTAAAGCATTGTATGTGACTACACTGGGAACCAAACCTTTCTTCAACATTTCATCAAGCAATTTCCTGGCATCATTAAGATTCCTTTCCTTACAGAAGGAATCAATGAGCACAGTGTAAGTATGAACATTAGGCTGACAACCTCTTTCATCCATTCCATTAAAAAGTTGTAAAGCTTCCACTTTCCTGCCCAGTCCACACAAAGCACATATAAGAACTGTATAAGTATGAACAGTAGGAGAACAATTATCCTCACCCATCTGTGAGAACAACTTAAGAGCCTCATCAATCTGCCTTACTTCACAAAGCCCGTGTATGAGATTAGTATAAGAAACCTCATTCCTTCGACAGCCCTTATGTGGCATAAGCTCGAATATACTGTTAGCACCCCCTACATCCTTATTTCTGCAATGACCCAATATCAAAGAAGTGTATGTAAATGTATCTGG
Source organism: Erythrophleum fordii (assembly GCA_032878935.1). NCBI lineage: Eukaryota > Viridiplantae > Streptophyta > Magnoliopsida > Fabales > Fabaceae > Erythrophleum > Erythrophleum fordii. The sequence continues at coordinate 1,370,947 of JAVQMF010000048.1, read as the reverse complement.
AGAGAGACCAGATTGCAATATTTTACTTACGTATAAATCTGCCTCAACCAAATTCCCCAACTTACAATAACCATTTACCATTGTATTTAAGGTATATATATTTGGCGACACCATATCATCTAACATCTCTAGGTACAAACTGTTCATTTCATCAATAAGAAGAAACCTTGACAGGGACATTAGAAGCATATTATAACACTTAAGGGTGAGCTTAAATTTGAATTCTCCATCACCGTTTAAATTCAATCTCAGCAATAGGTCCCGCACAAACCTCACATCTTCAACTGAAGCAGACGATTTAATCATTGAAATTCGAACATTCTCGGCATCTCGTAGTAACTTATTACGTACTAAAATATTGAGCAAAGAAGCATAGGAATGAACATTGTGGTTGTATCCTCGCTTACGGGCCATCCAATTGAAGAAACCTAAGGCGGTTCGGGGATCGAGGTTGAGATTAAGAATTGAAGAAACATGAGAAGGGGTTATAGAGGGAAGTAAATTCTTGAGGGCGGGGTGTTTTTGCCAATTAGGGCACAATAGGATCGAGAAGAGCTGAGAGGAGAGATCAGATGGTTCTGGGTCTACAGTAAGAGGTTGGGGAAGAGAGGCTATGGAGGACAAAGCCTTGCATAGGCGATAGAGCAAGAAGGACTCACTGGGGATGATAATGGCCGTCGAAAGTTTCATCTTGCGGCATGGGACAGTGGTGAGAATGTGGGAACTTGAAGATGAAGGTGAAGTTTCAGTCCCTGAGATTCAAATCTGCATATTCAGAGAAGTGGCAGGAAGGAGAAGGAGGAGGCGGCGGATCAAGCACGAGTTGCGGGCTTGATCAACACCAACCAGAAAAGTCCTCGCTAAAATTAGCTGCTAGACTATACAATTCTCCTTAAATATTTTTTTTCTCTTCTTTATCCTTTTTCATGTTGTTTGATTCCACATTTTAAAAAATGATTTATATTTAATATATCATGTTATTTATATATTATTTAATAAAATGGAATAAAATTATATAATTAAATTTTACACAATATTCTATTATGTCATAACATTGTAATGGATAATAAAACATAAATCATATAAAATATTTTATTTTTATGATAATGTTGTAAAGGATAATAAAATATAAATCTATTTATGTAATATAACTCTATTTTATTGAATAAGAAAAAATTTATATGTAATTATTTATATCTTTGTCATTAAATTCTCTAATTAAAATATGATAAATATATGATTTTTTAATAATATTATAATAAGTGTATAATTTTTACAAAAAATTATATAATTTTTTAAATGAATTATACACTTATTATGATATTATTGAAAAATCATATATTTATTATAACAAGAAAACTTAATAATAAAAATATAAGTAATTGTACCTAGATTTAATCTTATTAAATAATATATAACTAACATGCTAGGCCATATACAACTAAAAATTTTGTCACTATAAGTCATTCTCTCTCTAATTAAATGTCATGAATTTACTTATTTATTTATTTTTATATGAAAATTTGTTCAAATTTAAATTCAATTTCTTTAATATTTAAACAAAAATTAAATTCTTTATTTGATATATTAATAACTTTATTCATATCTCTTTTTGTCAAATTTTAGTTAGTTACTTATAATTTAACCTTATTTAATTTTTAAAAATTATACATTTAATTCATATAGTTTAATCACAATTTTAATTTAGTTCTTATTATTTATTTATTTCTAAATCAATTTTTATACTACATCAACATTTAAGCTTTGATCCCTCACATTTAAGTCAGTTATAGCATTGTCTATTTGGAGTTGATTAGGGTAAAATCTACTTGCCACATTGGCATCACAGGAGACTAACCTGAATTGCATGTGATTTAATCCAGGAGATTTATATGACTTTTTGAGATAAATCTTGTTTCTTGAAAAAGAAAATCACAAAATCTTTGTTTATACAAAATATTACACTAGAATCTCATAGTTTTGAAGGAAGTCAAAATAAATTGTTTTGACTTCTAGGGATTTTTTTAAAATGCATTTGATTAAAGTTAGAATCATTAATTTTGACTTTCAACAAATTAACTTTTTTAAAATCCATTTGTTAATTTTTTTTAATAAATAGTGTATGTCAGAACTATACCACTTTTTATTTTTATTTTTTTAAAAAAGTGCTGAAAGCACTTTAAGTGTAATGCATACAATTAAAACTAAATGAATACGTTGTAGGTTAATTTATAGTGTTGTCAAGTCAATGAGACTTTAACTTGACAACACTTAATTTAATTAAAAATTTATTTATTTTTTTCTTATTAAAAGGTCTCTTCCTTTCTTGTATATGGATCTTTTTCCACCAGAGCATTACACATTCATCTCCCATCTCTTTTTCAGTCATTTACATTATACATTCACCTCTTTTCTCTTCTCCAATATTATACACGATCCACTTCTTCTCTATTTTTCTTTTTTCCTATTCATTATTTACAACTTTAACTTTCAATTTCTTTTAATTTTAAAAACTAAAAATATCAAAGGCCTTTCAACTTTTCTTATTTTTTTTCAAAAGGTTAGTACTTTTTTTTAAAAAAATTGGTTATAAATATTTATTAGTTAAGTTATATATTTATATTTAATGTTTTTTTATTTTGGTTTTAGTTGCATTTATTTTTTAGCTATATTTATTTTGTTGTTATATTTATTTAGTGGCATTTCATTTTTGCTTATATATATCTTGTTTATATTTAATTTTTTTGTTATATTTAGTTTGTTTGTATGAATTATCTTTCTATTCAATTTATTAATTTTTGGCATATTTTAGTATGTTTGTATTAATTTTTTGTTATATTCAGTTTGCATTTATTTTTTATATTATATTTATTTTCTTTGCACTAATTTTTTGGGCTATATTTATACTATTTGCATTTGTTTTGTTGTTGCACCTATCTATTTTTTGTTATATTTATTTACTAGGCATTAAAATTTTGTTGCTGTACTTATTTAGTTTGCTTGCATTAATTTTATTCATTTTGGTGATATTTATTATTTTTGTTATGTTTATTATGTTATTATTTAATTTTTAATACTTCTTTTGGTTAGATTTTTTTCCCTATTATGTTTGCATTTATTTTTTGTTTATATTTAGTTTCTTTACATTGATTTTTTTATAATAATTATGACTATTGTAAATTTTGTTGTTATGTCTATTTTGGTTACATTGTGTTTATATCTATTTTGGTTATATATTTTATTGTTATATTTATTTAGTGACATTTAATTTTGTTTATATATATTTTTGTTTACATTTAATGTTTTGTTATATTTAGTATGTTTGTATTAATTATCTTTTTATTCAATTTATTATTTTTGTATTTTTTTTTAATTAGGTCAAATTTAGTTTGTATTTATTTTTTGTGGTATATTTATTTTCTTTGCAATTTGTTTTTGGCTATATTTAATGTTTTTGTATTTATTTTTTTATGTCTTATATTTGTATTGTTTGCATTCATTTTGTTGTTGTATGTAACTTTTTTGTGGTTATATCTATGTTGTTTACATTGTATTTATATTTATTTTGATAACATTTATTTTTTTGCTAAATAGTTATCATGTTTGCACTTATATTGTGTGTTATATTCATTATCTTTACAGTTATTTTTGTTATCTTTATGTCGTTTGCTTTTAGTTTTTGTGATAAATTTATTTTGTTTGCACATATTTTGTGATAATATTTATTTTGTTGGAGTTTATTTGTTTCTTATATCTGTTTTGCTTGCAAATGTTACTATAAAAAAAAATAATGACTAATAAAAATGAGATTGTATATATATTTACAAATGGACAACTTTTTTTATAGTCCAGACGATATGGCATTTGAATGCGTCAAAGTGAAGATAATAAGAGTCGATTCAAACATCACTCTATAAAGGTTGAAATAAATGGTTGGATAAAAGTTACGACTTTCTCCAAATCATTTGTTTCGAATTAGTATATAGGTATTTGGTATCGCTAAATCCAACATGGTATCAAATATGTAATTTAGAAGATGATTCTGATGTGCAAGAGATGTAGTAAGGGAACTCGCAATTCCCATCCTAATTGACTAGGGTAGAGTTACATATGTGTATTTCAACTAATCAAGTTGATTTGAACATTGAATCACAATCAAATGATGATCATGTTGCACATACATTTCCATCTATCAGTAATATTCATGACCCAATAAAACAAACATATCTATTCGGTGCATATATTAGAGACATTCACCCATTTAAGCTATAGGCTAGTTATAGGCAATAATATAACATCCCTCTAATGGATCACACATTTCAACCGAGTTCATCTTTTCAAGCAATTGTTAATACTCTATCTCAGTCTCCTATGATTGTGACAGAAGACTTAATGGATGAATTTAAAGATAAGGATAAATATGACTCTACCATCCCTGATGATTATGATGATGAGAATAAAGATGACAATGAGTTCAATGAGGAAATCAATGATGGTAGGGATGGTTCGATGGAGCTTGCAGTGAATGAAACTGAGAGTGAATATAATGAGCCAACAATTTCCTTCTTCTCACAGGTCAATACAGATGTAGCAAGTGGTCTTAAATTCCCTAGAAGGGAAGTTGTTATAAATTTTGACGACAACCAAGAGGTGCATGTCAGCATGTCGTATACAAACATAAAAGTATTACATTGTGTAGTTAAGTTGTACTCCATTTGAATGCACTACATATTTTATAATCATTATTCTTCTATAAGAAACAAAGAACATTGGTATATTAACTACGGTTACAGTTACAATTGGAGGGTTAGAGCGTACAAAAAAATAAAAAGAACACATTGGGAGATTACAAGTACGATAGACCATACACATGTCTTTTTGTGACATTATTCCAAAATTACCTAAAGTTAGATTTTGATATTATATCATCATACATTATGTTAATGGTGACTGACCAGTTAGAGGTGAAAATTTCTTAGATAATAAAGAGGATGCAAAGTTTGTTTGGTTATATTGTTTCCTATAGAAAGACATGGAAGGCAAAAGATCGAGTCATTGCCTTTTTTTTTTTTGGTAACTAAGAGAGCTCATTTGCTTTATTGCCTAGATAGTTGACTGCTATTCAGCATTTCATACCTGATTCAACTGTACATTTTTCAAGTAATTGATGTCAATAAAATAGTTCTGATAAGCAGCTTGTAAAGATGTTCTATCAAGTATTTTAGGCATTCAAGCCATGCATTGACACATTTGAGTATCTTAAATCAATTGTCTAAATTGATGAGACTTTCTTGTATGAAAAATACAAAAGCACGTTACTAATGACTGTATCACAAAATGGTGATAGGAATGTTGTACCCCTTGCATTTGTTATAGTGGAGGGAGACACACAAAAAACTTGGGCTTCATTCTTTTTTAATCTTTGGATCAGTGTCATCAAGAAAAGAAAGGAGATTTATTTACTATCAAATAGACATCTATTTTATCTGTCATCTCTGATTCAAGGGTTGGATGATAGCCACCATATGGGTAGTATGTTTTCTATCTTCGGCATGTGGCTTGCAACTTGCATAAAGCACATGAGACGAATTAACTAAAAGAGAAATTCATTAATATTGAATATGCATATAAGCATCATGTTGTTATAAGAAATTGGCCAAGCTAGCAATTTTACATGGTTCGACGCTCACTTGGATAGCCAACATTCTTAAAAAGTAATAGTCACAGGTCTACAATATAGAAAGCTGACACTATGGTCACATGACAACAAATCTAGTTGAAACAATGAATGGTGTCCACAAAAGTGTTAAGAGTTTACCTATAATTAGCCTCGTAAAGTCAACCATGTATAGGTTAAATAAATACTTTGTCAAACGCGCTCAACAGGTGCATGCACAACTAGCGACTAGCCAAGTATTTTGTGAGACTTTGGCTAAGAAGTTAGCTTTAATTATGCAAGTTATCTCTACGTGTGTTGTTGATAGAAGAGTAGTATCTTTTGAGGTTGATAAGCCATATGATATCCAAAATTATTAATTTGGTCAATGTTATAAGGTCAACTTAGTTGAGCGCAAATGTAATTGTGACAAGTTTCAGGTCAAAAAACACCTATGTCAACATGTTGTTGTTGCCTGTGCTAATGTTGGCCTTGATCATCTTTAGTTTGTTGACAATGTTTTTCACTTAGAAACAATGCGTAGTGCATACAACAATAAGTTTTAACCTATTGGTAGCAAGATTCATTAGCCACAAATAAATTTTTTAAAGTTAGTTCCTAATCTATCAATGATTTGAGTTAAAGGGTACCTACATTCGACGTATGTACATCATGAGATAGATTAGATATAATCGGATCAGCCTAACAAGTGTAAGTTATACAGAGAAGTTGGTTATAATCATTCTACTTATCCATAATGTCACCCTACTAGCTAGTAGTTAGACTAACATTAAAGTTGTTTATGTATAAAATCATGGTTTCAATGTATATAGCCAATATACGTTGCTTTCAAATATATCTTACCTTTATGTACAAAAACTAATTATTACTATTTTAGGTGTGTATATGTAAAGAAACTTTGTTTCATTGAATATGAGTTAAGACCTTGCTTTCCAATGCATATTACATGTGCACAAAAGTAACTAAGAATGTTATCATACATTTGCACTTTAGTTTCATACGTTGAAAAATTCTTACAATTTTACTATGTTGATTATACATATGTTGCTTATACCTAAATTTAATATTTTCCTAATTTGCTAAGATCATCATGATAGATTTCTATCTTTGTTTGATTATGCAGGTATATTAAAGAAATGACATGCCTGTTACAAGTCATCCAGCTAAGACCAGAGAATGACTCGCTTTTATATCTTCAAATAAGGCATGTTTCATAGGTCATTTGGAATGGGAATGATAGATTGCTTCATCCATGATGAGTCATGTATAGTGATCTTTTGCTTGCTCTTCCTCTTGCCATTGTTGACTATCTATGACAGGTTGATTTTGATGGATTGGCCCTATTAGGACAATTTGAGTATAATCTTGCACTTGTATCAGCATTTGTAGAGAGATAACGTCTCGAGACTTATACTTTTTCATACCACATGCGGAGAGTACATGATAACTCTAAAGGATGTTGCTATTTAGTTAGACCTACTTTGCATAAGAATCTCAATCATCACTTGTACAAATTATATTTGGAAAACACATATAAGTGGCTACTAGGGATCAAACCGCTAGATGATCAAATTAATAGGCAATAGGTGGCCATTACTTGGTTTGAAGAGAATTTTAATTACTTACCAGACAATGTAGGTGATGAACAAGTGTTACTATTTGCATGAGCATACATACTAAAATTGATTGGGGGGTTTTCTGATGCTGGATAGATCTAGTCATAAGATGTATTTGATATACTTACCATTACTGTAGAATTTTAAATAGGCTGGCACATACAGGTAAGAATCTGTATTATTGGCTCACTTGTATGGAAAACTTTGCAATGCAACTAATCCCACTGATCAAGGTATAGGTGGATGTATGACCCTTTCTTTACCTTTGGGCATAGAATAGATTCTCAATGTTAGCTCCAAAAAGGCCACCATCAGATATTTATCCAGTATTACCACCTTTGGGTTTTAGATAAAATAGTTAACAATATTTGTATAATGTCATAAGTTCACTTATTTAGTTTTAATCTGTTATAACTTTTAGCATTTTACAAATATGATGTGATGTGCTTTCTTTTAATCACAGATGAAAGAATATAGATAAACCTCCTTGTCTGCAAGACATGGTCTTGTGACAATATCGGATATTATTAGATGCAATGTGAGATAATGAGATATGATTCAGTTACAAGGAGAAATTTTTAGTAAATTGCCTTTTGAGTATATGGTAATTATTATGACATTTTAATATTTTGTGTATAGATCATTTTGCAACAATATGAATCAAAAAATGTTTGTGATCTCATCTCATAGTATTGCTTGGACTATTGAGATATTTAGCTAACCTCGGTGCTACTCATTTGCTTTCATATCATTGTATGGTATCACCTAAATTATGTGTTATGCTAGTTTGGTTGGCAGCAATTGATACCAATACCTCCAATCAATTTAAAGGCCTTACACACATTACATTTGTAAGGAAAAATCACTACAAATTGGCTAAAAAAGCACTCGATCTTTGTTGAGTTTTAGAATTCATGGCAAAATCGTCTAGCTCAGGCGACCCTTGCTACAATGCCTATGAATTGCATTTTTGATTACATGCAATGATACTAGATACATACTTGACAATGGATCCACCCTGCAAGTGGTGCTACCTATTTTGCAGTAAATTTAAATTATTTGTAGCCATTGTTATCTTTCTTTACTTATTGCATAATATCTAATCATTTAATAATGTATCTTTTTTTTTTTAAGATTGATATCGTTGATAATCTCTATAAGTTAAGCATTCAGGACCTTTTACCGATGGAGTACTATAAGTTTTGAGAGAAAGTTAGCCTAGACAAAATGAATACCTTACTTGCTTTTGGGGAACAACATTTCACCATGGTCTCTCAGTTTGCTCCATCGACACCTAATTTACCATAACCATAAATTTCAGAAGGTAGACCAAGCAAAAGGCATGATGGTTATATATTAGCTCAGTTGCCCATTGTTATAGAGAATGAACAATGTCATATTAGCACCAATGTAGTGGCATCGTCTATGCCAGTTACAGGTGCAATGACACAACAAGATCTTAGCATTGTCAACCTATCTTTTTTTATACTAGCTAACTAATATATTGACTTTGGAGGTGTAAATCTCTCCTATTATGAGCCTCCATTACCATTGTCACAATTTAGATCTCCCGATCCTTTCCACTTTGGGTTATTCATGTTATTATTTGATGATCCAAATGATTTTAATGCTGAGTACGGTAGTTGATTTTTTGAAACTAAGGAATCATCACGTAAAAGGTTTGTTACCTTACAATAGCCGATTCAGCTAGTTTCTTCTCCTACATTTGATTTAAATACTCCACCGATTGATTATGTTGACACCTTACCAGATCAAGAATATGAAGAACTTGTGGGTCAAGGGTGACTATAATGTGAAAGGCAAAAGGCTGATTGTAGCATTGGCAACTACTACTTTTGATATATATGATCAAATAAATTATTTTTTGTATATTATTACAAATAACCTCAGCGATGTTAATTTAATTTATCTCATACTTAAAAACACATTATATTGTTATTTATTTTTTACTATAATAACTTTTATTTTTAACTATATTTTTATATAATTTTCTTCATTTTTTCCCTATCTTAATTTGTTCTTTATTGAATACCTTAATAATTAATTTTTTTATTACTACTTCATTAATAATTACTAGTATTTGCTATCTACCTAAATTCATTCATTAATTATTACATAACTAATATTTATTATATATAACACATTTTTTTATGAACATTATATATAACACATTAATTAATGGTAATTCTAACACAAATTAATTACTAACTCTAATTAATTAATTATATAATAATTATTTTTAATTATCCACTTACTCATCAAATAAATTAATTATAACTAATTTTAACAAATTAATTATATAATAATTATTACCTAATTATTTCTTAATTATTAACTAATTATTTACTAATCATTATCTCTTTATTATTGACTAATCATATACTAATTATTATCTCTTTAAATCAAATTTTTCTTCTTAAAAGTTGTGTCACACTAAAGTTGGACTCAATGGATCTGATTTTGCTAAAATTGTGGGATTTAAAGGTATTATTTATGTCCAATATGGATTTGACTCAATATTTAATAAAAAAGAAGGATTCTAATAAAAAAACCGATTTATGCTTTGCATCTTATCTAATGGACAAAACTATGTGTATATGTGGGTGTGAGAAAGAGAGAGATATGGAGTTTAGAAGGGAAGGGGGTAAGGTTAGTGGTGACTAAATATGGAGTTTCTAGTTGGCAAAACTATTGCTATTTTCTGCATCAATTCCCATGAAGTTTCACTGGCTATTGTTAATAATTATATCAAAGAACAAACAGCAAATGAGATAGATGGAAAACAGAAAAATAAAATAGGTGCAGGTATAGCATATAACGAGTTCATATTCCATTAGTTGTGAGTTTCACTTAAATTTCCTCATAAATTTGAAGTAAAACATTTTTTACTAGAGATCGACTTCAAGAATATGGAAAAAGAAAAGTTTCTAATTAAATTTTATGCCTAATTTCCAGTTTTGATCCATGGAGAGAAAAATGGCATTATCACCCTCTTACTTACTTGCGTACATTTGCCTAATCAATTCCAAATAGACGATACTATAACAAACTTGGTTAGTGACTAAACATTTCTAAAGTATGAGAACATATTTTGAAAAAACAATTATGGGGACTAAATTGAATATTCAAATAAACTATAGAAATCAAATGTGTGTGTGTGTGTGTATTTTAATATATAAAAATTTATTAGTAAATTTTCTTTTAGGTATAATAGTTAGGGATATTTTAGAACTTTGTTGGAAGTAAATTCTATATTTAAATAATCTTCAAAGATGCTCATTTGGTAGATAAAATGTTAAAATGTAGAGAGAAAGAAAATATAAAAAGTGGATAAATAAGATAGAAAATGATACTTGTACTTTAGTTTTTGAAAAATTAATAAAAAGAAATATGTATGGTTAAGTAATAATTATAAAAATATAATAAAAATTACAAAAAATTATAATATTATAATTTACATTGTAGTCCACCAACCAATTAGGCTAAGTGTTTTAGGTTAGTTCATTTTAAGCAAGCCTTTTTTTAACATAAGTTTGAAAAAAATTATAGTACAACCAAATCTTATTAGCTCGGCTTAGGTTGATTAAGCCTCAAGGGTCAAATTGGGCTTGTCTAAAAAGCTCTTTTAAAAAAGAAATTCTCATTTTACTAGTCCAACACTATACTTTTATTAGGATTTGACAATATGATCAACAAGAATTTTTCGATAATAGTATCTTTTTTTTTTTTAAAGGTAAGTCACTAAATTTAAGATTTGTTCTGGCTGGGTTTGATTAAGATTTTAGAGTCAAATAGAGCTACTATTTTACTATTATAGTACTATACTTTAATTCATCTAACTTTCTTTTCTTCCTTTTTTCTTTGGGTAAAAAAGATTACCATTGTACTAGTTTGGCACTATACCACTACTATTGCCACAATGTAAGGAGTATGAGGTTCATTGGCTTACTGAACCTCATTATGCTATACTTGTGTTATTTATGGGCCTAAGACTAGGAGATCTAATGTTTCTCCTATATCATGTGCTTTTAATTTTTAATTCTATGCTCCTTATTTTTTCACTTAGTTTTCTTTTTTCTTTCAACAATCAATCATTCTTCAACAAATTAATAATTCTTGCTTATTTAAATGACCAATCAAATCTCTATTTAAAATTTAAAATTTTCACTTTAATGAAATATGAAATAGATTGAAGGGTGGTTTAGAATTTCAATTTCGTTGAAGTAAAGTGCGTATTTTTGTTACAGGATATGGATGGGTTTTGTTACAATACAACATTTAAGAATATTTTTTCTATGGATTGTGAAATTCAATATTGTATAATGACACTTAATTTTATAATAATTAGCATATAACTTTATTCCTCAAACTTCTGTGTTGGCTATCATTTGTTCTAGCTCATTTATATGTATTTTATATTTCATGCTAATGTTCGAGTTTCTTTGGCCAACATCTTATTTGAGTTTAAATGCACTAAATTATTGCCTTCTATTTTATTTTAGTAGAAACAGATCTCCACTAAATTGTACAAGCCATTCAACATTGTCAACTCATGGTGATGTTCTATTACTCAAAAGAGGTAGTCCTGTGGTTTAGTTTGATTTCATATGAGTTTTAATCTCAAGCATATTGAATTTTGCAATAACTACTTGACCAAACATGATCAAATTACATTTTATGTTAATATATATATATATATATATATTCCATCCAAGAGAAAATTATGTAAGAGAGAGAAAGAAATGCTTTTTCTCTTTCCCATATGATTCTCCCTTAGACAGAAAAGGACCAAACTCTATTTTTCTTTGATCATGGATCATGTTTTTTCCCTACCTTTTCTTTACAAATTTTTTTATTCTTTCTTGCATTTCATAAATATTTAAAGTTATTATTTTGTTTGCGGAGAAGTACAGTAGAGAAACCAAGGAAGCCAAAAGCCAAAAGATATTAGTAAGTATTTTATGAGCCAAAAGATACTGTTTTGTGCCCTATCATCTCCATAATCCATATAGTAATTAATTTATTTTGTTCAAATTGGGTAGCTTCTCTCCCTATTCAGCACAAGGGTCAAGAAGGTTGCATAGTGGACTTAAGATATTAAAAAATATTACTTTTTTATTCCTCTTGGGATTTTTCAAATGGGGCTTGAATATTAAGATTTTGTGATTTGTTAATTAGTCAAGATTCAATGAATTTTGTGATTAGTTTGAACCAATGTTTCAACAAGGGAAGGGGAAGTTGTTATAGTAGATGGAATAATGTTTTCTAATTTGAAAAGTCAAAATTCTCTATTTTATAGCTTGTAATTAGTCAAATTGAGATAAAGTTATTATTTAGGTTATTTACTCTTTGCAAGACTCTTACTTTGCCATATTTATAAGATATCTTGCAAATATATTATCTCAATTAAGGAATGGTCTACTAGGGGTGTACGTGGGTCGGGTTGGGTAGAGTTTTGGCCTTACCCAATGCCTGGCTCGATTTTAAAAGGGCTTCAAAATTGAAGCCCGACCCAGCCTCTAGCTCGACCCAACCTGGCCTGATTTAATACCTGGCGGAGTTAGGCTAAATTGAGCGGCTTGACATTTTTTCTTTTTCATTTGTTATAAAAATTGTAAAATAATCTCAAAAAAAGAAAATTTTTACATAAATCTTTATAAAATTGTGTTTTATCTTTAAAAAATTAAAATTTTGATATAAATCTTTATAAAAAAAAATATTTTTTTATTTTTTAGACTTAATTAGACTAATATATTTTTTATGGCCAACCTAAATTTATTATTAAAATTATAAAATAATACTTAAAAAAGAAAATTTTTATATAAGTTTTTATAAAATTATATTTTATCTTTAAAAAAAATTAAATTTTTGATATAAATCTTTATAAATAAATATTTTTTTTAAAAATAAAATTATTTTTTGGGCCGAGCCGGGCCAACATAGCCTTAAAGGTTGGCCCGATGCCTAGCCCGGCCCGATTTTATGGCCTGCCATAACCTTAAATTTGTTTTAAATTTTTTTTATACCCGGCCCAACCCAACCCAATTTAGCAGGGCCGAGCTAAGTCCACCGGGCCTTCGGGCCCGGTGAACACCCCTATGGTCTACGAGTGCGGCTTTTGCTTAGGTAAGAAGATGTAATGAGATTTGTGTAATTTCTTATATATTTTGCTTCTCTTGGATGTAATATAGCTTTATTGCACATTCCTTCTGTTATTCAATTGTTCAATTAAATCTACCCTTTTTTATTACTTTTTTTTTTTCACTTCTAAAAATTCTTTAAATTCATATAGTGCATAACAACAGCGTTATTAAAACTAGGTCGAATTGATTAGTTCAATCGAAAAATTAATGAATCAGTCACCGATTTAGTTCGACAGTGTCCTAGAACTAATCAAACTTAGTAAAAAAAATATACAATATTTAATATAAAAGTCCTTTTGGTGAATCAGCCACTTGTTTGATTTAGAAGTATTTTAGAACGAGTCAAACTTAGTCAAAAAATATATAATATTTAATATAAAACCTTTATTATAGTTTTATTTTAAAATAGCAAAATGACCAACAATTGATTCAAATTCTTGCCTATTAGCATGATGAATAACAATTTTTCCATTAAATTACCTTTATTATATTATTTATGACTCAAAATTTTAATATAATAGATGAGAAATAAAAATAAAATCCATATGACTTTTATTAAAATTATGCAAATATATTTTAAATAAATTAAAAATTATGTTATGTATGATTTTTTTTATATAAAATTAGTTGTAACATATTTTAAAATTTATTACTTGTTTTTATTTATTATCTTAAATTTTTAATATATATATATATATATATATATATATATATATATATATATATATATATATATATATATATATATATATATATATATATATATATATATATATATATATATATATATATATATAATACATTCCAAAATAGTATATGCTTTTTCCTTTCTTAGATATAGATGGCTCTATGATGAAATTGTGTTTCAAGTATTTGTAAGTATTATAACGACTTTTTTTTTTTTTAATGACGCAATCAATTAACAATCGTATTCTTCCTCATTAATATATATATAAGAAATAAAGAATAATCAAAACTTTTTAGTAATTTGCTGTATGTAATCAAACCTAGTATAGTATCTTGAAAATATGGGATACTAAAGATATTAAAATGCACTTTTCATCATTTAGGACTTTGAAAAGTAAATATAAGCGAGAGTTATCATTTAATTTTTTGTTCTTACTCTTCAAATTACCTCATTAAAATTTTATCTTAAGTTTCTAATTGAGCTTGTTTGATTATTTGAGTTTTTATTCTACATCTAGACATTAGCCTTAGATATGATGGACCTACAGCGTTTATTTTGAGTATTGCATAGAGATAGATACGTATCTCATCTTCCTTCAGAAATTACAGATAGCACTTGGATAAATATTTACTCAAATTGCAACATAAACCAAGGGTAGGAATATCTCTCCCTCTTTCACATTCCTTGAATATTTGTCATAATAAGTCAGTTAGACCTAAGCTTTCATTACCTTCAATCAAAATTCTTCATTATTACTGGCTGGAATAATTTCTGCCACTTGTACACATGGACACTTCAATGATAGCTGCAGGTTTAATATTTAAAATTTAAAGACATTTTGAATGCTTTTTTTTTTATTTCTTAAAATACCTTTTAATGCTGATTTTGGATGTGTTGTTTACTTACATACAGTTGCAGCTCTCATTACCTTCTCTCAAAAGTTTTGAAAGCTAATATCTCAAAATCCATGTATTGTTTAATTTATTTATATATAATTGCAGGTTAAATACTAGAAACGTTGAAGGAGTATCAGAAATGAGTCCTGGTAATATCCTTCTCTCTTCTTTATATTTGTTGGAATTTTATTTTATAATTTCTGCTCTTTCAAATTCTGGAAACCAACTCTAATTTTATGTAATAATTTCAACTTATATACAGTTGCAAATCTTGCTGGTAACAAGAAGTTGGTGCTGCCTGTTCTCTCTTACAGTCTCGTTAATGGTGGAGCACATGCAGAAAACAATCACATTTCATAAGATTTTGCGACGCAATTTTCATTCTTATAAGCAATCATATGGAAGCTACCAGGTCTCAGAAAAGTTCTCTCTTTCCAAATATTTAACAACGCTCATCTTTGGATTCCTTTTTTCTTGGGCATTATTTTGTCTACATTTTTACAAAAAAAAAAAAAATTTGTATCGTTTTGCAGATACCTGAGCTTCAATAATTTCAAGGGAGAAATCCCCAAGGAACTGGCAAATCCTCCCAAGCTTCGCAACCTTTATCTTCATGAAAACCGTCTTAATAGAAGAATACCACCAGAATTGGCCACTCTACAAAATCTTTAGCACCTGTAATATTCCAATTTTCATTTAGGAACCTCTTAATGCAATTTTAGCAACAATCATTTGGTGGTACCACAAGGGAGCTCATTGGCATTGAAGGTTGATTTCCAGTGCTTCGTAACCTGTAAGTTATCTCTAGCCTAGTAGATTTTGATATTTTCTTTAAATAATAGTGGTCAAGAGTGGGATGGAAGTGACAATGTTGAGTTGGGTGAAGAATTAGTGAGAAGATTAGGGAGGGTTACTTAAAGATCATTCTGAACTTTTGATCATACTGAGTATGTTATTATGATTGGTATATGAACTAGCTCTTTTTGAGGAACCTCTCTATAAGTACTCATTAGGTCAGAATTTTGAACATTTTATTTGAGATTCTGATTTTTCAAAAAGGAGGCACTTTAACAATCTGTCCCTCAAAGGGTGCTTAGACATAAAACATGGTCCCAACCTT
This sequence comes from Erythrophleum fordii, assembly GCA_032878935.1. Taxonomy (NCBI): domain Eukaryota; kingdom Viridiplantae; phylum Streptophyta; class Magnoliopsida; order Fabales; family Fabaceae; genus Erythrophleum; species Erythrophleum fordii. Next base: position 1,354,786 of record JAVQMF010000048.1, on the reverse strand, counting down.
ACAAGTGAATCATGATTTACTTATAACTTAATTGCCGACCTTATATAATTTTGAAATATAAAATTGTATCTATGTGATCATCTGCCATGTGCAGCTATGTCCACTTCTCTTGAGATTAAATATAAATGTTTTTAACTTCACGCTCATTTCGTTCATTATATCACGTCCCAATTGGCAGGTAGAGGTTGCTCACTTGCAGCAATCAATGATAGGTTTCTCTCTCTCTCTTCACTTCTCACCAAATCAGAAGCAATCTACAAAATGAATTCTCATCCCTTATAAATGCCATATTTGCATGTTTATTTTTTTTAAAAAAAGGCGACACAGAATTGAACATACATTGTATTTCGGTGCATATTTCAGCTTGCATGAATGGGTATTCATTTTTAGAAAACAGTTTCGATAAAAATGAATATTAGTAGCAGTCACGCTTAGTTATTGGCCAGAAGAGCGTAGTTATTCATTTTTAGAAAGCTAACTAGGAGTCTGAGGGTCCTTTGTCTGAAGTAAATAATATAATAGAATAAATCAAATCATGCCCAATGTAATTTGGCCTATTTGCCCTTTGCCTTCCTGTAGTTTCTTCCATTAGCATATTGCCACCTTGAGCTATTTTCCATCAAATATTCTAACTGAAAGGGAGGGTAATATGCTAGCAGAATAAATTATTTGGTGGCAAGGTGTGAAAGGCTTGATCTGAGGAAGTATATTGATATTTTTCCCATGACATAAATGTAACATATGTAGAATCAGTATTTTATTTCACACTTGGTTGATTAGTAATTGTTATTTTCTACTGAAACCTTGCAGCTTTTTCCGGTTCTTTCACAATAAATTTTATTTTGTTTTGTATATTTGTAAAACTTTTGGGGGGTGTATCCTATCCCTAATAATTATCTTTACTATTCTAATGGTCCGTGGCTCTGTATTAGTCATCCTAATTTTTCTTCTTATATAAGCTGAGAATTGTCTACCTATATGTCCAATGCAAGTATTCTGTTTTCAGCCACTGAAAGGGGAAGATGGATTCTTTGCTGCACAATTCCATGTTGCATAGTATAAGAACCACAAAAACAGATTAAAAAATAAAAAAACAACAAAAATAGGATAACCTCCTTATTGGGAGGCACGGACGCAAATTTTCAAAGAACTGCATATTTTGTTGTTCTTCAAGAGTAGCAGAGAATCCAAATACCTAAAAGAGTTTACATTCTTGTTCATAAATAACACTAGCTGTATGTATATAGCAATAATTTTCATGTTTTTTTTGCCATTTTCCCCTTTCTTTTTTAATATATATGTATTGGTTGGCAAGTTGTAACTTCTATATGTTTATTTTCTTCTTTTGTTTGGGCAGGTTGTTTTGCTTTTTTCCTGCGTACTGGCTTTCTTCTTGAATTACAGTATTTTTCTGAACACAACTCTAAATTCAGCTCTAACACAATCTGTGGTAATCTGAAGGTTTGTTTGCTAATTACCTGTTTTACCTTGTATGCATGATGCACCAATTCTTTTAGGTTGGCATTGATGATGCTATAAGCCTCATTTTCTGAGTTTTAGCGTAATTTTCCGCTTCATGGCTTTTTTAGTGCAAGAACTACGTATGTGGGGTAGGAATTTTGCACAGGTAGGAATTTTGCACATATTGTTCAATGAGAGGGAGATCGAAATATAATGGGCAATAATTTATTTGTCAGCATTTTTAAAGTGAAGAATGGACTAAAATTGGTGAATTTCTTGGGAAATCATCTTTCTCATAAAGTCTATTTTATTTTTTATGAAGATACCAACAACGAACAATTGAAGAAAAAATAGAACTAACTTTTTCATTTGTATTCACCTTCTTCTCCACTCTTCCATTTTTTCATTATTTTAACTAGATTTTGATTTCTTGATTTTCTTTGTGAAGATTTTGACATTAGTCATCCAGCAGAAGTCTAACACATACTCAGCTCATATTGAAATTTTATTGTTGAGACACTGACAGACCAGCATAGTAAGGAACCAAAGAACAAGCAAGTGGAGACAGAGAATTGGTTTTTTCTTGTGTGCTTTTTGGAGAGAGAAATATTAATCTGGATGCAATTATTAATACAATTGTAGTATAGACGCTTGATGGTTTTTGTCACAAATGGTTAAGTACTTCTTTTTGCTAAATAACGTTTGTGGAAGAGTGAAGGGAGTCATTACGAAATTTTGTTGATTCTTATTATTTAGAACTGATCTAAAAGCAATCAAAGTTGTTTGATTTTATATCCATAGTATGATAATTATTTCCTGAAGTGAAATATTTGTAACATCCTTATTCTTGCACATATTACTTATTGATCAATAATGCATAAAATCAACATTTGATTAAATAATTTCTTGCATATAATTAGTTATATAACAATCTTAATTCATGCATCTTCTATGTTGGCTTAGTAAGAGTCTTTTTTTTAAAAAAAAAATTCATACAAAAATTTCATTTCTACTACTTTTATCATCAAATGTTCGTATTATACTTCTTATATCATTTGTAGTAATTATAACTATATCATTTACTACTAGATTTATTTAACAATTCGTGCATTGCAGGGCTCCTAACTAGTTTTGCTTATATGACCAAGCACATGTGTTATCTTCAAATTTTGAATATACATGATTCATGTCAATTCACATATGTCACTAGGTATCATCACATGCCACCTATATATGTGAATGAATTTCACCTTATCATTTGCTTTCAGCTCCTTTTATATAGTATGAATTATATATATTCATAATGTTAAGATAATATGTGGGTAGTCCTATCAATAGATTTAAAAACACACTAATGCAAGTTTGATTACAAAAATTGAATCAAAATTCTTTAAAATTACAGATATTCAATTATAAATTTTTAAATTGTTAGAAATAAATTAAAAATGAAGAGAAACATAAAGATCAACATAGAAATTTGACCAAACAAATGTACAGTTGAACCTTTTGGCCAGCCTGTCTTTCTCTTCCTCTAATCTAGAACTGCAGAAAACAGAAAAGCACTTGAAATATCTATAATATTAAACCTGTGGTTTCAAAACATTTCAAAAAGAAAGATATTCCATGGATGCTCCCTTTTGTTTGTAACCTTCATATTCGTTCAGGTTTAAAACCCACCATTGGCATCTTAAGTTCTATCATTTCATCAGAATCATTTTCATGACTTTTGACGTATCTTTATAAATCTCTTCACACTGTTGGTCTCGTCAATTCCTGGGGTAAGATTATGATATTTGACTATTTGTAGCATAATTCTAATGTTCTCTACATTCCATATCAATATAATTGGAAAAGACCGCACTAAAGTTTAAATTATTAAATAACAATTAAAAATAAACTTTAAAATAAATTAATATATTCATGTCTCTTAAAATTTAACTAAATTATACTAATATCTCAGTTTAGAAATATTATTTGATTTTTTTGACGTTTGATATATACTATACAAATTTGTCTTTCAATTTATTTGTAAAATTAATTTTTTTAGCATGCAAAAGACTATACTCTTTTTTTATTTGTTAAGCTTTAACGTGAAATTATAACTTTATACAATATAGATAGCTAGATAATTTTACTTTTAAAGAAGGATTGCATATAGTGTGGAAATTTAATTTCATTGATACAAAAAGTAAATTAAGAAGAAGATTTGTACAATATGTATCAAATGCATGAGAGTCAAATGATTTTTTTTAAAAAAATTTAGTGTAATTTAGCCAAATATTAAAAAAAATTAGTGTAATTTACTTTAAATTTTATTTTTCACAACCTTCTTTAGTTAAAACTTTTGAGTTTAAAGTGTGAAAAATATACTAATCAACGCATTAAGGAAACTCAAGATTAATTGGCTATGGGTATGGGGATTTGAGTTCTGTTTTACATAATTTATTGAATTTGAAGTCTATATTTTTTAAAATTTAATCAAAGTCAAATTTTTATCTCAATAATCTCAATATATTGACTTAGTGATTAAGGAAGTGTAGTTTTTATTTTCATTATTTAGGTTTAAATCTTGAGATCAGCATCTGGAAAATTTTAATTATTCTCCTAAATAGACTATACCAATGTCAAGAGGTCCGTGAGATCACTAAGAAAGAGACTTATTGTCTCGATTCACACACAAAACTAACCCACGGATATTTTTATGCTACAACTAAGAGAAAAAAAATCTCTAGCTTAGTTCATGATTAATTGTAAATTCAACATAATTTAATTTAGGATAAATTACATTAACATTTCTTGACCTTTGCTAAGCTACACTTGATACTTCTTTTGTTTTAAAAATTATATTCAACTTTACTTTAATTTAGTTTCTGTCAGTACTGTTAACTTTTTATACAAAATGTGTTTTTTTTCAAAAATAAAATTATTAAATAGTATTTCACTATCATATTAAAAATAAAATTATAGCCTCATATTAGAATTTAGCATCAACTTAGTTACCTAAACTATAACATTAAGAAGAAAAATCACATTTTCATGTTATGTAAAAAAATTAACTTCTTTGAATAAAAAATAATTTAGAGAGGAGATTTCAGTAATATGTATTAAAATATCACGAAAACTGAATATAATTTTTAAATAAGAGGAATATCATATATAATTTAACCAATCCTTAAGAAAGATTAATCTCATTTACTCTTTAAATTGATATAGTTTTGCAATTACTACATAAAGGGCATTCAATGTGGTTTGAATTAGTTGAAATGAAAATGGTGCAACTGACAATTTGACTTAATTTATCTTTTTGGCTTAGGAAGTAACGCTGAGCATAAATAGATCTGACCATGGTTAGAAAGTTTGCTTATCTAAAATAAATAAATAAATAAATAAATACATAAAAAGGATATGATCTTAAAATAAAAAAAAAGTTTTAAAAAAATGAACCCCTTTTAAAAAAAAACCAACTATAAAATGGGCCAAACTTAGGTTCTTTTCTGAACCCATCCCAAGTAACTTTTTTTTTTTTTAATATTATTATAATATTTTTGAATTCTATCAAAAACCTTTCTAATTTTCCTTTCGTCTGTTTTACCCTTTCTTCATGAATGGAATTTGGGAATAAATTACTAATACAATTTGAAGGAAAACACAATTGTAATATTGGTATCATTATAATTAAAATCTAGATATTAAGTTATGTATGCCAAGTGTAAAAATAATAAGGTTACATAATTAAAATAAAAAAAAATCAAATAAGGATAAACTACATTTTTAGATGATGAATAATTGTTATATTCTTTTAGCACCAAAAAATTATATTCTTAAGTAATATAACTGTTACGTAATATATCATTAATTGATAAACAAACTCAATAAATGTGAAAATGGGAATTAATATCAAATGCATGTTGCTTTACAAATTGACTTAATTTTTTAATTTTTTTATTTTTTACAGGATGCTTTTTTCTCCTTTTGCTTTTTAATAAAAAGAATAGTTAACTATTAAAGGGTTTAGGAAAAATAAGACTATCAAAGAAGGAAGAGGTGGACCCACTTGAATTTTTTCTAACTCAAGCCTAGGCCTGGAAATAGCAAAAAAATTTGGGTCTAAACCTAATCTTAATAATATTTTTTTATGAGCTTAACCTATGTTTTAACAAATCCGTTTCGTAATCAGATTTAATCATGGACTAAGGTCGCGTAGACTATCTTAGAAATTTTGAGGGATGACGTGGAGGGGATGTCTATATGTATATGTCGAAAGAAAGTTGTTGAAAGGACAACTTGCCATATTATATCACAAAACCATAAGTTCAATGGATGCAAACCCAAAAAAAAAAAAAAAATCAAATAGAGTAGAAAGAGATTTGCAGCTCACTAGATTTAATTATGATCCAACCATGATTAAATATAAATATATATATAGAGTGAGGAGTATAAATAATTATTAAGAAGCTTTCAGTTTAAATATGGTTCTATTATATACATACAAAAGAAAGAATTATGACAAATGCTTGAGTTATCAAGTCAACTCATCTTCATCTTAAATATTATAAACTAAATAACATACTCAGAGTCGATCGTTACTAAATTTATATCATTTTGTAATTATCCAACCATATAAATTTGCACTAGCTGTATCAAAGAAAGTTCAAATACCACCATAATCCACACGTCAGTTATTTTGTAAACGTCTATATGAGTGAACCGAATAATTGTGTTAACAATTGCTATCAAATAAATGTAAGTATGAGTTAGTATATATGAGTATACGAGTGCATACTAAGTTTATTTTTGTGATTGACTCTTTTAAAGAGTACGTGTAAGCGTACGCTTAAAAAATATAATTAGTTATCTTTCACGAAAAAGTCAAAAGAGTGCCTAAATTGCTTGTATCGTATACAAATATAAACCGTTATCTTTTATGTATTGCACTTTTAGTCAAATGACTTTGTTAAATTAATTATTCCTAATTTTGAATTATTTATATCGCTTGTTTCTATTAAAGGGAGGTTGTTAAACATACAAAACGTGAATATGAAAAACATATAAACTGCTATACAGAGCTAAGCGGGTACAATATTAATTAACGTAGATTTTAGCTTTTGCCATAAAAGATCATATAATTTTGTTTTACCTAACTAAAACAGTCCAGAAAAATCAATTAAAATTAAACTGACTTTTAATAACTTTGTAAGACAAATAAGGAGGCTGAGTAAAGCAAGTTTACTATTCAATCACTTCTCAGTATTGCACACATCTATTGTACATGGCCATAGTGTATATATATTAAATACAATTATTCTTGGGTATTAATCTTTTGGAGTATTAGTCTCTAATGGAGATTTTTATCCTGTTTATAATTAATATTTGTGTCCACTTTTTTCAAAAAATTGCGTCCATTAATGGATTTGATAATTTAGATCATCCACTTTTCTAGTTAGGAGTTTTTTTTAATATCAATAATTCAATAATGTTAAAATCTCATACACTAAATTGATTTGAATTAATTTCAATATTTAACTACACTTATGAAATATCACTTTAAGAGGCATTTGATAATTCGCAGAATATTTTTGGATTCCTAAGAATGTTTCACATGAGAATGATACATTCTCGCATTCGATTTCAGTTTTAAAATAATATTGTTAAAAATATCATATTTTTGAGAATGCAATATATTCACAAAATCTCTCGTTTTTATTTCCACAGGAGAGCAGAGAAAGTTGGATTCTCATAAGGAGGAAATGTTTTAGACTATTTTTTTTTCTTTTTATCCTAAAATACTTTAAAAAAATAATAAATATACAATAATTATATTAAATTATAAAATAATAAAATAAAAAACAAACATAAATTAAATATATGCTATAAAATAAAAATAATAAATAAAAATAAAATGTTATTTAATATATGAGATATAATATAGTAAATAAATTATGAAATAATCATAAAAATAATATATTTAATTTTAAAAAAATTAATATGAACCGAATATGAAAACTTTAAATTTCTTAGAATGCAACAAAACGTTCTTAAAAATACTTATGATAAAACAAACGTAAGAATACCATAATTTTAATAATGTAATCATTTTTAGAAATATACGAGGGAACCAATTAACCCCTAAAACTTTTATGAGAATTTCTCCTCTCTTTCCATGTTAAAGAGTTTTTTGAACAGTAATTTTATTTACTTTGAAGAGGAAAAAAATTCAATAGGACACTCATATAATTCTTTTTCTTTTACGAGAAACCAACCTTAGTTAATCATAATATAAAATATAGGAATATTGGCTAGCAGTTTCGCATTTAATTACCGATGCATAAATGTTCAGTACACTCAAACATTAGCATTTGGTTTTAACATAAAAAAGGGAAAAAGCAAGAAGACTTTCATATATATGCACAACTCCTTCAAAAAGTCAAATGGTCCAAAATTAATTTTTATTTTGAAATAAATTCCTTTTGTGGTAATCCAGTCTCTAATCCTGTTGTAGTTATATTATATACTGATCCTTTAATTATTATTTATGTTATAGGAAAGATTTACCAATATAAATATTTCTATTTGTGGATTGAACACTCTAAAGAGTTGATTCTTACTTTTGTTAGTCCCTCTTTTGAATGTTTGAATAGATTATTGGACTATTTTCTAGTTATTTAATTAGAAGACAATAAAAGATTGAATTTGACAATAATTCCATTCAGAATATTAAGTAAAATGTGATAAAAGAAATAGTGAAATGTATTTTTGGCATGTTATAAACTATCGAGAATCTTGTGTTAAAAAAAACTATTGAGAATCTAAAAGTACAAAAATATTACAAATTAAATAAATAGTTTAAATTGGAGATGCTGCAGATTTTTTTTTTTAGAATTTTGTATTTTTGGAAGTTAAAAATTTTAAAAACGTTTCTAAAATATCTTTAAGAAGAGTGATTTACTAATTCGCCCCTAAAAGATAATTGGTAAGTTAGTTTGGTTTTTTTTTTTTTCCTAATTCAATTTTGATTGAATTTGAACTTGAATTTTTTAATTTTGAAGACCACTCCAATAAATCAAAACTCATCGACATTGATAATTAGTTTGGTCCTTCAATCACTTTTTTTTTTTACCTCATTTAAATATATAAATTATTCTTTTTATATTTGTGCTTTCCTATTTATAGTTAGGCACAGTACAAAATCGCAATAAGGCAAGAGAATATAAAAAGCAACTACACACAGAATAAAACTTCAAATCAACTCAACAAAGTTGCAAAAAATCAATTGGATGTAAGAATGACAGTTAATGTATTTAGATGATGTAAAAAACAATTCAAACCCGGAATTGATAAACAAGTTTTTTATTTTTTAAAATACGAATTAATTAATTCACTCGTTTACAAGATATCAAATTTACAAATTGTTTTAAAAAATAACCTTAATTGGTATAGTAAAGTAATTATTTAACTTTCTTAAAAAATATTCTTCTTTTAATTAATTCATATAAAAATAAAATATTTTAATTTAATCTAATTTTTCTTATAAGACAAAACGAAAATTTAATATAGTCATTAACTAATGATACAAACTTGTTTAAATATCTTTAATTTCAAAGTGATATTACTTTATATCAGAATTAAATTTTAGCACAAAAGAAAGATAGAAATACTTTTTTAAGAAATCATTTTGATTATAAAAAATTTAATAGAAAATAAATTAAAAATTTTCCTTAAAAATTAATTTAAAAAATTATTAACTCATTTTAACTAATAAAAGTCCGGCTGGTCTCACCCAACAGTCCACACCACTCCCATGGTATTCAACCTCTTAATATAAGTTACAAAATACATATGTAACTACATGCAAAGTCAAAACTCCAAAATTAATTACTCCTATTTCAAAATATAAAAGTACACCACCTTCTCCTTATAAAATCTTCCTCTTTTTCAATAAGTTAATAACCCTCCAAAACCACCTGCTCAATCAAAAGTCAACTCTAACTCCAAGCAACACAATTAAAAAACCACATTTAATATTTCTTTCTTAAAAAACAAACCAGCCCAAAAGTCAACTCCCCTGTCCTTCTTCTTCTTCTTCCCTCCTCATCCTCTTTCTGATTCTGAAGTTCCTGTTCCTTCTTCTTCCTATTCCACTACATATTCTGCTATATGAATTCTAAATTCTTCTAAAGCTCACAACTTTCAACTCTCCGCATTTACGAAATGGGTAACGGTATCGGAAAAGTCTGCCTCTGCTCCTCCGGTGCCGGAGAAATCTCCCGCCGGCACGAGAATTTGCCATTCACCACCTCGAACCAATACGAAAAGTCTCTAGGCAATTCAATCTGCTATACCCGATCCGACCCGTTTCGATTTTCGTCCTGCTCCAATGTTTTCTCCGACGAGGATACCATCACGCAGATGACTTTCCGATCAATATCTGGCGCTTCCGTGAGCGCCAACTCCTCCACCCCACCTTCCATTTCTCTCGCCGATTCTTCCCAGCAAGGGGGCTCTGCTTTTGACTCGACGGCGTCCTTTGAGTCCTCCACTTCCTTCACTTCCATGCCCCTTCATCATCCTCCGCCACGTGGCTCCTCCGTTGGAAGCTCCGGCACGATGTCGAGTCCCATGGATGGGTGGTTCTCGTATTCGGGTTCGGGTCCTATCGTGGGGATTGATCCGAGATTGAATTGGAATTCCATTGAAGAAGAAGAAGAACAACAATGCTCTGAATCTCTGAAATACAAGAGGAGCTTATCTGATAACAAAAATGGGTTTTCGATAAGACCCAACAATAGTTTGAAGAAGATTTTCGGGCGAGCGATTTCCAGCGTCACACCGATCAAAGGAATGGTTTCGATCGGAGAATCCATTTCAGAGGAGAAAAAAAACGATGAAGATGATGTTGAAAATGATGAAGGTTATCCAGTGGAAAGTAAGAATTTTCAATGGGCTCAAGGAAAAGCAGGGGAAGATAGAATCCATATTGTGATCTCCGAGGATTATGGTTGGGTTTTCGTGGGAATCTATGATGGATTTAATGGCCCAGATGCCACTGATTATCTTCTCAACAATCTCTTTTGCTCTGTTCATAATGAGCTGAAGGAGCTTCTCAGTAATGGCAGCAATTCAGAATCAAAAAATGAAGAATGTTTAAGTAATTCTGATGTGCTAAGAGCACTTTCGGAGGCATTGAGGAGGACAGAGGATGAATTTCTGAAGGATTCTGACGAGACAATAACGAGGGATCCAGTGTTGGCTATGATGGGTTCTTGTGTATTAGTGATGTTGATGAAAGGAGACGATGTTTACTTAATGAATGTTGGTGATAGTCGAGCAATTTTAGCTCAGAGTTCAGAAAATGATTTGAATTCTCTTCAGCTCACTATGGATCACAGTACTAACGTGAAAGAGGTAATTTGTGAGACATTTGTTTCCGGACTATAAAGATTGGATTTTTCCTTTTTTTTTTTTTTTTTCTTTTCTTATGAGTTAAGTTTTGAAATCTATTTTAAACGCCAGGAGGTTCAGAGGATTAGGAGGGAACACCCAGATGATCCTTCTGCAGTCATTAAAGGCAGGGTGAAAGGTCATTTGAATGTCACAAGGGCTTTTGGGGCTGGGTTCCTCAAGCAGGTAGTCTGATAAATCCATGTCTAAAGCATCCCCAGTTTTTTACTCTAACAAGTAAATTGTTAAACAAGTTGTGTTTGTATCTCACAGGCCTCGGGTTGAGATCCTTTAAAATGCTTTATTTGGTAGAGTTGGAGAGAGATAAAGATACAAAAATGAAATTAAGATGAAACTCACATAAAATATAACACTTTAAATTATACACAAAGTATTTTTTGTTTATATCAGTCTCCATCTTTTTTGGTAAAGATATTGAATAGTTTTTAATCTAAAAACCTATCAACTTTTTCAAGACTTAATTATGGCATATTTATCAATTCAATGGTCATGTTTTTTTTGGTAGCATCCTCACCATAAAAGTGGTCACCATGTTTGAATTTGAGCATTATACTAAGAATTAGCTCAACAACTCAAAAGGATTATCTTAGTGACTGAGGCAAGCATAGAATGTGAAGCTAAGTGTATTGGTTCAAATTCTACTTATGCCAATTTCTTGCAGAAATTCATCGTAAATTGTTTACTTTTGATAAGAATAGCACCACCTTACTGTAATACTTAAAAAAAAAAATTGATTCCATTGCACTATGTAGCTTATTCACTTGCTAACCAAAACCCTCTTGGGTGATTTTTACAGCCTAAACATAATAATGCAGTATTAGAGACTTTCAGAGTGAACTACATAGGGGACTCACCATACATTACATGTTCCCCTTCACTCCACCACCACAGGTTCAGCCCAAGTGACAGATTCTTGATATTGTCCTCTGATGGACTTTACCAATACTTCACCAATGAAGAAGCAGTCTCCAAAATAGAATCTTTCATCACTTTGTATCCAGATAGAGATCCTGCACAACTTCTCATTGAAGAAGCATTGTCTAGAGCAGCAACAAAAGCTGGTAAAACCCCTTTGTCTTGAATTATACTTCAAAAAAACTTGTAGGTAGATTCAATCTAATCATAAAAAGATAATTAAGCATATTAGGTACACTTTTAAATGGGATTCAGCTCTGACATGCTTATCGAATCTGTTTATGAATGTCTGGTGTACTTGACAAGAAAGAAAGTTCACTTATTATAGTAGGTTATAAATAACCTTAATGAGCATAACTTGTGATTTTGCAGGTCTGGATTTCTATGAGTTGCTTGATATCCCACAAGGGGAACGTCGATTATTCCATGATGACATTTCCATTGTCATCATCTCCTTGGAGGGAAAAATATGGCGTTCATTAGTGTAAATATACACATAAAAAAGCTAACAAATCGAGGCTAGCATGTGGTGTTTGGTTAAATATGTTATTGCAGGTTCAAATTTTAGGTATGCCAATCTCGAGGCCAGATTGCAAAAAATTTCTTTGTGAGTCCCTTGATACCGGATTGGATGGTTTGTCGTTGATTGGATTGAAAATATAGAATCGAAATACACATAAGCTAGTCTGGACACCACTGGATCGCAATAAACAAGAAAAGAAAGTTCAAAAATATGAAAATACACTGGCACTAACTTACAATTTGGGGAAATTTCTTTTTGACCTTTTTTCTTTTTGTTTTCTCTTTCGTTTCCCCATTTTCCCATTTTTGTTGTAATATCTCATTCAGTTTATGAGATGATGCCAGTTCTGGGTTCCTCTTCAACTTTTGTTATTTACCTTTTTGTTTTTCCCAGAGAATAGCTAAGTTACAAGTGCCAATATATGAAAATCAGGGCTTTTCTTTTCCTATGTCTACTAATAACTATGAACACAAGATTTGGCAGAACTTTCACATTGTTTACGCTAAACTCATTAAACGACTTCAATTGTTTCATGTCTTTTCTTTTCTAACCCATTACCAAAAACAGATATATATTATGCAAAGAGAAATAATATATTTTTTTATTGACTTAGTTTATGGTTACCTTTTTTTTTTTTCCTTTTAATTAACTCGGTTCAGTTTCTCTGAATAGGACTAGGACTATGGGAATAAAATCTTAAATACATTAAACTGATATAAAAAAATATATTCTTAATTATACTAAAGAAAAACTCTCGGACAAGATTTGAAAATATAGCTGATCATAGTTTAAAGAAAACAATCAGAGAAACTGTAAAAGTGAACCTGGAATTTACCAGTTCCCGAAGTATAACAGTTCAAAAGGGTTGATCATCATGTAAAGTTGCAAGCAATAGAAATGGATCATGATATTAAGAGTCAACACTGGTCATTTTCTTTTTAAACTCATCATGTTTTAAATAATGATTTAAATTAAAGAAAAAATAAAAAAGAGAAAAGATTCAAATTGTATTTAAAATACTAGTTTAAGTTTGAGAAAAGTAGTCTATGGTGACTTTTTTTCCTTCTAATATTTTAATCCCAAACTGGTGTCAGCAAAAGGTAGAAAAATCTTGGGTGATGATTTAAGAAGCAATCTAGAAGATTGAAAGTTTTTAGTAAGTCAACTATATGATCCACAAGGTGAGCTCTTTAAGAGCCTTTAAGGGCGGTTAAAGAAACGTAAAATAATATTGAGTTAGATATATCCATACAGAAAATTCCAAATTCATTACAATGGTTAACAGTGGCTTAGGTATCTCCAAGGCTCATTAATAACTAAATAGTGTGCAAAGATTATGACTTTTCTTCTTGTTGTGTTATGACTTATGATATCATGGAAGCTCTAGATGGTGGTACTAGTATAGGTAGATAGTTCGACGTTGTTCTCTCTTTCTGGTCTTATTCTTCCCTCCTTCCATTTTGTGCAGGTATGTCATTGCCAAAACTATTACAAATGTGTCAAAGCTGCCTGAATTGACCCACTTAAGTTGACCTATTATGCATTAACACAAGCAAACTGAGTTGAGTTAACCAGAGAAAAATTTGACTGAAAGTAAATTAGTAAATTATGAAGTTCGGACAATAGATTTGAATGACGAGAAAAGAGAAAAAGATAATAAATTGGCCTAAAAGGAGTAATAATAAATAGTTAGTGATTTACGAATCTTGCTTATTTATTTTATTAAATTAAAGGAGTCAACCCATCAAACTTAACTCATTAACCATTTTGGTTACATTTGTTGGCAAATTGGACACAAAAGTTGGCCTTGTTCAGTAATTATGTGTTTGAATTGTGGGGTTTGATATCTGCTTTGTGGTAGGTTAAAAAAATTAGAGTTGCACTCTATCTGGTAATCATATAGTTTTTGAGTTGGTAAATGCTTGATCAACAACAGCTATCCGTAATATGACCAATTTTAGATAAAGTTTAAGTGTGATAAGTTAAATTTAAGAGTGACGATATTATATATCTTTTCTGGAATATCATGTTTTGTAGTCATAACATAATAATTATTAAATATAAAATAATATTTTATTAAATAATTACTTAAAATAATTAATTTAATTTTTATGCAATTAATGAGTGTAACTATAATAATAAATCTATTAAAATAAGCAAAATGTTATTATATATCTAATAGTATTTAATAATTATTGTGTTATAATTAAAAAAAATATAGTGTTCTCAAGACTCCATATTGTTGCTCTAAATTTAAACCTAGATATAACTTATGCTTGAGATTTTTTTGGTTGTGTAAGCTACATTTTCTTACCATAAAGGTAAAATTGGAGAAAAGGCCCTAAGACCTAGGGATGAAAGGGATAGAACATATGGATTGATTGTTACATATTTCAACATAAAAATTGTAAGAATTTGAACAATTTTGGAGGGAGTTGTAGAAGCATTCCACACCTAGTCTTTGACTTGTACAATTATGGTTTAAAAGTCCTATAAAATATCTAAATCCAGAAATGCATAAAATCTGATTCGAAGTTGATAATTGACTATTAACTGAACACGAAATTCGATTACAACTTGCTGAGAATAGAATCTACTGTCCATCAGATTGAGAAAGAGAAACCCAGGTGCAGTGACAATTAATGAAAGCTAAGGATTATTTCGAACCAATTCTTATGTTTGGAATAACTTCCATATTATGTGAAGTCTAATCGAATTTCAACCTCAATGATTCCCTTTGTTCTAGTAGAAACTGAAGTTTTTGAGGGAAATAAAAATGTTTCTATACAACAAACATTTTTAAAAGATAAATTGATTGTCTGTTGTTAGAATAACGTAATAAAAAATATTTTTTTATTTGATGTCTTATAAGAACATATTTCTACAATTCCATAAGTGTTAGAGGATATCGTATAAGTATATTATACAATACATAATATATATTTCTTAAAATATCATCTCAAGAATATTCCTATTGATATATAGATAATGTATTTTCTATAATTTTCATTTCCCTCATTTATATATGATTAAATAAGAGAAGAGAAAATCATTTTATTTTCCACTTTTTCATATAAAGATAACATTTTAAATATAAACATTAATTCTCTATTTACCTGTGTGTTATTTTATTTAAATGTTTTTTTAAAATAATATTTTATATTCTTAATAAATTATATCTGATCTAGTGATTTGAAAAAACACATGTATCTTTTATTATAAATTAATTATGTAAACAAAAAAGAGGAAGCTGCTTTCCTCCTTTGTACATAATACTCTTAGTGGATCTTGATGTTTGACTTAAATATTGAGTTATTTACTAAGTTATGCATTTTCCTTTAAACAGCATATAATCTAGTTCATTAAGAAGGCTATAGGAATTTAATACACGTCTTACTTGTTAGTTAGCAGGAATATCCATCAATCAATACAAATAATACCCAATACTAACTGAAGTATAACACTTTAGATTCAATGAAAATGATTTAGTGACAGATTCTTCTACCAGTAAATTCATATGAGAAAAAGAGAAACCTTAATTGATATATAAAAGGTAAAATAATTGACTGCAATTTTTTTATATGTTTACTATTAAATTTTTTAATAAGAGCATATACAAATATTTTTTACACCTCAGAACCATATCTTTGACTTCTTTTAAAAATGTTATTTCACATATCACAATTTTGTAAAAGGACTTTAGAAATTGCATATGTGAAAACCCTCTCCTGCACTCACCAAAGTGACTAAAATAGAAGTTCAAAAATTTCATCGATACATATATTAGCCCATAGGTCAATAAAACACAGTAAGCTTTTTTACTCTCTTATAAAACACAGTAGGTTTTTTTACTCTCTTACTATGTAAGAAAAAACATTATCACTCATACACTCATTTGTTAAAATTTATTTTCTACGTATTTAAAATTTTTTTCAAGTAGAAATGCATTCCACAATTTTTTTTTTTAATCAAAAAACATTCCTTAACGTAGAGTAGAGTGAAGGAGGGGGTGGGAGGAGGAATTGGGGGGGGGGGGGGGGGGGGGGGTAGTGATTAGGGCTTGGTGGGACGGGGATGGGCAACGAGGATTGTTCGCAATAAACAAAATTATTGTATGCCGTGTAATAGTCTATTCTATACTTTTTTTAAGATTAAAAAAATAGTACAAGATATTTAAAAATTATAATTTAAAGGATAAAAATTTTTAATTATAAAAAAATTACACTTAAAAAATTTTAAATATTCAACACAGTTAAAATTTTTAAGGTATAATATTAATTATTGCAAACAATCCAGGGATGAGGGGAAGGTTATATAAAGTTGTATATGTGTGTGTATATATATTATATAAAATAAATATAATATAATATAATATATTTATAATATATAATATATTATTCAAATTTTGAATTATTAAAATATAATTATTAATAATAAATTTATAAATTATGATTTTATTAATAAATTCATATTTTTAATTATAATTTAATTCTCTTTAACCTATTTGTATAAAAAAAATATTTTTGTAGTCTTATTAAGAATTGTATAAAAGCAATAACCTTAACTTATAAGATATTTTTATAAGATTCTTAATACAACTAAATTTTTATTTTATGAAAATAAGTTAATTTATATTATCTTAACAAATCATAAAAAATTGTGTAACTTTTCTAAAATACAATAGCATTTTTTTTTTGGCACATAGCTTGCTCATAAATCCTTTTAAATCTTATAAAAAAAATACATCTCAAGTTACAACATTGTTTTTTGTCTTATATAATTAGAAGTCAAAGATGTAGTTTTTTTTATTGGTCTTATATAATCTAAAGTCTTATAAATTTAATCGAAGCGTAACACATAAAGGATTTTTTAAAAATAATTCAATTGTTTAATATTCAATTATAAAAGATACTTATTATTTCAATTGAAAACTCATAACAAAAATCTAAAAACTAATAACAAACTATTTATTTTTAAAACAAATAGTGCTAAGATTTTCAATAAGATAAAAAATCTAAAAAATATCTTATAAGTTGAGATGATTTTTTAGCAAGATTTTTAATAAGACTAAAAAAATATTTTTTATACAGATAAATTAAAAAAATTAAATTATAATTAAAAATATAATTTTATTAATAAAATCATAATTTATATAACCTCCCCCCAAACACAAAAAAAAATCATCCCCCTTTCCCACAAGCTCCAATCACTCCCCCCTCCCCCCGCAGTAATTACACTTTGTTCAGGTAAGTATTTTTTAAAAGAATTTATTTGTGAAATGTAGAGGACCTTCTTTTGCGCTTCTATTAATTTCTTTTTTTGTTTTTTAAACATGTAGGGAAGAAGTTGGGACAGCTGAGTGTCTGAGTGATATATATTTTTCTTATAGAGCAAGGGAGTCAAAAAGCCGTCTAAAGTAAGCTAAGGTTGGTGAATACCAATCAACATTATTTCAAATAATTCATACCCCCGCCGTTGATAATTATAAGACATTTTTAACTATTTAACACTCTCCAAGAAGATAGTTAAAAGCCTCTAAAATTAATATCCTTTTTAAGTTTGCCCTTATTTAATAGGGTGTCTTAATTTAAAATAAATATAAAAACATTAATGAAACTAAAGGATGGGAGTAGTAATATTCAATGCATGAGAAATATTGAAGCATTTGAAGGGTTTATGGCTTGTTTATTTAATAAGGTCATTTTTTTTAAAAAAAATTGATTAATTACACGTTGAAAATCTAAAAGTATCTTGTATTTTTGAACATTCAATTTAAAAAATAATGTCTTATAATTCTGAACGGAGAGGGTATTCAATAAAAGACCAAGATCATGTAGAGGACAAAAACAGGAAGAAATTCCTACCTAGAAACTTAACAAACATTTGTATCCAAGTTCAAACTGACAATGAAACCTGAAGCTATCCATTTATCTGTTGAAATTCTCATCATAGCACGTGGGGTTACAAGGATAACAGTGATTTTTGCTTCACCACATCTCAGTTGGAAGCACCAACCAAGCGCCAATGGATATAGCTATTGTCTGATTCCATGGCACCCCAAAGGATGGTTAGCGATCAAGAAGCAGACTATAATGGCACCGTGTGAAAGCTATGGCTTTCAAAGAGTTCTATTCACAACACTAACTGAAACCCCTGGAACATGGAGAATAATGCTAATGGAAGTTATCAGCATTATGATACAATCGATTCATTCATCTGCCATTATGCATCCTGGAAACTGCAGATCCAAATTAGAAGTGACAATGAAAGCTGAGGCCCATAGCTTCATCATGTTCTGGTGAAATCCATATTATAGCAAGTGGGATTGCATGGATACGGTCAATCAATTCGCTTTACAACCTTTGATCAGCTGAAGTACCAGTCACCAACAGCTTCGTCTATTGTCTAATCCATGGAGAGCCGAAAGAGTAGTTAGGAATTGAAGTCAGAGAAGGCAATAGAACAGAGACTTATAATGTCGTTGTGCCAAAGCTATGGTTTTCAGAGAGTTCCACTCGCAACATGGAAGTAATGGACATCAATTTGAAACCTCGACATCCCAAAGTACTTCATTAATTAAAAACTATGGCTCCTACCTTATGAATCCAAGCATGTAATCTTCTAACAAACAAGTTTTCAAGGTCAATATATAATTTACAATATCAAATGTATCACTGGTTAAATAAAGGACAATGTTGGAAATAATTGGATTAACAGTTGCCTATTATCACAATCACTTAAAGACAAAAAACAGTGCAATTATTATTGAAGTAATCAAATATCAATTACATATATAAAAAGTATGGAAGCTCCACTATAAACAAGTCGTTTATTGTGCAATTTTTGTATTGGATTACATGTACATTGTATTGTTTATGCACTGTTTATGTATTGTTTATGTATTATTTTTTTTCTCCTTTTGTGTGAGACCTTTCTTTTTTTTGCTTTTGTTTTGGTGGAGTTCACGAGACATTTTCTGAATCCCTTACAAGATGTGAGGGATAAGTTCAAGTGATATATATATATATATATATAGAGAGAGAGAGAGAGAGAGAGAGAGAGAGAGAGAGAGAGAGAGAGAGAGAGAGAGAGAGAGAGAGAGAGCTTTCTTATTCGGATAAAAATAGGCTCATAAATTGACTTGGAAGTTAGAACCTTAGATAACTCCCCAGCACATATGGGTCCCGGAACTATTTTTCCATACTTTATTATTTATTTTGGAAGAATTTGCTGAATGCCATGTTTTTTCTTTTTAAGTCTGACAATGAATAAAGTAAAAATTTAAGTAACGTTTTGATACGTAAGATAAAAGATTGATAGAATGAAAAAAAAAAAAGTAGATGAAATAAAATATAACACTTGTATCTTTTCTTTAAAATAAATAGTAAAAAGAGACAAGTATTGTCAAATAATAATAACAAAGATATAATAAATATTTTTTTGGTTTGAACAGTAACTTTCCATAGAACGTTCAATCCATGGTACCAAACGTTGCCTTATAAACATTCCCACTTCCTTTTTGTTGCTGAGAACCATTCACTGCCCTAAGCATAAACTCCTGAAACCTGCAAAACGTATTTCACAAGTCACTCAAGCCAGTAGAATTGGGTCATTTTGTATTATCTTATCCCACCGCGTTTCTTATTCATACCAGAATTGAAACCTGTAAGCTGATTTACTTGCAGTATTCTGAACCCAGTCCTACAAAACGGTTAATAAAGGAAGTTGAAATTTTCTAAAAGGGAAATCCTAACTTGCATTCAATTAAGGACAGAAATTTCCTCGTCTCGTCAAGAGAAATGAAAGCATCAATTGGCTAAAAATATGCAATGTGACATTTCCACTTCGGTTTGTATAAGGTGGTCACCATTCTGAGCTGACAAATATAGTAGGTTGGAACTAATATCGGACCTTCCAAGCTCAACACTAATCTCATTACAAATGAAGAAGACCTCACCCAGAGAAGTATGTAGTAGCTATGATGTTTAATCACTTTGAAGTACATCAAACTGGTCCTTACTGCAATTGCTAATTCTCTGTCTACGGCTTTTCCAGTAGCCATGAGGATCTGATCCATCTGGTACCAACACACGTTGTATCTAAAGATAATCCCACTAATATCAGATGGCTGAGAACAAAGATTAAAAATAGGTTAAATTACTTTGTTAGACCTCAAAGTTTCATTTAATTTTTTAGTTGGTCTTTATTGTTTAAAAGTTTGTAATTCGATCTATAATTTTAAAATTTTTTAATTTGATTCCTATTATTAAAATTATGTTAATGTGCTATTAAATTCTGTTAATGTAGCCAACCATATCTCATATTAAGAATTTGAATGTACATGATTCATGTAAGAGCAATTCTTACATGCATTAGGAGCGTCAAGTCATTTATACACTCAATGTTAAAATTTACTTTACATATAAATCTTGTATATACTGCATATAGATTCTCCCTGTACAATTTAAATTCTGACTATTGATTGCACCATAAAAAATTCTTCATGCAAACTCATTGGTGCACCAAGTGCACCTAAAAGAAATTCTTCATGCAAACTCATCATCCCTGTCATTTAACTTCGGTGGCATCACATGTGTCAATAGATTTCACTCTATCTACCTTTACCCCTTTTGTAGGTTGAATATGTATATTCAAAGTGTTAAAAGTGACACGCGACTGACCACGTAAGTAGAATTTAAGGATACATTGATGAAAGTTTAATGAAGGGGGCCAAATTAAAAAAATTTAAAATTATAGGAATCCAATCATAAACTTATAAATTATAAGGGAAAAATTGAAAATTGAGTGAAAATCTAGAGACTAACATAATAATTTAACCTTCAAAATAGTAACTGAGGCATCTCAACCAAGGAAAGTTACCTGCCAGAAATCATAAGCAGGGTTGACCAAGAAAATTGGAGTCTTTATGTTTATAATAATTTCTTCAGGAAAGAAACAGTGCGATGTAAATTATTTTGATGAAGCGTGTGGAAGGGGAGTCAAGTAAGAAGAAAGCTGCCTTATATGATTCCATTTTAGTGACAAAATCCTTGTGCAAACTTTTTGCAACACCGTGATGAGAAGAGTAGGTAACAGATACAAAAGTCAGAAATTGAGTACCGTCTTTTCCCCCATTGACTGAAATTCCACTGATTTGATTAACGAGAATGAATTTTTGTTTTACCGTGTAAATGAAGCGTGTAAGATGGTGAAGCATGCAATATACAAGCAAAAAATAGTATTGAATGTATTCAAATGCATGAATTTCAAAACAGTGGATCAATCCAACTTAAATGTAGACGTTTTGCACCCATTTCCATTGAAAAGTTATACCAGGGTTACACAATGGGATTTAAGATTTCTGTTTTGGTAACTTCATATTGGATTTTATATCCAAAAAATTTCTTTTTGAGTAAAACCCTCTTTTGGTTGTTTGACAGATAGGAGACTTTCAATTTGGTCATCCATTGATCATTTCTTTTAATTTAGTCCCTCAATTATTAAAGTATTTGTGATGATGCCCATCTATCCCATCTTCATATATCATACAAAATATAATGCCAAATTTGAGGTGTTTCTTAAGGGTGCCAATTGCCAAATAAATAAATATCAGCCAAATATGCAACTGTTAGATTTGGCATTAAAATTTGAATGAAAATAGGATGGAGGGGTTACATTACAAGCATTTTAATGATCAAGAGACTAAAGTGAAAGAAATAATTTGTGCAGGACCAAATTGAAAATTCACCTATTTATCAGAACCAAAATAAAGTTTTGGTCAAGAAATTATGATATGAAGAGGCTATTATATGTGTCAGGAAACATACACATCAAGGAAGAAATCTGCATCAGAAAGGCACTTAACGTGTGCTTCCTTTGGGAGAAATTCTCGAAAGTCATCACAACATATGAGAGTTGCCAGTACCCCGGCAGAGCATCCTGAAAGCAGGGCCTGCAAAACATTAGGTGCTTGCAATAGATCATCCCATCAAGTGCTTGCAAGACAAGAATGCATAAAGTGGCAAACAATAATGATTACATCCATGCAGTATTCACCTTTACTTCAAGTTACGCTCATTCATATATAAATCCAACTTTCCAATCAGCAATAATTAATGGCAGCAAAGAACCCATTATCTATAATTGCATATTTGGAAAGCTGTGTAATCCAAATGTAATCGCTAATCTATTTAAGAAGAGAGTGAGAGTAAGGACATAATTAATTCATTACTCAAATTACAAAATCTATATGCAAAATTTTAGTGCCAAATTAGTAGAAATTTCTTGGATAATCTTTTAATTTGGCAATCAAGCCCTTTGCTGAAAGGTGAAAGGTTCGCTGATCTACTCTATCAGAATGAGTAATATAAAACATCAACTCTGAAGGATGGCAGAGAGTAAGAAAAGATTACAGAGTACAGATTCAATTGCAGCTTTATTTCATTCTATTTATTGAACAACTATGTTCATGATAAAGTTTAAATTCAGGCAACAAATGTCTTATCCATTTTCTTAAGTGTTTGCTTTTGTTCTTGTGAAAAACCTTGCCAAACATCAAAAAGGAAAAATGAAAGAAATACATGTCAAATTGCCAAGAGAGTATAACCTGTTTGCTCTAGACATGCTAATTGATAAAAGTTCATCCATAAGCGCTTCCCTTATGAGCTGGCCTCTGAAATATAATTGACTTCCTGTCTGTAATTAGACAAAACACACACATAGTTGAAAGCAACTCAATATCTAGTTTTTTTCATTTGATAAGTAGTTAGGAACAACCCATCACACTCGCCGGTGAAACCAACCTTAATCTCATTTTCTGGGTGGCCAGACATAGAAGCACCATCACAATAACGTATGTTGACGTTGTTCCAATTAAAAAAAATCTGAATAACATTTAATACATCAAACTAAGCATCACAATCTACCAAATAATGAGACGCCTTTTAACCAATTAAAATTATCGTCACTGCTAGAAATAAAAATCGTACAATAGTAATCTATTATGCAGTTTGCGTAATGATTAAATCCTGAGGTGTGGTGATTTAATAAACAAACAAAACACAATAAACAGGGGTACCCTGTCCGGGAATGGAACAACTGATGGTCAAGTAGATATTACTCACAGTATCAAGAACCCAGACAAATATGGTTTGGAAGGCTAAGACTTCGGTAAACTTTTACAAGGCTTTGCTATCAGATAATCCAATAAAAAGTGGGTAAATTTTACAACTTAGTATTACATTATTGACTCTTAAAACAAAACTCTTCATGTCATAATTACGTTGAAAAACTTGATAGCAGATACACAAGAATTGCACCAAGTTTTTTCCGAAATGAGAGAAAGCCACATTATAAAGCATCAGAGAGTTGCTATTACGATAAAACTCGAACAGTAGCTTAAATAATTACCCGGATTTTGCAAGGGATCAGAGCTTAAATTCTGGGAAATGGAACTTCTTTTTCCATATAGTCTGTAGATCCTATTCTAGCATATTTACGAACAGAGCACGAAGATATAGAATCACACCAACCTCCTCCCTGCACCCACACCAAGAAAGACAATAGAAATGAAACAAACAAAAAGCTTCTGCTTCCTTTTTTTTGTTTGGGGGTGGGGGGGATTCAGTAATGAGAAAACCTCGATGTGAAGCAGCCAATTCTCAGAACCAGATCCAAACCCTTTTTGAAAATGGAAGCTTCCATCCAAACACACTGCAAAAACAAACCCAAAGGTACATCCAATTTCGTAATAAAGACAGAGAGAGAGAGAGAGAGAGAGAGGGATTGAGGAGATTGGGATCACATACAAGCACCTCTATCCTTGGCATTGCGAAGAAGGGTCAATTTGACGAGCTGCGTAGAGGGGTTTAGATCCAATGGTTGGGTGAGTTTAGGATTTTCTACGTCGGCGCGGCGAGAGATGGAGAGAAGAGCAAGTGCGAAGACGACGACGGTGAAACCAACGGCGGCGATTAACCAGTCCTTCTTGGCCCGGTTTCTACACCATAGTAGAGTCCGAAGCCGAGGTTTGGTCATTGAACGAGACGAAGAGAAAGGCATAGACGATTCGGATCGGAGTTTGAACTCGACTCATCAGAGAAGGGGCGGGAAATGTGAAGTCAACGTGTTTCTGATTTAGTGACTCAGTGCCACTGTACTGGCTCGGAGCCTTGGACAGCACGACATGAGTGACGATAACAGATTCACAGTCAATAGAAATTTTTTTTTAAATTACCTTTAAAGATTCAAATCTCATAAAATTTATAATAAAAACTTTTAAATACTATAATTACTATTAAATTTTAAAAAAATTATTATTAGATTTAAAAAAATTATTAATAGGATTAGAAAAATTTATTACTTTTCTAAATTTAATAGTTATTTTTTTAAAAATTCTTAAAATTTGATAATAATTGTAATTCTTAAAGATAATTATAATTTTAAGATTTTTTTAATAAATTTTACAAGATTTGAGTTTTTAAATATAATTTTCTCATTTTTAAAGCTATTATGAAGTGTATATTTTTATAAGTCCTGGGAAGTTGCACCATGGCTTTTTTTTTGGGGGGGGGGGGGGGATTGTGTGTATCTTTTTTTTTATATATATTTTTTAAAAAATTGACTTTCTTATTAATTTAAATTTAATTTTAATGACACGATTCCTATAGTATTATCATCAGAACCACTATAGTTGTAAACACAAATCCAAAACTATCATACAATATAAAGCAATCTAAAATGACAGTCTACCATGGAAATATATAAAAATGAAAAAAAAATCTTATGCTCCTCTAAAATTATTTGTATACAAAGTGAAAAGGAAGTTTTGAGAAAAAATTGTGGGTTCATAAGGTCTTGGGTGATCAAGGGGTAACTTGATTTGTATATAATTATTTTTTTTAACATTTTTTGATACTATAAATATATTCGTAAGTAATCTTGTCTTTATTCTTCTTCTCTAAACAATTTTAAAAGTGCGCCCTTCACTTTTACCCAAAAGAAAGAGAAAAAGTGCACCTTTCATATTATCTTGATGCATTTAATAAAATAAATTTTCTTTAAAATGTTAATTCTATAATTTAAATTTGAATCATCAACATAAAAATCACATTTTAATTGCTAGTAACTTAAATGTCAGACGGTGAGAGTAGAATTTTAATATTTTACAAACACATTTTAGAAATTTATCTACAAACACATTGGTATTACCAATGAGTGTTACTTGTTATTAATTAGCAAAGGTATAATAAAGAGAGGTACGCAAATAATATTACTTTAAATATATTTATTTTAAATTCAAACATAAACACGTGAATTATTGTTTTTTTTATATTGTTTAATAAATCTCAAAATATTTGAGCTGAATGGTAAGCTTTATGCTTTAAGTAAAACAAAAAAAAAACGAAAAAAAATAACTTTAGAAATTTACAACAAATCATATAAAATAAATTCAAATTAAATTTTTTCATTTACTCGTCTTCAAAAGATATCTCTTCACAATTAGCTCAGATTGTTTGCCAATCCAAGGCCCAAACCTTACAGATATTCAAACATTTTTTTGATAACTGGCTGTGAAATTCCCGCTTCCCCTTCCTCTAGCAAGTTCATGTGGAGGAGTAGTAGTATAAAAAAAAAGCACTGATAGCCATAAGAAGGTGTAGTAACATGCACAAACAATTGTCAGTAATCTAACAAAACAAACGTAGATTGACAAATGTAATAGAAAGAAGCATTGGGGATACCGTAGAACCCTGATCCAAATTTTATGATATTTAAGAAACAAAGAAAAAGGAAAAACCACCATATCTAGGCAGTAATGTATAAGGGAATCCCAACAGAAACTGAATTGTCATAAAACCAAAGATTTGAAGAAAATGATACACTAAACCACTGGGTATGATCTAGTGATGTGAGATTTTGGTAATTTCTACAAGGTTTTAAGTTTCGACCTCCTCGCTGTCATTTGTACCAAAAACAGAAGAACCCTCGATACAGTAAAGTCAGAAACTTCATGCCGCATGGAAGAGTAGAGGTAATTTCGTTTCATGCATCTGAATAACATCAACTGTTCACGTCATCTTCACTAACCCCATTTTCAATATAAAGACCAAGATCATGCTGAGGGCATAAATAGGAAGAAAATATTCTTGTGAACTTCAAGATAGCCGATCCTAGATAAAACATACAATGAAAACTGAGGACCTAAGTACACTAGGTGAAATCCATGTTATGGCAAGTGGGGTTGCATGGATAGGGGCAGTCGATTTGCTTCACCACTTTTCTGTCAAAGAACCAGTCAGCAACAGATTCAGCTATTGTCTGTTCCAAGGGCGGTCAAAAGAGAAGTTAGGAGTAAGACAAATTGGAAAACAGAACACAGGCTCCAGTTTCCTGAAGCTATGTTTTTCCAAGAGTTCCATTCACAATAAACACAACGATACAGATTGAAACATGGAAAAAAACACCTGGGAAAGTTGTAGACTAATACAAAAGGAAACATAATAATCCCAAAGTGCTTAACATCTCAATTACACATCCTTTTCTAAGCAGAGAGCTTGGAACTTAATGCTAAGCGTCAACATACAAAATGAATCATATTTTCTTACTAGAATGCCACTATCACCCAATCTAATCAAATGATAACAGTACATATATACAATCTCATGACTCTAGTTTTAAGGGAAGAAAATACAATCATTAAAAATAGAGAAGAGACTGAACTTATTTAAATGACTACTGTAACACAAATATCAACTTGACTTAAATGATTATGTGGTCTGATCTCCACAGCAAATGAGGCATTAAAACTGCAGTTACCTTATTGTTTATTTTAGGAGAATTGGCCAAATGCCATGTCTCTGCCATCCAAGTCTGGCAATGAATAAAGCAGGAATTTACAAACAGTCCTACTTCCTTTCGTTGGTGGAATTCATTCACGGACTTCAGCAGAGAACTCCGGAAACCTGACAATGGTTATTGGTTATTAAGTCAATCAAGACTAAGTATGGATATCTGCAATGTTTGAGTCAAAAATCAGGTCATCATTAATATTTTATACCACTCAGTTAAATCCTGTGTGGATGGTATTCTTCACGCATGCAAACCTATCTATGGTCAGAAAAAAGGATATTCAAAATATTAAAAGTTTTTCTCTTTGATATTGATGTTTTGCTTTAATTTCCTTTATACTATACTCCCAAATAGTACTATGAAAAAACTTGCATAAAGGGTACAAAGTATACATTCTTGGAATATCATTCAATGAAGTGAGACTCAATCCTGTCATCTTACTGTGGTCTTCAAAACATGACCAAGTAGAGTATGGTAACAGGATGACGATTTTATGTAATTGAGCCTGTAGACATTAAAGGTCAATATAGCCGTGCACTCACTGCTTTCTATTCAGTCAATTACCAAGAATTCTTTAGTCCTCAAGTCAGTATAATGTGTCAAGATATAATAAATCTGCTAGGAAGACAACTGGATATTCCATACAGGGTTATATCTTTCAGTCACGATTCTGAAGCAGCATGTAATAGTTCGAAACTATATGGTAGCTATCAGCCATGATGTCTAGTTACCTTGAAGAATATCCATCAGATTGGCATGACAATTATGAATGCTCAATCTGCACCTTTTCCAGTGGCCTTGAGGATCTGATCCATCTGGTACCAGGATATGTTGTATCTACATATATCACCTTACCATCATATGGTTGTCATGGAAAAAAAAAATTCCTGGATATTAAACTTGTCTACTGAGGAAACTTACCTGCCAGAAGTCATAGGCTGGGTGGACAAGGAACACAGGAGTCTTTAACCTTCTAATAATTTCTGCCGGAAAGAGACACTGCGATGCAAATCAACAGTTGGTGGTACCATTTATAGTTTATCTGAATCATGTGAACTAACCTTACACCCTCAAATTATATCATTGAAGAGCATGACAAGGGTGTCTAAACAAGAAGAAACCTACCCCAAATGGTTCCATACTTGTAATGCAATCTCTGTGCAAGCTTTTTGCAACACTCTGACAAGACAGGTGACAAAAAGAGACATTAGTAGGGAAAATATTTTTAGGGTTTTAAATTAAAAAAATAAAATAAAATCAGATTATTCATTAGCTATAGAGCAACAGTACACTTAAAAAAAGGTGCCATGCCTGCATTTGACACATATTAGACCCTGGTGCCAAAAATGACACCACCTTTCAAATAATATTTATAAAACTTTTCTTTTTTTTTTTTAACTTTGTTGTGTTGAAGGCTTGCAACATCCATGTTAGTGTCCATGCTTTTTAGTCTGATAGACAAGGTAACATTAATATATTTAAGCATTACCTGAAGCTGGACAACATCATGATAAAAGGATCTCATGGTGTTATTTCCAAGAATATCCTTCCTGAAATTTAAGGTATAACAAGGATCAATTTTTATTTCACTTGTCAGCATGAAGCATGAAACATGGCGAAACATACAAAATACAGGTGCAAAAAAGTAGTGAACACACCCAAAAACATGGACGTCAAATCCCAATTATAGCTCAGTACAATTTAAATCTTCTAGTTACAAATTCAGTCCTATAGAATTGTCGATCTTAAAATACATTGTGTAATAAGAAAGGTATTTTTGGCAACTTTAAGGCTTTGTTTGGTTCAATGGAAGGAGAGAGGAGAGGAGAGGAGTTTTAATGACTTCCTGTTTGGTTGGAGGGGAGGGGAGGGGAAGGGAGGGGAGATTATTGTTTGGTTCAGGAGAGGAGTGGAGGAGAGGAGGGGAGGGGAAGAGAGGTAATTATATTTGGACAAATTTACCCTTATATTATTTTAATTTTTTTTTATAAAAAAGATATTTATATCAATATTTTTTTAAATAAAATTATAAATCTCAATCTTTTTTTATTTTTAATTCCTGATGAAAAAAAATTTTATCTTAATATCTATTAAATGTTAACATATTAAAAAATTAAAATATTAAAAATATTGAGGGGCAATAAAATAAATTACAAATTGAAAAATCCCCCCTCCAAAACACCCCAATTTGGAGGAAAGGGAGGGGAGCAAAGGAGCTCCCCTACATCCTATCCCCCTTCCCTCTCTTCCAATTTTTTTCAACCAAACATCCTATCCTCCTCCCCTCCCCTTCAAAAACTCCCATCCAAACACACAAGTTTGATATATATCAGAAAAGATTATGGTAGGAAAAGTCAATGATATGTGAATGAAAACATACTCATCAAGGAAGAAGCCTGCATCAGCAAGACATTTAACAGTAGCTTCCTTTGGAAGAAGTTCTCGAAAGTTATCACAATGTATAAGAGTTGCCAACCCTCCAGCAGAGCATCCTGAAAGCAGAGCCTGCATGAGTAACCTACCTATCATCACGTTTGCAGCTCTGAGTTCAAGGGTAGAAGGCAACAAGAATCATAAAACGTAAGTTGCATGAAAAGAAAGCATATTCTGTGGAGTAACTCCCATCTATCAATTAAAATTCACCTAGGATTTGCTTCATTCCAACTGGAAGATAATAAAACCTAGATAATCCCATAATTTCTTTCACTTTAAATTATGTTCATTCAGCTTTCATATTACCATCTATGTATAATGCCATGACTGGAAAATCGACTAGTCAATTTGCAATCAATCTTAAAAGGGAAAAAAATAAAGACATGATTAACCCATTGGACTAGTTACTGCAATACTTAGCAACCGTGTATTTTAATGCCACTTGCCAAATCAATTAACAAAGAAATTCCTATAAAATAAAGCCAATTGAAAACAATGATAGCTTGTTTGGGTTCCATAATCTATAATGACAGAAGGCATAATGATAGAATGGCTTTATAATTTATATCAGCTCCTAGGGATTTTGATGCGCAGTAAATGAAGTATTCATCTTAGTATAACCTATGGACGTGATAAAATTTAAAGAGAGAACCACATATCTTTATATAAGTTTATGTCACTGTAGTTGGTGAAAATCTCACCAAACTCTGAAGAGAAAAGAATAAGAGATATATGTTAGATTATCATGGAAGTATAACCTCTTTCGCTTTACACAAGCCAATTGACAAGAGTTCATCCATAAGTGCTTCCCATATGAGCTGACCTCTGAAGAATAATATATTTCCTTTCTGCAGTAACAGATATAAAAAGGAAATTTCAAGAAGAACTTCTTATCTAGACACACATGTCTAGGAGCTATGGAAAACCCATTGCAAATTATTAAGCAACTCCCATAAGTCAATAAAACCTGAAAGTGAGACCAACCTGGATCTCATTTTCTGGGTGGCCAGCAAGGGACGCACCATCACAATAACGTATCTTGACCTTGTTCCAGCTAAAGAAATCTGAATAAGTTCGATACACCAAGCTAAGTAACACCATTTACTGAATATACACGTCCAATCTACTGAAATTATTTCCACTGCAGCACGGCTAAAAATGTACATTCTGAAAAAGTTTGCGATGACTTATGAAGTTTGATTTTGAGTAATGATTTAATCACAGGCTATTTGGTACCAAACAGATCCAAATTCCAAAAAATAATCTGAAAGGGATTTATGTCAGTTTGGAACATTAGATGGCCCTGTATAAAAGTTGCAGATTCTGACAAAAATAAAAGAAGCCAACCCAACATGGTATGTTAGCAATGGCCAGTGAGGTCGCCACATAAGAAGCAGAGGCTTTACCAGGATTCTGAGCAGGGTCAGAGCTTAAAATTCCTGAAAAACGAACTTGTCTATCCATAAACTTTGAGGATCCTAAAGCAGTCATTTTACGCAGAGAACACGAAGATATCGTATCACACCAACCTCCTCCCTACATCCAAACAAATAGAGAATTGGAATCAAGCAATCCAAATGCTCTTTTGCTCTTTTCCTTCTCTTCGAGAATTTAATGAAGCTTCACGCAAACGAAGAAAAACTCAAGAAAAAAAACCTCAATGTGAAGTAGCCAATTGTTAGAGCCGGATCCAAACCCCTTTTGAAAATGGTATCCCGGTAAGCTCCCATCCAAGCAAACTGCACAAACAAGCTCAAATTACACAATAAACTCACACGCTTTACACTTCTGCGTTGTGTTTAATCATGTGGAAATGAAGTGAGATGGGGCTCACATACAAGCGCCTCTCTCCTTGGCATTTCGAAGAAGGGTCAAATCGACGAGATCATTGGCAGAGCTAAGACCGAATGAGGGGTTAATTTTGGAACCATCCCCGCTTCGCCGGGAATCGGAGATGAGAGAAAGTGCAAAGACGACAGTGACGGAGAAGCCGACAGCGACGATTGCCCAGTCCCTCTTGGCCCACTTGCGCCACCGTAGTAGAGTGCGAAGTCGAGGATTAGCCATGAAGGAATACAAGAACCTCGACTAGTGCTCAGCGAAGAAGGCAAGGCAAGGGCGAGGCGACTAGGCAAGTCAGGAAGGAAGAAGACAAAACTAGTCTGGAACGAAAAGGAGGCCAATGGGGCTGCTTAGTTGGCTTCAAAAATAAACTACGTACACCTTCCACACTAAAAAAATAAAATGCACCTATGGAAATTACTGTAGGTCTCATGTATTTAAATGCCACTCACCATGTGATCTCATATATTTTATATTATATTTTATTTTATTTTATTTGTTAGTAAATTAACACTATAAAAGAAATTAAGAGAATCTAATCATTTGGAAAAACATTTTATTTATTAGCCTCAACAAATTACGAGAGTTTTTTAATAATAATAATAATAATAATAATAAAAGCCTAATTAAGAAGGTATAGAGAGAGTTCATGGTACTTTTGGCCCTAAAAGAGCTATATGATGTTATCAAAAAAATTTGAAAAAGATAATAATTGCCTACCATAAAATTCCATCCATATATAAAAATATTTCTAGCTTTTATTCTTTTCTTGTAACACAAAGGAACAGAAATGGAAAATTAATGAAACCTACATTGCCATATTGAATTCACCTGAACAAAAATGGAAAAATTAATGAAAGCCTAATTACTGTAATCACAAAGGCATCTTAACAAAAATGGACGTATTAATGGAACGTTTACTGTCATATTCACAAAAAAACTATTCCAAGGGTAGGTGTTAATGTCTATTTCAAAAAATAAAATTAAAATTCTCTGCACTATATATATGTATGCTCATTTATCATTTTCCTTCTTACCCTTCATTACATACTAGCCATTTGAAATCTCTCTCATATAGAACTTCTTTAGTCTTTTTATATATTTTTTTTCTCTGCAGGATCATTAAAATAGAACTATGTCAAACCCATTGGAAAAGGATCAGTCACAAAACTCTGGAGAGGAATGTGAAGTCACTAGGTGGGAGATATTACAAGTGGTGGATTATCAAAGTCCTGACCTACACAGTAAGCTAGCTGCTATTCTCAGGCTAATGGTCTCTGTAAGTGAACCCTAAATATCCTCCTTCGTTTCATAATAATTAAGACTCGAACCCAGAATTTGATATCATATGTCATAATTTCTGTGGGCACTTGGGAAAAATTTTCCAGGACTTAATTACTATTTTAATATATAACAAAATATTCAAGTTCATCGAAAAAAACCAAACATATTAACCATTAGTCTTTAAGACATATAAAGATATTGTTAATTATATTTTTAAATTGATGTACTTTAATTAGTTCAGACAGGTAAAATATATTTTTCTTCTTTTAATTTTTTTTTCTTTTAAAAATCCCGTTTTAAGTTCTAATTCCTCATTAATTTTTCTTCTCATTTGTGATATAGGAAATGATAACCCAAATCAAAGATACAATGCAAGTGCCAACTGTAGAGAATTCTGATATGACTTTGGTGGCTGTTCCTACGTCAGGTTACAAATCTGAGAACCTTGTTGACACAGTAAGTTCATGATTAGCTATTGAATTGTTTGAATAATCTTAAGTTTTGGTTTATTAACATAGCAAAGATGAATCTGATTCAAATTCGAACCAATTTTAATTGCATTATTATTATACTGTATTAATTTATGGTTTTTTTTTTTTTAAAGGCTGGACCTGCACGTAAGAGACAGCCAATGACAACAAGCATTTTGGTTGGAGATTTCACTGTTAACTTTGAGTTTCCTGAATCTTTTACTTCCAACAACATAGACATGGACCGTGTTGCTTCAAGCTATCAGAATTTCTTTGTGAGATACCTTTACGACAATCATATAATGAGATATACAATTTCTAGTTCTTAGATACATTTCTCTTAAAAAAAAAAGGGTAAACGAAGAGACATATGAGGCAAGCTAAATTGAAGCGTGCCAGTTCAGCCCAACCTCATAGGCTTACTTGGATGGGGCTAAAAGTCCTGGCTTTAAATGAGTCTATGATTTCTCAGCTATATATGAGTATATGAGAAGTGAACCAATGTATTCTTTTACATGTCTCTATATAATTTATATATCTTTCATAGATTAATTCTATCTAAAAATTTTTTTTCTTTGTATATGTATCAAAATACATATCACTTGTGCATTTTCAAAAACTACTGCAGGTACCACATGAGGAGGGAGATATGAGGCCTGCACTTCAATTTTCATTCAGGGAGAGACTAGAGAACTGGAATATTGAGTGCAGACAACGCCCAAGTGGGAGATGCGATGTGGTAAATTATTTAATTTGGATGTTATTGTACCAAATAGCTGATATTTAATGATCCCCAAGAGCTAAGTTATATTGAAATTTTTATGACTTGGAATCAATAATCTGTTATATATATGTGTGTGTGTGTGTGTGTGTTTCTCTTTTGGTGAAAAACCAAGATATGATATTCAAAGTCATATATGTATGATTACTCTCGTATCTGCTATATATGCAATCAAAGTTCTGATCAATATTGAGTCAATTCATATGGTTTTGAAACGTTTCATTTTTGTTTCAAATGCATTTTTATGTAAAACATATTAAAGACAACATCGTAATATGTTAACTGAAGATAGGAGAATCGACATTGAAATGTAATATTCCATGCAGTTTTTTCGTTACCCGAAGTCAAGGAGATTGTTTCGATCTATCAGTGAAGTTGTCAACTTTTTGCTCTATGAGATTTACCCTGATAACTACAGAAAAGATAACAAGGGCACGTTGGCAGAACATCAGGTGAGAAATTGATTTATTCCTTAACCTCGCGTGTGTCCATACAAATTCATATTTTTTGTATTGCTTCAATTATTGCTCAAAAGTTTAATTTTATTTAGATTTCGTAGAATATTTCTCTAACAAAGATTTTCTACATCGAATATTATTTTTTACTTCTGAAATAATGAAGTTAGAACAAAATCAAACTTTCAAGTAGAACAATGATATTAAAAATAGAAAAAATGCTATTTCAATTTGTGATATATACCTGAACTTTCGATTTGGTCTGCAGATTATTTTGTTTAATTTAGTTAATTAATTATTAAAATATTTACAGTGTTGCTCTTTTATCCTATTTCCATCCAGAATTTAATATCAAATTAATATGAGATGTGAGTTGACAGTGCCTCTAAACAAAAAGATACAATTTAACATGTTATATTTGACGTTAAATTCATGATAAATATTTCAAGTACAGCATTGCAACTATTTTGATAATTGAGAACCAATAAATTGAAACAAATGAGTTTTGAATGACTAAATTAAAAGTTCACCTATCTCTTAGGAGCCGAGTACGGTTTTCCCCGATCTATAGCCAATTGATACTGAATTCATATTTAAAGAGCCAAAATGGAGCTTTATTATTGATTTTGCTAGCTGAAGATGTTGAACTTAGTCCAGGCAGTACCAACTTTGTTCTCATTGCTATTGTGAACTAGGATAATCATGTGGCAATAGAGACATCAAGAGGGAAGAGGAAGAGAGAGTTAACTTTCAAAAGTGGTAGAAGAAGAAAACGTAGGAAAACAATGGCGAAAGAGAATGAAGGCCCTGCAAAGAAAAAAGCTACAGAGGCTGCCATTGAAGAAGAGGTAAAAAGCATGGCAGAAGTTCAAGATATCTCCGAGGATTCTAGGACTAAACATGAAGACGAGAAAAGTATTTTAGCAGAAAGACAAAAAGAGACATGCACATATTCAGATTTGCTCGATATCTCCGAGGATTGGAATGCATATGAGAGCTTGCTTTATGATTATTTTGATAAGTTTGATCATTAATTAGAAAGTGGCAAGCATAGAGGTCCATTCAAAATAAGCATTGTCTTTAACAAATTGAAATAATAGAAAAGAAATGCTTGGTTTATACTTTATATTTAAAAATTTTCAAGCTTTCTATATGCATACAGTAATTTTAATTCACTCTAAGATTTCTCAGACCTTCTGAATTCCCCCCCTTTTTGAGATCTAAATAGATTTTTCAAATGAACTTTTTTTTTGTGTTAAAAAATTGTTCTTAAAAACTTGTGTTAAAAACTCTTTCCAAAGGCAAAAAGAAAATAGAATAGAATCAAACATATATAAATAGATCTCCTTTTTTTTCTGGTTAACAAGAATTTCAAAGACGAAAAGAAAAAGACCAAATCGAAGATTATTTGAAACTATTAAGATCAAATATTTAATCAAATCATAATTTTAGAGATCAAGTTTATCATATTGTAATATATGCCAAAATTAATCCATTATTGCACTGACAACTTGCAGATAAGACTAAGAACCCAATGTCTAAATTAATTAACGAAAAGATTTCGCCGAAGCTAGCTTGTAGGATACTTTTGGAAGAATATCAAGGTACATTAATTTGTACATGGCGGGAATATCGTTCAGAACTTCAGTTGCCACATGGTGTGGAAATCATAGTGATTGTAGAGCGCCTGGTGGCTCAGTTTCTGATATTTATAAGGTGATCTAGAAAGAAATTCCTTGTTTTCTTGGATAAATTTTTCTTGAAGATATTATGTTGTTATAACAATATATATTGGGGAACGAGAATAAAAATAAATTTTTAGTAAAAAACAATTGCATAAGATTATTTATTATGATTTTTTTTTAGATGTATAGTATTATACGAAGAAATCATATAAAAAGTTCTACTCAGATAAGTTTATGCAATCATTTTTATGCAAATGTTGTTAAAAAGAAAAGAAAAGAAAATTGTATGCCTGTATATATATATATATAAAATATAATATAATATAATATAATATAAGATTAGATATGGTAGAATACATTATATATAGTTATAATCCAGTCTTATACCATATGTGGTACACAAAATATATATGATTTGGATTTGATTGGTAAGTAGAAAGTTAAGTTTGGAAATGAAAAAAAGAAGAGAAAAAGATAATTTTGTGAATAAAAAATACTCATAATACTCTTATTTTTTAATGATTACATAATTATTGATAGAAAGTGTTAAATAATCATTAAGTAATAATTATAGGATTAAAATAGAGATTTTATCATATTTTCTCTCGCTTTTGCCCTTTCTCTCCTCATACCAAACAAGCCTTAAATGTTAAAAGTAAAGCAATAGAGAAAACGTTATAGGAATATGATGACTCCCAATATTTTGTATTACTTATAGTTAATTGGATTGAATTTGAGAGTCATCCATTAAAGTTTTAATGGGATTTATTCACTATTTTTAAGTAATTTAGGGAATCAAAAGTGAAAGAGAGAAATTAAGTTAATTATGAATAATTATGATTGAGTAAATGTTACATTAATGAAAAATATTTCTTGTTTCAGAATTATTATCTATGAGGATTTAAAAGCTATTATATTATTTCTAAGCTTCAGGCAAAGATGCGATCGTATTATCTGAAGATGCGACTGCTAAAATAGGCGTCAAAACTCTGCGTTTTGATTAATGAGGATAGAAAAAGCAAGAGGCAGCTAGGTTTTCAGGAATTCTGCGGCAGAGAAGGTTTCTGAACGTCCAGGAGGCATTTTTAGGAGGTTTTGGATGGTTCATTAAGCTTGGAGGAATGAAGGAAGAGGAAGAATCAAAAGAGGAGCTCAATTTTTTGCATATATCTCATTCTTTTGTTTGCTTTCTCTGTTTTTCTTCATCTTCTCTATGTATTTGATTGGGATTCATTGTTAGATTTAGCTATGTATAGCTAAACTTCTCTTTACCTAGAGCACTGTGAACTTGATGTGAATTATAACCTTGTTTTTCTTGTTGATTGTAATGATTGGAGCTTTGTATATCCTTCTCTTGCTTAATACTTACTTAAGGATTGGCCACCTCTTAAATTTGATTTGGGTAATTGGAATTTACGTTGAAAAAGGAGTTCTAATTGAACCTAAGAGTTGGATAGATTAAGTTAGATTTATCTAATTTGTAATTATGATAGAAATACACCTAAGTGCCTTAATTGGTTTGTAGAGGGTTATAGTATTTAAAACATTCTAACCTAATTCTAAGGACATTTAGATTTTAGGAAAGAGTAGGGCTATAATTACATCAAAGGACGGTTATAGCTTATGAATCTCTTAACCCACAAGGTGATAATTAATTGCAATTGAACAAGTAATTAAGTTCTAGTAAGCATCAAGGAAATAGTGACTCTAGGTAACTTCAAAACCTTGGATTTTTGCTTAAATTTTTCTTTGCAAACCGAGTTTTCCTTAAGGTGTTTTATTTTAAAATTAGTTCTAAGTTCATGGCTTGTTTAATTGGTCGCTTACATGGATGAAAGTAGATTATATATTGCCTAATTGCATTTAAGTCATTTTTCGTGGGAATGATACTCATACTTATCACTGAACTATTTGATCCGATCCGTGCACTGTAGAAACACATAATTTTTCGTGGTCAGAATACCAAAGGCATTAAGTAAGCTTGAAGCGTGAGAGCTTTAAAATCAATTCACAGCTTAGAATCACATTTATATATATAAGGTGAAATGACAAGCAAAGATTCTCCAATTGAAATATATAACCTCTTATTCCAAGACTCCAAATGGCGTGATCCAAAGTGAATATTTGTTAGAGTAAGTATAAGAGTTCCAATTAAACGTACCCATTATTGGTCACAAGTTCAGTTTTATATTCAATGGGAATCAATCCGTCCAAGAAAGAATCATTTTCTCAGAATCTGACAATTAAAATCCTTCCCTTTCTTAAGTATCAAATGTTAAGAGGATTGGACTTTCTTTTTAGAAAAAAAATATCGCATTATGTATGATAATTTAATTAAAATTGTTCATGATGACCCAGATGCTATATATATATATATATATTCATCATTAATATCTCTTCATTTAGAGGAAAAATTTAAAACGTAAAAGACATTTCGAAAAGGGTTTTTCTATTTTTCCTATACAAATTTAAATGATACTTTTGTGTATCTAGGAGTTTATTACTTCTAATAAAAGACAATTTAATTGTATATTTTTAAATACTTAAACATAACCGAAGTTCTTCACTTTCACGAACAGTTCATATCTTGTAAATTTTGTTCTAGCTCAACTTCCAATTAATCATGTAAAGCAAAGAAGGTATGAGAAATTTCAGTAAGGAGAGTTTCATTCAAGATAATAATCATTTTGACCACACTAATGATCATAATAGTTCAAGCTTATGAGTTAGCCAAGCCCTCACTAGCTAGTTCTTCATCTTCATCCAGTGTCTATCACTATGATTCTCTACGTACACCGACCAAAGAGTTAATCTCAGCTTGGAAAACTAAGAAATGCTCAAGATTGCATAGCAACTTTGACCAAAATGGATGTAACAAGGAACCTATACCAGGTAAGAAATTAACTAATAGTAATCAATACACAAAGTTAATTTTATTAACCTCGAGTGTGTCTATGTAAATTCATACTATTTGTATTACTTCAATCACAACTCAAAAGTTTAATTTTATTCTAATTTCGTAGAATATTTGTCTAAGAAAGATTTTATATACTGAATATTATTTTTCAAATTCTGAAATAATGAAATTAGAACAAAATCAAATTTTTTAATGTCAAAGTGATATTAAAAAGAGAAAAAATCCTAGTTCAATTTTTGATAGATACTTGAACTTTTGTTTTTGTCCTTTACAAATAATTTCTTTTAATTTAGTCACTTAATTATTAAAATACTTTCAATGTTACTCTTTCATTGTATTTTCATATAAAATTTAATTAACACCAAATTAATATGAGTGTGAGTTGATAGTGCCTCTAAACAAAAAAATGCAAATTAGCATATTGTTATATTTAACGTTAAATTTATGACAAATGTGAAATACAAGGATAACATTGCAACTATTTTAATTATTGAGGACCAATAAATTGAAACAAATGACTTTTGAATGATTAAATTGAAAGTTCACATATCTCTCTGGAGTTTTCTTCTGTTTATAGCCCATTGATACTTATGACTTATTTGTTATGAACTCTGCGAACATAATGTACTGTTTTACATAATTTCTGCGTAATATATATTGTATTATTGTTATCATTACTTAATATTTTTTTATTATCTTTTTAAAGTAAAGATACTAGAGTCTTTTTTTTTTCAAAATCACTTCTTTTTCATTCTCTCCACACAAATATATTCTCTTTACATTCTGTGTACGGGTCCTTAATTCATAATTGAAGAGCCAGAGTTTTATTCTTAATTTTGCCAGCTGAATGATGTTGAATTTAGTCCATGCATGACCAATTTTTTTCTCTCATTGCTATTGCGAACTAGGATAATCATGTGGCAACAGAGACATCAAGAGGGAAGAGGAAAAGAAAGACAACTTTCGAAGGTGGTAGAAGAAGAAAAGTAGGAAAACAATAGCAAAAGAGAATGAAGGCCCTGCAGAGAAAAAAGCTCCAGAAGTGCAGGCTGCCATTGAAGAAGAGAGAAAAAGCATAGCAGACGTTCAAGATATCTGAGGATTCTAGGATTAAACATGAAGAACCAGAACGACCAAAAGAGAAATGCACATATTCAGATTTGCTCGATATCTCGGAGGATTGCACTGCATATGAGAGCTTGCTTTATGATTATTTTTATAAGTTTGGTAATTAATTAGAAAGTAGCAAGCATAGAGTTTTATGAATTGAAATTAAGTCTGTAGTTTATATGTATAATTTTGAAGCTTGCTATATGCATATACTATAATTTTGAAATTAGGTTCATACTTTATATGTATAATTTTGAAATTAGATTTGTACTTTATATGTATAATTTTAATTCACTCTAAGATTTCTCAGACTTCTGAATTCTCTCCTTTTTGGGATCTAAATATATTCTTCAAATGGACTTTTTTTTTTTTGGGTTAAAAAATTGTTCTTGAAACTTGTGGAAGAAATTGTTTTCAAAGACAAAAAGAAAATATAATAGAATCAAACATAAATATCCCTTTTATATTAACAAGAATTTCAAAGACAAAAAGAAGGAGAACCAAATAGAAGATTATGCAAAACTATTATATTGAGATCAAATATTTAATCAATTAATAAATTTTAGATAATCGAGTTTATCCTATAGCAATATATGCCAAAATTAATACATTATTGCGCTGTTAGCATGGTAAGAACCCAATGTCTAAATTAGTTGGTGAAAAGATTTCCCAAGCTTGTAGGATACTTTTGGAAGAATATCCAGTACATTAATTTATACATGATGGGAATATCATCCAGAACGTCGATTGCCAGATGGTGTGAAAAGTATAGTATTTTTAAAATTGAATAGGTGATTCAACTAAATACCATATTAGTTTATAATTTATTGATCCAATTATAATTAAACTGATAGTAATTATATATATATAGTTTTATATATTAAAAATCTCATATAATAAATAATAATAAATAAATATTAATAAATTTTATAGGGTCAAATATGACTTAATATTCAAATCTAAATAAATTAATATTTATTACAATATTTATAATCACAAATTAAACTTAAAGTAATGAATTATCACTTAATCATTATAATATTCATTGGAATTAAATCTATCTAATGCCAATTCGTTAGCATTTAAAATAGGACAACTACCACTATTATCATCATGTCTAACTCTAAGATTATTAAGTGATTTCATAATTGGTTGGTTGGTCTGTAATATCCATTTTTTCATCACTTAATAATAAATAAAATTAAAATTATACAATAGAATAATACTTATATAACATTCAAGTATTGAAAGAAAATATAAACCTTGATTATGTCTTGATGTTTTACCAACTGGAATTGAATTGTCTTCATAAATAAGATTCTCATTCTTAAGACCTTCACCATCAAATTTAGGGGTTACTTCGTCTTTAGCTATCCAAAAGTCAATTTTGTCACTGAATTCATAATCAATAGGATTATAACTTCTCTTTTTCTATTGTGACCTAAAATAAAGCATAAAAATATCAAATAGACACTACCCAAAAAAAAGACGAAGTGCTATATATCCTAAATGTTATATAGTCTTGGAGGTCGATTGTTATATTTAAAAAATGCATAGTATTGTATAAAACATATTTCAAGAACAACCATAACATAAGTTTCTTTTTTTTTTTTGGGTTAAAAAAGGTAGACCCAAAGCCTTGGCTATTCCATATAGCATTAAAATAACATTAAGCAAGTAATTTAGCACGACCCATTCTATTTAGATATAAAAACCCTACACTTGCAATCTTGTTTTGAAGACATCCAAGGGAGTAGTGTAACATGCTCTAAGAACTGTATGCTTATTTCAAACCACAAATTATTCATCCTGAACAATTTATTAATTGAATGCAAAGGCATAAGAGTAAGACATACGACCAGTTAAGTCTCCAAAAACAATTCCTTCCAAAGAACTATTAACGTGCCAATTTTAGGCTTGATATCCATCTTTGCTTCCCATATTTTGTTACTTCTTCTATAGCTTTGTAAAACATGACCTATAGAGGAAAAACAATTTGCATACAATGACGATTAAATGCTAGAAAAATAGCATGATAAAATTTATAGTTTTCTTGTTGGAATCAAGCAATCAATATATAGTGTAGTTCTTTAAAAAACATGAATCTAGTAAAAGTAAAGGTCATGTGTATACCATCAATCCAACAAATTGGACTTCAATGATTTTTAGGATTGTCACCTCATAGACTTCCTAAAATCTATTGTCTTTTCCTTCAATGGTGTTTATTTGAACTAGAATTCTTCTAAGAGCTAAGTTAGTTCTCTATAATTAGAGAAGCCAAAGAACTTTTGTTAGCATTAAAAATCATTTTGCACACTAAATTGAGAAAGTTGCAAAAACAAAACAAAGTACAAAGGAAACAATTAGCATATGCAATTTTTTAAAGTTGTTTAATGTTCCTTTTTTGTTTTCCTTCCTTGTTGATCACAAAATATTGTCGATTCTTGTTTGTTGAGAACGTCTTAAAATGAGGTAAATCCTTTATTATTTCCTTTTCTATAGAATTGAAGCAAAGAATGAAGTGACACTTACCTCTTCAGAAAAGAAACATTGAGCAAAAAAAAAAGATGTTAAGAAAATACATATTAGATGAAGAAGGATTATAATTAATCAATGCATGAAGGCAACTTAATTCTTTAGTTAAAAATTTTGGGGCCTAATTGGAAAAAAAAATTTGCAAGACTAATAGATAAACAAGTGAAAAGACATTGCATAAATAAATAAATGTTTCTCACATCTCATTAATAATATAGCATGTTAAAGCTAGCAACATCAGTGTGAAAGACGTGTTTGACCAAGTTTATTGCACGTTTTTTATTTTTTAGTTATTCAGTTCCTATTTTCTTGAGTTGTTGCTATCATTTAGGTATGTTCCTATATTTTAGGTGGTGTGAGGTGGAGTCAGGATTTTATGCAACGTCTCAATTTTGTAAGCTTATATTAAGTGATCTGATGAATAAAATATTATTGATTTTTCACTTTTCTAAAAAGCATCGTGTACATTTGCTTTTGCTTAGTCTGCATTGTTTAGTCTTTTGCAGTAGAAAGTTTTGTCTCTTTCTTATTCTATAGTGTGGTATCAAAGTCAAGTTGGCAATATGAGTGATTTGCAGATCATTGGAGCTATTCAAAAGCTCCACAATAATAATTACAACACCTGGGCAATGTGTATGACTTCATATCTTCAAGGTCAAGATCTGTGGGAGGTCATTAATGGCAGTGAAGTTACACAACCTGCAAAAGATACAAATGGTGTTTTACAAAAATGGAAAATCAAAGCAGGGAAAGCCATGTTTGCTCTTAAGACCACAGTCACAGAGGACATGCTGGAGTACATTCGAGGTGCAAAAACTCTAAAGGAAGCATGGGACACGTTTGCTACTCTTTTCTTTAAGAAGAATGATACAAGACTTCAGCTTCTAGAAAATGAGTTGTTGTCAATAGCACAACATGACAAATCTATTGCTCAGTACTTCAATAAGGTGAAGTCTATATGCCGTGAGATTTCAGAGTTAGATTTAGCCGCTTCTATTGGGGAAGCTAGGATGAAAAGAATAATCATCCATGGTTTGAGATCAGAATACAGAGGTTTTGTTGCTGCAATACAGGGATGGCTGACACAACCATCACTTGTTGAGTTTGAAAATTTGCTTGCAGGTCAAGAAGCTTTGGTTAAACAAATGGGAGGAGTCTCACTGAAGATTAAGGAGGAAGCACTATGTCAATAAAGGCAGAGGCAAATCTAAGCAGCACAATGTTGGTGGATCTAAAAGGAATGATGACAAAACAAAAAGTTCTCATAGAGAAGGAGCCCTAAAGCATTGCGATGATACCAAAAAATTTGAAGGGAAGTGTTATAGTTTTGGTAAAAAGGGACACATAGCGAAAGGGTGTTAGTCCAACAAGAAGTCTGTAGAGAGTAATGCAGCTACCTCTAGTACAGTGGAGAAAAGCGAAGATGATTGAGATGCTGAGGCGCTCTTTACTATAGAAGAGGATGAGTTAGCTCTCACTACAACAACTTCTAAATAGATTGATTATGAGAATGATTGGATCATTGAATCAGGATGCCCCAATCATATGACAGGTGATAAACACAAATTGCAGAACTTGTTAGAATATGAGGGAAGTCATGTGGTGGTGACAGCCAATAACTCACAGCTACCTATTGTACATGTTGGCAAGACGAGTGTTTCTCCTAAGTATAATGCTAATGAGGTGTCATGGGAGAATGTCTATTGGGTTCCAAGTATGAAGAAAAATCTACTCTCAGTGGCACAGTTACACATCTTTAGGCCATTATGTTCTATTTAGTCCACAAGATGTAAAAGTGTACACTAATCTCAAGATCTTGGAGAAGTCAGTGATGCAAGGACAAAGAGTAGAGTTGGTTTATGTT
This sequence comes from Erythrophleum fordii, assembly GCA_032878935.1. NCBI lineage: Eukaryota > Viridiplantae > Streptophyta > Magnoliopsida > Fabales > Fabaceae > Erythrophleum > Erythrophleum fordii. The sequence goes on along the minus strand of JAVQMF010000048.1, from coordinate 1,310,202 downwards.
ATATCAGTAGAATCTGCATATGTAGACAAGACAAGAAAGAATGAAATAGTTAATTTATGGCACATGCGGTTAGCTCATGTTAGCTACTCCAAACTAAACATGATCATGAAAAAGTCAATGCTTAAGGGGCTTCCTCAACTTAAAGTACGTACTGATACAATTTGTGCAGGATGCCAATAGGGTAAAACACATTAATTGCCGTATGAAGAGTCAAAGTTTAGAGTAGAAAAACCATTAGAATTAATTCACTTTGATGTGTTTGGACCTATCAAAAAATTATCAAATGGTAAAATGAAGTATATGGTGACATTTATTGATGACTTCTCAAGGTATGTGTGGCTTTTCTTTATAAAAGAAAAATCTGACACTTTTTTAAAATTTAAAGAGTTCAAGAAGGTAGCTAAAGTAAAAGTTGGAAAAAGAATTCTTTGCATGCGCATTGATAATGGGGGAGAGTATAATTTAGATGAGTTTTTTCAATACCTAAGAGAATGCAGAATACGTCATCAACTCACTTGTGCTAATACACTACAGCAAAATGGTGTAGTAGAGAGGAAGAAAAAACACCTTGCAGAAATTTGCCAAAGTATGCTTCATGTAAAGAATGTACCAGGAAGGTTTTAGGCAGAAGCTATGAAGACTGCTATCTATGTTAGAATAGACTTCCTTAACAAACGTTAAATTTTCCTTCTCTTTTTGAAAAGTTGTGGGATATGAAACCTGCTGTTAACTACTTTCAAGTATTAGTTGTGTGTGTTATGTATTTGTACTAGATCATTTACGTAGCAAGTTTGATAAGATGCATTTTTGTTGGCTATGACAGTCAAAGAAAAGGATGGAGATGTTATAATCCTACAATTGGAAGGTGTTACACATCATGGAATGTAGTGTTTGATGAGGTTTCTTCTTGGTGGAGTTCAGAAAAGGATACTAATTCAAATGAATTGAAAGATGAATTCCCAAATGCTCAAATCAAGCTAAGTTTAAAAGAATTTAATGATTCATGTAATGATGGTGAGAATAAAGAAATGGTGTCTCATAATCCTTGGCAAACTAGTACATATCTACCACCCAGTGAAGAAGGTGAGCCTAGGGGCGCAGAAGTGTCAACTCCAACACTTAGAAGATCAATAAGAATCTAAAAGCCAAATCCCAAATATGCAAATGTAGCTATTGCAGAAGATGTAGATGTGAAAGAACTTGAGACTTTTGAAGAAGCATATCAAAATTTTGAGTGGATTAATGCTATGAAGGAGGAGATCATTGCATTAGAGAAAAATGAGACATGGGAACTTATGCCAAAGCTAAAAAATGTTAAACCTATTTCTTGTAAATGGGTTTATAAGATAAAGTGATGTACAGATGGGACGATTGAAAGGTACAAAGCTCGTTTGGTAGCTCAAGAATTCATTCAACAATATGGATTAGATTATGATAAAATATTTAGTCCAGTAGCCAAGCTCACAACTGTACGAGTCTTACTAGCACTTACAGCTAGCAAAGATTGGCATCTAGGCAAATGGATGTTAAAAATGCTTTTCTTCATGGTGAGCTAGATCAGGAGATTTACATGAATCAACTAATGGGTTTTTAAAGTCAAGACCATCTTGAGTATGTGTGTAAGCTGCGGAATGTGCTTTATGGTCTAAAACAAGCATCAAGAGCATGATATGGTAAAATTGTTGAATTTTTAACTCAAAGTGGTTGTTCATTATCTCATGCAAATTCAAGCTCGTTTGTGAAAGTCAATGGAGGGAAGTTGGCTATTGTCCTTGTGTATGTGGGTGATTTAATTATAATAGGTGATAGTGAAGCTGACATTCTCTAAATAAAGGAGAATTTATCAGTTCATTTTTAGATGAAAGAGCTTGGTCAACTCCAACATTTCCTTGGTTTAGAGATTGACTGTACTCAAGATGGAATAGTGCTTCATTAGCAAAAATATGCCAAAGATCTGATGAAGAAGTTTGGAATGCTTAAATGTAAACCAATTTCAACACCGATGGAACCAAATGCCAAGAAGTGTATGCATGAAGGGAAAGAATTGGAAGATGCAACAATGTATAGGAAATTGGTAGGTAGTTTAATCTACTTATGCAGTTAGTGTCATGAGTCGCTACATGCAAAATCCCAAAAAGCCTCACATGGAAGCAGTTAGACAGATGTTGAGATATATAAGGAGTACAATTCATTGTGGCATTTTGTACAAGAAAGGTAAAGATTGCAAGCTGTTTGATTATTGTGACGCTGATTATGTAGGAGATCATGATACACATAGATCAACTACTGGGTATGTGTTTATGCTTGGCTCAGGAGCAATTTCTTGGTGTAGTAAAAGGCAACCAACAGTATCATTGTCAACAACAGAAGCAGAATATCAAGCATCAGCTATGGCAGCTTAAGAGAGTATGTGGCTCTTGCTACTGTTGAAGGATTTACATCAACCAGTAAGTTATGCAGTTCCATTATATTATGATAACCAGTCAACCATTCGTCTAGCAGAAAATCCAATTTTTCATGCAAGGACCAAACATATAGAAATACATTATCACTTTATCAAGGAGAAAGTCTTGCAAGAAGAAATTGGATTAAAACAGATCAGGACAGAGGATCAAGTTGTAGACTTGTTCACAAAGAGCTTGAGTGTCAATAAGTTTGAAAACTTTTATCGAAAGCTTGGCATGATTAGAATGACACAGAGAGTTGACGTTGAGAGGGAGTGTTAAAGCTAGCAACGTCAGTGTGAAGGACATGTTTGACTAAGTTTATTGCCATTTTTTTTATTGTTTATTATTTTTTAGTTGTTCAATTCCTATTTTCTTGAGTTGTTGCTATCATTTAGGTCTGTTCCTATATTTTAAGTAGTGTAAGGTGGACTCAGGATTTTATGCAATGTCTCAATTTTGTAAGCTTATATTAAGTTGATATGATGAATAAAATATTATTTATTTTTTGCTTTTCTAAAAAGCATTGTGTACATTTGCTTTTGCTTAGTTTGCATTGTTCAGTTTTTTGCAGTAGAAAGTTTTGTCTCTTTCCTACTATTTTCTACATAGCATCCTTTCAAGATTTGAACAAATATTCATATGAAGGAAAATATATGTGCCAAAACTCACTTAAAGGAACTTTAGTGTTATCAAAATGGTGGTTCTCATTGAATCAGCCACTAAAAGCTCACACCACTACAAAAAAACACAAGTACTTAATCGCACAACCTTGAGATGCTTGCTAGCAGTTTGCACATTGACTTGCAATGTCTTCTGTCAAGGTCGATCATGTAGCGAAGGTGGTCAACATCCATTGGTTGATCCTGCAACATCTAAGAATCCTAAGGCACTATAACAATATGCAAAAGGAAAGGGTTATGTGAGAACCATATCTAATTAGAATCCAATTTAGTTTTTAATAAAGGCAGGTTAGCCATGGTTCATACATATATGTGATTAATCTAATGTTTGATTGTGGTTTTATAAATCACGATTAAATCACTATAGTTAAATATCTTTATTTTAGTAGTGAGAAATTCAACTATGTTAGAAAAAATAAATAATGATTATGTTTTGAGTATTATTTATGTACTTATTCTTCAAATGCCAATTATAAATAATGTAAACAAAATAATTTAATCTTTGATATTTTAATCTATTTCTTTTCTTTGTATGCATACATTAAAAAAAAATCTAATTTCACTCATAATCTTAGAAAAAGATGTTTGGCTAAGAATACAAGTTGCTATCTTTTGCAAAATTGGAGCACTACCCTTATAATATGTCCACCATATATCTATATAATATACATTAAGTTATATGACCAATCATAGTTAATCTTTTAAATTATTAAAACTATAAAATTTTCATAAATTGGTGTTTACTAGATCATACGGTCTTTGTCACATTGTAAGTAATGTCTTGACCAAAAGTTCCGTAGCACTCATGATACACTTGTAGCTCTTTGTTGACTTTTTTAATATCACTACAGAAGCTTTTTATATCAAACAAATCAAGAAGTGCTTACATGACCTATTCTTCTCACAAAATTTTTCATCATAAAAAAAAGTAAGATTTAAAAAGTAAGCTATTGTCTAAAGATCACACTTTAAGTGCTTATCCCATTAAGTCTTAATAAATATATATATATATATATGTAAGACTCGTATAGCTGTTTCTTATTTTTAAACATATCTTTTGTTGCATTATTTGCCCTTTGCATGCCTTCATAAACATAACCCAACAATTTTTTTTTTTATAGATATCCTCCATTCCACACATATTCAAGAAAAAGAAACGTGGGGGCAAAGTGGGAGTTAAGGCAGATCAAGACATGGCTAATCAAGAAATTATGGCACTACTAGTGTCACGTTCCAATAATCAATGTAAGTCTTGGAGAGCCACAATCCCTTGATTATAGGGATTGAGATTGAAGAGAAGAATGGAAGAATAGAATTTTTAGTAAAGGTATAAGTGCAAGAATTTTAAACACGTATATAACTCCAATAAAGTGTTTACACAAATTGTCAATTAACAAATGATCCTTCACTATTCCTAGATCTTATATTAATACTAGAATTTCTTAACTACCAATAAAACAAAAATAATCAAAATAAGGAATTCATGCACTACGGTACTATCATGTACTATTGCATTACTAATGTTATGTTTAAGTAATCAACTTAAGTCTTGGATAGCCATAATTCCCTGATTGGCCATGTCTTGGTCAACTTTAACCTCAACTCTTACTTTGCCTCCATATTTCTTTTTTCTTGAATATGTGTGAAATGGAAGAGATATATCAGTACACTGTGAAAAAATGGAAATTGCTCAACAATTAAATCATAATTTTTCCAAGCTACTTCTTCAATAGGATGTGCTTGCCACTACATTAACAATCAAGAGTGGTTACCCTTCCTTCCTATATCCAATGATGAGTAATAATTTTGGTTGTGTCAAGCTGTAACTTCTAATCTGTAATGTGGGCAAAATGGCTGGTGGAATGGTAAGAAACTAACCATGTGCAGGACACAACAAAGGGACAAGGAAGATGTGATGGACCTTAGAAAAAAGTGGGAGCTCTAATTTATAAGCAATTAGATTACCTATGAACAATTTTGTATAGCTTACAAAAAATGAAGAGAAAGATTTTCAAATCATTGTTCAGCCAATGAATGTTGATGATATGGTTGTAGATATAGGAATATCACATCACCAGCATTAAAAGAAAGCTCTCATTGCTTAGAATCGAATATGGCTTTCATGTAAGATTAAGCTTTCAAGAGATTATCTTAGGTAAGTCTTAGCATATCTTCCCTTCCTAAAAGTTGCTATTCTAAATTAGCAAGATGTGTTTCACCTAAAATAAAAAGATTCAAAGGTGGTAGGTCATGACCATACAAAATTTTGAAAGGAGTGTTGTTAGTAGAGGTATGGTAGCTAGTGTTGATAGAGTATTCAACCCATGCAAGTAATTTGCTCCATTTTACAAGGTTGCTCATAGGCAAAACACCATAGGTAAGCCTCTAAATAATGATTAACCACTTTTATTTAACCATCAAATTAGGTATGATATGAGGTACGCATGTGAAGGTGAGTATGGCTAGGATGAAACAATTCTTGCTGAAAAGCACTAAGAAAGATAACATCATAATGAAAAATAAGGCAACGAGGTATGCTATGAAGTCGCACTATTTCCCTACAAAATAAATCAACAACTATTTTTGTAGTAAAAATGTGAGATAATTCAAGGAAATGGAAGTATTTATTGAACCTATCGACCACCACTAGAATGGTATCCAAGCTACTACATTTAGGAAGGCCCACAATGAAATCAACAGAGACATATTCTTAAACTTTATTTGGAACAAGTAGCAGAAGCTAGAGTTTGATACTTGTTCTGTTAACAAACAAGGCAATTTTGCACAAACAACTTTATATCATGTTTCATATATGGCCAAAAGAAATTAATAGTAAGCCTTTTGAGGGTCTTCAAGTATCCACCATATCCTTTAACTAAATACTCATGTACCTCATACAAAAGTTTGCCTCTGAGTAAGGAATGGGTTAGAATGACCAGCTTGTCATGAAAATACAGCTTGTATTCTACTAAATGGAAGTTAAGGATAGACTTTGGATCTTGCTATAGAGAGGAGATAATTTAGGTAGTATAAGAATAATTCTGAAGTGCATCTTGAAGATCTATACAATCCATTGTGACAGGTATAGCAAGTGCCAAAAAATTAGCATGTTAAGATTGGTAAGAAAGAGCATCTGTCCCACGATTTTCTTTACCACTTTTATAGACAATGGTGAAATCAAATGGAAGGAAACATAAGCAACCATTGCTGTTCATTAATTGTAATATGCTAATCCATAAGATACTTGAGGCTCAATGATCAGTGTGGACAAAAAAATAGTGGCGAAGCAAATAATGCCTCTATTTTTGTAGAGCAAGGACAAGAACTAAGAGTTCTCTGTCATAAGTAAATTTAATGCGGTTTAAGAAAGAAAAACCCTTATAAAGTAAGCAATAAGATGATTGGCTTGTATGAGGATAATTCTTACTCCATCAGATTAAGCATCACACTTAACTATAAGTGGATGACTAAAATCTAGCAATCATGGAATAGGCATAATAGTTAAAGCTTGTTTGAGCTGGAAAAACATAGCTTCAGCTTTAGGTGACCATTAGAAACTACCTTTCTTAGTTAAATCAATGAATGGTTAAATGATCACTTTATAATGTTGCATAAATCTTTAGCAACCTTGTAAGCCCTAGGAATCCCCTAAGTTCCTTAACATTTTAAGGTACATGCCATTATATTATTATTGTAATTTTTTTAGGATCAATACCCACCCTTTACAGGAAATGGCATGTTCTAAAAAATTGATATGTTTTTTGTTAAATAAGCACTTTTTGATGTTGGCATAGTAGGAATTGGATTTTAGAAGTTGAAAAGTATTTTGTAAATGACTAAGGTGTTGTTGGGCATTTAAGTTGAAACTCAAAATATCATCGAAGAAGATAAGGATAAACTTACGAAAATATAAGCAAAAAAGTTAGTTCATTGCTGATTGGAAAGTGGCGAGGGCATTGGTCAATCCGATTGGCATCACCACAAACTCATAGTGGCTAGAATGTATTTGAAAAGCAATTTTGTGTATATTATCTAGATGAACACGAATATGGTAATAGCTTAACTTAAGGTCAATTTTTAAGAAAACAGTATATCCATGGAGTTTATCTAAGAGCTAATCAACATTGGGGATTGGGTATTTATTAGGGACTTTAATATGGTTAACTTTTTCGTAGTCAACACAAAATTACTAAGTATTATCTTTTTTCTTGACTAATAAGACTGGGCTTCCATAAGGACTAGAGCTAGGATGGACAAAGCCTAAATTAATTAATGTAGACACTTGGTGCTTAATCTTACTTTTTTGATAGTAAAGGTAATGGTATAGATGAATATTTTGAGGTTTAAAATTTGGGACCAAAGGGACAGCATGGGAATAGGTGTAAAATGGTGGTAAGTTAGTAAGTTCCATAAAGGCACATTCATAGGCAGTTAAAAGCTCTTAAATGGCCAGTGAAGGAGTCATTGGCATACCATGTACATTAGTCATTTAATGAAAAGAGGTTGACAATGGATTCATAGAATGAACACCTTAGAGTTTGTATCTTTTGCCATCCAACTAAAAAATCATAAACATGTCATTCTAATTAGCTTGAACAATATTCAAAGAAGCTAACCATTTAATTCCCATCACTAAGTCTATTCCTCCAATGGAAAGAGAATAAAAATTTTGCACAATGGTAAGACCTGAAATCTGAATTGAAACATCTTTGTAGATTGAATTACAATGAATCACATCTTTATTACCAATTTGCACTCCAAAGGTTGGTACCTATTACATAGGCAAGCTAAGTTTGTTCACCACTATTTTAGCTATGAAATTATGTGTTGAACTATTATCAATGAGGATCAAAAAAGGTTTGAAGCCAATTATCCCTTAAAACTTCATTGTAATACTCAAATTTCTCTTTAGAATAGCATAAAGGGAGATCTTGGCCAATTTGTTAGAGAATCTTTATCATCAAAATTTTGTTTCTCTTCTTCGTCAACATTGTTGTCTTTTTTAATGAACTCTAAGAGAGAAAATTATAGTTGGTAGCACCAATGACTAGGAGTAAATCATTCATTGTAGAGAAAGCATAGCCCTTTTTCATGCCAAGCTTGTCATTTAACATCCCAAGGAAGCATTGATGGTGGCTGGTTGTTGCATGGAGTGGGTAACATGTTAGGTGTTACTTGTGGTGATTTTAGTGCATTCTAGGTCATGGTTGAATTAGGTTTGTGGATATTTAAGAAATTTGGGCCACAGGTAGCATGATTTAGGCTAGCTTGGGCTTCAAATTCTAAAGCTAACTCATTGCCTCATACATGAACTTGAGCTTCTAAATTCTCACATCAGCTTTAATTCCTCCTTATGCCCACTTAGAGAGATGCCTAAGAAATAGTGTTCGGGCCAATTATGAACTCTTAAAGCATGCTTAGTAAACTTTTGCCTATATTCATACATCGAGCCTATTTGCTTAATGTTATACAAATGCTCATTGGGATTTTGAAATTCAATGAGGCCATATGTCTTTTAGAGTGCTTTAACTAACCCCCCCAATTGAAAGGTGTGTGCTCACTATTGATCCAGGTGAACAAATCAAGTGCACCCCTTTCCAAATACAACTTTCAACTCCTCTAATGTTTAATAGTAACAAAAATGCTTTTTGGCCTTTATAATCCACCTAATAGGTCTTTGTCATCAAATTTAGGAAACTCCATCTTAATGTGGTGTCATCTAGATGGATTTCTAAGCTACCAAGGATTTGCCCTTATCTCTAGGCCTATGGCTAGGGTCTCCTTTTCTAGCATTTTTATTTTATGCTTTAAGGGCTATGACTTCAACTACCAAGGAATTGAGGGTGTTTAATTTGGATGCAATAGAAGATAATTATTATGTAATGGGATTGGAAGTTATAGAATCTACAGTTCATTTTGGGAAGTGGTAGCTCTAATGTTAACCATGATAGCTCAACCAGGCTCTGATACTAATTGATAGATACCAAAGCAAGATAGAAAACCTTCCTTGACCTAAAAGCTAGCAATTGAAATAAGAGAACTATTATATTTATGCACCCCATTGAATAATCCATACTACCCGATATAGTATAGATTGTTAACCATAATGACCTAACTAGGTTCTCTTTGTTCTTGCAGCCAATTAATAGGCACCTAAGTGGTAGCTCTGATATTAGCCATGATGGCCTAACCAGCCATTGATGTCCTAATGGCTACACTTTGTGGTATTTCACTCGACTTTCTGTAACCTTCCACATATAGCCCTTTTCAAAACTGTTGACCACCAAATCTAATACCAACATGATAAAGATTGAGATTGAAGAGAAGAATGGAAGAATAGAATTTTTACTAGAGGTATAAGTGCAAGAATATTAAACACATATAACTCCAATAAACACAAATTGTTAATTAACAAATGATCCTTCACTATTCCTAAATTTGATATTTATACTAAAAATTCCCATCTACCAATAAAATAGAAATATTGAAAATAAGGAATTTATGCACTACTGCAATATCATATATTGCTACACTATTAGTGTCATGTTCCAGTAATCATCATAACTCTTGGACAACCACGATTTCTTAATTAACCGCATCTTGGTCAACCTCAACCCCCACTTTGCCCCTATGTTTCTTTTTTCTAGAATATGTATAAAGTGGAAAAGATTTGTCAATTTTTTATTCACATCTACAATTCTTAGCAATTAAATAATAGAAGCCATAAGTCTCACAATCATGTAACACTCACTCTAAAATTTATTATCTAGCATGATAACATTAATAGCTTTTCCCACCGTAGTCTTTTCTAATTTATGCTAGTGGAGTACCTATCTACAACTAAAGCTTGCAAACCATGCTTATGCACACCTAAACTTCTTAATGTAATACCCTTGGCTATTAAATATATATATATATATATATATATATAATTAAGTGGAAAAAAAGAAATCAATCAAAAAAGAAAAAAAAAAGAAGTTAGAAACACTCACACATCCTTGGCTTCTTTTTTTATTTCCTTTTTCTATTTCTCTTCCCCCCTTTTTTTCTCTTGGATGACATTTTCTTTCTTCTTCTTCTTGCCTCAATCATGTCTTGCCTTCTACACTGTCTAGCCACCACCTTCAATGTTGACATAGCTCTTCGCTCCATTCGTTGCATGTGGGTCTATGGAGAGAAGTCATGGGTGTGCCACATTTATTGATGGTGAGTTTTCTCTTCCTCCCTTTGATCTTGCTTTCCTCTCTTCTTTCTTTCTTTTCCAACCTTGGTCATTTCCGCTTGATAATGGCCATATGTGTAGTGAAGAGCTTTCTTCTTCTTGACTGTGAACCCATTTCCCTTGGAGAGGGGGTTTTGAAATTTGGAGTTTGGGCTACATTTCTCCACCCTTTATTTCCTATTAATATCAATTGAGACCTAGACCGAAATGGAAAATATTTTTGCCTTGTGTTGTAAATTGAATTGTCAATGACATATTTCATTGCATCAATATATAATAAGTTACTGAAGATTAATGCTTTCAATTTCATATCCACACACACATTGCATCAATATTGTTATGATTTTAAAATAAGGATAATGACCAATTAATTAAAATAAGCTCAGTGATATAGTGACGTAAATTTGGGGTTTATCATTAGTCAAAAGGTTAGTTATGTTCGGTTAAGTTTATTTAATTATTAAGTAATTATTTATGTCAGCAGGAAACTTTGCAGAACCCATTGGAAAGGGTCTAGCTTTGAAGTGTAATAAGTACTACAATAGTGTTTCACATTGTTAGTAAGTAAATAACTAGTTATGATATTTTAGAAGAACCTTTAGTTTTTTGTTGACTTTATTTCATTGCTTTTTCAATTTTTTTTCTAAAAAATCAACTCATGCATATTCTGGCAGAATGGGTTCTTAGTTGTGTGTTCTCTATAACTATGATTAGTTAATGGTATTCTATGGAATGGAAATTTGAACATAGAGGCTCAAAATGAAGCAAAGTTATGGCTATCATACGTTGATGTGAAATTAGAATTTCATAACTTTCCCCTATCATATTTTCTTAGCTATTTATAATTATTTTTTTAAACTAGTTTTTAAATTATAATTATGTTTCTAGAATAGTTTTGTCTACTTTTCCACTTCTTTCTTTATACATTCTTATCCTTAAGTACATGTACAATTATAACACTTTTATCTATCTAACGAATTTACTTTCACGAAATTTTCTCCTCACCTTTATTTACTCATTTGGTTATTTTTTTTTAACATGTATCCATTTAAATGTAATTATTTTATTGTAAATTACATATTTCATTGTATATTAAGTAATTTTATTATTTGAGAATGTGAATTTGTGTTAGAATCCTATAGTTGTTAGCAAGGGAAACAACACCCCAATTGCATCTAGAATAGCAATTAAGAGGCTTGGGTCAAGAAATAATTGCCCTAAGATGTAGAGATGAGAAGAAGTTGCCAATGAGATATAGCCACCCTCAAAGTATTGAATATGTGGTGGAAAAAGAGTTATCCATTAAATCTAGATGCCTATGAGAAGGAAATGAGAGCTGCCACTAATAAAAGAGAGAGATTGGTTCTTTCATGTGAGACTCGTGTCAAGAAATTTTGTTCAGAAAAGTATTTTTGCATTTTTTCTTCCATTGATATTAAGTGTATTGATTTCAATTATTTTCCTCTCCATTGTTATTTTGCATGATTTTAAATTAATTCTTTTTTTAATCTAGCATGGTAACTTATTATGTCTATTTTTTGTTTACTCAATTGTGTTTAGTTTTGTAATTATTGTATAATTTGAGAAATTCTTCATTTATTTTTAATTAAAAAAACTCATACTTGCTCATTCAACTGTCAATTATTGTAACTAGTTATTTGTTCAATGAGTTTCATGACTCATCTCGTTGTTTCATACGGTACAGATAGTAGCGTACGTATTAGTTGCCTTGGTATTCTCATAGTAGGGTCGGACTTGCCCACCTTCCTCATCCTAAACCGAGAGTGTTGAGCCGGTGAGCCCCCCAATTGAGTTGTGTGAGCTTATGTACTTGTTGCCTTGGTATTCTGATCTTCTTGTAAATGAATAAGTCTAGTTCTAATTGATGAACATGAAAGAGAAGAGAAAAAAATAAGGGGAAAAAAAAGGACAGTCTTAACTCTGCAAGACGCTTCCTGCTTTGCACGTCTTTCTTTTCTTTTCTTTTTTTTTGGCCTGTACTGTTTTGCACGTCTTTGATTTTTTTAACATGTTAGAACATGCACAAGCCCCTGTAAGATGCCTGATCTCGCGACCCTTACAAAAGAAGAAACATTAGAGGAAATATTAGAAGATATAATAAAAACACAACAAAAAAACAAATCAAAGTCAACCAGCTATTATTAGTCATTTTTATTCCGCATATACATTGACAATTGTATATCTGCAATGAAATCCGCCATCAAATCTGCAAGCTTTTAACACCTCAACTTGTTTAGCACAATACAGCTAGCTAACAGCAGCCTAAGCCAACCTAACATTAAAATCTTGAATTTCGGGTTCACACAACTTCCATTGTTAACGCCATAATCAACTATGGTTTCTTGGGTGGTATTCTACTTTTTCCAGTCTGGATATTATTTATAAGAAGTTTAAATTAAGCAGATATGAAAATTTTGAAATTTCTTTTTTGTTTATGACCTGTAATATATAAGAATGTGGATTTTTTAAAATACAAGTCAATCTCAATTTTTTTAAAAAATAAAATTTCAAATATTTAAAAACTGATGATATCAATGTATGCTGACCTTGTGGATAAGACAAGAGAATTATACCAAAAAAAAATTGAATTTCAAGCCTTCAAGAGGGTAAACATGGTGTATAAATAGGTGAGATTTCAGGACTCAAAAAACACAAGCCTTCTCCTCCAACATTGTTTCTTCCAACTGATAGAATCATATAATCGACATAATGGCTGCTAGTTCATTCCCTCATCACTTCAAACTTAGCTTCTGTTTGTTCTTATTATGTCTCACTGGAATGGCTTTTGCTCAATTATCCCCTACATATTACTTACCTTCATGTCCTCTTGCCCTTCCTACCATTAAAATTGAGGTACTCAAAGCTTTGTTCAATGAGCCTCGCATGGGTGCTTCCTTGCTCCGTCTCCATTTCCATGACTGCTTTGTCCAAGCAAGTTGCCTTTCCCTCACTCCATCTTATATTAATTTATCCAATAAACTATAACAATTTAGTCCCTGAATTATTGTGCTCATTTAACTCTAGTCTCGAAAATTAATTAGTGCATTCACTAATTCCTGAGTATTAAAGCTAAATGAGTCTAAGAAGGCAAGGATTATACATTGATAGTATAATTGTATGCCATACTTTTGATACAGTGGCCTGCATGTTTTATTTATGTAGTAAAATATAGTTGCAATGTTGATATTCATTTGATTTATGTAAATGAATTTTCATATTTATGTTTCATTTTTTGTGTTTTTTCATAGGGATGTGATGCATCAGTATTATTGGACGACACAGCAAATTTCACGGGTGAAAAGACTGCTTTCCCCAACAATAATTCTCTTAGGGGTTTTGATGTTGTAGATAACATAAAATCTAAGCTGGAGACCTTGTGTCCTGGTGTTGTCTCTTGTGCTGACATTTTGGCTGTTGCTGCGAGGGACTCTGTTCATGCTGTAAGTATTAACATCAAATAACCATTACTTAAACAAAATCTATATTATAATTGTGTTTGGACGGAGTATCTCAAAGAGGAAATATAATTTTAGAGTATTTGAAATGATCTTACATGAAATATATTTTATACGGGTAACTAATAAAAAAATTCTAGAAATTCCAAATAAATTAATTCTACAATTATTCACTAAAATTAAAAATTTTAAATACCTTACTTCTTTTATGAAATTAATTTCAAATTCTCCTTTAAATTTTTCTCATCAATATTGTCAAACAAATATCAGTTCAAACTATTTTAATCAGTACAACTGGTATGAATCAACCTAAGCTGGCTCAAAACAGCCTACTAGTTTGGATTAAATAAATTTACATGGATCAGCACTACCGTCACACATAATTTAATTATTAATTTGTGATTAAATTTTTATAAAATTTTAAAATACACCATCCCAATACAACTTAATTAAACTTAGCTAATTATAAGATTTCTATATGTATAAATGTGATGAGTGATGACTAACGCATTGCAAACTTCTCAGCTGGGTGGACCATATTGGACAGTGAAATTGGGAAGAAGAGACTCAACCACAGCAAGTTTAAGTGAAGCTAATAAAGATTTGCCAGCTCCCTTTCTGAATCTTGGTGGCCTGATCACTGCATTCTCCAACAAAGGCTTCACACCCCAAGAAATGGTTGCTTTGTCAGGTAACATTCCCTTATTACAAAACTTTTCTAGACCCCCTTTGTTTAGTGGAAAATATAAAAAATTTTATGATTTTTTTTTTAAAAAAAAAACCTCTAAAGGAAAAAGGTTCTATTATTTGTTTCATTAAAACTTTTTTATGATAAAAATTTTATTTGGACCCAAACATAACTCATAGTGGACTTTGCTAACATGCTTTTATATATATATATATATATATATATATTTATACACACACACACACACACATATATATATATATTCATTTTTTGTTCACTAATTTTTTATATGTCGGTTCTACTTAATTTTTTAAGATTTATAAAAAAATAGATAAATCAAGCTAATTATAAAAATATATAAGGAGATTAAACACAATTTTCATTAAAACTCTACTTTGATACTTACATTTTTTATAATTGATTTATTTTATCTGTTTATTATTTATAAACTAAATTTAATTTCTTAAGAATCTATCTTTTTTTTTTTATAATTACTTATCTCTTTAAAAGACGAGTAGGCCCATTGTTTATTGAGAGATTATTTTAAAAGGTGAATATATAAGCATATCAAAAAATTAGAAGATGATCTTACTAAAATCTATTTGGACATTCTATTAAGTTTATATATGTCTAAAACTGGTTTGATTTACCAAATGTTTTAAAAACTTATAAGATTTTGTTATTTATAATAAATCAATCAATCAATCAAGATTATAAATAAATATATGAGCACATTAGATATAATTTTCAGTCAAACTCCCCATGATATAATCTACTGATCTTTTATTTATCAACCGAATCTGCTTAATAATATTTCCTTTACCATAACTACTTGACCCTTTTAAAGATGAGGAAGCCATCAGTTTACTTCAATAAAATTCATTGTTCAGGAGCTCACACAATAGGCATGGCAAGGTGCACAACTTTCAGAAACAGGATCTACAACGACACCGACATAAATTCGTCGTTTAAAGCATCAGAGCAAGCAGTCTGTCCTCGCGTAGGCGGAGACGACAATCTATCCCCTTTAGACGCTACTCATGATGGAACCTATTTTGAT
Organism: Erythrophleum fordii; assembly: GCA_032878935.1. NCBI lineage: Eukaryota > Viridiplantae > Streptophyta > Magnoliopsida > Fabales > Fabaceae > Erythrophleum > Erythrophleum fordii. Next base: position 1,294,629 of record JAVQMF010000048.1, on the reverse strand, counting down.
AACTCTTATTTTGAAAACTTGGTGAATCAAAAGGGTCTCTTGCACTCGGACCAAGAGCTTTTCAATGGAGGTTCCACAGACTCCCAAGTTAGTTCTTACGTCCAGGATTCTTCACAGTTCTTCAAGGACTTTGTTAATGCAATGATTAAAATGGGTGACCTTAGCCCTCTAATTCGACCCAATGGTCAGGTTAGGACAAATTGCAGAAAAATCAATTAAAATAATTCATTGTGTCAAAATTAAAGAGAAATACATATAAGATATGTAGAACTCACTTATAGAACTTATTATTCAAACAAGTTCTATATATAATACATATTTCTCTTTAAATTTGACACTGTCATAAAATTGAAAGAATTCAAACCTTATTCCACTTTGTGTAGTAATTGAAGACTATCTGCCATGTTGTTCATCTTTGAATAATGTCCATTTTGCTTTAATGTTGCTCATCTTCGAAGAGTCTGTTTGAGAATAGTGTGATTTTTGAAAGATAGAAAGTGCTTGTATTTTGGGTTTTCCCTTCCTGGATGATTTATTACTAGATGTGAAATTCTATATTTACATCAATGCATCCATATTCTCTCCTCTTTATATATATATATAATTAACTTAAAGGCATCCCATATTCTCTCTTATTTTAATTTTATTTTATTTTTGGGCATAAAATACAATTTTTCTATCACGTGTTTGGTTTGTTTCTACTCGATCACGTGACATGGAGAAGTTTGCAATATGGCATCCGATGGTTTTTTCTGTTTCCATGAGCACTTTGCTATCATATGGTCAAAACTTCTAACAGTTGTAGCACTCGACTTATTATAGTTTTTCCCCATTTGAGCCTAATTTTGGTCATATCTACAATCAAAATTCATCACCAATCAATTTGAATCTTTCCTGTCATAATTTTCAATCACACTCCAAATTTCAATCGAACATCAAATTTGTCTCGGATTAGGGACAAATATTGGTATGGGTTTTGGATGTATTTGGGGATGAGGCTAGACATACCTTCCAATCACATTATTTGACCCTAACTCTCAATCAAATTTACTTGAATATTGATGGTGACTGGGGACAAATTTTGAATCGGCTAGTCAGTCATGGATTAACTTGCGTTATTTTAAATAACATGTGAAAATTTATTAAAAAGAAAGAGGATGAATTAGCCACTCAAATAGGCACACAGGCCTTGCAAAACAATTGCTTAGCAAGCACCATCACTTTCTGGGGGACAATAGTCCAAAACTATACATGTTCGCGGAATTGGGCCAGCCGGATGAGTTGGCCCAGGTTAAGCCCACCTTGATATACATCTATTATTAATAGCCAACCAGGTGTACAAGCTTATGAATAAAGGCCGAGCTTGGCCATATTTATTTTCATATAAAAAATTTTGATTCAATTTTTTTAAAATAATAATATAGTGAATTTAACGCATATTACAATCGAATAATATTTTTATCCAAAAGTGACAAGAAATTAAGTTATATCAATTTAGTAACACTTTTATTTTTATTTTTTGGCCATTCACTGTTAATCATATTTTTATCAATTTTAATAAGTAAAATATTAAATTTATAAGGCGAAAAATTAAAAAAAATGATAAAAGAGAATGAGAATAAGTAATGAATATAATGCATATTTTAAAAAATATTAAAAAAATTGACTACTTTTGTTGTTGGGCCAAGCCCAATGCTGAAGAAGAGTTGAGTGCGGCATTGGTCAAAAGCAGAACTCAAAAGGTATATTTTCCTAGGCTTCCCCTTCAGCTTGGGGTCGCGTTTAGTATGACCGATCTAGAGGGAGGGAATGGGAGAAAGAGAAGCAAACCAAGCTCAGACATATTCGGTATACAGAAAAATTATAAAATAACTTTTATTTTAAAACCTTTAAGAATAATTTTAAAATTTAAGATCTTTTAAGATAAATATCTTTAATTTGAAATTTTGAACTATAACTTTTTCTTTAATATTCACCCTCCTCTACACTATCTTGTTAGGAGCCCAATTTGGGAAATTTGATGATTGTGGGGAATTTGTACAACTAATCACTTGAATGTGATACACACTTATAACAAATTCTAATTTTTCTTCTCGAAGGTAAATTCTAAACCCACTTATAGTATAGTAAGTTGATTTAAATAACTTCTTAGGTTAGGGCTATTATTAGAAGTAGGATTGATTAGATGGTAAAGTAAGTTAATAAAATATATAGAATAGTTAAGAAATCTAAATGTAGCTTTTGAGGCTTAAATGCATATTTCCTTTGTTATGCTCAGATGTTTCAGTTATCTATCTAAGATAATATATGAATTGTTGTAACTATGTTTTACAATTATGTTTTAGGAATTCCATGAGACACTTCTATTAAAGGGATTTGACCATGGTTTCAATGTTGGAAAGATCTAAGATCCTCCAGCACACTAAATAATAACTCATTATACATTTTAAATTTCTCTCCCAATTTCATTTGATATTCTCTTTTTAAATTTTTAATTCTTTTTTTTTTTTTAAACTCAGTGCATACTTGTGGGATGGGTTTCAATTAGGTAGTGTTTTCAAATATTATTTAGTGTCATGGTTTACTTACCTTTTCAATATATGAAACGTTAAATGGTTTGTCTAGATATGATTATCTTATTGAACTTGTTAATTTAGAATGTTATTTGATTGGATCATATGATTTGGATATTTTCTATATAAATGATGGTGTAGACCATTAGTTACTAAGCACTTAATCCTAATTAGCAAGAGTGTTGCTAGTCTTGTGGGAGGACCAACACACTTGGTAAGTGATAAAGTATTAGGATGGTATGGAGTTGAAGGCTCTTCAAAAGTTATTTACTCTAATGAGTTGTGTGTCTATGTTTAAACACTAATTATTTATTTTCAATAATTGTGGGCTTATGTTTGAACATTAGTTATTTATGCTTATGGGTTATATGCCCATGTTTGAAAACTATGATTAGTTATTCTCATGGACTATGAGTTTATATTTCAATTCAAGTTAGATTTATGCAGAGCCTTCCTTTTGAAAGCCCTTTGTATCAATTTGTTCTTGTTATCTTGCTTGTTTGTCTTCAGAGTCTAGTTTTAAGATTTTACTGAGTTCTTTTTGTTAAGTCCCTCTACTTGATTCATAATTATTTATGTAGTCATGATTAGTTATATATATGATGCTTCTATATTTTCTGTGTAACTATTTCCTTCTTAACCTTTTGGATAAACTTTTAAATTAATGTTGCATTTCCTTCTCAATTTGCATATTTTGCTGGAAGCGCTGAGCCCCGCATTCAATTCGTGTAGGCATTCTATATTTTGTTGTTCTTAGAATTGAATGTCATTTGTATATGTATTGTATTTTAGATATAGCTCCATAAGTCCACGGGCAAAATTCTCACCCCTTTTGATGTTGTCTAGTCGATAGGAAATTAAGAACAAAGCTCTCTATAAGATAAATATTGAGTTTGATTGTTTGTAAAAAAATTGATATGTCTTATTTTTAATAAACAATTAGTGAAAGTTTTTATAAAAAGTTGATAATGAATTTAGCTATGAAATTAAGGGATTTGAAACTTGGCATTGAATTAATAAATGAAGAGTACTCTTATTTAGAAGGACTCTTACTACACTTAATTTATGTGGTAAGTAAGCATGGATTCCATTTGTTTTGTTGGACTTACGAATATAAGCTTTATTTCATATCCCATGTTAGTCACATTTCCATAATTAGGATGTGGCAACCATTCTCCTAAAATTTTTTAATATTATGTCAAAGTAAGTTTAGCTTAGTCTAAATAAGTTATCAAATCTGTTATTTCTATTAATATTATAATAAGATGATCCTTTTGTTGAAACTTGGAGATTCAAAAGAAAATTTATTGCAATCTAATCCTACAAAATTTGCTTAGTTAGGATTCACACTGGTGATAGAACACCTAATCACAAATCATGTACTGGCCTCCACCACTGAACCAACGCCCTTGAGATTGTCATATATGTAATTGTGATGAATTGTCCATACGCACATGCTTAACAAATCCTGTTAAAACATAATAATTAGCTTTGGGAACCATTTATACCTGAATTGTTTTAAGATATAAATATTATATATTTAATAAATTAAACAATTAGTATAAGAATGGAATAAGATTATTAGCCAGAGATAATTTACCTTAATAAAGGAAAAATTAGCTCTAAAAAAGCAAAGCATAAAAAGGTAAAGAAACATCTTTCAAGTTTCAATATTCACATGGAGATAAAAGCGCCAATATCTAAAGCTGTAAGAATATGCACTTTATGAGGGGATGAAGTTAAGAATGAAGTATCAGAATCGGAATATCTATAAATATCATAACAGAGCAATGTGAGTGCTACCAGTGGTTGAGATCTGTATTTGAAAAATAAGGCTTTTGAAGACTGTGAAGACGCTTGCTCTTATCTGAGCCAAGGCTGTATTTTCAGAACAGAAGGTAATTATCAATATCAGCAACACATAATATTGTTACTATTTATGTTATGTTCATCAGTTTAAATCAACCTTCTCTATTTTTCCTTTATTATTAATAGTTTGACAAAGATTAGAGTTTACACTTGAGGTAGGCTTGAGCACGGCCAAATTTCATTTAAAAACAGATCGGGCCTTTATAAGAACATAAGTTGTAAGATTGGACTCGGCTAAAGCTTAATCTGTTTTTTTCTTCTCCGAGCCCAGTCCGGCTCCATAAAGAACAGAAAAAGCCCGGCTCAACCAGCCCAATTATTATTATTTTTTCTTTTCACATCCTTCCCTGGTGAATGTATAGACGAAGCAGGAGAGCAATATGTTAACACAATGCAAGTGTAGACTAATCATTGCGTAGTAAGTGGCAGTAGAAGATCTTGCGATGAATACTGGATTTATAGTATTAATAGTATTGTAGGATGCTAAGACACTCGACGCGCGGGAGCAAGGGATATGGTAATGGAAGTATGATATTGCTTAGTTGTGAATGGAGGAGAAGGATGCTAAGTGAAAGGTATTTGTCGGTGGGAAAGGATGGAGAAGGTGAGAATAGGTCTTATCAGGAAAGCAAAAGGCGTATAGCTATAAACTGTATCGTTATGAATAGAAGAGATAATAAAAGTTGAAGCTGCGTGCCTCAGAAGTTTGAAGCTTGAACATATCAGCATGGCTCCTCCAGGGGTGTCTATACTGGCAGCTTACTCTACTTTTTGTATTTAGTACACTAGTTATCGCTTCCGATGCTACAGTCACAAATTGAAGGGAAAATTATAGGTAAAAGATCATGAGTTGAAAATATTTATATGAAGAACTTCAAAATTTGAAATTACTCGGATAGACCTAAAAATAAAAAATTTGAACTATAGAAAAATTATATTTCAAGATTTTAAGTTAAAATTTTTTGTCTTTGAATCTTTTAAAATAATTTTAAAAGTCAAAATCTTTTAATATAAATATTTTTAATTTGGATCCTCAATTATAATTTTTTTTTCAATTTGAAACAGTTTGGGATAATGTTCAATATAAAACAAGGTAGTACGGCTTTTTTGGCTTAGCTAGTTTGATACTGATAAAATGGAGGAGTTGTTTGCTAAATTGATGGTCTTTTTTTTTTTTTTGGTGTGTTTTGTGTGTTTATTACTCAGATGCTATAAGTTGCTAACTAAACAAAGTAATTAATGTATTAGAAAAATAATAACCAATATATGAAACATTTTGAATTGAAAAAATTTTAATATAGAATTAATATATTTAAAAAGAAGAATATTGATTTAGGCCTGGTCATGTTTGAAAAAAGTCTAAACCTAATCCATTTTATACACTACAACGAAAGTAAAAACTGCATACCAACTGAACAATTAGTTAAAAACAGTATACTAATTCAATCGGGAATAGATTATTTTTTACTGAAAAATTAGTTGTCCTATTTGTCAATTTTTTGCAAGTTAACAAATGGTTATCGACTGTTTATAGGATAAAAATAATAACTTAAACAATGATATCTGTTGCTTTGCAACATTTGGTGGCTTTTTTTTTTCAAAAAAAAAAAAGAACAACTGACTTTCAGTTGATAATCATTTTTTTCATTTCATTTCTTTTTTTATCTCCATAATTGTAACAATTTAATACTTAATATTTATCATAATTTAATTAATAATATTTTTAAATTCATCATTCTCGTTATTTTTGGTCTTCAGCATTTTTCTCATTATCTTTAGTTATTTTTCCTCTGTAAACTTGTAACATCAAAATAATTAATTTATAAAAAATTTACAACGATTATGAACTCAAAAACTTAAATAAATTTTTACAAATTTTTAACTGGAATTAATTAAAATTTCAACTGTCAACTATCTATAAGAAGTGGCATGATGAATGAAAACATAGGTAAACAATAGAAGAAGAAAATTTATCAAAATGAAATAAGAGAATTTGATAAACATATTAAGATAAAGAAAAGAAAAAAGAAAGATGAAGATCTTACTAAGAGAAATCCAGAAATCCAAAAGAAGAAGAAAGCTTCTTCTGGAGAAAAGTGCAAACAAAGAAAAGAAGAAGATAACTTCAAACAAAAAGCATTAACAAAGGAGAAGAAAAAAAAAACTTTTGAATCAAAAGTGAAATGATTCACTGAAGAAGAATGAAAATTTATATATAGAAAGTAAAAAAATATTTGGTGGGTTTAAAATTCATGCAACTCAAGGTTGAAAAAAAAAAACATTGAATTTCACTTCATCAGCCTTCATGGTTGATTGAGCCATCCAAACTTCAATTGGACAGCCTGAAATTCTGTTATTCCTCAACTGAATTTCTTTAGGGAAAAAAAAACTATGAAATGCAGCTTTTTGTATGGATTGTAGCCTTTATTTATCATTTAGATTTTTCCTTATGAAACTCAGTTGGAAATTAAGTTAAAAATTCAAAAAATTCAAAAATCAATCGAAAGCTTTAGTTGATATTTAGTAATATTGTTGTAGTGATATATATAGCTTTTTTAAATGGGCCCATTTTTTAGTTGCCTTTATTCTTCAGGTTCGTATAGTTTTTTTTGGGTTGGATCTATTGGGTTGGATAAACTTTTTAACTCGTCATCACGACTGCCTGGCCAATCTACTTGTATATAAATGCCAACCTTCTTGGGAGTTACATTGAAGTAAACAATTTCTACATTGAAGAATTGACCAAATTACATACTTTTTTCTTTTTTAACCAAAACATAGATACTCATTTATTTATTTTATCTTTTAGTAGAATATTAAAATTATTTTTGTCAAAATATTATATCTAGAGATTATTAATTCTACAAAACAGAATTAGATTCTCGCAATATTATAAAGATGCAATTGGAATAAGACAGGAAGCGGGGAGTGCGAACCACATAGGACCTACTTAACTGACCTCACCCCTTCTTCCTTTCTCACTCTTAATGCAATACTGCAATGAATTTATATGCCCACATAATTAATGTAAAAATTATCAATTTTTACACTGAATAATTTGATTAAAATATCAAAAGACAAAAAAACATAATTAGGAAAAATTATTAAATTATTTTAATTGCTATATAAATTCATATTTTTGAACTTTAATTTAAAGGTGATTCTAGTATTACTGAACAAAAATTTATTAATCTAAAGTACTTTAGTATCTCCAAATTTAAGTGATAAATTGGGACACCGGCCGGCCAATTTACAGGAAGTAATATTTTGATAAAAAGATAACTCTACATTAAAATAAAGGAGATAAAAATATAATTGATTTCTCGATTGTTGAAGCAAGACAATCAATAAGTTTAAGGGTCAAACCAGAGTGAGTATATAAATATATGTGTGTGTGTGATCTTCTAATCCATACCCTTTATTAATTGGAGTTGACCAAAACCAATCCTAGATTAAGATGAACCATGCATTATAATGGCTTCTAGAAGATGAAGAAGGGAACAATATTTCTCTCCTCATGAAAAGGAATTATGGAAGTCATAATTGTTAGCTGCAACAAACAAAACTGTGAGTATAAACTGGTCCGAGTCATGCCCGAAGACACTGTCCTTAAGAGTTATTCAGCCATAAGTCGGCAACTCTCTGAGATTAAACAAACTCTTCCTATAATAGAGAAACAGAACAGCAAAAACTATAGAACTCAGAAGAATGAAAGGGGAAGAGAGGAAAGAGCTTCAAAGATGTCTGAGAGCTTGGTGCATCTTGAACTGCATTATGCACTACCTTTTATAGGCCCAAGACGCAAATAAGAATGTTGGACAATATTAAAAATAATTAATGGTGGCTTAATTACAGTTTAATGAAATCCGTTTTAAATGTTGGGATTAAAAGCAGAAACCATTTTTGAATGTTGGGGTTAAAGTTGGTTAATGAAAAATTAAAGCAATAAATTGAAGGCTTCAATGTCTAGAAATTTAATAGATTCATGGTTCCAATTTTAAAATTGTTGAAAATAAGGTTTTTTTGGTAAGTCTATTTATACAAAATATTTTGTAAAATACAAAAATATTTCCAATAAAAAAATATCCAGTGCCGCGTCTAATTCATGCCCGAGGGAGAAATTAAAGATTTTCAATTTGCGTTACCCCTATGTTAACCTATTGTTGTACGTACAAATCTACTCTTCTTTTTAGCTCATTTACTTATCTAATATCACATTTTAATATATATAGACTAAGACTCTTTTTATTCTAAACAATATGAAATTTAAACTTTTGACATACCTACTCCAACAACAATAAAGTAGGCTAGCATTGAAGAGAGTGAAAAAGCATATAAAAAAAGAGAGAAAGAATAAAAGCAATGCGTGCATTATGGATGCTATATATGAATTAAACTTTTACATTGTGTGTAGTATTGCCATAACTTTTTTTTTTGGGCACATTGTCAATTAATGGAAAAAAAAGTTATTACAAAAGAACCGGATTGTTGTTGGAGACATCTTGGATATGCTTTATAACTTGTTCCTTCATCTAGGCTGATCTTCAATGTGAATAGTTCCTGCATGAAAGGTAGTGAATGAAGAAGCTAATTTCAAGGTATCCTGCTGGACTGTCTCCACATCTAGGTTGATTGGGTTCTTTGATCTAAAACAAATGGCACATGTTTGTTTATTGAAAAACATCAAATGTAGCATGCATGAGAGTAGATAGGAGTGAATAAAGTCAATAGAAGTCATCCAACAGATGATTCTTTGTGCAGCCTTTAGTACCAAACAATTTATGGATTCTTTTTTGTCTTCTTTCCATCCCCATTCTCGAATTATATTCCCAGCAAGCATAATGGGTGAGCAGAGTATGTCACTGTTGCTGCTTCTTTTCTTCTTGTCATGCCAAATTATAACCTCCCAACCTTCAGACTAAACTTTTAGGGTTTTACATGAATCCTTCCTCGTGATCGGTCTTCACGAAAGATTAACCTCCTGGTTTACATGTTGCCAGGCCAAGTTATTATGCTGAATGTTTAGACGGATACGGGTGATGACTGTTTTTGGGTTAGGGACTATACGTTTATCTATGCCGCTATTCCTTTCATTCCAAATTTCATAAACAAGTACAATAAAGAATTTGGTGATGTAGATAAGGGAATCTTCAAAGACCTTTCTTCCTAAACCACAAAACAAGCCATTTGACTATTTCATGGTCCTGAATCATATCTACTTTACGAAGGAGAGATTTGCAAAGGTAAATCGTAGGAAAATATGATGATGGAACCTTCAAAACTCTGATGTTATTTATATATGTTTTGAGCTATAACTTCCTCTCTAATAACAGAGAGAGAAAGGATTAACTAAGAAAAATACTCCTAACATTCGAGAGGCTAGGTGCTCTACCAAGTACCAACACTAACCAAATTCTTCTATGCCCCCTCTCCTCATACAACGCTCCCTAAAAAAACCCCCTAAGCACCCAGCACCCTTATCTCGCCATCCGAAACTCTCTCCTCCAGCTCACCCACTCATTTTTTGGCATGTGAGAGTTAGTTATCCCTGACACCTCACCGGGGACCACCTCCACATCTATTTTATTTGTTTCACCCCTTTCCTTTCTGCTATAAGTTCTCAAAATCTGAGGCCCATTATATGATCAATTGCTTCTAGGCATGAGTGACAGAAGGGCACTTTTGATTGACCTTGAGATAATGATCTTGTAAGATTTCATTAGAAGGAATGGCCTTGTTGACCACCTTCCAAATAAAATGAAGAATTCTCATTGGATGATAAATGATCCAAAACTTTTTCCAAAAGGGTATAATTCCTTAAAGACTGTCGGTTGGATTCTTGACAAAGGTTCCAGTATCCCTTTTTTGTGGAATAGCATCCTGAGCTGCTTCCTGTCCAAAGCAATTAATGACCTTCTGAATTAGTAATGGAAAGGGATTGTCTGAGAATGATCTCCAATTTCACGGGAATAAAGACTAATGATAACATTTTGATTTCACTCCTCATGAAAATGTAGAATAGGATCTGAAATATGTTGTAGTTGAAGATTCTGATCTAACTACATAGACTATTATAATTGGTGGTTGATAGGAACCTTTTGTTGCATTGGGCATATTAAAATTTGAGTAATTGAGAATTTGATAAAAACATCTATGTGCAAATGTGTGTATGTGTCTATATATATATATAGAGGGAGAGAGAGAGAGAGAGAGAGAGAGAGGGGTTGCATATAATGTGATTTCACATACCATACAACCATTTTAGATATTTTAGTATGAGGTATTACGATATAAATAATGATATTTAAGATATCTATATCTAGTAGAATAGTTAAAAAATATCATAAATGATACAAAATTCTCATAATTTTTTTAATGATATGAAATACCACCTAAATTGGGTATGACACGATGACATCTTTGAAGTCGACTCTATCATCTTTGATATCAGCATAAGAAATACAAAAATTTTAAAAATCAAAACTAACATATATAATATCTTAATAAGATGACAGTATACCAACAACTAACATAAATAATTCGGGCCAATTATGATTTTATAGTGTTATGAAAGTAACTTTTCTTATTTATCAAAAATGAAATAAAATTATTATTGATTTTTTAGAAACGCGAGTCCTATTGTAAGTTCTTTAATGAGAAAAAAAAGGGCAAAATAAAATAAAAAGAAATTGAGTGGTGTTTCTATAATATAAATTTGCTTTATCACCTTTATCAATACTTGTTTTTACAATTTTTTTCTTTAATTACATTTGTTATTTATTTTACAGTTTTTTTTTACCAAAACGAATTTGACTTTTATAATTTTAATTAATTTGAGCAATATTGTAGGTCTAATTTACTTAACAACACATGTACAAATTAGTTTAATTCTCAATGTTGCCTCTTCAATTATTTATTAAATTAAAAAGTAAACATACTCTATATATAGAGAGAGAGCTAACTTTCATTAGGTCAACATAAAAAAAATAGTGAAGTTTAAAATAAAATTGGATTAACTTAATTATTTTTAAAAATAAAGAAAATCATTTAAAAATAAATTATTTTGTTTAAATAAATTAAGAACAATTCAAAAAAAATTAAGGACAAAATTTAAGTACATTTTGCAGTTGTCTTCTTTCATAATTTTCAATAAAAACAAGATGAATAATTTTTTTATAGTTTATCAACACCACATGATTGAGTTTTACAAAAAGATATCTCTACATCATTACTGGAAAATGAGATTCTAGCTATGAATTTCTGTTTGCGGCTTACAAAATCACATCTAAGGAAAGCCCTAAGTTAACCGCAATTAAATCAAAAGGGCTTAATTGTAGTTACATTAAAATCGTAGTTATAACATGCTTTTAGCTGTGGTTTATATATAATCACAGCGGATTTTTTGGCCTAGCAGCTAGGACCACCCCCAAATTACCCCGACCTTCCCCATCAATTTCAGCCTCTTCCCCCAAATCTCCAACTGTCCTTCCATCTGCCCGACCCTCTCCCTCTCCAACCCTCCACCAACGGAAACCCTCTTTGATCTGCAATGACGTCCTCCATCAGTGCCGAGCTCCTGGAACGGCAAGCATTGTTCGTGAACAATGAAGTGATCTGTGAATGGCGAACTAATTTGCGAACAATGAAAGATGAACAGGTGATTCTCACTGAAAGTTGAAGCATTGATTTTATTGCTTTCATATGTGCCTTTTAAAGTGGAAGCAAGTTGATCTAAATCATCCAAGCCGTCTTTGGGTATTAGCCAGCATTTTGTTTTGTTTTTTCCTCTCTGTTCTGTGCCTTTGAGTTGAAGCATGTTGATGTTTCCTGGTTTCTTAATCACTAGCCTCCAGCTTCATTTCATGTTGATCTGTGCCTTCGGTTTTGAGCTATTGATTGTAGCTAGGGACATACACACTGTTCTTGCACATCTATAACAGTGCAACACGTTGCTTACATCTATTTCATTGTACAAATCATTTTCGCCTCTTTAATTGTTGCATATTTTTGCCAATATATGGTTCTATTCAATTTACCTTCATCTTGGATATGTTTATAAAATTGTACTTAATTTTTTTCGTCTTGTCTCAAAAATATCATTTGACTTCTCTAGTCACAAAAATTAAAAAAAAAAATCATTTACCACCTTTTATTTTTCTTCAAAACATTTTCAAAACAAATTATTATTCTTTTATCGTTTTTTCAAAATTTGTTTCACAAAATTGTTCTAAAAGTAATAAAACAAAAATAGATAGTAAATTACTAGCATCAACACAACCAAACCTTCGTATAGGATTTTTATAAAGGTTCTAAAAAATAAAATAAAATAATCAGCATCATAAGCACAACCATAGATTTATTATTAATGGTCCATGAAAAGAAAAGCAAGGACCACATGTACATATTGTCGTTCATCAAGCAATATATACAAACAATGCCCGATGTATAGCTTAAACTCCACGCCCAAACTCCTCAACAAGCATCAAGCTTGGAGCAATATATACAAACAATGCCAAAGTAACCACACCGCTTTGGTCACTAGCAATTATTTATTTATATATATTTATTATGCATATATATAAGGGTCTAACCAGTAGTAACAAAGATTAAGCTAAGTGGTGGGGCTTCTCACCTAGACTGCATAGGTAGAATACGGTTTACTTCTTTGCATATGATGACTATATTAGGTCTGATTCATATTGCTGATGTTTTCTTGTCGGTTTTACATATTTCTTACTATAATTTTAATGGATTTGCCTTCATAAGTTTAAATGTTTTATCTTTTGCTTCCAAAGTAGAGTCTTTTTGAAGCAAGACATTTCCACTACTACTGTTTTAGCTCTGAAATAGTGAAATGGATGTTTTTCTGAGGCTTCTTTCGGCTGTGATAGTGAAATTTGGATACAGAAATTCAAGTGATGTGGTGCTTTGCTTTGACTATGTTTGTGGCTAAATTATCGTGTTGGGCTTGAGGTAATGGTGGATTTGAACAACTGGTTGATGCACATTTTAAGTGGATAGCTGGGTGCAATAAAAAGGTGTTGTGGGTTTAGAGCAACAATGACTTTTGGTGTGGGCGGTTGAGACTTGGGGGAGAAAAAACGCACTAAAGCTTTGGTTTGAATCATCAGTGGTTGTTTTTATAAAATGACCTTTTTTTAAGGGTGTGAAAGATAAACACTGAAAGATGGGCTTTAGAAATTAAGAACAAAGAGGCTTGCAAACCATCTAAGGAGTAACATGTCATTAAGAAAGAACGTAGTCACATGAGTCTTCTAGGTATTTATTTGCCAAGTCCTTAATTTGTGCATTAGAGCTACTCATTACAAAAGAAAAAATAAATAAATTTTTAGTGACAATTTTTATTGACAACTAAAAAAAATGGTTGCTAATATTTTAGTTTTAGTGGTGTCAAACTTATGTCATCACTAAAAGTTGTCGTTAAATGCTATTCTTCAATTTAGCAAACACATTTAGTGGTAACAAAGAAAAGTTTGCCACTAAAAATAACTTCTTAGTGACTGTCATTAGTCAAATAATAAGAGTTGATTGGCTAAGAAAGTAAGCTATTTAGAATTAGATGCAGATGAATTCTTTTTTTTTTTTCATGGTTCAATCCTATCTTCCAACTTTTAGAGCTTAAATTGTTTGGTTTTGGTCATTGGCATATGAATATTTTTAAAAGAATGGATAAGTCTTGGATAACTAATCCTCAAAATACTTGAGAATATTTAAAAGGATTTAGTAGATTTTTGGATTTTGCATTTGTTGGCAAGAGTGTGGAGGTTAAACTAATATGCCCATGTCCTAAGTACAATTTTGAAAAATGCCATATCAAAAAAGAAATGCATAACCACCTGGTTATTAAGTCATTTCCACGAGGGTATATTTTTTAGGTCATGCACAGTGAGAAACATGATAGACCTCTTGCAATGTATGTAGCAAAGCCGCAAGCAAGAAAAGGATGGGTTTGTAGAGAAGACCCTGTGAATGACATGGTTCGTGATGCATTTAAAGTTCATCATATAATAGAAAGTGCGAATGAATTTGAAAGGCCAGCTCCACCCTCTTTCCCAAAGATGAATGAAGATATTAAAGAATTTCACGAGTTAATCAGGGATGAACAATAAAATCTATATGAATAATGTGAGAAATACTTGAAATTATCTTTCTTGGTGAGATTGGATTACATTAAGTACAGGGGTGGAATTGGTGACAAGGCTACATCCTTAACATTGGAGTTATTAGCAGATACTTTTGAATATGCAAAAATTTTATCTTCTTTTTATGAAACCAAGAAAACCATGGGTATAATTGAAGTTTTTATACAATATGAGATATGTTACCATATTTGTCTTATATGTTGCATGAGACTAAGCATGGAGGCCTCGTCTGCTGAGGAGATGTATTGATTGTTGTCCATAAAAGTTGAGATGGAACACTAATAAATGATAGAGCTGGAGCAGTCATAATAAGCATATGATTTTGAACTTGCTGAAATGTTGACTCTCGTTTTTATTGGATTGATGAATTACTGAAACGTTGGACTATTTTCTATTTTCCTTGAACTTGTTTTGCAAAACAAAATATCAAAGCTTCAATCTTAGGGATTTTTTTCTCAGGAGATCTCCAGTCAAGATTCATTAGCAATTGCTTTGGGAAGCCAAGAACATCTTGGTTTAGTCTGAGGATTGGAATTAGGAGCTTGCCTATCCCAAGTGATCGGCCAGCTTGCATCTTTCTGAAGAGGAGTTCCACTTTTTAGGTCTTCAAACGCAGAGTTATAGAATGAGGTGTAGGTTTATCAGCAACAAATGAATGAACAGATGGATGCAGTTGTAGCGTTCCTCCATCAAAATTTTTAGATCAACTGCCACTTGAATTTGCAAATTTGGGCAATCTTGGGATAATTTTAGATCATTTTATCTAAGTTATATGAGTGGCTATTTATTTTATATTGCCTTTAATCTCATACTTATGCACTTCACTTTCATGTTCAGGCACCAACACTGCCTAGTCAAGAGAGTGGAACCCTGGACCTGCAACTCACTTGCCAAACACGTCTTACATGGATTCATATTAGTTTAGTATTTTTTTTTTCCATTGGAACTTTGACTGTATTTGTACTTTGTATTTGTATTTTGCATTCATACTTTGAATTTTTATGACAAATTTTGTTTGAATTTATCTAAAATTGTTGTTGTGCTGGTATATCAGCTAGATAGGTTTGAAAAACTACTATTATAGCGAGATAGTTTATATATAAGGTTATGGATTTAATATATATATATATATATAATTAATTCAGCAGTGGTTTAAACCACCGTCAATATATATATTTGACTTAGTTGTGGTTAGTATTAGTTGAAGCTAAAACCTAAAATGACAGCTGAAAGAAAATTTCAGTTACAATTATTTAAGCACAGCTAAATCCGAAGGTAGCAGCAGTTCTTCAAAATTGCAGTTAAGACTTTTTTCTTTGGTAGTTAGTGTGTGTGTATATGCATATATTGTTGAAGAATTTAATAACAAACATATAAAAAATTTTACCTAAATATATGATCTTTCTATAAATTACTTTGCCCAACAAACAAAAAGAACCGAACATTGCAATTATGCCCGGATAAATTATTTTGTGAAATAAAGAATTCTTGTAGCAAAAAACATAAATGAAAATTTTAATTGATCTTTTTTTTTTTAAAAAAATGTATTTATTTTGTATTGGAAAAGCAATATACAACAGTAGTTGTCAAAACAAAATTGTAATAGCGTGTAAACAGTAGTCAGAATAATATCTATTTTGAAAACAGATGGAAGGAGAAGGGTGTGAATGGAACATGGAACATGATAATGGAGGCAGAATCATAAGCCTCAAGCATGAATTGCAATGATGGCCGCGAGACTGAAAGTCTTCCTATTCCCTCCGCCATTATTGTTTCGTTAAAACTATGTCTGCTGCTGTTAGTTATCCTCATCCTTCTTCATTTATAATTTGTAATTTCTATAATTCACTAAATCCAAAATAGTCAGATAAATCTATTTGTTTAATGTTCACATGCCCTACTTTGAATTTTGTTACGTGGCTGGGAATTATAATTCTTCCCTACAGAGATTTCACCTTTTCTCACTCAGTTTTTGTTCCACGCTGTCTGAAAATTCGGGTGTAAAAATTATAATTATAATTAATGAAAAAAAGTAGTTAAACACTGTGTTTTCTTTATTATTAAGCCAAAAGTTAATGTCTAAATAATGATGAACACCGTGCACTTTCCTTTCCGAACTCCCTTGCTTTGTACCTCAACACAAATCCAACTCAAAGTAAATCCAATTTTGATTTGGACAAAAATTAAGTAAAGTTTTTAAGTGTTTAGTATTAAATTATAAAATATAACATGTAGAAAAAAATTGAAAAATTTAATCATGTGGGATAATATTTACTTATTATGTTTTTATCAAACAATTTGACAACAAATACTTAAATATTTTAAATTTTGCCTTTGCAATTTTTGATGAAAAGGAATTGCATTCATACATATGAATCCGTGTGATACATTACTAATTTATACTTCAAATATTTTGAATATTATAATATCAACATTCTTATATTTAATATAATAATTTAAATATAATTAATATTTTATATAAAAATTAATAAAATTAAATTCTAAAAACTGTGGATTCCCAATAATTTTTTTGATGGTATCCTATACTCTCAATAGTGAGAGTTGATAATAGTAGGGCACAGGTACCAGCTGTGGAAGTTTACCAAATCTAAATTAGCTTCCATTTTCAGTGAAGGGAATCCAAAGTCTCCAATCCCCTAGTCAAGTGATTGAGTGTGACTTGACTCTATATATGACTTTTATTCTGTAATCGTTACTCCAGAGGCTTGGAAAGAAGAAAAGCGACCATGAGAAAACAAAGCATCCAATTACAAAACCTCACATAGATCACTATATCCACACTGGCTTCCAAACAAATCAATATAAGCTATAGTTTCTTCCATCTTTTCCTTCCTTCATTTGTCCAAACACATGATCCAGGATGCGTTTAAACTTTACCTTAACAAAGGAAGAAAATTAAAAAGGGTTTCTTATTATAGGGCAAGAGCTCAATATATATATATATATATATATATTGACTTAAGAAAAGCCCCTTAATTAGTTTGTTGGTTAGGTGATTAATGTCATAGATGTTGAATTTTTGTGATATGTGATGTGATCTATCCTTGGATCCTTTAATGTTTGTTTAGAGTAACTTTCGATGCCCATTCTTTCTTTCTTATCTTTTTTATTATTCTAGTTGATATTAGTAATGTAATTAATTGTTAGATTAGAGGGGTTGAGCTAAACCTATAATATAGCTAGAGGTAGATAAATCTAATTGACTTTTTTTGGCGAAAAAGAATCAAGAAGGAAAAAAACATGTTTAGCTAAAAATAAATTAACATTGGCCAAAAAAATTTAAAAAAAAAAAAAAGAGAAGGAAAATTGTTGGCAAACTTATCATATTCATCAACTATTTATGTTGGAATTCTGAAGTTTGTGTCAAGTCTACAATAAGTTAAGAAATATATAAAATTACATCTATATTAATTGACAATTATAACCCTTAACTTAATAAACAAAAGTTTATTCCGAGATATCTTCAATTTGTGTTAATAGTAAAATGTTATTTTGTTCCTTAAGTGGCTAAAGAAGAATGGAATAGATAATTAATTAACTTAAAATGTAATAAAAAAATCCAAAAAGTAGGGAGAATCTAAGTATCCCTTGGAAATAGATGTGAGCATTTGGAATGATATAGTTAGTGATGATGAAAACCAACCCTTGAAAAAAAATGCAAGGAAATGAATATAGTTGATGTAGACCTTGTAATAAAGTCAAACTTTTGCTACCTTTTGAAGTGCTTCAATTGCTTGCAAGCGAAACAAAGCATCCTATAGTCATGATAATAGATGTACCAACTAGCTAGTGATGAAAGATAAAAGAAGACTCATGTAAATATTATTATAGCTAGTTTGTTGCGTAAAAATGGTCCCCAGCAAGCAAATCACGTGCATAGATGCATCAAAGTTCGTAGATACCGGAAAAGCATCCCACTCCTAAACAAATTATTAAACACCAACAACAATAAAAGATCAGATTTAAAAAGTTAGAAATATTAGCAAATTTTATTTAAGAGGTTGCTCGATTGAAAGATTCGGTTAAATTGAACCAAGGTAAGAGATTTTTTACTCTGATTTTTTATTGGTAGATTTGTTAATTAGAGTGTGCTTATTATTTTGTGTGTGTGTATATATATATATATATATATCAAATAATTGAAATTATTAATTGTTTTATAATTCATAATATATCTTTATATTTAGAGGATAAATTTGGTACTTAATTAAAAAAACGTTTAATATGCTGTCATTTTTATTCGAAATCTGGAATGACAGAAAATATTAAAATGTTCATATATGATATATTGATACTTATCAAAATGTTTAGTGTAATTCAAGATATTAAAAGATATAAGATGACATTATTTTAAATGATATCTATATTATTCAGAAACTATAAGAATCTCTCATCCTTAAATTTTAATACATATAAGTTTTATAAAATGTTAATTGTACTTTGTTATAAAGATTTTTATCATCATGCTAAATAAAAGATTTTAAATAATATATATATATATATATATATTATCTAAATACTCGGCAAGGCGAAGGTGGAGTCTTGGAAACCCCCGGGATCCTATGCACCTTAATACTCCCAAATCTATTTCTTAACTATCAATTTCCTTTCTGAGAGAGGAAGAGAGAGAGGGTGAAACTTCTCGAGTCGCTCTTATATACTTCCTCTCCTCTCTCTTTTTCTCTCTAAAATTGACAAAAAAAGATAGTGAGATCTAAGACCCTCAACCTCCATAGCCCTGTAAATTGTAACACATGCATTAAACTCTCTCTTTCTTTGTGTGAGACTCAAAGATAGAGACAACGCAACATCTACGCCAAAAGTACAGCCAAAGAAGGAGAGAGAGAAAGAGGAAAAGATTGTGATCTGATGATTATATTCCATCCCATTTGTGGGATCTCCGTAACCAACCCTCCAACCTCCCTTCTTTTCATCTCTCTCTCTCACACTATCCCTCCTCCTCTTCTACTTCTTCTGCATCATAGCCTCATGTACCCAAATATTGAGCACATTTTCTTTTCAATGATGCCAAATTCAGACCTCTTTCTTACAAAAGAGAACCCTGAAGATGTAAGCAATTTCGAGATTGAGATAGAACCCACGTTCCAGTTTCAAAATCTCTTCCACGAGAGCGTTCCAAACTGTTCCAAGTCTCCAACGAGTTTTGACTCAGTGGTATTAGAATCATCGACAAGACTGGAGAATCCAATTTCAAATCTCAATCAGGGCCAGATTAACCAAAAAAGCAGTTCCCACTCCCAGTCTCATTCTTGTGCTCAAAAAGAAGAAAAGAAAGAAGAAGTAGAAGGAGGTCATGAGGTACCAGGTCCCTTATTATTATTATTATCAAAAGAAAATTGTAAGCTAAAGGTAGAAGAGGAAGAAGAAGAAGAAGAAGAAGAAGACGGGTTCAGAACTCCAACTTCTTTGGATCACAGAATCCCAGAGGCCAAACAGTGCCCACCTGCACCCAAAAAACCCAAGCCATCTCTGAAAAGACAAGCGCCCCACACTCACACTGACACTAGTACTCCACTCCATCTCTCGAAAGAAGTTCGACTATTGTTCCCAACCCAACATAACCCACTTTCCGATTCCCACAGAATCACCAAGAAAGTTCGAAGAGATGACCCCAAGTAATCTGATTTGGCTCAAAAACTACAAGTTGCACAGTTTTTGCGTGTGTACCTAATAAGGTGCAAGTGCAAAATTTTACTTTTTTTATTTTTTCCTTTTTTTTTAATTTACTATTATTAGTGGTTTGAAGGTTGGACCTGTCTATCAACTCTTCTGGTATTTAAAGTGTGACGCTTGGCATGTGTTCTGCAAAGAGAGTTGTGTTGAAATTAATAACTACAGCTTTTGGCCCATAAGTGCTTGTTCACAGGGTGGTCACGACTTTGAATCCCCAAACTTAAGCTGGGCTGAAAGTTTTCGCAGATAAGGGATTGGCTGGGTCCATTAACCCTCATTGGGTTTCAAATCATGACGCTTGAAGTATAGTTTATGGTAAATGAAGAAAATAGAGTTATATCATGATTAATAGTTATAATTTTTTGCTTTAACGATATAAGGACTTGATATGTCCAGAGAGTTATGATTGACTTTTTTGCTTTATCTTGTTGCGTTATTGATGGGTATTTTGGTAGGAATGTTCTAAAGTTGAAGAATTGCAAGAGATCAAATGTGAAACGTGGAGAGAGAGAGAGAGAGAGAAGATTTTCTGTGTAATAGTAGCAGCATAATTTCAAGCTTTTCTGATCAGATTAGCCTCGTATGTACTTATTGAGGTGTCAAACTGTCAATGCTATATATATTAGCTATCATCTAAAGGAAGAGAATTTATTCTGATGCGTATTTATTTTATAACTAACAAAATTTATATCGAGATATTCATCTTTAAAGCCTTTAGATTTGGTTCTTGTTTTCTTTATATGAATACTGAGAGATTCCTTCTTCGATTTTACGTTTGAAGAAGTTGTCTTCAGATTCTGGGGAAGAAATAAAACAAGAGCAAGAAGCATAAAAAGTTATCTTGCGCATTGATGTGTCATGTGCGTAGTTATGTCCGCTTATAAGAATATAGTAATATGATTTTTCCGTATTCTTTTTTCTTTTTTCGTGTGAAAAATTTCCCTGTATTATTATATTATTTTTTCATTGGCGACTATTTTTTGACTCTTTTTCCAATATATCATTATTTTAAATTTGATAATCTAATAAATCTTTATTTTTTTCATTATATACTGACACATCAATTTGTCATTGCTGTTATATATATATATTTTAATTTTTCCTCTGTGTCGTCAACCAAGACTACCACAAAGTCCTGGACAACAATACGCGAAGATTTTTTCATTTCACCTTGTGCGTCGTCGTCCTAAAACGCACACACAGGAACAATTGGCCTAGTCCGTCGTCGTCTGGGATGAGACCAATGTTGCGCTGTATTTTATTTCACTTTTTTATTGGTCAATGGGCAGACACATGAGGCAAGTGGATTAGAGGACAGATTTGTCGAATCCGCTTATCCCATGGGTTTCCTTAACCCTTCTTTTCAATGTTTTGGCTTAAGGTTGAGTAAAATTTTAAAATTTCATTTGGCTCATAATTTTGAGAATAATAAAAGTTAAAATTTAAATCTATATAAAAATCTATTTATTTTGATCCATTTAAAAATTGATTATACTATATTTGAAAGAAAATTATTAATGAACAAAGGACAAAATATAATTGTCTCAGATTTTTAAACAAGTAATAAAATAATGAAATAAATGTATTATTCTTTCTTTATATCTCTTTTGCAACTGTCAATTTTTATATAAGATAATGTTAACACTTTTATCTAATTCCTAAAACAAATATTTAATAGCATTTATGAAGATTAGATAGAGTAGGTTGTTTGGAAAGAGCACATTGTATAGCTAGTTGCTATTGAAAAATAAGTTTGTGAATGTTGAAAACATACTACCTCTATTTTCATATATTAAAAAAAAAACTAACTCATAAAAATTAAGAAATTTGATTAAAAGTAATTAAATTTTTTAATTTTGTCCCAATTAAAAATTATTTTTTAAAAATACCCCTATTTAATATGTATATTTTTTCTTAAAATTACTAACAATTATTACTCATAATTTAAAATATTTATTTAATGGAGGACATAATTGGAATACTACAATTAATATACCAGACATTAATAATTTGTTTCTTATATTTTAGACTAAATCAAATCCCAAAAAAATCTCTTATATATAAGACCGAAAGTAGTATTTCCTCTATGCTAGTAAAAAAAATGCCTACAATTATTTCTCTATCTTTAATCACTAAAAGTTAGTAAAGAGATATAAATCTATTGAAATCTTAAAAGCACATCATAAAGGCTTTTTATTCAAGTACTTAAGAGCATTTATTTATCGAGAAAAATATTCTAAGTTTTTGATGTATTAATTTTTAAGAAATACTTATTGAGCCTAGTGTAATTTTTAGGTAAAAGGTGAAAATTTTCTTTGTATTACTTTTGTAACTTTTTGGGTGTGGAAATGAATTGAGGATGAGTTATAGGAAAATCTATATAAAAAAAATTAAAGTGAGCTTGTAAAATTTGTGTTTGAGGTGAACACGTAAAACTTGCAAATTGTATTCGTTATTTCTAATTGAAGAAATTTTTCTTAAATTTTAAGAGGACTGGATGTACGCCTGAATGGATGAACTAGGATAAGATTGGTATTATATTTATTCTCTCTCTGTCTCATTTTATTAGTTTCATATCTAATTAACTTTACTTTTAGAGAATTCTCTACTTGCTTGTTATAGCTCTTTCCATTTTCTGTCAGTTTGTTCCACTTTGAGCCTCATCCACATTTTTGCATTTGCAAAATTTATATTATTTAATATTTCTTCACATTACACTTTTTCACCTTCTCTAAACATGATTATCATATTATTTGTTCACTCTTCTAGAGAGGTTGAGAGCTAGTGCGAGGATGAAAGAGCTTCATTCTTCCTATAATTGCTTCATATTCTTCTTCTCCTAAGTGCTCAAGTGCAATAACTTTTGTTAAAGAAGGATCACTAAAGGATCACCATTCCTTCCAACATAGATCCCTCACATTCAACTTTGTGACTACATCACCTTGTTTAATACCTTTTTGTAAGGGTTATAAAATTTAATTGTGAAGATAAAAATTGTAAATGTAATTTTGTGAAAACAAAAATTTTAAATGTGAGAGAAAAATATACTTTAAAAATTTTAACTGTACAATACTATTAAAGTTTTTAAAATATAAATTTTTTGTATAGTTAAAATTTTTGTCCTCATGATTATAATTTTTATCTTCACAATTAAATTTTACAATCCTTAAAAAAATAGCTAAAATTGCTAACTACATCCCAGTCACAAGGCTAATTGCAAGGGATCCAGGATACCATTCCTTCATTCTTCTTCTTCTTCTCTTCTACAAGGCATTTCTTAAAAATATTATATATATATATATATATATATATATATTATTGAAAAAAAATTGACATATTAGGTGTTAAAAATTATCTAAAATATTAGAAATTTGTTACAAATTATTTAGTGTTTTTTCCCCAAAAATCCTCAGTTATGTAATTAATTGTAACTGGTATTTTTGTTTAACAATAACAATAATATGGCAAAATTGTTGTATACACAATTTTTTAAATTAGATATGGCATCAATATCAATATATATATAATAAGGTTTTGGTTTACAGTTTATAACATGTAACAAGATGCGACTACTTCCTTTTTTCTTCTTTTTTTTTTATTCTGGGGAGCACCAAATTTTGGTGAGAGCCACCCTTTAGTTTGTTTCATATACTTAAGGCTAAGTTTAATGTTGATTAATTGCAATTATTGCTCAACGGCTAAGTATAACCATAGGTAAGGCTACTACCTCGATTAAGTCGAGTTCAAAGGACAATTCCTTACTTTGTAGCTATTACATGTTTTAGAGTCTATTAGTTGACAATTCTAAACTTCCTATTGTATATTTAATATTATTGAAGACTTTAAACTAATGTTTGTTATGTTTGCTGCCTAATCGTGTTATATGCCCCTGTTGATGTGTACACATAAAAGAATCCTATCTACCAATGAAGATTCTTAAATATTTAATGCAGCCTAGATTTTATGGCACAACATACATAGGTTACTTTCCTATCTACTATGCCTTTTATAATTGTGTTAGTAAATAAATGGGGGCCAGAAACACACATATTTCACTTGCCTGTGGGAGAGTGTACCATCACTTTACAAGATGCGGTAATCTTAATAGGATATCAATAGATGGCGAACCTGTAGTCGAAATCGTCAACTATAATTAGGTAGACCTGTGCAAACAACCTCTTGGTCGACAACTATCTAGGACCACATTTAAAGGCCAATGTTTGAATATTAAGTGGTTAGCTAATAATTTTGGTGAAATTCCTAAGCATGTAACTTACCAACAGCTACAATAGTACACTTATGCATGCATTTTGCAATTAATCGTAGAATGTTGATGAGTGACACATCCTCACAATACGTGCATCTCATGTACTTACCACTGTTGGTCGACTTGTGTCGTAAGCCCTAAGGCTCCACAATAATCTTAGCTCACATGTAAAATGAGTTATGCTTGTGCCAACTAACTACCAGTATGAGGAAATAAGGGGTTGCGTGCACCTTTTGCATGTGTGGAATGCAGAGGTTCCCATTAATTAGCTCCAAAGATACAAGACCATCACAAAAGACATCTCAATCAAGAAGAAGAATAGAAGCAATACCTTTTACTTATGTAATTAATTGTAATTATGGTTTTTTATTGATTTTAAAACACAGACGTGCTTTCTTTCTACACTAGTATAGTAATTGTCAAAGTTTCAAGGATTATTCCACACATATATTGGGTTATTATAAGCTTACAATAGCCTATCTTGGAATTGATAAGCACTATACAAGAAAGTGGGAAATTAGGGACGAATTGTTTTTTGTCTCAAATCTATTTTTGAATGTTTTTTTTATTAAATGAGTTGTTGCAATTTTGAGACCGAAATCAAAGACGGAATTATTTGTCCCAAAAATAATTTCTATAATTAAAGAAAAAACGTTATGCCTATAATTTTGCCTTAATTTTAGAGATGAAAAATTATGTCACTATTCTATTAGGAGAATAAGATTTTTTGCAAATAATCGTTTTTTGTAAATTGGAAGGAAGAATTTTTTTTTTTAATTAGAGACAGAAAGTTTGTCTTTAATTCTGTCTCCTTTTTAGAGATAGATTTTTTTCTTTAATTATGTGTCAGGTTAGTTAAAATGATGTTATTATTCCTTTTGCAGTTGGAAACACAATTTTTCATCTCTTATTCTATATATATATATACATATGTATATATACATTCTTAAAATGGTTTCAATTTTAAGCTTGCTCTTTTTTTCCTTGTGAAAACTAAAAATTATGAGTCTATTTCGTTTCTTGTTTTCAGAATAATTTTATGTTTTTAAGAACAAAAAAACTTATTTGATAATGTGTTTTTAATGAAGTGTTTTGTAAAAGAAAAACAAAATTTTGTTTTCGGAAATAAAAAGTCAAAATATTTTTTAAGTGTTTTGTAACTTTTGTTCTGCAGAATTAAAAAAAAAAGTAGAAAATAACTACTTTTCATAATAATGATTCAAATGGATTTTTTAATTTTTTTTGTTCTTAAAATTTGTTCTAAAAAATATCTGTTTTAAAAATATTAAAACAAAAATGGAATCAAACAAGCCCTATAGCATTTTGGTCACCTCTGTAGAATTCTAATTTCAAATGGCCATAACTTTGAATTTAAGAGGAGCTTTAAACTTTATTATGTGTTCACATGAAGCTGTTTGGGACCCTACATCATCCTCAACCCAATAACATCTAGTTGAGGTCATATTTAGGCCCAAAATTTTTCATTTTAATGTGTTTTTAAGCTTATTTTAGTATTTTCCTATTTTTTGTATTTTTATTAATTTTTATCTATAAGTACCTTCTTATTTAGTTTTACGTTAGTTTTTTATGGAAAAAATTGTTGACTTTTGATCTCTAAAATTTTCTTGTTAAATATTTTTGCAATTTTTTGAGTGTCTTACTTATGTCAACATCACACACTCTGACTTGCCTCTCCATTTTTAGAAAAACGTAATAGACTAATGTATAATTTTTAATAGGTGGTGTACCTACAATATAAAGTACATTGCACATTACAAATCATATGGCAATTGTACATGGCTAAAGTTTGTCAAAGTCACATCATTAATTATTGTCTCAAGGGAAGTAATGTCTAGCAAGCCATTGTTCCGCTCATAAATTTTCAGATTTGGATTCTCTTCATCAAATATTCCCTCCACTACCTCTCCTCTAAAATTTGACAGTTAAGATTATGTCTTTCAAAATGACATATAAGATTTTATCACCGATTATTAGTTACTAACAAATGTAACTAACAGCTTAAATTTTGGTGGAAAGACAATGGAGGAAGGATTTAGTAGAGAGAATCCAAATCCTAAACTTTCATATTGAATGGAACTAGCCAAATAGTACTTCAGCAGTTTAATCAAGACTAACATACCTCGTAAATTGGTAGATCTTGATTTGCAGCTCATGCAACAATTGAATGGGAAGTGGGAGATTGATTGGTTTGTTAAGCAATAGGAGTTTATTGCCCTTTGGCAAGATAGACTAAACAAAGTGATTATGACAACATCATGCATTACCTTACTAACATGTACTCCTGAATACATGCATTAGTATGAAAAGGTCACTTGAAAATGGAATTTTCCAAAGCTACAGCACTTGAAAGAAGTGTAAGTAATTATTAACAATTGCATATATATTCCTATGTGTGTTACTTGCTCATTGTGGTGTTCATGTTACAGCGTGTGGATTCTCTATGAAGGCCAAACCAGAGCATGCTTGTGCTCCTAATGAAACAATGTCATTTGGTGCTTCAATTTTGGTTATTCAATCAATCAAATAACCAAATGTATGCCACGTTATTAGAAAGCCAAAACACATCGTTTCATGTTTAATGAAAAAGTGCATTTTGACCATATTATTTTGGTTGATATGAAAATGCATCTAGGCTGTTGGTAGCGAGAAACTTTGAGATGTCCCTTCAAATGCCCCAAAACCATACATTTTTAGCCCAATTTATCAATATGGATTCGCAGTTCATCTATTGGTAGTTGTTCATTTTGTGCTGGAAAACTATATTTTGCTAACAAGAAACCTTAAATGCAAGGTAAGGTTTCAAATGAAGCACAATTGACCATTTGTCACTCTTCTTGTTATTTGCATTGTCACTCTTTATTGTGTGTGAGGGATTAGGAAATTTTTGTTAATCTGTGCAGTGAGTGGCTAAGCTTTTTTTTTTTTTTTTAATTTGTATATTGTAGAATGTTATTGGATTACATTTGAAGAAAATGAAATATTATTTAGAGGATATTCTGGAGTTTGACTCTAGCATATTGAATAACAATAAAGTGACTAGTTTTTTTACATTTGACAAAGGTGACTACATCTTACATTTGAAGAAAACCAAAGTGACTATGTTATTATTATTATTATTATTATTATTATTATTATTATTTGGTTTACTATTTGTACATTACATATCGAATGACAATACATATAGGTTTTCTTAGAAACAACACAAGCCTATTTATTGCATATGGTATTTGGAAGTTAAAAATCTTGATGTAATATATTTCACATTAACATGTCTATCAGCCACTTTTTGATATTTGTTAACTATAAAAACTTTTTATATTGCATATAGGTAATGTTATGCATTTTAGTCTTGTAGAACTAGAAAAAAGAAGATAATATAGAATAAAAAAGTTTGATTAGAATGAAACAAATATAAAGTAATATAGACACACATATATATATATATATAGACATATATATATATATATAGATTTGGTTTGGTCATCTTTTTAATTTTCAAAAAATAAGAACTTGAATTACTTCGTCCTAATTTTTTTGAGAAATCATTTTATAGAGGGTGATTTTACCTTTAAAATGAGCTAGAATTTGATAGCCTAGATGAACCATCGAAATGTTGGATTGATTATGATGGGAGAATGAGATTTGGTGTTAAGAAATATAATGGAAGTAAGAGTGCAAAAGATGGCTATATAACTTCATACAGATATGTATGTTGCAAAAAAAGTTTATGAAGATTAGACAAAAGGGATTTTAAGACATCCAACCTTAGCCAGAGATTAGGACTAACTATAAAATGAGCATGGCAGTTAAACATGTGAATGAAAAATATGGGATCAAGGAATTTGTAGAGGAGCATAATCATTCACTCCATTTTCCAGAGATGATCTACATGCTAACATCTCAATGAAAATTAAATGATGCTCAAGCGCATGAGATTAAGTTGGTAAAGGAATATAGGCTTCAATAAAAAGAAATCTTTTAGTTGATGGGTACACACATTGGAGGAAGAAGTAACTTTGACTACACTCGTGAGGATGCAAAAAATTATCTTAAGTCCAAAAGACAACAAAGCATGTATGGGGAAGTCAATTGTCTCTTGTGATATTTCCAGCAGCAATTTTATAAAAATCCATCATTTTATCATACCTAATAGATAAATATGAAAGAACACATAGCAAAAGTACTTTGTGCTAACACAAGAATGCTGCTTGACTATATCTATTGTGGTAATGTGGTGGCTCTAAACATAACTTACAATACTAATTAGGATCATAAACTGCTTGTAATATTCTCTGGTTTTAATCATTATAGAAAACTAGTAATATTTAGGGTGACATTACTTTATTATGAAACCATAGAGTCATTCAAGTAGCTAATTGAATCTTTCTTGAAGGCACATCAGAAGAAAAAGTCTCTCATCATTTTAACTGATCAGGACCAAGCAATAACAAAAGCATTGTCTTAGGTCACTCCAGAGATGAAGCATGGATTATGCACATGACATTTAATGCAAAATGGCATCAAGTATCTTGGCAATTTAATGAAGGAGGGCTCAAATATTTTGAGGGATTTCAAGAGGTGCATATTCAAATATGTGAAAGAAGAAAAGTTTGAAAAGGCATGGAGTGAATTGATATATGATTATAAGGCACATGAATATACATGACTGAGTTCACTTTACATTATAAAGGAGAAATTGACTACTTGTCATATGAAAAAAAAAAAAAAACTCCTACACTTGGCATGTAAAACATATAAGTAACTGAAAGTGTGAATGCAGATGTTAAGAGTTGCATGAAACTCTGCTTGGACATTAATCCATTCTTCAAGTAATTTAAACAAGTTGTCAAGGATATGATTATAAGTCTAGGCAAAAATTGGCTAGGTTAATTGTCTAAAGTGTGCCTAAGCTATGATAGTTAGCTCAAATTTATACATCCCTTACCTTTGACTTATTCCGATGATAATGAGGTAAATTTGTTATTGCTTGCATTAAACATAGAAATGAAAGTGAACCATTGTTTGTATATATTGTTAAGATGGTTAATGAAGGGGGAGAATGGAGAGTTTTTTATCATTCCAAGTTTGGGTCAATTACTTGTAGTTGTTAAATGTTTGAAACTTGATGTATATTATGTGGTAATACTTTGAAAGTGTATGATATGTTTGATGTAAAAAAACTTCCTGATCAATATATTACAAACAGATGGACAGAAAAAGAACAAAGTAGTATGATACATGATATTATAAGAAATAAGATTGAAGTAGTTCCTAGGCTATAGAGCACACAATGGTATAAATAATTTTGTCATATGCTTATAAGATTAGATTCAGTCAATTGTCCAAAGGCATTCGTATTGGTGCATAAATATGTGTAAGAATTAAGCAAGCAAGTTACATAACTATATTTGAAACAACCAGTTTTAAACAACGATGGTAATGCTTCCACAACATTGCAAATGAAGTTCATTTCACAAGGCATAAGATTCAAGAAATTAGATGGCATTAGGAGGAAGAACAGGCCGAAAAGTTGTCTTAAGCATCAATTAAAGAGAAAAAGAGCAAGAACATGTTTCACAATCAAAGCATCATAAAGTCAACAATCTATAGTATGGACATATGTGATTCTACCTAGTTTAGCATCCCATTATATGATTAGTGTTGAACAAGTATTAATGTTGCCTTCCTATTTTAGGATAATCAATTGCAATATGAAGTTTCTTACTGAGCGCTTCTAATATCATATGCTTACCCTCATATAGATGAAGGTGAACCTACTTTTATACTGGAATGTTAATAGTAAGCACTATTAACTTTTTCATGCTTATATGATGTTACTAGATAATTATTACTTATGTAGTGATTAGTCTTCTTTTAAAATGTAGATGCTATTTGATTGTCTTATGCCATCCATTGAAGCATTAAAGTTTAATAGAGATATATCAAAAAGTCTATGATCATAATTAAATGACAACTTTATAAGGAGGACAAGAAAAGAATCAATTTCATTTAAATCAGTATTCTCATCACATTTAATTACAGTATCCCTCTTCTTGCTTGTTACATTCAATTACATGCAAAATTTTCATTATATAGTACAAGTCCTTGCTCTTGTTCATTGCTTCATTTGACTTCATTTTGCTTGTCATATTCTTGTTCATTCCCTAGCAATACATTCTTGAGCAATTGATTTTTCCTTTTTGCAAATATAAGTCTAAAGTTCAAACTTAGAGGAAGTCATTGAAAAATTCAAACACATGATAACTATTGGGATTTGCAGTGATTGTAGGTGATTGTAAGCATAATAGAATTCTAAATTTTTTTATCACTGAACCCCATCCCATGACTATGTGTAGAAGCATAAATCAATATAAGACAAGAAAATTACCTTTTGTTAGAGTTGCAATTGAATCACACGCAAAGATCCAATGATCTGCACCACTACAATATCCATACGTAATAGATGAAACTCTTTTTCACTCTGTGTTCTTGCTAGGAGACGCCTCTTATTATTTAAGGTTAGGGTCTTTGAAGTCCTAAATGAATTAGGATTTAAAGATACTCTCTCTTATGTCTTATGTTTCGCCCTCTATGGTCTTATATTTATAAACTTAGGATTTAGCACTTTCTTAATCTTACTTAAATTCTAATTTATAATTCAACTTAAACTTTTAGAACTCTAACCCAAGACTAATAAAAAGCAAAGAGAAATGAGCCTAATATAATGTAATATTATTTAATATTACTTTAATATTAAATAATGTCACGTAATTATATTACTATTTAATAATATAATCTGCAATAATATTACTGTAATATTAAATAATATATTGTTCTATAATATAATCTAATTATATTATATTGAGCTTTATTATTGAGATTTCTAATTCAACTAAAACTCTAATAATATTATAATATTTCAATTTTATCCCTACTATTTGTGTGCGACCCTATATATTCTTATTACATTGGTAGTGACCCAAAAAAAAAACCTATTTTGGGACTATAGACATTGAGTGGTATATAACATACATCACTACTACCCAAGTAACAAAAATGTCCATGATTTAACATACCTAACATGCAACTAATATCATGCAATTTAGACTTTTTTGTACTAATATCTAGGTTGAACTCGAGGCATGGCATGGAATGTGTCATCCTCATCACTATTTAATCTATGTTTCTTAACAACAAGTAGAAAATAATCAAAACAAATGATGAATATCACATATTGATTCATTTGAGTATGGCCATACATTTTTTAGTCTCACTCAATCAAGGGACCAACGAATATTACTCCTCCTATACAAAAGAGACAAAACCCTAACTACATCACTCACATCCTTTCACATGATTTGTGATATACCCAATCACCATCCTATTAGCCATCCTAGTTAAAGGCAACATAAGATGGTATCAAAGTATTTGACTCCTCACATAGGGAACTGTAGTGACTTCAAGTCAAAGGACTTTTTTCACTATGATCACATAAGAATTGCTAATAACACACTTTATAATCCACATAGCATTCTTATAGCAGGTCAATCTAATACACCTATCTAACAATATACTTATGTATTAACTTGATATCACACATTTATGACTTAGAGTCATCGGTTACTATATATATTAGCTTGATGTATTATTGCTATCTTATGTTACAATAATACTTGATTAGGAACAATTTAAGAATAACAATTATTCTATAGACAATTACCATATTAAGTCATATTATGTAGATATAAAACCAAAATATAATAATTATATTGCCTAAAAAAAATGATACAATGTATGTTATTACAATCATCTCATGATTGGTTCCTAGAACATATACCAACAATAGCAACTTCCATACATGATACAAGTCATTAAAGCATAAGTTGTTCTTTTTGTATAAATGCTTAATTGTGATAATTATGCAAATAATTTCATTGTTCTTTTCGTAAATTAGGTAACACATCACTCTATTCTTTTTTGTAAATTAGATAACATATCCCATTGTTCTTTTTGTATATTGAATATGGTAACATATTCCAACAATTCAGTTTACTAACTCTAGTAATGTCTAAAATGTCTAGTTCACAGTCTATGCATATTGAATATGGTAGCACATTCAAGCATATCGAGGCCTTGTATGAACAACAACAATTCAGCAAGCAATCACAGCTTCATAAATGCCAACCACTAATTCATGACAAACACCCAACATCACAAACATTCAAGTCAGTAATTTCACAATTTTAGGATTCCAAAATTTCACAAAAAGCAGTGAATTCATACCAAACAGCAAACTAATATATGAACAACATCAAAGAAAAACAAAGAATGTGCATCCTTTGAAATGAAATGAATGCATGACAGCATGTGATTCGTTTGCCCTTTGCACCCAACAATTGTTATATGGTTGACAATTCATCTCAAGTTACTTTTGTTGTTATAGTCGTAATATATGGCAAATCTAGATGGACTCTTCAAATTTTAGGCCACAGGTTAGTGAAACTGAAAACCATTCTAGTGCCTTATGTTAATGTTCCTTGTGTTATGATTTACGAGCAACGCAGCTCTGTTAAAGGTCATAAAAATATACTCAAAGCTATGGAGAAATTCTTTCGCACCATCTAACTTGGCAACTTTTAGAATGCCTTCTAGTTTCTTAGAATCATATCTATGTGAAAATTACACTGACACCAAAAGCTCCCATTTCTAGTCCATTACGTTAGAGCAAAAGCAATAGTTTATTTGTTAATTCTAGATGTAAAAGGCAAGAAGAATAAATATCATAATAATTTTATCACAATTTTTTTAATAAATGACGTATTGTTAGAGAGAAAAAAAGATGGAGTACAATGTGGGGGAGGATAAGCTATCCTTCAACAAACAGACACACACTATATCCCATACAATATGTAAAGGCAAAGAGGTGACCTTCAAGATGTGAGCATTTCTCTCCAACCATATTTGCCACATAATTACGTAAATTACAAATTGCCATAGGATGCTACTTTTCTGTTTCTTGCCAAAACTAATAAACTAAATTAAGAGAAACTTCTCCAAGGTATTAGGAAAAACTCATTGCTCACCAAAAATCCCAAACAATCAGTTCCATCCCCCAATGTAAAAATAAATGAGATAGTTTCCTAAGCAAAATTACACATAAAACATATTTGGTAAAATAGTGAGAGCTATGAATCTTGCACACCCAACATGCCATTTGTGTTAATTGATTAAGTGCCACTATCCAAACTAGGAGCTTGATCTTAGAAGGAGTTTTAGCATTCCAAGTGGGCTTATCGAGAAAAAACCTTTCTCTATAAAGAGAATGAATAAGAACTGGAAATAGGATTCACGGTTGATATTGAAATGGTCAAAGTTGCAGCCATGGGTATGGAGTTCGCATGCGAATAGTGAGGAAGATGATAATGAAATGGGGAAGAGGCTGAAGTACAGGAGAGGGAGATCGAAATGCACAGCTGTGTTCTTCAAAGGGATGGCCATGATTGATTCCAACCAACGACCAAGATGCATTTTCTGCTCAGCCAAATTAATGAAGGAAAAACGACGTTGTTTCATGAGGAGTACACTGGTGCTTCTGTTTTCTTTTGCAGAGAATCCAAATGCTATGTTACAGGCTGATGCTTACAAGCACATATACCGGCTAACAACATTTTAGATAAATCTGAGATTTGTGCAGTATATGCATTGAATGAGGATTACCAGACACGTCCAAGGGATCAAGCACATAAAGCCTTATTGGCACCTCCTGTGGATGCTCCTTCTAATCTATAGGGTAGACAAAGGTAATTGTAGGCAGCTTTCAGGAAAACAAGGTAACTTGTGGTATGTTTTCTAGACAATAACAACAATGATGATAAGCCCCTAGTTTTTCCATAGTCCTGGCCACAGATTGTATCAACAAACATGGTCTAAGTTCTATTGATCCATTTAGGCATGGTGAGAAACCATGCATCCTCGTCTGTTGTAAATCCTTCGACATAGTTCTCCCGGCAGACTTAGGAAACCGAATTTGTTTAGGTAAGCTATATGGCTATGGACACTAGATTTGACTGGCAAAGTTATATGATTCTGGCACTGTCCTGTCCACCTCAAATGTTTCAAGACCCTGATCAGGACGCAGACAAAGAAGAGGATGATCAAGAAGAGCAACGAGAAGACGCAGGAGACAAGCAACCCATGTAGCTTGTGGTTTAGAGGTGACGACTGAGGCGCAAGAGAAGAATGAAAAAATGGATAAATGGTAGTCATTGTTTGTAGATATTGTTTTTGTGTTAATGCAAGCCTCTCTATACGATTGTATATATTGGTCTTTATTAAGAGAGGGAAACAACCTTTTGAAAGGTATATATTATTGGCCAAGGTCAGTAGGGATTTTTTATTTTTTATTTTTTGAAAAAAAGATTATGAGGATGCATGTTTAACAGCTAGATTATGGAAAAATAAAGGAGGGACCTAGCATGCGTCCTCATCCTAGACAGCAACGCATACTAGGCCAAATTGAGCTTTTGAATGCGTCTGGGACGATGACACACGATGCCCCTTTAAAAAGAAAGTTTTGTATGTCATCGTCCATAACAGCCACACATGCTTCAAAAATATTTTGTATTGTAGTCCTGATCAACGATACACGAAGGGAAAATTAAACATAAAAATTTGCCTACACGGACAAATTTGATACCTAGCAATATATGAATAAGGAACAGATATTTTAAATAATAAAAAAATAAAATAATGATATATCTAAAGAAAAGTCCTACCTTCTCTGTATTTTTTAATTCAATATCTCAGTTTACTGAAGTGCTTCATTTCACGGAGAAAGCTCAAATCTTCTAGCGTATGCTTGTTCATAGAGCTTGATGTTAATCAATGCAAAACTTTTCCATGCTGTTGTAGCGTGGTCTTTATAAAGATTGAAAGGTATGTATTATTGGCCCTGTTATAATAGACCTAGCAGAGATGCCGTTCTTGTCATCTGCCAATTAGGTCAATAAGGACGCCTTTTTTTCCGTTCTCTTTGAGACAGCATAAGGGCGCATTCTGTGAGAATGTTTATAACGTTACATTTACGCATATAATATTTGATTTAATTAAGATTCGAACCCACCTACTGGCCCCCCAAAAAAAATTCGAAACCCACCTGACTTATCTAATCGGTGAACAAAAGTAATTGAATGGAACTAGATTCTATTGCAATTAATAATTTTGTTATTATTTTAGTTAAATAATAATCATCTAATTTTATACAATATTATTAATTTATCAAAATAAATTATATTATATATATTGATTTTGTTTTGTAATCATATTATAGTTAAATATAAGCTAAATTACACATAACCTCCTAATCTTCAAAACTTGACAATAAAACCTCTTAAACTTTTAAATTTGTATAAATAATATCTTTACCATTAGTTAATTCATTATTTTACTATTAAGTGTGACATATCAGGGGTTATTTATATGTAATATAAAGTTTTAAAAAATTATTTGCATATAATTCAAAACTTAAGAAATTATTTGTATAAAAAATAAAATTTAAAAAATTTATTGTCACTAATATATTACTTTTCATTAGTGAAATAACAAATTATCTAACGGTAAAAAAGTTATTTATATAAATTTGAAAATTTGAAAGAGTTCATTAAAGTTTTAAAAGTTAAAAGAGTTATCTATATAATCAAAGTTTAGGGAAATTCTATGCAATTTAGCCTTGAATATATATAAAATTATTAAACTCTGTATAAAAGTAAATTAAGTTGATTAATTTTATTATAATATAAGTAGTATCTCTATACATGTGACGGGGAATAAAAGCTTCGAACTCCTCCTTGTTAGGGAAATTTTCTACCTTGCTACGAATTAATCCCTTGAGAATCCCTCCTTATTGGACATTTTCTCGTCCCTAAGCATAGGCATGGAGATTAATTTTACGTCACGATGTGTGTCATTCCTAGTTCCTACATTTCAATCTTTCATGGCATTGAGGCTGGACTTCCCCCTGTGTCACTCTGACTAGAATGATGAATTCCAGCCTAACAAAGACAGAAGCATTTGTAATAGGATTGATAGAATATATATATATTACAAAATGCTACTAGGTTTACCATTACAAAATCGGTTGAGTAATACAAAGCACAGACAGTTCAAAAAAATCCGCTGCTTATCCTTTTGGGCAACCCAAAATTCTGATAGCACCTTATTTCACCTCCTATGCTGGCTGTCGCAATTACCAAGCCCCATGCTAAAGGATGACCCGCTGTGGCACCTTGGCTATTATCAAATGACCGAGAGGAAAACCTAGAAGAGGACGATGTATTGGTAGCAGATATAGAAGATGGATCGTCATGCCTCGTCGAGGAAGAATCCGAAGCGAACGAATCACCAATGCCAGATTCTGTTCGTGATACGGCTTCGGGGTAGACTTCCTGATCCGGGGAAGCTGAGGAAGAAACCGGGGAATTTAAATCATTTTCACTGGCGGTGGTAGTATTATTGTTGTTCCTTTTCGAACTATTTTCAGCGGCGGTGGTATCATTATTGTTGTTACTTTTCATAGGAGGAAGAGGCGGCAGCGTTGTCGTGCTGTTCGCAGGTGAATCGGCTTCGGTGTTAGATTCTGTGCTGGTGGCGAAAGGATCTTCCTTCTTGTTGGGAAGAGGTGGCAAATTACTTCTCTTACTGGCTATGGATTCGCCAGAGGAAGGTGTTTGTGTATTTGAAGAGCGTTTTGAATTCTTCTTTGGGGCTTGTGGGGGATTACCCTTTATGGTAAAAGGCCATGGTACTGCCACTGAAACATCCTTACATGGGAAGCTCTCGAAAGCTCGAGTAATAACTAACGGTCTTGCTTTTCCATTATTGCCTCCTTGTCGAGGTTCCTCGTATTTCCATACATAAACCTGAGAATCTTCGCTTGCACTAATCACATGTCTTCCATTTGGACTAAATGAAGCTGCGATTTGACTGTTTGCATTTCGAAAGCCTGTTGTAATTAACCAACATCGTTTACAATCATATACATATATCTCGAATGCCTTCTGCTAATTCTGGTTCAGCTTTAACCAGATTATCCATGTGATTAGTATTTAGTTTTCATTAACATTTAATATTTTATTTTCTGTCTTAATTTAAAAGTAAATAATCATGTGAATTTTAAAATTTTCTCTTTTTAGAAGTAGAAGAAATGTATTTTTTATCCCTAAAAGATATACATATATATATATATACACACACACACACAAATAGACATATATTGCAACTGTCTTATATATGAACCTTAAAATACACGATTCTATCCGCTTTTAACTCATTGTTTATTAGTCTTAGTCTCTCATCAATTAAAAATAAGACAATTATATTTACTTCGAAAATAAACGATTGCTGAGTTAAAAAAAGAAAATTTTGAGAAATGGATAGTATATGTCCGAAATTCAGAGATCAAATAGTAAAAATGTATCTTTCAAAAAATCAAAAAGTACATTTTTTTAAAGTGTGCTTTACTTGTCACTTGAATAATATTAGAGTTATCTAATGCTATTATGAAAGTTAAATTGACGTTAAAAAAATTAAAATTATTTGCTTAACCTTAGTAATATTATGAAAATATTTAAGATCATACTTTTAATTATAAAATTATTGTTCTATCATTATAATATTTACTTCATTATTTCCATTAAAATTTAGATATAAAATATTATATAATGGTTAAACCGTGACTATGTAAATAAACTATCAGGTTTGTAATATCAAACTTTAAATTAAAGAAGAGAGATCTAAAGTCAAGTTATACAGAATAAGTTGTAATTTACTCATATTTTAATATATATATATATGTAAGAATTTGGGTTTTGATTTCACCTTGGAACTTATGAACAACTTTTGTGCCATCTACAATTTTAATCCTGGAATCAGCTGAAGTGACAAGCACTTCTGATGGATTACTTGGTGCAAACTGTAAAAGATATACAAAGCCAGTAACTTTGCTTTTTCCTGCCATAATATAAAACAGCTTCTAATGGGAGGAAAATTGAAGCTATCCAGCTATTATTGCACATAAAAAATCGACATTATAATTACCTGAAAACCAGTGATTTTTCTTAGCGGAACTTTCTTTCTCTGTTGTAAATCAATTGTGCTTGTTTGACTTAATTTGCAATCTGGAAAAATTAGGAATTCATAAAATAAAGATACAACTGTAGATTCAGAAAAGATTTGAAGTTTTGCAGGATGAAGAATATATGAAAAAGAGACTATATAGAGCAGCTAGTACCTTCTGTGCCATACATACAACAAGTCCCATTATGTGTACCAACAAGAGCAGCCTACAATATTGATAACATACATGATCAAGGGTCAAAGCTGGTATAATTTGTTAAATTTTGTTTTGTCGATCTTTAAAGTTGACTTGAACTCAGCTGAGTCGAACTTATCATAATTTTTTATTTACTTAAAAGTTTAAATTTGTATTCAAACTCAGTTTTTTTTTTTGGGGGTAATTTTGAAGTGTCTTTAAGCTTTGTTCAAATTTAAAGTCTCTTTTCAAACAATTTTAAATATAGGAAAAATTATATATTTTATCCCTATAGCTTCACTTAGTTTTTAATTTAGTTCTTATAATTTAAAATTTTATAATTGAGTCCTTATCCATTATATTTTTATTAATATTTTGTTAAATTTTGTTGATATAACTAAATATGTACTATCTTATTATTTTGAATATGTATATTTCAAATTAATTCCTTTAACTCACTTAATATAGACTGTATCAAATGCCATATATAGGAGTTAATTTTACTTTATTATCTATTGTTATCTCTTCTTTTCAGAGTGTTGATATATATAGCGTATAATTAATAGGTTATATTAACAAAATTTAATAGAATACTTAAAAAATTTAATAATATAGATTAAATTAAAAAATACTAAATTATAAGGACATAATTACAAAGTTTCAAACTATAGAAACCAAATTAAAGATTAAATGAGGCTATAAAACAAAAAAGTAATTTAACCTTAAATATACATTCTCTACATCAACTCAATACATTTAGGATTTTATGTTATAAATATTCTTTAAAAAAGTTTAAATTAATTCAGATCAGTTATGAGAAATATTATCAAGGATAATAATTTTATCTACAAGCTATTAAGATTTCTGTTGGAAAACAAACTAGGGTTTATAAAAGCCACACCTGACCATCAGGAGTGTAAGAAACAGCAGTGACCATTTCATGGACGTCAGCCCAATCCACGACGTGTCGTTGAGGAATGCTCCATATTCTAACCTTAGCATCAAGGGAGCCACTAATGAAATAATCGTCGTCTATGGGATTGAACTGTACGCAGGTTACTGCCATACACAATCCCACATCGAAGAAGAAAAACATAGAGGCAATTAAATGAAAAGAGATGTACACCATATTGCCGAAGAAAAATTAAAAAAACAAAATACCATCAATAAATATCTTAAGAAAAAAAGAAGAAAACCCAAAATATGAACACCTTACCATAGTCATTATGGGTAAACACCTTCAAACACATCTTCGATTCCAAGTCCCATAGTCTCACCGTTTTATCCATTGAAGACGAGAGAAGTAACTGCAAGTACAAATCCATAAAAAAGAAAAAAAAAATCAAACTTCTTATCTCTTAAAATAAAGTAAATTATTCCCACCAAAAAGAAAAAAATAAAGTAAATTATAGTATACTTTCTCATAGTTTAGCCTAGATGTTAAAAATGTCTTATTCAAATTCTTGTAATTTGTCGTTCTGTTATTCCTCACTCATCGTGTGTTATTTTAAAGCACTAAATTTATTTGTTGTAATTTCTTTTACATATATATATATATATATATATATATATATATATAATTAAACCATAAAAAATATATAATTCTTAATTTAATGAAAATATGATTAGTGTATGATTTAATTAAAGAACCATACACGTATTTATAAAATTTATTTAGTTGTTATGTTTTAATTAGATAATCATATACTTATCACATCTTAATTGAAAAATCTGATAATAAGGATATAAGTTTTTTCATATTCTAAATCTAAACTTTATGAAATAATTACACAAATTATAAAGTTATAAATAATTTTGTTATTAAAAATTATTTTATTTATATCTTAAAGACAATTATTGAAATTTAGAATTAAGCTACGATTTCAAATCCAAATTTCATCTCAGCCCAACAACGGTTTCCGAAATTATAAATCTATTTTCAAGGCATAACACACTTTCTTCTTTTTTTTAAAAAAAATACAAAAGGCATAATATAC
Organism: Erythrophleum fordii; assembly: GCA_032878935.1. NCBI lineage: Eukaryota > Viridiplantae > Streptophyta > Magnoliopsida > Fabales > Fabaceae > Erythrophleum > Erythrophleum fordii. The sequence continues at coordinate 1,253,716 of JAVQMF010000048.1, read as the reverse complement.
ATTTAATAATAAACTATTCGTAATTTTAATCTTCATCTGATTGTTTCTCTAATTATAGTGAAAAAAAATCACCTGGTGACCACTAAATAAATCACATAAAAGTTAAATTATGCATTTAAAAGTACACAAACAAATTAGTTTTAGATCAAACCACGTTGACAAACTAATTTTGACTCAAATAATATAAGTATTTTCTCTTTCAAATATAAGACCTACCAATCACTCATATAAAACTTACTATGCTACTATAGATTTTAACTAATTTAAAATTTGACCCTCTCCAAAAACCAGTAAGAATTTCCATAATTAAAAAGAAACTAATAATTTACTCAAACATTGTTTGGTATATTTAATATTAATTTCAATAAATCAATAAATACATACAAATTAATCTCTAAACATAATAAATTCACTCTTCTTTAATCCTTTCGAATTGTTCGATTATTAATTTTCAGAAAGGAAAATAAAATATAGATAACAATGCAAACACTAAAACTAAAGTGGCATTGAGAAACTGACCTGACATTTGGACCAAGACAAATCCAAAACATCATCGGAATGACCTAGGAAAGTGCAAAAGGGTTTATCAGAGAGGGAGAACACAGTTTCCGGCACATGAGCATACTCCGGAACCTTATCATCTTTTTTATTGCCAGATTTCCCCTTCTTCTTCTGCGGCGCCGCCTCCTCTGCCACACCCTCATGAGTGGCAGATGGAGCAAGCAGCGACGGATGAATCGGGGTAAGATTGCCTTCTTCCGGCGTCAACGACATGAGCTCACACTCGTGCACTTCCCACACATGAATCACTTTATCCTCCCCACCACTCGCCAAATAATGTCCGTCCCAACTAAACTTTATGGTCCAAATACACCCCTCATGAGCCTGAAATTCTTGACACAAATGTAACGCAGAAAGCTCCTTGTGAGATTTCCCACTCTGCCTAACCCTAACCCATTCATTCTTATTCTGTTTCTGATTCGGATCTGAATTAACTGGTTGTGGTATAGATGGAGGTAAAGGAGGCAAATTGGGAGGCGTTGATTCTTTGATGCCCTCTGATCTCTCTCTTTCTCCAATGAACCCACTAGCCACACCCTTTATGTTCTTCAACAAAGCAGCCCCAGTTTTCTTACTCATTCTCAAGCTCTTGTTGAGGTAATAGTTCGCACTCGGCTTACTATCGTCGTTTTTGTCTCTCTCGCGTCGCATAAGCTCTTTAACGACAGGGGAGTGTCCTACCGATTTCTCGAACTCCTCCATCGTTAGTTTTTTCCCTGTTTGTAAGTCGTTTAGTCTGTTCCAGGTACCGTTTTCGCCGTGGTCCTTTGCGGTGACGATGAACTCTTTTCCGGTGTCCAGATTCTTGATGAGGAAGAAAGAACCGAATCCGGTGTTGGACACGATTGAGGTTAGTTTACGGTCGTGTTGGCGGTTTGATTGGTGGTCCCCTGAAGCACCCAAACTGGCGTCGTCTTTCGCTGCGACGGCGCTGGTGGGGCTCCAGTATGTGTACGGACACATACGAGGACGAGCGATGGTGATCTCTGACGATGTTCTTGTGAGACGCTGCTTTGAGACCTTACCTGTAATGAGTAAGAGTGGCAATTAACACAAAATAAAATAATATTTTGTAAATAGATAAAATAAATTGAATAAGGAGGATAGTCAGATAATAATTTGCAATTCATACTTTAATAAAAGAAAATAATGGGTAGTTATTTAATAATTTATAATTTTAAAATCATTCGAGCTTTACTAAGTGAACACTAAAAAATTAGAATTTTTGGTTGATATTTTGGAAGAAAAAATCAATCACGTACCTACGATATTCAGGCGTTCATTCCGTCAAATATATGATGAAAACCAATTATACACCGCCAAAGTATTAATAGAACAAATCACAAAAGTATTTCAATGCAAATTTTTGAATCATAAAGTGATTCGATAAAAATATGTTATACCAGAGGGTAATAAATTATAGGATTACATATAACTTCTTAAAGTATAGCTAATTATAATCTTAATACATAAATTTTTAAGTATAAACTTTATTATTTAACTATCACAAAAAATAAAAACATTATATATTAATTAAAATTAATATTTAAAAAAAGAATTATTGTCACAAGATATTTTATTCTTTAATTATCTCTCTCAAATTTGTTTTCAAATTCTAAATGTTTAAAATGTTATTTTTTTGTAATACTTTTATTTTTTGTGTTAATTTTAAGATAATCTGTTATATTTTAAAATTTGTATACTAAAATTGCGATTAAGTTATAATTTAGGGAATATTATATATACTTTTCCCTAAATGATAACTAATATTATTATCTTTATATATATATATATATATACACACACACACACACATTGAGGATATTATAAATCTGAAAATATCATATAATCTAATAATGAAGTAATAATTATTAAATATTATTAAATATAAAATAATATGTTATTCATTTTATTAGATTTATTACTATGATTATACTATTTATACAAAAATCAAATTAGCCCTATTATAAAAGTCTTACGGGTATAAAATTCTCACCAACTCAAAAGTAATTTAATCTACTCCATCAAAGCTTAAAAGATAAAAAGACTAACACTCTAAATTTATAAACTTCATATAATATATTGACAGAATAAGTTATTTTGATACTACTAAACACAACAAATTACAACCTTGAACAAGTGCCTTTAACAACTCTACTGCGATGCTTGATTTGATCATCGTTATATGCTTGTAAATAAAGGTCCCTTAGAGAGACAGGATGTATATTACAGCACATTATTGTTAATTCACCAGCCGTTCCTTGGGCATTCCACAAGCACTCTTCAAACACTCAAGTACTTGATCCCAGCTAGCAAAACTAAGGCTTCTTGGGAGTCTATCTGTCCTGCTTTTCTAAGTTTCGTTTGGTTCATTCCATCCTGAGTGTATTCTTTTTATTTATTTTGTGTAATATATATTATATTATTGTAATTATTAGTCTATTTATTAAATTATTATTTTAAAAGTTAAAATAAAAAAAAATCATTTTTATTCCATCTCTCTTTCTGCCCCTGCCTGTTAAAGTTTCTCAATCTCTTTATAACTTGATCTCTACCGAAACAAACCAAGCATTAATTATAAATAAATTAATATTTGAAGCAATTAAACATAAATACTTAATAAAATATTTATTTTATATTTAATGAGTATTATATCGCATATAATGTTTTAAAATTCACACCACATACATAAAAAGTGGATTGAATGATTTATGACACATATTTTTGAACCAATTCAAACCAATGCAAATCCAACCATTGGGATCCATACCTATGAGTTCCTCTTTCCTCAATTTGGGCATGGAAAACGAATCGCAATCTACATCTCCATCGGAACGCGACCTGACGAGGACGAATGGAACAGGGGAATGCTCTGTTTTATGCTCGTCTGATGGCGCAGACACAGTATTATCACAAGCAGCAGCAGCAGCAGAATCGAAAACGGTCTCTTTTGACTGATCAGACGAATCGGAATCAGGTGGAACATTCTCGAACTTCTTCGTCATCGCACGACCGATCGCTATGCTCGCCACCCTCAAACTCTCCTTGTTCTCGTCTAGGCCCATTCCGTGAAGTAATCGCTTCCTGCGTTCCGTGATCGATCCAGGTGCCGCCATCCATACGTTATAGTCGAAGTCAGGGATCGCTACTGCTACTGCCGTGGTTGACGCTTTTCTCGTCAGGATTCTGAATCTCTGAGAGTTAGAGGAGAAAGACATGCGGCTGTCTTCGAACTCCTCGTCCTCATCGGACGACGATGCGCAGTCCAGGGGACAGCTGGCACCGGCGGACATTTCGAAGCTCTCGAAGAAATGCTCGTCGTCATCGTCGTCTCCCAGGTCTTTCCAATTCATGGTCAGCGTTTTCTTGCGTTCCATGCTAGACGAAGAAACACTGATTCTGACGCAGATATAAGCTTAAGAAATGCGATATAAATATTGTGATACGACAAAAATATTGAATTTGGTAAAAAAGAGTGAAGAGAAAGTGAGGGAAAAAGAAACAAATTTGAGAGAAAGATATTGGATATTTTTTTTATTTTGATTGTTCTGCGATAGATGCATTGGGACTGAGAAAGAAGCGGCAGAGAGGAAATAAGGGAAGGAGAAGAGGTTCGTTTTGGTTATGAATTTTGGAGGCAAAGAATCAGTCAACGGTTTCTCTTTTTCTTATTTGGAAAATGATCAGTCAACTTGCTTATTTATCCTAGGGTGATTTTAGACAGACTCTCGCTTTAATAATATTATAGTGCGTTTAATGGTGACAAAATTACTTTTTTTTTTTTTAATAAAATTGCCTCTTATCTTATTTATTTAGTCATTCTTACCCTTTTTTTTAATTAAACTGTTTGTTTCTAAATTTATATTTGCTTTCCAAAGATTGAAACTCTCTTGACTATTTAGTGTTGAATTTAATTCTGGATACATAAATTCTAATTTTAGGTGTAATAGATCAATAAAAATGTATTTAAGTGAACTACCACAATTTATTGAACTATCATTAGGTATGGATAAATTACGCTGAAACTCAAAGAAAAAATTAAAAATGCAAGACAGAATCAAATTATATAAGATTTATTTGAATATCTGATCTGAGAGGAAAATAGCTAGGAGGAAGGTGACATCTGTGATACATGACAATATGTACGATTAAATTTAAAACTTCTTTAAAATTATTCAAATCATTGGCCACCAAATCATAATTAACTAGCTTACATAAGGTAAATTATCATAACTTTCCCTAAATTTTAAAACTTTATCACTTGGTACCCCTCTAATTATTTAAAAGATATTCCTGCATTCCCTTACTGTTTCGTGCCGATTTTGCATACTACTGTTAATTTTCTGTTCAAAAGTTAAACAAAATTAAGTACACAATGGAAACCATTTGTACACAGCACTATATTTTTCATCTTCCAAAGAATGAATTGTCCCATGCAGCCTCTTCCTCTTTATTTTCAGCGCTTAATCTAATCCTAGATCATTCTCCACTTACGGATTTGCATAGTGGAAATATGAATACAAACTTACTTTTACTTCATCTTCCCCAGAAATTAAGCTGTCACTGAGAATCTGAACCGAAAGTTGCCTCAGATCTTTAACAAAACGATCACAATCTTCACTTCTAATTGTTGCCATCTCTGATACCTTCTTTCTGATACCCTTCCCCTTCTCTCCTTCCATCATCTCCTTCATAAGTGCGTCCACTTTCTCACTCTTTACATCGCTATCTATCTCCAACCCAACCTATGCAAGTTAATCCACGATTCACTTGCTGCATTGCAAAGAAAGGCCAGTAGAATACGGACATACCCCTCTTATGATTTTTTTTTTTTTTTGTCTTTTTCGATTGAGTGAACTTGGGTTGAAAGACAAGGTGGGTATATGAAGTCCCAGCCTGTGGGTATCAGTGATCAACGATTCAGGATTGTAGTCACCAACAGGGTCGAATTCATGAAAAGTCACCCAGTGGATAAGCTAATTTGTCAAGGGAAATGAAATGATTGTGATTGATAATTTTTTCGCCAACATGCAAGAAAATTTGATGAACCTCTTTGGCAACCTGTATTTGAGCCCATTGGTCCTGATGTAATTGAATTTGCACTGTTAGAGAGAGAGAGAGAGCTGTGAGTTATAAAAGATTGAGGAGAAAATGTTAAAATGGAGAAAGAGAAATAAAAGAGGGATTAGTGCGGTGTTGTATAGAACCAACAAAAGGAGAAAGTTGTTGAGTTAGGATAAATATGTAATTTGCTTATAAAAAAAAGGATAAATATGTAATTAAACTTTTCTAGCAAATGAGCCGGTTGATCTGTGCACCACCTGGGATGCTAGTGCAAAATAATACAAATTTTATGTGTAAATTTGAATTGGCATTAACTGATAATTGGAGTAATTAATGAATTAATTTTTATAATATTAAACGATTAAAATGGAAAGCGTACATGGAATAAGAATCAATAAATCCATACAAAAAAAAAATTTACATTAGTTGATTTGAAAAAAAAAAGTACTCAGAAATACTATTATTTCCTCTGTATAGTTACATATAGCACATATAGAAGATATAATATATGAGATAATATATAGATCTATAATAACTAACACACATGATTGAGAGATATAAAATTCTATAAAGAAAACTGTGTCAGGGAAGTAAATGAACCAACAAAATATATAAATAACATAAAAAAGGAAAACCCAAGATCAAAAGTACAACGACAATCACCACCATTACAAGAATATTTGAAAATGACAAGACCTCAACAAATAATCTAAAAAGTTTAAAAATATTGAGAAAGAATTGTTACCTGAAGAGGACTTTGAAAAATTAAATCTGTAACAAACTACAATTGAGAAATTCATAAATGATGATCTCATATTGATGAGACAGAGAAAGAGATATAATAGAGATTTTAGAAACAAACTTCATATATGCATTAACCTAAATCTAACAACAAATCTAAGGAGGTCCTTTAAAATAGCTTTGATGAGTTAGCAAATCTATACTTGACTCAAAAAAAATCCTAAGAGAATTGATAATAGCAGGCTAACACAAGGTTTTATAATATTTTTGGTTTGATGGATCCCAATTGAGTGGAACAACCCTTTGACATTTTCTTCCAACGTTCATAAGTTGAACCTTTGCAAGGGGAATGTAAAATCCATATAAAGAAAGGGTTTTTAATGTGGGTGCTGCATCAGTATGTTTTGAACCAGCGAAGCTAAATGCAAGGTTAATGCTTCCAAGAGAAAAATTTCCCAATATATTTGCCTCCTGATCAAAATATTCCACCATCCGCAGCCAAATGACTACAAACTACATAAATTAGATGAAACTTAAACCCACTTGGCTTTTGTTGTTTATTTTTACAACAAATAACACTGGGTTAAATATGCATATAGTCATCTTGGGTAATAAGAGTTATCTTCTGCCTTAAATATGCCTATATACACTCATTGAGCAAAATTACCCTTAATTATAATAATATTTTGAGTGAATTATTATTTAACTTTTGTTTGTTAATTTCCTTTGTTTTTTATCCAGTCTTACATTAGCTCAAAATAGAAATGGTAAAAAAGGACTGAAGAGAGAGAGAGAGAGAGAGAGAGAGAGAGAGTTATAAAAGATTGAAGAGAAAATGGTAAAAAGGAGAAAGAGAAATAGAAAAGGGATTAGTGTTGTGTTGTAGAACCAACAAAAGAGGAAAGTTGTTCAGTTGGGGTAAATATGTAGTTGAACTTTGTTGTTAAACTTATTTAGTAAATGGTTACTTAGGGGATGATAGAGATACTTTTAAAACAAAAAAGGCATCGAGTAATAAAACCTTAAATCTCAAGAGAAATAATGATAATTTATCTTTTCACATATACTTATGGTTATTGTTATTCGTCCTTCCAAGATTTCAACATTTTGTGGCTTAAGATTTATAGATAAAGCTTGCATTCTTTGAAAATTTTAAAGTTTCCACGTTTGGCAATTTTTGCTTTTCTTACCTTTAATCCATGTTATTTAAAAACTAATAATACGTATCATGGGTTGATCGAATCTTCTTGACCAACCCATTGTGAGTTCTTTTTATTCTTATGAATAGGTAAAACGAAAAAATTACTGTACTTCAAGATATTAGAATTCATTTAATCAAGTCATTTGATATTCTTTTATAAAAAACTCGTCAAATCTTATGGGCAGATCTCCAACTTTTTTTTTTGGGTAAATCAAAAAGACTTAAATACCCATGAGGTCTCACTAACCTAGTATTCTATTAATACATTCACCCTTGAGTGATTCTGCTAATGTGTTTTTACCCTCTAGTCATTGTAAGTTCTTTTTATTCTCATGAATAGGTTAAATGAAAAAATTACTATATTTCAACACATTAGAATTCATTTGATTAAATCATTTGATTTTCTCTTATAAAAAACTCGTCAAATCTTACAAGTAGACCTCCAACTATTTCTTTTTGGTGAATCAAAAAGACTTAAATACCTATGAGGCCTTACTAACCTAGTGTCCTATTAATACATTCACCCTTGAGTGATTCTGCTAATGTGTTTTTACTCTCAAGCTCTTTCATATTCTTGTAAGTTTTCTCTCTCACAGGCTTGATCTTTGAAATTTGCAACACAGTCGAAACTATATTCTCTGTAATAACTGCACAGTTGCAAAAGCCGAAAGTGAAAAAGAGAAGAACTAAATTCTCTTTAGTTCCTCTCTCACCCCTGGTGCATTGTGAGAATTCTTATTCGACATAATTACACCATTTTCCACTATTACTTAAAGCACTAAACAAAATGAAAAACTGAATTAATATGCATCAATTACATGTCAAGACATTACTAATGATACAACAAGACTTATATGCAGATTTTAAATTGTTATGTTGTTTGATTAAATTATGATAATTATATTTTTTATAATTTAGTATTATATTATTGCATTTTTTTAAAAAAATTATATTCTATATATTCTAAAATAAACAACTTGGTAACAAATATTAAATTTTACCTTAATTTTATACCCCATATATATATATATATAAACCTCATCCCAAAGACAACAATATTTCACAAATTTTTTTTTTTTTTTTTATGTAGCTAAATACGAAACTGGGAAGTAAAAGAATCTGGATCTGCCTCTGTACGACGCCGTTTTATTCCCTTTATATTCTATTTCAACACACTAAAATTTATTTGATCAAGTCATTAGATATTCTCTTTGCGAAAAACTTGTTACACCTTTTGAGTAGACCTCCAACTATTTTATTCTGGCGAATCAAAAAGATTTAAATACCTACGAGGCCTCACTCACCTAGTGTCCTATTAATACATTCAATCATAACTGATTCTGCCAATGTGTTTTTAATCTCAAGCTCTTTCATATTAATCCATTCACTTATGACTTGATCTTTGAAATTTGCAACATAGTTGAAACTATATTCTCCGTAATTACTGCATGATGTGCAGTAGCCAAAAGTGAAGAAGATGGGAACTATATTCTCTCTAGTTTCTCTCTCACTCTTAGTGTATCGTAAGAATTTTGATTTGACATGATTACACCATTCTCTGCCCTTACTTAGAACACTAGACAAAATGAAAAAGTGAATTAATATGCATCGATTACATGTCAAGACATTACTAATGATACAACAAAACTTATACATATTTTAAATTGTTATGTTGTTCGATTAAATTATGATAATTATTTTTTTAATAATTTAATATTATATTATTGCACTTTAAAAAAAAATTATATGTTATATTTTTTTAAAATAAACTTGGTGACGAATATTAAATTTTACCTTATACCCCGTATATATATATTGACGTTATCCCAAAGACAATAATATTTCGCAAAATTCTTTTATGCCGCTAAAAACGACGAAACTTGGAAGTAAAGGAATCTGGATCTGCCTCTGTACGACGCCGTTTTATTCCTTTTCCAACGAAGTTGATTGAATTCAAATTCCAATAATCCGCGTATCTTCGGATCGCTGAGTTCGAACATTGAAGTCACACTGTCACAGTCATGGAATCTCATCTTCTTCCTTGGCTAACTCATTCCCAAATCTGAATCTCACTATGAAACCCTAACATTTTCTATCTTCTACTATCTTCAAGCTTCTCAATCGAAAACCCTAATCTTAATTCCCTGAACTTCAGAAAATGGCCTCCCCCATAGCTTACTCCCAAATCGACGACAAGGACCTCGACGACGCCGCTTTGTGGGCTGTCATCGATTCTGCCACCGCCTCACATTCCTCAGCCAAGTGCAAATCCCTTGCCATCAAATACACCAATTGCCCATCCCCATCTCCGATTTCAAAACCCTCGCCGCCGACCAAGTTCCAGAGAATCTCGAGGGATTCGCATTCGGCTCCAATCGAATCCAGGGTTTCTGGAGACGGCGAAGTGGTGCATGAGCCTTGGTCATACCGGCCTCCGAGGAAGATTGCAAGGATTTGTCCTTCGGAGGTGAGTGAGAGTAGTCCTCTGGCTTTGGTGAAAAATGTGCAGCGAAAGCCGTCGCCCGCGGCGGTTTATTCGTCACCGGAGGCGCATTTGTCGCCGGAGATGGGGAGTTTTCGAGTACAAGAGATTAGTCCTTATATAGAGGTCTCTCCGGGACATAGTGACAGGAGCGAGGAGAAGGAGATCACGAAGCATGGCTTTTCTGGAAAGTTCCCTTCAGTTTCATTGTTTAAGGAATACCAAAGTACAGCTATGGCGGTAACTATTCCGATATGCTTGTTAATATGTCTAATTAGGCAAGGTGTTTGCTAGAAACTTTTGGACTATTGCCGTGTATTGATGTGATTTCAGTTTTTCTTTCGATATCCTGGTTAATGGTTTAGTCAGTGATGAAAACAAAATTTGAACCTCAGAAGGATGGTTCATTGATATAGAACGGAAGATAAGTGAATTATATACTTGACATAAAGAAACATTGAAAGGTCTGTATTTATAATTAATGTGGTGGTATATCTAACTTTTTGTTGTATAATGCTGGTAAGAAATCAAAATTGCTGTTATCATGTCCATTTTTTGAAGGCATTCTCTTGTGAGGTTTCTTCATTTTATGTTAGATGAACCAAAAAAAAATTTCTCCTCTGCTTTCTGTCTTTTGTCTGCCATCAATTAGGCCGCTTGGTGATGAAGATTTTTTTACTTCTGACGTTGTGATCCTGAACAAATACTCGCACAGCTAAGCTGCGTTCTTATTTAAATATCTATACTGATTGAAACCATATTTTCTTGGCAACCATAACTGATCCATAAGCTTGCGTGACTAGATATCTTCAAGGACTTTGATTTTGGTTGTTATTTGGCAATAATACTTGTAGCCCCAAAGGTGCATGAGCAGATGCTCTAAGGTTGGGTTTAAATATTTAACGGTAGTAATACACTTAAATTTATATTTGTCCATATTCCTGCATATAATATTACACATATATCTCCACAAGAAGTCAAGCAAGTATCTGAAGGTACAGGAGTTTCTGTGAAGGTATTTTTGTTTGTCTTTTGCCTGCGATTTACCTAACCAGTCTATTGTTGATTTCTTGTGCCTTGAATGGACAGATTTTGGAGAAGACTGATTATACTTTGATTTCGGGGAATCCTTTCATAAAAAAATCAGGTAGACGAAGTGTCTTCTTTTTTTATTGAATATAGTTTATCAGGTGAGGTGTAACATGGTGCAAGTGTTTCCTACAGGTTGGAGGAAGATATCTTGCTTCTTCAATATTTCTTTTGAAATTAGAGACAAGAATATTGAGTTTGATGAGAGCCACAATGTCCGGAGGGCTGAGTTTGTGGTTCGGGCGTACATGCAGTATGTTTCCTGTTTAGTAGTTGCAATTCGTGTCACTTTTTAATATCTTTTCATTTTTACCTCAATTACGTTGCTATCCTATATTTAACCCCATCAGGGGAGGTAGGTTCTCAGATGGATGGGGCTCTTGTGAGCGGCGTGAAAAGAGATTTCAGAAGCCAAATCATGACGTACCAAGCACAGCAGAGACTAGAGCCAAAAACAAAGCATGTCAAGTAGGTCATCTTTTATCACTGTCGTAAATTTCCCAATATATACTTCAGTTATTCATTACTACATAGCTATGGTTGCTTTTCCCCCACCTCGAGACTTCAAATGACATGGTACACCATATAATCATTTTAAATCTATCTATGCTTCATCTAGCTATATAGTCATGTGGCCAGCCAATACATGCTAACCTTGGATCATCTAACAACAGTTGGTTTTGCTGTTAAATGTAACAGTAATTTTTCTCCCCAAAAAAATGTTGCCTCATATTTAGGTTTCCTGTTACTTTAAAGTTCATTAGCAACAAAACTACATTTTCCAGTTTATTCCCAGTAAGACTAGCCACGGAGCTTGGACACGGTTTCCCGAAGCTTCCTTTCATGGTCTTGAAAGCAAGTTGCCAAACTCTACTTCATGCTGCTTATTAATAATTATTTTTTATCTGACTTTCTTTCTGTTATACCGTATACATTACTGATGCCTTCCTTAGAAGTCACGTTTTTGCACAGACCAAAGTCAAATGCTAACTTATTTTACTAATTTTTAGCCTGATGATACTTTTACAGGACTTGCTAGGAATTGGAGAATACCGATCTGGTGCTGGTGCAAACCAAGTTCGCTAATGATATTATGATATAGATGATTGTTGTTTGTAACGGTTTTTTTATAGACCACTAGATTTTTCTGGGTTGACGACAAAATGAGTTCAACAAAAGAATTGTATATAAAATTATCTGTCTGTGATTTAATGTACCCAGCTTAAATTGTATCTTGTTTGAGGAGACATAGTAGGTGTAATATTGGATGTCAAAACTCCAAAGTGATTTGTTCACATCTCCAATAAAGTCAAAACTTAAAATGCTTTGCCCTTGTGGTGATCAGCAATATTTTTCTCTATTTTTTCTTGTTTCAGAAAGGAATAGTTAAATAAACAGGTATAGGTTCAAATTCTTCTTCCGTCATGTATTTAAAAAAAAAAACAGCTATTTACGCCATTCATAAATTAGTAGTGCAAATCAAGTTTAAATATGGTCGACTTCATTTGCCAAAGTAGGTTGATTGAATGGTGTATCAGAGGCGGTGAGTTCTCAATAGTGCAAATTCTTGTTTGGGTAAATTTTTTTTTTTTCCAAATGAGTAAATTATTAAATGAGCATCTAAGCGGAAGATATCACACAGACAGATTAAACAGGCATTTACTTGTGAAAGAACTAAAGATCACAAAATGAAGCAACTCATCTTTTAAAATTATAATATAAAATTACATAACTAAATATATAGAAGAAAGAACGAGAAAAACAATACACCTCACATCTCTTTCTTTTCTAGAGGGTCTCTTTTTTTTAACTGGTCTTTCTTCTCATTATCTAAATACATGTAAGTTGTAAGACTTCAAGAAATTGTCGACAAAATCACTGCTTTGCCTTTTAAAAAGAGATATATATGACAAGAAAGTGATGACAACCGGGGCACGTGCGAAATAGAGTGTTTAACAAATTCGAATAAATTAACATTTATCACGTCCATGAGAAATTATATATTTTTTCAGAGGCAGTGAGAAATCATTATCAAATATGTTTTGAAGACAATGATACTTGTCTAGTTTCTCTGGGTCATCTACAGTTTGTTGCTGCCGCAACCAAGTCCTTTTTTTTTTTTAATTAATTCCTTATTCTGATTATCCTAATGCCTTTGAAAATATTACACTTTACAACCATAAATTAAAAATATTCATTATAATGAATCTTATATTTTAAATTTATTTTAAATGTTTAAAATACCATAAATTTTAACCGTAAAAAGATATTGCACTTCATATTATAAAATTTGTCTTTTTTACTGTTCAATTCTTCAACAAATAATTGTTCATAATTAAAATTTTTAATTTTTTAAACTTTTAAAATAATTTTAAAATTTAAAATTCTTTATGATAAATGTTTTTAATTTATAATCATAAAATATGATTTTTCCTTGATCTTTTTCCTAATTTTCTCGTCTATTCATTGATCATGTGACTGGTTACGAGTTGGTGTCAGAAAGGGAAAACCGGACAAGTACTCGCCATTCTCTTCATGTGCAACTAAATACGAGCTTTTCTTTTCCCAATTTCAAATCTTTCAAAGAAGCAATGACACAAGAAAAAAAAAAATCTTCAAAGCAGCTTCTTTAGTTTTCTTTTCATTAGAAAAGTCCATGTCTTCTGTCAATGTTAATTCATCAGATTAGATTTTAAATTTCATTTTCCATATATGCAGTTTTATAAAGTTTTGTTTGATGCAAGTTTTTTAAAAAACAAGTTTCCGTTTTTAAAAACGAAGGAAAAATATAATATTTTTTTATAACAAACATATAGAAAATAATTTTGCCTTTTTTCCGTTTTATCTAGAAGTATGATAAAGAAAAAAATTTTAATTAGTGATCTAATTAATTATTCATAAATAGAGACAAATTAAACGTTGAATTTAAATTTCTCAAATTAAATTATATGATTTTTAAAAAAAAATTTCAAGAATGGAATTTTTAAATGAATTTATTACTTTTTTGTTTAAAAAAATTATTGTAAAATTTGTATTCTTTACCACTATAGCACTCTCTGGTCCATGTACTCTTCACATGCAGCTATTTTTAAATATATAAGAAAGGCTTTGTTACATTTTTTATCCTTCTAATTTTATAAAAATTTTAATTTGGTCTCATTAATTTTAAAATAGGTAATGTTGTCTTTCTCATTTCCTAACATGGTCTAATTTTGCTCCTATGATATATTTTTATCGAAAGTTAACACCATCTGATCGACAAATCCAAGTATATGTAAATAACGCTAAGCAAATTGAAAACATTTAAGTAAGCAAACTTTTAAATTTAACATTAAATTTTGAATGATTTATGTGATAGATGAGCAAAATTTGTTCACCTGAAAAAGTGAAGGGCAACATTAATTTTTTTTAACTAGAGAGATCAAATTAATTTTTTTATGAAATTAGAGATATTAAAAATGTATTTAAGTCTATAAAAGAGTAATATTGATTTTTATCTTAAAAAAAACTCATATGGATTTATTAAATGATAGGACAAATTACTTTTCTATCTCCACATAAATGTTTAAGTTACATAATCCTCTTTTCTATTATAAAAATATATACAAATTTTTTTAGAATTAAAATATAACTACAGTATCTTCTGTAATAATTTTGATTTTTTTACTAAATTTTTATTTCAATTTTTTATTAAAGACTATAAATTTAATTTATTTTTAATTTAAAAAATTGACAATTTTTATATTGATGAAATATATATTTAATACTTTTTATATTATATAAATAATAAATATAAAAATATTTTAATCAAGTAAGTGTAATTATAGTTTAATTTTGATTGTATGAGAGGTCTTCAGTGCATTTTTTTAATTTAAAAAAAATATTTTTTAAAAATAAAAAAATGACTTTATAATTTAATTTAGTTTAAATTTAAATTTTAAAGGAAGAAAGAGAATGTAATTTAATCTAAACAATAATCATAACAGTAAATAAATAAATGCACTTAATGAATTAAATTTTAAAATTAATATTTATTAGGCGCGGGGGCATTAATATGTGTACCGAAATTGCTCTAACTTGCTCTGCTTCTTCCACCAACTTCTGTCCCCCGGACCAGAGGGTCACACGACAAGTTGGTAAGAAGTCACTCTCGCATCTCTCTCACTCTCTCTCTGACTTTGTGGTTTCCAGAGGAATCTGTTGAATTGTTTTTGTTTGGAACCAGAGAGCTCCTGTGTCTATTTCTATTATAGTTTAGTATCCCCAACTTTACACTGTTACTGTTGAATATTGAGCCCTTTGTGTTTTGAATTCAACCTGTTTGGTGTTATGTCTCTGAGAGTGTAGTCTGAAAATGACACTAATTTCTTTCTCTTGAGCTCGCTTTCCTTCACTCTTCCCTGTATTTCAATCAAATCCCATCGCTGCAAATCCTTCAGCAAACTCAGTGATCATGGCTGAACAGGTACCATCTCTCTCTCTCCCGTTCAAATTATGCGTTTTTTGGGCTCTTTTCTTTGAATCATTTGGAGGGTTTCTGAAATATTAGGGAAGAAAGCTTATCTGAGTCTGTTTTTCATTTCGTTTTACCCATTTTGGGGTTGAGGTCTTGGGGTCGATGATGGTTAGAATTCAAGTGCTTGAAGCACTGGAGTTTTTTAAGCTATAAATTATATCTATGGACCTGAAGGTGAATTTATTTATATATTTTTCATTTAGTCTATTCATTCTAACCTGAACTTCTGCTCACTTTTAAATTCCTAACAATGATGATGTAGGAAGAAGGGTGGCCCTTGGGATTATTGAATGGGAGGATTGGGTTGGTAGAAAATGATAGTGAATTCTCTGGATCAATACTCACTGCTTCTCCCACTTCTTCCACTCATTCTTCTTCAGATCTTGAATCCCAGGTTGGTAATCTCCTTTGACAATAACATGAGTTTCTAATGTAGTGAAATGAGATCATGATAGCTACTCTGTTATTGCTACTAATAAATGATTAAATGCTTTCTGCTTTTCTCTCTATTATTATCCTTTATTCCCTTCTGTATTTTCCCTACAATAATGTCTCTATGATAATTGTTCTTGTTGGTTTTTATAAAATTGATCACAGAAATAGTTCATATCAATTATTATTATTATTATTATTATTTACTTTGATATGGCTTTTCTGGTACAAAGTAATTACCAAGTTTAATCCACACGTGAAATTTTTACAACTATGAAATATTTTGGGTTATTGACACTTTGAAATCCTAGAGGACTCCAATGTCACTTAAAATTAAGTAGATTGAATTTGAAAATTTTGACAAGTACTCTAGAATTATTATTAGTATTATTAGTATTATTTTTACAAATATGATTTCATTTATAATATTATATCGCGACTATGGATAAGGGAGGACCATGAGAGGAGAGAGAGAGAGAGAGAGAGAGAGAGAGAGAGTAATGATACAATAACTTATATTAAAGAGTCTAAAAGATAGAGATATAGTGACACAATAAAGTAAAAATTATTATTGTTACCCTTAATGGAGTCTAGATTTACTGCTCAAGTGTATTGGTCATATGTTTATCTAGTGTGTAGATTGTGTCTTGCCCTCTTGGTGAGGACGTAAAGATCTTTATTTATAAACTTCAAGGGCATTGTGATAATAATAATAGTTAAATCAAGTTACTTAATAGAGTTTAAAAGTTATCTAATCAAGTGACTTGTTATATTGAAATTATTTTATTTAGGGCAACTTAGATAATTTACTATGTTAATTTTTTGAATAAAACTCGATGATTAGTAGCCATTAGATGGTTTAAACTTTTTAGAATTGAGTTGGATCAAGTTGGGTCTAGTTGGGTAAATCCGAACTTTATGGCTCAATGACACCGATAACAAAACTCTTTTATATTTTAAAAAAAAAAACTTGGTACCATTAACTTAGCTATGGATTACTATATTGCTCTTAAAAAATATCTCAATAATCCAACTTGAACCATAATTTAATGACAGAGGTTTTTTATCTTTTAATTTGTCTAAATCTTTTAGATATAAAAAAATTAAATGAGATCAATTGTACTATGAACAAATAGGATTTAAGTGAGCTTAATTTTAGATTGGTACTTATAAGATTGTTGATGTCCTGATAAAGTTGTCTTTAGTATTAAATAATATATCATCATCTTTAGTGACTTGGATATAAATTTGATAGAAAATTAAATTTAAGTGATATCTAAATACATATGTAATAAAATTTGTTTACGTCTTAGATATAATTGATCTCACCTTTTGTGTTTTTGGGTCAATGTCATTTGACATAGAAAACCAAGCGTTATAATTGTATGGTATACATAAAAGTAGTGTGCAATCTTTTTTAGTAAGAGTTAACAGTATACAAATAAGTAAGAGAATCGATTATAATAATTTTTTAAAAAATATTTATTGTATTTTGCATTACTTCTCAAGGGTCGACTGGAGTTTGCACCTAAAGTTTTGCCTCTCTTAATTTGGGATGCTTCACTTTTCCCAGCTGATTGGACTTTAGACCTTGGCTTTTGATTATCTATTTTGTGTTTGTTTCCTTCCGGACAAGGGAACATGCAACCTTCTAGGAAGTTATGATAAGGTTTGTCTAAATTATACTTAATTATATAAAATTAATATTTCACACTATATATTTTAAAAATAAAATTAGTTAATTTTTTTATTGTCATATTAAAAATGGAATTATAATCTTATATTAGATCTTTACATCAGTTTAATTATTTTTATCATTATATTAAAATAAAATTATAATATCATATTATACAAAAAAATTAACTTAATTAACGAGGAAAATTGAAATGAAGATTTATGTAATAGACATTAAAGTGTTAGGGAAATTAAGTGTAATTTTTTAAAAAAATATTAGATATAATTTAACAAAATTTCCATGGGGTCCAATGTTACAGAGAGTTCAAATTTTGTTAAGTTTGAGTTTTTAATTAATTATTTGTTTTAAAAGTTATAATAAATGGTTACACAGTTAAGAATTCAAATTCCAGAAAACCCAGACTGTCACTTACTCACTTATAAAAAAAAGGAAAACCCAGACTGTCTGCGGCTTACCATTTTGTTTGACCCTTTACTTTGTCCTCGATTTTTGGCATTCAGTTTGTCGTGTTGGTAATTGGCGGCTCGATTATAGGTTGCATTATCATGTCGATTCCAAACAAATTTATCCTTTTAAGTTTATAATTTGTTACTATAATTTGATATTTTTTATTTTAATAACAATTATGGAAGTATTCATATAATAAATATTTTTATTGTTAAAAATATATTTCACTTATTACATTAAATAATTCTATAATCTTTTTAGGCTCTAACTAAAATAAGAAAACATTTAAAAATAGAAATTATCAGCTTAATTTTAATGACCTCAAAATAATTTAAAATATAAGTGAAGCATACTTTTAATAATAAAATTATTCACATAATTATTTTTGTTAAAAGTTAAATAAAAAATACCACAATAATCAGAGAATAAGGAAACAAATCAAAAGAAATTTAAAAATGAATTTTAAATCATAAAGAGGCAAATTAATTTTGGATTAGACCACAAGGAGAGCAAATTATAATTTACCCTAGAGATAATGACTGTTCAAAGTTAATTCAACTAGCAACAATAATAAAGTCTTTTTTTATTAGGTGGAGTTGTTCACATGAATTAAATGATATTTTAAAGTTTTATTATAAATTATATTTTTAAATATACTATTTAAATTTAAATATTTTTTAATAATTTCAAAAGTTAATTCAACTGATAAAAAAAATTTATTGTAAGGGTTCAAACTATATTTCAATAACGAATAAACAACCCCTAAACAGTATGAAAAGGGGCAATCTTTTTCTAAAAACAATCAAATATTTTCCTGGAAAAGTAAAACCGTCCTTTACCTTTTCAACAATGCTTTAAGTTAATAAGAACAGGTTCTTCATGTTTATGGTAGTTTTCAATGAGTTATTTTGCCAAACCTGCTCCATATTATATGGCTTCTTTCTTCTAGTCCACTGGATCGTTCTTCCATGACAAGACCATTACACTTGGTACCCTCATTGGTGATTCTAGCATCTTAGAACTCTCACAGAGATCAACCAGGGGAAGAATAATGGTGGACCCCACAAAGGACAACAAGAAGAAGAATCTTAAGATGAAGCCATGGCTGTTCTCATTTTGTTCAAAGATAACTACTGATGCGGTGAGTGTGAAGGATGCTCCTTCTCTTGGTCAGTACCTTGAAGCAGAGAGAAGAGCTGCAAGTACTTTCAGATTGAACCAATGCCCTACCAATTCCATCCATGGTTCTTATCATTTCTCCCTAGTTCAAGACTCAGACTCTCTATCATCTGGTTCATTGGATAGAAATTGGAAGAAAGAGCCAAACAGAGCATTGTTGGAACAGAGCAATGGTTTTGCAGATAAATAAGTAATGGCCTTTTATTACTCGTTTCTTTTAGAGTGAATTGATATCTTAGCTATCAAAAATACACTTTGTCTTAATCTATTCTCTTGAAGTTTGAAGTATTTTATTTCAATATTCTAAAGAATATTTTATCTTTAATATCATCCTTGAATTAACAAGTTAATAAAGATAGGTGACATGGCCTAACAGAAAATTGATATAATTGTTAAATATTTAATTGTCGTCAAAATCTACAATGATGGAACGCCAAAGTCATATGGCGCTATAGTACTATGTCATGACATATTTTTAGTGATATTTGGACATTTAATAATCTCACATAAACATTTTAGGTCATGTCACATATTTCTATTAATTATCTTTTAATAAGCTTGATGGAAGGATGATATTGAAGACGAAATATGCTTTGAAAAATTGAAATGAGATTATCAAACTTTGGAAGACTAAAATAAGACAAAATGTATCTTTTAAGGACAAAGATGTTAATGTACCTTTTTAGTATTTTTATCTAGAGGTATGGAGTTCTCTAGATGTTTCAGGAGAATCTTCAAATTTTCCCTCCTGTTTGGTAAATTAGACTTCAAGTCATTAGGATGTTCTATTTCATACTCCATTCTAAGCCTAAATCTGCTTTGATCTGCCACTGATTAATGTGAATTTTGTCTAAGAATGATAGCAATATATAAAATAAAGCTTTCAAAGAAAGTCTGAGTAGAATTCTTTTGAGAAAATTTCCCATTTGAACGAATGTCAGAAACAGTAAATTTGAAGCTTCATAATAATTATTTATATCATTCCACTGCAAATTATATCTGCATGTTATTATGAGTCTTGGTGAGGAACATTGAGGATGGATGCGTCAGATATTTTTTTCCTTCTTAATTTGAGGAGTAACAGCATCTCATGCCAAGAAACTTTACCAGGTCAGGTGTTTGGTAACAAACACAAAATGTGTTGATGCTCCAAGTCCAACCAATTGAAAAGAAGATTACAGAAATCCATAAAACAGAGACAGCCCAAGAATTTAACTCACCTATTGCCTTGATCCTTCATGCAATGTGAAAAAATGAATTTAAATAACATACCAATATAGGCAGCTATGTGAATAACAAGTAATCAGCGAATAAAAAATCTAATTTTCTTTATATAGAGAGGTCAATGCATGTATTGTACTCCAAGAAAACACCTTTTGTAGTTATTGGATAATTATCAGAAATAAGAAGACAAGAGTTATTGCTGAAAATAAATCAAATAGTTGCATACATTTTTCAAATTCAAAAAGTGACATGTTCTCTTATGAAACATCAGAAAACGAGTCGTTAGTTTAAAAGCAAACGTCGATGAGGTGTCGGACTTCAGTTTTCCTACTTGATGCAGCTTTCAAATTAAAATTACAGGAGCTGCAGGTGGAATTTCCCCATCGTCCTCTTCTTGCTTTCATGTGCAAGAGTAACAGTCACACCTAAAATGCACAACCCGACCTCTGATTTCACACAAATCTTCATGCCATTGCCGACACACAAATTTAGAAACACATCTCCCGACCCAATATACTCTGTTATACCCTAAATTCCCAAGCTTTGACCCCAATCGATGATGAAACGAAATCACATTCCCCCCAGTCATTCAGATCGGAAATGGCTCTTGCCCACTATTACAGTTTCTGCTATTTTCTTCATTCTCCTTCTTACCTTTCGTGGGCTTAGCAAATCTTCTTCGGGTCCCGGATCTTCCTACGACCAACCCAACTTCACCCATTTCGACCGAGACGACGCCGTCGGAAGCGGCGAATTGGGACTTCCGATTTTGCCTAGATTTGCGTATTTGATTACAGGTACCAAAGGAGATGGACCACAGCTCAAGAGGATTCTTCAAGCAGCGTATCACCCCAGGAACTACTATATGCTGCATCTTGATCTCGAAGCTTTGGATGCTGAAAGGCTTGAGCTAGCCAAATATGTGAAATCAGAAAGTGTTTTTAGTGAGTTTAGGAATGTAATGGTGGTAGGTAAGGCAGACTTGGTTACTTACAAGGGTCCAACAATGATTGCTTGTACCCTTCATGGGATTGCAATGTTGCTGAAGCTAAAAAAGGAATGGGATTGGTTTATTAATCTAAGCGCGTCTGATTATCCTCTCATGTCACAAGATGGTGAGTTTTAAGATACAGATTACTTTCTTTTGCAAACTTTGCTCCTATTAGAAATGTCATAATGATGATGGATGACGAATTGGCTATGTGTGGAATTTGCGACAAACACTACTTGAGCCTCATATGCTAATAATATCGATTACCGTACAAGGTCAAACTATGATTTTAATGATTGAACTATAAAGGACACTCTTTTGCAATTAGTAATATTTCTTTCTCAAAAGATTTTGTACAAATGAGATATTGACAGTTATCATTCAAGGTGGATATGATTCTAGGACTTGAGCCCACCAAAGGAGCTTCCTTAACCATACCCATGGATAAATCCAAAAGAAGTTACTTATTTGCGTTCGGTCATAGTATATTCGATAAGTTCACTGTGTTTTCTGTAAGACTATACTATTGTGAATTTTTCGTATATAGTTGAAATGATATGGCATTTTGGCACTTCGGTAAGTTGTTGTTCCATAACTTTACAAGCTTGGTAGCACTAAGTGTTTTGGTAAATCTTCCGTTTGAGTTTTGTCATCTGAATCTTATCATAATCATGGCTGAGTTGGATGTTGAAATTCTGGAATTGCTTCCTGTATGTCATGATTTATATGAAAGTTGTAAATTGTCACCGTCAATAACGTTCAAGTCCCAAGATCAATTACACGTGGTTATAGGAAAGGAAGGAATATTCTAGTACGAACTATATGGTCAAACTGAACACGGGCAGCTAAGTGTATATAAGCTACTCTCTCGCTGGGGAAAATTTTGTATTTGACTATATGTTTTACTAAATTAATGGCTTTTCGAGTTAGAACTAGCTAAAGTAAAGAGCAATTCCCTTCTTCCTGGAGTATGAAATTTGTACAAAGATGCACCAGATTGCTGCAGTTATGTACTCTGCCTTCTGAAACTGTTTATGTTTTCTGAAAAAATAGGACAGAAGTAAATAAACAGAAAAATATGAACCTTTAGAAAGTTGAGCCTTTAATTCCATGCATATGGTCATCAAAATCATTCGTGTGATGCCTAAAATTGATTTCCATTTGTTTATGTGTTTCTAATTGATATAGAAAAACCTTTTTCTTCCTTTGGGGTTAGGGACTTGCTAATCATATAGAAGGAAGTTATACTTAATTGTTTTCCCTATTTGGATACTGAAGACAAGAACAATGTCATGTTCTTGTTTGATACTTTTCATTTTGTCCTTAAAGATTCTAGTCTAACTTAAATGTGGCATCTGTAAATATATCAACATATACTTTCTTAAGTTTTGTGGCTCTTAAATAAATTCAAGTTTGTGTTATTTTCCATTTTCTAACCATTTTATATCATTTCTTGCTTCAGATCTTTTGCATATATTTTCCTTCATCCCAAGGGATCTAAACTTCATAGAGCACACAAGTAGTATTGGCTGGAAGGAGTGAGCATAATAGTTGTCCTTTGATGTTGTTTCAGTTTGTTTTAGAACTTAGTGGTTTAAATTTTGTAGTAACTGTTATTGCAGGTATCAAAGAGCTGGGCCCATCATCATAGATCCAGGCTTATATCATTCAAAGAAATCTGGTGTTTATTGGGCTAAGGAGAAAAGATCTGTCCCATCTTCTTTCAAGTTATTCACAGGTATTGATTTTAACTTTTGAGCTTTATATGAGTTCCGGTGTCTCTTGGATTCTCCTGAGATATCCATTTTTTGTTTTTTCATTTCTTTTTTTTTTTGTTTTTGGTCAAGTTTATCTTAATATTAATCC
Organism: Erythrophleum fordii; assembly: GCA_032878935.1. NCBI lineage: Eukaryota > Viridiplantae > Streptophyta > Magnoliopsida > Fabales > Fabaceae > Erythrophleum > Erythrophleum fordii. Next base: position 1,230,227 of record JAVQMF010000048.1, on the reverse strand, counting down.
AATTTTTTCATAAAGAACTATTATGACGGTCAGTGCCATGATATGGCTCTGTTTGAATTTGTTGTGCACAATAGGTTCTGTACATGTTATTATGATTTCCAATTACTAGTAGTTTTACGGGACAACGGTTGATGTGAGATTGATAATCTTATTAGATGTTGCACTTGAGTATACTGCTCGTGAGTTGATACAAAAGCTTCTTGAAGATTTTTCCTAAACAAATATTGTTTTATTTTTTTGGAGGGTACTTAAAATATCTTTAAATTGGTTTTGTAATTTTCTTTGGAAGACTGCAATGGGGCAATCTCTCTTTAGCCCATGGCTATATTTCCAAAAAGCTACAACGCAAGTCAAGTACTTGTTTCAGAACCATGTTAATTTCATGAAGCTATTGCATTACACAGGAAACATGTTAAACACCGAATTTGTTGAGTAAGGATTGCCATTTGGGGGTTAATGTGGCGATACCCGATAACCACATCAGTAAAACTCAAGGAAGAAAACTATCTTTGCCTTTCTGTTTGGTTGTTCCCTACACTTTTGGAAGTTTCTGATGTTCTACAATCTTTAAGTTGAACTTTTTTCATGTGTCCAGGTTCTGAATGGGTTGTCTTGACAAGATCGTTTCTCAAGTTCTGTGTATGGGGTTGGGATAATCTTCCTCGCACTCTTCTTATGTATTATACAAATTTTTTTTCATCTGCGGAGGGCTACTTCCATTCTGTCATCTGCAATCACAAGGACTACCAAAATACTACTGTAAATCATGATTTGCATTACATAAGATGGGACAACCCTCCAAAAGAGCATCCTATGTTGTTGAAATTGGAACATTTTGATGACATGGTCCAAAGTGGTGCACCTTTTGCTCGTAAGTTCACCAAAGATGATCCTATTCTCAACAAAATTGACAAAGAAATCTTGAAGAGATCAGATGGCCATTTTACACCTGGGGGTTGGTGTGTGGGCTATTCTCTCCTGGGAAAAGATCCTTGTGCAGTTTATGGAAATCCAGTTGCAGTTAAACCCACTTCAAGTTCAAAGAGGCTAGAGAAACTAATTGTGAAACTATTAGATTCTGAAAATTTCAGGTCGAAACAGTGTAAATAGCTGGGAAAAGTAGTCAACTTTTCTTCCCATAGTTTTGCTTTTCTTATTTGCAGTTAGTCTTTTTGGTGATTTTGACATCTGTGCAAAGGTTTTTTGGTATAAATGATGGCACAGGAGTTTGAACCTATAACCTCTTAATTATTCCCAAACCCTTCACTAGAGTGGCTTCGCATCTGTACAAATTTATGTTATGCAAAGCTTTTTAGCTTTTAGATGCGACTTCAACATATTAGCCTGCTCTTTCAGAATGTATGATATTTTTGGAGTAGAGCTTTTGATATGCGACTTCAGGATGTGTTTAGTTCGCACTGCAGTACGTAACAATCTGGAGTAGTAAGCTTACTCAATTTAGATCATATTTTCCGATCCCTCTATCTCTTTATTTTTATTTTATCAAATTTATACAAATCATTGAAAACAAGCTTTTATAGCATATTTGTTTCTAATGAGGAGTTCAATCAATGCAAATATATGTTTTGTAATTTTATTAAATTTTATTTGCTCATAAATAAGTATACTTTCTTACATCTAATATGCACTGTTTATTTGTTTAAGCATAATTTTTTTGGGTATAGTGTAGTTTATCATTGGATTTTTACTATCAATGCTTTAAATATTTTTCAACCTGCACTTTTTGTCTAAAAGTTGCAGGAAAATTCTTATTTTACTTGTCTGTTCAAAAATTTAAAGGGATTATACATTTAATTAAAATGTAAAATGAAAAGATAATTTTGGTATGAAAATCCTTTTCTTTTTCCACTCCTCTCTCTTTTGTTTTTTTTTTTTAACCTTCATTTTCAAAATTAGCATATTTTGGGCCATTTTTCATGTGAGGCTATGGCAACCAAGCCCATTGCTTCCTCTAAACTGTCCGTTTTGTTCACGTTCGATGATTCTCGCCAAATTGGAATATGAGAAGAATGAAGTGTCTTTGTACAGAGCATGGCGAAATGAATAAGCAGGCTGAAAAGTTTCTCCACTGCATTTATATTCTGACTAAACTGAGTTTACTTTTGAATGGAGATTCAACTGAGTTAGAAAAAGTTACATTTCTAATATTAAGTTATATCATAGTGGTAAACCTTTCAGATTGTTGCTTTTCGTGGCCTTGTGCTTTGTATTTTGTTGATGACATTTACTAAGGCCTTGAGTTATAGGGATGGGTTGCTCTAATACTTTCACTGAAATTTACAAAAAGGGGGCGAACTTAGTTTTTTTTCTTTTTTCTCTTGATGGTAAATCATTTTTTTTTTTCCTTTTGATCGTGAAATTCCAAGTCAATAAAATTTGTATGCCTTCCACATTTTCAATTTAAGCCCTCGAAAGATTGGCCAGAGAAAAAAATTTGAATTCTTGTCGGGCGTATTTGCTAATTAGCCATTTATATTGATTTGACTTGTTGAATGTTGAGTGTTGATGACCAGGTGGCGCATGAAATTATAGCTGAGTAAACTAGAATGCGGACTAATAGCTCTGCTTGTTTTATCTTTACAACTTACTGGCACTTCTTGTTATTGTTTTGTTTTGTTTTTTGGTTTTGGTTTTGGTTTTTGGTTTTGTTTTGTATGACAGCATGGAGGATTTTATCCTGAAACCTCTTGCAAGCAACTCAATTCTCACCACTCGACCACACCTGGTAGCTTTAAATATGCTATAGAAATCAACATTTTGAACTTACTCTTCTGATGCTAGTTTAGATACCTTAAATGTTCTCATGGAACTGGATATGATTGAAAAAGACAATGAAAATCCAGTGGAAGGGGCTTCCAATTACGCAACTGAAGAATTCAAAAGAAATTCAGATTCGTCATGGACTTGCCACTAATTGATCACAATAACGTGACTGATCTAAGAAGCACCGATCTTGACAAGAATACAGGACATGAAATGAACAAGATGCTGATAGGATTTAAAATTCATCAATTCAGTGCAGCTCATCAGTGCTGGCATTGAGAGATGAGTTGATTAATAAAATTCCAAAAAAAATGGCCTCCATGGAAGATTCAAAGGAGCATTTTCATCTTGATATGCATCATTAAGAATGTTAATTGGTGATACTATGTTTGCATGGAAGTTCTCTAACAGTATAGGTAAAGTGTGATATTATATAATTCTAAATGTTCACAAGTCACACGCATCATAGAAACCTAGACTTAAGGCATAGTAAGAGATGGGTAAGGATTTAGAGGTTTATCAATTCGCTTGGAGTTCTTTAATTTGTATTCTTATGGTAGAAAGATCTGTGAAATTTTTCTTTAAATATCAAAGTAATGGTTCAGATGCTGTAACTGTTTAGTTTTTTACACTACTAGACAAGTAGACATATGCTTGACCAATATGGGCTTGAATTTCCATTTACCTTTTACTTGTTGCATATGAATAATGTAATGTTATTTAGCTCTGGTATGGGTAATACGTTCTCAATCAATTTGTAGTCTTTGTTCCTGAACCCTGACCTTGTCAAATATGTACGGTAGGGCTTTATTTAATTGCAAATGCAGATTTACCAACTATATACGGGACTCCCTATTGTTACTTTTAAGTTTGATGTTAAGATGCTGCCATAATATATGATCTAGGACATGTATTATGTAGTAGTAGAGGAATCTGTATGGATTATTCAAATTTTACTGTGAAGCAAAATATAATGGCTCTGGGTGATAACTGCTTGCCTGTTTTACATTTTATCTTTGTTGCAATGAAAGTAACCCTGCTACCATATTATGTCTTTCTTTTATCACTCTTGGTGACAAAAAGATTTTAGGTTTTTATCCCCAAAAAAAAAATTTTAGGTCTCCAAAAACTGATTTAGCACAATCAACAGCTTACTTAGTGCAGGAGTGGTCCCTCAAATGAAATTTCTGTGCCTTTTCTACTCATTCAAATATAAATGTTTCAGTTACCATTTCTTTTCCTTACCTCTACGGTTCTTTGTTCTTGTTACTTCATGTTCACCTTGGGACCCTGTCCATTAAAATGCCACATGTTTGAGCTTAAAATATTTGCTGTTTTAAAGTGCTATTTTATCCCTGTGTGTTTCTCTCTCTCTTGAATTAACATCTTCCCCTGCTTTAGTTGGGCCAAAGGTTTATCAAAGCTAAATCTGGGGTGGCTTTGGTTTAGGGGATAGCACAATAAAAAGCAAATATATGTACCAAACCTGGTTAAAAGATTGATTTGAGTTGCCCTTCCTATGATTTTGTATTGAATTGCTTCCTTCTTCTTTCTTTCTTTTCTTTTGCTTTTTCTTTTTCTTTTTCAATATCATCAGATTTACTATACGCTACTAGTTGTTGTCTCTTTCTGGCGTGTCCATGGACAACGCCTCATGTTATGATAGAGATTGAGATTTCTGGAAACACAAAATCTCCTTACTTTGACTTCAACATGTAGGGATTTATACTTTCCATTAGAAGAAATCAATCTTGCACTGAATAACAATTTTCATGCCACTCTACCTCACTGGCAGCACAACTTTCTCTTCACATGTTGACTCTTACATTCTGAAGTTCTTGCACCACCACCAACAGCCAAAAGTTGGAATGTCTCATTAACTTTTTAGTTCCTTGCCCTTCCTGCTCTGGCATTGCACCTGGAGACAGAAGACCATATTCTCAATAATCTGAAACATTCTGATTCTTATTGTATGTGATGTGAAATGATCAAATAGATTATTGGTACATATTGGAAATGTGCACACGGTTGAACTTAATACCAAATGAGCTATAGCAGTTTATCTCTACTTTACACAAGATTCATTCTCGAAATTTTAACGACGGTGCCTACATATAATATCTTAACTTAAGAAGCATGGACACTGATACAAATATAATAATACAACAAAATCTAGAGTATCTATGTATAATTTAAAGTGTCACATCGTGTATAATACAAGTGTTTAACATGTGTCAAACATGAATGTAGTTCCTTTTTTGAAGTGTCCATGCTTCATAAATTCTTAATTGCTAGTCCTTTTTTAAAGCTGTCTTTTGAAAGTGAATTTGTAAATAGATAAAGATGTTCTTACAAAGCCTTCAAACATTGGATGTAGATTGCGTCAGTTATAGCATATGTTCCAGAAATGTGGGAGCTTGCCGTTTTCTTTCTTGTTGCAGAAGTGATTTTTCTTGTTCTCTTTTAATTAGGTGCAAAGGAAGTTGAAAAACAGATACTAGAGACTAGTAGAGGAACATGTCCTATGCCTGGTTTCCCCTAAAATGTTTTATACAGAAGGCTTTGTATTTCCTTGGGAAATTTAGAGCATGATCTTATACAATAATCCTAATTTATAGTTAGCAGAAATATTGTATTCCAAAAATGATACTATACTAAATTTTCTCTGTGATGCTGCTAAAGCTTTCTACAGTCTAATAATGTTGTGGATAAAAACAGTGCCCTTTCTGTTTAGAAAATTTAGCTACTTTACACCTGACATTTACAATAACGTCTCTTGTTCTCATATCTCTAGTACTCAAAAAGGACAAAACATATGTAAAGTTTCTTAGGTAAATCGAATTCTTTGTTAAAAATATGACATGTGGAGAAATTCTTTGAAAAAACACAATCATGAAGTGCTGAATTGTTAAAAAAAATCTATTTATATGTTTTAATTTGATAACTTGATAGCCAATGCCTAAAAAAATATACCTGAGTTTTGACCTACTCAAAATTAGACAGGCTTGAATAGACTAGTACAATCTCCTTCACTAGAAGACCTAAAAGTCACTCCACAATCATCTGTGATCAGCCTGCAGATATACTATAAAGCATCCATCTATCTTCTGCAACTTCCAAAATATAGACTTCTTAACTTTATTATGGACTGAGCATCGAATGCAGAACTGTAATGATGGATGGGGAGGCTAATTCCAATGTTTGAAACTCAGTTTATTCTTAAACTTTAGTTTCATTATATGCATATCTCTACGTTGCCAAGAATAATATCAGTTTGTCCTCGAATTAAGCATGCGTTTGGCTATGGGTATTATTGACTACCTGTAATTGAGTTACATGAAATTTGGAAGGTATGCAATTATTGATATAATGCAAATTCTTGTATTCTTGAAATAGCGATTTGCAAGGAGTCTCATACGTGATAGTTATGTGTCACGCTTAAAGGATGCTTTACGTATGGTTTAAACTAATATTGAACTTTTGATGCATATGGAAGCTCATATTTTAAAGAAATTCTTAGATAGATTAAATCAATGAGAAGCAATCATTTGAATTTTTCAGTGGCTCACCTTTGACAATTCACATACTTTTTTTCTTTTAAGCTTAGTTAAGTATTTTTTATAGAATTAAGTCAATCGAAAAATTTTGAATATTTTACTCTCGTGCATTGCAACTTATTAACAATGTGAAAAAAGAATTATCATTTTTATTGCTGTTAATGTCGCAATTTTTACCATCGCACCATCGTTGTCATAACCATTAATGCCTTGGCTTTACAATTCTCTGGTAAGGCCTTTTTTCTCCCCTTTATTTCACATTCATTTGATTTTCGAATATAATGCTTAAGTTGCTATAGATTGTTTTGTCACCATAATCCAAGTCTCTTTCAGATGTAGTGCAAATGAATCCATTTCCATTGACAGTTGTATATAAGTTGTTCATAAAAATGTAATTGAGTTTGATTAAAAAAGAAATAAATGGGGGTGAAGTTGTTCAAGCTCAAATGCAACCAAAATTGATAATTATATCATAACTTGTGAAAACTAATTGTATAAATTAATAACATCATTCTTTCCACTTTATGCATCAATTCACAGTTGGGTTAAGCAAATCAACAATATTTATTGATATTTGAAACAAATTGTGATATTAAGTTAACCTTGGAAATAAAAGTCAAAGGAGATGATATAGCTTAATATGCAAAGGGTTTTCTATTCATTTTTCTGAATCTTGGCCAAATTCATGTCAAACTAAAAATCATTAGCAGGAGATTCTCAAATTTTATTACCAATATTGATGGTGAGTGTATGAGGTTAGCTTGCTTATTCCAGCAGGCTACAAACACCATGGAGAAGTAATTGTTGAAAAGTCCATATGCTTTTTGACTTAAAATGTTGTCCCTTTTTTTTTCTTCTTGCTGGAGTATATGTGGTCTTGCTTATGTCTTAAGGCTTCCCACTGTGGTATGAGTCCAATAATTTGTGGATTGCCTGTGGCCCTGAGTAACTCACTTGGTTGCTTAATCTAGTACATGATCGATACTGCTGACACCTTCCCCCCTTCTTTTTCCCTTTTTTTTGGATAGAGCTGCTGACTTGTAACCATATTCTTGGGAGATCCATACCTTAGGATAGAAATTACATAAAATCAAAAAAAGTTTGTCTTTAAGTTTTTTTCATTAATTTCTCCAGTGAAATTTAAATTTTAGTCGAAACCAAATTAACAATAACATTCAGAAAATGATTTTTAAAGTGCAATTTTTTTTTTTGGAAATACAAGAGAGAGATGATTGAACTTGCAATTCTTTACATAAATTTTCTTTTTTCCTAGCCATCTTGACTAGTATCAGTGATAAATTAAAGTGCAAGTTTCAGAAAGGTAAAATGTATAATGAATCGCAAGTGTTGAAAAAAAAAAAAGTTAACAACTTAAATGTTTATAAAATAGAATTAACAATTTGATAACCACTTATAAATATACAAAAAATTTCTTCTAATTTTACGTTAATCGTTAATCATTTACATTTTATTTTCAAAAGTGTAAAATTAGATTGATTTATATCTTAAAAGTGCCAAATCCTAATAAATTTTAAATCCAAGGTATTGTCATCATCCACTTTGCACTTTTCTCCATGGAAAGTGCACTTTTCTCTTCAAAGAATTATTCTTCAGTAAATATTTGAAAGAAAATTTTTTTTTCTTTCATCCTTAACTTTGATTCATTTTGTTTTGTTTTTCTTTCAAGTGCACGCTACTTAAAAAAAAAATTATATCTTTATCTAAATTAATTGTATATGTTTAATACGTATATACTCCTATAGAGCTATATCTTTCCTTTATCACCTGTACGCTTACGTAGCTCTTTCTATATAGAGGTGTTGCAACCTTTTGCCTTATGCAAATTAAACGTTTTACATTTGTAACACAGGAAGGGGTGCTGCAATATCAATTCCTTTATTTGCTCGAAATCCTTTCTAATAATTTCTTTTCATTTGAGTTTTCTAATTCACTACTAGATAAGTAATTCTGCTTTTCTTTCTTTAGGAAAATTAAGCAATTTTTTCTAAACTAAATAAAAACATAATGACTAACAACATTTGAAAAAACAAAATTAGCAATGAAATTTTGAAATTGAATTTATTGAAGCATTTTAGTTGCTTAATTAAATGACACTTCCCCCTTGTTTATGTAAATTTTCACGGATCTCCCCTTAAACCAAGAAATATACTAAAATAAATTTATTTTGACCAAAATCTTCAAGGATAGGATTAACTTTTTCTTTTATTAAATAAGTAAAACTTATCTAAAAATGTATTTCTTATGAATTTTATTTTAATATTATTTATTTTTGTTAAAAATTAAAAAAATAAATTCAATATATTATAAAATTTTATTGCACTTAGCAGTACTTATCTTGATCATGTATATATAATGCATATCTTAATATTGAAATAAATATTATTAGTTATCATCTTTTAGTTATTTATATTTATTTAAAATTTGTGAATATATTATTCGTTTTTAATAATTATTTTCTTATTGAGTGACCATTAAATTTACTAAGTTTAAAAAAATGATGATTTTGTGTTGATTAAATACATATTGCATGTTAATTCTAGATTTTAGTATTAAAAAGACAAAATTAATTAAGTTTAGCCCACAGTTATGGTGGCCGCAAAAAGAATGTCAATGTTACAATACCAATGGAGGTAGATGGACAACCTTGGATTCCTTTGTAGTGCTGAGTAAAATTTTAAATGCAATATACAATACTCCAAGATCGTTTGAGGAAGAGTGTTAACTTGGACAAAAGTCCAAAGATATTCCGAGTTATGACTTGAAAAAAATACTTCTTAATACTATCCTGCTTTTTTGGGGCTACCTCAATTGTGGCTAAATTTATCTGTCCTTCTGACACTAAAATCTAGAATTAACCGGTCTCTCTCTCTCTCTCTCTCTCTCTCTCTCTCTCTCTCTCTCTCTCACACACACACACACATATACTTCATCAATATAAAATGATTTCTTTCTAAAATTAGAAAATTTGAAGTTATTTAATAAAATAATTATTAAAAACTAAAAATATATTCAAAAACAAAAATTTAAAATATATAATTAATTAGAAGACAATAATTAATTATATTTTTTAAATTAATTTTTTATTAAATATATTAACAATAACATAAGTACTATTATAAGTGTACTAAAATTTTAATATGAATAAAGCATATTGCTTTTAACTCAAAATGATTAATATTAAAATAAAAATTTTAAGAAATAAAATTGTTAACAAGTTCCATTTTTAATAAAAAATATATAACTTTAAAAATATTCTAGTTAAAATAGATTTAGCCATAGAACTTTTAGATTTCGGAGAGGTTAATATGTGTAAATTTCATAATAAAATAGGAGGACTTCGTAATTAAACTATCTCACGGAAGAGGACAATGTATTTTACCAAAAATATTATCTTGCATTATAATTATGTTTAAATATGTGTAATATGTTGAACTTTCAACATAATTGATATCCTTTAAAAAAAATTTATGTTATATAAGTGTGAATAAATATATAAAATAAAATAATTTAAAGAATAAGATAAAACAATTCATTGGATTGAAATCTACTTATTAAAGTGCAACAATTTATTTCTAGTTTTTGTCAATTTTCGTGTCATATAATTAAAAAATTTCTGTCAAGTAACATAACGAACGAAAAACCACCAAAAAGAGAAAAAAAAGATCATTCATACAAAAATTCTAAAATTCAAAGAAAGATTTTTTGACATTTTTGCATTAGATCTGATCACAAGTCAAACTCATTTAAAAATAGGATGGGTTCATAAAAAATTTGCAAATTTTTTTGAGCCTGGGCCCTGGTCCGGGCCCGGCCTATTTTGTAAATTTTTTTTATATTTTTATCTTTTTTTTAGTTTTAAATATCATATATATATTTATTTATTTATTTATTTATTTATTTCATTACTTGTTAGGTATACTTTTATTCTTATTTTAATTTCTAAATAACTCATAAAAAAATTACAAAGAGTTTAAATAACTTGAAATAAATAAATATATATATAAGATAATAAAACCTCTCAAAATAATAATATTACTATTAATAATTTATTTTATTTTATTTATAATTTATTTCTAATAATATATTATACAATAAGTAAAAGTAAAAGTAAAAATAATAATAATCATATATGTTATATAATTATTTTTTACTTATATCTATAATTATAAATAAATGTTCTAATAATATTATTTATTAATAATATATAAAAATAATTATAATACAGGTGAGCTCAGACTCGGGTGGAGTTTTAAAAAAAGTCCAAACTCGGCCTTTTTTATATTCAGGCTTTTTTAAAACAGGTTCATTTTTTTAGACTTTATTTTAGCTCATATCTATTTTTTTTGGACTAAGCTTATCGGGCCGGGTGGGCTTCTCAGCCCATGATCAGGTCTAGTCTGCATAACTACATGCACTCCTATTCAAATGACATGATTTACTTATATGTGTGAGAAAGCACATGCTATATCCCCCTTTCCCCTCCCCCCCCCCCCCCCCCCCCCCCCCCAAAAAAAAAAAAAAACTTTTCACTTTTTCTCCACAAAAAAGAATAAAGAAAATATTAATTAATATTGCATGCTAATGAAAATTGAGTAATGATACTAAAATAATATTTTATTAAATATTTCATATTTAATATCTTAAATATTAAGATATTTAATAAGTAATATCTCTTAATATAATTAATTTATTTTTTTCAGCTAATGAGTATAATTATACTCTTAAATATAATAAAATGTAAAAAAATATTATTGATTTATTTAATAATTATTGTATCATAATTAAGCTATATAATGTTTCGAGTTCAAGTAATTATTTTGTTAAAATGGTCAGTCATGTCCTGACATTAGAATTTCAAAATAATAAATTAATTATTTCCCTCTAAAACATTTTTTAAAATGGAAATATCTAGCCACATGAACTTATGAAGACAGTATTTGGTGGTTAATTGAAAATCTTTCACAATTACAAGAAAATTTAACATTTTGAGACAAATTTTAGGACTTGTTTGATAGACATAAAATTAAATATGAAAATAGAAAGAGAAAAGGAAAAAGGTAATTTTATATATAGAAAATACCCATAATATTTTTAGTTTTAATAATTGAATAATTATTATTAGAGAATATTAACTGATGATTGAATAATAATTATAATGATAAAATTAAAATTTGACCAAACTTTTCATTATCTTTTCTTTTTCCCTCCCTCTTTCCTGATAAAGCAAAAGGGCCCTTAGAAGAAAAAATATTGCTCTCTAATCGACAGAATCCCATTTTCAAATATGTCCTAAAACTATTTTAAAAAATAAAAATTTAAGGCTAAATTTATTATCATAAAACAATCAGTTTCAAAATTCATCTAAAAATAAATATAAAATAATTTTAGTTTTTTCTTTAAAAAAACTTTGCATCTTTTATCTATCTAAAAAAGAAAAATATTTTACTCAATTTTTTTCTCCTTTATATTCTCTAAACTATATCCTCAAATTAACTTGCATTGTGATGTTATGCAATAGCAAACAATTATGGATGAGATTTAAATGATTTAAAGTGTGAAGTTTATAAAACATCTTTAAAGTAAAAGAGAGATAGATAAGTAAGAAGAGAGAGTTGTTAGAAAGAAAAGAAGTAAAACCATATACATATTTTCACTCTTCATGTGACACACTCTCTGTCACACATTTTATAAACACTTTATATGTTCTACAATTTAAAAAATCCAAACTCGATATAATTAGGGCTCAATTTTAAGATTAAGGAGTTTTTAAGAATGTGTATACCTTCAAAGGGTTAGGTGTGAATATCTCTCTCTCTCTCTCTCTCACACACACACACACACACACACACACACAGTGAATTCCTGTATCCGTCTAACCCTAATATCCTATTCTGTTCTTTCCCTTTTCTTAGCTAGTTTGAATCACCTTTTGGCCGCACATAAAAACTCAGGCAATCATTAATTTACTAACCTATCTATAAGAGACACTTGGAAAATGGGTGACCGAAGGGTCCATCCCTCCCCCTATAAGCACTTGTTGGATAAATTTTGAGAAAATATAAATGCATCTTTTTTAATTTTCAACCATTTGTAAATACTTTCTTCATTTAAAAAAATATAAATTATTTCTCTAAACCATTTTTTTTAAGTATTTGAGCACTTCTAAAAATGAGGGTAAGTACAGCTTATTCTTACATAAGATTTTTCTTTTAAATTCTAACTACTCTTAATTTTAAACCAATAATCACATGCGATGTGACAAAGGGAAGGATGTGAAGTGAATCTCTGTTAATGGCGAGTAGTTTTTAAATGCTGAATAGTGAAAATTTAAGAAACTAATTTTTAATTTTTAAAATTAAAAGGAATGTTTGTAAATCATCTAAAGTTACACAGGTGCTACATTTTTTCTCACAAGTTAGATACATTCTTTACAAAATCAATTGGGGCTAAAAATAAATTAAAAAAATGTCTGTCATAATAAATACCTCAATATATAGATCTCATCACTTAAAATACTTACTGAATTTTCATTAATTACTTACACAATTACCAGTGATAATTATCTTATAGATGCGATAATTTTTTTAATGAATGTATGTTTATGTTTAGGTTGAAAAAATAAAAAGGAGAAGGAAGTGCTAATTTAAACTTTTCCTATTATATATATATATGTGTGTGTGTGCGCCCGCGCGCTAAGTTTGAGTTTAATGGTGGGGTGGTCAAGCGGGCGCGTGAGAGAGGGAAAGGGATAAATATTCGCAATCCCATGCACAGCACAAAGCCACAAACAACGAAGTGAGTGGGGAAGGGAAGAGACCAGACCAGGAAAAAGGTTCATTCGGTCGGGACACTTACACTATTATTATTGTATCCATCACTACTAAAGCACCAATCCACACCTTTTATTTTAATTTAAGATATTCATCCTTTAATATTAATTATCATTTCATGCATTTTGCTAAATTTTATAATATAATCATAATAATTAAAGTTTGCGTTGTCTACCCCAAATTTCTTAACACATATAGGCTGGTCACCACTTAACTTTTCTTCATGCAGAGAAGAGAGATACATTAATAATAGTCTGTATTTTCTAAGAGCATCAAAAAGAAGCTTATGGGTTAAGAAACATGACCTTCTCAAAACCCTAAAAGCAAAAAACAAAAAGAGGGTTAAGAGAGGAAGAGGGAGGGAGAATGAACAAGAAACTATAGAATTTATATATAAATACTTAAAAGCCTCCTCCTTTATTTTTGCTTCTCATTCATTCCCACCTTCCTAACACTCTTCCCCTCTCCCTCTTCTTTTTTTCTTTCTTGTTTTCTCTCTCCCTCCCCCCCCCCCCCCCCCCCCCCCCCAAAAAAAAAAAACCTTCAGCTCTCAGACACAATACTGCAGGCAATTTCTCTCTCTAGCTCTAGTTGATGTGATTCTCTCCACTATTACCTTTACAAAAGAGAAGGCACCAAGAGGAAGAGCCATGGTTTTTTCTTCCATCCCAGCTTATCTTGATCCAGCCAACTGGCAACAACAGGTAAACTTAAAGGGTTTTTTTCTTCAAATTTTCAGTAGTTATGATTTTAATTCTCTCTTCTTATGGTTTCTTTCTTTCATTGTCCAAAAGCCATAATTCAAAAGATAAATATTCTTCTCACTTTTGTTTATTATGATCCCCTTACCTGCTTCCTGAATATACCTAGATATTTAATTTCTTTGTGCTTCTCCATCTTTTTCTCTCATTATTAATTTTGCTTCTTCCTTTTTTATGCTATTGCAGCAACCCAATCATCAGATTGGAAGTAGTGGCCTAAGTTCTCAGCTTCTTCCACCGCCACCACCACTACTGCCGCCCACTCAGTCTCATGGAGCTGGGGCTGGGGGCTCCAGCTCCATCAGGCCGGGTTCGATGGCTGACAGGGCCCGGATGGCCAACATACCGATGCCAGAGACGGCGCTAAACTGCCCCCGGTGCGAATCCACCAACACCAAGTTTTGCTACTTCAACAACTACAGCCTCTCTCAGCCCCGCCACTTCTGCAAGACCTGTAGAAGGTACTGGACTCGAGGTGGTGCCTTGCGGAACGTCCCAGTCGGCGGGGGATGCCGGAGGAACAAGAGGAGTAAAGGGAGCAGCTCGAAGTCACCGCCGGTGAGCTCGGATCGCCAGACGGGTAGCGCTAGTTCGACCAATTCAGTTTCTTCTAACAGTGGTTCTGCTGCTGATATAGTAGGCCTTTCGCCTCAGGTTCCGCCGCTGAGGTTCATGGCTCCATTGCATCAACTAACTGAGTTTGGATCCGGAGAGATGGGCTTGAACTATGGCCTGAGTAATTATAGCACAATTTCAGGTCCAATGGGAGGTGTGGGTGACTTAAATTTCCATATAGGAACGGCTTTAGGCGGAGGAGCAAGTGGCGGCGACTCGATCTTACCTGCCGCGGGGTTGGAGCAATGGCGGCTGCCACAAACACAGCAATTTCCCTTCTTAACTGGTTTGGAAGCTTCACCTGAATTGTACCCATTTGAAAGTGGAGCTGAGGCATCGGGATATGGCGGCAACGGGGCGAGTCAACTCCGGCCAAAGGTGTCAACTTCTGGGGTGATAACTCAACTAGCTTCAGTGAAAATGGAAGACCATTGTCATCAGGAACTGAATTTGTCAAGGCACTTCTTGGGGATAAATAATAATCCAACAAATCATGAGCAGTATTGGAATACTACTACTGGTAGTTCTAATACTACTGCAGCTAACTGGACTGATCTTTCTGGGTTTAACTCTTCTTCCACTACTAGCAACAATCCACTATAGGGGGGGAAAAAAAGGAAATCTCAGTTCTTGTACGTGCTGAAGCTTCTGGTTTTTTCGTTAGTCTGGCTTCAATTTCATTAACAAATTAAGCGTCATCCAAGTAGTCCACAATTTATCCCAACTGAAGAGAAGAGCTTTTGAGGATGGATGATGGTACTTGGTTTCTTTAATTCAGATCATATGAAAACCCTAGGGATATATGTTAGTTATTTTTCATTTAACCTTTTATTTCTTTTTTTCTCTTTCCTCTGAATAGGTTTAGGTTGCGTTGTATTATGAGGATGTTAATGCACTATAGTGAATTTATGGGTTCATCAAAGGAAATGGATATTTTCATTTGCAGTAGCTAAATATTCTGCTGAAGTTCAATGGTCACCACAAATCTCAAATGGAGAAATTCTTCTTCTATGGTGGAAACTGTTGGATTTTGGTGGAAGGTTTTATAATTTGGAAGATAATTTGCTGCACTAGCAATTAATCATCACCATCTCGAGGAAACCCTTATATTCTGATTAAATAATTAATTAATTTTACTGCAGTACTTTATATATATATATATATATATACATATATATATATATGTATGTATACATATTTAAAGTTTTGGCGGGTGCATGATCATAATCAATTATCATAAATTATTTGGTTATAGGACTTCCTATACACAGTCAGTCAAATTGAGCCCTTGACTGATCTTTTATAGTTTCTGGAATTTCAGTATAAACTAAGGTTTGTCTTTCTTATTGTACATATTCTTATTGTATATACATTCATCATATATTATAAGTGTATCTATTGGAAAAGTGTAATTTTCTTCCCTTAAAAATTAGATTTGCTGGTTTTTTCTTTTTTTTTTCCCCCTTTTAGAAACTTAATCTAATGACTATAGTGATCTTTTCCTTGATGTTAATATCACTAATCTGTTTAATATTCTGCTCTAAAAGACCTACATTGCAATTTAGTTGTCATTTTATTAAAACCACCTTTATCGAATAATGACTCTCTAACCATACGCTTTGTATAGTAGCTATATATGTCTTTAGATGAAAGTTTCCATATGAGAATATATTTTCATCTCTTTAAGTTATGATAATTACTTTTAACCAAAAATTTCTACCCAAAAGAAAACACTAAAACCTTTAGTTACTTTGGAATAGCCAGCTAAGATAGTTTCTTTAACTAAATAGTAAGAATGTAATTAAATGCATGCTCTTTTACTAAATATGAAGTGGGAAATGACAAACTCTAACGACCACCTCAAAAGGCTGTGCTAGTCATATATAATATTGATGCAAATGTGTAATTCAAACCCAGAAGTTTCCAATCTATTCATGAATAATAATAAAAGAGTATATAATCTGGAAGCAGTTAATTTGATGTCTCCAAGACTCAAATGTTGTTTTTGTCAAAAAAAAAAAAGATTGGGATGTTTCATCTTGCGCAGCCAAACCTAGCTAGCTAGAGCTTCAGTACGGAGAAATTCGTAGTACTTCAAAAAATCCTAGTTGTTATATATTATATATTATTCATATGCATGAATATTAAAAATATAATAGATAATTCCAATGGAGATAATACAAATCTAAGCTTCCCATTTTTATAATGGAATTTGATGAGTAAATTAATATATAACTCAACAAACATATCCACCTTGAGTTTAGTGACTTCCAACTCTCCATGGAGAATATGTTAGTTGGTAAAATCATTAAAGAATTATCATGTTTTTGCATGAGAGAGCGAGTTTGTCCCTTTTACATACGGCCTTTGATTTCACAATGGCACTCATTGGTTTTTTGGGGAGGGAGAGAGAGAGAGAGAGAGAGAGAGAGAGAGAGAGAGAGAATGATTTTGTAATAATATGGGAATGTACTGATTGTTAATATTATTATGTGATGACTGAGTGGGACTACGAAGACTTTGGCCTAATTTGGTGGTTTTGATGGCAAATAGAGAGGACAAAGGGAAGAGCATGAAAAGACGACAAAATGGCCACCCAAATCCATAGAAACCTAGACATCAAAGTAATCTTCGAGATCAGCATATCATCATGTTCATGATGGTTATGGTCAAGGATGGTATTTTGAGCATGAAAATGTTCCAACTTGGTTTCTAAAACCAATAAAGATCACTGCTACCTACTAAATTCACACATGATCTTATATAATTACAAAAAACAATTTGTTTTAATATTATAATTGGATGGCATTCGAACTAATTTTTGAGCACCTTAATTAATTTAACTTTTCTTTCGGTCAAAAAATTGGCCGTTCATATAAAATTCCTCACAATCTCATTCTAAAAAAACTGGGACAATACATATCACATGCTTTCACATATAGTCCAAATACTTCTTAAATTTTCTTTATCATCATGAGCATAAACTATTTTAATAATATAGGTAAGAATACCAAGGGCACAACACATATCACATATTTCTTTTTATTACTTCTTCTGGTTTTATATATACAAAACAAATAACTAATTCACGAAAATTAATAAAATTAATTAAAATTAATTGATCTTTTTAATTTGTCCTAAGTAAAAATTATTTTTTACGAATGTAACCATTTAATATGTGTACTTTCTCTTTAAAATTAATGACAGTTACTACTTATAATTTAAAAAACTTATTTAATAGATGACATAATTAGAATACTATAATTAATATACTAAACATTAGTAGTTTATTTTTTATATTTTAAACTAAATCAAATCTAAAAAAAAATCTCTTATATATAAGACCAGATAGAGTATTACCTTAAGAAGTATCTTTGGACTTTTGTTGAGTTAACTAATGTTAATGATGCATCTTTTATATTGGCTTAATGAATTTATGATTTTACCCTTAGAGTATTTTTTTAAGAGAATCAAACCAGATTATTGAATTGAGATATTATTTATTTACTAATTTAATGTTAATCTATGGTATCAAATTCAAGTAAATATTCAATCTCTTGATTTACATAAAATAAATTTTAGAAGGAAAAAAACTCATATGCCTTTCTTTATATCTTTACTAATATATTACCTAATTAAAACATAATAAGTATTTAATTTTTCAATAATAACACAATAAATATATTATTTTTATAACTCAACCTCACAATATTGATTTTTAAAAAATATTTTATATATATTTTAATTTTATTAGAAAAATTAATAAAAAATATAAAAAATTACATCTAAATATAATTATTTTAAAAATTAATGTAGCATTTTCTTGAATGTTTATTTGATTTTTATAAGAAATATATGAATAATTTCCTCAATTAATTTAATAGCAGAAAATAAAGGAAAGAATGGATTGGGTTTCTAACGTTGTCAAAGAGGGTGTGTGAGTGACAGACAGCAGAGTCAAAGCGCAGAGGTTTTTACAATCTATGACTTAACGTGTTAATACCAGAAACTCAGGGACACAAACTGCTAAGGTATGTCTGAGTCTGACCGTTTCGCAGACTTTCACGCGCGTGAGCGCGTGCTGTTTCACGACTCACGATGAGGACAAGTGACTGCTTTGTCAGTATCTTGGACCATCCACGCACCGCCTTGGTCCCAGTGACTGGATCTTACTTGCACGCGCTTTGGAGCAGCGTGGAAACCTGTAGCTTTTTATTTTTGGTCAGTGCGTTATACAACTAAAATTAATTCTATGTTGTTTTTAATATATAACATGTATTAATGTTTTACTTAATTATTATAATATTTTTATTGATTAATTAATATCACAATTTCATTTTTTTCTTTTTAAAATTTTAATATTAATTATTTGTAGAAACTAGAAAGATATACTAATATTGTGTAAAAAAATATTATAAATTTTTAAAAATCATCCAAAATATTGAATCACAATTATTCTTTTTTTATAAATAGCGAATCGCAAACTAAATTCAAAGTTCAAATATTTTTTAATTTAATTTTAATTAAATCCGTATGTCTGCTTCAATTTGCATTCGTTTTAGTTTGCTACCTGCTCTTGTTCTAAGTCCATTCATTGCAGTTCATTCTTGTACAAATCTTTGTGTGGTTTGGCCTTAAGCTTATATCTATGGATGAAGGGAGAAGACGGGATCAAAAATTAGTTTTTTCCAAACAAAAAAAAGTAGTAAATTGGCACTATATGCTTCTTAATGGAATTTGAACCAAGAACTCTGATATAAATAACAATTACTTAATTATTCTTAATGGAATTAGGACACCAAAATTAATATTTTAGAAGTGTTATATACATTTATGTTTCTTAAAATTTATAAGCTTTAATATCAAACCTTACAATAAATAGCTCCAAGGAATTGGTCTAGCTGTGTTCTCTACCATAACTATCTAGGTTTAAACTTTGGGCTAACACCTATGACAATTTATTAACTTTGGACTAACACTTAGAACAATTTTTTTAAAAATATTTTAAGTTGTTGTGGGATATGTGTCCTTAAAAATACCAAAAGAGAAAAATTGGCTTTCGATTGATGTGTATATTGATGTAAATATCTTTATTTTAAAAAAAAACACACACCACTATTAAGTCTAAAAGATCCTTAATTATAGAGAGGATGAAAAATTACTTTTGTTTAAGAGTATAATATAATTAATAAACATAGTATAAATAGAATATAGACTTAACAATGGCTTTATTATGTGTTTAGATTTCATCACATGCGCTTCATGGAGATATATACAGTGGTAAGGTAATGGGTACATCTTTATTTCATGTTAATTGCATAAACCAGCTTACACATTGCTTTTTCGTAATTATTTTTTTAAAGTAAAACACATAATTTTTTTAAAAATTAGGGATTTGTAAATTTTTTTTTAAATTAGGGATTTGTGAATTCACTCCTTTTAACTCTAAAACTTGACTATTGGCCCTCTAGAGTTACATATTCATGCAATTTTGACCCTTTCGTTGCCATATTTGTCCAAAAACTTGATGGAGTTGGACTGAATATTTATAGATTCTTCATTGATCTAGGCGGATTGAAGCCTGTAGAAAGAGATTGAGTGCCTAGTTGTATCTTTTGTTTTTGTGCACGATAAAGATGAAAAAAAAAATGATGGGATTTAGAGTTTATTCTTCAAAACGGGTATTTTTGTCTGTTGGACAAACAGCAAGATGCAACATTTGCCATTTCCAGAGATGATGTGGCATGACATAATCCTACCATGAAAGGGCTTCATTAGATTTTTGGACGTATCTATTAACAGAAGATCCAAATTGTATGAATATATGAATCTAAGAGGTCATTGATAGTCAAGTTTTAAAATTAAAGAACAAAATTGCACCCCCTAAAATAAAGGGAGTTTTGTGTTTTTTATTTTATTTTATTTTACTTTTTCCTTTCATTCAACGTAGTCATAGCTAGAAGCTAAAGCAACGATCTGGAGCAAATATGCATGCAAGAGAATATTAATTTGGAATATAGAGTATTGCTATTAGCAAAATTTGGAATAAACTTAAATAAAAGGAAGAGAGAATATGCATGAAATATATATTAAGATGGTGGCTGCAGGTGCATGTGGCAAACTCTATTAGAAACTTCCTAGATCCATCCTTACAGTAAATAATGACAAAAGATGATAATAGTACAATGAGAATATCTATATAGAACTCACTTTTGTGTGCATCGAATTTGAAAATGGGATTGGTCATGTTGGAAAGAAAGGAATCTTGTTGGTTGGGGTGTTTGGGATCACTTTTGCAAGAACCAAGGAGGGTGTTAACCCAAGAGGGAATAAAGCACATTCAAAACCCAGAAAGACAGAAAAATCTCACTCCCACCGTTTGTGGGTTCTGTGAGTCAGTACTGTAAATATTGTTATTCATTCTAGGACTAAGCACCATGACCATTGACCTCATATTCAACAATACTGCCTTCCTCACTGTTCACCCTTGAGTGTGATTTATACTCGGAGCAATCAGTGGGATGATTTGGATGTGAATGCTTTTAGTGATCCCGAAATTATCGATGTAATTCTTGGGAATTATAAAATACACAGTTAACTAGTACAAGAAACTCATAAAAATTTATTCAGACAAGTGTACCAATTTCATCATTCGATCCGTTTGAATTTTTTTATTAATTCATTGTACAATGAACTAATGTATAATATATATGCCTAAGAATTTGTCTGCTGTTATAAAAAATGTTTCTAGCATCCGTTGCACTATAGTAGCCAGGGCAAACTTGTACCAAAGCATGAATAATTCGCCAATGAGCTAACAATTCACATGAAGCTAACATAACTCTCAAATTGAAGTGAGATTGAAATCAAAGATTTGATCCTTTTAGATTTAGGTGTTCTTCGTTTAAAAGAAAAAGGGGAAAATTCAAGAATGTATATCATTATTCTTTAGTTTCTCTCCCTCTATGTTGTGTGTGTGTGTTTAATGTTTTTCCAACAAGTAGATAGTATTAGTATATTTATCCCACATGCACAAGTCAGGGTATGATCTAAGATATGATGCTTCTTTCTCTTTCATTTTCTCTTTATGTGTAGAGCAGCTTTCACTTTTATAAACATAACTCTCTCTCTCTCTCTCTCTCTCTCTCTCTCTATATATATACATATATACACACACATGTGTGTGTGTGTGTGGAAGTTGAGTGATCGATGGTATATCTTGATGAACAGATGGAGAAAGAAGGAAAAAGACTGAGATTCCAAGCTGTTCTGAGTCCTCACGTTCTCCCACATGTTCTCAATCATGCACATGTACCTGTATTTTAAGATTCCCCTTCGCGCCTCGTTATTAAGATAAGAGGAAAATGTAAACCTAAAAAGTTCCCTTAAATTATAGGTTAATTATAAATAATTTTTTGAACTTTTAAAACTAACAATTAGATTTTTAAATTTTTACACTCATATAAATAGATTCTTTCATCTAATTTCTTTTGAACAGCAGTAATTTACTTCTCACCTCGAATTCTCACGTGTCAACATCGGTATATTTGAACTATAATTTTCAATGCAATAATCTTTTAGCTAGCATATGAGAAATTTAAGATTGCAAATATGTTAATACAATTAGAAAAAATTAGATAAAAAACTTATTTTCTAAAATTAAAAATTTAAGAATCTAATTATCAGTTTTAAAAATTTAGAAACCATTTGGCAAGGAATTTACTTCTTGCATTTTTTTTCTCTTATAAGTTAATTTCATTCATCTCCTACACGAAAGCGGGAAAAAAAGAACATGGCCCCACTTGCTCCGCAGGCTGTGGGACCCAGATCAGATAGGAACTATAATATATGTCACTATATTTTCTATCAAATATTACTTTAGTTAAGAATTAGAATAATCTATTTGTTTCATAAAATATTTTACAAAAAGTAATACACACACACACACACACACACATATATATATATATATATATGCCACTGTGATTTTATGGCGAATTTTATTGTATAAATCAAAATTTTATTAAATAATGATAATTAAATAAGAAAGAGAAAAGGTCTTATAAATTAAAAATAATAATTTTAAATTATTTAATATTATTTATGTCTCTATACTTTAAAATAACGTGCATGTTAGAATATTATTATTATCTCCCTTGGAACTGTTTTCCTTAATTGATGAGGCATGAGGTCCCTTTATGACTTCTATTTACTTCACAAGCAGTTTTGATCGATACTCCAAAAAATAAAAATAAAAAGCAATGACATTAATAATAGTAATGTAAAAATATATGAGAGAAAATAAATCCATCTATAAGATTATCTTATCATTTAATTATCAACTATAGTTTGTAGATAAAGAAATAGATCCATGCATGGAGCAAAAAGAGGGGAGAAATTATTGACCAAAGAGAGAATCTTTGTCACATTTCTCTTTTTCAAGTGAGCATATGGCATCCTATGGAGTATGAAGCCACTTTTATGTCAATGGAAAATGCAAAATTATCCTATTTGCTATGCTGCATTGTTTCACTGAATTAACGTGTGGATGTTGTTGCTTTTGCATTTGATTTCCATGGACCCCACATCTATATCATTTGCCATCTTTCTAGTCAACTAGAATGTGATCTTGAGTTCCAATTTTTTAAAAATAAAAATTTATTTTTAAATTTAAATTATTTTAAAATTAATTAAAATTGGACCGCAATAATGATCAACTTCAAACTCACCAATTTATTGAATTCAAAATACAGTGCAAGCTATACACTTGCTTGCAAATATTCTCCAATTAATCAATGAAAAAGGGATTCGTGAATTAATTATTAATTATTTGGTTTTTATACAGTTATTTTAAACTACAAATTAAATAAACACACAAGCACGTGTATGAATGCAGAAAAAGTAACAATGCCTCTCATATAAATATTAATTTGGAATAAAGTTGTTTATTCCCAGCATAAGCATGCGGTAGAAATCCAAGTTGAGAATTAAATTCAAAAAGTCACGTGGAATTAACTGATTCAGATTTCACAACCAGCAATTGCTGTAGTGCTCATATGGGTATGAGCAGTCTCTCAGTCAGTTCTAAGATGACAACTTTGGTCTGATCGATCTTGTTCCGATCTGATTTGCTCAATTATGAGTGAGTAAATCCACTATTAAATTTTTTGTTCTTTGTTTTATGGGGGGGGGACTCTAGGGTTTCACTTTGGCCCGTTCCATTTATATATATATATATATGTCAATATATGTTTGTGTATACATGTGTATATAATTTTATGAAATTATTTAAATATTATATTAATAAGAAAGTTTATGTTTTACAAAAGAAACTTAAAAAAACATAAGTAAATCCTTATTACAATATAATTTCATCTACTTAAGATGAAAATGCATAAGAATCAATAATAAAATTTCACTCAAATAAAACATTTTTATTTAAAAATCATGTAACCCGCATATTTATTGCATAATAATTGAGGCATGTGTATTTAACTTTATATTATTATTAAATCAAAAAATATGCTTTATAGCAAAAAATGAAATTCAGGAAGTTTAAATATATATCATAAAAAATTCTAATCTATTTTTTTCCTTATATTCTATAATGTTTATCATTAATTTTAAGCTTAAAATAATTACTTTTATTTTTCTATATATCCGAAACAGGGCGGGGTGAGATGGATTTGGGCAATGAAATCCTTGCAGGTTTTGGTTTTAAAAAAAAAATTAGTGCAGGAAATGGGACAGGGACAAATGAAACACTTACTCGATCTGCTCTATTGTTATTCGTAGTTAGATTATATATATTGAGAGTTATTTTTTCTTTTATAAACAAACATTTAACAAATCTTAGCTGGTCAATTATGATTTGATGACAATAGACTCAATATTTTTTAATATTTAAAAAAATTAAAATTAGAATTTGACCCCGATCAAGTATATCGATCGATCACTCATTGAAAGAGTGAAATAGTTGCTATTGTAGGAATAGCTGGATAAGAAGAACATATTAGAAGTCAAACAAATTTTAATGGTTTGTCATTAAATTTAAGGTAAATTATTATGGTTTTTAGAGATGTTTAAATTATATGAATTTTTTTTAAAAAAAAAATGTATACATACACACTAAAACCAAAAAATGATTAAAATACCTTAAAAAATATTATTGATTTCTTTCATTAAAATATAATGTAATAGAAAATATATTTTTGAAAATTTTATTTTAATTTTATTTATTTTTTCTAAAAATTATAAATTTAATTTATTCTAAAATTTTATAAAATTGATGACAATGTTGATGTTCATTGTATATATTTAATATAAATGTTATTTTTGAAATTGATTTATTTTCTTTGAATTGGTTAATCTTAAAAAATCATTTTGTAAATATGTTCTTTATCAAATTATTTTATAATTTTTTAAATTTATAAAAGCTGCTTTTCTATAGTATTTAAATGTATATTTAATATTAATTATATTATATAAAAGTATTTTGGCCAAATAAGTGCAACATATTTATTAGTTTTAGCGAAGGAGGAAGTGTAATTATTCAAAACAAAAGAGAAAGTTATGTAATATAAACATTTCTGAAGGGAAAAGAAATCATTTACCCATAAATTTACTGCTATAAGTTTAACTCTAAGCCATGAATTATAAGACTATGTTAGAAAGAATTTCTATATGAATCTCTTGATCTCATCGGGAACACTATATGTTTAAAAAAAATACCTAATTAGCTAATTATTAAAAAAAGTTGTACTAAAATTTAAAATTGCATTTACAATAATTATTAAAAAAACGAAATTAAAAATATGATCATTGTGGACCACAATCATATACCCAGCTACTTGATACTATAACAAATTAAACATACTCGATAATATTATTGTGACGACAATTATAGTTATTAGTTGTTTGATATATATTAAGGTGCATGTTAATTTATTTTTAGAATAGGATAATTAAATTGTTTTAGATAAAAAAATAAACTGTAACTTTTTTATAAATAAAAATAATAAACTAACTTCAACAACTCATGCCATCACAAATTAATTCTTCTTTATAATGAAAATTATGTAATATCAATTATTATCACATAGTCTTTTATATTAAGAAGATTTATTATTTTTTCAAAAATATATATATTTTTTATTTTTATGTTTGTTCTCCGACAATGACGCCAATAATCTTAAACATATATTGATACATGATAAAATCGCAATTTAAATTCTCACTTCATTTATATTTTGGCTACATCAACCTTCTTGTCAAGTCATATCAAAATTGGTAAAGGCAAGCCAAAGAGACATTGAATACATCATAATAAAATCAAAGTGTTCCGTAATGGGCTCAAACATGTTGACTGCCTTTAGGTTTTAACTAAAAGTAAGAAGCAGAAGAAAATGGAGTCACAACAGAGATTAGAGAGAGAGAGAGAGAGAGCACTTTGCATGCTTATATCCGTAACTCTACCTTTCGCAAAGTGCGCTGTCATGTTCTTAATGCAAAACAAATAACTATCTCTCAATTATTTTGGTCCTATTCAATATAATAATAAAAAATTAAAAAGAATATGTTATTCTTTTGTTGTTGTGATACTGTCAAATCTATTGTTTCTTTAATTAAGAACATGACCTCTAAGACAACTATAATATGTAAATGGATGTAGCTGTCTGTAACTGATATGGATATGTGGTGTTTAATTTTTGTTTATTTCTGCATTTTGCATGAAATGGAAATGGATGCTTGCGTGAGGAACCACTCAGCTTGGATGTCTTTTTCAGGTCTATTTCCCATTCCATTATACATGCATTAAGAATAGACTAAGCTATGAACAATCATTTATTCGAGTCAATTTAGTAATTTTTAAGTATGTATTTAATCCTTAAAGATAAGATTTTTTAAAAAAATTTTGGTGCTAGGGTGTAAAAGTATTTCAATCAATTTATGTGTTTCTCAGTTAATTCACATTTTTTAGTATGATTAGAGACTATGCCATCAGTTGTGCACTTTCACCATTATAACCTAAAGATAAAAAGACAAAAATACCAAGCATGCAAAAAATAATTTTAATTTTTTGTTTCCAAAAAAAAAAAAACTCCTCACTAATTGTATGGGATTCTATTTGAATTTAACTAGCCTTATACCGAAATTGAATTAAAGTAGTTAGATTACATACAATTGTACGATCCAATTTGTGCTAAAAACCTTGTGTAAATATTACTATTGACATGGAAATGCTTTACCAATTGCCAATATGGGTATAGGGTTGCGAAGAATCCACCATGCTTGGTGGACCCCTTGAAATATATGTTAAAAGATATAGGCTAAGCTTATCCGCATGGAATTAACACTTGAAAAAATAAAATTATGAAAAGGACCTCTCGTGTTTATTAAAATGACTTATACAAGAAGGAAATTTCAGCATCAAGAGTTCATTAAAAATAGAGTAAATTATAGTTTTGTGATTTTGGTAAAAAGACAGAATTAATTTGTTCTAGTGCGATAAGATATGTCATTGAATATTTTATAGTTTGTTCAATTATTACTTGATAACTATGTAACATTAATTTACATTTAAATTTTAATAAAAATAATAATGTAAAAGCTAAAATAATCAGCTTTATGATTAAATATCTATTTTGCTGAAATATTGAATTCTAGAGGTTTTGTTACGATTAAATCTGTACTTTTAATTTCAAAATATTAGTTTGATTTCAATAATAGCCTCAAAAAGTTATAAAATTATTTACGATATAAGTAAAATATATTTTTAACAATAAAATTATCCATTATTTTAATTTTTGCATGATTATTTTTGTTAAAATTGAAAATACTACAAAATAATTAATTGATAACGAAATAAACCAGATTAATATAACACTTTAAACCAAAAAAGGACAAACTGATTTTGATCAAACCACAAAAACAAGGAAATTTATGCACCAAACAAAGTAACCCATAAACAAAGTAATTAATACTCCTCTTGGATGTGAAAAATCCTCCAAATAGTAGCGAAAAATGATTATGTCCATTCTTTGCGCTCGTGGTAAATATACAAAAATAATTGTATCAAACGATAAAATGTCGTCACTTAAGTGTAGTTAAAACTTTCTCAATCGAAATAGATCCACCAATCACTCATCTTGGATAAACCATAACATGATTACGTTACGTGATGTTGCACATTTAACAGTTTAAAATTCGAGGAAAATTAACAATTATACCCACAAGACTGTAATTCAAATTTGTATTTTTCCTCTCTCTGGCGGGCCTCGTATTGGAGCCATTAAGACAGGGCAAGGCCCGTGTCTTCATGGCTTTTTTTTTTTTTTCTTCTTCCAATGAGAACATTATAGGTGATAATTTTCAAAATTTTAAGATTATATGATTGGAATTTAAAAAAAAAAAATTATATAGTATATTTTTATTAGAAAATTTAATAACAAATACTTTAAAAAACAACTATTTTGTCCAAAATATAAACATAGGGAAGGTGACCCACTTTAGTGATGAGGGATGTTGGGAGGTCATAGACTCAAACTTGAGCTCTGTCAAAGATCTAACACGCCACTAATTTGTCACATAAAATCCAAGACTTCCTTGCTTGTTGGGAAATAATAGCGCCTTATACAGCGTTACTTATTAGCCTTTTTGGAAGAAAGGAAAGAGAGAAATGGAAAAGTTTTCCTTCCAAAAAAACGAAAGGAGAAAGAGATAAACACCTATCTAGAG
The DNA here is from genome assembly GCA_032878935.1 of Erythrophleum fordii. Classification (NCBI taxonomy): domain Eukaryota; kingdom Viridiplantae; phylum Streptophyta; class Magnoliopsida; order Fabales; family Fabaceae; genus Erythrophleum; species Erythrophleum fordii. The sequence goes on along the minus strand of JAVQMF010000048.1, from coordinate 1,201,922 downwards.
AATTTTCTTAGGAGGCTGCTCGTGAACTTCTTCAAGATGGTTTAATCATAATCAAAATCCCCGCCAAAAGTAGAGTGAGAGGATGGTGATGATGAAAAACAAAAATTGGTTTATAGACGACGTAGTCAACTACTACCCGTCCCCATCTATGTGAACTTCAAATGAAACTCCAATGGGGCCACATTTTTTCATGGCGAAGCTCGTGCATGCATTTCAGCAAATTGCTTGTTCTAATTAAAGTACCATCATAAAGTTGGAAAATGAAATCACAACAAGAAAGCAGCCACTTATTAATTTCTGCAAGTTAATCAAGCTCTGATGAAGTAGTTTCCATGAAGTTACTATCTAACTGATTCCCCAGTCGCTGTAGTGGCAATGTATCTCTTTCCACATGATGGAGATTAGCACCATTATAATAGCACTATTTCACCTATATAATGGAAAACCTAAGTTTTTCTTTTCTCCCATCTGGCATTTATTACCTCAATTGGGAACCTCATTCCCATGATTTTATTATGCAGGATTATTTGTGGTTCCAAATTTTGCACTTTGAAAAGCTTAAGTTGACATTACGCAGCAGCTGCTTTATTCAAAGATTTTAGTCAATCTTAATCATGCACATGCATGTAAGAGTAGTGTGATTAGCCAAAGCAGAAACAAAGAAAGAAAAAGGAAAATAGTGTAATTCAGCTAACCTATCCCAGAAAGGTCGATTACTTCATCATAGCACCACAAAGACTATTTAATTTTCAATCTCTGTTCAAGGTGACAGTGAAATTATTCCATAAAATGTATTCCACTCCAAAATAAAGGACGGGAAAAGAGAAAATTGCATTCATTGGGTCCACAATTTGAGATTGGGACTTAACACGAAAAGACAGGAATCTTGCTCACTACTTGGGCTGGGAAAATTGAGGCGAAGGCGCTAAGCGTCTGCTGTGAAAGGTGCAATAATGTCATTAGGAGTTTGAGTGTATAAAGAAGTAACTATATCTTTTAACTGTCTGTTACACAGCCTTCTTTACAACACTACTTAACAGATTTCTAGTATGAGTGAATCAACAAAATAAGGATACAGCTTAGGCACAGTATTTGAAATGTTTACCATCAGATTCTCTAATAAAAACATGCCACATGAATATTTCTATTAGATTAGAGAATTTAATAGCAGACACCTATAGAATTTTATCTGAGTTTTCTTCACCAAATAATTGGTAAATAGGTAATTATATTTTACCTCTATAATGAAAACAAATATCATTAACACTATTAAGCTATGGTTTAAAAAACATATGTTAATCCCTATCTATGCTGCCTGCTGCAATTTTCGATGGCAAAAGCAGTGCCTGAAGCTAGCTGACAGTTTGCCTAGAATGTTCACTATTCTCTGTAAAGTTGCCTATAAGCTCAAGGAAATAAGAAGCTTTCTGCTTGCACCTCCCGGTGCCATATTCTTCCAGGTCCAAGAGTGAATCTACCACCCCAAGTGACATGACCAGTGACGGATGTTGAGGATCTCCAACGCAGAGGTGTGCCAGCACTGCAGTTGCATTCTCTTTGTTCCTTGGAGATCCATTTTTAAGTAAGTCCACCAACATAGGCACAGCATTAAAAGATCCAATTGCTGCTTTTCCATGAGGGTGGCTAGCTAGTACTGCCGTAATTGCCAATGCCTCATCCATCATCTCTCCATCAGGTTCTGTTAGCATTTCCATCAACTTGAGCATTATACCAGCCCAAACTGCACGGCTCTTGTTCCCCTGATATAAACACGTATTGAATAATGCTTCTGTAGCATCCACCTTCCCTCCATGACTGCCCTCTCACAAAAGTGTAACGAGTGCTGGAATTGCTCCAGATGCACCAATTGTCACTTTGTACTCATCTATAAAAGAGAGGCTGAAGTTGGTGGCTGCTGCATTTTCCCGAACTTCCATACTACCATTTTTTAGCACATGAAGGATCCCAGAAACACCCTCAGAAGTCATTATACACTCTTTGTTATCCTCACATATGGACAGATTCAGAAGAGCAGCCACCGCATGATCTAGGGCGTGAGTCAGGTGCATTAAGGAGACCAACAAGTAGGGGTACAGCACCAGCCTCAGCAATCAACATGCGATTTTGACTATTTTTCTTTGCAAGAAACGAAGCTAACCTGCAGCAAGTTGGCAATATAGGTAGTTTCAAAAAACAAAACATTATTAGGAAATTCCAGGATGATGATGACTTTAGAGATCCAACAAAAGCACAGTTCTTAAGTAAAAGATAATAATATTCAAAAGAAGGACAAGAAAAGGTTTTTCAAAGGAAAAAAGATTCCTTGTTTTCTCTTTAGCAAATTGAAACGAGGAACAAATTGCTCAGTTTTAGAATCATTCGTTTACCTACACAAGTAAAGCTCCTCTGAAGCTAGCATAATTTGTTAGGCTAGCATGACTCTGGATTCTGAAGTAGATGACTCATGTAAATGTAACTTGGTAACTGTTGGTCGCTGCAATTAGTGTGAGCACCATCAGAATTCATTGGCCAATGGCCATTTACTCTAACAGTGAAATATTCCTCAGAAAACCAGTGCTATAGTTTTAGGTCGTTTTGGAGTTTAATTGGGTTTGCAATTTGAGACATATAGGACAGCTTAGCCATTCGCATAATGGTATTTTGTTGTGTTATGTTTATAGCTGGAAAGAAACAAAAATGTTCCTCTATTTATCTTTAGCCATTTTGAGAGACTCCTGGAACAAGTGAAATTTTGGGTCCTTTTTTTTACCTCCTTATTTCCTGTCCACTTTGCCAATAATTTCTTGTATATTCCATGCATACAAGAGTTGGACCCCTTTTTCAGGCTTGGTAATAAACCATATAAACTAATAATAATTATAATGACATTAACCACAGCAAAACAACAATAACAACAACAATAATAGTAGTAGAAAATGATTTCACCATATAAAAGAATTCAATGTTCAAAGCATGACTCACAAGGATGTTGAAAGAGGCATTCCTATGCAAAGAAAGTTCCAAAGGTCATTAGAAAACAAAAAGAAAAGATCATAAGCTCGAGCAGTGTCAAAAAATTGTTTGGGACTAAAATGCTGGCAAACTATCAGAAACAAGATCAAGTCACTTTCACCTTCACTCATAGAGCATAAGCAGGGGAAGGGGGAAAGATACAGCTCTTAAAATGCTTACTTGCAGCAAATCGGAGAAGTAGAAGTAAAATGGAGTATATATAATGTAAGTTTAGCAAGAGGTGCACTAATTCTAATGTAGAAGTGAAAACTAGAAAACACATTGTATCATAAGTCACTCGATTTAAATATCTTGAATCCATCATAAAACAGGATGAGGAAATAGAAGAAGATGTAAACTATAAGATTCAAGCGAGGTGAATGAAATGGAGGAGTGTTTTAGATGTTATTACAGATAAAAAAGTATCACTCAAGTCAAAACATAAATTTTATCGCACAGCTATAAAACCAGCAATGTTGTATGAGACTAAGTGTTGGGCAATAAAAAGTCAACAGAAAAATAAATTTAATATTACAGAGATAAGAATATTGCGTTGGATGAGTGGACATACCAAATAAGATAGAATTTGAAATGAATACAACAAAAAAAAAGTTGGGGTCGCACCTATTGTAGAAAATGTTATAGAATCACGTCTTAGATAATCTGGACATGTGTGGAGAAAACCTATAGATATTTCTATAAGAATAGTAGATCAGATGGGGGGTAGTTCAATAATTAGAGATAAAAGAAGTCCACGAAAAAATATAAACAAAATTATTAAGAAAGATTTAGATTTAAATGGTTTATCTAAAGATATGATTTATGATAGAAATTTATAACGTCGTTTGATCCATATGGCTGACTCCACATATTGGGACAAAGCCTATTGTTGTTGTTGTTGTTGTTGTTGTTGTTGTTGTTGTTGTACTGTAATCAATTCTTTAACAAAAATTGTATTATGCAAGATTTGGTCCTCTAGGATACATGTGTGTGTGCATTAAGTTTGCTTATTGAAGACACTCAAAGTATATGAGTTGTCACATGAACTTCATTCACATTTAATATTCCCAACAGCTATGTCCACCAAGTCCTGCTTGCAGTCATATTATATCTTACACAGCATCATTCTTGGTCATAATAATGCTATTTAAAACTTCTATATAAACAAATGAAGATCATTATTTTCATGCTTTAAAAGACAAAAGAAATGAATCAAAAAGTATTCTTAAGCTACAAAAGAGGGAAATGTCAAAGCAGCATTTGAAAACCATTTGATAAAGAAACAGTTATGAAGGTCAAAACTCGAAAGAGCTTGTATAAGAGCACCTATCACCTTTATTTTTACATATTTAGAAACTACAATATGTCAGTTGAATCATAATATTAGAGTAAGTCATAAAAATTTCTGAGTTTGATCATAATCATAGACAATAATAAAATACCAGATTAAAGAATGAATTTTTTTTTTGACAGGCACATACCTGCCCTGTGCAAATCATAACAGGATCTTTCATCAATTCCAGTGATATTGGGCAGCCAAATTCATCAAGTGTAACCAATAATTGAGGACACAATTTGTTGTATGGCTCATCAGCATGAGGAAGACAATCCTCACTAGCAGTTGCAACAACATTTGAAGATTCTGCCACATGAAATCTTCAATGCTTTTTCAGCACTATTGAGATGCCCTGGGTGCTTTTCTCCAGATCACCACCCTTGGCTACAACCATCTGCTGCAGAGCAAGTGACTCTTGTTTGATGTCTTCCACACTTGAAAATTGTAATTCCAAAGTGCTCCTCAAAGGAATCAAACCCGGGTTGTTAAGGAGAAGTATTATTTCTTCTTACCAACTAAGCTAACCTCTTTGGGTGGGGAAAAAAAAATGAATACAGGATAATTAAGGTTCTGCTAACATTTAGCCGAGCTATCATAAAATTCCCTTTAAAAGTATGCTAGAGAAATATTCACCTGCTCCTTAACTTCTTCAGGAATATCAAGATTGTAACAGGAGATCTTGCTTATAGCTTGCTCAAAATGAACAGAAAGATTGCTAAATTTGAACTTAATTTGCTCTATTCAGTATCTGCAATCACAAGGGATTGAACTGGTCATGCAATTTGTGAAAATTGGAAAAACAATATTCAATTTCAAAAAAGAAATACACATATACAGAGATTGGACCAACAAACAGTGTTGTTATGATGGTAAGGCAGAGTCGTCATAAAATATAGCTTATTTTTTCTTTCTGTCATAGCAATCACCCATTCTCACTCCAGTCCTCAAAATGTTTATCGTACTATAATGCCAGACAGAATAAACAAATGATGATTATTATTAGTCTAGAAAAGGTGTAAAAGAAAATTCAAAAGCTAAAGTTGGAATGGTATTCGTCATTTTAAGGAACAATTTTTTAGTACACTAGACATTGCATAATGAACAATATAAGCAGAATTATAATACAAAGAGTTACAAAAGTCCATAAATGAATATACATCTTGAAGCAACACCTTCATGTCTCTATCACTTGCGATAATTTGATTTGCTTCAATTGAAAGATGAGCTGGTTCGTCAAATCCACAGGAAAGTTCATTATTCAAGAGATCAACTATGCAAGCAAGAACATATGATTTACAAAATCGCTTCAGCCGGAGGTTCAATGGTTTTAGAATTTGAAGAGCAGCTGCTTGGCAGTAAGTCTTCAATCTTTCACAATTTATCCAAATAAAGGTATAATGAAATAAATAAAAGTAACTCAAAAGTATTTTGTTTTCCAAAGTATGGACAATGAAATTAAAATTGCAGTAAGTAATGACTAAAATTTCAAAAACTCAGGGTTCACACTCAAACAATAATGACATCTTAATTTTAAACCACCATTCAAAGTTGTAAGCAAGACATTGCTAGTAAAATAAACCAAAGACAATATGCAATATAATCCGATTACAGTCCACTGAAATCGTGAATAGCAAACTCAAAACAATAAAAGGAGAAATGTGACAATCAGAAATTCCCACCATATAAACTTGACTTCCATTTCGACCGAACTCCAGTAAATCCTTGGCCTTCTCCAAAGGTTCTCTCAACGAACAGAGAGCGAGAATTGCTTGTTTGGAAATTGTGTCCTTAATTTCCATCAAGTCTTAGAACAGAGGCACTAAGTACCTGATTCTGCGGCTGAGATTGCGGCATTGCTTCTCGATCATGCATCTGAAGACGGAAATGTCAGAGATTTCGTTGACAATGTGGATCAGGTTGAGCAGCAGCGAAGCCGCATCATCTTGCGTGGTGGAGCACACAGAGAGCGATATGGCGGAAGCGAAGGAAAGGAAGGAGAAAGCGCCGAAACGAACAAGTTGGCTGAAGAGTGACGAGGGGAAGAAACAATCCGCGTGATCTGTGGGTCCCACAAACCCGAAAGATCTTTGAAGGATGTTCGGATTTTGGAAGGCATGGCTCATGGAAGAATTGTTCATGCAAAATGACTTGCCTTTTGTTTTCAAGAATAAATTACTTATATTTTAATTATTTAATTATTTAATTAAAATATAATAAATATATAATTCTCTAATAATAATATAATAAATATATAATTTAATTAAAAATTATACAATCATTTTAAAAAAATTATACACTTATTATTTGAATAAAATTATTGGAGTGTTGTAACCACAAACTACTTTGAATCCAAAGAAGTGCGTCAACTTTGGTTCTTTGTTTTTCTTTGGCTGATGGGACCAAGCTACCTTTTTCTTTCTACATATATAGTCAAAATGGCAACCAAGTGACAGAGGCTCCGTTATCTTTAAGGTAGTACAAGGGCCAAAAAGCCAATACATATGCATAATCCCTAAGATATATATAAATAAATTCAAAGATTGTCTTGCACAATGAGTTCATGGCTTTTCTTATAACAGCTTTACTTTTGTTTTAATAAAATTAAAATCAGATTATCTATCCTCCTTAACATTTTATTCATCAAAGGCTGTTTGCCCAAAAGCGATTATAATTTATGTAAATAACTCATTTACGCTACTGTTAAGTTTGTACCATTTGAAGATATGCTCATATAAGATTAATTATTTTAAGACCAATTTGGTATGGAGATCATAGTTTTCGACTTTGTCTGATTCATTTCATTAATGAAGTCTATTTTTCTGAAAAAAAAAAAAATAATCAAAGCAAAGCATCCTCCCCAAGTCGTTCAAATAAGACGTGTTGGTCCACGTGGCAGGTCCCGGCTGTGAATTATATAAAAACAGTTAAACATTTCCCAGTGTGCGTCTGCATTTGTATGACCTATGATGGTGATGCTTTCGTTAGCACTTATCATGAAGTCTCTGAGGATCAATGGGGCTTGGCCTGTGGACTTCAGAGCGTGACGATTGTTACGGACGAGGTTAGTTTTTATCACATGGTTACCAATTGAGCTAACCTCAAATAGGCTTAATTTATTATGATATATATTTTTGCAAGCAATAATGTGTAAATAAATGCTATTTATGTTTTTACTATCAAATTTTTTAATTAAAATATAATAAATATACAACTCTTTAATAATATTATAATAAATATATAATTTAATTAAAAATTATACAATCATTTACAAAAACTATATATTTGTCATAATATTATTGGAGAACTATACTTGGTATATTTTAATTATAAAACCTAATAATAAAGATATAAGAAATTATATATAAGTTTTTGAAATGTTGTTGATAAAATAAAGTAAAACATTAATTTTTTAAAAATAAAATCTAAGAATTATAATTTGAAAAGATTAAAAACTCTATTGGTCTTAGAGCTTCATTTAATTTTAAACTTTATCTCTATTGCTTAAAATTTTGTGATTAAGTTATGTAGAATTAAAAGAATTTAATTTAGTCCCCGCCATTTAATCTCCAATATGTTATTAGACTTTGATGACATGATTAATTATGTATCACTTAATTAAGTACTATAAGTATGTAGCATTCATGCAAATAAAAAGAATAAAAATATATAATAAAGTAAAATTTACTTATATGTATGGTCAAAGATGAAGAGAGGGAGTTGACACTAGTCAAAGATGAATAAAATTTACATGTATATAAAAAATGATGATATAATTAATAATTTATATAGTAATTTAATATATGTCATACTTCAATTGACAATATATTATTATATGTTACTTAATCTCTATGAGTAATAAGTTTTTTCAACAATTATATAAGTTTTTTTAAATAATAAAATTAAAAATGACAGTCTTTTATGACAATACCTTACCAAAGTTAATAAACTAAAATCTCAAAAAATGAATAACACAATTTTCTTTCAATTTTTTTATATATTTTCTTTTTATTTTCCCATGCCTTCATTTTATTTGATATCCACTCTTTATAATTTTTTAAGATATTTTTTCTTTTATTTTTCTGATATTTTTTAACTAACTTTTGGTATTTGAATTGTTAACTCTTTCATCTCATCTCATGTTTGATAAATTGCCTTATCATTATCATCATCCACAAGTCTTATGTGCCACACATGGGCACGTGCACGCGGGCGCGCGCGCGCACACACATATATATATATATATATTTAAAATCAATTTATAATTCATAAAAAATTAACCAATAAGATGAATCATATAAAAATATGACTTATTTAAAATTTATACTATTTTTATACATGTTTTATATTATAATGTTGCACAAACAATTGTAGCAACGCACAATACGATGCATTACTAACTTATTTGATTTTAATATAATATATTATCTCTCATATAGAGAGTGTGTGCGCTATAGAGTAATTATAAACTTTTTGCAAAAAAATTATAACTTACAATGTCAATTCCCTTAAGAAACTTAGTGCTTGTGTATGACTTACATGCCACCTAGGTTGAGTGATTGTAATAAGTTAGCATTAATTATGTATATTTAAGTTATCAAGATAACACAAAGTTGACAATATAAGCATAATGATATAATGTTAGAGGTTTAATGTCATAGATACAATTAAAAAATTTTAAAACTATAAACTAATGAAAAAATAAAAAATTTTGTAAGAGCAAAATAAAAAATTGAGAGACAAAAAAGAAAAAATAATTCTCCTTTACTTAAGGTACTACATAGTCTCTTTTTCATAAGTCTTTAACCATAAAGATTAACTTAGAAGTATCAATGGCATAAATAAGGAAATTAATATATATATATATATATATATATATATATATATATATATATATTTGTACAATATAAATTCCTTAGAAATTATAGGATATATATCATTAAACATGAAAAGGAATCTTAAAATCATTCTTTGGATGTTGTGGATATCAATATAATTATACTATTTACAACACTCCCCTATTAATGTTTATTAACAAATAATGTATCTTAAAACGTTACTAGGAAAAATTTAGTGGAATAAAGAAAATCTAGTAAAAGAAAAAGAATACACACAACATTTATAATATAATTTGTCTCATTAAAAACCTTACTTAAAAAAGCCTAATGGGATAAAACTTTAATTAAGGAAAAAAATATAACAATTCTTTTGCTCCTCTAATAACAACATCACTTTATATTCGTAAGTCAATGTATTCTAATATTGTATACCAATTTTTAAATATAACAATTGATAATCAGTGAACCAATATTCCATATTATCACATAAACGAATCACCATTTTTTTAAAGATCATGAATGAACAAGATTTTTGGTGAAATGTGTTTCATTTTTTTTAATATATTATCCTTTTAGCTAAGCTATATAATGCATTATCTTCATATAATATTGTTAAAATTTGCTTTTTTCTAAATGTAAACCGCATATCTTCTTGATATATTAGATTATTAACATTAGCCAAACACATTATTGACTTGTCTAATGCATTGCATGATTTGAAGAAGTAATAGCTAAATTTTGTCTTATAGAGTACCATGATATAGTTGTAACCTCACATGCAAATAAATAACTTATTTGATATCAAATTTATGTAGATCAAATAAGTATCTTACATTTATATAGCTAATTAATTGTGATTAAAATTCAATTAGATAAAATAATCTTATATTAATAATCCCTAAGAAATATCATGATAAATTCTTAACTCCATTTTAATGTAATTTATTGGCAAATAACTAAATCTTGATAACAATTTATAGAAAATGCAATATTAGGTCATGTATTACTAGCAAAATGTATTAATATTTTTATGTGTACTATTAGCAAGATGTATTAATATTCTTATAACACTAAGATATAATACTTTAAGAACAATAATTTTTCATCATTCTCTCGAGGACAACAAAGGCCTTTATTCATATCTAGCAATCTTACAATCATTGAGAGTACATAGCAAGTGTGATTTATCCATATAGATTTGTTTTAAGATCTTTTTTATATAAGGTAATTGATAAAGGAGAATTCCATTTTATTAAGCGCTTGATTTGTAAGTCGAGACAACTTTGTTTTTCGTGATATTTCATCTCCAGTTTTTTCTTCAAATAATTGATTTTTTTTAAAGCTTTTCATGACTTACAATAATATTTAAATCATCAACATATATAACAATTATAACAAACTTTAATTTTTTTTTAAATACAAACATATAGTAAATTAGATCATTTTTATAATTTCATTCAGCAAATATTCATTGAGATGATTATACTACATGTTATAGATTGTTTTAATTCATATAATGATTTATGTAAATGTATTGAATAATTTTCTCAAGAATCTTTACATATTTCTAGCATTTTAAATCTTTCAAGGATTTTCATTTGAATTTCACTATATGATAAGTCATATAAATAAACTCTAACAACATCTATTAAATGCATATTAGATTTTTTATGTGCTATCAAACTAATAAAATATTCAAAAATAATTGTATATGTTATAAGAGAATATATCTCTTTGAAATCAATGCCAAACTTCTATAAAAACTCTTGTACCACAAGTCATGTTTTGTACTTGATGATTTTATTTATTTTTATTTTATTTTTGTATAAATATCAATTTATACCATATTGGCTCTACACTTCAAGTGTTTAAATTATAGGTCCAAAAACTTTATGTTTTAAAAGTAAATTTTATTCTACATGAATTATGTTTTTTTTTTATTTTGGCTAACCATCTTCCTATCTACATTTTTTAATAGATTTATATCCAAGATCCTCATTTTATTTTATTATTTCATTAGTAACATTGTGCGAAAAAATATTATTAACAACTATATCTTTTTAATTTCATACTTTTTCTCGCAATAACATAATTTATCAAAATCTCTTTATTAGTTTCAACTACTTGAACATCTTCTAAAATTTTACAATTAGTTATGTCTTGGGTCTCTTTTGAAACATATGCTTCCTTAATATGATTATCTAAATTATTTATTTATTTTTTTTTAGGATTTTTATTTTTGGAATTGATTGTACTTTAATTTGCATTAACCAATTGTGTTAGTGGGACATCAATTCAAATTGAAGCATTTTTAGTTAGTATATAAGATTTGGTAACTATTTTTAAGTTATTTGATAGTTGATTTGTAATACTTTGTAAATGTATTATTTTTTAAACTTTTAATTCACCTTGCTTTATACAAAGGCCTAGATGAGGTAATAATAATGCATTCTATGTAATTTCTTTTTATAACTATTTATTATCGCCCCTAATGTTGTAAAAACTATTTTATCAAAAAAAAAAAAACAATCGGTAAGTCATGCATAAATAAAGAGATTTATACATAACATATATTCTCAACCTTTCTTTAAGGACACTTCTATATGCATTATGGTGGAGTAATTAAAATACATTTGAAAATTCTAAAATGAAAAATTTTTAGCTTATGATCAAAAGCTAGTTGTAATTGTGAGAGTTTATAAGAATTTATTAGTTTGATATATATAAGTGTTGCTACATTTAAAATCGCATATCCCTATTTTGTAATAGAAAATTTTGTTTTCATACGCATTGGTCTAGCTATTAATTATAGACATCTAATAAATAATTTTGTTAAAACATTTTGTATGAGTAACAAGATTTTTAACTATTATTCCAATATATAATAGTCATTAAAAGCTTCAAATGTAAACTTACTAGTATTATCAAGACAAATTATCTAAATTGTATAATTTAGAATTTGTATCGTTAATAAAATAATTTGAACAAATAATCTAGCAAACGTTAAGTTGTAAGTTAATAATAAATACACATGTGACCATCTTTGAAAATACACTTATCAAAATCATATAATATTTGAATGGTCTATGTGGTGGATCAATAGATTCCCGTATATCACCTTAGATACTTTCCAAAAATATAGGAGATCTAATCTCAACTTTAGTTAATAATAGTTTAGTAATTAATTTACCTCAAAAACAAATAGAACCTAAGATTTCCCTAAATTGAAGAATTTTATAATTCTTTAATAAATCTTATACGAATTTTTAATTATTTTTTGCATCATAATTTAATCTAAGATAATATAATCCATCATATCAAATAATAAATATAAATATATTTAGATCAATAAAATTTTAATTTAAAAATAGTACTAATAATTTATAATACAAATCATAGGACATGGTAGATAATTTTTTCAATACATATTTTTTTATTATATAATAGTTATGGTAAGTAGATATTTAACATTTTTTATTTACAGTCTTAATATAATATCCATTGTAATGGATATCTTTAAATCTTAAAAAAAATTATTTAAGATATAGTAAAAATAAACATCATCAATAATAAATGTTATTCTCCAAGATAATAATATAATAGTTCATTTAGAGCCTTAACTAATTTTGTATTAACTAGTATAGTATTGATATTAATATTACTTATTATTGAAAGAAAAATTTTTTTTCACTTTTAAGTATTATTTGTAAAACATATGTTTCCACTGTGGATCATATGTTCAACAATAAAATGAAAAATATTCATATTAGTTCTTTAAGAGCTCAATCATATTCCATTATGTGTAGTCCTTTTAAAGATTAACACATTATATTTTTATATATATTATTATTACTACATATTTATATATATTATTACTACATATTTTTACTATTCATTAACTGTACAGTATTGACTATTGCAATATTGTTATTACAAGAGTATATTCAAAAAATAAAATATAGAATAATTAAGTTTCTCTTGCACATATTTTCATAATATCATTACTTTTAAAAATTATCAATTTTTTTATATGTATTTTTTCAAGGGCTGTAGGTCTATTTATACAATATTCTATGTTCAATTATTCATCAAATTAGTTAGAAACAAAAATAAACACTTGACACATTTTGCAAGAATGTTTGATTTTCTTCTTATAAAGTATTTTCAGGGTTGATAACAATAAAATAAATTCAATATCAAATACTTATAATAACTATTTTTTTCATAAAAATTTTAAGTACAATAAATTCATGAAAATATATCATTTTCTTAATTCAAGTGCCATATATATATATGTATATATATATATATATATATATATATAATATTCTTTTCAGTGATACATATAAAGAATTTAATTGTAAGTAGAGAATAAAAATTAAAGTATAAAATGAATACATTTTGTTTTTGTAATTCATCATAATGAAGGTTAGCAATTATATTTAAGAAGAAATTGCAATTTTTTTTTCTCTTATAATTTAAAAAAATTACAATTAAATTGCTACAATAAACAATATGATCATTCAATATCTTATAACTTTTTAAACTTTATTATCACTTTTGGTCTTTTGACTTTAAAAGAATTAATAATCATTTGTCTATATACCTTTTAGCTATATTATAGTTATTACTCATAATTTTATTTTAATAAGTATGGCTAGTCATTATTGACTTTTAATATCTATTTTGCACATGAGTTATTAGTAGTTATTAACTTGTTGATAAACATGTTAAATATGGAGAGTATTCAAAGCTTTTTTGGTAGCATAAAGTTTATAAACTATTAACTTTCAAAGTTATAGTAAAAAATCTTTTATGATCACCAATTTATCAAAGTATACCATGAAATTTTTTATATATAATGAGATGAAGAAGTCATCAATTAAAATAACCAAAATCAAAAGTGATCTAGTTAGTAGCCATCCAATCATGTTTAATCTTTTAGTTTCCAAATAATTTGTCAATATTAAATTGATAATCATATTATGAATATGAATAAGTCTTGAATTTATAAATAATATAAAATAAAAATAAAGAGTTTTTTATACCTTCATGTGATGAATAGGAAGCTATGAAAATTGATACTTAATGCTAATTTGTTAGGGACTCATGCTAATTATGTGTTATAAAACTAATAGAGATATAAGAAGTCTAACAAATGTAAGAAAGAAAATTGAGAGGAGAAAAGAGAAATAATTTTTATTCACTTAAGATGCCACATAACTGTCATTTATAGACCTTCATTTATAAAGATCAACTTAAGAGTTATAATAATATAAATAAAAAAAATCATTTACATAGTTGTATAATATAAATTTCTTGAAAGTTATATGATACATACCACTAAATATAAAAATAAAAAAAAAAAATCTTAGAGTCATCTTTTAGAGATTATAGACATCAACATAATTATATTATTTGCAATATAAACTTAATTACAAACTTTCAAATAATATCACTAAATTAAAAATTGAGTGAAACTATTAATAAAATATAGCCATTTGAAAATTTTAAAAGTGCCATTAATGTTGATGAAAGAAAATCTGATAGTGTAAATAAAAGGTAAATGCCTTTATTAGTATTTAATGCCATCAATGTTCAATATTTAGAATGGCATGTGCTTGAAGATTTCATCATTAATTAATCTTTAATTCATTTCAAACATCTTCTATGGTCATATAATATATAGATTTGCGGAGCATGATGTTAACCCCACCGAAGTGAGAGAGATTATAGAATTTGAGCTTCTCACGCCATGGCTATCTTCATTTGCAAATCTTGTCTTTTGGGGATTCTCTGCGTTGCTATAGTTTTGGCTTCAGGTAACATTATTAGTTTAGAAAAAAATTATCTGTTTTTTTTTTTAGTGTTATTCTTTTCCTCTAATTTTGAAAATTTTTAAAATTGAATTGATCACTTCTGTAGATAGATAAATAGTTGTTTTTAAGCATTATTTTTACCCTAGGATAAATGCAAAAATCAACTATTATTTGGGCAAGAGTTTTAACTTAAAATGACAATTTTTTAGGCATATGTGCTTTATAGTTTTGATATGAGTTCAATTCCTACTTTGTTTCTTTTCTCATTCTCTACTCTCAAAATCTTGCATTATAATTATTTTTTTTTCTTGAAAATTCAAAGAAAAAGTGAGTGAATGAGATCGATTGTAGGATAACTCTTGCTAAAATGAATGACTGATTTCCATAATTTATATCGTAATTATTAAATTATTCACTTATTTAAACATTATTTAAAAGGTATGATTTGAAATTGGAATTTAACCAATAAGTTTTAATTTAGTGGTATTGAAAAAATTGAAAGATTTGAATTTTATTTAGAAGAAAATTTGACAAAAAAAGAGAAATTTTAGGTCATTTAGAATTGATTTATTAGTAATTTGGGTAGAGAGAGAGAGAGAGAGAGAGAGAGTATATTATATTAGTTTTTTAAAAATTTTGTTAAAATTACACAAACTTTTCCTTCTATCACATCCTAAGTCTAGAGATATAATCAATACAACGTACAAGATCAATCCTATATTCGTAAGCTTAATAGAATTATTGAATCTATGCTTCCTTACATTATCGCACTTAGTATGAAGCACAACTAATCAAAGAAAATAGATCAATTGAGACTCTAATTCTATAATATAAAACCTTCCATTACTTAAATCAAATCACTCATGATGCTTTTGCAAAAATTTCAACAAAGTGTTCTCTAGAAGTAAGATGACATGAAATTTTTACAACAATCCAAATAATAGTAATACAACAAAGAGAGCTCCTTTCTCAATTACTAATAACTAATCTAACCTAACTTGGGGTGAGAGATCTTGTATATGGGTTTTGTGGATCTATGACTATAGTACAAAATTTATTCATACAAAATTTTACAAAATAACATTTTCACGCAAATCAAAGTGATGCTCATCCAAAAGTATTGCCAAACTTTACTAAATCGCGAAAGAAAATTTTGGCTCATGCCCAATATTTGAAATAACAAAAGTTTAATGAGTAAATAACATCTCAAAACTGAATAAAAATTTAAATGGATAAATAGTAAAGTGAACTAATAAATGTAACATCCTATATAGAGTGCGTAGTAAAAACTTGAAACCTACAATCATGCTTTTTAATATGATGGATTAACTTTAAACTTTCAAACATAAACCACCTAGTGAATTTATCTTATTACATAATCAAGAGCCAATAATAATAATAATAATAATAATAATAATAATAATAATAATAATAATAATAATAATAATAATAATAAGAGGCATGCATTTTTAAAATTTTCAAAAACATGATCTCTTTTCATTGGAAGGACTTCCTTAAAAATAAGATAACCATTATAGACACACAATTCATGTAAATAAGTAATCATTATAAATACACAACCTACATGAGTAAATAACCAACTCATTATAAGTTCTTATCTTAACTCATGTAAAATAATATTCTTCTATTCCACATGTGATGTGACTATCATCACATGGAATTAACATCTCCTACATCCCTGTCAGATAAGGCACCAGCCATGGTGTGTCAAAGGTTAGCAGAACTAATATCAACAACTAATGTTGTATAATCAATCATTTCGTAAAATATTACCACCGTGTATGAAATTATACTAACTCAATTTGTATGAATATGTTCCTCAAAAGAAATCAACGTAGATATTCGTAAAAAAAAAAAATCTTAGAGTTATTCTTATTGATTTCATTCATATATCTACTTTCAAATCAAGAATT
This sequence comes from Erythrophleum fordii, assembly GCA_032878935.1. NCBI lineage: Eukaryota > Viridiplantae > Streptophyta > Magnoliopsida > Fabales > Fabaceae > Erythrophleum > Erythrophleum fordii. The sequence goes on along the minus strand of JAVQMF010000048.1, from coordinate 1,184,986 downwards.
CGTAATATGATATAGATAAAATACTTTTTGATTAAATATTGAAGTAATTAGAAATTGGAGAAGTTAAGAAGTCATGACACTTCACAAAATATAAATATGTAAGATAGGAAAACATAAAATAAGAAAGTGTGCAATAGGATAATTATCTTCTCACAGATCTGCATCTCAGTAGGATTTTCTAGTATTTTCTCAATTTATTCTGGACGTCCCGAAAATAAAATTAGGCAACATCACCAGTTAAATGTGAATGCACTTTTTATCCAATTCCACAACTTGAACTTCCACTCCATCATTCCAATCACTTTCCTTACTTAAGCGCTTTATATATATATATATATATATATATATATATATATATATATATATATATATATATATATATATATATATATAGTTTTAGTTTTTCTAACAAAAAATTTATTAATAATGCATTAGTTGGATTAAACGTTTTGAATTTCAGTTGGATTAAAATTTTTTAATTTGCATATACACAGATGTGTAATGATTCTTAAGAAAATAACTCCTAACAAATATTGATTATTTTTAATTGATTTTTCCTCATGACTTTCTTTTTCATCACTTTATATATAGTTACTAGATTTTAATTTATTAAATTTTTAATAATAATAATGAAGCACTTTCTTGTTCAGCAGAAGCGACAGTGAATATTCACCTTCCGCAGCTGGTGTGTGATTACCCATGTCCGGATGCTTCATCTTGCAAGCCAGATTGCAATCTCCGGGGCTTTGTTAGAGGCGGACTTTGTCAGAAATTTGGGTCTACTGCTAAATGCTGCTGTATCGACAATAATTGATTCTCATTTGTTGTTTCCTTAACAAAGGAAATATCAAATAAAATAAAATAAAATGTTAGTACCCCTTTTTTCAATTTGATTAGTTTTCTAAAAAAGATTGTGTCTTCAATATTACCCTCCTTAATATGTTATTAATCACAAGCTGTCACCCTAAAAGCAGTCCTATTTTATTTAACCGGTAACTTTCTACCATTTCAAGTTTTGCTCATATAATATTAATTATTTTAAGACCAATTTAGTAAGGAGACCATAGTTCTCTATTTTGCTCGGTTCATTTCATTAATCAAGTTTATTTTTCTAAAAAAAAAATAAATAAAGCAAAGCATAGTCCACAAATATATGCAACTTGCCATGCATGATCGGTGTGAATTGGTTTTAAATAATGTATATTCATAATATTAAGAGAGTACAAAATTGGCAATATAAGCAAGATTTAACAATACATTGTTAGAAGTTTATTGACAATGATTCAATTAAAAATTTTAAAACTATAAACTTTCAAATAATGAAGATTGAGTTAAAAATTGAGTGAAATCAATCACAAAAATTTGCCATTTGAAAATTTTAAAGTGCCATTGATGAGAAATGGCATTAATACTCAAGTGCCATTAGTTTTCAAAAATAAAAATTGAGAATGAGACATGCATTAATTAAATTACATCATTAATTAATCTTCAATTCGTTTCAAACATCCTCTTTACTTGAATAATATATAATAATTTGCAGAGCATGATGTTAACTCATCCGTCTCCTAAGTGAAAGAGACTTCGGAAATTTGAAATTCTCACACCATGACTATGTTCACATGTAAATCCTGTCTATCGGGGATTTGCTGCATTGCTATAGTTCTGGCTTGAGGAAACATTATTAATTTGGGAAAAAAAATTATCTTTTTTATTTTAATATTATTCTTTTGCTCTAGTTTTGAAAAAAATTTAAACTGAATTGATCATATCTATAAATAGATAAATAGATGTTTTTAAGCATTAAAAATACAAAAGAAAAGTGAGTGAACTGAATCAATTATTAAAGGTAGGATAACTCTTAAAAGATGAACGATTGATTTTTATAATTTAAATCGTAATTCTTAAATTATTTACTTATTTAAACATAATTTATGAACTATGAATTGAAATTGGAATTTAACCAGTAAATTTTGGCTCATTAGTATTGAAAAGAAATGAAAGATTTGAGTTCAAATTTTAGTCGGAATCAAATTTGGCCAAAAAAAAAAAAGAAAAGAAATTTGAGGTAATTTAGAATATATTTATTAGTGATTTAGGATTTTAACAAAGATATTAGGCCCAGGGGATATCTTATTTCATTGTAAACTCTTTTTCAGAAATTCATTAGCTTTGCCTTAGTTGGATTGAACATTTTGAATTTCACATGGATTATGATTTTATAATTTGCATATAAATAGATCTATTATCATTCTCAAGCAAGGAAAAACACCTTACAAATATTGATGATTTTTTATTGATTTTTCCTGATGACTTTCTTGTTAATCACTTAGTATATAGTTACTGGATATTAATTTATTAAATCCATGATGATGATAATAATAATAATAATAATAATAATAATAATAATAATAATAATAATAAGTGTGGTCATTGCAAAAACCACAGTGGGCATTCACCTTCGGAAGTTGCCAGCCTGTTCCTCCCATGTTAAGATCTTGCAGCTTGCAAGCAAGATAGCAGTGTGCGGGGCTATCATAGAGGGGAAGTTTGTGAGTAGGGGCGCAAACTTAGCATGGGCGGCCGGGTTTGCTTAGTTAGGTATTGGTTCAATCATATTGGTTAGTTTTGTTGGATTTGGCTTAGTCTTTTATATATATATATATACACAATATTTTATAATTTTTATAAAAAATTTTGACCCAATAAAGGAAAAAAGCCTATTAAACTAGTTCGTCCTAATAACATACTAAGTTATTTTAGATTGGCTTGAGTATTAGGCTGATCAGTTTAGGTTGAAATTTGACCCAACGTATGTGTATACCTATTTGTAAAGAAAATGTTGGACTAAAGATACAATACTACTGTATAGATAATAATTGATTTTTGTTGTATCCTTAATAAAGGAAAACTTAAATAAAATAGTATGAATTAAATTTTGGTGCTCTAATGATACACCCTTTGAATTTGGTCACCCAAAGTTTACCATCTCATATCAGTTCTCCAAAGAGGATTATGTTGTTAATATTGTATTTATGTTGTACCTGTTAACAAATAATCAACATATATAAGTCACGTAACTTAATGTAAAATTCATACAATTGTTGAACTGTCCAATTAACATTAAAACTTGTTATGATAGAACATCATATTATTTGAAGTAGTTATAACACCATACTATTTTAATGTTCTGCCTTCACAAGTTTTGGCATACTTAAAAAGCTACATCAACTTTACATTAAAACGTATCACTCACTTTTTTTTTTTGGTAAATTAAAACGTATTACTCATATTTGTTAGAAGGTTTAATGTGAAAAAGATATTAAAGAGGAAATGCTTTTTAGAAGATTGAAATAAAATTTTTAAATTTTGAAAAGTCAAATTGAGATAATTTGAATCTTCTGGTAACCAAAATATTAATTTGTTTAATGAAATAAAAAAAAAATTCTTTCTTATAGCCCAATCTGAAATACTCATAATTGAAATCGACCCAAATACTCAAGTCATGAATATAAACAGGACAACAACAGAATTGCAAATGATGACTATAATGGGGAATTAGTCCTGTCATAAAATAATCATCTAAGTGTAGAACCAAGGCTTCACAAAATTCCAAATCAAGATCGAAACTACTTCTATTCATTCCCTCATGCTATCCTCCCCATCATCTTCCTCCTCACTAAGATCAAGATCACCCATCAACTCCTCCAACGGAATAGAGGGTACATCTTCACCATCAGTCACTGATGCCATCTCGGATGGCTGGTATTCCCTATTTCGGTACAATGATATGTTGAATCTTAGATCAGGGTTTTCTTCCAGATCTTTCAAAAACTGTTCATACTCCGAGTTCATCTTTTCTTGCTCAAGTTTACCCTTATCATCAACTTCCATGCCAAGGGATTTAAGCTTCCATGCCCGCGGTTTTCCACGCCTCTTCTGGCGCTTCTCTTCATAGCTTTTCTTTACCAAAATGGCATCAGGAAGTACAAGTGCTCTGTACTTGTCTAATTCAATGTCATTATTGTTAGCCCCATATAGGTCATAACCAAGAGCATAATCACCAGGATTTAAGAGATGGCCTAGATGAGTCCTGACAGAAAATATTGTGTCATTCTTCCCAAAATCTGACACACGAGCCACCTGCGCATCTGCTAAAACATATTTTGTGCCACCAATAATAACTTCAGAAGAAACAATGTCCACATCTAGCACAATATATTCCACTAGCTGCCTGCTAGTAAGCAAAGACTTGAAGGATGCCCTCCAGTATTGATCAGCATCCAAGAAACAGTGCCTCAGAGTAAATGGGTCAAGTAAAGCAATGCTGTTGGTGACTTTGGTACAAATCACAAGAGGGCCAAGATTTCCCAAACTAACTGCAACTTTAGGAGGCAGACAAATCAAATCCTCACGGCAAATGGGGCATATTTCAACAGAAAATGTATATTTATAATTGTAGTTATTACTTTTGGGGTCATGAGAAACAAGTTGCTTGTCATGGCGGCTCCTTACTGGAGCAACTTTCCCAATAAATTCCACGAATTTCACACCATGACTTCGATTAGAGAAAAAGAAGTCAATACCTTGATCCATCTGCTTTATTCTTATAGCACTGCCTGCAGCACCATGCTTAAGAATCAGCTGTTCCAAATAAAAAAAAGTACGCCTGTGAGTAACATGCTGTCGAAGTTGAACAGCAGCAACCCACTGGTCAGGGTTAGCCTGGATCCTAGAACAAGATTCACACATATGTTCCTGTTGAACAAACTCAATAGGATAAGACTGTTCAAGAATTGCTCCATTCAAAACCTCTTTCTGAACTTTGACCTTGACTCTTATCCTCTTGGAGTGGGGCTCAGTCCATATAAATTCAGCATGTACCAACCTTACTTTATTTGAATTAAAATTTCTTTTCAGTTTATTCAAGCAAAATGTTAGCAGCTCCTTTGATTCTAACTGTGCTTTGACCCAACTTCTTGGTGGTTGCAAGTAGCTATCACAGTCAGGGCAATGCACTAGGATTAGATGCTTCAGTAATCCTTCAGAGATATCAACTTCTGAGCGCAAACACTTCACACACATGTTGGCAGCATTTGGTTGCATTGGAATTCCACATTTGCAACACAAAACACTGCCGATTGTTTGATGAACCATAAACATACCAGCTTCTTCTGCCATGCCTGATGGTTGTAACATGGTAAAGAAGGTAATATTCTCCTGGCTTTTTTAAAACAAAATAAAATCTCCTGTTCAAAAAGGAGAGAAATGAAAAAAAATATGAGAATGCATATGCAAAATAAACAAATCACTACATCTTATAAACTTCATAGTATGAAAATCAAATATAAAAGAAAGGGGGCAGAATAGACAGAGAAAAAGAAAATAGAATAATATGTCATATAAAAGACACTATTCTTTCTAAGAATTCAGACACAAGTTGACTAATGCCACTAGCCAAAAAGTAACTTCACACTTAAAATCAGACTTCTTCCGTTGTAGTCCTCTAGAATAGGTAGATGAAAAGACCTCGTGCACATATAATACAACATATTATATAAACAGTGGTAAACTCCCAACAGTAATCAGCCTAGAGAACATTTTTCAACTATGATATGCTTGTCACAAAGAAAAATAAACACAAAGCAATGTAGAGTTAACAGAGTTAACTGATTTTTGAGAAATGACACCGAGAATGTAGAACTTAACAAATGTAACAAACTATGGCAAAAGAGAATCTATCTGGTGTGGTTCAGTTTCTACACATCCCTCTATGTAACTCAAATCCCCTTCAAAAATTTTTCAAGAGGCCAGAGCCAGGTGAGCAGACTTTTCACTACAATAACAGACCAAGATATGCCAATTCTCAGTTGATATACCACCATTTGATTTAGAACGGGGAAAACAGAGCAAAAGAGCAAATAGCACGTTGAATAGGGAGGACAATAAATTTTAATAATCAAGATAGCTAGCATGCAATGGCAAAATTGAATACCTTTGAATAAAATTATTAGGATTAATATACAACAGATTGACCCCACCCAACCTTTAGATTATTAGAAAAAGGTGCTTTTAGATTATTATGATGAATCCTGAAACAGGGTGAAAGAATGAAGCATATCAGTCACCTATTTAAATCTAATAAAACCAATAAGATAATTCAAGAAACAGTGCAGACGAAGCACGTATGAAAACATGTATTTTGACCTATCACATAAATGAATAAAAGGCACAAACAATCTTATATGTTTGCAGCCAACAATATGCTTTTTCTTTTATAGATGAATGCAAGGAACAGCCACAATATCCAAGGGTAGATTCTCATACTACTAAATAAATTTTCTACCCTCATCACTCCCATCATCATGTTCATAACTCAAACTAATTTCTTTTGACAGCTTTAATTAAATAATGTCATCTTCCGACAGTTGCTTCTACATTGCTTTCTCTTTTATTTGAATAACAAATACAACAGCTCATTATTCTATCATTTGGTTAACGCACCAAATAAAACTTCTAAAAAATCTTCATTCTTCTCTTGGGTTCCTTTTATAACTTTTTTAAGGATTCTCTCTAATTCATTAGCATGATTTTATCAAAATGGGAAGGGTAAAGAATTTACTGATAGATATCCCCCCCCCCCCCCCCCCCCCCCGGGGCCCTTTTTTTATCCAGAAGGAATCTGTTGATGAGAAGATAACAATGTAACAGAGGACCAGGCATCCTCCCAAACCATGAATTAGGAAAAAAAAAAAACTCAAAAGTGCTTTCCATTCCCTCTGTAAATGAATATGGGATACCTCCTTAAAAAATGTTAACTGCTAAATGTCTTAAATTCCAATGAACTCTACCAAAGTAGCAATTGTTCAACTATCATAAGCAATTAGTAAATAGTACCAAGAAAAACTGATACCGACAGGAAGAGAATTCAAAGATTCAAAGCATAATTCATGACAATAATTTGTCCAATTAAAGACATGTATATCGCGTCATCTTTTAAGTTAAGTAGCTCAAATTATAAGCTCAGTACTCAATAGCCATGAGAGAAATAACACAACAACATCAGAGTTCAGAAAAGACAAACAGATATCTGAAATTTCAATTAACAGAAACCATGAGTTTCGAAAGAATCAAAGCAGCATTGAAAAACAGATATAGATAGATAGAGAATTTAAATCGTAATTCATTAAAATAATTTGTCCAATTAAGAAACGCATGTGTCAAGTTTCCTAACTCTCACTATGAGCTTAATACTCAATAGCCATGAAAGAAAGAACACAATAAAAGAACATCAGAATTCAGATAACACAGATAGATAGAAACACCAACCAACCTATGGGAAATGGAACTACGCGAGGGGTTCTTGGGCCTCTTGTTCGACGATGCCAGTGGCTGAGGCTCGATGTAATTGCAAGCAAATTGCAGCTAGGTTATCGGGTCACCTCTTTTTTTCTTCGTCCCCCCTTCGGCGGGGGTTTACTGGATCGAACCAGCCCATATACCAAAAACAAAAATTTCTGACCTTAGGTTATATACGATTCTGTTGTTTTTAGTAGTTACACATTAGCCTTATTAGCCTGATCAGTTAAAAAGTGGACGAAAACAAAATAAATATACATACTTGAAGATTCAATAACTAACAAATAAAAAAATTTCAAAGACTAAATTATATATTTTTAAGATTTACAAACTAAATAATTAAGGCATGTTTATTTATTTCACATAAAAAATTAGTTAAATTAAACATTTGATTCTATATTTTGCTGGAGTTTTCAATTCGATATATATTTCTTTCTTTCTTTCTTTCTTTCTTTTATAACAACTTCTAACACGTTTATTCTATATAATTCAAATAGGTCCCTTGTGTCAATATCTGTTGTAAGATCATCAAAGCTGAGTGAGTTGGCTAAGTGGATTTACATTTGCTACAAGCAAAGGGTGATAAGTAGAATAGCCACATCCTCCATGAAAGATGTGTACGTTTGTGTGGATAACTTCATATAGAATTATGGGCTCAAAAGGCATGTATATGGACCTAGTGCCTTCAAAAAGCCACTCTTCATGAATATTTTCATGGATCTCTCCCGAGAAAACATTATCACCTTTCTCCAACAGAACACACCCATCTTTACAAACTAGGGCCTAGCATCCAAGCTCACGCATGGTGTTGTACTGCTTCATTGTGACACGTTAGCCAACTAAGCTTTAATTGAATGGTGTTATGAAAGATCGTTAGCGACTTATTTGAAAATGGAACGAAAGTGTAAGTAATCATTTAAAAAAAATACCGAAACTAAATTAAAAACTTTAGGTAAAATATAGGGACGAGATGTATAATTTAACCAAAAAGAAGAGTGGGAAGATATTTAAGCTCTCGTTACTTTTTTTAAAAAATTATATAGGTATTAATATAAGAGAAAAGAAAAATGTTATTTAACTTCTCGTTATTTCATTTATTGTTTTAAGATTGATATAGGAAATTATATATATATATATACACACACACACACATATATATAAAACTGAAGGAGAAATTATCTTAACATTTTTTGACAATTTGTGGAATTATGAGTAGGCTTAGGCCAGACATTTAGTAAACTCGATATTTAACCTAATTAAGACATCAAGTTTGTTTTTATACTAGTGACCCGACTTAACCCAAAGTAGTCCAATTTTACGTTGGATTAGAACGGATTAGGATCGCTTGGGTCAATTTTTTTTTCTCTTATGGATTGATACTTACAATATAAAAATATCTTTTTGCACACTTATAAATATAGATTTCAAAATAATCGACTTTTGAAACTCTTATGTTTTAATCAGTAAAATAATTTTAATAAAAATACAAACTACACTAGCATAATTAACCATTGGTAAATGTGTGTTTTCATTGTTCAGCAAAAAAAAAAGGGATGTTAGTAAACATACACATCAATGACAAAAACCGTGAAAAAGTAAGGAGGGTTTGGATGGGTAATGAAAGTTGCAGTTAGAAAGGTATAAAATGATAAGATGTTGATAATTAAAAAAAAAAAATAACTATCAAGTCGAGTTAGACATAACATATTTTTACCTATGGGCTAGCCTGACCCTGTATAATTTTGTTAAAATTATGTCCATTTATATTTTTTACCAGGGCCAGTTTACCTGATTAGGCCGGGTCGGGGCGGGTCCTTTAGACCAATAGACCAATTGGACAGATGAACGCCCCTATGTGAAAATTACACTTAATACTCTTTTGTTTCAAAGATTAAAATTGGATCTTTTGATATTTGATAAATATTATAAAAATATTTTTTGCAATTTATTTTCTTATTAAAGAAGTTAAAGTAGACTTGAACATTTTTATTTAGATTAAACTGGAGTCCAAATAGTAAGTTTTAAGATTAGCTTAGTCACTCAGACAATTATATTTAAGCTAATTAACTCCAACTTTTAAAAGTTAGCCAAATATGGACTCAAATTCTTTTGTTTTTTGTTTTTTATTTAAATACAACTCATGTCTAATTATATTTGCCATTCCAATTCTCATATTATTGTTAGAGAATTGTGTGTGTGTGTCAAAAGGGAAGAGAAAAAGAGAAGTCCCACATTGCTCAAATAAAGGAAGGCCAAAGGGTATAAATAATAACATGTGATTATGGAAGAGCAAAATGGGTCTAGGAGGAGAGTGGGCTCGCGCGCACACAAAGCTGGGCCAACATAGCCGAGCTCAATTGAAATTCGGCGATTTACCCCCCCTGCGCGCAAAATATACGCGGTGTTGGACATTTTTTACCGTTGCCGGAATTTAAATTTTGAAAATTAAATATTTTCAAATAGCTTTCCGGAAAACTCACAATTTTAGGCTTCGGTTATGAGTTCATTATGTGAACGTTTCTGAACGTTACTCATCATTTACCGGCAATAATTAATCTGTTTTCTTATTTTTATTATCTGATATAATGGTTATTAATCTTCATGTCGGAAACCGCCCAACGTTCAGAAACGTCCTCATTAATATAATTCAATATGGTCCAACGTCTCATTATTTTCTGTGCCTATAAATACCGCGTTGCTCTTTGGGTTCCACACACTACAGCTCCGGACAATATTCGAGCTGCTCTCTCCTCTCCTCTTCTCTCTGTCCCTGAGTTCTTATCTCCGCTGTTCTGCTTTCCTGCGACATCGCAGAAGAATCCGTTCAATCCTGGGGAGTGCCGTCTTGTGGCGGAATATCTCTCAAGGACAGTGTCCTTGTACACGGCTCGGATTTATTTTATACTAACAACTTCCTTGTACAGCTACTGAATTGTAACAATCTTGAGAGATATGGAGTCACAAAACAATGCTCCTGCTTCTGATGGCCCTACCGGTGCCAGTCTTGGCCCTACATCCTTTGCTCCGTTCACACTACCTCCGATGCCACTGTCTAGGCCACCACCGGATATTTCAAAAATTGAAATGTTCGATGGCAAAAACTTTCGAAGATGGCAAGAACGTGTTTACTCAATCTTGGACCTATATGGAGTTGCTGCTGCGCTCACACAATCTGAACCTTCGTTAGATGTTGACCAAAATCAAAGGGTTGCTTGGGAATATGCCAACAAGGTATGCCGAAATACCATCATTAACACTTTGTCTAATGATCTCTTCGATGTTTACTATGTGTACAAGGAAGCAAGCAAAATTTGGGAATCGTTAATTGCCAAATATACTGCTGAGGACGTTGGGAAGCAAAAGTTCGTTGTTGGAAATTACTATAGATGGGAGATGACCGAGGACAAGGATATTAAGTTGCAAATTAACGAGTACCATAAGCTGCTAGAAGAGTTGAGGGCGAAAAAAATCAACCTACCTGACGAGTTTGTTGCTGGAATTTTGATTGAGAAGCTGCCTGAATCATGGAAGGACTACAAACAACAACTGAAACACAAACAAAAGCAATTGCCATTGTTAGACCTAATCACTCACATCATAATCGAGGACACAAATCGAAAAGAGATGCAAGCTGCAAAAGGCAAAGAGATGACCTCAAAAGCAAATTTGGTGGAGACAAAGCAGTATGCTAAGAGGTATGACTCTAAAACAAAACCTGACTACAAGCCCAAGAGTTCTAACCCCAAATTCAAAAAGAAAGGGAGTTGCTTTGTTTGTGGAAAACCAGGCCATCATGCTGCTCAATGTAGAAAGAGGGCTAGAAATGACAATCCTCCTAGAGCCAATTTGGTTCAAAGAGATGAAGAAAATGAAATCATTGTAGCGGTCATTTCTCAAGCTCTCTTAGTATCCGATGTGAAAAAATGGGTGGTAGACTCTGGGGCTACCCGACACATTTGTGCAAATCGTGAGATGTTTGCCTCCTATAATCCTACCAAGGAAGGAGAAGACCGTGTTTACCTTGCTGATTCCCGAACTGCAAAAGTTCTAGGAAAAGGAAAGGTTGAACTGAAACTCACATCTGGAAAAACTTTATCACTTAGTGATGTTCTTCATGTGCCTGATGTTAGAGCCAATTTAATTTCTGTAGCTCTATTAAGCAAAGCTGGGGTTAAGGTGTCATTTGAATCTGATAAGATTGTAATGACAAAGAATAATGTATTTGTAGGAAAGGGCTATTGTACTCAGGGGCTGTTTATTCTCAACATTGCTGATATGAATGAAAATGCATCATCTTCTGCTTACTTGCCTGTCTTTATGGTTGATACTTTTGATATATGGCATGCTCGATTAGGATATGTTAGTAAGTCATATTTAAAGAAAATGCAAAAACTTGGTTTAATTTCTGAAATTAAAAATGATTCTCTAAACAAATGTGAAATTTGTGTAGAAGCTAAGTTAACCAAAAAGTCTCATTTTTCTGTAGAAAGGAAAACTGAATTGCTTAGCTTAATACATACTGATTTAGGTGATTTAAAACAAACTATGACAAGAGGTGACAAAAAGTATTTTGTAACTTTTATTGATGATTTTTCTAGATATACTAAAGTTTATTTATTGAGAAATAAAGATGAAGTTTTTGATAAATTTCTTTTATATAAAGCTGAGGTAGAAAATCAATTAAATAAAAAGATTAAAAGGATTAGATCAGATAGAGGAGGAGAATTTGTTTTATTTAACGACTTTTGTGAAAAAGAAGGAATCATTCACGAAGTAACTCCTCCATATTCACCTGAATCAAATGGAATAGCAGAAAGGAAAAATAGAACTGTAAAAGAAATGAGAAATGCTATGCTTGTAAGTTCTTCTGCACCAGATAATTTATGGGGTGAAGCTTTGTTATCTGCATGTTTTTTACAAAATAGAATACCTTATAAGAAAACAAATAAGACACCTTATGAATTATGGAAAGGATACACACCAAATTTAAAATATTTGAAAGTGTGGGGGTGTCTTGCAAAAGTTTTATTACCTGATCCTAAAAAGAGAAAAATTGGTTCTAAAACTTCTGATTGCATGTTTATTGGATATGCTAAACATAGTGCATCATATAGATTTCTAGTTTTGAAAAGTGATATTCTTGATCATAATATTATTATTGAAACCAAAGATGCAGAATTTTTTGAGCATATTTTTCCATTAAAAATTCAGCATATGTCTCAAACAGCTGAAAATTTGCCTTCTTCATCTAAAGTAAATGAAAGTGAAAATTTTGTTGAAAATTTAAGGAGAAGCAAAAGACAAAGAAAAGAAACTTCTTTTGGAAATGATTTTTATACTTTTATGTTACAAGATGAGCCATCAAATTTTTCTGAAGCAATTTCATCTTCTGATGCTCATCTTTGGAAAGAAGCAATTAAAACTGAAATAGACTCGCTAAATCAAAACAAAACTTGGGTTTTAGCAGACTTGCCTCCGGGAGCAAGATCTATTGGTTGCAAATGGGTTTTTAAAAGAAAATATAATCCTGATGGATCCATTGATAAATATAAAGCGAGGCTAGTAGCTAAAGGATTTACTCAAAAACAAAATATTGATTATTTTGATACTTTTTCTCCAGTAACAAGAATTTCTTCTATTAGAATTTTGATTGCTTTAGCTTCAGTTTACAAGCTTTTTATTCATCAAATGGATGTTAAAACTGTTTTTTTAAATGGTGATTTAGAAGAAGAAATTTACATGGTACAACCTGAAGGGTGTGTTGTTCCTGGACAAGAAAATAAAGTTTGTAAACTTGTTAAATCATTATATGGATTGAAACAAGCACCGAAACAATGGCATGAAAAACTTGATCAAGTTTTAACAAGTGATGGATTTTCCACTGTTGAAGTAGAAAGATGTGTTTATACAAAAATTATGAATGATGGTTGTGTGATTATCTGTTTATATGTTGATGATATGCTTATTTTTGGTACAAGTATAAATGTTGTGATAGAAACTAAAAGGTTTCTTTCTTCTAAATTTGATATGAAGGATATGGGTGAAGCAAAGGTGATATTAGGTGTTAAGATCATAAGGAGTGAAAATGGCATTTTACTATCTCAAGAACATTATGTTGAAAAAATTCTTAAAAAATTTGGATTCTTTGAAAAAATACCTGTAAGTACTCCTTATGATGCTAGCACCAAATTAGTTAAAAATAAGGGTGATTCGGTAGCTCAATCTACATATGCACAGATTATTAGGAGTCTGTTGCATTTAATGAATTACACCCGACCTGATATAGCATATGCTGTGTGTAGACTGAGTAGATATACTCACTGTCCAAGTAGTGAACATTGGTTAGCTTTGGACAGATTAATGAGTTATCTGAAAGGTACCATGAATTATGGTATATGTTATAATGGATTTCCCGCTGTATTAGAAGGGTACAGTGATGCTAACTGGATCTCAGATTCAGAAGATACCAAATCCACTAGTGGCTATGTATTCACTCTTGGTGGTGGTGCAGTAACCTGGAAATCAGCTCAACAAAATATTATAGCGAGATCCACTATGGATTCAGAGTTCATTGCTCTGGAGTTGGCTAGTAATGAGGCTGAGTGGTTGAAAAACTTCTTAGCAAATATTCCATTAGGTGAAAAACCAACACCATCAGTGTCATTACATTGTGATAGTCAATCGGCGATAGCCGTTACTAAAAATAAGACCTATAATGGCAAAAGTAGGCACATTCGTTTAAGACATAATATTATAAGACAGCTGTTGAAAAATGGAGTTATATCGATCGATTTTGTAAGGTCAGAATTAAATCTGGCAGACCCCCTAACCAAACCTTTAGGGAAGAAACAAATTTTGGAAACATCGAGGGGAATGGGACTTAAGCCAGTTTGAAAATTAACAATGATAGTAACCCAACCTCTGTGATTGGTGATCCCATGAAGGAGGTTCATATGGGTAAAAACAAGTTATTCGTTAATTCTGCTAACACTTTATTAGTCCATTCCTATGATATGAGGAAAAGTGTTAGAATGCATTGTTGGCGAGGCTGAGCAAAAGCTCTTAATGATTTCATATTCCTTATGGATGGTGTGATCATTACAGTCACACTTGATGAAATCACCTATATGAATGTGGAGTGGGGCCGCTCCTATGAGATCATGGCAAAAATCTCTAGAGCATTCATTAAAACCAGGCACGCGCAAGGCCGTAGTTTAAAGTGCAAAACTGCGATAACAGCGGAAATTGTGGGGATATAAATTGACTCTTAAGGCCTCTAGTATACAACGAAAAATTGTTGGTTCATAGAAGCTATAAGCTTCACCTACAATTGTGTATACTAAGCTTTATTAGTCTAGGAATGGTTCATAGTCCGTAAGACACCATATTCGAAATATTTAAACCCATATGTATAACTCAGATGATAATGGTCTTTTGACACACATGTGGGGGATTGTTAGAGAATTGTGTGTGTGTGTCAAAAGGGAAGAGAAAAAGAGAAGTCTCACATTGCTCAAATAAAGGAAGGCCAAAGGGTATAAATAATAACATGTGATTATGAAAGAGCAAAATGGGTCTAGGAGGAGAGTGGGCTCGCGCGCACACAAAGCTGGGCCAACATAGCCGAGCTCAGTTGAAATTCGACGATTTGCCCCCCTGCGCGCAAAATATACGCGGTGTTGGACATTTTTTACCGTTGCCGGAATTTAAATTTTGAAAATTAAATATTTTCAAATAGCTTTCCGGAAAACTCACAAATTTAAGGCTTCGGTTATGAGTTCATTATGTGAACGTTTCTGAACGTTACTTATCATTTACCGGCAATAATTAATCTGTTTTCTTATTTTTATTATCTGATATAATGGTTATTAATCTTCATGTTGGAAACCGCCCAACGTTCAGAAACGTCCTCATTAATATAATTCAATATGGTCCAACGTCTCATTATTTTCTGTGCCTATAAATACCGCGTTGCTCTTTGGGTTCCACACACTACAGCTCCGGACAATATTCGAGCTGCTCTCTCCTCTCCTCTTCTCTCTGTCCCTGAGTTCTTATCTCCGCTGTTCTGCTTTCCTGCGACATCGCAGAAGAATCCGTTCAATCCTGGGGAGTGCCGTCTTGTGGCGGAATATCTCTCAAGGACAGTGTCCTTGTACACGGCTCGGATTTATTTTATACTAATAACTTCCTTGTACAGCTACTGAATTGTAACAATTATTACAATGCATGAATAGATGTTTTTGTTAGCTGCAATTCACAATCATGTTAGAAAAATTAATCCAAATCATGCCCAAGAACACTATCCTTAAAAGTTATTCCAGCACAGAGCGACAACTATCCAGGATTAAATAGATCCTTCTTGCGGAAATACACAAGTAACCAAAATAATGAAGAACTTAAACTCAAAGTAGAGGAAGGAGTGGAGGAGCCAGAGGATTCAATGGCTTGGTGTGTTTTGAACTGCACCATGCACTGCCTTTTATAGACTGAGGATGCAGACAAAATGCTGGACAGCAATAAAATCGATTAATGACAACTTAATTGCAATTAATCGATTTTCGAACATTGGAATAATTAAAAGGTCATTTTTTGAACATTGAGATAAAATTCATTATATGAAAAAAAATTAAAATCAATAATTAAAGATTTCTACTTTTAGAAATTTTGAAAATTTAGAATTCTAAATCCAAAATTGCTAAAAACATAATTTTTCTGGTAAGCTTATTTTAAACAAAATACTTCAAGCAAAAATGCGTAATATCGCATCTAACTCACGCACAAGAGAGAAATCAAAGATTTTCAACTGTGTTGCCTCTACTTTAGCCCCTTGTTGTGTGC
Organism: Erythrophleum fordii; assembly: GCA_032878935.1. Taxonomy (NCBI): domain Eukaryota; kingdom Viridiplantae; phylum Streptophyta; class Magnoliopsida; order Fabales; family Fabaceae; genus Erythrophleum; species Erythrophleum fordii. The sequence continues at coordinate 1,168,789 of JAVQMF010000048.1, read as the reverse complement.
GTGAATCCACTCCTCTTCTTGGCCCATTCATTTGCTCAATATTACATCTCAATATATATACACTAAGACTCTCTTTATTCTAGGCAATGTAGAACTATTTTCTTTTGACACACACACATACATGTATTCCATAATTCCAACAATTGGTTGTTGGAAATGGGCCTTTGGACCGAGAAAAGGAAAAGATATTCCTAAAAGTGGGTTATTTGGTTGATAGAGTGGGTTGGCTTTTCTTTGTCTCAGGGAGACCCTATTCCATGATTTGAAGGAATGGGATTCCATCCTAAAATTAAGAGCTCAATTGGTATACATAATGAAAAAGAATAGAATAAAAAATAAAATTAAAAAATAATTTTGAAAATAATAAATGATTCTTGTGCTTTTATTTTAAACAAGTAATTAAAAAATAAAAATTATTAAATAAAAATTATAAAAATAAAATAGATATTGTTATTCCATCCTAAATTCCCAAATATAGCTTAAAGTTTGTACATATTCGGTAGCTATATGTGCCAAGCAAGTAAATAGTTAACTTTGAAATTGACTTTTAAATAATAATTAAATAAATAAATAATGTTATAAATATTTTAAGAACTAAAATATCTGTAAGCCAGATCAAAAGTATATTTTATCAAAATTAAAATAAAATCTCATCTTTTAAATTAAATATTAGATTTAATTATAATTTTATATATATTTATCATTAAATTCTTCAATAAAATTTTGATATGGTTAAAAAAAATTTAGTTATGTAATGTTAGATTGTAAAAATTATATATTTATCTTTAAAAAGTATATCTTTATCATTATTTTTATTAAAAAATTTTATAATAAAATATGAAAATTACTTTAAAGTATCCCTTGAGAAGCAGATTAATCTACTACGTATATACCTTGCTAATATCTCTGATCCACTTTTCCGCCCTCTGATATCCAACTCTATTGGATAAGAGGGGAGAAACGCAGAGTGTTGACCATCTGCCTCCTACTTAATTGAAACCCAAATTAGGAAATTATTACAGATTTCTAAAGGTGCATGTGCAGTCGAAATGTGAACGGTAATTAGACCTATTCCTTACTTTCTCATGACTCTGAGGCACCGTTAGTGTACGCCATTTAGATGTGAACGTATGGCCAAGGCACAAAATCCGGAGTCGTGCTCAGAAACTAAGCACCAGGTTTTGTGCTTCTCTCTTCTCTTTTTTTGATTCTCCAAAACTGCCTTCTTCTCCCTCTAAAACGTCTTCACCAACCACAGTCTCTCTCTCTTACTTCATGCTTTGTATTTTATTGAGCGAAACCTCCCAAACCCATTTGAACTTATCTTCAAAATGCATTAAATAATAGTTGCACAATTCAAAACTCCCCAGAAGAAACCAGAACATACACACATGGGTGGCTTCCCTAAAGTTTCACTCTTAGAGTCCATATAAGCATGTGGGTGTGAAGCCCTTGATTGGCTTACCGGTTTTTCAGAACTCTCTCTCTCTCTCTCTCTCTATTTAATTTCTGCTTCTTCGTCTTCCCAGAGATCGATCTCTTGGCTGCCTAAAAGTTTTTATTTTTTTCATAGTAATATTTTTCATTTCTGGTAACTTGAGTGTGATTCTGTCCCTCTTCCTATGATCTTTGTATAATTAGGATTGTTTAATTCGTGTTTGATGATGACACAATTTGGTATAAAAGGGTAATAATTTTTAAAAGATTTGAGTTTGAGAGGTGAGAGTCGCTTTCTTTGAAGGTAAGAGAGGTTGGTTTATTATATTGTTTATGTTATCCAGGTTTTTTTTATTCTCTCTTTGTGGATAGAATTAACCAGATGCTTTATGTTGCTTCTCTTCTTAGGATCTGGTATTGCAAAAGCAGGCTCTTATCTGCTTTGATTCCTTAATTGGATACAGTAGTGAAAGACTTTTCTCCCTTGCCTCTTATCCGTACACAAAAAATAAATCTTTGTTAATTTCTCTGATCTTTCTCTCTCCCTCCCCATACCTCTTTTATCTAATTTCTCTCTCCAAGTCTCTAAAAACCCATCTAAATCGAACAGAACTCCAAAGGGTTTCAAGCTTTCACCATTTTTATTTCTTTCAAGTGGGAAATCTCTGCATGCAGCGGTGATGTAACTGGAATAATATCAACAACACATAACCAGTTTTGGTTTTCCTCTTTCTTGTCTGATTTCTCTCTCCAAAACTCCGCCTGAATCCAACAGAATTCTCCAAAGGGTTTCAACAAGTTTTAATCTTTTTTCAAGTGGGAGGTCTGCATGCAAGGTATGAACAAAACCCAGTTTTATGTTTTCCTATTTTTCTCTAATTTCTCTCTCTAAAACCCCATTTTTTGCTGAAGTCCCCCCCCCCCCCCCCCAAAAAAAAGAAAAAAAAGTTTCAACCTTTGATCTATCTGCATGCAAATTATAGCTGGTAATTTAGCTATGGAGGAAGAAAACGCTTTGGATATTAACGAAAGAGACATCTGGCTTCAAGATGACCAAGACGATCTTCTTGGTGTGAAAGATGCTTCTATGTTCTACGCTGATTTCCCTCCTCTCCCAGATTTCCCATGCATGTCGTCCTCTTCGTCTTCTTCCTCAACTCCATCACTTCCAGTTAAGACCACCACGTGCTCCACGACTTCTTCGTCATCCTCCACCGCTACGTCATCATCGTCCTCTGACGCGGTCCTCAAGTCCGATGCCGAGGATAATCTTCCGGTGGAGGATGCACCACCACCACCACTACTAGCAACCTTGTCCTCCACTGCTTCCACAGAACTCCCGCTACCGCTCGGCGATTGTACAGACGTGATGGAGGAGACTTTTCCGTACATGGACATGCTAGAGATCAACGATTTCTTCGACCCGGCATTAATTTTTCAAGATGAGGATTACCCATTAGAAGAATATCCACAGAATCAGATACAGCAGCAGGAACAACGTGCAATTACAAAGCAGCAGGAGCAACGTGCAATTACAATGCAGCAGCAACCAGAGGATGAAGATCAACGTGTGATCTCTAATGATAATAACAATGAAGAAGAGATTCGAGGAAAGGGAGGAAGCCCAGATGTTGAAATGAGCGATGTGTTCTTGGAGTGGCTCAAGACGAATAAGGATAGCGTCTCGGCGAACGACTTGAGGAGCGTGAAGCTCAAAAAATCAACCATAGAGTGTGCTGCTAAGCGTTTGGGTGGAGGAAAAGAAGCCATGAAGCAATTGTTGAAGCTTATTCTTGAATGGGTTCAAACAAGTCATCTTCAAAACAAAAGGCGCAATAATATGGAGAATAATATTAATAATAATGGTAGTGTGCCTTCAAATTTCCTCACAAACCCTAGGTCTAATTCCAACCCAAATTTATTTGGAATATCCCAGTCATGCCCCTGGATATCTCCCCCGCAGCCTTATGGGACAGATCCGGCGACTATTATGGCCGTGCCGCCACCTTCCTTTCCGGTGGTTGGGTATCCGAGTGATCCATATTCAAATGGAGTTTCGCATAGTATCAATCCTTACCAGCCTGCTAGTACAGAATATAACATGTTGGAATCAGCTCATTCATGGCCTCCATCTCAGTTGACTATTGCTCCCCACTACAACCAGTCATATGGGGACAATAATCTTCACCAAGGTGGTCCACCAGTAGCGGCGGGGTTTGGCGGTTATGGAAATCAGTATCCATATCAGTATTTTCATGGCGTGGCGGCAGGTGATAAGTTGATGAGGTTAGGCCCCTCGGCGACCAAAGAAGCAAGGAAGAAGAGGATGGCGAGGCAGAAAAGGTATTTATCTCATCACAGGAGCCAGAAACACCATGGCCAAGTACAGAATCATGATAATAATGATCCACTTGCAAGATTGGGAAGTGATCATAATTGCACCGGCGGTGCTGTAAATCCGGCCAATTGGGTGTACTGGGCGTCACTGGCTGGGGGGACAGCTTCCTTGGGACCAGTGATTCCAGCCGAACCCCGGCTGCCGCAGCTGGGGTTGGATCGGTCCGCCATGCAAACTCAGAATTATCATCAGGGAACTAGAGTCTCATCAACAGATCATAGGCGACAGGTGAGTCAACCTGTATAATTTGATCCTTATAATTATAGCAAAAGTTCATTAATTCATTTAAGATTAATGATGTGATTATTGATAGTAAATTAATGCTGCAGTTATGTGTGCTGATTTTTTTCCTTTTTCCTCGTTTTCTGGGTATTTATTTTGATATGAAGATATTTAATTAATGTGAATAATTAATATAGTGAGTTAATTTGATAGGGATGGAAGCCAGAGAAGAACTTGAGGTTCCTTCTACAGAAGGTGTTGAAGCAAAGCGATGTTGGTAGCTTGGGGAGAATTGTGTTGCCAAAAGTATTAAATCCTTCATATTTATCATCTCCTTAATTTGAATTACTTTCAATAATATAAAGTCAACAAAACGTTAATTGTATTTATTCTGTTTGGTAATTTTGTTATTAAATATGTTAAGAAAGAGGCAGAAACCCACTTGCCAGAATTAGAGGCGAGAGATGGCATTTCCATAGCAATGGAAGACATTGGAACTTCTCGTGTTTGGAATATGCGCTACAGGTATATGTCCTAAACTAAATTTTCTCTTTCGGTTTGTTTTTTTATATCTTTCTCATACATTGAAACCAAATTTTCTTTTGGACTTTTCTTATTTGTGGAGTCTCAGATACTGGCCAAACAACAAAAGCAGGATGTATCTGCTTGAGAATACTGGTTTGTTTATCAACTTTGGCATTGTTTTCCTTTTTGTTTTATCTTTAATCTGTGAACTGGGTTTCTAATACATATTAATTTGCAGGAGATTTCGTGAAAGCCAATGGACTTCAAGAGGGAGACTTCATAGTATTATACTCAGATGTCAAGTGTGGCAAATTTGTAAGAGCTTTCTTTTTCAATTTTTTTTATAAGATACTTTTTGGTTGTTATAATTTTACTTAATTTTTCTAATAATTAAAAACATTTTAATTTCATGGCAATAATGTGCTATCTTGTAACTTCTTACCATTTATGCCAACAAAATAGATGAAAATAAATAATGAAGTGAAAACTATTCACATATGTGGGATATGTGAAATCACATTTATGTTAAATGATTTTGGTAAGTTAGCATAAATGATGGATATTCAAAAAAGATATTCTTAGACATACTTATTATTACAGTTAGAGCTAGTATAAGAAGTAATATATAAGAATTCACGGAAGTTTAACTAAATAAAAATTCTTTAAAATTATAGGAAACAATTATAAATTTTAAAGCTAAATTAAAAATTGGATAAAATTAGGAGGATGGATGAACAGAATATATATATATATATATATATATATATTTTTGTTTTTCTTAGTACTATCTTTTTATGTGAATTCATTTCTTTCAAACCAAACAGTTGATAAGAGGAGTGAAAGTAAGGCAAGTAGCTGGGGCGAAAACAGAGACCAAGAAGGCAGGAAAAACGCAGAAGAGCCAGCTGCAGGGGAATGCGACTATTACAGCTGGTGCTGCTAATGACTCACTCTCTCCATCGTCACCCAACGCTCAACCTCAGAAAAAAATGAGAAAAGAAGTAAAATGATATGGGAAAGAGAAATTATGATCAGAGACTTTAGAGACCAAAGACTTTCTCTTTCTCTTTCTCTCTCCTTCATGCATGAGGTTGGATCGCCAAATGGATGGTGGAGATCATCTTTGTTCTTTGACCCCATATATATATTCCGATTATCTCAGTGCTATAAATGCACCGTAGAGAAGAAGTATTATGGCGTCTTGTAACTGCTGGGGTATGTAAATTGCATGCATTTGCACTTATAATGTGAAATGGTGTCTGTGATTGATTATTAATGTAGGTGTATGTACTTTAATTTTATTGGGGAATGTCTTTGTCCATGTGATGATGTAGGAATTTACATATAAGTTCATCAATTATGTGATGTCAATTTTTTTCAAATTTTTTTCCAGACGTTAATTTTTAACTCGCGATTTCCTAACTTGTTAAATTCTCTATTAATCCTCGTCTCAAAAATCTGATTTTGAGGCACACCATTTTTATGTGTGATATAAAAAACTTCAGATCTGAATATGGGCAAGACTTGTTTGAAATTTATTAAATTTTTGCGTAGAATGATGGTTTGTATGTTTTGCATTAACGATATGAAATTAATGGTGTATGTGATTGACTATTAACTTGTTTGAGTATCTATATGTGTGGATCCCCTACCCAGAGCTTGGTTGGACACGTGGTACCCATCATCTAAATCTGTGCCGTTCGTTTGATCCAATGAACAGAATAACGCTTGAGCAGAGAATACTTAAAGGATCTCTCTGGATGATCCAAATTAAAATTTTTGTATAATTTAAAAAATTAAAAATTATTATTATTTTTTAATCTAGATCATTCAAAAGAGATTTCAACTGTTCTGATGTTTAGACATTCTTTGGCCAAATTCGTTCTGGGTGAAAAACCCTAGTTTGATGGGTACCACGTGCCCATCCGAGTGCTACGTAGAGTGTTCGATCGCGTGTATTTACTTTTGTCATAGAATTTACATTCAAGTTCATATTTTGTGAGTAGTTAAATTATCCATATAATGAATAGCATTGTATTAATAAAAAACGGATATATCTAATATCACTCCTCTTGTTTCATGTAGTCTAATTAATTTTGAGGAATGTGTTATTAAAAACCTATAACTGAATAGGGCCAAATTTTTAAGAGTTGGAGTTTGAAATTTAGTAAATTTTAATGTAAAGTAATGATCGGAGATTATATTTGATTGTGTGCCTTGGTATATAAATATTAGTTGTGAGACAAAAAGAGGAAAAACATAGATTTCCCTCAGGAAATATATATATAAAATAGATTGATAACCATTTATCTACTCCCCTTCATCTAGCCAATAAAAATTCCTATACTCAGTTTCTGAGTATTAATTTCTTCGAAGTAAATTTGATCTTAGTTCTATATGATGACGGTGTAATTGTTCCCATGACAAAGCTTCAAACAGTCACAACATTTTTAAAGGGAAGCTTACAATGGAGCCTATATATAAACAAGATTTATTAAAAATTATCAAGTTTAGACCTTATCCCAAACCCAACAGAAAAATTGCATGTGGACTTTTATGTCAATAGTGAAAAAAATGTTTGTTTTCTATGTTTTTATTAGACATCTTTCAAAGTTGGATTTTTTCATAATAAAAATTTTAAAATTAATTTATATGTCAATTAAGACTAAATCCCTTCGCAGAGCATAAAAAATTTGTTTTAAATTGTATCTACTTGCCTCATACTATTCTCAAGTGAGAGGAGTAAACTCAAAATGAAAAAAAAAAAAAAAATCCTTGCATGATGAAAGGAAAAAGAAATTGACATTAATTGCTACGAAACATTTAGTAGATATGGGCTACGTTCATCATAAAATGTTGATCCCTCGAAGTGAGTGATTCAAGGATCAAATATCTTACCCAAGAAATTCTTACATGTTTCATAATCGCCATGTCATTCCAGCTGATCTGCCCAATAAACCTAGCCCAAACCGTATAAAATGGGCCTACATTCTCAGAATATTTCAGGTTTTTCTGGTTCCCTCGTGTCTCTCCATTAAAACATTTCATTTATAGTTGGTATCATATGAACTTGATTATAAGGCGCAAAAATTCATTGATAGGTTTGATTAAAAAATAAATAAAGATGATCTCAACAAAATTCAATAAAAAGAATTCTTTTTTAAAAAATTCAAAAATAAATTTAAACTTTTTTTTTTATGCTAACTTTGAATTCAAGTCCAACTTGATCATTGTTGTTGTTGTAATTATTATTATTATTGTTAATTAGTTATCCAAGTGATGCTTTCCATTAATTTAGTAATAAACTTTGTTGTAATTATTATTATTATTAATTAGTTATCCAAGTGATGCTTTCCATTAATTTAGTAATAAACTTTCTATTGGCTAAATTACTGTTTATATTGATATGAAGCATAGATTGGTCTTCCATTACCAATGTAACCTAAAGAAGAGAGTGGTATTTGAAGACCCACATTACCTGCTCCTGGCAGAATGGCACAGCCTCTGTAGACATCAATTAGCATATTATTGATAGCAAAGTCAGGCCCACCTTTTTGTCCTTTAATCACATGTTAGTCTTCACATTTGGTTGCAAAATTGTTAGGTAAAAATAGTGTTAAAAAAAAGTAAAAATAGTTAAAAAAATAGAAAATAATGATAAAAAATAACGATTATGTATTTACTTAAAAACAATATTGTAATAGAAAATAATAATAATAGAGATATACTAAATTTTATATAAATTAAAAATAATAATTATTCTCAATTCATATGGAATGAAAATACATTACTTTTCAAATCTTATAAAATGTTTGCCCAACAAAATTATTCAATGAATTTATTCTCCATTTTCTTTTACATCTTCTTACCAAACGGCATAAAAGCAGGAGCAATTCTCTTTCTAAACAACATAGGAACAAAAACCACCAAACAACGGCGCACGGATTCAGTAGCAACATGAGCAGTCTTAAACCAATTATTATTGGCCTCCCAGAACTCCATAACGGAAAGTGTAACCAGATAAGAAGTCCAAAATGCACAATTGCCAGTTGCAATATATATATATATATATATATATATATATATATGAGACTTTTGTCTTTTTTTTCTCAGCCACGTCTTGAATTTTCAGTGTATTTGTTTCTTGTCGCGAATCCAAAGGATATAGGATTTTTGCATTCTACATATATATATATATATATATATATATATAGAGAGAGAGTAAATAGGAAATGGAGAACGGTGGTGTAAGGTGGCGGCAAACACGCTGACGTGTGAAACAGGGTGCTATGATTACTGTTGGTTCAATGGTCTCTCAATTCCCTTTACGTTTGATGATTCAAAAACCTAATATTTAGATAAAAGTATAAATTAATTGATTAATTTTTAATCATTTTCTGTTTAGCCCATTTTATTATGCAGAAAAAAATAGGAATTCAATTGTTTAATTATTCTTATTCTTTTTGACCTTTTTGTCTTTTTGCAAAAAATAAAGACCTATTTATTACTTTGTCTAACTGACATTAGATAAAAGTAAAAATTAACCTTACTTTTCTTTATCTCTTTAGTAATTTGAATGTATTGATGAACATTAATTAAGATAAAAAATTTAAAGAAGCTGTTGCATAGTGCCTCTGTTAGACATGCCTCACCTATACAGAACCATGATATATAACAGAGATGATTTGATGGTCTGAAAATCTCTTTAAGCTAATCAAAAAAATAAAATAAAAAAGACTTATTCAAGAATCATAATTGTCTACTGCTTGGACCGACAAATTTAGAGCTATTTTACAATGACTAAAACTATGAAAGTCTATATAAGGAGAAGTGCAAAACTCAAAAAGAAAAAAAAAATAGAAGTGAATACAAAGCTATCTTATTCTTAAATTTGGTATAGTCCTCTTTATTTTTATTATTTTAAACTTTATCTTTGCAAAATATTTGGTTTATTTGACTATTTAAAAGTCAATTCAAAAACCTACTTATAATTGGTAGATTGATATGAATTTTTTAAACCTTATAGTTTTTCTATATAAATTTTTCTTTGAAAAAAACAGTCAATTTATGTAGGAGTTTCAAAACTTAGGTGATTGTTGTTTTGTAACTTTAATTAATTCATGAAAATTCCTAAAAGTTTGTAAGAAGATTTGACGTAAGTCAAGAGATCAAACTAAGATACGTATAGTGTATTCTTTAATTTTCTATCATTGTATATTGTGTGAAAAACTCATTTATAGGGTTCTCTTTTATCTCTTTAATCATCAATTATTTAATTATATTTTATAATATCCTATTAATAAGGTCTTTTTTTAAGTCTACAAAATTTTCAGTTCTACATATTTACTTTAAAATTTCATTTGATTATATCATATTTTTGCAAAAACATCTATTTATTTTCCTCTATGTGCATTCTTCGATCACACATGGCAGTGCATGCCTTGCTGGATGATGGCTGAATTTTAGGGTTCGGCGTTTCAGAACCTCCCGGCAACAGCGGAGCAACATGTACAATCGGTGGGTGTTTGATGACAAAGCATCTAATTTCTTGTGTTGCTATCCATGGGTGCAATCTTCTCAATGTTGATTTAACTTTTTTACCAAAATTTTGATGCGTTTCTTGATCGGATGAAATCTAATGGCCTAGAATTATTTGTAATAAAATTTTAAAAAATGAAGATGTAAATAGAATAAAATAATTATATTTGGTATAATACAAAAAGAGATATGAATTTTATTTTATTTGTTTATTTAATTATATAAAAATAATATAAAAATAAAAAAATAAAGACAAAATGACAAAAATATTTCTATTTATGAAAAAATGTAATTTTCCTACGATGATGAGGAATACACATTCGACTTTGTACAAATTTACAATTATAATTATTATGACTCCACATTTTTTTTAAAAAAAAAAGAACCAGAAACTGTTTTATTTCTTGTTGCTACGCTGACCGTTATACATAATTTTGTGATGGATTTTTAAAACTCTTCCACTTTCCTTCCCCCGCGTACTAAAGGTTTCATTGAGATGATGTAGAACTTTTCACGCGTTAGGATATTGCGGAGACAGAGGAAGGAATTGGAGGCTACGTCTAGTGAATTTTTTGTTTAAGTGCACCTGTTAATGAATAGGATTTAATTTGTACTAAACTTCATATGTAATATAAATAAGATTCATATACAAAATAAATTTTACCTATTAAATGTATAAATAATATAACGCTTAATATATATATATATATATATATATATATATGTGTGTGTGTGTATAAGAATTGCTCATGTCTAATATGAAAAAACTTTAAAAAGTTCTTAGTCTGTCGACCCATTTTGTATGACTTGGGCTATAGGAATTTCTCATCGTCTAGCCCATTGCAACCAATCATATGTGAAACTTCTATGTTGAATTAGATTGGGCCGGACTGGTTACAATATTCGAATTTTCAGAGATGTGGAATTTCTAAGTTTCATGAATGACAACAAAGAATTAACTAACTTTTAACCCTAGAATTATGAGTTGAAAGGAAGTCAATGTATAACTCTCTAGGAAAAGGATCTCCTAAGTTTAAAATATAATTAAGCTCAGGATGAAAGTTTCTAGTGATATATCCAGATAAGGAATATATAAACATAAATGGATATTAAACTAAATTGCATAAATTAAACAAGCTTTATAATTGGCAAAAGGAAAATTTCAAAAAAATTTGAATACAATTTGATTATAATTGAATTGAAAACTGTAAATAAAGTAATAAGAAAAGTGATATATAAATGATTAAATTAAAAGAATTTGTAAAGTAAGCTTTTTAGGAAATTTCTATATATTTTGCATGATAATCTTGGCTCTCAATGTATAGTATCCCTTGTTAAACATATTCTCCATCAAGCCATGTCTCTATTGAATGTGTGAATGCTTGCTTGATGGATGGCCTAGTGGTGGAGAGTGTGGTGTTAAATTGCCCATGGTCATTGTTATTATGTTAGATCCACGCCTTCTTATTCTATCGGCATTTCATTACATGAGGCATGGGATTTTAACTAATTATAGAGATTTGGGTAGCACCTAAACTTTGGCTATCACCATGCATCAATTGTTTCACTTGAGTTTTGTTTGGCTAAATCTCATTGGCTACTTTAGCTTTTAGTTGTAAATGGTAGTCTTATGATTTTTTATGCTAATATTAACAAAAGTCACAAACTTGTGTTTGAATTTTTTATTTTTATGATGCTTCTTACGACTTTTAAAAAGAACCCTAGGGATACTTTTAAAAACAATTGCAAGCCCTATTGAAAATTTGATTTGTCTGAAAAGATTTTTCTATTTTAACTAAATTCTATATATGCCCTTATAAAACTTATTGCTATTGGGTTTATTTTACTTCCTATGTATACGAATCTTCTTTTTTTCTTTTAAATATTAATTTTTGTCATAATTCCATTGTTTTTTTACCGAAACAAAAATTACTGTTATCTTTTCTCAAATACCAAATGCACAAATCTCACTTTTTTCTTTTTTCAATTCTTATCATGGATTGGAGACATGTTCTCTTACTTTAACTTTTTGTAATCCTATAACTACTAGCTTGACGGGTCACTAACTTTCATCTTATATTATTTATATTTTTTAACTTATCCTTCAACTAATACATGTTATTTCAGTAACCTGATATAAAGTTTTAGGAAATTTTAGTGTTAAAAAAAATTCTAGCATACGCCCACTATTATCATACTACACAATTACAGCAACTTTTCAAAATTATTACGAAACATCGTATCAATCAATTTTACTTATAAATGTGGCTTTTATAGGATTTTTTATCAAATATTATTTTTACCTTCCTACACATTAACCTTCTCATAGTACCTATAACAGCTTTTGGAAAGCGACAACATTTTCAAATAAATATCCAAACGGTGATGATCCCATAAATTTTAGTCTACCATTAATTCTATTTATGACATAATAATTATTATATAAAATAGTATTTTATTCATCCCATTATATTTATATTATACATATACTTAATAATTACATAAATTATATCAATTTTAACTGATAAATATAATTATAATAATAAAATTAATAAAATATTATTCTATATTTAATAATTTATTACATTATAAGTAAAACATCATTGCTAACAAGAATCATATACAAGTTCTTCCCAACCAATGTGTTCATTGTAGATGGGCACCGCACAAAGATAAGCTAGGATGATTTCGATAACTGTGTGGTGAACCAATTGGCACTTACGTTTGATTATTAGGTGGGAAATGAACGAAAAGGAAAGGAAATGGTGGATGGAGAATTTTTTTTTTTTTTTTGCATAAATAAGAAGGGAATGAAAGGGTTGGGGAGGGAGGGGGGAAAAAACATTTGGGGCTCACGTCATTTATGCACTGTTTGCTATTCCTCCACCAAGTGATGGAATGGAAGGGAAGGGAGAAAAAAATGCATGTGATTAGGTCTTGTTTATTGCTAATGCTATCTTCAATTAATTATGAAAATTTAAGAAAAACATTGTTTGGATGGACAAAAATTAAGAATTATATAAAATTATTTTTGAGAATAAAAAATAAAAGTAATTCCAAATAAACAATAAAAACTATAAAAATTAAGATAAATAAATGCATATAAGTGAATAGAGATAAGATATATTATATTGATGGTAAATATGTTTAATCAAATAGAAAATAATAAAATAATTTAACATGTTATTTACATATATATTTTTTGTTTTCCTTAATAAAACTAAATAAAGAAATGAAAATATCTTTTTCTTTTTCTTTTATTATATTAAATAAAATGAAGACAACTTATCTACTTTTTTTGCTTTTTTTTTTTCCTTTCCTTTCTCTTGTATTGTTCCTTCCTTTTTATTTCTCTCGTATCATTCCAAACAATGCATTGAAGAAAGAGCACTAGAGTTGTTGAAACTTAATTTCAATGGCAATAAAAAGTTGTCGCTAAAAAACTAAATATCTTTTTGAAACATAAAATTATTTTTGTTAAAATCTTTAATTTATGACTACAAATATTATTTATGAAATTATCAAAATTTAATATAAACAATGTCACTACTTGAAAACCTAAATTCAACAATATTAATTTTAAAATCATATGACTCAATCAATTATATGCCTCCCTAAAAAAGACCAGCTCAACATGTTCTATGGCCTAAAGCAAAAGTTTAATAGAAGGCTCTTGATATACTAAATAAATTCTTTTATTTAAGATTTATATTTCTAGCTTTTTATAATTAAATTTATATGTTTTTTCAATAGATAATATAGCTAGTTCATTTTTGTTTTAGGGTTCAGCTATCCCTACTCTAAAATCAACAAATACATGAATACTATCAACAAAATGTGATGTTAAAGCAATATAGACAGTTGAATAAGCTTATACTCTTGCCCATATAGTAAGAACTTGCAAGAAAGGTCAATACACAAAAGTCACTTTAAATCTAAAGCTTTATCTTTTAAAAAATGATAATAATTAAAAAAATGCGTTAAAATAAAACATCAATCAAGTTTTTAATTGAGAAATAACCAATTTGTCTATAAATTTGTCTCCCTAGCTCTAATTGTTAGACCACCATTACTTGAAGTAACACAAAGAATATGATAACAAATATAACAGGAGATGTCAATTAAGCAAAATAATATAAATTAGCTATGGTGTTTATAATTTACCAACAACAACATCCAATATAACCAACATTGCAGGGCTACAAGTTATCAACATGCTCTCTAATATGGCCACCATTTTTTGCAATTGCTTAGCCTCTTAACTCACTTTCAAATCAACAAAGTTCTATAGATAGACAAAACATATCTAATAAATCCAAAATCTATAAGAAATATGTCTTGAATAAGCAAGGAGAAAATTAAAAGAATGTACACATACAACACTAGTTGCTAGGGTGGTAGAGTTGCCTATATCCAAGAATTCTCAAGTGGAACTTTCAATTGTTTGGAATGTTACAAATCTATTAACAGGAGTCTACAACTAAAAAAATGTAAAGCATAATGTCAAACTAGAAAAGGAAAATGAATAACTAGTTTAATATTTGGTGAAAGCTAAAACTCTTTTCATTTAGGTATTGGTGAGCAATTTTCGTTTGCTAGGCTTGTTAGTATTATAATAGACATATAAAATTAAATGAAATAAATAATTTAACAAGCTTTGCTATAGCAAATATATTAGTTTCTCCAAGTAATTTAATATATCAAGTATAAGGTTAATCCTTCGAAGATATATACCTAAGTGACAAAACTAATTAACCAACTAATTGCCTAAGTTAGTTTAACCTATAACTACCTATGTACATTAGTGTGTTTTAAGGAAGACCTAGTCATTAGGGACCATGAGGAGAAAGGATTAGTCATTATCCTAAATGCAACTTAGTCTAACATGCATGAGACTTAATAACTTTCTAGCCTAGACAATTAGACATAAAATATCAATTAATTTTGATTAAATGTATCCTTAAGTTCAAAGCTTATTCTTGATATTATGGTAGTTATGGTAGGCTAAATCCTTTGTATATTGTTAATCATGTTGATATAACATTCTTATGCAATCCTAAGATGTCATCTTGATTGGTTTAGAATTACACACATTAAAAATAATGAGTTAATTAAGCTAATTAGTAAGGATAGCTCATTCTGATGCACCTTATACTAAATGCCTAAGTCACAATTTTTTTCAACATCTTTAGTGCAAGAAAATTGGTCATTGTAATTCATTTGTGAGTTAAATATGCATAAACAAGTAACACTATGTTTACACTCTCAAACTCCTACCTAATCAATTTACTAGCATTTTTCATTCAATTAATTAACTTTTAGACTCACTAAACGTGATGTGTAGGTGGTGATTAATGGACTAGATATAAGCAAAATAGATTAAGAGCATGGAGAACACATAATTACACCATAACCATTATAATGATCTAAAACGAATAATCATAACTATGAATTTATCAACATAGAATCAAAATTAACTAGTAAAATTAAGTAAAAACATCAAAATACAAATGAAAATCTATGGGGAAGATGATAAGATCTAGGTAGAAGCAAAGTATCATTCATTACAACTTAAAATCTGCTAAGAAAAGCTTGAGAATTACCTTCTTAAGTGTGACTTAATTCAAATCTCCACCCTAAGTCTTCTAAGATGTAGAGAAAATGCTAAAAACCATTAAGAAAAATAAAAAATAAGATAAGATCCCTTATTTTTGCATGTGTGGATTGAATTTATAAAAGATATAGCTAACTTACTCATCACAACAAAAAATAAACACTATACAACAAGTAGTGTCATTGGTGTTTGAAGTGGGAAATGGGCATTCTGCTAGTTATGACTTATACATCATTATGACAAGTAATGGCACTTATGCTCTTCTTAAAATGTGCATTTTGGTCCCCAAGCTCTTCTTTTCTATATTCCAAGTAGTAGTTCTTTATTTATTTACATTTAGGTCTCTATAAAACAACAAAATAAGCTAACATAAGAAATTAAACACTAAAAACTAAAGTCAAACAACATAAAATCAAATTATTTACAAGATAATACTATAGGCTTCAAGAATTTTCACTAACAACCACAAAAACCATGAATTCAAGTCAAAGCTAATTTTTTCAAAATGTTACAATTTGGTCTTATTTTTGGGGATTTTCTCAAAATATCTCTCACTTGCACCTAATTAACAAGAAATGTAAAACTATGGTAAAATAAGTGCAAATGATCAGTCTTGTAAAATACTACTAAAAATCAATGCATTTTAGGACTTATAAGGTATGTCTCTCTTAATTGTCTTTAAGATGCAATAATATAGTAATCAATGTAATGATATAATTCATCCTATAACAAGAAGCTTATATAAACTTCCTTACCTTCATAAAAAAGATAGGATCATCATGCATTCACCTCAAGATCATCATATAGCCTTAGTAGAGCATTATTTATGTTGAAGAGGTCTCTAACAATGTGAATGTAAATTTCAATTGTCAGTATAATAAAAAAAAATACAAGATACCAAAGGAAATCAATGAAGGATAAATTCCCATGCTAATTAGTGAAGGAATATCAAGCAGATGTAAATCCCTTATTGATTTATTGGAATATAGGGGAAGAAAAATGCACAAATGCTCATGCCAAATTCTACAACCCATTAGCAAGAGAATTACAATAGAAATTTCCTTCACTAAATGAATTCTCTTGCTAAAGATAAATTATAATCATGAGGGAATTTCCCTTGCTAATCCTTTGATAAAAAGTTTTAAAACTGAAACCTTACACTTCCAAATTAAAAGCTTTTTACATGCAATTCTCACTCTTTCATTCTCTAACTCTACAATTTCTTTGTTGTTGTTGTTCTACCTTGGTCGCCATCATTGTCATTATTTTGCCTTTAGTAGTACAATTTCTCTATCACCTTGAATTTGTTGTCCCCTTAAATTGAAAGCTCTCCTCGTGATTCTCACTTTCTTGCTTTTCTTTATAATTTATTTGTTGTTGTTGCTCCATTGTGGTCTTCATCACCATGGTCACCATTCCTCCATCACCTTTCTTTGTCATTGTGGGTCTTCATTCATCAATCAAATGAAAGCAAGTATCCCTTTCTCATCATATGGACAACAAGTGTCTTTATTTGTGTTTTGATGTTTACATAAACAAAAAAAATTGATCTTTAAAGTATCACTTTTTTGGCCATTTAAAGCATAAAAGCACTATTATGAAAAAGAAAAGATATTGTGGTTTGTGAAATGAAAATGCTTAGAGTAGAATTGATATTAATAGGGTGAGAATGCTTTTTCTAAAAGGAAGCTCAATCTATTACTTATTATTAGTTTGTTTCTTATATTAAGCTATAAATTTTCAACAACAATAAGAAAAAAGGAGTTATAAAACATTGATAATGCAATATTATTGCTAGTTTTCTTTTGTTAATACTAAATTCAATGATGTGACTTTGTGACTAGAAAACTAGTTTGCTCCTATCAATGGATAACCTATAATTATCTTCATCATAGTTCTTGCAAGAATAAACAAGCCTACTTTTTTCTTGTAGCATTAACTCAGCCTTTAAGACAATGTTTCTCGTATCAAATAGAGTTTGCACAAGCTATACGTCTACCTTATCTTTGATCACTGGCTTTAATCCTTCTAAGTACTTGGCAACCTCCTAGCCTTTAGTCTTTGATTTGTTATTTTGTGTTTTTAAGTTGTTGAGTCTTTTGTTTTTTTAACTTTTTCTTGTTTTAGTTTTGTTTTAGTTTGGTTTTTGTTATTATTGCTTTTGTTACTAATAATGTAATATCCATGGCTAATAAAAGAAATAGCTAGTGTGTATGAAGTTGATACCTTGGCTAATTTGATAGTTCAAATAGTTGAACTTAATAGGAAGTTTGATAACTTTGATATGCACACTAATTCTGCTACTTATTTTAGTGATTCTTAGAGTTCTTTGGCAATATGTGATATTTGTGGGAAATGTCATCGTAGAGAGCAATGGCTATATTACATAGAAGCTATACAGTTGGGAAATGATTTTAATAGGAATCAAGATAATTTCTATTCCAACACTTATTTCTTAATTGGAGTTATGAACAAATTTTTTTTTGGAATCAAAGTCAATCTTCTTCAGCATATACAATATACCTATCCCACCCTTTCGATTCCTAACTATAAGAAAGAGCCTTTTGTTCAAGAGCAAAAATCGAATTTGAAAGTTATATAGTTGGCTAAGACTATTGCTACACTTATAAATTTGGATACTTAATAGGCAAGTTAGCTACTACCATCTATAATAGACCACAAGAGAGTCTCAATAAGGTAACTACTCTTAGAAGAGAAGATGAGGAATGTTGTCAGGATATTACTTCAAGGAGTGAAAAATAGCCTTTAGAGGTTTCTAATCAATTTGAAAGGAAACATAAGCAAAGTGTGTAAGAACGAGAGAATAATGTGAAGTTAAAAGACCAAGAAGTGAACTTTCAAGTGGACTTGTGTCTTTACAGTATCCATATGAGCAAGACAAAACTTTGATTCCTAAAAGAATTAGATGGAGCACTCATCTCATTGTCTTTGCTAAGAGAATTACTCTATTTGGTTTGCAACTTTTTGAGCTCTCATGCATAACCCTATATGCTATTATTAAAGAATGCTAGGGTTTAGTCAAGTCCATCCAATAGGCCCTAGCCAAATAGAGGAAGAGTGAAGAGAATATTGGGTTTAAGTTATTAACCTAGTCTAATAACAACTTTGGTAATAATCTACCTAAAAAAAAAATATTACTTTAGTATTATAATACATTATTGTAATATAATATAATATAATATAATAAATATAATATATGTTAGGCTATATTCTTAAAATCTCTAGCCTAACTAGATATCTTAACTATATTATATTAATTCTAATTTTAACTTACTATTTGTATATGACCTTATAGGTTCTATTATGTTGGTAGTAATTCTAAAAGGAATCTTATTTTATAATTATAGAAGGTGAGTGATATCAAGCAATACATTACTAACCACCCAAATAATAAGAATGTCTATGATTCGATATATCTAATTTATGACCAATTTTCATATACTTTAGTCTTTTTTGCTCATGTATCCAATTTGAACCCAAGGCATAAAATTTGTCATCTTTTTAATAATTTAATCTATATATTTCTTGATCTTTGAGTAGACTAAGTTAAATAAATGAACTAATATCACATATTGATTCATATGAGCACGACAATGCATTTCTTAATCTCAATCAATCAAAAAGCCTACAAATATCATGCCTCCTACATAAAAAGGATAAAATCCTATGTAGACCACTCACATCCCTCTATATGATTTGTTATACTTAATCACCACCTTTTAGGCCATTCTATTAAAGGTGACATTAGCCAACATTAAAATTTATGACTCCTTATACAGAGAACCATAGTGATTTTAGGTTAAGACGCCACATACATTATGGTTATTATGAGAATTGCTTATGACACTCATTTAATGATCCATATAGCATTCTCATCATGGATATGCTTAAAACATCTATTCTCTAACAAGTATCTATGTAATGACTTAATATCTCACATTTATAACAGTGGTTATCCCAATTCACATTAATACATAATTAGGGACATTTTAAGAATAATAAATTATTTTAGGAATAATTAATATATTTATTTATATTACACAAATATAATATTAAATATAATAATTGAAATGTCTTCAAAAAACAAAATGTAATATAATGTGTATAAATACTGTCATTCTATAATGGGCTTGTAGGGCATACACTACCAATATTTATATATATATATATATATATATGTAGAAAATAAATAAATTTATTTTTGTAGTTTTGCTAACCTTTGGTTTTCTTTCTTTCAAAGCCCTTTGGCATTGGATCATTAATATGATTATTGGTTAAAGTTAAGAAGAATAGCTAAATAGCTAAATAGCCAAATAGCCAAAGCATGCAGTTCAAGGAGTGATTTCATATCAACTTCGTATTCTTCTTATTAGGTTTATAATTGTGCTTTGTGTGTTTTGCATGCTCTTCTTTCTTAAATTTTTTTTCTTATATTGTTGTGAATGAGTATGACAGAGTTATGGCATAACTTAAATATTTAGAAAGAGCAATTAGCTTTAAATTTGTTATGAATTTTTATTGGTATGTTTATTAAGATGTCTTATTATAAGCATTAATATTTAGAACCAATTAAATTCATTTGTTGTATCATTTTTGCAAGTTTATATTCAACACTCTACATAGTTTGTGACATGACTTTATAGATTTACTTAAAACATATTGGAATGAATTTTTGCATGAAATGTATGTCAAAATTTTCCTTTACTCATTTGGTTTTTTGGAAATTTTGGTTCATATGATTTGAAATTTAGATGAGTTATTTATTTGCATTTGAATACACATAGCTCTACTTTGACAAGAGGTTAAAATTTACTTTCTGCTATGTCATTTTTTTGGATTTTATGGGACTACTTGTGTGGCTATCAACATGCAAATTCAACTTGATCATATTTATTAGTATGTTATAATGTTCCCAAAAATATTTTACGAGGTTATTTGGACATTTACTAGGTAGATTTTACTAGAATGTCATTACAATTTTGTTTTAGTATAAATTTTGTACTTGTCTTGATGAGTAACATTAATGTACTATGTCAGTTTAGTTGTAAATTGTTAATGTCAATTATATTGTCAGGTTGAGATTGAGAGGATAATTACTCATGGAGATGCCTTACTATAATTGCTATTTAGCTTAAAGGATCTTGAAATGGATGAAGAGCTTGACATTTCAACAGAGTTTTTTTTTAATCTCTTACTTCTCCTATGTTGTGTTTTAAACATTGAGGGCAATGTTCATTTTAAGTTTGAAGGTAGGAAATCCAAATTAGAAATTTGAATTTTGTTGTTTTTAATTGTTCATATTTTTATACAAAATTTTATTGAAAAACTCTTTATTTTTCAAAATTGTTTATATTAAGTTTTGCCTGCCTATTTTGTGTTGGTTTCTTGGTTTATGTCAGATGCCAATGAGGAAATTAATTGTTGTATAGTGTATAAATGATAGGAGATATCTACTAACGTAACTTGTATATGAGATTGATTATTAATGATGATGTTTTCCTCATTCATTGATTTTTTTTATACATTTATACTAAGGAAAATTGTCAATGTTAAGTAATGTATAGGAGTTAGACTATGTGATAAATCTTGAATCTATGACTTTAAAACATGCTTTATATTTTTTTGAAGCAAAATTTTAGAATTTGTGTGATCTATTAAGATGATGTAGGCATTTATTGCATGTTTCTTTGCTTCTTGAAAGACATAAAAGATATGAGGATGAGAAAGAGGAACTAAAAGAAAGAAAAAAATGGACAAAGAATTAAACCAAAGGAAGAAAATTTTGATAGATCAAAATAAACTAAGTTTAAAGATGTAAAAGTGAAAAAAAAAGAAAAAGAAAAGAAGAATAGAAAATGAAATGGAATATAAGATAGAAAGAAAAATAAGAGGAAAAAAAAGGGAGAATTCTATCTTTTATTATTGTGCTTAATGGTTATTCTCTTGAATATTACTCATAATTTTTCTTATGATAATTATAGACATAAGCCCCATTGCAATCTTGAAAGACCTATTGATTAATGGGTTATGCAATGGCTTATGTTAATATAGAGAGAGAGAATAAGAGCAAGCGCATGAAGCTTGCAAGGGAAAGGTTTATTGTATAATTTTATTTTCATAAATTATTGTAAGACTTGCAATTATACTTTAGTGTGGTCACTTACACACATATTTCATGAGTTTAAAAAATTTGTTATTAATTCTTAAACTTTGAAGCTTGTATGTATTACTTTCTTTTTTTGTTAATTATATTTCTTAATGCAACTATTAAAGGTATCTATCTAGCATTACTAGATATGAATGCTTACGTAGGTAGAAATTTTGTTGTTTAATATAGCTTTATTTAAAGACAAGTAAAAGGTTAAGTTTGAGAGTGTGATAAGTTCTTAATTCATCATGCTTTTCTTATTATTTTGAGAGGAATTATTATATGAATATTAAGTTTATTTTATGTTTTTGGTATATAAATTTAATAAATTTAGTTTTTATTTCTTTAATTGAGTTAATTTTTGTTCTTGTTGAATATGAATTATGTTTTGTTGTTTTTATTTAGATTTTAGGTAGGTTGTTAAATTGTTTAATCTTTGTTAATAGATTATAAATAGTAGTAAGATGAGTTGTTGTGTTTTTGTAAGGTTAGAAATACAAAAACAACAATGCTCAAAATGGTTTAGAGTGTATAGCAACAAGAGAACCATTGGTCAATGATGGGATGCCAAACTTTCTTTACTTTAGAAATTATGTATCAATGGTGTGAACAAAAGTTAGTTATGCTTTTTGTACTACCCTACATCATCTAGCTAGAATGATAGTAGGTAGCTGGTTATGCAATAGATAACTATTTTACTCTTTTTTTTTTTTGACTTTGGCATAAATATATATATATATATATATATTCTAACTTTCAGTATTCAGATGCATATTTTGTGACATCATCTTTAAAATTGCGGGACCCAATCAATCATATTCTTGATACAATTAGCTAGATCCTAAAGGATAATGATATAATAAATTCTTGGTCATTTGTGGGTCACACTATAAAAAATAATACAGTTGAATAATAAATAAATACTAAAAAGAAGGGAATAAGAACATAGGAATAGTTGTAAGGGTGTTACACTTAAAATGGCACAGTATTACGACACTAAAAGCAAAAGTCACCGTGCCAGTTACAATAGTATAAAACATTACTGTTTTTACTTCACTTTTTGCTAGTTTTTAAAGCTTTTGTATCCATTATGCAAATGGGGACATGGTTTTCTAGGTAACTTGGGGACAAAAAAGTATGATTGGAGCTTCATTTTGGCAAGGAGAAAGCTTAGGTTTGGAGGAAATTCATTGATTAATTCTATTTTTCTCTTCTTTCTTTTCTTCTCTTTATATTTCTTTACCCATTTAGATGATGCTCTATTTTTCATGTTGTTTATTCTTGTAATTAAGAGTTGAACTACTCTAGTATGTAACAAGTTAAAATTACTCTATTTACTTACAATTAATGGCTTGATTTGCTTATTTAATCTTTGTTCTTCATCCTTTTAAATGTGTGAAAACCATCACTACTAAAAAAATTACTTTTTTAAATGACATTTTAGACGAATTTTAGATGGTTTTTAGATAGAGCTTTGATGAAATTTCTATTTTAGACAGATTTCAAATGGAATATTTTCTTTCCATAAAAGCCTTATCGCTAAATTAATTCTGTCCCAAAATAATTTTAGATAGAAAAAATAGTTTTTGATGAATTTTTGTAAGAATATTATTTTGAATGGTATAACTAATTTAAAGACATATTTCAAACAGAAATAAGTAATTTTTATTTGTTAACTATATTTATTTTAGATGAATTTTAGACAAAAATAAAAAAATTTTGAACAAATTTTAGGCAAAAATTTAAGAAATTATTTGATTTATAAATTTCAGATGAATTTAAGACAGAATATTTATATATTTCAAATGAACTTTAGATGGAATTAGTTATGCTTCTCAGAAGGATTTAGGATGGAAAAAAAATGGCTATAAATTTATTTATTTTTTTGCTAATTTTGGAATTATGCTTTTCAAACAGATTTGGGATGGAAAAGAGATGACTATGAATTTCTTTTTTTTTTTGGCTAATTTTTTAAACCTGCTAAATTCCAAAAACAGTAAAAGAATAACTTTTTTAACTAATTTGTCATAATAATAATATTATTAAATATTTAAGTTCAAATATATGAGATTAGTAATATTCAAAAGACTAAAAATGGTATATTATATAAAAGTTCAATTACAATTTGTGTATAACAAAAACAAAGTGAAAGAAAATATAAACTAATCAATGCAAATCACCCTCATCCTCCTCCATAATTGGCAGAATGTTCAAAGTTTGTAACACCAGTACAGGTCTTTTCTTATTTAACAACATTCTCTTTTCCTATTTAACTATTTTCTTGTCTTATGTAGCTATCTTACGTGCCTGCCCTTATTGATTCACTCTTTATGCTCATATTTTTTTTACCATATTAAAAGTTCCTCCTACATGGTTTTATCCATAGATAATGTGCATAAAAATATGCCAATAGAAGATTTTGCATTGAGACGTGATATAATATCTGAGTTTTCATAAAAGCGAGGATTCAAGGTTTCAAAATTTTTTTAAGTCTCCTCACTATAGCTAGGATACCTGTTCGCTATAGTTAGGATATCAGTTCATTATAGTGCGGATGCCAGTTTGTTATAGCAAATTCGTGGCTTATACAAAATCTAGGGGATTTCTAGCAATAGCGCAAGTTGTGGCGAGAACAGTTGGGAAACTCTTATAATAGCGAGAGGTGTAATATCCAGTTTTTTGAAAATAAGAGAAAAATGCGAGAAACGTAATGTATGGTTTATCTGTAAACATACAAAGTTCATCGAATACAAAAGGAAGTCCCCCAAATAAAGTGAATTGAGGTCTCAAAAAATTTACGTAGCATTCTAGATTCCTAAAAATAAGAATCTCAAGCTCATACAGAAAGAAAAATAGAGCTAGAATGTAAAAACAAAATTGAACGAAAGGTTGACAAAACGTAATGGTATTTTTGTAATTTTGAATAAATTTTGAAATTCACACAAGAGGGCTTTCTAAATGAAAATTTTAATTTTTTGGGGTTCTCAGAGGCCTTGAAAACCATGGGAAGCCTCGAGATAGTTAAAACCCTTCTAGTGGACGTTTTCTAATATTGATAGACTTAAACTTTGACAAATTCGTTCGAGAAGGTTTTAGCTTTGATTTGAGTGATTCTAAAGGCATTTTATTAAATTGGGAACCTAAATTTCAAAATGAAAAAGAAGGTTCTCAAAAAGGAGTTCAAACAAATTAGAAACAAAAATGTCAAGAATGAAGGAAAAAATTAGAATTTTGAGAAAAAGGAAGCTTCATGAGTACTCCTTATTATTCACGTTTCTTCTTCCCCACATTTAGCCAACCTACTTCTGCCTTCAGACCAGAAAAATAAGGCAGCTCTTAGGTGCACCAAAGGAGGGGATTGTTCAAGGGAGAAAATTTAAGAAAAATGTAAGAAAAGTATGAAATTTCATGCTCTCCCTTTTAGTAAACTTGTTCCTCTCATTCTCTTCTTCATTTCTATGGTTTCATTGATGAATTTGTGATGTTTTGGGTCTAGTCTAGAGGAGGAATAACAGAATTTGAAGGAGAGAAACTCACCACTTGGAAAAGCACTTGAGAAAAGCTAGGAAATCAAGGTAAGTTGTTGTCTTCCATGCTTCTTCTTCCTTTCTCCTCCTTTTGAGCATTTTGTCCCATATAGATCCCAATCAAAGGGAGATGAATTCTGGTCCTAGCAAGGGAGATTCATAGATTTTGGAGTGTGAGAAGCAAGTAGGTGCAAAAAAATAAAAGAAAGAAGCATGAAAATGCAAGATAATTCATAGACATTGTGAAATCTGTTTTGATCCATGAATTCCCTAGCCTAGATGAGTATTTTCTTGAGTTCCTAAGATCTTTAGAGACCTCCCCACACACCTCTTCCATCAAGAAAACAAAACAAACCTATTACTTCCCTTTTTCAAGTGTCATTTCGACCTAGGGTAGAACTATAGGTTAGTGATAGTTTTAATTTATTCCAAACTTATTTTTGAGTCATACATGATGGAAGAGGATGAGAGGAAGCCTTGGAAAATTTTTTAAAGTCATAGATAGTGAGATGGAGGTGTAGGCTCTATAATGTAGCATAATGAAGCAACTCTTAGCTAGACTCCTTAAAATAATTGTGTGATAACTCTGAGGAGTCTAAATGAAGTCAAGAATTATAGATTGAAGGAGAGAAGGGAGCCAAGATCATGAATTCTTGCAGTTGCTTCATTAAGTGCCTTATAGAAGCATAATGGAGCCATAGATCAAAGTAGCTTCATGTAAAGTGTGTATAATGCCAAGGCTTGTTCCCATGAGTAATTCATGTTTCTTTTGGTGTATTTAGACTAAGAGAAGTTAATGCTCCCTAAGCTTTTGGTTAGGCCAAGAAGAAGGAAAGAAAATTTAAAGAAAAAGCATGCTTGTATAATTAAAATAACTCTCTCCACCTTCTCTCATGCATGAGTGTGTGTATATGTGTTTTGAGCTATGAAAAATATTTTAGCATGAGATTTTATTCCATGGTACCATGATGATATTTTATGTATTCAAATGATATTTTATATGCTTAGCCATGGTAAGGATGAGCCAAGAACCCTTAAAGTTGGTTAAGACAAAGTAAAGAGTCTTCCAAGAGTGAGGTTAACTCCCAAGAGTAAGGTTGAGTCAAAAACTTCTTAGAGAAAATGGGTAAGGCTAATTCACTCACTTGACAAGCATATGTATACTATATATGACTTGTTCAAATGCCAAGAATGTTTCTTAAATGCTCACACATTCCATTATTCCCATGCATGTATTTTCAAGACTTGCATTGCATACTTTATGTGCGATTGAAAGGAAGATGAGCTATTGGGATTCTTTGAATTTCATTTCCTCTTCTCTAATGTCTTAACATGCTAGGTGGAACAATTGAGCAAAGTAATGGAAGCCATCAAGTCTAGAAGAAGGAGATTGACATCAAAGCGTATGAGAATGCCTAGTTTTGTCTCTTTTGTAGTTATACCAATGGCATATGATGTAATACTATAATGGAATGGTTATGTAATCATTTGAACATGTGTAAATACTTATATATATGATGCATGTATGAAAGTTAATGTGATATGTATGATATAGTGCATTTTAAGTATGGAATGGTAAGACTAGACTTATGAATGTTTGTGTATATTATGGGGTGGATGAGTGAGTTTGAGAAATTTAGGTTTGTGACCTTTAAGACAAGTTTATAATGTCATTTTGGTGCATTCCCACATGCTCAAATGGCCATACAAGCTTGGAAAGTAAAATTGGACACTTTGATGCTTATAGAGACCATAAAAATAACCAAACCGAAACCCTATGACACAAACTAACCAAATGGATGAATCTTCCCATGAAATTTGGTAGACATGTAAAAATTATTGAGAGATTTTTGAAAAGCTAAAGTTTATAAAAATTGGAGCTCTACAGAATTAATTATGAATTTTTAAAGTTGGGATTTTTTTGCTATTCTGGTACATGTACTGTTTATATGGTCAGTTTTATATTCTATATTATCTGATAGTCAAATGGTATCCAATACTTTTTAAATTTTACAAACATAAACTAGAGGTTATAATCTTTTTGTGGCCATCAAGATCACCTCATTTGGAGGTTTGAGCAGAGAGTTATGAATTTTTTAAATTTACTGTTAGTACCAATAATGTTACTTGACCTCTAGTATTGTTCCATCATAATTCAGTTCCTAAATAGACTTAGCATGGTTTGGAGATATTTTTTCCTTAAATTTAACATATGTAGCTTTTCATATTGACTAAATTTGCATGATTTGAATTTTTTAGAATTAGTTATAAATTTCCAAAATTTATGACAATAACCTATGACAGTAGCCCAGACAATTGAGACCTTGGGTGCTTTTCGAATGTCAAACATCTTCTACTTGATGTCCTATGATTTAGTACTATTTTTAGTATAAAGTAGACATTTGTAACTTTCCAGAATAGTAAAGAATGTATGATTTTGATTTTTCTAGAATTAGTTATGAATTTTTAAAATTTGTGACAAGAAGTATGAAATTCTGGCCGAGCCTACACTATGGTTTTTTATGTGTTTCTTACACTTGCACGAGTTCTAGGTCACTTTTGGTGATAGAATTGAGTTGTATCTATAAATATAAGAATGTAATACATGAGCTCACATGGTTCATGAGACACTGACTGAAAATTTCGTCCCCTACGTAACGCAAAAATATATACTATTTTAATGTCATTTTCTTGCCTCCTTTGTGAGATACATGGTTTAAGGCATGAGAATAGCATAAGACAAGCTATAAATTTATGGTGTTACAAGAGTTGTCTCTCGCTATAGTGAAATCTGCCTAAGAAAACACCAAGAAGAGATTTTTAAATGAAAAAATTGAGTTGTTCAAAATTTTCAGAAACCCTAAAAATTATAAGAACCCTTAGAATGATTTAAACTCCTTCTTATGTATATTTTTTAATGTTGGTTAACCCAAACTTTGACTGAATAGTTCAAGAAGGTTTCAGATCTAAATTGAGTGGCTCCAAAATCATTTTATAAGTTAGAAAATCTAAATTTCATAACGAAAAGGACAATTTTCAAAAAGGAGTTGAAATGAGCCTAATTAGACAAAACCAAGAAATAGGGACTAAAGTACAAAATGAAAAGTGACAAAAAGTGGAACCCTAGCTTCTTAAAATGTCCAGAGTTTACTCCTCCTTCTAACCAACCTCATTGATGATTCCCTAATTTTGTATGAGAAAGGGATATATTTTAGGATAAATTAGGGAGGCAAAGTACTTTTCTCTTGACTAATATGGCTAAATTTTTATTTAATCAAACAAAATAAAGAAAAATTTTCAATTGTGATATCTTTATCAGTTTGAGCCTAATTTTATGATTGATTTTTATCTTAGGAGAAAGTAGAAGAGTATGGAAAGAAATAAGAAAAGAGAGAGAAGCTAAAAAGTAAAAAGGCAAGTGGAATAAGTCCTCTCGCTATAATTAGAACACAATTTGCTGTAGCAAGGATGTGCTTTCGCTGTAACGAGGAAGGCACTTTGCCATAGCGAAGTTGTAATGCATACAAATTCTAAGGAACAACTCACTATAGCGCCAGCAGTAGCAAGATCAGCAAAAATCTGGGAGCCTATAAGCGCTTGTTATAGCGAGAGTCACCCCTTGCCATAGTGAGATCGGCCTCTAAAATGTACAGCTTTGATTTGCGAGCTAAAAAACACAAGAGAAGGCTAGGGCTTCGTCATTCAACAAAGATGAGGCGTTCTGGTTGACTAGGAGAGTGAGAAAATGCACAAAAGGTGTTGGGAAAGCTTTATATTAATTGGAAAATCATTGATTCTGTCAAATATTCTTCTGATTAGGTGTTTATACTTCATCTTCTTTTCAAGTTGATGTATTTGTTGATATATTTACTGAGTTTGTTTATGGATTTCAAGCCATGAGTGACTAATTTTGTAATCCTTAGGAATTTTATAAACCTTTGAGCTTTGGATATTATTTCCCTTTTGATTATGTTGGTTTGTTGAAGATTTTAGTGCTTAATCTGAATTATGGTTTCATTCTATTGATTAGCTACCTCTAATTTGATTATGAGTTTTGTAGCTAGCTTTTGAAAGAAGGGAGTTACTTATAGACCATTGATTAAGCAACTTAGGATTAGACATAGTCTAATTTGCACTTGAGATAGAAATATACTCAAGGGCCCTAGATAGTTTAGATAAAGTCTAAAATTAATTATATGTTAACTTTTCATTTGAGACATCAAAGAGTTGAGTTGATATATGGGTTTGAATGGATCGAAAGATATTTTTACCTAATTAGACCTTTGACTCTAAAATTGACATTGAGCCAATTAATTAAAAAAGGAATGATTGACATTATGTAAAAAGGGGATTATAATTCTTAGGGTATCTTTAATTGCTTATTTTCACTTAGAACCAATTTTTATTACTGTTAATTGAACTTGAATTAATTTTCACAAAAATTCAATCACAATTTGATTTGTTTAACTAAAATAAATATGAGAACTCTAATGCCTAATCACTAATCGTATAGATTCTTTGAAGGAACAACCTTGACTCATCACGTATTATTTTTACAACCCATACACTTATAGTCTAACTGACCTCGTTCTGCCCAAATAGAGAGAGAAAAGCCAAGGAGAGAGATGCACCAAAGGAGGAGAAGAAGAGGAAGAGAAACAAGGTAAAAAGGTATGAAAATGGATGGAATTCCATGGTCTTTCCTCTAACAACTTGAATCTCCTCCTCCCTATCTCTCTTTCTATAGTTTCATTGATAGGTTTGGTTCTATTTTATGCTTTGTTTAGAGGGGAGAAGTTTGAAATTCAAGGGAGGGACGAAAGCAAAGGAAAGAGCACTTGAGAAAAGCTCAAATGCAAGGTAAGTTTGTTGCTTGTCATACTTCTTCTCCCTTGCTCCTATATGTGTAAGTTTTGGCCATTATTTGAATAGCCAAAAGGAAATTGTTTTGAAAAAGTGAAACTTATGTTTTAGTGGGTGGAAAACAAGATGGTGCGAAGGAATCCAAGAAAGAACCATTGAAATTCAAGATAAAATCTTTAGGGATTCAATTGCATCTTAACTTGTAGGAAGCTTTCTAGCCATAGTTTAAGATATCTAAGAGTTTATATGGGTTCCTAAGATATCAAGGAAGCCTCCCATATGCATCTCCCATCCAATAAGCAAAGAAAAGTCCATGGGTATTCTTAGGCTTTCTATGTCTCGACTAAAGAGGATTCTCCCACTTAGGGAGTGTTTTGATTTCTTCTAAGTCTAGATTGGCATCATATATAATAAGAGTATATGAGAGGAAGTTTTAAAAAAATTTTAAGAAGCCTAGGATGTGAGATGGAGGTGTAGCTTCCATAATGTAGCATAATAAAGCAATTCCTTGTTAGGCTCCTCCAAATAAGTATGTGATGGCTCCAAGGAGTTTAAATAAAGTTAAGAGACCTAGAATGAAAGAGAAAATGGAGCCAAAATCTTGAATTTAAATAGTTACTTCATTATGTCTTGTATGGAAGCATTATAGAAATAAGTGACAAAGTGAGCATGCATAAGAGTTGCATAAGACTAGAGCTCATTCTGATGACTTAAGCATGTCTCATTTGATGTGTCTAGGCTAAGAGAACTTAGCACCTTCAAGTGTCAAGCCTTAGTCGAGAAGAGGGAACAAAGTTTCAAAGGAAAAGTATGGAACATTGGCTCCAAGGTAGCTCTCTTTCCTTGCTCTCATGCATTCTTAAGTGGTTTCTTGTCTTTAGATGTTTGTATGCATGCTTATGCTATGTAAGATGTTTCTAGAAATTGTCCATATGTCATGGTAGCATGTTGCTTTGTTTGTGGTCTTGAAAGATATTTTATGAATGTGTTTTGGCTTGCATGAACTTGGTGAAGTCAAAAATCCCTTACCTAAGGTGAGGATGAGCCAAAAGCCCCCAAGTATGGATAAGACAAAGCCAAAAGTCTCTAGAGGAGTGAGACTTAGTTAAAGGTTCCTTGAAAGTAGGTGAGACAAGTCCGAAAGTCCCAAAGAGAATGGGTGGGGCTAAACCATTGCCTTGGCAAGCCTATATGTAATGAGTATGCTTTCTTGAATGAGAAAAATGTTTTATATATGTTTATGAATTGCTAGATTTCCATGCATTCATCTTTGGGCTTGAAATTGCATTCATTATGCATGATTGAAAAGAGTGAAAAACTATTGAGATTCTTAGAATATCACTTTTTCCTCCCAATTGCCTAACATGCTTAGGTAAACCAAGAGAGCTAAGAGATAGATATGATGTAAAAACACTTGAACATTTATAAATGTATAGATATATGATGTATGTATGAGAATTGGTAGCCTATAAACAAGATTTAATATTTTTGACATTGAAATGCAAAGATGTGCATGTAAGATCTCTTGTATATGGGCAAGTGGGAGAGTGAATTTGTAATGTATGAGTATTTGGACCCTTTGAGAATTTTTAAAGGGCTGTTTGTATGCTTTTCCACGTGCTTAAGTGGCCATAATTAGAGTAGAAGAGCAAATGGTCTATATTTGACCCTTTCTAAGGCATAAGAGTGACATTTTGGTACCCTATGTCACAAATTGATCAAATGGAGGAATTTTCTCATGAAATTTGGCATGAATCTAAGTCTCATCTAGAGCATCTTTTATAGTAATAACCATATTATTTAGAGCTCTAGAAAATAAATTATGAATTTTCAAAGTTGAAAAATTTTTTTAAATTTAGCATATGCACTATTCATATAGTTAGTTTCTTCTCTTCTATCATTCATAGATCAAATAAAGTCTAATTTCCATAAGATTTTATAGACATAAACTAGACCTTATAAGCTTTCTGTAGCTATAAAGATCATCCCATTTGGATTTATATTGAAGGAGATATGAATTTTTGAAATTGGAACTTACTATTAGTAATGCAGCAAGACCCTCAGTATTGTTCTATTGATTTTAGTTATCTTAAAATCACTTTCTTGATCTGGACTATTTTTTTCCTAAAGTAGAAATCTGTATCTTTCCATATTGATATAGTTCACTTAATTTGGATTTATGTGAAATTAGTTATGAATTTTTGAAATTCATATAAGTAAATTGTATCATAGTGCTTGGATAGCTGAACTAGTGATGCTTTTCTGTTGTCAATCATGGTCCAAATGATGTTTTCATGGCCTGAAAAAATTTTTAGAATAAAGTTAACATTTAGGGATTTTTAGAAAGCTATGATTTATTGGATTTCTATTTTTTAGATTTAATCATAAATTTTCAAAGTCTGTAACAAAAAACTAGAATTTAAGCCTGAAAACAAACATGCATTTTCTTACGT
This sequence comes from Erythrophleum fordii, assembly GCA_032878935.1. Taxonomy (NCBI): domain Eukaryota; kingdom Viridiplantae; phylum Streptophyta; class Magnoliopsida; order Fabales; family Fabaceae; genus Erythrophleum; species Erythrophleum fordii. Next base: position 1,136,043 of record JAVQMF010000048.1, on the reverse strand, counting down.
GTAGGGCTCCAAATCTGAATTACATGAGATGTTTTATGATGTTTTTAACTTGTATAGATGGATTATGAGTAAAGTATGATATTTGAGAATTCACAGGATCCACGGAGTATAAAAGAAAAATTTTGAATCGCACATAACATGGAATATTGCATTGCTTAATACTTTTTCTCCAAGAATTGTTACACTAAGGGTGTGGAATCCTTGAAAAGGCATATGAAAGGCTAAAGTTAAATGGTGTTACACATGATCCCATAGAACCTTAACCATAGACAACCCTTTTCTTCCCTCTAGGGACTATCTCTTTCCAAATGCTCAAGTCATCTGGTATAGACCAACTTGCATAGGATGACTCTTCTTCTACATCATCATTAGATAAGGCCATTTGTGAAATCCCTGTCCTTCTCTTTTAAAGTTCTCCTATGAAATCATGTCATTTTAAGTATGATTAGTCAACTATTTAGCAAACAAAAGATTCATAAAAAATCATAAGTTAGTCAACATCACATACTATGGCATTCTTAGTCTCTCATCAACCCAAGACTTGTCCTTTCTTGTATGACTTTTATTAAACAACTCTACAATATCAGGATCCACTCATATAGCTTTCTTTTGCATTTTTCATAAGTTGAACAAGTATATTCATAATATTTTATACTTAAAATTAAAATCACAGAAGTAAATTATAGTCTTTCTTACCATCCTACATGCATACTCACTTGCAAATATAGAACCACCTGTATGCAAGGAGCCACCTTGACTTGAAGTATGATTTGCTGTATTTGTTATTGACAAATTCTTAAATTTGTTGTCTGATGCCTAATGATATAGTAACTACCTCCATATTACCTCAAACATGTATTGGGGCTTATAGTTTGAATTCCTACCATAATTCTTTCTTTCCTGATACATCATACTCCTAAATTGAGCATCTCCCTTAATGTCAAAAATTTGGCAGATCCTTGCAGTATATTAAAGCTTCCATGTACAATACTTTTACAAGTATTAACAAAAGTTATATATATACAGATACACATAATAGTAATAAGATTTATTATCCAATATTATTTTTACCTTAAATTCTTCAAACCATAAGTCTCGCATATCCTTAGTTATTTTTTTTTTCAAGTTGGATAAAACAAATCAAATTTGCTATGTGTAGTAGAGGTCAAGAAGTGCATAGCAATTGATTGATTAAACCTATTAATAGATATTATAAAGAAAGATATATGCAGTATATGTAGTAAATAAACAATATAAATTGCTAAATATAATTGTGTCCAAATATATACTCATTTCTATAAGGCTTTATTTTTGGAAGTCCTTCCTAAGCTACACATATTTTTCTTGAGAATTAGCTATTGATGATTGAGTATATGGCAAAGTTAATGATGATGTATAAGGCATTTGTGATGATGTAGGTGTAGGTGTAGGTGGGACATGTGGTGATGGTGTAAATGATAAAGCTAGTGGTGGATCCATAGGTGCCAGTCTAGTTGATGCAATCGGTGGTTATATAGGTGAGACATTTGGATGAAACTGAATATATGGTAAGACCCTCTCCCCTTTACTAAAAGAGCATTGAGCTTTAGATGATGGGGTCTTCCCATCTCTAACTATACCTCTACCTCTGCCTGTCATCTGAAATTACAAGCACATTAACATCTATTTTTCTCATTAACAACATTTAAGGCATGTGCATGATTTAATATTACCTAAGTACTGTGATACAAATCAAGAGATACAAATTCAAAATACTAATTGAAGTATTTAGGTAAAATACATTAAAAAAGTACAATATTTTGAATTACATAAAAATAAAAAAGAAAAACATAGTAAAACTAACTTAAGAAAGATAACATAAATAAATCTTGTAATCATTTTAATTTAATCATTACTATCTATGTGATAATTACTACGGTTTGATTCTTTATCATCAGTTAATTCTTCTTCTTTTTCCTCCTCCTCCTCTTCCTCTTCCTCTTCCTCTTCCTCTTCCTCTTCCTCTCTCATTAACAAATCTCTGGTGCCCATCATTAATTGCATCAACTTCATCAAACCTTCCATCATTGTTTAGTAAAGTATTGGGTAGATCAAGATCAATTGTGAAGTTACTAGTATTTTGATCCATGTAATCCTCTTGATAAGTAAAGTAATACTTATCCTTATGCTCAATTATGCCCTTTGCTTTAGTTTTCATAGCAAACCACCATTCTACTTTGTCCTTTGTGTTTATTGGATATAGTGCATAATACACTTGAATTGCTTTTTGTACAACAATGAATGGATCGTACTTGCCATAAGACTTAGTATGCCGAACTTGAATGACTCCATATTGCTTATTCATCTTTGTTCCTCTACCAATTGTAGGATTACACCACTTACATTTAAATAATACTACCCTTTTTAATTGGTAATCTAGGATATTCAATTTGAATGATTTCTTCAACTTGGCCATAGAAGTAATCTTCATATCCACCAAGTCCTGTTCCTTTAACATATACACTAGAATTAATGGTGAAATTTCCATATAAGTATGCTTTTATATGAAACTTGAATCCATTTACAAAGTAAATAGGCCAAGTTTTTACAATTCTTAAAGGACTTCATGCTAATGCATGCATATTGGGATCTAGCACATGATTTGCAGGATTGTTTACCTATATAACATCATTAAAGAGTAGGGGGTTAATAGAAATAATTTAAATCTAAGTATCTATAGTAAAACATTTTAGTTTATAGGCTTACCTAATCTTTTAACCACACTACAAAGTTTTCCTCAATAAGTCTATCAACATGTTTATCACTTAGATTGGGTTGAACCATTCGCAGCGTCTCCACATATATTCTATTTATAATAATGGATAACACAAATTTCATAAAAATTAAGCATAAAATAATGATAATGTACAAATGGAAAAAACATTAACTTTATATATGGTTGGACCTTATCACAATTGAGTAATATCTGACTCATGGTAGCATTAAATTCTCTTGCATATAAAAAACAAGTCTTGCATTCACCAATAGGATGACCAGGAAAATTGAAAATGGACAAAGTTGGTTGGATCAAATCATTCTCACTGCAATCATCATTTCTTTTACCTCTAGTTTGATAGGCGTGCACATGTGGCCTAAAATAGAAAGAAGTAAAGTGAGAAATCTCATCAGTAATATATACCTCAGTTATAGATCTTTCAACATGAGTTTTGTTTTTAACCTTCTTCTAAAGGTGATGAAAAAACCTATGAGATTAAAAGAGTTTCACATGTGATTGGCTCCAAGATCAAAATAGAGATTAAACAAAAAAAATTAAATAATACTTTTCAAAAGGATACATTTATTGATATTATACAAGACCACTAACCAATGCTTGATATGGCAAGTGAACAAGTAAATGTTTCATTAAGTAAAAAAAAAAACTTGAAGGAAAAATGCGTTCTAATTTACACAAGATAATTGAAATATTCTATTTAAATTTAATTAACTCATCTTCCCACTCTGATGTTGAGCACAAATCTTTAAAGAATTGACTAAGCTCAGTCAAAGGCTTCTATATTTGCTCTGGCAATGAACTAAATGAAATTGGAAGCAAGCGATCCATGAACACGTGATAGTCATAACTTTTCATTCCATATAATTTTCTTTCTTTTAGGTTCACATATCTTGCCAAATTTGATGCATACCTATCTGGCATTTCTAAGTCCTTCACCCACTCACATATTGCTCTTTTTTTATGGTAAATGTTTAGTTTGCCTTGGGTTTTATAACTCTCCCACCACTTAATTCTTGCAATTCTAAATCTCTACATTTACAATGCTCTTTCAAATCTATTCTTACCTTTACGTTATCTCTAATTTTTCCTTTGATATCCATAACAGTGTTAAATATATTATCAAATACATTCTTCTCAATATGCATGACATCAAGGTTATGACAAATTAAATTAGTACTCCAATAAAGAAAATCCCAAAATATACTTCGTTTTGTCCAATTATGAGCAATTCCATATCCTAGTATTTGAATTGGAAAGTTATCTTAGGCATAAACATTTTATTCATAATCCAAAATAAATTTTAGGTGCAAAATTTTGATGCTAAACTTAATGCAAGACAGTATCATAAGGTAGCAAAAATATGTAGAGTTCTCGTAGAATAATATATAAGACCATTTAGTAAAGAATAATATAGAGTTTTTCATGCTAGAAAAGGACCATTCAAATTAGTTTATTTATGAAGATGCTTAAAATTTTAACAATATGACAAGTGCACTTATCAACTGCCTTGTGATTATATGGGACTAATACACTACTATGACTAACTACTTTTTTCATTAATTATTGTTGATGCTTTAATATTGAATACAGAAAGAAATCCGCTTGCTTTGTCGATAGAAAAGTCCACATACACATATATACTACTTTACATTATTCTTGAATAAAATTGACTAATTTTTATTAGACTATTCAACACATTAATTATATTTATGTAGTAAGAATATTTTGTTGTTAATGATAGTTATAGTGTGTGTGTCGAAAACATTAGAACTTGGCAATTTCCAATTAGAAGTCCAAGAACTAATTTTATATAACAACAATAGGTTCCAACTTTTCATAACTCAAATGCTTGTGGATGTAACTTTGCCTTTCTTTTGGTTTATTTTGCAACCCAATTAATATATATGATTTTCCTATCTCTAGTTTAAACCCTTACAGAAATTAAATGAGTCCATAAAGCCTGTGATTTATATACATACATACATACATACATACATACATATGTATATATCTCAGTGTGTGTCTCTGTGGTTAAGGAAAATGGCAATAACAGCCAAAAACTGATAATACAAATAGGTCTCCTTCAATGATACAGAGCTTAATATATAATCATGCGTTTAAAGATACGTGGGGTTTCCATCAGTAAAATGATTAAGGGCCTTTTCCCTATCCTTACTTGATTTCTCCTCTATTCTCTCTCTCTCTCTCTCTCTCTCTCTCTCTTTCTCTCTTCTTATTCAAGTTTTAATTATGGTCTTCTACTAAGTCCTTTAGATAAATGCGAATTATTGAACATTATAGACCAAGCTTCTAGAATGTTTCACATGAATATGTCCATGAGGAGATTGTTACAAGGAAAGTGTATAAAAGAATGTAAAGTTGCCTTTAATCAAGTTTATTTCTGTTTGTGCAAAAACAAATAAACATTTAAATACATTTAGCACCTCATTCCAAAGAACAGAATGTAGAATTTCATTTAAAAAGGAACTATATTGTGCATTATTTTAGCTTTAAACATAAAATTTTCTTTGAGTAGCACTTTAAGAACCTTGTGTAGCACTTTGAGAGCCTTTTACAACAATTATATTTGTCTAGCAATTTAACATATGCAACAAGGATCCAAAGAAATTTGAAAATTGGGGAACGAATTTACCCTTAATCGAATCTTTCTTCTCTATAATGGAAGATACTTTTAGTGATGGTTGTTTCTTTTCAACAGATCCATATGCCTACTCATTTAGTAGCTCCTTCTTAATCTCAATTCTCTCTCCCTTTCCTTTCTACGGATTGGGACTAACGTTTGCTGGCAATGTTGGTACAGTTAAGGATCATTGAAGAAGAAGAAAGGAAGATGTTAGATTTATGGCAAATGAGGAGAAAAAAAAAAGAAATTTCAACACTAAATTTAAAAAAAAAAAATAAAATGGAACCACGACAAGGATAAGGGAAAATGGCAAATACATGATCACCTCCTAGGGAACTAGAACGATGACAAAACTAGAAGAAGCATAAGGGAATTAGGTCTTTGCGTTTCTTTGTCTTCTTCACCTACTAGCTTTTCTTCGTAAACGAGATTCCAAATTAGTTTTCTTTGTCCCATTTAGCTATTAGGTTCATGGGGAGTTTTAAGAATTTTAAAACAGTGCGCTACGTCTAGTTCCAAGCAAATTAAATTAGCACTGTTTGGAGCAACATAGCATATGTGTAACGGCTTAGTAGAACAGATGATGTTGATTGCATTTTATATAATGTTTAACTTAGTGAGCCTTTAACTTTTATTTTGGGGACCTTAATAAGCTACATGCAACCATGATACATTGCATATAATATATATTATTAACATAAAATATATAAATTATTTATATATATATTATTAACATATAATATAATACATAATATAATATTATTTATCTATAATATTATACATAATATATTATAACTAATAAGACAAAATAACCTATGTTTTGGTTCGTTAATTGAAAAGTTATTTCAATAGTTTTTTTAAAAATTTTGATAATTAATAAATTAGAAAATTGATAAATTGCACATGGCTTTTTTTTGGTGTTAGGCCAAGAGTCAAGAAGTTGGAAAAACTGGATTATGAAATTGGGTAATGGGTTTTACTACACCTAACATCTTATGAATAAAATATATATATATATATACATATAATAAAATATAATAAAAAATTAAATTCCCTAAAATTAGTTTTTTGGTCTTCAATTCAATCTTATAAATTTATTAAATTATTAAAGGTTTAAGCATATGGGTTAGAAAGCTTAATTTGATTTGTTAATTTTAAACTGTCATATCTTTTGATCTATAAAACAAAATAAGACTTATTATATATCAATGAAAAGCTCTTTTCAAGCCCTTCGATGTGGCAACTAGGATGAAACTTAGTTGAAGCTATTTTTAGGGTTAAAATCCATTGTTTAAGACTATTTTAGGCATGTTTTGTAATTTTACCTTTATTTTAGTTTTTTAGTTATTTTGCTATTGTTTATTTTTTCTTATTATTTCATATTTAATTGATGAATAATAATTTAAATTTTTTATGAATTTAGAGTTTTAACTATTGAAATGTATTGTATAGGAGTTCATCGAGTAAACTAATATTTACAAACACATGCGTATATTAATTTTTTAGGTTGTTTAATCTTTGTCATTATCTTACTATTTTCTTTATTTATTTTCTTTACAAACTTTTTCTTCATTTTGAGTTTTTGTGATTTAAAAAGAAAAAATCCTTCTCATTAACTTGTTATTTTATAAATTTTATAAATTATTTCATTTCAAAATTTTATCTAAAACCTAAGACGTATTTTAGACAACCAAGTTTTTGTACAAGTATAATTTTAATTTATATAACATTCTTTCTCCAAATTTAGGAGAATATTTTAATAAACAAATCTTACAAAATTATATAATAATTATATAATGTTTTATCCTTAATTCATCTTAAATTAGAGACGAATTTCAAACAGAAAAACTTTTTAATAATAATTTTCTTCTTGTATAATATATATTTTTTTAAATCATTTCAAATTTGAGATAGATTTTAGACAGATATTGTGTGACAAATATTCCATCACAAATCTATCTGAAAGCCATAAAAAACATTTTGTCAACAATTTGGTGTGAATTCTTTAAACGAATTTAGGACGAATTTAGGACAAAAGTTTTCTTCTACACTTGGTGCTTTATTTCATAGAAAATTTGTCCAAAATCTACCTGTGATTTCAGACATAATATATTCTATCTGAAAGTTCCGTCTAAAATTCACAAATTTCTAGTAGTGTGTTAGATGATTTACATAATCTAAATGAACTTTAAAAAGAGATTTTAGGACTAAACCATAAATTAGGATAATGTGAGTTCATAAAACTTGCAATGTTGAGTGGAGAGATTCACTTGTAGGATAAAAATATACCTACCAGCCTTATGTACCCACATTAAAACCTATTCTTAATTATGTCTTTTAATTAATCACATAAGGGATTATAAAATGTTTTAATGGGAGTACCTATAGGTAATTTGAAATATGCTTGTAGGTAAATTAGAATTCTACACTAGCAAAGATCATCATTAAAGTAAGGTAAAGAGAGGTTAATTGGTGTCCGATGAAATGTAAAGGGCAAATCATAATCATAAACCTTTTACTTTCTAATTTACTCCAGAATTTCATCTCTTTTTATTTTTTTATTTTTTATATCTTTAATTTAAATTTATTTTTGATTCCTTTTATTATTATCTTGATTTAATTTAAGGTGTACAATTTTGGTACTTAAAAATTATTAAGTGATAGATCTTTGTGAAAATGATACCTAGTGTACTTTTTACAATATTACTTATATGATACATATACTTGCATAACGTTTTGTAGCATAACAAGTTTCTTTTAGATCATTTGTTTGCTAGCATCATGAATTTAGCAATATAATCATGAATAGATTATTGTCCCTGGTGGCATCTCTAGTACCTAGAATAAAATCTATTTATAATCAGATGAAAGAAAATCCTTCTATAATAATTGTTTTATTCTATACCAAGTTTTGATTGGTACCTTTCCCTTATGGTTTCTCTTATATTGCAACCTCTCCCACCATGCAGTAGCTTCACCTTTCAATATGCATGAGACAACTTTTCCCCACTCAAAGAGCTTGTTTATCTTGATAATCCAATTTAAAAAGTCCTTAATATTTAGACTCCCATTAAATCAAGAGATATTGACCTTCAATTTGAACCTTTTAGTATCCCTACCACCACACTCATCCCTTCCATATATGCCACATGTCATAATTTTTGCAAAATTGTCATCTTTCTCCTCAAAATCTACCAAGTAAACATGTTGTCTACGCTTGTTTCTAGGAATAGATTTGCTAATAGGCTGCTCAGGAAGCTCAACAACTTTAGGATGTGGCCTATCCTATCTTCACTCCTATTTTCATTGGCATCAAGGCCTAGAGCATCAAGATGATCTACAATTTCTTTAAAGTGCCTCTCCAAATGCTGGATTCTAATATCCATTCACTACTTCAAAGCCTTTAACACTGCCTTGAGATCTTGTAAAGAAGATTGAAAGGCCTTAGTCTCCTTATTTTTGCCATGGGAGCCACAGCTTACCACCACTGAGTCACTAGTCATTAGATTGGGCAAATTGACCTACTTTGATACTAACTAAAAAGGGAAAAATTCAACAAAAAATTGAAATATCAAATTCACAAAATTTATTCATGAAAATCTACTAATAAAATTGAACAAAATTCATATTTATATGTTCACCATAATTCATTTCCAAAATATAAATAAAAATAATAGAAAATACAAAAAGAAGGGGAAAAGGAGAAACTAAAACAGAATCAAGGTACCCATTTGAGCTTTCTTTTGGGCTTTTGATGTTAGCCCGCTCTATAAACTTTTTTACAAGACACTCCATATCATGTATGAATTTGAAAGAGTTGAACATATTTGTGCTCCACATGGTTCTCCCTTTACCATACAACACAAAAAGTCACTTTTATCTCTTACCATGGAGGATAATTGCAATTTTCTCTAAAATTTAAATATAAGTACAAGATATTATGTGTTTTTAGATGTATGTATGATATGATTTACCAATCCTAATTAAGGCTCTGTTTGGTTCAATGTTTTGCGAATATATTCCCTTTACATAACTTGTATAATGCTTATTATGCATTTATACTTATTATTCTATCTATCAAATCACTTTTTTAAAAGTATGGTAAAATAGTCATTTTTTATCTCACCTACTCACATTTTACATTTCCTTTACCATTACATCTTATAACCAAACAGAGCATAAGAGATCCAACTAAGAAAATGGAATACATAATTTAAAAAAAATTGATTCTTATTTCAATTGTTGAAGTACTGCATATCATTAAACTGAAGTGTAAAAAGCGGAATATATATATCCGCAATATCAAAACTATTATGATTAAAATTCAATTATGTGTACGTGTAATAGGAATAGGATTGATAAGCAATGATAGCATATGATTCTTAGTTTCAGAATCTTCATCATGGCCATCTCCATGTTTGTACATATACAGTGCCATTCTTGCAAGGTTCATAACAATTTCTGTGAAACTTTGAGGGAATGGAGAATTGTGCACTGCTTCATTCATCTTCTTCCAAGTTTGGCACATTAAAGAGTATACATGCTCTCGAGCATCGGCTTCCGAAGCTCCAGTTTCATTCATGTGGCATTTAATTGATTTGGGAACATCACCACATTTAGTTGATTTGGGAACATCGCCAGTCTCCATTTCATGCCAAGAAAGAAATATGATGAAAAGAAAAAATTAACATCATATTACATGCAAAGAGATTTTAGTAAACTATCGAAAGGATATTAATTGCCATGGTACCTTATATGATCCTAGGTCATTAGCAAGGCGTACAATAGTTGCTGAAAAGCAAATGATATTGGAGTATTCTTCTAAACAGTCCAAGTCCTTCTTTCTAATTGAATCTGGAATCAAAAAATAACCTTGAACAAGCGCGACAGGTGCGCCTACAGAAATCCATGCATTTTCCATATATTCTTGCATGCTTGGCATATAGTCATTGTGGTACCACTTTGCCTCAATCAGATATGATTTACAAAGATCAGCCCACTAAGAAAAACAGACACAATGTTACATTCAATTTGAGATGAATCATGTATGAAATGTGAAAATAGAAATGAAGGAAGGAAGATTATACAGTGTATAAATTTAAATTTTATGTGTATTGATGCAAAAAAAAAGACAGTACAAGCATATATATTAAGCAAATGTCAGCAATATGCTTAGAAAACGTTACCAGCACATATTAATTGCAACAAAGTCTTGAGGTGCTTGTAAATTCTTAGGTGTTGGTAAGAAAGGGGAGGATTACAAACATTTATTTTTTGATGGATTTCTTAGGTGCTTAAAAAATTAGTTACCAACATATTTGGGAGAGGTTAAAGAAGATGTTATCATTAGCGCATTAAGAAAACATTACTTATATAACCAACACAGACTTTTTGACGAAGTTTATGAGTGCTTGCAAAGTTACTAATTAGTTAACAACTGCATATTGAGAAAACGTTATTAGTCTCTTGAGAAAGTCTAGGGATATGACTGTAAATGGTGCAATCAAGTTATTTGCTTGACATGTGTCCACATATATGCTTTTTTTTTTTTCCTTTTTAGATAGATAAAAATTTTAATTGTGAAGATAAAACTTTTAATTATGAAAAAAAAAATATTTTATATTGTAAAACTCATAAATCTTGCTACTGTTTATCTAGTTTTTCCTCTCATTCGTGTACATTATTATTCAAGAAATGATTCTTTACAATTAAAATTTTTCAAACAATTATACTTTATGACTATAAGTTGAAAATATTTATTAGTAAATTTTCAAATTATTCTAAATACCCAATAAACAAAAAAAAAAATTTGTCCTTATAATAAAACTTTTAAAATATAATTTTCTCTTATAATTAAAATTTGTGTTTTCATATTAAAATTTTTTTATATAATTAAAATTTTTATTCTTACAATTAAAATTTTTATTCCTCAAATAAAAAAACGACATGTAGACAAATGTTAAGCAAATAATTCAATTACACCTTCTACTGTCACTGTCGTGAGTGCAAAGAATTCATACCAACCTTTTATATTAGTGCACATAAAACATAAATTTACATTATAAAATTCAGCATGAAATAAATGCATACCGCTTTCTTCAGGTAGGGAATGATGTTGTACCCCGTAACTTTTACGATGTCAAAAGCTACCTCGTTGACAGAGTTATAGAGTGCCAGGAAACATATTTTCATATAGCACGGAAGAATATCTATTGCATTTACATCCCATCTAGAATAACAAACAAAATATTACTAATTAATGTTGTCGACAAATTAATAATTATTGGCACATACAACAACTGAAAGATATTGAGAAAAAGTTTATGTTGTACTAACTAACAATGCTAACCTGTCGACAACTTGAGTGAACAATTCTAGTTCTTCCAATGTGCCATAAACGTCATAAATATCATCTAGTATGGTTATTATTGAAGTGATCTTAGTCATCTCTCTTCTCAAATATCCAAGGTCAGGTTGGCAAGCCATACCCACAGTCCAAAAGAAGTTTTCCGTTGGCATACTCCTTGCAAAGCTGAGCTTTTCTTCAAGTCCAATTTCTTTCCACCAGCTTCATTTGCAGAGAAAACAAAACAAGAGCATCAATATAAACATTCTCCTTGTCTTCCATGATATGAAAATTAAAGAGAGAGTCATAAGATTTCGGAGAAACTGTAATTGTTCATCCTAATTTTTATCTCCAATTACAATGCCACCTTTAGTTTATAAAAAATTACTATTGACCCCTAGGCTATTAGTCCAATTAACTCCCTTGAAGCCTAAATTAGATGTTAAATCTAACTTATTTGAATGTCCATTGCACATGTCTTCCCTTTTACCGTAACATCAATTTTTCTACATCGGTTCACCCAGTTTCACTTCCATTCTCTCTTGAATTTTAGACTATTACGCACAATGGACACCTAATGGGATGAGGTGCAAAAGAGACTTTTCACATCATCTAATAAAGAAATAGGCATGTGCAACACATATGCTTTCAATTTAGTTAGTTTTATAATGATTTAGATAGTAGGAGAGCTATTGTAATCAATGATCAAGAAAACTAGATCCAACTGGCTACGGTCTATTCAACTTCAAAATTGGTTAAAAATTAGTTAAATCAATTAAAAATTAACTGAGTTTGGTATTGAATTAGTTTTGTACTAGTTTTTTTTTATTTTTGTCTAAATAAGAAATTTTGACATTTTGAGTAAGGGTTTTATGATGTTTAACAAATTTTATCTAACCTATTTTACATAGAGTTATTATCATATACAAAATATTTTTACAACTTTTTATATTTTCAAATATTTATATCAAATTTAAATATTATTTTATAATATATTAATTAATTTAATTGTAAAATACTCTCTATATATATCTATTTAAAAAACAATTTGACTTTGATTTGATCATTAAATGATAAATCACTCTTTATCTAATTCAATAATCAATTTTATCGTTTACACATTAATTGCAATAGAGCTAATAGTCTATGGCTCAGAAGTGACTTTTTTATAAATTAAGGAGACCTTACAATTGAGAATACAAATCTGAGGGGTGAGTACAATTTTGTCCAAATATATAAATGGTAAAAATTTGACCATTTTTACATACCTTGCTGTATATTTTACGTCTTCTTGATGGGCGACTTGTACTATGTTGAAATCCAATTTAGCAAGCCTAAGCAAAGCTGGGCTCATATTCTTCCCTCTTTCGTACAAGTCGATAAACCAATGGGCCTCAAGTCTCGGTATCCTCCAGTGTAGTGGAAGCTCCAAGGCATGACTAACCAAGAGTGATATCTCATTATCTTTGTTCTCGTTAACAAATTTTTTGAGATGAATACTGCAAAAATCCCTCGCTTCATCTAATATAGTTTCACCTTCCGTTGAATGAAATGAGGCTTCATACAACAATAGCATACTCTTAATATCAACCGAAAGGCAAGTATTAAAATTTCCTTTGTCATCTTGAAAACTTCTAAAAACCTCTGGAAAAAAATGCACGTTACAAAATATATTCGTTAAAATTAGTCAATACTCAATACATATTTGTTCTCTAGCAGACTAATACACTTCAATTAGTGAATATAATAATTTGAAGATTAAGTACCTGATGACACATCATAACCATGTTGCCTTAAGAGTCTAAACTCAAGAGCACTGACATGCAAGTCAGTTTTCATTTTTAATCTATCTTTACTGGTATAAACATTTTCCAGTATGTTTCTTATTTCAAGGGTAAAATGGCCAGCCACTCCGAGTTTTTGCAAGACATCAATCAATTCAAGTTTGTCCAAATCATTTGTCATTTTGGAAATCATCATTCTTACTTCTGCCTTCAGCCGATCCCTTTCTTCTACATATGATTCTTCCTACATAACAAAAACAGGTTATTAAGCTTTGAAATGAAATATGACAAAACTAGTAAAGAAGACACTTTGAAACCATACCCCGTATTCACTTCTTATTGATTGGATATATTCATAACGCCAACTTGAAGGTTTGTATTTTGCAGATCGGCGAACACTATTGTTTTTATCAGAAACAAAATCAACTGTTGAAGTCTTGCGTTGAATTGTGGAAGGCACATGAGAGCTCTTGATTGTAAAAAGGGAGTATTTTCTTTGTGGTGGTGGGAGCATTTTGAAGGCATTGCTATTTGGGAGGGAGGCTAGTTTGTGAAGGGCCATTGGTTTGAGACAAAAAGTCTTTCCCTTAAGAAGACTCCATCAAGCTCAAGAGTTCCTTTATATATAGCCAAATGGATCCTCTAAAGTGGAATTTTCTCTGCGAAGTATCTCACATTTCTCTTTTTTTTTTTTAACATATATATATTTTAAAATTTATAAAATTGTACTCTACTTATATCTCACTTCACAGGACTGTACAGGATCTTCATTTTAGAGGATCTTGATGCTTATATATAAAATAGATTGTTCCATATTATAATTATATTTTTAATAATTATATTAAAAAGAATTATCCTTTAACTCTATTATATATTTAAATTTTTTAAAATATAATTTGTACAATTAAAATTTTTGTTCTTATAATTATAATTTTTATAATTAAAGATTTTGGTTTCTATATCAAAAAAAAAAAATCTTATAAATATTGACTACATCTCTAACAATTGTTCGTACGATTGCAAAGAATGCAAAGGATCCATCTTAGTAACGACAAAATATTTTTTATCACAATAACCAATATATAGGGTACATCGTTTTATATTACAATTATATTTAAAAAATTATCTTTTAACTATATTATATATTTAAAAATTTTAAAATATAATCTTTTTCAATTATAATTTTTGTTCTGAAAATTATAATTTTTATTTTTATAATTAAAAATTTTGGTTCCTAAATAAAAAAAAAATTTATAAAAACTAAAGACATCTCTGATATTTGTTCGTAAGGAGTGCAATGGTTATATCTTAGTCAACGACAAAGTTACTTCTTCTTTTTTGATTTAGGAAATAGTAAAAAGTGGGCCTGATGTCATGTGAAATTCTGATCAAGCATGCTTTCTTTTTATAATCAGAGCGTGAGACTCGTTGCCCTCTCAAACTGCGAGGGGTTCTAGTACAAAACTTTTCAAAGCTAAAACAATGCAGCGTTTTGTTTTTAGCTCTCTCGCACTATTTCCTTATTGAAAATAGGGACAATATTATAACTTCACATCGTAGCGATAAGCCAGTACCCATACAATAATAGTATTTCAGTTGCAAATAAAACGTGAGACTCTTGTACAATATGTTATTCATGTAATAATAAAATAATGAGAAATCAAATATAAAACGTATATATATAATTTAGTATTATTATATTAATAAATAGGTTTTATTTTTGTTTGATTTAAATTTTTTATTGAAAAAAGATGATATAATATTTTAAGAACTCATTCAATATGTAAAAAATTAAGTATAAAATAAAAAACAGATGACTTAAGAAATAAAAAATAATTTTAATACTCTTACTTATAATGATTGAATAATGATTAGTATATAATATTAAATAATAATTAAAAAAAAGATAATATATGAAATTTTTTGTCATTGAACTACCAAACAAACCCCAAAAATAGTCGAGAATCTCTTAGAAAGTGAAGCAAGGTAGCCATACCATGCGATGCGCCTTCACAGGTACCCGCATTATGCGCTACCATCTATGATAAAATTAAAATTTTGATTGAAGTCTATTAATTTAAGATGTATTTTAAACTACGAAATTTAGTTAAGTTATATCAAATTTAAGAACCGCACCAACCATGATATATATTGTATTATATTATAGAATTCAATTGAATTTGTGAAGAAGATTTGAATATAACCTAATGGATTTGGCATAGACACTAATGAACCCATTTGAGAATGGTGTGGATTGTTATTTATTTTAATTTTTTAAATAGAATTTACAAAAACATTGTAGAAAAGAAATACTTTATGTTTGAAAAATTAATTGACAAGCATTTTTTAATATTATTATATTTGATAAATTTTTCAAAAAAATATTTTTTACTGTCAAATTACTAAAATGTAAATGTATACCTTTGACTTTGTAAATTAAATAACAATTAGAAAATTAATTAAAATTATCCATAATGAATATGTATGACATATAAAATTAAAATAATGTAAAAAATGAATTGTTAAAATGAGCTAAATAAAGAAGTTGGGTAAAAGAGTTTAGGGGTAATTATGGTAATTAAAAAAATTTGAGTCAGTCAAAGTGTTTCTACTTAAAAAATATATAAATTTTTTGCTTTCTCTTTTACTTTAAAGGAGAAACACCAATTTCTTGCTTCATTCCCATAACAAAAAATTTTTGCCAGCACCTAGACAACTTATTTATTTTTAGCAAATGGGCTAAACATCTCAAAAAGCAAAATGAGTACATATTTGTAAAATAAGCACCTAACTTCTTAAGAAACTTGGCCAATTAGAACCTATTTGGGATTGCTGTGAATTTATGCTTTTTTTTAATAAAAGTTTTTTAATAGAAGCTGCAATCTGTATTTGGCAATATCATTTGATGAGTGTTTTTATCAATATTTGAGAAGTAGATTGTGTGTGGTAAGTTTTTAAAAAAAAAAAATCCTGTATTGTTAAATTACTTAAAAGGATATGTATTTAAGATTGTAGGTAAAAAGATTAGAGGTAATTATGCCAATTAATGATTTTAAGCCAAGGTATTTAAAAAATAAATAAAACATCTACTCCTACATTTGCCTCCAAAAAAAAGTTCTAATTTTTTACTTTTTTTTCTCTCACAATAAGAAAACTGTTTTTGCTACCACTTAAAAAATATATAATTTTTTTCTTGTTATAGTAAAATTATTCATAAATCAACTTTTTACAGTAATTTTTTGAATGGGGCTCGTATAAATGGCCATTTGAGCTTTCTTTTGGGCTTTTGATGTTAGCCCGCTCTATAAACTTTTTTACAAGACACTCCATATCATGTATGAATTTGAAAGAGTTGAACATATTTGTGCTCCACATGGTTCTCCCTTTACCATACAACACAAAAAGTCACTTTTACCTCTTACCATGGAGGATAATTGCAATTTTCTCTAAAATTTAAATATGAGTACAAGATATTATGTGTTTTTAGATGTATGTATGATTTATATGATTTACCAATCCTAATTAAGGCTCTGTTTGGTTTAATGTTTTGCGAAGATATTCTCTTTACATAATTTGTATAATGTTTATTATGCATTTATACTTATTATTCTATCTATCAAATCACTTTTTTAAAAGTAGGGTAAAATAGTTATTTCTTATCTCACCTACTCACATTTTACATTTTCTTTACCATTACATCTTATAACCAAACAGAGCATAAGAGATCCAACTAAGAAAATGGAATACATAATTTAAAAGAAATTAATTCTTATTTCAATTGTTGAAGTACTGCATATCATTAAACTGAAGTGTAAAAAGCGGAATATATATATCCGCAATATCAAAACTATTATGATTAAAATTCAATTATGTGTACGTGTAATAGGAATAGGATTGATAAGCAATGATAGCATATGATTCTTAGTTTCAGAATCTTCATCATGGCCATCTCCATGTTTGTACATATACAGTGCCATTCTTGCAAGGTTCATAACAATTTCTGTGAAACTTTGAGGGAATGGAGAATTGTGCACTGCTTCATTCATCTTCTTCCAAGTTTGGCACATTAAAGAGTATACATGCTCTCGAGCATCGGCTTCCGAAGCTCCAGTTTCATTCATGTGGCATTTAATTGATTTGGGAACATCACCACATTTAGTTGATTTGGGAACATCGCCAGTCTCCATTTCATGCCAAGAAAGAAATATGATGAAAAGAAAAAATTAACATCATATTACATGCAAAGAGATTTTAGTAAACTATCGAAAGGATATTAATTGCCATGGTACCTTATATGATCCTAGGTCATTAGCAAGGCGTACAATAGTTGCTGAAAAGCAAATGATATTGGGGTATTCTTCTAAACAGTCCAAGTCCTTCTTTCTAATTGAATCTGGAATCAAAAAATAACCTTGAACAAGCGCGACAGGTGCGCCTACAGAAATCCATGCATTTTCCATATATTCTTGCATGCTTGGCATATAGTCATTGTGGTACCACTTTGCCTCAATCAGATATGATTTACAAAGATCAGCCCACTAAGAAAAACAGACACAATGTTACATTCAATTTGAGATGAATCACGTATTACAATTATATTTAAAAAATTATCTTTTAACTATATTATATATTTAAAATTTTTAAAATATAATCTTTTTCAATTAAAATTTTTGTTCTGACAATTATAATTTTTATTTTTATAATTAAAAATTTTGGTTCCTAAATAAAAAAAAATTTATAAAACTGAAGACATCTCTGATATTTGTTCGTAAGGAGTGCAATGGTTATATCTTAGTCAACGACAAAGTTACTTCTTCTTTTTTGATTTCGGAAATAGTAAAAAGTGGGCCTGATGTCATGTGAAATTCTGATCAAGTATGCTTTCTTTTTATAATCAGAGCGCGAGACTCGTTGGCCTCTCAAACCGCGAGGGGTTCTAGTACAAAACTTTTCAAAGCTAAAACAATGCAGCGTTTTGTTTTTAGCTCTCTCGCACTATTTCCTTATTGAAAATAGGGACAATATTATAACTTCACATCATAGCGATAAGCCAGTACCCATAAAATAATAGTATTTCAGTTGCAAATAAAACGTGAGACTCTTGTACAATGTTTTTCATGTAATAATAAAATAATGAGTAATCAAATATAAAACGTATATATATAATTTAGTATTATTATATTAATAAATAGGTTTTATTTTTGTTTGATTTAAATTTTTTATTGAAAAAAGATGATATAATATTTTAAGAACTCATTCAATATGTAAAAAATTAAGTATAAAATAAAAAACAGATGACTTAAGAAATAAAAAATAATTTTAATACTCTTACTTATAATGATTGAATAATGATTAGTATATAATATTAAATAATAATTAAAAAAAAAGACAATATATGAAATTTTTTGTCATTGAACTACCAAACAAACCCCAAAAATAGTCGAGAATCTCTTAGGAAGTGAAGCAAGGTAGCCATACCATGCGATGCGCCTTCACAGGTACCCGCATTATGCGCTGCCATCTATGATAAAATTAAAATTTTGATTGAAGTCTATTAATTTAAGATGTATTTTAAACTACGAAATTTAGTTAAGTTATATCAAATTTAAGAACCGCACCAACCGTGATATATATTGTATTATATTATAGAATTCAATTGAATTTGTGAAGAAGATTTGAATATAACCTAATGGATTTGGCATAGACACTAATGAACCCATTTGAGAATGGTGTGGATTGTTATTTATTTTAATTTTTTAAATAGAATTTACAAAAACATTGTAGAAAAGAAATACTTTATGTTTGAAAAATTAATTGACAAGCATTTTTTAATATTATTATATTTGATAAATTTTTCAAAAAAATATTTTTTACTGTCAAATTACTAAAATGTAAATGTATACCTTTGACTTTGTAAATTAAATAACAATTAGAAAATTAATTAAAATTATCCATAATGAATATGTATGACATATAAAATTAAAATAATGTAAAAAATGAATTGTTAAAATGAGCTAAATAAAGAAGTTGGGTAAAAGAGTTTAGGGGTAATTATGGTAATTAAAAAAATTTGAGTCAGTCAAAGTGTTTCTACTTAAAAAATATATAAATTTTTTGCTTTCTCTTTTACTTTAAAGGAGAAACACCAATTTCTTGCTTCATTCCCATAACAAAAAATTTTTGCCAGCACCTAGACAACTTATTTATTTTTAGCAAATGGGCTAAACATCTCAAAAAGCAAAATGAGTACATATTTGTAAAATAAGCACCTAACTTCTTAAGAAACTTGGCCAATTAGAACCTATTTGGGATTGCTGTGAATTTATGCTTTTTTTTAATAAAAGTTTTTTAATAGAAGCTGCAATCTGTATTTGGCAATATCATTTGATGAGTGTTTTTATCAATATTTGAGAAGTAGATTGTGTGTGGTAAGTTTTTAAAAAAAAAATCCTGTATTGTTAAATTACTTAAAAGGATATGTATTTAAGATTGTAGGTAAAAAGATTAGAGGTAATTATGCCAATTAATGATTTTAAGCCAAGGTATTTAAAAAATAAATAAAACATCTACTCCTACATTTGCCTCCAAAAAAAAGTTCTAATTTTTTACTTTTTTTTCTCTCACAATAAGAAAACTGTTTTTGCTACCACTTAAAAAATATATAATTTTTTTCTTGTTATAGTAAAATTATTCATAAATCAACTTTTTACAGTAATTTTTTGAATGGGGCTCGTATAAATGGCCATTTGAGCTTTCTTTTGGGCTTTTGATGTTAGCCCGCTCTATAAACTTTTTTACAAGACACTCCATATCATGTATGAATTTGAAAGAGTTGAACATATTTGTGCTCCACATGGTTCTCCCTTTACCATACAACACAAAAAGTCACTTTTACCTCTTACCATGGAGGATAATTGCAATTTTCTCTAAAATTTAAATATGAGTACAAGATATTATGTGTTTTTAGATGTATGTATGATTTATATGATTTACCAATCCTAATTAAGGCTCTGTTTGGTTTAATGTTTTGCGAAGATATTCTCTTTACATAATTTGTATAATGTTTATTATGCATTTATACTTATTATTCTATCTATCAAATCACTTTTTTAAAAGTAGGGTAAAATAGTTATTTCTTATCTCACCTACTCACATTTTACATTTTCTTTACCATTACATCTTATAACCAAACAGAGCATAAGAGATCCAACTAAGAAAATGGAATACATAATTTAAAAGAAATTAATTCTTATTTCAATTGTTGAAGTACTGCATATCATTAAACTGAAGTGTAAAAAGCGGAATATATATATCCGCAATATCAAAACTATTATGATTAAAATTCAATTATGTGTACGTGTAATAGGAATAGGATTGATAAGCAATGATAGCATATGATTCTTAGTTTCAGAATCTTCATCATGGCCATCTCCATGTTTGTACATATACAGTGCCATTCTTGCAAGGTTCATAACAATTTCTGTGAAACTTTGAGGGAATGGAGAATTGTGCACTGCTTCATTCATCTTCTTCCAAGTTTGGCACATTAAAGAGTATACATGCTCTCGAGCATCGGCTTCCGAAGCTCCAGTTTCATTCATGTGGCATTTAATTGATTTGGGAACATCACCACATTTAGTTGATTTGGGAACATCGCCAGTCTCCATTTCATGCCAAGAAAGAAATATGATGAAAAGAAAAAATTAACATCATATTACATGCAAAGAGATTTTAGTAAACTATCGAAAGGATATTAATTGCCATGGTACCTTATATGATCCTAGGTCATTAGCAAGGCGTACAATAGTTGCTGAAAAGCAAATGATATTGGGGTATTCTTCTAAACAGTCCAAGTCCTTCTTTCTAATTGAATCTGGAATCAAAAAATAACCTTGAACAAGCGCGACAGGTGCGCCTACAGAAATCCATGCATTTTCCATATATTCTTGCATGCTTGGCATATAGTCATTGTGGTACCACTTTGCCTCAATCAGATATGATTTACAAAGATCAGCCCACTAAGAAAAACAGACACAATGTTACATTCAATTTGAGATGAATCACGTATTACAATTATATTTAAAAAATTATCTTTTAACTATATTATATATTTAAAATTTTTAAAATATAATCTTTTTCAATTAAAATTTTTGTTCTGACAATTATAATTTTTATTTTTATAATTAAAAATTTTGGTTCCTAAATAAAAAAAAATTTATAAAAACTGAAGACATCTCTGATATTTGTTCGTAAGGAGTGCAATGGTTATATCTTAGTCAACGACAAAGTTACTTCTTCTTTTTTGATTTCGGAAATAGTAAAAAGTGGGCCTGATGTCATGTGAAATTCTGATCAAGTATGCTTTCTTTTTATAATCAGAGCGCGAGACTCGTTGGCCTCTCAAACCGCGAGGGGTTCTAGTACAAAACTTTTCAAAGCTAAAACAATGCAGCGTTTTGTTTTTAGCTCTCTCGCACTATTTCCTTATTGAAAATAGGGACAATATTATAACTTCACATCATAGCGATAAGCCAGTACCCATAAAATAATAGTATTTCAGTTGCAAATAAAACGTGAGACTCTTGTACAATGTTTTTCATGTAATAATAAAATAATGAGTAATCAAATATAAAACGTATATATATAATTTAGTATTATTATATTAATAAATAGGTTTTATTTTTGTTTGATTTAAATTTTTTATTGAAAAAAGATGATATAATATTTTAAGAACTCATTCAATATGTAAAAAATTAAGTATAAAATAAAAAACAGATGACTTAAGAAATAAAAAATAATTTTAATACTCTTACTTATAATGATTGAATAATGATTAGTATATAATATTAAATAATAATTAAAAAAAAAGACAATATATGAAATTTTTTGTCATTGAACTACCAAACAAACCCCAAAAATAGTCGAGAATCTCTTAGGAAGTGAAGCAAGGTAGCCATACCATGCGATGCGCCTTCACAGGTACCCGCATTATGCGCTGCCATCTATGATAAAATTAAAATTTTGATTGAAGTCTATTAATTTAAGATGTATTTTAAACTACGAAATTTAGTTAAGTTATATCAAATTTAAGAACCGCACCAACCGTGATATATATTGTATTATATTATAGAATTCAATTGAATTTGTGAAGAAGATTTGAATATAACCTAATGGATTTGGCATAGACACTAATGAACCCATTTGAGAATGGTGTGGATTGTTATTTATTTTAATTTTTTAAATAGAATTTACAAAAACATTGTAGAAAAGAAATACTTTATGTTTGAAAAATTAATTGACAAGCATTTTTTAATATTATTATATTTGATAAATTTTTCAAAAAAATATTTTTTACTGTCAAATTACTAAAATGTAAATGTATACCTTTGACTTTGTAAATTAAATAACAATTAGAAAATTAATTAAAATTATCCATAATGAATATGTATGACATATAAAATTAAAATAATGTAAAAAATGAATTGTTAAAATGAGCTAAATAAAGAAGTTGGGTAAAAGAGTTTAGGGGTAATTATGGTAATTAAAAAAATTTGAGTCAGTCAAAGTGTTTCTACTTAAAAAATATATAAATTTTTTGCTTTCTCTTTTACTTTAAAGGAGAAACATCAATTTCTTGCTTCATTCCCATAACAAAAAATTTTTGCCAGCACCTAGACAACTTATTTATTTTTAGCAAATGGGCTAAACATCTCAAAAAGCAAAATGAGTACATATTTGTAAAATAAGCACCTAACTTCTTAAGAAACTTGGCCAATTAGAACCTATTTGGGATTGCTGTGAATTTATGCTTTTTTTTAATAAAAGTTTTTTAATAGAAGCTGCAATCTGTATTTGGCAATATCATTTGATGAGTGTTTTTATCAATATTTGAGAAGTAGATTGTGTGTGGTAAGTTTTTTAAAAAAAAAAAATCCTGTATTGTTAAATTACTTAAAAGGATATGTATTTAAGATTGTAGGTAAAAAGATTAGAGGTAATTATGCCAATTAATGATTTTAAGCCAAGGTATTTAAAAAATAAATAAAACATCTACTCCTACATTTGCCTCCAAAAAAAAGTTCTAATTTTTTACTTTTTTTTCTCTCACAATAAGAAAACTGTTTTTGCTACCACTTAAAAAATATATAATTTTTTTCTTGTTATAGTAAAATTATTCATAAATCAACTTTTTACAGTAATTTTTTGAATGGGGCTCGTATAAATGGCCATTTGAGCTTTCTTTTGGGCTTTTGATGTTAGCCCGCTCTATAAACTTTTTTACAAGACACTCCATATCATGTATGAATTTGAAAGAGTTGAACATATTTGTGCTCCACATGGTTCTCCCTTTACCATACAACACAAAAAGTCACTTTTACCTCTTACCATGGAGGATAATTGCAATTTTCTCTAAAATTTAAATATGAGTACAAGATATTATGTGTTTTTAGATGTATGTATGATTTATATGATTTACCAATCCTAATTAAGGCTCTGTTTGGTTTAATGTTTTGCGAAGATATTCTCTTTACATAATTTGTATAATGTTTATTATGCATTTATACTTATTATTCTATCTATCAAATCACTTTTTTAAAAGTAGGGTAAAATAGTTATTTCTTATCTCACCTACTCACATTTTACATTTTCTTTACCATTACATCTTATAACCAAACAGAGCATAAGAGATCCAACTAAGAAAATGGAATACATAATTTAAAAGAAATTAATTCTTATTTCAATTGTTGAAGTACTGCATATCATTAAACTGAAGTGTAAAAAGCGGAATATATATATCCGCAATATCAAAACTATTATGATTAAAATTCAATTATGTGTACGTGTAATAGGAATAGGATTGATAAGCAATGATAGCATATGATTCTTAGTTTCAGAATCTTCATCATGGCCATCTCCATGTTTGTACATATACAGTGCCATTCTTGCAAGGTTCATAACAATTTCTGTGAAACTTTGAGGGAATGGAGAATTGTGCACTGCTTCATTCATCTTCTTCCAAGTTTGGCACATTAAAGAGTATACATGCTCTCGAGCATCGGCTTCCGAAGCTCCAGTTTCATTCATGTGGCATTTAATTGATTTGGGAACATCACCACATTTAGTTGATTTGGGAACATCGCCAGTCTCCATTTCATGCCAAGAAAGAAATATGATGAAAAGAAAAAATTAACATCATATTACATGCAAAGAGATTTTAGTAAACTATCGAAAGGATATTAATTGCCATGGTACCTTATATGATCCTAGGTCATTAGCAAGGCGTACAATAGTTGCTGAAAAGCAAATGATATTGGGGTATTCTTCTAAACAGTCCAAGTCCTTCTTTCTAATTGAATCTGGAATCAAAAAGTAACCTTGAACAAGCGCGACAGGTGCGCCTACAGAAATCCATGCATTTTCCATATATTCTTGCATGCTTGGCATATAGTCATTGTGGTACCACTTTGCCTCAATCAGATATGATTTACAAAGATCAGCCCACTAAGAAAAACAGACACAATGTTACATTCAATTTGAGATGAATCATGTATGAAATGTGAAAATAGAAATGAAGGAAGGAAGATTATACAGTGTATAAATTTAAATTTTATGTGTATTGATGCAAAAAAAAAAAGACAGTACAAGCATATATATTAAGCAAATGTCAGCAATATGCTTAGAAAACGTTACCAGCACATATTAATTGCAACAAAGTCTTGAGGTGCTTGTAAATTCTTAGGTGTTGGTAACAAAGGGGAGGATTACTAACATTTATTTTTTGATGGATTTCTTAGGTGCTTAAAAAATTAGTTACCAACATATTTGGGAGAGGTTAAAGAAGATGTTATCATTAGCGCATTAAGAAAACATTACTTATATAACCAACACAGACTTTTTGACGAAGTTTATGAGTGCTTGCAAAGTTACTAATTAGTTAACAACTGCATATTGAGAAAACGTTATTAGTCTCTTGAGAAAGTCTAGGGATATGACTGTAAATGGTGCAATCAAGTTATTTGCTTGACATGTGTCCACATATATGCTTTTTTTTTCCTTTTTAGATAGATAAAAAATTTTAATTGTGAGGATAAAACTTTTAATTATGAAAAAAAAAATATTTTATATTGTAAAACTCATAAATCTTGCTACTGTTTATCTAGTTTTTCCTCTCATTCGTATGCATTATTATTCAAGAAATGATTCTTTACAATTAAAATTTTTCAAACAATTATACTTTATGACTATAAGTTGAAAATATTTATTAGTAAATTTTAAAATTATTCTAAATGCCCAATAAACAAAAAAAAAAATTTGTCCTTATAATAAAACTTTTAAAATATAATTTTCTCTTATAATTAAAATTTGTGTTTTCATATTAAAATTTTTTTATATAATTAAAATTTTTATTCTTACAATTAAAATTTTTATTCCTCAAATAAAAAAACGACATGTAGACAAATGTTAAGCAAATAATTCAATTACACCTTCTACTGTCACTGTCGTGAGTGCAAAGAATTCATACCAACCTTTTATATTAGTGCACATAAAACATAAATTTACATTATAAAATTCAGCATGAAATAAATGCATACCGCTTTCTTCAGGTAGGGAATGATGTTGTACCCCGTAACTTTTACGATGTCAAAAGCTACCTCGTTGACAGAGTTATAGAGTGCCAGGAAACATATTTTCATATAGCACGGAAGAATATCTATTGCATTTACATCCCATCTAGAATAACAAACAAAATATTACTAATTAATGTTGTCGACAAATTAATAATTATTGGCACATACAACAACTGAAAGATATTGAGAAAAAGTTTATGTTGTACTAACTAACAATGCTAACCTGTCGACAACTTGAGTGAACAATTCTAGTTCTTCCAATGTGCCATAAACGTCATAAATATCATCTAGTATGGTTATTATTGAAGTGATCTTAGTCATCTCTCTTCTCAAATATCCAAGGTCAGGTTGGCAAGCCATACCCACAGTCCAAAAGAAGTTTTCCGTTGGCATACTCCTTGCAAAGCTGAGCTTTTCTTCAAGTCCAATTTCTTTCCACCAGCTTCATTTGCAGAGAAAACAAAACAAGAGCATCAATATAAACATTCTCCTTGTCTTCCATGATATGAAAATTAAAGAGAAGTCATAAGATTTCGGAGAAACTGTAATTGTTCATCCTAATTTTTATCTCCAATTACAATGCCACCTTTAGTTTATAAAAAATTACTATTGACCCCTAGGCTATTAGTCCAATTAACTCCCTTGAAGCCTAAATTAGATGTTAAATCTAACTTATTTGAATGTCCATTGCACATGTCTTCCCTTTTACCGTAACATCAATTTTTCTACATCGGTTCACCCAGTTTCACTTCCATTCTTTCTTGAATTTTAGACTATTACGCACAATGGACACCTAATGGGATGAGGTGCAAAAGAGACTTTTCACATCATCTAATAAAGAAATAGGCATGTGCAACACATATGCTTTCAATTTAGTTAGTTTTATAATGATTTAGATAGTAGGAGAGCTATTGTAATCAATGATCAAGAAACTAGATCCAACTGGCTACGGTCTATTCAACTTCAAAATTGGTTAAAAATTAGTTAAATCAATCAAAAATTAACTGAGTTTGGTATTGAATTAGTTTTGTACTAGTTTTTTTTTTTTTTTGTCTAAATAAGAAATTTTGACATTCTGAGTAAGGGTTTTATGATGTTTAACAAATTTTATCTAACCTATTTTACATAGAGTTATTATCATATACAAAATATTTTTACAACTTTTTATATTTTCAAATATTTATATCAAATTTAAATATTATTTTATAATATATTAATTAATTTAATTGTAAAATACTCTCTATATATATCTATTTAAAAAACAATTTGACTTTGATTTGATCATTAAATGATAAATCACTCTTTATCTAATTCAATAATCAATTTTATCGTTTACATTAATTGCAATAGAGCTAATAGTCTATGGCTCAGAAGTGACTTTTTTATAAATTAAGGAGACCTTACAATTGAGAATACAAATCTGAGGGGTGAGTACAATTTTGTCTAAATATATAAATAGATAGAGGTTTCAAAATAAAAATTTGACCATTTTTACATACCTTGATGTATATTTTACGTCTTCTTGATGGGCGACTTGTACTATGTTGAAATCCAATTTAGCAAGCCTAAGCAAAGCTGGGCTCATATTCTTCCCTCTTTCGTACAAGTCGATAAACCAATGGGCCTCAAGTCTCGGTATCCTCCAGTGTAGTGGAAGCTCCAAGGCATGACTAACCAAGAGTGATATCTCATTATCTTTGTTCTCGTTAACAAATTTTTTGAGATAAATACTGCAAAAATCCCTCGCTTCATCTAATATAGTTTCACCTTCCGTTGAATGAAATGAGGCTTCATACAACAATAGCATACTCTTAATATCAACCGAAAGGCAAGTATTAAAATTTCCTTTGTCATCTTGAAAACTTCTAAAAACCTCTGGAAAAAAATGCACGTTACAAAATATATTCGTTAAAATTAGTCAATACTCAATACATATTTGTTCTCTAGCAGACTAATACACTTCAATTAGTGAATATAATAATTTGAAGATTAAGTACCTGATGACACATCATAACCATGTTGCCTTAAGAGTCTAAACTCAAGAGCACTGACATGCAAGTCAGTTTTCATTTTTAATCTATCTTTACTGGTATAAACATTTTCCAGTATGTTTCTTATTTCAAGGGTAAAATGGCCAGCCACTCCGAGTTTTTGCAAGACATCAATCAATTCAAGTTTATCCGAATCATTTGTCATTTTGGAAATCATCATTCTTAGTTCTGCCTTCAGCCTATCCCTTTCTTCTACATATGATTCTTCCTACATAACAAAAACAAGTTATTAGGCTTTGAAATGAAATATGACAAAACTAGTAAAGAAGAGAGTTTGAAATCATACCCCATATTCACTTCTTAATGACTGGATATATTCAAAACGCCAACTTGAAGGTTCATAGTTTGCAGATCGGCGAACACTTCCATTTTTATTAGAAACAAAATCAGTTGTTGAAGTCTTGCATTGGATTGTGGAAGGCACATAAGAGCTCTTGATTGTAAAAGGGGAGGATTTTCTTTGTGGTGGTGAGAGCATTTTGACGGCATTGCTATTTGGGAGGGAGGCTAGTTTGTGAAGGGCCATTGGTTTGAGACAAAAAGTCTTTCCCTTAAGAAGACTCCATCAAGCTCAAGAGTTCCTTTATATATAGCCAAATGGATCCTCTAAAGTGGAATTTTCTCTGCGAAGTATCTCACATTTCTCTTTTTTTTTTTTTAACATATATATATTTTAAAATTTATAAAATTGTACTCTACTTATATCTCACTTCACAGGACTGTACAGGATCTTCATTTTAGAGGATCTTGATGCTTATATATAAAATAGATTGTTCCATATTATAATTATATTTTTAATAATTATATTAAAAAGAATTATCCTTTAACTCTATTATATATTTAAATTTTTTAAAATATAATTTTTTACAATTAAAATTTTTGTTCTTATAATTATAATTTTTATAATTAAAGATTTTGGTTTCTATATCAAAAAAAAAATCTTATAAATATTGACTACATCTCTAACAATTGTTCGTACGATTGCAAAGAATGCAAAGGATCCATCTTAGTAACGACAAAATATTTTTTATCACAATAACCAATATATAGGGTACATCGTTTTATATTACAATTATATTTAAAAAATTATCTTTTAACTATATTATATATTTATAATTTTTAAAATATAATCTTTTTCAATTAAAATTTTTGTTCTGACAATTATAATTTTTATTTTTATAATTAAAAATTTTGGTTCCTAAATAAAAAAAAAAATTTATAAAAACTGAAGACATCTCTGATATTTGTTCCTAAGGAGTGCAATGGTTATATCTTAGTCAACGACAAAGTTACTTCTTCTTTTTTGATTTAGGAAACAGTGGGCCTGATGTCATGTGAAATTCTGATCAAGCATGCTTTCTTTTTATAATCAGAGCGTGAGACTCGTTGGCCTCTCAAACTGCGAGGGGTTCTAGTACAAAACTTTTCAAAGCTAAAACAATGCAGCGTTTTGTTTTTAGCTCTCTCGCACTATTTCCTTATTGAAAATAGGGACAATATTATAACTTCACATCATAGCGATAAGCCAGTACCCATACAATAATAGTATTTCAGTTGCAAATAAAACGTGAGACTCTTGTACAATATGTTATTCATGTAATAATAAAATAATGAGTAATCAAATATAAAACGTATATATATAATTTAGTATTATTATATTAATAAATAGGTTTTATTTTTGTTTGATTTAAATTTTTTATTGAAAAAAGATGATATAATATTTTAAGAACTCATTCAATATGTAAAAAATTAAGTATAAAATAAAAAACAGATGACTTAAGAAATAAAAAATAATTTTAATACTCTTACTTATAATGATTGAATAATAATTAGTATATAATATTAAATAATAATTAAAAAAAGACAATATAAGAAATTTTTTGTCATTGAACTACCAAACAAAACCCAAAAATAGTCGAGAATCTCTTAGGAAGTGAAGCAAGGTCGCCATACCATGCGATGCGCCTTCACAAGTATCTGCATTATGCGCTGCCATCTATGATAAAATTAAAATTTTGATTGAAGTCTATTAATTTAAGATGTATTTTAAACTACGAAATTTAGTTAAGTTATATCAAATTTAAGAACCGCACCGACCGTGATATATATTGTATTATATTATAGAATTCAATTGAATTTGTGAAGAAGATTTGAATATAATCTAATGGATTTGGCATAGACACTAATGAACCCATTTGAGAATGGTGTGGATTGTTATTTATTTTAATTTTTTAAATAGAATTTACAAAAACATTGTAGAAAAGAAATACTTTATGTTTGAAAAATTAATTGACAAGCATTTTTTAATATTATTATATTTGATAAATTTTTCAAAAAAATATTTTTTACTGTCAAATTACTAAAATGTAAATGTATACCTTTGACTTTGTAAATTAAATAACAATTAGAAAATTAATTAAAATTATCCATAATGAATATGTATGACATATAAAATTAAAATAATGTAAAAAATGAATTGTTAAAATGAGCTAAATAAAGAAGTTGGGTAAAAGAGTTTAGGGGTAATTATGGTAATTAAAAAAATTTGAGTCAAAATGTTTCTACTTAAAAAATATATAAATTTTTTGCTTTCTCTTTTACTTTAAAGGAGAAACACCAATTTCTTGCTTCATTCCCATAACAAAAAATTTTTGCCAGCACCTAGACAACTTATTTATTTTTAGCAAATGGGCTAAACATCTCAAAAAGCAAAATGAGTACATATTTGTAAAATAAGCACCTAACTTCTTAAGAAACTTGGCCAATTAGAACCTATTTGGGATTGCTGTGAATTTATGCTTTTTTTTAATAAAAGTTTTTTAATAGAAGCTGCAATCTGTATTTGGCAATATCATTTGATGAGTGTTTTTATCAATATTTGAGAAGTAGATTGTGTGTGGTAAGTTTCTTTTTTAAAAAAAAAAACCCTGTATTGTTAAATTACTTAAAAGGATATGTATTTAAGATTGTAGGTAAAAAGATTAGAGGTAATTATGCCAATTAATGATTTTAAGCCAAGGTATTTAAAAAATAAATAAAACATCTACTCCTACATTTGCCTCCAAAAAAAAGTTCTAATTTTTTACTTTTTTTTCTCTCACAATAAGAAAACTGTTTTTGCTACCACTTAAAAAATATATAATTTTTTTCTTTTTATAGTAAAGTTATTCATAAATCAACTTTTTACAGTAATTTTTTGAATGGGGCTCGTATAAATGGCCATATGAGCTTTCTTTTGGGCTTTTGATGTTAGCCCGCTCTACAAACTTTTTTACAAGACACTCCATATCATGTATGAATTTGAAAGAGTTGAACATATTTGTGCTCCACATGGTTCTCCCTTTACCATACAACACAAAAAGTCACTTTTATCTCTTACCATGGAGGATAATTGCAATTTTCTCTAAAATTTAAATATGAGTACAAGATATTATGTGTTTTTAGATGTATGTATGATTTATGATTTACCAATCCTAATTAAGGCTCTATTTGGTTCAATGTTTTGCGAAGGTATTTTCTTTACATAACTTGTATAATGTTTATTATGTATTTATATTTATTATTCTATCTATCAAATTACTTTTTTAAAAGTAGGGTAAAATAGTTATTTCTTATCTCACCTACTCACATTTTACATTTCCTTTACCATTACATTTTATAACCAAATGGAGCAAAAGAGATCCAACTAAGAAAATGGAATACATAATTTAAAAGAAATTGATTCTTATTTCAATTGTTGAAGTACTGCATATCATTAAATTAAAGTGTAAAAAGTGGAATATATGTATCCACAATATCAAAACTATTATGATTAAAATTCAATTATGTGTACATGTAATAGGAATAGGATTGATAAGCAATGATAGCATATGATTCTTAGTTTCAGAATCGTCATCATGGCCATCTCCATGTTTGTACATATACAGTGCCATTCTTGCAAGGTTCATAACAATTTCTGTGAAACTTTGAGGGAATGGAGAATTGTGCACTGCTTCATTCATCTTCTTCCAAGTTTGGCACATTAAAGAGTATACATGCTCTCGAGCATCGGCTTCCGAAGCTCCAGTTTCATTCATGTGGCATTTAATTGATTTGGGAACATCACCACATTTAGTTGATTTGGGAACATCGCCAGTCTCCATTTCATGCCAAGAAAGAAATATGATGAAAAGAAAAAATTAACATCATATTACATGCAAAGAGATTTTAGTAAACTATCGAAAGGATATTAATTGCCATGGTACCTTATATGATCCTAGGTCATTAGCAAGGCGTACAATAGTTGCTGAAAAGCAAATGATATTGGGGTATTCTTCTAAACAGTCCAAGTCCTTCTTTCTAATTGAATCTGGAATCAAAAAATAACCTTGAACAAGCGCGACAGGTGCGCCTACAGAAATCCATGCATTTTCCATATATTCTTGCATGCTTAGCATATAGTCATTGTGGTACCACTTTGCCTCAATCAGATATGATTTACAAAGATCAGCCCACTAAGAAAAACAGACACAATGTTACATTCAATTTGAGATGAATCACGTATTACAATTATATTTAAAAAATTATCTTTTAACTATATTATATATTTAAAATTTTTAAAATATAATCTTTTTCAATTAAAATTTTTGTTCTGACAATTATAATTTTTATTTTTATAATTAAAAATTTTGGTTCCTAAATAAAAAAAAATTTATAAAAACTGAAGACATCTCTGATATTTGTTCGTAAGGAGTGCAATGGTTATATCTTAGTCAACGACAAAGTTACTTCTTCTTTTTTGATTTCGGAAATAGTAAAAAGTGGGCCTGATGTCATGTGAAATTCTGATCAAGCATGCTTTCTTTTTATAATCAGAGCGCGAGACTCGTTGGCCTCTCAAACCGCGAGGGGTTCTAGTACAAAACTTTTCAAAGCTAAAACAATGCAGCGTTTTGTTTTTAGCTCTCTCGCACTATTTCCTTATTGAAAATAGGGACAATATTATAACTTCACATCATAGCGATAAGCCAGTACCCATAAAATAATAGTATTTCAGTTGCAAATAAAACGTGAGACTCTTGTACAATGTTATTCATGTAATAATAAAATAATGAGTAATCAAATATAAAACGTATATATATAATTTAGTATTATTATATTAATAAATAGGTTTTATTTTTGTTTGATTTAAATTTTTTATTGAAAAAAGATGATATAATATTTTAAGAACTCATTCAATATGTAAAAAATTAAGTATAAAATAAAAAACAGATGACTTAAGAAATAAAAAATAATTTTAATACTCTTACTTATAATGATTGAATAATGATTAGTATATAATATTAAATAATAATTAAAAAAAAAAAGACAATATAAGAAATTTTTTGTCATTGAACTACCAAACAAACCCCAAAAATAGTCGAGAATCTCTTAGGAAGTGAAGCAAGGTAGCCATACCATGTGATGCGCCTTCACAGGTACCCGCATTATGCGCTGCCATCTATGATAAAATTAAAATTTTGATTGAAGTCTATTAATTTAAGATGTATTTTAAACTACCAAATTTAGTTAAGTTATATCAAATTTAAGAACCGCACCAACCATGATATATATTGTATTATATTATAGAATTCAATTGAATTTGTGAAGAAGATTTGAATATAACCTAATGGATTTGGCATAGACACTAATGAACCCATTTGAGAATGGTGTGGATTGTTATTTATTTTAATTTTTTAAATAGAATTTACAAAAACATTGTAGAAAAGAAATACTTTATGTTTGAAAAATTAATTGACAAGCATTTTTTAATATTATTATATTTGATAAATTTTTCAAAAAAATATTTTTTACTGTCAAATTACTAAAATGTAAATGTATACCTTTGACTTTGTAAATTAAATAACAATTAGAAAATTAATTAAAATTATCCATAATGAATATGTATGACATATAAAATTAAAATAATGTAAAAAATGAATTGTTAAAATGAGCTAAATAAAGAAGTTGGGTAAAAGAGTTTAGGGGTAATTATGGTAATTAAAAAAATTTGAGTCAAAGTGTTTCTACTTAAAAAATATATAAATTTTTTGCTTTCTCTTTTACTTTAAAGGAGAAACATCAATTTCTTGCTTCATTCCCATAACAAAAAATTTTTGCCAGCACCTAGACAACTTATTTATTTTTAGCAAATGGGCTAAACATCTCAAAAAGCAAAATGAGTACATATTTGTAAAATAAGCACCTAACTTCTTAAGAAACTTGGCCAATTAGAACCTATTTGGGATTGCTGTGAATTTATGCTTTTTTTTAATAAAAGTTTTTTAATAGAAGCTGCAATCTGTATTTGGCAATATCATTTGATGAGTGTTTTTATCAATATTTGAGAAGTAGATTGTGTGTGGTAAGTTTTTTAAAAAAAAAAAATCCTGTATTGTTAAATTACTTAAAAGGATATGTATTTAAGATTGTAGGTAAAAAGATTAGAGGTAATTATGCCAATTAATGATTTTAAGCCAAGGTATTTAAAAAATAAATAAAACATCTACTCCTACATTTGCCTCCAAAAAAAAGTTCTAATTTTTTACTTTTTTTTCTCTCACAATAAGAAAACTGTTTTTGCTACCACTTAAAAAATATATAATTTTTTTCTTGTTATAGTAAAATTATTCATAAATCAACTTTTTACAATAATTTTTTGAATGGGGCTCGTAGAAATGGCCATTTGAGCTTTCTTTTGGGCTTTTGATGTTAGCCCGCTCTATAAACTTTTTTACAAGACACTCCACATCATGTATGAATTTGAAAGAGTTGAACATATTTGTGCTCCACATGGTTCTCCCTTTACCATACAACACAAAAAGTCACTTTTATCTCTTACCATGGAGGATAATTGCAATTTTCTCTAAAATTTAAATATAAGTACGAGATATTATGTGTTTTTAGATGTATGTATGATTTATATGATTTACTAATCCTAATTAAGACTCTGTTTGGTTTAATGTTTTGCGAAGGTATTCTCTTTACATAACTTGTATAATGTTTATTATGCATTTATACTTATTATTCTATCTATCAAATCACTTTTTTAAAAGTAGGGTAAAATAGTTATTTCTTATCTCACCTACTCACATTTTACATTTTCTTTACCATTACATCTTATAACCAAACAGAGCATAAGAGATCCAACTAAGAAAATGGAATACATAATTTAAAAGAAATTGATTCTTATTTCAATTGTTGAAGTACTGCATATCATTAAACTAAAGTGTAAAAAGCGGAATATATATATCCGCAATATCAAAACTATTATGATTAAAATTCAATTATGTGTACATGTAATAGGAATAGGATTGATAAGCAATGATAGCATATGATTCTTAGTTTCAAAATCTTCATCATGGCCATCTCCATGTTTGTACATATACAGTGCCATTCTTGCAAGGTTCATAACAATTTCTGTGAAACTTTGAGGGAATGGAGAATTGTGCACTGCTTCATTCATCTTCTTCCAAGTTTGGCACATTAAAGAGTATACATGCTCTCGAGCATCGGCTTCCGAAGCTCCAGTTTCATTCATGTGGCATTTAATTGATTTGGGAACATCACCACATTTAGTTGATTTGGGAACATCGCCAGTCTCCATTTCATGCCAAGAAAGAAATATGATGAAAAGAAAAAATTAACATCATATTACATGCAAAGAGATTTTAGTAAACTATCGAAAGGATATTAATTGCCATGGTACCTTATATGATCCTAGGTCATTAGCAAGGCGTACAATAGTTGCTGAAAAGCAAATGATATTGGGGTATTCTTCTAAACAGTCCAAGTCCTTCTTTCTAATTGAATCTGGAATCAAAAAATAACCTTGAACAAGCGCGACAGGTGCGCCTACAGAAATCCATGCATTTTCCATATATTCTTGCATGCTTGGCATATAGTCATTGTGGTACCACTTTGCCTCAATCAGATATGATTTACAAAGATCAGCCCACTAAGAAAAACAGACACAATGTTACATTCAATTTGAGATGAATCATGTATGAAATGTGAAAATAGAAATGAAGGAAGGAAGATTATACAGTGTATAAATTTAAATTTTATGTGTATTGATGCAAAAAAAAAAGACAGTACAAGCATATATATTAAGCAAATGTCAGCAATATGCTTAGAAAACGTTACCAGCACATATTAATTGCAACAAAGTCTTGAGGTGCTTGTAAATTCTTAGGTGTTGGTAACAAAGGGGAGGATTACTAACATTTATTTTTTGATGGATTTCTTAGGTGCTTAAAAAATTAGTTACCAACATATTTGGGAGAGGTTAAAGAAGATGTTATCATTAGCGCATTAAGAAAACATTACTTATATAACCAACACAGACTTTTTGACGAAGTTTATGAGTGCTTGCAAAGTTACTAATTAGTTAACAACTGCATATTGAGAAAACGTTATTAGTCTCTTGAGAAAGTCTAGGGATATGACTGTAAATGGTGCAATCAAGTTATTTGCTTGACATGTGTCCACATATATGCTTTTTTTTTCCTTTTTAGATAGATAAAAAATTTTAATTGTGAGGATAAAACTTTTAATTATGAAAAAAATATATATTTTATATTGTAAAACTCATAAATCTTGCTACTGTTTATCTAGTTTTTCCTCTCATTCGTATGCATTATTATTCAAGAAATGATTCTTTACAATTAAAATTTTTCAAACAATTATACTTTATGACTATAAGTTGAAAATATTTATTAGTAAATTTTCAAATTATTCTAAATGCCCAATAAACAAAAAAAAAAAATTTGTCCTTATAATAAAACTTTTAAAATATAATTTTCTCTTATAATTAAAATTTGTGTTTTCATATTAAAATTTTTTTATATAATTAAAATTTTTATTCTTACAATTAAAATTTTTATTCCTCAAATAAAAAAACGACATGTAGACAAATGTTAAGCAAATAATTCAATTACACCTTCTACTGTCACTGTCGTGAGTGCAAAGAATTCATACCAACCTTTTATATTAGTGCACATAAAACATAAATTTACATTATAAAATTCAGCATGAAATAAATGCATACCGCTTTCTTCAGGTAGGGAATGATGTTGTACCCCGTAACTTTTACGATGTCAAAAGCTACCTCGTTGACAGAGTTATAGAGTGCCAGGAAACATATTTTCATATAGCACGGAAGAATATCTATTGCATTTACATCCCATCTAGAATAACAAACAAAATATTACTAATTAATGTTGTCGACAAATTAATAATTATTGGCACATACAACAACTGAAAGATATTGAGAAAAAGTTTATGTTGTACTAACTAACAATGCTAACCTGTCGACAACTTGAGTGAACAATTCTAGTTCTTCCAATGTGCCATAAACGTCATAAATAT
Source organism: Erythrophleum fordii (assembly GCA_032878935.1). Classification (NCBI taxonomy): domain Eukaryota; kingdom Viridiplantae; phylum Streptophyta; class Magnoliopsida; order Fabales; family Fabaceae; genus Erythrophleum; species Erythrophleum fordii. Next base: position 1,098,429 of record JAVQMF010000048.1, on the reverse strand, counting down.
CATCTAGTATGGTTATTATTGAAGTGATCTTAGTCATCTCTCTTCTCAAATATCCAAGGTCAGGTTGGCAAGCCATACCCACAGTCCAAAAGAAGTTTTCCGTTGGCATACTCCTTGCAAAGCTGAGCTTTTCTTCAAGTCCAATTTCTTTCCACCAGCTTCATTTGCAGAGAAAACAAAACAAGAGCATCAATATAAACATTCTCCTTGTCTTCCATGATATGAAAATTAAAGAGAGAGTAATAAGATTCCGGAGAAATTGTAATTATTCACCTTAATTTTTATCTCCAATTACTATGGCACCTTTAGTTTATAAAAAATTACTATTGACCCCTAGTCTATTAGTCCAATTAACTCCCTTGAAGCCTAAATTAGACGATAAATCTAACTTATTTGAATGTGCATTGCACATGTCTTCCCTTTTACCGTAACATCAATTTTTCTACATCGGTTCACCCAGTTTCACTTACATTCTTTCTCGAATTTTAGATTATTAAGCACAATGGACACCTAATGGGATGAGGTGCAAAAGAGACTTTTCACATCATCTAATAGAGAAATAGGCATGTGCAACACATATGCTTTCAATTTAGTTAGTTTTATAATGATTTAGGGAGAGCTATTGTAATCAATGATTAAGAAAACTAAATCCAACTGGCTATGATCTATGCAACCTCAAAAATGGTTAAAAATTAGTTAAGTCAATAAAAAAATTAACTGAATTTGGTATTGAATTAGTTTTGCACGAGTTTTTTTTTTTTTTTGTCTGAATAAGAAAATTTGACATTCTGAGTAAGGGTTTTACGATGTTTAACAAATTTTATCTAACCTATTTTACATAGATTTATTATCATAAGCAAAATATTTTTACAAATTTTTAAATTTTTAAATATTTATATCCAATTTAAATATTATCTTACAATATATTAATTAATTTAATTGTAAAATACTATATATATATATATATCTATATATTTAAAAAACAATTTGACTTTGATTTGATCATGATAAATCACTCTTTATCTAATTCAATAATTAATTTTATCTTTTACACATTAATTGCAATAGAGCTAATAGACTATGGCTTAGAAGTGACTTTTTTATCAATTAGGGAGGCCTTACAATTGAGAATACAAATCTGAGGGGTGAGTACAATTTTGTCCAAATATATAAATGGTAAAAATTTGACCATTTTTACATACCTTGATGTATATTTAACGTCTTCTTGATGGGCGACTTGTACTATGTTGAAATCCAATTTAGCAAGCCTAAGCAAAGCTGGGCTCATATTCTTCCCTCTTTCGTACAAGTCGATAAACCAATGGGCCTCAAGTCTCGGTATCCTCCAGTGTAGTGGAAGCTCCAAGGCATGACTAACCAAGAGTGATATCTCATTATCTTTGTTCTCGTTAACAAATTTTTTGAGATAAATACTGCAAAAATCCCTCGCTTCATCTAATATAGTTTCACCTTCCGTTGAATGAAATGAGGCTTCATACAACAATAGCATACTCTTAATATCAACCGAAAGGCAAGTATTAAAATTTCCTTTGTCATCTTGAAAACTTCTAAAAACCTCTGGAAAAAAATGCACGTTACAAAATATATTCGTTAAAATTAGTCAATACTCAATACATATTTGTTCTCTAGCAGACTAATACACTTCAATTAGTGAATATAATAATTTGAAGATTAAGTACCTGATGACACATCATAACCATGTTGCCTTAAGAGTCTAAACTCAAGAGCACTGACATGCAAGTCAGTTTTCATTTTTAATCTATCTTTACTGGTATAAACATTTTCCAGTATGTTTCTTATTTCAAGGACAAAATGGCCAGCCACTCCGAGCTTTTGCAAGACATCAATAAATTCAAGTTTATCCGAATCATTTGTCATTTTGGAAATCATCATTCTTAGTTCTGCCTTCAGCCTATCCCTTTCTTCTACATATGATTCTTCCTACATAACAAAAACAGGTTATTAGGCTTTGATATGAAATATGACAAAACTAGTAAAGAAGAGAGTTTGAAATCATACCCCATATTCACTTCTTAATGACTGGATATATTCAAAACGCCAACTTGAAGGTTCATAGTTTGCAGATCGGCGAACACTTCCATTTTTATTAGAAACAAAATCAGTTGTTGAAGTCTTGCATTGGATTGTGGAAGGCACATAAGAGCTCTTGATTGTAAAAGGGGAGGATTTTCTTTGTGGTGGTGAGAGCATTTTGAAGGCATTGCTTATTGGGAGTGAGGCTAGTTTGTGAAGAGCCATTGGTTTGAGACAATAAGTCTTTCCCTTTAGAAGACTTCATCAAGCTCAAGAGTTCCTTTATATATATAGAGTAGATTGCTCTATGTTACAATTATATTTTTAACAATTATATCAAAAAGAATTATCCTTTAACTATATTATATATTTAAAATTTTTAAAAATAATTTTTTACAATTAAAATTTTTGTCCTGATAATTAGAATTTTTATTTTTTATAAGTAAAAATTTTGGTTCCTAAATCAAAAAATATTTTATAAAACTTAAATACATCTCTAATAATTGTTCGTACAATTCCAAGGAATGCAAAGGATCCGTCTCACTCAATGACAAAACTATTTTTTATCACAATAACCAATATATAGGGTAGATCGTTTTATATTGCAATTATATTTAAAAAATTATCTTTTAACTATATTATATATTTAAAAATTTTTAAAAATAATTTTTTACAATTAAGATTTTTGTTCTGATAATTATGATTTTTATTTTTATAATTAGAAATTTTAGTTCTTAAATAAGAAAAATTTATACAAATTGAATACATCTCTGATAATTGTTTGTGCAATTATAAGATGTGCAAAGGTTATCTTAGTCAACGACAAAGTTACTTTTATTTAGGAAATAGCAGAAAGTGGGGCTCAAATCTGAAGCAACTAGGGCAAATGGGCCTGATTTTTATGTGAAGTTCTAATCAAGCATGCTATCCTTTTTATAATCAGAACGTGAGAATCGTTGGCTTGTCTAAAACCCTGGGGGGTCCTAATACTAAACTTTTCAAAGCTAAAACGATACAGCATTTTGTTTTAAAAGAATTACGAATAAGGATGTAAAATTTTTTTAAAAAATTATTTTTGAAGATCTATTATCACTAAATATCATTAATTTTAATTAAAATCACTAATAATTTATTTTAAAATAATGATGACAAATCTTTTAAAATAATTTTTTTAAACTATTAGTGGTTCTTTGTAATTCTCCCATTTTCTTTTAGCTCTCTCACGCTATTTCTTTATTGAAAATAGGGACAATATTGGACTTCACATCGTAGCAATAAGCCATTACCCATTCAATAATAGCATTACAGTAGCAAATAAAATGTGAGACTCTCGTACAATATTTTATTTATGTAATAACAAAATAATGAGTAGTTAAATATAAAACTAATATCTATAATTTAGTATTCTAATATTAATAAATAGGTTTTATTTTTGTTTGATTTAAATTTTTTGTTGAAAAAAATGATATGATATTTTAAGAACTAGTTCAATATGCAAAATATTAGGTATAAAAGTAAAAATTAAAAAATAATTTTAAAAATAAATAATAATTTAAATATATTTTATTTTTAATAATTAAGTAATAATTAATAAAATAATATTAAATAATAATTACATGAAAAAAATACACAATATACAAAATTTTTTGTCCTTGAATAAACAAGGCCCACGGATAGTCGAGAATCTCTTAGGAAGTGAAACAAGGTAACAATCCCATGTGATGTGCCTCCACAACTACCCCAATTATGCGCTGCCATCCATTATAAAAATAAAATTTTGATTGAAGTCTATTAATTTAAGATGCATTTTAAACTACGAAATTCAGTTGAGTTATATCAAATTTAAGAATTGTACCAAACGTGATATATGTTGTACTATATTATAGAATTAAATTGAATTCATGAAGAAGACTTGAATATAATCTAATGGATTCGACATAAACACTAATGAACCCATTTGAGAATTGTGTGCATTGTTACTTATTTTAATTTTTTAAATAGAATTTAAAAAAAATATTGCAAAAAAGAAATACTTTGTGTTTGATAAAATTAATTGATAAGCATTTTTTAATTTTATTATATTTGATAAATTTTTTTAAAAAATATCTTTTAACTATATTATATATTTAAAATTCTTAAAATATAATTTTTTACAATTAAAATTTTTGTTTTGATAATTATGATTTTTATTTTTATGATTAGAAATTTTTGGTTCTTAAATAAAAAAAAATTTACAAAAATTGAATACGTCTCTAATAATTGTTCGTATGATTGCAAGGTGTGCAAAGGTTATCTTAGTCAACGACAAAGTTACTTGTATTTAGGAGATAGTAGAAAGTGGGGCCCAAATCTGGAGCAACTAGAGCAAGTGGACCTGATGTCATGTGAAGTTTTGATCAAGCATGCTGTCCTTTTATGATCAGAACGTGAGACTCGTTGGCTTGTCTAAAACCCTGGGGGGTCCTAATACTAAATTTTTCAAAGCTAAAATGATGCACGTTTTGTTTTTAAGAGAATTACGAATATGGACGTACAATTTTTTTAAAAAATTATTTTTGAGGATCTATTATCACTAAATATCATTAATTTTAATTAAAATCACTAATAATTTATTTTAAAATAATGATGACAAATCTTTTAAAATAATTTTTTTAAACTTTTAGTGGTTCTTTGTAATTCTTCCGTTTTCTTTTAGCTCTCTCACGCTTTTTTTTTAAATTGAAAATAAAGACAATATTGGACTTCACATCGTAGCGATAAGCCATTACCCATTCAATAATAGCATTACAGTAACAAATAAAACGTGAGACTCTCGTACAATATTTTATTTATGTAATAATAAAATAATGAGTAGTTAAATATAAAACTAATATCTATAATTTAGTATTCTAATATTAATAAATAGGTTTTATTTTTGTTTGATTTAAATTTTTTGTTGAAAAAAATGATATGATATTTTAAGAACTAGTTTAATATGCAAAAAATTAGGTATAAAAATAAAAATTAAAAAAATAATTTTAAAAATAAAAAATAATTTAAAGATATTTTATTTTTAATAATTAAATTATAATTAATAAATAATATTAAATAATAATTACATGAAAAAAATACACAACATACAAAATTTTTTGTCCTTGAACAAACAAGGCCCACATATTATAACACCATAATGCCTTAACTCTCATTACTCTCCCTTTTTGGGCTTAATTCCATATGATTTTCAAAGAACAAGTACAAACCATGGCATTTTCATACTAAAAATCGGGGTTTAAATATTCATATTTTGCCCCGTGGGTCCCGTGAACCCGTCATTCATATTCTCCACTCAAACTCCATTTATACGACTCGTACATAGCATTAAACAAGTCATAAACCACGTATATAAAGCCAAAAACTAAAAAAGTGCATTTTCTCAAATGGATCCAAAAGTCAGATTTTTGGCTCTAACTTTGAAAATCATAACTAATTATAGAAAAATGGGAATCTAGCAAACCATAGCTTTATGGAAATTTCTAAGTGTTAACTTTACACTAAAAATACTTCCCAAACACAATCTCAGCGTTTGGACCATGTTTGACATAAAAAATGAGACAGAAGTCTGGCTGTCCCTGTTTCTGGCGCAGCTTACTGTCATGAACTTCGAAAAGTCATAACTAAATCCACAAAAATCCAATCTAGGAAAACTATACCAATTTGGAAAGCTACAGACGTTAATTAGAGGAGAAAAATAAGTCAAGATTAGTTCAGTAGCCCTTAGACCTCGAAAACTGATAGAACAGTAATGGAGATCGGATGTCTTCCCTGATGCTGAAGCAGGAGCTCCTAGAGAAGTTTAGAAACTTAAAGCTCTCTTGTCAGGTGGTATCGGGTAAATTGTATCTGAGTGAAACCTGAGTTGAGAATATATTGAGAACCCAGATCTTAGATGCCCAGAGAAAGGATGAGTTCTTGAAACGGATCAGGAATGAGATTTCCCAAGGTAAGACCTCAGATTTCAAGGTGTCTAAGGATGGTATGATAGTATATCGAGATAGAATCAGTGTGCCTAGTTAGAATGAGTTGAGAGAAAGTATTTTAGAAGAGGCACATAAAAGTAAGTATACTATCCACCCAGGTGCCACTAAGATGTATCAGGATTTGAAAAGAATTTTTCGGTGGCCAGGGATGAAGAACGATGTGACGGATTATGTGGCTAGATGCCTAGTGTGTTAGAGGGTAAAGATAAAACATCAAAAGCTGGCTAGGTTGTTGCAACCTCTAGATATCCCTGAGTGGAAGTGGGATAGTATAGCCATGGACTTTATTATGGGGTTACCCAGGACATCCTCTGGACACGATGCTATTTGGGTAGTTGTGGATAGACTGACGAAGTCGGCACACTTTTTAGCTATCAGGGCTACTCATAAACTAGATAGATTAGCCCAGTTATACATCAGAGAGATAGTGCGACTTCATGGAGTACCCAGTAACATAGTTTCGGATAGAGACCCCAGGTTCACATCGAACTTTTGGGGGTCATTGCAGCATGCCTTAGGGACCAGGTTGTGGTTTAGTACTGCATATCACCCCCAGACAGATGGTCAAACTGAAAGGACCATCTAAACATTAGAAGACATGTTGAGTGGTGCCAAAATGAATATGCACCTACTATTTTTAAGATGTAAATGTTGTAGCAAGTGTAAATGTATAGAAATATGATGTACAAACTATGTAGAAAGCCAAAGTAATGAAAATGTAGGTTTTGCCCTTTTTGTGGATGGTATGTGATAGTGTATTTTGACCCGTAGCATAGTGAGTTTGAAATGTATGGACCACTTGGATATTTCATATATGCTATGTTCATGCTTTTAAACTTGTCCATGAGGTATGAGAACATGTGGGAGGCCATTTGGACCCACTTTGAACCGTTTTGGGTGCCAAAACCGTCAAATTTGTGAACTACATCAAAGTATGACCAAACGAGCTCTTCTTGCTATGAAATTTGGCATGCCTCTAGAGTTTGTAGAGAGCTTCTTGGGAAGCTAAAGTGGGTAATATTTGGAGGTCTAGGGAATATTTGGTGAATTGTTGAAATTGAAAAAATTTGATGGTTTGGTCATGGTACTGTGTCATTAGCCCGAAAAGAAATCCATGTCATTTATAAACCAAATGGAGTCCAAATGTCATAAAATTTTATAGGCATAAACTAGACAATCACAGTGACCTATACCAACTAGGCCTTTTTTTGCTATTGCGAGCAGACTTAGAAAAATTTCTAGATTTCGAAAATTTTCAACTTTCTTCTTTCTTTTTCTTTTCTTTTTCCGGTTGTTACATTTCTACCCCTTTTAAATGGAATTTCGTCCTTGAAATTTAAAGACTTACCTTAAAGGAATAACTCTGGATATTTTTGCCTCATTTCATCCTCCAATTCCCAAGTCGCTTCCTCAGTTGTCAAACCTCTCCATATCACTTTCACCAGAGAAATGTTTTTGCTTTTCAGCTGTTTCAACTTAGCATCTACAATTCTCTCCGGTCTCACTACATAGGAAAGATCTTCCTGCAATTGCACACGCTCATATTCTATGACATATGAGGGGTCTGGTAAATACTTTTTCAACTGGGAGACATGAAAAACACTGTGGATTTGGGCTAGGTTAGAAGGTAAGACTATTCGGTAAGCCACGGGTCTAATTTTCTCAAGGATTTAAAAATGGACCAATATACCTAGGACTGAGCTTCTTTACCCTCATTGACCGACTTACTCCTGTCACTGGAGATACTCGAATGAACACATGGTTTTCAATCTTAAACTCTAACGGCCTCCTTCGCTTATCAGCATAGCTTTTCTGCCTATTCTGGGTCGTGAGGAGTCTCTTTTTAATCAATTCTATCTGTCTGGTGGTCTGGTCTACAATCTCAGGTCCTATCATACTCCTCTCACCTAGCTCAACCCAACACAGAGAGGATATGCACTTTCTCCCATACAAAGCCTCATAAAGGGCCATCTGAATACTGGAATGGTAGCTGTTATTATACGTAAACTCTACTAACGGTAAATACGCATCCTAGTTACCCCTCATTTCTAACCAAAATAAGCTAACATCTAGCTAAACATGCTTCTAGGCTTCTTGGTGTGTACTTGATTCTCCTTGAGCTCCACCTAGCATGTTAAGATGGGAGGGGAAGGGGTGAGATTTATGAAATCTTAGTAGCTTATGCACTCATTCAAGGAAGCAATCAAGGCATATAACAAGTCGAAGCATGTAAATAAGCATCTAACCATTCACAATCATACAATACATGTTGTCCATGCCATGAAAACCATATCAATGCCAAGGATGGGCTCCAGAGACTTTTGGTCTAGTCTCACCCGAGTTTAGGGACTTTTGACTTGGCCTCACTCGGTTATGAGACTTTTGGCCTTGTCTCACCCAGCCTCAAGGACTTTCAGCTCTATCTCACTCATCTCAAGGGACTTTTGGCACTACCTCACCCGAGCAATTCTCACAATCCAACACATAAGTATATTGGTACCAATGCATCATGGTAATAACATATGGCATGTCTCACACAATGAGTATAAACATAAGCATACAATGACTATTACATCCAAGAATGCAACAAGAAAGAGTAGAGAGCTACCTTATGAGCCAACACAAGCCTTCCCTTTCAATTTCTCTTCTCCCTTCTTGGTTTCACAATTACACCTTGATGGAGGTGCTTCACTTGAGCCTAGACACAATCAAGAGCATGGAATTACTCTCATGCAAATAAACCTTCACAAGGCTAGGAGATTAAAGCCCTACTTCTTCCCTTCTTAAACTTTACTAGCCCTTTTCCTAGTTCTTTGCATTTCTCAACTTAACACAAGGGTTTCTTGTTCATTCTAGGTCAGACTTCCTCCCTCTCTCTAGAATTTCACCACCTCTTCTTCACTCTCTAGCTCTACTCAAGGAAAGCAAAGAAATGCAAGAGTGGTTTCTCTCTTTCCCTCTTCTGACTCATGCCTAAATCCCAACGAATTTCACAAGCAAAACCATAGAAAGAGAGGATAAAGAGAGAAGAACAAGATGCTAAAAAGAAAGGAGAGGGAAATCTCAAGCTTGCTTACCTTTTCTTTTCTTCTTCCTTCTTTCTCTTGGTCTCTCTCCCTCTCCACGCCTCTTTTCTCCCCTTTGGTCGAAGCTTAGGTCAGATAGAAGAGAAAGAATGAGTTGGGACGTTTAAAGAAGTCAAATTCTAGCTTTTTACATTTTTCCGGACTAACCCTCGCTATAACGAGAATTAACCTTCACTACGGTGAGCATGTATCAGTTTCAGACCCCCATTTTGGCTATGGCGCGCGCTACGGCGAGCAACTCCCTGATTTTTGTATGGAATGCCCGCACTCACTATAGCTAGAAGCATTTTCGCTATAGCGAACAGGTACTCTCGCTATAGCTAGACTCTTTCTCGCTATAGCGAACAGGTACATTCGCTGTAACTAGGCATTTTCTCGCTATTGCGAGCAGACTTAGAAAAATTTTTGAATTTTGAAAATTTTCAACTTTCTTCTTTCTTTTTCTTTTCTTTTTCCGGTTGTTACACAAATAGTCAAGAATCTCTTGGGAAGTGAAGCAAGGTAGCAATCCCATGTGATGTGCCTTTACATCTGCCGCAATTATGCGCTGCCATCCATTATAAAAATAAAATTTTGATTGAAGTCTATTAATTTAAGATGCATTTTAAACTACGAAATTCAGTTGAGTTATATCAAATTTAAGAACCCCACTAAACGTGATATATATTGTACTATATTATAGAATTAAATTGAATTCATGAAGAAGATTTGAATATAATCTAATGGATTCGGCATAAACACTAATGAACCCTTTTGAGAATTGTGTGCATTGTTACTTATTTTAATTTTTTAAATAGAATTTAAAAAAAATATTGCAAAAAAGAAATACTTTGTGTTCAATAAAATTAATTGATAAGCATTTTTTAATTTTATTACATTTGATAAATTTTTTTAAAAAATTTTTTTAACTATATTATATATTTCAAATTTGTAAAATATAATTTTTTACAATTAAAATTTTTGTTCTGATAATTATGATTTTTATTTTTATGATTAGAAATTTTGGTTCTTAAATAAAAAAAAATTTACAAAAATTGAATACATCTCTAATAATTGTTCATACGATTCCAAGGTGTGCAAAGGTTATCTTAGTCAATGACAAAGTTACTTTTATTTAGGAGATAGCAGAAATTGGGGCCCAAATTTGGAGCAACTAGGGCAAGTGGACTTGATGTCATGTGAAGTTTTGATCAAGCATGTTGTCCTTTTATGATCAGAACGTGAGACTCGTTGGCTTGTCTAAAACCCTAGGGGATCCTAATACTAAACTTTTCAAAGCTAAAATGATGCACGTTTTGTTTTTAAGAGAATTACGAACATGGACATACAATTTTTTAAAAAAATTATTTTTGAGGATCTATTATCACTAAATATCATTAATTTTAATTAAAATAACTAATAATTTATTTTAAAATAATGATGACAAATCTTTTAAAACAATTTTTTTAAACTTTTAGTGGTTCTTTGTAATTCTCCCGTTTTCTTTTAGCTCTCTCACGCTTTTTTTTTAAATTGAAAATAGGGACAATATTGGATTTCACATCGTAGCGATAAGCCATTATCCATTCAACAATAGCATTATAGTAGCAAATAAAACGTGAGACTCTCGTACAATATTTTATTTATGTAATAATAAAATAATGAGTAATTAAATATAAAACTAATATCTATAATTTAGTATTCTAATATCAATAAATAGGATTTATTTTTGTTTGATTTAAATTTTTGTTGAAAAAAATGGTATGATATTTTAAGAACTAGTTCAATATGCAAAATATTAGGTATAAAATAAAAATTAAAAAAATAATTTTAAAAATAAATAATAATTTAAATATATTTTATTTTTAATAATTAAGTCATAATTAATAAATAATATTAAATAATAATTACATGAAAAAAATACACAATATATGAAATTTTTTGTCCTTGAACGAACAAGGCCCAGGGATAGTCAAGAATCTCTTGGGAAGTGAAGCAAGGTAGCGATCCCATGTGATGTGCCTTCACAACTGCCCCAATTATGCGCTGCCATCCATTATAAAAATAAAATTTTGATTGAAGTCTATTAATTTAAGATGCATTTTAAACTACGAAATTCAATTGAGTTATATCAAATTTAAGAACCGCACCAAACGTGATATATGTTGTACTATATTATAGAATTAAATTGAATTCATGAAGAAGATTTGAATATAATCTAATGGATTCGACATAAACACTAATGAACCCATTTGAGAATTGTGTGCATTGTTACTTATTTTAATTTTTTAAATAGAATTTAAAAAAAATTACAAAAAAGAAATACTTTATGTTTGATAAAATTAATTGATAAGCATTTTTTAATTATATTATATTTGATAAATTTTTTTAAAAAATATCTTTTAACTATATTATATATTTAAAATTCTTAAAATATAATTTTTTAGAATTAAAATTTTTGTTCTGATAATTATGATTTTTATTTTTATGATTAGAAATTTTGGTTCTTAAATAAAAAAAAATTATAAAAATTGAATAAGTCTCTGATAATTGTTCGTACGATTGCAAGGTGTGCAAAGGTTATCTTAGTCAACGACAAAGTTACTTTTATTTAGGTGATAGCAGAAAGTGGGCCCCAAATCTGGAGCTACTAGGGCAAGTGGGCTTGATGTCATGTGAGGTTCTGATCAAGCGTGTTGTCCTTTTATGATTAGTACATGAGACTCTTTGGCCTATCTAAAACCCTGGGGGGTCCTAATGCTAAAATTTTCAAAGCTAAAATGATGCACGTTTTGTTTTAATAGAATTACGAATATGGACGTACAATTTTTTAAAAAAATTATTTTTGAGGATCTATTATCATTAAATATCATTAATTTTAATTAAAATCACTAATAATTTATTTTAAAATAATGATGACAAATCTTTTAAAATAATTTTTTTAAACTTTTAGTGGTTCTTTGTAATTCTCTCATTTTCTTTTAGTTCTCTCACGCTATTTCTTTATTGAAAATAGGGACAATATTGGACTTCACATCGTAGCAATAAGCCATTACCCATTCAATAATAGCATTACAGTAGCAAATAAAACGTGAGACTCTCGTACAATATTTTATTTATGTAATAATAAAATAATGAGTAGTTAAATATAAAACTAATATCTATAATTTAGTATTATAATATTAATAAATAGGTTTTATTTTCGTTTGATTTAAATTTTTTGTTGAAAAAAATGATATGATATTTTAAGAACTAGTTCAATATGCACAATATTAGGTATAAAAATAAAAATTTAAAAATAATTTTAAAATTAAATAATAATTTAAATATATTTTATTTTTAATAATTAAGTAATAATTAATAAATAATATTAAATAATAATTACATGAAAAAAAAATACACAATATACAAAATTTTTTGTCCTTAAACAAACAAGGCCCACGGATAGTCGAGAATCTTTTAGGAAGTGAAGCAAGGTAGCGATCCCATGTGATGTGCCTTCACAACTGCCCCAATTATGCACTGCCATCCATTATAAAAATAAAATTTTGATTGAAGTCTATTAATTTAAGATGCATTTTAAACTACGAAATTCAATTGAGTTATATCAAATTTAAGAACCGCACCAAACGTGATATATGTTGTACTATATTATAGAATTAAATTGAATTCATGAAGAAGATTTGAATATAATCTAATGGATTCGACATAAACACTAATGAACCCATTTGAGAATTGTGTGCATTGTTACTTATTTTAATTTTTTAAATAGAATTTAAAAAAAATTACAAAAAAGAAATACTTTATGTTTGATAAAATTAATTGATAAGCATTTTTTAATTATATTATATTTGATAAATTTTTTTAAAAAATATCTTTTAACTATATTATATATTTAAAATTCTTAAAATATAATTTTTTAGAATTAAAATTTTTGTTCTGATAATTATGATTTTTATTTTTATGATTAGAAATTTTGGTTCTTAAATAAAAAAAATTATAAAAATTGAATACGTCTCTGATAATTGTTCGTACGATTGCAAGGTGTGCAAAGGTAATCTTAGTCAACGACAAAGTTACTTTTATTTAGGTGATAGCAGAAAGTGGGCCCCAAATCTGGAGCTACTAGGGCAAGTGGGCCTGATGTCATGTGAGGTTCTGATCAAGCATGCTGCCCTTTTATGATTAGTACATGAGACTCTTTGGCCTATCTAGAACCCTGGGGGGTCTTAATGCCAAAATTTTCAAAGCTAAAATGATGCACGTTTTGTTTTAACAGAATTACGAATATGGACGTACAATTTTTTAAAAAAATTATTTTTGAGGATCTATTATCACTAAATATCATTAATTTTAATTAAAATCACTAATAATTTATTTTAAAATAATGATGACAAATCTTTTAAAATAATTTTTTTAAACTTTTAGTGGTTCTTTGTAATTCTCCTATTTTCTTTTAGCTCTCTCACGCTATTTCTTTATTGAAAATAGGGACAATATTAGACTTCACATCGTAGCAATAAGCCATTGCCCATTCAATAATAGCATTACAGTAGCAAATAAAACGTGAGACTCTCGTACAATATTTTATTTATGTAATAATAAAATAATGAGTAGTTGAATATAAAACTAATATCTATAATTTAGTATTATAATATTAATAAATAGCTTTTATTTTTGTTTGATTTAAATTTTTTGTTGAAAAAAATGATATGATATTTTAAGAACTAGTTCAATATGCAAAATATTAGTTATAAAAATAAAAATTTAAAAATAATTTTAAAATTAAATAATAATTTAAATATATTTTATTTTTAATAAATAAGTAATAATTAATAAATAATATTAAATAATAATTACATGAAAAAAAAATGCACAATATACAAAATTTTTTGTCCTTGAACAAACAAGGCCCACGGATAGTCGAGAATCTTTTAGGAAGTGAAGCAAGGTAGCGATCCCATGTGATGTGCCTTCACAACTGCCCCAATTATGCACTGCCATCCATTATAAAAATAAAATTTTGATTGAAGTCTATTAATTTAAGATGCATTTTAAACTACGAAATTCAGTTGAGTTATATCAAATTTAAGAACTGCACCAAACGTGATATATGTTGTACTATATTATAGAATTAAATTGAATTCATGAAGAAGATTTGAATATAATCTAATGGATTCGACATAAACACTAATGAACCCATTTGAGAATTGTGTGCATTGTTACTTATTTTAATTTTTTAAATAGAATTTAAAAAAATATTGCAAAAAAGAAATACTTTGTGTTTGATAAAATTAATTGATAAGCATTTTTTGAATTTTATTATATTTGATAATTTTTTTTTAAAAAATACCTTTTAACTATATTATATATTTAAAATTCTTAAAATATATTTTTTTACAATTAAAATTTTTGTTCTGATAATTATGATTTTTATTTTTATGATTAGAAATTTTGGTTCTTAAATAAAAAAATTATAAAAATTGAATACATCTCTGATAATTGTTCGTACGATTACAAGGTGTGCAAAGGTTATCTTAGTCAACAACAAAGTTACTTTTATTTAGGAGATAGCAGAAAGTGGGGCCCAAATCTGGAGCAACTAGGGCAAGTGGGCCTGATGTCATGTGAAGTTTTGATCAAGCATGCTGTCCTTTTATGATGAGAACGTGAGACTCATTGGCTTATCTAAAACCCTGGGGGTCCTAATACTAAACTTTTCAAAGCTAAAATGATGCATGTTTTGTTTTAAGAGAATTACGAATATGGACGTATAATTTTTTTAAAAAATTATTTTTGAGGATCTATTATCACTAAATATCATTAATTTTAATTAAAATCACTAATAATTTATTTTAAAATAATGATGACAAATCTTTTAAAATAATTTTTTTAAACTTTTAGTGGTTCTTTGTAATTCTCCCATTTTCTTTTGGCTCTCTGACGCTTTTTTTTTTTTTTGAAAATAGGGATAATATTGGACTTCACATCGTAGCGATAAGCCATTACCCATTCAATAATAGCATTATAGTAGCATATAAAACGTGAGACTCTCGTACAATATTTTATTTATGTAATAATAAAATAATGAGTAGTTAAATATAAAACTAATATCTATAATTTAGTATTATAATATTAATAATAGGTTTTATTTTTGTTTGATTTAAATTTTTGTTGAAAAAAATGGTATGATATTTTAAGAACTAGTTCAATATGCAAAATATTAGGTATAAAATAAAAATTAAAAAATAATTTTAAAAATAAATAATAATTTAAATATATTTTATTTTTAATAATTAAGTAATAATTAATAACTAATATTAAATAATAATTACATTAAAAAAATACACAATATGCAAAATTTTTTGTCCTTGAACAAACAAGGCCCAGGGATAGTCAAGAATCTCTTGGGAAGTGAAGCAAGGTAGCGATCCCATGTGATGTGCCTTCACAACTGTCCCAATTATGCGCTGCCATCTATTATAAAAATAAAATTTTGATTGAAGTCTATTAATTTAAGATGTATTTTAAACTACAAAATTCAGTTGAGTTATATCAAATTTAAGAACCGCACCAAACGTGATATATGTTGTACTATATTATAGAATTAAATTGAATTCATGAAGAAGATTTGAATATAATCTAATGGATTCGACATAAACACTAATAAACCCATTTGAGAATTGTGTGCATTGTTACTTATTTTAATTTTTTAAATAGAATTTAAAAAAATATTGCAAAAAAGAAATACTTTGTGTTTGATAAAATTAATTGATAAGCATTTTTTAATTTTATTATATTTGATAAATTTTTTTAAAAAATATCTTTTAACTATATTATATATTTAAAATTTTTATATATATTTTTAAAGCTTAAACCATTGTTTGAAAGTTTGTTTTAGAGGTGAGTGGGATGGCAAGAGATGACTTTTTAGGCCATCCTTTGCCATCTAAAGTCTATTTTTTCTTGTCTCCCCCAGTTTAGGGGGTCAATGATGGAATGACTAAACTTAAATATTTAAATTACAAGATTATCCTTTAACTTTATAAACTTGAATTAGTTTATATGGGTAACATTTGGAAAAAATTGTTGTTATCCATTCTATCTTATTCATTTTATAATAAATCCAAAACAATGGTCAAATGAAACTATTCTATCTTCATGTAAAACTCACAAATAATGTAACGTTATGTTACATTTCACTCCATTCTATTTCATTCTATTATATTCTATTAATATTCATCCCGTTCTGTTCTATTCTTTTCTAAACTCCCAAACATAGCCTAAGACTAGAGAGAGAGAGAGAGAGAGAGAGAGAGAAGAGAACAATAAAGCTTTTAACATTGGCTATTGTGATAAAGAGAAAACATGAAAATAAATTATTAAAAAAATGAAAATAAGAGAAAATAAAAAATAAAAAAAAGGAAAGCCTTGCATTGGAAATAGTTGTGCTGTGCATGCGGTAATGGAAGTGGCCATCTTACTACTAAGGCTATTAATTGTAGCTTTTGGTTAGGAGTAGGATTTCAAGGTTGAGTTTCTGTGACTCATTTTTTTTAGTTTTAGTTTTTAAATTTTTTTCATCTATGATAAAAACTAATCTATATTTTTTAAGTATATATATAATTATTACCTATTTGACCATAATTCAGCTAGTAAACTATGAATCTGTACTTTCACTAATTCAATAACCCATCATATTTTAAAATCATTGATAAAAGTAGTATTTTGTCAACTCTTATATAAGGACTTAGCATGAGAACTTCATTCCTTAATCTTTAAGGAAATTCTCATTTTGCCAAATTGAATCCCCATCCATGAAGATTGAATTCTTAACATTTCCATGTAAACTAAATCTCTAAATTGTTTTAAGAAAACTAAATCCCTATCCTAGGTAAACTGAATCCCAATCTTCCTAAATGGGATCTCCATCTTCATTAAATTGATCCCTATCTCTTTATAAGAAGAAAAGTATTTTTTAGAAGTCTATAAGAAAGTAATTGAAAGGCTAAAATTTTCAAGTGGATTGAAAGTGTAATTTTAGAAAATATAAGTGAAGTCATAATGTTATTCCATAAAAATTAGGATAAAATGTAATTTCCTCAATATTTCTAATCATAATGCTATAAACCACCTAGATGCTTTGAATTTAGCCATTTTTTAGCTCAAAATCCAACATGTTTCTTCTCTCCTCCTTCTTTCAAGATATAACTAAGGTGAGTCATTCCTTTTGGATTTTTCATATATCTTAGTAAGTTTTACATGATTTCTTTCCTTTTATTAGTCATTTTTATCATTGATAGAGTTTTTCTCTCATAGGGTAATTGAATCTTCAATCTAAATATTTATCCTTTCATTTTAGAGACACCAAAAATTGATTAAAGCTATGAATCTCATTCTCATGATTTCAAATTGTAAGATAACAACTTGGTTTCAAATATATAAAATATTTTAATCAAAATAAATATATATAATAAATAAATTTAAAATAATTATTTAAAAGTAAGATGTTATAACTACCAAATTTTAAGAACCTTGAAAAATAATTTTTCCTATTTTATGAAAATGGGAAAAGTGCATTTTCAAAATAAAGGTAAGTTTCTATCCAAAGTTTAAAATTCAAGGTTAGAAAAACCAAACTGGACCAATTAGTTGAATCAAAAAGTCAATGAACTAGCCATAGGTCTAATCTGATTAACTCTAAAATTAGCTTGCTAAAAAAATGATAAAAAATCAATGAAACCATTAAAAATTAACTAGTTAACAAATTGGGCTTCTAAAATTTTCCTTCAATATGCTATAAAAATTTCAAAAATCGATACCTACTTCTTTATATCAAGTTTCCTCATCCTAACTTCATTGATTATTCTATTACTCGTTTGTCCCCTAACTCTGATTTCTTCACCTCTAATCAACTTTAGGCTGTTGCCATGGCCTTTGATGAAAAGCTAGCTCTAAATCCCTATGATGAGGGATGACAATGGGTCATGAATGATGAAAGAAGAAAGTTAAAAGAGAGATACTAAGTCAAATAAGTCACTAAGACTACAGAGAGATAGAAGAAACATTAGTTACTATGATCAAGAGAAAACATGAAATAAGATAAAACAAAAACAAAAACAAAAACAAAAAAAAAGACTTTGCATTGGAAATAGTTTGCTATACATGTGGTAATGGAAGTGACCTTCTAACTATTAAGGTTATTCATTGCAACTTTTGGTTTGGAGTATTATGATGGTTTAGTTGTATCTGCAGCCTATAGGATTTTAAGGTTGAGTTTTTATGACTCATTTTTTGTCCTTTTAAATTTTTGTCATCTATAATAAACACTAATACATATTTTACACACACATATATAATTATTATTAGTTTAACCCACTATTGAACAAGGGAATTGTAAACCTGTATTTTTTCTAGTTCAATAACCAGCTCAATTTTAAAAATATTGATAAAAGTAGTTATTTGTTAACTGTTATATAAGGATTTAGCATAAGAACTTCAGTCCTCAATCTTTTCAAGGAAGTTCTTGTTTTGCAAATTGAATCCCCCTCCATGAAAATTGAATTCCTAACATTTCCATGTAAATTGAATCTCCAAATGAAAACTAAATCTCCATCCTAGGTAAATTGAATCCCCATTTTCTTGAACGGGATCCCCATCTTCATTAAACTAATCCCCTATCTCTCCACAAGAAGAAGAGTTATTTTTGAGAAGTTTGCAAGGATGTAATTGAAAGGCTAAAAATTTCAAGTGGATTCAAAGTATAATATTAGAGATTAAAGGCAAGGTTACATTGTAATGTCATGAAAGTTGGGATAAAATGTAATTTCCTCAATATATCTAATCATAATGCTATAAACCTCTTGGATGCTTTTGAATTTAGCCATTTTTTAGCTCAAAATCCACCATTCTTCCTCTCTTCACCTTTTTTCAAGATACAACTAAGGCGAGCCATTCCTTTTTGATTTTTCATAGATTCTAATAAGTTTTACATGATTTTCTTCCTTTTGCTAGTCCCTTTTATTATCTATAGAAATTTTCTCTCTTAGGGTAATTGAATCTTCAATCTAAATGTTTATCATGTCATTTTAGAGACACCTAAAAATGATTAAGGCTATGAATTTCATTCTTATGGTTTCAAATTGTGAGATAATGACTTGATTTCATTTTTCCCAATTTCAAATCCTAAGGTAGAAATTAATGTTATGATATATGATGTCTTAAGTAGAGATTGATTACCTAGAAGTTGTTATGGGACGGTGTAAGTTATGGGTAACAAGTTAATTATAAATAAGTTTGGAGTTAGATTTTCTAAAATATTGTGGATTTTGGAATTTAGGGATTTTTAGGCTAAGTTGAAATGCTCATATGATAGTATATGAATTATCTTTCTTTCTTTCTTTTATGGCTCCAGGGATGTCAAAGACATTTGATTAGTTTTTGTATAAGCTCTAACATCAAATTTGGGGTATGTTCTTATTTTGCCTCAATTTTAGTGGGTATTATATATATAATTGTTATCATAATTATATTTGTGAAATATTTATAGTTACCAAAAGATATTATATGGAATACAAATGACTTAGTATGTTATATATTTACTCATTCAAAATATATGTTTTTCAATTCCAATATTACAGTAAAAAGCATATATATGTTTCACATTGTGAGAGCAACTAATATGATGTTAGAAATGTTTTATGTTCATGACAAGAAAACTAGGAATTACATATGAAAATTAGAAATAAAAAAAAATGTTCATCTTTAATCTATAGCAAATCTATCTCATTTCTGTCTCTAAAATGTGTAATTTTAAATAAGAAAAAATTAAATTTTAGATACTAAATTAGACACACAAAAATTCATCCCAATTGAAATTGTCTTTAATTCTATCCCTAATCTATTGCAATAATTAAGATTTAAAAAAAATTATTCATGGAAATTCAAAGGCAAAAATTATTGTCTCTAAATCCATCCCAAAGTATAAAGTTTTTTCTAAGATAATACAATTGAGATTAGGGACATATTTGTTATGTTTCAAAATTTTTCATTTCTAATCCATCTCTAACATTTTTTTTAAAACAATTGATAAAGTAGAGATGGAATTTTTTGTAACTAATCCACCTCAAACTAGATTAATTGAAACTAAAGATGAAATTTTCTATGTCTAGTTCCATCTTTAATTCCTTTTAAAAAAAAATTGAAGAGTAGTGGTAGATTTAAGGATGGAATATTGTTGTCAAAGTATTCTGTTTCTTATCCATCTTAAAAAATATTTAACCTTGTGAAAATTTTTTTCACAAATAATAAAATATTAATTAATACTTCTTTTCAAGAAATTAATTAGGGTCTAGTGTTAGTGTTTTAATCACTTTTATAAACGTAGTTTGCCTATTTCACTGCCTACCATTGAATTCATCACTCTTACTTTATTTTCTACCCTTAATTCCTGACCTATATACAAAGGATTAGAAAGCATAATAACTTAACCCTCTATATTTATTTAATTAAGGTTATTTGTATATTAGGAATAGCAATCATATTAATTTACTTTTTCTAAGCACTTGTGTATAGGTGAACATTGTTATGTGTTTAGTCCAATTCTTCCTTAACTAGTTAGAGAACCTGAGAAAAAAGATATATAAGGAATTAACTTAAAACGTATCCAATAAAAATTTATTATTAGTAGTTTTTTTTAAGTACGAACTATTTTAGGCTATAAAGATTTGGTAATTTCAAGAATTTTATTATTAATTGGTGGTCAAAATTTTTTTTTTATTTTTTGTGTTTTAAAAGGAATTAGAAATTGTTGTGTCTAATTCTATCTTTGTTCTAGCAAAATAATTTGTTTTGATAGATTTTAATGAGACCAAAAATTTTTACTTGAAATGTTGTCTTTATGTTAAAAAACAACATTGTTCAATATATTTTATTAAAGATAGAATCAAATCCTGCAATGAAAGCAAATAATTAATGTCATATTTCAACTGTAAATTAAAATAATATCAACCCCTATGACAATACTTAAGGGGGTTTTTAGGGGTCAATTAAATTAGTTCCTTCATTCCATAAAGGTTAAAGATGGCATAGAAGCCTCCATTAAAAGATGGCCCAATCGAAGATAACACATGAAGACCTCCCATCCAAACAACTACAGTATTCAATTACATAGAAATAGGTGGGCCTAAGGTATGTAGGGCATGTGGATCTAAGGTACATGGGCTAAAGGGCTCGCCATGTGTACTTGCAAATGGCATCCCTTTCCCTTAAGTGGCTCTCCCTTTTAAGTGGTATGATGTATGGTTATGGGATTCAAGAATTTACTTTAAAGGTAATATATACTAATAAATAGTTATATCTAACTTGCAAGCATGAAGATTAATCACAAAAGTAAAGAATGTTGGCTGAACAATTATGTGTTCATTAAATCAAAAGAGACCTAATTAGTAGCACTAACAATGAATCAAATAAGACTATTAGTCCAAAAACATAGAATAACATTGTCAAGTTATAATGCTAAAGATTTTAAGTCACTCAAAAGCTCAACCTCTTATGTTGTTTGCATGTAGAGCAAAAGTCATATCATCATATTCTAAGGATTTAAATATGCCTATAAAAAGGGATTAGAATTTAGATGCAAGAATCATAGAATATACAAAAGTGAATTAAATTATTTTGCATTAGCACTTAGAGCAATAAAGAATCTACCATGGATGACAATATTATGCATCAACCCAAGATATTCATGAAAATGTATTGCTATGCATTATTTACAAGAAAAAAATATTTTATTTGCCATGGGCACAAAGTTGTCTATCTAATCAAACAAAAGAATTAGCAACTTCTTTATTGAAATCCAAATGTCTTATTCCAAAGAGTGTTTGTAGTATGTAAACATAAGTGAGCTAAAGTTCCAAATAAAATTGCATATAAGTGTAATGCATATCAAGAGATAAAACAAACTTGTAACATTTCATTAGCATTAATACTATTAAGTACCTTAGTCCCCATTAATACTATTGAAGAGCTTTGGAGTTTCAAATAAGTTCATCAAGAAGAATTCTAATTTTTTTTTCAAACTTATGGTGTGCTGCAAATGGCCTAGTACTTCAATTAGTGTTTCTTTTATCTAGTTTCTCAACTCTTTCTTTTCTATTAAAATGGTATCCAAATAACTAAAATGTTCTACTTTAATGTGATTTATTATATGCTTAACTTGTTTTTTATAACATTAGAAAGTATAACTTTGACATATTGTGTGTAAGCTTTTTTCTTAATGTTAGTTCAATATTCCTTATAACTTGACTTATTGTATTAGACTATTATGATTTACTGTCCTTTAGCTTCCAAATTGCCTATAGCTCTAATGATTACACATGCATATCCATGTAAATTTGTAATACACTAAATATAATTGCCCCAAGAGTATGGTTAGAGGTGGTTAACTAACTCATCAAGTTGTTAGAAGTTTCTTTATGGCATGTTTGGTATGCCAAAGAAAAAGGAAAAGAAAAGTGAAAGTTAGGGGAAATTCTAATTTTACTCTTATAATTATCATTCAATTATTATTTAATACTATCTATCAATCATTATTTAATTATTAAAAGTAAGGGTATTATAGGTATTTTCTATCTACAAAATCATTTTTTTTTCCTTTCTATTTCCATTTTCATACTTAACTTTCTGTGAAACAAACAGGCTATTAGTTTGTTTTCTAATAGTTAAACTTGATAGTTTAGGTGTCATACTCTATAAATATAATAAGCTTACTTTTGTACCAATATAGAAAAAGCAATATAAAGTTACATTGTAGAATCTCTTCTTCTTTTTTTGGCTATTAATAGCTTTTTTACTGTCATTTACATTTTGTAACATGGTATCAAAGCACTAAGTCAGCCATAGATTCAATGTCTATATTCATTGCAACTCTAGGGATCGAATCTACTCTATCTAAGTAGGATGTAGTCACTTTCACTCATAACATATCTGTAAAGCTCGATGAGAAGAATTTTCTCTTTGGATATAGCAAATTCTAGCAACAATCAAAGGCCATGACTTACAGCATTTCATATCCTCTAATTAATCCCCATCGTGAAAGTTTGATTTAGAAGAAGATAATCGATTGAAAAATTTTCACCTAGATATTTGATTTGGCATAAACAAGATTAGATTCTACTCCCATAGTCACTTTCATCCATGTCTAAGATATGCTAACAAGGCTCGTTAGTTGCAAACATGCTTCTGAAGTATGGAAAAGAGTTCAAGACTACTTTAAATCTCACACTTATGCAAAAAGATTCATCAGCATAAAGTAGAACTTAGAAACACCAAGAAAGGATCAAGATCTATCATTAAGTATTTGCTGAGGATAAAAGCTCTCATTTATGCTTTAATATCCGTTAGCAATCCCATGTTAGAAAAGAAGCATAAAGAGGTAATTCTTAAAGGTCTACTTAATGTATATAATGCTTTTATTACTCTAAAGCATAAGCTCTGCTTCCAACCAAGTAATGGCACAGAAGCAAATTAAAAGGATTTTTTGTGTTGCAAATCTTTATTTTTGTCCACTTCCATATTTCTTGTTAACACAAAAAATTTAAATAGAAAAGAATATGAAAGCTGTCACATACCCTTGGAAAATATAATAGTTAACTTAGATAATTTGGATGTAATAAGCAAAGCTATTGTCATTGGTAATCACTCTAAGCAATGTTGAACAATTTTAATGGTAATAGAAATTAGTTTCATAACACCAAAGGTTTCTATAGAAGTAGTAGAGGTAGGTTTTATGCAAGAAGTGGAAGGTACAACAATGGTGGAAGAGGATTTATCACTTGTCAAGTGTGTTACATACGAGGGCACTCTATAACACAGTGCTACCGTCATTTTAATTAGAATTTTCAAGTCTCACCTAATCTATACTTAGCTTAAATGCTTCAAGTGAACCTCCATTAAACAAGCTTATTCCAACATCCTTAAACTCAAGCTTAGGATGTGGTTTAAAACTTAAGCTTATGTTACTCCTAAATATGGAATCCAAGGTGCATCATATACAAATTCTGGAGTTGCAAAGGTTTAACAAGCATTATAATGAGTAACATATCATGTAACACTAAGCTCTTTTAATCTAATGCAAGCATCTAAATATAATAGTGGAGATTAAGTCTATATTGGTAACATTTTAGGTTTGACTATCACAACCCTTAGGCATTCTATTATTTCAACTTTTAATCTTTCCTTTTCTCTCAAACTTAATAATCTTCTTCATATTCTTGAAATTACCAAAAGCCTCTTAAGTGTTTCTTAATTAGCTAAAGACAGTAATGTCTTTTTTGAATTTTACTTTGATTCTTGCAATATGAAGTCAAAAGTTTCCAAGAAAATTTTGTTGTAAGGGACCATCGGGCAAGATGGCCTTCATTATTTTAGCCATTTTTATCTCAAGCACAAGCTTAACCAACATACTTCACCAATAACTCAAATTTTTACCTCAATTGCTTGATTTAATTATCTTAAGTCCTTACTGTCATAGTTTAAGTCTTTATTACCTCATGTTTTTTCAACTGCACCAGTTTGTAACTTATCTATACATAATGCATCTTTCATTCCCACTGATATACTACATAATAGCTTTATTTTTTTTCTTATGACATTGTCAATTAGGACATGCTTCAACATCCACAATGAATCAAATTCTATATTCTTGTAATATAAAATGCTCTAATAAGTGAAAAAAAATTTTCTTTATTGCTTGCTATCATGGAAAGTCTCATAAGTTCCCTTCGCTTCTTCCACCACCATGTACATTAAACCTTTTGAGTTAATTTTTTTCTTATATATAAAGGCTATCTTATTGTCCATCTACTTATGGCTCTCATTATTATGTTGCCTTTACTGATATTTTCTAGATACTGTTAGCTATATCTATTAAAAAAGAAATCATATACTTTATCCACTTTTATTAATTTTAAAACTATTATTGAAACCTAACTAAAGTGCAAAATTAAATCTTTTCAATCTAATTGAGACGGTGGATTCCAATCCTTTCCTTCCTTGCTAACTCAAAATGGCATTATTCATCTTATTTCTTGCCCTCATGCTCATTAACAAATAGGTTTTGTTAAAAGAAAGCATAGGCATATTCTTGAAATTAGTCTTACTCCTTTGTCTCATGCCAACGTACACTTGAAATTCTAGGAAGATGCTTTTCTCACTATTATTTATATCATTAATAGACTTCCCTCGATTGCCATTCAAAATAACACTTCAACATAAACTTTTTCAAAAACTTCATAATTATTCCTTTCTCATAATATTTGGTTGTACATGTCATCCTCTGTTGAGTCCTTATAATAACCATAAACTTGCTTACCATTCCATTAAGTGCACCTTTTTAAGCTATAGTTCACATCACAAAGGTTATAAATGCCTTGTTCCTACTAATTGCATCTATATCTCATGAGATATCATCTTTAATGAATTCTACTTTCCATATGAAACTTGATGTTCATTGCCTAGTATTTTTCTTATGACATCTCTTCCTGCCACTGTACTCATTTTGTCACTTTCATTTAATGCTTATGGTTTTATGATTTCAAATTTTCCTAATTTTCTTCTAGTGCTAATTCTTCTTCTTAACTCAATATCAATGTTCAAGCTCCTCACAATGCAGCATTATCTAGCTCTTAAGCTACTTCAAATTCATCACCTATATGCATAGCACTTGTCCTAAATGTCTGCCATTCCAAATCCATAACCAGCATATCTTATAATCACATGGGCTAAAACTGAAGTTTTAAAACTAAAAATATATATTGCTAATATAGTTCCACCAACTGTTAATGCCACTCTTTAAGATCTAAACTGGTAGGCAGTACTAAGGGAAGGGTATCAAGCTCTTCTCTATAATAAAACATAGAGCTTAGTCCTTGTACCTCACAACAGGAAGTTGTTTGGATGTAAGTAGGTTTTTAAAATTAAAGAAAACCCTAATGGTGTTATTAACAAATACAAAGCTCGATTAGTAGCATTGAATATTCATCAAATTTAAGGTTTTGATTTCAATAAAACTTTCTATTTTATGGTCAAACCAACCATTATTCATACAATACTCACACTTGCCTCTAGTAAGCAATGGCATGTCTTCAAAGTGGATGTCAACAATGCCTTCTTGAATGGCAGTTTGAAGGAGGAAGTTTACTTGCAACAACCTCACATATTTGATAGCTCTAATTCCCATCTAATTTGTAAGCTCCACAAATTTCCCTATGGCATGAAACAAGCTTCAAGAGCTTGGTTTAAACACTCGCTGCTAGTTTACACAAATTTGGCTTTGTTGTAAGCAAGTGTGACCCTTCATTGTTCATTCAAGTCTCATTTACTTTCTTTACTTATATGTTAGTTTATGCTTATGAAATCTTAATAACAAGAAGCTCTATTTCTCACATCAATATGCTAAAAGAATAGTTAAATTTAGAATTTAAACTAAAAGATCTTGGAAAGCTTCACTATTTTCTTAGCATTGAAGTGAAATAACTTGGTGATGGGAAAATCTTATTGTCTCATAGAAAGTACATTACAAAACTATTAACCAAAGCCAACATGCAACTTTTAAAAGGAATTGCAACTTTTATGATTTCCAAATCTATTATTAGAGGACTACAGTATGCCACTATTACTCATCCTAAAATTGCATTTAATATTATGAAGTTTGCTAATTTATGCAAACTACCTTACAAAAACAATAGAAAGTAGTCAAGTGTATTTTGAGATATTTTAATAGGACTATCACTCAAGGCTTGATATTAACTAGGTCTAAAAACTTAAGTCTAAGAGGTTATTGATATGCTAATTGGGGTAATGACCTAGTAATAGGAGATCAACTTCTAGTTCTTGTATCTATCTAGGGGACAACTTAATATCATAGGCAACCAAGAATTAATCTATTGTGGCAAGGTCAAGCACAGAAGATGAGTATGGAAGTTTGACCAATGTTATTTTAGAAGTTAATTGGCTACTGTAACAACCAGAAAAAAGAAAAGAGAAACTGAAAATTTTTGAAATCCTAAAATTTTCTAAGTCTGCTAGCTATAGTAAAAAATGGCCTAACTATAACGAGAGTGCTTTTTTGCTATAGCGAGAATACTTCTACCTATAACGAGTACAGGCATCCCATACAAAAACCAAGGAGTTCCTCACAATAGCACACGCCGTAGCGAAAACAGAGGTCTGGGACTAATACATGCTTGCTGTAGTGAGGGTTAGTCCGAAAAAGCATAAAAAAAAAAAGAGAATTTGACTTCTTAAAGCTTCCAAATCCCTTCTTTTTTTTTTTAAACTGACTTAGACTTCGACCAAGACAGAGAAAAGGGCTAAGAAAAGAGAGAAAGACCTAGAGAAGGAAGGAAGAACAAGAAAAAGGCTCAAAAGAAGCAGCTCCATCTAGTTGTGACTATGACACTAAGAAGGGAGAAGAGAAATTGAAAGGAAAGGCTTGTGTTGGCTTATAAGGTAGCTCTCAACTCTTTCTTGTTGCATTCTTATATGTATATAGTCATTATATGCTTGTGTATATGCTTGTATTGCGAGACATGCCATTTGATATTGCTTTGATGCATTGGTACCAATATATTTATATGTTGGATTGTGAAAATTGCTCAGGTGAGGTAGTGCCAAAAGTCCCTTGTGATGAGTGAGGTAGAGCCGAAAGTCTCTGAGGATGGGTGAGACAAGGCCAAAAGTCTCATAATTGAGTGAGGCCAAGTCAAAAGTCCCTAAACTAAAGGTAAGGCTATTCAAAAGTTCCTAAAATCGGGTGAGGCTAGACCAAAAGTCCCTAGAGCTTATTCTTGGCATTGATATGATATCATGGTATGAAAATCATGTGTTGTGTAATTGTGAATGGTTTGCCTGCTTTGACCTATTTTTATATCTTGATTACTTCCTTGAATGAGTGTATGAGCTATTGAAATTCTATAAATCTCACCCCCTTCCCTCTCCCATCTTAACATGTTAGGTGGAGCTCAAAGAGATCAAAGTGTACACCAAGGAGCCTAGTTGAGCATGCTTAGGGAGTTGTATATTTATTTTAATTCTTTTGATGTAAAGAGGTGTCAACATGAATATGCACCTATTATTTTGAGATATAAATCCTTGAGCAAGTATAGAACTATGTATGAATCATGTATAGAGCCAAAACAATAAAATTATAAGATTTGGCTCCCTCGTGGCTTATCTGTAGTAATGTATTTTTGCCCGTAGCATAGTGAGTTTGAGATGTGTGATAATTTGGACCACTTGGATATTTTATATAGACTATGTTTATGTTTTAAAATTTTTCCAAGAGGTGCTAAAGCATATATGAGGTCATTTGATCCCATTTTGAACCATAAAGGGTATTAAAATTGCTAAATTTGTGAGCTCTGTCAAGTTATGACTAAATGAGCTCTTCTTAATATAAATTTGGCATGCCTCTAGAGCTTGTTGAGAGCTTCTTGGAAGGCTAAATTGGGTAATATTTGGAGGTCTAGAGAATATTTGGCAAATTGTTGAAGTTGGAAAATTTTTTGGTTTTAGTTATTATATTGTGCAACTAGGTTCGAAAATAAATTTGTATCATTCATGGACCAAACGGTGTCCAATTGTCATGAAATTTTATGGACATAAACTAGAAATTCATAATGACCTATACCAACTATAAGCACCTCAATCAGAGGTCTGTAGAGGGAGAAATAACTTTCTAAAGTTATGTATCAGCATCAGGGAAGCCATCCAACCTTCGTTACTCTTCCATTAGTTTTCGAGACCTAAGGGCTGCGAAACTGATCTGAAATTATTTTTCTCCTCTGATTGACATCTGTAGCTTTCTAAATTGGTATATTTTTCCTAGATTGGATTTTTTCAGAATTAGTTATGAATTTTTGAAGTTCATGACAGCAAGCTATATTAGTACTAGGGATAGCCGGATCTCTGTCTCTTTTTTTAGGTCAAACATGGTCCAAACGCTAAGATTGTAGTTGGACATTATTTTGAGTGTAAATTTAACACTTAGATATTTCTAGAAAGCTATGGTTTGATTGATTCCAATTTTTCTAGAATTAGTTATGATTTTTCAAAGTTAGAGCCAAAAATCTGACTTTTGGGCCCATTTGAGAAATTGCATTTTTTTTGTTCTTGGCTTCATATCTATGGTTTATGGGTTGTTTGAGGCTATGTATGAGTTGTATGAGCAGAGCTTGAGTAGAAAATGTGATTCATGGGTTCATGGGATCCAAGGGGCAAAATATGACTGATTAAACTCTAACTTAAGGTAGTAAAATACTACGGTTTTTGTCATTTTCATTGGAAATCATATAGAATCAAGCCTAAAGAAAGATTAGTCAAAGTTAAGACATTATAGTGTTATAACTACAAACACTATTAGCTAAGCTAAAAATTTTAGTTTCAGCTTCTATAATTTTTTGTGATAAATTTAAGTACAGTTATGTTATATCATAATCCAGTAGTGCATAATATAACTAAACATATGGAATTAGCTGTCTTTTGTGTCAGAGAAAAGGCTACACAAAAGCATCTAGTAATTCATCACATCCCTTTTCTAGATCAAGTAGCTAATATCTTCACAAAACTTATTACAAGCATGAGATTTAATTATCTTAAAAGTAAACTTAGAGTTAGTGATACATAAGTATCGCTATCTTAAGTTTAAAGGAGGATGTTAAGAGTATGCTTAGAGGTGGTTAGCTGACTTATTAAGTTGTTAGAAATTTGTTCAGTTTGTTTTCTAATAGTTAGACCTAATAGTTTAGGTATTATACTTTATAAATAGAAAGCTTACTTTTATACCAATATAGAAAAAGTAATACAAAATAACATTGTAGAATCTCTTCTTATTTTCGTTGCCAGTAGCTTTCTATATTGTCATTTACATTTTGTAACATAAGGTAATGAGAAGGTAAGCAAGCAAGTACAATATGTCATATTTGATGAATTAGCAAGAGCTTATGTCAAAGTAACCAATACCTACTAGATCTTCCTTTATCATGTGATATGTTTGACATAAATTCAAGCTTTTGATTTAGGACAAAAAGAAGGCATTTCCATTTCATGACTCGGTAAATTGGTTAATGGTTATCCTTATTGGGGTTCATAGGGAACAAAGATTAAAATACAATTAACATATATGACCAAGCACACTTTAAACATAATTATCAATAATTAAAATTCTTCTCTTTAAACATACTTATTAACGTATATGCAATCCAATTTGCAAAACATGCTACCCCTTGACTTAACTCCTTTAAACTTCCTTAGCAAAAAAAGCAAGATTATGATCTTGTGTTGCTACAGTATAAAGAGATGAAAGGATCTTAATTATATTTTTAGGGACTCTGCCTCCGTTGATTCAATTTTTAGTTAATATTTAAAAAAGTAATTAGGAGTTGTTCCCCTTTTGTTAGAACCTACTAACAAGTAGATTGTAATAGTTGATGTCTTAACTATAAAGAGGAAGAAATGGGATATATTTATGAGAAAGTGAATAATTACTTTTGGAGTCTTTCTTTTCTTACTTACTTGGCTTTTTCCTTTTCTTCTTTTTCCAAATTTCATCTATGAAAAATAATACATTCGATTACCCTTTGTAACACCATAATATCTTAACTCCATCTAGCCTCCCTCTGGGCTCGATTCCATATGATTTCCAAAGAACAAGTATCAACCGTGGCTTTTTCATAATATAAAACGGGGTTTCAAATACTCAACTTTTGCCCTGTGTGTCCTGTGAAACCATCATTCACATTCTCTACTCACACTTCATTTATACAACTCATACATAGCATAAAACAAGCCATAGGCCACGGGTATGGAGCCAAAAACTAAGAAAGTGCATTTTCTTAAATGGACCCAAAAGTCAGATTTTTTGCTCTAACTTTAGAAAATCATAACTAATTAGAAAAATGGGAATCTAGTAAACCATAGCTTTCTGGAAAGCTCTAGGTGTTAACTTTACACTAAAAATAATTCCCAACCATAATCTCAGCGTTTGGACCATGTTTGATATTGAAGATGAGACAGTGGTCCGGCTGTCCCTGTTTCTGGCACAACTTACTGTCATGAACTTCGAAAATTCATAACTAAATCCAAAAAAATCTAATCTAGGAAAACTATACCAATTTGGAAAGCTACAGATGTCTACTAGAGAAAAAAATAAGTTCAGATCAATTCAGCAGCTCTTAGGCCTCGAAAACTGATGGAACAGTAATGGAGGTCGGATGGCTTCCCTGATGCTGATGCAGAACTTCAGAAGATTCGTTCTCTCTCTACAGACCTCCGATTTGGGTGATTCCAATTGATATAAGTTAGTGTGGTTGTATAGTTTATGCTTATAAAATTTCATGACATTTGGCCACCGTTTGGTCTATGAATGACATGGATTTCTTTTCAAGCTAATGACACAATACCATGACCAAACTATCAAATTTTCTCAATTTTAAAAATTCACCAAATATTCCCTAGACCTCCAAATATTACCCACTTTAGCTTTTCAAGAAGATCTCTACAAACTCTAGAGGCATGCCAAATTTCATAGCAAGAAGAGCTCATTTAATCATACTTTGACGTAGCTCACAAATTGACAGTTTTGGCACCCAAAAGGTCCAAAATGGGTCCAAATGGCCTCTCACACGTTTTCACTCCTCATGGACAAGTTTTAAAGCATAAAAATAGTCTATATAACATGTCCAAGTGGTCCAAATCATCATATATTTCAAACTCACTATGCTACGGGCCAAAATATACTATCACATACCATCCACAAAAAGGGCAAAACCCACATTTTCATTACTTTGGCTCTTTACATAGTTTGTACATCATATTTCCATATATTTACACTTGATACAACATTTACATCTCAAAAATAGAAGGTGCACATTCATTTTTGGCACCTCTTTACATCTAAAGAGTCAAAACAAACTAACATCTAGCTACACATGCTTCTAGGCTCATTGGTGTGTACTTGTTTCTCCTTGAGCTCTACCTAGCACGTTAAAATAGGAGGGGGAAAGGGTGAGATTCATGGAATCTCAGTAGCTCATGCACTCATTCAAGGAAGCAATCAAGCATATAACAAGTCAAAGCATGTAAATAAGCATCTAACCATTTACAATCATACAATACATGTTGTACATGCCATGAAAATCATATGAATGCCAAGGATGGGCTCCAGGGACTTTTGGTCTAGCCTCACCCGATTTTAGGGACTTTTGACTTGGCCTCACTCGGTTATGAGACTTTTAGCCTTGTCTCACCCATCTCAAGGGACTTTTGGCTCTACCTCACCCATCTCAAGGGACTTTCGGCTCTACCTCACCCATCTCAAGGGACTTTCGGCACTACCTCACCCGAGTAATTCTCACAATCCAACACATAAGCATATTGGTACCAATGCATCAAGGCAATAACATAGGACATGTCTCACACAACAAGCATATACATAAACATACAATGACTATTACATCCAAGAATGCAACAAGAAAGAGTGGAGGGAGAGCTACCTTATGAGCCAACACAAGCTTTTCCTTTTAATTTCTCTTCTCCCTTCTTAGTTTCACAATCACACCTTGATGGAGGTGCTTCACTTGAGCCTAGACACAACAAAAGTATGGAATTACTCTCTCATAACTCAACAACTCTTAGGAGTTCTTCAGAGCAAACCTTACTAATATCTAAGAACCTAGGGGTTCTCTCTCTCTCTCTAGAATGTCACCAACTCTTCCTCTCTCTTAAGCTCTCATAGTAGTAAAATCATCATATTCAAGGAAAACAAAGAAGTTCAAGAGTGTTTTCCACTTCCCCTCTTCTGACCTATGCCTAAAACCCTACTAATTTCACAAGTAAAACCATAGAAAGAAAGGGCAAAGAGAGGAGATCAAAATTCTAAGAAGAAAAGAGAGAAGCTTACTTACCTTTCCTTTGTTCTTCCTCCCTTCTCTTGGTCTTTCTCACTCTCCACGCCTCTTTTCTCTCTTTGGGTCGAAGTCTAGGTCAAATAAGAGAGAAAGAATGAATTGGGACATTTAAAGAAGTCCAATTCTCCCTTTTTACGTTTTTCCAGACTGACCCTCGCTATAGCGAAAATTAACCTTCGCTACGGCGAGCTCGTATCAGCTACCTTCGCTATGACGAGGTTTAACCTTCGCTACGGCGAGCACGTATCAGTTCCAGACCCCCTCTTTCACTATAGCACGCGCTACGGCGAGCAACTCTCTAATTTTTTGTATGGACTGCCCGCACTCGCTATAGCTAGAAGCCTTTTCGCTATAGCGAACAGGCACTCTTGCTATAGCGAGACCATTTCTCGCTACAGCGAGAAGACTTAGAAAAATCTCAGAATTTCAAAAATTTTCAGCCTTCTTCTTTCTTTTTCTTTTTTTTTTCCCGGTTGTTACACCCTTAAATATCTAGTTACATAAAATATTAACTAAATCTTATACATGAATTATATCTATTTAAAGACATGAGTTTTAATATTCTAAATACATATACAAATAGTAAACACAATGACTTGAAATATTAAATTAGAATTCCAACACAAAAAACATGAATATAACAAGTAGGTTCAACTTCCACAAGAAATACAAAGATACCTCTTGAATTGATATTTAAATTATTATACCTTTTTTAAGGGGGGGAAAACACCTCTTTATTATAAAAGGTAGCCAAGTACTATGCCTACTCTTTACTTGAAATGATGTCTTTCTAGCTTTAACGAAATTTAAATCCTTGACAAAACTTATGAATCGGCATGTTCCAATCTTAGAAGTATGATATTTTTTGAACATGTAACCATGTAACATTATAAACATTGGTTGTAATGTTCCTATGCATGGTAACATATATAAGGAGGAGAAAATGGATGCAAAACAAAAGATGGTAGATATGAAAGAGGAGATAAAGCTTGCAAACTCCTATGCTAGGCCTACCTCAAAAAAGTGCTTCAAATGAATCAACTTGACCATAGGTACAGTGATTGCCCTTTTAAAAAGGCAATTTACATGATGGAGAGAGAAGAAGAGGATAAAGAGGCGTATTGTGATCTAGATGGAAAATAGTGAGGATTGTGGCAACTAAAACTATGTAGTGAGAAGGATGATAGGGGAAAAGACTGTACTACAATACTATGAATTATTAATTACCCAAATGCATAACCGCCATTCTTTTTGCCCTAAATATAATAAGTTTTTTTCTTGAAAGGTGGCCCTTTTATTTTTTATTTTTAAATTGGGGGTCATAGTTAGCCCTTAACCGTGACCCCTATATATTTTTTAAAAAAATACCAATCATGACCCTTTTAATTATATTTTTATTTATTTTATCATAATTTGATTATTATGTAAATTGAAATATGTAAAATAAATGTTAATTATAATATTAAAAATATTATTTAAATTGAAACTTATAAAATTATTTAAAAGGAAAAAAATAAATTTTAATTACTTTAAATAAAAAAAACTAAATATTAATTCAATTTCCTTTAAAGTTGATAAATTAGTAAGAGTTTTTTAAAAATTTGATGAGCAATTGATTATACTTGTTAAGTATTATTAAACTTTTCACTAAGATGATAAAAATTTTATAATTATTAAAAAAGAAAGTCATAATCTAAAATAATGAACTGAAATATAAACATAAAGCTTTAAACAAAAGTTATATATACCTTTAAGAAAATTGACTTCTTATGCCACATTAAGTCTTTGTTTCTTAACTGTTATCCTTGTCATCACACGAGATGGTGTTCTTCTTCTTCTCCTCTTCCTCTTCTCTTTGTTGTTCTTCATCCTTCCATACTTTTGTTGTGTCTTCATCTTCGTTGTTGTCATCATTTCCTTTATCTTCTATCTACTAGTATGGAACAAGGTTTTTTTAATTAGTCATGAAAAGACAATTTAAATCCTATGGAGGGAATCGAATTGGAGAAATTGGCTGATATGGTATAATACACCCATCATGTTGTGATCCTACATATGCACAAGACTTAACAGGAAACCTAGCATAAGATATCACCTGTTCAGAAAATAGGGTTGTGAGAGAGACAGACCTACATGGCATGTATGGTTAAAAAGAGACACATGATGGCTTGAGAATGGCATAGTGCAGTTGCTGTGTAACATACCCTTACTGTTGTGATCCTGCATAATGCAACCCTAATGGTGTATAATATGAAGAATTGACATCCTCAAAATTAGCAAAATCTATGGATGGTGTGGAAAAAGATAGACTGACGGTGTCATAGTGGGCCTGTGACTATGTCAATGAGTAAGAAGATGGACTAGAAGTGTTATAGTGGGCCTGTGTCAATATTGATATGTAAGAAGATAAACTAGCTGTTACAGATATAGTGCCAACACCAGTGCTAAAATCATAATAACTCTGATTGTCCACTATGGGTACTTTAGTAGGCATAAAGCCATAAACTCTCTTTCCCATGGGACTTATAAAAATTTAAGGCCTAGGCAAATAAAGTGCAGGAAGAGCAGCTGTAATATCCAATTTTCGTTAAATGATGGAAACTGATGCGTTTTCAAAGCAAGTCTCCCGAAACGAATTAGTTAAGGTTCCAAAAAATTTGAGTAACATTCTAGCCTCCTAAAAATGAGAATTTTAGCATCAAATGGAAGGAAAAACGAAGCTAGAGTAGAAAAATAAATTTTAAGGAAACTTTATGAAACGTAATGGCATTTTTGTAATTTAGGGTAATTTTTGGAATTCACATAGGATGGCTTTTTAAATCAGAGTTTTGAGTTCTCCAGGGTTCTCAAAGGCCCTAAAAATCATGGGAAACCCCAAGACAGTTAAATCCCCTCCGGTGGATGTTTCTAACGTCGATATGCCTGAACTTTGATGGATTCATTTGGAAAGGTTTTAACTTCGATTTGAGTGATTCTAAAGGCATTTTTCTTAATTGGGAACCTAAATTTTTCAATGGAAAAGACAATTCTCAAAAGGAGCTAAAACGAAGGAAAAACAAAAATGCAAAGTATGAAGGGCAAAATTAGAATTTTTGAAAAAATCACTTTGCCCTAACTATATATAGGTTTCGCCTCACACTTTCCCTCATTTAGCTTCAGATTTTCTAGCCCCAAACCAGAAGCAAAACCCTAGGAGAGTGGCGCACCAAGGGAAGAGAAGACAGAGGAAAAATTCAAGTCTTTAGGTATGGAAATTTACTTGTTTTTCATGCTTTCTCTCCGCCAATCTCTTCTCCTCTTTTTCCCTTTTCTTCTCCATGATTTTTTTGAAGTTTTGAGGGCTGTTTTGAAGGAAGAACAGAGGGGAATTTTTGGATTTGAAGAAAAGAGTTTGGAGAAAGCAATATTCAAGCTAAACTAACTAAGGAAATAAGATAAAAATACATTCTATGGTAGCTATATTGATGTTTCTTTCTTCTCCATTTTGACCTACACTAAGAACCCTAGGAAAATCTGATTTTCAAGCCTAACTAAGCATGATTCTTAGGTATTTGATGGAGAAGAATAAGAATATGCAAAGAAAACCATGAAATAGGCATTAGGATGCAAGATGCAAAACTTCGGGTTTCTAGTGCACCTTTCAAATTCTGAATTTATGTGATGCTTTCTAGGTCTAATTAAGAGTTTATATGAGTTCTTAAGACACCTAAGATGCTCCCCATAAGCTTATTCCTTTAAGAAAATAAAGAAATCTCCAAGAAGGCTTAAACTTAGGCATGTCTTGGCCAAACCATGTTCATGGTGCTAGGAAGAGTTTTAAATTTTTCTAAAGTCATTCTTGAGTCATATTTGATGAATGAAAATGAAGGGAGGCCTTGAAAAAAATTTAGAACTCATGGAAAGTGATTTGGTATTTTAGGTTCCATATTATGACCTAAAGAAGCAACATAGTGCTAGGCATTTTGTTTTAATGGTGTGATGACTTCAAGAGGCTTAAAAGGAGTCAAGAATCATATTTGAAAGGAAAGAATGAGGCTTAGAAATCATTTGAGGGATGTTGCTTCATTAGGTGCCTTTATGGACTATAATGGGGGTTGTAAAGCAATCTAGTATTTCACCTAGCTATGTGACCTTAGAATGTATTTCATGAACCTAATTGGCTCTTATAAATTGTATCTAGGCTAAGAGAAATTATCTCCACCAATTTGTGGGTGTGTGGCCGAAAGAGAAGGCTTGAATTTCAAGGAAAAAGTGTGTGAGTGTCCACAAGGTAGCTCTCTCCACCTTCTCTCATGCATGGATGTGTGTTTAGCTTGTTTTAGAATGTGTGTATATGTATTTTTAAGCTATGAAAAGTATGCTAACATACCTTTATATGCCATGATTCTTGATGCCATGTTATATTTTCAAATGAATACATGATGTTTGTATGAGGCTCTAGTGTGGAGAGGCCAAGAACTCTTCCCTTTAGTGAAGATGAGCTAAGAACCTTTGAGCTTAGTTGAGATAAAGTAAAGAGTCTCCCAAAAGCAAAGTGGGCTCCCAAGAGTATGGTTGAGTTTAAAGCTCTTAAAGAATGCGTGAGGCAAGCCCAAAATCCATAAAAAGAAGTGTGAGGCCAATCTAAACACTTAGTGAACTCTTGAATGTCTTGTATGATTTGTTCATATGCCAAGTTTACTTTTAAAATATCCATGACTTCTATTTTCTCTATGCATGCATTTGCAAAACTTACTTTGTATATATTATATATGATTGAATGAAAGATGAGCTATTAAGATTCTTTGAATCTCATCCCCTCCTCTATAATGTTCTAACATGCTAGGTGGACTAAGTAGCTATAGTGAAGGGAGCCAACAATAATGAAAGAAGGAGGTTGACAAGCATATGGCTAGTTTTATTCTTTTTGAATCCATAATGATACTTCATAATGTATATGATGTTGTAAATGGTCTATGACCCTTGAGACATGTATAAATATACCATTTATGATGGATATAATGTATGACCTTTAGCATATATTTTGAGTTTATAATGCCCAAGTATGCAAATTGAAAGTATAATGGACATGTGCATAAATATGGGTTGAATGGCCAAAATGAGATGCATGAGGTTTGGGACCATTTTGGTAGCTTAAGTAAATCTCAAATGTACTTTTAGACTTGCCTAAAAGGTGCCAATACTAAAGAAAAACTATTTGGCAAGTTTGGTACCCTATATGGAGCCAAATTTGACCATAATGGAACCCTATATCACTTTTTAGCCAAATGAGTTAGTCTTAATCTAAAATTTAGCATGCAATTAGCTCTTATTGAGAAATTTTTGGAAAGCTAAAGATCATAATTTTTGGAAGTCTACAGAATATTTTATAATTTTTTAAAGTTGACAATTTTCATAGTTTTTGGTTTGCTGCACTATTCATTTGGTATGAATTTGCATTCTATCACACGAGACTCAAATGATGTCCAATTGCCATGAAATTTTATATAGAGAAACTAGACAATCATAGTGACTTGTGACAACTAGAAACACCTTATTTGGAGTCTACAGAGGGAGATATGAATTTTTGAAATTTCTATTCAATATCAGTAATTTTGCCCGACCAGAAGTATTGTTCTATTGAATTTCAAGGCCTGCGCTTAATGAACTGATCCAAAGATATTTTTTATCTCTAGTTAACATCCACAGATTTCTATATTGGTATCATTTGCATGGATTGGATTTTTGTAGAATTAATTAAATATTTTCAAAATTTTCTGCAGAATTTTGTGATAGTTCCAGAATTCAGTCTAACCTTTGAACTATTTTGGATGTCAAACGTCCTTTGTAATGAATGTCATAATCTGGGCATATTTTTAGTATAAATTAGACATCCAAAGCTTTCCAAAATGACCAAGAGTGCATAATTTTGATTTTTTTAGATTTAGTTATAATTTTCCAAATTTGG
Organism: Erythrophleum fordii; assembly: GCA_032878935.1. NCBI lineage: Eukaryota > Viridiplantae > Streptophyta > Magnoliopsida > Fabales > Fabaceae > Erythrophleum > Erythrophleum fordii. The sequence continues at coordinate 1,059,380 of JAVQMF010000048.1, read as the reverse complement.
TCAGAAAATGGAGCAAATCAGGCCGAGAATGAACCTTCATATTCCAAGCTTCATTTCGGTTTCTATGAGTTGTAAGCATTATTTTGTGATACAAATGAGTTGTAATGATATAATTAAATGTGAGAATGCATAGTATGAGTTCACACGGTCCACGTGACACTAATTGTAAATTTTTAGATATGACATAATACAAAAATAATCTCATTTTCCTTACTTTTTCTATAGGAAACCTATATGGTGCATGATATTATGCCATTCAAAAGTATATGATGAGCTAGAATTTATGGTGTCACAATAGCCTAGGAGATCATTATATCCTAGTACTTGCCAAGTACATAGAGAATGTTAGTATAATCACTCACTACAGTTAGACCAAGTAGTAAGGAAACATTTATAGCAAGTAATCATAAGCCGTCATCTAGATCAGTCTATAAGAAATGTAAACCAATAATCATATGTGTAATATGTATGTGAAAAATGAAGCAAAGTAACTGTGATAGGTCTTAAAAAATTATCATAAAACCCTCGGCACTACTCATTAGTTGGATTTACCAGTGGGTAACTCTCTAATACCATCTCATGTACTCTAAGGAGCAATCTAGGGGCTCTAATAATATTGGCATTAAGAATAATATATCTTGCTAGTTTCACTATGCAAGCATGAAGTTCTTATGCTCTTTCTACCAGTCCAAGTAGGTCTTCCCTTTAAACGTGATGGTATAGACCTCTTCTAAATCATATGAGGCATGCAATGTTGGATGCATCTTACCAAACAATCGAAGCATGCTGTCACGGTCTTTGAACTTTTCGTGACAACACACTTAGTATGATGCCACTTTATAATGTGAAAGCAAATCAAAGGTACAGATGCTAGTTATAGATTTAAGGATAACAAGTAGTAATTAAATATCAACTGGCGCACGTCATTTGAATCGTATAGATGCTGTATAATATATAAATAATGAATTATTCTTGTAAAGATATAGTATCACATAGGTAACTATGCAACAATGTATAGAGTGTATCAAACCTCATTGGGCCTTATCTGATTTAATAGTACTCTATAGTGTTGTATAGCTAGTTTCCTTAGATAAGAATGCTGGCCCACATGCCTCCACCTGCAAGATGTATAATAAAATGATGGTCAATTATGATTGATAAAATATATATGAATCACATAATAAGCATTCAAGCAAATAATAGTTTTTATACTTGTAAGCAAAGGTCTAAAAGCAAGGGCCTCTATGGTGCTAGCGTAAGGAATTAGTTCCAACCTATAAGTATAACAATGTTAAGCAGCCACCATTGTTAACCTCATTGCAATAGGCGGCATTGCATAACTCTCTATAGAGGTATGCTAGCATTGCAGATCTTACCCATCAAATGCAATATGTATGCATGAGTGAAAGTTTGTATTTCATTTTCTTCCACATTGTTTGGAAGTGCCTCGAAGTGGTAAGCAAGCTAAGTAATGCTCAACCTTTGGCTATCAAACTTTTCCTCTAGTGGTTTGACCCTGAGAAGAATGCTGCAAATGTTTTACTAGTGGACGTTAAGCAAACCAATGAAAGGATGACCCGTTACAAGAAGACCTAATTGCACCTTTACATCTTGGAGTGCAATAGTGCACTCGCATTGAGTGGTATGGAGAGTATGTATTTTTTGTTGCTATCACTTGACGAGTGCTAAAACAATGGAAGCATCAAAGTCAAGTACTGCAAGTTAAGACACCTTATAGAAGCCATCAACTCTAAGATATAGCACTATGGCTAGTGGAAGGCTCTAATTGTGGACCATGGGCAACTTGGCATAGTCGAAGAATGCGATTCGCCTATTAAAGGGGGAAAATGCCATACTCTATAAATGACATAATAATCACATGTTTAAGATATGATCTCCACAATACATCATTAATGTACTTTATTTAGCCACACAACCTAAGAGACGTACCTAGTCTATAGATACAATAATAACTCATCTTTTGGACCTAGATAGACAACATTTCTTGGATTTGACATATTTCTATCCTACAAAAACCAAATAAGATGTGGATAGAAAAATAGAAAGCAAAATATTTGTTAGAAATGTCAAAATATTAGAGCATATATTAATGGTACATAGCAAAATATTTGATCAGTACTTGTTAAAATACATAGCAAAGTAATTGTCATCTTACCATCATTTATACATAACAAAATATGTACTCATAAAGAAAAGGAAAAAAAAATGACAACTATGGGTTTTGTTGTTTGTAGATAGAGAAGTCGCGCGATTATGTCCCATTTTTCTACATAACGCATATGTCGAAAAATTTCTTAGAGCTTCTCACCAACCTATTTCATTTCTTATTCAGCTTAATTTGGGGCAACTTTTAATGTGTTTCATTGTAGGATTTAGGATGAGCATTGGGCTTGGTACCTGAAGCCAATACACTTCACCACTGATAAGTGAAATTTACTCTTGTAAACCTTCAAAATAGTCTCCAATTGAAAAAATACGGTCGATATACTATGAGTAGTCCACTTGGATGTGGGCATATATTGCTAACACATAATGGTAAGGATATTTTCAAGCCTAAAATTCAACATAATTGCATGTACAATATATTAGGCTTACTTTACAGGATTGGCCTAATTGTTGATTAGTTGGATTATACAACTCCTTAACCTCAAAAGTTGACATTCTTCTATCAAAACCTTGTATCACACATCCCAATACTCTTCAAGTTTTGACTGTCAACTTTAATAAGATGTCCTTTTATATGACTTTTTTATATTGCAGCTCTGTGCTTGCCTTCTTCACTTGCTAGACCCAGTACTTAGTTAACATATAAAATGTTGCCCAAACTGAGCATGGGTAAGAACTTGACCCTTTTAAAAATTGCATTTAAATTCTTTGCTACACTTATGGTCGTGTAGCCCAACCTTGTGCCATCAACATCATATGCCCAACACTATTGATTTCTAGGTATCTTATCAATCTAGTTAGCAGTAGGTGAGTCTAGTTGGCATATGTAGACTAGTTCCTCATCCATTTTATACTACTCATATAGGTAACCTATACATGGAAAAATAGGATAATTAATATTTCGTGCAAAGTTAAACCAATGTATTGAACAAATATTGATGAGCTTAAGTGATGGCGAGATATACCAATTTTGATGAACAACTTCTTTAGCCATGACATTCTAAATTTTTTATTGATGCTGCTAGCTAAATGTCATAGGCAGAACATATGATAAATCGATGGTGGTTGCCACCTAGTGTGTCAATTAGTCACAGCGGCCAAAATGTTAGTATACCTATCAGAAATAAGGCAAATCCCTTTTTTATCCTTCACTATATATACTCAAAAGTTGAATAAAAAATATACTCATTCCTCGTATGTTTCACCCTCTACTATGACAAAAGTAAGTGGGACAATATTTCTCTCACCATCTTATGTGCTTATAATTAGTACAGTTCTTTTGTATTTACTGTACAGGAATGTCCCATCTATTTAGACCATCAATTTCAAGTAATCAAAAGCATCAATCCAAGGCCTAAAGATCCAAAATACTCAATGCAACATAACTAACTCATCATTAACTACATAGGTCAATACACATTTTTTGTTCACAAAGTCATAATATGACCTAGGCATGAAACTTTAAATGGCAACCAGCCACTTGGGCAATAAAGCATAGAACTTATCCCAATTCCTAAATGCATATGAGATAGCTTTGTGTTTTCTCTTCCAAGCCTTCTTGTATGAAATATTGTATCCAAAGATGAAATGCACCTGCTTAATGACTTCTCAAATTGACACCTTAGGATTCTTAGTCATCATTGAGACAATGTACATTGAGATAACATTGGAGTCTAGCTTTGGGTGATTTTGTGACAAGGACACTGAAACATATGTATGGGACCCATTATATATGGTTATCTCTCAGTGGCTTTGTTTCTTTAGATAACATGTCCTGACCCTTTACTTACATAACTCTTATCCATATTGAAGACATTAGTATTCTTTGTACTTTCTTAAGGAGTGGAATACCTTAAAAGTGTGATGTGTATGCTTGGAGTATATCTTTGCTACCCAGTAAGAAGCCTACTAATCATTATACAGCATATCTACACACAATTCTTAGCCATCGTTCATGTTTACCACTATCTCTTCCATCTCGACATGATCAGGAGCTCTCACACCATCTATATATATCTATTCAAGGAACATAACTACCAAGTCATCATAACTATTTATAAGAGCTACTGGATTCACAGCATCATCCACCCTATTAGCATCTATGTCATCGTCTATATCAGCACCACCATTGCAATCATAAGAAACAATATCATATTTGTCCTCCTTCTTGAATTCATTCATTTTGTCCTCTGTATCTTCTTGAGGAGAAAGGAGGTGCCAATTAGTTCATGTGATGAACTAAGTCGTGAGGTATAATTAACTAGTAGGAGAGATAAACTTGACTAGAAGGTATAGTTAACCAAATGAAGAGTTAGATATTGTAGAATTGTTGTATGTTGGGTGTGAAATTGACCTATGTCTACTAAGTATGTGCTAAATAAGGTAGGCTAATCTTTTATGATGTTAACATGGTTAGAGGATGGAAGTAGATTCGACACATAGTCAACTATTGCTTGAATTGCCACATTCAAGTCTATTTCCTCTATCTAGATTTCTGCATATAGTTCTATTGAACCAAGCTGTAATGAAAACTTTGCATTTAATGCCTACATCACTTGGATTTTAGCATCTCTCTATAGCCTACTTGCTTGATCTTTGTGGACTACAATGACACTGGATGCCTGTACACCAATTGAGATACATATCAATTTGGATCTAGCTTAAACTATTCTACAACCTTCTTTTTCAAACGTCTCTAATGAAATGTCAAAACCAACTATCATTACATTAATCGTGTCTGAGATAAATATTGTACCCTCATCAGTTTCACATATTTGTCCACTTGAATGTTTACATATAATCTCTTTCCTATTGTTTATTTTGCCAGTTCGCGTCACATTGCCACTAACATCTAGAATTATATACGAAATCCACAAATTACTAAAATATTTTTGTGTAACTGGTGTAATTTTTTACCATGCAATGTGTGTTTTATTCAATAATCTAATTTTTATGTAAAACCAAATAATACAACATAATATAATTGCAACAACTAATAACTCAAAAGCATAACATGCATATTGCATTTTATGGAAGAAACACAAATAATAATAATAATAATAATAATAATAATAATAATAATAATAATAATAATAATAATAATAATAATAAAACTTAAATTTAATATTATAAATTCATTATTTTAAAATAACTATGAAATGAAAATAAATAATACAAAAATTGCATATATTATTATAAAAAATACATACATATATATATATATTAAATAATATATATATATATATATATAAATAAAATACATATTAAAATTACATTTTATAAAGATTTAATTAGATATATTTTAATATTATAAAAATTAAATATCAATTGCATATATATATATGTATTAATTAAAAATATTAATAAACATTAGATTAAATATATCAATACATATTAAAATTACATTTTATAAACATGTAAATAGATATTAAATATATTATAAAAAATATTAATATCAAAATAAATAAAATATTGCATTAATAATAAAAAAATTTAAATATAACTAAAAACATTAGTTTACTTTGTTCTGATATTAATCATAATAAAAATCTCATGTGACTTAAAATTATTAGAATTAGGCAAATAATGTTATTTGGCCATTAAGAAAAGCAATTTTTTCATTTCTTTTCACATAATACATTTAACTTATATTTTAAAATTAATTTAACAATACCATATTTTTTTTCCTCCAAAAAAAATTCTCCAACTAATAAATAACCAACTGAAACAAGCGATCAAGCATATATTACACATAATTAACATTTAAATAAAACATATACACATTTGAAGCAAAAGAAAAAAATTTTAATTAGTGTTGACATACCAGGTGATTAATCTAAATATATTATTTGTTTGGACTACCTAACTTTTTATAATGTCGACTAACAAATGAATTCAAATGGACCAAAGATCTAAGCAACCCATGTTATTTTATGGTGGGATTTTGCTTCTGTGAAAATGATACAAGGGGGAATGGTGAAATGGGGACAAAGTGAAGAATGAGGGTGAAATAAGGAGAAAGAGAAAAGAAGATGAAGACTAAAGAAGACTAGAAGGAGGTGGTGGCCTAGTGGTGGAATAGTCATTTAAGGGTAAGAAGTTGCAAATTTTTTTTTAGAGTAATTTCATGAGCTAATAATTTACTACCACGTGGATCTTCCTTATCTGCATGTTAGGGTCAGAAAAGTCACAGTTACTAATTGTGGCCCTTAATTTAAAAAAAAAATCATTAAAGGGTCACAGTTGGGCTCCAACCATGACCTTTAATTTTTTTAAAAGAATATAATTAAAAAGGTCACGATTGGGCTCTTAGTCAAGCTTTTATTTTAAAAATAAATAAATGGGGGTTATGGTTGGCCCCCAATCGTGACCCCTAATTTTTATAAAAAAAAATTAAAAAAAGGAGGTTCATAATTGTGATATAACTATGACCTTTTAAGAGGGAAAAACTTATTATATTTAGGGTAAAAAGAATAATGGCTATGCATCTCGGTAATTAATAATTTCTAGTGCTATAGTATGGTCCAAGGATGATGTTGTCACTAAAGTAAAAGGATGATATTCAATGACATTAGTTATTTCAAATGAGGTACACTGTTAGTAATTGATTATTTGATGCCATCATCGATAATGGTAGTCCCAAGAACATCATTGGCAAGTATGCAATGGAGAGTAGGGCTGTACATGGGCAGGGCCGGGTCGGACATCTAATCGGCCTGATGCCTTGCCCGATTAAGACATCAGGCTTATTTTTATGCCCATAGTCTGGCCCGACCCAAACAAGCCCGATTTTAGGGCGGGTTAAAACAGTTCGGGCATTTTTTTTTTTAATTAATCAATACTTGTAATATAAAAATATCTTTTTACAAATAAATATATATTTCAAAATAATAAACCTTTAGAACTCTTATATTTTTATCAGTAATAAAAAAATTAGTCTAATATTATCAAATAAAATATAAGCTATACTAGCATAATTAACCTTAAGTAAATATGTATATTTTCATTATTTAACAAAAGAAATACCAGTAAATATACATATTAATGATGAAAATAATTAAAAAGTAGGAAAGGTTTCTGTAGGTGATAAAAATTACAATATATAAAAAAAATCAGGTGAAATAAGAATTAAATATATATATATATATATATATAAGATGGTAAAATGTTAATAATTAAAAAAAAGATAACTATTAGGGCAAGTTGGCCAGAATATGCTTCGCCCATGGCCCGACTTGACTTAATATAATTTTGTTTAAAATTCTACTCATTTATATTTTTGGACGGGCCTGGCCCGACTCAGCCCGATTAGACCGAGTTAAGACGAGCTTCTAGGACGTATTGAGTCAATGAACACCCCTAATGGAGAGTTTAGGATTAAAACCAAAAAAATCACAATCCATACACCATTAGTTAGATCAAGTTGGCAAAGAAGATCCCGATAACAAAATGATGCAAAGCACCCTTTTTTATTAGTAAATATATGAATAAGGTGTACTTTGACATCTTGGATATGGATGCTTGTCATTTGCTATTTGGTAAGCCCTGGCAATTTGATGTTGCAGCACAGCACGATGGGAGAAAGAACACCTATAAAACTGGAGAAAAATGGCACAAAGTTTACTTTGTTGCCGTTGAAAGGAAGTTCCAAAATTGAAACTTCTAAAATTGGAAGGAGGGGGTGGAGTTTTTACACAATCATATAGTCAAGGTATGAGATGGAGATTGGATTCAAGGAATCAAAGGAGAAGCAGGACTTGATTGTGAAATAAGTATTGACAATTAAGGATGATCAGAGGGTAGCTAAGTACCTAAAGGCAATTAAGCCATTATTGGAAGAATTTAATAAGGTGCTTGTAATACATGATTTGAGGTACATACATCACATCCACGTAATATGTTTACCGATATAAGTTATACAAAAATTTAAACATAAATTTTCCATTATTAAAATCTACATGTGAACAAAGAATTTTAATATACTATAGATTCATGTAAGCACTTATGATGAAATTGGAAAATATTAATATTTTCCAATGTGTGGGCTAATCAAGAAATAGAATAATTTCTATTTCAACCTAATTAAAAATGGAAGTATGCCAATTTCTGTGTAGGATAAAAAAACTATATTACAACTTCAACTACAGATTGATGTCATCAAAACTTAGTGTGATTAAAATAAAATATCATTCTTCATGTGTGCATTGTCATAATTCAAGATGTTGTGGCTGCCCTTTCAAGATTCAAATGTATTCTAATCACATGACATCAGCAACAAAATTATGAGATAAATTGCAAAATAAGCATGCCACAAATTATCGTGCTAATAATGTCTTAATTTAATAAAAGGTTGAATTTGAACTAAATAAACTTGTTTACGACTGAATGAATAGTTTAGCCTATTTTCACAAATGAGAATAAAAATAAATTATGTCTCTAGTCAGCTACCTCAAAAGTTTATTACTAAATGTCCAAATTTAACACGAAACACTTACGCTAATAGTACAATAACAGGATAACAAAAAATCATTAATAACCCCTTTATGCACCCCTTGTACTGGTTATTTAAAGGTCCAATTTCGCGTGAGACAAATGGTTTCATTACCTATGTCTTTTTTTTTTTAACCGAAACAAGAGCTAAGCCAAAATAGATAATTCTTGAATCATAAGACGTACAATAGCCCCCCAAGGGGAAAAGTCATACCCATCATCATAACTAGCAACCTTTTTTCTTATAACTCTAATAATGTTATTTCAAATTATGCATCCGGCCATTAGCAAACATGAAAGCTAGGCTACTTTTTTTTTAATTCTTTTAAAAAAGAATTATGCACGCGAAATCAGGAAAAAAAAATTCATAATAAATGAAAAATTCCAGATCAGTGCATACATGCAATCTAAAAGCCAAAAATTCTCGATAAAAAAATTTCAATAACCGAGCAAGAATTAAGAAGTTTTTTCTTTCAATATTTTAAGAAATTTCTAGAAAAATCATTTTGTGTGCTAATAAATAAAATTTTCAGATTCAAACAAATAATGAAAATAAAAAAAATTCAAAACAATATGCTAAGCAGAAGAGAGAAAACAGAAACTCTAGTACCACACATAAAATAACAATTAATTGTTACATATAGAACACAACAACGGCAGCAGAATAATTATTGACCTCGAACCATGTCGAACCAAAGCCTTTGAACAGTCAGTAAGATTTGTCAAATCTTTCAACTTATGGCAATTTTACGTGATGAAATCCTTCTTCCTCCCATCGAAACAGCTGTTATCTAGTGTTATCCACTTAGTGATCAGATAATGATTACTGTCAATTCTAATTCCTATATTATAAGGACTAGAGGGACAGTGGATAGATGAGATAATACATAAATAAATGGGATAAGGACCACATTATTTTTAAATTCAAATTTTAAAACACAACCAACACTCACCTTGCACAGTTGAAGAGAATAGATGATATACTTTTCTACAAAATTGCACAACCTGAGAACATGAGATGCTTGACGTAAATTCCATGCCAATAAAAGTTACGTATTTGTCAAATGAATACTTTTGATTGCTCAATATATGTTGTATTAAAAAAAATCACGTGTTATATTTTAATTAAAAGACTTTATTAAAAAATACAAAAAAATCTTAATCAAAATTAGAATATGTATACCCGCCATCTCAAGGATTTCTCTAGCAACGGCATCAAGGCAATGGTTAGTAAAAAATTAAAAATGCAACCGCTTTGAAATTGTCACATACAAATCTCTTTTTTTTTTTTCATTTTTTGGGGTGAAAGCACTAGTATTGAGCAATGAATTTCAGACAACAATCATTGAGGAAAATCAAAATATGCAAGAATTTCCAATGAAGGTCCATGGGTTACATTTGCCTTTGAACCATTATTTTGGGGTAAATAGGAGAGAAAATTAAACGAAGGCTTGCATCGAATCAGAAAAAAAGTAAAATGAAGGCCCATGGGCCATAGCAGTAAAATTGAATATTGCCTTGACACTGTGCGCTTGGTAAATCAAATCATTGACAGGTCTTTCTTTCTTTTTTTCACCAAATGTAATGATTAACGAGTCACATATTCCTTATGTATTTGGATTGCAATGTTTATTATGATATTGTAATTATTATTTAATAATTTTTTTTTAAATAAAAGTAAAATAATCATTATTTATTTATTTTATTCACTTTTTTATTTCTGTTTTTATATGTAATTTTCTATTTGTCAAATAGCCTATTAATTATTTAACTAATTACTTATAGTAAAAGTAAATCTAAACTATCTATTTTTTTGGTCAAATTTTTTCCTTCACTAACCTTCAAATTAAGAACCTACTTGGCCTAGCTCTAGAAAAGCGGAAAAAATTGCTTATTTTCAAGAAAGTTTTTCTTTTTCTTTTAATTTTCAATTGTATTTTTAAGTAGTAACAGATTCTAACATGTCATTCTTTTTAATAATTTGATAGTAAAATAATACTTTATAATAGAAAATTGAACAAACACTAATGATATTGATAGAAGAGTTTAGGTGATTTGGTCAAACGCTAAATTCTTTTCCATTATAGCGCTTTTTGAAAAACTCTACCGAAAATTTTAAAATAAGCAAGAAGTCACAGCAAGGCCAAACAGACACCAAGTTGATTGGGTTTGGCGGTTATCGAATGCTTTGATTGAGCTTATAATCTCTAGACAACCTAGGATGTTCTCTTGTAATAAATATTGGCCCTCAACTAATATTCCAGTTTAGAACCAAAAAAAAAAATTAAAAACTTTCCTTCATCTTGCATGCAATTCAAGATATTGGACAAAACACAATGATCTATTCCATTCAGTAAATAAGTTTGCATAGGACCTCTTTTTTCTTGACAAGCTGTATAATTGACAGACATTAAAAAGCAGTATCAAATTCTATTAGTTTGCACAGAGAGCATTAATGAATTACGTGAACTAGTAATCAACTGTTAAATTATAATATAAGAAAGCATTCTACCTTATTTACTAGTAAATTTGTTCGGCTAACTAATGAAGCAGGTCATATCTTCAATTGTCAATAATTAGTAGAGACACAATACAATACTTTAAATTGTGGATGAATTACTCATATTTATTTATGTCGTAATTATTAGGTCGTATTGTATCTTATATCTATGTCCATAATTCTTAGAGTTTAAATGTCCTTTCAAAGACTAGAAAAAGAGATCAAAGGAGCAAAGCTTTCTTGATTTTCTGTTCAAAGAAAACAGAGTTCTGAAACTGAAGTAATGATACCAAACATTTCTTGCTAAGTATGTCTAACTAGTGAAGCTGAAAATATAGTTTCAATTGTCAATAACAACCTAAGCAAATCATAAGCCGTGTTATGTCTGATATTCGTATAATACATGATGCAATGCTTTAAATTGTACATGAATTCTTCATATTTTGTTGTGTCACAATATTTGTATCTGCATTGTGTCAGCATCTCTGCTGCTTAGAGTTTAAATTTCCTTTTAAAGACCTAAAAATGAAAATTAAAAGGAACAAAGCTTACTTAATTTGGTGTCCACAGTTATTGAGGCATATACACAAAGGAACCAGAGTTGTGGAACTAAAGTGGTGATACTAAGAAACATTTCTTGTTAGGTAAACTTTAGATGCATGACCACATTACTATTCCTGACTATTAAAACGTCACTATATTAGAATACAATGTATCAGCTAAAACAAGGATTAGATTATTCCAGTTGGTTGCATAGACAGACTATTGCATCAGTTGAAAAAGTATTCAACCATTAGAATATAAGATGGTACTCGCTAGTTTTGCTACCTTAGCAGTAAAATTGTATGGCTAACAAGTGAATCTGGTCATAGCTTCAATTGTCAATAACCTAAGCTGATGATCTGATAATGAATTGTGTTTGATAAATATCCAATACGTGTGCCAGGCACAACACTTAAAATTATACATAGACACCATATTTTGCCATGTTGCAGTGCAATTTGGTCCTGTATTTATGTTGGTGCTTCTTAATTAGAGTTTAAGTACCCTATTAAAGACTAAAAGAAAAGGAACAAAGCTTACTTGATTTGCTGTTCAACATTATTAAGACATATACACAAAGAAACCAGAGTTCTGAAACTTAAGTGATGATACTAAAAATTCTAAGTAAACCTTAAAAGCCTAACCACGTTATTGTTACCGACTATTTGAATATGACTTTAGTACTGGAGGATGAAGGGGAGACCAAAAGAGAGGCAGAAAAATTGGTGTTGCTGCTGTTTAGTGGGAATGAGTGTTTCATCATCTTCCCTCTTGGCTCTTCACTTGAATAATTATTAGTATTACTATCTTCTTCATTTGCAGAAGATCCATGAAGAAGCATATCAACTTTCATATATTCCTCCCTCTCCTGCCTAATCTCTTTTAGCATTGCAGCTACATCTTTCATGGTTGGCCTATCTTCTGGGCTAGGGTTCACACAGAGCAAAGCCACCCCTAAAGTCTGCAATATTTCTTCTATTTCAGGTTCAGGCCTAGCACATAGGCTTTGATCAAGCATTTCAGTTCCACCTCTTTTCTGTCTAACCCAGTCAACAATGTGGAGCCCATCTGGTATTGTTGGGTCAATTGGTTGCTTCCCTGTTAACACTTCTAAGACAACAATGCCATAACTGTACACATCACTTTTCTCCGTTATCTTCATCATGTATCCATATTCTGCAAATCACAACGGGCACAAAAGTTAGTGCAAATATATATTAGCATATTACTGTGGAACTTTTATCTATTACATGTCTGTTTGATTTTGTTTATGTTGATTATGGTGGCTGACTCTTCCTAATGATATATGCTATAAAGCATGGACACACCAATTTCATGATGTATCACTGTGCTGGACACGTCAAATACCAATGCTCCGTTTGATTCATCGCAACATAAATATATTTTTGTTATATAATTTATGTAATATTTATTATATCTTTATAATCATTACTTCATCTACCAAATCATCATTTGAAAAATAGGGACACAAAAGTCACACCAAATACACCACAACATTGTCACAACACATTGATGACATGTTTGTCATGTATACATGTGTTGGTATAAAAAAAATTACTGTTTTGGCTTGGATACAGCTGGCCCTAGAAAGAGAAATCATTAAAAAAGATAAAATGAAGGATTACAAACCTTGTCTTAATGCTATAATAAATTTTTTTATGTACATTAATAATTTGAATAATATAATTTACATCTTCATATTTGTAGATTTTTGGGAAAACAACAGTGTAAAGTACTTGAAATATAAGATAATGTCAGATGTGTTTTTTTGCAAAAAAATATATAACTAAATGAAGGGTTAAAAACATAAAAATTTTAATATGACACATATGCCATGTATATATGTGTTTGTGAGAGTAGTGTTGTTGAAATTTGACCTGTCAGCGTATGTCTATGCTTCACAGGTTAAAACATTAGAGATTAACTAATATTAAGAGCTAATTATTAGAATTTAGGATGATGCAATACCATATGTTAGTACGTTAGTAATAAATTTATGTCTAAGTTTTATTTTATTTTTGCTGATCATGGTGATAAACCCTTTCTAACCATATAAGCATAAGAGATTAACTAAATATAAAGAGTTGAACTTTAGGACCATGGTACCAACCAGGAGCAATGTAGCCATAGGAACCAGCAAGTGTGCTAGAGGATCTTGCAAAATCTCCATCATCAACAAGTTTAGCAAGCCCAAAGTCAGCTATGTATGGTTCAAATTCAGGGCCTATGAGAATATTGTTGGCCTTAATGTCCCTATGAACAATGGGAGGAACACAGTCATGGTGAAGATAAGCCAAGCCTTGAGCCGCTCCAAGCAAAATCCGATATCGGATGTCCCACTCTAAGCAGTTTCCACCACTTCGTTCATGAAGCAGACTTCCTAGGCTCCCATTTGGCATATAGTCATACATAAGCAGCCTAGTATTTCGATTCCAGCAGCAACCTAGGAACCTCACAATGTTCTTGTGTCGGATGGAACCAAGGGTTTTAACCTCAGCTGAGAAGGAATCACGAACACCTCCTCCATGAACTGCTAGCTTGTCATTTTGACAATCATATCTAGCAGCCATTGTTGTTGGCCATAACTTTTTCACAGCAATGACATCGCCATTTTCCATTTCTGCACGATAAACAACCCCAGAACATCCCTTTCCTATCACATTGGAATCAACCAGATATTTCAGGACTTGATCAACAGAGAAGTTTAGTTTTTGGAATGGTGTGAACTGCCAAGGCCATGAATCTCCACTCATCTCAGAATCATTGTCATCCCGAGCCATTTTCTTCGCTCGAAAGACGGTAAAAACTCCAAAAATTGCCATTGCAACAGTAAAGGCACTGAGCAATCCTATGCCCAATTTGATTCTCTCTGCCCTTTTAGAATCACTATTACTTAGCATTTTTGTCATAGCAGAACTGCTAATGAAGCACGAATCTCGACCTTTCGAACACAAGCCCTGATTTCCTTCCAAATCTGTTGCTGATAATTGGTGGAATAACTTGATGTCTGGAAGATAACCGGTGAACATGTTGTAGGAGATGTTGAGAGAAACAAGATTTTCGAGCCCTGAAAATGCCACCAAATCTCCTTCAAGCTTGTTGTGTGAAAGGTCTAGAGCAGAAAGCTTATTTAGAGAAGAAACCTGTGGGGGGATTACTCCAGATAATGCATTGTGACTCAAATTTAAAGCAATGTCAAGTGCTTCTATATCAAATAGTTCTGATGGGATGCTTCCTGAGAGATTGTTGCTACTGAGGTCTAGGAGTTGAAGACCTGAACAGTAGCCAAGCGATGAGGGTATTGATCCAGAGAATGAGTTTTTGCTAAGGATGAGCCTGAGAAGTGAAGTGAGTTGGCCAATACTCATTGGGATTTCACCAGAAAAGTGATTCAGAGAAACATCTAAAACCTCAAGCCTTGTGAGAGAAGATAAAGAGCCAGGCAAAACACCGGAAAGGGAGTTATTGCTAAGGTTCAGCATTTGCAGTAGTTTGCAATTTCCTAGCTCAAGTGGTACTGAACCACTAAGATTATTCTCAGACAGATCAAGAAAGCTTAAGTTATCGAGAAGACCAAGTTCTCTTGGAATCTCTCCACCAATTCGGTTGTTCAAAAGCCGGAGCCGAATGAGAGAAGTGCAGTTACCAATTTCCCTGGGAATGGGACCAGAAATATGGTTGGAGATTAGCAAAAGCTTTGTCAAATTTTGAAGCTGAAACAAGCCTGGAGGTAAGCTATCAGTGAGTGCATTATATGATAAATCAAGAGCCTCTAGGCTTGCACAACCACCCAATTCAGAAGGAATGCTTCCTTCAAGCTTATTCTGCCAAGCAAAAAAGACAATAAGCTTCTTCAACTTTCCCAGTTCAGCCGGAATTGAACCTGATATCTGATTAGTATCTAACTGAAGCTGTACAAGGTTCAAAAGATTGGAAAGAACAGGCGGGATTGAACCGGATATGTTATTGTTACTTAGCATAAGCTCTTCAAGATTTGAGAGTTTTCCAAAAGTTATAGGTATGGTTCCAGACAAAGAGTTTAAAGAAACATCAAGAATCTTCAAGTTTCTACAGTTACCAATTTCCTGAGGTATGCTTCCAGCAAAATTATTCTGCCATAGCAACGTTTTCTCAATCTTCTGAAGCTTACCTAGCTCTTTTGGCAATGAACCAAATAGCTCATTCTCATACAAAAATAAGTTCACAAGCTCAGAACAATTCCCTATTTCAGGAGGAATCTCACCAGACAACATAGTATTATAAATAGAAATTGTCTGAAGCAACCTTAACTCACCCAAAGAAGCAGGCAATGAACCGGAGATTTTAGTGTCAGCAAGACCTAATACAGTTAAATTCCTGCAATCTCCAAGCGCATCTGGAATCTTCCCCACTATGCCATTGTTCCCTCCGGCTCTTATAACCTCCAGATTTGAAAGCTTCCCCAACTGAACAGGAAGAACCCCACTAAGATTATTATCGAAAATATTAAGGTTTTTCAAACTAACACAATCACCAACCTCCTTGGGGATTTCCCCAGAAAGCTGGTTAGAGTTCAAGCTCAAATCTTGGAGGTTTTTAAGCTTCCCGATGCTCGAAGGAATGATACCCACAAGATTATTTGAGCTGAGATCAATGATTATAAGCTCAGTGCAGTTTCCAATGTCAGGTGAGATAACCCCAGAAAGGTTAGCCCCCGAAATGACAAGTTTCTGAAGAAAGGGAAAAGATGAAAGGTTGGGAGGGAAAGGAAGGGCTAGTTCTATTGCTTGGATGTTAATTTCTGTGACGAAGTTTTGTGAAGAGCATTTAATAAAAGACCAGTTACAAGGGTTGGGGTTTGAAGAGTTCCAATTGGGGAAAGATGAAGGAGGAACAGAGGAGGAGGAAGTGTGGAGCCATGAAAGTAGAACTTGAGCTTCATTGTTTGAAGAAGATGAGAGATGAGGAAGAAGCAGAAGAAGAAAGTTGAAGAAGAGAAGATGAAGAAGCGCGAAAGATTGCTGCCTCGGCATTTGCTGGTGATTGTTGTGGTTGCTCAAGAACCACCTCGGCCTTGGCATTGCCTCAAAACTCCAAGCCCCAAGCACTACTCTTGGCTTTGCATTCTCTCTCTCTCTCTCTCCCCCCCCCCCCCCCCCAAATCTGAAGGAGCTTGTGTTTATTACTATTATACTTGCTTCGTGGTAAAGTAACCAAGAGAAGCAAGGAGACAACAGATTTTTAATATCATCACCTTGTAGCAAAGCAAGAGTAGAAGACAAGGGATTCTTAATGATATTTTGCAGTGCGACCGAGACCACCACCTCCCCCACCTCCTCTGCCTCGGGGTTCTGTTTTCTGATATATTGATATTATATACATGGGTTGAAAATTGAAGCTATGAAGACCTTTTTGGAACGAATTAGCAGATATCACACGTGGTCTTGCATTGTTTTCCTCAACCTAGTCACTACAACATGGTGTGGGTTCTATTTATGTGTATTTTGTGTTCTGGATAAACGAGCTGCTCCTTTATTTTGAAGGGGGTAGTTGTTGCGGCATTACTTTTCTGGCCTTTTGCTAAGTTTTTTTTCAAATTTGCATTCAAAGCAGATTCCCTTTCCTTTTATAGATCGTTGGTATTTCTTATTTGCTTGGCAAGCAGCATCTGGCGTGCCTTGATAAAATCGTCCATGGAAGATTTTTTTTTTTTCTCTGAGTTCTCTAGTTTGCTTCAAACAATGTTATAGTTTATTACCTCCTGAACTATTAATGATTGTAAATCAATGGAGAATTCAATCTTTTAAGAAACTGAGTGTTTCAACATCCAAGTATTAAATTTATTTCAAGATTAGTATTTTATTAATAAAAAATTTAAGCAATAATTTCAAAATAAATCTGATAATTAAAACACTCAACCTCTTAAAAAATTATCCTTTCATAAACATACCCCAAATAATTACTTCAAATCACTTATATCTAAGCTTTACTCTCCTCAATTTCTTAGGTAATTCAAAATTTAAAAGATAGGTAAGTTATTTTCCTAATTGAGCCAATTGTTGTTAGCTTCGGTCTCCTCATTTTTTAATAATTTTCCAATCACAATAATAAATATCTTGTCTCTCCTAAGCACTATGTGTGACCTCTAGTAGTAAATTATCTCACATCGTTCAATAATTATACTGTGAGAATAAAATTTTAGAGTGCACTTGAAATGTCACAAAATTATATAATAGCTGTCACTGCCAAGAGCTTAAGTATTCATTAATTGTGATAGAAATTTATTAAGTATTTTTGGCACTTGACGTTCAAGAGAAATGTCACTTAAGCTAAGACTTTTGGATAATATAATTTTTTCTTGATTAAAACAATATTTTGATCTCTTAAGTTTATTTATTATTTTGATTTTGTTTCTTAAATTTATTTGCCACTAAATAAGTCCTTTAATTTTTAATTTGTATCATATGTATTTTAAATTGTCAATTCTATTTACTAAGTTAGTTAACATGTAAAATGCTAGATTAGCATATTGTCAATCATTTATGTTAATTAAATTGATCGTTTAAGATATATAAATGTAAATTAAAAGTTAAAGAATCAATTTGACACCAAAAAAAATTAAGAAACTAAATAGAAATAATGAATAAATATAACAAACCAAAATATTAATTTGATTTTTTTAATTTATTGTAAAGTAAACATTAACTATCATGATTTTAATACAAAATGAGTTGAAAAACACAGCTAATTTGAATCTGCTAACTATAGAATCATTATAAATATAATAAGGCCTGACTAAGTAATTTCTCTTTTTTTTTTTGGCATTTTTTCTCCAATTATCGTCGGACGCAAGAGTTGAAAAAATCGTATAGCTCTTCCTTCCTTGGAATGCCCAAGAATCCAACTTACTTGTAACAGTGGTATTTGTAATGGGATCCCTTTGAAGGTGACATATGGGTCACTATTTATTATATTTATTATATTTTAATTAAATTATTATTTTAATTATTAAATTATTTTTTAAAAAATAAATATATAAAAATTATTTTTATCTTACTTATATATTTTTTTCTATCACTCTACCAAGTATAGATATATTTGATTAGATGATATAAAAAAATATAAAAATAAATATTTTTAAAATAATAATTTAATAGTTAAAATAATAATTTAATAAATAAAATAATAATCAAAAGTATTATATATATATATATATAACGTAAATTATATTAAAAAATTACGTTTGCATTGCGCCTCTAAAGGCCGATACGTACATGAATTGCCCCCACTTGAAACTTACTCTTCAATTGCATTATATGATTCCAAAACAAGCAGCAATGGCCGAAGCAGAAAGGGCCATGCTTGTGATGTGACACATTTTACAAGAAGAGAATCATTTCCTCTCTATGACAAATTCTCATATTAATTTTCTCTGAAAACAATGCTCTTTAATAATTATAGGTAATGCTTTCCTTGCTTCATGGTCCACATGGAGATTTCTCTACGAGATTTCTAGTTGAGGCAAATGGCACCAACGCTAGAGAGGACCGGTGTCTTTGTCCGTTTCCGTTACTTCCGGAGTATGTTTGGTTGAGTAATATAAAATATATATATATATAATATAAATAAATAAAATAAAAAATAATTTTTTATTTTTATTTTTAAAAAATAATTTGATAGATTAAATAAAAAAATATAATAAATATTATACAAATTATGTAAAAAAATATATATTTACTTCATGATAAACCAAACGGAATTTGAATTCTTCAAGCTTATAAAGAGATTGAGTAGTTTGAGATTCATATATGATAATAAAATACTGAACAAAATATATTAAAATTTTTTTGTTTAAGTTTAGTTAAATTCTTTTAAAAATCATATTTAATTTTCTTGATATTTAATATATATTATGGATATTCTTTATTTTAATTTTTATTAAAAATTAACTTTTATTGTAATATGATATTGTGATTTTATTTTTAATATGATAATTAAAAATTAAATTGATATTAAATTCTATTATAATTTTATTTTTAATATAACAAAAAAGATAATTAAATATAATTTTAAAATATAGTAAATATTATGTATAATTTAATTAAAATTTTAAAATAAATTATAATAATTTATTTTAAAATATTATTTATTGCAAAATTTAAAACTTATAATTTAAAAATAATAAGTTAAGTACAAAATTAAGATTTAACTCTAATTAAGTCAAAATTTATGATCAAAGTTGGCTTATTGACAAGGTCGAACAGTTTATAAATAATATCATAAATATATTAAATTCCCGTATATATGCATGTCTATATGTCAAAATATGAGAGATCAAAGCCAAAGTAATAATAATAATAATAATAATAGTAGTAATAATAATAATAATAATAATAATAATAATAGTAATAATAATAGTATGGATGATTCAAGCTGCCATTGAGAGTTTAAACGGAAGAAAATCGCTAATGAGAGCTTCAACCATGGAGAAATCGATGAATGACCCTCTCTGAAGCTCCAGCCTTTTTTTACGTTATCTAATCATGTTTTTTTCCTTAGCTCCCAGCTTGCGCTTTTCTCCCTCTCCTAAATACCTCACGCTGTACGTATTTTTTTTCTTCTCCAAGTCATGCTTCATTAATACATGTTAGCCCACAGCTCATTCACCTTGCAATTACTCCCACGTCAGTCCGTAGCTAAATTCCAACTTATAATTCACTAAAATCTCACATGCTTTTCTTGCTGGAACCTTTAGCTACTTCTGACGTGGATGAATTGATGCATGGACTTCCTTCGTGATTCTTCAGCAACCACGTTCTATCCATGTGCATTTCCTTTCATCTCCTCACGTGGCTTACATGTATTTCATTTAATTTTGTCCATGTGCTCAGCTGCTTGTTTCTTTTCTTAATTGCCCGTAGCTTCATTTGCGTCATTTCCACATGATTTCTTCATTACAATAATATGCTTTGCACATGTCAACTCCAGCGTAGCTTCTTCTTTTGTTTCTGCTCGTAGATGGCTGTGAACCTCTCATCCCCATTTTAAAACTTGCAGCTTCATCTTCGTGTTTTACTACACGCTGTTGCCCAGTACTCCTCCAGCTGAGAGCTCCTTCATCAAGTGCTACAGTTGGACTTCCTCTTGAATCCACATATGAGTCTGCTTTATTTTGAGGTTCCTTCTTTTTTACGTTCTTCATGCTACATCTAGCTCATACATTTAAAAAAAACATGCTGCTTTCAGCTCCAAAAGCCCATAGCTTCCCATGTGTTCAGCTCATTTTAGCCCGTAGCATTCCTTCCTTGTGTTTCTCATTCATGCAACTGCTTCTTCACTTCTTCTCTACCCAAGCTCGAGTGAAGATCATGTGCCCCTGCTTCCTTCATTTAGCTCGTGTAGCTTACATGAAAGCTACCCAAGCACTTTTCAACTCGATGCTCTTTCCCATTCAAACCAAAACCCACTCAACCTGTAACTTCTTTCGTTTTAGCTAATTCTTCTTCTTATAACTCGTAGGTTCTTTCCTTCACATACCTCGTGGCTAGTTCATCTTTCTTCTCCTTTGTTTTGCTCACATGCATGTAGAACTCGAGCTCAAGTTTGCTTCTTGCTTTGCCTTCTCATTAGAAGAAACCCATAACTTCTTTGCTCTGTTTTGCATGTGGCTAGCTGTACGTTCCATGTATACTTGCTAAGAGTTTCCCATGTCAACTCCATCAACTCTGTTCTGACCACATTTTAGCTTCCTTCTCCTCTCAAGCAGTGGCACATTCTGCTTCTTAAACCCTTCACATTACTTCTCTCGAGCCTATAGCTTACCCATGCAACTTAAACTCCTCATGTAGCTCCTCACGTGTTCCTTCATGCATCTTCTTCTCATATGCAACACTCTTCTTGATGTTCACTTGCTTCCTCTGTTCTACGTCACTTCCCACATATTTCTTCCTTATATTTTTCCTTTCAAACTTCTCTTTTTAATGTAGAACTCAGGCCTCTTTCTCCTTTGGATATGGTGGCTGCTTATGAGTGTTACTTACACGTATGATCTGTTGGACAAATGCTACATGAATGAAGGGAATGGTGCATGCCTTTAACTTAAGCTGCCTTCCATCTAAAAATCCCTCATTTCTAATTGCAAAATGTGGCTTTTCCTCCTTTGAAATCTTGGCCCTTCAATTGATCTTGTAACCTTAAATTCTTCTTCAATTTTCCATTAAAAGTCTCATTGCCTTTTAAAGTCTGCACAAGTAATAAGAAAAATTTAACAGGAAAAATTCACAAAATTATTTAAGAGAAATTATGCATTAAAATCAATTATTTTGCAATTTAATTCTTAAAGTGCAGAAAATGACTATTAAATTCAATTATCATCAAATAAAATATAATAAGTCATATTCAATTATTAAAGTGCCAAAATTAAAGGGAATAAAGTACATGAAAATTAGCAATTATCACTTATCTTTTCTTCCTTTGTCCTTTTCTTGATGAGTATATGCTATTGGCCTAGGGCAAAACTAGGTCAGTTAGAAGATGGGGTGAGATATATAAAAAGCAATGGAATTATTTTATAATATTTTACAAAATTTTTGTTATGTCTTTCCACTTCTATTTCTCTATTTGAACACATTTTACATCCTTTTTTAGAATTTTTTTTATTATAAAACTTAGGTCATCTAATTTATTAAAAATATTTGTTTTAAATTTATGAGATTCAAAATAATCTAAAATAATTCGATCAAAATTCGGGCCAACTAAAGACCTAAATTACTCACCAAAATAGTTTTAACTATTCTAATGGTTCCTATAATTTTTCGGGCCTTTGAAAATTGTAGTGAATTTAATTTTATGATTTAAAATCTATTCTTTTAAGTTTTCAAAAAGTTATCCAAAATTACAATTTTGCCATTGAATTCTCAGTTCACTTTATTTAACTGTTTTGGCTCCGATTCTAAGTCATTCTTAATTTCCTAACTATATTTCTAGATGTTCTAATGAATATTCTACCATCAATTGGCCTTAATTCACTTTACTTTAGAGTTCTCTTATATTCCAATCTATATTATGATTTGATTTTTTGAAAAATTGGATATTCTATCAGGTAGATTTGATCATAGGTTAGACAACTTGCTTCACCTAAAAAAAAATAGATATAAACTTTAAAAAGAAGGTTTATTTTTGAAAAACTTGAATAAAATACAAGTTAAGCTTGTGTTTTTTCAAAGCCAAACTTGTCTTTTTATTTTTTTAATTATATTATGAATTTATATCTCACGTGTCATTTTCTTTTACTTTCCTAATTCTTATCATTCAATTTACTTTCAAGTATTAAAGTAGTAATGCTTAATATAAAAGTAAAAAATAAATTGTAATTTGATGTGATCAAAATTATTAATATCTAAACAAAAAATAAATTGATAAGAAATGATATATTAGACAATACAAAAAATTGTAATATTTTACAAGAAGTGAATTTCAAATTAATATTTTATAAGAACTAGACTTTAAATCAATATCACACAATATATTGTTTTTTTAAATAATAAAACCAAGTTTAATTTATTTTTTATTTTGCTAGTCGGGTGGGCTAAGCTTAAATTTTGATGAATATTGCGAGGTTGGGTTGGGTCTTATTTTTTAGCTTTTTTTATTTATGAACTCAGTCTATTTTCACATAAGCCCAACTCGTGATCAGGCCTATTGCCACATTAATGAGAGAGAAGAGTTGAATGTTGCTTTTCACTTTAATAAAAAAACTATAGTTGAAGATCTATGTTAAAAATATTTATACTTAAAGACAAACTTTAAAAAGAATATAAAATTATACATAAAAATAACTTGCACTTTTTTTAAAGAAAAATTACAATTAAGGATTTTGATTTAAAAATTATATTGAAAAGGTCTTAAATTTTGAAATTGTTCTAAAAAATTTAAAGATTTAAAATTTAAATTACAAAAAAAATTATAATTTATAACCTCAAATTCAAATTTTTTGTTCTTAAATTCTTTAAAATAATTTTTAAATTTTTAAATTTTTAACATAAATATTTTTAAATTAGTGAAAAAAAGGTGGTTATTGTTATTGTTTTTATTATAAATTTCTTTGAGTTGAATTTGTTATGGTGAAAAAAAAAAAAGAAAAACATGAGTCTTCTCTCCCATTAAGGTGGCAAGTGGTGAGACCTCAAATGAAGCCAATGAGATTTGTTCAACTTGACAGTCAGGTTTGCCCATCAAAATGAGATAATCCAAACATTCCTATGTTCCCTCTCTCAAATTTCTTCTTCTCTTCCGTCAAAAGAAGGAAAAAAAAAAAAAAAGAATCGCTGAAACCCTTCCATTGTTGCTATGCTGAAGCTTGAACAGAACGGTGTAGCTCGGAGCTCCACTTTCCTCGTCCTAACTTCTTCTTCTTGCCTAGCCGCGAGCTGCTTCAGGTATAGTCATCCCTGTGGAGTTGCAGTAGCCAAATTACTTCGTTTTGTCCTTCATCTTCTTCTCCTCCGCGAACTTGCAGCTCAAATTACAAATTTCCATTCTTCTTCTAATTCTGAAAATCTTGCTCTTGCTCTATATTTTTTCAGATTATCCACCACTTTTCAATGGCTTCATCTTGTAAATTCTTAAGCTCTTCTTCTTGGGTAAACCATCATGCAACGTAATACCTCACAATCATGAACAGCTCTTTTTCCCCCCTTCCTTGTACGGTGAATTTCCCTTGTTATTCTTCTTGAATTTTGCTTTCCCTCATGGCAGCCCCAAATCGTGAGGTTGTGCCCTGCTGCAACGTGAGTTTGGGAAGTGGAGAATGAGCAATTTGAGTGGCTGAAGTCCATGGTCTTTGGGGTTCCACTTTCTTTGGTAAATGAATTTCTTTCTTTCCCCTAACCCCTTTATATGTGCAATGCTTACAATTTTCTGTCTTCTTACTTCCTTGGTAATCCTTGGTGTGAGTTTAAGTTGGGCATTTCGGGTGTCGTAGGAGAAACTTGCAAGTGGGACCATGGGTGAGTAGTCCATAAATCCAATCTCCAAGTTTAACCCCATAAAAGTAAGCTCTCAATCTCATTGTTGTGCTACTACTTAGAAGTGGGGGAGGTTGCTTAGTTTAAGTGTACTGGAATTGGTTTGTAATATAAATTATTCTTAAAGAATGATTGAGTAGCAAAGGAATCAACTCTAAAGTTGGAAACTTTGAGTTCTAACAGGAGTTATAGGTTGGAGTTTGAATAGGTTGGAATTGGCTATGAAGTGAAATAAGCTAATAAGGGAGTGTTGTAAAATTATAGTGTAGTATAATTCCTATTAAAAGTTAATGGAGGAGCAATAGACTTAATTCTGAAGTTTGGAATTTAATACTAATCACAAGCTTAAGTTGTTTAATAAAATAGGGTTAATTTAACTTTATGCAATAAGCATGTCATTTAGTGATGATAATTACATTATGGATATTTTAAGAAGTTTTGGGGTCAATCTCACATCCAGTGCTTAGTTAGAGGAGGCAATAGGAAATTCCACAGCTCTAAAAATAATGATAATGATAATAATTTTTTTATTTTGATTATTTAAATTAATGATTTTAATTTCTTTCTAGTGCCTTGGGACATGCTTCTTGGTTTCAACATTTTCGGTATATTAAAAATAACGCTTGAATCTGTTTGACTCTTGAAGGGTCTTATTAGCACGTGGATATGTAAACAGAAGTGTTTTGTGAAGGATTGATATAGTGTTAGTGGTTTGAACTTTAAAAATAGTGAAATTATGGCATTTTCTAATTTTAAAATATATTCTTGAATTATGGTTAATTATGTCTTAAAATATATATCTGCAAAAGAAATTGTTTTGAAAAATTGTTTTTGTTAGCCTTGGTGCACTAGGATCAATATATTGAAAGTTTCGTGCCCCCATTTTATGTGATATATTATGGGCTTTGTGCTTTCATCTAATATGATATATTATGAATCTTGTGCTCTCATATGATATATTACATTGTGGGTCTCGTGCTCCTATTAAATATGATACGTTGTAGGCTTTCATGCCCTCATCTAATTTAGTTCTATTTGGATATTTCTCTTTATTGTTTGTTATAATGATATTTTGATTATGTTTCATTTATGTTATTAGTTTATTTGATCTTCGAATGTTAACTTGAGTGCAGTATAATATCTTAACTTTGACTTGTATTATCTTATTCCAAACTGAAAAATAATGACATGAAACTTTCACTATTTATTTGATCACCAAACTTTTATTATGTAATATGTAGTGCCTTATCTCGTCTCTTTTTATAGCATTATTTGTATTATCTGCTCATTAAATGTCATCACTTATCCCTATTCTTTTAACCTTTTTTTTTTTTTCAAATAGTTCCTAGGACCTACCTTAGTAGCATAGAGTGATTCGCTCTCACTTTGGTGAGCCTTGTATTGGTTTGTGTAAGCATGTAAATTTGTGACTGATTATATTTTGCACTCTTAAACCTATTTTTCAGTAGTCCACAGTTAGTGTTCTCTACCTTTTTTTTCTTTTTAAGGTTTGGTTATTTAATAGATTGAATTGAGACTGGAGCTCTCATTTTTATTTTGATTGGAATCTAACTATTTGCAGGGAATTTTGAAATGTCATACTTTGAAGAGAAATTTTGCCAAAAATTTTTTAAAAAACGTTAGACAAATGATTATATATCTATTTTCCAAAAGTTAAATGAAATTTCCAATGAAGTGAAAATTCCGAATCGCTAATCCTTTACACTATAGTGCTAGTATACTCTAGGAAAGTATGATTTGAGAATTTGTTGTAAGACTCACCAATATAAGATCTATGCCAATCACATCTCCATTCAAAGGATGTGACATACTTCACATATGTATTATAATAATTACTAAATAAGTTAATACTTTAAGTAATTATTTAATAAAATATTATTCTTCATTTAATAATCAATTGTTCCAAAATTTTTTGTAGATAGATGATCATGTAGATGCAAAGTTGATTTGAGATGAATACAGAATTTGTTAAATAATTAAGCTTGCTAATACCGTAATGTTAAATTATTACATCATGAATTCAATTAATGTGTTTTTAGGTCGTTGTCTTAGGCCTATAGATGCTGAATTAATTTTATAATTCGTACTGATCACATTTTTAGATTTGGGGGATGACATTTAGTGTGTTTGATTTATAATGAATAATTAAATTAAGTTGATTAAAACAAATTTATAAATTTACTTATTAATCATTAAATATTTATGTGGGTCATATTCTTATCAAATATATTTTTTTATAATGGGCACGAAATTTATATAATGTGACATGTTTTAATAGACTAAACTTTAATTACCTATGAAGTGAAATGAATATCATCTGAAAAATTTTTAAAGAGTGAAATCAATTATGCTTAATTTGTTTAATGCTCATTATCTTTTAATGGAGAAATTATAAATTCTTACTATAATTGATTTTTAAAAAATAGTTAAATTAAAATAATTATAAAAACACACACACACACACGCGCGCGCGCGCGCGTGCGCGCGCACACACACACATATATATATAATTTAAAAACTTTTATGTTGAATTGTTTATGGACAAGAACAGATAGAGCAATACTTCCCATTATGATTCAACAAATTAGATTGAATTAGTTAGTTAGACTAAAAAATTAGTGAATTAGTTGTAATTTTATTTTGGTTGACCCTAAAAAATAATTGAATAAAAAATTGATAAAAGACTAATCGAATTAAAAAAAACTATAAAAAATGAGTGGTTTAACATTGAATTAGTCAAAAACTAATTTTTAATTTTTTTTAAATAAATTTTTAGTATTTTGTAATAAAATTTTATAATATTTATTAGATTATACTTAACTCATGTCATATAGTTTTTTTTATTATATGTAAAACATTTTAACTAATTTTTATATTTTTAAATATTTGTATTCATTTTAAATATTTTTTACAATATATGTGTTAATTTAATTATAAATATTATATATATTTATAAAAGTATATATATAAACAATTCAATTATGATTACATTATTAAATTATAAATTATTCTCTATCTCAATCCAATAATTCATCTCATTTTTCGATCATCACTTTCTAGGAAGTTGGAAAACCAATGAATAATTGCGGGGACAACAATAATTGTCCTCACATCATAAACATTTAGAGTACAAATAGTGTTAAAAGAGTTTGGATTTCAATTGTTTTTTTTAATGAAATTTATATATTATTTTTTTATCATTTATTTCTTATCTCTTTTATTTTAACAATATTTTATAAATTTCATGCATTAAAATTACAATAACAATAAAACTTGTCTCAACTAAATGTTTATATATTTCTTGAAAAATAATATCATCATTTGGAGAAACACATAGTATTACTAATAAATTTGTAAGTTGATCAACAAGATATTAGAATTTACTAGCTAAGTTTGTTTTGTGTACACTGATACATGTTCTGCAATAGTTGAGACAAGTTTTATAGTTATTATAATTTTAATGTTTATAGAAAAAGAAAAGAATTTTTACTATATTAAGACTCAATAATATGATATTCTTACATTTAATATAAATTACTTAATCTTTAAAGTGCTTAAGCTCAAAGATTCACCTTTTAAATAATATCAATATATTTGACATTTCAAATTCTAATAGAGATGAACAAAATCAAGTGAACTCCTTATGATAGGGATGCACAAAATCTAGTAAATTCCTTCTGATATGGAAAGACCTGGTACTAATGATAACTTGATAAGGCTGTGGTTTTGCCAATAGATGTTGGGCCTTTGAGCTATACTTAGACGCCAAGATGGCTATGAATTTAGGCCATTCTTAGTCATGGGCTTCTAAGGTCATTAGACTATATATTAGAAATTCATTATTCACGGACAAATAATCATACAGAGAAATATTTATAGTTTTTTCTTTTAGTGTTAAAAAATGAAGTATTATTATTATTTATATTTTGATAAAAGAAACAATTATTTTATAAAATTCACACTATATAAATGACAGCAATATGTACCTATTTTTTTAGTATCACAGGAATATTGAAAATGAGCTCAGGAGACAGGTCTCATCAATTTTTTGACAATGATACTTTGACATATTTAACCAATTACCTTTTTATTTGTATTATAAATTTATTTTAGATATATTATATCTGCTTGAAAGATTTTCGCTATACAGGTCATTAGGTAAACATGGCTCTTATATTCGTGATTAGACTATCAAGCAAAACCAAATAAAAATATATTTTCCTTTTATTTATCAAAATTATAATATACTTGTATTATTTAAGTAATTGATAACCAATTATGTTTAAAGAGTGATAACTAATGTTAGTTTATACTTTTATAAAATCACTCAAGTAATATTGCTGTTCTTTTGGATAGAGCTAATTATAGAGTAAGCATAGCGTCGTGATTTTTTTTGTCAAAACCTTTTTACAGAAAAAAAAAATGTTCGCATAATTATAAAACCCTACACAGAATAAGATATATATTGTAGAACGGTAGTGATAATTGCACAATTTTTATAAAAGCGCTCAAGCAACTATTCCCTTTTGCCTAGAGTGGGTCTTAATTATATTTCATTAATTTCTGAAGAGTTTGGGCAGTCATGTGAACATTAGTATATCTAGGGGAAAAGGAAATTCTATAGATATTAAAAAAAGTTTCACCTCTCAACGATGTTAAATTCTTTTACAATTAAATTTGTCTTAATGTTATAAACACACACACACACACACACACACACACACACACATACCCCTTATCAGATCAAAGGCATGTTTTAATTATGGCAAACAAATGTTTAACAGTAAAATTTGAGAAACCATGTTGTTTGGCCCGCAAAGTTAATTTAACCGAAATAATTCATGGACAGACTGGGCTCAAACTGATTCAAGCAATTTTTTAAACCTCTTTTGGGCTTACATTCAAAATTGTCTATTTGGCCCAAAATCCGAACATTGAAAGAAAATGAATCTAGGCTTACAAACCATGAAAGAATGTTTTCCAATATTAAGCCCATAATCCAAAAATATATGCAAAAGGCCCAAACAAGATCTGCTCTTACAAGCCCATGTAGCTAACTTCATATTTCTTTTTAGGAAAAATTATATTCAATGATCCTTGCAAAATTTATAATAAAAAAATCTTAAAAATTAAAATTACTTTTAAAAATCAAAGTTATCATTAGATTTTAAGAGATTTATTATTAGAGTTTAAAAAAATTACTATCAAATTTTTAAAAAGTTACAATTTAAGTAATTTTCATAATAATTTTTTTAAAATTTGATAATAACTTTCTTAAACTCCAATAACAAATAATAGTAATTTTGGTGGTACAAAGTAGTTTCAATTTTTTAAATTTTTTATCATAAATTTTACAAAACTTGGGTTCTTAAATGTAATTTTTTCTATTCTTATGGACAAATTAATAAATGCATTACAGTCAATATCCATTGTACAACAGCAAGCATGAAAAAAGAAAAAAAGGTGAAATAAGTTTAAATCCTGAAAAAATTATATTTAAGGACTTAAATTCTACAAATTTTATAAAGAAGGACATTAAAAACTTAAATTATTCTCAAAGACTAAATGATTTAATTTTTGCCATGAGTGGACGAAAATGCTCTCAACTATTTCCCCCTAGAAAGTTACCATTTAGAATTTTTGAAATTACAAAAAACTTTTAAAATTACTACTATCAAATTTAAAGTTTTTGACCACTTTGCTTCCTAACTCTCAACATTAGAAAGTTATACTCCAAAGTTTTTTTAAATTACAAGGGTTTTTAGGATTATTATTACAAAGTTTTTAATTTTTTTACCATAAGGGCATTTTCATCCTTTCATAGCAAAAATCAAATCCTTTGGTCATTTAGAATAATTTGAGTTTTTAAGATTTTTTATTGTAAATTTTACAAAATTCAGGTCTTTAAATGTAATTTTATCTTAAACCTACTATATCTTCTGTCACATAATTGTAAGTATAATAGCATTAGAGGGAATTGGATGAGAGAAGAAAGAGGGTAAATGGATGTCACAATGCTTGAGAAAAAGGTTACCAACTCTCTACCCCGTAATTTCTTATTCCCGATGCCTATTTCAAAATTAGACAAAAAGAAGATTTTAGAAAAGTCATCTTCAACACTTTTTCTTTAACTTCTTTGTTCTCTCTCTCTCTCTCTCTCTCTCTACAAAAATGCCTTAAGCTCTAGATAAATGAAATAAAAGAAGTTGGTTTGAAGAGCTTTGCAATAAATGTACTAAGGTGAATGTTAAAGGAGTTGCATCAAAGATGATAGATAAAAGTTAAATGTGCATTAAATTGAGAGTTATTATCTTCACTCATTCTTATGAAGTTAATTTTGTTTTTATTCCTCTTCATAAGGTCATTACAAGTTCCTAACAATTGGTTTTAGTGAGCTTGATTCCCACTAGATAAATTTGTCTATGTTGTTGAGCTTATCCTACTTTTGTTCCTCTCAGTGAAGCCTCTACAACTAATTTAATTTTATTCTTGCTAAATTGATTTTGTTTTCATTCCTCTTAGTGAGGTCATTGCAAGTTCCTAAGAGTTACTCGTAGTGAGCATGATTCCTACACAATGTAGAATTTCTTTTATACTTTAATTGCTTGAGTTTTTAGGAAGCTTGTTAAAATCTTAGGTTCCTATGAAGGCATAAAAGCTTGTAAGCTAAGCCTAAGTGATGGGGTTACCTCTTGTAAAGGTGTAAAAACCAGTAGCCATTTTGGTACCTATAATCGAAATGAATGTAATGAAGAATAGAATGAAAAAGTAATTTTAAGGATGGAAAGTGTCTCTCATCCCCTTACTTTAAAAGAAGTAACACAAAAGGATAAAAAATATTGAATAATAATTATAAATACATAATAAACATTACATACAATTAATTGAAAAGGATTACCTTTCCACCAATTGAGTCAAATGACCTTTAGAAAGTTACCCTTAAAGTTACCTTCTTGATTAGGTGTAAAAGCTGAGAAGCTAAGCCTTGCTATAAGGATTGACTTGTTGCAATTTTGATTTTCATTATTGATTTTTTTAAAAAAATATCTTATTATGTGCTTGGAAAATAGACAAAGGACTATGTTGATCTATACATTTATAAATCTTCTTGTGTGATTCTCTCTTCCTTGATCTTTTAACTTCCTAAACTCTATTTCGATTGGATTAGAAATCTAAATAATACTTTGTTTCTTTTATCAAAGTTTTTAGTGATTTTGATTTCATAAGTGAAACTTTGTTTTTAGGAACTTAAATCATTCAAAGTAAGGCATATTTGTGAAATAAGAACTCAATTCCTAATTTAAGAAAAGTGATTTTGAAAAATTGCTTCTTAGAATTTGAATTATTTTCAAAAAGGCTTATATTTGTGAATTAGGAGCCTAAGTAATCCAAGTTTCACTCGTAAAGGTTTTTCAACTCATTTGATTACATAAATAAGAAATTGCTTCCCAAAGCAAAATTTTTCACAAAAGCATTTGTAATTAGAGAATAGAAACCTAAACATAAGTTAACTATTTTCATAACACTTTGCAATTGATACTATGCATACTCTTTTAAAAGAAAGATTACTTTTGGAAATAATCATTTATACAAAACTATAGTATATCCCATTTTGAAATAGGAACCTAAATAAATATTAACCTAGCTATTGAGGTTCGTTATTTGCTAAATTTTATAAATGAAAGCTTTTTGTGTCAAAAGACTTTTCTTTATGCTAAAATGGCCTTTATTGAAAAATAGGGACAAGGTTTTCTTCTTTCGAAAGAATATCTAAAAGTTAATCTTGGTTTTAATTTTTAGACACTCAATTCAAACCTTTTGTTTTTTGGGTATCTTTTGGATTATATATATATATATATATATATATATATATATATATATATATATATATATATATATATGACCACTAGTAGAGCCATGTTATATTGTACAATTTTACAAAATTGCATATATATAATATTAAATTTTGATATTATACCTTTACATTTTTTGAAATTTTAAACTAAGTAAACTTATAGAATTGACTGAACACATATACATATTTTTTCATTATTTAATATTTTAAATTGAATCCATTAAATCTACACTAGTTTTTATCCCTATTTTTCTTCATTTCATCTTATTTCATTTCATTTCATTTTCTTTTTTTTTTCTTTTGTCCCTTTATCTTTCTTTCTTGTTTCCAATTTTCCCCTCACTTATCCCTCTTTTTTCCCCTTCAAATTCCCTTATCTTATTAGATTTTATCCCATGATTTTTCTTTTTTCTTCTATTGCCTCCATCTAATATTTTTTTTATTTTTCAATTTATATTTAATAGAGGTATGCCTTTAATACATATTTGTAATTATTTAGTAGTTTTACAATAATTAGGTAAAATATAACCATGTTTAGATATTAATATATTATGTTCAGTTAGACCATAATTCTATTTGAAAATAGAGAAAAACTTCTTAAAATATTGTTGGATAAAATAGTTTTTGTTGTACTTTGTAGAGAGAGAGAGAGAGATATATATATATATATATACACATTTATATATATTTGTAAATTAATAGTCATAAATTTTTATGTTTCTTTAGATAAATTTTTTTCCTTCAAAATGTTATTATGAGCTATTTATAAAATTACTATGATGTTATTGGTGATAATGTATTTATATTCTTTTATGCATTGCATTAGTATTTAGTATATATAGTATTATGATATCATGTATAGGTAGTGAAA
This sequence comes from Erythrophleum fordii, assembly GCA_032878935.1. Lineage (NCBI taxonomy): Eukaryota > Viridiplantae > Streptophyta > Magnoliopsida > Fabales > Fabaceae > Erythrophleum > Erythrophleum fordii. Next base: position 1,025,889 of record JAVQMF010000048.1, on the reverse strand, counting down.
TTGTTGATATTAATATGAAAAATAATTCATGGTAAATTGTTTATTTAAATTCAAATTTATTTCTAGATTTAGGAGGAGAAAGTTAAAATATTGTTAGTGAGTTGTTCTTGTTTAGCATAATTCAAAAATCTGAATGGAAGAAACATTTTATTTAAATAATATATTATAAAAGTATAAATTTTTTAAAATATAATATAAAAAATTTCAATAAAAATTTTCTTGCCTTCCTAACCCAAAGCGTTGGCTCTGCCATTGTGGATGACTACATCCATGACAAAATATTAAAGCACATGATCTTTGGATTTCTTCTCTAGTTAACGTATAACATATTTTTTTTCTATGAACAAAATACCCTTAATTGCAAGGTGTAACATTTTTCTGTTAGTGTGCTTAAAGGTATATTACTTCATATTTTATGGCGTCCTTAATAGGCTATATGTCACACTTGTTTAGAGTCCTATATAAGAAAGACCTCTTTGTACACAAATAAGAGAACGTACAAATATGCAAAGTATGGGTTAATTTTTAAATAAATACACCTATGGAGTATGGGATAATTTTTAAAGAACTAAACCCTTTTAACTATCATTCTTGTCTCTCTTATCTCTCTTTTGTCTCTTAATTTTTATATTTTATTTCGGTATATTATAAAAATTAATTTCAAAGTAGGAATAGGTAGAAGTGAGCCAAGGTGAAAACCAAATTTCAAAATATTTTTAGATATACTCATTGTATAATGCATTATAGTCATTTTCGCATTAGTATGAAGAATTAACAAAAATTAATTACAATAAATATATGAGAAATTTTATGAATACATTTATTTTAAATATTTTCATTAATATTTTACACTAAAAATTAAATTTCTTCCAAAACCCACTTTTTTTTTTTTCTTTCATCCTATCAGTAGTGGCACTGTTATTAGACTAGTTTTATTTATACATGACATTTAAACCTAAAATCTCTTATTATTTTGGTGAAACTATATATAATTCTCTTAAATTAGACTATAATATTCAAATATATGTAGTTCCTTTTGCTAGTTGTTGCTCTCTACTTCTCTTCAGTATCTCTTATTTTGTATTTGATTTGCAAGCAAATGGCGTCAAGCTTCTCTCCCATTTGGAAGAGGACATGACCGTCCATTTAGGGATTTAGATTTGCTTATTATGAGTGGATTCAAATTCTCCACTTAGGCAAACATCTTTTCCTTTTTCTTTTTTTTTCTTTTTTTTTTAATAAGGTTATCGAAACAAAAGGTGTTAAATTTAGGCAAACAAGATTGTCATGTTCCCTCATAAATGGGAGAGAAGCCAAACTCAAGTAGATGAGTTCCCTCTTGAATCTCAAGTTACATTACACACCACCTTCATGATCTCCAATAGACGCCGATCTTATCAAATTATAAAGTGGCTTCCTCATAAATTATATCTATAAAATAATATTTCAAAAATCAAAGAATCATCTAATACTTTATTTTGAACTTGACATTATCTTAAATATTAATTAAGATATATTCAAAACTTTTTATATTTAATATATTAGCGTATATTCAAGAATCTTAAAAATATTTAAAATACGTTATACAGAACATGTCACTAGTCACTATTTTTGTCAGTATTTCATATCATTAAAAAACTATAGTATTTTACTATTATTTTCATATAAAATATTAATTATATCATATTGATAAGTTTCTTTGGGGTTTTTTTATTTTCTCGGCAATAGTTTTCTTTGGCGTTATAGTGTCATACTTTGATAAGTTTTATTTGCCGCATGTAAAGTATACAACAAAATCTTTAATGATTTGATATCTTCTAATATTCAAAATATCAGCAAATATAAAATATCATAATGCAAATACAAGCTGAAATATAAAATACTAATACATGGAATAACTCCTAAACGCATATTTCCAAACTTGTGGAGAGATCTTGAAAATCGAAACGTGACAAAAACGTCCTGCATTAAGAAAGAAAAGAAATAACTTACTTCCTCAAAGGGTGCAGCCCTAGACTGATAAACTCTTAAAGCCACTTCAAGGGTAAGCCTGCATATTATTAAAAAAAAAAAAAAAGAAGTAAGCGTGCATAATATATATATTGTGTGTGTGTGTGTTTTGAAACTATTGAATATTGAAATTGTTTAAGATTTCATATGTTATATGGAAAATACCTTAAATGACCATCAAACTGTACTCCATTTGCTATGATATAAAGTTGTGCAATTTTTTTATATAATTTTTACGATTGATTCAAGTCTCAAGGTTTGGACCAACTCATGTCATGGACAGGTCCACATAACATTTCTAATCGCTTATTCATACTGAATTTCTGCATGTGTTTGATTTTCTCCTTCCGTTGTTTTAGGTAAGTGTAATGGCTTACTAATTGTTCGAGCGTAAATTATGGGACCCGGTGCGTGAATAACGTGCAATTGTTAGGTGTCTCAAATTTCGTACTTCGTAGACTATGCTGATCAAATGTTTTTGGATCTCACCGATTTTCTAAGAGTTGGATTGCAGGAGTTATGAAAAGAGTATGGAGTGATCTTTACCGAAGTGGGATCAGGTAAGGATGGAAGAAACAAATAATTCATTCTATTATTTTAAGTTTAAAGAAAGATAATGACAATAATAACACGCATATTGTTTAGAAGTTATAATGTCAATGAAATGACTAGATACAAAATACTTCCGAACCTTAAAGTGCCTCTTTTTTTTTTTTTTGGTTGTTTTGTTTTGTTTCTTTTTGTTTTTCTTTTGAAGTCTCTAAAAACAGCAACCAAGTCCTTAGAATTGATAATAATGTTGGTGTTATGGTGTTTTCATCCTTTGTAGGAGCTACAAACTTAGCCAGTTAGCTTAATCTTGCCCAATAGTATTGGGCTAAGTTAGGTCAGATTAAAATAATAATAATTAGATCAAGTCAAGTTAGACACTAAACTAAATATATTGGCTAATTTTGTCGAATTTAACCTGATCCTATATATTTAAAAATATATTTTATAAGAGTTATATAAAAATTTTAATTTTTTAAAGATAAAATATAATTTTATAAAAACTTATATAAACATTTTATTTTTTGAAATGCTAAAAAAACTTTGATAAAAAAAAGTACAATTAAACCGATTCAACTTAGTTCTAAACCAAATTAGGTCGAGTCAAGCATTGAACTTAAACAAAAAAAAAAAAAAAGGATTTGCTTGATGCCAAGTTGAGCCAAACAACGAACTAGTCAAAAACTTGACTTAATCTAACCCATATATATCTCTACCTTTGTAGCCTTCTTTTCTTTTTCTAAAAAATGAATCCTTTTAATTTCTTTTCAAAATTAATACTCTTAATTTTGAAGAAAGATAAAAACAGGATCATAAAATATGTAAAACTTATTATTTAAATTATCCCCTACATTTAAATGAGATCCACTATTTAAGTAAACCTCACACATTCTAATTGACCATGTCAATTTGAGAGAGAAATTGAGAGGATCCATTAAAATTTAAATCCTTCCAATTTCTTTCTAAAATTAGTAGTGCCAATTTCAGAAAGTGATAAATAAAGAATGTGTAGGATCCACTTAAGTGGTGGGCTTCGTTTAAATATGTGAGATTCACTTTAACAATAAATCCCTAACATTTTATGTCTATCTCACTTGAATCATCTCCTCCTCTTTTTCTACTTTCATCTTCTCACTTTTTTCTTCTTCTTTTTTTTTTCTTGATATGTTATGAGTATGTGTTCTCATAGCTATCTTTTTATGATAAATTTAAAAAGAATATATGCATTAGATTTTTTTGGTTCTTGTTTTTTTTTGGTTTTATTTAGTCTTTTAATTTGTTGTTAATGACTTAATTATTGGAAAGCTTTCTAAAGTTTCATTCTCTTTCGAAGATAGATTTAAAGGATTATATATCTCTACCTTGAAGTGTTGATTTACTTAGGTGGAGTCTTTGGTATGGTATTATTTTTGAAGCTCAAAATCTTTATACTGTTGGGAAATTTGACAGATATGATAAGTAAATGAACCAAAAGTAATTGTCTTGTCGCAACACTAAGCGCGATGACAAATTTTAATCTCAGAAAGTGGATAGCAGAACTTTCTATCTGCCCTGGTATGAATGTTTTACTTTAATATTAGATATAATATTTTTACAATTATTGCCAGTGTCGCTGGGCATTATCTTACAAAATGAGGAAGCAAGGGGATCCCCCTAAGAGGGCCGTCTACACAGAACATAAATTCCTAACAGGCTATGACAAAGGTGTAAGTCTAGCAAACTTTAAACATAATAAAGAACTACATCTTTATCCTTTAATTTTATTTAATATTTTAAAATAATTCTTTAATTTTTGTTTAATATTTTAAAATGATTTCTCACCATATTTCGATATCTCAAAATGATCCTTGGTAAATATAATATAAAAAAGAATGAATCACAAATTAAAAGTTAAGGAATCAGATTATAAAAATAATAATAAATCAAATTAAACTAAATAAATTAAGGGACCAAAATAATAAAATAAACAAGTTAAGGGATCAAAATAATAATTAAGTCAAAATGAAATTTATAAAAATTAGTATTTCTGCATGGTCATTAATTTTAAGCTATTTTATCTATATTTTTAATTATCTAATGTAGGTATAATTATTATAATGCTTGTTAAAATTGTAAAATTTTATTATGTATATAATAATATTCATTATTTGTCAAAGAGTATGATATTGGATAATTGTATTACCAATTGTTTGTGTTATTTTTACATTATTAAATTAATGCGCACGAAGTATTTATATATGTGATATTTAATTACAAAAAGTTATTTATACTGCTCATTAATTTATATTAAATTACTAATATAAAATTATCATATTTTCATTAGTTCTCATAGAGAGGAATTGGTATGGTACATCTTGATCCTGATCATTTTAGGTCAATCCATGCATAATATGCTTATGTATAGTATATGATAGGTGTCATTCATAAAAGATTACGCCATTTTAAGCCATATCTTTTTTACACTTCAAAATTATAAAAGTCTCATATAATTTATTGCATGTGCCACTTATTAGTTATTGTATAGTATCACCTATTCTGTATGGCTTGCCTACATGACAAAATTTTGTCTATTAAATTAATAAATGATACAATTTAAAGATAATAATTTATTGATTTAGTAGATGAAATTTTGTCACATAAATAATGACTAATATTACAATTGATACCATAAAATGATCCTAATTTAAGATATCATGAAATAAAAAAAAAAATTGTGTACCAAACCAAATGCCTCTTTAATTATTTATGAACTAGATTTAAATAAAATTTTTAAAATATTTATTATCAAATTTTATTAATAAAAATATAACATATGAAAAATAAAAGATGCAATTATAAACTATAAAACATCCATTTATTATGATTTTTACATTAAAAAAAAGATATAAAATTTGTATTTAAATTTTTTTCGATAATTTGTAGTTGCAGCATAAGACGGTGGATAATTTATTAGTGTTAATGCATTACACAGATATATATATATATATATATATATATATATATATATATATATATATATATATATATATATATATATATATATATATATATATATATATATATATATATATATTTCCTAAATTACCGAAAATAGAATTTTGTCTTGTCAAAATCTAAAGATAGATATTCCGTCAAACGAAAAAAAAAAAACGTAACCGTTGAGTGACATGAGTAGGGAGACTAATGAGCTTATTCATAGTCAAACATTGTGTCAGCTTTCCCAAGAAAGAGCCTCTTTCCTTGAACACACCACCACCTTTCCCTCTCTGTGAACCCCTTTCTACACTACTGTCACTCCCACCTTCACCCACTAATGGCGATCATGAAGCTTTTCGCTCTCTACATTTTCATGTCCTTCTCCTTCTTCTGCTACACTAAATCTCTCTCTTCCTCTGCCTCCCCTGACATTGAGCTTCTCTTGGGGAAAATCAAAGCATCCTTACAAGGTAACACCGAAAACATTGTTTTGTCTTCTTGGAACTCCTCTGTACCTCTTTGCCAGTGGAGGGGTCTCAAATGGGTCTTCTCCAATGCTTCTTCTCTCTCTTGCACCGACTTTTCCTCACCTCATTGGACCAATCTTTCACTCTTCAAAGACCCTTATCTTCATTTGCTCTCTCTTCAACTTCCTTCGGCTAATCTCTCTGGTTCGCTACCCAGAGAGATTTCTGAGTTCCCTATGCTTCAAAGCCTCTATCTCAACTTCAATTCGTTGAAAGGAACAATCCCTCTCGAACTTGGCTATAGTTCTTCCCTCTCTGAAATCGACTTGGGTGAAAATTTGCTGAGTGGAGCTTTACCTCCTTCCATCTGGAATTTGTGCGATAGGCTTGTTTCTCTCAGATTCCATGGAAATTTACTTTCTGGGTCTATTCCAGAACCGGCATTGCCGAATTGTTCTTGTGAGAATTTGCGATTTCTTGATTTGGGTAAGAACAAATTTTCTGGGAATTTCCCAGAATTCATTACTCGTTTTGGTGGGTTGAAACAGCTTGACTTGGGGGATAATATGTTTGTGGGTTCGATTCCTCAGAGCTTAGCGGGGCTAAGGCTTGAGAAATTGAACCTTTCCTACAATAATTTTAGTGGGGTTTTGCCTACTTTTCAGGAACCCAAGTTTGGTCTGGAGGTTTTCGAAGGGAATAACCCAGACTTGTGTGGGCCACCCTTAAGAAGTTGTAGCAGAAATTCTAATTCTAGGATAAGTGCTGGTGCTATTGCCGGTATAGTTATCAGTCTGATGGCTGGAAGTGTGGTTTTAGCTTCTCTGCTAATTGGGTATGTGCAAAACAAGAAGAGGAAGGGCAGGGAAGAGAGTGATAATGAATTGGAGGAAGAAGATGAGGAAAATGGGGATAATAATAATGATGGTGGTGATTGTGGTGAGGGCAAGCTTATGTTGTTCCAAGGCGGCGAGAATTTGACGTTAGACGATGTGCTGAATGCAACTGGACAGGTTATGGAGAAGACATGTTATGGGACTGTGTATAAGGCAAAGCTTGCTGATGGAGCAGGGACCATTGTTTTGAGGTTGTTGAGAGAAGGTTGCTGCAAGGACAGGGCTTCAAGCTTGCCGGTTATAAAGCAAATGGGAAAAATTCGTCATGAGAATTTGATTCCTTTGAGAGCTTTCTATCAAGGGAAGAGAGGGGAGAAGCTGCTTATTTATGATTATCTACATCTCCGAACCCTTCATGATCTTCTACATGGTAAATATATAATCCTTCCCTTTGTTTTTTTTTTTTTTTGGGTTTTATACATTCTTATCACTTATACCTCTAGATAGATGCATGGCATTACATATTGCATAGCCATTTCACATTCATTTTATCACAGACTCTTGTGGCAAACCAATTGCTTAAAAGTGTCTTATTGCTTATTAGAATTTTAATTGTTCATACTCAAAACATCTATAAGGATATATTCTCTTCAAGTATCCCAAAACTAGACTCAATTACTCATTCAACGTAGGGACTAAGAGGATAACATATCTTTGATTGTAAATTGTTCATGAACAAGGTCATACTGACTATGAGTGCATGTTTGCAACCTATCATAAATATATTTCAACCTATATGCAGAAAATCTCTTATAGAGACATGAGATTAGGCCAATTCGCTAATGAATACTAATACAGAGCAATTTATGATAGCAAAATTCAGGAGGCTCCTTTGACCACCAAGATTCGACAATAAATTTTGAAGCAAGTTTGGTTGCATCACTGAAAGTTAATAATGAGAAACTCCTGACTCTTGTTCCATTGAGCTCCTGTCCACTTATAATTGGTTGATCTTCCACAATTTATATTTACAGAAATCTTCTGACTGAACAAGAACTTGAGCAAATGACAAAAAATGAAAATTTTCGGATTGTTCCTTTGGTTCTCATGGATGAATTGTAATAGTAAGTCAGCCACTTATTTCAAACACTTGAATAGTTATGCTTATTAAACGGGCAGATGCCTCTTCATTTTAGTCTTAATCTTCGTTCTATGGAAGAATAAATAATGATTCAAAAACAATAACATTTGAGACACCAAGGACTTGCAAAATACCCTGGGAACAAAAACACATTTTATCTAACTCAGACTAAGTTTTGCATCAAGGTCTTAAAACATTGATAACTATTTCACAACTTTGAAAAGTTTATTACTACGTCATAAATAATTAATGGCTCCTAGTCATTTGCAATCATGGGTGTTTATGAGGCCTATTGGTGAAGTCTCTATTATGTCACCAGTGGAAGGTGACTAAGAAGAACTAGTCTCCAAAGAAGCTTTATTACATGTTTTACATGTTTAGACTTTAGATATTAATGGAAGTTAAATAGCTGTTTGGGTTTACTAATTTGAAGACTTTATATAGCTTGGCATTGTTCACTCTGTTTTAATTTTGGATTTTGACAGAAAATAAAGCAGGAAAACCAGTGCTGAACTGGACTAGGCGACACAAGATTGCATTGGGTATAGCCAGAGGGCTTGCATATCTTCATACAGGACTTGATGCTCCAATTACTCATGGGAGTGTTAGATCAAAGAACATTCTTGTGGATGATTTCTTTGTTGCCAGGCTCTCCGAGTTCGGGCTCGATAAGCTAATGGTTCCAGCTGTAGCAGATGAAATGGTGGCACTTGCTAAAACTGATGGCTACAAGGCTCCAGAGCTTCAAAGGATGAATAAATGTAATTCAAGAACTGATGTTTATGCATTTGGCATATTACTGTTGGAGATTTTGATTGGGAAGAAACCGGGAAAAAATGGGAGAGGCATTGAATATGTGGATTTGCCTTCAATGGTAAAAGTGGCAGTTTTGGAGGAGACAACCATGGAAGTGTTTGATGTGGAGATTTTGAAAGGGATAAGAAGCCCCATGGAAGAAGGGTTGGTTCAGGCTTTGAAGCTAGCAATGGGTTGCTGTGCCCCAGTGGCTTCAGTTAGACCCAGCATGGATGAAGTTGTGAGACAGTTGGAGGAGAACAGACCAAGAAACAGGTCTGCTCTATACAGCCCTACAGAAACTAGAAGTGAAAGTGGTACCCCATTTTGAGCTTTTGCTTATCAAAGCGTTCATCAAATTATGAGTCTTATTTATAATGTGTTATCAGTTTCTCTTTCTGGATGCATTTCTAGTGGATGATTGTAATAATTTTCATCAAGAGAATGCATTTTAGGAATGGGAAATCTTCTGTTATAGTTCATGGGAGCACAGAAACCTGTTGTGTATTGCAATGCTATGAGGATCGATTATACTGAGATTATGTGTCTGCGTTTATAAACAATATAAACGCTGTAAAGGTTGAAAATGATATGAAAACTTGAGGAGAAATTAGTTGAAATGTGATTAAATGATCCTACGGTAAACAAAATTGTCATGCTTTCATTAGCGTTTCTAATCGTTTTCTGAAGTTAGTATTCAATATTATTGAGATTGTACTTAACTTTTGCTTGAGAGAAGGATGTTTAAAGTATTTGAATGTAAATTGTTTTGTGTTTATTGTCAGGTCAAGATATCAATAAAATCCAAAAAACATATTAGTAAAGATTTTATGTAATAATTAATTTTTTCTTAGCTTTAAGATGCTAATTAATTTACCATAATGCATACTAGCAAGTGCAACTTGTCAATTTTTGAAATAAAAAATGGCTTTTCCAACAAGTGAAAAACAAATCACTGAAAAGGGCACATAATAAATGTAAGGCATAAGAGTTAGAGAAGAAAATTCTGATTCAGACAAATACACAACCAACTCCTGCAATAATACATTCTTTTCTTCATTTTCGCCCATTCGTTTAGGACAAATCAAGTGTTCTCTAAAATGAAGGGCTTACGAACATTCTTCAGGGTGCTAGTAGAGAAGATCAAACTATATATGAGTAGACGAAAATAAACTAAAGGGGAAGAGATGAAAGTAGATTTGGATTCCTCCTAAAATTAAGGGGAGAACCCTTGCGCTTGTGAAGCAATTGGCGGAATGGCTTCTTCTAAGCAATCATTGTTATCAATTTGGTAACAGTTGACACAGTTAAAAAAAGAAGTATATATACTTTTTTTTTTTTTTTCTCTTTTGAGCAATATCTAAATGGAGGCAGGAGAAACAGGGGATGTGAACAAAATGGCCGTAAACTCACTCAATACCCCTAAACAATGCGATAATACAGGGAAAAAGATTGAGAACTTTTCTTTCTTTTATCTTTTTTCTTTCATTATTCCATTTTCGGGGAAGTTTTTGGCTGATGTTGTTTTTGGTATTAACACATAGAGCCGCTACGGCAGCTAAGAACACCAGCACCAGAGGTGATAACACCAACCGTGGAAGATGATTTAGCCGCTAAACTTGAAGCTCTGGCATAGCTAGCTCCAGCTCCAGCTCCTGATGAAGTGAAGAAGGCACCGTTCAGCAAAAGGTCTCCCTCTGACCTCCAATTCCAACTTTTCCATACGCCTGGCGCTGTGTCAACCCTCTTTGTCACCTGCATTTTTTCCACTTTTAAAGTTTCTTAAATGTTTGTTATCGGTTTATCAATAAAAATATAACAGTCATTTTTACAATTCAACAACTTGCTCCTTAAGAGAAGTTTGTCCAGGTATGATATTTACAAGCAATTTACCTCCTTAGCAAAAGTGTTCTGAGGGGCAAGATATCGATTGCCCTGGCTGTTAATGGTAGGATCTGCACTGCCACCAATTGCATACATTTCCCAGTGGGTGTAGTCATTGTTTACCACGTGGAAATACCCATGTCTGCACCTGCTTTTTCATAACCCCAACCTCCATTATTAATTGAAGTGCACAGTCTATAACCACTAGTATCCTTTGACACTATCCCACAACAGAAATCTATAACCATTAAAACTTAGGAGATGTTTTACCTTGGCATTCTTTGAATAAGACCCTCCCCAAAATGGTTGTAGGCAATGGTCACTTGCATCTGCTTATCTCTTACATAGGAGTCACTGTGGCCCAAAAGCATAACCTGTATATTTTGAAATACCCATTAACAAAAACACGTCAATTTTCCCATTTTGTTTTAACAACTTCAATGAATCATCCAAAAGATCGTAGAATAAGGAATATGATTTACCTCATCATGGTGAGTGAAGTAATTATTGGAAATGGTAAGGGCGGTTGAACCCATAATAGCATCAATAAGGCCATCTGCACAATTAGACAGAGAGTTGTGATCAATCCAGATGTGGCTCGCACCGAAGATGGAAATTCCATCCCCGTCAGCCAAGGTCCTCCATCCATAATGTGATGGCGAGCTACGAACCATTGCGTTACCAGTTTGCTTGCAGTCATGGATGTGCAGGCCATGAATGATGACATTGGTTATGTATTGGATAGTGATGCAAGCCCCATAAGCAATGTGCACATTGACACCACGGCCATCAATGGTCTTAAAGCTATTCATAATAAGCTCTTGCTTTAGAGTGATGACCATGTCCCTTTTAAACACAATCCACAAGGGACTGTCTTGGATCACGGCGTGGCGGAGGGTGCCTGGTCTTGGGTTGACAGGGTCGTCGTCGCTTGGGTCGGTCACAACATAGTACTTTCCATCTCGGCCACCAATGGCATTGCGACCAAAGCCAATTCCACAATCAGCCAACTGTTTCCGGTGGAGGTACCAATTCCGGTCACAACGCCAGCAGTCGTCGATGGGATTCCCTGTCCCACAAGAGAAGAAACCCAAATTCCTTCTCTCCGTATAATTGCGTATGCCCCTGCAAAATTTAAGAGTCACATTAATACCAGCAAAATCTTCGATTAATTTACGTGTTATTTGAATTTATTCCAGCCTGAGAAGTAGATATACATATATACATGACATAACATGTAGACACAATGTGACACGATAAAATATATGAAGTATAATTTAAAATATTTTTTGCAAGGTTCATAGATTCTAGCAGATATTTGAAGAAAGACAAAACAGCATTCATTATTAACAGTTTCATATGCTTCTGTTAAAATTCATGACAGTGACATTGTTAGCCGCAGAACCTTAGATCTACGTTATTTTATTTACATTTATTCTAGCATAAGAAATACACTGGACACAATATGACATACGTACTAAGTATAACTTAAGTATTGCATGGTATCTAATATTAATGTCAGACATGATATTGTCTGCTCCCTCATAGATTCTAGACATATGAAGAACAAAAGAAAAGCATTAATTATTAACAGTTTCGTATATTAGTTGCTGACGAAGCACGTGGAACTATATATTCATGTTTTTATTGTAATGTCCCACCATAGCAAAGGCTGGTGGGTCTGCAATTACGCATACGGATAGGATGATACGGTCCATACGGAAAATGGGGATTGACATCTTCCTCAGTTCCTCACCAGGAAATAAATGCCAAGGTGGGGGAAGATCTAATTTCTGCCTTGTATTTAGGGTGTCGGTGGTGAAACTTTAATTGATCACAACTTATTGTCAGTAGAATGGTTATTGGGGTATCATTGAATAATATAGTTTATGTCAACAGAACCTGCTGGATCAGCCAAAATACAACAATGTTTAGAAAGTATTGTGATGAAGTCAGATCTTATCTGCAGGTTGGAGCTTATGCTTTATGGACAGGCTGGAGAAAGGAAATGTGGCTAAACCCACCTCGTTGAAAGATGTGGGAACTGCATAAATTCCTAAGACCCTAGATTGGACATTGTACTACTTGGTTCGATTGTTAGAGAGATCATGTGGGAAATCAAAGATAAATAAGGGAGTTTTTGGTACTGATTTAAATGTCGGAAGGACCAAGAAATCATGGGGAACAGATGCAGGGAATAGTAGATCCATAAATATTAAAGAGTGATTTGCATAAAGCATTGAACTCCCTGTAAATTGGGCCGCTAGGAACCCTATTTTTTAGTATGTTTCTCTTGTTATTTTTGAGAAATTTTCAAATAGATCTTATCTGAAAAAAATAGACCTATTCATAAATATGAAAACATATTAATATACTTTAAAAGAAAAATGCGCTTTTAATATGTCTACTTATTTATTCATGAATCAATTATTTTATTTTATTTTAATTTTTCTTTTTGAATTCGGTTTTGCCTAAAAATCTTTTGTCTTATCAAACGAATAGATCTGCTATGGGACATTAAAAATGGACTGCCCTGTTTATCACTTGCTTCCAATTTATCCCCAGCCATATTGACACCCAAACAATATTAGAAAGAAAGAACACATGATATGATTGAGTGGATTTTGCATTCTATTAAGTAGACCTACAAGAAAGTCCCTTTCACATACTATCGACCAATGAATGTGATTAGGAAAACAATCAAAGGGACCTCCAAAATTCAAATATGAGGCAAAAGTTAGATCATTGTTAAGTACATAATTAATTTAATAATCATTTTAGGAAGAATAAAAAAGTACTTAATAGTTCAAAATAAATTCGGATAAGGAAAAGAAAAGACAAGAAATTAATTATAAGCGACAGGGTCGGATCTCGCGACATTAGCATGTGGTTAAGCTGGCAAATAGAATATAAAGGCTTTAACTTTTAAGAGATCTCATCTGCCAAGAACATGGTGGTTGATTCCTTGAGCCATGAGAGGGAACTTCAGAACGTGAGCTATTAATTAAAGTAATAATTATATTTCCATAATAAATAAGATAAATTAAGGATGACGTTTTTTTTAAAAATTTTTTTATAGCACGGTGAAAAGGAATAGCAGTCCTACATTCGTTTCAGTGTAAGTGGCATCAGATAACAATTAGGTCATTCCATGGGGAATCGAGTGCTACTATTTTAGGCACAAAATGTGAATTTCCATTAAATGGGTCCCACTCAATCAGCTCTAATATAACCTTTTTTGAGGTAAATGGCTTATTACTGCTGCTCATTTATTTTTTGTCTAAAATGTAAATGTTTCTAATTTTCTTAGTTGTAATTAGTGTGGGTTTTACACCTTGTCTCTTGTGCTAAAGAGGCTTGAATTTTTGGGAAAAGCCAATAATGAAAATTTCTTTAACCAAGCAAGCATGTAGCTTCTTAGCAAAGCAACGGGAGAGGAAAAAATCGTAGACACTTGCATTGACCACCTTGACTGGGTTTTTAATAAAGTTAGTGACCAAAAAGTTAGAAAAGGACATCTAATATCCCAAAAGTGGATTCAGGAGAAGTTATTCGTATTTTGAATCCTTTTTTCTCCACCTTAATGACGCAATCGCTGAATCCAAAATGGGTTTTCATTTCCGATAGAGTGTTGGCCTATTAGGCCATATGACTTCCCTTCTCTAAGCCCAAGACAAAATTAAACTAATAGACCAATCACATGACACATGAGATAGCAACCAATAATATAACGTGCAGATGCAGAGGGAAGAAAAAGCTCAGAGCTTGTATATGAAGATCGAGAGAGAGATTACATATCAACCGCAGAAGCTATCTCCTCAGGATTATTTACTGCATGCTCATTCAAAGTATCATTAGACCTGAAAAGAGATGAAAAATAAGAATAATTGCTCAAGTCTGGAATAGCTCATGAAACCAAAGGTAAAAGACACCGGTTTCATGCTAAAATGACTTAAATAACCTCGTTGCGTACGAAAACATGCAAATTTTGTGAAACTGCTTGCTGTTTTCGAACTTCAAGTAAAAACAGAGTATAGTAATAAATTGGTTAGTAGCTGTAGTTACAGTAAAACCAAAAAAAAAAAATACTGGTGGTCTCTTTGTGCACACTGAACACTTTACTCGTGAGCTGAAGACTCAGACGGAGGAATCATGAAAATTATAAACTAACATAACAGACTTAACGATTCAAAATTTTTCAGATCCTATCGGACGCGCTCAGATTGTTCCTTTCTGTGATACACCCCCGGCTCGAACTTTTCCTAACCCAATGGTTACTGGTACACCCAATTCAACGTGGACGGTCGTAATTGCAAGAAACTCACCGTCGTTGAAGATTTAGATCGGGAGATGAAAAGCCACGAAAATGGCAGTAAACAGCGAACACTAACCTTTCCGCCATTGATGAATTCTTCAAGCTTTGCAAATTCTCCGTTTCCTCTACATTCCTGTTCGAAGTAACACCAAAATTCAGAGAGAAGCCAACTTAAAAAATGCATTCGCATTGTGAGGATGAATTAGCCTAAAGGAAAAAAAAAATTCACAGAAGCTCATTAAGCATACGGAATAAGAAGCTTGAATTGTCTTTTGCTTCTCTATGAGTACCTTGACTGTACGAGATGGTCTTTCTCATTCTCATTCAATGCCTTGGCGCCAGTTGAAAGCAGCGCCATAACCAGAACGCTAACAGTGAACCATTTCACAGGAACAGAGACCTCCATTGTTGCTTCTACTCTCTCCCTTTCTCTCTGTGTGTCACTGTTTCGCTCTCTCTGTTTTTGTATGTCTATGTCTGAGAGATAATGAAGAAGAGGAAGAAGCGAATGGAGCCGATGAGAAATGGGAGGGAGCGGGGGTTTTTTATAGCTAACAAGCAGAGGACGTGGGGGACTAACCGGAGAGCTTACCCATGGTTAAGTTAGTTGACCTGACCATTAACCCCGTTCAACCAAATTAACTGCTTCTTCTCTCTCCGACGATCCACGACCGTCTGTCAGTCACGTGCCACGCTCTTCTGGAAGACTGGGACCATTGCATCCGTGTATTTATTTTTACTTTTTTGGGAACCACCGCATCTGACGTTTCATGACCATAAAATTTTGGAAAAAAATTTAGAAAACAATTATATTTAAAGAACAAAATCTTATATAATATAATAAAAAGAAATTAAAAAATTAAAATCATTTCTAAAGACTACAATTATCACTAAATTTTAAAAAATTTATTATTAGATATTAAAAATTTTATTATTTTCTTAAATCTAATAACAAATCTTCTAAATTTAATAATAAATGTATTAAAATTTAATAGTAATTATGGCCTTTATTTTAAAGATATTTTATTATATATTTTTAAAATTTAAATTTTTAGATATAATTTTTTAAAAAATTTACATATATTTTATTATATTTTTACGGTCAAATTTTTTAATTAAATTATACATTTATGATATTTTAAAAACATTTTATATTTATTATATTTTAATTAAAAAATATAAAATAATTGTACTGAGATGAATCTTTATTTTTTTTTCATTTTTTATTCATACACAGCCCTTCCTTTTAACCGGACATGAATCTTTGTTTTAATTAAAAAAAATTGTAAAGACAATTAGTAATTGTTTCTTTAAACTTTTTGTTATTAGAAAAAAAATCTTAATTACAATATGTCTATTGAAAATTTTTTTGCCAGGTGACACAATTAATTTCTTTATTCATTAATTCATATATAATTAAAATATTTTATCAAATAATTAATAAATTAAATAATAAATTAAAATAAAATTACAATATATAAAAAGTGCATTCAATCGGAAGAAATATTTCAAGACCATCAATTACAAAATGTCAGACAATCCAAAGCATAAAATTACACAAGGCTGGAAACAAGAATACTCAAAAAAATTATATATGAATAAATAATTAAAACAATTAATTACGTCGATTGGAAGAAAATTCAATGTAGTTATGATTCTTATTTACTAGCAAAAATTTGAAAGAAACAAATAATAATTATCTTCACAATAAAAAAAAAAGTCCGTCCAAAGTGTAAAAGAAATGGCTGTGTCTGGACCAAAAAAATTAATCTATTTAACAAAAAAAAATTGTCTTTTGAAAAATTTTAGGTAAAAGTTTATCTTTTAAAAATATAAATGTTCAATTACTACTCACAATTAGTTAACTTAACCTTTTATTAAAATAATATATAATTTATAAATAAAAAACTACTAAATATTTAGCAAAGAACCTTAATAAATGATTTAATGCTGACTTCCGTACTCCGCCAAGATACTTGCAGATGGTACTCGCCCGTTTGTGCGGCACGTTGCCACGATGCCACGTGGATGACCGTACAAATCTTCTTATCTGTCGACTGACAGGTGCACTTGCGGTTACTTAGTACGGGCATGTCCATTGTCCTACTTGCTTACTTTTGAACCTTGTACCGTGCTAGGTCACCGTTTGTTCCGGTAATAACCATTTATTTATTTATTTTCATTTTTATGTTTTTTTTTTTATAGACTTTCATTTTTATGTTCTAATATTTTCCTTATAACATTTTAAAGGGAATTTCTGTTAATTATATGATTTTCAGGTTTAATTGGAACTATCATTAAGACTCTGATCTGATAAAAAAATTCAAAATTCAAGATTTGTTAAAGTAAATTAAAATAATATTTATAAAAGAAGTGCAATTTTTGCACACAAATAAAACAGGGCAGAATATTACCTCCTTCTGAACATAATTCAAGTGAGTAAGGGGTGTCTTGATGTATATGTATATTAATTAATTAAAAAATATAAAATATAAGGGGACTAGATTTATGTGTATTTCTTTATATATTTGTCATTAAGTTTTTAAATAAAATTTATAATATGTGTAAAAATACTTTTTTAAAAAAAACTCAATTACATGATGCTTAATTGTAAAAGCTATACACTAGTATGTAAAAATTATACTCTTATCATATTATTATTAAAAAATTATATATTTGTTATATCTTAATTAAAAAATATAATAACAAAGATATAGAACATTTTATATACATGTTTTTCCTATACCAGTACCTTTCAAGCGAATGTTTACATGTTAATCTTTTTTTTTTTTTTAATTCTTGTGCTATGAGTTCAATAATTTATTCTCATGTATTATTAAGTACATAATAACTGTAATTTATATCTTCTCTTGCAATATCTTTTTAATAAAGGTCACATAGTATATTTTTAAATTATGATTGAGTAAAATCCTAAATTTTATATGAGGATTGCTTATCTATCAATAATAGAATAAAAAATTTAAATTAAACTATTTAAAATATGTCCTCTATAATAATTGAACTGTGTTCATTCAATATAAATGAAAATTTAAGATTCAAACATATTTTCTTTTTATATAATCATTGAGTGGCTTTGCGTCAACTTGCTTAGCTCAACTATTTTATCTGACTGCTTCAGCACTTAAAGACAGATCATCCAACTTAAATTCGAAGATTTACATAATAAAAGGTTTTTGCAACCTTGATTCAAACTTATAAGAACATCTTTAAAATATATATATATCTCAAGTAAAATTACGAGTATGAGAATCAAGGAGCAAAAAGTGTTTCAATGATTGATAAATAACGGGAGATACAAAGAGATTCTTTTTCAATGATCAAAACCTTTATTGCGACAGAAGCTGCTAAAAAGGAGAATGCTCAACATTGACGCCCCAACCTCATTTAAAAAAACAAAAAGTGACAGCTAGCTAAGTATGAGTTTTCAGTTTTTTTTCGTAATTGATAACATTAAACGGTATCGATCAAAAATTTTGAGTTTGATCCTTATTAATAATATTTTGTTGATAAACATTCAGTAATTGCGATGTATCATTCTGTATTTTAGTTTTAATTTAGAATTATGTGATGATCGAATAGTTGTTTTTCTGAATTTAAAATCACAAATAGGCAAAATTTCCATATATAGTGATGTCAATTCTCATGTACTAACCAGGATGGCGATTTTACCTTATGCTTTTTAAATCGCTGCTTTTAATAAGTACACGAAAAGCATCAAGATAGAAGAGTCATGTGCACTCTTACGTAGTCACATCACATTTTATGAAGATCGTTAGCAAAACAAAAAAACACAACAAACCAACTTAGGAACATCACTTCACAAACTCTACTTGTGTTTCTCACTTTGAAGATGCAAAATTAACACACTCTTGGCACTTTTAGTGGCTTTTGTTGCTTTTAATTTTGGGCATCAATGATCAGATCATGAAAGCAAAGGGTGTAGGGCTTATGTTGTATCAGATTTTGCCCACATCAAAGAAAAGGGTTAATTACTTTAGTGTTGGTCACAATATTAAGAATCATGAAATTAATTGATAAATTAATTACACGAGCAACATGCATGTTTGGAATTAACGTGTAACACCAACTTGCTAGATTTATGTTTGTGTCCTCGTCAAGTTCTTCATTTTTGGCTTTAATTTGCAGGTCTGTCTCGGCCACTGATGGATCAAGAAAAGTCAGTACGATTTTTTTTTTTTGGGGGTTCTGTTTATCACTTGGTTGATTGGTTATGTCTGTTGTCAAAAAATAAATTTTTTATTTAAAGCTTGAAAAGCTAATTATACAATCATTTTTATTTTTTATTTCATTGATTAATTATCAAATTTGTTATGCTCATATGAATTTTTTTCTTATAAATTCATATAAATAGATATTAATTAATGCCAAAAACAAATTAGAGAAGACACATAAATCAACATTTAAACTAATTTCTTGCTATAAAAATAAGAAAATTATACTCATGGCTTAAAAATGTAAACACGAGATTTTTTTCTTTTTGGGGGAAAAAATAACAACAAACGGAATGTAACATTTGAATAATTTATTTATTTATTGTTAAAAAATTATTATTTCAGTTTACTCTATTAAAAAAAAATCCCGTACGTGGCTTAATAAAATTGCCACTAAAACCAGGCATATATTGTACAGAAAAACCGAAAAAACAAAAGGTTGGCAATGCAGGCTTTAACGTCTTAACCAACTTCTAAACCTTATCAAATTCTCTTATTTTCTATTATCTCATTATCTGATTGTTTGAGAAGTGCACTAATTAAGACTTGGCTTATGTTTGACCCAAATTATTAATTTCAACGACCACATCACAGGACATGAATTATTATTAGTGCATGCCCACATGCGTTCATGAATCATTTGGATCTCCTTAGTCGCTTCCCATTTCTGTAATGTGATATACAATTATACATAGAACATGGCTCACTTACAAATTTTTGTTAAGATTCTTGAAATTTTGTTTTCTTATATCTTATTTCTAGATTCTAACCATATATTTTATATTGCCGTTCCAGTAAATTGCAATGATTATATAAAAGAAAAAAAAACTCATTTCGAATCACAATAATCACGCATATGACATATTGTGTCCAAAAGTTTTGCAGATAATTATGGATGAAAATCATATCTTGTGACGATAAGATCTCCATCTTTTCCTACCTTCTTGTATTTGAGTCTAGTTTGGTAACAATGATGATCCTTTTTTATTTTTTGGGCGTCTTGTATATATATCAGATACCATTCACAAAATCAAACTATATTAAATCAAGTAGAAGATGATAAATACAATTTTGGACCATTTTTATTGTGGGGCAGATTGACCTAACAGACTAAATTATCCTACTACACTTGCTCTTCTATCTATACCCAAGCAGACCGTTGAGATGAAGGGTATTCACCCTCCATCATCATTATCTTCTACTATACTCACTAATCACTAGTAGCTATCTGTGCAATTGAATTTGAGCGATGAAGTTCACGACAGAAGTTATAGCTTTCTCTTGACTTTGACTGTCTTCTATAAAACAAAATTTATTAAAAACTTCACATTGCCCATCAACCGAAGTAAAATATTATTCAAATGAAAATTTCCATTTGCCTGGTTCCAAATAATATTAACACTATGGTTAAAAAGTGTTTTGTCTTTTTCCCCTTCAAATTTGGTTATTATGTGATCTGCATGTCAATTACCTAATCCACTATGAACAATAATTCAATTTTTTAAATCTTAAATGTATATTATAAAGCAATAATGTGAAAATCAAGTCGGCTATTAGATCAGAAAAATCGAGAACTGATGGGCTGGCCGGTCCGGTAATCCTTAAAAACGAGTCATGCAATAAGCCAATAAAAAACTGGTGAAACCATTGTTAAACCGGTAAAAACCGAGAAATCCGGATGGATGATCAAGTTGACCGGTTCTCTGTAATATTGTCTTCTTCCCCCACTTTCTTCTCGCTCGCGTTTTCTGTGCAGCCATGGCCATTTGCTGATTTGCTTCTTCTTCGATCTTCCTCTCGCTGCCTCAGGACTATGGAAGCCAGAGAAACAACAGAAAAGGCCAAACACTTGAGGGTCTTTTCGGAGGCCCTTGAGCTCTTTCAAGATCCACTTGGAAGCCATGATGGATTGAAGTCTGAAGATTTTTCTTTGGATTTAAAGTGGAGTTGAAGAAAGAGAAAATTGGGTTATTTCTAAAACAAATAAACAAGGAGATGGAGAGAGAGAAAAATCGAAAGGAAAATGAGATAAGGTGAAAGAGTGAATTTTTTAATATGAAAAGGCATGCTTAGTTACTTCTTTGCGTGGTATATACTGTATAGTTTTGAAAATTGTTTCCTTCCAATGCAAATTTGCTTCCTTCGAGAATGTGGCTTCTAGCTGATGCATGGGAATATGAAAATTAAAAGCCGACGTGCAATGGAAGTAAATGGATGAGTACAATATTATATATTAGTTAATTATGTATGTTTATTTATTTATTTAAATATTAAATATTAAATGAATTTTTCTCAAATTTTTTTACATAGTATTTAATTAATTTTTATATTTAAAAATATTTTATCTCTTTTTAATATTATTTTATAATATATTTATTAATTTAAATATTATATATATATATATATATATATAAGATACAAGTTTAATCTTCATTCAATCATAATCAAATTATTAAATTGTAAACCACTTCTTATATTAATTCAATGATGAATCCAATTTTTAAAATATTTTTATAAAATTTGAGGGTTCTTATAACTTTGTGGTACTGTTACTGGTAGTTGTTTTTTTTTTTCCCCCGATTTAATATAGATCTAGTGACATATATTAATTAAGTGATTGGTATTTTGTAAGAGGTTGCTTTAAGTCCAAAGATTTATTCAATCATGCATCAAAATATATTTTGTTATTTATTTAAAAAATGTAAACGTAAATATGTAAAGAAAACTTTCTCTTATTGTGTTATTATCGTGAGTGTTATCTTTAGGTTTTGATCAAATTAAATTCTTTTTTTCAAAAAAATTTTAAAGGCGCAATCTTTACACCAACATGATGTATATAGGATTTTAATTTTTTTTTTTGAATGCTCAATAAAACCAGTCTAAAGAAGACGTTTGATTAATTTAAAAGGGTTTTGCTTCTCATATCTTAATCTGTGCAATCAAATCGTGGAAAAAGCAAAGCAATGTTGCTGTCATGCTCATAGGCCAATTAAATTCCGTATAAATTGATACATTTTATAGAAATGGAAATGATTTTTTTTTGTTTGCCAATTAGAAATGGAAAATGATTGATTACGTACTTTAATTATTAATTAAACTTTGTCGTTAACCATTGTCAAGGTACACATCCAAATGAGCAAAATTCTATCCTAGATTTATAACGCAACATATGTATGGTTTGGCTTAATAAAGTAATTCCTTTTTCTTTCCAGCATTTTTGTTTAAGCCTTCTAAAGCAAAATATTCTGAGTTGTTATCAATATTATTAAAACCGGACCGGTTATTGAACCGGTGGAGGTACTGGTTCACGGTTCATTGGTCGAACCGTGGTCGAACCGGTGATAATTAAATATATTATTTAAAAAAATTTTATGTATTAAAATTTTAATATAACAAATAAATATTAGTAAATTTTAAATATTTGATTACTAATTTAACATTTCTTAAGATATTACAAAAATTAATGTTTAGTTTAAAATAAAAAATTATTTATGATTAAAAATTAAGAATATTTAATATTAAATTTTTAAAATTTCTAAATTATATTAAGATTCTACTTATTATTAAAAAATAAAATAATAAATAATAATTTTAGCTAAGTATCTTGATATTTGAGAGCAATATTATTAGGAAATTGAATATGATAAAAAGTAAATATAAAAAATAATTAATTATACACATTTTATTTCTCTTATATTCTCTTTAAAAAAAAAATCATATTTCAACCCCTCATATTTTTTATTACTTTCTATTTTTAATTTGTTAAAATTATTTACAATGAATTATTTTGTTATATAGAAAAAATTAAAAAAAAAAAAGAAAATTTGCTTCAAACCGGTTTGACCGGTTTTCTGTCCGGTTTTTTGACCGGTTTTTTACCGGTTTTGACCGGTTTGACCGGTTCTTGACCGGTTTTTTGCTTGACCGGTTTTCTAACTCAACCGAACCGGACCAGGGACCGGTTCCCGGTCGAACCGGCCGGTCCGGTCCGGTTTTCTTAACATTGGTTGTTATAGACTATTGTAATTGTGATCGCAATATTGTTATTATAAACTTCATAATTGTTTTTTTTTTTTGGGTGCACTACCCACATTAATTGATATGATATATTTATTAGTACATGCTCCGAATTAAAAAATGAGAAATTGCAATTATCTACTCTAATCCTCTAATTGCGATATAAAAAATTGCAATTAGCTTCTTAGTGCATTAGCACCATTGTAATTATCCTATAGCTACTGTGTAAGTCAGATGTTAAATCTAGCTTAGTTGAACACATTTTTCTTGCACATATGTATTTCTCTTGATTAGGCTATGCGAAAGTCTCTTCTACCCCTTCTTATTTTATTAGGTGTCCATCAAGCTAGCTAACTAGTTGGACTGCAATTAGAAAGAAAATAATAATGAAAATGACTGAACTGATAAAGGAATAAATTTGACATTATGGTAAATGAGAGTTATATATATGTGTGCAATGCACATGTATTCAACAATCAGTTATAAATTTAAGGTTGGGATGACTAGCAACCTCCATTGCAAAATAGTTTATGGATCAAGTTCACTGTTAGAAGCCTAAAAAGAGACCCAGACAGGCACCTTAATTTTAAAAAGATATAACTTTTAATTCGGAAAGAGTTTTGAGTTTTAATACATATCCATGAAAAGTTCTTGTACAGCCTGAAACTTGGGCCAATAGGTAAAACCCAATTGGAATCATTTTCAAGCCTAAATTATGCTATTTTTATGTGTTTTGAGGCCATTTAAATTTTTTCTTATTTTATGTATTTTTTATTTATTTTGATTTCAATTTTGAAAAATTAATTAGGGTTTCATATAAATACTTGCTTTATCAATTTTCTGGTAGATTTTGATCGGTATAATTTTCAAATTATTCTATTAGGCTTTCATTTTAATTTTCTCCAATTTTCACGTGTTTTCATTGCATCATTTGATTTAGATAATACGAAAATTATTACAATAGAATTAATAGATTATATCAAGAATTAAAATTTCTTATAGATTGGAAGATGTTGCAATTTAGAGCAAAAGTCAAAGTAAATATCTATCATCTTCCCAAAAATCAAATTTAGATTGATAACATAGAATATCGTCTCCTCTTACCAACTAAGCAAGCTCCATCATGATAACCGTATTAGGTTGGTGATTGAAGTTGATAACGGTTTTCTTTTCTTTTTTTTGGCTTTTTTTTTCCCTTCTTATTTTCCCGCTTTAAACAACAAAGTATTGCAATTTACAAACAGAAAACGCAAACCCATGTTGTTTGGATAAGTTTTTGGTCCACATAAATCTGACTAGCAAGCTAGTTAATATAATCCATAGAACATATGTCTGTGTCTATACATACACACTTCTAAAATTGTAATATGCACGATACATTGTAACTTCAATTGGAGCAAGAACATGTCGTCGCTTTAGTGTTTGTTTGAGACATGACAAAATGGATTGGCACCAAACAAGTTGATCTTTAACAAAATGAAAAGGAAATGATGTTCAATTTCTATATATAATGATTTTTAATCTTTACATTTTAAAAAATCCAGGATTGCCAACTTAGCACTTGATATCATGCTTATGAAATTAGTATATCATTAATTTTTTTTTGGTCAACATATCATTAATTTTTAGTGAAGAAAAAGACATAAAAATGGACATGTAAAAAATTATACGAAGGAAAAAGTACATAGAAATTTCATCATTTTTAAATTGGATATGATGTTTTCTACCACAAGTGTTTCAAAATTCTATTTAGAATTTTATAGATGAATATTTATTGGGCCTCTTCCCTAACTCCTAGCATATTTATAGAGGTCAAGCTTTGGCTAGAGTGATTTCATCCATAGATACAATTTTTTAGGTAAGAATATATAGATAATTTTATTTTCTCTGTCAATTATTTTACTAATATATACCATGCATGAGTTTGTAGGAATTATTAGCGAAGTATATGAACTATTAGAGGAGTTTAATTAAGAAATTAAGTTTTGAAATTTGAATTTTACATGATGTATTTTTAATTGAATATTGAGTATTTTAACATTAATGAGTTATCTCTCTCTCTCTCTCTCTCTCTCTCTCTCTCTCTCTCTCTCTATATATATATATATATATATATGGTGGAGCATATATATATTTTCGTTTTTCTGTTTGTCCTAATGAACTTTATAATTATTCACATGGAGGAGCTTGACAGTTTTACTAATAAACAATTCTTAACTTTTGTTAATATAGCAATTAAAGTGGTGGTATATATAAGTTTAACGAGCAATTTTGGCTTGAAATCAATATCTAAAACGAGACCATTCTTGACAAAATCAGTGCTGACCACGCAATAGAATACCTCCTATTAAGGGGGCTAAGAGCCATCTTCTTCCTTAAGTCATGGCTGATAATTAAATAGGTATTCAATTTTATTATATTAAAATTAATATTTTAGACTTTTAGTAATGCGATCAAGTAGTAGCCTTATCAATGTTTCTTGTCTAATTACTCAACTTGAAAGCATGTTTTATCCTTGCTAAGATTAGGGAATTGACAACAAAAGTATGTATAACTTGAACTTGAAAATTAACAAAATTTAAATTTAAATTTGTGATATATAGTGTATGACAAAAAATTAGTGAGCATGTCATGTATAATTAATTAACTGCATTGTCAATAGTCACTTGTTTGAATTTTAATGTATCCAATAATTTTGAAGTTGAATTCTAATATGATCACGGCAACTGATTTTTCAGTTAAAAATAAAGTATTTTTGACTAAATTGTGAAAATTTTTAATTAAATGTTCAAATAAAATTTAACATTTTTATTACAGTGAAGCTAACAAATGTTGGCGACAAAATCAAACTAAGTCAACATAAAAAGATTTTGTGTTTGATTCTTGATAGTGATCCTTTGTTAGTATATATTCATTAATTGTGTAATAAACCCTGTCTTAGAGTTGGAAAAATCTATTTAACTTTTAATTTCTTTGTTCAAAATTAAGAAAGAAACAAAAGAATGTTTGATGGTAGATTAAATGTGATCAAATATGGTGGTAGTAGTTGTGGGTTTTTGGAAGCATATTTGTGGTAAATGTTGTAAAGCATATATAATGCAAAAAGTAGTCCAATTTTGGTATACGAAAATGCATGATTTGTTAGTGATTTACGTTTATGACTTTTATTGGCCAAAAAAAAAGAAAGAAGTTTATTACTTTGCCAAAACAATTGCCAAGTAAGAGAGTAAATTCAGAAGCCAACACTTGCGGAGGAGCTCCCATCCCACTAATTAAATCCAAGAAAGAGTTGTGCAAAATAATGTATGTGACTCAAATCAGTGGAGATTAATTGACATCAAAGTTATAATTATCCATCACTAAAAGATCTTGCATTTTTTTTGGGTAAATCATTATTTTTTCTTCTAAGAAAATATCTTTTTCTTTCAGTCTTTTGATCATAAGTGATCAATTTGACGATTTTGCACTATATATATATATATATATATATATATATATAAACAAACAATTAGAAACCTTTTTCACGAAATAATTATTCTGATTGATCACTTGATATGGTGTCCTCTTGTCTTGAATATCATTCCAGCCACCTGTTATGGTTCAATCTGCTTGGACAATAAGTGAAAATTTAGAGGCCGGGGCTCGTGAAAGTTTTCAAAGGGACCAAGTTAAATTACACAAAGGTTACCTACATGTTTTCCAAAAATAAAACTAATTAACAATGGCAAATAATTAAAGTTGTGATGTCTTTGTTGCACAACCATGGTGAGCAAAATGCATGGCTAGGATTGTGTTTTCTAATTCCTTCGCATACACAATCATGCTAATCATAGATCTGCCAGCTCTGTCTTACCACATGCTGGACTACTTTATCAATCTGATTAAAAATAATTAGAATAAATTGCATACATTTTTCTTAAATTTTATTAAAATTACAAGAATCTCACTTTTATTTTTAAAATATATACAAATTTTTTCTAAAATAAAAAATTATTTTATTTTTAATCTAATTTTAAAATTTTTTATTAAAATATCATATATTAACCATCTTTACATTTTTTATGGATGCATATTTTAGAAAAAAAAATAAAAATAAAAATAAAATGTATATTTTAAAACTAAAAAAAAATCTATATAATTTAAACAAAACTTATAAAAAGCGTGTGTAATTTACTGAAACACTTATTATAATGCCTTCCAGAGTTACTCATAAACATTTTAGACACCCCTCATAGGTAATGATTAATGGCTTAATCCTTACTGTCGTATTGCTTGTCTATTAACTTAAGCATTGAAGCATATATGTTCAAGTCACCGTTTGCCCATATGGTTCACCGCCTCTATATATGTTTCAGGAACTACCGTTGATCGCCATATATGCAACCTCAAAGTTCGTTCGGATGTCAAGTTTGGGAAGAAACCCATCGTCAATATGAATTTTTAAGTAGTTGAAAAATTAGAGTGTTTAACTTGCAAAACAATATTAAAGATATGCAAAACAACAGCACTTTGATGCAATACGCAGGATGAGAATATATGGAGAGCATACACACACACACACACACACATATATATATACCTATATATATTAGGTACTGACATGTGAACAAGAATCCACAACATATGTTAGAGCCCCAACATTTTCACATGGGAAAGACAATATTAATTAGGTAAACTCAAGAATCTAGAGCCTTAATTCATGCTTAGTTAAGATGGCTAATTCTGCTATTATAATCCTAAACAACTTTTGAGAAAATTAAGAATAAATAATACTATAATGTAATTAATTGTCGTTTTGCCAAAGTCTAATTAATGTGTGAACCGGCTTCATATTAAACATAATTAATTTTTCAAGATCCACTGTTAGTCAATGCACCAGTTTATCTTTAATTATATCTAACTATTTCTTGAAAGAAATATGCTTATGCTTTTTTTTTTTTAATAACACCCATATGATATAGGTAGGTATAAAAATATTCAAGAAATTAACGACAAATCATTAAATAAATAAACTTTGTTTTGATGATTAATTGATGAGCACACTTGCGTGCTTCACTCCGAAAATTTTGGTTATGCCAAATTAATAAATGGTATAGCTTCTACATATATTATACGTAGAATGTACAACTTCGTGTCAATTCCATTACCCCCAAAGTATTTTAAAGTATATGCGTAAGTATATATATAAAATAAAATATCCTAAACAATTTAATATACATTCACTAAAGAGAATCCCTTTGTCTGTGGAAAAATGAGATAGTATATAGAGTTTGGATTTTTTAGAGTTTTTTATTGTAAATTTTTTTTAAAAAAAAATCTAGAGTGAAAAAAAAAGGAAGTGAATCCCTTGCACCCTTCCAATTGTTATATCATTTTCTCTCTAAATTCTGAAAAATTTTACAGTAAAAAATTTTAAAAATTTTTTATGAACCATGGCCGGATTCCCTCCCTTCTGTTTTGTTTCCTTTCGGTGAAGGATGAAAATGTTGAAGTATCAAAACAATACAAGTCCACTGTTTTCTAAAAGATATGCAGTGCACTACTTGATTAAATTAATTGGTAATCTAGAATCTGAATTGAGAAATAGTTTTCTTTTTATTTGTATGTAATTGAGAAATGAAATTGATTAAGAGTTAAAACATCAGCCGCTGTCATTGCCTGATTATTAGGCACATCATTTCGCCCTTTTTCTTTTTCTTTTTCCTTTTGGATGAATTCATCATTTATTCTATCATATATATTCTGTAAAAATTATATTTTATATGGTAGAGTATACAATAAAATTTTTTATAATAAAGAAAAAAAGCTAGCATAAAAATTTTAGAAGGGACACTAGCAATGATTAACTCAATTATAAGATCAAGATGTGTCTATCCCAAGAGTCTTGGAATTTTTTTTTTTGGTGATTTATTATTGGTAAGATTCAAGCATCAGTTGTAGTCCAGTCGTCCTAGACTGAAATAGCGTACTTCTACATACTTTTAAAGCAAAAGATTTTAGCAGATATATAACATGAAAAAGAATGTTTTTCATTAGGTCGACCAAACATGATCAATCATGTAATTTATAAGAAATTCTTAAAAAATAAAAAGGAGGTATCGCTTGCATGGGTTGCATTATTGAGCCCCTCTTGATTAATTCCTGACCCTTTGGAAGATTATAGATATAGAATCAATGAAAGTTATACATATATATATATATATATATATATATCTCTCTCTCTCTCTCTCTCTCTTTCTCTCACATATCCTTACCCAAATATCATGTGATTATGAGTGGCAAATTTGCTGTATGCCTCATCATCAAGCCAAAAGCCAGCTTTATCCATTTCTCTTCATTAATTTCTCTCTTTTATAAGTGCATGAAGATGTTTGGAAGGAATAAGACCCACCGCTGTTTATATGCCCGAAGATTATGTTTTCTAGGAGAGAAATGCATGTAATAATGTGGCTTTACAATTTAGTGGCCAGCATGATTGTGTTATCCATTTCTGAAAAAGTTTTAGTTTGGTTGAATATAATAACAGAACTCCCTCCCCCATGTGACTTTCTATCAAGTGTTTGCTCATTTGTGCTTTTGTAAGTTTTTGTTTTTTTCTTTTTTCCCTTTTTGATGAACCAGAATCTGGATTAGATTCAGGAATGAGTGGAGGCTAAAGATTTTATTGGTCCACGAAGCTTTTTCAACTAGATGAATGCCTTGCCATCTACCTGCGACCAGCCAAGAGTCTTACAATCTGCATGATATCTCCTAACCCCACTGGCTTTTAGGGATTATTACACATGCTTAAGAGTGTATTCATACTTGCCTACTTTTTCACCTTAACTACCTACCCAAAGACAATAGTCCTAGTCTCTTAATTAGGAGACTACTGTCTACAACCTTGTCTATTAATATCAAGGAATCCATAATTACGATTCTTCTCTCTAATTTTAGTGTCACTAGTCTTAGATCTCTTTACTGGTTTGGTCATTGAAGTCCATAATGGGACACTCAAGCCCTATTGTGTTATTGTAAGTTTGACAATTGTTGTCCATCACCCACCACCATAAAAGTTACCTGGGAGTCTGGGACAGAAAGAAAAACATCACTCATAAAAATTAATTAATTAATTAATTAATTAATTAATTGAAGAGAATGAGTATACCTAGCCAAAAGTCATATATGGATCTGTGGGCTTGCTTCTAAGAAGGGGCCAATGAAGAGAGTAAAAAATTTACAACTCTATATTATCTTATCTCATTTTTTTTTAAACTGAAAAAACAAATAGTAGGTTGTTGCTTAAAAGTTCTTGAGAAATATATATTTTATTCCTTAAACGAAGACCTAACTACAGCTATAACACATTAATTTTAAAATGTAATAAAACACCATTTTTTCCTTTTAGCGATTCGACCTAATTTTCCTATTAGAATTGAAGGGACGAAGGATTGCAAGTTTGTAGCCAAAATTAAAGCCCTTTGAAAGGAAGAGGGGTCGAAAATTACAAGCAATTAAGTTAAGAAAAGAGGTACATCAAATACTTAAATTTGAACTCAATTGTTAGAGTGCTGGGATTTCTTAGGTTCCTCAGATATTTTTTAGTTTTGACATGATTGAATCCTCTATATGGTCCAAAGGAGATAGAAATTTATGAAAATTTGAGGATTTATGAAATCAGGAATTTGTTTTTCTTTTTCACAAGAAAACTTGGGAAAATATAAGAGGAAGTACAAAGATAAGAGGCCACATGCTCCTAACATAATATCTTGATGTTGATGAGACAGATAATTAATATTTTTAGTGTTTGTTTTGTTAAATTTTAAAGTTATTGTACTACAATTGTATTAATTAGGTCTTTATTCAAGGGTAAAATGTAATTTTCTCAAAATTTATTTGTAATTATTTATTAATTTATTTTTTTTAAGTATAACAAAATAAGATGAAAACCAAAAAGCCTACACCTCTTGATAATTTATCATGATTTTCATGGATTCAGTCATTCTATTAAAACATAATTATGAGACTCTTTTTGTATATGAAATTAAATAAAATCAAATAACTATAAAATATCAAGTCAGGTAGTTGATAATATCTTACATGTCAATTTTACAGTATATTTATGGTTTAAAAAAAACTTAAAATTAATATAAAATTTTGTAAATATGATATTCTGATAAGAAATTTTAATATGAGAGTAAATTTTGTAACAACCTTGTTTATAGAAATTTATTTATAAAAAATTTATAGGAAATTATCCAGTAATGTGAATTTAATTTTTATTAATATGATTCTCAATTCATCCTTTTATCATAATATTTTTAAAATTAGATCGAACTAGTAAAACTTTTGTTTTATAATTCATTGATTTAATTATAGTTGAACGATTATATTAGAAAATAATTATCATACTATTTTTGTATATGAAATTAAATAAAATAAAATAACCATAAAATATAAAGTCAAGTAATTGATAATTTCTTACATGTCAATTTTACAGCATATTTATGGTTTTAAACTATACCTAAAATTAATATAAAATTTTGTAATTAGTTAATTGATACTCTCTTTGTCCCTATTTATAGAAGGTAGAGCTAATTAGAATTTAGAAGTACGTATCGACCACCTTCTTGTCGTCTTCTTCGATCAACATTTACATTAATTAACAATTCATTAAACGTGTTTATACTACTATTTTACTTAAACAGTTTCTTATACCATTATAATAGAACAAGGTTGTACACTATATGGCTTTGAGTTTAACTTGACGTTTTTAAAATTAGAATGATTATTAAACTAATAAAGACATTAATTTACAATCATTGATCTAATTATCATTAAACCTTAGTTAAATTAATAATGATTAAAAATATTTTTTAAAATTTTATATATTAAAATTTTAATATAACAAATAAATACTAATAAAATTTAAATATTTAATTACTAGATCTATATTTTTTAAGATGTTTAAAAAATTATTTTTAAATTAAAAAATAAAATTAATCCAAAATTAAAATTTAAAATTATTTAATATTAAATTTTTAATGCCCTCAAATTATATTATAAGAACCAAATGGTAGATAAATCAACAATTTTTATTAAACATTTTCATACCTTAGAGAGATGTTATTACAAAGTAGAATATGACAAAGAATAAGTATAAAAAATAGTTAAGTATGTACATTTTGTTTTTTACATATTCTCTTTTTTTTTCTAATATCTTTCTATTTTAACCACATCTTCTTCTTATTGCCTTATATTTTTAACTGATCTAATCAAAATAAATTATATTGTGTTATAAGAGAGAATTTTTTTAAAAAATTTCAAAATCAATTAACCTCTAAATCAGTTCAATTTTAACCCATTTAACCCGCATTTAACTATTTTTTAATAAGGCAATTTTAAAGTCAAGCTAATTGATTTATTGATTTTCTTGTTGAACCAGTGCATCCAATTTAATTTTTCCAACATTGCTTCGTCATGATGAATAAATTTGGACTTTTGAGTATTTTTTTTTTTCAATTTTTTTGTTATTGTTATTATTATTGTTTTGTTTTAGTTTTTTTTTTTTTTTAACTTTTTGGTCCTAGTTTTGGAACCTAGATGAAGGATAAGGGCTTGAAATTGTAAAAGGATCCACACTGACCGTTCCCTTAGATGCAGGGCTTATCCTCATGGAGTCCTTTTTGGGCCCTTGGAGTCCATTAATTAGTCAGCCGAATCAAATGAAATGACAAAAACCCTCTATAGCCCCATTTATTACCAAAACAATAAAAAATAAAAAAGTTGACAAAAAGTTAAAAACAAAAGAAAAGGAAAACAGAAATAAAGGGAGTTTAAAAAAATTAAAGAAGGACGGAGCAAGATTGCTTAACCTGATGTACATGTAACAATTTCAACATATCATTTTATTATTGTAACTTTTAAATTACTATTACAAATGGCACTATATGATTTTCTTTGGTGTATCTTTTTTTTTCTTTTCAAATGGATTTCTTATTATATCTTAATAGCCTGTTCTTTCCAGCGGGGAAAAAAATTAAGTAGATAATTATTTTTATTAAAAAAAATTAATATATATTAAAAAAATATCCTCATATAGAAACAAACATTGCACTAATCACGCTTGTATCAAATCTTATTTACTGGAATTATTTTTCAACATATCCAATGTCAAATAGACTGTTGTTTTATATGTTTATTTATTTTGATATTGATAGTAGGCTTGAATTTATGCGTAAAATAGACATAATGGGGGAAAATTTAGTTTATTAAGTGAAAATTCATGAGTTGTTTGTTATAATTTTCACCTTGTTATCTCATAAGCATTTTGAGTTTGAACTACAATAAAGTAAAATTTCATTTTATTTTGTCTTGAAAATCAATTATTTTTATATTGACTAATTATATATTAATACTTATTATATTATATAAATAATAGATATAAGAGTATTTGGATCAAAATAAATATAAATATAATTATAATTTATCTCTTAATACATGAGATATTAGTGTGGTAAATTTTTTAATTTAAAAATATATAAAATTTTAGAATAATATATATAATTTAAAATTTTTTAAGAGAGTGTAATATTATTATTAACAATCATTAAATTTATATGAAAGGAAAAAAAATTGAAATAATGAAACGGTGTCGTATTAGTTATGGCGGTCACGATTTGCAGATTTCCAGCGGCCTCAAGCCGCCGAAAATTTCTACGCTCAGCAATCTGCATTGTGTGAAAATCGCCTTCTAGCTTAGTTTCTTGTCATCCACGCAAATCCTTGAATTCGCAACCTTCGTCCAGAAATGGTGCTGATACAACAGGAAGAGACAAAGGAGGAAAATGCGAATCCCTCTGCAACAGCAAATGCAAAATCATCGATCACCACCAATGCCGATGGCTCTAAAACCGCCAGTGACGCCGACCTCGGCAGCGACGACGACGCAGCTAGCAATCATGGAGGGGTGGCGCGTAAAGGACAACCTCCACAACATAGCAGTCAAGAGCAAGAGCAGGGTATTCATCCGAAAAGTGATGCTTCGGAATACGCCTCAAAAAATGGGGAATTAGTACAGGCGGGTTTCCCCTTTGAGAGTTTTTTTGCTATTTACGTTTGAGTCTGTGTGTGCTTCAAAATTGTTTCAAACACCATTCGCACGAGTGGAAAAGGAATGTAACATTTAGCGTTTTGGAATGTACAGTCTCCGATATCAGCAGGTTAAATCTAGGTAGCCTCTGGAATTTATAATACCAACCTGTTAGTGCCAGTCTGGGTTCATGTCATAATTCAAGTTTGTGACTTTCTCCATCCCTATTTCTGTCTTAATCATAGTTGCAGAACATCACATCGGATAGATTCCCTCAATTCAATTTTTTGTGGACGAATTACTTGTTAAGTCATTATATTCAATTATATGAGTTCTGAAGCTGCGAAAATTTTTAATTCGAATTGCTGAAATACCTGGGTTTCTTGTGTATGTCAATGTTACACCACTTAATTCATTAATTACACTCGAAAGATAATAAAATCAATACAGATTTCGTGTAATTCATTAGAAGTTAAATCAATGTTGGGATTTGTGGATGTATCATCTGTTGAATATATATATATATATATGTAACTGATCTAGTGCTGTCATCCAAAAGTTTATGGAACCCTTAGTATTGCCTCGGTGATGGGAGGAGGCACTATCACGATATGAACTTGCATTACAAGTTGCACCAGACATGCCTTCATCCGTGGAAATACGTTCAATATGTCATGCAAACTGTGCTTTATGCTTTTTGAAACTGGTATGTGCTTTAGTAATTTTAATAACAATTGCAATATTCAGCACATTATTGTATTTTTCTCTTCCGCACATGTTAATTAGATGCAGTTGTTTCAATCTTTGCTGATCTGCTTATGCCTGCTAATGTTATATCTTGGTTCTTGACCTTTCTAAGAAAGAAGTATCTTAAGAATCATGATTTGAAGTTCAGATTTTTGTTCCTAGCTCATTTAGATTTTCTGTTACTTGCAGCCTCAGAAGAGTAAGAAAGGGATTAAGTATGGTCTAACCAGTTAAAATTTTTTATGTAGGAAAGGGATTAATTATTCTCTGATCAGTTACAATATTGATAAGGAGTTTAAGGCTTTGTGGCAATAATTAAAGAATTTATCGATGAACATTGGCTGCATTTGTTAATTGTTGTACTCCTCTGATTGGAAAGTGAGTTACCTTTAGAGCTTGGGCATTTACATGGTTAAGACTTCCCTAAAGGATAATTTGGAATGAAATCTGATCCAAATTTGGTTTGAACCAGTCTGTCTACGTGAAATTCAGACAATAATAATGGAAATCAGATCACATATGCATCAACTAGAAGTGCCACTTCCACAAATTATAGATGGACATTTCAACTATTATCTATTTCAGATAAAGCTGCTTGTGGAATTGGTTTTGTAATTTTTTTATTCGAGGATTTAATTTGACATATGCCAAATATAACGCAGGGAAAATATGATAGCACAATCAAAGAATGCACAAAAGCATTAGAACTCAATCCTGTGTATGTTAAAGCTATGATAAGAAGAGGAGAGGCTCAGGAAAAGCCTGAACATTTTGAGGAGGCCATTGCCGGTGAGTTCAAATTTTCGTATTCTAATATTGAATTGTATGGTGCTGTCCTTAACCATGTGCTTCTTCTATATCTCTAATTGTGTATGTATTTGTTTCACCCAGAGGATCTAATTTTTAGGGTGTGTTTGGTTCAAAGGAGGAGAGGGGAGGGGAGGGGAATTTTAATGAAATCTTGTTTGGTTCATTTGAAGGGGAGGGGAGGGGAGGGTTTTTAATGAAATCTTGTTTGGATAAGGAGGGGAGGGGAGGGGAGGGGAGGGGAGGGGAGATAAAATTAGGTGGACAATTATACCCTTTGTATAAAAGAGTATAACTTCAATTTCTTTTTTTATATTAAAATTATCTAAACATATTTCATTTTATTTTATTAATATATATAATTTTGAGATTGATAAATAAAAAATTTTTAAAATCATATATATATATATATATATATACTTATACACTTTTATTAAGTTATAGATTTTTTATTTTAATTATAGTCAATCCATTAACATTTTTTTATTTATGCACAAATCTAAAAATAAAGAAAGACAACTCTCAAGGCTTGATGCATAATAAATAATATAGTATAATGTTAATGGAATTAATTCTTAAATAATATTAATAAAACTTGATATAAATAATAATAATAAATTTTAAAAACTCCCTTCTCCAATGATTCTCCAATAATAATATGACAAAAGTATATGAATTTTACAAACAACTGTATAGCCGTGAGCAATACCTTTGTCTATTTACTAGGTAACAAACAATCATTCAAGTTATGAATATGATATTGTTTTCTGCATTCAGATCATTATTTGTTTTTCTATCAATGCCAAATTGAAGTATACAATATATACTGACATCCAAGGCATCGAGGTAACAAGCAAGTGGCAAATTAGAGATTCCAAATTAGAAGAGAATACCCTGTAACTAAATGAAGATATATCATTGAGTTCATAACCAATCCCTCATGTCAAAAATCTTTCATATGTTTAAACCCAAGCAAATTATATATGGCTAATATAAATACCCCTTTATCAAACTGAGATCAATTTATTTCTTTGTTAAATGACTTAACCCCCTTTGAAGAAGAGAGAACAAGCAAACCAAGAGGTGGACGATGGTGGCGGCACACACTTCCAAGAAGCAGTCCTTTCACCTCGTTAAGCTCTCAGCATCCTAATGCCTCAAGCAGAGAACAATACAAAAATATGAACGGATTTGATCTACTCTTTAAACCCTAGGTGGCAGAATGTTTCAATGTCTTTTTTTTTTAAGTGCAGCTAATCAGAAAATCATCTGGAAATGGTGACATGCAACAGGGGCATATGCTATACCGAGCACGGGCATAACAGCATACCCATTTAATCACTGCAAAGAACGGGCATATGCTATACAAAAAACGAGCATAACCAGCTACTCAAACTCACTGCATATTCTATTCCAAGACAACAGCATACCCATTTAATCACTGCAAACACATGCTACTCAAACTCACTGCAAACACATGATACTCAAACTCACAGGATCACCACGATTAGAAGATCTACAATTAAAACATACAGACACACGTATAGGTAAACGTACAAGAGAGATCTGGAGAGGGAAAGGACTGACCAAGAAAGCAAGAGCTCTGGATGCGCCGGAGAAAATGAAGCTCTGGATGCACCGGAGAAAACGCGAGCTCTGGATGGGACGGAAGACAGGGGCGATGAAGAGAGACGATGAGATTGGAGAGACCACGAAGCTTGGGCACCGGCGAAAATGAGATTAGGTGTGTTAAGGAGGCGCCGGTGAAGACTTGAGCTCTGGCAACGGCTAAAACTCCAGCTCTGGCGCCGGTGAAAACTCCCTTCTCCAGTGGCAACAGAAGCGAGGCGACGGAAGACAGACCCAGAGACCCACTGACCCAGAACCACTGTCTAACTGTGTTAAGGAGGTGCCGGTGAAGACTCGAGCTCTGGCAACGGCGAAAACTTCAGCTCTGGCGCCGGCGAAAACTCCCTTCTCCAATGGCGACAGAAGAGAGGCGACGGAAGAGAGAGACCCAGAGACCCAGAAGAGAAGCTGCTGTGCAACGGGTGTGTTTTGGTTTTTTAATAAGGAAGGGCAAGATTGGAATATTAAAATTATAGAGGGGCTAATTGTGTCTGATACATCACAAAATTTTCTCTCCCCTCCAAAAACCCCCACTTTTGGAGGGGAGGAAGATGGGGGGAGGGGACCCCTCCCATTTTTTTATACCAAACAAGGGGAAGGGCTCCCCTCCCCTCCCCTCCCCTCCCCTCCCCTCCAAACCCCTCCAACCAAACAGGGCCTTAGAGTTTTTCTTGTGTGTTCAATTGAACTCCTCTTCTTATTTCTTTAAAATGGCAGATATGAAAAAGATCTTAGAAATTGATCCCTCAAATGATCAAGCTAGTAAAACCATTCGCAGACTGGAGCCCCAGCTGCAAAAAAGAGGGAAAGTTAAGTATAAAAATGAAAATGGAAAGAAAAAAAAAATTTTGTAAATAGAAAATACCTATAATATTTTTATTTTTAATAATTGAATACTGATTGATAAATAATATTAAATAATGATTAAATAATGATTATAAGGGTAAAAATGATATTTCAACAAACTTTCAATTTCCATTTCCTTTTCCACCGAGGAACCAAACAAGCGGAAGAAATGATTGGTAAGCTTTTTTTCTTGTTTTCCTTCTCTTTTTGCTGTGTGAGGGAGGGCTTTTGCTTCTGAGTATATGCATCAGTATACTCCTTTGCTTCCGCACTAAATTGTCTGTTTTGGCAGCAAAACTGAAAGAGATGGGCAATTCTGTCCTGGGCCGCTTTGGGATGAGCATTGACAACTTCAAAGCTCCTACTCTGTTTCATTCCAACACTAAGTATGGTTGAGGAGAAAAGTTGTATAACAGCATTAAGCAAAGAAAAAGAAGTCTAAAATATTGTAGGTCTGGAGCTTCATTTCGAATGAGAGGGGTCATTAAGAAAATTCGAATGTTAGTAAAGTGAATGAACTTTGGCATGTTGGTTTATACGCTTCCAAAGAGCATTTGTTAATGGGTACATAAAGTGGAATTGTTAAAGGGTGAGTCTCTAACACTCTCTTCTTACATTCTTATCTGCTTCAAGGTTTCAGAGCACACGACATTAATCTTTAGGGAGAACATCATGTTGACAGTTTATGCGATAAAGATATTTTTTAGAGCTTTCCAACTTTTCATTTCGTTTTATGATTCGATAATATTTTCATGAGATGCTAAATAATGTGAGCTGTCTATTCCAGTACTTCAAATCACAGCTATATAGGTTATGGATCTGATTCACTGCCTGTGATTTATTTTCTACGTAATGTTGGAGAACAGAGCGATAAAACAAACAGAGGTATTTGAACATTCTCTTGAAGACTGTAGAACTGCACTCGCGAAGGTTAACGGTTGGAATATGAAACAACACTTTGCCTTCATAGATTCATTTGGTATCTGTTGTCACTTTAAATTTTGATCCATGATTACTTAATTGCATTTTTATTATAGAAGTTTTATTTTTGCGTTAAAGGACTAGACGATCAAATGTTGGTTGTTATTTTTTTTTTTTCAATTTAGCAAGGTAATTTAAACACTTTCTAGCAGTTGAATTATCAGATGCTGTAATCATCTTGTGCCAAAAGCACTAACTAAGCATTTATAATTTCAAGTGCCTTTTGGAGTTGCTATTATATGTGGACTCTTGATGTCAAAATGCAGTATTCTTTTCGAGGATAAAACTTGGAAAGAAGAGTTTTTTAAGTATTTATTATCATATTCTTCAATAAAAATTTAGTAAGATAATTATGATACACTAAAAATGTACTGACATAAAAATTTGATTCTGCGAACTAAATGTCTGATATCAACTAAAACCTTTCATCGAAATCTATCTTTATTTTTCAGTTCATATCAAAAAGATACAAAAAACAAAAAGGTCGGTTTTACTTTGGAAGGACAGCTACCAAAATTGAAATTGTTATTCTCAACCACGACAACAACGATCAATCATCTCAAAAAATCGAGATTGGGTTCTTTCTCATGCTTCACTCGGTGCATAGTATGGGAGAGAAACCACACCCCAAAAAACCAGTCATACTCAGTAGCTTACTCTTACCATGCATCTTTTCATCCCGAACTCTGCAAAAAAATTTTGAAAAAAATCTATAAATGAAGAGACAAATCAAGATCTTGATCTATCTCTTTACAATGATCCATAGTTCCAATGCCGTGATAGTCGCTTGTCAATGACAAATTCCTGTGCCAATTCACGAAGCTTCTCTCATCATGATCTTCACAAAATCGATTGCTCGAACAACTTCCCTCATAAATCAGAGCATTCCCACCAAATCTAGGTGCACCGTTTGATCCAAAATGGTCTAAAATCTGATGAGTTTGGAGGTAACGAAGATTTGAAGCATGAGAAGTGATGAACATTGAAGGATTCAAAATACCCACTTCATGGGTTGGAGCAAAAACCATTGGAGATGGCAGAGAAGAAGGAAAAGAAGCAGATGAATACTCAAATGCCCTTTTAGCCTTTCTTGCGGCTATTCTCTCTTTCTTGTGGGCATTTTGGTGTCCTCCTAAAGCTTGAGAGCTATAAAAATTTCTTGAACAGAACAGACATGGGAAAACTCTAGATGCTTCCTCTTCTCCTCGGCTTCCTCCTCCAACCTTGCGGGCTACTTTTTCCTCATCTTCCATGTCAACACTTTGAAACCCAGGAAAAGATACAATAGAGACAAAGAAGGTCACAAATTATGTAACCAAATTTTGAAGGGGAAATTAAGAAGCGTTGAAAAGGGAGTTCAGAAGCTAAAGTTGTAATGGAGTTGTAAATTCTGAAGAGTCTCTCTGAGTGGTATCATTAATAAATATTAAATGGTGCGAGAGAGGGAGATGTATGGGCTTGGGAAGTGGGAACAGAGGAGATAAGAGAGATTTTCCGTTTCCCAAACAAAACATTTCATTCATTCCACCAATTACTTTCTTTTCATCTTAGCATGCAAGAAGATAGTTCCCCAACTTGTCTCTGACAATTTTGCCGTTTCATGAGCATTTTGCGTTCCCTTTTTTGGCTTCTTATCTTCATAATTGCCCATAAAGTTCTTCTCCGTCAGATCCCTTGCACTGCCTTTGTGATTGAGAAAAGGACAAAAATTAGTAAAATTTTATGTGGATTTTTTTTAAAAAAAATCTAATCATATAGTATTTGCGTTAAAAAAATATTTATTTCTTATATTTTTATTAAAAATTTAATAATAAATACTTAAAGATTATACTTAAATTTTGTACATAAAAGGCAAATTTCACTCAATACTTCTTGTTTAGTCAGAGCAGCTATAAGATACCATCTAAAAAAAATTAGTATGTTCCCTGAATTTTAAATAACATCAGACTTCGTATTAGTCTACCAAGTATAAGAATTGTATCTTACACTGTACTATCGTAATACCTAGACGTGTAAAATGTTAGAATGTATTATTATATCAATGCATAAAAATACAGATGAGAGCATCCATTCTCGTCTCTGATTATTCAAATAGTATAACGGCAGAAGTGACCAATCACATTTGAAAGAGAGAAAAAGGTCAATGAATGAAATCAGACTGTGTCAGAATAGGTGCAGTTAGATGATCAGGTTTGTGATCTCCAATGAGCATTGGCCAGTAATAATGTATGGATGAATTGTCCGACTTAAAAAGCTGAAGAGTCCATCATATGCTCTGGGACTGAGTAGTGAGTGGTACTTTCTTCCATAAATGCTCTCTCCTTCTTCCGAGCACAGAACGCTGCAATTGACTATGAATAGGTTATGGGGCTAACATCTACTGGTCATTCTCGTGCATTATCCACTGCCAACTCCATGCAGTTTGCCACTTTTTGCCCACTCCTTACATGCCCCTCTCAACCTTCAAGTCGTTTTCCAATAACAAAATACTTGTCTCTTGTAGCAAAAATTTATGTGTAGTCTTTAAATTATTATCTTCTTCAGTACAATTCTATATAATTTGATACTTTAAAAATATATTTTCACATACTATATTTTTATTGGCTAATGCAAAAACCTAGTCAAACTTACCAAGTCTTGTGCATCTATAAAGAAATATTTAGTTAGTCATTTAAAAATCATCAGATTCTCATTTGGATGTTTGTGTATCACTATTTTTTCTTCCACAATGTAAATGGCAGAATGGACCACTGGCGAATCTCCCAAAAAACAATAAGGTTTACAAGAGCGATTATGGATTAGATCGTTGACTCTTCCATGACAAACAATGAACATAGGCAACCTGACCTCCAAAGTCAGTAAAACCCTCTAAACCTGAGAAAGGCAGCATTCAATTCCAAATGCTTCTCATGGGGACAAAACACGGGGAGGGGAGAAAATGTAATTTTGCACAGATCAAACTCATTAAGATGAGCTTTCTAATGCTAAATTCATCTCAATATTTTCTACCATGAGTTGCTTTATGTACATAATGCTTACGTAATGGGATATAATATCCTTTCCTTGAGCAATTCCAGAACTAACTCAACAGTACATTATAGTGTACTCGCACCCCACTGGCTTCAAGATGTAAACATTTGAAGGAACTTCACTGCTTTACTAAATCCGTTACGTTGAAATCATAAAAAATGTTGGCCAATCACCAGCCCATTATTCAGTGGCCAAAACACAACAATCATACTATAAATCTTTGCAGGCATTTGATCAACTCTTTATAGCACTGAGATATTTACAAAGAAAACTCACTTTTAACATCCCTGTTTAAACCTGTAGCAAAAATAAATTATAAAATAACATAATTCACACACGTAGATTTATTCCCCTAGCAATGTCAAACCCGACAAAACTGTGGATTATATTCTCACAGAAACAAGCTGATAGCAAATGATAGCAAATAAAGAGGGCCTGAGATGGCAAAAACAAAAAATTGTCTGATACACAGATTTATCTTGTAAGACGTAAAATAGAAGCCCTTAAAACTGTAAATTAGTCATAGTTACAAAAGAATGAATAAACTGTTTTGTGCAAAGCAAATAAATTAGAGAAGTAAAATTCAACCGCGGCTCAGTAGATAATTCTCAATCACCCTGAATTACAATAATTACATGCATTGACGCTGAAATTGACTTCTGATAGA
Organism: Erythrophleum fordii; assembly: GCA_032878935.1. NCBI lineage: Eukaryota > Viridiplantae > Streptophyta > Magnoliopsida > Fabales > Fabaceae > Erythrophleum > Erythrophleum fordii. The sequence goes on along the minus strand of JAVQMF010000048.1, from coordinate 982,868 downwards.
GAAACTTGCACAGCAATTAGTAACCTTATGGGAAGGGTGAAGAGTAGAGCACATCTTATGATTGCACTATCAATATTGTGATTTAAAAATATAAATGAAAAAAGGTGAGGGTTGAACAACTTGCATTAAATCACGAACAACCAAAACATCTACTTATAGAGAAGAAACTCGATGGCATTGGCTCCGTATCAGGCTCCGGTTTTTGCCGATGAAGCTGCTTAAAAAATGCTTTCACAGCTCCTGCTACACCATCTTCATTTTCCATGGCCTTAGCAAGTTCAAGTGCACGTTCCTTTACCTGGCATGATATTTACGTAAATACACATGGCAGTTACCTTATCTCGGCTCACAAGTTCTTAACAGGAAGTCCACATATAACTCACTACCCCCGTCAACAGATATAACTCGGAACAAAGTTTAATCATGGAAATCCAGTATAAAGCAGCTTCTGCAGATCCATGATTGCATATATTAACCATAACCTGAGGGTCTCAAACTTGTGCTTCACAAATGGTGTCTGCCGCGGGATGCCCCTTGAAACTGGAAGAATTTATTTTAGCAAACAGAAAGATAAAGTTAAAATAGGCAGTGCCTACATGAGGTCAGAGGGTCGCCACTTCTCCCTTGGGCACCTTGGCCATTGACAACTCTGGTACATACAATTTGTTAAAACTAAGCTAGGACAGAACTCAGACAATCGTGTATATTTTTCGAGACCCTGGGGTCTAACAAGCTGCCCTTTGGTTTTCCCATATTCTACATCCTAACCTTCGACAACAATGTCCCTCAAACTCATAAAAAGTGTTAACGTTGGATAGATAGATATACTGAAAGGACACTAATAAAGCAAGAGCCTCTCTTTCGTACCTCATCCCAGATATAGGGTGCCCCTATAAGCCGCTCACCACTTTGAACATCTATTTAGAACCTTGGACAAGCTAGGATGTACAACTCATTAACATTACTATATGAAGCTTGAAAAAGAGACTTGTCTACATTTTCAATCAGCAAATTCTTTTGCAGTTAGCTCCTGCTACAATACAAATTTCAAAAGCATATATTATAAAGCGATAAGTTGTTCTAGTTCATTCCATTATCCTCGTGCACCACACCACTGCAGTCTATTATCAAATTTAAGTATGATGCCATAATCAATGTAGGTCTCTCGTAAGCTTAGCTTTTCGGTCACAATCCACATATTCATTAATCATCATGATGAATCCATAATTTCCAGACACATATAGACAAAGCAATAAGATTCAAGTCCCACTATCTACTTTTGGAAGAAGCAGGTTCCTCTCTCCCGGCTGTTCAGTTGTATCAAACTAAATTGAGTAGTTGGAAGAGTTTATTTTTTTACCTCAGAATCTAACATAAAATGTATTGCGTCAACCAACTTGGGAAGTGAAAACTCCTCAACTGGGATAGGTGCAGGACCAACTCCTCTGGCATGTACTCTCTCACCCCAGAATGGTTGATCACCAAAGAAAGGAACTATGGTTGTTGGGCACTATCACAAAGCATAACAATAGTAAGAAAGCAGAACCTAATAATACAATATTAAGAATCCAAGAAGCTACAAACTTACAGCAGCTTTTAACCCAGCAGCCGTTGTTCCAGCACCTCCATGATGCACCTGAAAACAATGGGAAGAATATAATGTGAAGAATTTCAAAGTTTAATGATGCTCTGATTCTTGATTTATTGAATGACAACTGTGTACATATATAAAAGATAAAATGAGAGCAGACTCCTACCCTAACTAAAAAACATAATACTAATTTATCCTAATCAAAATAGATTAAAATTAAAAATATAATTATCCTAAAATAAGATAATAAAATACCTAACAAGATAATGTCTTCTAGAATAAATAAAAACTAATATTAAAAAAGCTACTAAATAATAATAAAACTAATATTAAAATATGCTAAATTATATGTGCCAGCCATAAACCATGTCCTTCTCACGTCGTTTTTAAGTAATCTTTTTCACATTGTTCTCCAACACTCCCCTTCAAACTGGGAAGCCAAGCTTGGAGCTAATCTTCACATTGGGCCCCATTAAGTCACAGCTCTCATCTTTTATTTTGATTATTTGCTGGTTTAACAAAGATTTTCCAGTAAACCTCCTTAATGTGGCCTAGTTTTTGTCAATGATCACACCAAGCCTTAGTCTTCTCTAAGAAGTCAATTGGGTTGTAAGTACCACAAACCACCATAGCAGATGACTCAGTGTTCAAATGGATGATTCTTTTCCTACTTTCCTCATGCCTCACTTTTGAGAAAATCTCTGAGTGATGGGAGAGGTTTGTTTTCGGCCAATTCTTGGCTTATTGGCTGGGCAATTTCATTGGATAACTCTTCTTTTTCAGTGTTGAGTGCCATTACTTGCCTATATTTTGTTATTCAATCCTTGTAGGCTCTGATACCAAGTAGAAATTTATGATCAACTATCATCTGAACTTAGAGCAAGTATAGAGACAGTTCCTAAGTAGATGGAGCATTCGTTTGAGCCATAAGCCCAACAAACTCTGCCAAGTTTAGACCAAGAGAACTAGCCGGCTGACCATGAAAGTCCACAACTGCGACATACTTAAAGAATTACAATTATGAGAAAAATTATGATTTTGCAATATCAAGGTTACTTTCAAAATGTGCTGAACTAAGTGTTAAAAAGAAAAGTAGATAATCTTACCACGGCCTTGCAGTGTAAGAATAGCCAATCATGAGGGACATTATCCAATAAGTATATAGAATCCTTTGGTTCTGCCACTGGGAACAAGCATATATAGTCAAAAATAAATAAATAAACTATTACCATAGGAAAAGAAAGAATAAGCAATATTCTTACAATTCCCAAGACCCCCCCATCCTTTATTGATGATGCCCCTCTGTCCAGTTTTTTCCAGTGCTTCTACAATTATTTGAGTCATTTTTCCTGGTTCTTGAACAGGCTGAAATAAGAATATGACAGTGACAAGCAATGAGATAACAAGAGTAAAAATAAACTAGAAATTAGTTCATTAAGAGCCAGCAGGGAATAAAGCCTGATTTCTCTCCCTTTTTATCAAGTAGGACATTAAGCCTAAGCTTCTCATCCATTATTTGCATCACAAGATTAGCATAACCAAAATCATTATTTTGAAGAGAATATTACAGATACCAAAACCATACAACGGATGGCAAAAATTCAAATAATGAAGCACTAAATTGCGCTAGAAAAGCATTAATACAAGCACACAATCAAAATATTTTATCCTCAAGATTTAAAATTTATCAGTAACTCCATGACACTAGGATGGTAAACATAAAAACATCCAGCATTTCTGCAAGACATAACAACCAGAAGGTAACTAACTACCAGAGGCTCTTAAAATAGAATACGATGCTCAATATGAACAACAAACGTAAATCCTCAAACCTTATTACAATCCACTCAAGAGTTGTATCTATTTCAACAATAAACAATAGATATGAACAATTAACCAGACCAATTTATTCTCATTGATAATACTAGTCTAAAGGTCCTTGATTTTGGAAATAGAAAATACGATTTATTTGTTACTCCATGAAAATCACAGTAGATGGAAGCAAGATAACAGTTGATAGATGCTTCGGGGAGGTACCTTGTCATTAGAAACCATTTTGTTACCCACTGTAAAATTGATGGATCAAAGTGCCAAACCATATTCCTTAAGCTAGCTTTGGCACATAGAAATCATATATGAACAAAATACATATAAAGTGGATATAAGAAGACTCACCAGGCTACCAAATCCAATGTAAATGGGCTTGTCACCAGCTTCAAGCCATTTTACAAGGGACTCAGGAGGTTCATAGTTTGATGCAAGATCAAGGAAACAAAAACCTACCACATCAACTTTTGGTCCCCAATCTGCCAACCAAGAAATAACAAAGATTGAATCTTTCAGCCAAAAATTAAGCTGCAGAAGATAGCATTAGTTGTTCCAACTTCCAAACACTAGCCATACTTTTAATCTTTAACAGTCGAAAATCCAAATAGGATGTTGAGAAACAGAATTCAATCTAGTACAAAAATACATAAAATATCCTATTTTGATTCAACTACTGCCAGTCAAGGGAATCATGCCATAAACCTTTCTATTCACTGAAATAATAGATTCATTTAAGTATTCATTACATTTAGCCACATAGACAGACCATGAAAACTAAAGAATATATATTGAAGTTAATTGTTTTTATCATAAAGAATATGCACATAACACAAAGCACTAAAATTATGCAAAGAAGGCTTCAAGGAATTTCCACTATGATATGAAACAGTATCCAGCAAACTGCAAAAAAAATGACTAGAAATACAAAATGCTACAATTGAGATCTAAAGCATCCACCTTTTGGTTTAGGAACAAGGTGAGGGCTCCATATATATGCATGTGGCACATCAGTGTCGGAGCCTTGGGAACCACTTAAATATGTGACTGGTCGTAACTTCAGCCTTTTCTTCCTAAGATCATTAATCATGTCTCGTATTCCCAGCCAAATCAATGAGTCAACAATTTGATATGAAAGCTGAAAGAGTTACACATGATCAGATTTTAGTAAAACAAGAGGGCAACAAAAAAGGGATGAAACAGATGATGATACAATAACAACAACAACAACAAAGCCTTTTCCCACTAAGTGGGGTCGGCTACATGGATCAATCGACGCCATAAATCCCTATTATAAATCATATTTCTAGACAAACCATTTAAATCTAAATCTCTCTTAATAATTTCTCTTATAATTTTTCTTGGTTTTCCTCTCCCTCTACTTATTGGACTATTCTCCATCACATCTACTCTCCTAACGGGGGCTTCTATAGGTCTTCTCCCCACATGACCAAACCACCTAAGTCTCGATTCTACAACTTTTTCTACAATAGGTGCGACTTTCACCTTCTCTCTAATACATTCATTTCTAATCCTATCTCGTCTAGTGTGTCCACTCATCCACCGCAACATTCTCATTTCTGCAACATTAAACTTATTTTCTTGTTGGCTTTTTATTGCCCAACACTCAGTTCCATACAACATTACAGGTCTTATAACTGTGCAGTAGAATTTACCCTTAAGTTTGAGTGGTACTCTTCTATCACAAATAACACCCGAAGCACTCCTCCATTTCATCAACACCGCTTGGATCCTATGATTTACATTTTCTTCTATTTCCCCCTTATGTTGTATGATGGATCCAAGATACTTAAATCGTGTGACTTGTGGTAGGATATGTTCTCCAATTTTTACTTCTACGCTAGAAGTGGTGTGCTTCTTACTAAACTTACACTCCATATACTCCGTTTTACTTCTACTTAAACGAAAGCCATGAGTTTCTAAAGTTTGTCTCCACCTCTCCAACTTCTCATTCATTTCCTCTCTCGATTCTTTAACTAGGACAATATCATCCGCAAAAAGCATGCACTGTGGCACCGGCTCTTGGATATGTTCAGTAAGCACATCCAAGACTAAGGTAAAAAGATAAAGGCTCAGAGTTGACCCTTGATGTAAACCAATAGTTATCGGAAAATCTTCTGTAAGTCCACCTTTTGTTATTACGCTAGTTGTAACCTTATCATACATGTCTTGGATTGCTCGAATATAAACTATACGAACTCCTTTTTTCTCCAAAGCCTTCCATAGAACTCCCCTTGGCACTCTATCATATGCTTTTTCTAAATCAATAAACACCATGTGTAAATCTCTTTGATTTTCCCTATATCTCTCCATTAATCTTCGCAACAAGTATATTGCTTCCATAGTTGACCTTCCTGGCATAAAACCAAATTGATTCAAACAGATGATGATAACAGACATAAATTAAATAACTCACCCTATAACCAGCTTGTTGCTTTACACGGGACAAAGGATGTGGAAATTCACTAGTTGGCCTGAAAGGAAAAGGAAAAATACATATAATGTAGATTTAAATTCCCCAGCAAAAATAAAACTAACACAACCAATTGGTAAAGAACATGAATAAAAAACAGTAGACTAGAAAATAATGGGAAGAAATTGTGAAACAACAAGATTACATTACCAAGATGAGACTTACGTCCATGGCATTGTGAAAAAGATATGTATTGGTATTTTCAGTGCCTCTGCCACATGGGTATGCCCTAAAGATGGATATTGCAATTTCAGACAGGTCAAAAAATAATATTAGTTAGCAGGCAGAAAAAAGCATAGTAAAAGAAAGAAAAGATGGCGGTAGCAGAAACAGCAACCCAAAATTTGAGAGTGGAAACAGAATTAGTCTATGATAACAAACATCTTGTCAAGTGGGGATGAGAAAAGAAAACCATAAGCCAGTGAGATATCAAACAGCATGGCGTATCTCCTCAGCTTTAATATATTCTAAAGTTGGAATAGAGTGAAAAAGTATAGTTTGATTGCAGGATCTCAAGGTCTCTTTCTAAGGCAGATTTTCTAGACCATTTTTCATTCATAGTGATAAAAGGAATGTTTAACGGATCCCAAAATCAGCAATCACATAATGGAACTATATAAACTGGAATTTTTAGAGGTGGTTAAAGATTCAAGGGAATGATATGAGAGAGCTTTCTTCCACAATCCCTATTCTGCTATTAGTCCTTATTAGATTGAAAGATTAAGACAAATTATGATTTTAACTTAATGAAGAGAATTCTATCAGTCAAGAGCACCTTTAAGAGCAAGTATCAGGACAAGCAATCAATTCTTTGCAAAAAGCTTTGTGTAAGAGAAGGTGATTGAAATTTAAACAGCAATTTGAAGGGTAACTCAAGCTGGTGGCCTATTGTTTTTCTGGCGCATTGAAGAAAACTTGCAAGTGTTTGAGGGAGAGGAATAATCAGAGATCTGAAGCACAGCCTTTTGATGACCATGCATTATTTGGCTTCAAAGTTCTACTTTATTACAGTCAAGGATCCCTTTGCTGAGTTTCAAGAGCCAACACCCTGATCTTGAAACATAGTTGGCATTCTCTTGTTTGCATATTGCTTCTTTTTGACCCACAATAGCTGCTAGATGACCATGAGCAATTTAGCTTGATGACTTTGTCTAAATTCAAAATTACAATCACACAGGCCTGATAGAGTCCAACATCCATACAGCCTCATCACAATGACTTAAAAGACAATTATAAATGCATAAATTCAACCAGCCATATTTTCAAATGTAACTGACAGAAAAAAAATACCATATGCTGGTGGATTGGCAATGATTGCATCTGCTTTGAACTGAACACCAGTATCCATATCAGCTTCCTTACAGGCTGGAAGCAGAGAATTAATGATCTCTTTGATTTGATTTCGCTGAATAGGTATCTCAGAAGGTCCTGATGGCAGGAAGCCCTTATTTTTAACCATATCTGCTCCAGAAAGAAAAATGTAAAGAAAAAATAGAAAAACAATTGTATAGAAGACACTTATATAATTCCATGATCTGAACTTGATAAGTACTTCATTCTTGACAGACATTAAATCAACATGATATGTTTTAGACCATTTCCAGAAAACAAGCTTCTTTCAAGGAAAAATGCTTGCCACCTAGAAAATGATTGAGATGAAGAAAATATGCTACACACCCATATGCTCAGTAAGAGCATACATTTATGTTGTCTTCAGCTATCCATAACATAAAGAATTCAGAGTTACAAAATCATAAGGGCAGTCAACAGAGCAGGATTTATAATGATTTAAGATGCATATACACGTGCATAAAACTCAAATAACCTAAAAAGGTAGGGTCTCACAAGGCACCTCACTTTTTGTCATTTTCTTAAACTTTTCTTGCAACTGTTAAAGGCTTCTTATCCTTGCCATTTCCTCTAATGTTAGCAGAAAATAAGACAAAGAAGATGGACATGAGGAATTTTAGAAGAACAAAAGCAAAAGCATACACAAAAGCAAATGCATACATACTTACATAGCTAAGCAAGTAATTTTCACAAAAATTAGAGGTGGTCAGAAATTAATTGTCCTATAATATAAGCTAGTGAACTAGTCCCAATGGCTTATATCTAATGCAAAATTAAAAATATAAGCACACTCATGCACGGCCTGTACAAAAATCCTAAACACAATTAAACCCATGCCAATGGGACAAAAAATTCCATATCAAGGACCCAATGTGTAAGATCTAACAAACAAGAATATTTAGTGAAACTTCATTCACAACAGATAATAAATAGTATATACATGCACATGTCTCCACACACACACACACACAAAACACTTAAGGTGAAAAGCCCCAATAAGGATACAATGATATCAAGATACACCTAAACCAACTTGACACGCTGTAAATTGCCTGAGCCCCAAATGCACTGTAGTAGCACCATTTGAAATAGTTTGTCAAAGGTTCTTCAGAAAATACCCTTAAACCAGTTTCAGTCACATACAAGAAACCAAAACACAATGAGTGCAAGGCATGATGGACAATGATCACTCAGATAAAGTAGTAGAAATGTACAAAGGTTTATAGTACATACAACCAGCAAGGACTTTTGGGTCACCGCCTAATGGATAAAACTCCAGCCCAGCTGTCAGGACAAACTCCTTAAAATTTGAATGAGTGGCTAGTCTAACACGATGGCCATAGTCCTGCACATAAATGTATGTAAAAGCCTCAATTTTAACTCAATAAATCTTCAACAGAAACCAAAATTTATAATTTCAATTTACACATCTTTCCTTCTAAGATGGTTATCTGAACAATTTAATAGACAAATATCTTTTACTAATAGAAGTTGGAGCAGTGTAATCAAGTGTATACTAATTATTCGTTAGCTGCTAGCAAGCACTTTTATGCAAGAAAGGAGGGGGAACTAACAAAGAATTAAAATAGATAGCAGAAAATTAGTGGTACAGCATTAAGAAACGGAGTATAAAAGTTGTAGGGGGAGAGCAATAGCCCAGGCAGGATACTAAAAGGGGCACTGGTTTTCAAACAAAGACCTTTAAATGCCATTAAGTCATCAAAAACCCAGTTTTATTACAATGCTGAATCCCAATCTAAATTTTTTGTTGACCTGCTAAAATGCAGCCAATGCATGAACATCAGGATACTACAAGGTGGACTGACTAAGAGCAATGAGAGAACTGATACAGAAAAAGGGTAGGGGGAAACTCTTACAGGGAGGATGATAAAAATCATGTCTGGCAGCATGATATATTTTTCTTCTAATATACTCTCCAACTTTGTAAACCAAGAGAACCACAACAATTTCCTTTGTCTACCAACCAGGATAACTACTTACCTTTAACAAATTAACTAGTGACATGCACCAATATTTCATCTTGTCATACTTTATTACGCAGCATGAAAGAGAAAGAATACAACAAGTATTAAGGTGAAGTACATTTGCCAAAGTAACCACATAATTGATCTTTTATTAGATAGATGAATAGCAAATATGTTACGTGACTCAGTTATCACCTGTAAAGAAGATTGATGTACCAATTCAAATGTTTTATATCATGGTAAGTTATGAAAGAATGATTGGACATTCATCGCCCACATTCAAATGAAGCTCACAAAAGGCTCCAAGGAATTTCACAATCACAGAATAAACTGGGGCAATTGTTTTCAAACACACCAAATTTTCATAACAATAACAACACTAATAATTATGGAGCAGCTTGAAATATTTGGAAGTATTCAATATTTTGGGATGAAAAAAGTTTCTCCAGTAAATTCAAAATATTTATTGTTGGTTTTCTTTTTCAATTTTGAGAGGAGTCTGAAAGGCAATATGTTGATGTGAAGTGCTTTCTTTATTCAATAAAATGTCTTTCTATGAACAACACTTGTACTCTTTTTTTGTTACAATTGGAGTTTTACAACCCTCAAAAGGAAAGAACAAAATTATATAAAATTATAAGGGCAGGGAAAACTTGAGGCATAAAGAAGTGAGTATATATACCTGCAATCGTTTGCCTATTGCAACAAAGGGCTGCACATCACCACGTGTACCAACAATAAGCATCACTATCTGTAATGGCCGTATGGATTGAAGGTCTGTTGGATCAAGTGAATCATCATCAACTGCATTATGTACATGTTTGGATCCAGCACTAAGAGCTTCAGGTTCTACATCTCCTGGAACTTCAAATTCTACAGTCCCATCATCCTTTACAGTAGCTATTCTTTTTAACAATTTAAGCTGCACAATTTTAAAGTTCAACTGAGGGTTCAAGCATATAAGCGTAAAAAAATAAGATGATGATGTTGATAAGGAGAAAATAGAACATGGTAGCAATAATACAGGAGCCAATATCATAAATCATAACCTATTTACAAAGGCAATATATGTTAGGTGTTTTGAAAATCCTGTAAAAGTATTATAGGGTTAAGTGTTAACAGGGTGTTAGAGAAAGGATACTGTTATCCTTTGAGATAATTATCCAGAGATTAGGATATCAGTTTATTATTATATAGAGATTAACAGTCTGGCAGTTTATCTTCTGCTTTCTCCATTTATCGCTATCTTCAGTAATGGTATACTATAAATATAGAAGAGGGGATGCCACATTTAGCAAGCCTTCCTGTTCATCAAGTTTCGGTTGTTTATCAAGCTTTTCAGTTCATCAATCTAGTTTTTATCATAAATTTCAACTTCCTATCAGGGCCTTATCATCCACCACAGCCCAAACTTTTCTTTTGATTTGGGTTAGACATTATAATTGTGTCTTTTTATGGTTTTCTCCATTAGTTTGGCTACAATTACAACAAATATCTCTACTGTAGAGGTTTTGTCAAAAACTTTGCCAGAGTATCTACTCTTCTTGTTGTGTCACACTGACAATTGGACCCCCACTATCATGCTGTGTTCTGATCATACAGAAAGCAGCAGCATATCACCATCTGGTAGTCCACATGGTCAAATGCAGGGAAGTTGTCTTGCTGTGCCGTCATTGATGAACCAGCATGTAAGAGGTTGTTTGCTGTCATCTTGCTTCTGGCTGCTTCAGGTTTCCCAGGATATCATGCCTAGCTTCATTTTAGGTGCAACACTCTGAACCTAGTGACTCTGCAGTCTCTTTCTTGGGTTTCCGCTATTTTCTCTTTGTTTACTCTACCAAATTTTATAAGTTGCAGGAAGAAGTGACTGTCTCAGTTAAATATTTTTTTTTGTAGTTTGTGGCTTGCTATCTAATTGCTGCAAATTGAGTTCTATGGACACTTCAAATCTGCTGTGAAGTTTGTGAGGTTTTGGTTCTTACTTCTTAGACTGTGTGGTGGTTGGTTTCTTGTAGAGTATGTTGCTTAGTGAAGTAAGGGCTAGTTGCCAAGTTAAAAAGGTTAATTGAAAGTCATTACAAATTGTTGGTTGAGCTCATCATTGTTTGATTGAGGCATTCAAGTTATTGTTTGTCAACCTTTTAAGTTTTTATTTGCTAAATTCAGTTTATTTGTAATTGGCTAAGAGATTGGTATCAGCTCGAGGGGAGAGTGTTGAAAAACCTATCAAATTATGATAGGATAAGTGTTACAGACTGTTAAGGGATAAAGCATACTGTTATCCTCTAGGATAATTATCACTTACCATCTCTACAGATTAGGATAGCATTATCATCATCTATGGATTAGATTATCAGTCTTGTAGTTTATCTTCTGATTTCAGTGTTCATCACTATCTTCAGTAATAGTATAAATATAAAAGAGGAACTGTTACCATTGGCAAGCTTTCCTGATCATCAAGTCTCCATGTTTATCAAGCCTTTCAGTTCGTTAATATATTCCTTACCATGAATTTCAACAAAGTAAACAGAAAACCTTGCCACCACCTGATTGAACTCTTTTCCACTTCTCCTAATAACTATAAGACAACTTGAGGTAACTCTTGTCACTTAATTAATTAGTTCTGAATTTTCCAACCATTTTGAACAAAATATTTTGTATTTCCAACCAAGTTTCAATCATAATTTGCACCTAAATGGTGCTTTTAAATACAGATCAATCAGGTCCAGTAAGCCCCCACAACATATAATCAATAACTCCCTGCTGGAAATCACAAGATATAAGGGCTGTTATCTGCTGAAGATACTCTAAATAATGTTTATTTTATTATTCTCCGCACTAACTACCTTATCAAGAAACTTAAATATTTAAAATTACTGATTTGGTGGATTAAATCTAATCTGATCTCTCTGTTAATATATTTCAGCCTAATCCCTTTATTCTCGGTCAGATGAGGCAGGCCTGTTGCCTCAATTATCTATAAATATATCTGTTTGGAATGAATAAAGTAACACGGACAAAGAAAGCTCAATATCTCTCAGCCGTTTTCATGGTATCAGAGCCATGACCAGTTTTGGAGATATGCAAGCCATGAATGTTGATGCACGTGGTTCTTCATCTGAAACACAAATTCCAAACAGCAACTGGCCTCCTACACAGGGGGACCAATGGGCTGTCTACACTGCTGATTACAGGACACAAATTGGACAATAATAATTACCTCCAATGGTCCCAAAGTTTCTTGACGTTCATCCGAGGGAAAGGCAAGGAGGACTACCTCTCTGGCCAAGCTTCTCCTCCTGCTGCCACTGATCCAAAGTTTGCAACATAGGTGGCAGAAAATAACCAACTTAAGTCTTGGTTAGTGAATTCAATGACCATCGAGGTGGGAAGAAGCTTCATCCTAAACAAAACAACCAAAGAAATATGAGAGGCTGCCCAGGAGAGCTACTCATCAGTGGCAAATACAGCTGCACTCTTTGAGATAAAGGGACAGCTTCATGAATTCAAATCTCATCACATTATGGCAGCAGGTGGACATGTATGAAATCCATCATTGGTCATGCAACGAAGATGCTAAATACTTCTAGAAGTTTGTAGAAAGTGAGAGAGTTTACAAGTTCTTGTTGGGTCTGAATTCTGAGTTTGAAGAAGTAAGGAACAGATTCATAGCTGCTTGGGCAACATCGTTGTCCACCTTAAGAGAGGCATTTGCCATGGTAAAAAGAGAGGAAAGTATAAAAAGATTAACCTTCTGAAGCCAAACTCAGCCACAGACTAGTGAAGCCTTTGCACTAGCTGACCAACACACTGAACATAAAAGGAAAGGTGGACAACCTTGGTGTGATCATTATAACAAGGTTGGACACACAAAAGAAGTGTGTTGGAAGCTCCATGGATGGCCCAGTCATCAAAAACAGAAACTAAAATCTAAAGGCAAAGGGTACTTGGCAGCCAATGAAGAAAAACCAAAACTCGACCTGAACCTTATCAAGGAGCAGCTAGAACAAATAGCGAAGATGATTAGTGGTCAAGAGAAAACTCAACCAGAAAATGTTAGGGCTGGTTTAGTGGCACAATCACATAAAATATCTATGATATTTAGTACTAAGAGACAAACTAATAATGTACGGATTATAGATTCAGGTACAACAGACCACATGACCAGTGATGCCTCCATCATGGAAGAAATTATGCCATGTTCAGAAAAATTGATAGTAAGAATTGCAGATGGCTCCTTAGCTGATGTCAGTAGATTGGAACAACAAAATTGTCCCCTGAATTAATTCTCAAAAACATGCTTTATGTCACAAAAATTACTTGTAATTTGCTATCTATTAGCAAAATTACAATGGGCAATAACTGTATAGCTAATTTCTACCCCAATGAATGTATCTTTCAGGATTTGAGGTCAAGGAAGATGATGGGCAATGCTAAGGTGCTTGGTGGATTATACTACTTTCAAGGACATGAAGACAAGAAGTTAGCACTATCCACATGTTCTACACTTGAAGAAATAAAGTTGCCGCATTATCAATTATGACATCCTAGTATCAATTATCTCAAGCACTGGTATCCTCAATTACTGAATAAAAAATTTTCCAATTTTCAATGTGAAATCTGGCCACTATCTAGACACGCAAGAAACTCCTACCCACCTTATAACCATTCACCTACACAACCCTTTACAATTATTCACAGTGATGTGCAGGTGCCCTTTAAAGTGAGAAATATTAATGAGGCACAATAGTTTATTACTTTTATCGATGATCACACCTGATTGACATGGGTTTACCTTTTAAAAGAAAAATAAGAAGTCCTTAGTATATTTCAAAAATTTCACACTCTCATTCAAAATCAATTCCAAACGAAAATAAAAATTTTGCAATCTGACAATGCCAAAGAATATTTCAGTTTTGTTCTTGGGAATTATCTTGCCAATCATGAGATAATTCACTGAGCTCATGTGTCAACACTTCACAACAAAATAGGGTATCCGAACGAAAGAACCAACACCTCATAGAAGTAGCTAGGTTTCTCATGACAACGTCCAACATACCTAACACATTCTGGGGGGAAGCAATACTCACTGCAACTTATCTTATCAATTGAATGCCATCCAAAACCTTAACTTTAAAACACCCCAACAAGTTCTCTTAGAAACCTACCGTAATACACCAACCATAACCAACTTGCCTCTAAAAGTTATTGGGTGTACATCTTTCATTCATGTTCACAATGGGAGAAAACTTGATCCTAGAGCCCTTAAGTGTTTTTTATTGGATATTTACCAACACAAAAAAGGTATAAATGCTACATCCCACCACACAAAAACACTATACTACCATGGATGCAACCTTCTATGAAAATCAACCATATTACCCCAGAACACCATTTAGGAGGAGAACCAAAACACACAAGAATGACTATTTTGGAGTAACTTTGAACCTTCCCGAACCTCACAAACTACAACTAGTACACCAGAGGAAATACCCATTGTTCCAACTTACTTCCACCCTCTGAACCCAACTGAAAATGACCTTGAAAACCACACAAACAATATTGGCCGAACCGAAACACACCCTATTGCCATCCACGAAGAAAAATCACGTGAGGGGAAGGAGGACCAGTAGATAGAATTAGGTGGGACAGGAGGAAATTCAGGAAGCACCACTTGAACTAGGCCAATCATCAACCTTAACCTCAGATTATAACCTAGAAGAGTTGGGTTGGTCCATTGCACTAAGGAAAAGGGTAAGATCGTGCACCAAATACTCCATAAATAACTATGTCTCCTATGATAGATTATCATCATCTATGCAATCCTATGTGGCTAGTGTTTCAATTAAAAAACTACCGAAAAGTGTCTATGATGCTATGAAAGTTCCTAAGTGGAAGGCTACTATATATGAAGAGATGGATGCATTGAAGAAAAACAGAACTTAGGAGTTTACTGAGTTATCCAAAGGAAAACCTATAGTGGGTTACAAGTGGGTCTTCACTGTCACATACAATCCAGACGAAAATATCAACCGTTATAAGCCAAGGCTTGTTGCCAAAGGGTTTACCCAAACCCATGGCATTGATTTCCAAGATACCTTTGACCCAATAGCCAAATTCAACACAATTAAGGTATTATTGTCCCTTGCATCTAATCTTGACTAGCCACTCTTCCAATTAGGCGTAAAAAATGTCTTTTTAAATAGTGATTTGAAAGAATAAGTATATATGGATATTCCTCACAGGTTTGAATCAAATAAAAATTATAATAAAGTTTATAAGTTGCCCAAGTCATTATATAAGTTGAAACAATTCCCTCGGACTTAGTTTGAAAAATTCACAAGGGTTGTTAAAGGGTATGGATATAGTCAATGCTAGACAGATCACACGTTATTTATCAAGGTTGCCTCTAGTGGTAAAATTGTTATTTAATTGTTTACGTTGATGATATAGTAATTACAAAAGATAACTTGGAGGAAATAAAGAAATTGAAGAAGGATCTTGCAACTGAATTTGAAGTTAAAGAAGTTGGAAGCTTAAGTTACTTCCTAGGTATGGAAGTAATAAGATCAAGTGAGAGAATAGCAGTGTCTCAAAGAAAATAAACACTGGATCTACTTAAGGAAAAAGAAATGTTAGGTTGCAAGCCTGCTAAAACACCTATGGAAGCCAATTACAAAGTAGGCTTAAAGGAAAACTGCACACCAATTGATACCGGGATGTATCAAAGATTGGTAGGTAAAGCAATCTACTTTTCTCATACAAGACTGGACATTTCTTTCCCTGTAAGTGTTGTAAGTTAGTTCATGAATAAACTGAATGAAGAAAACTTAGAAGTAGTCTATAGAATACGAAGGTACCTGAAGTTAATCCCAGGTAAGGGCCTCTATTTCAAGAAGGGTATACGCTGAGGAGTCGAAGTTTACTCAGATGCTGACTGGGTAAGATCTGTCACAGGTACAAGATCAACAACTGGCTATTACACTTATGTTTAAGGTAATCTGGTCACTTGAAGGAGTAAAAAGTAACCAGTGATAGCAAGAAGCATTGCTGAAGCAAAGTTTCGAGCTTCTATTCTAGATATTTATGAAGGCATTTGGTTGAATAGACTAAATTTAATTGAAAATTGATGTTGAGGCACCAATAAAGGTTCTATGTGACAATATGGCTAATAATGGGATAGCAAAGAATCCCATACATCATGATAAAACCAAACATGTAGAAATTGATTGCCATTTTATCGAAGAAAAAATTGAATCAGGCTTAATAAAGCTATCCTATACACCTATAAACTACTAAATTGCTGATCTATTGACTAAGGCTGTAGTTAGAGTGAAGTTTGAAGACTTAAGTTTCAAGTTGGGAATGATCAATATTTACACCCTATCTTGAAAAGGAGTGTGATAGATACCTAAGTAAAGTGGAAAACCCTCTCCCAAAAGCTAACTATTGAAGTGGAAGAACCACCCTATATAAGTATCTCATTGAGTATCCCATGCTACTTAATGTGAGAACTTTGGCATCCTAAACTACCTTAGTATTTATTACTTGGCCGTCACTGGAAAGTCAACATCCCAATAGCTACACTCTATGACACTTCACTTGGCAACACTTCACTCGACCTTTCGCCAATCAGAACCCTCCATAAGTAGCCCTTTTCGAAGCCATAAACCACCAGCTTTGATGCCAATTGATGGGCACCTAAGTAAGGCAGAGAACCCTCTGTCAAAAACTACCAATTCAAATGGAAGAATCACCGTACTTAAATATCCCATTGAGTATCCTATAATACTCAATGTAGAATTTTGGCATCCCATACTACATTGATCTCTATCAAAGTGTTGAAAATCACAGGATATAAGGGTTGTTATCTGTTGAAAATACTTTAAATAATGTTTATTTTATTATTCTCTGCACTAACTACCTTATCAAGTAATTTAAATATTTAAAATTACTGATTTGGTTGATTAAACCTTATCTAATCTTTCTGTTAATATTTTTCGGCCTAATCCCTTTATTCTTGGTCATATGAGGCAAGCCTATTGCCTCAATTATCGATAAATTGGGAATGAATAAAGTAACACAGACAAAGAAAGCTCAATATCCCTCAGCCGTTTTCACTCCCCCACATGAATTATATCACTAAGTGAGGACTGATATTTTGTTGCAATTGGTTATTTCAACTGGTTTAAAGCATCTTGGACATATAGTAGAAACAAGAAGATAGACACAAAAATAAATCATAATAACATGAGAATACAAATTTATTTTTTTCTTCAACTTTCTACCCTACAACAAGTAGTCTTAAAAGTACAAGCAAGAGACACAATGGAGGCTGTACATAAGGACCTGTATAGAAACTTAGTTTAGAAAGATCTTTTCCACTTTTTTTTTTCTCTTTTTTGATACATAATTAAGATATTAGGCAATTGCCCACAAGCAAAATCTTCGCATAACAGCTTAATCTTTTAGATCACTTATTCCTTGATATTAAAAAAAGTGTTAATCACCAGGTAGTGAAGAGTTTAAAACTTCCTGCCCTTATTCACATAATCACCTTAATTCTTGTTATAAGGTATTATTGTTCCTCTGCTTCATCCAAACTTCAAGCCTTAAATGCTTATAAATGATGGGCTGTGGAACTGTGTCAAAGATAAAAGCCATTTCTTGGCTTCACATAACAACTTAGCTTCTTTTTTATTTTTATTCTTTTTTTTTCACTTGTATGTTTTAACAGAAGATTGACAGTAACCGTATGTAATCTCAAAAGACAAAATAGCACATAAGTCAAATATTGTGGGATTTTTTCTTACACATCTGCCTCTTCTTGTCAATGTATTAGGCCTTAAACCCAGAATAATTTTGTAGAAAAAAACTTGTCTTAACTTCAGACATAAAACTAAGATAATTACAAACAAAAACCTTAACAACTCAATTTATCAAGTTATTTCTTACTCCTTTTCTATAAAACAACCGCCTTTGCTTGGAAATAAGATTTTACTCCTCCCTTGGGAACAAATTGATTTAAATTTATTAACCATATTATTAGCTGAACTATGACAGGGAAATAAAGAAAAATGTAAACTATAAGATTCAAGCAGGATTGATGAAATGAAGAAGTGTTTCGTATATTATTTGTGATGGAAAAATACCATTCAAACTTAAAAGTAAATTTCACTACACAACTATAAAACCTGTAATATTATATCAAATTGAGTATTCAACAACAAAAAGACAACAAAAGAATAAACTCAATGTTGCGTATATGAGAATATTGCATTAAATGAGTAGATACACCAGACAAAATAAAATTAGAAATAAATACATCAGAAAGAAAGTTGAAGTCACACTTATTGTAAAAAAAAATTGTAGAATCACGCTTTAGATGATTTGAGCATATGTAACAAAAACCTATAGAAACCCCAATAAAGAGAATAGATTAAATAGAGAGTAGTTCAATAATTAGAAGTATAGAGAGATCAAGAAAAATTATAAGCGAAAACATTAAGAAAAATTTACACTTAAATAGTTTGTCTAAAAACATGATTCATAATAGAATTTTAGAACATCGTTTGATCCATGTAACTAATCTCATCTAGTGGAAAGAGACTTCTTTTTCTTCTTGTTGTTGTATATTTTGTTGGCGTATGATACACAACAAGTAAATGGTGGGTGTTAAAATCTAACGTTGACCACCTTTGTACTCAAAAAAAATAAGGTTCTCATAAGACTCAAGGAGGCATAGGGAATTCACCCTTAAAAGTGCACTGTCAAAGGGAAAGAACAACTATTTGTAAATACCACACTAAGCATCTCATACTATCCAATATGGGATTTAAGTATCTCATACTACCCAATTCCTATCATAGCACCACCTCTGATGTGCTAACATCTCGGCAATTGTACTCTACAACACTTCATTTGGACTTCTTGCTAGTCAAAACCCTTCGTAGGTAGCCTTCTTCATGCCATTGGCCAACCAACTCTAATACCAATGATAGGACCTAAGGAAGCATGGGAAATCCACCCTTAAAAATACATTGCCAAGGGGGAAGAACTACTCTTGTAAAGTATCTCACCAAACATCCCATACTACTCATTATGGGACTCAAGCATTTCATACTACCCAGTCTCTATCATATCAAATTGTAAAACCCAGGGAAGCATGCGCAACACACCCTTAAAAGCATGCTATCAAGGGGAAAAAACCACTCTCCTTAATGTCTTATTTGATACACAAAATTGTTAGATATGACAATGAAAACGGAATAAGGATATGAATAGAATAAAATAATTGCGTTTGATATGATATAAAAAAGAGTAAATATGCAATTCTATTTGTACGTTTAGTTAAATAAAAATAATATAAGAATATAAAAGAGTGGTAGGGAAACAACTCTCATGTCCCTACTTAAAAATAATGTTGGAATTGGGGGAAAAAAAAAAAAGAGAGTAATGATAACAAAAGCATAATAAATTTTATATAAATTAAACATAATAATTGCTCTCATTTATGGAATGGAAATGAATTCTTTTTCCAATCTTACAAAATGTGTATCAAACAAGATTATTCAATGGATTCCTTCTCTTTTTCCTTCTACCAAACGAGGCACAAGTACCACACCAAGTATCATATACTACTCAATGTGGGACTTGAATATCCCATGCTACCTAGTCCCTATCATAACATTGCCCTCAAAGAGCCAACATCCCAACAACTACACTCTGCAACACTTCACTCGGCATTCTCGCCCATGAGAACCCTACACAGCTAACCCTCTCCATTTCATCAACCATCCAGCATCGAACCCAAGGATTCCCACCCTTAAACATGTGCTGTCAAAGAGGAAGAATCACTCTCTTTAAATACCATAACAAATATTCCATATTACTCCATTTGGAATTCAGGAATCCCATAATACCCAATCCCTGTTAGGTTCCAATCAATGAAAGGTTATTGGCAAAAGAATTCCTCATTTTCCACAAGAGAATCAATTATACTTAAAAGAAGACTATCAAAACTCCATTATTTAGACTTCCCAAGAGTTCTACAATAACTAAAGTAGATACACAGAATCAAAGTCATCCCATTTTCCCTTTAGTTGGTTTGGTTAGTAGATAGCTATTCCTAGGTAACGAAACTATTACCACTAGCCACTAAAGGGGGGAAAATGGAAGAATGCTTGGTAAGCAGCAGAGGGGCTGGGGGAAGGCAAAAGATAAGTTAATAGATCACAATAAATTACCTTGTCTTGGGCAGAAATTTTATCATTAAAAATTTGTGCTGCATCTTCAGGCCATAGATGTCTCTGCCTCTCTGTTTTGGATCTTTCCAACTTAAGTTGACTTGAACTTGGCTCCAAGTTATCAGCATGTGATATTTCTACAGGCAATGTGTTCACTTTACACAACCCTCTCCCAGAAATGCCTAAACAAGAGTAGAAAACATGAGTACCCAAGATATAACCTAGAAATGTGCAACAAAGTCAAGATGTGAAACACAATGTTAAGAAAAAGAGTTGTGATATATCAAAATGCTAAGAGATCATTGGTATAATAATGCGATTGACAGTGAACCTCACAATGGGTTTGTTCTTGGAACTCATCTCCCACCAACAAAGAGAGAAGCAGTATTTGAAGCTGAAGAAAATAAAACTTTTAAATAAATGGAAGAGACAGAGAGGTCATGATGCCCATATCAGTCAAGCAATGCTTATTCTATGTGTGTGTACGTAAAGAAAAAAATTAACCATTAATGTTGAAAAGAACAAAGATCATTACTGATCCACATTTAGACAGTGTCGAAACCACAAGATCCTGGAAGAATCAAATACCAAGAAAAGCCTGTAGAAGACATTATGAAAAAGAGAAAAGGAAAATACAAACTCCAATGATCTAAGAAGTAAGAACTAAGAGAGAGAGAGAGAGAGAGAGTGCAGTGCAACATAAATAAGTGTAGCAGCACTAATAATCAGCTTTCTAGCATAAGGCTTCCAAGATTCTAGGAAAGCATATTATAAAATGAAATTAGTATTTATACAATCATTTAATCATTTTACTACATGCTAAGGATAAGATAAAAAGGTATCAGAAAATGAGTTGTTTGGGTTGTATCTGTGTCAACGGTTTGCTTTTTGATGAAGCTTAATGGCCATGCCTCTTAACAATTCTGTGGCCTTACAACATATATTTAGCCTCCTTTACTTTCATCTAAGGAATGAAAGCCTTAAGTTCTATATTTTGCAAGTGGCAAAAGCTTGTTGAACACTTGAACTCCTAGATTTCCCCAAAAAGAAATGATCAGCATTCCAGGTACTCATATAGCTTTTGACATTTTGCATTTGCAGATGTTGGCAAGTTATTTTACACAGCAATCTCAGCTTAATTATAGTATCTTCAGTGTATTATGTTTATACCCAATCTCGTTAACTAGCATTAGACCAAATTAGTCAGAAAATCCTAACTTGGATAAATTTATTTTGAAAGCTTTTCAATACAAATTACGACAAGGCGAGTCAGTGCCTCTAAAAGGTGTCAGTAAGACTAATGTATACACAGCAGCTCTGAGGCAATGGATGCGATCAAATGCTTATGCTTTCAGAATAAAATTTTTCATTCAACAAAAAGAAATGCATGTCCTATCAATGAAAGAATATAAAACATTTTCCAGCATGAGATAAATTAGATTTGTGTAAAGATATCAGATTCCTCAGAGACAACACTAACCCTCGAATTGATCCGTGCCACTTTTCCAATATCTATAACAGCAACTAAGAAACGGGGAAATTAAACAGTATTACACCCTCACTGACTTTTGTCATCCCTATGACTTCTTCAATCCCTACAGTTGACTATTTATGTGACAATGGAATTAGTCCTTTGCTAGGTTCCTAGGCGGTCGGATATCCTAACGTATAATCCCACCTATCATGAATAGCCAATCTCAGGATAGCCTGCAATGTTAACAATGAAATAAGCGCAACTATCGGGGTGGATTACAATGGCAGATTACCCATTCGACGGAGTCCCAAAGGTTCTTATGACCTTCCGGGGAGTGATGCGCTTGGCATGGCAAACATGTCAGTATTAAATAAGCCCATCGCGTCTCCCATGTATTGACTAGCCTTTCAAAAAAAAAAAAAAAAGGCTCATAATATTCCCAAGCCGCCAACTTGAAATTTTCAAAGGTTTATTTCGACCCCATTTTTTCTGGTCATTCAGTTTTCTAGCAATCAAGGCAACCATAACTGTTATCATATAACTTATCATAAAAAATCTTATGCAATCTGTTATCATATAACCAAACTCCGTTAACTAACAGTTGTCTAGAGACAAATCCAAACGCAACTCTCTTTCTTTTGTTCTTAATCTACAAAACACAAGCCCAGAAGAAGAAGAAGAAGAAGAAGACGAGTCAAAAAGATAATTCTACAAACCTGAAGAGCTACCGCTACCATTATCAACTGAGCCTCCATTAGCAGCATCTCTACTACGATCCACTCCAATTCCCTTGCTACTTCCACTTTCAACAGGACCAGGCACTTCACGCTCGAGTCTAACCGAGAGATCGCTCGAACTGGAAGAAGAGCTCCGGCGCTTCTCCGTCAAGTCGGCCATTGACACTGGCACCGATTCCGACGGTTCCGATGCAGATCCAACGAGAATTCAGAAAAGGAATCTGTAGAAAGAGAAAGGGAGAGTGGGTGGCGAAGAGAGTGTGCGCGAAAAGAGAAAGGGACACGTACGCAAGGGGATGATATTTGGAAAGAAATCGCACACGTTACAGTAGCGACATTCGAATTCGATTCGATTTGGTTATATTTCGATTTTGGACCCAAGGAAAAAGGGAGGCAAACACAATCGTCGTGTCGGTCCTCTGTGCAAGGAAAATAGTCTCATCGTTCATTTTGTTGCGTTGAACAAATTGCGACTCTCTTCCCTTGAAAATTTTTTCAAAACAAATTTTTTTTGACAAAAAAATACAAAGCCTTAGAAATAAGTAAAAGAGATTAAGAAAATACACTTCCGAAATTACGCGAGTTATATTTATTATTCTTTTCCCCTTTTAAAAGTATCTAAATAATGCTACACTATTTTCTGCTTTAAAAATTTATTTTCTTTTTCTTTCATATAAATATATTAAACACACTTTTTATTAGGATCTACCATGCATGTCTTTATAATAATATTTTTTTAAAGACTAAATCCACCTAAAATCTCTCTTTGGCTCCAATAACATTTTGAATCTTTTTTATTTTTGCTACTAATAACTTTTTGAATCTTAAATTACCAGAATTGTATGAGTTAAAAGTGTAATACTAGATTTGTGTTTCACGCTTTTCCATTTTATTTGTAATAAATTTGCTTTAATTTTAAATAGAAGATCATGTTAAAATTCTATATTAATATTAAATTTAATGTTAAAGCATGCTTAATAGATTTAAACATCAAACATTAAAAGAAATTATACAATTTATTAATTATATTAGCATATATTACTCAAATTTGTTTTAAAAAAAACACAATGTAAGCACTAAGCATATGAAAAGTGAAACGAGAGTGGGCTAGGTCTAGACCAATGGCAAAGCCAAGATCCAGAACAAGTGAGAGCAAACAATTTCTCTCTTTGAAATTTTGTTCATATCCTATTTAAAATAATTTATAATTTTATAATATATTATTTAAATAAAATGTTAAATTTTAAACTTTTTAGATTGATGTACAAACAATATCTTTTTTTTTTTCTCTAAAATTATAAACAAGGTTGAATTTCAATAAGCAGCATACAAATAATTATTGTTCATATTAATATTAATAACTTTATTATCTAAATATTAATAAAGACATAGTTATGTATCTACTCAATACTTATGTAAGACATAATAATAATAATAATAATAATAATAATAATAATAATAATAATAATAATAATAATAATAATAATAATAATAATAATAATACACTAAAAAATACAATATTACTAAACCATATTATAATAGTTAATTGAATATCTTAAAAGAGCATTTTAAAAGGGGAAAAGTTTATTTGACTTGACACAAAAATTTATGATAATCAATTTACTAAAAATTATATTTACAAAAGAAATATGAATAATAGGAAAAACATGAACAATGAAGAACATGAAAAGCAAAAGAAATATCAGGTAGGGGTAGAGAGAAGTATTGTGTAAAATTTGATTAAAGCTAATGGTAATTTAAAAAAAAAAAAGGGAGGGGGGAAGTGTGGGAGATACAGGAAAAGAGAAAATAGAGAAAAAATAAGGGGGGGGGGGGGGGAAAAGAAATGAAAGAAATGAGAAAAAATTATGTGTGTGGATTCAGTAAGTTTAATTTAAAATATATAATAATAATTAAACCTAAACCTAATCATAAATTGAATTTGAATAAAAATGGGTTAAATAAACCTATAAAAAATACAGTTTAAAAATAGGACCCAAACCAAGTACTATTCATCATAATTCAAGATTAAGTATGAGTCCAATCTAGCCCCAAAAAAAAACTTAGTGTTTTGATAAAAAAATATAAAATATTAGGTAATATTAATTCAATGTCCATTTTTTAAAGATATTGATTTAAAGGCTATTTTTTGTAAGATATTGTGATTTTTTGCATTACATAATATATGATTTTTATTAATTTATTTATTTTAGATATTAGTAATTTTTATCACGTAATATTACAATTTATTTTTTTACTTTTATATTAAACATTATCATTTCAATGCCTAAAAAGTAAATAAAAGGGTAGGAATTAAGAAAATAAATGAAAGGACACGTGAAATATAAATTAATAATATAAAAAAAATCTTTAAAAAAAAAAGACAAGTTGAACTTTGGGCTTTTTAAAAACAAGCCTTGCCATGTATTTTATTTAAACTTT
The DNA here is from genome assembly GCA_032878935.1 of Erythrophleum fordii. Classification (NCBI taxonomy): domain Eukaryota; kingdom Viridiplantae; phylum Streptophyta; class Magnoliopsida; order Fabales; family Fabaceae; genus Erythrophleum; species Erythrophleum fordii. The sequence goes on along the minus strand of JAVQMF010000048.1, from coordinate 957,725 downwards.
TTAAAAATTGACCTTCTTTTTTTAAGTTTATTCAATTTGTTGAGCTATACCAATTTTCTGGCTCATGATAAAGTCTAATAATAACAAAAATTATATATGCAAGTTTAATAAATCTAATAAGTTCAAAAATCCTAAGAAATGTTGGACATAATATCAATTTTTAATATTATATATGTAAACTTTGAAAATTTTAAAGGGGGCATATGCCCACCCTTGTACTAAGGTAGTTTTGCCCTTAGTTTAAACTCTCCAACATTTATATTCAAAGAAAATACCACTTAAACCATATAGAGAGTCAAAATAAAAGGTAGTTTTATATTAAATATTATACTTCAATACTTAAAAGTAAAGAAAAGGGTAAGAATTAAGAAAGTAAAGGAAATGGCAAGTGAAATATAAATTAATAATATAAAAAAAGGTCAAGTTTCAAGTTTTTCAAAAATAAGCCTTGCCTCATATTTTATTCAAGCTTTTTAGGATTGGATCTTTTTTCTATACTCATTCACTTTTTTTGAGCTAGATTAGTTTTTTGACTCAAACCAAGTCTAATAATAACTAAAATTATATATGCAAGTTTAATTTGTCTAATAAATTCAAAATCTTAAGAAATATTAGACATAATATCAACTTTTAATACAATACACATAGACTTGAAACATTGAGGGGGGCATATGGCCACCCTTGTATTAAGGTAGCTTTGTCCTTAGTTTAAACTCCTTAACATTTATATTCAAAGAAAATACCATTTAAACCATATAGATAATTGAGATAAAAGGTTTAGAGTGACTTATTATAAAAGCAAAATGTAAAATTTCTCATGTGATTTTACATAATAAAGAAATTAGGTGAGTGTTTTTTATCTACAATTATTCTCTTATCTTACTTTAAAGAATTATTTTATTTGACGTGATTTGTACTATATGTTATTTTTTAATTAAAAAATAATAACAAAAAAGTTTTTAAATTTAATATTTTTATTATTTTCAATAGTTAGATCATAACTCATATCAATTAGCAGCATGTTATAAAACTTCTTGTAAGAATGGATTAGATTCATGTACATAGATTTATTTTAGATTTAATTATGTGTATACTAATAATTCACTTGAAATATTAACATAAAACAAGCATGCATCTAAACCATGAATTTTCATGCTCAGGACAAATTAAGAATCTTTTGTTAAAATTTTTTAATATTTGATATTATTCATATCCCTATTGTATTTTTAGTACTTAAACTAACCCTAGGTGATCTAGAAAGTTCATGTCTATACATTCACACAAGATACGAGACCAAATTTATATGGTTTCCATATCAATAATGCATTTATTTTATAGATTTAAGTCTTTTTTTGTGGTTGAGTAGTGAGTGGCTCTAAATTGACTCATATCTAGCACAGTGACGGGCTAATGGACAAAGACAATACGTGCTTTTGCATGGCATTTATTGCCATTTGATTTTCCATGTTATAAATGGGAAGTATTGTCCATTTTGGGATATCAAAGTAAACTTGATTAGGGGTCATCATAAACTTGACTAAAAAATAAATATAAACTTTAAGAAAAGTCAATTTTCAAAAGGTCAAATAAAATATAAGTCAGATTTGTATTTTTTTAAGGCCTAGCTTGTCTTTTGAAAAAAATTATATTATTAATTTATATCACACTTATCTTCTCATTTGCTTTTTTCTAATTTACATTCTCCTATTTACTTTCAAGTATTGAAGTAATAATATTTAATTATATAATATAAAAATTATTAAATATATAGTTAACTAATATAAAAAATTATTTATTAAATTTAACAAATTAATAAAATTATTTGATTAAAAAATAAATATTTCTTGACAAAAAAAAGCATATTCACAAAATAATTTTTAAGATCACTCAATCAAAAGATAATAATTAATAATATTTTATTCAAAAAAAATCACACCTATATCAAATATACTTATAAATATAAGCATTTTTATAATTTAATAATAAACTAATTTTATAAATTTCAAAAAAAATAAATAACATTTAAATAATTTTTTTTAAAAAAATCTTAATAATAAATTATATTAATTTTAGAGATATTTTAGTTATTTATTAATTTTATGATATTTATGCATATTTTAAAAATAAATGGAAATGATATATAATTTGAGCATCTGTGAAGAAAATGGAGATTAATTATCCTTAGAAATTTAATGTTCATTTCTTCATAATTATTTGATATGAAAAGGAATATTTTTATATTATGCAATATGATTTATTATTTTTTTATTAATTGTCTTTTCATTATTTTTTGTGTATGTATAAACATGCAATATGCATTGAAATTTAATATATATATATATATATATCATATAAGTGGATTACTTTTATTGATTTTTTAAAAAATTAGGCAAAAGTACATTTCTGATTCCTAATATTTCACTCAAATTTCATTTTAGTTCTAAAAGTGTATTTTGCTTCAAAATAATTCCTGAAGTTTCACTCAAGTTTCATTTTAGTCCCAAATTTTTATTTTGATTCAATCTAATACTCAAATTTTCAAAAATGGTTCAATATCTTCCTTTTTCTTTAATATCATTAGCTCTACTAATGGAAATGTTCAATGTGACACTACTCATCTTGTAATTCCAATTCAAACCGCAAGAGACAAAATATCCAAGAAAATTCACTTTCACATAAGTAAGTATCTTAAATCCCTTTAAGTAGATTTAACAATATTAAAGGAGAATGATAATATTGAACTATTTTTAAAACTTTAAAGACTATGTTGAACCATTATTAAACCATTGAGAACTATATTAAACCAAAATAAATTTTTAAGACTAAAATGGAATTCAAGTAAAATTTAGGAATGACATATTGAACCAAACTAGACTTTCACCAAGAAAATTAAGTCATATAAATATATTAAACACACTTTTTATTAGGATCTACCACTACCATGACATATTTGCATGTCTTTATAATTATATTTTTTAAAGACTAAATCCACATAAAATTTCTCTTTATCGTTAATAACATTTTGAATCTTTTTTATTTTTGTCAATAATGACTTTTTGAATCTTAAATTACCATAATTGTATGAGTTAAAGTGTAATGCTAGATTTGTGTTTAGTGCCTTTCCATTTTATTTGTAATAAATTTGTTTCAATTTTAAATGGAAGATCATGTTAAAAAATTTTACATTAACATAAAATTTAATTTTAAAGCATGCTTAAAAGATTTAAATGTCAAACATTAAAAGAAATTATAAAATTTATTAATTATATTAGCATATATTACTCAAGTTGTTTTTTTTTCATTAACAATGTAAGCATTAGGCATATGAGAAATGAAAGGAGAGTGAGGTAGGTCTAGACCAGTGGCAAAGCCAAGATCCAGAGCAAATGAGAGCAAAAACTTTATCTCTTTGAAAATTTGCTCATATCCTATTTAAAATAATTTATACTTGTATAATATATTGTTTAAATAAAATGTTAGCTTTTAAACTTTTAAAAACAAATTTGAATTTAAATGAGTAGCATACAAGGAATTATTCTTCATATTAATATTAATAACTTTATTTTCTAAATACTGATAAAGATATAGTTATGTATTTACTTAATACTTATGTAATGCATAACAACAAAACACTAAAAAATTCAACACTATTAAACAACATTATAATAGTTAATTGACTAACTTAAGTGAACATTTTAAAGGGCAAAAAACTTATTTGATTAGACATAAAAATTTATGATTGTTAATTTGTTAAAAACTATATTTACAAAAGAAACATGAATAACTTTAAAAACTTGAAAGATGAAAAAGGCAAAAAGCAAAAGAAATATTAGTTAGGGGGAGAGAGACATTGTGGAAGCATTATGTAAAGTTTGATTAAAGGTAAGGATAATTAAGAAAAAAAAAGGGAAAAACATGGGGGAAATGGGCAAAGAGAAAATCAAAGAAAAAATGGAAAAGGAAAAAAAAATGTGCAGGTTCAATTAGTTTAATTTAAAATATCTAATAACAATTAAATACGATTATGAGTTGAGTTCATGTAAAAATTGGCAAAATTTATTAAAAAATAGCTTAAAAATAAGGTCCAAACCAATTTCTATTCATCACAATTCAAACTTAAGCCCGAGCCCAATATACCCAAAAAAAAAATTTGGTCTTTTGATTAAAAAAATATAAAATATCACATGATATTAATTTAAAGTCAATTTCTTATAAAATATTGTACTTTTTTATATTACATAATATGTCATTTCTCATTAATTTACTTTTTATTTAGATATTGGTAATTTTTGTCACACAGTATTACAATTTGTTTTTTACTTTTACATTACACATTACTATTGCAATACATGAAAGTAAAAAAAAAAAGGGGGAAAGAATTAAGAAAGTAGAGAAAAATGTGAGATATAAATTAATAATATAAAAATAAAAAAAATAGTCAAACTTTGGGACTTTTAAAAGCAAACCCTACCTCTTATTTTATTCAAATTTTTTAAAAAATGGACCCTTTGTTTTAGGCTCATTCATTTTTTTTTCTTTTTTTAAATTGGATGGGTTTTTTAGCTCATAATGAAGTCTAATAATAACAAAAATTATATGTGCAAGTTTAATGAGTCTAATAAATTCAAAATCTTAAAAAAATGTTTGGTATAATATCAAATTTTAATATTATATACATAAATTTTAGAAAAATTGAGGGGGGCACATGCCCACCCTTGTATTGAGGTAGTTTTGCCCTTGGCTTAAATTCCCTAACATTTATATTAAGAGAAAATACCACTTAAACCATATAGAGAGTTGAAATATAAGGTTTATGGTGACTTATTATAAAAGCAAAAGGTAAAGTTCCTTATGTGATTTTCGAGAATCAAGAAAGTAATAAGGTAGGTGTTTTTCCACTGTAATTATTCTCTTATCTTACTTTGGAGAATTATTTTACTTTATATGATTTATACTACATGTCATTTTTTAATTAAAACCATTAACAAAAAAAATTTCAAAATCTAATCTTTTTATTATTTTCAATAGCTAGTACCATAGTTCATGCTAATTAGTAGTGTGTTATACAACTTCTTGTAAGGGTGGATTACATTGGTGTCGATGAATCTATTTTAGATTTAATTATGTGTGTACTAATAATTCACTTGAAATCATAACATAAAACAAGCACGTATCTTAACCATTAGTTTTCATACTCCGGACAAATCAAGAATTTTTTGTTAAAAAATTTAAATTTCTGATGCTATCCATATCCCTATTTTATTTGCAATACTTAAGCTATCCCAGGTGATCTAGAAGAGTTCATGTCTAGATATTCACGGAAGATATGTGACCAAATCTATATGGCTTCTATATCAGCGATGCATCTATTTTATGGATTTAAATCTTTTTCTTGTGATTGAATAGCGCGGAGCTCTAAATTGACTCATATTTACCACACTTATGGGCTATGGGACAACAAAGACCATGCTTGCTTTGCATGGCATTTATTGCCATTTGACTTTTCATATTACAGATGGGAAGTATTGTCCATTTTAGGATATTAAAGTAAACTTGACTATAAATTAAAATATCTATTCAACCTGATAAATTTGACCAAAAAAATAAATATAAGATTTTAAGAAGGTCAAATAAAATATAGGTCAAATTTAGACTATTTTTTTTAGGCCTAACTTATCTTTTACAAAAATTATACTAATAATTTATATACCACTTATCTTTTCATTTATTTTTCTAATTCATATCCTTCCGTTTACTTTCAAATATTGAAGTAGTTATATTTTAATATAAAAATAAAAAACAAATTGTAATATTATGTAATGAAAATTACTAATATATGAACAACAAATAAATTTAAAAAAAATGATATATTATGTAATAGGAAAAATTACAATATTTTATAAGAAATAGACATTAAATCAATAGCTTATAAGAAATAGACTTTAAATTAGTGTCATGTAATATCTTGTATTTAATTTTTGTTTTAAGCCTAGCTCATTTTTAATCAGGTCAAGCCTAAATCTGTATTGCAATAAACAAGACTAAGTTGGGCTTAGGCTTTATTTTTAAGCCTTTTGTTTAGAGCTCAAACCATGATCAAGTTTATATCAGAATATTTTTTTGTATCTCACCATAAGCAAATCAATATGTTAAAGTAAGGAAGACATTGCTTCATGACTGTGAAATGTAAGGGTAGAGTAGTAAAAAAATAACTACAATTATATTTATTTTAATCAAATTAGTTTTATATTTATTATTTAAATAATATAATAAGTATATAATATATATATATATATATGATTGATATGCACATCATTTTTAAATTTAGAATAAATTAAATTTATATTTTTTAATACAAGATAAATAATATTAAAGTAAAAATAATTTTTTTTTCATGTTATATTTTAATATAAAAAATCAATATTATTCTTAAGGGTATTTTAATCATATTTTAGCTTTAATGAGATTTGTATATTTTTTCCATACTAGAGAGGACTGCTATATAATTTAAGTTGAAGGGAGAGTAATATATTGACAAAAATTATGATGTACTTGGAGTGTGAATTTTAAATGTAGACATATCATGTTTGTATTATCCACTTGTTTTCATTAGTAAAATTTCGATTGTATTTTTGCTTATAAATGTAGAGAAATTCTTAGGTATTTTTAAACTATCACATCATGTATATTTTTTTAATAAAAAAAGTCTAAATCAAACAAAATGGGATCTACTTATTACTAAATTAAAATTTCTCATAATAAGCAATAGAGTGTATGTCTCATGTAACACCCCATTTATATGATAATAAAGTAATAGATAATTAAATGTGATACCCAATTATATAACTTGGTATGATTTTATTAGTAAGTGAATCTTATATTGTTTAGGTTAAACATTTTTCATTAAATAGAATATAAATGATATGGTACTCTAAAAGTACCTAAAATTTGTTTCGTAAATATAAGTTAAAAGTTATCATGTTATTAAATCCTCTATTTTATTTCTAATAGTTTCGAGAGGACATAGTCATGGGAACTTAATAAAATCTCCATTACCTTAAAATGATTTGGTTTATAATTAATCAAACACCTTTTTTATGTATGCATTTTGACAATTATACGATACAGTGACAAGTAAAATTGACAATTGGTGTTTATCTTTTGGTTTAGGTTAGACTAATAATGATTGGGTTAGATATCCTCTCTGTAACCATTTATTGTCCACTAAAAAATGTGGGAAAATCATATTTTAATTCTTATCACATTAGTAAATTCTTAATTTGACTGTAAAATCACTGCAAATACTGAATGTTAACCAGAAAAAGATATACAAAGCTTCAAAGCGGATCTATTTTTTTGGTATGTAGAAAGATAAATGTAATAGATAAATTTGAAAAGAGATAGAGAAAAACTGGGTGGGATTCATTCATTATTTATAGATCTCATATATTCTATATTTTTTTTCCCTCTTTATCTCTTGCTGAACCTGCCCTTACATTTAGAGAAAAAATTTAGAAGATCCACACATACTTCAAAATGAATAATTTGTATTTAAGAAGGTAAATGCATGGGGTAAATTTGAAGAGAGAAAGAGAGAAGAAAAGAGAGTGAGGAGAGTAAAATGAATCATCTTCAATTGTGCAATGAGTGAGAGAGAGAGAGAGAGAGAGAGAGAGAGTAACACAAAATGATTGAAGTATATATAAGGCCCATTTATTCCTTTTGCACTAATTTTTTTTTTCTCTCTCTCTCCAAACGTACTATATGAATTCATTTGTGGATTGCAAAATATTTGGATTGGCGAGGATAGAATATATGAGATTCACTTAATAAGTATCATTCACCTTATACGTTTACCTCCCTACATGTGAGGATCCATTTTTGTTAGAGGTGGAGGAGGAAACAATGAGTTTGAATTCTATAAAGTATGAAATCTGTATAATACCTCTAAAGTGAAAAAGAGTGAGTGTGTGTTTGGTTGCGCTGTAAGAAAAGAAAAAATGTGATTTGCAAAGAAATTGAAATGTGTCACACACTCCCTTTTTTACCATCTACTCTCTTTTTTTTTCATATATTTTAAAGATTCTTTACAAACTTTACACTTTTAAAAATTCAAATTTAAAAATAATTACTTTTAAGTGGCAAATTATTTGTCAATATTAATAAAAAAATAATTTTTTTTTTTTTTACAATTTATGATGATTTTTGCATTCATCTTAATCATTAATATGTGACGTAACTCATAGAACACAAATAATGGTGAAAAGGTTAACATCTTGATTTTGGAATATAACACTCACTGGTCATTTCCATTTTAGCACGAATAAATTATTGATGATTTTCAAATGAAAGAGAAGTCAATTTTTTCAAAATTAAGGAGGAAGAAATATAGTAAAATCAATAATAATAGAGGAAAAACAACAAAAATGAAAAAAGATCACGCTGCAAGAAGGAAAGTTTATTGAAAATTATATATATATATATATATTATATATATATATATATATATATACTCGAAAAAGAGAGGTGCAGAAAATGGGCCGAAAGGAGGTGATGAGGTGTGCCAAATATGTGGGTTCATTTGAAATTTAAAATGTTTGAACGCTGAAAAAAAAAAAAGACGACGATTTGGATCAACGAATGAAGCCCAAGATCTGGGCCATGGATGACATGGCTGGGGAAGGGTAAATGGAGAAAAAGTATGGTGGGAAGCGTTAAAAAAAAAAGCAAGAAAAAGAAAAGGCCTAACCAATCTGGAATGTTTTTGTGTATTGAGTTTTTTTAACCATTTAATGTATTTTGAAGTTTTAATTTTTATTTTTTTATTAGTGAGGTAAGAATCTAAAAACAAATCTACTGCTGAAATCTTGGAAAGTAACACTCATTCATCATTTTCATTCGGATGGTTTTCAAATGAAAGAGAAATCCATTTTTCCAAAAACTATAAAGAAGAAGAAGTAGTAGTAGCCATAATAATAATAATAATAATAATAATAATAATAATAATAATAAAGGAAAAACAACAAAAATGGAGAATGATCATTCTGCAGCAAGAGATTTTGCTGAGAATTAAGCAACAATGGCACTAAAAAAGGAGACAGCTGTAGAAGATGGGTGGGAAAAAATAAAAAAAGAAAAGGTGATATAATACTATTGTCAAAGATATGGTTGGAAAAATTTGGATTTTTTGTATTTAGCTAATAAATATATAACATGTATTTAAAGAAAAATAAAAAAATAAGATTGATGGAAAGGAAAGAAAGAATATAAGTTTTATACATATTTTCACTCTATTGAGTAATTTTCTCTTTTAAATACGTGAAGTATTATTGCAAAAGATCATTGTTTAGGTTGGAGAATATAAAAGAAAAGATAAAAGATTGTTTAAAATAAGAGTATACTATATAATTTGTTTTAGTTTTGTTAAAATTATATAAAGTTTTCTACTCTTAAAATACATATTAATTTCTCTTGAAATAAAAAATTGTGTTATATTTTAGTCTAATTTTAAATTTGTTACTAAAATATCATTTATTATCCTAAATATATATTTTGGTTAAATTTAATGAAAATAAAATATTTTTTATTTTTATTTGTGTATATTTGGATATAATACATATTTATATATTTAAATTAATTGAGAGTACTTTAACAATTTTTTTTGAATTATACTAAAGTATGTATTTTCAAAATAGATAGGAGATATGTATAATTTAAATAAAAATCAAGGAAGATTTATATAATTTACTCTTAAAATAAAATATTTAAATTATTATTTTTTTGCTAAAATTATTTTGTAAACGTATTTTATAAAATTTGTAAAAATAATAAAAAATAAAATCAAAATAAGCTTTGTGATAGTTTATATAACATTAACCTATCATTTTTTAAATTAAAATAAGTGTGATGTATTTAAGGTTGATTTCATCCATTTCCCCTCTCTGGGCTTCTAACTCATGGATATTCGATGAAAAAAATAAAAAAGAAAGCTCTAAACATTTTTTTTAGGGTTTGAATCAGAGTGGGACAATTCAAAACACATCCACGGCAATATAGGAAAAAGTCTAAACTTTATTACTATTATCATTGTTACAAAGAAAAAGTCTAAACTTTACTTCTTTATTTTTCTAGGAGTGGTATATCTTAAACCTTATTTTCATACGATGATTGGTTCTACTGAAAGGAATATGAGGCTAGCTATTTTACCTTAATTTAGCGGGATAGGACAACAATTTATGAAGGATAAAAAGAGAAAAATAAATAGAACTCCCTTGAATCAACTCTATATATCTTTTTTGTTTATTTATTTTACAGGATCCTTTCTATCATTCAATAAGATCATTAATTTTTTTTGGGGTGATTTGTGTCCTCTTATTTTTCTATTTATTATGTACATTAATAATTCAATTTAAAATAACAAAATTTTATGTATTCAATATCTATGAAAAAAAATATTAAAACTTCACTTTCGAATTTGAATACATTCTTCATTTTTTAAATTTTCGTTTTAGTGTAAAATGGTCAATGCATGTGTTAAAAATAATGGTAAATTACAATTAGCCTCTTGTGTAATTTGATTCAAAAATAGTTCACACCCTAATTTAAAGTCTGCCATTTCACTCCTTTATAAGTTTTTATATTACATTTTAAATTCAAAAACAAACAAAATTATAAAGCAAATGAAAAATAATGAATAATTTTATTATTAAAATTTGTTTAGCTTATATTTTAAACAATTTTATAATATTTTGAGAATACTGTTGAGATTATACAAACACTTGTAATTTTTTTTAGTGTTGACTTAATCTCAATAATAACCTCAAATGGTTATAAAATTATTCAAGAAATTAATAAAACATATTTTCAAAAATAAAATTATTAATATTTAATATTTATATGATTAATTTTGATAAAATTATGATAACAAAATACCACATGTGATTAGTAATGGAAGAAAACAAATCACAAGGAGGATCTTATACTGTTAAATCAGGGTATAAGTTTGCCTTTAGCCATTTTATATTTTGATGTATCTAATATTTTCATTTATGGTAATTCCAATATGTTGAAAAATGTATTGGAGGCTATGGAAAATAGTGAGTTTTGGCAAGCCACTCTCTGGATCTCAAAAGATTAGTCTTTCTAGAAAAGGAAAAAAAGATTTAGGTATAATTATTTTTATTTTTATTATTAAATTTTCTAATAATAATATAACAAATGTATAAATTTTATAAATAAATGTATAATTTTTATAACTTAATATTATTTTATTATATTTTTTAAAATGTTTTTATACATATTATACTTTAATGCAAAAAACTGATATAAAAAATATAAAAGTTATGTTTAAATTTAGTCTTTTTAAAAATTTAACAATTTAATTGTTTCTTTTTATCATTCAACTTTTTTATTTTAAATCTTTCGGTGGTAATGACTCTGTGTGAATATCACCCTGTAATCTTTAAAAATTTCCCCTACTTTCTTTTAATTGGAATAAAATTATTTGTCTTTAAAAAATAATATCATTTATTATATAAACTCTGAACAAGTCATACAATAAATAAATTATTTACAATGTGATTTTTGCTTTGAACTTTATGGATTCTCTTTGTCTTTCTCTTCTTTTTTTTGCTGCTATCTTTTTTTTTTTTTTTGCCTTCAGTGCATTGCAATTAAACTCTATCAAAATAAAAAAAACTAGACAGCTAAGAATAAATTAATGTCGTAGGCTATCATGTGTAGTCTAGTGGCCATCTTTGTTACGAGGTCTCGCAATTAAACTCTTATTCCATCGTATAAAAAAATTATTAACGTTACGGCCCTTGATTCAAGTGTTGTGATCATGTCGGTAGTTTAATTAAGAAATCATAGCTGAAGAATACTAAAGAATTAAGTTGATGAAGAATAAATAAATTAAATACTGACTTAAGAAAATTTTAAATAAGAGATCAAGTTAAAAAAGTTTCGTATTTTACAAAGCCAAAACATTAATTTATTGAAAGACTAAAAGCAAAACACAACTGTCACAATTTTTAAAAATACTGGTAGTGTGGGTCCCCTTTACTTTAAAGAATATTAGATTAGATTATTTTTTTAAAAAAATATTTAAATTATACAAATATTCTTTCTATTATAAAAATATATATGAATTTTTCTATTAAAATATAAATAAAATACTGTAAAAAATAATATTAATTGTTTATTAAAAAATATATATTTTAAAGTCTTACATCAACGTTATTTATTTTATATTAAAAATTAAAAATTTATTTTATTTTAAATTTAAAAATTAATTAATTTTATATTAATCAAATTTATATTTAATATTTATTATATTATATAAATAATAAATATAAAAATATTTTGATTAAAATAGATGTAATTATAACTTATTTTTTATTATAAAAATATTAATGTAGTATAGATTTTTAAAATAAAAAAATAATATAATATGAATATTGAAATGGGTGTGATTTACTTGAAATAAAAAAAAATACTGGTAATGGAATTTGAGGGAAGCACGAAGCTATTTAATGGCATTGAGAGAGGACACGTGAGACGGCCATGGTTTGATGGGGTGGCCTTTCGTAGTTTACAAGGGGCCAAGTAAAACGCAGCTCGTTGTATTTTATAGTTATACGAGCTTCGTATAAACCAGAATAATTTCATTTGTGAAAGAAAAATTTAAAAAAATAAAAAAAATAAAAAGGTCGAGGGAGGCATGGACGAAATGAAAGTGTCTTTTGGGATTTTCCATTGCTTTTGCTTTTGAGTTCATATTTTATTATGTTCCCCTATCATAGTTTTCCCAGAAAATTTTCGAAGTTCCAAGGATCACAGTCCACGTATGAGGACAAGTTGAAGAGAGAGAGTGTGAGAGATCCAATTCGTTTTTTCATTCCTCGTCATAGTCATGGCTTCCGTGTCTTATTGCCGCTTAATTCTCGGCAATGTTGATCTCCGACGGCCAAGATTCAACCTGCAGGCGTAAGCTACGTCACCCTTTTTCCATCATCGCCTCCAACTTATCTGAATTCCTCGATCCAACCCTCACTTTCTTTCACCCGCAACCTCAATTCCACTCCGATTTCGCCATATTTGCTCCGATTGCGCCACTTCTTCTAGCAAGTCAAGTTTTTGGGTGGAAGAATGAGCTGGAACGAAGAAAAACACAGACTGCTGATCATCAGGTGGTTTTCACTGTTGTTTTTTATTTTCTTTTTCCCTTTTCAATTCCATTTTGGTTCCTACTTCTTTAATTTGGGGTGATTTTGAATTTATATTTATACCCACGTTATTTTTATTTGTTTATTTATTTTTGCATGCATTGCTAGAATGTTTCTGTTCACTCTTTGCTTGTTGCTTATGATTCACTTAGATCATTTTTAAAATTCTGATGGACGGGTCGGATGGAATTTGGTTGATTCAGAATATTGGTGATCACGAGTTTTGCATATTCACTTGATGGTTTTGTGCCTGTCAACTTTGTCAGAAATAGGTAGTAGTTAGTATTAGCTACTCTTATCCCTTATGGATAATACGAATTGATTTTTGTGCGTATATGCAGCAAGATAAACTTGAAACTAGTGGGAATTTTTCCTTTCTTCTTGTTTAGATTTGTGTATTAACTGGACTCGTCTCCGCCTCTATTTGGTTGTGAAACTGTATACAGGATTTCTTGCCGTATTCGGTGTACCCTTATGATATATCTCCTGAATCTTCCTTGCAGTTGACTTGGTAATGAAATATTCGACATGTTGAACATGAACTTGGATGCCAATGGTGAGGAAAATCGGATATGAATTTGTGGGTTAATCAACTGTTGGCACTTCTTTGCCTACTACTAGATTCACATTCTTTGAAAACATTTGACAACTGAGCAATTGTTCTTATGGAACTAAATAAGCCAGAAATCTTGTTAGTTGCCAAAACTAGGAGGGCTCCTTGCGTGTTGACTCAACATGCACTCGCAGAATCGGCCAGTGGTGTTTTAAAAACAGGACAGGATGTACATAACAACATCTCTATTCAGCCAGGGAGAGAATCTTCTGTGGAGTTTGGTCATGATGGAATTGCTGGTAGAAGAGTACCTGCTGCACCTGATTCACTTCTAAAGCATGAAGGTAGGTTTGAATTTCACAGGGAGAATGGCCAAGTGAGATATGAAGATCGTACTAATATTTTGGGATTGAAGAGAATGGACTCTGAGAATCCTTTTGACGTTGCTGACCTTACCTTCGCAAAAGAACCAGCTCATGAGATGGAAAATGGGGCTTTTGTTGATAAAAATAGCAAAAACCAAAAGAACAATGGTAATATTACCCAGGGATTGAGGAAGGCTCTTGGTGAATCGGTTGGTGACCAAGCTGATAATGGGACACCTGGGTCTTCCTTTCTCAGAAAAGAATCCTCCTATTCCAATGAAGCTTCTGGTTTAGGAGTTTCAGATGATTCTCAATCTGGGAAAATAAAGTTTCTATGTAGCTTTGGTGGAAAAATATTACCAAGGCCCAGTGATGGGAAACTCAGATATGTAGGGGGAGACACTCGCATTATATCTATCCGAAAGAATATTTCTTGGGAAGAGCTTGTTAAGAAGACCTTGGGTATTTGCAACCAACCTCACACAATTAAGTACCAGCTTCCAGGCGAGGATCTTGATGCTCTAATATCTGTCTCCTCTGATGAGGATCTTCAAAATATGATAGAAGAATACCATGGGCCTGAAAGGCATGAGGGATCTCAAAGACTTCGAATTTTCTTAATTCCCTTGAGTGAATCTGAAAAGGAATCATCATTTGAGGCAAGTACTATTCAGCAGAGTGATCCTGATTGCCAATATGTTGTTGCTGTGAATGGCATAGGAGAGTGTATTCCAAGAATAAATATTCCTGGGCAGAGCCTGACAAATGATGCTAGTTCATTAGGGACAAATTTGAATTTTGCTCCAGATTTTCAGAAAAGTTTTCCAAATGCACCTTCTTCTTCAGAGATCAAGGGTGTTGGTAGTGCTATACATCCAGATGGATTTTTTAATGACTCCCAGGATCTGCACTGGTCCTCCAATAAACATCAACCAATTTCTTCAACTCCATCTCAAGTAGGAAATTTAAACACAGTTTATACACAGTCTTGGGGTAATAACTCGTGCCAGGGAAGTGCTGAGAGCCCCTTTTCCTTTATTACTGCCCAACTACTGCCTGAGGCCTCCAACATAAGTGCTGCTGATAGCAGATACTCCCAACAAAAGGCTGTGACTTTCCTAAGTGACAGTCACCCTTGTCAACAAGCTGATGTTGGTCTGCCAGAGCAGCACTATGGGAGGCTATTCGGAAGCTACAGTCCTGGCAACGAATTTATGACTGCTTCATATGCTAATCAAAGTGATGGTTGTAATGATGAAATTTTGGGTGAAGGGTCCATGCATAAAGACAGAAGTTTCCACTCTGGAAATCCTCTTTCCAGCCTGGGCAAGTCAATTTGTCCACAATCTGCATCTAATGTTACTTCTGATTCTCTGAATGGGATACCACATGCATTTTCTGATTCAAAGTTGCATGAGAGTGGAACAAGGTCTGGTTACTGCTCGCAAGAAGGAATCAGTCAATTTTCCTCATTGAACCTTTCAAAGGCTCAGTTATCTTCAGTGGTAGTCCCTAGTGTTTCACAAAGGGACCCTATGGAAGTCCAGCATGATCCCATTCTCATTTATCCGCAAATACAAAGTAAGATACCAAATGTTGAGCCAGGTGAGTTGCACAGAAGGCAGGATTTTCCATTTTCTTCTCCATCTGGTGAATGCTTAGGAGTGAATGAGCCTGTTCTGAAGGATGGCATTTTATACAATAAGGGAAATCCTTTAGCTCAAACTGATTTAAGTGTACCTAGCTTTATAGAGCAGCAGTGTGGGGACAATGCTGTGACTATAGATATGATAAAGAGAGTTGAAGATAAAAATTCTCTTCAGAGTAAGGATAGCAATCTTTTTGAGGGGAAATCACCTGCCATTGCTGTGGAGCATGTGAATGAGTTGCATCTTCTGGAGTCTTTTCCAGCTTCTAATTTAAATGATAAGATTAATAAACAAAATCAATTGGTGCAATCTTCTGAGGGTGTGGTTTCTGCATCCTCAGGCGTGATGGGAATTTCCCAAAATAATCTGGTTGAGAAGACCCCCTCAGATTTTCTTGACATGAGCCACGGGACTAGTGATGGAAAAGAATGTGGTTTAGATGAAGGTTTGAATGGTGAACTAGGATTTGATTTTTCTTGGACCAGAAACTCTGGCTTTAATGGTTCATCTCTAAAATGTGAAGGAAACTCTTGTGGCAAAACTTCTCCGGGCGATCATTTGTTAAAGTTGTCCATTGACCCAGTTTCTCATAAACATGCACAAGTTCAACCTTCCTTTCAGAAGGATACAGGTCTCCATGGAAATCTGACGGTAAGCTCTGCATTTTTGGATTCTTCAGTACTTCATGATGACCCTGGTCCAAGTTCAAATTTGCCTGTGAATGACCTGCAGAACTCAAGCAAGAATATTGATTTTAAAAGAGTACCTTCTCTCCTTGATGATGACTTTATAGCTAGTTCTGATCAAATGGTTGATCAGTATAGCTGTGGAACCCTTGCCTGTGAAGCAAAAGTTGAAGATATCATGTTGGAGCAATCAAAAGATTTTGAAAAGTTTGACTATTCAAATAAAGTGGAGCCACTTATTATCATAGAAGATGTGACTGGTTTTATCCCTCCGGGTGTTGAGTCTTCATTGGTGCCCAACCCACATATAGTGGATGAAGTTGGAAGCGGTGTTTTATCCCCATCTGCAACAGAGGTGGAGAGCACCATCCCAGATTCTGAACCTGAGGTAGAAAAGATTGCAATCAGATTAGAGTCTTTGCTGGTTTGTTTAAATTTTCTAACAAAAATCTTTTCTTTTATAGGATTGTAAAGATGATGAAGTAGACAAGAATGAATCCCTTACTGATGCAATGATAGCAGAAATGGAAGCCAGCATCTATGGGTTGCAGGTTGTCCATCATTGAAATGTTTTATTTCCTGTTTCGGTTCATATTTCAAGTGCAGAATTTACACTTTGTTATTATTCTCCATATTATTCTGCTGGCTTACTATCCGTATAGAAATTTTTATTTCTTGCACAGAGGATTCATTTCTTGCTTAGAAACTTAAAAAAAAAAAAAAACCTTTGTTCTATTCTCTTGTTTAAACTCAGTAACTCATATCTTATAATAAGATTTTTAGTAACTGTTCCATGGTAAGATAATATGTAATAATGAAGCAATTTAAAACGGCCCATCACCTCATGCAGCCTAGGTCCTAGTTGAGCGAATTATAAAATAAAAAATAAAAGGAGATAATTCTGTCTGCTGTTTCCTTTAATGAGTAATATTAGAGGACATTATGATCCACATAGTTAAATACAGAGAGGTTGCCAATGTTTTAGCTGCAGGGATGGGTTAAGATGTTTATTCCATACATCAAAATGAAAGATTCCATATGTACTTTGATGATGTGGTTAAAAAATAACATCACAAGGCCTGTCAAAATTTCCCAGGTGTCAATAATATTTTGGCCTAATTGCATTTTTTCCCTTTTAGAAGCATGTGGTAGCGTGAACTTTGGGATTTATAAGCTGACATCAATATTAGATCCTTGTTTGTCTTGCATTTGCTCTCTTCTTGTAGATGCTGTAAAATGAGCAGCCTGAAGAAAGTGACAATCCCGGTTGATTGTTATGGCTGTTGATATGCTGTATTTAACCCCTTTGCTTTCTGGGCCTTTTTTGTAAAGTTACCCTATATTGTTTTCCTAGTTATGCATGAGATGATCAAGATTTGTCCCGGTAAATGTAGTAAAATAATTATGTGCTGATGCTAAACTATGTGTCAATTACAAAAATTAAATCAAACATTCAACATTTTATTTTAACGGTGTCCATCTTCCTAACCATCAGTAGTACATTGTGGATAGGTAAAATAATGCTACAAAGAGCTGCATGGTTGTATGGTGAATTTAAGAAATCACTGTCTTCCCTGCCTTTTTACTTCTTTGGGGTATAGTGCATTGTTTTTTAAGTCTCTAAATTGTTATGCATGCACTGTTTCTCACCTTTGCAAAAATTGGGGAAGACATGAACTGGATTTTCCAGTTTTTGTGAGGCACAGCTTTTTGATCCCTGTTGAAATCTTTGCTCTGCTCTCACAATAATTAGTAGGGACTTCAATGTGCTGTGATTATAATTATTTATATCTGTTATTGCTTTTGCATAAAGTATAAATGTAAACTACCTTTCCAGTTATTTGGCAGAACCAAGCCTTACTGCTTAACAGGCATGAAAGACAGTTTTTTTGTTTGCTTCTGATAGAATCTTTCTCAACATGTGTATTTCTGGAGCATTGTTGTGTTTATGGCTGTTAGTGAATACCGTTGAGCTTCCTGGTGCTTTTCTGCTTTGTCAACTAAATAGTTTGTCCATAACTGACTTTTAAGATCATGTTATTTAGATAATACGGAATGCTGATCTTGAAGAACTTCGGGAGTTAGGATCTGGTACTTATGGAACTGTTTATCATGGAAAATGGAGAGGAACAGATGTTGCTATAAAGAGAATTAAAAAGAGCTGCTTTTCAGGAAGATCTTCTGAGCAAGATCGATTGGTTGGTCTTCAATTCTATTTACTTTTCAACTTGATATTAAATATGTATAATATGAATAATATGTATCTGTATCTATCTATAGGTCTAATGTCATCCCCTCTTTTGAGTAAGGTGGATAGATGAAATTGGGTTTAACCCAGTGTCTGCATGGAATTTCACTGCTCTTATTTATTGGAATTGGAATTTGTTGATGTCTCAAATTTGAATATCTTTATATTGGATTCGGCTCCTCTACCGTGCATAGAGCTTCTCTAGAGTGCACTGTGCATTTTAGAGACTAAAGTGCAAGTGGGTAATTGTTGACGAGAGAATCACAATTCAACTTTTTATAAAATAGAAGCAACATGGATTCCTGATAACTACTTATGGATGTGCAAAATTCAGTTCCCTTGATCTTCTCATTAATGGTGTTTCACCTGCACTTTACTCTCTAAAGTGCAAGGTGCACTTTGGAGGAGCCAAATCCCCTTTAACTCATGTTGTAAAATCTAGAGACCATATAAAGAGATTTCTTGCATACTGTTTTGCTAATTTTTCTGCAATTTTAATTAATAACATTTTAGAGTTTCTTTTCAAACTGCCAAAGGCACGTTTCTATCAAAATAAATAAAAAATAATATCCGCCTGAATCTGATATTGTTTCTTGCCTTGGTTAGACTAAAGACTTCTGGAGAGAGGCACAAATCCTCTCAAATCTTCACCATCCCAATGTGGTTGCTTTTTATGGGATCGTACCAGATGGGGCTGGGGGAACGTTGGCAACTGTTACCGAGTATATGGTTAATGGCTCCCTTAGGCATGTGCTTCTCAAGAAGGATAGGTAGACTAACCTTGCTCTTGTTCTTTATAAAATTTTGAATTGTTATTTGATGTGTGTATTAAATCTCCAACTCTTTGTTCAGATTACTTGATCGCCGTAAAAAGCTTTTAATTGCCATGGATGCAGCTTTTGGAATGGAATACTTGCATGCAAAGAATATTGTTCATTTTGATTTGAAATGTGACAATTTGCTTGTCAATCTGAGGGATCCACAACGACCCATATGTAAGGTGAGAAGTCTAGATTCTAAAAGTCAAGTTTCATCTTGTTTGAAGCAAGAGACAGTGATAAAATCATAGAGCCTTGTCATGGTCATGTTAAATTGTATGCTATATTAAATTGTATGCTTCCTTTTACTGATGAAAGTGAGTATAGTAGAATCTGATCTAAAAGTGATAAACCATATTTGGAGACAAGAAAGTTAAATCAAATCAAGTATAGTAATACAGTTGGTTGGAAATGGTTAAATATTAATGGCTAAAACTTTTGGGATGAAGTGGTCCTTGCGATGGTAGAAAAGCCTCTATGAACAATTGATCAAGAGTTTGATCCTTGTTGTCCCCATTCCCTCATAAAATTTCTTTTAGCACAATGTATAGTGGGCATGTACTTTATCCACACTTCAAGGTAAGTGGCTTTTCAATGAGGAGACATGTTAGAGATTATAATAAAACTATTTATGGGCTTTTACTTAATAGCTGAAGGTTTTAGGATGAAATGGTCATTGACATAAATGAATTTTGAGCGAACTTTTTTATCTGCAGATAGTTCATTAATTGATTATAGTTATGACCTTATTTTAGTTTGGATTCTCTAAAGTATTTCTCACCAAATATTACTAATGTCTATTCTTTTGCGACTTTTGTTTGTTCTTAATTAATTTTCAGGTTGCAGATTTTGGATTATCAAGAATTAAACACAATACCCTGGTATCTGGGGGTGTGCGAGGAACCCTTCCATGGATGGCACCAGAGCTATTGAATGGCAGCAGCAATCGGGTTTCTGAGAAGGTCTGTGAATCCATTCATATACATCTTAGCAACATAGAGGAATTAAATGAATTTTTTTGTGGGCATTCAGCTCGTGGAATGATTTTGACAGGTTGATGTTTTCTCATTTGGTATCTCTATGTGGGAGATATTGACTGGGGAGGAGCCTTATGCAGATATGCATTGTGGTGCCATTATTGGTAAGATTTATTCATCATTATCATTATCTTGCCCCTGCAGTTTTATCCAAGCTAATCTACTATGCCACAAAATTGGAAGAAATTTTATCTCAAAAATAAATTGAACTTTTCAGACAGAAGAAGAAATTTTGTTAGAAGGACTACAAAATGAAACTTTTCTACCATAGATGGCTGCATAAATTTCTGCATTATTTGATATAACTGTGACAGGTATATGTATGGCATATGAATAGAGCTTTGTGCTTTCTTAGGATACACTGGAGCTTCATCTCTTGTTGCATGAAACATGTGTAACTGTAATGGAATTTTGTATTGCTGTTCTTTGTTCTGATAAGTATCCACTTTGGTTAAATGTCAAAAGAAAACAAACTAAGGAGCTTTTCCAAGATGCAAATAGAACCCTTGGGATGATGGTTTAGACTTTAGAGACTGACTTTGGTGTCTTAGGTGCGCTAATCAAGGGTGCGCTTTGTATGGTTTTATCAATGATACACTTAGGATTGATTTTGACCCGAATTTTGGATTGGGTATAAAAGCTGAAACATAAAGCCTTACATAAAGCATTAGGATCATTTGAAAGGGGAATTTGAACACAAAACTAGATAAAAATCAGATAAATAGTCTGATTATTAGAGGTAATCCAAAATTACGTAACTTGATTATATTTACAGAAGTAAGAATTAATATGGTTAATGAATCCTGATATGCTATAAGATGGTTTTATTTAATTTCTATGGATGGTTTTTTCTAATATTGGAACCGACAAAGAATGGGATAATCTTACAGATCGCCATATGTACTATTACATTTATTGACCTTACTCTATTAATAATGCCTTACCAGTTGTTTTTCATTTTGTTATAAACTGTCCCACTTTGTGAGGTCTGTTTGCCATAGTTAATCAGCATCCCCATATGTTCATACCCTTCAAGAAAATTAGTTGTAGAATGAATAGATTGGCTCATTTTCAACTTACTCAATTGGTTGGGTGTAATGTAGATATAATGGGCATAATTACTTTATCAACTTACTCCATCTTTCTGTAAAATTTAATATGTTCAATGCTTTCAATTTAGCCTCTTGAAGGAGTGTTTTGCAAGAAGTCCCTCTGAAAATTCCTCTATGGTTTCTCCTTTTACTTGTTCCTAGCTGTTTCTTGAAAAAGTTTAAAACATGGAGCTCCAATGGACTTTGCTAATTACTTGGCATGTGGCTGTTTAAAATCAGTCAGAGAAGGCTATCCAATGGTACATTTAAACTATTGCAAACCCTTATTAAGGAACATATTTCAATGGAAAGGAGGGGTAATAAATCAAAGCCCACTGAGCTATACATATGGGTAATAACTTTAAAGGAGATGCAAGAGATATGATAGATTATGAAGGATGCCAATTGGTTAGCCTAGTGAAAATATTGTTATTTAATTGTATGTCTAGCTTCATGGTTCACTAAGCTTTTTCCTGTTATTTCACAACTGTTGTCTATTAGATATATCAAGAGTTTCAGTTTTGCATATATATACCTTATACATATATGATATATCATTGAGGTTTTCTGGTTATTTTGTATAACAATGGACATGAGCCACTCTTATGTCCTGCTAATTTGCTACCCTTGTTTATGCTATCCAGCATTTTATGTGGAAGTTTTTAATTCTGCAACTTTTGGTTAGTTTTGTGATTTTTTATTTTTCTAGTTTAGTGATATTTATGCTCGATGCAGCATGTAAGTATCCAATAAGATCTATATCTCTGCAAAGATGAGTACATATATGAGAAATCGAGATTTTGGGTTGTGGAAGGTATGATTGTCTGGTTGAGTTATCCTCATTGTTGCAATCATAATTCCTGGCTATTGCATATTCTTTCTGAACTATTCCTATATCCTTTACTTCTTTTCTAATGAACTGTCCTGTGGAATCCTTGAGACCCTTTAATTTGCACTATGAGCTCAGCCTTCAGATTATTGATAAACACCATTCTCTTCATAAATAATTATTCTACAAACCACTAGAAGTGGAATAGCGGTGAGGACTTTGGATAGTTTGTAGGAGGTCTTAGGTTTTTGAACTTTCGTGTTGTGATTATACCAAAACAATTTTCTAACCCTACATTTATGGGTTCTTCAGATTCACGTAACCAAATATTGTAAACCTTTGAAATCTGCATCTGATCTATCAATGATTCACAAGTTTTCTGTTAGTCCCAAATCAGTGACCTGTTCCTCGAGTCTAAAGCCTGCTACAGCTACACAAGTACCCAAATGTACGTTTCCTTCTTGTTCTTTTATATCTTAAGTTGAATGCTGCGGGTCATGTGACATTTTCATCTTCAAGTGTTGCTGAATGATTTCCATGTGGAAATTTCTTATATTATAGCATATATTTTAACAAAATTAGTGTATATATATATATACACACACTATCTTCCTTTTTAGTACTTCTCTTTCATTTTTTAAATTACCTTATGTTGTTCTTTCTTTTTGGTTGGGTGTTTGTATGTTTTTACACCCATTTGACTAAATGGGCTTTTACTGAGCCCTCCACCCCCCAAAAAAAAACCAAACTAAATGGGCTTTGATTTGATGAATAAGGATTTGCTTGTGCATGGGTATAATAAGAAATCACTTTGGTACTGATGGGGACCTCTCAAACAGTAATATTTCTTTAAGATAAACTGAGCTATTGCAGCCCCATCAGTACAATAACAGAAGTGCAAACGGATAGCTCAAGCCAAATACTGGGAAAATATGCATAAGCAGAAGGAAAATGTAGAGGAAATCAGCTAGAAAACAGAGATAGAACAGTAGCAAAGATGCATAAAAATAAACATAGCTCTAGCTATTTGAGACACTAGAAATCTCCCAAACCATTGCCAAAATTCTTCTTCTCTCTAGCAGAATGCCATCAGACCTCCTTTTGAACCATCCTTAACTGACCCTCTTCTCTCTCTTCCACCTCTGCCAGCACATGATATTTTATGCCATAGTTAGTTTCCCTAGTTAATTCCTTTTTTTCGCATGTGTCCACCTGTCCAGCCTTATCCTTCTTGAGCAGCCCTCAAGTCAGTTGGTTTAGGCCTAATAACCTCACTCTCACCATCACCCTAATTTCTTTGGCTATATACTTGCACAGCATCAGGCCCATCAGTTACCTACCCTTTTTGTTTCACAAACCCAGCTGACCAAGTCAAACCCAAAACATCTGGGAAACTCTAATCCTTGTATATTCTGTATCCGGTGCCAATTGTCACGGACTTGGATTTTCCAACCAACCGTGTGGCACTTAGATACACCCAGCTCGTACCTTCTTCCATTGCATGCCCGTGTCACAATACTTAGGCTTCTTGAAATTGTTATTGCTACCACATTGGAAATGTGGTAGAAAGACTCTCCTTGATATGATCCTGTTTCGTGAATTGTCACTAATATCATATTAATTGAATGCGCGCACAGCCAATGCAACCATTTGCTCTGTTTTTCTTATTAGCCTCACTAAGGTTGCAATGTTATAGTCACCTCTCAGAAAGGTAGCTTCCACTTTTAACTTTCACAAGAAAGAACCATATGGGTTATTTTATTCTTACAACGTCAACATCAACCTAACTACTACCACCAATTAAAAGGCTACCCTTAATCCTGTAGTCTTATGGTTAACTGGGAAACTGGCTGAAAACCAGCTGGTTTTGCTGTTGAACCAGCCTGAACTGGTTCAGTTCCTGATTCATGAAAACAGCATCTTGTTTTTAGGAAAATGTTATGGGATTCAAACTTAATGACATTCCCAACAGAAGGAACAATGACTTTCCCAATAGAAGGTGCTACCCCTAACCCATAAGACGTTTTGTTTAAGATTCTGAAACGTCTTTATATAGGAAGCTTAAGGGACAAAACATACAAGCAATAAAGGGTTTTCAATTTTTTTTTTCTAAATGAATTTTGAGTGAGAAATGTGCAGTGTTATAGGCGCTTCTGCCTGATTTTTAGGATAGTCAACTTATGTCATATACTTAAAGCAATTGCTAGATGATTATGATTTATTTTTGAACTTTTGAGTCCAGTACTGTAAATTGTTATTCAGGCTAACATTCTGCCTGCTCCATTGCATTTTTAAATATATTTAGTGTTTGGAATTTTAAATGTTGAAAGTATATGAACTACTACAGTCAATTAAACTCTCAATATTAGTTTTAGTGCGCATGATTCCCACTTAGGCTTAATTGGATCCGAACAGAGACCTTGGTATACTTCTTCTGAGCTGGAAACAATTGTAATATTGCTGGGGATCTTTCAATCTGTTAAAAAATTGAAAAGCTTAATTTCAGGGGTTCTTTTGGTCTTGCTTTTGAGTCTTAACCAATGAGGGTCTCAGGCAGTGGTCGAGTGCATGTTATGATGGTTTCGGTAATGACTTCAGTTGCAGTTGGTAACACTGATAGCTTTCTGGCTTGCATTATTGATTTGCTTCCTTTTTGGCAACATGTGATTTTAGGGGGGATTGTAAAGAACACTCTTCGACCACCAATTCCCCAACGTTGTGATGCTGAATGGAGGAAGCTTATGGAAGAATGTTGGTCACCTGACCCTGATAGCCGACCATCTTTTGCTGAGATAGCTGGCCGACTCCGATCAATGTCTATGGCCCTTCAAGCTAAGGGTCATAATCAGGTACGGCAGACAAGACCCAGTGGTCATACTTGAAACCGAGGCATACTTCTTTTGTTTGGTCATTCTGGACTATTCATTGTCCATTATCTCAGAAGCACTTAATATTGAGGTTGGCTTAAATTCTTGAAGGGTGAGCATAATTACTAGCCTATTGCTTCTCTTTTCTGTTGGCAATATCTTCATTGGTTTATTCTTTGAGTAGAAGTTGAAATTTAGATCATGGTATAAGTTGCTTGTATCTACCAATTTTCTGCTTGTTTCATGATCGAATATTCTGCCAGAACATAGGGGGGAAAAAAGAAACAAAAAAGAAAGGCGTCTTTAATGTATATACGTCCAAAAGAGCGTGTAAGATATATTTTCTTTTTACTTAAATGTGAGTTTGTAAATCCTATATTTTTGGTGTCAATTTCTATGGAAACACATCCATTTTGCTTTTCCTTACTCTTCTTTTCATCCAACTTATGGAACAAAAGGCAAGTATGAGAAACTTTCAGTTGAGGATGCTTTTGGTTTGCCAAGTATTCTCCAATATTTGAAGTGTTTTATACTTTTATGAAGATTATGGTGTATTAAATACTCTGCACATAACATTAAACTATGCATGTTAAGAAATATTTTGTTTGAATATATCTTATTTATTACGTAATTTTACTTTAAACATTTCACTTTCACGTGCAGTATATATATATATATATATATATATATATATATATATATATATATATATATATATTAACAAGAGTATGCTATAAATTTTGAACAATACTAAGCAAACATAATGAAGAACCAATATTAGTAGTAGTTTCCTTATCCAAAAAAAGAGTAAATTACGTATATATTCCTTGAGTTTTGTTTTTCCTATATTTTTAAAATATATATAGGTCTTTTTTAAAACACAAAATTATTTTATATTTTAGTTCAATTTTAATTTTTTTAATCATAATATCTGCATTTAAAATATTTTAGTTAAAGAAATAATGTATTTAAATTAATAGATAATATTTTAGTAAAAAAATTTTAAAATTAAATGAAAGTATAAGATAATTTTGTGTTTTAATAGAAGTTTGTGTATATTTTAAAAATACAGGGTTTTTCTTTGTGATTTTAGCAAAATTTAAAAAAAAAGTGTAATTTACTCCCAAAAAAGAAGTACAATTAATTATTAATTATTAATTTCTTTCATTCAATTCTTATGCATGATTTTTTAAGGGGAATACTTGTATTCGTTGTTACAATGCTTATGCATTGTAAAAGGTCTTGGCAAACTTATTAACCTACCTAGACTTTGGACTTATAAAGTGTTTCATATATTGTTATTGTTAGGAATATATTTAAAGTATCTTCTATACATAAATTAAATGTTTATATTTATTATACAAAATCATTATCCAATTTAAGTATATGATTCTTTCAAATTAGGTATAGCATACCTTACAAAAAAATTTGAAATTTCCAAGCAAATTACTTTGTTTACTTTTATAAATTATCTGTTGTGTCATTTTTTTTAATTACTTTTGTAAGACCTTGTTTGGTAAGAAGATGGAAGGGGATTTTCTTTCCTTCTTATTTTTTATAGTATCTATTATATTATTATTACTCAATAGTGTTTATGATGATCATATCTTATCAACAAAATTATTATTATTTTTTTATTTTTCATTCTATAAATTAAATGAGACCTTAATTTGGAAAAGAAAGAGAAAGGATCCAATGAAGAGAGGAGAGAGTATATTGGACTCTCTCTCTCTTCCTATTATTTTCTTTCCCTAAGTTGACAAGAAATTAACATAAAATAAAATAAATTAAGAGAATCCAAATTCTAATTCTAACTCTCATTGTTAACCTACATTTGGCACACGCACTCAATGTACATTAGATGAGAAGTCCTAGTTAGGAACCCTAATTTTATAAAATTCAGAAGCTGCATATCTCTGAAGTTCACCCACCCCATCCTAAGTCCATGGACTAATTATCTTATGTGAACTTGTATGTGCTACGTGTAAGTCAAGTAGTGCCCCGTAACCAAAAAGTGTCCAACTTAACATTTTACGAGACTCTACATTAATTTATAAATAAAGATAAAATGAAATAATAACATTGAAAGCATTTTATTAAATAACGAATTAAACTAAAAAAAAGATTTGTGGGTGATTAAATTGAAAATGTACCTATTCTTTGAGGATGAAAGTATAGTTTTTCTCAATATTAAATATCAAAAAACTTGAATAATCAGATACTAAAAAATATTGAAAAATATGCTTTATTTCTTTGAAGTATGCCTTGATTACAATTCTAACCTAATGAGCATGAATAAAATTAAAAAGTTAAAACCTTAATAGATTTTGAATTTGAACAATTTTTTTAAAGTGATAAACACATTTTAAAAGGTAAAATATATTTTATTTCCCTAAAGTTTATTTTGATTATGACTTTATGAATTCAAAATCATTCAAAACATCCATTAACTTTAATTCATGGATTGTCATGTAATTAAAAATTTAAACATTGAATTATAAACCAAAACAAGATATATACTCAAAATAATCCATAAATTCATAGATGGGGGCCTAAATTGGAATCCCAAACTCTGAGTCTTGCTAATCGAATTCTCCAATCCCTCATACAAAATTGAAATGATCACATAACTTTGCAAAATCAAACTAAAATTGAGCAAAAAAGGAATTGAATTTTATGTGACTTTATAGTGGAACATATACTAAACAAAATTAAAAGTGAAGGTCCAAGGTCAAAGTAAAATAAACTGGATAAAAGACATCTACGTATATTTAGTGCCTCGAAGGCTCTTCAATACTTTCTTAAATGAAGGTTTTTTTTTTAATAGAAATGAAAATCATCATGCTTATTATTAAGAATTTGATCTCTATGGATATTTCTTTTACCCAATCAATTTTCTTCGTCGATAAGGCGTTGATTTTTATTTTATATGCTACAATTTGATTCTATTTCCACTTTTTCTTTTTCTTTTTTCTTTTAATTTTAGTTTAGTTTTACAAATTTTTTTTGGTGATTTCAGTCTTGTATTGAAGATTGAAGAATTCGACCACTCATAACTGAGCTTGAGATTTTAATTTATGTCACTATTTATGAATAGCATTGAGTTTACAATTAAAAGTGTTAATGCTACAACTAACCCATAAATTGTTAATTCAAATATTGATTAATACGTAATCAACGAAATGTATTGTTTTGAAGTATATCAAGATTCAACCTTTCGTTCGTATTAGAGTTGTTAATAGTCTTGTCGGTACCCAAAACTATTAAAAGAACACCCAATAACTTATTGGGCACTATAGGAATTATTTGAAATACTGGAAGGAAATACCAATCAGGTAATATTTTCAAAGGAGTTGCAAATGGATTCACAGGTTCCCTAATCATTGATGGTTTTATGGTCGCTAAACCTACGTTACAAACAATAGTACATAAAATTATTACTGAAAAAATATATAAAATACTAATGGGCCATATGGGTTCTCCATAATAATTATGATCCATTCCTTCGGCCAATTTAGCTCTTAATATAGGATCATTCAAGTTAGGTATTTTTGGTTATTGGGATAGGTGAATTCTTGTAGATCTATCCTCCAAAAGAACCAAACTCTTTGTTGTTATTATGGACTCTTGAAGCACAAGAAGATTTTACCCCTTGGTGTCAATTAGGTGGTCTGTGGACTTTGGTCTACCCAATGCTATATACAAAGGTGCATAATAAATTGATATGAATATTATGAGTTTCTTTTCTTAGAGAAAAAGTAATGATGATATCTGGGGAATAAACATGGGCTTACAACTTTCATCATATGGTGCTCTCCAAAGAGCAACTTTTCTAGTTGTAGATTTTTATATAAGACTTGTATCATTTGATGATGCCATGTGAATTGCTAGAAACATATACATGCTTTTCTGGATTGTCATTCGATATTAAAAGTTCAGTTATGTCCTAGACTATGAATTTTAATATAAATACGTGTTTTGAATAATTTTAATTTATGGATGTTTTATACAACTTCAAATTTCATGTATTAATATTGTAATTAAAATATACTTCATGCGAATAAAAAGTGTTATTCAATTATTATTTAATTATTTTATAAATTTTAACAAAAATAATAACATGAATATTGAAAAGAAGAACAATTATTTTTTCAAATATCTATTTTGCTTTTATTATAAATAATTTAGAGTGTCTCAAAGTTATTACTAGAATTTAGGGTAGATTGATATACTATATTTAATTTGACAGTATAAATTAATTTGATATATTACGTATTTGTTATTTATTTAGTGTAAATAATATATTGTATAAATTTATATACCAAAATATTCTTATATATAAAAATAATATATAACTTGATTAAAATTTTCTTTGGATTTTGACTGTATTACAATAAAGAAAAATATTAATTTCCCATATATAAAACTATCATTTCTTTTTATTCTATATACAACAAGTGATTTTTTTTTTTCATTTTTGAAGGGTCATGGTTTTCAAACAACTGTGATCCTTAATTTTTTTTAATATATAAGGGGTCATGATTTTATTATTATTATTATTAGTATTATTATTATTATATCTAATTTTTTTAAAAAATTTTTTAGTTTTATTAATTTAATTATTTTGTAAATTAAGATCTATAAAATAAAAAATTAATTTAAAAATTAATTATAATATTTAAAAATTTATTTAAAATGAAATTTGTAAAGTTATTATAGAAAAATAAATTTTAATTATTTAAAATAAAAGATTAAATGTTAATTCAATTTTCTTAAACATTGACAAATTAGTAGAATTTTTAAAAAATTTGATGAGTAATTAATTATACTTGTTAAGTATTGTTAAAGTCAATATTAAAATAATTAAAATTTTATAATTGTTGAAAAGAAAAGTCATAATCTACAATAATGAATTAAAATATAAATATATAGATATAAAAAAAATTTTATACATCATTAAAAAAAAGATTTCCTATGCCACATCGAGTCTTTGCTCTTAATCATTGGTCTTGTCGTTATACAAGATGGTATTCTTCTTCTTCTCCTTTTCTTCTTCTTCTTCTTCATTCTTTGCTTCATCTTCATCTTGGTTGTTACATTGTTTCCTTCGTCTTTTGCCTATTGGTATGCCACGGGATTTTCTTGAATGGTCATGAAAGAATGATTCATATTTCATTGAGGGGATTGAATTAGAAGAATTGGTTGATATTATGTGATATACCCTTGCTACTATGATATAATATATGTAAAAGAGCCAAAGGCAAACCTAATATAACATGTTGCCTAATTAGAAAATAGGGGTATGAGAAGGATGAAGTCACATGGCATGTGAGGTTGAAGGGAGACTAATGATGATTCAAGAGCAATATAGTACAGTTGCAGTGTAATATACCCTTGTTGTGGTGATCCTACATAATGTGGCCCCGATGACAGATAATATGAAGAACTAGCACTCTTAAAATCAGTAAAATGCACATGTGACATAGAAAAAGATGGACCTATGGTGTCATGGTAGGTCTGTGTCTATGTCACTGTGGAAAAAGACTAACCAACAACATCATGGTGGGCTTACATCTACGTCGATGTGTACAAAGATGGACCAACTGTCATAAATTCAGTGCCAACACTAATGGCAGAATCGTGATAACCTCGATCATCCACTATGGGTACTCTAATAAATATAAATTCATAATATCTCTTTCCTATGACTTGTAGAAAGCTAGGACCTCAGCAAATAAGGTGTAAAAAGAATAGGGTGGGAGATCTTTATGTCTCAATGCTTGCCAAATGCAAGGAGGATACTAGTACAACCATAGCCAAACTAAGCAGTGAAGGGTTATCCATAATAAGTGATAATAAGCAATCAGCTAGATTGGCCAGTAAAAAAATGAAAAACGATAATCATAAATGTAATATATATGTGTGGAAAGTGAAGTAAAGTAAATGTGATAAGTCTTTGAAAATTACTACAAAACCTTAAGCACCATTCATATGCTAGATCTGCCTATAGGTAACCCTCTAATACCATCTCATGTACTTTAAGGAGTGATCTAAGGGCTCTAATGACATTGGTGTCAGTAACAAAGTATCTCGCCAACTCCACCATGCAAGCATGAAATTCTTATACTCTTTTTGGCAGTCCAAGTGGGGTTTTGCCTTTGAACATGATTGTATAGACCTTTTTCAAATCACAAGAAGCATGGGGTATGAGCTACATTCTACCAAACTATCAAAACATGTGGTTAGTATGACGTCACTCCACTATGTGAAAGCAAATAAGAGACATATATGCTAGATATATGTTTAAGGAGGTCAGGTAATAGTTAGGTATAAACTGATACACATCATTTGAATTGTAAGGATGCTATATAATCTGTGAACAATGAATTAGAACATATAAAGATATAGTATCACACATGTAACCATGTAACAATGTATGGAGTGTCTCAAACCTCATTGGGTCTTATATGATCTAATAGTACTTTATAATGTTATATCGCTAATTTTTTTAAATGAGGATGTTAGCCCATGCACCTTCACTTTCAAGATATATGGTGACATGATGGTTAATTATGATTGATAAAATCAACGTGAATCATATAATAAGCATTCAAGCTGGGAATAGCTTTCATACTTATAAGCAAGTAGAGGAGGCATATTGTATTCATTCAAGCAAAGGTGTGAAGGTAGGGGCCTCTATGGTGCTAGCCTAGGGAATTGGTCCCAAGCCTATAAGTGAAGCAATGTCAAGTAGCCATTGATGTTAATCTCATTATAATTGATAACATTGTATAACTTTCTATAAAGGTATGCTAGTATTGCAAAGCTTCAGCTGAACTGGCCTGCTATGTGAAGTTCTTGAAGGAAGGTAAGGTATAAAAGATGGACTCTATGTCTAAACCTATCTAGCATGAGGATCCCACCTATCAAATGTAATATGTAGGCATAAGAGAAACATAGTAGTCATTTTCATTCGCATTATTCGGTAGTGCCTCAAAGTGGTTGGCAAGTCAAGTAATGCTTAACCTTTAGCCATTAAACTCTTTATTTGGTGGTTTGACCTCAAGAAAAATGTCATAAATAATTCACCAGTGGAAGTTCAGGGAACCAATGACAAGGTGGCCTGTTATAAGAAAATCTGACTTTACTACTAGGCGAAAAGACTGTTGAACATTATATAGCATGCCTAAATGCATTTCTTGGCCATCATTCATGTTTATTGCTGCCTCCTCCATATAAGTATAATCAGGAGCATTTACACTATCTGTATCTATTTGTTTAAGGAACACATCATAAATATTTATAAGGGCTACTAAATTCACAATAGCATCTGCCCCATCGGCGTGTTTTTCATCATCTATATCACCATCATTATTGTAATCTTAAGGAACAATATCATATTCATCCTCTTCTTCAAATTCATTAATTATGTCTTCTATCTCTTTTGGAAAAGAAGGGGGCACCAATTAGTTCATATGACGAACTTGGTTGGGAGGTATGATCAACTAATGGACGAGATGAATTCAAATGGAAAGTATAATTAGTAAAACCAATAGTTGGATATTGTTGAATTGTTATGTGTTGAGTGTAAAATTGACCCATACTTGCAAAGTATATACTAAACATGGCAGGTTGATCATCTGTGACA
Organism: Erythrophleum fordii; assembly: GCA_032878935.1. Classification (NCBI taxonomy): domain Eukaryota; kingdom Viridiplantae; phylum Streptophyta; class Magnoliopsida; order Fabales; family Fabaceae; genus Erythrophleum; species Erythrophleum fordii. The sequence continues at coordinate 924,708 of JAVQMF010000048.1, read as the reverse complement.
ATAACATGGCTAGAGGATAAGAGTGGGTTCAACATATGGTCAACTGTTACTTAAGTTGCTACATTTAAATCCATTTCCTTTAATAAGATTTCTGCATACAGATATACTAAACTAAGCTATAATGGAAACTTTGCATTTGCCACCCACATTACTTTAATGTTGGCATCCCTTCTCAGCTTACATGCTCAATATTTTGTAGGCCTTAGTGACACTGGACGAGCTATAACTATTCCGCAATCTCTTATTTTAACTTCTCTAACAAAATATCAGAATCAACTGTCATTACATTAATCATATCTAAGATAAATATTGCATCCTCATCAGTTTTGTATATTTGTCCATTTGAATATATGCATATAACCTCTTTTTCATTGTTCATTTTACTAATTTGAGCAAAAATGCCATTAACATTCAAAATAATGTACAAAATTCATAAATTACTAAAATTTTTATACAACTAATATATTTTTTCCTCGTTTCATTAGGTTAATCTTTTCAAAAATTATAATATCTTTTTCCAATGTATAATATTTTCCCTATATACGTAGTGTGTATCTTATTCAATTAATTAGTTTTTATATAAAAACAAATAATGCAACATGTTATACCTGGAACAATTAATAACTAAAAAACATAACATATAGATTACATTTTATGGAACAAAAAACACTTAATCTCAATTGCAGGGATTACTAAATTATTTTCCAACTATTATTAGTTATTACAATTATTATTATGCATAATCTAAGTCATTTATTTGTTTTTTTTAAATGATAGTCAAAATTGTCACCAACATAATTTTAATATAAGTGACAACATATATTCATTATTAATAAAATGATGTTAATTTTTAAGATAAGCAAAGAATGAAGATAAATAAATAAATAAATTATTATTTTATTATTTTTAAATATTATAATCACTTTCTCAATATTTTTCCTAGGTTTTTTTTACATTTTTCATTTACTTAAATATATAAATAAAGTTATATTATTATTTTATATTATATTATACTATACATAATATAAATGCTCATCAGCCCATTAGACCCCTTGGGCTTGCTTTAACTCAACTTAATCAGGTTGAGTTGGGTCAGGCTAAAAATATAAATGAGTAGAATTTTAAATAAAATTATATTGGGTCGGGTCGGTCCATAGGCAAAAACATATTTTGCCCAACTCGACCCAATAGTTACTTTTTTTTTTTTTTTTTAACTTATCAATATCTTACCATCTTATACATTTTTTATTCTTATTTTGTTTAACTCTCTCTACATGTTATAGTTTTCATTATCTACCCAAACTTTCCTTACTTCTTAATTATTTTTATCATTAACATGTATGCTTACTAACATTTTTTTAATAATGAAAATACATATATTTACCTAAGGCTAATTATGCTAGTATAACTTATATTTTGCTTGATAATATTGGACTATTTTTTTTATTAAAATTATTTTAATAATAAAAATATGAGGATTCTAAAAGCTTATTATTTTGAAATATAGGCCTATGAGTCTGTAAAAAGATATTTTTATATTGCAATACTAAATGTTTGGTCCGACTCTACCTATAAACAACTCTACTATATAATTATAAATGTTCATGTTTTATTTCATTTACATTATTGAAACTTACATTATATTAAATATTCTTTTGTAATTGTATTTTTATATAATATTATACAATATTAAACATACTATTATATTAGATATATTATTAAACACATTGTTACATATTATATTTTTATATATTAAACATACCAATTTTTAGCCCTTCTTATATGTTAAAAAATATCATATAAATTTTTTTATTTATTTCATATTATTAAAAACATAATTATAATTTTTTATTTATTTCATATTTTTAATTTGATTTTTGCTAGTAATCTAACGATATATTTTTTTTTCTAGTTGCAACTAAGTGTTTGACATGTTAAAATAAAAAATCATTTAACTCACATCCATATCAAACAAGTCAATATATATATATATATATTACATAAATTTAAAATTTAAATACAACACAATCATATTTTAAGCAAAAAAATATTTAATTTAATTAGTATTTAATTACTAGGTATTTGATATAAGTAGATAGTTGGAATCACTTTCTTTTTTGTAATGTTTATAGAACACACAGATTTGAGTAAGTCTTTTTCTTTTATGGTAAGATTTTCTTTTTATATGGTGAAATCTTTCTTTTGTAATCATTGCAAGTAATGGTCGGAGGGGAGAAGAAGAAATTACCATAGTAACAATAACGGTATAGCTCAAAAGGAGAAGGTGAAATGGAGAGAAAGGGGAAAGATGAAGAGGACAAAGGCAAGTGTAGATGGGAAGTAAGGACGACATGAACTTGATTTAAAAGAAAAGGAGGAATGTTTAAAAAAATTTAGATAACATTTTCTTTCATCCAATTATATTAATTCACATGGTGGTGTAATTTAATGATCCAATTATGTGTTGCAATGTGAACATCTTTTTATTCGCATGTCAAGGACAAAATTTAACCTTGACATGCCATCAAGTGTCATATTTTCTAAACGATCATGATCTTTTTTTTAATTTTTTTTTATTTTGAGGGTCATGGTTGGCACTCAATCACAACCTTTTTATATATTAAAAAATAAAAGTTTAAGGGGGTCACAATTCTAATTTCAAAAAAAATTAAAATACAAGGAGTTATGGTTGATTAAAAATTGTGACCCCTTAAAATTAAAAAAAATACTTATTATATATAGACAAAAAAAATAACGACTTTGCATAAGAGGAGTTAATATCTTTTCCTATTAGAGTACGGTCAAAATTCTAATTTTCTTTTAGCTTATTGTTGACACACTGCTGCAAATAGCAGTGAAGGTGAGAGGAAGAGACTTAAGGCTGACAGAGAAAGGGAAGAGAGCAAGAGACTTGTAGGAGTGAAATTGTGAAGGAATTAATGGTAGTGCAAATAGTTTGAGGAGCAAGGGATCGTTGTGAAAGGCGTAATCCATCTTGCATTCTTGTAATTCCTTTTCATTTTTGAAAATTTAGTTCAGTAGACCTTGAATGGGTGGTTCTGTATTGATTTTCAATTTGATGGCTTCCTCTGTCTTTATTCTTGTATGATGATTCGTAGACTTTGAAATGCTAAGTGTTTTATTTTACACTAATTAACTTTTTGTTGATTGAACTATAAGTTAGCTTCTCCTTCCTGATTCAATTTTGCTTGGGATTGTGATAGTGAAATGATATGATTAACTTGAATATTCAGTTTTAGCCGTCAAATATTGATAAGGGTAAGTTCATTACTGATTGCTCTTTAGGATAAGTCATGAGCACAACTATTATAATAGGAATCTAAATATATTGCTTTGTATGCTGGAAGATTTTATATTCACTTCCAGTACAATATTCACTTTACATGTTCTCTGTAATCATAGATTGAGAATGAACCATTTGGACTTGCGGAAAAGAGGAATGGATGATTAATAGTAGCCTTGGACAAAGTAGGCATTGATGTAATTATACTATAATATCATGTCTTTCTTGAAGTATTTTATATCTCCATAATTTGATTCAGTAATATCTTTCAATAAAAGATAGCCATTAATTAGAGGAGTTGGTGACAACTATTATTATGGCACCTAGCTATGTCAATGTTTATAAGATCATAAGATCTTTACTCATTGGTTTTGGTGTGAAACCCAAAATTTGTCAATTTATTTTGTTTTATCAAGTGATTATATTTCCCCTACAACTTCTTCCAATGAGATTTGTGATGTGTTGAATGGTAAAGCTCTTCAGGAACTAATTTATAGTATTGATTGTTCTCCAAATATAGAGAAGCTAAGTTGATCTTTACTCAAATGAAGATGGAGCTTTCTTCACTCATTGTTTTCCACTTTGTATATATTCGCTTGGCCTCCCAAACAATCTTAGACCATGATAATTATTACAAGTTCTAATAGTTATTAACAGTTATGGAGAAAGGTCTAATTTAACCTTTCTCTCCTATTATATTAAAACTAAGTAATTATCAATAGAAGTCTATAAGAATGGGCTAGTTGAGGTCTCATTCATTGTTTATGAGGTAAACAATACCTCTTACTTATGCTTTTATAATTGAATTGTTGCAATTTCTATGTAATAATTTAAAAAACTCAGTTACTTCCTATGTACTCTATGTGTATATAGAAGTACTTGGTAGCAAGATTTTATCCTTAAAAAAATTATTTATAAAATTGTTATTGATTATTTTGTTTACTAATTAATATTTTAAGTAAATTGTGTATTGCAAGATATTAAAACAAGCTAAGAGTGCTTACTATTATGATATAAAAACAAAATTTTACTTAAACAACAATTATTTAGCTTGTGTATTTGTTGTTAAAGCATAATTTTAGACTTCATGCCTTACAGATGTAGATATAAATATTTAATAAGTAGTTTTAAATTTTCAAGTGATATGGATCTTAATAAAAAGCTTGACCTAAATAGATGGCTTAATGATATAAGAAAGCTCTTTAATGTCATGTCAATGTGTTTAATAATAAAACAAGTTTTTTTGGAGATGGTAATTGTATGTTTTGTGTCATACCTACATGTATATTGTGTGGCTCAAAGACAACATAAGAGATTATCGCTAAGGTGATAGGTGATACCAAGGGTAAGGAAAGAATCAAGGGTAGAATTCATAAGGAGGCTAATAAATGATGATGTAGCATGTACAGAACAACTCCAAATAGATATCAATACGTTTCAAGTGTTATATTCTCTTCTATGTGTTGAGGGTAGGCTAAAAGAAGTTGTGTTAGTACTAATAGAAGAACAAGTTGCTATATTCTTATACACATTGGCTTATCATATTAAAAATCGCGTCATCAAGTTTAAATTTCAATGTTCAAAGAAAATTGTTAATAGATACTTCAATTTAATGTTGAAGTTTGTATTGAGGTGCAAGAAAATTTACTTAATAGGTGAGGTAGGGTAAGTTGTTGGTCATTTGTTTATGTAAAACCTCCTACTGCATTTGTTTCGGGGGTTTCAAGGTGAATGAAAAGTTTAGTTTGTACAAAATTTGCTCGAAGATAACTAATGGTGCTAATGTTTCAAAACTAAATTAGATTTTAGTATTTAATAGACTTTAGATATGAAATTGTGTATAGATTTGAGATGTTTTTATTTTTTTCCTTTGGCAAATAAACTTGAGTTATTTTTATATCATGTGACCAATCTTTATGTTTAATTTGGAAAGTTCATCTTTATGTTTTTTTTATTTTTTGGCTAACATTTGAAAACAACTTTTGTTTACAAATTAAAAAAAATTAAATTTGAATTTATTAAATTTTTTAATCAAGGGTATTTAAAAGAACATTTAATTACAAATTAAAAAATAAAAATATTAATTTTCCTAACCCTAGAGAATTTTATTTCTCCAAAAACTAATATCATATAACAAATCTAGATGAATATAGTATATCTTTTAAGGTATTTTTTTTTGAAAGAGTTAATTTTTATCCTATCTAGTATGCATCAATAAACATATGATAATATTATCTTATATAATATAATATTTTACATATTAGCACGTCAAATATTACATATTATTAAAATTTTATTAAACTTTATCTTATCATATTTTACACTATTAAGTCTTAGTTTATTATACTTTATTTTATATAAAGTACCAAATAGGTTTTGAATCATCAACTTTAGCTATTAATTATTTTTAAAAATTATTTATTGTGATTTTTATTTTAGTAATAGTTTTTTCAATATTTAATGAATAATTCATTTAATTAGAAATATACACAAATGTATGAATTTTAATTAAAAATTATAAATGCTCAAATTCATGGGATTAAAATTCAACAGTATAATAATTAAATATTTTTTTAACTTGGAAGTAGCAAAATATCTTATACTATTAGTTTATCACACATTATTTTTGCTGCTTGTTTTAGCGCCAAATAAAGCAGCCAGTACCCTAACAAAACATCAAATCCCCAAAGAAAAAGGGTCAAGAAGTGGGGAATAGGATCAATGGCTTGGAGTCTTGTTGAAGGATCAACGCTTCATATGGATGATTACGAGACCTTGCTTTCCACCACCAACTTTGAGTGATATGTTTAAATTTTTGTTATTTTCTAATAACTACCATCTAAGAGTTAGTTGTGTAGTCCAATATGAATAGCGTGACATGTTATGTGAGTGGATATCAAAATACAAAACTTATTCTTACTCGTTTTCTTTGCTTCCTTCTCTCATCTTTTTTCTTATTTCTTCCTTTCTTTCTTCTTCTTCTTTGCTTTAGATTATCCCAATTTCATTTGCAGTTGTAACATTGGTATCAGAGCGATAATCCATGGTGGAAGGAACTCTCTCCCAAATGCAAGGTGAGAATTGGAAGACTGCTTACCGGAGGAGTTCTCCGGTAAGTGGGGAGCAATGGAGCAATAGTTTGGTGACTTACAGGAATTGGTCCATGGATTATCTCTGCATATTATTAATTTGGCTAGTGGCAATAGAGATCACAGCAGAAATGAGCATCGAGGTAATAGTAGTGAATATCATATCTCAACTCGATTCACTAAAGTAGAACTTCTAAAATTCATAGAAAATGATGTTAATGGGTGGATTTCTAAGTGTGAGCACTTCTTTCTACTTGAGGGCACGTTGAAAACTAATAAGGTGATCTTGGCAAGCTGGGTGATGGATGAAAAGGCATACAAATGGTTCCAATATTATGAGAAGAGTACTCATGGAAATTTGAATTAGGGAATGCTTGTTGAGGCAATTAAAGCCCACTTTAGACCTTTATATGAGGACCCAATAGAGGAATTAATGCAGTTGAAGCAAAATGGGCCACTAAGTGAATTCCAAACATTATTCGACAACCTAATATGCAAGGTAGAGTTAACCGAGACTCAGAAACTCAGCTATTACCTCAGGACTTTGAGACTAGAACTAGCTTCAAGAGTAAAATTGCTTAAGCCTTATACACTACTTGAAGCTACATGAATGGCTAAATTATAGGATGCTAATCTATAGCCATCGTAGAAGACATTTTGTGCTAGCATAGGAGAGCATTCTAAATGTACTGTAGAATCGTAACCCATTCCTACCTTCAATGATAAAGGAAAGTTCGTAATAGCAGAAGTGAAGAAATGGTAGGGAGAAAATAAACAAACTATTCCAAAGAGCATCCTAAGCAAACCTGCTGTGAGATTTCAATGAAGGTTGACTTCAAAAGAGGTGGATGATCATCGAGCTAAGAATTTATATTACTTCTGCCATAAGAAGTATACTCTTGGCCATGATTGCCCATAAAGAAAAAGAATGCAAGTATATTTGATGGAAAGTGATGACAAAAGTGCAATTGAAGATAGAAGATAAGTAAGTGAAACCATTGTTGAACCAATTGTAAAAGAAGCCATAATTCTAGACCACTTGATAATCTCCCTTAATGCATTGTCAGGTGCCTCTACTTATTCCACTCTAAGAATCACTGGTAGATGTGGAAAAAGATTGCTACATATCCTTATAGACACTAAGAGCACTCATAATTTCTTTGATGAGAGTTTGAGTGAAGAAGGGATAGGAGAGATTAAACCTATACAGAATGTCATTATGATAGTAGTTAGTGTAGTTAGTGGGGATAAACTCTAGGGAAAACGTGGTTATGAAGGCTTGAGGTAGATTACATAGGGCATTGAGTTCAAAGCTAATGTCATTTTGTTACCATTGGTGGGGTGTGACATGGTGTTTGGTATGCAATGGATGAGAAATTTGGGTATTATTAATTTATACCGTAAGAACTTGATTATGGAATTGATTGGAAGAGGAAGAGAGTTCAGCTGAATGCTATCAATGGAGCTAAAATTCGAGTGGTTAGTAAAGATAAGATCCTCAAGATAATGATAGGGAAACCCTAAACCTACATGCTATAGTTTATTTCTCACATCGAGGGAGTTACATTCTGAACAATGGTAGCCATATAGATTGAAGAGACCCCACTTGTCATTACTCAGCTACTTAAGGAGTGAAGAACCACATGACTTACCCCCCAAAAGAGGGCACTATGACCATCAGATAGCTCTAAAAGAAGGAACAAATCCAATAAGCTTAAGGTCATACAGATATCCAACATGCAAAAGGATGTTATTGAAAAATTAGTAAAAGATATGCTAGATAATGGAATAATTCAACATAGTAGTAGCCTATTCACCCCTCTAATTGTCTTAGTCAAGAAAAAAGATGGTAGCGGACATTTGTGTGTGGATTACAGATCATTCAACAAAGCAACAGTCCAAAATAACTTCCTCATCCCTTTAATTGAAGATTTACTCGATAAATTGAGGAAATCTAAGGTGTTTGGATTTAAGAGCAAGCTACCACTAGATTTGCATGCATGAAAAAGATGTTTATAAAACGGCTTTTCAAATTTACTCGGGTCACTATGAATACCTAGTCATGCCATTTGGACTGAGAAACACGCCTTCCACCTTCCAAGGCATCATAAATACAATCTTCAGTGACCTTTTAAGAAAATATGTGCTAATCTTTTTTGGTGACATCCTTATTTACAGTAAGGATTTGGCTATTTATGTGCAGTACCTCAAAACTATTTTTAGCATACTTAAGGCTAATAAGTTTTACGTGAAGAGGAGTAAATATGCCTCGCAATCTAACAAATTGAATACTTGGGTCATATAATTAATCCCCAAGGTGTAGTAGCTGATCCCAACAAAATTAAAGCAATAGTAGATTGGCCAAAACCATCCAATGTGAGAGAATTAAGAGGTTTTTTAGGACTCTCAGGGTATTATTGTTAGTTTATCAAAGGGTATGGCATCATAGCTTAACCTCTAATTGATATGCTCAAAAAGGACAACTTTGTATGGACTCATGAAGCAATAGTAGCTTTCGACAATTTTAAAATTGCTTTAATAAAGGCACCCGTGTCATCCTTGCTAGATTTAACTCAACTATTTACCATTGAAATCGATGCTTCCAATGTTGGCATCGGCACAGTACTAATGCAACAGGGACATCCAATAACATATATAAGCAAGGTCTTATCTCCAAAGCATAGATTAATGTCTGTGTATGACTGAGAATTACTTGCCATAGTGTGTGCAATTAGCAAATATCACTATTATTTGTACATTCAGCCCTTTACTACCAAAAGAGCCTCCAATATCTCTAGAAGCAGAGGTTGTCCACTCCCTCACAATACAACTAGATTACTAGATTAATGGGGTTGACCTATGTCATTACTCATTAGCTATAAGAAGGGAAAGGATGATTTGGCAGCTGATGCACTGTCTCGGGCAACTCATGGTGAATTGTTGCAGCTTAATGTTTCATTTGTGTTAATTGAACTATAGGAGGAGCTAAGAAGCACCGATACGGGTACTCGTATTGGGTACGACACGATACGATACGTGCAATACGACAATTTTTAAAATTTTAGGATACGGGTACGGGAAAATATATATATATATTCAATAATCTAATACATTAAAAACTAATTAATTAAGCATAATTAGTGAATGAAATAATTAATCAATTAATGAGCAGAGGAATTAAAATTAAGTGAGCCCTAATTTGTTTCATCAGCTTACAAATTGCAGCCATTGTTGTTATCCTTATAATGTGAAGAGTCATTATTCCACCTCCTTTTATTGCTACGCTTAAATGGTTGAACAATGAACAGGTGAAGTCAGATATCACAAACCCAGAACATTCTAGTTTAATTTTCTACAAACAGAGGCACATATCACAGGAATGAATTGAAACACAAGTAGGAGAGACAAATTATCAGCCAAGTTACAAAATTCTAGGCTTGTTTTTCTCTGTCATTCAAATTTCTGAAAAAAAAAATTGAAAACAAAATTCTTGCCATCGGAGAAGAAGATGCACCTGCCACTGGCCAGAAAAGATGACAGAGGAACAGAAGGCGTCGTCGAAGAGGATGATGTAGCAGGGTAGGCAACACATGGCGAGACGCAGCAGCACCAGAAGCAGCGGGCGAGGAAGAAGAACTGAAGCTGAGGGAGAAGAACCGAAGCGTTTGACGGGTTGGGGGTTTAAATGATGGACGAAATGAAGTCGTTTAAAGAGAAAAACGTTTCACTGCCATTTCAAGGACGTTTTGGAGCCGTTTCCTAGCCGTGTCGAAACGTTTCGGTACGTAAAGAAACGTTTCGAAATATTTCGGTACGCAAAGAAACGTTTTGGATACTTTTGTACCCTTACGGTACGCGTGTCGGTATCAGATACGTATCCAGTACGGGTACGGCTCTAAATTTAGAGTATCGGTGCTTCTAAGAGGAGGAGGTTAGGAATCAATGACGGTCTGATGTGGACTTGTAGAAGTTGATAGCCGAGATTATTGAAAACCCCAGATTGCATCTTAAGTATAAATGGTAGAAATAGATGCTTATTAGGAAAGGGAGGCTGGTGTTTGGAAATTCACAGGTTTCTTTAAAGCGTACTATATTGACTTGGTTACACTCTTCGCCTCAAGGGGGACATTCTGGCAATAAGGCTACTTTGAAGACAGTAATTTTCTTCTGGAGGGAAATGGCTAATGACGTTAAAGCATTTTTATCTAAATGTGAGACATATCTTAGATGTAAATATGAAAATGTTGCTTACCCCAGCTTGCTACAACCGTTACCAGTGCTAGATGGTGTTTAGCAGAGCCATGCAATGGATTTTATAGAGTGGCTCCCTAAATCTGACGGCAAAGATACTATATGGGTAGTAATGGATCGTCTAAGCAAATATGTTCACTTCATGGCACTTACTCATCCTTATATAGCCAGTACGTTGGCTCAAATTTTTATGGACTGTATATATAAGCTACATGGAGCACCAGCAACTATAGTAAGTGATTGAGACCCTATATTCATTGGTAAGTTTTAGCAAGAGTTCCTTCTTCATCTGGGGGTCACATAGAATCTCTCCACAGCGTACCATCCTCAGTCCGACGTATAGAGTGAAGTACTAAACCGCTGCTTAGAGCATTATCTTCATAGCTTTACTTGGCAGTCTCTTAGAGAATGGGCAAGGTGGTTGCCTCTTGTTGAACGGTGGTATAACACCATGTATCATACGGCAACAGAGGCCACCCCTCATGAGATTATATATGGACAACCACCTCCTCTGTAGCCACCATACTTGCCATGTGAATAATCAATGGATGTTATTGACCGCAGCTTTTCAGCACGTGAGATAATGATTCACAAGTTAAAGCAGAACTTAAACATGGCTTCGTACCAGATGAAATAGTATACGAATCGCAGGAAAACTGAAAGGCACTTTGAGGTTGGAGATTGGGTTTTTTAAAAGCTTCAACTGCGCATACAGGTCTCTGTTAAAAGGAGAATTTCGGAGAAGCTGACTCCAAAATACTATGGCCCATACCAAATTATATCTAAGGTTGGAACAGTTGCTTAAACTCTACAGTTACCTTTAACATCCAATATTCATCCCACCTTCCATGTCTTACTCTTAAAGAAGTGTCTTGACCCGAATGTGTCCTAGTATCAACTACCTGATGATTAGAGTTCTATTATGGAAATTAAGCAACCAAAGACTATTCTAGAAAGACACATAGTGCAACGCCATAACTGTGCGGTCACTCAAGTACTAGTCCAGTGGAAAAGGGGACTACCCAAGGTCAAGGGTGATCTGAAGGAGGACATAATTGATTTGTTTAAATTTTTGTTATTGGGATAGTTGATATGTTTAAATTTTCGTTATTTTCTTTCAGTTGTATCAGTAGGGCTAATTTCATCTTTTCCAATAACTACCATTAAGAGTTAGCTGCGGAGTCTAGTGTGAAAAGCGTGACATGTTACGTGAGTGGATATCAGAATACAGAACTTCTTCTTACTCGTTTTCTCTGTTTCCTTCTCTCATCTTCTTCCTTCTTTTCTTACTCTTTTTCTCTGCTTCCTTCTCTCATCTTCTTCCTTCTTTCTTCCTTCCTTTCTTCTTCTTCTCTGCTTCGGATTATCCCAATTTCATTTGCAGTCGTAACATTGAGTTGCTCAAGAGAGCATGACGTAACGAGAAGGCAGCCCCTGAGATTCTTCGTTTTGAGACCGATTTGATTCACCGCATTAGAGAACAGATCCAACTAATGGTATTTCCAAACCGTGGTCCCTTTATTTGATACTTTAAAACATTGAATTTGAAACAGAAATAATCATAATTGTAGGTATCAATCCGTGTCTGTTCCCTAAGCTGAAATTTTCATAATTGTTAAACTAATATAGTTATTTTAATAATTTCTTTTCTTAAATAAAAATTACTTTCAGTTCCTGCAGAGACGAGGATGAAAATTCATTAGGTCTAGTTTTTGAACCATGAGAGTTATCAAAGGTGCCTCTCAGGAAATCAGTGAACGACTGCTCCGCTGGTAACTCTAAAGTTGAGTATACATATAGTTTTGGGTTAATGCTTTCTCCACATCTTTCTTTGCTTATATTTAATCTCAATCTAAGAAGCACCAATACGGGTACGCGTATCGGGTACGACACGATACGATACGTGAGATACGGCAATTTCTAAAATTTTAAGATACGGGTACGGGAATATATATATATATATATATTCAATAATCTAAGCCACTAAAAATTAAATTAAATTATAAATAAGTTACAAATTACAAGCATAAATAAGATATTCATAATAAGTTATATTCCATACAAGCATTAATATTAAAATTTCTAATCCAAGTTAGTCTTCATCTTCATTTTCATCCGCATTAGAAATATTCCCTATGAGCTCTTGTTCTAACTCTGGTTCATCTAAAGATAAATTTGCAACCTCAAGACCTCCTGCCTCATCAAATGGCTCCCAATGATCTCCATTAACATCCCACATCCTCGTTGCTCCACTAGAATACTTTTCACTCTTTCTTGATAGAAGACGAAGATTGGTATGAACATAAACCAAGTCTTTAGCTCTTTTTGGATTCAATTTGTTCCTTTTCAGTGAGTGAATGAAAGAGTAGGTACTCCAATTTCGTTCACAACAAGATGATGAACATGGTTGACGAAGAAGCTTTAATGCAAGTCGTTGGAGCATTGGGGTTGAAGAACCATAATTTAACCACCAATCTTTAGGCTCCAAATTCCACCTATCTTGTAACGAATCAAATAATGAATATACATCTGAAACTTCACAAAACATTGAAAACTCTTGAAGGACCAATTTTCTCTCCTTAGGATCCTTAAAATACATATTAAAGCATTTGGCCCTCTCAATTGAAATTTCAGCATCTAAATGAGGATGAACTCTAGTTGGTGCCACATCAAGCCATTGAGGAGTGTAATACCTATATAGTATGTAATAAAAACAATAAAAATTAGACTTGTTTAGCACAAAATTAAATGTAAGAAGAATATCAATAATATAAGTATGGAATATTAGTAGAACTTACTTTGGATTCAATGAATGAGCAAGGCAATGAAGTGGTGTACAGCTTTTTGTCCAACAATCAATTATAATTCCATACACAATTTCATAAAATCTTGAATGCTCAGAAAATTCCTTTTTCTCATGCTTGTATATTGATATTTTCACTTGTTCTATCATTGAATCCCACATATCATAAATCAAGTGAAGTGAAGGCTTATCCGTATCACAAAATCTAAGCATGTCATAAATAGGCTTTGTGAAAGAAAGGATGTAATTAATCTTATCCCACCAAGAGTCATCAAGAACTAACTCTTTAATAGTATTAGCCTTTCCAACATCATCCTCTTTATATGTATTCCATTCATCACTAATTACCATTGTGCAAAGAGACATTTTTATGAGTCTGAGCCTCTTTAGCATCACAATGGTTGAAGCAAACCTAGTCTCAGCAATGGCAAGTAATTTCAAAGGTACAAATTCATTGAAAATGGCCAACCTCATGGAATGATTCATGATGAAAGTTCTGAGAAAAATTACATCATCTCTTATTTGAGTGATCCAATGACATTCTTCATATACTAATTCATTTGCATCAGTGTTTTTAGCTGCACATATATTTTTCAACGCAAGATTGAGCGTGTGGACAACACATGGTGTCCAAAAAATGTGAGGATACTCACCTTCAATAATCTTACCAGCAACTTTACAAACAGGGGCATTGTCAGTAATAATTTGAACCACATTCTGAGGTTTTACCTCTTCAATTACTTGCTTCATCAACTCAGCTATGTAAAATTTATCCTTGTATTCTTTAGTCCCATCAATTGCCTTCAAAAAAATAGGACCTCCATCAGATACAGCCATGAAATTAATTAATGGCCTTCGTTGTACATCAGTCCAACCATCTGTTACAATACTCACTCCCTTCGCATTCCAAGTCCCTTTTATTGGCTCAAGCAACCTTTCAACATTTACCCTTTCTTGTTGCAACAAAGGACCTCTTAGTGCATTATAACCAGGAGGTTTAAAACCAGAAATCATATTGTTTGCAGCATATTGATAAGAGCTAATGTAATATGAATTGCGTGCCAAATTAAAAGATAAACCACCTGAATAGAACATCCTAGCAATTTCTGCACACAAATTTTCTCTAACTGTTTGGTTGAAGGCTTTTTCCAAAGCACCTACCGCCCTCTTTTTGCCTTGATTGTACTCACTTTGAACACCTAAAGGCGATAAGCCTCTAGCTGGTGGTGGTAATGGCACTTCTTTTGGTTTTGATCTATTCTCAGCCTCCTCTTGCAAATTTTTCATTTCTACTAAACAATGAGCATCAACTTTGGGACACATAGAAATTCCTTTACCAGATATCCTCAGCAAATGCCACTTAACTCTAGAATAAGACCCTTGAAATTCACGGTTACAATAATTACACTTCCAATGCTTGTTTCCACCAGAATTAACAGTTTCTCCTTCTCTACTTCTAACAATCAAAGTTACATAAGCCCACAAAGGAGTTCCCTCTTTTTGGAGAATATTACTAGAACAATATTCAGCAGAAGAAGAGGACCTAGGATTACTAGCAGAACTAGAACTTCCATTTGCCATGGTACCTATAAGTTATAACATTGAATTATAATTACAATCACAGCTACACCAGAATATTACATATTTAAAGGTTCTGTGAGTTGGACTATAATTCATAGAAGACAACATAGGCATATTCTAAGTTCTGACTATAATTACAATCACAAAAGACATTTTTAACTAGTAGAGTCTAGAAAAATTTACATCAATATTATCCAATAATCCAACACCAGAAAAATTTGCAAAAGGGGTTTTCCAGAGCTGTAATGGAATGCACTCATCATCTTTAGAAAGAGGTTCCGAGATGAAGGTAAATTTTCTAATGATAACCTACTAATTACAGCGAAGAGCAAATCAACCTTGTTTTTTCTTGGGGACTTTGGAAAGAGCAATCTTTCTTTGTTTGTATTCTTTTGGTGCATCCGGAATAAAAGAAAATTTTAGTTTCAATTTAACAACACAGGAGAATGAGACAGCTCGTGTTTTCAAACCTTTTTTCTTCAAATTGAGCAGAGCATCGCATTCCCATCTTTTCCAAGTTCAAAAGTCACATACAGGGCACACCGGCACATCCAAGACCTTGTTTTTCATTTCCATCAAGCAATTTTTCTCAGACAAAATATCTCTTGAAAGTCTTATTAAAAGCAAAACAAGACAACAGCTTTTGAACTCTCACAAACACTAGCCATCAGGGAAGCAAATCCATTATATACTTTTTCCAGAGCAAATCCATTTTCACAATTTACAAACTCAGCAATCAGCATCAACCATTCAAACCAGAAATCCAGAAAACTCAGCAATCAGCATCAACCAATAAATAAGCAGTGCAAAGAGACCAGAAGAAATAGGCGACCCAGTTAAGACAGACGGAAAAAATCACAGTTAAGACGGACGGACGGACCTGAGAAGCGAGAACCTGCCACCGGAGAAGCCAACACCAAAGTTCACTAGCCAGGGAAGACGACGGACGGAGGAACAGAGCACAGGTCACCGAACGGACGGACGGATGAAGAGAGTAGCAGGCGACGCACGACGAGAAGCAACGAGCAGACGGCGAGGGTCAAGGGAGAAGGAAGCAGAGCGCGAGGGTCGACTTCGAACGAGGGAGAAACGAGAGCATCAACGGAGGTTAAACGCGACGCAAAACGCAGTCGTTTGAGCCAATACGTTTCGCCCGCCGTTTCGGAGCCGTTTCGTAGCCGTTTCGAAACGTTTCGGTACGGACAAAAATGTTTCGAAACGTACGGAAGAAAAACGAAACGTCTGGGTACGTTTTGTACCCGTACGGTACACGTATCCGTATCGAATACGTATCCGGTACGGATACGGTGGCCTGAAGCACGTATCCGTGCATTGGAGATCTCAATAAAACAAAGGGTATTTTTATGCATAAATTTTCGTCTCTCAAGTAGAAGCTTTGATATATGTCTTAGGTGGTGTTGTCACTGTTAAAGGCAGTGTTCCAGATGAATCTGGTCCTTTGGTCCCTGAATTATTAAACATATTTAGTTTAAATCCACAAAAATTAGTGGGTGTAGAGTTACTCCTAAAAAATAACAATACTGTTGCATACTTGTGTGTGAGTTCTTTAATGCTGGGTTATTTGGCCAAAAAAAAAAAAAACTCATGTGCGATTGTTACTTTTAGGAGTTAATTCGTGCACTTAATGATTTTTTTCACCCTTCAACTTTTGGTGCTCCTTTGTTTTTTGGGCCGGAAGAAACAGTGGAGGAGAAATCAGCTACTGGTATTGATCCCCTTTCAATATCTCTCTATCACATGGACTTGGATAGAGCCCAGTTTTTACTAAGATCATATCTCCAGATCCGCATCCAGAAGGTGGCTCTCAGCTTTTTGCTCCACTCTCAGAGCAATAGGATCATTTTGGGTGTTATGTGGTAATTGATCTTTGTTCATTTGATTAGAAAAAGTCAACACCTCAAATATTCGTGGCTGCATCAAAATCTCTAACCAGATTTAATTTATATTTTCCATGTGGACGCTCTTGCTTTTTATTTCTCCCCAGGAATATAATCCCCCTGATATTTTTGCGACCAAAATATTTTGTCACCATTTCTAGCTACATAGATGGTGTTGAATTAATCAGGATGCCTACAATAATTGTTGACATATTTGAAGACATTTCGACCAGCAAATAGACTGGGCCAATTGTTATAGTCATTAGATTGTATTTTGTTTGATTTTATAACCAAATTTCCATTGCAGATTGAAAAGTACATGTTCCACATTGCAAAAACTGATGAACTTTTGAACAGGCTATCTAAAGAAGAAAAAAGTTTCACAAGAAGGAAATGCAATTTTTTTTTTAAATTTTACTTCATATATGTAAACTGAAAGCATATCTTTATTTTGATATTTGAGTTTAGCTTTTTGGTTGCAGGTGTACAGACGATCTAAAGCAACATTTGGAGGAGAGTGTTTTATCAAAGCTGCCTGAAAATTATCAATCTTTCCAGAAGCAATCTGTTATAAGTGAAGAGGATGACATAAGTGATATAGAATCCTCATGAGTTAGTTTATGTTTTTGTTATTTATAACATTATCCTTTTTAGATCATTTTTTCGCATGACTGGGTATCTATCAAAGTTGCGTCCGGCTTGTCTGCATTCGACGCGGGAAATTGCATGTTGAATATATGGAAGTTGCAGTTACATTGACAGCTAATTTTTACTCTAAGCTATCTGTTACCTTTACTCTGCAAAATATAAAATGCCAATAACATTATATTTGTAACTGTAGGCATCATAATTGCAGTTGATACATTGCCAAAAAATATGCCTCCCAAAAGTAGACCTCCAACGTATATACGGATGTATAAATCGAAAGTGTAAAAGGGAAATAGGATGCTTAAAGACTTTTAGCTATTACACAGCCAAATTCATATAGAAACTAATAAGAAAAAAGTCCTGATATGAAAAAAAACATGGAATAAGTTTTTCAAATCCAGTGTAAATGACGGTTCAAGTCAAGGCACTGACAATTCAAACGACCACACGACCATAAATTTCAAAATCGGCCATCTAATTTTCATACTAGAAAATGAAGAATGTGTTTCAATTTCATTTCTCCAATCTATTGTGAAAAAAATAATAACAGATAATAACAAAGCAACAACCTAAGGATTTGTCATTCTTAGCCATAAAGAAAGCAAGTTGCAGCAAAAGTTCAAGGAATCCAATCCATTCAGAGAAAGTAATTATTAAAAATTAGGAAGAAAAATAACTTAAGATACCAAGAAGCAAAAAGTAGGAATAGTGGACTCACTTGAAAATGCAGATTAAGCTTCACTTGCAAACGATACCATAGATTCGTGGGAGAAGAAAATGGTTGACAGAATAGGGGAGGGGATGTGGCTGACTTCAAACAGCGATTAGCAGAGCATAAGACGCAAACACAATTTTGCTTCAGTAGCGTCGTGGGCAGAATGTACCAAAACGAAGCGTTTGGGGCTATTTTGAACAATTGGGATACGTGGCCTCGCCTCAGCTCTTCTGATTGTGCCAACGGACAGGATTTCATGGATAGGAACCTGTCATTTTCCCGCGTTAAATGCAAAGAAGCCAGACCCGTCAAAGTTGCCTTGCCTGAAAGTTCAGTCAGTTTAAGATATGGTTGTATAGGCGATGTGGATAGTGTATCTTATGTGTTAGCCTGGTTGACAAAACCTAGTACCTCCGCAAGTATTTTGAAAGGACAGGCATTAAATGAATAGAAGGTATTAAACTCAAAATCTGAAGTCAGACTTTGCAGTTTGTATTTACTATTTAGGGCATTGTTGTCTTTTTGCTGGTAGCATCTTTGCTTCTAGAGTGTGGATAACTATCTTTCTAGATGAGATTCTGGACTCAGACATTCACTTTTTTTTTTTTTTCTCCTTTTCCTTTCTTTCTTTTCATCTCTTTGGTCATTTACTTCTTTTAATATGTTTTTGGACTTGAGGTTGTTTTCATGTGCATATACCCCTTGTACTGTGCGTCTCTTCATTGTCATAAATCCTGCTGATACTGCTCAGCTATGTGGACGGTGATAATGAGATTTTAAAGCCACATTAAATACATCGTAGCGTTGTGTATCTGAGATTATTGTTCATTTAATTAAACGGTGGTTACCGCTTCTGATTCGCGCTATCTTATAATCAATCTATACTTTTGTATATGGCATTGATAACTGCTCTGGATTCTTTGCTGTGAATCCTATATTATTTTTTGTGATATTCTTCTTGGGCAAAATTCATTGAACTCTTGCTTGTCATTTCTTTCATCATTAGGAAAATTTCTAGGGTGTTTAACTTTTCTTTTCTCTTCTTTTCTTTATTTTTCTTTCGCCAGAAGGGTATATATCAATTATTGTGGATTCTTTCCCATGGAGAATCATATTCACATCAGAGGGACTTCTCCCTCAATTTCCCCTCTTGCTTTTCCTGTGCTAACTAAAATATTTATTGAACGAGACTTTCTTTTGTATGTTTCAGTTCCAGAACCACAACTAGACACATTTGTTGTATGCAGAAGCAAAGATTATCTCACAGGCATCTAGCTTGAGGATGGACCAGTCGATGACAGGCAATTCCATATACTTGCTTGGTTTTATTCTTCTTCTTGAAAAATAAAAAAATGGGTAAGAAATTAATTTACTCAGTTGTAATGGCAGGTCGAAGCTGTTTGAGATGGAGCCCGGTGTCCTCTACTTCGTATGTTACAAGTCTATAGTAAAGGCACTTGTAGAGAGCGGGAAAATTGATCTACTCTGATAATTTAACACTCTGGGGGGTGATGTTTATGAGATGCCTCCTATTGTTGATCAATTGTCTCCCACATACTGAAGTTTCTTTATAAAAGCTTTATTTAATATGATCTCGAGTTTTTCAGCACAGAACAATATTCCTGCCCTAAATATGAATGTAGGAATATGTTGGGTCCATATTGGGATGTATTAATGCCTTATTTACTACCATGACTGAAATCTTAATGCTCACAATAGCTTTTTCTGAATTCCTATGGTTTCTTGGTTCTGATAGGCAAACATCTAGTGCATTCTGGTCCAAAATACTGTCAAGAATAGGAAATCAAAGCTTTCAGAACAGGATCAGTCTCCCGGTCGGACGAGGCAATGGAGGCAGCATGAGGATTTACTCTGTAAATCTCATTCTTGCTTAATTGTGACGTAGCAAAGCACTGAAAAAGGAAAATTTAACAGAAAATTGAGAGATCAAGAACTTGCAAATTTTATTCATGAAAACTGTAGTTAAAATCGAAGAAAAGTTATTTATACATTTATCCTAATTAATTTTTTAAAAAATAATTAAAAATAACATATATATATATATATATATTATGACAGTTTTGAAACACGTGAAAATAAAAAATTTTAAACTAGAAAATGGTCTTAATTAGGTACATCTGAAATGGTATGATGATGGGATCTAAAAATGCATGTTAATTTTAAAAGGAGACAATCTAGCATTAGCTCGTAGCATGTTAGCTATTTCATTTATTATTCTAAAACAAATAATAGGTTCAATATGAAAGGAGAAAGAATCCCAAATTGGAAGTGGGGTGTATCCTAACTCCAGAAGGCAAAAGGGCTTCTTTACAAGGAGTTCGACAGTTACACATACAGAGTGAACTAATAATACGAAGTTAAGAATTAATGATCCAAAATTGATATTTTTGTACCGTTTGTTTCCATTTTTTTTTTCAATGAGCATGTATACTAAAACAACAACAGATAATCATCAGTCAAAATGAGGTCATAAACAAATCATTAAATGCAATGTAGTGGTGAAGGACGTAGGTAATTAAAAAGAGGTGTTGGATATAAATTTATGCAACGTCCTGTTAAAAAAGAGCTAATCGTTTAGTTGGTAAGAAGACATAAGACCTAGACTTTTCAGTGAGTAGCAAGATATGATAGAATGGTCATAGGCCAGTTGTCCGAGTTCTTTATATATTTTTTTGTTATCTCCAGTTTCAACTATTCTCTTCATTTTCAAGAGTGCTTTTCTAGCTGCTTCTCTTTCTTTCTTTATTCTAGTTGCTATTTTATGGGCTTCTTCCTCTTCCTCTTTCTTCTTTGACTCAGCTTTTGAAAAGTAACATAGCTTCTTAAACTCTTTTTGTGAGCTACAATCTTCACCATTTATAGCAATTACAACACCATCAGAGGAATCTGTATCTAAGGCTGATTTAGGTCTAAAATAAAACTTTGTTTCAGATGTTTAATATTATTGTCTATTTAAGTTTTCTTACTTTTGGAAAAGAAATTTGACTTCTTAAACTCTTTTTGTGAGGCAAAATCTTTATCATTATGGCCTATTTGAACTAATTTTTTGAATACATTCTTTTTAATATTATTCGATGTCTCTAATTTATATGATAACCCATCATGATTTTGTAAAAAATAAATAACTTTTAGACATTTTACCTCAACAGAATTATTCTTGCTCTTGCTTTCCCCATTATTCTCATTAATATGGCTACCCCACCTTTCCTTCATAGATTTCCACCTTTTCTCAAATTCCCCTCCTATTTTCATTGCCATTTTGTGAATCTCTCTGATATTTTGACCACACAGCATTACATTGGACAACATAAGCCTAACATCATCAGCAAATTCATCAACTTTCAAGTACATACTTTTGTTCAATTTGTTTTGCATAGCCTCCAAACCCTATAATAGGCTTTTTCGTCACAGAATCACAATCTAAATTGAGATTGTACTTTGACTTTTTGAAAGCAAATCCATCTGGGTGTATCATTAACCTTTTCAAAATAATCCAGCATTGTAATCTCGTACATGAATCCATTTGTCTTCCCTTCAATCCACACTCATCTGTAGCAGATTTTGAATTTTTCAATTCAACCCTCCAATTTCCATTGACAGTAGTAAAATGAGTTGTACGAGAATCATAGGCTTTGCTATTGTTAAAATGCTTCTAAACTCAGAGACATAGTGAGCTTCAGAACCCATCATCTTGTGCCTCTTGTTGTGGCCAAGACAATAATCTATATCACTTGGTGGCTTATGCTGGCTAGAATGAGATACTGAAAAGGTTGCTTCTGGGGGTTTTAAATCTGTCATTGAAGAATTTGCAACAAAGCAATAGATCAGTAGATAATAAAAAATGGGATTTAGAATTTGCAAGATTGAAAAACAAAGGTTTCAAGAATTGACTGGATGCAATATGCAAGGGGCTGCTCAGTGGTAAGCTACATATTGAAATTCGAAGGAGAGTGAGACTTTGGTAGGTAATAATTAATTAGGATTAGAACTCTAACTTCATAATTCTTTTTTTAGTAAAATCGTTCCTACAAATTTTTATTAAAGAGTAACTAGATCAATTTGAGGATAAAGCTGAATGTTTTTAATATAAAAATTAATATAATCCAGAAAACTCACTTCAAATACAGTAAATTCATTTTTTTAAGTTTAATTAATCGACGTGATATGTATGTATAATTATAAAATGTGATTTACAACTTAAAGTCTAAAAAGTTTGGCCAAAAAAAAAAAGTCTAAAAACTGAGCAAAGTAAATGACTTTCTATTTCCTAATAGAAGTAGCATTGGTGATATTTTGTTGACCTATGATTTAGCTAGCATGCCAAGAGTCATATATCTTCACAAACTCTCATAATACATGATGCGTTATTATTGCATACGTACACTTTACTGTGGTCAGTACCACCATACAATTATTGACCCAAAACGTATTATCACATCATCATTATATTAACACTAAACTTACGGAATTATTTTTATTTTTATAATATACATTTTCTTTTTTAATACAAAAAATTTTACTACACTTCAATTTAATAAATTAAAATATTTTTATTAATTTAAATATATATTTTTAATTAAAATATTTTTATTTAGATTCAAAGACTCAAAAAAAAATCGAATAATTAAAAAATTGTTTGTTTCTTAGAGTCAAAAATTAAATTTAAAACTAATTTTAAAAAACTAGTTTATCAAGAAATATATATATATATATATATACATATACATATTAGTTACCAAATCATCATAAAAATTAACGAGTTTAAAAAACTAACAAAATTAAATTATTTCTTTTTATGTAAAATATATTAATAAATCAAAGAATTATTTTAAAACACTTTGGAATAAAAAATTCATTTTGAAATCAAAAACAAAGTAGCGCGATATTATTTTAACCTGTCTTGTATTATCACATTTTAATATTTTATTTTTGCTCATTCTTTTGGCGCCAAATAATGCAGCAAGTACCCTGTGGCAAATATCAAATCCCCCAAGGAAGTAACGAAGAAGAAAGAAGATCGAGAGGTGGGGAATTGCATCAATGGCTTCGAGTCCCGTGGAAGGATCAACGCTTCCCTTGGACGATTACGAGACCTTGCTTTCCACCACCGACGTTGAGCTGCTCAAGAGAGCATGGCGTAACGAGAAGGCAGCCCCTGAGATTCTTCGTTTCGACACCGATTTGATTCACCGCATTAGAGAACAGATCCAATTAATGGTATTTCCAAACCCTATCCTCTTTATTTGATTCTTTAGAACATTGAATTTGAGACGGAAATAATCCTAATTTTAGGTATCAATGCGTGTCTATTCCTAAAGCTGAACTTTTCAAAATTGTTGAACTCATATAGTTATTTTAGTAATTTCCTTTCTTAAATAAAAATTACTTTCGGTTCCTGCTGAGACGAGGATGAAAATTCGTTAGGACTAGTTTTGTACCATGAGAGTTATCAGAGGTGCCTCTCAAGAAACCAGTGAACGACTGTTTCAACTCTTGCTGTGTTTGGAAACACTTTTGGAGACTCTCAAACTACGATTTATAACCCACAAAATGCAAAAGTTATGTTTTGTTGCTTTGGCCAAAATCACAGTTTAAGAAAAACAAAAGTTGAACCAAACATGCACAGAAAGTTGAGTGCGCCTATAGTTTTGGGTTGATGTTTTCTTCACATCTTTCTTTGCTTATGTTTAATCTCAATAAAACAAAAAAAGCGCATTTTTGTGCATAAATTTTCGTCTCTGCAGTAGAAACTTTGAAATATGTCTTAGGTGGTGTTGTCACTCTTAAAGGCAGTGTATCTTCCATATGAATCTGGTCCTATTGAGTTCTTGAAGCTCTTTTTCTTGAGTAAATTAATTAACAGTTTGGTCCCTGAGTTTTTAAACATACTTAGTTTAAATCCCCAAAAACTAGCGGGTGTAGAGTTACTCACCAAAATAACAAACTCAATGGATACTTGCGTGTAAGTTCTTTATCATTTTACAAAAGAACTAATGTGCTAAGAGTTTGTTATTTTTAAGAGCTAATATGTATACTTACTAATTTTCAGAGATTAAGGCTAAATGGGGTTAACAATTCGAGGATTTCATTGTCAGTTTACTCCTTTTCTTTCTTTTTCTTTTTTTTTTCCTTTTTTTAACCCTTCAACTCTTGGTGCTCTTTTTTTTTTTTTGGCAGGAAGAAACAGTGGAGGAGAAATCAGCTGCTGGTATTGATCCCCTTTCAATATCTCTCTATCAGATGGACTTGGATAGAGCCCAGTTTTTACTAAGATCATATCTTCGGATTCGCATCCAGAAGGTGGCTCTCAGCCATTTGCCCCACGTTTAGAGCAATAGGATTATTGTGGGTGTTATGTGGTAATTGATCTTTGTTCGTTTGGTTCAAAAAAATCAACACCTGCAGTATTAGTGGCTGCATCAAAATCTTCAACCAGATTTAATTTATATTTTCCATGTGGACGCTCTTGCTTTTTATTTCTCCCCAGGAATATAATCCCCCTGATATTTTTGCGACCAAAATTTTTTGTCACCATTTCTAGCTATATAGATGGTGTTGAATTAATTAGGATATCTGCTATAGTTGTTGACATATTTGAAGACATGTCAACCAGCGAACAGACTGGGCTCATTGTTATAGTCATTAGATTGTACTTTGTTTGGTTTTATAACCAAATGTTCATTGCAGATTGAGAAGTACATGTTCCACATTGCAAAAACTGATGAACTTTGGAACAGGCTCTCTAAAGAAGAGAAAAGTTTCACTAGAAGGAAAGGCAAATTTTCTTTTCTTTCCTTTTTTCTTTTTTCAATTTTACTTTAAATATGTAAACTGGAAGCATATCTTTATTTTGGTTTCTGAATTTAACTTTTTGGTTGCAGGTGTACAGACGATCTCAAACAACATTTGGAGGAGAGTGTTCTATCGAAGCTGCCTGAAAATTATCAATCTTTCCAGAGGCAATCTGTAATAAGTGAAGAGGATGACATGAGTAATCTAGAATCCTTATAAGTTGGTTTATGTTTTTGTTATTTATAACGTTATCCTTTTTAGATCCATTTTGTGCATGACTGGGTATCTGTAGACGTAGCCTTGCCTGAAAGTTGTTAGTTCTAAGACATAGTTGTATGGGGGATGTGGATAGTGTATCTTATGTTTTAGCCTGGTTGATTAAACATAGTATCTGGGCAAGTATTTTGAAGGGACCGGCATTAAATGAATATAAGGTATTAAACTCAAAGTCTGAGGTCAGACTTTGCAGTCCGTATTTAGGGCATTGTTGTCTTTTTGCTTGTAGCATCTTTTCTTCTAGAGCGCAGATAACTATCTTTCTAGATGAGATTCTGGACTCACATTCACTTTTATCCTTTTTCTTTTTCATCCCTTTAGTCCTTTACTTATAATATTTTTTTAGACTTGAGGTTATTTTTTTATGTGCATATACCCCTTGTATTGTGCATCCTTTCATTGTCAAAAAACCTGATGATACTGCAGAGTTATGCAGACGGTTATAATGAGATTTTAAACCCATATTAGATACATCGTGGCCTCGTAGCTGCTCCTTATTGTAAGATTGTTATATACAGTCCATGAAGGCACCGCAACCTTGCCCAAGTTTTGAGCTTTCATGTCATAGTGCATCTGAGATTATTGTTCATTTAATGAAATGGCGGTTGCCACTTCTGGTTAGCGCTACCTTATAATCAATATGTACTTTTGTTGCAGTGTAGATAACTGCTCTGGATTCTTTGCTGTGAATCCTATCTTATTTTTTGTAATATTCTTTTTCGGCAAAATTCATTGAACTGTTGCTTGTCGTGTCTTTTGCCATTAGGAAAATTTCTAGGGTGTTTATCCTTTTTTTTTTTTTAGCCAGAAGGGTGTATGTCAATTATTGTGGATTTTTTTCCCATGGAGAATCATATTCATATCAGAGGGACTTCTCCCTCAATTTCCCCTCTTGTTTTTCTTGTGCTAACTAAAATATTTATTGAACGAGACTTTTCTTTTGTATGTTTCAGTTCCAGAACCACAACTAGACACATTTGTTGTATGCAGAAGCAAAGATTATATCACAGGCATCCAGCTTGAGGATGGACCAGTCGATGACAGGCAATTCCATATACTTGCCTGGTTTTTTTCTTCTCCTTGCTAAATAAAAAATGGGTGAGAAATTAATTTACTCCGTTGTAATGGCAGGTCGAAGCTCTTTGAGATGGAGCCCGGTGTCCTCTACTTCATATGTTACAAGTCTATAAAGGCGCTTGTGGAGAGCGGGAAAATTGATCTACTCTGATAACTCCACACTCTGGGAGATGTTTATGAGATGCCTCCTATTGTTGATCAATTGTCTCCCACATACTAAAGTCCCTTTCTAAAAGCTTTATTCGATATGACTAAGAGTTTTTCAGCACAAAAATATTCCTGCCCTATATATGAATGTAGGAATTATTAATGCATTATTTGCTACCATGATTGAAATCTTAATCCTCACAATTGCCTTTTCTGGATTCCTATGGTTTCTTGGTTCTGAGAGGCAAACATCTAGTACATTCTGGTCCATGATACCGTCGAGAATAGGAAATCAAAGCTTACAGAACAGGATCGATCTCCTGGTTGGACGAGGCAATGGAGGCAGCATGAGGATTTACACTGTAGCCGTCATTCTTGCTTAATTGTGACGTAGCAAAACACTGAAAAGGAAATTTTAACAGAAAATTGAGAGATTAAGAAATTGTAAATTTTATTCATGAAAACTGTAATTAAAATTGAACAAAATTTGTTTATATGTTTGTCGTAATTAATTTTTTTAAAAAATAAAAAATAACAAAAAATACCAAAAAGAAAAAAAGAAAAAATATTAAGACAATTTTGAAACATGTGAAAGCAAAGAATTATAAACTAGAAAATGCTTTTAACTAGATCTGCCCGGATTGGCAGAATGATAGACTCAAAATGTTTTATGTGAATGTATAATAAGATTCAATTTTTTTTAATTAAAAGTTATATTAGTGTCTATTTAATAGCAACAATTTTTTTTTAGACTTTTGATCAATATTTTTAAAATTAAATTAGTTATTGAATTGGTGAAAATATTAGTTTATGATTCATTAGTTAAATTGTTATCGAATCGATAATAATTAAATATATATTTTTAAAATTTTATATATTAAAATTTTAATATAATAAATAAATATAAGTAAAATTTAAATATTTGATTATTAATTTAATATTTCTTAAAATTTTTAAAAAATTATTTTTTAATTAAAAAACAAAAACTACCTATAATTAAAAGTTAAAAGTATTTAATATTAAGTTTTTAGAGTTTTTAAATTATATTAAGATTTCACTTATCATTAAAAAATAATAATTTTAGCCAAACATTTTTATATTTGAAAGATATTACTAGTAGATGAGATATAATGAAGGAGAAGTATAAAAAATAACCAAATATGTTTTTTATTTCTTTTGTGTTCTTTTTTTTTTATTTTTTCTATCTTTTAACCCTTTCTCTAGTATTTTCTATTTTTAATTTGTTAAATTTATTTAAGATAAACAATCATATTATGTAAGAAAAGTTCCAAAAAAAATCATATTAATCGGTTCAAATCGAATTTTAGCTGGTCCGATTTTGATTGATTCAATCAGTTTTTGATTGATTTAACTAATTTTTAATTAAATCTTCAATTGATTTTTTGTATTAATCAAATTAGACTAGTGACCAATCCCGGTCTAATTAACTGTTCGGGTCTAATCTTTTTAACTATACTTTTAACAATTATACACTTTATAAACTTATCCAATAAATAATTCATGTCAAATTATCTACTATTTTTAGTATATAATGGAATCGTAGCATGAGTCCAAGCCTTCTTGCTAATTATTTACGGCCATGTCCCTCACAATTATATCATAATTAGTAACTTTAAAAATGGTTATTTTGGTTTTTTTTTGTTTTTCTGGTGAAAATGGTTATTTTGTTTGTTTTCTTCGAAGTGTGGTTTCGTGTGTTCTCTCTTATGTGTCTGAACCATGTCTCTAGATTTGAGGCCTTTTCCCTGTAAACCTTTTTGTCCTGTAATTTTAAAAGGAAAAAAAAAAAAACAGAGTCAGATCAAACTTCAGAGTTCCCACCAAGCCAACTGATGCATGTCAATTTTGAAAGGAGACAATCTAACATTAGCTTATAGCGTGTCAACTATCTCATTTATTATTCTAAAACAAATAATGGGTTCAATATGAAAGGAGAAAGAATCCCAAATTGGAAGTTGGGGGTATCCTAGTGAAGGCAAAAGTGCTTCTTCAAGAGGAGTTTGACAGTTACATAAGAGAACCAATAATACGAAGTTGAGCATTCGTTTTTTTTTTTTTTAACATGATCATTTGTTTCTTTTTTTTTTTTAAATGAGCATGTATACTAAAACAACAACACGTAATCACCAGAGGTCATGAACAAATCATTAAATGCGATATAGTAGTGAAGGGTTTAGGTAATTAAAAAGAGGTCCTAGCTTTAAATTTATGCTACATCATGTTAAAAAGGAGTTAATTGTTTAGTTGGTAAGAGGACATAATACCTCCTTTTAATTTTTGATTCGATTTCTCTGAATTTAGCCGAAACAAAATTCAAAAATATCCCCACTATACAACAAAGGAGGAGTGGGTATGAACAAACGATATAAGATATCCATCAAGAGTTCTTATGGACATATAAAAAATAATTGACCCCTCTGTATCTGACAGAAGAACTATGAAAAACATGAAGGAAAACTGAAAGAGTAATTTCAAAGATACAAAACAATGTCTATAACTTGCATAGGCAGTTAAAGAACTAACTAATCTTTTAAATAGAGGCCTAGACATTTCAATGAGTAGCAAGGCATGACAGAATAGCCATAGAGTAGTTGTTCAAGTTCTTCATGTTTCTTCATGTCATCACCAATTTCAACTATTCACTTCATCTTCAAAAGTGCTTCTTTAGCAGCTTCTCTTCCCTTCTTTATTCTAGCTGCTATTCTATGGACTTCTTACTCTTTCTCTTTCCTCTCTAATTCAGCTTTTGAGAAGTAACATAGCTTCTTAAACTCCTTTTGTTAGTCACAATCTTCATCATTCACAACTATTAGAACCCTATTAAAAGAATTTGTATCTAAGGTTGATTTCGGTCTAAAATGGAACTCAGTTTTGAATATGCCAATATTATTGCCCATTTGAGTTTTCTTGCTCTTGGAAAAATAACTTGGCTTCTTAAACTCTTTTTGTGAGGCACAATTTTCATCATTATTATCCATTGGCTGCTTTTTTTGATACACTTTTTTTTTAATAGTTCTAACTTGTAAGACACTCTGTCATGATTTTGTGAAAAATAAGTAATTTTTGGACATTTTATAATCATTCTTTTTGCTCTTACTTTCTCCATTATTTTCATTACTACTGCTATCACATCTTTCTTCCATAGATTTCCACCTCTCCTCAAATTTCTCTCTTATATTCATTGCCATTTTGTGAATCCCTTTGATATTGTGACCATACAGCATTACATTGGACAACATAAGCCTAACATAATCAAGAAATTCATCAGCTTCAAATACATACCCTTGTTCAAATTTTTCTAAATAGCTTCCAAACCCATAATAACCTTTTACATCACAAAATCACAATTTGAATTGAGATTGTACTTCGACTTTTTGAAAGCAAACTCATTTGAATGTATCATTAACCTCTTCAAAATAACCCAACATTGCAACCTCATACATTCAGTCCATTTGCCTCCCCTTCGATCCACACTCGTCTGTTGCAAATTTTGAGCTTTTCAAATCGACCCTCGAATTCCCTTTGACAATCGTAAAATGGGTTTTACGAGAATCCATATGCTCTCTATTGTTTAGATACTTCTAAACTCAGAGTTGTAATGAGTTTCAGAACCCACCAATCTTGTGCCTCTTGTGGTCAAGACAACAATATGTATCGCCTGTTGGCTTAAGCTTGTTAGAACAAGGCACTAAAAAAGTAGCTTTTTGGGGTTTTGAATTTTTCATTGAAGAATTTGATTTTTTGCAACAAAGCAATATATTAGTAGGTAATTAAAGATGGGATTTGGGATTTGCAAGATTGAAAAACAGATGTTTCAACAATAGAGTGAATGCAGGATATGAGAGTTTGCTTATTGGTTAAACTATATATTGAAATTTGAAGGAGAGTGAGGTTGGCGGACAACAATTAAGTAAGATTAGGACTCGTATTATATAATTCTATTTTATTTATTATCTTTTTGGGTAAAATCATTCTTATAAATTTTTATTAAAGAATGATTGGATTAATGTGTAGATAGAAAAACTCACTTCAAATGCCTTAAATTCATTTTTTAAGCTTAATTAATTGACGTGATAAATATGTAAAATTAGAAAATATGATTTACAAGTTAACTAAACGTCTAAAATGTTAAGGGAAGACAAAAAAAAGTCTAAAAACTGAGCAAAGCAAATGACTTTTCTTAGCATTGATGATAATTTGTTGACGTATGATTTGACTAACATACCAAGAGTTGTATATCTTCTCAAACTCTCATGATTCATGGTGCATTATTATTGTATACGTTCTCTTTACTGTGGTCAGCACCACCATAGTGATATTGACCCAAAATTAGAGTGGGGTCTGTGCATATGTATAAGAATTTATGCCATTCAATCAATCAAATTTAAAAGATAAAAAAAAGAGTAGAAAAAGATTGATATAAACAGTGCTTATAAACAATTCATTCGAGTATAGAGATTATATATATATATATGGAGAAGCCTCGTCACCGCATCGTTATATTATCACTAAATTTATGAAATTTTATTTTTATTTTTATTTTTATAATATATACTTTGTTGAAATAGAAAAAGTTTTGTTATATTTTAATTCAATTGATTAAATTTTTTTTAAAATTTTACTGAAATAACATAATCTTTCTCTTCATTTTTAGAATATACACACTCTTCTCATGAGATTAAAAGTTATATTATATTTTAGTTTAATTGACTAAAGTATCTTTTATTAATTTAAATAGATATTTTTTGGGATAAAAATACCTTTACTTTGATTTAGCAACCTAAGAGAATGGATCTAGTAATAGAAAAAAATCTACTCTGTTGAATCAAAATTAAACTTAAAATTAGCCTTAAGAAACTAGTTTCATTAATTAATTAACTTCATATCAAAAAGTTATGTAAAATTGAAAATTTGGATTTATAGCAATTAATCATGAGCTAGTCAATTTGTATAAAAAAATAATTAAAATTATTATCTTTCCATGTAAAAAGGCATGTGCCACACAAACTATTGGTTGATAAATAATAATCAATTCAAAACCTTGTTAAATTTAATGAATACAAAATCTTACTCTTTTTAATTTTTCACTGTGTATATTTAGATATAATTTAATAAAGAACACTATAAAAGTAAAAAGGTATTTAGGTTACTAAATAACATGACATTTAATTCTTGTAAAAAAAGCCTAATATATATTTGGGTTAATAGAAAATATTTTAGTCAAAATTCAAAATTAGACTATGTGGCATAACTTTTGGTTTTAGGGAGAGGAATGTATATCTTGAAATTAAAGGGAAGACCTATATAATTTCAGCAAAACTCATAAAAAAAATATTTTAGTTAATTAAACTCTAGTATAATATAATTTTTTTGTTTTAAGGGAAAAGATTGTATATTTTGAATATAAATGAGAGATTCATATAATTTTACCAAAATTCAAACAAAAAATAAAGGAAATTTACTCTTATATTAAATATAAGTCACACATTAATTGCACTTGAGTAAAATACAATAGTCAAAAATCATAAAATTGGAGAAAATAATTTACTTAATTAAGAGTACACTAGTTGAATCAAACTCGAATTTGATTAATCAAATTTCATTATTTTTTATAAAATAAATTAATTATTTGCCTCATATTAAAAAGTTCAAAGATATGGTCAAAAGTATAATTACAATATATTATTTTTATTAGCCAAAGAGCCAAAAAGAAAAAACTCCTAAACTTAGAGTTGAAAAAAAAATTACATTTTAGCTTAATTAAAATATATCCTTATATTTATTTTGCCAATTAAATAATTATAAGGCTAAACTGAATAGTTTGGCAAACCAAGGCCTCAGTTTGGTATTTTTCATGTAAAGGTAATTTTTTTACATAATTTTTATATGAAATTTATCTTACTTTTATTATTATTATTTAATATTTTTTATAAATTCTTTAAAATAGAGATATAAAAATTATTTTTATAATTAAAATTATTTTTTCATTCCCTTTAACGATCACGTCCTTTTACATCAAAAGTCAGGCTTGAAAATCTATAACCTAAAGTTGGTTTTTTAATTAACTCGTATAAGTTTGAATTGCTTCTAAATAAATATTACTTTATGAAAAATTATTTTTGAAATAATTTTGTATCCAATAATATTTAGTTAATTTTAATTTCCCTTTATTATAAAAAAATGAGAGTGAGAGAAATAAAAATAAATAAATAACAACTAATTGGTTGAAAACTATTAAAATCTGGAGTTAGAGCATGGTTATAACTGGCAGAACTTGGAATACGGAAACTGATCAAAAGCATTCTACAAAATAGCTTTATTGCAAAATAAACTGTTAAAGTCAATGATAACTCATAAATATATAACAATACACTCATAATACTTATAAACTCCCCTTATTTTGTAGAATTTATTTTAGGTTAGTTCTTTCAAGTCTTGGAACCTTAGAAGCACCGATACTCTAAATTTAGAGCCGTACCCGTACTGGATACGTATCTGATACCGACACGCGTACCGTAAGGGTACAAAAGTATCCAAAACGTTTCTTTGCGTACCGAAATGTTTCGAAACGTTTCTTTACGTACCGAAACGTTTCGACACGGCTAGGAAACGGCTCCAAAACGTCCTTGAAATGGCAGTGAAACGTTTTTCTCTTTAAACGACTTCATTTCGTCCATCATTTAAACCCCCAACCCGTCAAACGCTTCGGTTCTTCTCCCTCAGCTTCAGTTCTTCTTCCTCGCCCGCTGCTTCTGGTGCTGCTGCGTCTCGCCATGTGTTGCCTACCCTGCTACATCATCCTCTTCGACGACGCCTTCTGTTTCTCTGTCATCTTCTCTGGCCAGTGGCAGGTGCATCTTCTTCTCCGATGGCAAGAATTTTGTTTTCAATTTTTTTTTTCAGAAATTTGAATGACAGAGAAAAACAAGCCTAGAATTTTGTAACTTGGCTGATAATTTGTCTCTCCTACTTGTGTTTCAATTCATTCCTGTGATATGTGCCTCTGTTTGTAGAAAATTAAACTAGAATGTTCTGGGTTTGTGATATCTGACTTCACCTGTTCATTGTTCAACCATTTAAGCGTAGCAATAAAAGGAGGTGGAATAATGACTCTTCACATTATAAGGATAACAACAATGGCTGCAATTTGTAAGCTGATGAAACAAATTAGGGCTCACTTAATTTTAATTCCTCTGCTCATTAATTGATTAATTATTTCATTCACTAATTATGCTTAATTAATTAGTTTTTAATGTATTAGATTATTGAATATATATATATATTTTCCCGTACCCGTATCCTAAAATTTTAAAAATTGTCGTATTGCACGTATCGTATCGTGTCGTACCCAATACGAGTACCCGTATCGGTGCTTCTTAGCTTGGAACTAATTCTTCAAGTACTTCCCTTCCACTTCTTCCAATTTTTTTTTTTAAAGCATATCACTATATAAACATCAATTACTTCATTAAAAAAAATGAAAAACTAAATCACTGAATTTATGCTTCAATTCTATGGTCGATGAAACTGCTTTACTACAATGTTGGAGCATGATTACAGGCTGAACTTAAGGGTTAAAATTAAATATTACATTGCACTCTTTATTGTAACTTTATCTCTAATTAGATAGGTTTTGTGCTATGTATGGAAAAATTTAAAATAAAAAAAAAATTGAGGAGAGAAGGGAAAAAAATAAGGCATGAAACTCAAAGCAAACTACTGCTATGTAGCTTGTGAATAATGTTTTAAAAGGAAATTATATACATAAATACATACACACACATTGAAATAAAATTTAACTACAAAATAAACAGGTAAAAGTAATGATAATTAATTATTATATAATTCCTAGATCATAATAATCTCTAATAACAACTCCAAATACTTTAAGTTTCTCCAAAAAAAAACCAACTTGTAAGTTTTTTAAAATTAACTTTGACTTAAATAATATGTATAAGGATGGATTTGTAAAATTTGAATGAATAGTAAATATATAAATATTTTGAATAAATTAATGACTTAATTTTTTTTGAAAAAAATTATTTCTTTCATCTGATCTTTTAAAGATAAAACTTCTTAATTTAATCACCAAACATTCTCTCACGATCAAAATAATCTGCCCATGAAGCAGAATCACTAACTAGCATCAACAAGAGCTTATATGATCATTAACTAATGATAGAACTTGTCCAAGTGTCTTGAATCTTCAAAATGATATTGTTTTGTATAATTTCACAAAAGCCACAAGTCATTTCTGATTGTATATCATCAATTCTCACTTATGCTGTGTGTCGAGTAATGATGACTTTGTGTAACAAAAAATAAATTTGATTGTTAAAAATATGAGAAATTAAATTGATAAATTTTGCTTTCAGAGAAACAAATTATTAATTTATTCTAAAATTTTCATATCAACTCATTGTTTAATAAATCTTGTGGAAACATCAGCACTTTTTTTCTGGGAATAAAAATCTACCCCTAGATAATATGATGCATACAGACTAACATATTCTGAGGATCTCTTTAGAACGTCAGCATTCTATTCTTGCACAATCAAACATGCATACAAAACACATTTTGTTTTACCATTAAAATATATATATATATATATAATGCGATCTTTTACCCTCCATTCTTTATGATACAAGACTATATTCAAGTCTGAAGCAGTAATAAACCCTTAAATCTGCAAGATCATAAGATACTACACACAGGCCACGCCTGCGAAGATGTAATTTTGTTTATCCTGCAGAAATTTTTACTGCCTCTGGAAAAAATATGAAAAAATAGCTCGTTGCGTTTGGTAATTCCTATTGGATTCTACAGATTCTATGAGCACCTTTGTCATCTCAGTAGCCATCCTCAGTGATTGCAGAATTAAAGCTTCTACCGCAATTTCCCCAGAACCATATCTAATGCTTCCACAGAGGCATCTTGAAGGCTGTTAGGCAAATAATGATATGTGGGCAGCGGCGGCGAAAAGTTAGCTCATGGCCTGAAACTCAATGCAATTGTAAACCAACAAGTGAAGTAACACTGCCATCAAAACAACATATGGAACACATTCAGATTGGGTAGTTCTATGTTACAAGTTAAATACTTTGACTCCTATTTAGCATTAAATATATGGACCTCTCTTATGTTTTAAAAAATATGCTAAAATTTAGCCATTTTCAAAGTTAAGCTTAACAGAACTATTATGATGTTAGAAACTAGTTAAATGGCCAAATTTTGTGGTCAAATCACAGAAACACCCTCGTCTAACAATATAGAACTCCAACAAATTACTCTCAAATCTAGAAAATATTCACAGCTTCACTCTCAACCTCTCAAAAGTAATGTTTGAAGCTATTGGATATAATAAATAAGGATGTTATACCACTTGACCAATAAATCTAGCCTTCGGCTGGCCTCTAATGTATCAATGGTTTTATTAAGCATTACTTTATAAAAGGACTAAATAATAGTGTATTTTTAAAATATAAATAGAGAGGAGGTCCTCATATTTAACACTAAATGTAGGGGACATCAAAGTATTGCACTCTAATTTATCAATTTCTACAATGAAATTTGACTGTTCAATGTACTGAAATAAGGCAAAAAATGAGAAGTTTACCAATATAACAGTCAACCCTGCTCAATCAGATCTCTCTAGATCCCTAAATCTTTTATCCCAATCACGAGCCTCAACCTCTTGCTCAAGTAAGTCTTTGTCAGTTCGGTACAAAATTTGATCCTGTCCTATGACCGTCTTTTGGGCCATGTCCCGAGCATTGAGAAGCTGAATGCCATAAGGGAGAAACCAATTGTCTCAGGAGGGTTACGCTGAAAAATCCTTACACAAACAACCTTTTGCACATAAGCCAATATCAAGTTCCATTAAATTAACTAATAGTAAAAGTTCAAAGAAATTATTTTAAACTTAACTTTTTTTTAATATATCCTTGTATTTACATTGCTAATAAGAAAAGTGAGAGCCAAAAGGCACATAATAGCAGAACTGGGCATGACATAGAGTTACACCTATTGGATGTGATCGAGTATTGAGCAGCACCCACCAAACCAAATCCACAATGATAAGGAATCCAGATGGAATGCATTTAATGAAAGTAAAGGATATTTCTTTCAGACAATCATTTCCAAACTATTAAGTGCTTAGATGAAATCATTTACAGATTTGTAGTGAATAAAGTCACTTCAAAAATAGACTAATCATAATAGTGCTTGAGGCAATTGTTAAGAAGTATTAACAAACTACCTTGGATATCTAGCCATCCATCCTGTCTATAAGTTTTCGATTCTGAGAAAAAATATTTACACTTCTACTTTTTTCTTTTGTCCAGGATTTTATCCTTGTATACCTTGGCCACAAGGCTCCTTTGGTGTATACGACATATCTTATCATTCATCAAAAACATTATACTGTGGGATTGCAGTTCGATGTACAATGTCAAAGCTATAGGGATCTATAAACAGGAAGGCTGAAAATTAAGGAATTTCTTTAGTGAAGCCTATAACAGAATGATATAAGAAAACAGTCATCCAATGGGAAGAATCAGGGGGGGGAAAAATACTAAGAACTATCAAACCGCTCAATGAAACTATGCCATCAAAATTTGAGACAGCAGTCCATACAAAAAGAATAATAGATAAACATAGATATGGCTACCTTCCTCCTCAGTGAAATGTCAGGCAATTCAAGTACTCGTGCACACTGCTGCCTAGCTCGGTTTCTCTTTTCAATGTCAGCATTCCAGTTGCGAATAAAGAACCATCGAACCAGAGGAATTGCAAAGAAAGAACCAGCATAAATCTGCCAATATTAATCATCCAATATAGAGATTACAGAAAAGTTAAATCAATTTTTGATAACTATAAAAACAAGGATTTGCACTATAAGCAGAACAATTAGCCAAACTACCTAATGGAGAATGGAAAAAGAATAGGAAAACTATTATTAATTATTTGTAAATTATGGATTAAAAATAAATATAAAAAATAATATCTTATTAAGATTAGAATTAGAATTAGTTATCTTTTTGTTAAGTTTTAATAATTATCTTTGTTAGTTTTTAATTATCTATTAGGCATTTGACTTTTAATAGGATTAAGATTTTATATATTTATCTTTTATTATTAAAAATTATCTTTCATTAGAATTCTATAAATATAAGTCTTTGCAATTGTATTTGGAGAATCTAGCCTTAAATAATAATAAGAGTATTTTCAGATATCCCTCTCCTATTTCTTCTAATATCTTCCCTCATTTTTTTTATCTTCTCCCCCTTTTCTCCCTTGTCCTACATCCATTTGGTATCCGAGCCTATAAGGCATAACACTGTTCCACGCTAGTTCTCCCACCCCCATCCACCAGAGAGAAATCTGGCCAGATCACCGAACATCATCACTGTTGGCTGCTGCACGTGTCGGCAAAGCTCCCTGCGTGTGGGCCTCACACGCAGCACATGCCAGCACGTTTCTTCCAAATTTTCCAGCCATTTTTCTCATTCTTTCAGCCTAACTTCCAACAGACAACATTTGGAAGGTATAATGGGGTAATATTAACACTTTTAGCTCTTAAAATTTGCAATGATCTCAAAATACATTATTTGAGAGTATTATGGGTGTAAAACCACTAATTTTGGCTTCCAAGTTGCTATGTTAAGGTCTACGATAGAACAAAATACTCAAACTATCCAAACTAGTTTGGACAACTTCAAAAAAAATGTGGACTATCGTTTTGATAAACTTAGGAGTGCCATCAATCAACTTTGCATACAAGTTACTGGCAAAAACTTAGAAGAACTAAAGGCGGAAGAAGAATGTTGTCAAGAACCCAAAGTATTAGAAGGAGATATCTTAATCAAATCCGATGTTATTATTGTAGAACCCCTTGATTACCCATCAAACATTGATGATGATGGTTCCATCATAGGGTATGAAAAGCAATTGAAAGTAAATTTGGAAGCTCAACCAGAAGTCACAGAATGTTGCATTTAGATTCAACCAATTTAATTGTTTTACCCAATCGAGTTTGTCATTCCAAATGTATTATTGAATCTAAAGCTATCTTGGCTACCATATTTTAAAATAATGGTATTCATCCTACCTGAGGCTCCAAGATGGATTATTTTAATACTTTTCCATTTCAAAACTCAAGGTCGAGTTTTTTTCAACTAGGGGAGAATAATGGAGAATTGGAAAAAGAATAGGAAAAATATTATTAATTATTTGTAAATTATGGATTAAAAATAAATATAAGAAATAGTATTTTATTAATATTCAAATTAGGATTAGTTATCTTTTTGTTAGGTTTTAATAATTATCTTTCTGTTTGTTTTTAATTATCTATTAGGCATTTGACTGTCAATAGGATTAGATTTCATATATTTATCTTTTATTATTAGAAGTTATCTTTCATTAGAATTAAGATTAAGATTCTATAAATATAAGTATTTGCAACTGTATTTGAAGAACCTAGCTTTGAATAATAGTAAGAGTATTTTTAGATATCCCTCCCCTATTTCTTCTAATATCTTTCCCGCTTTTTCTATCTTTTCCCCCTTTCTCCCTTGTCCTACATCACTACCACAATCCTTTTTATTAATAATTTTGAAATGAACCTCATTTACTCTGATATGTAATGGCCATGGTATGGTGAGAAGAATTAATCAATCAAATTACACATAATTTCAGTATCAAGTATCAACCCTCTATTCTCTATTCACCTCTTTTCGTCCTTCAGGAACATTTCTTTGTCAAACCAGTATGTTGGTCAAGCCCACATTGTCAGGTTAATAATATATGGCTGGTAAAACCTTAATGTGCAGCTTTAGATGCATACAAATATCTAAGCTAAAAACTGAGAACAGAATTGCAGTTAACACTATACTATGTGTTAATGGCTGAAGTTTTGTAATACACACAGGTTATGAATGGAATTTACCTCATCTAATGTTTCACTTTACCATGGAACATGATTTGCTATAATCTGCATAATCCTTATTATTATTATTTAAATCTGCATAATCCTTATTATTTTAATAAAAGTTCATACATTATTGTTATTATCACTTTATCTATCATCTACTCAATCCTCATGCAGTTTTCCTCTGTTCCTTCTCTTTATCCCTTTTCGGCCCCTTGATCATTAAAAAAAATAAAAAATGGATCTCAAAGAAGGCTAGACATGTGTAGACTGGAAGCATGTTAAGAGGGCAACTTCAAACTAAAGATTCAAACAGGACCGATCTACAGCCTATCTACACCCTCAACTAGTTGAATGACTACATAATGATTTGCAATTAAACTACAATCTAAATTCATAATTGCAAATTTGCTATCTTCCACTCTTCCTTGTTTGTTCAACGAGACAAGAGTCTCAAGCATTTCCAGTTTCAAAGGGGGACCAAAGAGTAAGTCGATTGTTTAGAAATAAAAGTTTTAGTCATACCTGAAGAAGAGGAAATATGTCAGCTACAAATTTAGTGAAGCCGCTAGGTGCAACCGTCATTTCTCTTTGGACAGAAGAAAAACCCAAGTGAGGATACTGAAGGTCTGATACAAGAGAAAAACAACTGACTAATAAATCATGTCAAGAGCATACTTCAACATGGTTCCAAGAATAATAACCCCAAACAGATTAAGACCACCCAGGCCTATGACCATTGCTCTTTCTGAGGCACCAGTTTTACTGCCAAAGAAGAATTACCCATGTTATAATCTAATCAGAGATAGACTAACACCAATAGGTCAGAACAAATGCAATGAAGAACCTGAATTGCCATTTCTTCTCCTTGAAAAACTTTTCAATGCCTCCAACCCAATCTGCCCATCTTCTTCCCACATACTCTTTCCGCCTACTCCATTGAGAAGAAGCAGTCCGTTGCAGAGATGGAAACCTATATAGAATATTTCCCTGCATAACAAGCACTCTGCAAGTAAATAAAAGAAAGAAAAAGAAATTCATTCCCGGGAGTACAATATTTTACTGGGTAGCAAAAGGCACTATGACAGTATGACCTAAGAGCAAGACTTAGTGCTTTAAGAATCATAATGTTCAGTTGTATTCTTATTCACATAAATTTGCAAACTATACCTATTAGAGGGTGGCAACATGGAGCATTTTTAAAAAACCATCAGGGAAGAAGGAGGAGGGGGATAAAAATGAATAAGTTTATGTTTTAATTTAATCCATTACACTGTATCAACATACCTCTTCATCAATTTCAGGCTGACCCTCAAATCGCAAAAGAACAGGTAAGATATAGGACTCATCATCCTGCAATTATTCAAGGATACAAGGTCAAGCAGCAGTGCAATAAATAAGAAAATAGGATAAATTCAAATCATCAAAAAAAGAGTTCATCATTCTAGAACCAATACCGACATAGTGTATAGGACAAACAAGAAATAAGAAAATAGGGTAAATAACAAGTCAACCATTTGTGTGTTGCCTTAAATTCATCTTCTAAATATAACATAATTAAATTAGAAATTTGCTACCTTCAATGCAAACTAACATCAGTTGATCAAGGGGGGATGTATCATGTAAAGTTTACCAGTAAAATTAGCAAATTTAACAGAAACAAACTAGACGTACTATTTAAAAGCCTCAAGCAGGCTAAGCAGGTCATGGGATCTAAATCAAATTTAAAAATTAAAAAATCATTAAAACACTATAGAGTAATCATAAATTATATATAAGAAACCTTAAAAACTTACTTAAGAAGCTATTTTTTCAACTTTGATTATCAACTTTGATTACTTATAACGAAATTATGGGTGTCACATCAACATCAATTAAAGAGGCCACAAGTTAGTATTTAAGCAAGTGATTTGAAGATGCATGGCCTACAAAACAGAGAAATTGTCTCTTCTTTATATGCATTTACAAATTAGAAAGGAAAAAAATGGAGAAATGGTAGAATAATACCCAACAAAATCTCATGGAAGTTTAATGTTCTCAATCCCCTGTGAGAAGTTCTAATGCTAAGTATGTCAGATAAACACACATTCTCTAAATCCATAAGCAGAACAACAAACTAAATGATGCCAAAGCAAATTCTATATTTTATAAGGCAACATATTCTGTTAAAAAGGTTAAGTTACCTTAAGTCCCTTTGTTGATTCTACGTCAAGGTATGGAGCAAGTTCTTCAGCTGCAACCACACCACCATTAGATGCTATGTATTGCCCAATCTGTGAATAAAATGAGCACAGTGGAACAATTATCGTATATCAGGGAAAGTAAGATGCTAAGGTAGATGACAAACAACATAATCCAAGATAAATAAATGACAATGTATATTTATGGATAGAGTAGCTTTAAAATAAGATGGTAAACAAGAAAAAGTCAAAAGCAGAACTAAAAAAGTTAAAGATGACAAAGTAGCCCCCAGTTTTTTTTTAATTATTAAGAAAAAAAAATAAAAGCTTGACTTTGACAAGGGACAGAATTAACAGAATAAACTTGAAAAAATTGCAAAAAACCAAAAAATATAAGAAGAATCAGAGTAGCAAATAATTATTAAAGGCAACGGACCACTAAATTCAGTCCTCAAATATTACCAACTTCCATCTCTCTTCTTCAATTCCTTGATTTGGATCACCATCTCCAAATACAAATGAGAAGACCTATAGAGAAACAATTAAAAAAAATATTTTTCAATATTAGGAACAAGAAACAAACATGAAAGACAAATGAGATTCATTTGCATCACACACCGATTCAATGAAGTTCATCTTTTCATCATCAGTCTGTATCCTTCGTCTCCTATAGTAATATGGATCCCAGTACCTTCCAAAGTATAAAATTATAGAGATGTCTATCTTTTTTTTCAGTCAAATGCAACTAGACAAGTCAATTATGGATACAGATGACTATGGCTATGAGTTGAGGGGATTAATAATATGTTTAATGTAATAAAAATAGCTGTAATACAACTTTTCCCACTCTTCGGAACCAAAACACTAAGGCATAGAAAAAGTTGAGGGGATTAATAATATGTTTAATGTAATAAAAATAGCTGTAATACAACTTTTCCCACTCTTCGGAACCAAAACACTAAGGCATAGAAAAATGCAAGGATTTTGCAGTGTAGCAGCAAAATCTCTCGTGAAATCCATGCTACTATAATCAAGAGTCAAGACCCTTAGCAACATCTTAGAATGCACTTCTAGAGTAGATGAGCTAACAGACAAGAATGCACTAATAACTATATATTGTAGAACTGGTTTTCTTTAATCAGCGAGGGAACATGTTTAATTGCATAGCTTCTGCATCAAAATTTAAATGAGACAAGCTAGCTAATTAAAAGTGTCCGGGAAGAAATGAAGAGGAAAAAATAGAACTCAATTTATCTATGTTTCGTCACTGTAATATAACCACAACAATTTCTTCAGACTATCTTCCTCTTCTCCATTTTCTTTTCTGTTGTCTTTTTTTTTGTTTTTTGGTGGGGGGGGGGGGGGGGTTGCGTGGCTTCCCTTTTCTGCCGGCATATATACAGTTTAGTAAAAAAGAACTGACACCTTTTTCTCAACTACCACTTTCCTTTTTAATTCCAGTCGGCAGAAAATCCCATAGGCCAAGAAGCAAAACTATTTAAACTGATTTTATAAACACAACTTTTATGATACAAACGAGGAATCACCCACCCCTCCCTCATTACCCCAAAATACAAATTTTACTATGGTGGTCTCCACCTTGTTCAATCTAATAAGCCAATCACGCCTTTCATTGACCTATATGCTTTTGAAACCCTCTTGGGAATTTGGAAGTAAAGTAAATATTTACCAGAACAGGTCTACTGGATTGAAGAAGAAAGTGACTCCGGAATCATAGGTTCTACCTCCCCGCCTTCCACGATTGTCCTCATCACTGTAACAAAGCCATATTGTTGATTCATTGAAATGACAAAAGATTTCAAAACGCATCATGCTTAGGAACTGGGACCAATAACGCTCAATTTAAAGAACTCAAGATAGAAAAGTCGCTAAGTACCTTCTGCTAGAAACCAGAGCAATTATTGTAGTATAAACAAGAACAATGGAGACTATAAGTGCTGTCCCAAAAGAAACCCTTATCAAGTATTCTCCAGTGGCCTGTCAAAGGCAATGTCATATAACATTAACAACCAAACCAATAAGCAAGACATCAGCAACAATTAGTAGAACAGGTGACATTGTCTGATACCTTTGCCTTTTCAAGAAAAGGTTCGGCTTTAATCCTAAATGACTTGGCTGCAAGCTTTGACCGATAATCTTTTGGAAACACATACAGAATGTCGCCTTCCTCAGAAACCTGCAGATACCATCTTGGAACAATTGTACTCACGAATCAAGAACTTAAAATAGGCCTAAAGAAACAAGAGAACAGGACCCATTTCGCAAGACGCAACCTCACACACTTTCAAATAACTACCTCTAAGAACCCATCGGTATCGGCAGCAAGAGCCTGAAGAGCCTTCTGAGCTTCATTCAACTTGAGCCCAGCCTTGCTTGCCACATCCCCCGTAGTTACCCTCCCTCCACACGCATCCACAGCATCCATCGTTCGCTTTCTCACATCAGACGGCAATTTATCGCTTTCCACAACGCCTCCTGGTCTAATCCCTTGAGCCACATCAACACTCGCTCTCGCAACCGGCACTAAAACCCTATAATCCCAAACCCTTTTGGGGATTCCCGGGAAGATCGGCTTTTGCACGATTGGGAATAGGTTTGGGGGCTTAGCGAAACTTGAAGATTTATAGAAAATCTGAGAGTGACAGTAGAATCGAGAGCTTGGTATCACAGTGAAGCATGTGGAAATGCTCGCCATTTGGGTGATTTTGGAAATTCCTTCCGAGTTTCAAGTTATCGACATGGAAGAAGTTTCTGAGCCACAAACTTCCAACTTTCGTGGAGAGAAGAGAAGAAGCAAGCAATGGGCTTGTGACTTCTGAGAAATTTTCAGTGCCAATTTGAAAATCTTGAATGTTTATGGTAGATGAGATTCCAAGGTGTCCAGTCCCCTGTCCAGGGTGTGGGCGAAAAGAAGGCGGGAGGATGAGGCTAGTGTATTGACCGATCTGCCATTGGAATGATATCTATCAAAATAATGAGTGAAAGTTGCGATGGTTAAACTCGTCATCTTCCCAACTTGAGAGACAATTACCAGAGTCAA
This sequence comes from Erythrophleum fordii, assembly GCA_032878935.1. Lineage (NCBI taxonomy): Eukaryota > Viridiplantae > Streptophyta > Magnoliopsida > Fabales > Fabaceae > Erythrophleum > Erythrophleum fordii. The sequence continues at coordinate 879,916 of JAVQMF010000048.1, read as the reverse complement.
CCTTAATTTTTCTTTTTTTGCCAAAAAAATTGAGAAGTAGATGAGTTTAAATTTTCTAAAATGTAAAATGTATAAAATACTTTTACAGTGTGAGTGAAAGAAGAAGAAGAAGTCAATTCATATATATTTTTATTTTTTTATATTATTTTTTCTTATTTTAAAAGCATTTTATTATTTTTAATTAAAATTAAATAAATTGCTTGACATACTACCACTACAAGATGTTTCCCAACACAAAAGATGTAGGTAGCATGGAATTCAATCCATTTGAGTAACGAACAGGAATTTGTGAGTGACTAAGGAGATGGGATGCAAGGTTTAACTAACCTTTATATTTTTTAGAAGGTCCTTTTAAATATTGGAGAGGAATCTATTTTATTAAATTAACATGTATATGAATGTCTTATAGTGTTCAAAAGAAAATGAATGCCACCAGTTTTGGACCATTAGCTCTTAATTTTGATTATTTTATGTGAAGATTCTATAGCATGAAGCTATTAAAAAAACTTTATTTTTTAATTTTTATAGTCAAATATATTGTTGGACTTCAAGCTAACTCTTTTTTCTTTTACAAAAGAAGTACAAGGCTTTGCAAATTGGAAGTGAAAATACAAAAGATATATGAGAACCTTTGAAAACTTGAAAAAAAAAAAAAAAAGATGCTACTTCAATTAAGTTTCTTTGCATAAGCCGGATTTTTATTTCAAATGATCTTAGAAGTACACTATAAATCTAAAATTTTACTTTCAAAATGTTATTATAGGAATCGAGGTTGATAAATGTTTTTATGTTTTATTCTAACAAAAAAAAAATTAAAATTTAATAAATATTTATTTCATATTTAGGGTAATGAATTGAACTTGTCATCAACCCAACGTTGGCTTCTATGACAACAAATAAAAGTGATTATATATATATATATATATATTACATGGATTTTATTTATCAATAAGTTTATATATAGTATATGTTTTAGAGAAAAGAAGACATAATATGTATCACTAACCATTTAGTTAAATGATCTTACTTAATTTTAAATATGAGTTTCAATCAATTGTATCTTTCTCTTTTCATAAATAAAATTTTCAATTTCCTTCAAAAATATAAAATATCTACCGGTAGTTAGTATCATACAAATCAAAGTACTTGGTCCTGTTTATTGTGTATATCAGAAACTTCAACACCCATATTCAACCAACACCGCGTAAACCCTATGAAATTTCCTACATTTACCACACTCGTGGCTTTAGAATACACCTTTGTCAATAACAAAAAGCATCCCATGTTGCCCAAAAAATACATCCTTAGATATTGCAGTTTCTTTTGTTAATATAGTCCATGATATTTACGAAATTTTTTGGGCTAAGTTTCTGCCTCAAAGATCTTAATGTATATTTTTAGGATTTTATTTTTAAAGTAATTTCTAAAGGACTCAAATGGATAAGTAAAATACTCTCTTCTCTTATCAATTAAGTTAACTTGAATCTAAATTTTAAAAACAAATTATAGAAATATTTCTCAAATTTTGTTAAAATTATATAGATCTTCTCTCTATTTTTTAAATATATATATAATTCTTCTTAAACAAAAAGTAATATTTAATTTTAAATTTTTTTATTAAAATACTTTTTATAACCACTCTTATATATTTTTTATAGAGGGTACTTTAGTAAAAGAAATTTAAAATGTAACTGAAGTGTTTATTTTAAAAATAGATAATAAGTCTATATAATTTCTGCAAAACTTACATGAATCTACATAATTTACTCAAATTTTAATTATATAAAGAAATATATATATGCATATGCATATAATATCAAAAGAAATTTTACAAACATTTCAATGATTGAGAGATTAAATTATAAATAGTAATTTGTGAAGTCTTGAAAGTATATGTGACCAACGCATTGAATGCTCAAATGAATAATATGCATAAACATTTTAGAATAGGTATAGGCTTGAGACCCAAAAAAAAATTATAATTTAGACCAGAAGCAAAAGGATTTATTAAAAATAATTCAAAAGAGATCTATGAAGGTTAAAGTTATTGATAAACCAAATGAAATACTTGTTATGGCACTCTTTTCTAATATTGTTCACTTTTAACCTCAGGGGCATGCTAGATATAAAATGGTAATATATAAAGCATATAGGTGGACAAGGACCCTATAGAAGAAGTAAAACTTACTAATAATATTGGAGTTGAAACTAATGTTGAAGAAGACCATTTCCTTGTGAACAAGATTACCAATCAAAAGCACCACCCTTGGATGGATTGTTTGAGCACATTCTTAACCTTGACCTTGAACTATAAGAGTTAATGCAATGATTCTAACTCTAAAAAATAACCATTTACCCTTTCCTTAGGGTTTGAGCTTTCAAACTAGAATTTATATCATTTAGAGGCTAAGGTCATTTGAGGTGGTATGAATTTAAGATAGGCGAGTTTGCAATGATCAAGGGCTTAATTATATAGACAAATTTGATAACAACTCACTTCCTTTTCATTGCAAAATCTAGCCAAATTCCATTTTTGAGGTAGGGAAGTTGAGTTTGGAAGTGCAAATGGAAATAACGATCAAATTATGAGGTTAGAAAAAGAACATGCGAAAGGAAGTGGTATATACTTATTTAATCCAGGTCAAAAAAAAAATTTATGCCATTTTTGTGCCCAATACTATCTCTTTATAACTTATGAATGATAGGCTACTCATGACAAATAATCTAGATTGCAGGACATATAGACAACCAAGGAAGTAAATGAAATGAGTTAGCTACTAGTTAGTTGGAAGAAGGGGAATTCATTGAGGAGAGGGTGGATGACCATTTGGGAAAGCTTTGATGGTTTAGGCTTATAGACAAAACAATGTTAATCCTATAATTTTTTACATGGACTAGCTCACTTAAGAAACTACTTAGTATGATCTAAATCTTAGTTTAATTTCAAGAACAAGGATGATGCAACCAGTTAATTAGGACAAATAATAACATAAAAAGAGAAAATTTAATTCAAATTAAGGTATTTTGGGCAGGGAAATGCTAAAAAGGGCAAGAGAGAATACAATTATTATAAGTTATGGAAAACCACTTATTATGTGGCATTAACTTCTTAAAAAGAAAAGGAAATGTATAATAGGACAAATAGATGAGACCAATGATGAATATAAAGAGGACACTAGAAAGAAAGCTAAAATAATAAAAGCTAAGAGTGAAGAGGAGCCACAACTTCATTAGAGGAAGTGATATTTCATTTAGGGTTTTAAAAAGTTTTCTTAAAACAACCTCCTTAACAACCATAAGCCTAATTAGTTGGAATTATTATGGTATAAGTTGCTCTCTAACACTCCAAAGACTTAGTAACTTTGTAGTAGAGTGATCCCTGGCTTTTTGTTTGCTCAAGAAACTAAATGTAAAAGTCTATAAGCTAGAAATAAAATCAAATGGTGTAACTTCTAATGCTTTTTTTGATGTTGGGTCTATTGATAAAAAGCAATGGACTATGCTTCCTTTAAAGGGGTCTTTTCAAAATTAAAATAACTAGTAACTTCCAAAAGATTTATCATTAAGTGAAATGTTAGATAGATTGATAATTTATTTCATTAGTGTACATGGTCACCAAAGTAACAAAAAAAAAGGCGATTATAGAACATTCTAAAAAGTTGTCATTTGAATAAGTCACTTTGACTAATATTTTAAGGCTTTAATCAAGTACTTAATTATGATGAAAAGATAAAGTAAATCAAACAAAATTAAAGGAGTTGAGGCTTCTAAGGATCTAGTCCACCAACTAAGCTTGCTAGATATTTTGATTAAAGGAAATTGGTTCACTTAGACCAATAATATAAATGATAGTGAGGAATTGTAGTAAAAAAATTGATAAAGTGATGTATAATATGCAATAGATAAACTTTTTCCAAAATAATATCATTGAAGCTCTTTTGAGTGTGATGTATGAAAGAAAATATATCATATGTTTCTCTCTTATGCTTTTATTCAAGTAGAGTGGTCTAGTTCAAATTATGTGATTAGGATAATATATCACCTCCAAATTCCATTTTCTCCTGTATTAGTAGACTATAAGATTTGTTTAATCAAACTAAACAACAAAGGTCAAGCTTAGAAAAGAGAATTCCTATAACATATCATTATTTTGTGTTAGTGTATTTATTACTATAGGAATATGTATTATAATGAATGTATCAAAAGCTTTAGCCTTTTGTAAGAAGACAAAGAAAGAGGAAAAGATAAGGAAGGTGCTTATTAATTCCAAAGCCAACAACATTAGCTCCAAGTAGACAACTTTAAGGGTTTGGAGTTAAAGCATTAGGAGAAAGGACAAAATTATGCTAACATGGAGAAAGTTCAAGACATTCCATAAACCAAGTTTTGGCACCCTTATTAGGGTAGAATCTCTATTTGCTGCTTCTCATATATGTAGCCAAGTCTTTAGAACAAGTTTAGCATGCTAATTTCAAAAAAGTTAGAAGATACTTTAAGTTACTAAAGGCCTGTTTCATATGTCAATGGACACTAAAAATCAAATGTAATCCAACATTAAGTCTTGTTTGGTATAGAGAAATTGGGGATCTTGGGAAACTAAGGAAGAAATGTGACTTTTAGCCTTATAACATGTGAAAGCAAGCATTCCTTAGAGCTAAAATCATGATAGGTCCACTGTGCCCCTCTCCATATATGCAAACCCTTTTATACCATTGGTTCATGCTCATCCATTCTCACCTTATTACTAGAAGAAAGTTAAACAAGTTGTGAAGGCCATATGAAATCTATATACAACTAATACTCGAAAATTCCATTCCAAGCCCCACATTCTTGCCTTTATTAAGCCTCATTCCTCCTTGGTCTCACTCTGTCTACATTGTAATAGGTTTCAAATTGTTCCAGAATCCCTAAAACCCCTTACCTTCAATCTCTACATCTTTCTTAATGGCATCTCTTCTCTTCTGGATTGCTATGTGAGTTGCTCCCTCATCTTTTTCTGTCAAATTCATATCCCATGTGTCTTATTCAATGCTTCTTAAGGTTGTAGATCTGCAAGCTTGTGGTATTAGTTTCATGCAATTTTTTGAGTTACTATTCCTATAGTGCTTTAAGATGTTTAACTTGAGCAAGACATTTGGAAGAAAGGAAACCAAAATGTCCAACTAACATATGCTTCAATATAGTAAAAAATTGACACATGTACAATAAAAAGTCTAAAATAAATTAAACATAAAATAATAATTTTTTATTTTTTTTTGTTTTTAACCTATGGTATTTTGATACATCTTATTTTCCCTTCTTGCAATATTTTTATTCTACCAAACATATAAATAGAAAAGTATTTTGTTCATTTTCTATATCATACCAAACGAATTTCATTTATTTTTGTTTTATTCAACATTCACTTTTCATTTTTATTAAAACATTTTTTATATACCAAATAAGTTATAACAAATAACACTGTAAGAAAAGTTCCTTGAGGAAAAATGATTCCCAAAAAAAGACAATTGCAACAATTGAAAAAGTAATCAATATTCTCACAAATAAGTTTGAAGGAATAAGCTTTGTTTATTACAATTTTCTTAAACCCTCTATCTTAACAAAGTTAAAAAAAAACACGCCTTGGATGGTATGCATTCCTTGCTCTTTAACTTTCTTGTACTTTGGACTCAAAATTTGAAAAGTCACCTATGAGACTAAAATAGAGTGTGTGTGCGTGTATATATACTGCCAACATTTTTCATTATTGTGTTAGAGGTTAGTAACCTTTATTTTTGCATTTTAGACTAAAATATACTCTCTTTTCTTAGTAAAACACAAAATATGTTTAAGAAAATTTAAATTATTTTTTTTAAAAAAAATAATTAATGCAAAGATATTCAAGTAATTTTTCTATGCCAATTAAATATATGATTATGAGAAATAACATAAAAATCTATATACTTTTTTTTCTTTAGCAATCTCTATATATACAACATTTACAAGATGCCAAATTTTCCTTTCTTTTTATTTTGTATTTAAAAATTTGAACTTTTCTTATTTTTAAAAAATACCTTATACAATTGTCACTTCCATATTTTTTAGGAGGCGAGAGTAGTTCATGATTATAAAGTCATTTTTTGAATTTAAGACATATTTAAAAAAATTGAAAACACAAACTAATCTGTTAGTGACATGTTTAGTTTCAATTTAAATTCCATTTTTAAAAATATTTCAGATAATCTATAGCATAGCCATTTTGAAAATTTTTCTTTTTTTCACTACTTGTGTGTGGCGATTTTGCAATGAAGTAAGAAAAGCTTTCAAAGTTTACATCTAATATTATCTTTGCTAATATATGGTTTAAGAGCGCAATGACCAAAAAGTTCCAAAGTTATATATATATATATATATATATATAAATAATTCTTTATATTTTATTATTATATTTTTCAATTAAAATATGACAAGTGTATAATTTTTATAAGTAATTATATAATTTTTTATTTAAAATATATATTTATTATAATATTATTGAAAAATATATAATTACCATATTTTAATTAAAAATTTAATAATATAAATATAAAAAATTACACCTAATTTTAATTTTTTATTTTAGCATTTCACTGTTTTTTCTTTCAATTTTATTCTTTAATTATTAATATGTTTGTAATTTTTTTCATCCTATATTTATTCAAAATTTGATGCTATACTTGAAGCCAAATCTAAAGTGTGAATTATTAAGGACAACCCTTTAATGCAGATGCGATAAAAGGATAATATTATAATTATAAATATTTTTAATAATTGAAGAGTTAAATTTAAAAAGAAAATTGTGAGGCAGCAAAATCGAAGTAGAATTTTTTTCCCATCAATGCCACTTGATTCGTACCACGTGTAAACATACAGTAAACAAACAAGAAATAACAAGATGTACCAAACCCACTTGATGCTGTAATGGTAGCCACGCCTTTAGCAGACAGACACGTCCTTCCACACAAAGGAACCATCTTCGCCAACCTCCATCCCTCAGGACCTCAACCATGGGGCGGTTGTAGCCGCTGAGTCCTTTGTCCTGGGCCCCACTCCTCTGTCTCGCCTCCGCACTATATATCTAAAGCCCTCCTTTTGGCACTTTCTACATTCTATATTTTGTCCTTCCATTTCTAATATTTTTACCATCTTTGTATCCGTGGAAGTTCCTACACGCAATCTCTACGGAGACCAACCCCAGAGGGAAGAAAAAAAAAACCTCTCAAACCCTCTTCGTAAATCCCCGCCTTCAATTCTTCGAAATATGTGATTTTGATTTTTGTTTGCAATTTATGTTTCCGGATCCTGATTGAGCTTGATCGCGCGTTCAATTTGGTGTTTCTGATTTTTTTTTTCCTTGTGGTGCTATGGTTTTTTTATTTTTTTATTTTTTTATGCGATTTGAATTGTGTTAGGGCTTGAGCTGTGGTTTGGTGCGGGGTTTCTTTGATTTTTTATGGCGATCGGATATTGATCTGGGGTTAGGAACCATGTGTGACAATTCCTCGAATGTTGATGTGTATTAGAACTCTGCTTATGACCTTCCTTTTGTGGATTCCTTTTCGTTTTATCATCGTTCCTGGTGTAAAATCCTATCCAGCCGTCCGATTGTCCAAATAAATATGAATACATCAGTTGATGATGTATGCTGTGTGCAAATTGATGTTTCCTCTTTGTTCTCAAGGAATTGCCGATCAAGCAGCTTGATGGTTGATATTGCTATGACATCTTATTATTTGCTTTCTCTTGCTAGATTTGTTGTTCTCCTTATGACTAAACTATCTTAGTATTGGGGAGGGTTTTCTCATTCATATTCTATATATGGCCAAACCCCAAAAAAAAAAAAATTGAAAACTTTACGATGCGACAACGATCTTTCGTTTTTCAACATTTTGATTGTTTATGTAACTCTAACAGTACCTAATGCTTCCTTGTTTTGAGAATTTCAAAGGCTTTCTGGGACTGGTATTTTTAATTTGCAAAATAAATTCCAACTAGATGGTAAACTTCTGTAAACCAACACCGTGATTGTAATATAAAGGAAGAAGTCCTGCAACCATTACTAACCTTACCTTCTGTAGCCATCGCCTATTGCTGTAATCTTCTAGGCCACTTGCAAGTGTTCGTAGTTATTTTCTTGATTATACCAATTTAGCATTCTGAATTTCTCTGTTCCCAAACAACATAATGGCCTAGGTGCTAGGCAAAATACGTTAATGGATTTACTTGGCAGCCCTATATTACAGCATGTATTCATGTTGTGATATTTTGGGGTAGGTGATTCTCACTAGTACTTTTTAAATAGCGAGGTCTTCTAAAGTTAGCACAGTCGAAGTAAAGTGTTGATTTGAGAAAACAGTTTAATTGTGCCCCTCGTTATTTCATGATTCTTTTTTTTTTTTTTTTTAAACTACTGCTTTCTTGAGATATTTGGATTGATATCTTGCGTTGCTAAAATTTTTCTTTTTCTTCCTTTTTGGTGCCAAACCTGCAGATTTTGGGGCATGTTGGTGATTCTGTTGTGCAGAAGTGTTCGTTAATTATATATTTGCCCAAGATTTTAGTATACATTACTTCATTATTATTTAACGTACATTGGAGCATTGCATGAGTGTTGATTCTTTTGTGAAGTCAAGTAAGATTCTGTAAATACAAATTGAGACTCGGAAGCCTTCAGTAGGGAATATAACTAAAGCTTGTTCTCTTGGTAAGTTATGTGTACAGTAGAATTTCACAAATTGCCTTTTGCGTTGGAAGCACTGAATCTTTTTTTGAATTGGTTTTTGTCTTCACTTGTGTATGTATTCCATTTATTATTTAGTATTAATGAAACTAAGGAAGCCATCTACATTGATATTCTAGGTTCCATAATTTCACTGGACATGGACTTGAAATGATTTTGAATCTGAGTAGACCAAAGATTCTTGTCTATTACGATTTACAAAGAATTAATAAATTGGAGTCCTTGTCCTTCTTTACTAAGTTATAATTTTGAACCTGGTATTTGTCACATTACGATTTTAGTGTTTAGTTAATAGATCAATTTTTTGTTGTCAGCAGTCAGCTTAGTTGACCAGCATATTGTTTTCTTCCTTTGTATTGGCTTCTTATTGATCGTTAAATGAAGATTAATGGTCGATTTTGTGTTAGCGAAGTTTGGATGTCGAGGGAGGAGAAAAAGTAAGTGAATATACTTCTGCATTTTGACTGATAATTGAACTAATAGAGTTGAAAATTGAGCCAGTTATCTTCAGTTTTGAGGGTTGCTACTCTCGTAGTCATACTTTTTTTGCTTGGTTTGTAGAAACCAAATATGTGTATACGAATGATTTTCTATTGTTATATGTATATTTTAGTAATTTTATGTCATAATTTGTCTCATCTTTAGCTGCCATGTTATCGTGTTATGAATAGTGAAAGTAATGTTTGGTCTGGTTACCTGCATCATCCGTTGTTCTAATTAGTTCAATATGTTTAGTAGTTATTACTGTGCGTGGAAGATGACTGGTGTTAAGCGAAGATTGTGTAGTGATTCAGATATCCATGCTCTTCACAAAGAATTGGATGAAGTGTCATGTCCTATTTGCATGGATCATCCACATAATGCTGTTCTCCTTCATTGTAGCTCTCATGATAAGGGCTGCAGATCATACATCTGTGATACAAGTTATAGGCATTCAAATTGCTTGGACCGGTTTAAAAAAATGCAGGCCAATTCTAAGGACAGTCCAAATTTACCCAGTTCTTTAGTAAACACAAACAACTCTGGTAATAGTTCTGATATTAATCTCAATATGCAACCTGACTTGAATGATGGTAATGAAAATCACCAAAATGAAATCAATACTGTATTGTCTGTTGGATTGGTTCAAGGATCAAGACAGGGCGATGTTCAAGATCCAAGTAGACATTTCAACTCACTTAATGAAGGCATTTTAGAAACTGTTGATTCTGAGACCTTGCAGGACAGGGCTGAGCTTGAGGAGTTAGATGTCGATAATTCGTCTGAGTCAAAACTGAGTTTGAAATGCCCCTTGTGTCGAGGAATGGTGCTGGGTTGGGAGGTGGTTGAAGAGGCTAGAAATTATCTTAATTTGAAGAAGAGAAGTTGCTCTAGGGAGTCTTGCTCATTTGTTGGTAATTATCTTGAATTGCGTCGGCATGCAAGGAGAGTTCACCCCACCACCCGTCCCTCTGATATTGATCCTTCAAGGGAAAGAGCCTGGCGACATCTTGAACGACAAAGAGAATATGGTGATATTGTCAGTGCTGTTCGGTCTGCCATGCCTGGTGCAGTGGTTGTGGGGGATTATGTCATTGAAAATGGAGATGGTAGGTTCTCAGGTGAGCGGGAAGGCAGCATGGGCGACTCTAATGGGGGGCCTTGGTGGACAACCCTCTTCTTGTTTCAGATGATTGGTTCAATTGAAAGTGCACGGGAGCCAAGGCCTCGTTCAAGGGCATGGACAAGGTATCGTCGACCAGCAGGAGGTTCATCCGATCGACGCTATCTTTGGGGTGAGAATTTGTTGGGTCTTCGTGACAATGATAATGACGCCGATGAAGATTTGCGCATATTTAGCGATGCAGGTGAAGATGCATCTCCAGTACCAAGAAGACGACGGCGCTTGACTAGGTCAAGGTCCAATGGAGATCATTCATGAGGGTTGCCCATAGCCATCATTGCTTCTGGTAAAATTTACGGTTCAGTTTCTTGACAGAAACTTTTATTAGCAGAATTATGTTTCCAATCTGTCATCGGCTCACCCAGTGGGCTTCTTCACTATAAATTATTTAAACAGCATGCAGAACATGATCCAAGTGTTAGCTTGGATCCCGTGGAGCGTGTTGATGCTGCAAGTTTGGAATGAAACCAAGGCATATCGATGAGCCCTAGTTTCGTTTAATCCTGGTGGCATATCGATGAGCACTAGTTTCGTTTAATCCTGGTGGCATATCGATGAGCACTAGTTTCGTTTAATCCTGGTATCTCTCAAAGGATTTGTCATAGAGGTGGCTTCTACCTATTGGGCATTTAGCTCTAGGAACATTAAAATTAAGGATAATTTGTGGGTTTGCGAATTGTATCATCTATCAAGTAACTTAATACGACGTGCATTTGTCAATCTTTCTCCTAACTGAACCATTGTTTACAAGCTTGTGAATAGTGTTTGATCCCTTTGTTTTACAATCTTTTTTATGTTGATAATTGTGTTATATCATGGCAGAAATATTCTCGCTAGAAATATTATGATGCTTGATTGCTTCGTGGATGTCTATGAAATAATAAAGAAATGTTAATCATACCGTCATAGACCTGCATTTTTTTATTGTGATAGTGGTGAAAACAACGTTGCTCTTTTGATTTTGGGCCACAGACAACATTGTTGTCTAGGAGTGAGAAGAAGTTTAGGAAAAAAAAAAGGAACTTTATTGCTTAAATATTTATGCGATGAGTTTTTATTAGTTATTTATATTTATTTTAGTTGAAACAATGAGTGTAAAAATGGATTTTGGAATTATTCTTATTGCTCGTCCTAGTGGAGATTAAGAGTTTGTTCAATATATTATTTTAATTTTATGTTAGTTAATATTAATATTGTTTGTGTTCTGTACATTGATATATAAAATATCGGGATTATCTAATATATTATAACTTGATTGATACATAAAGTTAAAATTTAAAATGGAAATAAAAAATAAAAAAAAATAATTTTTATATCTTTATTTTAATAAAGTAGTAAAAAAGTATGATAAATCCTTTAATACCCTGGAAGATTCTAATGTAAAGCTGCACTTGTGACATGTCAAATTATTACGAGGAACACTTGTAAGTTACGTGGCATAGTGTTTGACAAAAAAGGTCATCCTCAATAACTTTATCGATTAAAACCCAACGTTATGTTCTATTAATTCACAAGTTAACCTTACAAAATTCATAATTGTAGAAAATTCACGCGGCCTTAAAATTGAGCTTCTGCCTGATTTTCTACTCATACATAGATGCTTCCCTAATGCAAGGAAGCCTTAGATCAGATCTCCAAATCTTAACAACAAACCCATGCCTCATCTTCATCTTTTCCATCGATGCTAATCTGGTTGTAAGACGATAGCAAATTCATTTCTTCCCTTTGAAAATCGAGTTAGTTTAAATCCGCTGATTCAATCCTTATTTTTCTATATAAGCAAGCAAGTTAGCAGCGAATATAGAGGACAAGATCGTGGATGATGTTGAAACCAAAGCAATTTCAGGCAGCAAGAATTGAGAAGACGCTATGGCCACAGATGATCACGCACTTGCGCCAATAGATGATGCTCCAAATGTCATCGTTGATGCTGTGTAAAATCATGGGAAGGTTTCCTCTCACCCGGCACCGTCACAAGAACCATTGAAAGTTCTAGAATTTCATTTTCAACCCAAATGTGCAAATCTCGTTTCATCTGAGCGTTGATTGATTTTGCAGAACCGCCCTAATTGTCTTTCTAACTTGTGTGATACACTTAATGCCACACCTCTCTAGATCCATTAAAAGAACCCATCTTGCATGAATGGGTGCTTCTCGTCATCAATTGGCATGTTTTGGGGTTCGCATTGATTTTGTAGCTATTGCTTTTGTTTTGTTTGTGTTGAAGGTCTCCACAAACAGTAATGGACAGGAGAGACGAGAGCTGGAGTTTGAATTGGAAGCTCAATTTGGAGCTAGGGTTTGGTATAAGAATTTGGGGGATATTGGAAAATAAACGAACTATAAGGGATATTTGGTGTAATAAACAAAAACAAAAAACTTTAGAGCCTATAATGTAAATGGAAGAATTTTTTTTTTTTTTAATGTTTGGCCTCCCAATTGTATTTTTTACCTTATCAAAATTATCTCAATCAGCGCCATGTGTCTAAATCTCTTCATGTCATGTCGTGGTGTAAACTTACTTCCTATTCTTTTTGAAATTTTTGTAGGTATATTTAAGGTATGGTGTATTTAAAAAAATTAAAGCCTAGAATTGAAATAGGTGATCTTTAAATTTGAAGGGATGGAAGGCAAATGCTCTCTGAGTGAGAAAGGCGATCCACCACTTATGGCGGTGGATAGTCTTCGATCGATGGTGGTTGAACCTCATGCTTCTAATGGCGAGACTCTGGACCCATGTATGTCTTTCAAGGGCATACTACTGAATCGAGCTGAGATGAACAATTACGAGCTGGGGACATGCAGATTACGGACGATGATTACAAGATTGGGAAGGAAGGAAAAATTTCAATGATTGATTTTTCTCAGAAGGTGCAACAATGGTTTGTGAAGGGAATGGAGAAAACGTTGGTTATCAGTCTTCTAGGCCATTCTATTCGATACGATAATCTTATGGGGAAATTGCAATTAATATGGAACCCTATTGGATCATTCTAGTTGGTTTGATATTGAAGGTAATTATTTCTTGGCCACTTTCGATCTTGAGGAGGACTTCCTGAAGGTTCTTAGGGAAGGGCCTTGGGTGATTTTTGGCACTTATTTGACTATGCAACCATGGAGTCTGGAGTTTGATCCTATGACGACCAAAGTCTCTAGAGTGATGGCGTGGGTACGTGTTTCGGGATTATCATTTCGGTATTATCATAAGAATGCTTTGAGGGCCATTGGAAAGTTGTTGGGCAAGGTCCTCAGAATTGACTATACTACAAAAACTAAAAGACGGGGCAAATATGCTCATTTAGCAGTTCTCGGGGCAAATATGCTCATTTAGCAATTCTTGTGGATCTGACACGACCTCTTGTGCCTCAAATCAAGGTTGATGGTAAGGCCTACTAGGTTGAATATGAAGGTCTTCCGTTAATCTATTTTAGCTATGGGAAGTATGGCCATATTAGAGAATACTGTAAGGAGGGCGATGGTACGCAGATAATAAAGGATAGTATAGAGGTTGCTAACCAAGGGGTGGTGGGATCCACTGCTTGACACACTCAACAACTTAGTACCAGGGAATAAACAGTGATTACAAACCACGGGGAGGCTCCACTGAACGAGGCGTATAGGCTGTGGATGCAGGTTCCATGGCGGCCCAGACAGGGGGATCGGCAACCGATAGGGAAGGGTGCGAGATTTGGGGGACAAAGCAGTTATGGGGGATCACGTTTCAATGTGTTTAATAGCTATGAGAATCACAATATGGATTCGGTGGCTGTTATTATGACTGATATTAAAGGCCAGAGAATTCCAAATGGACGAGATTTGGTGGGGTTAAGAAGTGAGATGATTGGAAGGAAAAATGACGGTACTGGGATAGATTACAAGAAAAGAGGTGGGGCCAAGGAGAATAAGGAATGGAGAATTGTCTTTTCTTAGGAAGAGGAAAGCGACATAAAGAGTGGGACCTATGGGAGCGAATCTATTTTTCAAACGCCAGTTTTCCAAATATGTGAAGGTCAAACCATGTTGAATAAAGGTAAGCATTCAATTGTGGGAGTTATTAGGGGAAGGACTGCTCTTTCTGAAGTCAACGCTAATGTTGTTCATGTGGAGGAAGTTAAAGATGGTAAAGTGGTTGGGTCAACAACGAACCTCACAAGAAAAGAGAATTGGGCTTTGAAAGCCCCAGATAAAAGGCCTAAGTTTCGTGGAAACAAGCTTTAATCCATCGTATTGAGGAATCTCAAAGTGAGAAAAAAAGCTAATAATAGGCCCATTTCGAAAGATGCTATTGATGCTTTTAAAGCGTCCTTTGGAACACAGGCTCCCCATATAGCTTTGAAAAATTATGCTGTAGATGAAATCCTTGAAGAGGAGGAATGGGATGATGAGGACGATGATGCCACTGGTATAGGTGTGGTTGCTTGATTTTTTCCTTTCAATTTCAGGTTTATGGATTGCAAGATATTTGTGTGGAACTGCCAAGGGGCAGCAAAAAAAAAAATTAAGATACTTTTATGCATTTTGTGACTGATCTGAAGCCTTGTATTGTCATTTTGGTGGAATCCCAAACCTCAGGGGTGAAGGTAGATAGATTTATTAAACACATCGAGTATGAGTTTTCACATAGAGTGGAAGCTAGGGGGTTCTCTGGAAGTATTTGGATGTTGTGGAATAATATGGTGGATATCTATGTGATGGCTAGTTACCAGCAATTCATTCACTTTAAAGTTGTGATTCCTAGTATAGGGAAAATGTTTATGTTTTCTGCTATCTATGGCAGTCGGCAAAGCACCATTCGGATGGAATTATGGCGTGATCTTCACCAAGTAATGAATGGTAGGGATAAGCCTTGGTTACTGGCTAGGGATTTCAATACTATCTTGAGGAGTGAGGATCGAGTAGGAGGCATAGTTGGCAGAGCAAGAGGGTGCGAGGTGTTCCAGAGTTTTATGCTTGAGGAGGGGCTTATGGATTTGGGTTTTAATGGACCCAAGTTCACCTGGCGAAGGGGAACGCTGCTTCAGCGTTTAGACAGGGCTTTAGGGAACGTTAGGTGGGCTTCTCTTTTCGATGAAGCAGCTGTAAAATACCTTCCTAAAATTGGCTCAGACCATAGGCCCATCATGATTCATTTCAACACGAACAAAGGCCTTAATAGAGTCGACAAGCCTTTCTGTTTTTTAGCTGCATGGTCTTCTTATGAGACTTTCAAGGACCTAGTTTGAAATAGTTAGGCTGTTGAAGGTCCTATGTTTAGTAACATCCAACGTTTTATTGTGATGGCGAGTATCTGGAACCATGAGGTTTTTAGGCATATTACGAAGATGAAAAGAAGGGTGTTGGCTCGACTAGGGGGTATCCAAAAAGAGCTTGAAGTTAATGAGTCTGAAACTTTGTTAAGGCTAGAGATTGATTTAATGAAGGAGTTTGAAAATATCTGTGATCAAGAGAGTGTAACTTGGGCTCAAAGAGCTAGGTGTAATTGGATTAATTTTGGAATCGTAATACAGTTTTTTATCATGTTAAAGCAGTTTGTAAAAGTAGTAAGAGGAGCGTTGTTGCTTTGAAGGATGATAATGGGACATGGTGTTCTCATGATGATACTCTTTGACAATGGGCCTACGATTTCTTTAGAAACCTGTATTCTAGAGAGGGCGATTCAGCCTCCCTTATAACATCAGAGGTATGTTCCCGAGTTTAAATCGTGATGCTGTTTTATCCCTTGGAGCAGACTTTACAATTAATGAAGCTCACAGAGCCTTGTTTGATATGAAACCGCTAAAGGCTCCAGGCATAGATGGGTTACATGCAACTTTTTTCCAAGGTCAGTGGGATGTAATGGGACCTTCGATCTTTGAAATGGTGACTAAGGTCTTCAATATTGGGAACTTGGAAGAAGATTTAAACCAGACCTTAATAACTCTTATTCCAAAGACTCTTAACCCAAAAAGATTGAAGGAGTTCTGGCCTATAAGCCTTTGTACAATGTTGTATAAGGTGGTGACGAAAGCTCTTGCAAATAGACTAAAGAAGTTCTTGCCAAGTCTCATTCTACCTAACCAATCCAGCTTCATTGTCGGAAGGAACATCACTGATAATGTTATTGTTGCTCAGGAGGTCATTCATTTGATGAAATCTAAACGAGGTAAAGTGGGGTGGATGGCAATTAAAGTGGATCTTAAGAAAACGTATGATAAATTGAGGTGGGATTTTATAGAAGATACTTTAATTGATGCGGGGCTGCCTAATAAATTTATTCAAGTTGTAATGGTCTGCATCACTTCTTGCAAGATGAGAGTTGTGTGGAATGGCTCTAGATCAGAGGAGTTCACTCCTTTTTGGGGAATAAGGCAAGGAGATCCTTTATCTCCTTATATTCTTGTTCTGTGTATGGAAAGGCTTTCTCAAATGATAAACTAGATGGTTTTGGAAAAAAGATGGAAGCCTATTTGGCTGGGCAAACTTGGGCCTCCTTTATCTCACCTTTTTTTTGTTGATGATCTGGTTCTCTTTAGTAATACTGAGATTGGCCAAGCTGAGTTGATTAACAACATTCTTTATGATTTCTGTGAGAGCTCAGGACATAAGGTGAGTAGCTCTAAAATGTGTATTTTCTTTTCTAACAACGTCTCGGCTCAGCAGGCTGGGTCCATTAGTGAGGAGATGGGCTTCAATGCTTGCAATGATCTTGGTAAATACTTGGGTGTTCCTCTTCTGCATGGCAGAGTGACACAAGGTACCTACAGTTATATTAAAGAAAAAGTGAAGCAAAAATTGTCTGGATGGGCGGCTAAAATGCTTTCTTTGACTGGCTGCATCACTTTGGCTAAAGCTATTCTTTCGGCAATCCCAACCTATACTATGCAAACTTCGAAGCTTCCTTCAGGTCTTTGTAACCATATAGATCATTCTATTAGAAATTTTGTGTTGGGAAGTTTTGAGGATCACAGAAAGGTTAATTTGCTTAAATAGGAAGACACTTGTCAACCGTGTAGTAATGGAAGGTGCGGGATTAAGCGGGTGGAGAGTTAGAATATAGATTTTTTAATGAAGTTGGGCTTTCAACTGCTTACCTAACCAAACCTCCTTTGGGTTCAAGTGCTTAGACATAAATACAATTAGGATGGAGGATTGCACACTTTGACTAGACATAAGGCTGATTTTTATCTCTGGCACAATATTAAGAAGATATGGATGGATTTGACTCTAGATATTAAATGGGACATTGAAGATGGCAGATGCGTTCATTTCTGGAGTAACAATTGGCTTGGAGAACTTGGGCCGTTAAAGCTCCTTGCTTTTAGACAAATCAGTAATGAAGAGTCTGAAAGGCCTATTGCAGATTTTACTGGAATTAACAGTAGTTGGAACTGGAGTCTCTTCTATAGGGATTTACTAGACCATATTATTTCTCTTATTGTAGGTGTTATACTGCCAAAGGAGGATGATGATGCAGCTTCTTATTTCTGGGACAAATCGAGTGATGGTGCTTTCTCTATTAGCTCGGCTTATTCTCTCCTGGAGAATGGGAATTGGCATAATAGAGAGAGTAGCTGGGATGCTATATAGAAATGGAAAGGGGCCCACCACGTTCATGTGTTTTTATGGCTAGCAATTAAAAATTCTCTTCTGACCAACACTGAAAGATACAGACGCCATATGAGCGAGAATGATCTGTGTGCTCTTTATGGGAATCATGGTGAAGATGTTGACCATGTCTTGAGATATTGTGTGGTAGCTACTGAGGTGTGGTAGTTGATGATTCCTCAACGTCAACATGCCATGTTTTATAGGAAAAAGTTCGACGATTAGATGATTGATAATCTCACTAAAAACCATCTTGGTAATGGACAGTTCAAGTGGGAGACTTTCTTCGATATCACTTGTTGGAAGCTGTGGGAGGCGAGGACTTTTAGTACTGAAGCAAAACAAAGACTTCATCTCAGCAATGGCCTGTACACTACTTTAGTAGAAAAGAATATTGTGTGGAAGAGACCTCCTGAAGGTTGGGTCACTTTAAATTGTGATGGAGCAATGAAAGGAGAGAACGATGTGGCAGGAGTTGGAAGTTTGATTAGAGATTGGGATGGTCATTAGATCATAGGTTTTTCCAGGAACATTGGGTGTTGCACTACTGTGCAAGCGGAGCTTTGGGAAATTATTAATGGTTTTGAGTTGGCTTGGAGGAGGAACTTTAAAAAAGTTAGACTGTATGTGGATTGCCTCTTGGCAACTCATCTCGTTAGCTGAGGGACTGCTCAAAGTAATGGCCATGCAAGAATGATCAAGAGAATCAATCAGTTAATTCAAAGAGAGTGGGATATGGAGATTGCGCATGTGTTTCGTGAAGGAAATCGTTCTGTGGACTATTTAGCGACTTATGCTCTCACTATGAGTCTTGGGTTGCATGTGATGGAGGACGTTCCTCCTGCCGTGTAACACCTTAAAATTTATTAAGGTGTTAATCATGGATTTAAGGTAATTAAGAATAATTAATAGAGGATAATTGGACAAGTTAGTGAATAGAAATTTTAGAGGGATAAATTATTAATATGGGTTTGAGAATTTATTTGGGATAGAAATTTCACCTAGGCCCAAATTAATGAATTATGATGAGAGGCTAATGGAGGCCCAATGAGTTAGGTGCAGATCCAACCCAATTTAGTATGATAGAGGCCCAAGATCTACCTTGTATAGGCTCTTATAAGTGGCCCAATTACCCTTGTGCAGACCCAAACCCTTGAGCTCTTCAAACTTGACCCAAATCCCATTAAAACTTCAGCAACCCAATGTATGAAACTGGCCCAATAAAATTTTGCAGCCCAATACTTAAAACTGGCCTAACAAGCTAAAAGTCTGAAACCCATTAGGAATTGGACTTGGAGCAACCCATGACCCATCCCTTGACCTAACTTAACTCTACTAAAATCCTAAAAACTAACCAGCCACTCCCCCATTCAGCAAAACACAAAAAACACAAAGGAAATTCGGAGGTGAGGAGGAGAGGCTAGGTTTCTTGGCTTAATTCCACATTTTCTCACATTTGGAACAAGATTTAGCCAAGGTAATAGTTATACAACTTAATCCTTTCATCTTTCTCTTTAATTTGGCCTGATTAGTTTTTCATTTGGAGAGTTTTCATCATACCCAAAATCTGAAATGTGGGTGTTTGTGGATTTTCTTAGTGAAATTCGTAGGTTGAGGTTGGGGCTGGTATTAGATGAGTTTAAACCCCCCATTTTGATGCTTTCCTTGTTGGTTTAAGACCCCCATAGCTGATTTATATTATGGGTATGAATTTTGTACGAATTTGCTTAGGATTTTTGGGTGGAATATTGAGATTTGTGGTAGAGGACACTAAAATCCAAATTTAAGATTTGTGGTGGCTGGGTAAGTGTTCTTTAGGTAGTTATTAGCATTTAACTTCCTTGGGTACTTGTTGTAACTGTTAATGATGAATTAAAGTAGTAATTATTTGATGCTATGATTATAGGGAGACTCTGTACTATTGGTGGCTGTTGCAAATCTGTCTACAAGTGAGGTAACCGGGGTTTACATTAATTCTATGCATATGTCGGTTTAAATTTCATACTTGCTGTATATGAATGATTTGAAATGTTGAATGAATTGGTTGGCTATCTATTGTATGATGATTGGACCTTGTGAGTCCATGGTGGAGCTGTGGTGCGGCTGCCACCTGTGCATGTGCTACGATCGAGCACCGGGTTATGATCAAACTCCAGATGCACTGAGTCTTGGTTGTACTCAATGGGGAGTAGGTGCCGTAGACGGGCCTCTCCCGGTGTTAATGGCCTTTAACATGTTAAAAGATGATTGCTAGTATGGGATAGTAATCATGATAGCCTAATTGTTTCATTTGCTGAGATGACTGATATGATTTTGATTCATGCATATATGTTAATTAAACTGGATTATATGATAGAATTGCCTTAGTTACCGAGATTATTATCTCACCCCGTTTTATGGGATGACAATTTCAGGTTAATGTTCTTTGGGTAAGGATAAGGGCAAGCAAGTGGATGAACATTCATGAGCTGAGGCCTAGTGTGGGGGAGCTACACTTGGTCTGAGTAGAATAGGATAAATGCTAATTTTTGTTAAGTCTTGTATAGCATCATCATGTATCTGTATTGCCAAGTGTAGGAGTATGTATTTTGATAATATAATGTGTACCTATTGAGGAGTAGGCCTTACTTCAAATTGGTATTTGATGTATAGATTTATGATATCTGTTGTAAACCTTATCAAACTTATGATATGTTTTACCATTTGGGAATGTAACCTTGAGATATTGATATGAGTTACTGATGCATGGAACCTCTAATGAAAAGTGATATCTATTGATAGTTCATGAACTTTTGCTATTGTTATTTTACAAATTGCTGATAAATGGACTTGCTGATATAGGGTATTTAGAGGAAAGAGAATGACCCTTGAATCTTGAATTAGAGAAGATAGATTAGTCGGGTAAATTAGGCTAAAAAAAGCTATTTGAGCCCCACAATTAAGGTAGAGGGAACCTAGGGTGAGAATGGTGGGAGAAAGGAGAGTATGAATTTAGATTTTTGGAGTGTAGGATCAGAAGGAATTTAGCCGTGACTAAAATGGAGTTGGCCGCGGCCAATAGAGACGAAGTTGCCCAGGGAGAGTGTCAGAGAGGAATTCGCCACTGCGAATTATGGAATTGGCCGCGGCGAACTTTTAGGAAAATGTCCCCGGCATTCTAGAGAGGAATTGGCCGCGGCCAATATCGAAAGGCGAGCGAGGAAGTTCCAGGAAGCTTCTTCGCCGCGGCGCCATGTAAGTTGGTCGCGGCAAAACTAGTGATGAAGAAAGGGGTAAAACAGAAAGGAATTGCTCACAGCTAAGGGTAGTTTGGCCGCGGCTAACATGCTGAAACACTTATATTAACTAGAAAATCTTGATTTTTCATATGTTAATCACAAAGGATAATTTAGAGTCATTAGGATGGGTTATAACTGATGAGTAATAGAACCAAAGCTTATAAATGGATGTTTAATTCATTTATGAATATAAATGTATGTAATCGTATAATTGATGACTCTAATCACATTAAGGTTTTAATTTTTTCATATTTTCATGACTTATAGTGATTAATCACGTGTTTAACCTTAATTATGATGATAAGAAATTAGGGTCGTCACATGCCGACCTTATTCAGATTATTCATGTAGATGCTATAGGCATAAGAGTGACGAAACTATGCTTTAACTTTTAACTTGTTGTGTTCCTTGTTTTTCTTTCCCTTGTTGTCAAAAAAAAAAGGCTAGAATTAAATTTGTGTTTGTAAGGTTCATGTGTAATACAAGTGAATTTATATGCAGAATAAATTTTAATCATTAGTGTATAAATGACGTGATGTACTAAATGTATGTGAGAATTGTTAATCTTTTTTATGTGCAGAAGAATACATTACAATTGAATAATAATAATAATAATAATAATAATAATAATAATAATAATAATAAAAGATATAACAAACATCATATCAGATTTTTTTCTTTCGTTTTCTTTTCCATTTACATATAAAAAATGCTTAGAATTATAGCATCATATCATTTTGATTATATATACTATCTGATCTTAAAAAGAATTTTTTTTTTCCTTCTCTTTGTTCTCTGAATGATTTGTTCTATGTAAGTTAATTCTTATAAGTCACATCAATTTCGAAGTGGCACGTTAATTGCTTGATTAAAAAGTACGTTTGCTGAATCACAAAATTCTTTTAATATTAATTTGTTTAAATTGATAATCAAAAACTTATTTTTATTTTGTATTCTACAGTTTTTAAAACAAAAAAATGTCAAGATATAAAAAAAATTGAAATCTATACCATTTAAATCACATCTAAAAACGATTTAGGCGATCTAGATGTGTTGGAGAGAGTATCAAAGTTGGTTCATTAATAGAGAAGATTTTTGCTCACCTGGTGTCCAAATTGCAAGAAAGATATGGGCTTGGGTCATCATGTTCGTGTTTATACGTCTCTAGATTTTAGTAAACAAGCCAACACAAAACAGTATGTGTGATGAAGCTTAGCTAACTACGTAATTTTGGAGGGCAAAACAAACCTTTTCTATGTCACGTTAAATATAATTATCTTAAATATTATAATATTTATACCTTAATATCTTATATTATCATATTCAAATAATATAAATATTGCACATTTCCTAACTTCGTATCCAAGTATTTGAACAATTCTTTCTCGGCAAATTCCAAGGGATAGGACAAATCACATCAAACTAAAGAGAATGTTTGGTAATTTTTATTGATATGCATATAATCAAGCAAGAAGTTGCGCACAACTTTGTTATCCAGTGGTTTTTAGATTTGGGTATTTTATAGAAAGTTTATTTTTTTTTTAAAGAGGTATAGTTCTGATATTTTTATTTTGATTAAAATTGATAAAATTATTAAGTTGAGAGTATTTATATGCATTTAATAGGGAGAATTTTTATCCCTCCGTAGATATATATTTTTTTTTCTTCAGATTTTATTTCTATATAAAAATTTGTCAGATTGTAGAATCTGTGAGAATGATTTTTTTTTTTTCTTCTTTTACGTGAAGTTAAATAATTTAAATTCATGTAAGGCAAGTAAACAAGGCAAAAGACGTATCCTGGTTGTAAGGCAACCACGTTAGCAGTCAGCAACTTCCTCCAATGTTCAACCATTATTATCGTTTTTTCAATTGAAGTTTCTTGTCTAACATTCAGCCCCTAAAATACTTATAAGAAATATTCAATCTTTTTCATAAGAATCTATGAATATCTTATTGTTAGTGTTTAACGTTATGGCAAAAAAAAAAAAAAAAAAAAGGAGGAAACTTGGTTTAGTTTTAATATATTATGTAATTTGAAATGAGTATGGAGTATAAATCTTTTTTTTTTTTTCCCTACAAGCTAAGAGGAGAGAGAGATAGTTTGAAGCCATGATAATTCTAATAAGATGATAAATTTTAAAGATTTAGGTTTTTGTTTGAATTAAACCTCATTTTCTTTTATAATTAGGAATTTGTGCCTCATCAGTTTCTTCAGAGTTAATGGAGTTACCTTAGTAACGTGAGTTATGAAAATGTAAATTATATTATTTTGAGTTTATGAGAATATTGGGCATGTGTAAGACACTTATAACATTTATAATATTTGTTTATTTTTAACGCGCTTTTCTTTTGGTGAATAAAAAATGTATAAAAGATAAGTTACTTCAAAATTTATGATTAGCATGTTAATGAAGTTTAAAATTTTAGAGAAACAAATAGAAATTTAACTCAAAAGATTACCTTTAAGGATCTTTAATCCTTAAAAGGGTTTATTCAACTAACTTCGTGTTAACCGTCAAAAAATCTCTTAAAAAAGAGTCAATTACTAGGTTACGTTATTAATCAAGGAGGCATTCAAACCCTTACATATGAAATGCATAGATTTAATCAGAATCTCTTCAATTAATTAAACTAACACGTGTTGACTTTTAATGTTTGTTAAGTCGATTGTTTTGGATGAAGCTTCATTCCCATAGGGTGTTGCCCAATTTAATAAACTTAAACTTTAAATTAAATTTAAAATTGAGAGTTATTAGGAATTACAATGGATCAATGAGAACCACTTAGTCCCACATTGAACATTTTATATTACGATGAAAAGGTATAATATGAAATAAATTAATTTCTTTAGAGTATAATTACACAATTGGTGAGGTATACTAGAAGTATAAAATATATAGTTATATTACAAAACTTTCTTATTTATTATAAAAATTAACATATATCTCTCCTATATATATATATATATAATTTATCCAAATTATTTTTTTTGGGGGCCAGATTTATATTTGTTACTTGTATCATGTAATATGTGTACCCAAAAGAAAAAATTAGTAATGGTGTGCAAAATTTGCCATAAAAAGGCGTTAAGTGCTATAATTTTGAGTTGATTCCGAGTCTAGTTAGGCGAAATTTTTTGGATTAAGCCAAGAAGAATTTTCTTTTTTTTTGGGTGAAAAATTTAGGAATTGATGACTTGGCTCGCCTTTATTAGAAAAGTAGATTAATTATTTACACATTAACTTGCAATACAAAAAAAATTTATAATCAAGCTATAATTTCTTGGACAACTCTTAATATATTAAACATAAATAGACGTTATGTGTGTGTGTGTGTATTAAAAGGTTTAATAAAAGAGAAGCTCATATTATGATTTATCGTAAACTCATACTTACGCTCATCATTTCTTAAAAATTTCACTAAATCGAGTAGTAATTATTTAATCTTGTTCTCTCGACTGTAGCTTATAACAATGATACAGACATGTTTAGTTTAAGAATCGGAGTTGATAATGTAACTTTTATGTTTTGTATAAATTGACTTGAACTAGCGAACAAATTTATTAGGGGATAATAGAAATGACCAAAACAATAATTAATTTAAAAAAATTTATACATACTTTCTTATGTCTTTATTATTGAATTTTTTAATTAAAATATCATAAATATATAATTCTTTAATGATACTACAATAAGTATATAATTTTTATAAATAATTATATAATTTTTTAATTAAATTATATACTTATCACAATATTATTAAAGAAATATATATTTATTATGTTTTAATTAAAAATTTTAATAATAAAAATATTAGAAAATTACTAATAATTAATTTTATTATTTTTATTCGTCATTAATAAATATATCGATGACCGTACAAGTTAATTATAAAGGAGTAATTTTCAAAGAAAAAGAAGGGAGAACAAATTGTCTCATTTTGAGGCGCGAAAATGATGCATCATTTTGTCTCAATCCTGATCGTCTATTGCTTTAACTACAAAGATCATGACACGTCACTTTCCTAAACACTATGTAAGACAAGCTTTTGCTCTCTCTTGAACCACATCGACTTTATCTCTCCTGTTCTTTGTCAACTTGCCAAAGTAAAGCTCAGATTCTTAAGTTCTTCCACTTGTGGAAGTTATGAAAACACCTATGCCACCTTTGAGCTACTTCTTTGCAGAAAATCCATTTTTGATATTTTGACAAACACAACATTTTTGTGATAGGCATATCCTAGAAGAGCCGTACGTGGAGATGGAGAGTAGGACCCATGAAGCCTTAAAAGTTCATTCCCAATAGTAAGACACCGATGATCTTTCTTTGGGAGTTTGCTAGCTTTGATTTCTACCATCTCTCTATACTCTTCAAATCTAGTCAGTGACTTTTGCATGTTGTGGACCTTTGAAACACTCTCAATTTGGCCACATGGTGCTCAGACTTTAACTTGCTCATCTTGTATATTATCTGCACTATCTTCCTCGATGAATTGACTTCCACAAGCTCAGCAACTGTAAAATAAAAACTAGTATTTTAATTTGAAATAATTGAAATGAAATGAAATGTGAGAATGTGAAAACTATACCATTATTACCACCACCTCCACAATTAGCATCATCGCTGCCAACCCTATCTTGAAATTCTCCAGAGCCAGCAATTTTGAGCTCACACCTTGAATTACCTAAAATCACTTCATTGTTTACTGGGTTGAGAAACTCACTGCTCCCCTCCCTATGGATCTTAGACTACAACTTGGTGGCTTCTTAAGATGCCTCTTGCTCCTATGGATCACATCTGTGAGATTTATCATACTCCTCGAACACCCAAACCTTCCGGCCCTTTTTGTTAAGATTGTGCTCAAGTGCTTCCTGGATTTTGGGTCATGGACTTCAGATGACTTTGGTTTGCTTTGCAGTGTTGAGACCTCGAGAGGGAACCAAATGAGAAGCTTTAGGTTGTCCTGCATTCTTCAACCATTCAATATCTTACAGAAGTCGACGAATGATGTGATGTTGCGTTTTGATAGCTAAGAATGCGTGGCAAAATGGAAACCCATAGATGCAACAAATGGCCAAAATTGAGGCAAGATGACATGTCTTTTTCGCACCTCAAAATGTTTCGAGAAGAAAGGGGGTAAATTAAGAGCACCGATATGAAGCGAATGTGGACAGAAATCTAACCAAGAAACAAACCGAATGGGTTAGAGCATTCTAGAATAATATCGAATACTTGAACTTTTACATTAAAAAAAAATTCAATAAAAAAATCTTTTGAAAAAACATTATTCTTAGATTTTTTTTGGGCCGAACGTTATTCTTAAATTAATGGTCATATATTATGGGTTTGATGAAAATCTTATATATATATATATATATATATATATATATGTATGTGACATTCCTAGAAGATCACCTTAGCTTTCATATTTTGCAAAGATCGAGTTATAATTAGACGCTAAATCCTATCCCCAATTTGTCTTGCTTTCTTTTTTTATTAAGATCTTTAGAAGATCTCAGTTGGAACATTTATATAAAATGAAAAAAAAAATAATAATATATATATATATATAATTTCAAAAAGTGGATTTCGTTACTTATTCTGCGATATACCTAAAAAATAAAAAATAAAAAATAAAAAACAAAACAAAACAAGAAAAAAGAGTTGGTTCAATTGTCACAGTAAATGGGGGTGCCATTCAGTGAGATTTATTTTAAGGGAGCGTATGCAGTCAGGTACACCAGATTTATTCTAAGGGAGCATTTAATACGGTGATAGATTTTTATTTTTATTTATTTTTTTTTTTGAGTATGTGATATCTAATTGATTGAGAATGATTCAGTGAGATTTATTTGTGTCATGATTACGTCTTCATTTGTTACTGAATAGGAGTGCGTATGCCAAATTCATACATTAAAGAGAGGTTTGGTAAGGGAATACATTTTTCATTTTGAGAATATGAAACCTGAAAATGTGACTTTCAAAAATATCATTAAAATTATTTGATTTGCTCAAAATATTTTTAAAAATAATTTATAACATTTTTAAGAACATAATAGTCATGTGTTTGGTTCAATTACAATATTCTTAAAAATTATAGGTAATTTAAAAAAAAATACTCTTGAAAACTTTTTTATTAAAAAATTAAATAATTACTTATAATTATTTTTACCAAAAGAAAAAGAATAATAGCAATGTTGGCGGTGATAGAGATAGAAATGAGTATTAGTAATGGTTGTGAAAGTGGAAGAGGCGTCAACAATAATGGCGGCAACAATTGTGACAATGAAAGTTTTAATGACAACGATAATAAATAAGAAGTGATTTAATGTCAGGACCTTTAAAGTAATAAAAAAGGAATAATTTAATCTCTTTACTAAATCTCATGTGAGAATAAAAATTTAAAAAAAAAATTTATGAAAATATTTGCATTTTTGAATGTTTTTCTTTCGTATACAAAAAAAATGATAATATTACATTCCAATTCCAAACCTCATATTCTTATATAAAAGTATATTTGCATACTAAACACAACTATTTTTTTTAAGAAAAAGAAAACAGTTGAAAATTTCTAGACAATTAAATTTAAATAAACGTATTCTTTCTTTTCCTCTTTATTTATTTTCATGGATCTATTCATACTCTAGAAAGAATATATTTAAATTAAAAAAAGTTTAAATTAACTTCCTTTTCATTTTCTTCATTTTCTTTTTCTCCCGTCTAATTATACTTTAAATTTTTAATGCACAAATTAGCTTTGTGAAAAATGATTGATAACGAGTATCTTAGCAATACAGTCAATCTCTTCCTCAAAAAGAAGGCCTCTCAACTCTGGACGATGTTTTAAGGAATAAAAGTCCAATTAACTTTTTGAAAGTTAGATTCTGAAAAATAAAAACTCATCAAGATGAGATCTTTGCGTACGCCCATATATCAACATAGATAACCCTATAAATTTGTACGAGCTATTTATATTACAAAAATAACAACTTTTAAACATAATATTTATTTGACCAGAGTCTGTACATTTGTACGGTCGCATTACTAGTACAAAGAAAAAGACGTGTCAATCTCAGAAATAACTCTCTACTCTGTGAAAACAAGCCACATCATGCCCCCAATAAATGGTGGACAAAGTGACGCATCAGAGGTCCTTCACTTCATCAAATTCAAGGAAGAAGAAACTACGAGGGAACCTCAAAAGCACACAAAGGAATGTCGCAAAAGTGGGGCTTTCAAGCGAATGTGTGTGTGTTCTCAATCACCATTTTTAATGTCGTGTGTGTAGCTCTGCCCCATGTGAGCCTGATGGCTCCCTTATTTGCATCCACAAGAGACCTCATTGCTTACTAAAATATCTTCTCGGTGCCCCCACATGCTTAACTGCTATATTCTATAAAACATTTGCATTAAAATATGACACGTATACATGGGATAGTGGATGAAAGCAAGCACCTCCCCTAAGAGCATCGATAAGACAAATCTAATTTTCCTTCTTCTGTTTCTAAGCCAAGAAAATTTAACTTCATGGTCCATGTGCTTACACTTCCCTTGTAAAGTCTTCTATGGGATTTTGTGCACAAATATAATGCAAGTACTATATATAAATGGTTAACCACGGTTAAAGCAAGACTTTCTTTGCAAAAACTTGTTAATCTTTAATTTGAAGTTTGGCCCAATCCGACCCGCAAACGTATATAAATTTGCATCACACTAGCTTATCAGGATATTTTTGTCAAAGCTAAATGACTAAGCACTAAACCTTTCAACATTGCGTAGATATAGAATGTTTGTTTGTTTCATCTATTTGGATTTAAGCTTGGGCTTAAGTTAAATATCTAACAAATTAGTGGGCTTTAGCCTTGAACTCAACTAAGGTATAAATTTGCATTATGCCAGATTGTCAAGATATCTACTTGAACTAAATGACAAAAGACTCTACCTATTGACACCGCATAGAATAATTTTTATGTATCAGCCGTTTAGCTTTCCTTTGGATTAACTATAGTTCAGTTCATCTTGACTTCAAATCACCAACTAAGTGTGAGAACTTAGTTTTTCTCAGGTTCTGCATTAAATTTTGAAACTCCTAGAGTAATCCTGGGTGATGTAGATCTCCATTTGATGGTCCCATGTAAGCTGCGATCCAAATGCACCACAGGCATACAAGTTTATGGCAAAGAACAAGGCCACGGAAGCTAAACGCATGTTTCTTAAATAAATCAAAGTCTTTCCATCTCAACACTCATCTCTTGGCTCCTATATAATATATTCCTCCCATGTTACTTCTGAATCATAAGCCAACCAATTCCCCACTCACTGCCTGGTTGTCCCACCATCTTCCTTAGATTCATCACACTTTTATTTTGTCTTCATCTCATCAAAGTCCTCCAAGACTAGACAGGAATC
Source organism: Erythrophleum fordii (assembly GCA_032878935.1). NCBI lineage: Eukaryota > Viridiplantae > Streptophyta > Magnoliopsida > Fabales > Fabaceae > Erythrophleum > Erythrophleum fordii. The sequence goes on along the minus strand of JAVQMF010000048.1, from coordinate 850,223 downwards.
TCAGGCTTCCAGACAGCACACAGATAGATCTGTAGTGCTGTTCATTTGACTGATAAAGTCATCACAAAGACCCGCATACCCAGAATACTATATAAGTAGACATGCAGGTATATTGCTTTTGTTATGTGAAGATAAGATAGTAGGATCTGTAGAAACTAGAAAGCATTATTGTCTTCAAACCTGATAGAGATAGTTCTTTTCGGTGCTGAATGTCAGAATCTCCGATGGCTCTTCAAAAGGGCACGTAAGCAAGAAAGAGAGATCACCTTTAGTCCTGCAGCCACCAAAAGGGAAACCATCAGAGGTAAGGAGATATTTTTATTACAGTTACAATTCTTAGGAAGTGTTTGAGACACTGGTATTTTACATTCTATTGTATCTTGTATATCATGGTATAAAATATATATTATGGTATTTAAAATATCCAAGTTTTGGTATCACAATAAAAAATTGTCATAAAAAGAATATAATGGCAATTCATAAAAGTTAACGAGGCGTGTGATGTGAGATATGGCATCCCAGACGCAGGCATCCTGGACGTCGAATGACATCCAAAATGATGGTCTACCCAATACTGAGTCTATTTTTTATTTGCATTTTCAACCTGAACTTAATATATGGTGTTCTTTCAGATCAAAATGCTAAACGGAAAAATATTATTCTACTAAAACATCGAAGGGCATACGAACAAACAAGTACAGCTAAAGGAAGCAAGCATGGCTGCAACAAGAATGTGAAGATATTTGCATTTATATGTACAAAGGACATCGCTAAGTCTTGCCTCTGCAGCACTCTTAAGTTAAAGAGAGTAGGAAGCTATAACAGAAGACAGCATTTTGTGTACTCTATGAAGATGAAGAGAGAAGAAATAGCAAGAGGAATAGAAAACCCTAATAGCGTAGATTCAGTTGCTCATGTAGGAAACAAGGTTTTGCCAACAACTGAAGAAAGAAATGAACGACTTGGCACCTCAGGAAATAGGGGTCAAATAAAAGGTGATAAGAAGAAGGCCATTTCAAGAGTGAAAGAGCTACTCAGATGGGCTGCGGCTGCAAAAACAGAGAGAGGAGGAAACTTTAATGGAAGGAAGGTAAATTTTTTAACATCTGCAATGATCCTCTACTATATATTTAACGGTGAACTTGAGAGTTACGCCACAATTTCAATGATACAAAAAGATCATGGGTGAGGAGAAATTTCATACATTTGTACTTCATCATCATAACCTTTTCATCTATGTTATCCTTGGTGCATACTGGGTAGGATAATAATGTTTTAGCTACCACGTTAATGAAACAAAAATAAAGAAAAGAAGGCAAGCCACAATGGTGTATAAGATTGTTGAAATGTGATATGTAACTAACGAAGTGGGCGAAATGGTCATTCAATTCTTATCAGGTTCTAAGGTTCAGAAGAGGGGGAACCCTTAAAGCAGTTCCTGATGATGAAGAAGAAGCAAGCAATGACTCACCCAAGATCAGTTTCAGATGGGAAGTGGAAAGCTGCTCCACTACTTCTTCTGCCTACTCAGCACTCTCAATAGCTTCCTCATCAAAAAATGGACAATCCCAAGTTGTACCTTCATCGATTTCTATTCCACATGAAGAGGCTGACTCTCTCGTTTGTGGAAGAAAAGGGAACTGGATCACCACAGATTCTGAATGTGAGCCCAGCTTGTGCCCCTTTTATGTTGTTTTCTCATAAAAATTGTATATACTTCTCTTCAATTTTGAGTTATTTACTAACGTTTTTTTTTCAATCTTGAAAATAAAAAAAAAATATCCTCTTCAATTATCACTCTTTAAGATTTAAATCCTTTTCATTTTCGCGTTAACAAAGATGCCATTTCAAAGTCTATTATTTATTGTTTCTAGACGAATGAAAAATATATCACATTATAAATGGCAATGTTTGAGATTGCATCTCCGTTAATGAAGTTAACAAAAAAAATGAATAAAAGGTTTTTAAATCTTGAAATGATAACTAATTGGGGGTTATTTTTAAATAGTTGAAGGAAGTATTTACATTTTTTTTTTGGTTTTTTTTTATCTTGATGTTCTAATATCAGAAACTGAAACCTAGCTACGCGTTTCAACGATCACCTGGCTGACGCTCTTCACTCTTTTTGTTTTATGAGCAGTTGTGGTGCTTGAACTGTGAAGAAAAAGGGTAGAAGGAAAAGATGTTCCATGCATGGGTGGTGGTGAAAGTGCTAAAGTGGGTCAACTTTATCTAAGTTAATTATGCTCAATGGGTTTTGTTCATTTCCAGTTTCTCTCATCAGAAAGATACTAAAAGAGATTTCATGTAACCACTACAAACAGAGAGAGGGGTGAGAGATGTAGCATCAGTACCTTTATCATCTGAATGCTGTGAATGGCATCAAACTTATCTTTCCATGTGCATGAAATGAGAAAGCTCATGAGGGGTTTGAACTTTGAAACAAATTAATAAATTGTTGACTGATCTGGAAGAAGTCATGTGCATATATTATGCTTTTTGGGGAAATGTGTGTGTGTGTGTGTCTGTGTTTTTTTTAATGTCTATACTCCATATATCTGTTAATAATCGTAAATTTAATTAGTTCACTAATTTTAGATGGATACAAATCACTTAATAATTTTTTTATTAAAAATTATAATTTACTCAAAATTCATATAGTATAAAGTGAGTTATTTTACTTTACGTGATTTTATTTAATTGTTGCTTACAAAACAAAGACACCCCTATTTTTAGATATAATTAAAATGTTTGTCGACGTGTAGGTAAAATTGTGTCAAAATGAAAACTTGCGGTTCGTTTAATTTTGCATAAAGTATAGATTTTTTTAAATATAATTGTGTATAATATTTATTTATTATTATAATTATCACTTAACAATATTTATCTTTTTTTAAATTTAAATTAAAATAGAGATACAAAATTCCTTTTTTCAGTCACAAAATCACATTTTTTTTTACATATTTTTTTCCATTTTGTGTAGCAAATGATTTATACTTCTTCTGATCTCATCGATGAGAGACTTTTCTAAAATTTAATTTGATTTAAAATGTAATAAATAAATTATTAATATCTAATATATTAATTATAATATTTTAATTAAACCCTCCATTAAATGAGTCATTCACATTACGAGTAATAGTTGTTATTAATTTCAAAGAAAAAGTGTTCATATTAAATAAAAATATTTTTAAAAAATAATTTTTATTTAAAAAAATTAATTACTTTTAACAAATCTTTTTAATTTTCATAAGTTAATTATTTATTTTTTATATACAAGATCAAAAGAAATATCTTCTTTTTGCTGAAACAGACAAATGATGCGGTTGGACACAGTCCCTCCCAACCCCCAGAGGGAAACATGAATAAGGTAGCTCCTTTTTAATGCTTTTGTTGTATTGAATAATTTTTAAAAGAAAAACAATATCATAAATTACTTAAAATATGGAATAATTTTAGTTGTGATATTAGAATTTGTATTCAACTCATGTGACAAGTGAGGAGCAATCAAGGGCATATCCCTATTGCTTGGCATGACAGAGTGCCACCTATAGATAGTAATTGTGATCATTAACGATCCACACCATTGTGATTTTGCTAGCCGAAATAGTCGATTGATCATCGTAGTTTATGAAAAGTAATGTTAGATTATTTAATAATTTAAAACAGTTAAGCCAACAACAGGTCTCGTATTCAAATTCATCTTATAAAAAATTATTTGATAATGTAAAACTAATTTTAAAATTAATAATGTAAAACTAGTCTTAATTAATCTTCACCCATATATAGATATATATATATATATATATATATATATATATATATATATATAGGTGGTTGATGTAATAATTGATGATTATATATTAATTCATAAAATAATAAAAAAAATATCATTAATAACTTTGAAAAAAATTAGTAATAATTTGTGTCTTTAGTTATTCAGAAAAATTTTAATTTTTAAAATTCTTTAATATTGTTTTTATAAAGTTACATTTTCTAATTAAGTAACTATTCTATATGCAGTTTTTAGTTTTTCTTGCATTTTATTTTATTGATCTACAAAATATATAAAGTTATACAATGTACTTGAATTAAGATTTAATCACAGCTTTAGTATATCAACTCACGTCTTATTTGTTAAAAAAAAAAAAAAAAAGCACAAATACTCCACGTTAAATGACATTAAGGCTCCGTTTGGTTCAACGGAGGGGAGGGGAGGGGATTTAATGAGTTATGTTTGGTTGGAATGGAGGGGAGGAGAGGGAAGGAGAGATTATTGTTTGGTTCAGGAGGGGAGGGAAGGTAATTATATTTAGACAAATTTACCCTTTATATTATTTTAATTTTATTTTTTATAAAAAAATTATTTATATCAATAATTTTTTAAAAAAATTATAAATTTCAATCTTTTTTTATTTTTAATTTCTGATAAAAAAATTTATCTTAATTTTTATTAAATATTAATATATTAAAATATTAAAAAATTAAAATGGGTAAAAAAGTAAATTAACATTTAAAAATACCTCTCCTTTCCCCTTCAAAACCCTCCAATTTGAAGGGGAGCCAAAATTGGCTTTATTTTCCTCCCCTCCCTTCCCTTCCCTCCCAATTTTATCCAACCAAACACCTTATCCCCCTCCCTTCCCCTCCAAAAACCCTCAACCAAATACTCCCTAAAAGGGGTGTTTAGTGTTATTTTCCAAAAAAATAAAGAATATTTTGTTATATTTTATAGTTGATATATTTAAATTGTAACTATTTTTTGCAAATATAAATTTTAAAAAATATTCTTATTTAATTTAAAGTTTATTTGGATAAAAATTAAAAATTAATAATGTTAACAATGAAAATATGTTCATATGAAAAATAATTTTGAGTATCAACTTTTGTCATGTATAGAAAAATTTAGATCTTAATTTTGTGAAATGATAGAGTTACATTTATTTGGTCGAAGAAAACATTATAACTTAATCGAGATAATTGTAAATAAATTGATAAAATAAAATACAAATATGAGAATCTACGACAAAAATTAAAAAAGAAAATCATAAAGGTGGATTCTACATTATAATTCGGTGCAGTTAATAATATATTTTTGGATTGTGTTAGTGACCGTTCTGCAATGTGATTGTAATTAGCCAATTAGTAACGTTAACTTGGTAACAGTTCTACAGTATGCTAATAATGTTTCACAAATCCCACCTACTTAAGATAATAATGTGTAATTACTAACACCTTAAGCAAACATTACTAATATAAAAATAAAAGATATTACTAATTGCATTGATATTAAAAAAGCCTTCTAAAAAAATATTTCATTAGCACCATAATAAAATTTATCAGTCAAATGTAATTAATGGAATGCAGTGTTATTTTGCAATATTAAAGGAGAGTCAGTATAATTTATTTATTTATTTTATATTTGGGGAAAAATAATGCATATTTCTTTTAAATAAATTATATTCTAATTATAATGCTGATACACAAACTTTAAAAATATAATATTTTATTTTTTAAACTATCACAAAAACATACATTAGACATAAGTTAAAATTATTGTTTAAAAAAAAAGGGAATTTATAAGAAATGTAAGCTAAAAGAATATTGCAAAATATATATAATATAAAAATATTGCAATATATATATGATATAAGATATTTAGTAATGTATTTTTATATATTAATATATATATATATATATTATTTATTTTTTATATGTATTTTCCCTTTATTCTTAGTCCTCGTCCTGTAACTTTCTTTTCATTCGGTGTTTTTGTTTACCTTAAATCTGGTGTGATTCGGATTGGGGGTTCGGCGACATCACTCCCTACTCGAGCGAGCAAGGTTTGAGCTCCTCCTCGTCATCGCCTCCTTCTAATTCTTTGAATTTTTTGATCTTGAGAAAATTGAAGTCTATGGCTCCTCAGTTTGCATCGTAATACGATTTTTTCAGTTTAAATTTTTTTTATTGCTTTTGTGAAATTGCTACTTAGACTCTGTTGATATTTTTTCTTGATTATACACTCTGCGCTGCTCTTTTTTTTTTTTTCTTTTTCAATTTGCTGATTATTTTTCATCGCTGCTTTTGTTTTTTGGTTCGCTTGCTTGTGATTCATCTTCTCTTGGCTGCTGTTCATTTTACTTATTTACATGCTGGTTGTTTTGCTGTTCTTGAGTAAATCTCTTTCCTTATTCATTGCTTTGAAAGCCTGAAATACAAATATTTTTTACACTTCCAATAATTGAGTATTGACCAAAGGACTTGAGGAGATGTGCTACTGGTAGTGGTCCTAATGTCATTTACTCTTTCAGGCAAAGGAATTAGAGGGGCAATGCACGGTTTTGAAATTGACAATGCTTCCGAAAAAAGTGAAGTGAAAATATTTAGGAATCGCATTATCTTGGGATTTTTAGATTAAATAATTACCTAGCAGGGACTGGTTAATATGTGATTGTATCTCCTAAAGTTCATTATTTTGTGGAGTAGTGTATTATTGGAGACATAGAGTTGATTAGCAGTCATATTGCCAGGTTTATGTCATGTTTTTATGATTTTGTTATGCTTTCCAGAGTTCTCCATTTGACATCCCGGACAATCACACAACCTGACAGAGAAGTGCACCTGAAAGTGACAAGAAAATGACATTTATGAAGGGAGAGCCATTGGTGAGAAAACTGGCGGTGCTGTCCAAGTACGCAGTGCTACCAGGAGCTATGGTGGCTGCTCTGATATACTCTCCTCCTGATTATGCATCTTCTTCCAAGAACCATACATCTGCCACCTCCAAATAGTAAACTCATTTTACCCATAGTCCAGTTTGATTTCGAACTTTTTGCATGCTGGATATATTTTAACTCTTTGGATCAGATAAGGATTCATTCATTAATAAAAATGAAGGCAAGATGTTAGAAATGGGTTATTCATGACTGGACTTGACTTTATTATATTGCAATTTACAACTGACTTTTTGTTTTTCATTTTAAATGTAATTGACAATGATTTTTAGGAAGTGGATTCAAAGAGACAAAAATAAATGTCATGTGAAAGTCAGAGTTCACTTTACAAGGCACATGGCTTTACTGCTGAAATGGAATCTCATTGTATTTTATGTGATCTTTTTGCTGCCATGTGCCCTCGTTACCTCATGTTTTATTCTTGTTCTGGAAATAGTGGCCCAACATCACAGGATTGATTTCATGAACTCTTTTTCCACATATGGATGCCCTTCCAATACATGTATCCAAAATTACTGCTTGACCACATTGCAATAGTCATCAAGAGTATATCTGCTGCTAAAGTCCAACTATGTATTTACATCTCAATCAAGAGTAGGGTGTGAAGGCAATGTGGGTCATGGCCTTGCACAAAGAGTTGGTTTCTGATTTTGGGAGGACATATACCTTGTTTCCCATCTAGCGAGCTTTCTTCCTTGGTCCTTAATCTGTCTAATTGTTATATTACTTTATCACTTTACAATTGCTTCTCACTCCTTCATGTGAGAAATCAGTATTATTTCCATTACTTGCTCCTCCACTGTGGCAATGATGTTCCATATTTGGGGATTCCTCTGAACATCTATTAACCCTTAGAACTAGTGTTTGGGCGCTTTTCTGTATCAATGAACAAGAATCTATTATAATAAAGAAGCATCTGTAGTAGCATACCCAAATGTTTAAATTGCTTGCAACTTCTATTTGGACATGAGTTTCAACTATTTTCCCAACTTTATATATCCCAAAAAAAAAAAAAATCATCTGTTTCTTTATTTTATTAGGCAATTGCTGCATTCAGTTGGGTCCAAAGAACTAGGGAAGTGTACTCCTTTACTGTTTATTAGTTTAGAAATTTCCAGTGCTTTTGTAATATTTAGGAACTAGGGAAGTGTACTTCTTTACTGTTTATTACTTAATAAATAAATTGCTGGTGCCTGTGTAATATACGGTGATCTCAACATGTGACCATTTTGCTTGCTATGATATCAGGACTATAACATGTAATGATATGATGTGTGATGAATTGTTTTATGGATGGCTGTGTGGACACTACAGAGCAAGGGCCTGATGAGGAATGGGATAAGAGTATTGAGATATAAGATAGTAATATAGGATTTAATAAGAAGTATTATTGATTATTATTATTATTATATCAGTATTTATTAGTAAATTAGGGATTATCAATAGGATATTTTTTGGCAAGTTAGGAATATCAGTAAATTAGGATAACAGTTAGGCAAAACTGTAATATTAGTTCCTTTATACTTGATTTCATTTTGATTCTTTATCTTTTTTCCGTTCTATTAATATCCCTTCAAATTACAAAATGTTGTCATATTTAGTTATAATGTGAATTTGGGCTTGCCTGTCTAAGGATTGCTTATTACTTTGATTCATCAGAAATTTCAGACGTACTTGAATTATAATTGAGATTGTTATTGAGTTCAGTTCTCCCCTCTTTTTCCTCTTTAAATGAATTGGTATCAAGTCTTCAAAACTCCAACCATGCTGGCTAGCTCCCATTCTAATTTTCAAGACTAATCCTTTTCCTCTCTCTCATTCTGCCTCTGCCTGGCCCCTGCCACACACAAATCCTAACAGCCATGTACTGAGCAACATACAGCCACGTAGAGCAAACATCATTCATCCATTGATTTTCTACTCTTGTCTTCCTCCTCACCCCTGCTTCATCAACCGCAGTAATGGCTACCTCTTTTCTCCAGAATGTTCCCAATCTCTCTCCCCAATTCTTTCACAACTTCTGGTGATCCACTTTACTTAGAGCCCAAAAGTCTATATTCCAGTTCCCTCAAACGCTTATTTGTCTCTCTCACTATGTCTTCTGATAAAAGACATACTGTACCTATGAGCTAGATGGCATACATAAGACACCCAGGGAGGCATGGTATGGCAACATCCATACGCCACCATAACCAAAGCTACCAATGTTGGACCCATCAACCCCGGCACCAATTCAGGGTCTCAACCTGGCCACAATCAACTGCTGCCAGCCCAACCTGATCCCTGTGCGGAGTTGCTGGAGGCGAAGTCACTCATCCACACATGTTGGAAATGCTTCTGGCGCATGAATTATGTGCTTACACCTCAGGCCTATTTTTTTCGCATTTCAAGCAACTTTCCACCCCTTTGGACCACCTCCCGACTTCTGAAGGTTCTTGGGAGTGAGTCTCTCCACTTAGGCTCCATTTCTTGGCTAAGGCAAGGTTTAAAGAAAACATAGATATTATGAAGATTGTTGCAGCTCAAGGTGTGGAATTTTTTTCCTTTTTTTCATTTTCCTTGTGAAGGAACCCTGTTATCATGCAATTAGGAAAACCATCTGCCTTTTTTTCTCTCCACACTGGTGCAGGCCTCGCAGAGAAATATTACAATTGTGTTTTGCTGTGATTTCTCTATCATACTTCCCTAAAAACACAAGGTCAGGTTTTTCTAACCTTGACGCATGATGGGGAATGGGATAGGAAAACTGGAATATAGAATAGGAATGTTGGGATTAATAAACTTATGGATTGTTATTATTATAAGTAACTATTTGTAAATTAAGGATTATCAGTGCAGAATGCAGATGTTTATTAGTAAGTTAGGATTATCATTAATTTAGGATAATAGTTGTCAATTGAGTTGGGTTTGCCTATGTAAGGATTGGTTTTTACCTTGATTTGTTGTGCTTACCATACCTGGATTATCATTGAGATTGTTATCAAGTTCAGCTCCCCCTTTTCTCTCTCTCAAATTCTCCATCCATTCTCTCTCTCATCCCAATCCCTCGCTTGCTGTGTTTGTCCTACATCAGTGCCTTTTAAGATAGGTTGTATTTTATTGGCAAGAAATATGTGAATTCAGCGTTATATAACAGGACCTTTGCGAAATAATTCTGTTATTGATGCAGGACCAATATGGAGAACGGAAGAAAGGGACAAAATGCTAGGAGGGGGGGAGAGAGGGGATGTTAAGAGAGACAGAGGAGAGAGTGAAAGGAGGAGATGATAGAGTTATAGGTGTAATCGCTCAATAAATTATAGATTTAAGGTATGTATTTATCCTTGGATAAGTAAGCCCACTGACTTCCACTAGGATATTAACATTCTTTGCTTTTGGAGATTTGAGGGTATTGAATACTGTGGACTAATAATAGATTGGTAGTCAGAGTAATTTATTTAAGAGGGTGGTTGATATTATTCTCTGTCAACAAAGATGTACAGAGCTGTCTTAAACTACTAATACAAAAACTGCTAAGGCTTGATTGCAAACCATTAAGTCCTTCAATACAATAGTCCTCTCTGCTCATAAATTATTGTTGTAAGATCCATGATATGAATGATGGTCCAAAAAACCTGATTATGTCCAACAAATCTGGAAATTTTAACATTATATTCTCTTTGCTATCAGCACCTTCCAAATGCTAGGGAATGTTATAGTATACCTCTAAGCTACCTATAAAAGCTATAGAAGAGATTAAGCTGGTCCTGTATCAAGATTTACGAACAATCCATCATACACTCTTTAGGCTGGTATTTCTTTGATAACTTCGCGTGCTTTGGTATAATATTGAGGAAAGCTGTATCCTCGTGGTTGTCACAAGTAAGACATTGTCTATCTTAATACTTTAGTATCAGGTCTTGTCATATGGTGCATCCAACTTGGCGTTTTCGCCAAAGGACTCAACTTTGTTACTGAACTTTGTTTTTTGATAGTATCTATGTAACGTAGCTTTTTCACATCCTGCTTGCATGTGATTGCCCATTATTGATGACCGATGTTGCTTCCAACTTTCAATTTTAGTAAGTATATAATTAATGGTGTATCTTTATGCTTGTGAGAGGATTATAATAGTAATGAGCTCTCCCATTTTTTTAATCCACGTTCTAATTCGGAAGACGTTATTGTGTTCTTTCTAACAATTTAATTTTTTATAATGGCACAGGGCTATCATGGTTGCTTGGTTATGCATGTTAGCAGTATCCTCTCCCTTTAACGATGAAGTATGTTCTGTAATAATGTTGCTGGCTGAATATTTACTAGTCTTTCCATTGTAATAGTCTTTTGGAGAGAATTTGTTTAATCTGAGTTTGACCAGTCAAATGTTTTATATCTTGAGCTTTATGGAAATTACAAGCAACGCAAGTAGCCCCCTTTATCATCAATTATCGAGGGCCATTTGAATTACTTGTGACGTTGAATGGTTTGTTTTTCCATTTGAAACGTTACTTTAATCTTCATTTTGGTATTTTGGACTTTCTATATATGCAAATATTAGTGAAAGTCTGACATTGGACTTTCTAATGGATTTATTATTGTCTTTGTCTAGCGTAACTATCTTTAATCCACTTCTGCATGCTTCTTAAAAAATTATCATGTATAAATTTTCATGACTAGATATTGGATTCAACAAAAATAAATCAACCGTTTGGAAGTGATTGTCTTTTATTCTTGTCAGTAGTCAGTCTCTTTCCACCTTAAAAAAAAAAAAGAAGGGACGAGACAAAATATAGAATCTTGACTCAAAGTGGTATATTCTTTGGATTTAAGTGATGAGACAACTTGACATATTTTGGTTCAGTTTTAATTTTGCTCTTCTTTTCTCTTCCAATTTTCAAAGTCTTCTACCTTCTAAAAAAGAAAAAAAAAATTCAAGAATAACCTTCAAGTTTTGCCTAGGTTAAATTTCTTGGGCTCATTTTTCATCAAGATTTGGCATATTTAAAATTTCATTTTCAAGAGCTCTGTTTGTTTTGTATAAACATAGCAGCCTTTATTACAAAATTATCCAATATGTATGTATGTATATATATATAAGTATACTTTTAATAATTAAATTTATTATAGTTTTAAACATTTATATGATTAGTTATGTTAAATTTTAAATAAAAATATTACAGAGTAATTAAGTCAGAACAAAATGCATAAGTAAAAATTTTGACGTTTGAACTATTGAAAGCTAGTCAAACACTCAAGCAACGATGTAGTAATATGTCAGTTACCCAAAATTTAAGGAACTCTAATTTTTTTAAAAAAAGGTATGCTAGCTCCTAACTGGATAAGAAACTCCAGAATTAACAAGGGCATCACACGATTAAAAAAAGAGCATACCCCATGAATAAAAATTTCCAGGCTAGAAATTTCAACTGCACATCAAGTCAAATTGTAACACAATTCACAATTAAAGTAAAAAAAGCAATTTAAGAGATAAATAATTTAGGGTAAATTACTTACCCTTCCTCTAAGAAATGGTTTAATCATACAACCCCCCTATTTATTTTGAAAAATTACTCTCTCCTTTCTTGAAATAAAAAAAAAAAATCCACTACTACGCTCATTTTGACTAATATATCTTCAACAAATATAATTAATTTTTTATTTATAAATTTATTTAACCTTTTATTTTAATGTTATTTATTTTTTAAAAAAAATAATAAACTTAATATATTATAAAATTTTACATTTATAAATTATAACAGTGCTTATGTTGATTCAATACATATTTAATAAACATATTATTGTTGTAATTAAATATTATTAAACATTAATTTGGTTAATTGTTTTAAAAAATATATTTTATGAATTTTTTTAATTAGTTACTTTTTATAAAATATATTTTTAAATTTTATAAATTTAAAAAAGTGATTATGTTGTAATTTACTAAATTTTAAAAAAAATCATTTTCACTATTTGAGAGTATTTTAATCAAAATGAGTCTAATCATAAATTATTTTTTCATTTCAGAAGCAAAGAAAGTAATTTTTCAAAACCAAAAAGAAGATCATACAATAAAACTATTTTTATGATAAAAGAGAATAATTTATCCAATAATTTATTTTTTATTTTTATCAAGAGCTACGATAAGTACAGAATAAATCTATATTACTTATTAAAAAAAAGCTAGGAATAGTATCTTTTATTATAGAATGCATAGTTGTATTAATATCATGTTATTATTATTATTATTATTAGTTTGGATAAGTTGACAACTACAAGGAAAAGGACAAGCTAATAATAGGGTAAAACATAATTAGTAAAAGGTTGGCATGCAGTATCTGAGGAGCCCGGTCCCTCCCCCCTTAATATCTCCATCAACCAAGCCATATGTAGTTACAAAGTCTTTGAAGGAAGAGGTAAGCTGTTGAATATCCAACCAAAGGGTCTCCATTAATCTCGGATTTTCATTAGGGATGCCGACTTCTTGTGGAAGAAGAGCCTAATGACCCAAACAGAACGCAAATTTCTGGATTTCCAGTCAAACCATCTGACCATATCTCTCTCTCTCTCTCTCTCTCTCTCTCTCTCTCTATATATATATATATATATATATATATATATTCCTAAGTTGACAGTAATGAATGATGGCTCGGGCTTGAAACGTATGATCAACCATATATCCTTCTCTATTAGCTAAGTTGATACTCAGCAATGAAGTTTATAAGCGTGATTCTGATTGTATTCAGGTGCCTGCCAAGCAAAGGAACTCATGGAATTTACTTTATCAACGAAAGCACTTGGGTCCGGCGTGAAAGACTACCATGAATGATACCATTTCTGATCTCCCATAGGCTATGAAAAGCGATGATGATAAGTACTCCCAGTGGCTTCAATGGAAGGATGACTGGGAGAACCATAAGGTGAGCCAATTGGCAGGGTCCTTGTCTTGGAATTCATCCACACCTTAAAAGCAAGTAGGGATGCAAACCACAATGCTCTAGCAAAGTCACGTCGTAAGAAGATATGATTCATAGTTTCTTGAGTTGTATAACAAAAAGGTCAAAGCATGAAACAATGCAAGAGTTTTACGGATGTCTTGGACCCCCAGTTGAGTTTTTGCTTCAAGATTTATATTTCGAGAAATACTTTTTAGATATCATTTTTGGATGGTTGATGCATAAACAGATGTCTTGGCCACGTCACCGAGCTCTAACCATGGAAAAATTTTATATGTAATTTTTTATATTTTGATTATTAAATGTTTTTAATTAAAATATATCAAGTATATGATTTTCCAATATTAATACAATAAATATATAATTTTTGCAGATAAATATACATAATTTTTACCACTCAACATTACATTTTCTAAATCATTTTTTCATATATTATAATTTTATTAAAAATTTTAATAATAAATATAAAAAATTATACTAAATCTATTCCTTAATCAGGACCTACCCAAGAGTGGTCAAAAAGAGAATCTTCTTCCTTATGCTCTCAAATCCAATCACTAGCTATATAGAAATCGATAAATTTTTCATTAAGTGGATTGAATGTCTTTAAATAGGTAAAGTAAGTTAATAAAATATTGAATCCAAAGTTTCACTTAATTTTTGAAGTTTAAATATTTATAATTAATAAAATTTAAAATTTTAATTTAGTTCATATTATTAAATTTCTATGAGTATATTGTTATATTATACTAATGTAATCAATCATATGTTATGTTTATATTTTAAACATATATGAATCATACCAATAAGAAAAATATAAAAAAATTAAGCGAAATCTATTTACTTAGGTGACATGTGATGCCATCAAAGTCAAAGTAATTTGACTATATACAATAAATATATAATTTTTGAAAAAAATATATAATTTTTATTCCTTAACATCACATAATTAAAATTTTTAAATAACTTTTTTCATGTATTATAGTTTTATTAAAAATTTTAATAATATATATAAAAATTTATACTAAGTCTAATGCTTTAACAAAACCTACCTAAGAGTGGTCAAAAAGAACATTCTTCCTCATGCTCTCAAATCCAATCACTAGCTATATAGAAATGGATAAATTTTCTATTAAATGGATTGAATGGCTTTAGATAGCTAAAGTAAGTTAATAAAATATTGAATCCAAAGTTTCACTTAATTTTTGAAGTCTAAATATTTAAAATTAATGAAATTAAAATTTTTAATTTAGTTGATATTATTAAATTTCTATGAATATATTGTTACATTATACCAACATAATCAATCATGTGTCATTTTTATGTTTTAAATATACATAAATTATGCTAATAAGAGAAATAAAAATAAAAAATTAAGTGAAGTCTTCTCACTTAGGTGACATGTGATGCCATCAAAGTCAAAATGATTTGAGGGAGTTGATATAATTATTCATATTTACAATGTTAAGATAGTTATTATTATCCACATTAGCATAATTTAATTAACAACATATTACAAAGTTTAACAAGAAGGACTAAATTAAACATTTTTAAAATATTGCGATTCAATTACCAAAATTTTGAACGGTAAAGACTAAAACATAAATTAAGTGCAATTCTAGAAATCAACTAAGTAATTTAACAAAAATATGGATATTTTAAGTGAAATACATGATTGAAATAAAAAAAAATTGGTGGATTTTTGTGCGTGAGAATAGATAAAAATTAAATTAATTATAAATAAACATATAAGTATATTTGGTATATTTTTAGAGTAAAACTTGCGAAATTCTTATCGTATTTGGTTCCAAAAAAAAAAAAGAATGTGCATCTCACTAAAAACTAAATCTAACAAATTTTTTAAATCATTTATTTATTTACAATTAGCTTAATTTATAAATTTATTTTATCAACCATGTACTTAAGAGTTTATCTTTTTTTTTAGTCATACTTACATATTTTCATGTCCATTTAAGATTGATCTGGTTTATTAATTTTTTATATTTCAGATTTACAAAAATATTTCTCATGCTACTTACATATGATATAATTATATGTTCATTAATAATTAGTTAAATTTATTTTTTTCAATAAAAAAACCTCTCCATTTAATGAATATACAATTTTACATTCATTTTTAATTAAATAGATCTAATATACAAAAAACAAATACATAAATAAATTTCATTAAAAAATGCAAACATATTTATATATCTTTTAATAATTGTTTTAGTCTATCCATTTTATCATCCACATCAAAATTTTGTCCTTTCCTTTTGTATTAGTTGGCATACCTATATTATTTAAGTCCTAGAATTGATGTATATGACCTATCTCTCTATTTGGACTTTTCAATGGAGCCTTTTTGTCTTTAGTTTGTCTTCCTTGGTAAAATTATGAAGCAAAGCAACGGATTGGTTCATTCATAAATTACTATTTCTTTTTATTTTTCTTTATTTTTTTCACGTCATCTGGCCAAGTTTTTTTTTAAAAAAAATAAAATCTGGAATTTTTGTACAATATATATAATTAAAATAAACATTTATTAATTAATTTTATTTCAAAACATCGTTCTTCCTCTATGATGTTTAGTATTACCTCAATAGAATGCTGTTTAATAATTATCAAGCTTCTCTACTAGATATCATTTATTTTTATTGAAAATTATTATTGCAAACAAAATTGGCTTGAACAAGTGAGATGTACCATCCATGTCTTATGTCTTTAAATTTCACTTCTCAATAGGATGCGATTACTAATCCCATATATTATATATTAAATGTCATGGTTTCATATAGCTTTCATTTTAGACTAATGACAAAGAATTATAAGCTAAATCTGGCATCGCAAGTTTTGGAAAATGAATTTCATTGACTAGGAGCAACTTTCAAGATGATAGCGTCTTCTGATCAGATTAGTTTGATCTAGCAATGTTTGAAGAACTTGCAGATAAGTACAAGTCATACTTATAATTTTTTTTTATTGTTCTTTATTTTTTTTAGGTTATGTTGACTTTGTGAGGTATAATTTTTTTTTTCAAATGATTGAAAAAATATTAAGCTTTTAAAAATAATAAAGTAGGATATGAATTCAAAATAGGAATATAAATTTTTTTTTTCATTTGTATTATTAACTTGGTTACGTCACGTTAGACTCTCACTTTGATGTTGGAAATGTGTTATTTTTAGACGAATGTGAGTATGTTATATTACAAATAACATAATTGATGTGATAATGTTGTTAACAAAATTAACATGAAAATAAATAAAATGATGATAGTTGATGGGGTATGTTTTTTTTTTTTTCAAAATTTATGAAGGTGCTGTGACTGGCTCAAAAATAAAAGGAGCATTTGTATTTTTCCATTTTATTTTATGAAAAAAAATTAGGCAAAAGCATTTTTCGCCCCACTTCATTTTCAGTTCCAATTTCTTTAGTTTATTTTTTCTTACTTGTTTATAAAAATTTTTAGTATCTTTCTAATTGCTAAAGTTATCTAAACTGTTAACATAATTAATTGACTTATCAAACATATAGCCCTTAGAAAATAAAAATGTAAATATTAAACTGTTAACACAGATATATCTTACTTGGTTAACCGAAAAGAACATCAAATTGTATTTTTATAACCTTAATGTTTCTCTTTTTCCTTCTGATTTATTAAATGAGATACAAGACTAAATATCCACGTTGACAATGTAATATTCATATTTGCAATTTTATGGCTATTAGTTAATTTTATTAGCAATTAAAAAGATATTATTTTTTTTATAAATATACAAGATAAAATTAAAATTAATTCTAAAATTAAAAGACGAAAAAAATTGCTCTTTTAAAAAAAATGTATTTTAAAAAATTACTGAATATATGGATCGTTGCATGGAAGCCTTGAGAGCAACCGCAAACTGAATCTCACCTGCAAAATAATGCTTCTTAATAAATGAAACCAAGTTCGAAACTTGCTTCTTTCTCCCGTGTGGGTACGCCCTAATTTTCCCTTCACACCGATTCCATCTCCTTCTCCCAAATTTCTCTCATTCTCTCTTCACATCACTCGGATGTCAGAGATCACTCAGTTGAGCTCAGACCTCATCGAGCTCATCCTCTCCTTTCTTCCAATCCCCAGTCTCTTACGCGCCTCCACTGTCTGCAAGCTCTGGTACTCCATTATCTCTTCCCCTACCTTCTCTTCCATCACCCACCATAACCAACCCTGGTTCTTCCTCTACGGAATCCATAACATCTCCTCTAAGTACAACCAGTCCTTCGCCTTTGATCCCATCTCCAATCGCTGGCTTCGCCTTCCTTCCTTCTCCACCCCCCACCCCCAACAACAATCCAACACTTCCTTCATCGGAACTAATGGCTTTTTCTTCATCACGGCTCCCAATTTCTGCTACACCCCAACCCTTAATCCCCTTTGGCGTCCCACTCCACCGCTCCATTTTCCCCGAACAAACCCTCTTTTGGGTGTTTTCAGTGATGGGTATGATTCCTCCCCTAAGTTTATTGTTGTCGGTGGTGTGAAGTTTATTGGGAATTTGGTTGATATCGAGGAGCAATTGGATTTGGAAATTTACGATCCTCGTTTGGACTCTTGGGAGCTTGGTCCTCCTTTGCCGGCGGATTTTAGATCTGGTAATTCGTCGTCGTCGATGTCATCGGCGTTGTTTGGAGGGAGATTTTACGTGTTTGGGATATATTCGTGTTTTGTTTCCTCATTTGATTTGCATGAACGTGTTTGGAGTGAGGTTCAGACTCTTAGGCCTCCTGGGGTTGTTTTCTCGTTCTTAATTGCGTGCAGGGAAGTGCTTGTTTTGGCTGGTATCCGTAACGCACCTCTTGGACCGTCCTTTAATTTGTGGAAGGTTGATGCGAAGACGATGGAGTTAAATGAGATTGCAGTTATGCCCCATAATTTACTTTATAGCTTGTTTGATAGTGATGAGGATGACAAGTTTGCAAGTCTGAAATGCGTGGGGTTGGGTGATTTTATATATGTTTTCAATGAAGATTATCACAGGGTATATCCAGCTTGTGTTTGTGAGATTGATAGCAAGTCTGGTAAGTGCAGTTGGAGAAGAGTGCCTCATTTGCCGTCACCTGTGAACAAGTTTCACAGAGTCATTAGCTTTTGTTCAACTGTTTCACTGCCTAATATTCTGGGTGAACGAGGACATCCTGGCCCTCTACAGTCTGCCTGACTCATTTCCCTACTAGGCATCCACTGTATGTTAACAATTCTTTCTATATTATTACTATTATCATGTTTTTTGGGCAGATTTTTTCATCTCTGTTATTTATCTGAATCAGTTAATTTAGTTGTTTAATTTGGCTTTATTTTCTGTTTAAAGTAGTTTAAGCGTTGTGTTCATTGTGATCATGAACAACTTTACACTTCTAATCATTCATCTTAAGTGATGGAGTACCTCATGGTCTTGTACGTATCATATTTTATATAAATATCACATACTGCACGCTACTACACTAGTGCCTGCTTAGTTTTTGAGATTTCAGCACTTGTCAAAATACATTGTCTACCTCTTGAGAGCATTATAGGATTGAATTTACTAACCATAGATATAATTGATTGCTGCCTTGCAAAAGAGTTGCACTTATTAGTACATAATAGTCATCAGCCTGTGAGTCAAGTATTGTTGACAGGTTATGCAGTGCTATTGTTTTTCGTCAATCTGTTTAATTGATCTAATACGAGATTTATAAAAAGTAAAAAACGTGTGCTGATGTTGTTTGGAGACTAGTGATCCTTTTCAAAGTTTGATGAGGTATCTTTGTTGACTATGCCTTGTGGTTGGACTTTAGCCCATAGTTATTAGAAAGAGTACTGAGTAATATTAAAGATTTTCTTGATAGAACCAGGAATGGAGATTTAAGTGTCTCTGTTTCATTTGTCCAATTTTGGTGATGATGCAACTTAGAAATGAAGAAAAGGAGGGGGGGGGGGGGACTGTATATTTTCCTGATCTGTTTGTGTGACTTAACACTTGGTAACTGACGCACACCCCCCAACACATGTATATTGTGTTTTGCAGTTACATATTTATAGTCCTGGCACAAATGGAATGTATAGCTACATAACTAGACATGTAAGCAGTTTTCAAATATTAGGAATGACACTCATGCATTGAAATTTCAAAAATGACATATTTGACTGTCATTGCCATTCGACACATTTGTGGACTATTATTATATATGCATTGGAAGAAAACTGCTGTGTTTCTTTAAATCTTATTGTTTGGCTTGTTGTTCTTTCTCATTGATTTGCTTCTTTAATGGTAGATTTAAGTAAACTTTAATATATTTTCTGCCTCTATGTTCTTGGTAGCACTTTGTTATAGTTTCATGAATTTAGTAAGTAGAAAAAAGTTTCATGTTCTTTAGTGACAAACATTTTGTTGCAACAGAGTTTCAACATTAAGTGATCAAAAAGACATTTAAAGGAAAAATTTTTAATCGAGGGAGTAAAATACAAGAAAATCTCAAGATAAACTGATCTGAAGTTTTAAATTAGCCATTTCTTCAATGGTAATTGGGATAAATATCTAATTTCTTGATATAAAGATACAAGTTTCAGCTTATCAGAAAGACTCAAGGGACTTATCATGCTTCCTCTATAATAGAGGCTGGAAGCTCAAACGGAGAAGAGAAAAAATTCTTACTCCAAGTTAGAGATAAAGATAAGACTTTCAGCTAATCAAACGGCTGTAAGCAACTTGTCAAGCTTCCTCTTTAAATATAGGTTAACATATCATAGGGGGAGAAGAAAAATTTGTTACTGCAAGTCGGAAAATATATTGTAAATTTTTTGTTTTCTTATGGAACTGGAGCTGTTCTAGAAGGATCTCATTAAAGTTTTCTTATTTTTGGGCCAAAGTTATAAAAGGTTGAGTCCAACACAACGGAAGTAGGATTTCCAAATTATTGCTTTCTTAGCAAAATTTGCATCATGAGACAACACATTGTTTAAATGGACTTGTTCCAATTGTGGAATGAGATTTAGGGTAATTTTTTATTTGAATTTATTGATAAAATATTATATCTGTTAATTCTATATTTGTGATTAAATAATCTGAAACTTCTGGTGCACGTGATACTTTAAGTAAGGTAGTGAATTTCACATACTTCACATGCACACTCACATAGTTGATAATTTATAGTGTAATAATGAGGATGCACAATGACTAAAAAATAACAAGTTCATAAAAAGAAATGTATGTGTGCCATTATTAATACTTAGCAAAAGGGAAATATATATGTATCTGTCTGTGTACTTTCACGAGTTCTTTTGGAGGAAAAACATTCATGCTCTGCGGTTCATGTTGACATTTATAACAATTGGGTAATTGACAGCACCGTTTTGGTATGAGCTTTAAGCAGCTATTAGTACCCCACACAATCACCTTTGTGCATTTTTTTTTTTCATTTTACACAGTAGAATATGTCTATACATTTCCTTTTTCATGGGGAAGACTGCCCAAAAAACTTGAGAGACATGACCTGGAAAAAAGTTTTAATCTTAAGAAACATGTCATGTTGTCATGGTTCCTTATATCTTGTTGGTTGTGGGTGAACAATATTGATGCCACTAAATCCATGGTAAGTATATTTGGTATTTATATGCATGTAGAGGAGTGCATGTTTATGTATGCTATCTATGCACATATGATTACTATATTTATACAGAATAGTCAAAAGTTTATGTTTAACTACAATTTAAGGATGCATATTTTGTCTGTGTTGAACTTGAACTTTCTTTCTTGTTCATGTGATCAAAATATTTAACTAAACAGTCATCTTCAAAAGCTTTGTATCTCATTAACACAGAAAGTCATAAGGAATTGTTTGGGTCGATAGAGAGCCTGAGGAGTTAAAGACATGATTCAATGTCTTCATATTATTTCCTGTTTGAGTAAGTAAACTGCTCGGGTGAAATAAATTCCTAGTTAGATCATGAAAACTGCCAGCCAGTGGTCTGAGCTGTCCAGGTTTGAAAACTGTGAGCCGTGGCCTTTGATATGCTCCATGACTATTATTCTTGCATATCTGGCTTCCCAAAGGACCATTTTTTTTTTCCTTTTAACTTTTTTCATAATTTCTGAGTGCTGCCGTTCATTAAGTGCAAGTGGAGTCTGGTGAATTTTTCTCTATTATGTCATTGAAGCAAATTGTGAGGAATGGAATGATAAGTTTTTTAAAGTGTTTGTAAATATATCTTATAACTGCTGATTTTAAAGTATCTTAGAACTTTTTTCTTAATTAAGCTCTATTGTTGACTACAAGTTGTTTGACATTATTTAGCTTGTATTTCTACTCTTTTATTTTATTTTTATTTGTTCACTCTGTTGATGATGCCTTTGTCACGTTAGGCGCATACTCCTTCCTGTTATTGTACATCCAAGATAAAAGCTACTGAATCTTTGTTCCTCTGTAGGAAAGGGCAAGAGACATGAAGAAATGCATTTCCTTTACCTTCTATTTCCTACTTTTCAGTATCTCATATAATTTCTTGAAGAGTCTTACCTTTCAGTTATTGATTCATAAGTAACTTTGGATTTCTGTCCATTGAACAGAAAAAATTAAATAAATGAAGCACCCAATGGGAAAATGCTAGAGCATGGGTTGGGATAACCATTTGTTCTAGAAACCTTGTTCATCATTCTCATCTGACAAGACCAGAAGCTCTCTTTCAGCAATATGTAGTGAATGAAACTAGAGGGGCGTATGTAGATGCCATGTCTCTCTGGCAAACAAATGGTATATTAGTCTTCTTGATTGTAATTTGTAAATGTAACTTAACAAGTGAATCATATTAGTTGTATATGACTACGTTGTACTTGTATGTTACAGTATCAACAGTGCCTTCCCCCCGGCCCCTCTTCTTTCTCGTCTCTTTGCAACTTGGCAAGTTTAGTTAGGCGAAGGTTCTGCTTTGGTGAGCTTTGTAGTGTTGTGCGCTTTATGCGTCTTCATTGTATGCAGAAACCTTCTGTATCTATGGGTTTTTCGTTGCAAGCAAATTAGTGCAATTAGTGACTTTCTGTGGTGTTTGGTTCTTCCATATTTAAGTCTTGATGTATAATTATACTGCCTGTCAGCTATTTTATCTGATAAAATTACTCGTTCTCTAGATTCTTCGGTTCGTAAATTGAAGATGCAACTGAACTGATTTCTCACATGGCATTAATTCTTAATCTTTCAAGATTGAGGTGAGTAAGCAATAAATCTCAGTTAAGAGTGAAAGGTTATTCCCATGAATAGAAGAAGGGGTAAGTTATTTGAAAATGGAAATAATTTTCATATATTTAGGAGCAATTATGATTTGAATGAATTATGAATGATAAATATTCTTCGACAGGAGTCAATGTAGTACCCTTAAATCTAAGGATAATTTTGTAAGGGGGAAAGGGAAGATAAGGAAATGAAGCCAAAGAAAAATGAATGAGGAGGGAGGAGAAGAGAGGATTGAATGATAATATTTTTTTTTTAATTTTTGGGTGGAATGTAATATTAATAAGTAATAAATTAAAAATAATTAACTATGACGTATTTTTACAAATTTATTTTGATTTATTATAAAATTTGGTTTATTGATATGTAATTTGAATAAATAATTAATAATACTTATTTATTGATTTTTTTAATTTTTTTTTAAATTAAGAGAATCTAAAATTATAAAAGAGGGGTAACTTCAAATAATTTTTGAAATGTGGTGACGCGTGACCCAGTTATATTGGGACGTAGAAAAATTAGGGCACTCATTTTTCTTTATGTCAATATACTTATATCAATATTATACTCAGAAGAAACCTACTATCAATGATATTTTATCTGAAGGGAATAAGGTCTAGTCTACTGCTAACCTGCTTGTACAGAGACTTTTAAATTTCGGAATATCGATAAAAGGGTTGTTATTTGTATTCAATATTTCACTTTTCACCATGTTTGAGAGTTTAAAGTCTTTGGATTTATTATTATTTTTATTTTTAGAATTATAATATTTATAATTTAAATTATTTGTATATTTTTAATCATTTTACCAATTTAATCAATTTAATTAATGGCCTAGTAGCTACATTAGTGACGCGGTGATCCAAAACCTTGGCTAGATTAATGTTTGATCCGATTTCAATAATTATGTCTTCAATTACTTTCCTCATAAATAATTAGAACTTATAAAACCTAATTATACTATTGTACAAAATTTCAACTAAGGGTGCATATATGGCTTAAGGCTTAGCTAGTAGGGTCATATTAGGCTGAATTGGATTGAAAAAAAAAAAACCTAGAACACTTTGAGCAGCGGGTTTACTATGCTAGTTAATTTTGCTTGATGCAATTTGATCATATATATATTTTTTAAAAATTGTTTATGAGGGCTTGTATAAAAAATTTATTTTTTTAAGAGTAAATTATAATCTTACAAAAATTTATATACAAATATTTTTTAGGGATTTTTTGTTTACTTTTATCAAAAAATTTATTTAAAAAAAAAAAAAGGCTTGACGAAAGTAACTTAACCCAATGACATATTGAGCCAATCTAAGCCAATCAAGCATCAAATCTAAAAAGATTGGCTAGTACTAAACTAGGTGGAACATTAAATTAGACAAAAATTTGACTCAAATTTATCCGTGTTCATCCCTAATTTTAACTAATAAAAATTAGATTTTTTTTAAAGCAAAACAAAATTGCATGTAGCATATCATATTAATGATAGAGTAATAATCCATTTTATGCAAAATAGGACTAACATTTATTCAAAAATAATGATATTTTGAAATTAAAATCCACTAATAAAATAGGAGAAATAAAAAAAAATATAATTATGCAATAAAATGTGTGTTAAAAGTAGGCTTTAGTGCATCACTAAAAATACCAAAAAAAAAAAAAAACTTTTGGTGCAAAACTAGTGTGTTTCCCAGAAAAAAAAAAAAAAAGGAAATGACTGACCACGCGTCTCTATTGTTCTTGTAATTATAGTTAGGTATCCTTAGGTTTTGTACAAATTAATGGGGTACCTGTGCTATGCATAGGAATGCAAAAGGAAGGGATAGAATAAGGAAAATTGAAATATGCATGAATAATTAACTAAATCATTGTGACGCAGTTAGTTTGCAAACAAAAAATCATTCAAAATTATAGGAATATTAGTGCAACACATGTATCAAGACATAATATTATTGTCTCATAAATATATTTATACATTGATCAAATGACTCGTATTAGACCGAATCCACTGTTTGTTTTGTAAAGTAATAAGTGATCATTTGCTTTGTATGAGTAACAAAATATTTAATAAGTGGTGTGTGAACCTGAATTTTTTCTACCTAACCTGTATTGAATTGTGTTTTTAGCGATGTTTGAGATATTTAGGCCAGTTTGTATATTGATATTATATTGAGTTCTGTGCGAATTTATTGGACAAATTTTTGTTAAGTCAAGTATTTTTGTTCAAATAATATAATTAAAAAATATTTTAATATTAATTCTTTCCTCAGTAATAAGATCAATTTTAAAGATAATTTTTAGGTTAATTTAAAAGATTTGATTTAAATAAAAAGGAAAATCCTTTAATCATGCAGGCAGACCAATCCGAGCGGTTGGTGTAGTGCACGCGCTAAAACGAAAGATTCAGCGAAATTCCAAATCACAGAGACGGTGAGAGTGTGAGACGCCCATTTTAAAAATTGTTTCCCAGAGAGGCTCTTTGGCAAACTATATAGAGAGCACGCTGAGGTTTTAGAGCCCTTTACTCTGCAGTCAACTAGGGTTTTAGGGTTAGGGTTTTCACCTCTCTCCCTCCCTCTCTCTCTCTCTCTCTCTTCCAATTCCGGAAGCCATGGATAGGTACCAGAAGGTTGAGAAGCCAAAGCCCGAATCGCCGATAAACGAGAACGAGATCCGAATCACCACCCAAGGCGCCATCAGAAACTACATCAGCTATGCCACCTCTCTTCTCCAGGTACCATTTTTGTCTTTGGGGCCTTTTGCTTCAGGCTAATCTCCTTCCCTTTTCATTGTGCTTTTCGGTTTCATTTCTTTCGTTTTTGGATTATATGGTGATTCAATCAATCTACATTCCCGTGGATTCTTTGATTAATTAATTCTTGTATGCTGCCAATCCTACTTTACTTGTGAATACTTTCTGTAAATCCTTTTGTTTCTGGGTAGTATCTGTATCCACTTGTGGTTAGGAAATTTTTTTTTTTTTCGTTTTACATCGCTAGAAGACTTCTGTATTGGGTTTAACCAATGGACTAATGGAGTTTATATATGAGCGACTTCCTTCCCCCCTCTTTTGTTTTTACCCTATTTCATTTCGATTTATAGATTGATACAGGCAAATCTACATTCCCATCCGTTCATTGACTAATGAATAGTTGTTCGTTAGTCGTTACCATTACTATTTTAGTCGTTAAGATTATTTGTAACGCCTTTTGTGTTTTTCACCCTATCTCGATTTGGTTTGTAGATTGATAGAGGCAATCTGCATTCCCATCTGTTCATTGAATAATGAATAGCTGTTCGTTACCAATCCAATTTTAGCCGTAAGACTATTTGTAAGGCCTTTTGTTTTTTGGTGGTATTTGTGTCTACCTCTGGTGGATTAGGGTTGTTTGTTTCGTTTTTACATTGCTTGCAGAGTGCTGTTTTAGTTTTAACCAATGGGCTGATTGAGTTCATACAGGAGTGACTTCCTTACCCCTATTTTTTTCACCCTTTTCAGGGTGGTCTGTGATTGATAGTATTCTGTCTGCGGAGCCTAGTCTTTCATCTTTGTAATTCCAATTTGGCCTTATACGTCTAGGGTAGACCTTTTTTTCCAGAACAAAGATATATATATATATATATAATTAAAGTTTTGCTTCTTACCCTCTGCAATTTCCCTTTTTTCCCTCAATTATCTTCTCTGTTTGAAAATTAGGTACCAGATTTGAGGGTTTCAAATGGTTTTATTAATTGCTTGTGCTTAAAAAAAAACTATCCAGGCTTAAGATTGCTTTGTCCACGTATTGTCAACCCTTGAGCCTGGTAAAGGGCCACTTTACATTTTCATCTTTCCTCATTTATTTTTCTGCCTAAGATTTGTGGATTGGTGGATGCATTTTTTTCTTCACATTTGATTACCTGTTTGTGCATCTCTCTATCATTTGTATCCCATTTTTTAAATTTAGGCAACCTTTTGCAGCAAAATACCTGATTTATTGGAAACATTCCTACTTCTTACCTTCTTAATCTCAGTCTAGGACCCCAAGCAATCTCTTTCTCAATCCTTAATGAGTTATCCACTGGTCTCTAGTCCTTATGGAAAGATCTTGCACGTGTCAAAATGCAGATTGCTTATAAGTTCTAATAGCTATATGAAAACCTCGCAGTATTAGAGTCCCTAAGATGCAAGTTGCAGTGAGATGCACCTGAACTATCTCTGGCATTGCTGAGGTGAAGCAACTTTAGTGTGGCGTGTGCCTCTTGCACTTTAACTAGATGCTTCTTGTGGGGTACAAGAAGCTAGATTTGTCATTGTACCCTCTCCCCCCCACCCCCCCACTTTTTTTATAATTATGCTACAAAGAAGGAGAAGAAAGGGAGAAAGAAGAGAAGAAAATCTGAATATATAACATCCAATTATGGGATTAAGTAAATTAACAGAGGTTTGAATAATTGAATTACATAAATTAGGAAATAAATGAACACCTAAGTTAGATAAATAAGGAATGGACCAGATGAAAATTATAAAATTGATAATGACGACCCTGGTGACTAGTTTTAAAATCTCATCAACAAAATGAGAGTGATACATGTCAGTATTCAAACTTTCTAATTCCTAAGATTGGTGCAGATTAATTTGGTAGTAGTGAGATTGGAGTTCTTATGTAATCGGGTTTAGCAATCCCACTTGAGCGGTTTGTGAAACACACGCTTACATGATACTTAAGATTTTAAATTTTATTTATTCATTTTATTTTATCCCCCTCACTGACTGAGAAACTCTAGGATCTTGAAACTGAATAGGATTTTATTCTTTGTAGTGACTGTCCTATCCCTATAATATTCAACTTGTGTGTCTGTGTGTGGAGAACGAACACCTATCAGTCATCACAGGTTATCCTTCATATCATTTAATCTAATTGAATCTTCTCAGGGGAATATCACTGGAAACCTACAAGATGATTATATAATGGGGGAGAAAGAGAAGCAGATATCATTTGAAAAACTCATTATGTCCTGTATGTGTGTTTGTGTTTATGAATGTGTGTGGATTGCTGAGAACTGTTGATTTTCTTTATTTGTCCTGACAAAAATTGAGTTAGTTACCTTTTATGACATGGGGATAATGAACCAAGCAGGAATAAATGGAACTGACAATTAGAGCAATACGTTCTGTCTAATCTAATTATGGTGCATTAATGCTTATAATAGGTAGACAGCTTTGTAAATACTTAATTGTTCGTTGGCTTCCAATTTCTCTGTCTCCAAAAAAACCACCAGATGATTGTGTAATATTATTGGATTGTGTTTTTCACTGGCTAACATAATCTTTCTTAGAAAAGGTAATATCTTCTATTTAATTGTGGAAACATTATTGTAAAGCCCTGAAATTGTCAACAGAAAGATTATGAAGCTGTTCTTTGTGAAGTTATCTTTAAGAGGGACATATAATTTTGTATTTGGGTTCATGTTTATGTGTGCATGCACGTTTACAACTGTAATATTTTCCAGAGGTGGCAATTTTTGCAAGATATCATTCATAATATGTTGATGACATTTCTTTGTTGGGAAGTAGTTTGGTATTAATTGTTGTAACTAATGGAAGGTTACATTGATTTGATTTATGATTGTGAGTTTTTGCATTCTTAGATTGAATTAATCTTGTTGTATATGATAATATTTAATTCTTTCTGTTGATTGTTTGAATAATATGATTTTTTATAGTCTACCTAGTCCTTAGTAATTGCCTACTTTGTCTTATTATTGAATTTTGCACTCCAGGAAAAACATGTAAGGGAGATTGTCTTGAAGGCAATGGGACAGGCAATCAGCAAGACAGTTGCCATTGCTGAGATTTTAAAGGTTAGCATTCTTTTAGAGATTCCCCCCTTTTTTTTTTCTCTCTCTCATGTTGTTTTGATGCAAAAGAGAGCAAAGCATATGTTGCCAAAGAAAAGAGTAGTGCACATAAAAGCATGCAAAATTTACATGGTATGGAAGGAGTATGTAGATACTGTGTCAAGAGGACTAGAAAATGCACCATGCAGTAATGAGGAAACCTATGGGAAGTTCCCAGGTCACTAAGTCGAGAACTAATGGTTGCCAGAAAGTAAAATATGTCAACATCCTGAAAATACCAGATACTTCAAGACTTATTGATCTTACCCTCGTGGTCCTTCTACCTTTTTAAACAGAAGAGGATTCCCCGGATGCATCAAGATACTGCCATCAGCTCGGTGAGCATAACAGATGTGTGGGAACCCATTGAAGAGGGTCTTGTACCGTAAGTTTTAATCATTGATTTTGAGTTTTAAGCTTCAGACTTCAGAGTGTATGCAGTTTTATTTTTTTTTGCATTAAATGTTGATAAACATTAGCGGTTGATGCAGTGTGGAGATGACTCGCCATGTCTCTATGATCTCAATCACCTTATCAACTAGAGAATTAAACAAAAACTCTCCAGGGTAAGTAGTTAAAGGACTTTTAGTATCACATTGCCAATTATGCTCCTTTTCAATCACTTGAAGTATTCTGTGCTATAATATCACAGAAGAAAAAGTATACATATTTCCTACTATAATGGCCTGCGGGGCATAATTTGCAAGCTTACCTTTTAACCTTCCCCTGGATATATGGACTTGACATTGTCAGGATGTTGTCTATATGATTTTTTCCACAGGTACCAAGCTCCATATAATGTGGAACAATCAAAGCCACAATTCAATTATCAGCAGCAACAACCAAAACCATCACGTGGTCCTTATAATGCTGTAAATGAAGGTGACCTCATGGATCTGCAAAAATAGTTGAGCATTAGAATTTTTTGTACCCATAGTGTCTTAAACACATCTAGTATCCTTTTCTTCAGACACATATGGCCGAGGTCGTGGTCGGGGCCGGGGGAGAGGGAGAGGAAGAAGTTGGGGAAGAGGTGGATATGGCTATCAAGGTGGAAATTATCAAGGTGGTTATGGAAGTTATCAAGGCGGGTATGGGTATTACCAGGGTGGATATGGAAATTATCAAGGTATGGATTTGGACACCAAATTTTGTTCCTTCTTTTATTTTTAATTGTTTGGTTGCCTGTATACTTCGGTGTGATATATCTTGGTTTCCACTTGTCATATCCTGACAGATAATGGTGGGTATTCAAATCGGGGCCGAGGTGGTGGGAGAGGAAGAGGTTGGGGGTATCGTGGTAAGCTTATTTTGACTGCATATTCTATATTTCTAGCCATTTTTTGTTGATGGCGAACTCAGAATATTTTGACGTTTAGGGGGAAGAAAAAAACTTGTTTTCTCTGGGTCTGGATTTTTTTCCAATATATTTTTCCTCTAGAAGTATGTATGTGACTAGGATATGTTTTCTTAGTTCCCTACATTTCTTCTTAGTTTACTCAGTCATCCCACTAAATAGGGAAAACTGGATTCGAGGGGTCTATTTGTAGATATACATGTTTGTTCAGTCTCATCATGGTGGTGATCATTCAATATATGCGTTTTTTCACAGGTACTGGTTATGAAAGAGGCAGAGGTGGAGGCAGGGGGTACAGCCGTGGTCGGGGGCGAATGGGTGGACGTTCTTCAAGGGGTGGTGGCAACCAGGCATGATAGCAGTTGATTTTCTGTTCATTCTCGCTAAATGCTTGCCTTGACCGGTACAGTGAATTGTTATCAGAATACCGTGTTGATAGTGTGATGTGGCTCATGATCCTGCATTATTAAGCAGTAGTTTATGTTTTCTAGAGATTAAGTTGATACGGGCAAGGTTTTGTGCATCTCTTTTTTAGCTGGAAAGCGTCTTAGTTTTTATGTTTGCTGCAATTCATTTCAACTTTATGGTTGTCTACACCATATTTGTATTTATCTTTCAGTTTCTATATATGATCTTTCCTACCAGAGTGATTTGTCTAACCTTGCATGATGTTGAAGGATATCTGCAAATGCGACGCATTTGTTCATGACGCATGGCATGTCTTTCTATTTTTCCAGATAACTGGCCCCCTTTGACTTAAAAATGAAGTCCAAAGTCTGAATTGACCGACTGGTTTTGTAAGGCTGAACCTTTAAGTGCCCACACCTTTATTGGGGATGCAATTTAGTTTGCAGCCATATGAAGAAAGAGAAAATAGGAAGCCTGCACTGGTGCAATGCCTTGGCAGTTTCTTAACCGTTGTATTAAATTTGGATTTTAAAGAAAAGTGAACCTATTATGAAATCTAATGGTGAATGAAACGCCACCATGGTATTGTTTTTAAGGGCAACAATGATTAGCTGCACATGTCATCTAGTGCTTAAATATGCAAGGATGCAATTTAAAACACAAAGCAAAGTAACTATTGATTAAAGAAAAGGAAATTATCATTCAATCAATATAACTATTTTTATCATATACTTAATAATTTGATACCCTATCGCATGACCTAAGTGATTGTCAAGAGCAAATCATACAAACATGTCAATATTATGATAATATGAGTTCAAGGGTAGTTTATGGGGAGCTTGATTTCGCAAGAAATTAAGTGTTTTGATTATATGGAGTTGTTTGATATATATATATATATATATATATATAATTAGTAGATATAAAAATAAATAAAAAAAGAATGTAAATGAAATAGATGAGAAATGATTCTTGTATATCTATTTTTTAAAAAAAGATAATAAAAAATAAATATTATTGAATAATGATATTTAGAATATAATAGGCATTGTAAAAAAAATATTATCTTTTATTTTCTTTTTTTATCATACAACCAAATAAGCCATAAATAAAATAAAAGTCTCAAAGTAGAAAGAATTTTGAAGTAGATTTAATGGTCAAAATACTTCTATTTCAAAATTTGTCTCTTTTCATAAAATTATCCTTAATTTAATTGTACTTTAATTTATATGATTTAGTAAAATTGCTCCTCCTAAGTTAACTTGATAAAAAAATTTTGGTATGTTGATATTTTAGTTTCTTATAAAAAATTTGAGTTTAACACATATAAAAACACGAGCACCTCTGTAAGTCTGTATTATTTAGGATATATCCAACACATAAATCTTAGAATTTTTTTTTTAATGTCCAATTGTCTAAAAAACAGGGTTTCCAAATACTTAATATATATCAAACAAAACATAGGAGTTTCGTAATTATTCATGTTAAACGCAAGTTTGAGTTTTCTTAATATTAAGAGTTTGTGTTGGTAATCACCCATATTTAAAAATTAATTATTCGATCTGTTGTTTAAGTCTCTATTCTTTAATAGGCTTTGCCCTAATGATAATTTTCATATTAAACGGTTGGATATAAATATCATGGGTTTAACAAATATAAATGTAAAACTAGATTTCGTGGATGCTAGTTACACATAAAAAAAAATTAAAGTAATTTATTTTCTCAAAAAATATTTGGCTTGTTAGGGCAACATGGTCGTTCACAAAAAGAAAGTATTTAGATTTTAAAAAGAAATGAAAAGGATAGCCTAACGAGGAGGGGAATACCCTTCACTTTTTGGGAGGTTTTAATACGTATAGATAAATCTACATTTCCCCCCCCCCCCTCTCTCTCTCTCCTCTTTTTCTTGTAAATTAGAATATGAAACCAATGACCTCCGAACAGAAATCTCCAATAAGAATTAGATCAGTTGTTATTTGTGTTTCATTTCAAGTTCAAAGCAAGAAAAGCTCTTCTCTTTAAATCTATAGGTTGTGGCAAGGAATTGCAGAACCAGAACTTGTAACCTCTTGTTCCTCCTTGTTCTAACATTGGTGGCAAACGTTGCAAAATGATTGATAATTAGCAATCTGTGCAGTGCAGCATGCCTCAACCTGTAAAGTGCAGTGGTTAACTGAAGTATATAAATGTTTTTTCTTATATTTTTCTCGTACGTGGAGTATTCCAATTTATAGATAGCAAAATAGACATATCCCCATTACTTTTTGATACAGATTATAAGCTTTTTCCTATGTTCAGATGATAAGCAAGCTCTCCTTTAATTAGTTGTATGTCCAGTCCAAGTCATTCATCCAATATCAGGGAGGAAGAGGACCGAAATTATCACACGCGACTTAGTCTTTTTCTTGCGTGATTATGTCGCAAAATTATTGTCGTCTGTCTGATATTGCAGAATCTTTTCCTGCTTCAAGAAGAAAGTGTTTGGAGTAGCCACCAAAAAACAATTATGAAAATATGCAAATTTTAGAAGAGTGTGACAAAATCATTTTATTTGTGTTGTTTAAGTACCATAGTAAGCACATGGTCTCATATGATATTCGTATTATATATATATATACATATATATATATATATATATATATATATATATATATATATATATATATATATATATATATATATATATATATTAAAAATATTACGTAGTATAAAATATAACCTGGGACTGTTGGCCCCCCAACAAAATATTTCTCCTTCTGCCCCTCGCAACCTTGTCTAAGATCATTTAGATACATCAGGGTACCATTACACTCTATTAATAGGCCAAAGCATAAAAATGAAGTGATTTCACATATTAAGTGTAATTAACTATGTAATTAAAGAAGTTATGGTAAATTGAATTGAAAATGTTAACATATATATATATATATATAACTTATCTAAATTTATTTATTTTCTTCCTTTCAAAGGAAGATTAAAGATATATATGAATATCTAATAATTATAAGTATAATCTAGTGATCATGAAAACTACGAAAAGTGTGCAAGGGGTCTCTCAGTTAATACACCGTCTGTTTAGTATCCCTTTTTTTTCCTCTACACAAAATAGGCTTCTTCCCTTCACTGGTTTGGAATATGTAAGCTACAACAATATTTATAAACTTAGTTCTTCATATCTTAGTTATATATCTCTTCGTCTTCATATCTTAGATCACGATAGATATTTATATTCATCATTTTGCCTTCCCTAGTATTGATTTTCTTTTTCTCAATATTCATATTAGTCTTAAAATGGCCATTTGCCCGAAAAATCTTTATAAGGCTCTCAATGGTGTTGATATCAACTATAATTTGGTAATGGGTATGCATTCAAAGCAAGATTATGCAGTTAATGTTACTAGTTAACTAAGTGATATTTTTCATATAAAAGCCATTAGTTTATAAGCATGAAAACTTTATATATTGCTAAATATTAATTATACTTAATAAATTTATTTTGTGAAAGTCATATTTTGACAAAAAATCATAGTTTTTCAACAATTGTATACAACTAGCCAGTGTTTGTTAAACGCAGAACATCGCTTAACTATACATATAGTTTAAATGTGATGTTACCAAAAGTACTAAGGTTATAAATGAAGAACATTTTTAAGAAGGGTTGTATTTTTCTCTTAAGAAGTTGAATATTTTTAGGTTAAATTATTCTTTTGGTCTTTACAATTTCATCACTTAATTTTTAATTTAATCTTTATTCGTTAAAAATTTTTAATTAAGTTCTTATAATTTAAAAAAAAATTAATTTAATCTTTATCATTAAATTTGATTAACATAACTAATTATATACTATTTTAAAACTTTAAATATACATAATTTATATCAATAAGAGGGATAAAAGTAAATAATAAATGTAAATTAATTCACATATATAACATGTGATGCAATTATGTTAAGTAACTTGGATAAATTAACTTAAATTACATATATTTAGAATACACTTTTTCAGAATTTAAAGATACACTAATAAAGGTTTAAAGGTAAAAATAAATTAAAAATGAAGGCAAAATTAAGAGGATTAAAAGAATAGTTTAATTATTTTTATTAATTAAAAGAATTTAAAGCATGGATTTCAAAATAAATTTAAGCGGACGGAGTTCAACCTACCATTCAAAAAAAACCCATGAAAGTCAGATGGTGTTATGGGAGGGTGCAGGTGCTTACAAATGTGATCTTCTGATATAACATGGTCTAAATAAATTGCTTGTAACTTATAATCATTGGTTTCTTCCCTTCCATTCACTACGCTACATAATCAATGTTCAAACTTTTGAATTTGGCATCTTCTCCTGTGACAAAACTCATCTAAGCAATAAGATACAGGATAAAATACACAGATTTTCTTTTTCAAATTTTGTTAAAATTATAAAAAAAAAAAAATTATTTTCAATCTTTTACTAAAATTATACGAATATCTTTTAAATTTTGTTTAAATTATATAAATTTCTCTTCTATTTTCAAAATTTCCTCTAAAATAAAGAGTAAATTATATAAAATTATCTTGAATTTTGTTTAAAGTATATAGACCTCTTCTCTTTTATTAAAAAAATTTATGTAATTTTAATAAAATTTAAAAAAAGATTTGTGTTGATTTTGAAAATATAGAGGATGTCCATGTATTTTACTTATATATATATATATATATTATTTTAAGCATTAATTTTTATGCAACATTTAGTATTAAGTATATTAAATATATACTTTTGTCTACAAAATTTTTATTTACCAATTTCCTATAAGTAACAAAGTAATCAAGGATTAAGTTCAAAAGCTAAAGTTTTTTCACGGGTACATGTGTTGAGAACATTAATTTTTTATGTTAACATAATTTAACTAATAAGTTACTAAAAAAGTGGATTTCGAGATATGTCTAACACTAAAAAATTTAGCTCTACAAATCAAGAACATCTGCGAATTTTATCTGAATTAAATCCTTTTTAGTGTAATGTGCAACGTATATTTAAGATTTTATTTTTAATTAGAACATTTGGAGAAGAATCAAATTGATATAAAATAACTATATATATAATATTATGAACTGAGTTAACAAAGATTAAACTTTAATATTACCCTTACTAAGATGAAAATGTTTTGAAAATAGGTCGTTATAGATGAGAACAAAATAATCTTAAAAAAAGATCCGATAATATTAATGATACATATTGGTGATCCAGTGGTGTACTAAAACCTCCGCCCAAAATAGCTTGAAAAATTAGTAAAGAAGGAATTCAGATGATCCACAAGCATTATAGTATAAGAAAAAAAAATAGTAGTAAGAATTCTTTTTTTTTTTTAACCATATTTAGCAAGCGTGAAAACAAAAGTTATCCTTTTACCAAAAATAATTAAAACTTCAAATTTAAGGTTTAATCCATAACGTTAAGAGTTAGCGGAGATTCTTAAATATAATTTTTGCACTCAATATAAATACAAAAAAGTTAATTAAAACAAATATATTAACAGTCATTTATCCTTGTATCTCCAGTGCAAAAAAAGTATAATAGATTGTGAATAACATCAGTTGACGAAAATGACAAGACTAGATTCCAAGATGGAAGGCATCCAAGTGAATCTACCCCAGATTCTGGACCAGGTTCGCTTCTGAATCTTCCCCAAATCATGTCACCTCAAGAGAAAGGTCATCACATTCTTTCACTGTGCCTTTTTTTTTTTTTTAATGAACGTGCCCTTCTTTATTGGTCTAAATATAAATAATTCAATTTCAATCTCCGGATGCTTTTTCCGCATAAACAATCTCATGATTCAATTTGTATTCGTCTGTTTGCTTCGTTGAATTATTAGTACAAAAATAAAAGTAAAAAATATATATTTTTGAAAATAACAAATAATTTAAATTTTTATTTTAAAAAAAATATCACTAAATAATAATTACAAAAATATAATAAATATTATATAATTGAAAAAAAAAATCATTTCCCTCCATACAAACGGGCTCTCCTTCGCAAATCACAAGGTGATAGATGCTTTTATTCAGTGATATTTTCTAAATTTTTTGTGGCTATCAGAAAATTATAAAATATCCTTAGAAAATTATTATAACTTCTCCCACCTATAATAACTCCTGTTTTTATTTTCAGTGACTTAAATTTTCACTAGAGATAAAATTATGCTTAGAGATAAAGATCAATATAGAAAATTTACAAGTTACAAATACAATAATGAAAAGAAAATGCACAAAAACACCAAAAATAATATTCATAGACTTAAGCTGATCATATTCACACATCAATGAATGAAGCCAAACCTCATCTGATGTGCCATTGTGCCTAACCTACCAAAATACTGAGCCAGTTATAAAACAAATAGTATTGAGAATATCTTTGCTTTAAGTTGCTACATATACAACACCAGCTGTAAATATAACAAGAGTATAATTCAGAGAGACACTAATCTAACTCAAACGCAGTGAGTCATACACTACTGCCGAATCACATTGTGACACGTGTGGCATAACAGCAACATTATTGGTTGTGCAAGGATCCCCCAAGAAAAAACACACACAAAGGAATCGGGACTCAGTTCCATCCACATTCATAGCTGTTCCTGTTCTAGATTGCTGTATAAATCCTTTTCCCCTCTCTTCTGTTTCAACCTTTCTCAGAGTATGGACCCTCTCTTTCATCACATCATCATAAGGTGCATGTAACCTAGAAGCGAAAGGAAATAAGGAAGGAAGAGTTTGTGGGAGAAGAGGGGAGAGAGAGAGAGAGAGATGGAAGAAGGAAGTGTGTACAGCAAGAAGAGCATAAGCCCAAATGGGAAAAAAGATGACCTCTTTCATGTTATTCACAAAATTCCTTATGGAGATACTCCTTATGTCAAAGCCAAACATGCTCAGGTATCTATACTCTCTTTCTTTCCCGTTTTCTGCTTTGATATTCTCGGATTCTGTTCCGTCTAAATTCTCTGTCTAAACGATTTTAAAAGCGCACTCTCTAATGATATATTTAGGATTTTAATCTTAAAGTGGAAAGAAATCAAATTTTTCTAGTTTGGAAATTGTCTGTTTTGGATCAATCACAATAATTGCACCACCTCTCTCCCTCTTAATTTTATGGTTAATTTGTTAATTGATGGAAAATAGTGAAATTAGAATATTCATGGATCTTTCAAATCGTTTATCTATACGCTCCCTTTTAACCGAAGAGTTTGGTAGTGTGAGTGGGAATGCTAGCTTTACCTAAAAAGTATGATTTAGACTGAGCAGCAGATATATAATTACTGGAAAAACTTTGTTTGTTTCTCAAGAAAATATGTCAAACATAGTCATTGCATAGTAAAATTGACTATGCCATTGACTTGTAGTTAACGTTCTTTATCCCTTTCACTTCTTTTGCTCCCTGAAAATAGTTACAGTTCCGGGATTCTTTCCTGGAAAAAAGCTATATGGATCTGTTGTGCTTCTATAATTAATATTCAAAATAATTTTTTTTTATTTTCTGTTTATTGTCCTTATGAAGATTAATATATGCAGAATCAATGATAATCTGTTGCTAATCATAATTATTGTGTATAATTAAAAAAAGCTGGTGGACAAAGACCCAGAAGCAGCAATAGTGTTGTTTTGGAAGGCAATAAATGCAGGAGACAAAGTAGATAGTTCTCTGAAGGACATGGCGGTTGTGATGAAGCAATTGGACAGAGCTGAAGAAGCCATTGAAGCCATCAAATCCTTCAGAGGCCTTTGTTCTAAACAGTCCCAAGAATCACTCGACAATGTGCTCATTGACCTCTACAAGGTATATATAAGACATATAAACGTACTAACATTTTTCTTGTGTGGAAGAAATTAATGTTTTATATATTTTTTCTTACGAAATTTAATACTGTTTTCAATTTCATAGATTCAGATTACCTGAAAGTTTAAATTATTAATTAGTTTATACTGTTTTATTGACATTAATTTTAACCAGTTTATTTATTAGTTATGATTAATTGAAGTTAGTTTGTATGAATGACAGAAATGTGGAAGAATAGAGGAGCAAATAGAATTGCTAAGGAGAAAACTAAGATTAATATACCAAGGCGAAGCCTTTAATGGAAGGCCCACGAAAACTGCTCGCTCTCATGGCAAGAAGTTCCAAGTTTCCATCAAGCAAGAAACTGCAAGATTACTGGTAATCATCCACTATATATGTTGATTAATTAAATGTACATGCAATTTTTTTAATTCCTGCTATCATATTTTTTAAGGAAATTATAACAAGTAAATATATATATATATATATATACACAGCTAAGCATTACATCTTTTAATCTTCTAATTTTTTTAATGAAAAATATAATAGGAAAAACTTAAAAGATTAAAACTTTAAACTTCTGTCAAAAATCAAATGCATGCACCTACGTACATAAGGAGCCTAATGTTAGACTCCTATGATATATTTTCAAGTATTTTAAATATCTAAATGAAAGATATTAAAATATCTATAGCGTATAAAATGTTCATATTTAGTATAATAATAACTGAAATTTATTAAAGAAGGAATACAAATATTTAAATATCTCAAAGCATTTCATCCTAGGCAATAGGCATTATGGTTGAGGTTTGATAGAATGATAAATGGTGCAGGGGAACTTAGGGTGGGCCTACATGCAGAAGGGAAACTACATGATGGCAGAGGTAGTGTTTAAGAAAGCCCAAATGATAGACCCAGATGCCAACAAGGCCTGCAACTTGGGCCAGTGCCTAATGAAACAGGCCCGATATGAGGAGGCCCATTCGGTTCTTGAAGAAGTATTGGAGGGCAAAATTACAGGATCAGATGACACCAAGCCAAGAAAAAGAGCAGAGGAATTGTTGATAGAATTGAAATCCACAATGCCACAACCTCACTTCTCAGATATTTTGGGTCTTGATGATGATCTTGTCAAAGGCATTGATCATTTACTCAATGCTTGGGGTTCCAATAGACCCAGAAGGCTTCCCATCTTTGAGGAGATCACTCCACTTAGAGATCAATTATCCTGTTAATATTACAAAATTAATAACAAGATTTTTAAATTTTGATTGGGTATTTAGTGTCTTTACTTTAGGTTTGCGCATATAGTTCTTTTCTTTTTGTATTCACCTTTTTCTCTATCCTTTCATCTTCATAAAAGGGTGGAGATGATATAGAATAAGGCTTGCATGTATTTGTAAATTAAGAATAAATGGGGATAAAGAAATTTAGCGTATTATTTATATGATTTTCTGGTGATGTGTGAAAAGGGATTGCCTCTGTTTTGTTATTTTCCACATATATGTATGTGATGCATTGCAATAATCAATCAACTTTGCTTCTTTGTCAAACTCATTTGTTTCAGCCTCAAGTAAATATCATTTTTGTAAAAGATAGACTTACATACATACAATACTTTATATATTTGCTATTAAATTTTATAATAAATATATGATATGTGTAAACATTTTTTGAAAAAATCCAATTATATGTGATGCTCATATATAAAAATTATAGCTGATTTATAGCTTCAATTTTAAAGGATAAATTCTCCCATTTAAAGCAACAAAAAAGGGACTTAAAAGTATCAATAATCAATTTCTAAAATATAATTCTTAAGAATCTTCAAATGTTGATTCTCAATTTCAGTTCATGGATTGGAGACCTAGTTTCT
Source organism: Erythrophleum fordii (assembly GCA_032878935.1). Taxonomy (NCBI): domain Eukaryota; kingdom Viridiplantae; phylum Streptophyta; class Magnoliopsida; order Fabales; family Fabaceae; genus Erythrophleum; species Erythrophleum fordii. The sequence continues at coordinate 809,973 of JAVQMF010000048.1, read as the reverse complement.
CAATACGTAGAAGAAAATTATGTTATTTTCTCTAATTGCCACTAAATTTCTCTTTTGAAAATTTAATTCATCTATTGCTTTATGCTGCTATGAACATTACGCACGTTTTTCGTGTTGATTAAAGTCATCACCTTCAGTGAATCCCAAAAAATATTTGCATAGTTTACATAAATACTATTTAATAAATTAATATATAACTCACAGTTATAGGGAAGACAATTTCTGCACTGATTGGTTGGCAAACCATAGCTTAATACTGAAAATGATACAGTGAAATCAGCTTCAAAGAACAAGATTGAATACCAAAAATGAAAAATTCAAAACTGAAATTTTATTCAATGAGAAAATTTGAATAAAGAACTATTTATATGAGGTCAACTTTAACTAATTAAAGAAAATAATAAAATAGTCAAAATATAAATAAAATAAAATTAGTCTTAAAACAAAGAAAAAAAAAAAGATTTTATGTTCGAACCAAGTAAGCTTGAGTTGGCATGCTGACCAATTTGGAAAGAGCTTTTCATTGATCAAAGTTTTAATTCTTTGAAGTTAAGGTCATCAACAACAATTTTTTTTTTCTAGATTTTTTGACACTCAATGTACTCTATAAAATTAATTATCTGCTATATAAGTTGCATATCAAATAAGACTATAAATACATAGGTATAATTGTTTTATGTCTTCTAAAATTATTCTAAAAATTAAAAATTGCCTCTTCAACTTTTGGCCACAAACTTTCCTGCAATCTTGAAAAGATTTTATAATATGGCAATATATATATATATATATATATTCTTATGTAGATAATTAACTACTAATTGGTTAAACAAAGTCCAGATTAAATGGAAAATTTTAAATTCGTTGAATTAGTTTGACTTATTGGATTGCACAATTATATTAACTTCGTTATCCTAAAGCCAGTACTCGATTAATATCACTTGTATTCATCAAGTCTAAGCCCACAAATAAAGTGACCTGTATATCAAACAGTATAAATTTTCTCATAAACCAGAATATATTGAATAATAATTTATAAAAAGAATATAAGATATTAAAGTTGTAAAATGTAAATTAGACTTTCAACTATTATCTTTTTTAGAAATACATCATCACGAAAAGTTGTATGTCTAATAAAATATTGTTCCATTCTCGATTAGATGTGTAAAGGAAAATATTGGGCACACAAATAAAATGCAGTTCACTTTCAATCTAAGTTTCTTAACCTCCCAAATATGGCTTTTTGACCACGTTGCTGCGTTGGAAAAAATATAAGAACAAAATGCACAGCCACCAAAACAATTTTTTGAGATGCTATATTGAATTTTTTAAAAAATATTTTATATTTTTTAAGAAAAACCCATACTTATAGTAAAAGATAGTTATTATTTTAATTGAAAAATTAATAACAAAAATGTAAAATGTTCCTCTAATTTTTTTTAAAACACCCATAATTATGGAATCGATAGAGTTTATGGGTAAGGTATATGTAAAGGAATAGTGTTATTACATTTTAGAAAAGTTACACAGTTTTTTACGTTGAGATAATGTAAATTAACTTATTTTCAAAAAAAAGAAATCTTTTTTTAGTTTTATTACCATTTGTTCTTTTTTTAAAAAAAAATTAGAAGCACTTTTTAAATTTCTGTTATTAGTTTTTAATTAAAATAATAATTATCTTTTACCATTCAATATTAAAATTTATATCTCTGACTTTGGATTATATAAGACAAAAAAATTATAAGTTGAGATGATTTTTTTACATAAAATTCTTAATAAAAATAAAAAAAATAATTTTTTTCCAAACAAGTTAAAGAAAATTATATTATAATTAAAAATATAATTTTATCAATAAAATTATTATTTATATATTTTTTATTATTAATTATATTAAATATTTTAAATATTAAATATTTTTTGATATATTATAAATATAATATGTTATATTTTTTTGATATAATATAAAATATATGTATAATATATTATATATATACTCCCCTAAACAACCCCACCTCTCTAAATTTATATGGCATTTGAACGCAAACTATTTTGTTCCGTGTTTAAAAATTTTAAAAAAATAAAAATAGAATTAAAAAACTTCAATATAACATCTTAGAAAATAATTTTGGGGACTGCACGTTTCATTTATATATTAACAAGGCTTGTTACTTGGGTCTATGCCTCATGAGACAGGCCCGATACCAAGAGGCCAGAATGATTCTTGAAGAAGCAATGCAAGGCAATATTCCAGGGTCAGCGGATAGTAAGTTAAGGAAACGGGCCGAAGATCTGCTAGTAGAATTGAGGTCCAAGATACCAGGCCCACAGTTGTCAGATCTATTGGGCCTGGATGATGATTTTATCATTTTTAATAATTAAATAAATAATAATAATACTGTTAGACACTCGTTGGAGTTCATATTTCAATAGTATCACTCGTGTTCATCAAGTCTAAGCCCACAAATAAAGTGACTTATATATCAAACAGTATTAATTTTCTCATAAACCAGAATTTATTGATTTGGAAGCTACTTATGAAGGTCTAACTTTATTAAATATAAGATTCGATGCACTAATATTAATTCGCCATGCAAGTGGTAGCTTAATCTTTGAACACTGCAATGCTCTTTCCTTGTTTTTTGTTGATCTAATGCGGGTGGACTTTGTCGATTCACATACAAGAAGAATTTGGATACTCCAAATTTTATAAACATAAATTTTGATGAGAAAAAAGATAGAGTGAGAGTTTGATATATAATAAGAAATAACACAGGTAGATTCTATCTATGAATCAAGTGTTAAACCTTATTATTATTTTCTCTTGAAAATGGACACTCATACTATATTAGATTGCATTTGGAGGACTAAATTAAAAAGTCAGTTCCCGTAATTATAAAGTATGGAGGGAAAAAAACAAATGAAAAAATAAAAATAAAAAGATTGAGGGACTAAATTGAATGAGTTATAATTATTGATGAATAAAATTAAAAAATTATTTACTTTTCAAGAGGAAAAAGGGTAATATACAATTTTCATTTTGTTTTAGTTTGTTATATTTGGTTACGTGGCGAATCAAATAATTTTATTTGCCCCGTAGCGTTCGATTGGCCATGTAGGATCGGTCCATATTAACTTTGGCTAGTATATTTGACGGAGGTAGTCATTAGGATAGTTTTGAAACCTTTCTTAAAAATATAGGACGAAATTAAGTTAATAAAATATTTGCGATGAAAACAATATTGACTTCAAACTTACGAGATGAAAAGTTTAACTTAGTCTTGAAATTTTAGTTCTCAAAAAATAAACCTAATCTCAGTTTAATTATCTAAAACTTGAATTTTTCATTTTATTCCTTTGATAGAGTATATGGTTTTTAATACTTTTCTTACTTTAAGCCTGTGAAGCATGGGTAATGTGACTTAAAATAAAGCTAATTTTGTTGTTAAATAGTTAATTATCGTTAGAATGTGTCATGATAGAACATTAAAATAAAGCTAATTGACTGATATATATGATGCATTTTTATAACATGTTTTAGTGATAGTTAAGTACTTAATTGCCACATTAATTTTACATTATGTCACCTATATACATTAAGCCATCTTTTGAGTTTAGCTAAAATTATATAAATTTTTTTAATCTATTTTTAAATTAAAATATATATAGACTTCATCTAAAGTTAGAAGTTACCTTACATTTTAATATAATTTTAAATTTTTTATTAAAATAACTTACATTAACTTAAATATATATTTTTATGTAAAAACAAATAAATAAAGAGTATTTTAGTTATAAAATTTAAAATTAGATTAAAGTGTAGATAATTTTTTGTTTTAAATAAAATTTGTCTATATTTGAAAATTAAACAAAAAAATTTGTGTAATTTGAACAAAATTCAAAAGAAATTTATCTAATTTACTTTAAATTTTAAGATATCATATTGAGACAATCTGCATTTTTTTAATAACTATAATAACAATATCTTAGAAAATAATCTTTTGTTTTATTATGTCCAAAAAAAGATTAATATTCAAATTACTTTATATACATACATATACATATATATATATATATATATATATATATATATATATCGAACTGGGTTACTTATACTTTATCGAATGTATCGCATATTTTACTGTTTGATTATTAGATTAGATTATGGAATACCAGAATTATTGCAAAATAGTGGAGAATGCTAATATTAAATTAGCCATGAATGGCTCAAACAGGAAGAAAAGGCAGTCATGAAAACTAAAGTGAATGACATAATAATTCGGAGTTTTGACAATGACACCAAAATTAATCTTCGATTAGAGACGCAATTGTTTTTACTTTTTCATTGATTTTTGTCTTCTAAATAATTTTTTCTTTCTTTTTCATTGAATTTTTCTCTTCTAATTGATTCTTTGTTCTTGTTTTCTTATTGCTCTTCTTCGACTACAAGGTCTTGGTCCTTCTTAATAATGGCTTACCTTTTCATCAAAGCCCATCAAGTTGGTTTTCCACAACTTTGAATAATAAAAAAGGAAAAATGCAAAAAACCTCCATGATATTTGGATTACTTTAAAATAGTTATTGAACTTTTAAAATAAAAAAATTAGGTCCTTAAATTTTCACTCTCTTTAAAAAAAAAAAAATACATAGATCATTCTATTTACTTTTCTATCAATGATGTTATATTATGGGTCACTCCATACTTTCTTGTGAAGCTTTGAACCAGATATATTAACAATGGGGATAAATACAAGTTTATCTTATCAATTATGAGTTTAAAGTGACAAATAAGTTAAAGTTATTAAAAAAAAAAAGACAAATTTTTTTTTAATATGAAAATGTAAGGATCTCATTTTTGTTTTGAAAGTTCAAAAGATATTTGCAAATGACTTAGGAATATTTTACATTTTTTTAAATAAATATATGACATTATATTTATATTTCTAGTTAATGTGTATTAGCTCACACGTCATGAATTCATGACTCATTACTTGGTTAGTCAAAATTAGGAAACTCTTGGTATGCTTAAATTATATAATTTTTTTATTTTTAAAGTATATATTTTAGATTTTTTTTAACTAAAATACTTTCTATTAACTTAAATATATATTATATATAAATACATAAAAATAAAAATAAAAGTGTATTTTACTTTCATTAAATTTAACAAAAAATGTATTTGGATTAATAAAGTGTATTTTAGTAAAATAATTTAACATTGAATTAAAGTGTAGTGTAAATTTTTATTTTAAGGGAATTTTATGTAATTTTTTTTAATGTACAATAATTATATATTTTATGTGTGCGCGTGTGTGTTAGTGCTTCTAATCAAACCCCATGAGTGGAAAACCCTCCAAGAAATAGAGAAAGATGGAAGACTAATCCCTATGAGACTAAAGAGAGCAGATAAGAGGGGAATAAAATGCAGCAAGAAAAACAAGTAGTCAAATAAGCACTCCATTGGAGTGTTATATAAAAGCTTCTTTTCATATGCATAAATTTCAACCTTTAAATCATCTTTTCCTGCCAATTATGACCCAACTAGTTTTGGTTTCACCATTTTTCTCCATCATTAAAATTTAACTCCCCAAGACTAATGGGGCGGGCAGCTACCACTACATGGCCCATTTGGTGTAACTCTAGAAAAGGAAACCAAAGAGGACTCAATTGCAAATTATTTTTGGTAGCCAGAAACTTCAACAGAAAAGGAAACGGCAGCACAATGCCATTTTTCATTATTGTAGGTGTAGCACGGGAAGGAAATGATACTTTGGAGCCAATTCTCAAAAAAGTAGCTTTCGTCCTTCTCAATCGTACTGAAGCATAAGCCATTATCTCCTCTGTGTCTATCTCATCTTTCGTCAAGTGTGTGGTCTTTGATTGTGTTTTGCCCTAACTTCTCTACTTCACCCTTCTTTTTCATTTCATTCAGTATATTGCCAATGTCGCCGTTGCCGGAGGAGGAGAAAGCGATGGAAGCCGTATTGGCCGTTAATGTCGCAACGAAGGCGAGTCATGGGCTCCCATGTATCGTTGCATGGTTGACCTGGAGGGGCTTGGCGTGGTGGTGTTTGTGGCTTCCACCTCAGATGCATTATGTGGCTGCCACATTAGATGCCGTTAGACAGCTCAGATGAAATTTAACTTAACGGCATTGTGCCATATAGGTACTGTAGGGACTAGCATTTAAATGTTAGGAAATTATAGTGATTAATTTTGAAATGGTTAAAAATTATAGGGATAGTTTAAAAAAAAATTAAATTAAAAGTTAAGATATATCATAAGAACGAAATGATTACTCTTTCCTTCTTTTTATAACGCATGACTTGTCACAAAAGGAGAGGCTAATTCAGTAATTTTGGTCAAACGCAGTAAGTCTTTTCGACGGTGAAATCAACGGTTGACACGTGTGCCGTGATGGATACGTCGCCCCGAGCCGTTGATAGGCTTGATGATCTGAGAAGAACGAAGGTGGACGCAAAGACGGCCAGGTTCACAATTTACGGGATCCCCAAAATCTTGTTTTGTACATACTCATTATCATCTTTCCTCTCTCTTCCCTCTCTTTCCTCAGCCTCGAGTTGAATTTTGCTTCATCGTGATGAGCGTGTTCAAAACAACTTAAACACAGCTCCTTCAATTCTCCAGTTTCACAGAGAGAGAGAGAGAGAGAGAGAGAGAGAGAGAGAGCGAGCGAATGGAAGCAAGTGTCTGCAATAAGAAGAGCATCGTCTCAAAAGGGAAGAAGGACCATCTGTACCATGCTCTTCATAAGGTTCCTTGTGGAGATAGCCCTTATGTCAAAGCCAAGCATGCTCAGGTATAAGATTCTCATCAAACACTCCCACAGATCTTCCATTCATAATTTGTATATAGTCTATACATTTTTTTTCTGTTCTTTTTGGGGTTGATTCGGTGGTCAATTGCACTATATATCTGTGGATGAATAAATACTCAATGTTCTGAAATTTTAGTTGAATATATAAGCCATAATTAATCCTGTGAGCATATAGCACTTTCTTTGTTTCTTGGGAATTAAGTGAAAATTTAGTTGAATATATAGTATTAACTTTTCTTTTACCTCTTCCAAATTAGAAATTAAGTGAAAATTTAGCTGAGTATTGTTGCCATTTTTCTTTTACTCCTGTTTCTCTCTTTTGCTTTTCTATTTTTGAAGCAAAAAGAAAATAATCAACTGGTTCTTAAATTCTTCCATTTTCATTATGCGTTATATATCTTCCAAAATTTTTCCCCTCTCAATAGCCTTCATCTGTTAATTTCGCAAAGCGAAAAATCAAGTGAATATATTGTTGACATTTCTTTTACTTCTGTTGCTCTTCTGCTTTTCTGTTTTAATTAAGAACAAAAAGAAAATCTTCAAGGGGTTATTAAATCCTTCCATCTGATCATTATGGGTTTCTAAATTACACAATGTATATCTTCCAAATTTAATTTTTTCTTTTTCCTCCCTTACTATCAAAGTACAATTTTATATAGGTTTGGGCTGATCAATCTAATTAATGCACCATTAGTATTTAAAAAAGTGTTGCTATGAAAAGCAATCTGGTTGAATTTTTTCGAGAGACTTACCAATTAATTTGACAAATAATAATTTTTACTAATATGATGAGGCGTGTGCAGTTGGTGGATAAGGACCCAGAAGGAGCAATAATATTGTTTCGGAAGGCAATAAATGCAGGAGATAAAGTAGACAGTGCATTGAAGGACATGGCTGTTGTGATGAAGCAATTAGATAGAGCTGAAGAAGCCATTGAAGCCATCAAGTCTTGTAGAAACCTTTGCTCCAAACAATCCCAAGAGTCACTTGATAATGTACTCATCGATCTCTACAAGGTATAAATTCTCTCTATCTCCCCTTTTCTATAGTTTTTTTTCTTGTATTTAGTGACAGAGAAAAAAAAAAAGAAATGGGTTTTATGTACAAAAAACTTTATTGGTTAAACTAATTATGAATAGATATATAAATATGTTAAAAGTCACTCGACAGAAATTCTTAAGGAGCAGTTGATACATAGGTAGGAGGTGCAATGTGTCTATAAAAACTCATTACTATGAGTACACTAGGGGACTTTACCATTTGAAACACGGCATTGGATTCTTTAAATTTTGGAAAGAAATATATGTTGGAAATTTCAAAAATAAATGCTATATATTGATTAAGTGATAAGTTTGGCATGATATGTCTTCTTCTCTTTGAACTTAGGATTCAAGCCCTCTCAAGTATTTACTAAAAAGATTTTTATTGACTTATTGTAAGTCAATTGATATATTAGATCTAGTTAAAAGATGTGTTTGATGTGCTTACTATTAGTCTCTTCATAATTTATTTGGTTGGTTTATATTTTAGAGTTAGTCTAATTAAGAATTTCTAAAAAGAAGAAGTTTATATAGTATATATTTACCAAATTTTCATTTTTGTTGTGTTGTATACATTTTGCAAGGTTATCGTATTTATTTATTCGAAATTGTTGAATGGTAGAAATGTGGAAAAGTCGATGAGCAAATAGAGTTGCTAAAGAGGAAGCTGAAAATGATATACCAAGGCGAGGCCTTCAATGGAAAACCCACAAAGACAGCACGATCTCATGGCAAGAAGTTCCAAGTTTCTATTAAGCAAGAAACTTCTAGATTACTGGTATTCTTTCTTAAACTCTCAAACATGATTTATAAATGTTCAATAGATCACTCTTTACATAATCTGAGTGACAACTCGCAAGAATTCATAATTGCAAACATATTAATTCATCATAAATTCATTATTATATAACCCGTATCTTGTTAGATTGAATAGATCTTTTTTTTTTTTTTGGGTGGAAGGTAAAAATTATGATACAAAGTAATATGTTATTATTGACATAACAGGGAAATTTGGGCTGGGCCTACATGCAAAAAAAGAACTACATGATGGCTGAGGTGGTATACAGAAAAGCCCAAATGATAGATCCAGATTGTAACAAGGCTTGTAACTTGGGCCTATGCCTAATGAGGCAGGCCCGATACGAAGAGGCCCGAATGATTCTTGAAGAAGTAATGCAAGGCAATGTTCCAGGATCAGAGGATTGTAAGTCAAGGAAACGGGCCGAAGATCTGCTAGTAGAATTGAGCTCCAAGCTACCAGGCCCACAGTTGTCAGATCTATTGGGCCTTGATGATGATTTTATCAAGGGGCTGGAGAGGCTGATGAGTGAATGGGGCCCAATTAGATCCAAGAGACTTCCAATTTTTGAGGAGATTTCTCCGTTTAGGGATCAGCTTGCATGCTAATACTTTGTGTATAATAATAGTATAGTGGTAGGTGTTTTCTGATAGTTTTGCTTTAGGTTTGTTTGAAACTGTTTTTTTTTTTTTTTTCCATCTTCATGTAAAATTAATAATGGGGCTAAAGCAATAAGCAATAACCCTATTGTTGTAAAATTCAAGAGATAAATTATATGAAACCATCTTTGGTTTTTTTTTTTTTTTTTGAGGCCATAAATAACGTACTCTTAATGCTGTCTATCTAATTTATTTTAAAACGATTCAGTCCCTCGTTTGAAGTAAATTAATTTTCTCTATCTCTAATTATTGAAAATAATTCGTCAAAGAAAAATTTTTTAAATTCCATTTTTTGTGACCAAACAAAATTGAGTTGTTGTGTTATTTAATTGTCATTTTTCATAATTAAATAAATAATAATACTTTGAGTAAAGTTTAAAAAAAAAACTAAATTGCTTTAGTAATTTAACAAGAGGAGCAAAAATTTTCTAATTTGAAGTTATTATTATTATTATTATTATTATTATTATTATTATTATAAAGGTTCCATCAGGGTAACAAACACAGAATTTGAATTCAGGTGTTTAGGTCTAAAGAAAAAGAGATAGCTATACAAGTTGAGCTACTTGTTCTTGAACAAGAATGCTTATAACCTAATAATAATAATAATAATAATAATAATAATAATAATAATAATAGAATTTTGTACAAGTGATGTGCGAGCACATATTCAAAATTGTGTAGTAAAGGAGTAGATCGCTGATAGTTGGTGGGATGTTAATAAAATGAAGAATGTCTTGCTGAATCACGTTATGAACAAAGTTTTGGTAGTGCCTCCTCCTATAAAAAGTACACTGCCAGTGGGAGTTTCCTTGTGCAATCTGCTTATAAAGCATGCTTGCATTTCCTTTGGAAGCAATAAGGGATCAATTTTGGAAACCAGAAGGTCTAATTATGCATTGTGTGCAATTTGAGAAAGTGAAACAAGGGACAAAGAGACTGTATGGAATTATCATCTCTCTTTTTCTCTCTTGCTCTCCTAAATTAACTCTCAATTTATCAAGGTGTATAGAAGCAAGATGCTTGTCTTTGATTGGTTGAAAGAAACTGATACAAGAAAAATCAAGGCCACAGTCAGAGAGCTTCTTGTGACGCCAATCACTCTTGACCCGTCTGGGATGGTGGGCCAACCTATAATGACGAACTTTCATGTTCTCGATTAGGGTAACACTAGAATTTCCAACTTTCATTTGCATTTGTCAAATTTACAATATAAGCAAAACTTATCTTGAGATAACATTAAGTAAGAAAACAATAGTTACATGACTAAATTATAACTCAAACATTAATGGAGTGACTAAGTAATTTAAATTTTTTACAAATTTGAAATTAATTTTTAGATTTGTTCATTGTATTGGAAAAACGTTTAACAAAAATCATCCCTTTAATTTCAACACATATTTAAAAAAAAAGAGGAAAAAAAATTATCAAAATGTAATTATAACATAGCTTTGCTTAAAGTTAAAGGGAGATTTTTATTGTTATTTTTCATTAAGCAAATAAATAAACTTGCTTTAAAAGATAGCTATGTTAGATTTTTGAACTCATTTTGGGGAGTCCAGGTTATCAAAAAAATCTTTAACCATCAAGCATTCGTTGGACTTTAAAAAGAAACCTATATAAATAGGTTTAACACTACATCTTGACCAAAAACTTGAAGATATTAAATCCATAAACTCTTCCTACTCATTTACTCATCTTAAAGTTCAATTCTAATATCAAATATTAGATTTCTAAACTCGTTTATGTTGACCTATTGCCTTTATTTTTGGATTTTGATCAAAATAAACAAATTAAGTAATCATATTGAAAAATATGTTAAGTCAAGACTTGAAGTAATGATTAAAGAATCCTTTAAACTTTAGGACTTAGTATATTTTGTGAAAAAACTAAGATTTGTTTAAAGCTCTTTAACTTTTTGAAACTCTACTATCTTTAAAGAACTTACAAGAAAATATCTTTGAGAAACTTTTGAAAGATATCCAGTTGGATGGTCCCTTGGAACTAATTTATTAAGCTTATTTAAGAATGGAAAAACTAATTTTGAAATAGAACAGTTGACTATTTATTAAAAAATAATTGACTGTCAAATGAAGTATTAAATTGACCTCTTTGTTAATGATTAGTTGATTGGTCCTTGAGAAATTGTTGACTATCAACATAGCACTAGTTGATTTGACCCTAAGATGCAGTCAACTAATGCTTTTTAGAACTACAACTTTTGATCTTCAATTAGACCAATCGACTATTAGAGCCTGATCAGTTGATTAAAACAATATGAAAAAGATTGTAGTAACTTCTTAATTGGCTATTTTTGTATATTTTTTCTTTCTTCCTATCTCTAATAGCTTTATTAGAATTTGTTCTATACATTGGATCTAATGTGAACACATAACTATTAAGAAAAGCTTAAAAAACTTAAGTAACATCTTTTTGAACTCTAAATCATTTTTCTTTTATCCTTTTAGGCTGAATTTCAATTGTAAATTTCTTTTGTTTAGAAAAATTTTTTGATATACCTTCCTTTCTTCCTTGTAGAGAGTATATAGGAATTTTTTTAAGTAAGTATTAAGTACTTTCTGTAAGGTAAGTGTTTCTTGTGAGAATTATTTATCTGAGCTTTGATTGCTATAGTGGCTTGCAAGTGCTCATTTAAATATTGTTAGTATAATAAAAAATTTTAAAATAACTTTTGGGGACTGAATGTAAGTTTATTGGATAGTTAAATTAGGATAAAATCTCATGTTTAATCTCTATTCTCTCTCTTAACCTTATCTTACTACACTTTATTTATTGATTTTTTTTTGTTTGTGTTGTGCTTTACTTTTTTTGCTTTTAACTTAACCTTTGTTTTGTCTTTAAACAAAAAAAATAGTATTTCAATTTTGTTTTTATAAAGCTCAATTCACCCCCTTTCTTAGGTTCTAGTCATTTTTAACAATTTGGAGGTGTCAAAGTTATTAGGGAGGTCTTTGGTGGTTGGACATTTGTCATTGGACTTTGGAAAGGAACTTATATAAGTGAACTTGATAACACATTCCAACCAAAAATATTAAAATATTAGATCTACAAGCTCTTTTCACTTATATATTCATCTTAAAATCTAATTTTATCTAATGTAAGAGTTTTCTACTCATACTTGTATCCAACAATTTGCAAATAAAATAGTATCAATATGGCTTGCAAAATTATGAAAGACACAAGAAGTGAGTATTTAAGTATTTAATTTATATTTTTAAACTCTTCTATGAGATGCTGTAGGAAGTAAAGCGACTATATAAGTGGTTTGCTAACTTAAATGTGAAATGAAAATATCAATAATATAAAAAAAATGTAATTTCATATAAATTTTTTGCAAATTAAATACAAAAGGGTATATTATCAAAATCTTTCATGTCCATGAGATAACATATGAATAATAATTTATAAAGAAAATATAAGATATTAAAGTTGTAAAATGTAAATTAGACTTTCAACTATTATCTTTTTTTAGAAATAGATCCTAACAAAAAGTTGTATGTTTAGTAAAATATTGTTCCATTCTTGATTAGATGTGTAAAGGAAAATATTGAGCACACAAATAAAGTGCAATTCAGTTTCAATTTAAGTTTTTTAACCTGCCAAATGTGGCTTTTAGGCCACGTTGCTGCATTGGGAAAAACATAAGAACAAAACGTAAAGTCGCCAAAACAATTTTTTCAGATGCTCTAATAATTTTTGTTCAAAAGATTTAAAAAAAAAACCCATGATTATCATAACAAGATAATTATTATTTTAATTGAAAAACTAATAACAAGAATCTAAAATGTGCCAATAATTAAAAAAAACACATAATTATGAAATAAAAAAAGTTTATAGGCGACATATATGTAAAGAAATAGTGCTATGATTTGTTGAGATAATACAAATTTACTTATTTGCAAAAAAAAATATTTTTATTAATTTTTGTAATTTTTTAAATTATAGGCACTTTTTAAATTTTTATTATTAATTTTTTAATTAAAATAATAATTATCTTTTACGATTCAACGTTAGAATTTACATCTTTGACTTTAGATTATATAAGACTAATATATATATATATATATATATAAGTTGAGATAATTTTTTTTACATAAAATTCTTAATAAAACTAAAAAGGATAATTTTTTTATGCAAACAAGTTAAACAAAATTATATTATAATTAAAAATATAGTTTTATTAATAAAATTATTTTATAAATTTATTATTAATTAAAATAATATATATTATATATTATCAATTTTTTTGATATATTATAAATATAATATGTTATATTTATTTTATATAATATAAAATATATGTATAAATATTTTATATATATATATATATCCCACACAAAAAAATTAGCCCAGCTCTTCAAATTTACATGGTACTTGAATGCAAAGTATTTTGCTTCGTGTTTAGAAATTTGAAAAAAAGAAATTAAAAAAAATTTCAATACAACATTTGAAAAAATAATTTTGGTGACTACACATTTCATTTTTATGTTTTTCTCAATGCAGTAATGTGGTGTAAAAGAAAAACACCTAAATACCCCTAAAAATAACTCTATAATTAAGGGTGTTCAAAGGTTTGATTTAATTAGCCAAAATTAAACCAAATCAATTTAATCGGTTTAACATTTTGTTGAATTTTATCGATTTTAAATTCTAATCGATTTTATTTGATTTTTGTTCGATTTGGTTCAGTTTAGGTCACTTTTTTTTTTGCCCAAAAGTAATTTTTTTAAAAAATTTATTCCTTGTAATATGTAAAATTTAACTTCTAATATCTTATATCTTTTAAAATTTTTATCAATAATAATTTTGAAATAATTTATTATTTTTTCTCTTTTTTTTGTGTAAAAAAATTTTATACATTTACAAAAAGTTTTAAAAAGTGAAAAAAAATAAAAACAATATCTTATAATAAAATAGTATAAATAATTTGTATATTTCTTGAATCATATAAAGAATGTAATTTTTGATACAAATTTGATTAATAAAAGATCATATTAATTTAAAAGAAATAAAATATTAAATTTTAATTAATTATAAATTTAATAATTTAATTTTGTTCGATTAATTGAACTAGATATAAAAGGAATCGACAATTGATTGATTTAATTAATTCTACAATCATAAAAATTAAATCAAACTAATTATTATTTTATTTTATTTTATTTTTGATAATTTAATTCAATTTAATTGATTTGATTAGATTTTATTCACTGATATTAATAAATTAATTTTTTAAGCATTCACAAATAATATCAAAGTGTGATGATAGTTCTCTCTCTCTCTCTCTCTCTTTTTCTGTATGATATACCCCACTTGTAATGAAAGGAGTAAAAAAAGTACGCTTCTCTTGCGGCCTTGTAACTTTCTCACCCCACAGGTACACTTCTCTGATTGATTGATATTCATCGAGGTGTGCAAAACCCAAGTCTCAAATCCCCAAGCTTTTTTTTTTTTCATATTTTCAAGATAAATCAAATCATAGCCTGTTGAAAATTTTCGTATGCTTAGATGCCTCCGATTGCTAATAAGAGTAAATTCAAGTAATTAACGACCCCTTAAAAAACAAAATTATGTGCCTACAAAAAAAAATATAATTGCAGCAATTAGTTAACCGAAAGTTTTGAGAAATTATTACAATATGCAAATTGAGATTTATAATAAATAAATAAATAAATATTAAGCTAACTCACATATAAACAAAATTTAATTGTAACATCTCTTTTAGAGGGGTGATCACACGTTTCCGGAATGTGTATATTAACATATTTCCAGTATGTGTAACATTGTAATTGGATGGAATTACTTTGAACGCTATTTGAATAGATGTTGAGTGATTTGCCAACTGTGGAAGCCATTTGGCCAAGAAGCTGTGAGCCAAATGAAGGGAAGTTATTTGCTTTGCCTTCAAGCTGTAATTAATGCCAAGAATAGGCAATAATCAATTAAATATAATATGTCATATTTATTTCTAGTAATATAAGATATATGTACAAAGCAGCAGCCATTAATACAAACACAAGCACATACATATACTTAATTTCTATATATGGTTTCTCTTATTTCTGCATAAAGGGCTAAGGGTCATCTCTGCTTCAAGCTACATCTTCTGATCCTCTCTCCGCTTGCAGTTGCAAGGGTCGCGGGTGCAGGTCCGACCGCCAAGACCAGAGTCTGGTTGGGGCTACGGCATTTACGGGCTACCCAAAAAGAGAAAAAAAAGAAAAAATGAGTCAAATGCAGTACAGAAAAATTTCCAACCATATTTTGCAATTTTCGTAAAAAATTGCAGAACTCGTGGCACAATAATTTTCTGACACACACGAAAGTCGGTGCTGACAGGGTCACCAATTCAGAGGACTGCGATGTGATCTGAATTATGACGATTCAAATTTTATATTTTATATTTTATATTCAAATTATTATTTTTTATAAAAATTTATAATTAAAAGATTATTTTTATTTTATATTTTATATTTTTTAAAATAAAAAAATTTTAAACTGTCCAAGATCATATGTGTGCAGGAGATTCGGTTCCGAAATATAGGGGATAACCTTTTGCATTGTAGGATCTGACAACGTTTTTCTTCTTACAGATGAAAAAAATATTGACGGCGGCGGTCTTCTCGACGTAGCTCACGTCAGGGTACATCTTGCAGCTGCACGTGATGAAAATCAAGCTCTCAGTCAATTTTGCGAACAGATGGGAGGAAAATAAATAACGCATTTCGATGAAAACAAACACAAGCTCAGAGCCATCAGAATCTCACACCCCGCAGCCACTGCCGCACTTGCAGCTGCTTCTGCACCCACAGCAAGACATACTCAGAAGTGAAGAAGAAGAAGAAGAAGAAGATCAAATTACAGCAATCACTCAAAAGATTCGTCAAACGGAACAGCGTGTTTGGATGGAGGTGGGAAAAAACAGAGAGAAGAGGGAGGAAAGAAAAAGGTTAAGAGAAAATCTGTTTTTCTCCGCCTGTCTGGATGGAAGAAGAGAAAAAGGAGAGAAGAGAGAAGCTCGGAAAAAATCTATTTTCTGTCTGGATGGACGAGAAGGAAAGTGAAAAGAAAAGAGAAAAATTCACAGAAAATCTCTTTTCTCGGAGATAATCCTTTTACTCTGCCAGTTGGGATGAACGGAGATGCTTGTACTGAACAGCTCAGAATGACCTTTATTTATAGTGTAGTTGAGGAAGAAGAGGGGAATACCGACTATCCACGTGTCATGTCATCATAATCCTAGGACTCATCTATTCACGCGTTTACGTCCACGTCGTTTTTAATTCATAATTTATTTGATTGGCAGTCTAATTAAGAATTTTTAAAAGAAAAAAGTTCGTATTGCATATATTTACCAAATTTTCATTTTTGTTATGTTGCATACATTTTGCAAGGTTATCGTATTGATTTATTTGAAATTGTTGAATGGTGGAAATGTGGAAAAGTTGATGAGCAAAAAGAGTTGCTAAAGAGAGGAAGCTGAAAATGATATACCAAGGCGAGGCCTTCAACGGGGAACCCACCAGGACAGCACGATCTCATGGCAAGAAGTTCTAAGTTTCTATTAAGCAAGAAACTTCTAGAACTCAACCCCAAATATTTTTCTTTCATATGCTTCTCAACATGATTTGTAAATGTTCCGTAGATCACTCTTTACATAATCTGAGTCACAACTCACAAGAATTCATGACTGCAAACATATTAATTCATCATAAATTCATTATTATATACTAGTACAATTAGACTGAATAGATCTTTTTTTGGTAAAAGGTAAAAATATTATGACACAAACTGAAATGTTATATTTACATCGCAGGGAAATTTGGGCTGGGCCTACTTGCAAAAAAAAGAACTGCTGATGGCTGAGGTGGTATACAGAAAAGCCCAAATGGTTGATTAACTTGGGCCTATGCCTCACGAGGCAGGCCCGATACGAAGGGGGCAGAATGATTCTCGAAGAAGTAATGCAAGAACGTCCCAAGGTCAGAGGATAGTAAGTCAAGCAAACGGGGCGAAGCTACCAGGCCCACAGTTTTCAGATCTATTGACCCTGGATGATGATTTTATCAAAGGGCTGGAGAGGCCGATGAGTGAAAGGGGCCCAATAAGATCCAAGAGACTTCCAATTTTTGAGGAGATTTCTTCGTTTAGGGGTCAGCTTGCATGCTAATACTTTGTGTATAATTATAGTGGAGTACCAGGTGTTTTCTGATAGCTTTGCTTTAGGTTTGTTTGAAACTATTTTCTTTTCTTTTTCCATCTTGATGTAAAATTTATAATGGGGCTAAAGCAACAAGCAATAACCCTATTGTTGTAAAATTCAAGAGATAAATTATATGAAACCATCCTTGCCTTTTTTTTTGGGCCATAAATAATGTACTCTCAATGTTGTCTACCTAATTTATTTTTATACGATTCAGTCCCTTGTTTCAAGTAAAATAATTTTCTTTATCTCTAATTATGGAAAAAAATTCATTAAAGAAAGATTTTTTAAATTCCATTTTTTATGACCAAACAAAATTGAGTTATTGTGTTATTTAACTATCATTTTTAATAATTAAATAAATAATGATACGTAATGTTAAAAAATAACTAAATTGCTTTAACAATTCAATAAGAGGAGCAAAATCTTTCCAATTGAAAAAAATTATTATTATAGAGGTTTCATGAGGGTAACGAACACAAAATTTGAATTCGAGTGTTTTGGTCCAAATGTCCAATGAAAAAGAGAGAACTACACAAGCTAAGCTATTGGTTCTTGATCAAGAATGCTCATAACCAAAAAACAAAAAGAAAAAAGGAGAATTTTGTACAAGTGATGTGCAAGCACATATTCAAAATTCTGTTGTAAATGAGTATATCGCTGATAATTGGTGGGATGTTAATAAAATGAAGAATGTCTTTCTGAATCATATTACCAATAAAGTTTTGGTAGTGCCTCCTCCCATAAAAAGTATACTGCCAATGGGAGTTTCCCTGTGCAATCTCCTTATAAAGCATGCTTGCATATCCTTTGGAAGCAATAAAGGATCGATTTGGAAACCAGAAGATCTATGCATTGTGTGCAATTTGAGAAAGTGAAACAAGGGATGACAAGACTGTATGGAATTATCATCTCTCTTTTTCTCTCTTGCTCCCCTAAATTAACTTTGAATTTATCAAGTAAATTGAGAGGATCCAACATGGGAATCATGAGCCATAGAAGCTAGATGCTTGTGTCTAGGTTCAATGCAGGGAGCACTTGGCTCCCAAAAAAAAAAAACTTCTCTTTGATTGGTTGAGAGAAATCGATACAAGAAAATCAAGGCCAGTGTCAGAGAGCTTCTTGAGATGCCAATCATTCTTGACCTGTTTGGGATGGTGGACCAACCTCATAATGAACTTTCATGTTCTCGATTAGGATAACACTAGAGTATCTAACTTTCATTTGCATTTGTCAAATTTACAATATAAGCAAAACTTATCTTAAGATAACAATAACATTAAGTAAGAAAACAATATTTACATGACTAAATTATAACTCAAACATTAATGGAGTGACTCTAAGTAATTTAAATTTTATACAAATTTGAAGTTAATTTTTATCTTTGTTCACTGTATTGGAAAGACATTGAACAAAATTCGTCCCTTTCAACACTTAATAAAAAAAGAAGAAAATAAAAAAAATCATCAAAATATAATTATAACATAGCTTTTCTAAAAAGTAAAGGGAAAATTTTCCTATTGTTTTCCATTAAGCAAATAAATAAACTTGCTTTGAAAGCTAGTTGTGTTAGATTTTCAAACCCATTTGGGAAGATCAAGTTATCAAAGAAATCTTCAACCATCACGCATTTTGTTAAAGAGGAACCTATATAACTAGATTTAATACTACATCTCAACCAAAAACTTTAAGATAATAGATTTATTGGCTCTTTCCACTTATATACTCATCTTAAAGTTCAATTCTAATACCAAGTGTTAGATTTCCAAACTCATTTGTGTTAACCCCATTGCCTTATATGTTGAGTCAAAACTTGGAGTAATGATTGAAGAATCTATTAGGTTTTAGAACTTAGTATATTTTGTAATAAAAAGATTAAGGACTATTTATAACTCTTTAACTTTTGGAATTATGGTATCTTTGAAGAACTTAAAAGAAAATATCTTTAAAAAACTTTTTTCAAAGATCTCCAATTGGTTGGTTTCCTAGAACTGGTTGATTGGATTTGTTTAAGAATGCAAAAACACATTTTGAACTAAATCAATCAATCATTCACTAGGAAATAATTGACTGTTGAGGGGAGCCTTAGATTAGCCTTTTTTTATCAATGATTAGTTAATTGATTTTTAAGGAACGATTGACTGTCGAAATAATACCAGTTGATTAGATTTCAAAGAACAATCAATTGATGCTTTCCAAAATTGTAGTCTTTGATTTTCAATGAGATCAATCAACTATTAAGGCCTAATTAGTTGACTAAGACAATATAAAAAAAGTTACAACAACTTAACAGCTATTTTTGTACATTTTGTCTTTACTTCTATCTCTAATGGCTTTATTAAGAATTGTTCTATATATCGGACATAATATCAACTTAGAACTACTAAAAAATACTTAAAAAAACTCGAGTAATACCTTCTTAAGCTTTAACTCATTCTCTTATTCTTCTAAGCTCGTATCACTTGTAAACTTACTTTGTTTTAAGAAATTTTTTAGATATGCCTTCCTTTTTTTTCTTGTGTGGAGAGTGTGAATACTCAAAGATAAGGATTTTTTGAGTAGGGATTCAATGACACTTACTATAAGGGAAGTGCTTCTTAAGAAAACTATTTATTTGAGTTTTGATTAATATAGTGATTTGCAAGTGCCTATTTTAATCTTGTTGATATAGTAAAAAATCTCTTAGAGACTGGATGTAAGCTTATTGGATAATTGAACCAAGATAAAATCTTAGGTTTAATCTCTCTTCTCTCTCTTAACCTTATCTTACTATACTTTATTTACTAATTTTTGGTTTATGATGTGCTTTACTCTTTTTACCTTCAACTCAACCTTGTTTTTGTGCTTAAAAAAAATCAATCCTTTAGTTTTGTTTTTATAAAACCCAATTTACCCCCTTCTTAGGTTCTAGCCATTCCTAACAGCCTAGGGAAGTTGAAGTTATCGAGGAGATATTCAACCATTGGATATGCACCATTAGACTTTGGAAAAGAACTTATATAATTGAGTTTGACATTATATTTCAACCGAAAATCTTAAAATATTAGATTTATAAGCTTTTCTCACTTGTATACTCTTCTTAAAATGTAATTTTATTCAATGTGAAACTTTTATACTCATACTTATATCCTATAATTTGCAAATAAAATTAGTACCAATATGGCTTGCAAAATTATAAAAGACACAAAAAGTGGGTATTTAATTTATATTTTTAAACTTTTCTATGAGATGTTGTTGGAAGCAATAAAAGCTTCAAAGTGACTATATAAGTGGTTTGCTAACTTAAATGTAAAATGAAAATATCAAAATATATAAACAGAAAGAAAATATGTAATTTCATATAAAACTTTTTTGCAAATTAAATACAAAAAAGCATATTATTAAAATCTTCCATGTCTATGCGATAACTTATGAATAATAATTTATAAAGAGAATATAAGATATTAAAGTTGTAAAATGTAAATTAGACTTTCAACTATTATCTTTTTTAGAAATAGATAATACCGAAATGTTGTATGTTTAATAAAATACTGTTCCATTATTGATTAGATGTGTAAAGGAAAATATTGCGCACACAAATAAAAGGCAATTCACTTTGAATTTAGGTTTCTTAACCTCTCAAATATGACTTTTTGACCACGTTGCTGCATTGGGAAAAACATAAGAACAAAACGTACGGCCATCAAAACAATTGTCTAAGATGCTATATTAAATTCTTTCAAAAAGATTTTTTTTTTTAAAAAAAAACCCATATTCATCGTAAAAGATAATTATTATTTTAATTTTAAAACTAATAAAAAAAATCTAAAATGTCCCTATAATTTTAAAAAAACACATAATTGTGAAATTAAAAAGATTTATGGGCAAAGTATATGCAAAGAAATAGTGTTATTATATTTTATAAGTTACAGGGTTGTTTATAATTTGTTGAGATAATGTAAATTAATTTATTTGCAAAGCAAAAAATATTTTTTAATTTTATTAGTTGTTGTACTTTTTTTAAATTACAGGCACTTTTTAAATTTTTGTTTTTAGTTTTCCAATTAAAATAATAGTTATAATTATTGTTTACAATTCAATGTTAAAATTTACATATTTGACTTTAGATTATATAAGAGCAAAGAAAAAAAAATTATAAGTTGAGATAATTGTTGACATAAAATTATTAATAAAATAAAAAAATATTTTGTATACAAACAAGGTAAAGAAAATTATACTATAATTAAAAATATAATTTTATCAATAAAATTATTAATATTAATTTTATTTTAATATTTTAAAAATTAAAATAATATATATTATATATTATAAATTTGTTGACACATTATAAATATAATATGTTATATTTATTTTGTATAATATAAAATATATGTGCAATACTCTCTCTCTCTCTCTCTATATATATATATATGTGTGTGTGTGTGTGTGTGTGTGTATAAAACTTCCCTTCCAAAAGAAAAAAACACCCAGCTCTCCAAATTTATATGGCACTTGAATGCAATGTATTTTGCTCCGTGTTTAGAAATTTGGAAAAAAAATGGAATTAAAAAATTCAATGTAACATGTCAAAAAATAATTTTGGTGACCGACGTTTCATTTTTATATTTTTCTCCATACAGTAATGTGGCAAAAAAAGAAAAACTCTCAAATACCCCTGAAAACAACTCAACTGTCGGAGAATGTCCAAGTTGATTTCCTAGGTATTCACAAATAATTACCCAAGTGTGATAATACTCTCTCTCTCTCGTGTATTTCTCACGTCGCCTTGTAACTTTCTCACACAAAAAAGTACACTTCTCAGATTGATTGATATTAATCCACATGCGCAAAATAGCAATCGGTTCTTCTGCTTTTGTAAAAATAATAAATAATAAATAATATTTAATAAAAATAATTTTATAATTATAAATTTATTAAAAAAATTAATATTTAATATTTAAAAATTTTAAAAAATAAAAATAAAATCTAAACTGTCTAAATTTTATTTTAAATGATCCAAATACTCTTATGAAACAAGAGCATTACAGGAGCTGAGAAACTGATTCTCACAAAATACAAGCCTCAAATCCCCAAGTTTGTTTTTTTTAAAGATAAATCAAATCATAGCCTATTGAAAATTTTCATCTGTTTAGATGCATCCGATTGCTAATAAGATTGAATTCAAGTAATTAATGACACCTTAAAAAACAAAATTATGTGCCTACAATAAAATAACCCAAAAAAAATCTGATTGCAGCAATTAGTTAACCAAAAGATTTGAGAAACTATGACAATGTACAAATTGAGATGTACAATAAATAAATATCAAGCTAAGTCATATATATAAACAAAATTTAATTGTAACACTTCTTTGAGAGAGTTGATCCCACGTTTCCGGCATGTGTATATTAACGCGTTTCCAATATGTGTAACATTCTAATTTGATAGAATTACTTTTAACGCTATTTGAATAGACGTTGAGCGATTTACCCACTATGGACGCCATCTAGCCATTTTGCTAGGCGCCTGTGGGCCAAACGAAGGGAAGTTGGTTGCTTTGTCTTCAAGCCGTAATTAATGCTAAGAATAGGCAAATAATTAATTTTAAAAAATTAAAGAAAAGTGATAAACGTTTTGCCCGCCATCACATTCAGCAATTGCTGCCTCTTCTTCTAGGGGCCATTGAAATTCTTGTATGACTATTCTTGCCTAGCTGACCAATTATTAAAAGCATGTGATATATTGTTATATATGTTTTTTATTTTTCAAACATATACAAATTAATTAAAACGATACAACTATTAATTTGATAGATATAAAGTAATATTTACCCACCAAGGGTGTCACCGTCGGCTATTTCGTAAGTCATCAAATTCAAGAGTGAAAGAATCTGCTTTCAACGGTTCAAATTTCATAATTTCTTTTTTATTTTTTATATAAAATATAATCTTTTTTAAGTTATTAATTATAAAATTATATTTATTTTATAGTCTGTATTCTATAAAATTAAAACAATTTTAAAATTAATATATATATATATATATATATATATATCTAGAATTAAATCTAGGCAGTCCATGCAAACAGCGTATGGATCCGTACGTCTAAAAACAGAAGAGGAAAATAACACGAAAGAAAATCAACAATTTTTTCTCAGTGGGATACCGTTAATGAGCAGAGATTGATTATTCAGATCAGATGAACTTTATCCTCAACAACCAAACAGAAAACAAAGCAGTCATATACACAAACGCCAGCAAGACAAACACAAAGCACATGCATAATTACTATATATGATTTCTCTTATTTCTGCATAAAGGTCATCTCTGCTTCAAGCTACGTCTTCTGATCTTCGCTTCACTTGCAGTTGCAGGGGTAGCAGGTGCAGTTTGATCCGCACTTGCGCCCGTCGTTCTCGGCAGCGACTCCCTTCTCAGCTCCCACAAACTCGGCCTTGACTGGTGGGACGCCCAAGACGAGATTCTGGTTGGGCCTATAGCATTTACATGCTACCAAAAAAGAAAAAAAGAAAGTCAAAGGCACTTCAAAAGGTTTCCCAACCATATTCTGCAATTCTCTTCAAAAATTGCAGAACTCGTGGCACAATAATTTTCTGACACACACACACAGGAAATATAGGGGGATTACCTTTTGCATTGTAGGATGTGGCAGATTTTTTTTTCTTATAGATGAACAAAAATTTGACGTTGGTGGTCTTCTCGGCGTAGCTTATGTCAGGGGACATCTTGAAGCTGCACATGAGGAAAATCAAGCTCTCAGTCAATTTTGCAAACACATGGGGGAAAAAATAGGACTAGAGTAATGACAATTTTATAGTTGGGAAAATAAATAGCGCATTTCTATGAAAACAAACACAAGCTCAGAGCGATCAGAATCTCACCCTCCGCAGCCACTGCCGCACTTGCAGCTGCTTCCGGACCCACAGCTATTCCCACGGCAAGACATATTCAGAAGTGAAGAAGAATTTCAAAGCACAGAAATCACACAGAAGATACGTCAATCGCACAAGCAAGTCACACTGATGATTGTCCTGACCAGAACGACCCCTATTTAAAATGGGAGCTGGATGAAGTGGGAAGAGAGCAAAGAGAGAGGTGTAGCCCGACATCCGACATGTGGGACCTCTTTCTCTACACGAAGTGGAGTCCAGATAATGTGGTTGAGGAGGGGGGAGAGGGAAAAAGAGGGAGGTGTAGGCCCCACATCCGATATGTGGGACCCGTTCCTAAAGTGAACTCCATGTGGGACCTCTTTCCTAAAGTGGACTCCAGATAATGTGGTTGAGGAAGGGGGAGAGAGAAAAAGAGAGAGGCATAGCTCCACATCCGATATGTGCGACCCGTTCCTAAAGTGGAGGGAGGAGTGCAATAACGACCATCCACGTGTCATAGGCCCCACATAATGTGGGAGGAGTACAATAGCGACCGTAGCATGTCATAATCCTAGGACACGTCTATTCACGCATTTATGTCCACGTCGTTTTGACGGCAAAGCGATCTAAATGTGAAATCGGTAGTACAGGCCCCTGGGCGGCGGTATTCTCCCCACCAAAACTTCGCCTTCGCCTGTTGGATTTGTCTATAGTAAAGATGCAGAAAGTTTTTTGGTCAAAAGAATTTAAGTCCACTACAATAATATAATTATATTATTTTTTTTTCAGACACTAAAAAAATTTATTAAAATAAAAATTATAATTATAAAAATAAAATTTTAATTGAGAAAAAAATTATATTTTATAGGTTTTAATTAAAAATTTTAAAATGTGATCTTTTTTTTTCAATTAAAATTTTTATTTTTAAATTAAATTTTTAATCCTGGAGAAAAAAAAACACTTTTTTACTTAAAAAATTGTATAATCAACTCATATATTATATAAACTTAAAAAATTTTTATGACTCACTAAATGATGAGTTAGATGTGCTTATTATAAGTCTCTTCATAATTTATTTGATTGGCAGTCTAATTAAGATTTATAAAAGGAAGAAGTTCGTGTAGCATATATTTACCAAATTTTCATTTTTGTTATGCTGTATACATTTTGCAAGGTTATCGTATTTATTTATTTCAAATTGTTGAATGGTAGGAATGTGGAAAAGTGGATGAGCAAATAGAGTTGCTAAAGAGGAAGCTGAAAATGATATACCAAGGCAAGGCCTTCAATGGGAAACCCACAAAGACATCACGATCTCATGGCAAGAAGTTCCAAGTTTCTATTAAGCAAGAAACTTCTAGATTACTGGTATTCTTTCTTAAACTCTCAAACATTATTTATAAATGTTCAATAGATCACTCTTTACATAATCTGAGTGACAACTCACAAGAATTCATAATTGCAAACATATTAATTCATCATAGATTCATTATTATACAACCCATATGTTGTTAGATTGAATAGGTCTTTTTTTTTTTTCTTTCTTTTTTTGGGTTAAAGGTAAAAATTATGACACAAAATGAAATGTTATACTAACATAACAGGGAAATTTGGGCTGGGCCTATATGCAAAAAAGAACTACATGATGGCTGAGGTGGTATACAGAAAAGCCCAAATGGTTGGTTAACTGGGCCCATGACTCATGAGGCAGGCCCGATAAGAAGAGGGCAGGGTGATTCTTGAAGAAGTAATGAAAGGCAATGTCCCAGGGTCAGAGGATAGTTAAGTCAAGCAAACGGGCAGGCCCACAGTTGTCAGATTTATTGAGCCTGGATAATGATTTTATCAAAGGGCTGGAGAGGCTCATCAGTGAATGGGGCCCAGTAAGAAGAGACTTCCAATTTTCGAGGAGACTTCTTCGTTTATGGATCAGCTTGCATGCTAGTACTTTGTGCATAATAATAGTATAATAGTAGGGGTTTTCGGACGCAGATCCTCTGAAAGGGAGAGGATCCGTGAGATGTCCCTAAAGTATGAAGCTTCATATGAAAATTTGATATTCAAAAATTAATATTAAATAAATAAATAAATAAAATAAAAAGGATGTGAAATACTTCAAATGAACTTTATTTTTTCTTACTTCAGAGGATTTACGTCCAAGGGTTTTCTAATAGTTTTGCTTTAGGGTTGTTTGAAATTATTTTCTTTTTTTTTTCCCATCTTGACGTAAAATTAGTAATTGGGCTAAAGCAATAAGCAATAACCCTATTGTTGTAAAATTCAAGAGATACATTATATGAAACCATCTTTGGAGTTTTTTTCTTTTGGCCATAAATAATGTACTCTCAATGTTGTATATCTTATTTATTTCAAAGCGATTCAGTCCCTTGTTTCAAGTAAATTAATTTTCTTTATCTCTAATTATTATAAAAAACATTTGATAACTTCTTTAAAAATTCCATTTGTTTGTGACCAAACAAAATTGAGTTATTGTGTTATTTAATTATCATATTTAATAATTAAATAAATAATACTGTTAGACACTCGTTGCAGTTCATATTTCAACAATCACTTGTTAATCATCCTGAAGAATACCCATTCCAAAGTCCCATTATCAGCGTCCGCAGTACCCATTACTACCTTGCCTTCTGGTTTGCGATTTTTAAGAAACAGTGATGGGACGATTAAGAGTTTGGACTTTTTATATCTAAACTCTTTTTTCTTTTATAAACTTTTTCCTCTGCCCCATGAGAGTAATTTTCTTTCATTTTACAAGTATTTTTCTCTTCAAATCAATAGTTTTGGGTTTTTTTTTTTTCTCAAGGTTAGCAAAATTTACAACCGTTTGATCATCAAATTTAAGAAGAAGGAAAACTATAAGAAAAGAAAATTGAACTTCAATGTGTGTGTGTTATCATCTTTGTCTCACTGCACTGGTTCGCTTTGTATAAAGTTGTGTTTCAATTGAGTTTGCATTGTAATTTTTCTTATCATCTTTGTTTGTCTCACTGCACCCGTTTGCTCCGCTTTCGTCTCTTATTTGATTTGATGTGTGCGCTTATTGTATATATATGTTTGTTCATTCTTTCTCAATGCCATGCACTTTTTCTAATTATTAATTTACATTCTCTCCACTATCTACCAATTTGTCACAATCAAAATAAGGTTTTATCACATCAAGAAATAAAGCCGCAAGGTTTCAAACTTTGACTTACAATTCACACACACATACATTTTTTAATATTTTCATATTTTTCAAATTCATGAATAAGTCATTTCTGGTTCAAAAGCTTCTTTGAGACATTAAAAATTGTTATCTTTACGTATGCATCTTTGTTTTCTCTTCTATGAGATTAAGGTGTATTATTATCGCCTTACCTAATAGTCTTAAAATAATTATTTTTACTATCGGTCTAATTAAAGAAAAAAAGGATAATTTATGGCAAAAAAATTGTAATTGTGTGTGTGTGTGTGTGTGTGTGTAAAGTCCTTCATTTTTCTCCCTAAAAAATTCTTCTCTTCCCTTGTATAATAATTACATTATTCTCTCTCTCTCTCTCTCTCTCTCTCTCTCTCTCTATCATAATCATCCTCAACAAATTCTGCCCTCATAAATATTATTAATGTACATTTATATAGTAAATAGATTATATACAATTACATAAAAGTAATGTTACAATTAAATTATATATATATATATATATATATATGAGTTAGCTTAATATTTATTATACATTTTAATTTGTATATTGTAATAATTTCTTAAATCTTTTGGTTAACTTTCATCTTTGCAGTTACATTTTTTTTTTTTTTGGTTATTGTATTGTAGGAGCATCAATTTGTTTTTTAAGGTGTACTCGATTACTGAATTCAATCTTACTAGCCGTCGGACGCATCTAAACATAGGAAAATTTTCAATAGAGTATGATTTGATTTGTCCTGCGAATATGGACCCTTTTAAAAAAAGTTGAGAAAATTATATCTAAAGACCATAAGTTTGTAAAAATTAACCTTATTACAATTAAATCTTTACTTTTTTAATTTGTGTGAACTTGTGGTTCTTAAATGTAACTTTTTCAAAGAAGTTTGGAGACTTGATGCTTGTGTTTTGCACATCTCAACAATATCAATCAACCGGGTTTTATATTGAAAAAATTTCACTTAAAAACCATAATATGATAAAAGTTCTATTAAAAGACTTTAAAAATTAAAATTCTTCTAAAAAATTAAAAGAATAAATTATTACTAGTGCTTTTTAAAGTTACACTCATATATTCCTAAGTTACTACTTGATTTTTTTAATATTACAAGAGTGTTTTCATCAAAGGGTAATAATAAATCCAAAATACTCTTATAATATCAAAAAGATAAGGTTATAACTTTTAGAAGCATGATTGGTAATTTTAGAAAGTATTGATAATAATTTATTTTTTTAGTCCTTCAAAAAAAATTTAATTTTTAAAATATTTTAATAGAATTTTTATCAAATTGTGGTCATTAAATTGAATGATCCCTTCTACATCCGAAGGGCACAAGAGAAGTGTACTTTTTGGTCCTATATTTTCTTTCCTTCTATTACTAGAGTGAATATCTACCTAAGAAATCAATTTGGACATTCTCTGATCATATAGTTGCTTTTCGGAGCTCTTTTTTTTTTTTTTTTTTTTTTGTGGACGGGGGGTTTGGAAACTTAAAGAAAAATTGAGAGTGAATTGCATTTTATTTGTGTGCTCGATATTTTCCTTTACACTTCTAATAAAAAATGGAATAATATTTTATTAAACATACAACTTCTCGTTATGATCTGTTTCTAAAAAGGATAAAAGTTGACAGTCTAATTTACATTTTACAACTTTAATATCTTATATTCTCTTTATAAATTATGATTCGTATGATATCACATGGACATGGAAGATTT
The DNA here is from genome assembly GCA_032878935.1 of Erythrophleum fordii. NCBI lineage: Eukaryota > Viridiplantae > Streptophyta > Magnoliopsida > Fabales > Fabaceae > Erythrophleum > Erythrophleum fordii. The sequence continues at coordinate 780,630 of JAVQMF010000048.1, read as the reverse complement.
TGATATTATGCTTATGTCTTTCATATTTGACAAGCCATATTAGTACTAATTTTATTTGTTATTTGTTGGGTACAAGTGTGAGGGGAAAAATCTTACATCGGATAGAATTAGACTTTAATTAAAAGGAGTATATAAATGAAAAATACCAATAAATTTAATGTTTTAAATTTTGGAGTTGAAATATGGTGCTAAATCTTCTTATATAAGTTTTTCTCCCCAAAGGAGTCCAAAATCTATTGCAACTATCTTTTAAAGCAAGTTTATTTATTTGCTTAATGGAAAAACAATAGAAAAAATCTCTCTTTAATTTTGAGCAAAGCTATGTTATAATTATATTTAGATAAGTTTTTTTTCTTTTTTTCTTTTTTCTACATGTGTTGAATGGGATGAATTTTGTTAAATGTCTTTCTCATATAATGAAAAAAAAAATCTAAAAATTAACTTCAAATTTATATGAAATTTAAATTACTTAGAGTCATTTAAATTACTTAGAGTCACTCCATTAATGTTTGATCTATAATTTAGTAATGTAAGTATTATTTTCTTACTTAATATCTATTATGATTTGTATAAACTTGATTAACAGCTATTAGAAAAAATCGATTATGCTAGGGTGACAAGCTAATGTTATAGTAAATGTAAAATTGTTGGCTTATTTTTCTATTGAGAAAGGGTGTGCATAAGTAGAATAATAATAGGAAAAAAATTAATTTTTTTTCTACTCGAAAGAATATGTGAAGAGCTAATACTAACAAGTAGAAAAAAAAATATTATGAAAAGTAAATATATCAATAATGAAAATAAATAAATAACTATAAGAGAACAAAAATTTCAATGTGAAATACCCCTTTAATCTAAGAGATAAAAACCACGTGACATAATTTAGAAAATGTCTATTATCAATGAATTAATGAGTATAGCAAAGGGTCTTTGTAATCATTAAAAACTTTGTTATTAACAAAGTGATAATCACTATGGTGATGATATACAAAATCTTAAACAAGAGTATAGCTACCTTACCAATAGTAAAGAGGGGGAAAAATGAGCTTACTACACAGATACAAAGCTCACAGTGTTAAGAATAAAATATTGAAATTTCATAAAAATTAGAAAACAAATGGCCCTCCAATCAATATCCACAAAGTGAGCAATTTTTTTTTCCCTTTTCCTATTTTTGACATTACACATTATGTATTAAAACAAAGAAAAGAAACCACTGTAATTGCCTCCTACCACATTCATATCTATCACCTTTTCACTTCCAACTTAGATTACATGCTTTATTAAATGAAAAATAGCCAACATCACGTGTTGTCTTCTTTTAATCTTACCATCTTTTTTTAAATATTTAAAACTTGTGGGCTTCACATGAGGAGAACCCGCAATAAACTCCCCTTTCAACTCATATAGAGGCGTACGTCAAATTAGTAGTCAAACGACAAGCTTCAAACCTCCCTTTTGATAAAGACTTCATTAACATGTTAAAACAATTATCATTAGTATGAATCTTTTAAAATTTAAGTAACTTAGAATCTAGAATACATATACAATGACATTGTATATCAATATGTTTAGATATACCATGAAAATATGACTTTGTCCAAATGAATAGCACTCTAACTATTATAATATATAATATATCTCTTTTGTGTAAACCTTAGTTCATGCATAAACATTTTTATCCAAATCTACTCCTTATAAGCTTTAATGCTAGCAATGAACTTAGCTTTTATAATAAATAATGCAACATGCTTTTACAACCTAGATCGCCATGCCATAGCTCCCCTTGTAAATGTAATCAAATAGGTAGAAGTATAATTTTTTAGTATCTATATCCCTTACTATGTTTAAATCTATATAACCACAATGAATTAATTCACCAGTTCTAAAATAGAACTTCAACATGTTTAGATCTACCATGGAAAGTAAGTTTTTTACTCAAATGGATAGTAATTTGATTACCACAATATAGAATATACCTCATTTTTGTAAACCTGAGTGCATGCATAATTTTTTTTTCATTCAAAGCAACTCCTTGTAAGCTTTGATGCTAACAATGAACTTAGCCTTTGTAATAAACAAAGTAATACACTTTTGCAACTTAGATTGCGATGTCACAACTCCCTCTACAAAGGTGATCAAATAGCAAAAGTAGACTTTCTAGTGTCTATATCCCCAACCATGTCTAAATATGTATAACCACAAAGAACAAGTATATCAATTCCAAAATAGAGTTTCAAATTAGAAGTACCCCAAAGATATCTTAAAATCAACTTCATAACATTCCAATGTTCTCTACCTGGATTAGAGAAAAAGCAACTAACAATACTAATTGCATAAGCATCGTGCAAGCTGTTACATATATCAAACTTCTTACTACAAATATATAAGGAATATGTTGCATGTCTTCTTTCTTATCATCATTAGAAGGAGCATGTCTAGTACTAAGTTTAAAGTGAGTAGCAAGAGGTGTGCTTTCCACTCTAGTTTTGTCTATGTTAAAGCACTAAAGCACTAAAGCACTTTTCAATGTGCTTTTTTTGAGATAATTACAACTTTTTTGTCTCTTTGTCACAAATAATTTGTACACCAAGAATTTATCTTGTTAGTCCTAAGTCTTTCATTACCAAAGACTTATTGAACTCTTTTTTTAACCTATCAATTTTGGAAGAATTGCAACTAACAATCTACATGTTATAAGTATAAAATAAATAAATAAATAAAGTCATTATCAAAGAGTTTTTGCACAAACACATAATAGTTTGAAATAGTCTTTTTATATCCTTACTGGATTATGATAGAGTTGAACTTTTTGTATCACTATCTTAGAGCTTGTTTCAACCCATACAAACTCTTTTTCAACTTACAAAAATAATTCTCTTTGCCTTTGACTACAAAAACCTTAAGTTGCTGCATGTAGATATCATATTCCAAATCACTAATGAAGGAAAGTGATTTTCACATCCATATACTCAACTTTTAAATTAAGGCTAACTGCTAAACCAAGAACAACTTAGATGAAAGACATTTTAACAGCAGGTAAAATTTTTTTCCTGAAGTCAATATCTTTTTCTTTTTTTTTACTAAAACCTTTAACAATCAGTCTCATTTTGTATTATAGAGATAAAGCGCCCTCTTCATTCTTTAACTTGTAAATCCATCAATTTTTCAAAGTTTTCTTATTTTAGGTTACTTGACTAGCTCAAATATATGATTGTCATGTAGAGATTTCATTTCATCTTTCATAGCTGTAACCCATTTTGCCTTTTTCTTACTTTCTAAAGCCTTTTTGTAGCACTTAGATTCTCCTCTTTTAGTGAATAGCACAATATCAAATGAATATCAAGTACAAGACACTCTTTGTTTAACAAACATTTTAAGTATAATCGCAGGTTCATCAATAACCTCATGAACAAGAACATCTATCTCAATATCATCATCACTTTTAACTTGGTCTTGCATATTCTCATGATTGCCAAACTTAGCTACATCAGACATATGTGTCATAGAAGTTAGAGTTGGTTCTAAGGCAACCAAGCCATCAGTGCTCTAAGACTTTGACTTCTTTGTCTTATCAATATCTTTAATGTTATAATCCTCCATAATATCACAACTTAAGACAAGTTTCTTGTCAACTAGATTATAAAACTTATAGCCAAACTGATCATAACTATAGCCAATGAACTAAACTCATCATAGCTATAGCCAATAAAAATATACTATCTTGTTTTAACTTTTAATTTGAATCTCTCATCTTTTAGCATATGTAGAAATGCTTTACAGCTAAACACATGCAAGTGGTCATAGGAAATATGCTTACCATACCATACTTAGTTATGAACATCAAACTACAAAGCAATAATATGAGATAAATTAATAACATGTGCAGTAATATAGAAAGCTTTACCTAAAACGAATAAGACAACTTTGCTTTTTGAAAGCAAACATTTAACTTTCTTTACCAATGTATTGTTCATCCTTTCTACTAGGCCATTCAATTAAAGAGTCTTGGGAAGTGTCTTCTAGTGTTTAATACCTTACTGCCTATAGTACTTTTCAAATAATCTATAATATTCACCACCATTGTTAGGGTGAATACATTTTACTTTCTTTCTTTTTTCTCTCTCAATGAAAGCTTCAAATTTCTTAAAGACACCAAGTATGATCCTTTGACTTCAAGGCATAAATCCAAAGTTTTCTTGAACACTCATCAATAAAAGTCACAAGCTAAAGTGCACTACTAATAGTCTTTATCTTCATAGGATCATAGAAATTTGAATGTACCAACTTAAACAACTATGATTTTTTTTAAAAAGAGATGGGTTTCGAAAGAGACTCTATTTTGTTTTTCAGCCAAGCAACAAATACAATTTCCTAATCTTACACCTTTCAAATTTGAAAGAAGATTATTTTTGGCCAAACAATTAAATCCCTTCTCAATGATGTGGCTAAACCTCTTACGCCATGATACCAAGGAATTATCACAATCAATTACATTAATAATATCAAAGGAAACTAAAGCCTTAATCCTATGCAAGCCAGAACACTTCTTTCCCACATGCCATAACTAAGGAGCCTTTAGTGATTTCACACTGTCCATCACCAAAGGTACTACCATAGCCATCATCATCAATAACGTTGCTAGAAATAAGATGCAAATGGATGTCAAATCCATGTCTAACATTCTTTAAAAATAATTTTTCTCCATTACTAGTTTCCAAAATAATAGTTTCAATGCCAATAACCTTTAACAAACCATCATTTCCTTTTTTTCAATACACAATAACTCTTAAAGTCTAAGATGAGAAAAATATCCTTCATTAATGTCTTATGATAGCAAGCATCATTGTCAACAACCCAACTTGACTCATCACAGGCAACATTAATTGAATTCTAATCATAAACAATCACAAGATCCTCGATAGTAGTGGTGATAATACAATTATTATTGTTATTGTCTTTCTTTTTCTACTTGCCTTTACTCTTGTCTTTCCTTTTCCATTTATAAAAAAATTTATTAACGTGTCCTTTTTTACCATAATAATGACACTCAAGATTTTTGTACTTAGACTTTGATTTACTTCTACTAGTTTCTCCCCAATTCTTCTCCTTGCTTTACCCTTGATTTTCAATAACTAGAAACTTAAATGGAAAAGTCAATGCCTCTTGAGTTCTTGGTCTCACCTTATCATTTAAGATGACAATTTTCAAAATATCCATAGGCATAATACCAATAGGAGCAAATATTGTTAAATAAATGTAAAAATTTTCCCAAAAATCAAGTAAAGTGTTCAGCAACCAAATTCTTATAATTTTATTTTCAAATTTAACATGCATGTTGAGCTATTGATCAAAGCATCCTTGAAATTTATTCAAGTGATCAAAAATAAATGGCCTTCCTTGTATCTCAAATTCATAGCCCAATTAAGCATAAACAATTTATCATTGCTAGATTTTAAAGCATACAAGGATTCAAGTTTTTCTCACGAAGTTCTAACATATGACTTATTAGAGATGTGACTCAAAATATTATCATCCAACTATTGTTGAATAAAGCCATAAATCTTCTCATGTTTAAAAGCTTATTCTTCTTTAGTTTTAGACTTTGGTTTTTGAGTAACAACCTTTTTCACAAATAGTAAGATTTCATCTTTTGTTTTTATATATCAGAATTTGTGTCATTCAAATTGATCATTCTATTGTAATTAGGTTCATCTTTCAATCAAGCAACACTCGTTGGTAAGACTAGTACTTTAATAACATTTATTGGGAAAGGGTCTGTGTAAATGAAATAATAATAGGTAAAAAATTAATCTTCATTACTTGTAAGAACCTATGAGGAGCTAATATCAGTAAATAAAAAAATATTCTGAAAAGTAAATATGTCAATAATGCACAACAATAAATAATTATAAGAAAACACATAATTTTTAATGTAAAAAACTTTCTCAATATAAAAAGTGAAAACCATAGGACCTAATCTAAAAAAATTTCATTATCAATAAATCATTGAGTATAACAGGAGTCTCGGCAATGACTAAGAATTCAACTCAACCCCTACTTATTATCAAAAAAGTGAAAATTACCAAATTACCATAATGACAATATATAAAACCTATAACAAAGATACAACAACCCAACTAATTAAGAAGAGGAAAAAATAATTTGACTACGTAGATGGAAAGCTCATAGTACCAATAACAAAATGTTCAAACTTCATAAAGATTGGGACCGTCTGATTAAGATTACAAAGTGAGCAAACTTTTTCCTATCCTTTTCTAATTTTGACATTGCACACTACGTATAGAAGTAAAGAAAAGAAGCCTTTCTAATTGCCTCCTACCACATTCATGTATCCCACCTTTTCAATTCCAACTTGGGTCACATGCCGTATTAAAAGAAAAATAGCTAACATCACTTGCTATTTTCTTCCAAACTTCCCTTTTTTTTATTTATTTGAAACTTATAGGATCCACTTATTGGATTTTTTAAAAAAGGAAATTACGCTAATCTATTTTGAAATTTGACAAAATTACATATGATACTCTTCATGTTTTAAAATTGTCATATGACCCTATTAACATTTGATATATATTGTAAAAATGTTTCATTTAATTTATTTTTTTGTTTATGAAGTTAACTTTTTACACAATATGAATTCTTTTTAAAAATGAAATTACTTAGTTACTTTTACTGTCATACTAAAAATAAAGTTGCAATCTCATCTCGGAGCTTAACATCAATTTAATTGTATTTACTTCTATATTAAAAATAAAATTATAGTATCATATTATGCAAAAAATTAACTTTATTAACAAAAAGTTTACTTCAAATGTTAAGAGAGGTTAATAGTCTTTTTCAAAACCAAAAAAATATCAAATATAATTTAATCAAATTTTTTTAAAAAATTAATATAATTTATTCTGCTCACTTTTTTTTGGGCATTGAGACAATATGAAAATGAGATTAAAGTTCCAAAAAGAATATAGATTAGCTAATGATAAATGAGTTAGGATCTTCTAGAATTATAAATTGATTGCATAGAATATAATTGAAAAGAGATAATGAAAAGAAAAAAGTATAAAGAGAAAGAATGAGTTTCATATATACTTTTATTTTTTTTATATTACTTTATATTTGATCATATAACCAAATTACTAAAGAAAATCCAATTTCATAATATATATTAATTTATATCTTTTATAATTAGTACAGTTGTGTAATTTGAGAGAAAGAGATAAAGATTTAGGCCTATAATCCTATCTCTCTCTCAAACTATATACTTGTAATATTATAAAGAATTCAAATTTGACATATAGACATAGGTTAAAAATCTAAATTCTCTTCAGAGTCATTTGTGTGAGAGAAAATGACCTATTTATGAGGCCTAATGAACATCACCTACATGAGCCTGGGTCATTTTTTCTTACATATAAAAAATTCTTGGACATCTTCCTTGAGAATCTGTTCCCATAGATTTGTTTGCAAATACATAAATCAGTCCAAAAAAGAAAAGTGAAATTCCCCACGTGTCTCTTCGCCATCCGTTTTGTTCCTTGAATACATTTTGCAAACTCTTGAACGTAACTCGGTTCAGTAAAGGAGCGTCTCAAAACCAACCTTCCCCCCTGCATTCCAATGGCAGCCAAAGAGCCAATGATAATCTCCGACAAGAATCGGATGAGGAAATGGTCGAGGACTATGAGATCCCAAGGCAAGACGATTGGCCTTGTGCCCACCATGGGGTACCTTCACGAAGGTCACATTTCTCTCGTCAGAGAAGCTCACAATCACGCCGACGTAATTGCCGTCTCAATCTATGTAAACCCGGGTCAGTTTTCCCCAACTGAAGACCTATCTACATACCCATCTGATTTTGATGGCGATATCCGAAAGCTCATGGCTGTTCCTGGCGGTGTTGATGTTGTATTCCACCCCCACCGTCTCTATGACTATGAGGGAATTAACACCAAGAAGAAATCTGGAAGCGTGATTAATAGTGGGGTAGTGTTGTCTTGCATTGAGCAAAAAGGTATGGGGCATGAGACTTGGGTGAGGGTTGAGAATTTGGAAAAGGGTCTTTGTGGGAAGAGCAGGCCTATTTTCTTTAGAGGGGTAGCTACAATCGTGACCAAATTGTTTAATATAGTGGAGCCTGATGTTGCTGTGTTTGGGAAAAAGGATTATCAGCAGTGGCGAATAATTCAGAGAATGGTAAGTATGTTGAGAATCATCCGTGCACTGTTTGCTTTACTTGAAAGCGGGAGAAAAGAAAGGATAACTTTTAACTGTTATTAAGTCCTTCCCTTCTAGCCTTAGTTATGTCGTTTAACTAATATGTTTTCAAACTAGAATCTAAAGGTTGATGACATATTAGTAGTTTGTTTAGAATAAAGCCTGAAATGAACTACTTAAGTATAAATTTTGCACTCAAAATTTCTACCAGACACTGTAAGGTTTGTGCATGCAATGGCTAGGATTGCATCCATACATGTGGAGCCTACGTGGTCCATTGCCAGAATGCAGTCCCAGACCTTGCGTGCAAAAACCATATAGTGCACACAATAATTGCTCCTTGGATTCTAATTAAATTAGCCAATGCTGCAGTATGACTGAAATGAGGAATACTTACTAGATTTTCATTGAAGGAGCACTTAAGTACTCTTTGATTCATTCACTTCCATAGTTCTCATGCTGTTCAAATGCCAGGTAAAACAGATGTTTAATTTACTTCTTTATGCATGGGCATTTTATCTGGTTTGAGTTACTTTATTGTTTATTTGGAAATATAGAGTTATAGACTTACCAAGGAAGCAAGGCACTGGGAGTCATGTTTGATAAGAGTGCAGTTATTAAGTTTTTAGGAACTTGTCTTTAACTGTAACAGTGGTTGTTATGCTCAATTTATATTTCCTACTGAATTGGTTCTAATATCGGTTGTTCTTCTTGTTAATAAGAGATAGAGTGGTTGATTTCCTGTAGGTTAGGGATCTTGATTTTTCCATAAAAGTGATTGGTTCTGCAATAACACGTGACAGTGATGGCCTGGCAATGAGTTCCCGCAATGTGTATCTTTCACCTGAAGAGAGGGTAAAGGTATCTTTCATTTTTTTTTCTTTCGTAATTTCTTGATATAACATGATATTGCATATTAAGCTTCTACCCCAAGAAAAAATAAATTGATCGAAAACTTCTGACTCATTATTCATTACTAATCACACCAGACCTTGAAGTCAGCTGCAGTATTTTCTTTGTCCTTCCATCTTCAATTAGCACTTAAAATTATAATCTCCTTCTGTCCTTCAATCATCTCCAGGCACTATCTATAAACAAATCATTGTTGGGAGCTAAATCTGCAGCAGAAAATGGTCAAGTAGATTGTAAGAAGATGAGAACCTTGGTCATCCAAGCCATAACTGAAGCTGGTGGAAGGATTGATTATGCTGAGGTAAGATGTTATAATCTATATAATCTGTCTCTGTTTATGTTGGAATGGTAGAAGTTACGAATGCAGTGACTAATTCAAGCATTTAGATATTCCTTTAGAGCATACAGTTCTATGGCAGGCTAGTAGTTAGTCTACACTCTAGACTCATTCATTACTTCTTTCTCTTGAAATCTATTAGATCTTTGTACAATAGATAATTAAATATATTCAACTAAGAAAATGTATACCTTACTGATAACTTCTAAATCGATCTGCTTTGCATAAGTTTTTTTAATTTATGTGACAACCACGGACCTTTGGGTGATTGGGTCATTTAACTTACATATATAAATCTCATACATGGCAGGTGCTGCAAGATATCACGTAAAATTTATAATGTACTCAAACCTAGACTGTTATGTTCAAATTATTTTTAGAAGGAAGTGATTTGTCCAAACAATATCAGATATAATGATTGCTAAAGACCTTTTGGCTGTATAATTGATGAGGAAACATTACTACTCTTCCCCATTAGTGTTTTAAGACTTGATGCTGATAATCATAATAATTGCTTAGATGCTCTTTATAAAAAACGAGGTTGGATACTAGTATATCATAGACCATTTTCTGCTACTAACCAATAGTCTAACCATAATGTGTCAAGAATTGCAAGAATTTAGACTATTCAAAATGCCAGTGGTTTAGTATATGTAAAAGCTAACTTCAAATAGCAATTATCTATGCACAGTTGGCCAATGCCTTTAGTTAGGTTAGATTATGGAACTTACATTTGGAACATTTTAACAATTTTGGTTGGACCACAAAATACAATCTTTTGCCAAAGGTGCACCAACACACTTGGAATGCCAAATTGACATTGGTGGTGATGGATGTGTTCCACTGACATTTGGTATATATACCTAACAGCACTGTAAATAGAGCCAAAGAAATTTATATTTTGAACTGAGATTAGTGAAAGCTTTTTATCTCAATGCCAATTATATGTTTCTGCCTGCAGATTGTAGATCAAGAGAGCTTGGAGGCTGTGGAATTGATCCAGGGTCCTGTTGTCTTCTGTGTTGCCGCATGGTTTGGGAAAGTCAGGCTCATAGACAACATGGAAATCAACTTATAATTTGCTTGTTTTAAGCACAGCCTTATATGCTTCTCATCGGACTTGGATTTTAGTTTAGGGAAAAACTTAGGTGCAATTTATAGGAGTTTGATATCAAATTTTCCAATAAAATTATGGTTTAAGGAGTCAATAATGTCATGGACTCATGGTGGGTTGCAAAAAATATTCACGTTGTATTTTTATTGGAAAATATGATAGTAGACTACTAAGGAATTTAACTTAAGTCTTGTCTTCTAGTTTATATGGTTCAAGTTAACCCCTTTCATGTTAGTGGGGAGAGTCGAGATACAGATATTTTTTATTACACGGGTCATGTGTGGTTACCTTTAGATGCATTTAAGAGTTAATGTAGATTGACCTTGAGGAAAGATGCAAGTATTTATTTTTCCCAAGGGAAGAATAAAGATTTCTCAGTTGTTGAGAAAAATGTTCAGAATTTTTTATATGGTGTAAAGAAAATGCTGTAGGACACATTTCTCTCTTTTGTTTACATATGTATAAACTCTTCTTTGGGCAGTCTTAATAAATTCGATGGTTTTCTTTTGTTTGCTTTCTTTTTCATTTAATGGGTTTATTAGCTTGAATCATGCAAGGTAATGAAAATTAGACAAATCCATAATTTGCAATCTTTGAGATTCATACTTCGAAACTAGATTTGAGAATTCAGTAACAGCATGTCTTGAAGCCAGCAGCTAGCTAGGAATGTTCTGTTGGTCAGGAGGGACATTTTGATGTTAATTGCACAAATCTTCCTTCCTCAACTTTCATGGGTAATTCTAGTTTCACGTAACCATTTTTTCAGATGGGGCTACCTGAATTTATTGTAGCCACATATTAGTTATAGGAACAAAGATGTTCCTAGTTTGAGATTATTCTACTTGGCCAATTCTATGGTGCCTCAATGGCACTAGCACTCTACCTTCTTGACAGTTTTATTATTGAACCTGAATTAAATTTGAATAATAATAATAATCTAACTATCAACAGGTAGCACATAGAATTTACCGTCCTGACAAGGGAGTTTAATTGTTTGCAGCCTTGTTCATACATTGATTCCTATATTAAAGTTTTATAAGTGCAATGAATTTAGTAAACTTGGGTATGGAGTTGAAAGGAAAGTTTGCTTATGTCACTGGGATCGTGACCAATAATATAACTTAATTTTATTGCCGTTTTGTTCATTAAAAAAGAAAAAAAAAAAAAGTTGAGGGCCTGGTTAGTTTAATACATAATGGAAAAAAATTAGCTAAGGTGATTGGGAAGGAAAAACTTTGAATATAGGGTCACAAATTTAATTTTCTACTAAAAACAAAATTTTTTTACCACTCATCCACCTTGTCTAGTTTTACTTTTTCAAACTGTAAATAAATTCTTTGTATTACTAAATAGAATGCAGTTGAAGAAAAAAAAAATTGAAGATAATCTAATGTTAAAGCTTTTCTCTTCAACTTTTAACGTTGGAAGCTACTTAGCTTTTATATTTTGCAATTTTTTTTTCTCTCCAACTATGTGATATGCATTTATTTGTTAGATGTAGAGAATCTAGATTGCTTCAAACCAGAAGTGCCACTTTATTTTTAGTGTGTTATTGATGTTTGACAAGGATCTGCAATTCTTGCTTGCAGTAGGGACACAAATACAACCATGATTACATCTCTTTGTGCAGGGTTTATGTAGAGTGATTGATTTTGAAGATCAAATGGATTGAAACTATAGTTGATTTATCATTTTTTTTATTGAATTAGTCTATTCAATCCAGTTTTTTAAACAATGGTTTGAGCATATAAGTTGTTTAAATTTATTACAAATATATAAATACACTCATTCAAACACGTATATCAAATTTAAAAATAAAAAATTATTTCTATAAACTTTCATCTTAAATTTGAGAATGTTAAACTTAAGCTGCCCCAACGTGCATTCTTTGTATGATAGGAAGGAAGAGGGAGGAAAGCAAACAAAATGAGAGAGGGATTGTGACTTGAGTTCCCTTGGAATGTATTTTTAAGAAGAAAAGGAAAGAGTTGGGGATGGAAAAAGCTGTGGGTCCCACACAAATAACTTAAAATAAATAAAAATGAAACTATAATTTAATTATAAATAAATAAGAATTATTAAAATAAAATAGTTTAATATTATATATATATATATATATTTCTTGTTTTTTCATGAAATCAAATGAGAGATAAAAAATATCTTATTTAATTTTATCATACCAAACAAATTAAAGAAAAACTCATTTACTTTCTCACTCTTTTTCTTTCTTTTTCCTTCTATTATTATTATTATTATTATTATTATTATTATTTTGTTTCTCTCCTATAATACCAAACAATATATTAATAGTTGAGAATTTTAAACTTTGTTGAGGGTATCTTATTCTCTGCATAAATGCTTTTCTTAATATTTTTAACCACCTTTACTTACTTTTAAACCAGTGAAAACGAATGAAGACGTGACATATGACAAGGAAAAAGATGTGAAATAATATCTCCATTAAAAGAGAAATGGATAAAAGGTTTTAAATGCTAAAAGACGAAGTTTAAGGAGTTAATTTGCAGTTTTAAAAGTTGAAACTGCATATTTGCATTTTTTCTTAAATTGATTTAGCATTATAGGAAGCTCCAACTAGGCGATGGTTGGAAGTGTCTCAAAACATCATAATCCTCAAACCAATTACTGCAGTCCCCCAGTCCCCTCTAAATTACAGAAAGGCAAACTCAATAATACAACTGGGGAAGACAAGTTCCTTTGAGAAAAAAAGGGATTGCACACTATACAAGCAATGTCTTACAATAGAGATCATCATATCATACGAGTAAAACGAATGTATTTAAAAAATAAAAATAAAAAATAAGTAAAAAAAAAAAGAGCATTGATTGTGTAGGGAAAACCAATTTGCTAGTGACAACCTTGAATGAATGAGAAGACTCATTTACCACAGTTGAAGCCACCGCAAATAGAAAAAACGATAACGAGAATCAGGAGAACTATGATGGCAAGAACTACTAGCTTTATCTTCATATTCTGGAACCACATCTTTCTCCTAATCTTGGTTCCCTGCTGCCTAAAATCTTGTGCCTGCAAAACCATAGAAATTCACTTGCCAATCGCAAAAAAGATATAGATTTTAAACAAGAGGAAAAAAAAGTAAACAATAATTCAAGATTATAGCAAGTAACTGCATGATTGATATGAATCGAATGTAACTTTTTAAGGCGAAAAATAAAGAAACACAACAAGGCGGAAATAACCATATCACTAAAGTATACTTCAAGATGAATATCACCAACTAGAAGCTGACTTTAGCCAATACTTGAATCCAGCGTTTGACACCACCTTACCAAACTCAACACAACTAAGAAAATGTTATATAAACAGGCTAGGCTAGTTGGTGACTTATATTTAGAATCTTGTGACAATCATCATTGAACCAATAATTATGAGCACAATGCACAACCTTGTACACATTTTCATTGGTTCTACAGTTCAATATATTTTGGTTTCAGTTAATCTCATTATGAATATTTATGATAATTACTTCTAAATTTTTTTACAAATAAAAACTAACAACACTAAATTTTTTTTTAAAATGTAAAGAATAAATCTCTTTCATTTTAAATTATCCTCTAGTTCAGAGTTTCACAAAATTGCTACAAGTTTCTCAATAAAAATAAATAACATACCTGAGAACGAAGGTTTTCAGTTTTGTCCACCAAAAGCTCAATCTTCTCTCCACGGTCAAGAACCTGAACATACAAAATCATAAATGTTACAGCCAACTATCAATTCAATTCAATTCAAGGGATTTTAGTATTTTACTACTTGACTTTCCGTTTGCCACCCATTCACAAAAAGACAAATGTAACTTTTGTACACAGTTGCCCTTAGAGGGTGTTAAGACTATAGGCACTTTTACCTTCTCAATATTTTCCATCATAACTCCTTTGACTTCAGAAACCTGAGCTTTCACTTTGGCAAGCTTGTCAATCTCCTCTGGATGATCAACACAGTACTGCATCTGCTCTTTCAACTTGGATCTACATCCATAAACAACAAATATTTAACAACTACGGGTTTTATGAAAGAAATGCACATTCATTCTATATACTATATGTGAATACCCAAAATCTTTGTTGAGGCCACGAGCAGCTGCCATTGCAGCTTTTCCTCCACCATATTTCTTGGAGAATTCCTCCTTGATACGTTCAAGGAAAGCAATTGGAATCTGTCTACCAACAGCCTCAACTGCAACCACACAGTAAGCTACATCATGCAGCAGATTTAAATTAGTTCCTACTAATGATTGTAATTTCAGTAGAAAAAATAAAGCAATATCTAAACAACCAAAAGCATCACATTTTAGTATATATCAAATTATTAACAAGCAAATAAGAATTGGTTCATTCAGTGACTTAGACAATTGGATTAAGTACATGTTGCAAAACCTGTAAGCTGATAAAGGCAATTAAGTTAGCCCTCAATCATGCTTTTTGATAGCTAATAAAGTGACTTAATACAAGTGCACAACAATGTATAGGGAAACATATAATGTCGTTCTCCAAAATTTTCAATGTTGCACACCAAATCATAAATAAAACTTTCGAGACATTTTTATTTTCATATAGGAAATATTTAATAGCATAGCAAGGCCTATCAGAAGGTCAGCGTTAGGACTCACAAAACCATTTAACAAATGAAAATCTTCAAGGTCAGCATTTGGACCAAGTTTACAGAGTTCAAATCAATCAAAATCTTCAATGGCAAGAGGAGAAAATTTTCCAAATTCCTATTTGACAATCATGCTTCTTTTGCCAAAACCTCCCAATCCAAATTGGAAATTTCAACTAATGATCCACCAAGGGGATAGCTTAATTATTTGCCAAGAGAGCAACTAAGTGTGGTATGATAACATAGAAGGCCAACAAAGTTTATATCCATTGAAGAAGACACAGTTGAAGACACAGTAATTTTTCTAGCCAGCAATGTAAATCTTTTGGCATCCCACTGCATGGAAAGTGGTCCCACAAAATATTGTAGTCCAAAGGTTGGTCAACATCACCACTATAAATGTCTATGTTGATAAGAAAGCACTTTTACCAAGGAGGGAAAAAGAGAACCACATAAAATTAGGTCGTAACTTTCCAGTGCGCTTTTCTTTTTATTAGAATCAAACGAGTTTATGTTAATTTTGCAAACATGAGTGATAGGCAACACAGAATCATTAGTCATACTCATTAAAAGTCTAAAATTTCTGGCAATAATGAATTGCTGTTCTACAAAACCAAACACACACACACAAAGGTATTTTGATTCATAGATTTTGGAAGGTAATTATTAGTATTACATTGCATTGTACTTCTATGCGCTACCATATGCATGATATTTGGAGTTTCTCGAAACTACTGCAACACATGTACATGTGGAAAACATTTGTTCTGCACGTCCATACACATGGTTTTGAAAACAGCTTTCATTTCTGTGATTGGCTTCACATCTCATATATATCTTGATTTAGAGTGATGCCAGATGATTGGGTAAAATGGTTATATATGGAAGAAATTGATGATTAATGAAATTGAACTATTACACAGAAAATTATTAAATAGCTCTCATTACCTTTATCGTTGGATAATGAATTGTAGTATCCTCAAAATTGTTCGAACTCTTAAAAAGGCATCAGATTCAGATATTCATGTAGACTATCTCATACATCTCAAGGGTAAAAACATTTTAAACACGATGTCAAGAACAAATATATAAAAGACTCATCACCAATGTATATAAGCCTGCAATTTAAATCATGCAAATTTTAATTTTATATTGATAAAAAACAAAACAAAGCAGGACAACACAAATCTTCATTTTCAACAAATGCCAATTTTGTATTAGTTACAAAAAAAAACTCAAGATACATCAAATAATTATAGACATAATAATTTAATGCCATCCCTAGAGCAAAATTATAAATTATAATGATTAGAACGCTATATCAATTTCACAAACTAAGATTTAATTATAAATTATATTTAGGGAGCATCAACTTTTAACTTCGACTGCACATTGTAACACAGCATCACATAAAATAATATCAAGTCAACACAAGAAAAATTGAAACAACCATGGAACCTCAAGTAATTCAAGATGATCATGCCAAGCCAATGAAAACCTTAATGAATCCACTTTACACGTTTAGAGTTTCAGCCCACTGAGATTTCAACTTGAGAAATTCATGATTGGTGTGCATATGCAATATATAGGTTGAAATACATCCTCATCTCTGAAGATGGAACTTCATTTCTAGTTCTTAAGCTAATTAGTGGACCAACTACAACGGATTCAATGCCAGAAACTAAAAGATAACATTATAAAGAAAAATTAAGTTCATCGCAATTCCATCCACCAGAATAACAACTCAATGCTCAGTTGGATTTATTGCTCCCTCCCCTTTCCACATTCTGGCAATAAAAACAACAAGTGCACACAACTCTAGACAACATCAACAAGACTGGCTCCATGATCATTAAAGAAACTCAATGGTATGAACTGGATCATCGAAATGTCTAAAACCCATTTAAAATCAAAATCGATATCAAGCGTGAAACTAATTACATTCCCATCAAGAAACGAACAGCAGATCAAAGAACACCGAATGATATAAACACCCAAAAGGAGGGAAAAAAGATGGGAAATAAAGAAACGGAAAAATGAAAAAATAAATAAATAAATAAGTTGTAGATCAGCAAAAGACAGAGATAAGAGAGACAAAGTGAGAATTACTGAATCCATTATCGACGAGGTAGTTGAATGTGTGGCCGTCGCAGTTGTAGGTGAATTTGTTGCTGGAAGAGGGGAGTTTCTGGAGGCACTGAGCCGCAATGCCGGTGAAGTTGCCGGAGAACTCAGTGTACTCGGCGAGGATCACGGTGCCGCGGGCCACGAAGCTGTAGATCAACGATTGCTGTCCCATTGGAACCACAATCGTAACCCTTACCCAATGAGATTTGTTAAAGAAAGAAGGAAATGAATCAAACGACAAAAGGCTTTCTTGTTTTAGAGAGAGAAAGTGAGGAGGAGAGAGAATACAACACAGGGAGCCACGAAAGATGGTTGTTTTCGCCGAGATGGGAAGCTTGGAAGATGAAAGGCGTGAATTTAGTTTGTTCAAATGCCCTTTACGTTTGTAAAATTAACGGAAATGCCACGCTTTGCCGTACTGTTTGCTTCTTTTTTTTTTTTTTTTTTAATTTGAAAATAATTTTAAACGAATATGCGAGTTCGGAGGGGAAAAAAAAAATCACATTTCAGAAGGGTAACGGCAGCGGCCAGAATTTTTTTTTTTGGCTAGCGGCCAGAATTTTTGTCGGAATTGTTGTTTGTATTCTGTTTTAAATGTAGAAAATAAAAATTAATTAGGCGGAAGAATTTTTTAAATAAAAATACAGGGTAATATTCACCCTTGTTATTCTTTTTTTTTTTTTTGCATATAATGCATTTACATAACAAAAAAAATTTAATCGTTGAAATTGTTGGTTCTTTTTTTTTTATTTTTCATAACTAAATTAATGATATCTAAAAATTTATTAAAGCAAAATAATTTTCTTTTAATGCTACAGATGTTATATTAAACTGATCTGTGAAATGAAATGCGATATGTCTCATATCGCTAAACGTGGCGGCAACACGAAAAACATTATTTAGTATGATTAAATAAGGAGGAATTTAAACAATTAATAATAGGAAGATTTAAGCGTAAAACATCATTATTATGTATCAAACATTAATATATTATTCTAATTCAAAAAATAAAAAACTAGTTAACTCACTTATTGTGTAATTCATTAATATATGTATTAGAAAACTTTTTTTTTAGTGCAATATGTATTAGAAAACTTTAATCACCTATTTATACTGCTTCTTTAATTTTAATGAGTACAAAATTGATTTATTGAATTTACTGCAACATTACATGTATATATTTTACATTCTTTACATTTAAATGTTTTTTTTAAATAGCACAAGTATATAAAATTTAAAGTAAATAAATCTCCATTGATTAGCCAAAATAAATAAATAAATTATTCTTCATTATCTTGACACATGCTTAAATTACACAGCCTCCTTCTACATTGAAAATCTACATTTTCTTCCTTCGAAATTAAAAATATATATTATATTAATCATTCTTGTAAATTATACGTATAGTGACTAAAATATCTTTATATGTATTGTTTATATGATATAAAAAAAAATATTAAATGTGTATTTAACTAATATATAAACCTAAATTTTTTTAAATTTTAAAATAAAATAAATTTGAAAATTTCAACAAAAATAAATAATAAAATAAAAGTTGAATTTTTTTTATAATTTATATTTTTAATAAAAAATATTACTTTTAAAATATTTTAGTTATATTTTAGTTTTAAGGGAATATGTGTCTATCTTAATAATAAAAAAAAATTTGTAAAATATAAGCATCTCTCAAGAAAAAAAAAATTAAATAATTTACCATAAAATCTAATATTAAGAAAAAGGCGAATAAATATATTATCCTATTGTGAAAAAGAAAGAAATTAAATGTAAATTGTTAAGGTGTATTAAAAGAATTTATCTTAGATCTCAAGTATTTTCAACTCAACAACGGAATATTGATTTTACCGTCTAGTCCATTATACATTGGACAGTCATTGTCATTGACCAACTAATCTTAGTTGGTAAAATAGAATGCAACAAACAAAAAATAATAATAATTAGCTGGCCAACTAATATATGATGCTATCCTTCTAAGACGATAATAAAAATTACCATTACTCACAATTTAAATTAAAAAAAAAAAAACTATATTGTATGTCTGTATTAAGGGATGAAACACTTTTGCCAATTTTAGGTCCTAGGATATCAGATGCGTCACTTTTTTGTTTTTGTTAAGAGTTCTGTGACCTGAAAACTGAGAATTGTGGAGTCGGAAAGAGGTGGAAGGATAGATATTGAACCCAGTTACGTCAAACTCATGTAAAGCTTAGGTGTGCTTTTTAGAAGAGTCATATGGACTATTAAACTTACTTGGATTCATATGTATTCGTTTAATCACAAATAATAAAAATTCTTACCTCCAGCTTGGCTCAGATATGATGGTTGGAACAGACTATATACTCAAGGAAAAAATGTTCCAAGACTTAAGAATTGAAGAGTGTGAACTGTGAAAGGTAGGTATTGAACCCCATTACATCAAACACTATAATCCTTATTACCAACTCGGTCAAATATGATTGTTGGAATAGCGGATCCCAAAAGAAAAAAAAAAGATTCATTCCTGTCTTTAATTTATATTTGCTTTCTCAATTTTCTTTTCCTGTACTTTTTTGGTGTGTTTGTGTAGAATTGCAAATGCAGAGAACATCAACTTTAATCAACTAGAGATGTTCATATTGTCGTTTTTGGTTTTTTCTTTCTTTTTCTTTTTGGTTTTCTTACGTAATCCTCATAGTTTGGGATGGGAGTGAGGAGGGGAAAGACCGAAACAGTACAGATCAAACCAAGTTTATCAAACACACATTAAAATCAAAAAATCCGAAACAAAACTGAATCACATTACCAATAAGTCCATGTAGGTCCTGCTTTCTCATTTAAGCAATTTAACATTACATGACAATAGGCCAATCCAATTGACACAACGTAAAAATGATTAACTTATTCTTAAAGGGTTTGCATATAAATAAGTTTAGGCAACTATTTGTCTCTCACATTTAACCCTTTATCTCTCGAACGACTATTCACTCTCTTATGATAAGAAGCTTTAATTTCCTTGCAATGCTGACACCATACTATCTGACAAGACTTACCATTCGAAATCGATATCAGACAATTAGAAATTAACCAACCAAAAGATAATTTATCATACTGAATTTCATGTGAATAGTAGGGCTCAAAATAAAGACAGAGACCTTCACAAGGCTAAAATCTAGATTAAGTAACATCCCTATCAACAACTTTTTGTTTAGCGAAAGATAAAGTTATGTTTCTTTACCAAAAAGAAGTTATTTTGGTGCAATTAAAACATCGCTCATGTTTTGATTTTTTTTTCAACTAAGGACATTACCATTAGTCTATTATAGCGTAGTTGTAAGTAGCCTGATTATGCTCATATCCCATAGAATCAAGTGACAAACATAGCAAAAAGACAAATAAGCTCTGAATTAAACAAAATGTAAAGCTCTAAGGATCTGCTATGCCCTGAGGTTTGTTTAGGGGTGTAAATATATTAACCTGTTCCTAAACTACCTCAATTTGACTTATTAATAATTTTAATTTAAATTTATAAATAACTCAATTACTAATAAATTATATGATTTAATATATATTACTGTTTGTAAACAACCTGAACCTGACTTATATATTAAACTTACAAAATCTAAAATTGATCACAAATCTGAAATTAGTTAAATACAATGTCCAGTAAATTTTAAATGATCAAGCTTAAAATTGGTAAAACCTAACTCATCTGGATAATAGCAGATGCTGGTTACTCGTTTATACTTGCAGGTTTCATTATGCTTGGGAGTTCAAAAGTCATGTAATTAATAGGTTCTCATACATTTGTAAATTTTTATACCAAAGCAATTATTTGCCAAATGTTAAAAGTTTGGATAAGTTAATTACTGAAATTAACATTTTAGATGAAATTTTGTCAATAAAAAGTTAAACAGAAACTTCACAAAAAACAAGATAAAACAGATAATGTAACTTTAAATTATGAGTTATCACATCAAGGCTTATACTTGTTTAATTGCAGTTCTAGAATAAAGTTCTGCTATTAAAATTAATGGATACTTTGAGCATGTCGTTTTTGCGGAGCTAACGAAGGACAGGTTCGGAGGGTTGCTTTCACCTAGTATATTACATCAGCCTCAAGTCAACAAATATGTCATACGAGAGATTATATATTAAAGGGTCTTAAATTTAGATATTTGCATGAGAGAAAACCATGGTAATATAAATTCTGAAACAAATTGGCCATCCAATATGTATAGAATTCTACAAATGAAACAATCGGTCTGTAGAGGTGGGAGAAAATTAAAACGGCCAGTGTCAAAAGGCATGTACCTAACTTTTACACATTCATTTTCTCTACACAAGGCTTTAGAATATCAAATAAACAAATCTGTAATGTTCATATCAAGCAAATATATAGAATTACAAATGCCCCACAGTGATAATCCTATGAGTGAGAAGACTCATTTACCACAATTGAAACCATGACACACCGAAAGAACAATTATGAGAATCAAGGCAATTATAATACCCAAAACTATTAGCTTTATCTTCATGTTCTGGAACCACATCTTTCTCCTCATCTGGGTTCCCTGCGTCCTGAAATCTTGTGCCTGTAGAGCCATTCCAATTGATATGTCAAATTGTCAATTACAATCCATACACAAATTTTCAAACCAAAGACGTGTTTACACTGGATAGAAAGCAGGTGCAAGTTTAATTTTCAACACTCCTATTGAACAAAAACATAGGCATATTCTAATCACCCTCGATGAAAAAAGTTAGAAATTGGCCCAATATTCAAGCTAGTTACAAAATGTGCTAGTTATAGATCAAATTACAAAAAACTTTTGGCCACAACTTTTAAACTTAATTAGAAAATTTTGGCTAATATTTAAACCCAGCATGTAGACCGTCTGAACGGACTAGTTGCACAGAAGGAAAAAGCAATAGACAGGACTGCTATATATAAAAGTAATCTTCATAAAAGTTAACTATAAGCATATTCAGTCATCTTAGACAGTTCCATAATTTTAAGACTCTTTCATGACTGACTAAATATTTGGGACTTGCGTCAGAGGACCAAGTGATGTACTTTCATTTTAGAATTTACTTTGCACATGTCAGGTGAAAACAAGTCCTTAGATGAAGGAGCGTAAAATTTGTGTCAATAAGTTGATACACTTAAGCTACTTCCATGTTTTTCACAGTACATAGCATAACATCAACCAGAAAAATATATAAAATGGCAAATATTCTTTACTCCAATATTTTCCTAGCTTGGTTTTCCATAATTTTGCTTTTTATGTATGAACAATAATAGCATCTTACCTGATAGCGAAGATTCTCAGTTTTATCCACCAAAACCTCAATTTTCTCTCCACGATCAAGAACCTGCATATAAGATATCATAATACAGGCACATAGCCACATATTAGATAATTCTTCTAATCTTATGACCTCTCCGCTGGAGGGGCAGTGAATACTCAACTTCCCTTACCCTGCCAGTTTTTCCTGACCAAATAAAGTCTGAGGAAACCTCATATGTAACAATTTTACAAAGAATATATAGGAGATAATCCATTCACCCTACTCACAAATAAAACCAAAACTAAATATTTGAAATATATAAGTGACATACCTTCTCAATATTTTCCATCATAACTTCTTTAACTTCAGAAACCTGAGCTTTCACTTTTGCAAGTTTGCTAACCTCCTCTGGATGATCTACACAATACTGCATATGCTCCTTCAACTTGGGTCTACACCATAAACAACATATAAACTTCATATTAATTCCATTCACAGAAGAAAGGCAGACTTATATATACTGGAGTAAACATAAGTACCCAAATTCTCTGTTAAGGCTTTTAGCAGCTGCTGTTGCAGCTTTTCCTCCACCATATCTCTTGGAGAAATCCTCCTTGATGCGTTCAAGGAAAGCCAATGGAATCTGACGACCAACAGACTCCACTGCCACTACACAGTAAGCTACAAAGTAATAGATCAAGTTAGTCCAACTTATAATTGTCTAAGTTTAGAAGGAAAAGGAAAACAGCATACATACAATAAAAACTATAGAACATCAATCAGCACCTTTAATAACTGTAGAACATCACATACAGTTTTTCTTAAATCAGAAAAATTATTCTTCTTAATGCCTTATATTACTGCTAAATCTCCTTGAAAGCGCACATGAATAGAACTGTTCGCATCCTAAATTCTTAGCGTACCACTAAATGTAATGAAGGTGAAGAAGTAGGGGGAAAAAAAGAGGGAAACAATATAATGCTACTATCAAAATTCTCCCAGCAAACTTGATAACCATGAACATTTCAGCTGAGAGCCTATTACAAAGTCAGGCTAAGTGCACTAGTCTTTTGAATCTCAATATAATTATGCTCATTATAATAAGATCAAGTTTCCATTATCAAAATCTCCAACTGCCCAATGAAGTCATTAATATGCAGTTGAGATCAATCCTCCAATTGATCATCTCCGAGAGTCTCTTAAGAAGACTAGTAATTCTGTCTGTCACACAATACAAGAGTTTCAATCCCAAAATTACAAGTAGAGCAAATGCAATAAGAACTTCTACTAACACAAGTTATTTTAGATTCATTGAAAAAAACCACTTTCTATACAAACACATGCTGAATTCATTCTAATAAAATTACAATTTTACGTTATTAATATCGTTTAACAGTACGATTTAGCAAAAGATAACCGGATTTAATGGAAATACCGCTATATTATGCTATTGTAGGAGATTTTAGCAATAAACGAAACCAGCACACACTTGAGCGCAATTAAAATATGTATGACTATTTATCTACAAACTTAAATCCATTGGACCCAACTGACTAAAGCTCAATAATTTCCCACGGCAAGGTTTATTCCTCCTATTTTCACCATTTGAACATTACGACCGTACCGAATGTACAACAGATCCGTTACACTGAAGCACCTTTCTATTTCTTTATCAAAAACTTCAGCTCCATGACAGAACCCCAGAAGACCGCTTCCATTAGAACAGAACAATTTAAACAAATAAGACAACAAGCCAACTTCATCAGCGAAACCCACCATAGGAAAACAAAAAGCCATTAAAAAGTGGCCAAGCAAACCAAATCAAGCAACGGGTAGTAATCAGAAAACACCAGCAAGACGCAGATCAGGAAGAACAAGCAAACAAGAAGATCAAGATCGGATGGGAGGAAAGAATGGAAATTACTGAATCCATTATCGGCGAGGTAGTTGAAGGTATGACCGTCGCAGTTGTAGGTGAATTTGTTGTTGGAGGCAGGGAGCTTCTGGAGGCACTGCAAGGCTATGCTGGTGAAGTTGCCGGAGAAGTCTGTGTATTCAGCAAGGATCACCGTGCCTCGCGCCACAAAGCTGTAGATCAACGATTGCTGACCCATCGGAACACAAATCCCAGGACAGATTCAGAAAGAAAACGAAGGGTTTTGTTACTCTCGTTGCAGAGAGAAGATGTCAGAACGAAGAGAGAGAAAAACAGAGGAGGAGAAGTTTGTCAACTATGGGGTTAAATGGGAACTCAGGAGGCCAGAAGAGGCGTGTCTTTTGATTCCGAGTGGATTTTTCCGCCCTCGGAGTTGGCAGACTATAACGAAAATGCCACGCCGTAGTGTCGTTTTTTCAAATTTGAAAATTTTGGAACGGACGAGGTCAGAGAACAGTCTCTGTTCTAGAACGGTATGCATCGCTCTCCAAGAAAATAAGGACTGCAGGAGCATTTAATAATTATTATTAATAATAATAATCACAAGAAAAAATTATCTTTCGACGTCAATATATATTTTAATTATTTAATACTAAAATTTTATTCTTACATAGTTTAATACTTAAAAATGTTTGACTTGTTATTCAACCTATCAATTAATTTTATCATTTCCTCATTTGCTATTTTGATTGACAATAATATTAACCAATAAACTATTTTTCAATATTAAATTATAATAAAATTTAATGAACAAATATATAAGTCATGTACATTTTTTCCAATAACCTAAAAAAAGTCCATATACAAACGAAATAACACCTGCTAGGAAATTTCCAAATAAGTCTTATCAGTCACGCCAATGAATCCCAAACCTTACGAACAAAAACTCTTAATTGTTTTGTCGGACCATGAAATTTTGTATATCTTTGTATTATAAAATTTTAGTTTTCCTTTCTTTTTAAGAATAGCATTTGAAGAAATTAATTAAAAATTTCCCTTTAAAAATGTTTTGAATTTAGGTTTTTAAAGAACTTCCTAAATGTTGATATAATAGTCAAAATGCATTGTTGATGTAATTTATTATTAAATTTCAGATTAGGTGATAAGCTTCTATAATGTGAAAGCGAAATCCATGTATTAAATTAAATTGTCAAGCCAGGGCCATAGTTAAGCATTTTGAAATAAATTAGACGTGTCACACGGATAGAATATTTTATGTGTCTCATAACTCATTAGTGTATGTTATGTCGGCTGCTGTACTAATTGCTTTCTATTTTCTTTTTCTCAAAATTACTACTTAAATAATTATTTCATAATAAAATAATTATAGTTTAATAGTTAGATATATAGTGATTGTATTCTGAAATTAATTATTTGATTACAAAAATTTGTATAACAAATCACAGATTTAAATTTGATTATTCTATTACAACACTTAGTGAGACACATAATGTGGGCTTGTTAGTTTTAGGAGCTGCAATATAGATAAGGAATGAAAATGTCTAAAAAATTATTTAGTACATAGAATATTAAGTATTAAAATAGAAAAAAAAATAAATTTTAATGTTAAAAAATAGCCATCATGTCATTAATTAAAAAATTATTAAAAATTATTAAATAATAATTATAATAACATAATTAACATTACATAAAAAGAAGAAAAGAGATTCCATTTTCCTTCCCCTCATATCAAACGCCTTAAGCAATAACACATTTTTGCAAGATTATTGCTGTACATAGTTCTCATTATGAGTCGTTACTATAATGTCATAAAATAATTATGAATTTAAATAATGAAATATTAGTTGTGAATTTATAGTGTTTATGTGAAAATAATAATAATATATGAGGGGTTAAATTAAAAATAAAAGAAAATTATAGAAACTAGATTTAAAAAGATAAAAATGTAAATACCAATTTAAAATCTTATTTGAACTAGCTTTGGATTGTGACAAATAAGCAGTTTCTTAGTCAACCCGATGTGAATTTGAGAGGGCTATGCCAAATCTAATATTGGAGGCTTGTTTGAAAACAATAAAAAAAAGGTGTGTTACCAAAAAAACAAAAGAAAACAATAAAAAGGTGAAAATATATTTTTAAACAAATATAAGAACTTATAACTTATTTGATACATAAAAAGTTAGATATAAAAATAAAAATAAAAAAAATTATAAATAAAAAATTATTATAATACCTTTACTTTTAACAATGAAATAATAATTTATAGATAATATTAAATAATAATTGAATAATAATTATAAGGATAAAATTAATTTTTTTTTTAACTTTTCTTTTACTTTTCCGTTTCTAGCCAAACATGGCGTTAATTGAAATTTTAGCTATAGCATACGGATCGTATAAATTAGCCTATTTTCTAAATTGGAATTCAATTATAAGTGTGGTTATTGGTAGAATTTAAAAAATATATACTAAATATAAATAACTGTTTCGCCTCTGATCATATGAATATCTTATTATAAAGAACAAGTACAAAGTCACAATACAAATAAACATAAGAAGTGCACAAATGTAGGATAGAATTGACGAATGATACCACGGACAGCAAGAAAATCCCGATGTAATATTGTTGCTAGAAAAGATGGGAGCATGAAAACTCTAACAAAAGGGCACATCTTTGCAACAAACTACTTTTTCGTGTCACGTATAAAAAACAAATAATTAACTTATAAAGGTTAAGAAAATTGGTTAAAAATAATTAATTTTTTAAATAAAAATTATTTTTTAAAAATATTTTTATTTAATGTGTATATTTTTTTAAATTAATAATTATTATTTATAATTTTAAAAAAATTTATTTAATAAAAAATATAATTAAAATATCATAATTAATATAATAAATATTAGTGATTTATTTTTTATATTTTAAAATAAATCAAACTCTAAAAACAAGAGAGATAATAAGTTACTCAATGTACAGCCAAATTTGCAAAATGATTGACTCAAACCAAAAATCCAAGTTTCAAGAGAGTTTGATGGTGTGATTGAAAATCTGGTGACAAATTATATTTATGTAAAAATTTAAATTTGTTATTTTAAAAAACACATAATTTTAAAAGAAGTCACTAGATTCCCAAACACGGACTGAAACAAGCCTTCCTTATCATCAATGCTGCAACGCTCCTCAAATTAGAAGCAACCGTCAAGGACAACTAAATGGAGCACTATTCCTGTTTGGTTTGTTGTGATGTGAATATATATATATATATATATATATTATATTTTATACTTAGTATTTTATTTATTAAATTATTAGTTTAATTATTAAATTATTTTTTAAAAATAGAGATAAAAATTATATTATATTTTATTTACTTTTTTATTTTCTATTTTTTTTTGGTGGTTTTTATATCCTCTGACCAAACGAATGGTATGGGAAAGGCCTAAAGTATGAAACACTTGTAATCCTGTATGCCTAGCCAACCCAACGCATCTATGCGGAGAAGGGAGATGGTAGGGAGGGGGCATCAAAGATAAATTCATCAACAATGATGGCATAAATTGGTCTTTGTTGAAACACAAGTTGACATCTTCCTTTTCGGACCCATTGACAAAGGGAAGCAACAAAAGCCATTTGAAGATTATCAAAGTTAGTCGCTGTAATTGCTTGCTTGTGTAACCACCAAACGAGTCACTGTGACAACTCTCTCACCAACCATCGCCATGGCTTCATCACCGTTCTTATTGCACCCCCCCCACTATACTTGGATGATCGCAAAACTTACGCCATATTCTCAACTTTCAGATTTTCATTTGACAAATGATACTAATTTCAAGACTCTCATTTGAATTATTAGCATGTCGCTTTTATTCGCTAAGAAGGAAAAAAAAAAATTATCAACTAAATTACAATTTGGCAGAACTTGACTTAACAAATGTACACCTAAGTAAATCTTCTTCTTTTTTTTTTAACTTTATGACTTTATGCAATTTAAATTTCGTAAATTTGTAATATTTTATTACTAATATATGTCGCATATTAAAAGTTAAAGTAAATTAATTGTCAAATATATGGATTTATTTGTCAAATTTTAGCAATATTATTTACAATTTGACCCGACAAAATAAAAGGAATAAAAATATAATGATTTATTAGTACCTACAACACACCATTATAAGATATAATATCTCATAAACACAACAAAATAAAAATAGTTAACCAATAATTTTTTCTATGAGCAGATTTGTCACGTTAATTACATGTAAGAATCTGGAATATTAAATAAATAAATAAACTTCAATTTTTATCTATTTTTTTTAAAGTTGCTGCATATCGTTATATAATTTAATTTAATTTTAATTTTTTAAAATATGTGCTCAATTTGAGAGTTCTTTTAAGGATCAAATATTCTACTTTTTAAATATTCCAAGAATATTAAGTTAATATTTCTCTTCCCATAAATTTTATACATTCAGCATTATCTTATACAAAAGCCAATCAAAATAACTTAAAACACAAAAAAAAAAAGAGCAAGTCGGATTACATCAATCACTAATATAGTATTACATTTTATAAGAATTGTTGTCACTATACCAAATGGGCAAATTCGTGGGTTCAATGCGAGTGAGATTCAATAATAAGAAAAGCTAAACCTAATTGTCATCTTCTTTATTATTTATTTTTATTACCAACTTTTGGATATATTTGACAGGATGGTCCTTTCGCTTTGCCGTTGCTTTGTTTGCAAGACATTTAATACAACGTTTAGTTTAATTATATAAAATTATAAATTCAGTAAATACCAACCGATCTTTGTCTTGCATGGACCATGCACACCTGGGGAGTATTAATCTCCTCTCTCGTGGAGGCATTTGAAAATTTTTTTTATAGATTACGTGTAAGTACATCATGTTAAGAATACGTAACAATTATTAACGTGAGTTTGATTTCCAGCATTATTAGATATAAAAATAAAAAATACAAATAAAATAAAATAATTATGTTTAGTATAATATAAAAATAAATCAAAATATCATTTTATTTATATATTTGATAAGATAAAAATAATATAGGAATAGAAAAAATTGATAAGAAAATGATTCTTGTTGCCCTATTTAAAAATAATGTTGGAATAAAAAAAATAATGATAAGACGGCATAATTAACTTTGTATAAATTAAATATAATAATTATTCTTGATTCAGGTGCTTAAGAAATAAAAATGGATTCATTTTCTAATCTTACAAAATGTATATTAAATAATTATTTAATGAACACCTTTTTCATTCTATCAAACGCGGTATAAAGATAGATGTGAATTAGTCTATCAAAAAAAAAAAAAAAGATAGATGTGAATTAAAAAAATAAAGTAAATTCATATTTGCTTTTTATTTTTAGTTTGAATTACATAATCTTGTTTAGTATGAAAATATACACAAGCTCTCTAAAGTTAAACTTAAATACTTTTAGAAATAATATTATTTTTTTATTAAAAATATAACTTAGTAAATATATATTTTAAAATTTTATTTTAATATTATTTATTGTGTGTTGAAAATTATAAATTTAATTGAGTTTACATTTAAACAATTGATTATTTTCATATTGGTCAAACATATATTTAATATTTATTATATTGTACAAATCAATTATCAATTATATATAAAAAAAATTATGGAAGCGGTGCTGTAAATAAGCCATTTAATATGCTATTTTTCACATTAGTTTTGCAAGTACATTCTATTATTTATGGACTATTTTTTATCTTTCCCTTTGTGTGATAATTGTTTTTTTTTTTTGGTTGTCGAACCTATGAGACATTTTCTAAATCCCTTTGCAAGATGTAGGAGGTACACTCTAGTAATACATATTAGGGTATTTTGTAATTGTGGTTTCTTTTCTTGCTACAAAAGTAGTTAATGTAGTATATCTTTTAATTTTAAAAGAGGAGCATATAATTTTTAAGATAAAAAGGAAGACTATATAATTGGAATATTTCTTAAGAGAGAAGAGTGTAATTTATCTTTAATATATATATATATATATATATATATGATGTGCATATGCATTTTTTGATAATTTACTTGATTTATCTATGTTTTATAAATTTCATTTATTTAAAAAAAATTTCCAGCACTTTTGTCTTGTTTATTTTAATTTAATCCTTAAAGCTTCACTTAATAATAATATTTACTTAATTTTTCGGCGGGAGATGTTACTTGTATATTTTGATTTTATAAACATTAAAAATTTATTTATAATATGTTTAATTATAAAAATAAAAAATTTGAAAACTTTTGTGTTGTATATGCTTTACTTAAAATACTCAAAATGATAATGTTGATTTCCTTCACATATCTCATGCTTAAAATTTTTATAAATATAATTTTATGTATTTGAAAAATTAAGATGGCAACTTTAAATCTAGCATCTCTATTGGTTAACAACTTTATCTAAAACTAGAAAACAAAATAAAATGGAATGCTACATTGTTGTGCCAATTTTATGTTAGGAAAATGAAATAGATGAAGTTCTTAATACAAATAATCTTATATAGGTTTTAAGAAAATTACTTTTCAAATAAATTTTCCAAACATGGATGATGAGCCAATATTAGTTGAAATCAAGAAAAGCGAATGAGGAAGAAGTCAAGAAGAATTTGTTTGAAATTACAATAAAATAGACATTCCTTAAGCTGCAAGCCTACATCTATAAGTTAAAGCTTTGAAATGATTGTTAGGTCAATGAACAGATGGTAGTTTAGTTATTGAAAAATTATTTATATTGAGAATAGAGAATCATAAATTAATATTTTATAATTAAAAATAATGAAAAATTAGAACAAAGATATTTACCTAACATAAGGCATTAATTTAATCCCTAGGAGTTGTTTACCAGAAAATATTCTTAAAGGTAATACCTTATTATTAATAAATTATTATTTAATTTGTACCATGATTTACTGTTTTTATTTACATTATGCATTTCATTTGATTTTTGAGAATTATTAATTACATTATGTTTCACCAGATATAAAAGGAAATTAGAACTAATAAAAAGGCATTAGGTATGGTACAGTGGCGAGAGGTTTGAATAATTAGTAAAAAGTTTAACCTCAGACCCCTCAAAGATCATTCAGTAACAAAAAAGTATGAAAATGACCCCGAAAAAAAAAAGAAATAGATAAAAAAATGATAAATTCATTTATAATTTAAAAAGTTATAAAAAAATTCATAAATAATAATTGTAAAAATATAATAGACATTACAAATAAAAAAAAAATCTTTTTTTTTAAACATACTAAATGAGCTGTTACTTTGTCATTTATCTATAAATAAATAAATAAGTAAAACAATTAAAGAATTTACATGTACCACATTTAATTAACTTATATAAAATGATGGCATATGTGGCAAGTGAATATTTGTCATATCAACATATACATAATATGTGCTAAGTCACTTATTTCATGCATTGTTTCACACATACACGTGTATGTGCGCATACACACACATAAAAATTTTAAAAGTCAGATAAATTGTTTCAATTAGTAAATACATTTTAAAAACAATCAGCAGCAAGAATTGGGATGGGAAGGTGGAAATGAAATGCCTTTTGAACACTCTAAAGTGAACGGCTGGGAGCTAATGTTCACAATTTCTAACTGTTGGACTTGAAAACTCTTCTATAGGATAAGTGAGATCAAAGCAGGTCGAAGATATCACAAATTCAGTACATGAGGTTAGAGAAAAAGTGAAGAAAAATGAAACATCTATTTGTAGAAGTGTGTTCATATAGTAAATACTCACTCTCACCACATGTTCTCCTTTGCGGTCACATGAATTTGGATCTTCAAAAATATCTTAGAAAATATAGCTGAGAGAGAGAGAGAAAGCGTTGAATGTTGTTCATGTTATACAGTCAATGTTTTCTTATTATGTGTGCCACCGTTCAAGTTAACAATGCAGCTGAAGCAAGTCCCTCAGCAAAGAAAGAGAAAAGAGGAACCCGAACCCGTTATGACTCATTTGAGAAACGCTAAAGGAGGTGGCTACACCTTTAGAAAGTAGCCTTCTTGAAGTAACTGAGATTATGCCACCATATTGGGAATTTAGCACATGAGGCAAAATTAAATACCAAAAGAGGGCAAATTTACGTGGACGAGAAGCTCTCTGCTTGTATTAAGCTTCCTAGTGATGCAACATTGCTGGTTGTGTTCCCATCAATATCAGATGATGAAAAGGCTTCTTGGGTTCCACGTGTCATTGGATAGACATGGTCTAAGGATAGGATGTTTATTGCAGCTAATGTGTTTTAGACTCTTTTGACTATTTTATTGCAGTTAATGTGTCTCTTTTGTTTGGTTCGATATGAAGTTCTAGTTGCTGCAAACTTGTTGATGACCAAAGCAAGTGCAGAGATTGCATACTCTGCTGTTTATGTTCTTCTCTTTTTTGCTACTCATTTGTGTTTTGCCTTAAAAAATTTCTAAAAATTTAAAATATTTGCCTTAACGTTGCATGATGCGCGGAACTTAGAAATATTTGCCTTAAAAAGACTTGTTATTATTTTGATTACGGAACCATCATCATTAAAAAATTTAAAATATTTGCCCTAACGGTGTATGGTGGGAGACCTTTTTTGGTTGATTATGCCATAACGTAGAACAGAACAAAAGTTCCACTTTCTTTACTATTAGAAAATAATTTTGTTGGTTTTACCCATTACCAAAAAATGATTTCCTAAAAAAATCTCAACATAAAAAATATCCAATTATGAACAATTAATAAAAAAATATTATATCACATGTAGAAGTGAATACAAGGCTAAGTATTTAATATATATTCGTTACATTCTCATTTTGTCATTTGGTTACCTTTTCTTTCCATTCATACTTGCTTTTAACGAACCAATCATATGAATGAAATTAAATATCTTTTTTTTTACTTGGTAGTATCATAACAAACATAATGATAAGCCATAAGATTTTATTCCATAAAGACCCAAGTCCATTCCCTCTTCCATTCTGCTTTTTATTCCTATCAAAAGCATTTCATCTAACCAAATGCAACCTTGGGTCCAACTCCCTACCACACACATCCATAATAACACAGGGTCGCACCAGTGAATGTAGAGACTCACGATAGAAATTTTGAAGCAATAACAACTTGATTATAAAGTTTTAGACTATAACAACTAAATTGAAAATTCACTGGAACTACAAGGACTAACTACGTAACAAACCCAGGAAGAAATAACACATCGAACTTAATAACTTATTTTGATTGCAGAGGCATATGCCATAGCATAGATTCAGTAACTCATACACTCATGAATGATAGATCAGTCATCATTTGATGAACTTAAAGCAGGTTGCTCCTTTTTCTCAGGTTCTGTCGTTGTTTCATATGGAGTGGTAGGCTGGACAGTGGCAACTGTTTCCGATGCAGAATATGATGGTTTTGAAGTAGCGTAGTCTGTGACTTTTGTCTCAACTGGAGACTTGGAAATCAGCCCTTGTGCCTCCATGGCTTCTCGTGCCGCTTTCTCCTTTGCTTTTTTGGCTCTTTCCAATACTTCATCCTGCACAAGCATTTGTTTTCCAAAGTTTACATCTACGGGGATAAACACGAAGGAGAAAATGGCATAAAAGTACAAGGATCGACTTCAAAATCATAAATTTTAGACAAAAACCCTACGTTGATTCTGAAAGATGGTGTCATCATCAATTTAATACTCTCTAGATTTTTTTGCACCACTTATACATTTTGTTTCAAGTTTCAACCTCATAGAATATCTGATCATCAAATGATTGTATAGTATAATGTGAGAATTTCTAGAATGATGAAATTTGAACAAAATCATACTTTCAAGTAGTAAAGTGATGCAAAAATTTTAAGAGTACCAACTTATCAATCACACCATTTTTCCAAGGATCAAAATTGAATTTTTGTCTAAAATTGTGCCTTGTGATTTGTTTTATATCTGATTTTTTTTTATATCAGACTTCATGAAGTGATGATTATTCAATTGATAATTCCATTGGATTGAAAGAATTTTCAGTTAAGAAATATTCCATGTTCTGTTCATTCCCTAATTACATATAATACAGGGAACTGGCATATTGAGGCAACTCAACAACAATGAAGTGTTCTGGATCAGCAGTTAAACTCTATCAAGCGTTATGCTTGGAGCAAACTGTGCTGGCTCCCAACAAATATAGACTCCAAGTCATATCATGGCCATTATGGGGAAATCCATTATGATGGAGATATATTAGTGACATTTATATATGAAAAAAATCAAAATATGGTGATGCAACACGGGTTCTTCCAAAATTGGAAGAAGCATTAGAATTGTGTTAGATTGATTCATTATTGATGAACCCAGAAAAGAGTCTGAGGGGTGGGACGGGTGTAAAACAAGAACTCCCAGTTGACCCTTAGGATTCTTGAATGGCGTTATGCTAATCAAGAGGTATTCTTCCTAAATGATTAGAGGCCTATATATACACAATCAAACCAAAATAAAAATTCCTAAAGAAAATAAGTATCCTAGGATAATAAAAATACTTTCTCATTCTGCATTACCTAGTTATTCTAAATCACACCATTCTCTTGCATCTCAATTGGGATACTAAATCCTAGTCATGTATAACAGGAAGGAATAAAAAGGAAAAATCCGTAAATTCTCAAAATTCAAAATCAATATAATATATCAATGATCAAGGGCTCATCTCTCTCAATGATTAGAGGCCTATCTATAGGTAATCAAACCAAAATGAGAATCCCTAATAAGAATAGGTATCCTAAAGTCATAAAAATATTAAATATCCTTTCATACTGCATATCTAGTTATTCTATATCACACCGTTCCCTTGCATCTCAACTGGTTATCATTCTCTAACTCATCTTCTCTTCTCCTTTAGGTGCTATATTACTTAACTGTCATCATTCACCTCATCACTGCTATAATTCAATGTTTAGACAATTAACATTGCAAACAACCAAGTTTAACCCCAGCAAGCTATTTATAAATCCTACAATAGAGTGAAATCCCTTCATTCATTGCCAATTATCCTTAGATTAAATAAAACTAGAAAGCGATAATTTTTCAGTAACAAATGCAACTTTCAAATTTGGACAGCTGGAATTCTTTACTTGTGATATAATGTTTATGGGAACTAAAATACCGAATGCTTACAAATTCCAATTATTAGAATCACCTATTTTACATCTAAGTTCAATGATAGATAGCGATACTATTTTCTGCAACGCAGTTTGCAATTCAACATGTATTTTTTGAGCATCCAAACAGTTGCATTGCAAAAAATGTCACAAGTTAAATATTTAACCAGTTTCTAGTTTTACAATTATTAAAATTAGCTATCAAGAAAATGGGATATGATATTATTTGATTAGTCCTGAAGCAAAGAGATATGAGACAACAGATTGTTCATTGTAGAATGGTGCTTGATAAGAATCACGAATCCAGTAAATTGTAATGCTAGCTTAAACTGCCCTTACTTGGAAGTCCTGTACTTGCTTTTGTTGTTCAGCTTGCAGCCTACCAACAGCACTCAAAAACTCGCCAACTGTGGACTCAATACGCTCATTTACAGCTTCAGCTAGCGCTTTCCCCAAGAAAAATGCATCCAGAATACTCCTGCTGTCACCATCGCCTGCATGATTCAGTACCTTATTTGCTTTAAACAAATATAAAACTCTGTTGTCTTCAATCCAGTTCAATCAAACACTAAATGAACTTTCAAGAAAGCAAGGATGGATGTAAAATGGACAGATTGTGTCATTGCTAAGCTACCTCTTTATGAGTGTTATGTCTCACCTTGAGTAACCATTAAGACTTAAGATGGTACTTTAAAGTCTTGAGGCTCTCCTACCCATCAGATTAGCCTCCTCTTGGCCCTAGTCATAACAAATGGTTCTTTCATTGAGAGCCAGCTGACCTAGGAAAGGTTACTTGGTACCCAAACGGCCCAAATTGAAAGGCGCCCTGAGTACCCATCTAGGAAAGGGGTACATGGACCACCAGAGTAAAAGCTACCCTCAGGAAAAGGGCTACCTGATAAACCAAAGTGAAAGCCACCCAATGTTGGCTGTCACGGACCCATTTAGACATAAGATGGTGCTTAAACTTTGAGCTGTCACAGACCCATTTAAACATAAGATGGTACTTAAACTTTGAGCCTCTCCTCTTGGCTTAAGTTGCATCATTCTATTACCTCATATTTGACCGAACAAACCCCAAAAATCTGTTATCATCAAACTGAGAGAGAATCCAGTTTGCATATTGAAGCATTACCAAGTACCGTGAGGAGGCCAGTGCAGCAAAATGAATGCAACGTCTAAGAATGGATACACTCTTAAAATTTGCCCAAAAATCATAATGTCAAATCTAAAAGTTTAACCAGACCCTTTAGTAGAAAAGAAAGAATGAGGCACACTAAACTATCCATTCTCATTTCTCCCGCAAATGTATAAAACGAAACGGCAGTAAGGATGAAAATTTCAATCAATTGCAGCCCATAATTGGGTAACCCCAAAAGGGCCAAAACTTATAAACTTCAAAAACGCAGTCCTCCCGTATCCGTTATGAAGACGACACTCGTATCAGGTACAATACGATACGATACGATACTTCGGTGCTTTTAAGGCCAAAGCCCATAAATGAGTCATCCCAAAACTTCAATTGGGAAACCCTCTTCATATAATTCAACAAGTATCATCATATGGGTAAACTAACCAGCAATCCTTGAACAATAACAGCACCAAAGAGATCAGAGAGAGAACCTTAAAAGTACAAAAAGAACCAAAAAAAAAAAAGTTGTACCAGAGCCAGGGCCACCAGGCCTGATGCTACTATTGCATCGAACTCCAATGTTCTGAGAACCCCTTCTGCTGGGAAATCTGAAGCCTTTGAGCTTGGGATTTGGAGAACATGATAAAGTACGAGGCACAACTAAATTCCAGGACAAGTGATAGAGAGAAGATTGGGGTTTGGACAAGGAACAAGAAAATGGCGTGCGAGATGCCGAAGGCGAAATCCCACTACTCATTTTGTCCCAAATTCTGAATCTTTTTCTGTGTCTCCCTTTTTCCCCCAACAATCACAGTTCATAAGATCAACTTCGAACCAAATCCAAAATTCCAAGCCTTCTTGAATGACGTTGCTATAATGGGAAAGGGAAAAAAATATCTGTACTTGAAGGAGAAAAAAATGTTAATTGTAATAAAAATCTCAAGATTTTTTTGGGTCATAAAATCACAATGCCTTTATGTATTTCGGAATAAATCTTCAATAAGGGAAAAAACTGGGCCTATCCAGTTTATAACTTACTGGTTTTGTTAGACTTGTTTCCTGGACGATGGTTACCCGAAGCAATTAGAGAAAAGGATGCTCTTACCCTTTTTTTTTTGGGACTCCTGGTGAAACTAATTAGGTGGCTTGTATGTGGTCAATCTTGTCAAGCGCTTAATGTAGAGCAATAAAATGGAATAGTGTTGTGTCTAATTTGAATAGTATGGTGCTTTCTAGTAACTGAGCACTCAAAGGTATATTTGGATTGAGGGGAATCAAAAGGCATTAAAGGAAAAGAAGTGGAGTTTTAATTTAAATATATATATTTTAATTTAGATTTAACTATACATTTCTTCTTTTTATTTTCATCAATTCTTCTCAATTCAAATATATTTTAAGAAAAAAAATGTTAGGTTTAAAGCTAAACTAAGAAAATTGTCAAAATTAAAATTTTGCTCACTTTCGTTTCTCACCTATTTTTTTGAATTTAAACATGCCTTTAACGTCACACGAGCTTCTCATTAAACTATGTATTTCATATCAGTTAATGCTCTTAGTATGATTATGATATTGGAAAACATAATTTTCTTTGGAGAATTGAAATTAGATGTTCAAATTATGAAAGATCAAATAAAGACAGCATGTTTTTTTGAAGACTATAATATCAATTTTTCTGACTTATACATTATTAATTCTTTATTTTTATTTTTTTAAATGTCAAATTAAACATCTAGACCCCATGGTTTCAACCAATTTTCAACTTGGTCCATACTCTTTATTTCCTTTCAATTGACTCCTTACATTTTCAAATCATTTTCCCTTTGGTCCCTCGTGTCGTGATTGCCATGATGTTATCTATGAAATGTTGCTGGGGAAAACAAACATTCTACTTAGCATTACACTAATCCAGTGTGCATTCTCTCTACTTCATAGTTCTTTGTTATAGTTTTAGGAAATTTTTAATTTAGCCATTATACTTTAATTCTTTGCAATTAAATTTTTAAAATTTTAAATCATTTTCAAATTTGTCGCTGTTTTCAATACCCATAATAATTGAGTATAATGCCAATGGCTAACTAAATTCTTATTTGAAACTGCCTAAACCTATAGGTATTTTTATTTTCATATCATCAAAATGTTAAGAGTCATGTGGCACTCTTTCAAGTCCTAATTTCAGCGATGCGCTAGGCTCTGGAGTTTGTTTTGCCAAACGCGCACAAACCTTATGATTCAAAATAGCAAAACTCGTGAAAGAAAATACTCTTTCATCCCATAGTCCTTAGTAAGTCAAATGGCACACAAACATATGAGGAAAACCTTCTGAGAAGATGAAATTTGAATAGCAAGATAGAGAGGCGATAGAAACAAAGTTAAAAATAAAAAGATTAGTAGTAAAGAAGAGTCCTCGTCAAAATGCATTGTCGAAGTGGAGATTTAAAGGTGATATCAAGCCTCATGTAGTGTAAGATAAAGTTACATTAGCCACGTGAATGTATAAACTTAAATAATAATAAGAATTAAATTAAAAATTTATTGAAACTACAAGGGTAAGACGTGAAAAAGAGAAAATGCATTTACAGCTGTTTGGATTGAATAAAAAATAGAGAGGAGAGAAAAGTTAAGGAGAAAAGAGGAGAGAAAACAAATTTTGCCATGTTTAGATGTAAGAGAAAATTTGAGAGGAGAAAAAAGTCATAGCAAAAATTGAGATAAGTCGCACTAGAATTTTTTTTTTCCAAAAATAAAGAGATTTTTCAAAAAAAAATATTGCATAATGTGCATATTCTAATTATATTACAGCCGAAAGAATGCTTTCTGATTGCATTTAAGTTGTAAATAAAAAAGTATTAATTTAATAAAAAAATTTTAATATTAATTAATTAATTAATATTATAATTATTTATTTTAAAATTTATTATAAAATTAATTAATAATAAAATATATTTTACAAAATAATAATATATTTTTTAATATTAAAATTAAATAAAAATATATATATTAAAAAAAATCACCAACCGCATTATGACCAAATGATAGCCAGATTAACGTACCAACCAATGCATCATCTTATATATATATATATATTATTTTTAAGTATACAATACTTATATATTAATATATATAATATTATAATATATAATAATATATTTTATATATAATATCTAAATATAATTAAAAAAATATTTATTATATATATTATATTTAAATTAATTAATATATATTAACATAATATTTATAAAATTTTAAAATAAATAATCATACTTATTGTATTAAAATAATAATTTAAATAATTTTTTTAAAAATAAAATTTAATTAATTTAAAGCATGTATTTTTTTAATAAAATTTTTGTTTGACCTTATTCTCAAATAATTTTTTGTTATTATTTAAACATTTTTTAAAATTATTTTTTATTTTTTTCATTTCATTATTCGACTAAATTTTTTTAAAAAAATTGAAATATAGTTTTCATAATTTTTTAAAAATTCATTATTCTCATTTTTTTTAAAAAATATGTGTCTAAATTCAAAATAGCTAATTTATATTTAAAATATAATTTTTTTTACAATATAAAAATTATTAATATTAGATAATAAAGATATTATTGTTATTATAAATTAACAATTTTTTTTATATTATCTCTCCACCCATTTTAATGCATGGAAAAAAAATATTTTTTGTTTATTTTTTTCTTCTCTCCACTTTTTTTTCCCACTTTTCTTCTCCCCATTCAAACATAGCATTAGGGTTAATGTAATGTATTAAGTAATCAATTAATTCATTTGTTATGTCAACAACTTATAAATAACATTAGTACTTAACAATAAAGATCAAATTAGAAATAATTTGAAATTCTAAGAACTCGATTCAAAGGAAATGAAATATAAGGGCCAAGTTAAACTTAGATAAAACTATACGGATTAAATGTTTAATTTACATATTTTTAAACAAGTATATATAGAAAATTCATTTTAATAAGGACAAAGTTTGAATTTCTCATTTTCGAAAAACCAGTCGTCCGGTTCACTTCCAAGCAACGTATGGAATAGATGCCCTCTTGATTTTACATTGGTTATCCAGTGTCTCCATCTTAAAGCCCTAATTGAGTCGTCTGTAATTTTTTTTTTTTAAAACTCTGAAAAGAGGTTCGAAGAAATCAGGTACGCACAAATCCAATCTTCATCGATCTCTTTTTTGCTTGGTTCTTAGCTCATTTTCGTTCCTAATGCGAAAATTGGAAATATATATAAGAATAAATTAAACAAATATAATATATCTTCATCCTATCTTTAACTCAAACACTGCGTTGACTCTCTGCTTGCCATTTGCATCTGGATTTTGATCAATGTCGTCATCATGCATTGCTCTATGGTATTTCCCTCTCGACGTATACGAGATTTTGGCTTAAATTTGTTTCATTGTCAATGTTTCTCCGCATGGGTATTCAGTTTTAAGCTATCGTATTATGCAGTTTTTCATAGCTATCCCGTCGTTACTATAGTATTTGGTATCTATGCTTTTTGAACTTGCTCTCATGCGGGTGCTGCATATTAATTGCTGTATTTCTAATTTGAAGTTTTGGATTGACTAAACTAAAATGGGTTGACATATGCGACTAAACTGGAATAGTGGGACAAGCATTCCCAAGGGTCTTTTGAAAAGGTTGGAATTCCTATATACCCAATGTGATTCTTGAGCAGATTCAGATGGAAGCTTGTTATTATTCCATATTATGCCATGCTCTTCACATTTTTTAGGAGAACGTACCTAAACAATGTGAAATGCATATGTCAGCCGCTTCTTTTGTCAGTGTCAAATATCCGGCATGTATTGTTGAGTAATGCTTCTTCGTTTACTATTTCCAGCATATTGGATTTTCTTCAGCTTATGGTGTATACTAGTGGATTGTGTGCTTGTATTTTCCATTCAATTTGATCTTGTATGTTGTGGCTGTTTGTAGGCGATCAAATACTTTATCAGGCGCTACATAATAATGTGTTGACTGTGGGGCAAGAATTTTTATCAATGGCAGATTGTGTGGCTTCCCCATTGTGTGTGAAGCTGCATATGCAGAGAAGGCCTGTTAGAGAGAGAGATTTCTCATTTCAGACTACAAATTTTAAGATTGTTCACAGGTTTCACCCTTCTTACTTTTGCCTTTTCCTTCTTCTGTGCATTTCATTTCTTTTGTCTCCATTGTATGTGTCCTCCTAGCTCTGATTTTTCTTCTCCTTCTTCCTTCTCCCCCTCTCCAATTCCTAAGGTGACAAGTATATAAGAATTCTGAATAGTAAACAAAAAGTAAATAGTAATTGCTTATAAAATCGTAAAAACTGTGAAAATGCTATGTCAAATCTTAGTTTATTGTAATAATATGTCGCTGCCAAAATAGAATATTTCTCAATTTTGCAAATCTTTCTTTGTGGAGTATACTTGAGTGGTTTATAGACTATGACAAATCCAATGTTTAAAACAAAATAAACTCTTTCTTCAGATTGAACTTTTTCATAGCTCCCGCGCTTCATGTCTTTGTCTGGGGTGTTGCCTTTAATAAGCACTTATCTAAAAATGTAATGCAGTGCTGAATATGAAAATATTTTAGCACTGAAAACGGTTTAGTGGTGATTTTTAATATCTATTGAAAATGAATTTACTTGAAAAAGTACTAAAAATTTCAGAAGTAACCCTTTTCATTATTTAAATGATTAAATGGTAGTTGTTTCCTTAAGTACAACTTTTCAAATTTTCGTATAAGCCAATAATTTCCCTTCAATACACATTCAGGCTTAATATGA
Source organism: Erythrophleum fordii (assembly GCA_032878935.1). NCBI lineage: Eukaryota > Viridiplantae > Streptophyta > Magnoliopsida > Fabales > Fabaceae > Erythrophleum > Erythrophleum fordii. Next base: position 737,979 of record JAVQMF010000048.1, on the reverse strand, counting down.
ACTTTTTTTTTTTAATCAGTACAAAAATTTTGTGCTTAATGTTTCATCATTAAAATTTCCAGTGCTAAACTTTCAGCACTGAATTCTTCAGTTTTATAAAACATACTATGAGTATAATTAGTATCAACAGTTTTGCGAGTTCACCTCTTTGCTTTCTATTGTTGAGTTGGTGGGAAGTATCACTAACCTGTGGTTATACCAAATGGTTAGTCTTCGATGCCTTTCATGCATGGTATTACAAAATTGGTAGTCTGATCCAACCTGTCAATACTTGTTGGACTCTCGTGATTATGAGCTCATTCATTTTCTGATTGTCTCTTGTTTATCACATGGGATTTTAGCATCATATTCAACTTATTTCTTTCCTTTTTTATTTCCATGTATCATGCTATCATTATTATGTATTTGTTTCCTTGTTTTCCTCTTTAATTTCTGAGATTGGTTGGCTGATTCCTAAAGTCAACTATCTCCTTTATAGTACTGCTCCTATTCCAAAATAAGATAAATCAGACTAGACTACTGAATTCTAAAATTCTTCATGGTATTAAAGCCTACGAGGCCTGAATATGTTGGTGGTTAGTGTAAGAAAACCAAGACCTTTGCCTTACAAAAAGTGAGATGAGGATGTCCAAAACTAAGACTCTTGCTACAAAGTGAGGTGTGGAAGTTAAAAAAAAAGAAAAAAGATTAAAAAAAAGGAAAAGACTGCACCTTACATCAAAGTGGAGTGAGGAAGGAGACTTGCATCTCACTACAAAGTGAAGTGAGAGCCAAAAGCCTAAACTGTCAAAATGCTGAGAAAGAAGAAGATTAGCAATGTTAACTCCAAGCTGTTCCCAAATTGAGGAAGAGTGTTGGAATCTCGTAATTATGGGCTCTTTCATTTTCTGATTGTCCCTTGTTTATCACATGGGATTTTAGCATCATAGTCAACTTTTTTCTTGTTTATTTCCATGTATCATGCTATCTTCATTATGTATTTGTTTCCTTGTTTTCCTCCTTAATTTTTTAGATTGGTTGGCTGATTCCTAGAGTCAACTATCTCCTTTATATGTACTGCTTCTATTCCAAAATAAGATGAATCAGAATAGACTTCTGAATTCCAAAATTCTTCACTTCTCATTGCAGAAAGAAATCCAGAAATGGCTGTAAACTTGTTCAATTCTATACATGGAAAATGTTTGAGCTAGGTACTTTTGGTTCCAAAGATTTGAAAATTAGTCATCGTCTTCGGGTGACCTCCTTGATGAGCATTGGCTTGGCAGCTTTAGTTGACTTTGATGGTGCAACAGCCTCCGATTTGGTGCCAGTTGTTGACCAGGTGCTTTTGATGGCCAGTATATTTCTCACATATATGGCTGGAGTAATTCCTGTTGAGAAATCTTATACCAGTGGTCAGAAGATCATTTCTGATAAAAATATGGTTCCTGAAATCTCAGACAATTCTGGTTGGTAAGGGTAAGCTTGTCAAATATGACAAGGTTGAAATTTTTGTCATCTTCCTGGATGAAAAATTTATTTTGTATTTGAAGACAGGAATATCATCTGCTTTGGTTAGTTACTTGAGAAACTTTGTCTCTATTGCAGTGCTGTGAAGAATAATTACCAACTTGATTCAAAGTATGTCTTGAATGTTGTGAGAGAAAAAATTTTAAATTCTCTAAATGCTTTACAATACAAGGCTCATTCAGGAGACTGCATCCTTCAATCTACAAAGCGGCCCTTGAGTTTGAATGCTGTTGCTGAGGGTCCAAAGTTACGGTTGCTTTGGGCTGCTTTTGAGAAAGTTGAGGAAGAGGCAGGCATTGTCTTTGTTTTTTTTTTTTGTTTGTTTTGTTTTGTTTTTTTTTAAACATTTAAGATTGTTATCTGTATGTTAACTTTTAGAATTTTAAATGATGAGATGAGCATTGGTTCTGTTCTAATGAATGCTTTAAGTGTTTTTCCAGCCTAATATATGTCAAATAATATTTATTTCTTGAGCAGAAGTGTTTGAGAGTGGAAGCAAGTATATAGTGGGGTTGGGAATATATTTCTTTACTTAGTTTATTGAAAATAAAAATAAAAGAATGTAATGTAACTATTTTTTTATTTTTCTAGAAACACGTTCAGAAAATTATGTGCTTCCTCCAAGGACATAGATTAATTAGCAATTTGGATTTTGAGGGTTAGTGTACAAGACTAAGCAATTAATGCTTTCTAGAAATTAAAATCATCAACAAAATTTATTTTAGAACACTTCCTATTGCTAAATGATATTTATACGAAGTTTATTTCTGACCTTAAAGATCCATGCCAATGTAGTTAAGTAGGTGTAGGTGTAAGCTCATTTTATGATCAGATGCAAACATTTTACAAATTTAGTTGTTGTGGGCTGGCTAATTGAGGTTTGTCCCCAAGGCATTGGATTTTAATCATATCATCCACTCTCTTGCATAAAGAATATTGCATCTCCACTACTTTCTCAATATGAAAAAAATAAGGATTAAATGAATAAGATTTATTCACTTTTAATTGATTCCTGAATGAAGATGAAGAAGTGCATTTTGTAATGACAGTGATGTGTTTCTTTTTCCTCCTTTCACATCATCTTTATTTTGATTACAAATTGGGTGTTTTTGTTCATTAATGACTTTTATGAAAGTCCTTCTAATTCTGTTGGATTAATTTTTCTATACTGTTATCGATGGTTCTACTTTTGTTTTCCAGGTTAATAATATCTCAAGCATTTCCAAACCTGTCATTACGGATGATTGGTTGAGACTGTTTTCAGATGTTGTTCAAAGATCCTGTCATTCCATATTTGTGGCTTGGCTGGAAAAGGAGTTTTCCCTTGGAAAAAGCAGTGCTGAAAAGGTATTTCTAGAAAGTAAATGTATCACTTGACATGTATCCTTTCAGCTATTACTTTTGAATAAAGTGCTAATTTTATACTTCTTTTATTCTTATTCTTAGGAACTTGTTTCTCTGATACTTGGAAAAGTAAGAGGAGACAGCATTGTTGTACAGAACATAAAAAAATCTGGCAAGATAGATCTTTATGCAGAATTACTGTGCTATCTTGCTCATGGTTCTCTCAGGTAACCTTATCATCATTTTCTATTTTTTTTGTTAGAATCAAAATGATTTTTCCTCTCCACTTGATTGTATTGCTTCTGCATTACTGAACTTGTTTATTGTAATTTCCTTCTATGCTATGAAATATGGATGCTCCACGGGTACACATATGTTTGTCCCTTGGCATTTAGTTGTGTCTCTGGGATCTTCTAATTCCAATCTTGACATCTTTCTAATGCAAATATTCAATACTTCAACTAAGTCATTTTAATGCCAGTTTAGGTGAGTGGTCAATGGGCACACAATTTTTAAATTAGCTTTTTTACAAGCTGTTTGGTCCAGCTGTCATTGGGGCTTCTATTTATGTTGTCATTCGTTTTATCTTTGCTATTGTGATTTTCCTTGAAAACAAAAGCGAGAAAACACAGCAAGATGTCAATGTCGTTTAGAATTGTAGTTTTCCTTATATTGAAGTATAGGATTTATTAGAATGAAACTAACATTAATAAAGACGTGTTTATTCCTAATTTAAGAATGCTGGTTTTGCAGTGAAATATCTGACATAGCAGCCACTGCATGATTTCTGAGTGCCTAGCGATAAAATATTTGGCCTTGCTACAGAAGGGAAACCTGTTTAGTTTAATGATGACTTTTCTTAGAAGTGTAACTAACCATCTTGTTTATTTTGGGCATATTTTATGATGCCATGCCATAGTTTTCAAAATTATTACCATTACCTTTAAAAATGCATTATCCTGTATTTAATCTTTGATATGGGATACTCACCATTCATCAATTTTTTCTTTTTCCAAATTTATCAGGGAGGATTGCTGCTTTGATTACTCTTTATTTGCTTCGCATGGGATTTCTATATTGGAGGATTTAGTGATAACTTTAGCAGATGGGATTGCAAGCTTGTATCTGGAGTTCATTTCTGTTGATAGTGATGTGTCAAGTGAAACAAATAGGTTGGACTTGTCATTATGTACTTTTTCCACCAGAGAACTCCAAAAACTACGCAATGAGGTACTTTACTAGTGTACTCTTTCAAGTTTCATGCTTAGGGATTATTTCTTTATGCTGGTTCCTAAAAGTATATTACTATTTTCATCTTCTATTTGACGATTCATTGTCCTTGGTCACATAAAAAAGGGGCAACTGCAATATCTGGAGAACTTGCATCAGTCAACAGCTAAAGAAAAAAATTTCTTTATGTTGTTTACCTGTATTGGTCATTCCCCCCTTTTTTTCTTGTAAAAATTCAATGCAGGTTTCTTTTAGCTGAAAGTTTTAGATGTTAGTCTGTTGGAATGGTTATTTTTTTATAAACTTTGGCTTTTCAATTGTAATAATTTTTGGTTGTTCTGTTTTAAATTATGGTTAGGGACCAGTGTGGAAAACTTTTTTGTTAGAATGAACTGAACCGGTTTTCCCCTTTTGCCTGGAATACACACTACATTCATCTTTTTTTTTTTTTCTAATATAATATTTTATGGTGTTGGGAGAGGGTAGAAGACGCTCACAATCTCTAGCTGTCATTCAGATATGCATAATTATTCATAAACAAATTTTAATCATATTGCCGGGTGCCATAAAATGTTTGAATTTATTAAGCTCACCAAGCAAAATGACATCTTGGAAATCAAGCTAATTTGAGACCTGGATTCTATTCTATAAGATGTTATGCATTCTTTTATTTGCATGTACCTTACATACGTAGATATGACACTTTTTGTGTTTCTTTATGCACTTGTTTAAAGCATTACTTTAAAGGTACATTTGGTTGAAGGAATGGAATGTAAAATGCAATGTAATGTTAATTATAATATCTATTATATCCTTGTAATCATTTCTCATCAGTATCTATTCTTTTTTATTACTATTTTTAAAGTAGGAATACAAGGGTCATTTTCCATTCATTTTATTTACTTTTTTTGTTCCTTTTTACGTTACATACCTAACATTACATCTTACCAAACATAGCCTAAAAAATCAATGTGAGGAAATTTGATAATTTAACTCTCTAGGTCTGTGTGCGATTTATGAAGTTTGGCACAGGCATGGATGATGCACAGGGATGAACCAAGAGCAGTGTTCTCTTAATCTTAATTTTATTTGAATAAGCAAAACAGTGCAAATAGGGTTGAAGGTTACAAAGATCATGATCCATCAAATTCCTTAAAAATAGGCTAATAAATAAAATCTCAACAATCTCTATTCTAGGCGACATAAAAGGAAATAAACTAAGGAGATAGAGTTGACTAATAACAGATAAGGAAATACTAGAGATATGGGAATAAAATAAAAAATAATATGGTAGATAATATTTCCCCTTAAGTTGGAGAATAGATATTGAGTATTTTCAACTTGGAGCTTAATTCTTCAAACTTTGCCCAACCAGTAGCTTTAGTTAATAAGTTTGCAACTTAAGCATTTGTTGATGCATAGCTTAGATCAAGTTGCCTTGAAGCTATCTTCTCCTTGATGAAGTAATGATCAATCTCCACATGCTTCATCTTATCACAGTGGACAAGATTCTTAGTCGCTCCAATTGTGGTCATATTGTCACAAAACACTTTCCTTGGCTCATCAGCATTGTACTTTAGCTCCTTAAGAAGCCTTAATAACCATATTCTTTCACATATCCCAAGTGTTAAAGCCTAAAACTCAATTTCAGTACTACTCTTGGCAACCACTTGTTGTTTCTTGTTCCTCCAGGTGACTAAATTCCCCCAAACAAAGATACAATAGTGTGTGTTAGATTTTTTGTCAATCATAGGTCTAGTTCAATCTGCATTAGAAAAAACTTCAACCCCCTATGAAATCCTTTCTTGAAAAACAAACCTTTTACTAGAGTCATTTTGAGGTATCTCAAGATCCTGTAAACTGTATGTAAGTGCTCTTCATTGGACTTATTCATAAATTAACTTACTATGCTTACAGGAAAACTAATGTCAGGACCATTGTGAGCTAAGCAAATTAATTTTCCCATAAGTCTTTTGGTTCATACCAGTATACATAGGTAGACTCTTCTCTTGAAGACCCAACTTGTAATTAGTCTCTATGGGGTATTTGTAGGCTTACACTTCGACATACTGATCTCTTCAAGTAGATCCAGCGTATACTTTCTTTGAGAGATGGTAATACCCTTACTGCTTCTAGCTACTTCCATTTTTAAAAAATATCTTAACACACCAAGCCTCTTAACCTCGAGCTCTTTTGCAAGAGCATTCATTAGTTTTCCAATTTCCTCTTAATGGTCTCCTGGAATAACAATGTCATATACATAAACAATTAGAATTGCTAACTTGCCATCAGAACTAGTTTTAACAAATAGAGTATGATCAGTTTGACATTGACTATACCTATAACTTCTCACTACTATAGTGAATCTTTCAAACTAAGCTCTCAAGGATTTTTTGAGGCCATAAAAAGATTTGTGTAGTTTGCACACTTTGTTAGGACTATTCTTCAACTCAAGACTAGGAGGAATCTCCATGTACACCTCTTCCTCAACATCTCTATTTAGAAAGGCATTTTTTACATCCCACTAATGAAGAGGCCAATCCAAATTCGCTGCAAGAGATATAAGGACCTTTATATTGTTGAATTTTGTACAGAAGCAAATGTCTCTTGATAATTGATGCCTTGGGTTTAAGTGAAACCTTTGGGAATTAGTCTTGTCTTGTAGCAGTTGAGTCTTCCATTTGGGTTGTACTCAACGGGGAAGATCCACTTGCATCCCACAAGGTGTTTCCTAGGAGGAAGATCTATAATGTCCCAAGTTTTATTTTTCTCAAGGGCTCTCACTTCGTCACTAATGGCCATCCTCCACTCTTGCTTCTTAGTTGCCTCATAGAAGCTTTTTGGAAGTTTCTCAAGAGACCTATTGTGCATAAATGCTATCATAGGCAATAAACTTATTTATAGGATGCTTTGTGCACTTTCTTTCTCCTTTCCTCAAGGCAATGGGAAGACCAAGATCATCATGGGTTTCAAGACTTGCAGTAAGGAAAGTTGACTGATCATGCTCAGAGAGTTCCTTGCTGTTCCGTATCAACATGCTGTTCTATATGCTGTTTTGTCACAGGATTTTGTTTCTTTCCAGTATAAACCAGCACCTCTTTATGTTTTGGAGAGTTCAAGTAGTTTTTGGATGGTTTGGGACTGGTTGGATCAAGTTCAAGGTTAGTTTGTGATACCTGGCTGTGGATGACAGGCTAGGGTTGATTAGGACAATTATGATTGGGTGGTACAATACCAAACAACCATTCATTTTCATTTTTCTTCCCTTGAATGGGTGTTGTGGAATAGAAAGGTTGATTTTCAACAAAGGTCACATCCTAGGTAGTATATAGTTTCTTTATGGAAGGGAGATAACATTTATACCCCATTTTAATAAAGGAATATCCAATGAAAATACACTTAAAGGGCATGTGGATTAAGTTTTCCTTCATGATCTTGGTGCACAAAAGAGGTACACCTAAAGACTTTTAGTAAAAGTGAAGACATAACTTGATTTCTGGGAAAGGTTTCGAGGAGTTTTTTTTTTTGAGGTGAAAGGTAAAACATGTGAGGTCATTCAGTTGATGAGATAAGTGGCTATTATCACAGCTTCCCCCTAATAAACTTTAGGAGCATTAGAGGTGAAAAGGAGGGACCTAGCAACGTTTAAGATGTGTCTGTTTTTCCTTTTAGCTATCCCATTTTGTTGGAATGTATTTACATAGGAACTTTGGTGGAGAATACCATGAAGAGTAAGATAAGAATCAAGGTTGGAGTTAAAAAACTCTCTACCATTATTATAACTTAAGACCTTTATAGAAGTTTGGAATTGATTTTCAATGAATTTATGGAAATGTTGAAGGTAGTTGCAACTTAAGATTTTTCTTTCAAAAGATAAACCTTAGTGACCCATGTGTGGTCATCAACAAAAGTAACGAACAACCTTGCCCCATTTATATTTTTAATGCTTAAAGGACCATGGAAATCAATATGTATAGTGGAGAAAGGTTGAGATGGTTGATATGATTAAGGGTAAGAAGATTTGATATGTTTAGAAAATTGGCAGATATCACACCGAAGAGAATTTGTACTTTTATTCATCAAATGAGGGTACAATTTTTACATGTAATGAAAATTTAGGTGACCAAACCTATAGTGCCGCAACAGACTATCTTATTATGACTAGAAGAAACAAAATGTGACGTAACAGCTTTATTGCAATTTGAGGTTCCATTAAGATAGCAGAGATCATCACTCTCTCTAACACTGTCAATCTTCTTCTCCAACACCAAATCCTGAAGGTAACAGCCATAAGCATCAAAGTTAATCTTGCATCTCAAGTCCTTTGTAAGCTTGCTTATGGATAGTAAACTACATTATAAATTAGAGACAAGCAGAACATCATATAAAATTAAGTTAGAAGATATTCTTAAGTTCCAACACCACTGACTTGAGATAAAGTCCCATAAGCATTCCTCCCAAATTTCTTAGAAACAAGGTAAATTTTATGGAGCTATTACTTATCATGTGGTTAGATGCACCTAAGTCTACTATTCAATTATTGGAATTTTTAACAATGTCCATGGAGGAGTTACCTGCATGAGCCATGACTCCTATGCTAATGGCTTTTCCAGGTGCTTGCCCTTCATTAGTGATAAACTTTTGCAATGTTTAAAGTTGTTCTTTGACTTCCTTATTAAAAGCATGCTGGTCAGTTGAGCTATGATTCAGTTCATCTTTAGTCACCAACAGCCCTCAAGTTTCCCTCTGATGTCGAGGTTTCCAGTTAGTTGGTTTATCGTGTAGTCCCCAACACATATCCTTAGAATGTCCTGACTTGTTGCAGTGGTCACACCACAATTTTCCTCCCTTCTTGTGTCTCAAATCAGGTGTAGTATTGTTTCTCACAGCCATGGCAGAAATTTCAGAAGTTCATTGTGATCCGAAATCACCTAAAATCAATTGGATCCTACTTTCTTCCCACTTCATGAAACACTTATTAAGATGAAGGTAAAGGGCATATAGCCATGATTCTCCCTTTGACTTCCTTGAAAACAGAATTGGGGCCCAAGAGAAAGGTATAGATTCTATCTCTTTCCTCCAATTTTCATAGTATGTAGCATCAACACTGCAAGGCCACTAATGTGTCTCACTCATGTCTAGCTACTGCCAAAGTTTAACCAGGTTGTTGTAATACTAAGTTACATTCAAGTTCCCCTAACGCAGAGTTCCTTTAATCTGAAACATAGCTGATGTGTTTTCAATTGAGTAGGACTCCTTAACAGCATCCCAAATCTCCTTTGCAGTTTTGTAGAGAATAAAATTCTCTCCAATCGCAGTTGTCATTGAATTTATGAGCCAAGACATGATGGTATTGTTTTCAGTAATCTAGACTCTGTATTTTGGGTTTGAAGTTTCAGGTTGAGTGGCTTCTCCAATGAGATAGCTTTCCTTCCCTTAGCCTTTGATGAACATTAGGGCACTTTGGGATAGTTATTCCCATTCAGCTTGTGGCCTATAATCATCACAGGTGGATGTTCGACAGCCATCACAGAGCTTGACCCAATATTGGAGCTCTTTGCCTCATTGGTGACTGTCAACTTTGAACTAGAGTCTATGATATATGCTTGAGAGGCTCTCATGAAGCCAAATGTGATCATCGTTTCATCTCTATTTATGCCTTCTATAGCTTTGATACCATGAAGTTTGGCACAGGCATAGACGACGCACAAGGATGAGCCAAGAGCAGTGTTCTCTCAGTCTTAATTTCATTTGAATAAGCAAAACAGTACAAATAGGGTTAATGGTTACAAAGATCATGATCCATCAAATCCATTAAAAATAGGCTAATAAAATAAAATCTAGGCCCTCTCGATGGCAAACTGATTATTAATTTTATGTACTTTCGTCATCTTTATTTTTTTGCCGCCTGAGCAGAACTATCTTTTAACATTCTTTTCCTTGTGTTGTGATGAAAAATGTAAATTACACTGGTTGTGATCAAAATATTTCTATTGGTCAGCATGTTTTGTTTGGTCCTAATTGTTTTGTGAGATTTTAAGTATAGCTCATCCCTAATTATTGGGATTAGGCCTTAATTGAGTCAGTTATATGCTTTCTGTATAAGCTGATCAGTGATTTGTGAAAAAGAGGTTTGTTTAATGTATTCAGGAATTTAATGCTAGGCAAACTGAGTGGAGTGTCATGTTCTTTTTTAAGATGTACAAATTTCTTATATTTTAGCTTTCTTTTCAAAATTTGTGTGAAATTTCACCTAGATTTTGAGAAATGCTCCTATAGGTGGCCTTGAATCAGTGGTTATACCACAACTTGGACACGGTTGTGTCAATGTATGAGGATCGCTTTGACTTGTGCACTCTTGAGAGTCGACCCATTGATATGCCAGGCAATAGTCAGACTGAAAATCAAAGTTGGTGGAAGAGGCTTACCCAGAGAAAATCGAAAACTTTGTCATCCAAATTACATTGCATTGTGATAAGCAGTTTCTCCATGGCTGTCAAGCGGACTAAGGAATTAAGAGCCCTGACAGGATGGTATCTTTTCCTCCACTCTATTATTTTCTTTCGAGCATGACACAATGATGCAAGTAGCTAATGAATTTGCAAATCTTAATTCTTTTCAACATGAACCTCATTGGAATTCTAAGGATCCTTGGAATAATTGTTTTACACTCCCTTTTTATCTGCGGCATATATATATATATATGTTTGTATTAAGGATTTGAAGAGAGAGGCTCAAGAGGACATGGTGCTTTTCATTTTTGCTCATATGTTCCAAATATAAGAGAACGATAACCATGGTTTCGTGATTAGAAGGAGTCTTGCCAATGGGTTGTTTCGATTACAAGATGGGTAGTTGGTATTATTTTAGGAGCTGTATCCATGATTCTGTTGAGATCGTGTTTCCAAAAAATAAATGGAAAAGAAAATCTCCGTTTTTGTCCTATTATTCAGGAGTTTGCCGTTAATGAAGGTTTTGGTTTGTTATTTTACGGAGATTTTAGCTATTGCATGTTAGTCTCCATGTTTGCACGTTAGTTTCCATGTTTGCATGATTCCTTTTTTGTTTTTTATATATAGTTAGTGACTCTCTGTATATAGAGCGACTGTACTGGGTGCAGAAAAACAAGGTGCTTCCTTCACATCTCTGTCTTTTCCCTTTATATATATATATATATATATAATATTGTGTAACATTGGAAATATGCTTTTTGTGTGCTTTATCTGCTTCTAAATAAGCAAGGGAGCAGCAAATGATCTCTCTCCCCTTAATTAAACTCCTTCAAGTAGTGAGGATTGCGGAAGAACCTGCTTGTGGTCTCTTTTAGTCCCAAATCAGATTTAGTGCATTTTCCAATTGAAATAGACTCGGGTATGTTTGGAAGTGTGAGAAGAAGGAATCAAATAAATAAATAAAGTAGAAGGAAGAGAAGGAAAGGAGGGATGATGGTTACCCTTCCCCTTATTTGGAGAAACATTCTCCTCCAAAATATCCCCTAGATTGCAGGAACTTGAAAATATAAGAGGGAGGACTTTAGAGGATTTGGGTTAGATGAAAAATTCTCATTTTCTCTTTTTATTAATAACTTCCAAATAAGAAAAAGGTTTTAATAAAACATTTCCTTTCTTTCCCTTCTCTTCCCCTTTCATTATCCTCCGTCCAAACATACCTTTAAAAGAATTATCCTCCATCCAAACATACCTTTAAAAGGAGAGTGGTGGGTGGCAGAATTTAACTAGTAGAGGCATGAAATCGGAAAAAGATCCTCTCCCATGCCTCTCTCTCCCTTACTTCTCCCATAAGATCTGGACCGTTCAGATTTTAATCTGAACGGTTCAAATTTTTTTTTAATTTTTCTAAGTTTAAATAACATTTTTTTAAAAGTTTACAGTTAAGAAAATGATTTTATTTTGTATTTTACTTTTTTTAAAATAATTATTTTTTTAAAAATACAAAAAAAAAATTAGATCTGGACCGTCCAAATTAATTTGGACGGTCCAGATCTGACACTGGAGAGAGCAAGGGAGAGAGCATGGGAGAGGATCCAAATCCTATGAAATCACCTTGTGCTCAGCAGGTATAATCAACTCTCTTTGATAAACAAAAAAGGAAAAAAAAATTGATTTAAAGGAAATAAGCATGCTCCATGGTCTCATATATTGATATTTAATAATATTGTTTCTAGTTACAACACAGCAAGGGAAAATGTTGTTCCTATTTGTCTCCATTTTTATTTTTTTCCACCATTCTTAAAATACTATTTGCATATTTGTAATGGGTTTCTGCTTTTAATCTATGTATTGCAGGCGGTATTACTTCAGCCTTTTCCTTGAATTGTCTGACATCGCCATGCCCCTTATAAGAGCTGTTATTAATAAAGTGAGTGAGGCTATCTCATTCTTTTTAGTTTGCTTAATTGGGAGGTCTTTAGGACTCATTTATACAGGCATTAGGCAGTCCCTCAGATGGAAGTGAGATAAATGGTACAATTTTTTGTAGTGCAATTATAGCTTAATCATTTTATTATCTTTTTCTTCATATGATTTACGATAAATTTGTGGTTTAGATGTAGTCAAATTGAAAATTTATCCTTGTTTCAGCTTTATTTTGGCTGTTTGGCTCTTCCTGAATTTTTCACTGTTCTGTAAATATGAAAAGCCAGTTCAACTTGGGGTAATAGCTATTAGCATTAAATGTTCATATTAATTGCTTGGAGTTGCATAATCCGTGTTTCCCATCTCTCTCTCCCTCTCTCTTCCTACGAAGAACTATAAGGCAAAATGCAGATTAGGAAGAATTACGAGGCGTTAAAAAAATGCTTAGGGCATGCTATATTTCTTTTATTTCATCCAATAAAATATGTATGATGAGATGGAATGCAACAAAAACAAAGACACGGGGAACAAGTTATTCATCCTTAGACAGAATTATGTACTCTCTCTCTAGGAAGAATTACAGGGCATAAAAACATAGCAAAAAAATAAAAAAGGAAGCAAATTAGAATATACTATATTTGTTAAATTTTATCCAACGGAATAGGTAAGATGAGATAGAATGCCATAAATAAGATGCGGGGACAAGGTTTTTTTTTTTATATTAGATTAGACGAATCAAATTTTTGATATTATTCATATTTTTATCCCACCTCTTAATTGTAATGTTTTTAAAATTGAATTTGTTATTGGATTGATAGAAGTAGTAATATATAATTTATTAGTTTAGTCATGGTTAAATTGTGATTTAAATATATTAGAATTTTAATATAACAAATAAATTTTAATAAATTTTAAATATTTAATTATTAATTATATATATATTTAAAATATTTAAAAAATTATATTTGAATTAAAAAATAAAAATTATTCATGGTTAAAATTTAAGAACATTTAATGTTAAATTTTTGGACATATTAAGAACTAAATGGTAGAAGAATGAACAATTTTGGTCAAATTTTGATACATGAAAAAAATATTACTAAGAGATAAAATATGATGGAGAGTAAGTATAAAAAATGGTTAAATACATGCTTTTTGTTTCTCTTGTATTTTATTGTTTCTAAATATTTATGTTTCAATTTTTTCTTTCTCCTATTACTTTCTATTGTTGATTTTTTTAAATTTGTACAAGATAAACTATGCTTTTGATGAGAAGAAATCTTTAATAAGCAGTTCCAAATCAATAACCCTTAAATTGGTTTGATTTTGACTATTTTGATTGATTTTTGATTGGTTATTTAGATCAATTGAACTTATTTAATGACCAATTTGTTAGTTTTCTGATTGGGCTAATTGACTGGATCTAATTTTTCCAACACTATTTAATTGCCAAGATGAACTTTTTCAAATGAACAAAATTTTATTTTGGTCCTTTATAAAATGGTTTTTTAAAAAATTATCTCATAAATTTTTTATTTTAATTGGGCCCCTCACAAATAAGTTATTTCTTAATTTGATCTCATGAAATTGCTTTCTTAATTTGGTCATTCTCAAATGAGTGTTTCTCAATTTAGTCCCTCATTTAAAATTGTTATCAATAATATCCTTCTATCAATTTACTACAAATAAAATAATCAATGTAGTGACATGTAATATATATTTTTTGTTAGATTATCAAAATATATCCTTCTATCAATCTATTATTAATTTTATTTATAATAGATTAATAAAAGAATTTTATTGATAACGATTTTATTTGTAAAAGAATAAATTAAGAAATATTTCATTTATAAAAAGACCAAATTGAGAAAAAAAAATTATGAGAGACTAAATTAAAAAAAATCTCATCTTTAGGATCAAATTGAGAAAGAAATGTTATAAAAGACTAAATTAAGAAATATTTTATTTATAAGAGATTAAACTAGAGTTTTACTCCTTTTTCAAATTAAATTTTATTCCATCATTCCATGATGCTGGATGAAATGTTTGCTCCTTTCCTTTTTTTTTTAATTTGGAATCGAAAAAGCGGAGCAAAGAATGGGGATTGACCCTATGTTGAAGAATCCAAGACTGATCTGCATAATTAGCCCAACCTGTTCTGAAAAAGCCATTGAGTTGGGAAATAAATAAGGAATGGCCCAAGAAAACTTGGCAAATATGAAAACCCGTCTGTATCCACATCATAATGAGTTGAGTTTGTAAATATGCATCTATGCCCATTATCCCAAGTAAAGGACCCATTAGTAATAAAATAACTAACCCTAGGCCCAAATGGTTAGGTAGAAGAGGTGGCCCATAAGTAAATTGCACTAGGCTTCGAAATAAAAGGAGCAACAGTGCCAGCCCACAAAGAGGCTGTCAAATACTGCATCCCAAGGAGAAGCATCAGATAATGGACCAAAAATTGAAAACAAAAAAAAAAGCATCAGATTCATTTGCATGTATATCCACAAACCTCTCAAAAATTTACATATAATCCTTTTAAACTATGTGTTAATAATTATTTTAATACAAAAACTGTAGAATATAACACTATTTCTCAAAACTATTACGAAAATTAAAACTACCGTCTAAAAACTATGTATTTATGACATAATATCTTAAGACGAGGGATAATTCAAGAAGATTGATGATAAAAATATAAGGTATCACTATTAATTTGACTTTTAAATATTTGTTTTAACTTATATGTAACGTTACTCAATATAGTCTTACACACACTATCAATCTTAATCAATTAACAAGTTGAAGTATCCATTTCCATATATATCATGCAAGGGAAGTGGAACATTTGAAGTGCCTTGAGGTGTGAAACTAATTAATTCCATTATCAACAAGCTTGTTCGTGTTAGAATTTTTATTTGTAAATTCACATTAATTGTATATATCTTTTAAAAAATATGAATTGGCTAATAATTTTTTGAGATATAATATGGGCCTAAATGATTAAGTAATTATATGATATTTGCACTTTAACACATATTTATAATTGAAGTGTGGTTAGAGGTCAAAAAGCGTGAGTCATTAGGTTTTAGTGAAACTTGTAACAGGAGGGTTCAGTATGACACTACTTAAAGCAAGGTTAGATTTCCTCTTTAACTCTAATTTGTGCGTTGTTCCATTAAAATTTGTTATTAAGTAGAAGGTCAAAGAGAGAAAGATCTAACCAGATCTAACTTTGCAATTATGGAGAAATTAGGTATACTCTCAATAAATTTTACATATGTAGTGTTATAAAATTATGCACTATATTCATATTATTGTTAATTATGTTAAATTAGAATTTTTCAAAATTATATACTACAAGTGGTATTAAAGCTATACTGTGCATGATTTTAGAATCTGAGTGTACAAATTTGTTTTTTGCTTTCTCATTGCAATTATCGAATTCATACAAATTAGTTTAGGGCTTTCAACATACTCATTACGTGCTTTTAGTTAACATATCATTTACTTGACATAAGGATCTGTGTATAGGGAATTTCAAATTTCACTTTTCTTCGAGTTCTTCACAATTTGAAATTTTGATCTTGATTTATAAGTAGTTTTAATTCAATTCCTCGTATGAGATTGCTTCATGGCATGATTATAAGCTTATTAGAATAAACTGGTTACTTCAAAATGCTTTGAATGTCTGGAAGAAAGAAGAGAACATGTTTGGTCCATAACCTCCAACTTGATTTTTTTTTTTTAGATCCATTTTTTCTCTCCTCATTTGATTGATGCTATAGAACTGTTAGGAACATGTTAAAGCATCTAAATTTGGGATATGTGGTGAAAAAGGCATTGAAAATAATGGAATAGTGAGTCAAATCCATTGCTGGTCCAAAAACCTATTACAGATCCACAGGTTAATGTGGCTAAATGTTGAAGATAACCTCCAACTAGGTTTGGCAAGGCTTATGTGTGGGCCACACATACTATCCCCATCCCTGTTATGCTTAGAAAAATTATTTGTCTTTTCCTATTATAAAATAGGTTATTTTATTTTTTTTAAGGCACTAATTGATGGAAAAAAATTATAGAAAAAGAGTTTTTTTTTTTTTTTTTACAATGAACATGAAATTAGGTAGTACTTTCCCTAGATAAGTGTATGGTTTATATACTCTCAAGTCTAGGTTAATAAAGCTAAATATTACCCTATTTAACGATTATTTCATAATTAAAATTGCTGTTAAGGTTTTAATTGCAACTAGGGTTCATAATTTAATCATTTATGATGCATTTGATATAGTATCCTATTTAATTGATTAAATTTAATTTTTTCTAAGTGGCTTGCAATATGAATAATTCTTCTTGTATTTTTTATTTGTTTAGTTCAAATTTTGTGAGTATAAATTAAAACCTTTGTGATTTAAATAATTTCCATTTTTTTAAAATTTATTTTATACAATTTAGTATATTTTGTGAGTATTCTACATGCCTTGAGGTAATTTGGTAGATTTTTTAATTAACTTGGTTGGAAATTATGAGAATTAAATTGCTATTTGACTGTTGAATTGATTGAAGCATCATGCCTACTATTTCTAATAGTTTATTTCATGTTATACTTTATAAAATGGTTTAAAATTTGCCTTAGTTTAAATGAGTTAAGGCTTTTGGGAATTCTAAATTTATGTACACATGAACTTTACATAAATTTAATATTAAGCCCAGTGTTATAGCATTAAACGCATAGTTTATATACTATGAGTCCTAAATTTAAAATGACTAGAGTTATGTTACTTGAATTTTAATTTGTAGCAATAAGAAGTTGTTCATATTTTGATTGCAACAATAATTCTTACATGATCTTTAGAGATATTTTTGGTGAAGTATCTTGCCTTTTGATCATATAAAAATTTTCCAAGTTTGAGATTTTTATTTTGTAAAATTGTTGCAGATGTTTTTCATCAATTGAGTCATCCATCAAAATTTTACAAATCCGGTTAGTTTCTTTGTTGATAAGAAATAAAATGTGATCTCATTTTCTCATAATTTGGGAATTTTATTTGTAAATTGCTGTAAATGTTTATCACCAAAATGATTCATTCATCAAAATTTAACAAAATCATTTAGTTTCTTTGTCAATGGGAGGTTAGGCAATTTTATTCATTCTAGTCTAAGAATATTGTTTTGAGAATTATTGTGTGTGTTTACTGCCATCAAAATTCACAAAATCACTACTTTCCTTGTTGATAGAATTATTTGAATTATTATATACAATCAATTGCCCAAAAAGGGTCATTATGTGTATTAATTTCGAAATTTCCCGGAACTTGTAGGTGGAGGTACATGATTAAAAGGATTCATCTATCTAAAGGGAATGGTTTTCTTAAGATTATATATTTTCTTAATAGATTGAAATATATAATTTGAATGATTTATTTGCCTAAAGAGAATGAATTTTTTCAATATTGTTATATTCTTTTTTTTTTTTGTTAAGGAATATGGTTTAAAGGATTTATCAGTCTAAAAGGGATAAGTTCCTTTAACATTGTATATTATTTTCTATTTAATTTGGCTTTATGTGAAAGAAGAACAAATTGCATGTTATGTTCTTTGCTTAAAGGGGAGCTCATGATGATACACCTAGTACTTTTTATGAATAGCTTGTTTAGGTCTTGAGCTATTTTGAAATTGCCTATTTTATTAATCATATTGCAATTTTATGAATTAGTTCCCCTTCCTATGAACAACAATGATGCAACAATAGATGTCTTGATAAATTTCAATTATTGGAAATGGAAGTAAGACATAAAGTTTTTATTTATACACTCATATTTTGTGTATGTATGAGGAAATTATTTCCATATGACTTGTTTCTTGGTGAAATGTGATAAGGGATAAATGGAATTAATTTCGTATAAATATTCTTTTATTCTTGTTTAAGACTAATTGGTGTTCTAGTTTTAATACAACAATAATATAAAATCATCATTATATGTGAAAGTCTTGATAAAAAGTAAAATGAAAATAAAATAAGACTATTTGTAGAATTTTGAACTCTACAATAAGGCATCTTACTCATATTTCCCATATTATGTACTTTTAAGATATGTAGAAAAATATTATAACTTACTTAATTGGTTAAAATGCTTATATACATTTTGCGGAATATCTTATGGATATATGTGTAAGTGACAATTATGTCAATTTTCACATAAATTGTGATAAGTGTCTTATAATGTTAGTTCATAAAGAAATTATGAAATTTTGTAAGAGATACATAAGCTATCTTTAGTGAAGATATATTTTAATGGATTACATATAATCATATTTAGCGAAAGAGTTAATTATATTTGTTTCTTAATTTTGGGACATAAGGTCATGTATTAACTTTTTAGGGGAAAGTTAGCAAAAATTAACAATAGAAGTATAACTCAAAGTAAAATAAATAAATATATAAATAAAACCTTTGGGAAAAACGTATATATGTATATATACATATTTGTAGGTCTTATTTATCTATATTGTATGGCAAAACATATTTTATCGATTTTTGTTGATATTTTATGATTTTATTTATGAACTAAAGAAAAATTTTATGACATATTTATGAAATTAAAGTTGTGAAATAATTAGAAAATTTCTCACATTATTAAGTTGTTTATGTAACTTTGAATACTTCAGTGACCTTATTAGACTAAATGCATATTTTTTAATCATTGTGTGCTATTTGATATATGCATATTTGATTTCATGAAAAAGCTCTATTAAATGAGAATAAATTCACCATAATAAGTTTTTGGGTTCCTCTATAAAGCTCAATTAAAGAGGATCCCCCAATGCTTTTAAGCTCACTGGATTCCTCAATTAAGGAGAGAAGTCTTGTGCAATGAGAATCACATTTGAGGGAATGATTGTTAGGGTTTAAATGTGAGTAGAGGAAGTTCACATTGAGAGTACATTTGTTTACATTGAATGTGATAACTTAAATGTTACTTTCATGATCATATGTTATAGTTCTATTAATTAATAATTCCACTTACATGAAACATTACTAATCAAGTAGGGGCACCTTATCATAAATTTAAAATGAATTGTATTCACCAGCTTGTGATATGAACTTTTAGAGTTACAGATAATTTTGTTATTTAAATAATATTTAGCCAAAACTAACTACCTAATATAGAAAAATTTGTTGCATATGGAAAGCTTTATTTGTATCACTTGAATGCAACTATAATTTTGAGTTTAATAATTTTAATAATATTTTATTTAGTCAATGCAAAGTATGAGATTACTTGTTAAGCTAATATGAATTTTTATTACCAAAATAATTCCCTCATAACGATTCATAAAAAATTTTCCTTGAACTAATGGCTATAAATTTTTGACCATTAATTGTGAGCTTATAACCTGTTATAAGCATGCTATAATAATTATAGGCATTTTAAATTCTTTTGGTATCTTTAGTTAATGGGAGTTATTGCGCATCAAAATTTTATGAATTATAGGCCCTAATCCAATTACTAGCCAAATAAATTAAATGATGAGGAAATTGCTTTAGTGTATTGAGTAAGTCAATGTTAGTTCCTTAATTTTCTTATTTTGTCATCAATATCTTAGGCCTCATAATGGAACTATATAAGTTGAGTTTCTAAAAGAACATTTTGTTTGATGACCTCTTTGAGATAGTTGATTAAAACATAGTAAAGGCTTGTGAGACTAAAGAAAATAAGGTGTTATTGAAATCTTGTAAACTAGTGAACCTAAGTAGGAATTGTTAAGGTATCATAGTGTGATAAAATAAAAATTTCTCACTACCTTAATGTATATATTAGTATGATTTAATAAATATTGTTGAATATTTGCTACCTAAGATGAGTGGGAATATAGTTCATTTATATGAACAGGGATGTGAAATCCTTTGCAAATCAAATTAAACACACTTAACATGTTTTGGCGTGTCTCATAAAAATGATAAAAACCCAATGTGTTGAAACCTCTCAATTATGATTAAAATGGGTCACATTATTTTCATTTAGTAGCCTTATTTTGTGATCAAGTGGGTATATATGTTGGCATTTAATTATCTACACTGTCAACACTTTTATATACTTGAATAATTCTAATGTGAGTTGTAACACCATAATGTACTAATCATGAGTTTCCATCACTTAAACTTAATTCCATATGATTTCCAAAGAAAATAACCAAAACCGTGACATTTTAATGCTTTAAGTCAAAATTTAACTAGTCATACTTTGTCCCGTGGGTCCCGTGAATCCATCAATCAAATTATCTACTCAAACTCCATTTATACAACTCATATATAGCATAAAAAAACCCATAAATCACGAATTTGAAGTCAAAAATCAAAAAAATGTAATTTTTCAAAACGGGCCCAAAAGTCAAATTTTTTATTCTAATTTTGAAAAATTATAACTAATTCTAAAAAGATGAGAATCAAACAAACTATAGCTTTCTAAAAAGCTATAGATGTTAACTTTACATTAAAAATAATTTCAAACCTCAATCTCAACATTTGGACTACGTTTGACATCAAAAAAAGCACAAAGGTCTGGCTGTCTCTGGTACTAATATAGTTTGCTATCATGAACTTCAAAACTTCATAACTAATTTCATAAAAATCCAATCTGGGCAAAATATACCAATTTGGAAAGCTACAAATATTAAATAAAGAAAAAAATAAGTACAGATAATTTCAGTTGGTCTTGGATGTCGACAATTGATGGAATAGTAACAAAGATCGAATGGCTTCCCTGATGCTGACATAGAATTTTAGAAAGTCATTTCTCCCTCTACAGACCCCCAATTGAGGTGATTCTAGTTGGTATAGGTCACTGTGGATGTCTAATTTATGTTTATAAAATTTCATGACAATTGGACACTATTTGCCCTATAAATGACATAGATTTATTTTTAGACCCATTAGCACAGTACACTAACCAAAACCAAAAAATTCTCCAAATTCAATAATTCACCAAATATTCTCTAGACCTCTAAATATTATGTACTTTATCTTTTCAAAAAGCTCTTAACAATCTCTAGATGTATGCCAAATTTCATATCAAGAAGAGTTCATTTGGTCATATCTTAACAGAACTCACGGATTTGGCAAATTTGATACTATTTATGGTTCATAATAGGTCTAAATGGTCTTCTACATGTTCTAACACCTCTTGGGCAAGTTTTAAAGCACTACTACATCACATATGAGTTGCCCAAGTGGTTAAAACCTCACACATCTCAAAATCACTATGCTACGGGCAAAAATACACTACTACATACAAGTCATAAAGGGGCCAAATCTTATATTTCCATTACCTTGGCTCTATACATGATTCATACATCATTTATACATACTTTAACACGTAATTAAACATTTACATCTCAAAAAGAATATGTATACATAAGCACTTTGATTTTCTTATACATCAAACTATGCATAATTGTGTAAAAATGTCAAGAGATGGCCATCTATGTCTCATGGCCTCCACTCTTTAGATTTTGAGCTCCACCTGGACCATATGAGATGGAAGAGGGAAGGGGGTGAGATTCATGGAATCTCAATAGCTCATGCACTCATTCAAGGAAGCAATCAAGGCATATAAACAAGTTAAAGCATGTAAGTAGTCATCTAACCATTCACAATCATATAACACATGATTTACATACCATGAATATCATATCAACGCCAAGAATGAGCTCTAGGGACTTTTGTTCTAACCTTACCCTATTTTAGGGACTTTGGGATGGCTTCATCTTTGGTTTAGGGACTTTTGACTTGGCCTCACTCATTCATGAGACTTTTGGCCTTATCTCACCCACTTCTAAGGACTTTTGGCTCTACCTCACCCATCGCAAGGGACTTTTGGCACTACCTTACCCGAGCAATTTTCACAACCTAAAATATAAGCATATTGGTACCAATGCATCAAGGCAACATCAAATAGCATGTCTCACAATACAAGCACATACACAAGCATACAATGACTATTATACATCCAAGAATGTAACAAGAAAGAGTAGAAAGCTACCTTGTAAGCCAACACACACCTTCCCTTTTAATTTGTCTTTGTCTTTCTTAGTCTCAAAATGACAACTAAATGGAGCTGATTCTCTTGAGCCTAGACATAATAAATAGCATGTAATTACTCTCTTATAACTCAAATAAATACTCACAAGGCTAGGGGGTTCTTCATCAAGGCAAACCCTACAAAGTATGTAAGAACCCCTAGTTTCTCCCTCTAGAATTTCACTAATTCTTCTCTTAATTCCTTTGCATTTCTCAACTTCTCACATTCTGATTCAAGGATTTCTTACTTGCTCTAGGTCAGACTTCCTTCCTCTCTCAAACTCTCAAATTGGTAGAACCAATATACACAAGAAGTAAAGAAGAAGAAGTAAAGATACATAAGCATCTACCTTGAGTTCTAACCTTCTTCAAGAGTGGTTCTCTTTTGCCTTCACCTTCCCTTTAATTCTCCACTCTCTCCCTCTTCTGAACCAAGCTTAAAATAAAACTAATTCAACAACTAAAACTATAGAAAAAAAGGGCAAAGAGAGAAGCACAAAATTTTAAGAAGGAAAGCTATTACCTTTTCCTTAGTTTCCTTCCTTCTCTCTTAGCTTCTCTTGGTCTCTCTCTCTCTCTCTCTAGCTTTTTACTCTATCTTGGATAAAGTATAAGTCGATTAGAAGAAAAGGAGAGGATCTAGACTTGAAGTAAAATTCTCTTTTTTCATGCTTTTCCAGACTAACCCTTATTATAACAGAAAATAACCCTCGCTACGGCGAGCACGTATCAATCCCAGGCCCCTATTCTCGCTACAGCGCGCGCTATTGTGAAGAACTCCTCTGTTTTTGTATGGGACGCCCGAACTCACTATAGCTAAAAGCATTCTTGCTATAGCGAATAGGTACATTCGCTATAACTAGGTGGATTCTCACTATAGCAAATATGTATATTTACTATAGCCGGATTGTACCCAGCAGATTTAAAAAAATTTTAGGACTTAAAAAAATTTCAGAAATTCTGATTGTTACATGAGTTATTCAAATTTACAAAGGAAATCTTGTAAATTATTAAGGACATTAAACTCACTTAAGTCTTTATTTGTTTTGGCTACAAAATATTACATTCATGGATGTTTGCATTTGATGGTTAGAGTTGTCAAAATGACACTCATTTTTTGTTTTCATGTAGAGCATGATTTTTGGTAAAAGTTATGATCATAGCTAATTTGTGGCTAAAATTTAAAATTTTTTAATACAGCATATTACTATACTATTAATGTATTTTTTTTCATGAATATTTGTGAAGAGATGAAATTGTTGAGTTTTATAGTTATATTAGATTGTTGTCATAAAACACATATTTGCAATTTTACTAACTAAATATTGCTATCGTTAAAGTATTTCTATCTTGTTTATAAGGTGGGCAAGCCTTATGATATATTAGGTTAGTAAGAGTTTTGGGATAATTTTATGACTTTACCAACTAGAGGTTGATTTTCTAACTCAAAGTTTAATTGGAGACACGGCTTATTTAGAGGTGTTGATCAATTGAAGAGTGGAGAGGACACTTCAAAATTAGCTCTGTCCAACTTGTGAAAATGACGCATTTTGATCATCTTCTTCTAATAAACAGAGTTTGAAAACTCCTTCTTTCTCTCTTTCTGTGTTTTGAGCTTTCTTTCACGAAAATTCTTGCAAAAAAGCCAGGATTGAAAAAGATACAACAAGGAAGGTAAAATAACAAAAATTCTTCCACAAAAGCAAAAACCATAACCAAGTTAAGTAATGAGGAAGGCAAAGGAAAACAATTTGTGAAATTGACTAGAAGACTAAGGACATAGTACAATAGGAAGATCAAAGCATTGCCTAACACCTGCAATTGAAGGGCTGATCCAATAAGGTCACGTGAATTGTAGGCGTTAATCAATGATACCAAAAGAATGATGAAGAAGGAAAAGACATAGACAAATAGGAAAGATAGAAAGGGGGAAGTTGGATTTTTCTTGGTTTGCAACTGTAATTTTGAAGATGTTATTGTTGAAGGGTGAAAAGAACTAGGAGGAGAAAAAGGAGCAAGGGTATAGTTTGAGTTTGGATCATAATGACAAGTGTTAAGAGCTTCATAAGCCCTAATTAAAATGAATCCACTATATATAATGGCAAAGGTGAGGAACTCCATTTGTCAAGCATTACACACTCTTTGCTTCAATTTGTTTTAGTGTAATCACAAACTCGACATTGGGAGAAAAAGAAGAAGAGGAAGAGGAGGATGAATTTGGTTTACAAGAGGGTTAAAGGCTGTAGGTTGGCCATCATGTTTAATTATTGGGATTTCGTTTATTTACATTTCTAAATTCTAATGTAGAAAATTGGCTTCATATGGTCCTTCCACATGGTAAAGCCAACATGATTGATTTGGGCACTTCAAACACACTTCATCTTCGCTTACTTCAAAGGGTCAATTTCTAATTCACTATATGAGATTAGGGTTAAAATTAGATACTTTCAATTGGCTTGTGTTTGAAGTGCCTTTAAAATGCAACAATATGGTGCGTTATGATTAGTTTGGGGAAACATAGTTTATTTTCATGTTAGTAGATTGAATGGTGTAGATGAATGGAGCCAAAACAAATCCTTCTACTTTGGCTTTGTCTTAAGCTCTCTTTCTGCAATTTCTCTTACACCACGTATAGTATCAATTTAGAAATGGAAACAGAAAAGGATTCCATTCAATATGTGGGTTTGGTACAAAGATTTATTGAGACACTAAAAAGGGTGGAGGAAGCCTACTTTTTGGCATTGTAGCGATTAAATCATCAACGGCTTTGGAGGCGAATTGTTAAAAACATAGTATTGCCCTTCTTCACCCATAGGCCTACTTTAATTTTACATGTAATTTGGGTAAAATTTTATTTTGACCCTAAAAATTTTAAAATATTTCAATTAAGTCTTTAAAGTATTTTAAACATCTTTCAAAAAAAAATTTAAGCTTTATAATTATTTTAAAATTTACTAATTTTTGTTTTCTACTTTAAAATAATTTTTTAATTTTGATAAAAATTATTTTTAATTCTACATAATTTAATTATTAAATAATAGGGGCATGTTTGAAATTAAAATTTTCAGTTGCAATTTTGTTTTTGTCCAAAAAAATTATAAATTTTTTTCTTTCTTTATAAGGGGCAATTTTGTCATTTTCTTCCACGACAACTAAAAAGGCAATTTTTTACTAGATAAAAAAAATGTTAATTTGCTCTTCCCAAATTTTAAATTCACATAGATTTTAAAATGGTGTCACTTTAAATATTAAATTTTGATTAAAATATAAAAATTAAAACTCACTTACAATTAAAGTTTAGCCGACATCAATAAAATTTAATATTTGATATTAAAAAGGAAAATTATATAAATAATAATTAATAAAATTATAGAAAAAATCGATTGAAAATTAGTCAGAATTAATTTGATCAACTATCAGTTGAAGCAATTTTGACTAATAATTAATGGGTGCATTGCATTGCTATAAATATATATATATATATACATATTAATGAATTATATATATAATAAATATATATTAATAAATATTAAATAATATATGCAAAATACTGAAATAAATAAGCCAACAATTAAACAGAATAGAAAATAAATCAGAAGAAAAAGAAACCCAAAAAACTCCTTTAGATGAAAAATAGTTAGATCCATAAAGATCCATATTTAAATATGTGGCTATACCTATAGAAGAAGCAAAGAAAATTACATTGGAAAAATGGGTAACAAGAGATGATGAAGGTTCAAAAGAAACAAAAAATATCTTAAAAAAATAAATGAAAAATTTTAAAAAATAGATATTCCCTGTAGTCTCATCTTCACAGTTACCTACCATAAATAGACAAACCCAAAGTTTTCAACAAATTATAATTTTTCAGCTTTGATACCAAATAAAGCAAGATCAATAATAAGAAATTGAAAAATTAACTAAAAATAAAGTTAGAGCAGTGGTTGTTTGCATAGGACTAACTCAGAAGAGAGAAAGAATAAATAAAAACTATAAAATCTTTAATTATAATATAACTGAAACGTAAAACTGAGATTTAGTTGAATAATACTTCATTTCAAATTGAAAAATTTACATGCAGAAGATACAAAAGAGGGTTTTTCAGTTAAGGCTCTTAAACTGAACTCGAGATTTTTAGTTTGTCAAGTTTTTGTATATGTTTCAATTGAGACCTCTCTAGTTATATAAACTAACTCAAACATTTACATTTAAATTTCATTACATTCAAATTTGCATTTCATTTCTTGTATAGAACCTTCATAATGGTTGATCTAACTAAAGCATTTTGGCTTTTTCTTATAAAGTGATAAAAGTTGTTAGGAAGTAACATTCTGCATGTCTTTAGCTGTTGAAGGGAATCTCTAAAAGTGGTCTTGAAGGTATAGGACCTTCATAATAGTTGATTTGACTAAAGCATTTTGGCTTTTTCTTATAAAGTGATAAAAGTTGCTAGGAAGAACTATTGAAGGGAATCTCTAAAAGTGGTATTTCCTTAAGTGATTGTGTCTAAAGAGTGGTTAAAGAAAATCTTCAACTTCTAATTATATCAAGGAAATTTAGCTTAGTCATCTTTATTATTTGGCTCTTTAGTAGATGATCAAGCATCTAAAAAGGTCAATTAGGATGATAATTCCTGAATTTTCTTGGTGAATTGCTCAGGGCTGCTTATGACTACAAATTCTATCATTATTTTCTTCTTGCTAATTAAAAATGGTGATAGATCTTAGACTTTAACATAAGTTGTATTAAAAGAAATTCACTTGTTCACTTACTTTATATTGGCATAACTATTATTATACTTTTTCTATAATTTTACTCTAAATCTCCTTATTAAATAACTTAAAGTGGAGCATGTTCTTATACCAGTTGTGATGGAAAAAAACCCAACTTATCACCTAGGGAACCCTGAAGTGATAAAAGAAGAAAAAAAAAGGTTTTTTTTGCTTTTTTATAATTTGTAATCTCTCTGAATACCTTATAGCCTTCTTTTATTGCATCTGGAAGTATTTGCTGAATCAATCCAAACGCATAGAACCATTCTAAAAATGAATTTGAAAAATTATTAGAACAGTCTTGGTTAAACCAAATAAACCAACCATAGTCATAGTTTCTGTAATAAAGTACATTATACTAAGCTTATAATCTTGATAATTATAAGTAAGACCATGGTAGTTAATTGTTAATTTTTTGCCTATATAAAGAGAGTGTCCTTCAAATACATATGAATATGCTCTAGTAATCTTTATTTGAGAATATTTTTTTTCTTGAAAGATTTTTTCTATGACTTATCATGGCTGAAATGGAGTCTACTAAGATTAATTTATAATATTTTCTATCTGTTTTGAAATCTTTTAGAATGAAATTCTAGACAACTTCTATACTATGAAGAGAAAAGACAGCTTTAATAGTAATTTATATTGAGGTTCTTTAGTTACATATTATTGCATTGCTCAAGCTTTAGAGGACACACATGAACAACATATTCCTTAGTTACATATTGAGGTTCTTCTTCTGTCTATAAGTTATGAGTAAAGGTTTGTTGAAAACTTTGGGTTTGTCTTTTCATGGAAGTTGATTGTAAGGATGAGACTATAGGTGTGTCTGTAGCATAGTCTATAGAGGTAAGGACTTTTCTTGGAGGCTTCTTGGTCAATGTTTGGGGTTGAATTACTACGCCTTTATCTTTTCCCCTCTGTGTGGAAGGGCTTCCACGAATTGAACTCATAGGGCGTTAATTTTGAAAACTTTTCCCTATAAAAATTCTCTTGTAAGAAAATTTGGTAAAAAAATAATTTTTCCCTTTAATAAATTCTACATCAAAATCAAAACAATAAAGTATTACTTGCCATCTAGTAAAAATATGTTTTGAAACTAAATTTTTAACATCTTTTTGTAAAACATTTTTTTTGTAGTTTTACAATCAACTCTTAAAAAAAATTGATTTATTAAATCATTTTGAAATATATAAAACAATTGTTAAAATTTCTTTCTTTATGGTGAAATATCTTTGTCAGGTTTCTATCCAAGCTCCTAAATGGTATCTAACTATTTATTTCACTTTATCGATCTTTTGCTTTAATGCTCCTCGCTAACTTATATATGAGGCATCTATTTCTACTATCTTAAAAACTTTAGGATTTGGGATTCCTAAACAAGGAAGACTTTTAACTTTTTTCTTTACCTTTATAAATATCTTAGTCATGGACTCATCTTAAATTGAAAGGTTTTTCTATAATCTTTTAAATAATTGCTTCAATTTTATTCTAAGATTTTGCAAAAAGTCTAACACATAATTAAAACATCTTAAAAATATTTGTAATTGATTTTTATCTTTAATTTTATTTAGAAATTTATCGACAAATTCTATCACTTTACTAATGGGAGTTGTTGACCTTTAATAAATCTCTAATCCTAAAAATTTTATTTTTGCTTGGAATAATCTCATCTTCTTAGCTGAAATTACTGACATATTTTTCTTTATTATCTCATAAAATTCTTGAAAATGTTTAAAATATTGTTCTAATGAATTGGAAAACACTAAGGCTTCATTTGATTAGGTGCATCGCAAAGGTATTCTCTTTACATAGTTTGTATAATGTCTATTATACCCCTATATTTATTCTTCTATCCATCAAATCACCTTTTCCAAAATAGGAGCAAAACAATCATTTCTTATCTCACATACCATCACTTATCCACATTTTACATTCCTTTCATCATTACATCCTCTAACCAAATGAAGCATAAAATATCAACTATATAAACTATAGTAACTTCTATATAAGGATTAAATATATAATTCATTATTTGCTGGAATTTTGATAGTGTATTCTTTAGTCCAAATGACATTATGTTTCGTTCCTAATGTCTAAAAAGGACTGTGAAAGTTGTTTTATATCTATTCTTTTCATGTATCTGTATTTGATAATAACCAGACTTTATACCAAACTTAGAAAAAATTGATGCATTAGATAACTTTCTTATTAAATCTTTTTTATTAGGAATAGAATACTTGATTCACCTTAAAACTTTATTTAATGCTTTTTAATTTTTAACTATAATTGAAGCTCTTCCTTCTATTTCAATGTGATTCTAAACATAGAAAGTTAAATAACTCCAAAGGGATTTACTTGGCCTAATTAATCTTTTCTCTAAAAGTTTTTGCATTTCTTTTTTACAATATTCTAATAATCCTTCATTCATTTGTGTGGGTCTAACTTTAGTAGGTATTTGTTTCTCATTAAAGGCTTGTTCATAAGATAATTTAACTATATATTTCTTCCTATCCTAAAATGCATTTAGATGTTTTGAACATATATATTTTTTTCAAACTTATGTTTTATTTCTTCTATTCTTTGCTGTATGTTGGGTTGTTTATTTGTTCATCTATTCTTTTATAATGTAATTCTTTTTGTAAAAAAATTATCTAATTTTGTTTTCTTTTTATTCTATTTATTCTATAAATTGAGTCTTCTTTTAACATATTAATTTCCTTGATTGTTGGTGGTTTTAACCATTTACAAAATATTTCTTTTCCCATCACTTTAGTAACTATTCCTTAGGGGTTACTTGGAATGACATAATTTACTATAAAAAGAGTGTTTCTAATATAGTTGGCTCATTTAAATCTTTGACTAAAATGAAAACATTTTTAAAACATATTCTTTTATTATATATGTGAATATTAGATAATTTATACTGTATATTTAATTTTGAAATATTAGCTATAGATAAATTTTTAAAGATTTTTTTATAATATTTTATGGGTATTAATTCTTCTTATATACAATTCATATCTGCACCTGAATTTATGAATATTACTAAATTTCTTGAATATTTATTATTTATTACTAAGTTCATTTGACAATATCATTTTTGGTAAATTACTTTTTATATTCTTTGTATAAATCTTTCTTGAGGTATTTCTTTTAGTTTAGGAATTTTTTCTATTTCCTCATTTTCTTCTTAAAAAATATTTCTTTCATGTTTTTCTAGTTTTGCCTTAAATTCTAAAATTTCTAAATCCTTGTAAATTTCCTTTTCTTTTACTTCTCTTATTCTTATCTTAATATTTTTTATTTCTTGTTATAATTCCTTTAAACTTGCTAGAGGTTGTTTCTCTTCAAATTTATTTAGTATATCTTTTAGCGTTATAAGAGGTGATTTTCTATTTTTTTTGTCTTTACCTAATATATCTTTTATTTTTAATAAATATTACCCTTTTATGTCTTCATCATTTATTTTGTTTATTATTTCTACCAAAAATTAGATATTTTCTTTGGCTATCACATTAATACTATTTTCCCTAACAATTGCTATACAATTATCGCAACCATATATATATATATGCTTGAGCATTCTTTTGAATATGACATTAGTGCTTTTGTTTTAGACTCTTTTGGAATTTGATAAATATGATTTTTTTCATTATCTGAAAAGTTTTCAACCTTAAATTTTGAAGTAAAATATTCATTTATTGAAACTCTTAGAAGGTTTGGCTTATTTTCTTTACTTATGCTTAATTTTCTTATCTTTTTCTCTATCTTATATTTATTAGAATAATGACTAAATTGTCTATACTTATAGCAAACTTTATCCTTTTTATCTTTCTTATAGTTTGGTTTATCTTTAGATCTAAAATTCTTTTTTGTTTCTTGTAATATTTATTATATTTCTTTTTATATTTTTTATGGAAAGGTTTTGCCTTAAATGTTGGCTTATTTTTCTTTCTCATAGATAGAGCTTTTATTTTTTCAAATCCATATTATTCAAAAAAATTTTTCTAATTTTAATTTTCCTTGCTTTTTACCTAGATACATTTTTTGCTGCATTTTTATTTTATTACATAATATTAATCATATCTTATTTATAACATTTATTATGTGTCCATAAGTCATTAAACTATAATTTAGTACACCATTTTGTTTACTTTTAATTTCATCTCTAACTCTTTTTACAAATAACTTAGGTCATCTTGAGATAAATTTTTCTTTCCAAAAATCTAAATTACCATCTTACCTTTGAAAAGGATAAGATTATCTTTATACCATTTAAAACCTACTTAAGTTGGATATCTTAAATTCATTACTTTTTACAGGTATCTTTCTTATATTGCTGTTGGCTCTCCTATAAAAAATTTAATTATCACATAAGCTAGTTGAGCTATATTATCTAAATATTTTTCTTTTTATCCTTGAGCATTTATTCTAGTTTGGTAAAAATATCTTATCTCTTGTCTATCTTGTTATATTAATATGTTTTTTTGCCATCCTTTTAAACTTGTAAATCATTGGCTTAATATATATTAGCATCATTATTTTCTATCTTATAGGTTGCTACAGCTATCATTATTTCTTATAGTACATTTATAATTTCATATTCACTGTATCTGTCAATATTCCACTCATAAATTGATCTACCATCATAATAAGAGACGATCATAATATATTTTCTTTTAAATTGTAAATATCGCATAGTTAATTTTAGATAATAACTTTTCTTTATACCTTGGTAATTATGATGGCTATTTCTTTTTATTTTGTTTATTGTTGTTTCTTTTGTATCTCTAAACTGTTGTCTTATTTTTGTTATGATATTAATTTTCACTCCATTTTTTAATTTACTTCCAATATCTAGTTTTTCTAGTTTTTTGTTTTTTTTTCAAGATATTTTTTGTTTCTTTTAAACTTTTATCATCTCTTGTTATCAATTTTCCCAATGATTAAAAAACTGAATTAGACCGGCCGGTTTGACTGAATGGACCAGGAACCGATCCCTGGTCTGGTCCGATTGGCTCAGAAAATCGGTCCATTGAAGAACCAGTCAAAAACTGGTCAAACCGGTCAAAAATCGACTGAACCGGTCAAATCAGACCGCCTGAAAACTAGTTTGAACCAGTCAGCCCAAATTTTTTTTTTTTGAATTTTTCTTATATAATAGAATATTTTATTTTGAATAAATTTGATAAATTAAAAATAAAAAATATTAGAAGAAATAGGGGATTGAAATATAAAAAAATTTAAAAAAATAATATAAAATAAATAAATAACACATATTTGGTTATTTTTTATATTTCCTCCTTATTATGTATTGTCTCATGATAACATTTCTTTTAAATATAAAAATATTTGACTAAAATTATCATTGTTTAATGATAAATGGAAGTTTAATATAATTTAAGAAGTTCAAAATTTTAATATTAAGTATTTTTAACTTTTAATTATAAGTAGTTTTTGTTTTTTACTTAAAAAATAATTTTTCAAATGTTTTAAGAAATACTGAGTTAATAATCAAATATTTAAAATTTACTAATATTTATTTGTTATATTAAGAATTTAATATATAAAATTTAAACATATATATTTAATTATTACCAATTCAACCACGATTTAACCGTAGTTCGACTAATGAACCGTGAACCAGTGCCTTTACCGATTCAATGACTGGTCTAGTTTTAAAAATATTGCATTTTCTTAATGTAATTTTCTATATTTCTTCTATAGCTATAGCCTTATATTTAAATATAGGTTTTTGTGGATCAAATTGTTTTTCATCTAAAGGAGTATTTTGATTTTTTTTAAAGTTTATTTTCTATTTTTTTTAATTATTGGCTTACAGTATATAATATTTGATTAAAATAATTATTTTGTTATTGTAATCTACTTCCTCCAGTCTCCAATATAAGTCATTTTTTTAAATTGTCTTGATCATTAAATAACTTTTTTCTTAAATGTCCCTAATTAAATAGAGAGTCATTAAAACTAATATAATTTATTAATGATGGAGATAGGCTCTTTAATTAGGGGCAAATATAAAAAAAAAATTGTGCTTACAAATTTAATTAGTTAAATTACTTTTAACCAACTTTTTTAATATTTATAAAATAGGTATTAGTGACTTATATTAGAGACCGGAGGAAATATTTTTTTGCAGATCTATTATCTTTAAAGGTGATGGCTTTCCTCCTCTCCTACCTTTATGCTAATTTCATCCAAAGGAGGATAGAATGATGTTGCACATGCATTATTTCTATAATTCCAATTTCTAATTCCGGTTGCAGTGGTATTCACTGGTGGGTGATTTTTTGTGAAATGATTAAATATTTGATTATCATAAGTATTTGATTAAATACATCGTTTGTGCAAATTCTTCACTATATCCAGCTCCAATTCCTTGTCGTCTCAAACTGGAACCTGCTCCGCTTCCCCCAGATACACTACACGAGCATTCATCTACTTCTCCCACACTTTCCATTTATCTTTCCCAATTGCCAACGGCTCTCCGATAGCCATCGCATCCTAAATCCTTGACGTTATCACATCCTCCTTAGAAGCTGGCAAATCCACTGTTGTTTTCACCTCCGTCGGTGACGATGTCGCAGCAACTGGGACTTTATCCCCGGCCCTCCTCGCATTTTGATTTAAAATTTACCCGTGGAGTCATCTTGTCTGTTGTTACTTGTTGGATGAACGGCCCCGATGCACTTCTCTGGGACTTCAGGTGGATCTCAATTCAAAGGATCTGCTTCCTGAGATGGTGAGGGATAGAAGAGATTTTCTGTATGACATAATAAATGGAAAGACGTGTAGTACCTTGGATTTAACGTTTGTTTTAGATAGTAGGTACTGGGTAGTTTTTGTAATAAGATTAAATAGATTAAGAATAATTATAATATTTTTAAAAAATCCAGATAATATTATAATTGAAAACAAATATAAAGTACAATTTTATTTTAAAATTTTGAAAGTTGAGTAGATGTATGTCACATCCTTCAAATTCGATGCTTTCTGTTCTTTCCTTTTGATTTCTCAAAATTAAAAAAAGATTACTTGGTAAAGATAATTAACATAATGGGTGCTCAGGCTAACTGAGAATAGAATGGGGAATTAACGGAGATGATGTTGGTCAGAACATGGCCGAAAATTCCACGTTAAGTGATGGACAATCATGTCAAGGCAGCGACGTTTCTTTTTTTCCTTTGAAAAAATGTATACGAAGTTGATAATAAAGAACTTTCTATACCCTACTTTATAAAAAAAAAAAAAAAATTCTATTCTATATTTTTTATACATGAGAAATGCTAACTTCCATGCTAGTTATTTGGGACTTAGCAGTTTTTACATTTACATTTTAGGCCAAAAAGTACTCACTAATTCATTAAAACCCCCCCCTCCCCCCAAAAAAGAAATACAGGTTTTTTAGGTTATTTTGTCGTAAAAACATAATTAATGTATAAATTATTTCTCTATGCACAATAAATACAAGATTATAAAAAAAAATACCAATATTTAGTTTTCTATTTAATTTTCTTTTTATTTATCTTCTGGTTATAATCAGATAATTTATCATATATGATTAAATAATTCAATGTGTTATTTGTCACCATCTTTTTAATAATATAGATATGATATGTGAAGAATAAATAAATTTCTCATATATATATGTTAATTAATTAATAGACTTTCTTCCTGATTAATCTAATTTGAATTTTCAAACATTGAATTACAAGAAAAAACCTTATCCTAAACGAATAATTTGTTTGGTAGAAAATTCACGGGATAAGTTACAATCGGGGAATATATATATATATATATATATATATATATATATATATAATCCTTTAAAGTAGAGGTGATTTGACATTATGAGGCCTAACGGCATGCTTTAGCGAGGGAGGTGCTGAAATGAATGAAGTTTGTATATGGTCTTACTGTGTAATATTTTATTCCAATTGTGAAAATTTTGTTTTCTCTTAAATAAAAGTATTTGTGAAAGAAAGATAAGTTATTGATTTGATCATAGTTAAATTGTGATTAAATTAATGATAATTAAATATATTTTTTAAAATTTTTATATAAAAATAAATTTTAAATATTACTAATCATTAATTTTAAATATTGATGAAGAAGAAAAAATAATTTTAGCCAAATACTTTTTAACATTTAAAAGAGATACTGTTAAGAAATATAATAAAGAATAAATGTTAAAAATAGTCAAATACATGCTTTTTGTTTTTTTTATTTTTTTTTTGTTTTAACCCTTTCTTTTTCCTATTATCTTTTATTTTTAACTTTTTAAATTTGTCCAAAGAGAAATAAGAAATAAGAAAAAATCTTTTAAAAAAATTTTAAAACTGATTAAATTTTGAATTGATCCAATTTTGATCAATTAGGCTAATTTTTAACTGATTTGATCAGTTTTTACTTAATTTTTTTGGCAGACTAGGTTCGCGGATCAATTGAACAAGTTTAATGACCAATTTTCTAATTTTTGACCAATCCAACTAATTCCAATTCAATTTTAATATCAGTGGGGGTAATTTTTAATATCGCGGATCAATTGCACGTTAGTGCTCTTCTCTAACAAGGTAGGGTAATTTTTAATTTTATTCCTTCCAACAAAATTATTTTTCACTTTCAACTTTTTGTTCACAAAAATGCAAAGGAAAAAAAATTCTTTTGATGACCATTTCAACAAAAGATTAGGATCAGATGCAATTTCCTTAAATTTTTGTTATTATATTTTTTAATTGAAATATAATAAATGTATGATTCTTTAATAATATTATGACAAGTATTTAGTTTAATTAATGAATCATACAATTATTTGCAAAAATTATACACTTACTATAGTATTATTAAAAAATTATATACATATCATATTTTAATTAAAAAATTTGATGACAAAGATATAATAAACTGTATATAAATATTTTACTTTAACAAAAATGTAAGGAATTAATTAATTATTAACGTCTTGCTTTGTTGATTTCTTTTACAATCAACTTTAAAAAAAAAATTTAAGGGAATTATCTGGTGTCTTGTGGTGATTAAAAACTCCTTCTGTTTGATGTATTAATGCTTTAATACATTTTTAGTATTACTTAGATTCTGATAACAATATTTGACATTTGGGCTTAACAATATTTATTAATAACTAGCGGTGCTGCTGGTATAAATGTACAGATAACCACCATGTGAGATTCATTGATATAAAATTAAAAAAATAATAAAAAAGAGAAAAAATGTCAAATTAATAAATAATTTAGCAATAATATTTTGCAGTCATTCTCATCTATTTTTTTTTTTTTAGATAAATTTTCGAACAATCGAGAAAAGGTATCAGTATCAGTATATATGTTGTTTGAAGATTTTACGAAGATTCCTTATATCTCTTGGATTCTTCGGGGCCACAGCCATCACAAGAACAGTGCAAGTCTTTATCAGGAATTAATTATTCTTTCTGAACTCATTCCTTAAGCTAATTGCTATTTAAAACGTCTAGAAAGTCGACATGATTTCTTAATGAAAATTGAAAACGTCGTTTTAATATGAAGTCCAATTGCATTAACAAAAATAGCAAGGATTTTAAATCAAATAATAACAGATGAAGACGTATAATTTTTTTTTCTTCAAAATTAAAATGCGAATAAAAGTTTTATTGATTATCCTTCGAACTACATTTGTTAGATAATACACCCCCCCCCAATCAGTTTTCACAATAACATAAGATTCTGATATCAAAATTAAAAAAAAAAAATTACAAAAACAAAACACTTTGATTAAACGAGATCATGAACTCCAATTGAAATGGGACAAAAAATCTTTAATATATTTTAAGAGTCATATGAAAAGACAGAAGTCTTTTAAAACTGCAATAAACGAGGACGGATGGAAAGACTTCCCCTTAGATCTTCCATTAAATTTTGTTTAAAAATTTCATAAATTTATGTATAAAAAGAGATTAAAAACTCCACTCACAAACAAGTATAACTGTAATGCGAAGGCATCAAAGTATTTGTTTGAGTCACAAATTTAATCAGGTAATCTTGTTCTACCACTTGCAAGAATTGAATGGATTGAAGGTTTTCAAGCAAATTAGGTAGTGGATGAAAATTGCTTCATAGTCATTAATTAAATGCAAATTTAATTCAATGCCAATGAATTGACAGTAGTTAAGGGAAGGAAGTCATGTTGAAGAGTTGCAATTTGATACGTGAAAATTTGACCAAGAGCCCCAAAAACACTCTGTAAATAGAGTTAGTTTTCTCCATTAAATGCACAAAGTTAGAAGGTGCTCATCCAGAGAAAAATTAATTCAGCAATTTTAGTGCTTCAGTACAAAGCGTCGGTGAAAAAAAATATTATGAAACGTTATTGCATACATTTGAGTTGTGAATTGTAGTTATAATTCTCCGTATTGGTTTCTTGTTCTATAAGTTACTTTTACTACCTTATCTTTTCACAAATTAACTCCACCTTTATAGTTTCCACACGGACAACAAAAATTGGTAAAAGATCCTTTGAAATGACACCAAATTTTGACATTGAGAAATTAAACTACAATGATAATTTTAACCTGTGACATTTGAAGGATACGTGATTTACTAAACAAACTAATAAAACATGACGCTATGTTGGCCTATATTTTTTTCACGCGTTAAATAACTTTCATATCAAAATCCATGTTTAAAATTTTAAAGGAGTTAGCTTAGTTAGCAAATAGAAATGGTTTCTTTTTTAAATAACTTAGGTTGACTCCTTTGAAGAGTACTTTAAAATACTTAAATACCAAACTTATATGAAAGAATAGCGGGGAAAACTCGGACGAAGTCTAAAGATACTTGATTGTGACAATTAAAAAACATGTTGAAAACATTAATAATATGATAAATTATTATTATTTTCTTAGAGAGATATTTACATTATACAATCCTCTCATTTATTATGAAAATATGCACAAATTTTCTTAAACTAAAATATGATTGACATATTTTCAAGACTAATATTTTTTTGATAAATACAACTTATCAAAAATATATGTTTAAAATTTTTATTTTAATATGATTTATTTTATATTAAAAATCATAAATTTAATTTATTCTAAATTTTAAAAAATTTGACAATTTGATATTGATCAATACTTGTTACATTATATGAATAATAAATATAAGAGCATTATAATCAAAACAGATATAATTATAACTTATCTTTTGATGCTGCAATGTATCTTTTGATTTCAAAGAAATGGAATATAAATTTTTAAAATAAATCAGAGGATCACGTGATTTAAATATAAAAAAGAATAATTTACCATTAATAATAAAGGATCATGTGAACCTTGAGCTTTCTTATTTAGAGTAATAATATAAGTAATCGATGTAGCTTCGTTAAGATATAATAATTATTAAGTATTATTAAATATAGAATAATATTTTATTCATTTTATTAAATTTATTACTATAATTATACTCATAATTACATAAAAATTAAATTAATTCTGTCAATTTAGAGCTATTCATCATTAAATAAATTAGTATTTTAATCAATTCAGCATAAAATATTTAAAAAATATTGTTCTAATAATAATAATAATAATAATAATAATTATTATTATTATTATTATTATTAGGGTTCATAATCTACGAGCATTCATAATATTCTCACTCCAATATTAGTTCTCCCATGCAGACCAAGCATACACACAAGCTTAACCTTGTAGCAATTACACATAAACCATTTTCGTTTTTTAAGAAATATTTGGTTGAAATATGTAATAGTAAAGGAAATGCAACATGTAAATAAGTGAAGGTAAATGAAATAAAAAATAATTGTTTTGTTTTTGTTTTTTTAAAAATAATTTAATAAATAAAATAATAAAAAATAATTGTTTTGTTTTTGTTTTTGTTCTGCTATTCTGCCCAAGCTTCGCTAAGGAAGTTGCTAGCCACAAAAAAAAGACATATAAATATAAATATATATATATATATATATGCGAATTATGCCATACTTTTTTTTATTTGATTTTATCCAACAAAAATGAAATACGATGAAACAATATAAACAAAGACGGAACATGTTATTATCGGTTAATTATTTGAGTTCTAGTTATATTAATTTTTTCGGGACAGATTGTAAATTTTTTCAAAGTGAATTTCCTAGAATTCGATATGGATAGCTTGCTTTTTACCAAATAAAAAATATAAATAAATTAAGTGCGTGTAAATCAATTCAAATAACACTTCTAATAATCTGTATGCATGAAATATACTTACGAGTTACAGGGCAAATCCTTGTGGATATAATTAGAAAAAGAAAAACCACCACAAGAATTGGGAATTTTGAGTCATTTGCAACAGTTCAAATTTTTTTTAGTCAAATTATTCATATCTGTCAAAAGTATTACACCTATACGCTATATTTTTGGGGAATTCGGTCCTTTTATTTTATTTATTTATTTTTTCAATGTTTCAAAGAACTTCTCTAAGTTTATTGGAACTTGATAGTAGTGTCACTGAGTTCAATATTTCATATTGAAATGGAGATGAATTGATTTGGCCAAAGCACAATGGAGGGGGGAAGATGAATGGAGCTAATATATTATTGTATAGACATACTTTTTTAGTTTATTATATAATAAATTAATAAAATTTTATTAAAATAAATAGTCTACGTGATAAAATTTATTAATAGTTTTATTTAAATATATTC
Organism: Erythrophleum fordii; assembly: GCA_032878935.1. Lineage (NCBI taxonomy): Eukaryota > Viridiplantae > Streptophyta > Magnoliopsida > Fabales > Fabaceae > Erythrophleum > Erythrophleum fordii. The sequence goes on along the minus strand of JAVQMF010000048.1, from coordinate 697,948 downwards.
CATTAATGAATTTTCACAAAAAGCCAATATATGTCAATTTTAAAAATTTATTTTGTTTGGTAACTATTAGAAGTTAATTTTTTATTAAATAAATTTAAATGTATTTTTTTAAAATGCAAAAGTCAATTTATCAACTGGAGTTGTTAATAAAATTTTAGAGAATATTTTTTAAAAAATGATATATATATATATATATATATTAAATTAAAGTATTTAAATAAATATATACTATTTTAGGTAGTATATGTTTCCGAAATAATATATATTAATACATTAAAGAACATTAATATATTATTAAAATATAATAAATAGTATATCTATATTTTTTGTGTATATAAATTTCAAATAATAAATAAAATTAAACATAAAATATATTAAAAAATTAAATATATAATAAAGTATAAATTTAAAATAACAAATTAAAATTTTTATTAGAAATTAAAATAAATTTTGAATATAATAAATTTTATATAACAAATAAATTTAAAAGTTAAAAAAAACCACAATTCAATCAATTTTATATAAGTAACCTAATTTTTTGGAGGACGTGCGTGCAGGTGTGTATTAATATATTAAATTATTTTAATATATTATAAATTATATAAATTAAAAATATTAAATATATAATAGAGTATAAAATTAATATAACAATTTAAACTTTAAAGTGAAAATTATGAAAATTTCTTTATAAAACAAATTAAAAATAACTATGAAATATATATTAAAATTTTTTAAAAAATGCATATTAGTTGGACAACTGAAAATTTTTATATATTATTTAAAATTAAATTAGCATATGAAATATATTCCAAAATAATAAGATATAATTCATGTAATATAATTTAAATAAATAATCCAATTTAAATAAATATAATATAATTAAATGGATAACCGAAAATCAGTCAGATAGTGTGTCCCACTGATTTTTCATTTATCACTATTTTTTTTAAAAAAAAAATAATTAATGATACCTTATTATTTTTGAATTAATTAAATTAGTTAAAGATATTATTTAGTTTAAAAATGAACATAAATACAAAATGAAAAATAAAAAATAAAAATGCTCGACTAAAAATTGGTCAGACTATTTAACTCATTTTTAGTCGGATAGATATTAGGTTGAACATTGTATTCGATTGAATGTTTAGTTGGAACTTTTTTTAATTAAATATATTTCATAAATTTTTATTAAATAAATTTTTTCTTTATTTTTTAATTTTATTTTTTAAATTTATTTATTATAATTTATACAAATTATTATTATAATTAAATTTAAATTAATATTATTTCTTTTTCTTTCTTGGTATTATTAGTACGGGAGCTTTGTTTAGATAAGTTATTTTTCTTTAGGTGATGAATTGAATCTAAATTAATTTTAATTTTATTTAGGTCATAATTATTTTTCTTAATAATAATTTTGTTGTGAAAATTCATTTACTAAAATGAATTCATTTATGGTAAATTCTCTCTCTCTCTCTCTTTATATATATATATATATATATATATATATATATATATTTATATCGATGAAACGCAATATCTTTTCACAAAACACTCTTTTTACACTCTAACTCATCACTCCATCCATTTTTTTCGGAGTGCCCAACACTCGACCTTTTACAAAGAATTGCTAAACTGGATGGCAGTTAAAATTATAAAAAAACAAAAATATAGAGAACTTAATGATAATGCAACGGTTTTCTCCCAAAAAATACAACATATAAATATAATACTTTTGGCAAGTACATTTTTAACCAACAGAAATTTGAACAATAACAAAGGGCTCTAAATTAAGAATTGATGTTCAAAACTACGTAACACAAGGATAGGGCAATAAATGATAAACTAAAAATATTAAAAATTATAAAAGTTATTCTTATGCTCTGTTTAGTTTACTACATTGTAATTGTATTTCTTTTATATAATTTATATAATATTTATTATATTTATTATTTTTTTTATCAAAAATACTTTTTTTAAAAATAAAAATAAAAAAATTATTTTTTATTTTATTTATTCATATTTTATATTCTTTTTACCGTTATATCTTTCAATTAATATGGCCTCCACGTCAATTCGTGTATACACGTGGATATGACATGTTCGTAAATGTGAATAGTTCGTGATGTCAATACTTGGGCATGAGATGCAACTTTTAATAGTAAATGTGAAAACTATAAGGATAAAGTAGCGGTCATTTGGCTGGATAATTTAAAAAGGATAAAAATATAAAAAATAAATAGATAAAAATAAATAAGATAATAAATTATTTTTATATTTTTATTTTTAAAAATATGATTTGATGATTAAAAAATAATTGAATAAATAAAATTATAATTATAAAAATATAATAAATATTATATAAATTATATACAAAATATATATTCACTTAAACCAAATGAGTTATAAAAATATTATTTTTTATTTTGTTTGCACCAAAAATATCTCCCAATTGACAACTGGAGACTAATTTTTTTTTAAATTACAAAGATCATCGAAATGAGCATGTCTCTCCCAACAAAGCTTTTTCTACACACAGTTCGGAATTGAATCCCAAACAATGTTGGGCTGTGAAAATATTATTGCCCTAAAAGAATTATTCTTGAAGTTTCTGATATGACCACCGCGTCAGTTCACATGAAATGCGCGGGTATAGCATGTTAGAATCTAACAATAGTTTTTGGGCATGCGGTGCAGCTTTTATTAATAAAGGTATCAAGTAAAGAAGCACTCAAGTATTTTGCTTTTATTTGATTAAACAAAATAAAAATTGCGGTTGAATCTTTTGTACTTTCAAGGATTAAACTAGAGCTATTTTATTTTGTATTGGCTTCCTTCTTTTGGGATGAAACAGAACTTTTTGCGGCTTTAAATGCTTACAAAAAAAGTTTGTGGGGACTCTTGGGATGGCGATTCTGTTGCGGAACAGAAATTAAACAATCGAGAAAATCAAGTTCACAAAATTCAGTACTGAATATATTTATCAATAATAAACTGAGTAACTATTTTTTTCTTTAAAATTTTTATTCATTATTGGATATTTAAAGAAGATTGAAAATCGTAGTTAAGAGGATTGATCAGTTTCATAAATTATCACTTTGTCTCTCTTTTACGTTTAAATGGGAGCAAAGATACGTGTAATGAAATATTACAGAGATTCAATTTTCGCTTATGCATGGGACGCTTTTAAAGAAAATGAAATCAGTGACATACGCAACTACATTATTTTCATCTAAAAAATTTCACCAATTTAAACTTCATATAATAATACAATTACACACTGCATCTCTATGAATCACTTAATTACTTCCGGTAATTCCATATACCCCAGAACCGATATCATATGAAATTTAAGCTATCGACATATAATTTAGAAATGCTTCCCCACACCAAATTTATTAACAAATACATTTAGTAGCTAGTATAGATACAGAAGAAGCAATTAAGGATCAAAAGAAGCAAACTGAAGAAGCTCTGGGTTCTGCTCAAATTGGGCCATATGAAGCTCATTCAAGGTGACCCATGCCTCTATTCCATCCCCACATCTTGTGGGCATTAAAATGATCACATTTCTGATAGGAACTCCAATAGTACACACCCAGGTTGGCTTCCCCCATCCAAAGTTTGCTTCATAGAAACCAAACCTTGTCCAGCTACTAAAGCTATAACAAGGAACACCTTTCGCCACCAAAAACTTCACTTCTTTCAAAGATTTAAGAACCTCAAAAAGCCCTTCAGCATCTCCTTGAAGCTTACTCACATAATCTCCATCAATCTTTTTTATGGTTTTACTCACCACCACTGCCAAATCTTGCAGCTCTACCTCCTCTGTTTTATCTACTTCCACCAATGGAGAAACAGCAGGTTGCCAGAGATTACCTGTAGAACCCAGAGAGAACAGACTCAATAATTTGATTTATTAACATAATAATTATAAGAGAGAAATATGAATAAACCAATTTAATGTTTATACAGTCTCAAATATGCGCAGCAAAAGGTGAGTCCCTATATAAGATGCATCTTTCCATAAATTTAATTCTTAAAAGATAATAATTATTAATTGAGCTATTTTTTTTTCAAACTGATCAATACGGTCTTACCATGGTAGTACTAAATTAATAGATAACAAGACTCGGCAAAATAATATTGGTAGCTATTAAAAATTTTTAAAGTCAAATTATAGCAATTATTTTTTAAAGACTGAATTGTTGGAAGAGTTAAATTTTAGGAACTCAAATAACCGTTAACTTATTCCAACTAAAAAATCCAAGCAAGCAAATGTTACAAGAAACAAGGCTTCGCCTCTCAAAATATCATAACTGAAATCCTTCCATTATTGCAGCCCATGAAAAAAAAGTTGTTGCATATAGGTCATTAAAAAATAACAACCACTAAAATTTGTATTTTTTTTGTAGTGAAAGAAAATCGTTATTAATGATGTGCATAACTAGATCCAAAAGTCCAAAATAAAATCTTACTCAAGAAATTAAATCAGAACACTGATAAATAAATAAAGCATGGCTTCTGCAGTGTTACCTATGGAGTTCTCTGGCAACGGCGGCACCATCCGGCTACGAATGTTGACTGCATGTAACACCATGGATTGATGAGTTCCACCTGCAGTTTCCATGGCGGATTTCCATATGAGAGCTGTCACAGTTTCAACTCTTGTAGGTTTGTAATTGCAGCCTCCAGAAACTAATCTATCCCTAAGTTCACACAAGCTTTTCTCACTAAACAAAAATCTCCTGGTTGAAATATTCTTCTCGCCAATCATCCCACTCGTTGTGTTCATCTCTATCTCTCTTGCTGGGAAAAGCAAAGAAGCTTCCATGTTAGGAGGAGAATTACAAGCATCACTTCCATCTTCTATTGCTTTTTCAGACCAAGCTTGAAGGAATGAAGCTACTGTTGCTCCATCACAAACCTTGTGTGAAATACACAAGCCAATCCCTACACTGCCACAGCTAAACTCAGTAACCTGGACTTCCATTATAAAAGGATATTCATCTTTCTCTGCTTTTGGGTTATACGCATCAAATGGAAGAAACGCTTTAATCTCATTGGGTTGTGGATTATTATTATTTTTTTTGAGAAAATCTGAGAGCTTAATTGGGATTCTAGCCTCAAGATAAAGAACACCTTCATCGTTGCAGTCCACGTAGGCATTACTTTTATCTCCTTTGAATCTTCCACAAAATGGATAGTAAAGAGTGAGAACTTGTGATAGCGAAGCCTTCAACTTCTCAGATATTTTGGTAAAATCACGATCAGTGGGAGAATAGAAGAGAACAATGGGAACGTAAAACGAAGGAGGAGCCAATTGGTCAAGGAGAGAGATTTTGAAGTGTTGAAGGTGAGATGGGGTTGGAGATGATGGCTTTATGGTGTTTTTGGATACAATCTCGGCTTCAGCTACTTCTGCCATTTCTACAGGAAAAATATGGTATCTGTATGATTGCTAGAAGGTTAATTAAGCCTGTGTTTACCTTGCTTGGTCTACTTCGGAGAGCTGGTTGGAGATTTAAATACCAAAAACTTTAGAGCTCGAGGTACATTGTGTGTAAATATTAATTGAATAATTTCTCCTAGAAAGGGATAGGTAGCGAATACATCCCTTCATTTTAGGGCGTGAACAGGACAGTCATTTTCAGCAACTCTGGGCCGTCCAATTAATCCCACGTCTCTCGGCATGTCTCGTCCCTCTCTCCGTTTTGAATTTTTTTTTTTTTTTTCCTGAATCAACGATAATGTCGCATCTAACCCAATGCATTCCACGACCGGCACAAATTTGGAATCTGAGAGACCATACCTTGTACCATCTCCTGCCATTGCCTTGGGACTGTCAGACTGGCACAAGCTGATCTGATTCTTCTTCCTGGTATCATTTATTTGGAGGGCTTCACGAAACGATGCGTTTCTTCACTTGTTTTTAGAAAAAAGAAATGAAGTCAAAACAGACAGAGGGACGTGGCGTGCGGAGAGACGGGGAATTAATCGAACGGCCCAAAATTGTTAAAAATGACTGTCTTGTTCATGCCCTAAAATGAAGGGATCCGTTGGCGGATACGTAGAGAGCGCGGTACTTAAAGCACAAGTACTTGGGGTGCCAATCCATTACGTAGGAATATTGATGCTCAAGCAATAATATTCCTCCATAATATTGTTTACAGGTGAACAACTGAAAAGACAACTTATGAGAGCTTTGTTTTGAGTAAAGCTTTACTTTAACGTATATATGTCAACAAAATTGAGTATTGATATCAACAAATATCAATAATCAGTTTTAAATATCAATAACTTTTATGCCTTACTTACCAGTATTATATAATAAAATAATTTTTATAATTTTTATACCTTTTCTATAATTCTTTAAATTATAATGGTAAATAAACATAATATATTAGTATAATACTTTGTTAATATTAATTTCTTTTATAAATTAAGAGAGTATTCTATTAATAACAAATGTCAAGATGAATAAGTATACAATATCCTGTTTAAGATATTTTAAAATTGATTTGATATTTGTCACATTTGTTGAGTAAATTTGATTCATTCTTAGAGTTCTTTCCTTTTTTTCTCAAAATTAAAAAATAAAAAAGATTCATTAGTAAGGCTAATTAAGCAAAGACTTCACAAATTGGCCGTGGTGAGGCTAACCGAGAAGAAAAAGATAGGGGAATCAAGGGAGATGACATCGGTAAGAGCTTGTGAATGAAGAGATGGCAAACTGGGGAACATCCAAGCATCGCCCAAAATTCCACTAAGTGGTGGAAAATAAACTCCAGGTAGTGATTTTTTTTTTTTTCGTTTTCAAATGTTTATACCAAATTGATAATTAAAAAAAAAATTCTATGCTCTATATCAATTTATGCATGAAATGACTTATAACTAGTATTAATGTTTTAATAAGTTCTTCCTGGTAGCTTTTGATATCTCCTTTGTCAATTCTTCTAAGTATCATTTGTTTTGATTTGTTTTGTCTTTTTTTTTTTTTTGAGTGGGATATATTTATGCCAATCTTTAATGCAGCTCATGTAGTGAAATTATAAAAAATTACTTTTATTTTAATCCAAAAATTAGGAATCTGCATAAAGACAAATCCAAAAATCAGTGAAATTAAGTTTCTTTTCAAAAATCGAGTGAATCATAATTTAATGCAAATTTTAGTCAACATTATGTAAATTTCTCAGCCAGATTCTTATTTTTCTATCAAATTTCAATAATGTTTAATAATTCTTGTGGGGCATACTATATTTATTTAATATTATACACCATTTACGATATAAAAACAACTCGAATTTGAGTTAAAAATAAATAAATTTATATATTTGTTATTTATATATATATTTGGAATATTATATATTTCTTATATTTCTTATATACGTATATATATTATTTATTTTTATATTTATTTGTAAATAATACATAAAATTATTAACTATTTTAATGCAATCATAATCTTTGATAAATTGATAAAATTAATTAATATTCTTTCCTGATTCATCTAATCTAAATTTTAAAACATTAAAATATGAAAGAACTTTATCCTAAGATTTTGTTTGTTTTGTAAGACATTGAAAATTTTTATAAATACTTTTTTGGAAAAAATTTTCTTAAAAATAATTTATAACAAAAATTTTTATTATGTGTTTCATTAGATTTTTTTTTTAAAAAATTTGTTTTGTTTGGATTTCATAATAAAGGTTGACAAGTGATAGATAATGATGGTGGCCAGATGCATTGGCGGAGCCATGATTTTTGGGTTAGGGGGGTTAAAAAAATTTCGCTTCAAACTTTTTTCCATATCCTATAAAAAAATTATATTTTTGTAGTATATTGCTTAAATAAGATGCTTCCCTTTAAATTTTTAGATTAAGCTAATTGAGATTAAATTACTAATAATATCCTAGCTTTTATTCTAAATTTAGAAACAAGTTTAAATTTAAATGAACAATTTATCAAAAATTATTATTTATATTAATATCAACAACTTTATTACCTAAATATCTATGAAGACATAGTTTTTGCATCTATAATCAGTTCATATAATGCATAATAAGAATATATTAAAAAAAAATATTATCACTCAACAGCACCTTTGTTCAATGAACAATTTAAAAGAGCATTTTGAAGGGAAATAAAAGTTTATTTGATAAAATAAAAAAAAATTGGGACTATCAATTATAAATACTATTTTGCAAACTACTACATTTACAGAGCATTAATTGTAAATACTATTTTATCTGAAAAAACTTTAAAAGTTTTTGTAGTATTTCAAAGACAATTGTTCTAAGTCTAATTGAAAATCATATAGACATTTAAATTTGGTTATATTCTACTTAATTATTGTAAACTATTATCTATAAAAATACATTCAAGATATGTATAGATTAAATATAGAATAATTAAGAGCTTGATGAACACTTCATTAGAGTAAAAAATGAAGGGATGCAGGGAAAATCATGATTTACAAACATGACTAGAGTGAGCTTGGAGCAATGAAGGTGTAGGAAAAATTAAGGAATTGGCCAAGGAAAGAAATAAGGGCAATTTAGATAGAGAGAGAGAGAGGGGGGAGAGAGAGAGAGAGATGGAAAGAATATAAAAAATCAAGAAGCTAAAAAACATAAGAAATATTGGATGGGAGGCAACAAGGAGAGAGAAAAAAAAAAAAAGGCACTATGTAGAGTCTAACTAAAATTAAGGGCAAAAATAGGGAAAAGTGAGAAGGAAATGAGAAAAAAGGAAGAATGTTGGGAAAAAAAATACGAAAAGGAGAAAGAAATGAAATGAAGGAAAAGAAGAAAAAATACATGTGCAGGTTCAAGTTAAAATGTCAAAAAATAGTTAGCCAAAAAAAAATGTCAAATACTAAAAAAAAAAATTCATGTATAAGTTCATTTAATCTAGTAAGTTTAATGAAGTCAAAATTTTAAGAAACATACATAGGGCCATGCATAATATCAAACTTCAATGGTATATACATATAAATTTTAAAAAATTGAAAGTGCAATTCATTAACTTAGCTTCTCCACTAGCCATGTGGTTAGTGAATAGTGATGTGATGCAAGTGCTACATGTACCTATATTTGTGCGTTTGTGCAACTGCACACTTAGGTATGCATGTGCATATGTATGTGTATACATGTGCGTATATGTGCATGGACCCACCCTTGTATAACACTATATTCATTTAACTCATTTCATTTCATTTCTAGGCATGCCTTCTTGAATAACACAAGTTTTTAAGAAAAATCTATTAAAATAATAGATAATTTTTATGTTATGTCATGGATAAAATTTTCATGTTGTGTCTCGTAGATTATATGAACTCATCTATCTCATTCTCCTATTTAAATACACATATATAACTCAAAACCATCTCAAGATGTGACAAAAAACTCGAGCTTATGAACTATATACATAAAAATCACATGTTCAACCTCGAATTGGTGTGCTAGGTTTCTATCATAAACTTTGAAAAATTATAACTAATTCTAAAAAAATCAAAATTAAGCACACTATAATTATTATGGAAAGTTACAGATATATACTTTATGCTAAAAATAAGTACAAACCAAAACAGGAATGTCTAGCCACTGGAAATTGATGGAACAATACCTAAACTTAGCTAGTGCTATTGGTACTATCATAGAATTTCAAAAATTTATATCTCTTTGCTCAGACATCCAATTAGGGTGATCTTAGTGGCCATAGAAATCTTATCATATATAGTTTATGTCTGAAAAATTTCATGAGTATTGGACATAATTTGGCCCTCGAATGACATAGGAAAAGAAACTGACCATATAAACAGTAACTATATCATAATAACTAAAATTTGGCAATTTTGAAAATTCATAATTAATTCCAAAGAGCTCCAAATAATTTTGTCTTTAGCTTCCCAAAAAGATCTAGATGAAATCTATATGCATGCCAAATTTCATAAGAAAATTCGTTCATTTGATCAGATTGTGCTATAGGGTTGCAAAATGGCTATTTTATGTTTCTTAAAGGGTCATTTTTGCTTTTAAGGCTTTTATGGCCACTTGAGCACTTGAGAAAGCACCAAACTGGTCTATTAAACATATCTCAAAGGTCCATAAACTTAGATTTCACAAACTCACTCTCTCATCTCAAGATATAAACAAGAACATACAAGCCTTATCTTTCCATTCGATGTCAAAAGGTTGCTATATCATTCACATGACATCAAATCTCACATATACATCAAGTATTTATGTAATTATACATGTTCAAATGGTTATACAATATATTCATCATAAGGTTACATCATATGCTATCAAAATGGTTACAAATAGAACAAGTAGCACATTTCTTTGTCAATTTTTCTTTATCAAGCTTGGTGGCTCTCATTCCTTGATTCACTTGATCCACCTAGACATGTTAGGCAATGGGGAGGAAGTAATGAGATTCTAGGAATCCCAATTGCTCTTTTCCCTTTCAACCATACATAAAGGATACAATTTCAAGTCTAAAAATGCATGCATAGATATCATGGAGTGCATAATCATACATGAAACATTTCTTGCACTCAAGAAGTCATATAAAATATACATAGGCTTACTAAGGAAATAGTTTAGCCTTATCTATTCTCTTTAGGATTTTGGACTTGCCTCACCCATCTTTTTAAGAGACTTTTGACTAAGTCTCACTCTTTAGGGACTTTTGACTAAGTCTCATTCTTTAGAGACTTTTGGCTTTGTCTCACCCATTCTTGAGGGCTTTTGGCTTATCCTCACCTTAGCTAAAGGACTTTTGGCTTTACCACACTCAAGTAAACCAAAACATATTCATAAAGCATCATTCAAGTGCATATCAAAGCATCATGGTACCATGGTATATAGATATATGCTAAAAATATCTTTCATGGCTTAAAATACACACACACATATTCAAAGACAAGAAAAATACCCAATCATGCATGAGAAAAAGAAGAGATGGCTACCTTGGTTACAAATGCACATTTTTCCTTTTGAGAGTGCTTCCTCTCTTTCTACCACACACTCACAAGGATGTGAGGCTTGATTCCTTTGGCCTAATATGTTATATGAAAGCCAATTATACTCTTAGAATAATTTCTAAAGCTACACATTCATTTTAAAAGCTAGATTGTTCATATGGCTCCTCAAATGAAGCAACATATAGTTAGGCTCCTCAAATGGATTATATGATGACTTCAAGAGATCTAAATGGAGTCAAGAACCATAGATGGAAGGAAAGAATGGAGCCAAGATTATGGATTATAGGTGTTGCCTCATTATGTGCATTATCGAATGAGGAGAAGAGTGGGGCACACTATATATATGGGTAGGGTTTATAAGTTGTTTCAAGAAAATTTCATTTATGTTATATAATTTGGTATTTTCATTTCTAGTTTGTTTTAGCTCATTTTTTAGAACTGTCTTTTTCATCATAAAATTTAAATTCTCAATCTTATAAAATGTCTTTGGAATCACTCAATTTAGAGCTAAAACCTTCTTGAACGAAAGGGTCAAAGTTGGGTCAACCGTTGTTAAAAAAACATATACCAGAGGGATTTTAATTGTCTTGGGACTTCTCATTGTTTTCAGGGCTTCTGAGAATCCCAAAAAATTCAAAATTTTTATTTAAAAAGCCCTCCTTTGAGTATTCCAAAATTTGCCTGAAATTATGAAAATGCCATTACATTACGTAACAATTTCGTTAAATTCTGTCTAGCTATTTTAGCTTCTATTTCAGGGCACCTCCAGCCTCCTAATTTCATTACTTAATATCTAGATTATTATTTTAATTTTTTTAGACCTTAACCAATTCATTTTAGGGGACTTACTTTTAAAATGTATCTATTTCCATCTTTTTTACGAAAACCAGACACTACACCTTACATAGGTGGGTAAGGTATGTATGTATGCACACACAAGCACATGTGTGGATAAGTGTGTGTATGCTCATGTGTACATGTGTGGATGCACATGATTATGCACCTACACATTTGTTTGTATTCATTTGTGTATGTATAAGTGTACTCGCAAGTGTACATGTGTACTTGCATGTATACATATATGTGTGCATATTCACATGTGTATATATGTGTGTCACATGTATAAATATGTGTATATATTTGCATATATATGAGTGTTTGTGCGTGCTTATATGTGTATGTATATATATGTATATACAATATACAATTGTAAACCAATTAGCTAGTTAAAGAAAAGATGAAAATAGTTTATGTAATTTTTTTAAAGAAAGATATTCCTTAAAGGAGTAAAAGAAATTTTGAATCATTATTAAAAAAAATCCTCCAAAACAGTGGAGCCTAGTGGCCCGTTTGATATGTAAAAAGTTAGAGATGAAAATAAAAATAAAAAAAGTAATTTTAGAGATAGAAAATACCTATAATACCTTTACTTTTAATGATTGAATAATGATTGATAGATAATATTAAATAATAATTATAAGAGCAAAAATAGAATTTCACTAAATTTTTCATTTCCTTTCCTTCTTCCATCAACAAACCAAACATGCCCTAAATGAATAATAGAATAATAGATTGGGTAGATACCTCATGGGATAATTAAGTTGCAATTAGACCGAAGGACAAGTTCCAAACTTGATTTAGAGAGAAAAAAATGAGGACAAAATTGTTAACTAAAGATGTATAATCCTTTAGAGATAACATGGGGCTTAACATCACAATAGTGAGGTAGGTGCTGAATTAATGAATGATGTGAAATTCGTGTGATCTAAGTGTCCATTAAAAAAAAAGTGTTCTTTTTTCTTTTTGAATGTGAAAAAGAGATTCCTTTTTTTTTTTTTTGACCATGACAGTTTCAAGAGACGCATTTGTGATTGGAAATTGAAAGTGCACTCACAATAGTGTTCATTAATTTTTTTTGGTTTGATGTTTGGTAATGAAAAATTTATTAAAAAAATAATAATTTAGTTATAAAAAATTTAAAATGTATATATTTCTTATATATTCTCAATAATAGGCTCAAAATGGTCCAATCTACATTGACAACACCTATATTATTAGAGTAATCCCATATAACAATAGTAAGGAGTTTGATAATAGTTGGCATGAATCCTTAGCTATAAAAGAAAAATTAGGCTTAATTCATAGAGAACTACATAGCATTCATTGTCATTCCTAGAATCCATTGTCCTACCAAATTTATCACTGTATATGTGTACTTGGAAGACTGAAACAACCCACCTTGGGAAAAAGTTAAGTACTCTCTAGTGTGCTTCACTCGCTTCAATTAGTTCTTCTCTAACTTTTTTTAAAAAAATTATAAAATTTGAAATGAAATATCTCGTGATTCGCATTACTTTCATACTACTTTTTATTCTTGAACAAAATAAAGTAATTTTTAAATTTTATTCCTTCCAAGACTATTTAGTTCACTTTCACCTTTTCTTAAGAATAGTGTCAAGAAAGAAAAATTCATTTGATGTTAGTTTTAGTGAAAGTGTATAGGATTATTAGCCTCTTACTCTGTTAATTTCTTTTATAGTCATCTTTTTTAATTTTAAGGAAATTATTTGATGTCTTATTTGTGAGGTTCATTTAAGATATTAAATATTTAGGGTTTAATGAATTTTTAGTATTAATTAATTCTTGTAATTGTAATTTGACATTCCAATACAAAATTAGAAAAGGAAAAAAATTAAATGCATTTTTGAGACAATATCTTGTTAGAATATTTTATAATTTAATTGTATTTGGAATATTTTAAATAAAAAATATTAAGATATTGCATATTATTTGAAATTTAAAATTTAAATATTTTGATTAGTGGCTTGAAAATCAAGGAATTAGTTTTTTCAAATAGTACAGTTTGTTGGTAAGGTTAGTGATAAATTATTTTCTGTTGAGAAGTTCCTTGATAAGAAAGACTCGCCCAAAAATTATCATCACTAAAGTTTCCTAACTTGTTAGAAAAAGCTTTTAACAAGATTGAATTTCTTTAATCTTCTAGTATTCAAAAATTGTAAATATGAAAATAAGCCTTGTGGATTAGGATTTCTGCAATAGAGTTATAAACATGGCTTAAGATATTTATGATCCTTTATTGCTTCTATTAATTTCTTATTGAATTGATATTCATGTAAGTAAGATTGCATAATTCGACTTACATGTGATATCAGAGCTTGACTTTAATTACCTTTGTCTGCTTATGAGAATTCTAAAGAACTCTAATTTTATGAGGATAAGAGAATATGGAAATTTCTCATGTTTAATTTTGTGAAATAAAGATTAATTAATTTCAATTGATTTTCTAGTTAATTATAGTGGCTATATATATTATGCCTATGCATGCCTGAAATCGATTATGAAAGGATTCTCAAATTTTGGTTTTGGGTTTGATAGGCTAGGAGTATACTTGATGATTTGTGCATATATATCATAATATAATTGCCAATATCATGAATGAATATGCAATTATATTTGGCTAAAGTTGTGGGCATTTCTTCATTGAATTGTGAAGAATGCCATTGTTGTGTATATTTAGATTTGAATTTTTTAAGCATGGTTTTTGTCTTTCTGGTGCACAAAAATTGAAAGCCCATGAGTTTTAGAGTATTTTGGCATTTGAACCACTTAAAAAAAAAAAACCAAGAATAACAAGAAAACATTGAGTTTTCTATTTGGGTCCATCGCAATTTGAGTTGGGTCTGAGTGACACAGCTAAAGCTTGAAGATGATTAAAATGACAAGTAGTTTTGGCTACTTATCAAAATGACATGTTGTTTTGGCATAAAAAGAAAAGAGTGTTTTGGACCTCTTAAAAAAGCTCATAGTTTTAGCTTTATTAGTGAAATGCACTATTTCACTTATTATAGCTTGTGATGCATTTTTTTGGTTCAATTTTTTGCATGTTTTGGGTTGGATGTTTTGGACCTTTATTTCTTTTAATTTTTTGACATTAAAAAAGGAAAAGAAAAGGGCATTGGGCCATATAGAAACAGGTCATGCATAGTGGTTCATTTTTGGCTAAAACGCATTTTTTGGGTGAAAATTCCTTTTTTGGGCCATTTTGGGCCTTTTTTTTTTGGGATTTTTAGGTTTATAAAACCCTTGGGCCAAATTTGGGTTTTGTCCAGAATTTAATTTTGGTCTTATGGCTTAGTTTAATCTATGATTTGATCTGTAATTGATTTTTTGGGCGAAATAAATTATAAAAATTATTCTTTAGTGCTATTCAATTTGTCAAACTTTTAGACAAATTATTTTAAATAATTTTAACACATTAGGGATTTTGTAAAGATTATTTTAGTGCTATTCAATTTGTCTAAATTTTAGAAAATTTAATATAAGCAATTTTAGCAAATTTGGAACTTTACAAGTTTCATTTTTTTTGGGAGAGGTGTTTAATGTGTCTACATTGTAAAGAATTTTTTAGGCAAAATTTTTAGCACATTTATGGAATACTTATAAAGAGAGAATTTTTAATTAATTAATCACATATAATTTCATTGATCAAATAAATAAATAAATCCTCATAAGGAGAAAATTAATTTTAGTGCCATTTAATTCCTTCTAAATTATGGAAACATTTTTTTTGGACAATTTTGGCACATTTTAGAATGAAAAATTAATTTAAGTGTCATTTAAATTTGTATCCTATTTAGAAAAAGTTTTTTTTGGGGCAATTTGGCACATTTGGAATTTTGTGAAAATTATTTTTTTGGTGCCATTTAATTTTGTCTAGATTATGAAAAAAAAAATTTTGTGGATAATTTTGGCACATTTTTTGGACAATTCTAAGGAAGAATTTAATTAATTAGTTGCATATGGTTTAGTTGATTACTCAATTATAATATAATTCTTATCATACAATAATTATATTAATGCATATGTATGTTTTTAACATACATAAAGAACCCAAATGTCTTGCGATTAGCATGATATTTAAGAAGTAGTTATAGTATCCTTACATGACTATGTATATGCATTCTTGGTTTATTTTAGAAAACATAAGCATCACATAAAGATTTAAAGGCATCAATTCTAATTAGGTATGTTGTTATAGCATGTCTTTGCCAATAAGGAGACAATTATGACTGTGTACCTGATTATGATGGAATGCAAATTGCTTTATATATTCTAAGATGCCGGTAGGTATTAAAAAGTATAAATGTCTTTTAATTTTATCATAAATGATACATAAATTTATGTTATGTTAAGGTTTTTGCCCACAAGGTTATTTTAGTGATATAAAATTTATGTTTAGCATGTCTTGCATTGGTAAACATAAATTTAAAATGTGATAACTGATAATCTCATATAGTGTTTATGTACGTGTGATTAAATTTAAATCTTAAATTTGCAAGATTATCATCTCTTCAATTGCTGAAATTGCTGGAAGATCATTTTGATTAAGGATAATTATAGAACATGTAAAGAGGTAATTCTCCTTCATTTATGGTGACCTTGGCTATGCTCTATGATAAGAAAAGCCTTCTGCACCCATTAATATTGGCATAGGAATTGAGATTGTATTGCATGAGTGATGGGAGCAATTTAATCATCTTAACATAATATTTAGTGAATCTCATTTAAGGGCCAACTATCTTGGGTTTATTTCTAAATGTGAGAAGGTTAAGGACTATTTATATGCTACAAATAATATTTAAAAGCCATCAGATAAGTCACTAGTAAGTACAATGATGATAACTTAGTTCTCTATAAAGTAAATTAGTAATAACGGTGTGTAAAAGTACAAAATGTAGATGTGAAACAGAGTTGTATAGCTCAAGTCTCTCGTGATAAAAATCTCTATTTTATTTTTAATATAAACAATCCTCAATTAGCTATCTCATTAATATGGGCTATTATAGATTTTTTATTAACACACATAAAGGAAGGTGGACAATGAATGTCTTATTGGGCATGTGTATACAAGAAAACAATAGGCTTATTTTGAAAGGTAGTGAGGTCCTACATGAGATTCATTTAGTTACTAGCTTTAAGAAGGGAGAACATATAGGAAGAGGCATATAAAGTATGACTGCCCTTAAAAAAAAAAAAAAAAGACCTGACAAGAGAAGAAAAGATATACTCCTATCTTTAGTGTATCTTAAATATCATTTAGTTCTAATTTATCATGAGTGGCAATTATTCTAGTTTGTGGCATAGGAAATTGAGATATATCTCTATTGAGAAAGTCGATGGATTTATAAAGGATAGGGTTCTTGAATCCCTAAACCTTATCAACTTATATTCATGTGTGACATGTATTAAAGGATAAGCAAACCAATTTGCTACTAAAGGAAACTAGAAGAATTTTTGAATTATTAGAAATTATACACACTAATATCTATTCTCTTAGGTTTTGTTTGCTTCAACGGAAGGGAGGTTAATGGAAGGGATGAGAGGGGAGGAGAGGAGTTTTAATGAGGTCCTATTTGGTCAGAAAGGAGGGGGAGGAGGGGAGGGGAGGGGAGATTATTGTTTGGTTCAAGAGGGGAGGGGAAATGAGGTAATTATATTTGGACAAATTTACCCTTATATTATTTTTATTTTTTTTAAAAAAAGATATTTATATCAATATTTTTTTTAAAAAAATTATGAATCCCAATTTTTTTATTTTTAATTCTTGATAAAAAAATTTATCTTAATCTCTATTAAATGTTAACATATTAAAAAAAATTAAAATATTAAAAATATTGAGGGACAATAAAGTAAATAAATAATTAAAAAATTCAACTCCCCTCCAATTTTTTCAGCCAAACATTCTATCCTCCTCTCCTCCCCTCCAAAAACTCCCATCCAAACACACCCTTAATTTATGTTCTAATAATAAAAAAACATTTCATTCTTTTATTGGTGACTTCATACATTACATGTACATCTACTTACTTTATAATTAAAGTGAGGCATTCAATACTTTTAAGGTGTATAAAGAAAATATAGAGAAATAATAGGGTAAATAGATTGATATAGTGAGGTCAAATAAAGGAGATAAATATTTTAATAGATACACATGTAATGGACAAGCACTTTTGTAGAAAGGTGCATTTAAGATAACCGTGTATATTTTGAATATGACTCCAACAAAGGTTATATCTAAGATGCCTTTAAAATCTGGAAAGGTTGGTAACCTAGTTTGAACCATACACATGTATAGGGTTGTCCTACAAAGGTAAAAGTGTATAGCCTATATAAAAGAAAGTTAAACCTTAAGATTGTCACTGCATATTTTGTCTAAGGGTTAAAAATTCTTGTCTTTCACATTTAATGTAAAATGTAGAATCTAAAGATGATAAATTTCTTAAGAATGACATAATTAGTGAGAATGATCAATGTCATGACATAGTCATTGAAAATGATTATATTAAGGAAAAAAATTCTATTAGTTTTGATGGAACATTGGTTTTACATAACGCTCATTCACTTAGAATAAACATGAAATATAATGAAATTTTAGAAATCCTAGTTGGTCATGTTGAAAACTAGGAATATCACTATCTAGTTTCTCTTATTAATTCTTGATGACGCACCTCATAATGAACTAGACACACTTTAAAATAGTGATAAAAGATATTCATATTGAGCAATCTTAGCCTTTGCAATAGGTTGAATTGAGAAGATTAACAAGGATTAGGAAATCTATAATTCCTAGTGACTACGTGATGTGTATCTTATGAAATTTGACTAGAACATAAATATTGAGAATAATCCTACGACATTTTCACAAACAATGAGTAGAGTAAATTCCAAATTATGACATGGTGCCATGTTAGATGAGATGGAATCCATGGTAAATCATAATACATTAGGCCTTATAGAATTACCTAGTGGGACCAAGGCAATTGGCTATAAATGGTCTTTAGGACTAAAAAAGATTCACTAGTCAATATTGAATGTTACAAGGTAAGATTGATTGCTAAGAGTTTCACTGGGAACAAGGGAATTAACTACATAGAAACATTCTCTCTTTATTAAAGAAAGATTCCATTCATATCTTAATGACTTTAATAGCCCATTTTGACTTGGAAAAATAGCAAATGAATGTGAAAATGACTTTTCAATTGTGACCTTGAGGAAGAGATATAGATGACATAGCCTAAGGGATTCATCAAATTCCAAAGAGAATTTTGTATGCAAGAGTAAAAATTCCATTTTCAGACTTAAGCAAGCCTCACAATAGTGATAGTTAAAGTCCTATAATGTGATCACATTTTGATTTTGTTGAAAAAATCATAGATTGGTATATATACCACAAGGTTAGTGGAAATAAAATCATCTATCAAGTTATAAATGTTGATGACATATCACTTATATCTAGTGACTTGTGAGTTGCTACATGAAGTAAAATAACTATTATTCAAGAACTATGACATGAAAGATTGGGATAAGAGGTATCCTATATTATAGGTATGCAAATATATATAAAGATAAATCTCAAGATATTTTAGAACTATTAAAAAACCTATATTAAGTACTTGAACATTTATTGATAAAAGGTTATTCACCAAATATGATGCCTATTGTGAAAAAGAATAATTTATTTTGTTTCCATGTGCTAAATATGATCTTAGAAAGAGAAGGGATATATAAAATCTTCTTTCTATTTTAGTAGCAAAAAGCTTAATGGTTGTTTAGATATGCATAAGGCTAGACATAGCTTTTGCTGAAAGAATATTGGATAAATACCAAAGCCATTTAGGCTTGGGTCATTGAATTAAAGGTTGCAATGATTATTATAAAATACATTTAAAATATATTAGATTTCATATTTACATATAAGAGAACTAATAATATGGAAGATATTGGTTATATAAATTCAAACTTGGCAAAATATGTTGATACTAAAGGTCAACATCATGATATATTTTCATACTTGCTAAATAAGCCATATCATGGAAGAATGCAAGAGTGTTAAACAAATTTTGATGGCTAAATCCACCATAAAGGCCAAGTTTATATCCTATTTTGAGACAAGTTTACAGGATAATTTGATTTGAGTGTTTTATCATTGGACTTCAGATTGTGGATTTATTTTGAGCCCATTAAAGGTTGCTATGATCATATAAGGTCAAGTAGTCATAGAACACATAAGGAATAAAAATCCTTTAACTAATAGCATATATTTAAAGGGGTTAAGGATCATATATCTTTTATAAAGACTTAGACTATATTAGGTTACCGTTAGCCCAGTTGAGACACGTTTAAGTGATGAAATTAAAAATTATGATTTGTTATCTCAAATTTGTGTATATACATTTTTTTGAGTTTAACAAACATTTAAGTTGAAACCGAATAGATATTTAAGGTTTATTCATAGAGATTATTGCTTGTAAAATTTAAAATATATTATATGGGATACATAGAAGTTAATACTTATTTTTAGAGGATTTACTATTATGATTCTTGTAATATGTGTTTAATTTACCTATATCATGTTATCTAGCAAATCTTATTTGGGTCAAGTGGAAGAATGTTAAAATATTTTATAATTTAATAGTATTCGAAATATTTTAAATAAATAAATATTAAGATATTTCATATTATTTGAATTTTAAATTTTAAATATTCTAATTAGTGGCCTGAAAATCAAGGAATTATATTAGTTTTTCCATATAGTGCAATTAATGGGTGGGTGAGATTAGTGGTAAATTATTTTCTAAACAACTAAATACATCATTTTCTTTAATGGGAAGATATGACATATTTTCTAACTAACCCAATTTGATTAAAAGGTTCTTGACAAGAGAAACTTCCTTGGAAATCAACATCACTGAGATCTTCTAACTTATTAGAAGATGCTTCCAACAAGATTAAATTTCTTTAGTCTTCTGGTGTTCACAAATTGCATATTTGAAAAATAAACTCTATGGATTAGGATTTTTGCATCAGACTTGTAAGCATGACTGAAAGTATTTATGGTATTTTATTGCTTCCATTGAGTTATTGTCGAGTTGATATTTATGTAAGTAAAATTGCATGATTCAACTTAAATATCTATCTTGTGATGCTATGTTTCCTCTTACTCATTTTGTTGATCGTTTGAAGATTTTGTGAAGATTCCCCTTATTTCTTTTCTGATGCTCTTTTGGAAACCACTGCCAAGGACGGACCCATATGCATGGAAAATGCACTTTTCTTGGTTTGTTGTTTGGTATTAAAAAACTTATTTAAAAAAAATAAAAAAATATAAATATAATATTTGGATTCAAAAATTTTAAAATGTATATATAGATTATATATCTTAAATAATATACTTAAATTTTTACAAATAATTTTGAAGTAAGTACTTAAAAAACTAAGATATTTACGTACTCAATTACCTTTATGTTCGAACTATGCATTGCTTTACGATGAGCTTTATAAAAAATATATAATTATGTCCTCGTTAATTCTCATAATCTTTGACTCAGCAATAATTAAGGTTTAATTTTAACAATTGATATTAGAGCGAGATTAAGAATTCTAATGTAATAGGGGAGGGATTGTTACGTGTGCTTGCAAGAATAAAAAAACGCCCTTTGGAAAAAAGTCAAGTATTCTGCAATATGCTTCACTTGCTTCAATTAGTTCTCCTCTAACTTTAAGAAAAGTAAATTTTATAAAATTTTATATGATTTACGTGATTCTCAATTCTCTCGTGCTCGTTTTTGTTCTCAAACAAGATAGAGTACTTTTAAGTCTTATTCCTTCCAAAACTATTTAGTTCACTTTCACCTTTTCCTAACATAAGTGTCAAGAAAAAAAATTCATTTGATGTTAATTTTAACAAAAATGTATAGGATAATTAACCTCTTGCTCTGTTAATTTCTTTTACAGTCATCTTTATTTATTTTAAGGAAATTATTTGATTTCTTGTGTGTGGGCAGTTGAGAACTCCATTGATTAATTTGAGGTATTAAATTACTTAATTGATTCTGATAATTGTAATTTGACATTCCGATACAAAATTAATTAGGCACTTAAGTTTACCCAAAAAAAAAAAAAAAGAAACTTAAACACACGTTTGAGACAATATCTATCATCTGACGCCATGTTTCCTTTCACTGATCATTTTGTCGATCGTTTGAAGATTTTGTGAAGATTCCCCATATTTCTTTTCTTGTGCCCTTTGGAAGCCCCAGCCATCCAAAAAAGGGTGAGTGTCTTTGTCAAAAATTAATTGTTGTTTTGGATTCATTCCTTCAGCTAATTGTTTTTTTAAGCGTCTTGAATACGTTATGCAGAGAAATAATTTGATCTGTTTCATTTTAAAAGTAGTATCCACTAGGTTGGTCTAGTAACGAGGGATTTAGGTAGTTCATAAGAGTTTTTTCTTTTTTTGTTTCAAACTCCGGATCCATCGTGCCCAAAAAAAAAAAAGGAGTCTACAGTAGAGATACTAATTTACACTGGCATTAATCAATGTCAATTTTGCATCAATGAATAATTATTTATAGGATGAGTTATTTTTTCCCCAAAAGAAAAAAGATGAGTTTTTTTTTTTTACAAAATTTACTGTTGAATTAAGAGTCTTAATTAATTTACAAAATTTTATGTTCATTAAAGCACTCTATTAATTATCATAAAATTAATATATAATATATTTTTTCAAATATGAAGAGGTTTTTTTTTTTTTTTTCTGGTGAATTACAAAGGAGACATAAGGCCTTAGGCTAGGGAGTGGGAAAAAGGCAAGATAGGGATCAAATCCAAGTTTGTCAAGACCCTTGACACTTACATGTTCAAAGGAGCTAGGTGCTATTTGATCCAAACCTGTTAGGCTTGTTAATTATTTGATTATATACCTATTTTTATTTAATTGTTTTTAATTTAACATATAAGTGACAAATTAGTGGCTTCTAATTTAACCATTTCATTAATAAATTTCACTTTTTATAGCTCAAAAATCTTTGACTCAAGTGACGCTTCTCTCAAATATAAGTGGTTGATGGACTTAGATTTGATTCTTATTTCATCTATTTTCTTACTTCCAACTCTCAGAGCAGATTGTATCATCTTTATAGTCAAAATAAATGAATAAATAAAATATTACAAATGTGTGAATATTTTAATTCTCACACTTATGTGAAATGATGGCTCTTTAATTTGATCATCATGAATTGAATTGTCTATTATTATTATTATTATTATTATTATTATTATTATTATTATTATTATTATTATTATTATTATTATTATTATGAGTTTACTTGTTTTACAACTTATGTTAGCATTTAGAAACTTACTTAATAATCTGATAGATATATATAAAATAAAATCATAAACTTGACTCACAAATAAATATAATTGTAATATAAATGTTTTAAAGTATATGTTTAATCAAGTAATTGTTTGACCTCCCACTTCCAAGCGCTAAACGCGTTGGAAAAATTGATGGATATACTTTATGTGATGCTCTTGATTTCAAGGAAGTATTCACTTTATGAATTTGGATGCATCTCATGCGCAGATCATGATTTGATGAGTATTCACCCTCCTCGTGGTTGTGGAATGACTACCATAGTCTTCCACATGAAATTTTTACTTGTCCCAAAGAGAGAATATATAGATGATAACTGTTATTTTTTGGGAAAGGTTACCTAGCATGTAAGTCGATATCTCTGAAGAAAGAGTTACAACTCTTAAGAGCTCTTTTAAGATATTTGAAATTTGGATGGAATATTATTATTATGAACAAATACTATACAAATCTTATTTAAATTTAACCAGTTAAATTGAATTTCAAATAATTTGTTAATTCAAATAATTATCTAATTTATTCAAATAACTTATTTGAATATATTTAATCTATTTAATTAGAACTTCTCTAATAATAATAACAACGATAATAATTACTTAAATTAATTATTGTAAAAATTTCTATTATAAGAATTTTTCTAATTATGAATAATCCTATTTGAATTTAATTGATTCCTTTATATTAGGACATAACCAATAAGAATTAATTACTTAAATTAATTAAGTCTTCCTTTTTAGAACTTATCTAATTAAATTAATTAATTACTTAAATTAATTAATAAACAAATGTCGCATGTCATGTGGATGCATCCCATGATCATTTTGCAACAAAATGTATTTAAGTGATGGTTTTTCAAGCAAAGCGGTGGTCGAAAATTGTTTCATAGCCATCGAATTCAGATTAGATTCAATGTCAAATATGAAATAGATACGTGCTAATTTAAATGGTTTAGCCAATAAGTGCCCTAGTCACTCAAATGATAAAGTGACTTTGAGTGATAGTATCGATCCATGATTGATTACTTATAATTTTAGAAGATTTTACTTATATTTAGGATAAGTTCTTAACATAGACAGCAAGTTATTAAAATAGGGTACTTTTAGCATCTTAAGTCGCCCTAATTACTGGGAATCAATGGCGCAAAAAATAAACACCTACGAGGTGTAAAAGAAAAATAAGCAAAGACTCAATGAATCAAAATAAGAAAAGATTTAAAGGTGAACTAAATAAACACTAATTGATTGCCCAATTATGTACAGAGCTCAATATTACATCTCAATTCACACTATGGCTAGTAAATTCGTAAGATATCAACTTACCACGGTTCGAACTGAACTATTTTAATCCTAATCTCCCTTTGGTAGCCTACTAGACCTATTCAAGCTTGAATATTCATAGAATGCATTGCCGATCAATCAGTTCAAGCTCAATTAACGTGATTAGACTCTACTAAGCGAATTCGCAATTAATTTGCTTAAGCTACATCGAGCATGTAGTAATTTGACCAAAAAATGGGGTTAATCATTAACCTTTCTAACATGATAACTCTACTAAAAGAAAATGCATCAAAATCAATTGTTTGATTATTCAACCCTCTTGATTAACGAAGCAACCTAATAACTCTACTAGACAAAGTTAGATAACAAGTATAAAAAACAATCATACATATAGGCAAGAATCCCAAATCGTACACTCCAATAATGAATCAAACTATTAGTACATCATCACAATCATCAAGTATATACACAATCCAATAGTCAAATCAATCTAGTCTGAAATTACTCTACAAAAGGGAAAATACAAATCAAAGGAAAAGAGAAAAGTGGAGGAAAGATGGAGAAATCGAAGAAATATGCGCTGGAACTGGTCTCCCCTTGATCTTCATCCTCTTCCCCACTCCTAGAGCTCCAAGAGGCCACCCAAGGACCCTAGCAGCAATGAAGCATTGTCCTCCTCTGATACAAAACTCCTAGGTTCGAATATATGGCCTCAAAATCAAGAAAAACACATGTTTGGGGGCTGTTGGCATCGCAGCTCCTTCCGATCAAAAAAAGAAAAATTAATGAAAGTTGAAAACATCGTTTTAACATGAAGTCCAATTGCATTAAACAAAATAGTAAGGATTTTAAATCCAATAATAACAATTGAAGACGGATAATTTTTTCCTTTAAATTAAACTGCGAATAAAAATTTGACTGATTATCCTTCGAACTACATTTATGAGATAATACACACACACACACACCCCCATCAGCTTTGACAATAATATAAGATTCTGATGTCAAAATAATAAAATTACAAAAACAAAACACTTTGATTAAACGAGATTATGAACTCCAATTGAAATGGGACAAAAAAATTTCAATATATTGAGAGAGTCATATGAAAAGACGAAAGTCTTTTCAATCTGCAAATAAAACTTATGAAAAAAATGATCAAAATATCTTTAAGAATGATTTTTATTTTTTTATTATAAATATAACTTATCAAAAAAATATTTTTTAAATTTTTATCTCAATGTTATTTATTTTATGTTAAAAATCATAAATTTAATTTATTCCACTTTTTTTGGAAAAAACTGACTATTTTATATCAGTAAATATTTGTTATATTATAGAAAATAATAAATACAAGGGAATTATAACCAAAATAGGTATAACTATAATTTATTTTTGTTGCAAGAAAGGTTATTGCAATGCATCTTTTAATTTCAACAAATGAGAGTATAAATTTTCAAAATAGATGCGGGAATCGCATAATTTAGATTAAAAAAAAAAGAATAAATTTACCATTAATAATAAAGTTAATAATTGCTTGAGCATTATTCCTACCTAATCGTCTCCCTTACTAATCATGGCTTAGGTGCTGGACTCCTTGCTATCTATCCTTTTAATAAGTAAAAAAAAATTAATACTCACACACAACGTGAACCTTGAACTTTCTTATTTAGAGTAATAATGTTATGAATCGAAGTACATTATAAAGCTTAGTTAAGATATAATAATCATTAAGTATTATTAAATATAGAGTAATATTTTACTAATTTTATTAAATTTATTGATATAATTATACTCATCATTTACATAAAAATCAAATTAATCCTATTAATCATTAAATAAATTAATATTTTAAGCAATTCAATATAAAATATTTAATAAATATTGTTATACATACATATATATATTAATAATTATTATATTATTATTAGGGCTAGTCCACCCATATGCATAATATTATCACTCTAATAAGAGTTCCCCCGAGGAGATCAAGCACACACACAAACTTAACCTTGTGGCAATTACACAGAAGCCATTTTTGTTTCTTAGTTTCAGAAATGGCAGAAGCTATTTACTGAAGATTATAGCTATAGAACTAAAGCCATCATTTGCAACCCCATCCCACCTTAAACACTTCAAAATCTCTCTTCTCCACTGATCAACTCCTTCTTCCTTTTACTTTCTCATTTGGTGCTTTGATGTAACTAGTAACATAGTTTCATTGTGTTAGTGATACAAATTGTTATTATTAACAGTTGGTTGCTGTAGTATATTAGTGAAACATTGCAAAGCCGTTAATATTATGGCATGACAAAAAAAATATTTTTAGCAATAACTTTTAATGATAATAAAAGAAGTTGTCCTTAAATGGATGCTTTCAATGGCAAATTTTTTAGTTGTTACTTGTTACACCCGACAATGCAATCGCATAGCGCCTTTAAAAAAAAAAAGAGAGAAACATTTCAAAAGGAATTTCGATTTTCAAAGAGATCGAAAACTAAAATCAGAATTAAAAGTAACAAGGTTCAAGAGTCACTATCAAAATTTTAATTTTTGAAAAGGCGAAATTTTGAAAAAGCCTTTTTAATTTGAAAAATAGTTTGTAAACCAGGTAATGGATCCGGGAGTCAATTGTGAGCGGGTAATGTGTTAGGCATCCCACTATATCCGTTCTTAAGAACGGTTACCCTAAGTTAGTTATGCAAAATTATCATGATCTTTAATATATTTTAATTTTTCTTAACAAATTACATGCAAAATAAGAATTAAAGAAATAAAATTAACAGTAAAATAAAAGAAAAGAAATTTAAAAAAATAAAATTAAAAGGAAATGTTTATTTACAAGGGCGGATTTGACCTAGAATGAGAACTTAGGGCTTACATACTTTCCAGGAGGGATCAAAGTCCACGTAATTCGAATGAAAATTGTGTTAAGGTTGATGTTTTGTTTTTGTTTTTTATTGTTTTGTTGTTTTTGTTTGATTTTTAAATTTTGATTTTTTTGATTTATTTTTTTAAGAGAGAAAGAGAGTAAAAATCATTTAAACTTTTGCAAACAAAACGAATTTAAAATTGATTGATGTTTTTTTTATTTGCAAAAGGCAGAATTGATTTTACTCTCCCCTTTTCTTTTCTCCCTTTTTTTTTTGCGCTTTTGTTTTATTTGTTTTATTTTTGTTTTTGTTTTTATCTCTTTTCTCTTTTTTTTTTTTTTTGTTCTGTCTTTGTCTTTGTTTCTATTTTGATTAGTCTTTTAATTAATTTTTTTTTCATTTTTTCATTTTTTTAATTTTTTATAATGTTAAAAAGGATTTTTTTAATTTTTATTTGATTCTATCTTGATTTCTTTATTTTTTTTAAACTTTTTTTGTTTTGACTTTCATTTTTTTTATAGTTGATTTTTCTTTTTTTTTTTTCCTTACCTTTTTATTTTTAATGAAATTCTTTTATTAGAATTGATCTTTGTTCTTGATTTTTATTTCTTTTGTCTTGATTTTTGATTTTTGTTTCACTTTTTCCCTTTTTTGTTGTTGTTTTTTCTTAGGTTTTAATTTTTGATTCTTTTCATGTTATTGATTTTTTTTAATAATATATTTTAATACTTTGTTTTGTTATTTATTCTTATTCTTTGATTGTTTGTTTTTGTTTATTTTTGTTGTTTTTGTTGTTATTGTTATTGTTGTTTTTTATTTGCTTCTATTTGTTTCTCTCTTTTTTTTTTGGGTTTTTGCTATTGTTGTTGTTGTTTTTTCTTTTTTCTTTTTTTTTTTTTTTTTTTTTTTTTCTGTCTTTTGTTTTTATTATTTTTTTTGCTTTCTAGTTGTTTCTATTTTTATTTCTTTTTGTTATGGTTCTTGTTTTTTTTGGTTTTATTATTTATTAATTTTTATTTTGTGTTCTATTTTGTTTTTCTCTTTTTCTTTTTCTTTTTGTTTATTTTAGTTCATCTTTGTTTTGTTTGTGTTTTTTTTTCCTTGCCTTTTGTTTTCCTTTTTTTTTTTTCTAAATTTATTTTATCTTTTTTTTTTTTCAAAAGGACAATCTTCTAAAAACTGATCCTTGAATTTTTAGAACAACGCTTTTCAAACATTTGCAGAATAATCTTTAAGAAAGGAGAAGACAAATATTTGGAATTTGATTTAATTTTTGGTGAAAAGCTCCTCTTTTATTAACTTTTTTTTGTTGATTTTTTTATCCTTCATTTTATTAAAAATTTTCTTTAAAGAATTATTTGCTGAAGGCCATTGAAACCCAAAACACTAAATGTAAATTCAAAGCCCAAAAGGCACCAAGGAGGTTTATTGCCACACATAATCTTTTGGTTTGTTCCTATGTGCTTAAAGGGATATAAAATCCCACACGGCCATACTAGTAACTTAGAGAATAAATAAAATGAATAAAAGTAAAAATAAAATAAAATAAAATAATGATAAAAATTAAAAAGAAAAATGCACGAATAACTTATATTAGTGAGGGTGGGTGCTCAGTATTCAGCCATGATTCACTGTATCATTTTCGGACATATTTACAAGATTACAAAATAAATACAGATAATGACTATGTTCACTACAAAAAAATAGACTTTTAGTAACGACTTTTAGTGGCGACTTAAAAAAGTGGACGCTGAAAAAATATTTTTAGCAATGACTTTATTAAGTTGTTGCTAAAAGTTGTCACTAAAAAATTATTTTTGATTCTGAAAATATTTTTAGCGACGACACAAAAAAATAATCACTAAAACTATTTAGTAGCAACAAAAAAGTCATCACTAAAAGTTTTTTACGGTGACATCGACATAGTCGCCACAAAAAAAAAATTTCATAATGACCTTTTAGTGACGATATTTTTGTCGTCACTAAATGCTTTAATACATAACTTTTGTTAAATAAAAAACACAACTTTTATCGACTACCAGCTTTAGTCGTCACTAAAACACAACTTTTAGCGACCACTAACTTTAGTCATCATTAAAGCATAATATTTAGCGACGGCGTAACTGATCGTCACTAAAAGTCCAAACGCCTAATTTGTATCCATTGAAAATATTATTGACAAAACTTTTAGCGACCACTAGCTTTAGTCGTCATTAAAACATAACTTTTAGCGGCGACAAATTTTAGTCATCGTTAAAGTATAATATTTAGCGACGACGTAACTGGTTGTCACTAGACCTAATCACGGGCCAAGAAGCCCGCCGGCCAGATAGGCCCGGCCCAAAAAATATGAATATAAGCCAAAAAAAAAGCAAAAAAAAAATAAGTCCGTTTTTAAAAAGCTCGAATATAAAAAGGGTCGGGCTTGGGGTTTTTTTAAAGTCTGGCCCGAGCCCGTTCGTATTATAATTATTTTTTATATATTATTAATAAATAATATTATTAGAACATTTATTTATAACTATAAATATAAGTAAAAAAGAATTATACAACATATATGATTATTATTATTTTTACTTTTACTTATTGTATAATATATTATTAGAAATAAATTATAATTCAAATAAAATAAATTATTAATAGTAATATTATTAGAAAAATTATTATTTTGAGAGGTTTTACTATCTTATATAGATATAAATATATATATATATATAAGTTATTTAAACTTTTTGTAATTTTTAATAAGTTATTTAAAATTTAAAATAAGAATAAAAGTATACCTAATAAATAATGAAATATATATAATATTTAAAACTAAAAAAGATAAAAAAAAGAGTTGCGCAAAACGGGCCGACCCGAGCCCGGCCCGTTACTGTTCAAACAGTGCCGGGCCGGGCTCGAGCCTAAAAAATTTGCAAATTTTTTTATGAGCCTAACCCATTTTTGAACGAGCTCGACTCGTGATCAGGTCTAGTCGTCACGAAAAGTCCAAACGCCAAATTTTTACCTATTAAAAAAATTATTGACAAAACTTTTAGCAACCACCAGTTTTAGTCGTCACTAAAGTATAACATTTAGCGACGATGTAACTGGTCATCACTAAAAGTCCAAATGCCTAATTTTTATCCATTGAAAATATTATTAACAAAACTTTTAGCGACAACTAACTTTAGTTGTCACTAAAACATAAATTTTAGCGATCACTAGCTTTAGTTGTCACTAAAACACAACTTTTAGCGGTGACAAATTTTAGTCGTCGCTAAAGCATAATATTTAGCGACGACGTAACTGGTCGTCACCAGACTTGATCATGGGCCAAGAAGCCCGCCCGACCCGATAGGGCCGGCCTGAAAAATATGGATATGAGCCAAAAAAAAAAAGTCCAAAAAAAAAAGGTCCATTTTTAAAAAGCCCGAATATAAAAAAGACAGGGCTTGGACTTTTTTTAAAGTCCGGCCCGAGCCCGCCTGTATTATAATTATTTTATATATATTATTAATAAATAAATATTATTAGAATATTTATTTATAACTATAAATATAAGTAAAAAAAATTATATAACATATATGATTATTATTATTTTTACTTTTACTTATTGTATAATATATTATTAGAAATAAATTATAATTCAAATAAAATAAATTATTAATAGTAATATTATTATTTTGAGAGGTTTTACTATTTTATATAGATATAAATATATATATATAAGTTATTTAAACTTTTTGTAATTTTTAATAAGTTATTTAAAATTTAAAATAAGAATAAAAGTATACCTAATAAATAATGAAATATATATAATATTTAAAACTAAAAAAAGACAAAAATAGAAAAAAAAAAGGAGTTGTGCAAAACGAGCCGGCCCGAGCCCGGGCCGGGGCCAATTTTAACCGGGCTTAAGCCTGGCCCGTTACTGTTCAAACAGTGCCAAGCCCCTCCGGGTTTAAAAATTTTGCAAATTTTTTTTGAGCCCAGCTCGTTTTTGAACGAGCCCGACCCATGATCAGGTCTAGTCGTCACTAAAAGTCCAAATGCCAAATTTTTACCTATTAAAAAAATTATTGATAAAACTTTTAGCAACTACCAGTTTTAGTCGTCACTAAAACACAACTTTTAGCGAATATTAACTTTAGTCGTTACTAAAACACACATTTAGCGACGATGTAACTGGTTGTCACTAAAAGTCCAAACGTCTAATTTTTACCCATTGAAAATATTACTGACAAAATTTTTAGCGATAACTAACTTTTGTCGTCACTAAAACACAACTTTTAGCGACCACTAGCTTTAGTTGTCACTAAAATATACATTTAGTGGCGACAGATTTTAGTCGTTACTAAAACATACATTTAGTGACGACAACATTTTCGTCACTAAAAGGTTTGGTGTCAAATATTAAAAATTTGTACGCCAAAACGTTTAGCGGTGACTGGTTTTAGTTGTTACTAGAAGATACCTTATAGCAGCGACCTTTTTTTAGTCGCCACTAAAAGTTCTGGCACCAAAATTTTGGTCAAATAAAAATATTTGCGCCAAATCTTTTAGCGACAACTAATTGTATTTGTCACTAAAAGTTAATTATTAATTAGTTGTAATCATTAATTAAAAAGATAAAACTAGAATTTTTATTAAGTTTAAAAAACTTAGTAGATTTAATAGATTTAAGAAGTTAAAATTTCAATTTTTAGAATTCATGAAATTAATATGTCTAACATTTCATATGTCGAAGAATTCATATATTTAAATTTTCAATTTCTATTTCTATGATTCATTTTATTAATGGGTCCTTTTCAACTTTTGAAGCAACGTAAACAACAAAGAGGTAGAAAGAAAGAAAAAAATTAAAGAAAAAAAAGGAATGGATAAAAGATTGAACTCCACCTTAATTTCTTATCATTGCAACGTCAATTTTAGTTGGGTAATCCTTTTAAATTCCTATTCTATCTTCTTCTTCATCCATTAATGTCTTCTTCTTCCTCATGTTCCATGGCTTTAAGCTTGATACTTTATAATGAAGGAAAAAATATAATTATTTCTATGGATTTTTTGGTGAAGGGGCAGCCATGGATGTGAATTTAAAACTTCACTCTTGATACTTTAAATTTGGAGAGACCTTAAATGATTTTTTTTATGAAGATAATATAATGTAATGAGTCCTAATATAATGAGCCATAGTGTAATGATTTAGTATGCATTTCCTATTGAGACAGCAACATATACGAATTCTAGAGAGATAAGTTAAAGGATGACTTATATTTAGGATTAAGAACTTCAAATGTTTTAGTTAGAACAAAAATATAATGGGTAGATCATAGAAAAAGATACATTAGGCTATTGAAAAATAAAAATTCTAAATTCTTACTTCTTAATTAATTTTTGAGTTCAGTTATATATTTCTTAATTTTTACCCTCTTTATTATTAATTAAGTACTTGAATTCAGAACTTAAATAGAATAAAGCTTAAGTAAATTATAAAAAGCATTATATAATTATAGACTTATTTTAACATTGATGAAAGATAGTGAAAAACAAAAATCACAAAATTGAAGGCCTAAACCTACTTTTTTGAGAAAAATAAGTGACCGAATCACCAACGGCAATCGCCACACGTACATCTCGAAAAAATACCCAAAATGAAAAAAAAAAAATCACCTTAAACGGAGTACAGTACACAAAGTTATGCCATTTTGAAGTTTTACCCTCCAATCTTATATTTTCTTCATAATTTATGTTCTAAACCTAACCTATATTTTTTATTTTTTATCACTCAAACTATTTTTTTCATTTATATATCAATTATCAATTATTAAATTATCAATATATTTAGAATAATATTATATCATTACAAATAAAATACTGACACTTCAACAGTAAAACCTAGAGTGTTTGATTTTCCCGTCTTTCCTCGCCTCTTTGTCTTCATTCCCCGCCTCTTTGTTTTTCCCATCTTTCCCTGCCTCTTTGTTTTCATTTCCCGCCTCTTTGTTTTTCCTGTCTTTCCCCTTTCCCCCTTTCCCATTTTCAAACCTTCTTCGTATCTGCTGGCAAAGGCTGTCGCAAATCCTTCTCAATCTTCGTTTCAATACATCCTTCTGGTTAATTTCGTCGTGAGTAAAGCTATTTCAACAAAATCATTTCGCGTATGAAAAACAGAGTATCCCTAGGAGCTGATTTCGCTGTGGAAGAGGAGAACACAGAAACTGAAGAGGAAGGAAGCTATGTAAGTGGTAATCTGGTCTATTGTTTGCTCCTTCTCTGGTCTATTGTTTGCTCCTTCTCTGGTCTACTATTTGCTCCTTCTCTGGTCTATTGTTTGCTCGTTCTCTGGTCTATTGTTTACTCCTTCTCTGGTCTACTGTTTGCTCCTTCTCTGGTCTACTGTTTGCTCCTTCTTTTTTCTATTGTTTGCTCCTTCTCTGGTTTACTGTTTTCTCTTTCTCTGGTCCATTGTTTGCTCCTTCTTTGTGCAATTGATTTTGAGTTGAGTGCTGTGGCTGTGGTGGCTGTGGCTGTGGCTAGCAGAACTGAATAATGCCCCCATTTTGAGTCGAATTTACTTTCTTTATTTTAGAATTACTTCTTTTTTGTATTGGTTTCTTCTTCTTTGATGGTTATTTCTAGCCTTTATGTGCCTAAGCCTTTTGAGAGTGGAATAGTTCTGTTAAGTGCTGAAAATTTAGTGTCTGAATAAGATTTGGTCTAATAATTCTACTTGTGTGTGTACCTACATAAATTCTGATATGTGCCTAAGTCTTTTGACAGTGTAATGGTTATTTTTAAGTGTTGTAGATTTGGTGCCTAAATCTAATTTGGTCTAATTCTTTCTAAATTCTGATATGTGCCTATAAGTGCTGCAAATTTGATACCTAAGCTCTGATATATGCCCATAAGTTTTGTAGGTTTGGTGCTTATAAGTTCTGTAGATTTGGTGCTTATATGTTCTGTAGATTCGGTGCTTCTAAGTTCTATAGATTTAGTGCTTATAAGTGCTGTAGGTATGGTGAGTGCTATAAATTTAATGTTTTTAAGTTCTGATATGTACTTTAGAGATTTGGTCCAATTTTGTTGCCTTGATAGTTTACTGTGATACTGCTAAAGTTTAGTGTTAATTTTGATATATGCCTAAGTGCTGATATATGCCTTTAAGTTCTTATATGTGCTTTAGAGATTTAGTCCAATTCTGTTAGCTTGATAGTTTGCTCTGATATTGCTGAGGACTGGTGTTACTTCTTATATATACCTATAAGTTCTGATATGTACCTAAGCTTTGATATATGTTTTTAAGTTCTGATATGTGGTTTAGAGATTTGATCCAATTCTGTTAGCTTGATAGTTTGCTCTGATATTGCTGAGGACTGGTGTTACTTCTTCTATATACCTATAAGTTTTGATATATGCCTAAACTTTGATATATTCTTTTAAGTGATTTAGAGATTTGGTCCAATTCTGTTAACAACCTTGATACTACTGAAGATTGCTGTTATTTTTTTTTTCTTTTTTAGGATGAAGTATGGTGCTTAAGTTTTTTAAGTACTGTAAACTTAGTGTTCAAATTACATTTTGTCCTATTTCCATATCTATGTGTGTCATACCATCATACATTATGTATTAAGACCTTATTGAGAAGATTTTGCCCAACTGAGTTTTTTCAAAGCTTCTCAATTATAGATTATTTTGTCATGAGGTAGAAGATCCTGTTGACAAGGTTTTATCCTATCGACAAGGTTTTCAATTTTCCTTTGCTAAATTTGAGATCCTATTGACAAGGTCTTATCTAGTCAACAAGGTCTTCAATTTTCCTTTGCTAAATTTAAGATCCTGTCGACAAGGTCTTATCTAGTTAACAAGGTCTTTAATTTTCCTTTGCTAAATTTGAGATCCTGTCGACAAGGTCTTATCTAGTTAACAAGGTCTTCAATTTTCCTTTGTTAAATTTGAGATCCTATCAATAAGGTCTTATCTTGTCGACAATATCTGTTACCCTATCAATAACATCTTATAACTTGTCAATAATATTGTTTGCCTTGTTAACAGCATCTTATTACTACTTCTAGAAAAAGGATGACTTGTTCTCCATATTCATTCCAACCTTTCCATCATCAAAATGCAATCATATTTTAGCCTTGGTTTTATAACTTATCTATAGGTGAAGTGGAACTATAGGGGCCCAAAGCTAAAATTAAGATATATTCCAACTCCTAATATTCTTACTTGTGGAACTGTTTTCATTATAAATATATCATGTACAACCTTTCATGAGCAACATATTACATCAACGCCTATACTATTATCAATGTTAATGTCATGCGCTTAGAAGTAATATAAAGGCAAGTGTGATATTATGAATCCCTCATTATGTTTTGTACTAGAACAAAGTTTGGTTTTAGTTCAGATCTAAAACTTGAATATCTGAACCAAAACATAAGTATATAATTCTTTACATGTAACTAGAACAAAGGTAAGTAGTGACGGCATGAACTTAACGTAAGTATATAATTCTTTTTAATGTTAAAAAACTTAGTGTTATATTTCTTTTCAGCAGGGAAATGTACCTCTATACATCTGTACCTCTGAAGAACAATGCTTTAAGTGGAGAAGCTCAATAATTCTGTGAGTAATTAAGAGTTTTAATGATTGACATTAATTTATATATAGCATACATAGTCTTTCAAACATTATGCTTTACTGAAATTAGAATGTGGTCTCAATTTGTCACGCAGGTAATTGCTTTGATAGAGAAAATCTTGACATTTACAAAACAAAATGAAATGTCTAGATTGAATACTAGTGCCCCCATTTGAATTACGAAGATTCAAGCAATTGTCAATACTAACTTCTTACTCTTTTCCTTTTGTTTAGTAATATTGTAATGCTATTTTAAATATTGAATAGTGGAGTGTATGAGTGCATTTAAAAAAGTATTCATATGACAAGCTTTTGTATTTATACTTGTTTGATGGATCTCTACAGTAATGTATATATCAAACTTATTAGCAAAGTTTGATTTGCTCTTTTTTTGCTTATATATTTTAAAATGTTAGATTTTTAAAATGGTATATGTTATTAGAGATTTGGAAGATTTATTTTTCACCATTTATAATATTATAAAATCTATTTTAGTAAATAGGATTGAAGAAAATAATTAAAAAATATATTAAAAATCTGAAAAAAAAACTCTTTAGCGGCAACTAAAGTCGTCGCTAATAGTATACCAATATTATTGATAATAGTTGATGCTAAAGACATATTTAGTGGCGACATAAAAGATTGATGCTAAAAGAAAAACTTTAGCGACAAAAGAATGATTCGTTGCAAAAATAGGCATTTAGCGTCACCAAAATATTTCGCCACTAAAAACATACATTTAGCGACGACAATACTCATCACTAATTCCTCTAAATACCCACTAAAAGAAATTTTAGCGACTACTAATGTCGCTGTTAAAACAACATTTAGCGTCAACATACATGTCGTCGCTAAAGATCCCTAACGAAAGCTTTTTAAAAGGCCAAATAGAAGAATTTTTGCAGCAAAAAGGTTGTCGCTAAATCTTTTAAACTAAAAGGTCGTTGCTAAAAGTTTTTAGTGTCAAAAGATGTTTGTTGTCGCTAAAACCATATATTTAGCGGCAAAATTTGTTGTTTCTAAATGCAATAGTTTAGTAGTTTTAGCGGCGAAATTACATATATTTAGGGGCGATTTTTGTCGTCGCAAAAAGTCTTTTTAGCAACGACAATTTTTTGATTATTAAATCTCTTTAGCAACGGCTGTAATTGCGGCGACTTAGCGACTATTACATTGTCGTCACTAAATAGTTTTTGCGACGACTTCTGACGTTTTAGCGACAACTTTTGTCGCCACAAATTCCATATTTTTTTGTAGTGGTTACAATATCTTTCCCCTCTTTTAAGTGAATCAAAAGAGCTATCCTTGTGCATTGCGAACCCAGGCTCCATTATTTGCTCCATCAACATGTTGATTCATAAAAAAAAAGCAACAAGTAGAAATCCAACAAAAACACTTTTGAGTAAACATCGTAAATAGATACCATTTCAGAGCTAAATCAGCATAGCACGAAAATGTATTATCTTAAATATGAATACAACGCATCTCAAACATTTCGCCAAACATTTGCCAGATGTTCCTTATGTAGGTTGGATTTCACAGGCTCAGAACCCAGGACTAAATAGTGAAAAATAATACATGTTAGATTACCCCAGTTGCTACCTTCTTATTGACTCCGTGCACCCCAAGAATAAATCCCAGACACATATCATCAACAAGCAGAAACAAAGCCAAATGAAATAATGATGGGGCTATTGGTAAAAAACATGTTAAATTTACAGGGTATAGCACTACCTACTAAAACATTCCTTGACTATCCTAGATGAACCAATACATGCCTAGGAGGATAAATAGGAATTAAACTAATGCAAACGAAGCAGCTAAAAGACAATCAGTGACTACTCAATTGAATGAAATCAATAGCATATTATTCAGCAATCCAAAACCTGAAATGAAATCAATCAACAAAAAATTATTTAGCAATCCAAAAGTAATCAAAGCAAGTCTCAGAAGCAGACTAGAATTAAACCAATCAAAACGAAATGGAGACCAGACTTTCATATAGAAATGGTTAATCGATTATTCAAAACTACTAATAAAGCATCACCCAGCAATCTGAGGCCAACCAAATTGTTTGCTCCAAAATGAAATGAAATTAAATCAACATCTAACCTATGTTTTTGCTAGAATCTGGAATGCCTCGCTCGCCTTCGAGCCCCGACCAACCCCTTTCTCCCTTGTTCCTCAGCCTCGGTTTTCTTCTTCTGTCTGTCTCTCGCGCCGACCTTCTCCTCTGAACCGATCAATCAAAAGTTTCTCTCCTTTCCCTGCTAAAACCCAATCTCGGCCCTTCCTTTCAAATCAGATCACCAGAATCTCTCCGACTTCCTCTCCAGAAAAGAGACTGAAAGTCCTCTTCTCCTCCTTCTTTGTCACTCTCCAGTATATCGGAGCCCAAAAATCCCCTTCTCTCTCACACACTTCTCCCCAAAAATCCTTTTCTCCCTCTCTCTCTCTTGCCTCTTTGTTTTTTCCAATCCCCCTCCTCTCACACACATTCCCTTACTTTTTATAAGCGTTTCCTTGCGTGGTCCCCTTCTGCTCCTCGTACGGGTTATCATCGTGCTTCTCTACTCCATGAATTTGCAGTACCAGCACTCACCTCCCATATGATTTCACCCTTTCACATCCGGAAATGCCTGCAGGAGAGGGTCAGAACAGAGAGAGGGGGGACCAGAGCTGTCTAGGGTTTTTTCTTCCTTTCGTTTTGTTTCCTTTCGGGTATACAGGCTTTATATTCAGGTTAGAGGGGTAGAAGGTCTGAGATTCATGGGCTGAACAAAATGGGCCTTTACTTTTCTTAATTAGTTCTTCTAAGATGGGCCTCCATTTCACTTCAACCGTCTTTTTTTTTTTTTTCATTTTTCTTTGGGTTCTTTTCATTTTTGGTCGAATTTTGAGTTGGTTTTGGGTTGGACCTCTTTTTTGATTTTTTTTTTTTTTATATCTGGTTTGAGTATGTCGATTTCAGGATTTGGGCCATTCCTGGGTAGTTTGAAGGACTGGCTTTAGGATTTGGGTCCTATATCCCTTTTTTAGTATTTGGACTAAAAATTTTTTTGTTTTGTTTTTTAATTTTTTTTGTTTTATTTTTGTTTTTAACAAAAATTTTAAGGATATTGGGCTTTTCTTTGAACTTACTCTTTGGGTTTAGGCTTAACAATGAGCTTTTCTCTCTCTTTTTTTTGTTATTATTTTTTGGAGCATAGATACCATTTTTTTTAGAACTTCTTTTGTAAATCTGGTTTTTTTCATTCATTTTTTTATAGGCATTTTCTTTCTTTTTCTTCCTTATATTTTAGTATTTGATTTTTTTATTAGTTTTTTTTTCATTTTCTTTTGGAAAAGTGTAACTTTGATTTTTCTTCTTCTTTATTTTTTCTCCTTTTTTTATTTTTTTATTTTTATTAGTCTAATTTTTATATTATTTTGAAATATATCCAGACAAAATACGGTGTTCACACTACTAAAAGTCATTGCTAAAAGGATATCTTTCATTGTTGCACTACGAAAATGTACACGAAAGTATATGTATTGCACATGTAATGTAGTGATAAATAGAATATTATTTTTATGAGAAATTATTACTAAAATAATTGCTAAGTACTAAAATTATACACCTTAATCTAAATCAAACTAACAATAAAAGAGATTAGAAATCAAACTAAATTAAAGATAGAAAAATGACAAAATAAAAAGACAATATATTAAATTAGAAAATAAAAAATTAAGATTATGACTCCTCTTAATATTTCATAAGAAACCAATCAACCTCTTTTTATATTACTCCTAATGATAATTTTCACTGGCCTAGGATTCTCAATTAGCTACGAGTATCTATTGAGTTACCCATAGGCATCCCTTTAAACAAATTCATAATCCCTTATGCAATTAATTGAGAGTGGGTCCTAATATAGCTATATGAGGTCGATAGGTATATTCTTATCCTATAAGCAAATCAATCTGCCTAATAGTACCTAATCCATGGTTTAGTTCTAAAGTCTTTTATAAGTTCATTTAGATCCAAATCATCTAATAATTTTCACATATTTAAAAGTATGAAAAACAAGGATTGAATAAATAAATCGTATCATAAATTACAAGTAAAAAGAGTAATTACAACCTCTTACATGTTAGCGTTCATCACAATCCTAAATCAACAATATAAGCTTAAAATTACAAGTATAAATACTGTGAAACACAATATACATCAAATGGGGATAGAAATATAAGAAAAAGGAAGGAAAAAAGAGAAAAAAAAAAATTTAGTCCATAAATCTCCTCAAAAACCAAGCTTTTCCCATGGCATGAAGCTCTCTCTCTCTTAGCTCCTTT
The DNA here is from genome assembly GCA_032878935.1 of Erythrophleum fordii. Classification (NCBI taxonomy): domain Eukaryota; kingdom Viridiplantae; phylum Streptophyta; class Magnoliopsida; order Fabales; family Fabaceae; genus Erythrophleum; species Erythrophleum fordii. Next base: position 657,607 of record JAVQMF010000048.1, on the reverse strand, counting down.
AGCCTTTCAAAATGTCCAAAATGATGACTTGAGTTGAAGACTAGGGCATATGGCTTAAAACCTAGCAAAAAGTAGCAAAAAATGAGAATGTTTTTGAATTTGTGACTAATGCTATGATGCTGGCTTCTAGCATTGTAGTGCCCTTGCTTCTATTTGTTGAGGGCAACTTTTACACATGCTGTTGTTATGCTGGGATTTGGCTTCATGATCCCAAACCTTAGTTTTCTCTAAATAACTGGTCTCTTTTCACATTTTGACTTTGAGTTTATGAGGTTTATGCTCTAAGATGACTTTAACTTAAATTTTTAAGTACTTACAACCTACAAAAATAGTCAAAGTATGATTAATTATTGAATTGATTAAAATTAAGCCAAAACTTATCATCTATGGTATCTATACTTGAGTATGGAACTATATACACTAGCAATGCATATTTTTCCTAGAGTTAGCTATATCTACTTTATAATTAAACAACTAAACACCTATTGCTAAGTAAAAATGTGTAAAATAATATAAATAAATAGGAGTTAACATATCCTTAAATTTGAACTTTTACTCATCCTTTAGTAAAACAAATCAAAAGAAGAAATTGAAATGTCTCCATGCTTATTTAGAATAAATGCTTGCTAAAATACTCATATGTTGCATTAGATAATATTTCTATAAAGAAGATCAAACAATAATTACCAATAACAAGGTTTAATCAATAATGTTAGTATTTTCAACAATTTTGAAGTGAGTGTGTGTTTAGCTAGATAGTCATTTTCATGTAAGTGTCAAAAGCAACTTTAAACACTCTAAAATGTATAAAGCATCCCATAATATAAGAACTTCATATGCCTATCTTTTTCCTTTCTCTCCACTAAATTAGAAATCACACGGCCCCACGATCAATAGGACTTTTAGGTTTGTAATGTGGCTAGGGTTATGGCTAAAAAAAATGGATATGGGAAAATGCAAAAACATTAAGAAAATTTACAAGCTAACAAGATGCATATTAATTAACTCACTTTCTTAGCTCTTCCCATTTTTCTTTTTATTAAACCACTTCTTTTTTCTTTTCACTTTTCCCTAAACCTGGGTCCTTTTAACCTCCAGTACAAATGCTTAAAATTTATTTTGCCTTTTAAAGCTTACTATGTACATTTTTTCTCTTTTTTCTCTTATTTTTTTTGTTTTTAAGTCAAAAAGCTATATTTACAATTTCTAGTTCGGAAAAGGGAGATGACAAAAAACATAAAGCACATAACTCTTTACCACACAAGGAATTAATAACTATCATAACTTCCTCATTCAACTTCAAAGTTCCTTTGCAAAAGTAATTAAATGTGCTATAATTTCCTCAAGAAAAGGGAAAATCACTAGTTTTTTAGGTTGAACAAGTTAAGTATCAATGAGGGTAAATCAAACAAATCATAAAATTATATGGTTTTTCTAAAGTAGGATCAAATAAGGTCTAAGCATTAGTATAATTATATATAGGTCAAGCTTGAAAAGGACAATCAGGGTAAATGAATGCTTAAATCATCTCTAAAGATCATACAATATCTAATGTTTCATCTTAAAAAAGTATAAAATATATTCTAGAGCTATAGGGATGAGATTATATATACAGATTAAATTACAAAAAATCTTCTCATAATCAGTATTGAATTCCTGTTGAGCATATCCCAATAACAGCACTACTATCATTAGAAACAGACATAAATCACTACAGGCAAGCAAGCAAACAAGTTAAAAGTTCAATTGCCGAAAAAAAAAAGGAAGGGAGGATAAGGAAACTCCCTTGAATACATCTCCTTGAATTCCCAAAAAGTCATGATGCATCCGAGTTGTACCTAGAGGAAATATATACATTCTTTGTTTTCAATATCGAAACAATACATGGAAAGAGAGTGAGACAAACTGAACAGATAATAGAACTATAATAACCAATAGTACGGAATGAAAATATGGCATAATAAAAAGAAAATAAAAGAAACATTTGATAAAAATCTCTAAATGAAAACCTAATAAAAAATGAACAAAGATAAAACTCAAAACACTAGAGGTCAAGTGGGAGGGTCATCCTTAGGTGCATGCATTAGTGGGTCATCATGGAGTGGGACATCTGAGGTTGGCAAACCTTATAGAAAAGCTAGTGGCAGAGGGAGTGCAGTAATCTCCAAATCATGCCAAGCCATGAACTATCTCTAGCTAGTCTCGTAAGTAGAGATGCATTGATATTACCAACAATGCATCTTTAAGGCTTGTTAGGATGTCCCTTCAACCATTGTAAAGATGTCATGAATCATCCAAGGTTCGCTGCAGTGGAAGCACAGGTGGTGGAGGGGGAGAAGCTGGTAGTGGATGCGCATGTGGGTTGTTGTCCTCATGATTAGAGCTGCCTATGTGTTGAATCAATTTGATGTCCAGTACTAACTTTGGTTGGCAGTTGGCAAAGCTCCTTGTGTGGGTTTGAAAGTACCCTACTTCTGGCACATTGGGTAATGATAAGGTGTGGGTATGCTAAGCTCGCTATAAAGTAGCAGGCAACTCTTATGATGTTTGATGCAATCATATATCCTGCATCAATGGGTCTTCCAATCATGATGAGTTATATGAGGATTGCCTGATCCTTCATAATGTCGCTCACATGCATGTTAGGGATCAAGTTGGTACACACAAAGTGAGCCCATGTATGCACCTCTTTGTTCAGGTTTCCCTACTGAATGGACATTGGAACCGCTTTTAACAGCTTTTAATGCTGATGACCTTTCCTTGTGAAGACCCTGACCACTTCATCTAGCTTAGGAACCTTATGTGCCTCCATGTAGATGCTAAATTCACACTCATCCACCATCAGAAAATGATAAAATTCTTGAATAGCCTCTTCAATTATGGGAACTAGGCATCCCCGTACTCTACATTCTCCTGAGCTGCTGAATGCTGCATTTGCATAGAATTCTTGTACCACGGGCTCCACTGTAGCCTGTGACTCTGAACACAGGTTTTCCCAATGCCACCGACTGATCTCATCATTGATAGCCTTATTGTCGGTAGGAAGGATGCGAAATCCATGCTCCTGAATAAGCCCCTTATACAATGTGACATCCCTGTCCTGAATCTTGACTTTAGGGATTACGAACTTAGACCAATCATAGAAGCAATAAGTAGAGGAAGAAGCCTATGCTCTCGGCTTCTTTTTCGAGGCCATCTTCAGAACCAAAAAAGAGAATTAAGACAAATCAGACCAATGGATGATGAGATAAAATGCAATCAATAGCCCGGTGCACCCAACTCAATCATCAGAAAAAAAATCCAACTTATGCAATTAATTGTTTGCAAATTAACATAGCAAGCTAAATTCAATTAAGCACACACCTACCTTAAGCAGATCACCACAGCTTAAAAGCCAGCCTAAAGCCACTAGAGTTATTTTAATATTTCAAAGCTTCAATTTAACACCCAGACTACATATTAAATGACCATTATGATTCAACATTATCAATTTAGCATCACATTCCCATCAATTAAAACCTAACTTAGACTAAAATGCAATAACTTAACAGCCAAAAATCACATACATTCAGTGTAGAATGGGCTAAGCTTGCCTAGCAATTTCAATGCAATGATCATAATACAAATGCCTACAGTTTAATCCAATCCACAAGGCAACAGCTTAACACCCTGAATAAAACCAAAATGCATTCTTTAATAATGGTATGAAAAACTTGTTGCCATACGAAAACATACATGTAAGTATATGTATTGTATAAATAATATAATAATAAATAGACATGACGACAAAAACAAAGATTTCTGACTAAATTTTCAGTCAAAAAAATATAAGTTTCAGTTGAAAATCATATTTTTCTGATTGATATTTTAGTTGGACATTTTGTTATTGTTGGTATTTTGTTTTAACAGACCTATAGTCACCTAATAAAGTTGCTTTCCTTCTCTCTGAAACCCACTAAATCTTGTCACATCATTGTAGTTTTTTAATTTATCATTATCAATAAAATTTTATTTAATCTAAATATATTGTTAATTAAATTGAAATAATAAAAATTCATTATTAAATAATATTATAAAAATTGATGATAATTAATTTAATTAATATAAATAATAAGTAAAAATATTTCAAAATAAAAATAAAAAATTATTAATTTTAATAGATTTATTTAAACAATATAACTTTTTTAAAAAATTGACCAAAAAAGCTTTCCAACAACTTTGTGGCAAACATGTGTTTGACCACATTGTTGTCGAAAAGAGTTGTGGGAACGCTTTCCGACAAAATTATAGGTAGAGATATCCAATCATAATTTTGTTGGAACCAATTTTTTTTAGATACAAATAGTTTTTATTATAAGATTCTATTAATTTTTATTAAATAAACTAAATATGTTGTATATATTAATAATTAATATATATTACAATAAACTAAAAATATTAATAATAATATATGTTATATTTTTTTAATTTCAAAGTATATTATTATTGTTGTTGTTGTCATGTTATTATTCATGTTTTTCATATTTTCTAGGTTTGTTATTCTTTACATTCTTCATCATGATCTTCTTGTGTATGATGTTTTTTTGGTTAGTGTTCTTCAATTATGAGTTCCTATTCTTCGTTTCTTCTTCATATTCTTCTTGATTCTTCACTCTGTTCTTCTAGGTTCTCTATCAAAGCTGGATACATTATTAATTAAATAAATCAAATCAAAACTTCAATAAAAAAATTTCAACCAAATAAATCAAATTAAAACTTCAATAAAAAAATATTTCAACTAGATCCAAAATTTTTTAAATTTTAACTAGATAAATTTCCAAATTTTTGCCTACAAAAATGAAAAATGAAATCATTAATAAACTAAAAATGAAAAACTAACCAAAGAGAAGAGGAATGGACAAATATGAAATGAAAGAGAAGAGAATTTAAATAAAGAGAAAATAATAGTGAAACCAAATAAGAATAGTATGAGATGAGAAAAACAGATATTTGAACTAAATAAATAAGAGAAAACAAAGAGAGTTGAACAACTTCAAAGAGAAAATGAAAATGTTGAAAGTAAAAAACAAAGAGAAAACAAAACTCACAAATTTATAGATAGGAGGAACAAAAATTTGACAAGCTACAAATTACTTTTACTTTTTCGAATTCATGCCTTTACCTCTACTTATTTACGTAGGATGTCTTTTCTTAAATCTTTTTTCAAATTTGCATGCACCCATGTTGTCCATTTTTGTGCAAGAGATGTTAATTTTTTTGGGGTAAAATTTCTTATTTTGTAATATCTTACAAGTTATATATATATTATTAAATTTATTAACCTAAGATATAATATATAATTATATGAAGTAAAAATATTAAATTTAAACAAAATAAGAAATAAAAGATTGCAATATCAGATAATTCAATAAAAATTACATAAATTAAATTACATAATTTTTTTTTAAAAAAATCAACAATCACTCAATCGTCTTTATCATCATCCTCATTATCTCTATAGTTATTTAAATGAGATATATCGGGCCTATACATAGAACTTGGGCTAACATTGTCTTGATCTTGTTGTTATTGTTGTGAATATTGTTAAAAAATATTCCTATATTCATTTAATTCTTACTATATATTTTCAATGTGTTTTTTGTGCTCTTCAAACTCAACATTATAAGTTTGTGTTGCATAGCTTAAAAAATTCATTTCTTAGATATAGTTAAGTAAGTGTATGGCAAGTTTTGAATATGAGAGTATCCAGCCATTAGATCATCAAGTATATTATATGACATACTTTATAAATCATATACTAAGCCTTCTTTCTTTCCCTTAAAAGCCTAAATCCATAAAATCAGTCTTTAATACACACTCTTTTTTACTTTCGGCCTCATTTCTTAGGCAAGTATACTCATTTTGAAAGCAAATAAAATAATTCAAAATCATAACATTGTAAATACATATATAAATTAAATATAAAATCACACTTATAAATACAGTTTGTGATTTGTTATCAACCTGAATGTCTCTATCATTTTTATGGTATGAAGGAATTCCTTAGAATAAATGGGTTGTTATCCTAATTCTCATGCTCACAAAATAAAATATTAATCGTTAAATATGTATTTAAAATAATAAGTAAATATTTGAAAAAACAAAATTAGTTATTTATCTTTTGGCATGGTCAAGCATTGAAATAGAATATATGCAAAGATTAACCGAACTCAAAGCTAAAGGCTCTATTCCTTTTCAATTGCTCATGTAATGATTGGCACTCTAGATTGCCCCATTTCACACATATTTAGTTCTAAATGGATTCTCCAATTCATACAATTTTTTTTTTTTTTTGGCTTTTTGAGTTTCACCAAATAGATCTCTTAAATGTTCAATTACTTTATGCTCTATTTTTGCATTCAAAACATGGATATCTTGTTTTTTTTTTCATTTCCTAAATTGGATCCCATAATAAATATTTTTCCACTGTGCTATCAAAAATCAACAAATAATCAATACCATCAAGCAATTATTTCTAATAAAATAAATAACAACGTTACATGCTTTTTGAAGAAACTAAAACTAAAAATTTATTTATATACTTATGGAAAAAACTAAAATTGAAACTCCAATCAAACAAATCTCTGAAAAAAGAAAGAAACTAATACCAAACTCTCCAATCAAACAAATTTAATCTCTAAAGAAGATGAAGAAATCAAGAATCAATTATGTAATCCAATCAAGGAAATCCGAGAACTAAAAATGGCAGAAGAGAATTGATATAGAGAGAGGAAAAAAAGAGAAGAGAGAAAAAGAAAGAGAAGAGGAGAAATAGAGAAGAAATGAAATAAAGAATAAAATATTAAATATTAAATTTATTAATTGGTTTTTTATCAATTAAAAATATTAAATTTTTACAAATTAAAAGTTAAAAATGTAATAATAATTGAATATAAAATATTAATTGTATATAACTTAATTATATAAGAATAAAAAGTATAAATACAACTAATTAACAATTAGTTAATAAAAAATATCTAATTTTAAAATATAAATGTAATTATAAATAAAAGAAATGAAAAGAAATATAATTATAATTATAAATCAAAAAAAGAAAGGAAAAGAAAAAAAAAAAGCAACATAATTAAATAAAAACTCTTACAGAAAATTGATAGAGTAAGAAAATGGAAAAATTAGTCACGATGGTTCCCAACTGAACTATGGTCAAACATAGTTCAATCGGAAATAATTGACGTAGTTTTTTTTTTTTAATATTTTAATATTTTAAATTTTTTATAAATATAAATACTTTTTAAAATTAAAAAACATTTTTAGCAACATACTTAGTATTGTTGTATATTGATAATTAACATATGTTATAATTAATTTATAAAATTTATATTTTAATTTTTTTATAATTAATTATAATTTGTTTTATATTTATTTTAGTTTCAAAAAATAAATATATTTTTTTCATTTAACATTTTCTAATCTATATGTTATTATTGCACTATTTTTGTTATTTTGCTGCCTCAATATATATTGCTTTATCCAACAAAATTTAGTTGGACCATTTTGTTGACTAAATTTAACAACTTTTTATTGCTCTTTTTGCGGCTCTTATAGTTGAGAATTGACAATTTTTTTTCAACACTTCAGTAAAAAATCATGTAAAAGTATATATATATATATATATCAGAAGTTTCAGACGGAATTTATTAACATTGTTGTAACGTTTATATGTTGTTTTTATTGTTGTTATATGTTTTTGCGTTTTTTGAATTTTTTCTTCTTTGCAAGTTTTGGATCAATTTTTTTCTAGGTCGCTAATTCTGGGTTTTCTAGGATTCTTCAAGTTATTCATGATTTTTCTTTCTTATTCTTCATTCATATTAATGATTTTCACTTCCATTAAAACTTCCATGTATCTAACGAATCAAATCAAAAATTCAAATATTCTTTTTGTATCAAACTGGGAACTCATCTTCATAAAAGAATACATTAAGAATAATCAAAATAGGTTCTTATCCTATTACAATCAGACAAATAAATCAAATCTAAAAGCTTTAATGACAAAAAATTTCAACGAGTAAAAAACTTCAACTAGGTAATTCAAGATGTGGAAACTTCGCTAAAAAATCAAATCAAGAAACTTCAATTAAAAATATGTAAAAGCATTTCAATGAAACTTCACCTGGAAAAAAAAAGATCAAATCATCATTATCTTGAAATGAAAAGATCAACTGGAGAGAAAAGGGATGAAGATATTAAATGAGAGATTAGAGATAGAAAACTGAAATTTTTTAAATTTTGTGCTTTGTAATATATTACAAGTTGATATATATATATATATATATATTAAATTTATTAACCAAATATATTATATATAATTTTATGAAATGAAATAAAAATGTTAAATTTAAATAAAATAAGAATTAAATTTATTATTATTACTAATTCATTTAACAAGTTTATTATTATTTATAAGAAATTTAAAATTTTATAATATAGAAATATAGAATATAGAATTCTAATTTATTAATTTAATTATTAATTATATAAATCTATTAATATTTCATTAATATCATTTTATTATCATTAACACTTAATATATTATTATTATTTAATATATTTTATATACATTATTTTAATTGATATAAATAATAATTAAAATTTTTAAACATGAAAATTAAAAAATAATGTAATTAATTTTTTATTTATTTTAAGAAAATAAAATTATAATTTTAAAAAAAATTTAAACATATTACTTTCCTACAAAAGTAAGTTCGGACACAACCATATTTTGGTTGGACACCGTTTCTAGCCAAAATATGATCAGACACTTAACTGACCATATTTCGATTGAAAAGCCTTTTTTAAAATTTTTTTTATAAATATGATATGCAAATTTATAGAAAGGAATTTCAAATTTGACGCGTTATAATTTTGTGAGATATACTTTAAAATTTCATGATTTCCACACTTTTGCCTTTGACTTTGCTATTTTGCATAATTTGATATTTTTTAAATATATTTTATATTAAATATATATATAGATAAATTATTAAATTTATTAACCAAATATAATATATATAATTTTATGAAGTAAAAGTATTAAATTTAAACTAAATAACAATTAAAAAAGTATAGTATGAGATAATTTAATAAAATTAAAAATAATGTTTAATAATTAATAATTTTAAATAAATAATATAAATTATAAATAATAATTATAAGTTATCATAATTAATAACTTATAACAATTCATATAAATATAAAATAATAATAATTTCATGTTACTATTAAATAAAATTATTAATACTTAATAATTAATAATTGATTTAATAATTGAAATAATTGAAATTAATAATATATATATATATATAATTGAATTACTTTTCATTTAATAATTCATCTTCATTTTCATCTTTATCTCCATCTTGCGCACTATTTAAAGATCCACATCTTAAACTTAAAAATCTATTTCAAGATTTATCTATGAAGAAGTTTCATATTAGATAAAATTAGACTAGATGAGGAATATATAAAAGAAAATAACTCATAGATCTAATGTCTTAAGATTTTAGATTAATAGATGATATCAACTCTACTTATATAATTCATTTTAAAAGTTTAATGAAGAAGGCTTATTGGATCTCCCGAATATCTAAATTTCCTCTAAACCCCAATAGTGGTATTAGAGCCTGGTTCGCCAGGAACAAATATAAAGACAGTAGCCTAAGTGGATAGGAACCTTTGTTTGTGCCTACTTAGAGCAAAGGGCACAATAGTTAAGCATCGTTATGTGGAGATTAGAAGATACACACTTAGGGTTCTTATCCACTTCAGCTACTATCTCCACACTTGTCTCTGACAAACTAGGCTCTACTATCATTGTTAAAGTACAAGGGAGCCTCAAACATTGAGGATATCCATTAGGCTTTTTTCATTGGACTTGTGAAATGAATTATATAAGTAGAATTTGATATCACTTTTTGACTCAAAATTTTAAGGCATTAGGTTTATAAATCTTATTTTACAAACAAAAGTAATAAACTTTTCTATTCATTGTAAAAATTCATTAATATATCTTTTATAACTGAAATTCAATCTATCATATATTTACCTTCAATTTTCAAGAATTTTCATTTTTTGTAATAGTAAATAATTTAAATATTATTTTAGAACTTATGGTAAGTAAAATATTATCTTACACATATAAATTATCAAATAAAAAATATTCTCCACTAGAAAAAAATTATCACAATAATTTTTAATATTAATTTATAAATATTAACCTGTAATAAATATTTCAATGTTATATTATCACAAAAATAATCAATAAATAATAAATACTATTTCATAAGAGTAAAAATAGTATGAAGGAATTATTTATACATACCTTTTGAATAAATTGAAAGAATGAAATAACTGTCAGGAAACTAGATGAAGAAATCCGAACAAAGAAACTCGAATGAATAGCTAACTCACAAAACAAAACAAGAGAGAATAACAGAGTACAGAAAAGAGAAGAGAAAAGCATAGGATTTTTGTCCAAAACAGAAGATGACATCTAAAAATACAATAACTTTCTAAGCATTAGACCTTAAATGGGCCATTTGAAGGGATATCTCTATTGAGTCATAGCTATATGTTGCTTTGATATTATTATGAAACTTGATTCTTAGCAAAAGTTTTTTAGAGGTTTGTTTATGATGGTCTACTCATGGTTTTCTATATGTTAAGTCACAACCTAATTTTTTTTTTCCACATATTGATTTTCTAAATGTTATTTTTGTATTTATTTTTGGTAATTTATATTATGATTACAAATTCATTTGCCATGATTTTGATAATTACATTGTCAATTTTTTAACTTGATTTTTTTTATTTGCCTGAAATTGTTTCTATTTGTGTGATGGCTACTCTACATCTTCTATCCAAGGAATAAGAAGGTTAACCTTGGCAATTATATCATGACAGGTCTTTTATAAATGATAATGAGATTATTTAACTTAAAACATATAACTAAATTTTAAAAAAATTAAAAAATATTTAGTTATCCATTTTTTTAAAATAAAAAATACTTTTGGTGGTAACTACTCTCATCATTGAAAGCCCCTGCTATTGGTGACACTTAAAGCTGTCACAAAAATGATACTTCTAAAGGTAACACTTAAAATCACTAATAAAATGATATTTTTAGCAATGACTCACATCGCGGCTAAAGTTTTAGTGACAACAGTAATCATCATTAAATAATTTTGCAATGATTTTTATCATCATTAAATATTATTTTTAGTTGCAACTTTTTTATCATCACTAAAAATCTATTGTCATGGAAGTTTTAGTGACAATCAAATATTGCCACAAAAATGACTCTAATACATAGTAGAATTCACATAATAGAAACTAGAACACCAAAAGGCAGATGCAACAAGGAAAATATTTGGATTTTACATTTGCCTTTTTGTATTCTAGTTTCTGTCCCCAAATATTTCAGAACTACAGGAGGAAGAGGTTCCAGTTCCACAAGATCAATTAGCATTGTCATATCATTTGCATCATTTATTAATTTCTCTTTAATACACTCGCATTCATTATTTTAGTCTTCTCTTCGTAGTTTTTAGTAACCATCATCGGTCTTCCCTTACTGGTAGGTGCCCATGTGGGTTTCAGCGTCAACGTTCGTCTAAGCGATCGAAGACTATGTTGTGATCAATATTACTAAACACGTGGTGCTGTTAATTTTGCAAATCATCTTGTACTTCTCCTCAACAATCCAGAAGTTTAGCTTGTTTCAGTCACAAACAAGTAATACGATTGTAAAATTGTAATACAAAATGCTTTGAATAGTATTCGTTTGACCTCCCACCACTTGCAGGGATTAAAAGGATTAAAGGTTTTTCAAACTAAACAGTGATTAAAAGTTGCTTCATAGCCATTGAATGAAAATTTAACTCAATGCTAATATGAAATTTAATGAATTTGCAGTCAAAAGAAGGAAATCGTGTTAGAAAAAGTTGCAATTTGGGGCTTGAAAATTTGACTTAGTGCCTGAAAAACCTGAATAAATAGAGTTAGTTTTCTCCATTAAAGATAATTACAAGCCTAGCTAAGATTGAGAAGAGCTTATTAATTTGGAGAGAAAGAAAAAATTACAATTTTCCTGGAGGCCACCATTACTATGTTTTATTTCATTTTCATCCCAAAGCGCATGCTGTGATCAATTCTTCTCAAAGGTCACAACAGCCCACAATTATTTATGAACAAACATATTAATGATGAAAATCCATTTTTTACTATGCTACTATTACTCTTCTGCTATTCTGCTCAAGCTTCGCTAAGGAAGTTACTAGGCACATAACAAATATATATATATAGACACACACCCACACACACACAAATTATGCCATACCCTTTTTTTATTTCATTTTATCCAACTAAAATGAAAACGATGAAACAAATAAACAAAGACGGAACATGTTATCTACTCTTACTGGTTAATTATTTGAGTTCTAGCTATATTAATTTTTTATTGTAAATTTTTTTTAAATGAATTTCTTAGATTTCGATATGGATAGCTTGCTTTTTTGCCAAATAAGAATATAAAGAAATTAAGTGCGTGTAAATTAATTCAAATTAACAATTCTAATAATCTGCATGCATGAAATATACTTACAGGTTACAGGGCAAATCCTTGTGGATATAATAAAAAACAGCCACAAGAATTAATATTAAAAACTACGTACCACACGGATAGGGCAATAATGATAAACTAAAAATATTAATAATTATAGAATTTATTCTTAAAGTTAGTGATATAACCTCCTTCGCGTCCATTCATATATACATGGATATAACATGTTAGTAAATGTGAATAGTTTGTGATATCAATTTTTGGGCATGAGATGCAACTTTTATTAGTAAAAACTAACTTATATTAGTAAATGTGAAAACTACCCGGATAAAGTAAAAATATTACACCCCAAAAGAATTATTCTTGAAGCTTCTGATACGACCTCCATGTCAGTTCACTTGAAATAAGTGGGTATAACATGTTAGTATCTAACCATAGTTTTTGAGCATGGGGTGCAACTTTTATTAATAAAGGTGTTCATAGGAGCACTCAAGATTTTAACTTTTGAAAGGTTAAGTGTTTCATTAAACAATGTAAAAATTGCGGCTGAATCTTTTGTACTTTTAAGGATTAAACTGTAGCTATCACAATAGATATTGTACATGTGTATTTGTTTTCTTCTTTTGGGATGAAACATAGTTTTTTTTTGGTATAAAGGCTTCCAAAAGTTGTGGTGACTCTTGGGATGGAGATTCTGATGCGGAACAGAAACTACACAATGGAGAAAATCAAGTTAGCGAAACTCAATATTAAATTTATTTATTGATAATGAAATGAGTATACTATTTTATTCTTTAAAATTTATTTATAGTTGGATTTTTTAATAATATCGAATATAATAATTAAGAGGAATGATAAGTTTCATAAATTTGTATTTTGTCTCCTTTTCGTTTAAATGGGAGCAAAGGTGTAATCATATATCAAAGAAATTCAATGTTCGCTCACGCATGGGACACTCAGAGTGAGTAACTATGATTTTCCAAATTTTAAAGAAAATGAAATCAGTGATACAGGACTACTTTATTTTCATCTAGAAAAGTTCACCAATTCATACTTCATATAATAATACAATTACAGACACTGCATCTCTATGAATCACTGAATCACTTCCAGTAATTCCATATAACCCAGAACCGACATCATATGAAATTTAAGCTATATCCACATAATTTTTAAATGCTTCACACCCTACACCAAATTAATTCACAGATATACAGTATAGCTAGTATAGACACAGAAGAAGCAACTAAGGATCAAAAGAAGCAAACTGAAGAAGCTCTGGGTTCTGCTCAAATTGGGCCATATGAAGCTCATTCAAGGTGACCCATGCCTCTATTCCATCCCCACATCCTGTGGGCATTAAAATGATCACATTTCTGATGGGAACCCCAATAGTACACACCCAAGTTGGCTTCCCCCATCCAAAGTTTGCTTCATAGAAACCAAACCTTGTCCAGCTACTAAAGCTATAACAAGGAACACCTTTTTTCACCACCAAAAACATCACTTCTTTCAGTGATTTAAGAACCTCAAAAAGCCCTTCAGCATCTCCTTGAAGCTTACTCACATAATCTCCATCAATCTTTTTAATGGTTTTCCTCACCACCTCTGCCAAATCTTTCAGCTCTACCTCCTTTGTTTTGTCTACTTCCACCAATGGAGAAACAGATTGTCGCCAGAGATTACCTGTGAAACCAAGAGATAACAAACTCAATAATTTTGATTTATTAATATAACTAATAATTATAAGAGAGAATTATGAATAAACAAATTTAATGATTTGACAGTCTCATATATACGCAGCAAAAGTTGAGTCCCTACATGATGCATCTTTCCATAAATTTAATTCTTAAAGAATAATTATCATCAATAATTTACGCTAATATTTTTTGCAAACTGATCAATATGGTCTTGCCATGATATGAACTAAATTAATACTCAGCAAAATAATATTGGTGACTATTAAAAATTTTTAAGGTCAAATTATAGCAATTATTTTTTAAAAACTAAATTGACGAAAAAGTTAAATTTAAAAGAACCCAAATAATCGATAATCTATTCCAACTAAAAAATCCAAGCAGGCAAATATTGCAGAAATAAGGCTTTCAGTCACAATTGTTGTCGCCACTAAAACTCAGAGTCATAACTGAAATCCTTCCATAGCAAACCCATGACCAAAAGAAGTTGCTGCATATACTAGGTCACTAAAAATAACCACCACTAAAATTTGTGTTTTTGTTGAGAAAGAAAATCGTTATTAATGATACGCATAACTAGTATCCAAAAGCCCAAAATAAAATCTTAATCAAGAACTTAGAACTACCAATGGAGTTCTCCGGCAACGGCGGCACCATCCGGCTACGAATATTGACTGCATGTGACACCATGGATTGATGAGCTCCACCTGTAGCTTCCATGGCGGATTTCCATATGAGAGCCGTCACAGCTTCAACTCTTGTAGGTTTATAATTGCAGCCTCCAGAAACTAATTTATCTCTAAGTTCAGACAAGCTTTTCTCACTGAACAAAAATTTCCTTGTTGAAATATTCTTCTCACCAATCATCCCACTCGTTGTGTTCATCTCCATCTCTCTTGCTGGGAAAAGCAAAGAAGCTTCCATATTAGGAGGAGAATCAGAATCATCATTTCCATCTTCCATTGCTTTTGCAGACCAAGCTTGAAGGACTGAAGCTATTGTTGCTCCATCACAAACCTTATGTGAAATGCACACGCCAATCCCTACGCTTCCACAGCTAAACTCAGTAATCTGAACTTCCATTATAAAACGATATTCATCATTCTCTGGTTTCGGGTTGTAAGGATCTAATGGAAGAAACGCTTTAATGACATTGGGTTGTGGATCATTATTATTATTCTTGAGAAAATCTGAGAGCTTAAGAGGGATTCTAGCCTCAACATAAAGAACTCCTTCGTCATTACAATCCACGTAGGGATTACTTTTATCTCCTTTGAATCTTCCACAAAATGGGTAGTAAAGAGTGAGAACTTGCGATAGAGAAGTATTTAACTTTTCAGATATTTTGGTGAAATCATGATCAGGGAGAGAATAGAAGAGGACAATGGGAACGTAAAACGAAGGAGGAGCTAACTGGTCGAGGAGAGAGATTTTGAAGTGTTGAAGATGAGATGGGGTTGGAGATGATGGCTTTATGGTGTTTTTGGATACAATCTCAGCTTTAACTACTTCTGCCATTTCTGCAAGAAAAATGGTATCTGTATCAATGCTAGAAGGTTAAGTAAGCCTGTGTTTAACTTGCTTGATCTCCTTCGGAGAGCTGGTTGGAGCTTTAAATACAAAAAAACTTTACACCTGTAATTAATACGACGGGGTGGGGCTTCTCTTCTCTCGTGTTTTGTGTTGCTCGATGGTGCTCTGAAGCTGCCCTCAGACTAGGGTAAATTAAAATGGGTCCAAGTGCGGTGCGGCCGTTTGAGCCTTTTAATCCTATTTGCGGTTTGTCCAAAATTGCAATTAGAATTTTGTCTTAATTACGGTTTGAGGCCCTGACTGCAATTTGGTCAAGTGACAGTGAGGACAAAGGCTTAATTACGGTTTGAGCCAAATCACAATTAGGACTTTTTTAATTGTAACCACTGTTTTGGCCAACCATAGTTTGGACTTTGTCCTAGTCTAGTTTGATCCAAACTACAATTAAACTTTTGTATTTAACTGCGATTAAATGAATCACAGTTAAATAACCACAACAAAAAATTAAGTTTTTTAATAGTAAATATTTATGCAAGAACAAAATCTAGGCACAAATTAGGACTACACATGCGATGGACCAAGCCGAGTTTCGGCTACTATGTTAATGTTTACATATTGACAACATATTATTTATATGTATATATATATAATAAAAATAATAAATTAAAAGTCAAAAATAATTTTTATAAATTGAAAGAGTATTAATATTTCACAATTAACCAAAATTGTAGTTATAATATGAAGACAATCACTTTCAAAATATTTAAACAGCACTTTGTGTAAGTGTGTGCACGCATGTGCATGATATCATATCACATTTATAAAAAGTGATAATATTATGAATTTGAATTTATCTTGAACTCTAGTTATGACACATTATTATCATACATAAAAGGATTTGGATCCTCTCCCATGCTCTCTCCAGTGTCAGATCTGAATCGTCCAAATTAATTTGGACGGTCTAGATCTAATTATTTTTTTTTTGTATTTTTAAAAAAATAATTATTTTAAAAAAAGTAAAATACAAAATAAAATCATTTTCTTAATTGTAAACTTTTAAAAAAATGTTGTTTAAACTTAGAAAAATAAAATAAAAAATTGAACCGTTCAGATTAAAATCTGAACGGTCCAAATCTTATGGGAGAGGTAAGGGAGAGAGAGGCATGGGAGAGGATCTTTTTCTTACATAAAAGCATATTTCATCCATTAATTTTATTAATTATAGTTATACTTATTAATCACACAAAATTTAAATTCACCCTAGTAAATACTATTAATTACTAAATAATTTAATATTTTGGGCAGTTAAATGAAAAACTAATTAGGATATATAGTAAATGCAAGTTCATAATATTATCACTCTTTTTTAAATTAACTTTGATAATTTTTCCTTTCGCATATGACAAAAAAAATTGAATCTAAAATCTCTTACGAATTACTCAATTCGTTCACTATTAAAACACATCTCTAATAGTTGACTTTGACAAGTTCTAAACCATCTCAAGTTTTGGTTTCTAATGTCAAGTCAAACTTCAATATAAAAATACCAGCTGAGATTGGTTTTGCTGAAGTTTACAAGTTTAGTATTGATATTGATATTATAGACAATTTCTAGTTTTCATTGGACATAAAGTTTATTCAAACTCGACGACCGAAAGAAAAATGGAATGAATACATATATATTGAAGATCAAGATTCATGAATCTAAACACATTATATGGACTGTGTACGCTATACAAGTTGATAATGATAAATCTTATCATTATACATACCTCGGTATACATTACCACGTATTTCTCACTCATATTATATTAAACTATAGAAATGAAGGCCTCAATAACTAATGTACATATTCAACTCTAAGAAGGTCTATATATATATATATATATTTGGCAACCAAACATCAGACACAGCAAAATGAGACAACAGACAAGTACACTAGAATTAACTAACACAGCATTAATATAGGGTGTTTTTTTTTTTTTATTGAAGCGCAGTTAAAATATTCCAAGAGTGATTATCCTTATATTATAAATACAATAGTTTGGAATTGACGTTCATGCTCATATTATGAAAGCTTAACAACTTCGATTTCACAATCACTAATTTTAGTTAAGTTGAATGTAGTAGGATTTTTAATATAATATTTATCAAATTGTGTATACCTTCTAAACAATAAAGCACTTGCTTAATTTTTTTTTCTTATTATCGATGTCCCTGCAAGTGCAATGAGTTATAGAGATGCTATTTCATGTTGAGCTAGTTTTGACAAAACTTAACCTTTTGAATATAAAAGAATTGCCGTTGGTAAAATGTTATCATAATTTTCCTTAAAGAATACAGTTAACATAAGATTATAATGATAAAAGCCAGTCTGCAAATCCGCACCATGTGATATTTGTAATTATTAATTTTCGCTTCTTTTTGCATACACTCTTTTTCTATGAATATGGATTGTGTGGTCTGAAAGTGTGCGCCTGCTTTATCCCCCCCAAAAAAAAAGTGCACACCTGGTCTCCTTAATTTTAAATTTTAACTAATATTAGAGCACATTATTTCTATACAATGAATAAGTATTTTGTGGCATATAATATAAATCGAAGCATGTATTACATTATTTAATACAATGACTTGGCAATACAACAGCATAAAATGATATAAAAATATTTGCTTACCAAATCAAAAATTTCTACCAAAAAAAAAGAACTCCTGACTTGGTAACAAGAGTTGCAAGGGAAGAAAAACAGGCATGTCTAAGTTTACTACCATTCTATATGTTTTTTTTTTTTTTTGGGTATGATTATCAAATCCTCAGATGTTTGGGGCTTGCACTGATGATTATAACAGTTTATGATAATGTGATTTTATTAAGAGCCTTCTTAATTACTAATTTCTTTTCGTGTATATCTACGCCATCCAAAGGAATCCTTTGTTTAGGTGGGTTCCTGTAAGTATTTGATTGGATTTTTAATTGCAATTTGTTGACACAACTGAAGCCCAAGTTTCATTTAATTAGAGGCTCGATCACTGGCAGCATTATATATGTACTATCAGGGCACAGTTCTTATTGTTGAGAATCCTGAGTGTTGCTCTCTTTGAAGCGTACACGCAAGTATACGTATCGTGAAGGCAATATAGTGATAAGAAAATATCGTTCCCTCAAAAATTTATTGTCAAAACATTGTCAAGTACTGAAATTTACACCCTAATTTAAATTAAGTGAATCAATTCGTAATTATTGGTGTTAAAAAGAGGTTGTTTATGGATTAAAAGCTATACAGAACTCATGATTGATATTTGGATGTTTCGGGCAATTAGTGGCATCTAGGATTATTAGTCATCTTGTACTTCATAGCAATTAGCTTAACATTCAGTACTTTTGCTATCAATGATAATACATACTGGTCTAGGATTAAGTTGTTCCTATATATATTTTTCCAAATATTATATAGGTTTACCTAGTTCATTTTATAATTTCTTACAAAATCAACTAAGATCAAACTATTATCACAATACCTACTTGGACCATGTGAGATTAGTGAGGACAAAGGCTTAATTACGGTTTGAGCCAAATCACAATTAGGACTTTTTTAATTGTAACCACTGTTTTGGCCAACCATAGTTTGGACTTTGTCCTAGTCTATAGTTTGGACTTTGTCCTAGTCTAGTTTGATCCAAACTACAATTAAACTTTTGTATTTAACTGCGATTAAATGAATCACAGTTAAATAACCACAACAAAAAATTAAGTCTTTCAATAGTAAATATTTATGCAAGAACAAAATCTAGGCACAAATTAGGACTACAAATGCGATGGACCAAGCCGAGTTTCGGCTACTATATTAATGTTTACATATTGACAACATATTTTATATATATATATTAAAAATAATAAATTAAAAGTCAAAAATAATTTTTATAAATTGAAAGAGTATTAATATTTCACAATTAACCAAAATTGTAGATATAATATGAAGATAATCACTTTCAAAATATTTAAACAGCACTTTGTGTAAGTGTGTGCACGCATGTGTATGATATCATATCACTTTTATAAAAAGTGATAATATTATGAATTTGAATTTATCTTGTATGTTTAAACGGGGCAAAGGTGTAAATATATATCACAGAGATTCAATGTTTGCTTATGCATGGGACACTCAGAATGAGTAACCACAATACAATTTCCCAAATTTTAAAGAAAATGAAGTTAGTGACATAGGAACTACATTATTTTCATCTAGAAAATTTCACCAATTTAAACTCCATATAATAATACAAGTACAGATACTGCAGCTATATGAATCACTTAATCATTTCCAGTAATTTCATGTAACCCAGAACGGACATCATATGAAATTTAAGCTATATCCACATATAATTTATAAATGCTTCACACCCCACACCAAGTTAATCAACAAATATGGAGCATACATATAGCTAGTATAGATACAGAAGAAGCAATTAAGGATCAAAAGAAGCAAATTGAAGAAGCTCTGGGTTTTGCTCAAATTGGGCCATATGAAGCTCATTCAAGGTGACCCATGCCTCTATTCCATTCCCCCATCTTGTGGGCATTAAAATGATCACATTTCTGATAGGAACTCCAATAGTGCACACCCACGTTGGCTTCCCCCATCCAAAGTTTGCTTCATAGAAACCAAACCTTGTCCAGCTACTAAAGCTATAACAAGGAACACCTTTTTTCGCCACCAAAAACATCACTTCTTTCAATGATTTAAGAACCTCAAAAATCCCTTCAGCATCTCCTTGAAGCTTACTCACATAATCTCCATCAATCTTTTTTACGGTTTTCCTCACCGCCTCTGCCAAATCTTGCAGCTCTACCTCCTTTGTTTTGTCTACTTCCACCAATGGAGAAATAGCTTGTTGCCAGAGATTACCTGTAGAACCAAGAGAGAACAGACCCGATAATTTGATTTATTAACATAATAATTACAGGAGAGATATATTAATATACCAATTTAATGGTTAGACAGTCCCGTATATACGCAGCAAAAGTTGAGCTAATATTTTTTTACAAACTCATCAATATGGTCTTACCAGGGAACAAAACTCAGCAAAATAATATTGGTGACTATTAAAAATTTTTAAAGTCAAGTTATAGCAATTATTCTTTAAAAACTAAATCGACGGAAGAGTAAAATTCTCAGAACCCAAATAATCATTAACTTATTCCAAATAAAAAATCCAAGCAAGCAAATATTGCAAGAAATAAGGCTTTCAGACAATTTTTGTCGCGACTAAAACTAAAAAATTCATAACTGAAATCCTTCCATAGCAACCCCGATGACCAAAAACTGCTACTGCATATACTTGGTCACCGAGACCACCACTAAAATTTGTAATTTTATTGTGAAAGATAATCGTTATTAATGATAAGCATAACTATATCCGAAAACCCAAAATAAAATCTTAATCAAGAAATTAGAACTACCAATGGAGTTCTCCGGCAACGGCGGTACCATCCGGCTACGAATATTGACTGCATGTGACACCATGGATTGATGAGCTCCACCTGCAGCTTCCAAGGCGGATTTCCATATGAGAGCCGTCACAGCTTCAACTCTTGTAGGTTTATAATTGCAACCTCCAGAAACTAATTTATCTCTAAGTTCACACAAGCTTTTCTCACTGAACAAAAATTTCCTTGTTGAAATATTCTTCTCACCAATCATCCCACTCGTTGTGTTCATCTCCATCTCTCTTGCTGGGAAAAGCAAAGAAGCTTCCATATTAGGAGGAGAATCAGAAGCATCATTTCCATCTTCCATTGCTTTTTTAGACCAAGCTTGAAGGAATGAAGCGATTGTTGCTCCATCACAAACCTTGTGTGAAATACACAAGCCAATCCCAACACATCCACAGCTAAACTCAGTAACCTGGACTTCCATTATAAAACGATATTCATCATTCTCTGGTTTTGGGTTGTAAGGATCTAATGGAAGAAACGCTTTAATCTCATTGGGTTGTGGATCATTATTATGATTCTTTAGAAAATCTGAGAGCTTAAGTGGGATTCTAGCCTCAAGATAAAGAACACCTTCATCGTTGCAATCCACGATGGCATTGCTTTTATTTCCTTTGAATCTTCCACAAAATGGGTAGTAAAGAGTGAGAATTTGCGATAGGGAGGCCTTCAACTTCTCAGATATTTTGGTGAAATCATGATCAGTGGGAGAATAGAAGAGGACAAGGGGAACGTAAAACGAAGGAGGAGCCAATTGGTCGAGGAGAGAGATTTTAAAGTGTTGAAGGTGAGATGGGGTTGGAGATGATGGCTTTATGGTGTTTTTGGATAGAATCTCAGTTTTAGCTACTTCTGCCATTTCTGCAAGAAATATGGTATCTGTATTGCTGCAAGGCTAATTAGCTTGTGTTTAACTTGCTTGATCTGCTTCGGAGAGCTGGTTGGAGCTTTAAATGCAAAATACTTTAGAGTTGTAATTAATGCGGGCTCAATGCTCATTCTGTGTGAATATGAATTGAATGTATAGCTTCTTTTAGAAAGGGATAGGTTGGGGGCAGGTACTTAAAGCTCAATTGTAGTTAGGGAGGCCATCCGTTAGGTAGGAATATTAACTTTATTATTAATTATCAATGTCTTCAGCATGATTTTGATGTGAAAGTTATTTAACGCGGGAAGAAAATCTAGGCACAAATCCACTGCTACATTAATCTTTACAGGTTAACAACGAATAAGATAACTTATGAGAGCTTTGCTTTGAGTAAAATTTTACTCAAAAGTATGTATGTTAACAAAATTGATTATTGATATCAAGAAATATCTAGCTTTTATGCCTTATTTAACATATTATATAAGATAATTATCATAATGTAAATAACATTAAAATGTTTATATTTTTATACCTTTGAATAACTTTTTAAATTATAATGGAGAATAAACATAATATATATACACACACGTTCGCGCACCTCTTAATTAATTTGTTTGGACACAATTTAAATGAGTGAGTTAATGAAACATTTATTAAATTTAGGCAAGGAATAAAGGGAGGTCACTTTATAAAAATGGAAAAATATATGGCCCACAAGCTAATTAATAATGAAACCCAATTAGCAATATTGGATCAATATTGAACTGGAGAAGAGATGATTTAGTTGTTGGACTATTGATCCAACTATGACTGAATTAGTTTAATTAAATTTATTTTAATTTATTAAATTTAAAAGTTTTTATTAATTTTTGTATTTTGCAAGTTATATTTATGTAAAATGTCACATTTGATAGTTAAAAAAAAGACTAGGTAACTACTTGGAGAAGACACTCACCATTATACTCAAAACCCTAGCTAAGAATCTTCTTGCCAAAAGGGAGAAACTAGCATGCTAATTGGTTGAGCAATTGACTAGTTCTCTTTGGAACGATTCCCTATAACTCACAATAACACATTTTCTGGAATGCAATTAACTATACAACAAACTATAGTTGGTAAAATAATCTTACTGATGCTTCTAGAGGAATGATATAAGTTTGATAATCAATATTCCAAAAAAATTAACAGAATAGCCATAAGTAACAACAAAAATCACAGATAATAGTAGACAAATAAGTAACAGAGAAGAACAGAGGAAGAAGAGCCACCAAGGGGGAAGAGAGACGTGGTCACAGATGACAAGCACCCAAAATTTCTTTACACGCTCTGTAGCCATTTTCCTCTCCTCAAATACCCATTATTCTCTTAACTTTAACATTTCCTTCATACTCAAGTACTCCTTCACACCTTATGTAGTGTCTTCCATAGTTTTTGTCTCATTTGCCACACGTTTAGCCTAGGACCTATTAATCATTTGGTGTAGCATAAAATTTCCCTCCTCATGAAAAAGGACCTTGTCCTCAAGGTCAATGTTAGGGAACTGAGCTTGTAAAGCAGATAAGTACTCCTATGAAGTTTGGTCAATATTGTCCCACTTCACATAACTTATGGAATCCACTCATCACAAACACAAATGCATCTCACATCTAGCAACTTAAGAGGTTGAATAATAGGTCCTTTAAGAGTAAGTAAGAGAGGGAAAGGAACATATTAACTTGTAAGCTTATCAACACAACATTTGAGCAAAAAGACATAACAAATAGGATGAATTTATGCATCTAAAGGGAGGAGTAGTTTATATGCAACAAAACCTATCTTTGCAATGATTTCAAAAGGACCAAAATAATGGAGACTCAATTGTTTATTCCTTTGAAGTTGCAAGGAATGTTGTCGATAGGGTTGAAGTTTGACGAACACAAAGTTTCCCACCTGGAACTACACTTTAGTACGTTTGGTGTTAGCAAATTTCTCCATTCAATCATGAGCTTTTATTAATTTGATCTTAAACTGAGCAAGTATAATATCATGTCGTTGAAGCTGCTGATGGACATCAAAAGGAATCAAATTTGAAGTAGGACATTTAATAATGGTTGGAGGATCTCTACCATAAATAATCTTGAATGGAGTCATGCCTATGGATGCTTGGAAAGAAGAGTTGTACCAATATTCTGTCCAAGGTAAAAATGATACCCATAAAAAAGAATTTTTATGGACAAAATAGCATAAATACATTTTAAAGCATTTTTTAAAAGCCTCCGATTGTCCATCTATTTGAGGGTGGTATGCGAAACTCATTTTTAAAGTTATCCGTTGTAATTTAAATAAGTGCCATTAAAAAATACTAATGAAAATATTGTCATGATAAAAAATAATTGATTGAGACACTCTATGCAATTTAACAATATTATTAACAAAAATCTCAACAACCTAAAGAGCAGTGAACATGAACTTTAATGGAGAAAAATGGACGTACTTCGATAATCTATCTACAACAAAAATTATCAAAAAAATACAAGAATTAGGAAGTCCAGTAATGAAGTCCATTACAATGTCGTCCTAAATTTGATTAGGAATACGTAAGGAACACAACAAACCCACAGGATGAATACAGATTTAGCTTTCTGACAAACTTGACATTGCTAAATAAAAGAACGAATGTCTTCGTGCATACCTGACCAAAAAAAAAGTAGAAATTCTAGCATGTGTGCAAAGAAATGCCACATGACCCCCAAATGAAAAGGGCATGATACTACTGTATAATTTGATTAATGAGATGTTGGGCAGTAGGAGACAAAACCAATTTATTTTTCTAGTATAATAACATATCCTTCACAAAATGATTTAGCATAAGAGTTTGATTGGCTTTATATTGCTTGATTAATTCCTGTAATGCAGGTGAAATTACAAGTTTAGAACGAACATCCTCAAGTAAGAAAGTGGAATGCATCGAAATAGCCATGTAGTAACAATGTGAGAGGGCACCTGCTACTTAATTTGTTTTGCTTGGCTTATACTCAATAAAATAATGAAAACCCATAAGCTTTGATAGCCATGGTTCTTGCTTCGGTGTTTGAATGACCTGATCAAATAAGTGTCTAAGGCTTTTATGGTCAGTATGAATGATAAAATAGTGTCCCAACAAGTAGTGACAGAATTTACTAATAGCCTCAAAAATAGTAAATAATTCTCGAACATATGTAGATTTAGCTTGCATTCGAGGAGATAACTTTTTAAAGAAAAATGCAATAGAGTGACCCTCTTGATTCAACACCACACCTACTCCACTTTTGGAAGCATTAGTCTCCAAAATAAAGGCTTCATTTGGTTCATAACAATGTGAACGTAAACCCTTACCATAATTTGTGTAATATCTATTATATTCTTATACTTATTATTCTATCTATTAAATCACATTTCTAAAAGTAGAGGTAAAATAGTCATTTTTCATCTCACCTACCTCCACCTACCCACATTTTACATTCCTTTTATCATTACATCCTCCAACCAAACAAAGTAAAAAGGTTTTTAAAAATCAAGTAAAGTGAGTATAGGAGCTTGAGTTAAGGCACTCTTCAATTGATCAAAAGCAACTTAAGTTAAATGAGACCAATGAAATTTATCTTTTTGTAATAATTGAGTAAGAGGTTTAGTAATCATAGTATAATTTTTTATGAAATGATAGTAATAACCGATCATACTAAGAAAATCTCTTAATTGGGAAATAGTACTAAGAGCTTGCCACTATAAAATCGCTTGTACCTTAAAAGGGTCCATCTCCATACCCTTGCCAGTGACAATATGACCTAAGTAGTCAATTCTAGTTTGTCCAAATGAACATTTTAATAACTTAGCAAATAAGCTATGGCACTGAAGACAATTCTATACCATAGAACCATGCTCTAAATGCAAGGGCCAATCCATTTTGTAAACAAGAATATCGTTAAAGAAAACGAGGACAAACTTATGAAGGAATGGTCAAAACACTTCATTCCTGAGAACTTGAAGAGTAGCTGAAGCATTTGTTAAGCCTAATGGTATAGCTAACTGTTCACAATGGGTACAGTGATATGAAAAGCAATCTTAACTCTATCTTCAAGCTTTATCAAATTTTGATGATATCTAGAACGTAGGTCTAGTTTTGTGAAATAAAAAGAGCTATGTAACTTATCCAATAATTCATCAACAATAAGAATCAGAAAGGAATCTTTAATTATTATTGCTTTCAAAGCTCTGTAGTTAGTGCCATCATTCTTTTTAACCAACAGAACAGGAGCAAAGAACGGACTATTACTAGGTTGAATTAAACCTTTAGCAAGTAATTCAAAGACCTAACGCTCAATTTTCACCTTCTGATTGAATGGGTATCTATAAGGTCAAACTTTGATAATAGTGACCCCTTCACATAGAGGAATAGCATGATCATGAGACTGAGGAGGTGGTAACCTATGAGAAACTTTGAATACAAAAGAATGCTGATGAATAATAGAAGCCATATCTTTGGGTATATCGGGTGGCAACAATAAAGAAGAAGTAGGGGAATAATTGATTGGCACATAATGGAGGGTATACAACTTGGCAATAGCTCTAATGCTATGAAAACAAGTCAATTGATGAAATTCTTCTACTCCCAAAGACACAAATTTATCACCATATGAAGTGACAAATTGATCACCCAAATAAAACTTAATGAATGAAGAGTGATAATTGACTATATGAGAACCCAAATTAGATATGTAAGAAGCACCTATCACCATATTAGATCCATTTATGGGAAATAAGTATACGAGTACTTGTAGCTAGTATTATTGAATTGAGATAAGTAAAGAACGCATAAAACCTTCAGAGGTACAAAAATTAGTCACTGCCAACAATTACTTTTAACCTATTAATAGTTTCAATAGGTAACTTTAGATGATGAGCAATATGGGATTGTAAAAAATAATCAAAATTTCCCTTATCTAATAAAATTTGGACCTAGGTACCCAAAATAGAACCAAAAAATTGAATTGTTATAGCATTGGATTGACCCCAAAAAATATGATAAAAGAGGTGAGTCATTGGAGAAAGCCACCTTGTGTATTGGTATTGATGGAATCAAACAAAAAGGAGGATAGATTTGAAAATTCTTAGAGCTCTTCTTCAATTCATAGCATTACCAACTGACGATTAGGGCATTTGTAATTCATAGTGAATTTCTCATCATAGGTGTAGCATGGCCCTTTTTCTCTCTTTAGTTGCATCTTAAATGGAGAGAGACATTTGATAAGTTATAATGGCTTACTGGGTGGTTTGGGCAATAGCGAAGGAAGATGACTCAGGGATGATGAAGATGACACCAAAAGGAGAGAGCTTATTAAGGTGGATTTTAATGGTGGTGAGATGGATGGAACAAAAGTGATGGTTCGAGGCTTAAGAGAGAAACCCATTGCCATATATTTCTTGTCAACAAGTTGAGCAAGAGCAACAGCTTTTAGCAAGGTAGTAGGCTCTTGTGCAATAACATCCCTCCTAATGTCAGGCTTGAGTCCACTAAGAAAACAATCCCATAATGCTTTAGGAGATAATCTTTTAATCCTGTTAGCCAAAGTCATAAATTGAGTGTAATATTTGACTGCTGAAGTAAATTGGGACAACTTAAAGAGTTGGGCTCTTGGGCATTCAAATTGGGATGGCCTAAATTGATCTTTAATTGCCCTAGCAAGTGTCACCCAAGAAGGAATTAGCTTAGCCTTTTGTAGCATCTGAAACTAAGGAACAACCATGCCTTTTATGTGAATAGTGACTATCATTAAACATTAGGAATCGAGCATGTCATAATAATTAAAAAATTGCTCTGCATGAGTCCAATGGAAAGGATCAAACCCATCAAATTTTGAAAAATTAAGCTTAACTTGGCATAATTAAAATGGTTGGTAAGCATTTGTAGGAGGAACCAAGCCAGCATCAGAGCTTAAGACTTCAATGGTAACCGATGTTAAAGATTGTTACATATTGTAATTGATATTATCTAAGACTCAAGTGATGGATTTGAAATAAGCTTCAATGCGGTCCATTCATGTTGTAGTGGCATTAGAAGCCTCAAAGAGTTTCTTAATGTCGATACTTAAATCTTTAAGCCTAGTATTTTTCACCATTAAATAGCAATGAGAGCACCAAATGGAACAGTTCCCTACAACTTACAATAACACATTTTTTGGAATGCAATTAACTATACAAAAATCACAGTTGGTAAAATAATCCTGCTAATGCTTATAAAGAAATTATATAAGTTTGATAATCAAGTTCCAAAAAATTAACATAAGAGCCATAAGTAACAACAAAAATCATAAATAATAGTAGATAAATAAGCAATAGAGAAGAACAGAGAAAGAAGAGCCACTTAGGAAGAAAAGAGGCATGGTCACAGATGAGAAGCACCTAAAATTTCTCCACACCCTCTATAGCCATTTTTCTTTCCTCAAATACCCATTGTTCTCTCAACTTTAGTGGTTGCCTCCATACTCGGGTACTCCTCCACACCTCATGTAGTGTATCTTCCGTATTTCTTGTCTCATTTGCCAATGTTTAGCATAGGATCCACTAATCATTTGGCATAGCATAACACTCTCATATACCAATTTTCAAAATCATAACCTAAGAACGAAAGAAATGTAATGTAAATGTGTTCAATGCAATTAAATTTAGCATCTAATTTATATGATTGAGTGCTATTATAATAAAACAAATAAATTAAAGAGTCCATAATAATTTATTATATATAAAAAGGAAGATTTTGTAGTTACTATAAAATTATTATTTTTAAATTATTCATTAATATTGATAGTTTCTTTTTATTTTTTTAATTTGAATTTAATTTTAGTAGTATAGTTCTAAGTACTATTGACACAGTGACCTATACTATTTTTTTTAAAGTGGAGGAGCTAATAATTTCCAACTATTCATGTTATTGTACATATTTTCTCTCAGTAAATATGATGATTAGCCTCCACTTATAGAGTAAATGATACTTACATAAAAGAAAATGAACATATTTAGGATAAATAGCTTTATACTCAATACTTACTTGAAAAATCAGCATTTATACCTTAATTCTGAGTATATTGATAGCTAATCACATTTTGTTTTTCTTATAGGATGCATGTGTTAAAAAGTATTGAGCAATCTCAGGAGAAAAAAGCTGCAAAGTGGTGGTTTTGCAGATCGCGCTGCAGCCAAGCTCCTTCATGCCGCAGCTGAAAATAAAGAGTCCAAGGGAAAGCGTGCTGTGCAACTTGTGCCGCGGCAGACCATGTTATGGTCACGGCTAGAATTCAGTTAGAAGCAAAACACGCTGAGACGCGACATTGAGGAGCTGCGGCGCTATTCGAATGAAGAAAAATCCTCAGCGTGTATATTGAGCCACGGCGTGGAGTCTCACAGAACCAAGTCTTGCCGCGGCAAAACCTGTATGCGCTAAGGTGAGGAATTTACATGCCACTCCGAATTCACTCAGAGCCAAGTCTAACCGTGGCGTATCATTTTAGGCCGCGGCACTCAGTCACACAGAACTCAATATCACTACGGTGCAAGACGCTGAGCCGCGGCATAAGTCGAATTAACTGAATGCAGCATTTTGTTTTCAGAATTTCTGAGAGTTTGAAGCTTCATATGTGAGTGAGAGTCGAGGCAGCCGTCATTCTGGGTCGTTTTTGTGTTGTTCCAAGTGAGTAAAGGCTAAGGGAGAAGCTAAGAAGGCATTTTGAAGCAAAGTGAAGCTGGAGATTGAGGATTAAAGCTTAAACCATCTCGTTTTGGAGTTTCTTCTTCCTTTCTTCTGTCTTTATTATTTTTATTGATGTATCTGATTGTTGCTTCAACTTTGTCTTGGGATTTTATGATCATGTATAGCTAAACCCTTTCTAATATAGAATTATTAAGAACTCTTATATGGATTAGTGGTTGTTCTTCATTCTAACTTTGCAATCAATGGTTAATATTTGTTCATTCAACTCTATGTTTCATACTTTCTGATTGACTGGCCAACAATTAGATTGATTTAATACCTAACTTGAACTTGGGAAAGGGAAAGGGAGGTTAGATCAGAAGTTGAGTGGTGTGGGTGCTTAAAACTTGCCAGAGTAAGTGGATAGTTTAATTACTGAAATAGGACTATACTTAATAACCTCACATGGTCCAAGTAGGTATTGTGATAATAGTTTGATCTTAGTTGATTTTGTAAGGAATTATAAAATGAACTGGGTAAACCTATATAATATTTGGAAATATATATATAGGAACAACTTAATTCTAGACCAGCATGTATTACCATTGATAGTAAAAGTACTGAATGTTGAGCTAATTGCTATGAAGTACAAGAGGACTAATAATCCTAAATGCCACTAATTGCCCGAAATATCCAAATATCAATCCTGAGTTCTGTATAGCTTTTAATCCATAAGTAACCTCTTTTTAACACCAACAATTATGAATTGATTCACTTAATTTAAATTAGGGTGTGAATTTCAGTACTTAACAATGTTTTGATAACAAATCCTCATGGGAACGATCTTTTCTTATCACTATATTGCCTTCGCGATACGTATACTTACGTGTACGCTTCAAAGAGAGCAACAAGTTTTTGGTGCCATTGTCGGGGATTAGACTGTCAAAATATTTTCTTGTCAATATTGATACTAGCACATCTAGTTTGAACTTAAGCACTGTGTATATTTTTACTTTATTTATTTTCAATTTCTTTTCTGTTCTATTTTGCAGTGGCTCCTTTTTGTGAATGCACTACCTCATATGCAAGAAATTGAAAGTCTAGAAGTGGTTTTGTTTCAAGAAGAATCTGAAGAAGCATCCAATCAAACCTAGAATGACGATAGTGAAGCTTCCGACTCGACCACAAAAATGGTGAATGAGGATGAAAATTGTGTTTGCACAGTAAATGATTTTGCTACTCTGAATGTGCAAGGATACCACTCCAGTATAAGAAAACCAGCCATTCAAGTAAACAATTTTGAAATGAAGCAAGTGGTTGCAGATGCTTCAAATGGCTGGGCAATTTAGTGGTTCCCTTCTTGAAGACCCAAATACTCACCTCTCTAACTTCTTAGAGGTGTATGATTCCTTTAAGCAGAATGGAGTATAGGATGATGCAATTCGGTTGAGGCTATTTCCACTCTCCTTAAGGGACAAGGCTAAGGTATGGCTCAACTCATTGCCGGATGGGTCTGTAGTTACTTGGGATGATAGTTACAAGATTTAGAGGTAGATTTTTTCTATTAGCTCGATCAGTAGAGTTGAGAAATAACATTACCTCCTTCATGCAACAAGATGATGAGCCGTTATATGAAGCCTGGGAAAGATTCAAGGAATTGTTGAAGAAATGCCCGAATCATGGATTTCCTAAATGGGTGCAGGTGCAAACTTTCTACAATAGATTGTTACCTGAGACAAAAGCCATCCTTGACTCAGCTTCAAATGGGAGTATCACAGGCAACTTGAATGTTGATGCGGCTTATAATTTGCTGGAGAATATGGCAGCTAATTCTCTCTAATGGTCTGCATCCAGACCTCATAAGAAAAAGGTGGCTGGGGTACATGAAATTGATGCTCTAACCACACTCTCGGCTCAGATGGCTGCAATAAACAAGAGATTTGACAATTTTGAAACACGCTTCAGTGCACCAATGGGAGTTAATGCTATTCAAGCTCCAGTCATTATTTGTGAGCACTGTGGAGAAGAACATTATAGTGATTAATACCCTTCTTTGGCAGAAGTAGTCAACTACATGGGCAACTATGGGAAAAACCAAAATAATCCCTACTCCAACACCTATAAACCAGGATGGAGGAATCATCCAAATTTCTCATGGAGCCAGGGACAAAATCAAGGACAAAATCAGGCTCAATCATCCTCTTCTGGTATGAGACCTCCTCATCCCCCTGGCTTCTCTACTCCAAGAAGACCACCAATACTAGAAAAGAAGCCAAACATGGAAGAAATGTTCATGCAGTACATGGCTAAGCAAGATGCCATCTTAGCCAGACAAGATGCAACAATGATAAAACATGAGACCATAATCATGAATATAGAAGTGTAAATCGGTCAATTGGCTTCATCTATAAATTCAAGACAGGTCGAGGTGCTACCAAGTGACACTGTTCCTAACCCCAGGAGAGAAGGCAAAGAGAAATGTAAGGCAGTTGCATTGAGAAGTGGCAAAGAGTTTCCAGAAGTATTACCATCAAAGCAAGCCAATAAGTCTGATCAAGATCAAGGTAAGGTGGAAGAGGAGATTGAGAAGGAGAAACCTGTGGAGGAGAAGAATGATGTGGTGGAGAAGAGGAATGATAATGCTGAGAAGAGTAGTCAAGCGAAAGGTCAAAAGAGAATCATTCCCCCACTACCATTTCTTCAATGCTTCAAGAAGAAGAACCTGGATAAGCAATATAAAAAATTCTTAGAAATCTTCAAGCAGCTCCACATTAACATTCCCTTTGTAGAAGCTTTGGAGCAGATGCCAAGTTATGCTAAATTTATAAAAGATGTACTGTCCAATAAGAGGCGGTTTGGATAATTTGAAATGGTGGCTCTAACTCAAGAATGCAGTGCGATTTTGCAAAAGAAATTACCACCTAAAATGAAAGACCCGGGAAGTTTCACCATTCTTTGTAACATTGGAAAACATTTTGCTGGAAATGCTTTGTGCGACTTGGGGGCAAGTGTGAACTTAATGCCACTGTCAACTTTCAAGAAGCTTGGGTTAGGAGAGGCAAGACCAACAACTGTCACCTTGCAACTAGCTGATCGATCTCTAGTCTACCCCAATGGGGTTATTAAAGATGTCCTGGTGAAGGTTGACAAGCTAATTTTCCCAGCAGATTTTATAGTCTTGGACTATGAAGAAGACAAGGATATTCCTATCATTTTAGGTAAACCCTTTTTGGCCACAGGAAGAACATTGATTGATGTACAAAAAGGAGAGCTCACTATGAGGGTGAATGACCAGGAGGTGACATTCAACATGTACAAGGCAATGAAGAGCCCGAATGAACCAGAGGAATGTTGCTTTGTATGTCTAATCACCCATGCAGTACATGATGAGTTCATTGAATCAACTCTTAAGGATCCTCTAGAAGCATCATTACTTGGTCTAGCTAGGAAGGAGCATAATGGAGTAAGTAAATGTATTAAGTTATTGGAAGCTACCCAAAAGCATTCTAAGGCTTCTCAATAGTTCGAACCACTCGATGCATCAATTAGAATCAAATCTATACTGAAACCATCAGTGGAGAAACCTCCATCTCTAGAGTTGAAACCATTACCTCCCCATTTGAAATATGCTTACTTGGGGGAAGAGTGCACATTGCCAGTAATAATCTCTGCTGCTCTCTCCGGACAGCAAGAAAGTGAGCTTCTTCGAATGCTTAAAGGTTTTAAGAAAGCCATTGGATGGTCAATAGATGACTATGTTTTGATATATTTTGAGTGTATTGTTGAATTGACTGATTGTAGAAATATCGGGAGGTCCAAATTATAGAGGGGACTTTGTCGAAATTTCTACAAAAGTCAGAAATGAACTCTTAATTATGGAAGGAGAATTTGCTATCTTTTGTGCCAGCATACTAAATCTGTGGGTTGTGACAAGATATTTTTTGAAATTAATCCCAAATTTTCTTACCTTCCTACGCAATCTAGGTTTTCAGGACAACTTTCTCTCCTTAGCGCTTTCTTTTTATCAAACAAACCTGAACGACAAAATTCCTTTCATTTTCTTTTTCCTGTCCATAAACTAAACACGCGTTACAGTTGGGTGTTTGAGGCAAACCGAGAACAAAAAGATGGGGGAAATAAAGGAGATGACGTCGGTAAGAGATGGCGGTGGGGAACATCCAGACATTGCCTTAAATTCCACTAAAGTGATGTAAATTAAAGTCAAGGGAGTGACTTTATGGCGGTGGGGAACATCCAGACATTGCCTTAAATTCCACTAAAGTGATGAAAATTAAAGTCAAGGGAGTGACTTTTTTTTTTCTTCTTCTTAAATTTTCATACCAAATCGATAATAAAAGAAATTCTATACTCTATATCAATTTATGCGTGAACCGACTCATAACTAATATTAATGTTATAATTGGTTGTTCTTGGTAACTTTTGATTGTTCCTTGTTCAAGTATTCTTTTCTTTTCTTTCTTTTTTTTTTAAGGGACTGTATCATTTTCTACTAATCCTTGATGCACCTCATGCAATGAAAGTACCAAAGATTAGTTCTTTCCATCCAAAAATTAAGAATCTGCATAAAGATAAATCTAAGGCCCTGAAGTTAATTATAGGTTTTTTGCGGGTGTTTGTTTGGCTTTACTGCTATATTTTGTTCATATATATTGTATATTTTTGCAGTTTGTGCTCTTGAACGTCTTATAGTCTACATTAAAATTGAAAGCGGAGCATTGCTTATCTTTTCATTTAAATGATTTTATTCTATTTCTTATTTAAAAAAACAGTATTAAGTTTTTGAGGTTTTATACTCACTCAATTGGTTAAACACTTAAACTGATTGATTTATGATTTTATTCTATTTCTTATTTAAAAAAAACAGTATTAATTTTTTGACGTTTTATACTCACTCAATTGGCTAAACACTTAAGCTGATTGATTTATAATACTTTTCTTTCTTTTTTTTGGCCACGAAGTATAATACTTAATAAAACTTGTTGCATAGGTTAAAATTGGAAAGAAAAAAAAAACTAGACAGAATACGGAAATGAAGATTCGCAACAATGCCTTTTAACTATTTAATATGACTTTGAAGTGTCTTCTATCTCCATTTAGATAATTTTATTCTATCTCTTGAATTTTTTTTTTTCAGATAGTATTAATGTTTTGAGGTTTTATACTCACTCAATTAGTTAAACACTTAAACTAATTGATATATAATACTTTTCTTTTTGGCCACGAACTATAATACATAATAAAAGTAATTGTGCAGGTCAAACTTGGTTAAAACTAACAAGATGGAGTGCGGATCCTTTAAAATGAAGACTTGCAATAGTGCCCTTGAAATATCTTACATGACATTTTTTTTTTTTATAAAATAGGAGCAACAACCCCTACCTTTGCTGATTTTTGGCCACTACTGCGGATCATCACTTTAGAGGATTTGCACTCAGCAAGACAATGGTAATAATGAACCCGTTTCAAAGATTGACTCTTTTTTGCTAAAAATATAACAGTATTTATTGAGATAAACTCCGAACAACAAGGATAATGACATGACATGTCAATAACAGTCAGTTTCACAATATTATAATTTTTACAAATAGATATATAATTATTTAATTAAAACATACACAGTATTATATTATTAAAAAATTTATATATTTATTATATTTTAATTAAAAAACTTAATAACAAAAATATATTAGAGCCCATTTAATAATCCTTATGTAAAAATAATTCCTTTATATAATGTTTATATAATATTTATTATATTTTTGTAATTATCATTCAATAATATCTCGTTTCTCTTTCATTATTTTTTAAATACAGACACAAAATTATTTTTATCTTTCAAATTATTTTTTTATTACCTTCACAATTACATTCCTTTTATATTTTACTTGCTAAACAAGCTAATCCATTCTCCAATACACATTGTGGTCTCTTTGGCAAATTTATCACCCGCGGCCATTTCATATAAAACTTCTATGTCGAAAAGTTGGTCTTGGTTGTGAGAAAAACTTGGCATCGAATTTCAAAACCTCCTTTACGTTCACTTTTGCTGGACCTTCTCTTCTTCTCTTCCCTTTCTCTCTTTCTCTGTCTCTTTACCTTCATTGTTGTCCATTATCTTCCTTCGTTCTTAGCCTTGGTGCTAGCTGGTTCATGGATATTGAACCCTTGTGGGCTCTTAGGGGGTGGTTTCTTCTTTTAAATTGCATGGCAGACACCTCTAAAACACCATCATCACCAATCTCAGAAACTTTCACAATATCCCTCACCTTTCTCTTCATTCTCCTTCTTGTCATCAATTTGGCTTCTTCCTCCTCACAACCCATTGAATCATCAGAATTCTCAGGTATGTCTACCACAAACTTGCACCCACAAAAACCCCACAATTCCCACAGTTCATCTTTTGAGGATATTCATGGAGGCAAGGAATTTGAAGCCCAAGATCATGAAGTTCCATGTGGTCCAAGCCCTATATCAAACCGGTAAGTCTCAAATGGATAAAATTGACAAGGTTTTTTAAGTGTTTATTATTAAAATTTTTAATAAAAATAAACATATAAACTTTTTTACAAAAAATTAATTAAATAGTACTAATTATAAAAATTATTTACTTATCATTTAATTATTATAAAAGGATTTAATAACAAACAATTAAAACCTATTTCCAGTTTTGTCCATGACCAATCTTACGAACCACAGCTAGCCAGATAGAGTTGGAGATGACAAAGAGTTGAAACTGCAGAATTATTATTGTTGTTGTCATCTTTATATCAGTTCACAATTAATATTGCTTGTCCTCGGTGAGAGAGGTTTGTTAATTAGCCGTCTCATGATCGTCATCATCCTTAACACAATTGGTGCTTTTCTTTTTTCTTTTTTCTTTTTTGGATGGAAAAAATGTAATAGCAAGCAAGGATACTCTTAATTATATTCTATATATAGATGGTGATGATATGGTATGGTGGCAAATATATATATATATATATATAGCATTTAAACCCATCTCTATGTGTATCAGAAAGAGAAAAAGAGAGTTCAAATTTGTGATTGAGTACGTTGGATATGTAATACATATTTTTATTTGCTTTTCCTTAGACACTGCCCTTGTTCTTTTTCTTTAATTCAGAAATTGTGTTTCTCATTAATGTAATATTGTCTTTCTACTTTAGATCATGACCCATATCTTAGTGAAAGTGGGTTGGAGTAGTAGCTGCTACAAGAGACTTTTCCCCTTAAAAAAATAAACAAATGGAAACATGTAAAAGATTAATTAATTGAGTAGCTCCCTCTGCTTCACAGCGAAATTAATCAAATTCTCAATTTGAAACACTGAGTATATATGGAAAATATAGAGAAGATGATGAAGAAGAAGATTTCGAGATTTGGTTAAGCTCTGACATGTGGAAAAATCGTTAAGGTAGACAATCTAAATATAAATATGACATAATTGTGTATGTTTTTATAGTTAAATTGATCTATTTATTTTTTATAAAAAAATAAATCACTTTTTTCTTTTTTTAAAAAGTTATACGAACCTTCAAAATTAATAAATATGCATAACTAAATTTATTTTGTCAAACAAAATACCGTATAACTGAAATACAATCATTGAGTATTTTATTTAAAATATATACGTAGTTAAAATATATTTTTTAGTTTTATAAAATTATATAATTTTTATTTCATAGTAATAAAATTTTTCCATAACGAGATGTGCAACGTGGGTTTGCACGGATTTCACTGCCTTCAGCATTTTATTGGCTTTTAAAGCGGCTGAGTGCATGTTTGGTTTATCGTTGAAAGTAAATAAAATTATGTTAGCAAGTTATAAAATAAAAAAATTATAATTTATTGTTTTGATTAAAATTAAAATTTAAAAAAATAAAAATTAAACCAAACATACACTCAGCTGGAGAGAACTAGGAAAAAGATGCGGATAAGAAGGGAATGTGAGGCATATGGCAATAGCGTCTAGTGAGAGGACTTGCACCTTTTGCCTAGCCTCGCCAAATTTGTTACCATCAGCCTAGCTAGCCTGCTTTAGACTCTGCTTTTGTCTTCTCCAAACACTTTTTTTTTTTAAAAAAGCTGATACCAACCAATGGTTGTGAGTGAAACCATGATTTGATTTGATCACCAGAACATTATATAATTTTCCTAACGTTGAATCAGCATTCTCAATGCGTTCTCTTTCTTTCTCTATTTCTCTCTAGCTTTGCCTTTTTCTTTTTCTAGAAAATAAAGTATAATTGGTTTTCTTTTGTCATTTGATTATTCAAGTTGTCTAACAACTCTTTAGTTAATAACTTTTTGTATGCGATATTTATTACATTTTTATAGTCATCATTTAATCATTTTTATTTTTTAAATAAAGACATAAAATTATTTTTATTTTTAAAATTATTTTTATTCTATTTTTTAAAGTATTTTTTTTATATTGTGTAGCCCTATAAATACATACGTTCAACAAATTAAAATGATTTCCTAAATTAAGATTATAAATTAAGTTAGGAGAAAAGATTGGGATAATATGTTTATGAGTTATATAGAGTATTTTTTTTCTGAATAATTATGTAATTTTTTTAATTTTATTGAAATTATGTAAACATCTTTTCTATTTTTAAATATATATATAATTTTTTTTAAAATAAAAAGTTATATTAACTTTAATCCAATTTTAATTGTTTTTACTAAAATAATCTCTATTTTAAATCTTTTAGTTGAAAAAAATATATATTTAGATTTATGAATAATATTTTAGTCAAAAAATTTAAAATTAAATTAAATATAAAGTAACTTTTTGTTTCAAATGAAATGTGTGTATATTTTAAAAATAAAAGAGAGGTCTTTTATAACTTTTGCTAAATTTTAAAAGAATTTAAATAATTTACTTTTCTTTTTTCTGGTTGGAATTTTTATTTTACAATCAAGAATAAATAACATCAGCTCTTTTTTTTTTTTTATGATTGGTTCTCATTTAATTTTATTATTTGTGAGTTGCACTATAGATCTTTTAGATATATTAAATTTAACATGTTTACTAGACGATTGAAGTAATAAAATTGATGATTTTGTAACTTCGATTTCCAAATCTTAGTAATGACTCATAATTATTAAATATGAAATAATATTTTATAAATTTTATTAGATTTATTAATATAATTATACTTACTAATCATACAAAAGTCAAATCAAACTAATTTGTAGTTATTAATGATTAAATATCTTGATATTTCAAGCAATCAAACATAAAATTATTAAAAAAATTATATATTTAATAATAATTATATCATTTTTAAAATTTATGATAAACATCTCCCCCTCCCCCACCCCCTTTTTTCTTTCTCGTCCTTGTTAGACACACAACCACACACACATATGCACACTCTCCTTGTTACAGATTGAGTATACGGTAAATTATCATTTATTCTGTGCTGATTTAATCAATGTTCTGTTGTGATTTAATGCTAGATATGTTATTACTGAACTAAATTTGGTCAAACAAATGAATAATTTTTCGGAAATTAAAATAATAAATAACTTTATTGTTAAAAATTTGATCACACATATACTTAACAACAATTTCATAGCATTGTAAAGCTATTACAAGATTAATCAAACATTTCACGTACGGTTAGAAATGTGTATCTTAACGCTATAGTTCTAAGGCGCCAATTAATTTATAATTGGTTGTTAATCCTATCAATCATTTTAAAACGCTAACTAATAATTTGATCTTAACATTCACATAATTTTTATTATAATTTAAAGAAACAACGAAGTAATCTAGTGAAAATGAAACAATCCATATAAAAATGAATAATACATCTTAAATTATATAAAAATAAAATAATTTCAGGCCAAATAATAAAGAGCTAATTATAACTTTGTATATAAAAATTTATTAACTTCAAATTCTTTCAGGGGCATTTGGTAAGCAGAATTTTTTTTAATAAGTGGAACTGTAAAATATAAAATGTTAGATTTTCATGTTTGATACATACATATATATATATATATATATATATATATCATATTAAATAAGGAGTGGGTTAATTAAAAGTATATAATGAAAAACATAATATGTGTGCATGGTTGCTTGCATGTGTCTTTGATTTAGACTCAAACCTTTAATAAAACCAAATTATTTTACTTTAACATATCATTCTAAATTCCCTCCCTCTCTTCTCTCTCTCTCTCTCTCCTCTCTCTCTCTCTCTCTCTCTCTCTCTATATATATTGTCACATCGAAAGTGCTAAAAAAATTTGAATATTTTGTATTGCAAAAGAACATTGTTAGTAATTTCTTAGTTTACAGATAATCAATTTCTAAAAATAATGATAATTCATGTTTCAAAGACTATTTTTTTGGTTCTTATTATTTTCTAAAACCTCCACTATCACTATTTCTATTATTGTTGTTGTTATTATTGTTACTACCGCCACTGTCAACGTCTCCATCACCTTGCTTCCATGTGCATAATCTCACAATATTTGGCTTTTAAAAGCCTCTAATGGTAACTAAAAATTGAAAAGTGACTTTAGTGTTGACTGAGTAGGGCCACTACTATAATTGCAAACTCTCACAATCACTATTCACTACTAAAGACTTTGGCACAAAAACTTTTTGGTTCCTAGTTTAAAAAAAAGTTTATAGGTATTTGTATCAATCTTTTAAGGTTGCCACTATAGGTTTTAGTACCAAAATTCTTTATTATCAATTAAAAAAATTTTTAAGGGCTTTTGTGGCAACTTTTTTATAATAACCTAAATTAAAATAATAATAATCAAATAAAAAATTAAATTAGACAAAAAATTATTTTTAGGACAAATATAATATTTAGGTAATTTTAGAATAATTATAAAGCTTTAAAATTATCTTAAGGAGCTATTTTAAAATCTATTTTATATCCATTGGGACATTTTTATGTCCCACAATTTTAAAATTGGTAAATATGGGAAATCTAAATAATTATGGGATCCTAATTTTCACATTTAGGCATGCAAGAATAATTTTCTGTGAGTTTTAAAAAAATTACAAAATAAATAAATAAAAACCCTTGAGTGCCTTTTTGCAATTTCTCCTTTTCCCTTCTTATAATATATCTTCCTTCCTTATAACCCCCATCTGACAGAGCAGCCTTCTCTCCCCCCTTTTTCTTCTTTTTCTCCTTCTTCGAAAAGTAGCTCCTCCTTCCCATTAACGCAGCCCCTTTCCCTTCTCCTTCTTCTTCCATTTTCTTTCTTCTCCTTCTTCGTTCTTGTTCTTGCTGGCTATTCTTCCCTCTGAGACGCTGCTACCATCATCTTGCTCCGGTGGTTAAGGACTGGGTGGCTGTGGCTAGTAGGTGAGAGGAAATACATTGTGGTGAGCTCCATTAAAGCTTTGATTTTGTTCTTCTTCTTCTTATATACTTAGGCTTGACTTTAGCTTTTATTTTTGTTCCATTTTCATGCTAATGGTGATTCAAACTTTAATGGCAGCTTCCTTTCTCTTTTGGCTGTGGAAGGAGTTCTTAAATTGGGGCTTTTTATTTTATACCACTTAGGTATGATTTGGCACTTCTTACATGTTCATTTAAGCTCCTTAAAATATATTCTAAGGTCAAAGTAGATTTTAGAAGTTTAAATTGGACTGTGAAAATTAATTTGTGAAATCTAGAACCTAGAGTTAATAGTAACATTATAAATTTAAATTATAATTATTGGTTTAGGTGTTAGAGGGTGAAATTAGTTATATTGAATATATTAGAGACTAATGGAGAAATTTAAGGTGATGTTTTTATGTTCAATATAATTATAGGTGATATTGGAACTACTCTTTCAAATTGAAAATCCCTTCAATTTTAGAAAATTGGGGCCTCTACTATTGGCCTCCACAGGTGAGTGTATAGATAGCAAAATAGTAGCCCTTTTTACTTTTATATTTATATATATATTGTTAGCTTAAATTTCTTATTTTATGATTGGCCTTATTTGCGTTGTTGTGGAAATAAATCTTATTTATTTATTTTTTTAAAATTTTATATGAATTAAATTATATGTGTGAAGGTATATATATATATATATGTATATATATATATATATATGATTTTTATGTTGGGGAAGTTTTAAATGACTTTTGATTATAATTTTATTATATAAAATTCGTTAATTCATTATTTTTTTTATCAAATTATTTCTTTTATTTGATTTAACTTTATTTACTTATTTACCTATTTGTCAATATTTAATTTATATGAATGATTTTATTCCAAAATTATGGATGAAAATCTAATTAAAACCCCCATAGCCGTTAATGGGAGTAACGGCCTCAGTATACCTAATTAGAATAATGAATAATCATTGTGTGGCGGCACTCAATGATAATTATATTGGATATATCGTGATGTGTACACCGTGTGGCGGCACTCGGTGATGATAGTGATATTGTGATACTGTACAGTGGCATTAGTAGTAGTATTGAATTCTGTGTGGCGGCACTCAGAGTTGATTATAATTCT
Source organism: Erythrophleum fordii (assembly GCA_032878935.1). Lineage (NCBI taxonomy): Eukaryota > Viridiplantae > Streptophyta > Magnoliopsida > Fabales > Fabaceae > Erythrophleum > Erythrophleum fordii. Next base: position 615,176 of record JAVQMF010000048.1, on the reverse strand, counting down.
TATACATGATACCTATTATATCTTGTTTCCTTTAATTTTAAATTGTTCTTATTGATAGCTTGCAATGTAATTTAATTATTATATATATATATAAATATATAGACAACAATTAAAGGCAATATAACTTCCTTTTTTTGTCTAAGTATTTTATTGTGAGAAACTCTAAACCTATTTGTTTTCCCTTATACTTGTTTTGTCATATATACATTCACTAAGCTAGTGGTAGGCTTACTCTTTTCCTTTGTTATATTTCAAATTAGCATAAAGTAGATTAAAGTGCTTTGAGACCTGCATGCCACCCAGACATAGATGGTAGGATATTTCGGTCGATTGAGTCGTGTAGGGATTCCAAGACGCATTGGCTACTAAGTGTTATATTAATTTGAGTAATAAAGATGTTATATTTTTGTAGATCCTATAATGACCTTTGTAATGGCATTTGATTATATTTTGAAAAACTTACGTACTATACTGTATTGTGGCAAGAATTCAAACACATAAGATACTGGTAAATTTTTGAAATAAAATGTATTGGGCTGTGTTGAATTTGCAAGGTTGGGATGTCCAATTTTTAGGGGAGGTGCTGCCGAATTTTTGGCAACCTCTAATTACTATAGGTATGCTTATATAAAAGCATGAGCATTGAATGAGTTGTCAGGCTTATTAGGTTGGGCCAATCATACTTGGCTTGGTCTAGGTGCCGATCATGGCTCAGAGTTTGGGTCGTGACATTTTCAAAGTTCTCAAGATAAGTTTTTACATAAAAAATTTTGGGTTTTCTAAATTAAAAAAATATAACTATAACTTTTGTAACAACCTTAGAAAAATCACAACAAAAGATTTTTAATGACAACATTTTGATCACCACAAAAGACTTTTAGTGACAATTTTGATAAATTGCCATTAAAAATTTTAGCAATAAAACAAACATTCTTTTAATAATGACTTTTTATGGCAACTTGTGGTAACTTTCAAAATCACCATACAAAAATCGCCAATAATTTGTTTTTTTGGGTCTTGGGTAGTGTTCTATCTTATTCTTGTTACTATTGCTACCACTATCATCTTCTTGTTGCTACTACTATTATTATTATTATCATTATTTTTACTATTACCACAATTATTGTTACCTTCATTTCCATTAGTGCTGTGGCCATTATTCTCACCACCACCACTATTATTTGAAATTTTGTTAAAAAAATATTGAGTCATAAATAATTAATTTTTTTTATAAAAAATAGCCAAGGATGTTTTTAAAAAATGGTTTATGATTGTGAAAAGTATTGTGACTAAATTAAATACATGAATATAATATTTTTAAGGATATCATGAAATATTCCTAAAATTATTTTGAGTGAACCAAATAATTTTAACAATATTTTTTAAAAATTATATTCTCAAAAATCATATTTTGAAAATCACATTTCAAAAAAAAATCTTTCTTTTCCACCAGTCTTCGATCTGAAGTAGCCATATTGAATAGTGCATATTAGCCTTGCCAAGCTGAAAAAATTTTAAGACACCTGGAAAGCTTATAATATCAGTGATTTCTTTTCTAATTTAGGGTTGTTTTGCTTTTAAGATTTCCATTTTGTAAAGCTTGTCTTTTGAGCTGTGCCATTTTCTAATACCTGCCTTGGGGTTTATAATTTTGTTTTTATTTTTTTACTTAATCTTCTTCAACCTATCAATCTAAAGTTGGGATTCCCTCAGTATCAAATAAAATGTATATGACTTACTTGAACAGTTAGTTTTATTTAAATGTGTGGGACTCAATTGAGTAATAATTTCACATGCTTTATACTAAAATTAACCCAAGTATCAATGTCTTGATACTAATCCCTTATTAAACTTAGGGGTGAACAAACCTCAGGTCAGGCTAAGCATTACCTTAGCCCTATACTTGGCCCAAGTTATAATGGGCTTCAAATTTGAAGCGTGTAACTAGTACCACAAGCTAGTTAGGTTAAATTATTATTATTATTATTATTATTATTATTATTATTATTATTATTATTATTATTAGATAAAATTATAAAATAACTTTTAAAAAATAAAATTTTTATATAAATTTTTATAAAATTATATTTTGTCCTTAAAAAAAATTAAAGTTTTTTTATAAACTCTTATAATATATATATATATATATATTAATATCACGAAGTGGATCCTGACCAATCTAGTAAATAAGGCTAGCCCCGCTATGATTTTTAATTTTTCCCAGCATAATGTTGTTAGGCCAAGGTGGCTAAGCTGAGTCAAGTCATGTGCACCCTTAATTGGACAAGTATTCTTTTTCTAAGAAGATGCTTTTGCAACATGACTTCCGCTTTCACATGTGAAATCAAGTAATGGACCATAGAAATGTTATCCAATTCCTAACTCCTGACAACTCTATGTATATTTTTCACTTGGAAAGACCATCTTAGGTAAGTGACAGAGAGAGAGAATGAGAAATATCCAAATTTTTATACACAAAAAATATAATAAAGTCTTCTAGTTCATTTTAGTTTTTGGATTAACGGTCAAATAGAGAAATGATATAAATGACCTTGGATAGATTAGGAGAGAAGATATAAAGGAAATGAATAGTAGGAGGTCACAGAAATATAGATGAAGGCAAGTTAATATTTATGTTGATTATTTTATTAGTTTGGTTATTTATGCCAATCCCCCAAGTAACATGGTGGCTTAATTATTTGCTGATATGACTTGTCTAGTTTCTATTTAGTCCTTTTCTCTAGGTTTCTGACCTCCATATTCCCCCCCCCCCCCAAAAGAAAGAGTAAATGGGTATTAAATCATAAATAGATATTTTAATAAATTTACCTAGTTAAAATTTCTAAATTTTAAATGATAGAGGACTTATGGGATTAATAGAATGAGAGATCAATTGTAAAAAAAAAAAAATAGAAAAATATTGTAATTAAAGACAAAAATTGAGATATTTAACTACAATATGTTTGTTTGCTTGCAAAAGAGAAGGATTTTCGTTCTAAAGTTGTGTGCAATATTTATTATAATATTATAATCATTACTCAATAATATTTTTTTTATTACATTAAAAGTTATTTTTCATTTACAAAATTATATATTTTATTTTCATTCATATACCAAATCAGGTGTAACGAGAATTTTCTTAAATTTACTTTTGGTGCCAAACACGGCCACAATGGGTGATTGCTGTGATTCATATTGAGTGAGAAGTAAAGGTAAATAGTAATGGTGAAACAAAAATTAAAATGACTTTTTTACTTGTTTGTAAATTTTTAAAAAAAATTGAAAATAAAATTAGATCATTCTAATTTTTCTTGAATTTTTTTTTGACAAAACGAATATAAGAGATAACTTCTTTTGAAAAGCTTTAGTTGTTATAGGATGAAATCCTAATAGGAGCAAAATGAGTTATGTGTTGTGGTGGTGGAACCTATAATATAAAATAAATTGCCAATTTTTTTTTATTTTAATGATATTGTCATTTAAAAAAAATTATTTATGCCATCTAATTTTGAGATTGTGAAAGTTAATTATAAATAAAACTTTTAAGATTTTATTATTAAAATTAATAAAAGTAAAGAGAATTGTCGCCCCATTCACGTGTCTATCATGACAACTAGTTAAAGGCATTTGAAATATCAAATTTTGTACTATGATTTATAATTTAGTAATTCAACCAAAAAATTAAAAAATTAAAATTAAAAACTTATATTACCCGCCATAGCTCTTTGATATATATATGTGTGTGTGTGCCACACGTACGCGCGCATATACACACATATTTGCTACACAAATGTGGGGGATGGATAAATTCTATCTTACGGGAAGATGCTCGTGTGTATACCGAGGCACTGGTTAATTCATATTCAGGATTAATAGAAAAACAATCTCCTTTAAAATGGATTTTGGTAAATAATTTTTGAGATTTAAAATGTGTCTATTAATCTATTTAAACTCTCTGCATTCTTTGGAGGAATCTAAATCTTTTATATTTAACAAGTAATTATACTGTGCATATTTAAAGAGAGATAAAGAGAAAATAAGAAATGATTAGAAGAAAGAAGTGAACCTCATGTATGTTTACATTCTTTTACATTACTTTCTAATTTTTATTGTGTCACAAATGTTGAATTGTCGAAATAACAGTCCTTCTTAAGGCTACATTTGGTTTGGGCAATCAGACAGTGAGAAAAAGAAAAGGGAGAAAAAATCTTGCAAAAAACTTGTTTAGTTGTAGTTTACCTAATTATTTTCCCGTGGGTTGGAAAAGTTCATTCTCACATACATTCCGTCATAATTTTGATGGGCATTTTTTAATTAAAAAATTAAATTTGAATATTTTTATATTATTAAAAGACATTTTTTGAATAAAAAATTAACAATGAATATTTTAATACTTTTTTGTTCTTGATATTTCAAAAATATCTCCTACAAAATACAAATTTAAAAAAAATAATATTTTAGTATTTTTTGTTACAAATTACAAAAAAGATAATTATTTTACTACTTTTTGACCTTAGAAGTATTATAATCATTTGTTTAATTTCTCTTTCTACTTTTGCATTGTTTTCATCCAACCTAATATAGGGATGGAAAAGCATTTTTTTTTTTTTATGTTATACTAAATATGATTATCAAACACAATATTTCATTCCATCAAAATCTCATTTTTATTCTTATAAAAAAAAATTCTTGCATACTAAATGTAGCGTAAGTTCAACTCATCATTTGTTTACTCTCCTTTGCATTGTTAGTAGGTTCTTTTTTCATTGTGTTACCATTGTTAAATTGCCATAATGACTATCTATCACATCCCAAGATACTTGAGATGTGACTAAGGTGGAATATGAGTTTAATCCTACCTCCTTAAGCCCAGCATACTTGAATGGGCATCTTCTTATTTCCATAGTTGCATTTGTATAATATCAAGATGACAAAAAACATATTCACATGATAAATTCCATATTTCATTTCAAAGACAACAATGCATATTTGTGTTCACTTTTGTTGTAAAAATTTCAGCTAAATCTCTCATAAAATTAGGACTTTCTAAAATTTTTACAACAAATCAATTATAGCAATGCAACAACAAAAAAGAGCTTTGCTCTCACCCTTATCCTTTAGACATTTATCGGGTTGAGAGATTTTGCTTGTGAGTTATGAGGAGCTAAATTTAGATTATAAAAGAACAATTTATACAAATGAATCAAAATAGACTTCATTCACGTGAAACAATGAAGGGCTCACTGAAAGAAATATTGGTCCACACTAAGATGCTAAATAGTCATGGGCACATAGCTCATGTAAATAAATAACCAATAGTCATGGGCACATAGCCTATGTGATTATATAACCAATATCCAGAGGCACATAGCCCATGTGAGTAAATAATCAAACAATCATGAGTTCTCAACCAATGTAATCCCATTCCTCTATTCCATGTTTGATGGTCATTACATGGGGTTAGCATCTCTTGCACCTCCCATTAGTTGGGATATCATCCAAGGTGTGTTAAGAGTTACTAGAACTATTGTTAGCAACCAAAGTCCTTTCGTAAAACATTAGTATCATATATGGAATCATAGTACTTCATTTTATACGTATACACTTCTTATGAGCAATCAACATAGAAAATTTGTAAAATTCATAGATTTTCTCCTTTGATTCCATACATGCATTAATAGTTTACAATTAAAGAAATGCAACATAATTCAGGTATATCTCTATTGAACATAGTTGTAAATAAAATTCAAAAATTTACCAAAAATCCATGTTTGGAAAACCGGACCAGACCGGCTGGTTCGACCGGTTCAACCGGGAACCGGTCCCTGGTTCGGTTCGGTTGAGTTAGAAAATCGGTTAAGCAAAAAATCGATCAAGAACCGGTCAAATCGGTCAAAAATCGGTGAAATTTGGTAAAAAACCAGTAAAAAATCGGACAAAAAAACCGGTCAAACCGGTTTGAAGCAATTTTTCTTTTTTTTTTTTTAATTTTTTTTATATAACAGAATAATTCATTTTAAATAATTTTGACAAATTAAAAATAGAATGTAATAAAAAAGATGAGGGGGTTGAAATATGATTTTTTTTTAAAAAAGAGAATATAAGAGAAATAAAATGTGTATAATTAATTATTTTTTATATTTACTTTTTATCATATTCAATTTCCTAATAATATTGCTCTTAAATATCAAGATACTTAGCTAAAATTATTATTTATTATTTTATTTTTCAATAATAAATAGAATCTTAATATAATTTAGAAATTTTAAAAATTTAATATTAAATATTCTTAATTTTTAATCATAGATAATTTTTATTTTAAACTAAATATTAGTTTTTGTAATATCTTAAGAAATGTTAAATTAGTAATCAAATATTTAAAATTTACTAATATTTATTTGTTATATTAAAATTTTAATACATAAAATTTTTTTAAATAATATATTTAATTATCACCGGTTCGACCACGGTTCGACCAATGAACTGTGAACTAGTACCTCCACCGGTTCAATGACCGGTCCGGTTTTAAAAACATTGCCAAAAATCAAAGATTTCAAAGATCAAAATGCAAGGTAGAAAAATGTGAAAACATGAAATATGTAATAGAATGTTATCTATTTACCAACCAACATGTCGCAACAAGATTTTCTAGTATCTCCTAAATCCTTTTTCAGTCAGGCAATAACTCTAGAGGTTCCTAAAATGGTCCATGACACCAATATTTCTATTAATTGTCTTATAATAATATGTGGAGCTAAATTTACTTCTTTCATCGACACTTTTATTCTCAAAGACCATTTCAATTCCCTACTTAACAAGATGTGGCCTTATTATGGTACCTACACTAATTCTAGTTCACATAAATTCTTAATTTAATCCCAAGGCATTAAATAAACTAACTTAAACTACAATTATTAAACCCAATTTATTGGGCACACTTCAAGTCTAAGTAACAAATAGATTAACTTAATATTCTTTGAATCCAAATATGATAAAGTCTTCGAGGCCATTAGCTTACCAAACTTAGAAATTTCCAATTTAATTTATTTCCCATTAATAAGGTGAAATAATTCCACCAACCAAATTCATAGATTAATTTAGCAATTTGCCAAAATTTTACTTACACCCATTTCTCCCTTAAGGCTCACCACTCTCAAGTGACTTGCAACAAAAATTTAAATTTAAAAAAAAAGAAAGAAATCCAACTATTTCATTGCCACTTAGACAGCCTTTAAATACGCCCCCAAATGAATAAAAAGTGGAAAATTGGTTTTCGGTCAACCATTAAAACAGAACCTCAACTCATTTGACTCCACATACACTCTAATCCATGGCAAGAGATAGTGCTATATATGGGTAGGGTTAGGCCGAGCATTTAGTAGGCCAGATGCCTTGTCCGATTAAGATATCGGGCTTGTTTTTATACCCGTGGTTTGACCCAACTTGAACTAGCAAGGTTTTATGTTTGGTTAAGGCTACTTGGACCAATTTTTTTCCCTCATGAACTAATACTTACAATGTAAAAATATCTTTTTGTACACTTATAAGCATAGATTTCAAAACAATTGCCTTTTAGAACCTTCATGTTTTAATCAGTAAAATAATTTTAATAAAAAATAGTCCAATATTATCAAGTAAAATATAAGTTATACTAGCATAATTAATCTTTGATAAACGTGTGTTTTCATTGTTCAACAAAAGAAATATTAGCAAGCAAGCACGTAATGACAAAAACAATGAAAAAGTATGGAGCGTTTCGGTGGATAATAAAAGTTACAGTCAAGAAGGTATAAAATGATAAGATATTGATAACCTAAAAAAAAAGTAACTATTGGGTCAGGTTAAGTAAAATATATTTTTCCCTATGGCCTAGTTTGACCCTATATAATTTTGTTAAAGTTATACCCATTTATATTTTTGGCTCGACCTGACTCAATTTAATTAGGTTGAGTTAGGGCGAGCCCCTCAGACTAATTGGACAAATGAACACCCCTAACAAGAAAAGATAATAAAAGATGAACTAACCTGTATATGAAAAACAAAGCCACAAATTGAGACCCAACTTGCTCCACTTAAAGATGCTTAAGCACTACCTTATTCTAAGGCTACCACCTTCTTAGACCCACCCCTAACAAGAAAAAGTAGAGAGGAATGAAGCTTTAGTTGCACTAATTTGACCAAAGGCACATAACTGATGGCATGACTGACAAAGTGATTTCGTGGAGGAGAGTGATAGAGGAAATACAAAGTTAATTGAAGTTTCAAGACAATTATGGACAATAAGTGGGCGACATGTCCAAAAGAAAAAAAAAATTGACGGTTTAAAATTTTTAGGAGAAAAATGTAAGTGTGATGTGTCCAAAAGAAAAAAATTGAGGGTTTAAAATTTGAAGAAGAAAAATGTAAGGTTGGGCTTAGATGGAATTAAACTTAGGGTCTATTTGGTTTATAAATTATTAGTAATATAAATGTAATAGAAATGCTATACTAAAAGGAATTACATTGTTTATATTTGATATGACATCGATAGAATAAGAATACTTTTACACTTGCAGCATGTTTGGTTGGATAAAGATAGTAAAAGAATGTAATGCAAAATTAATTGAATGACAAGAATATCCTTCATTAAAAAGATTTTTTTTTTTGGCTTTTCAACAGGGCCATTATTTGTTGCATAGCATCAACGGTGGGGAGCAATTTCTGCTACACCCATTGTAGATTCGCTATCAATGCAATGAAGGTCACCCATTGTATATCCATCATTTGCCAAATCCCAAAAAATGGAGTTCCAATCGATGATGCTAATGGGTATGAATGCTTCCACCAAGCTCTTATCAATGTTCTTTAAGATGATAACAAGCACATCATTCAACCCATTAAGATGATGGACTATAAGCCTTAGTACAATAGGTGATGGTTGGGCATATGATGCATAATGATGTCATCTAGCATTCACAGGTCCATCAACTTTGGCCACTTAGCACCTTTGCTAATTCCGCTCACCTACTCACTTGGCTTCTCCTCAGTCTCCAAACTAAGCAATGACTCAAGGTTTGGGATTTATTGCTTTAGCTCAAGATTGACTTGATAAGGTGGTGGTGGTCCAAGGGGCTAGTTGCCGTTACACCATCACTAAACAAAATGGTTTGCAACTATCTGATGACTGATTTGCAATGCCATGGGTAATTGATCGATGGGTTCCTTCGTTTAAGAAAGAGAAAGGCAAAATGGTATTTCTTGCATTTTAGGTCCAAAGCGCAATAATTTCGCTAGCTATAGTGGACGACAAAGTTTTCAGCCCAACATTCCTAAGAGGTCTTGCAATAGATCAACCAAGCAAATTTTGCAATATGAATCCCTTGCCTTCTACGTTTCATTTGATGAACCAAACAAGGCACTAGGTTCTCTCTTAAAGGTTGCTTCAAAGAAAGATGATTACAATAACTAACATCAAGCTTGGGTCTAACCTTCTTTTAAATTTTAGACCAAAATTCATGTTTTATTTCTTTAATACAATAAAATAAAAAATATATATGAAAAAGAATCATGTAACTTATGTATAACTATATTATAATAAAAGAGATTATTTATTTTTATATTTATATTTAATTAGGTAAAAATTATATAAAAATAATAATAAATAAATAAATTTAAAATACTTTAAGTTAAAAAATAACAAAATAAATTTTATCATCTATTCCATTCACAAAAGTTAACACCTACACACCTACTGGGCCCTAATCTTCTCAGGTGTCCAACTAAATGAAGAAGACGCACCAAATCTTGCCTGAAAAAGGCCCACTAGCGACATCGAAGAAGATGCAAGGAGATGGAGAAGACCCACCCAAACGAAGAACAAAATCTCTTGTCGCGACAATGGAAGCCAAGTTGCTAGAGTGGAATGTCACAAAATTGGTGACCAATGTTTTTAAAACCGGACCGATAATTGAACTGGTAAAGATACTAGTTTACAATTCATTGGTTTAATCGTGGTCGAACTAGTAATAATTATATATATATATAATAATATTAATATTAAAATTTTAGTATAATTAATGACTATAAACAAATATTAATAAAATTTGAAATATTTTATTATTAATTATATATAAAAATAAATCAAATATAATATAATATTTAAATTTAATTGATTCTTTAATTCTAAAATTTGAGCATAAAATAGCTTATCTATTAATAAATATAATCATCAAATATTAATATATTAAAACAAATATTGAAACTAAAATATTATAAAAACAAATTATGATTAAGATGTTGAAATGCTTTTTTGGATTATTGGTCCAACACTCATATGGCTATTTTATATACAAGTTGCAAGCAACCAACTTATATTTTATTTATATAAAAATTTGCTTATATTTGCTGAAAATGCCTTGTAGGCCAACTGGTATGTGACTGTTTTGGAAGCCATGAGTACATGAATTCGAATCCAACTATAAAAATTCACACCCATGAATTGATAGTGCTTTACAGTTTAGATGACGCACAAACATTTTGGAAGCAGCGTGGATGTGGGTTCAAATAAGGGAGAAGCAAAGGTGAAAAATATTACAAGAAAACTGGTTCAATCTAGTTTGTTTACAGCTGGTCAAACCTGATTTTTAAAAGTCCCAATTTGATGGGTTGTTCTGACTGGACCAGGGTCCAGTCGGTTTAGTCCGATTTTAATTATATTGGTGGTGACTGTGCATGGATGGCAAATCAAGCTTCCATTGTCTCTCTTTAGCTTTGGGGTTTAGATTTGGCTAGCGGGCTCAAAGGACACACGATGGTTTTTAGCATCTTGGAGGGTGTTTTTGTTCGGTTCAGTTTCAATTCATCCTCCTCTTCCTATTTCGTGGAATGTCACTGTGCTCCATGCCTACTAAGGTGGGGGAAAGTTTAATCCAATTCCATCCCGTTTCCAACAACCAAACGGCCCAAACAGCAAACTTGGGCTTAATCTTCTTTCAAGTAATTTTAAACCCAATTTCATATCTTCTTTAATTAATAAATGTCAAAATTAACTCCCATGCACCTCAATATTTTTCAAACCCAACAATTTTGATTTAGCTTAAGTATGCCTAAAAATTTAGATCAATCTAGAATAATTATGTTATTTTATACATTAAATATTCTAATCCTAAAATTCCACTTGTAAGTTTAAAATTTATATCCAAAATCTCTTATTTCTTTTTCTTGAAATTTGTGGGTTATTACAGTGTCACTATCCATCCCAAATTCATCGCATCAATCTCATAGCTTTTTGCAATTACATTTTTGGTCAACGCTTAATGCTTATAAATTTGTGTATTTTTAAACAGAATATCATCTGCTGAAATGAAATTTAAGTATATTAATTGCCAAATTAAAATCACATGAAATTGATAGCCAAAAAATATAACTCAAAATGGGTTACTTGCAATTGCACATTTAGGAGACAACTCATACATGCGCATGTCATTTTTATTTTGGAATCTTAGGTGCAATTTGATATCCAAATACTTATGTTGGGTATATTAATATACAATATGACTGGACTCGTATAAGGACATATAGTATGGTTGTAATTTTTTACGCCTGGAAATATGTGATTTCCATAAATATTATTGAAATTGTTTAGTTCCCTCAAAATGTTATGAGGAACATTTCATGATATTCTTTGGAATATTATATTCATATGTCTAGTATAATAACAATATGTTTAGAAAATGCAGCCAAATTTTCAAAAATATGCCATTATCATTTTTTATTAAAAAAATTATAATTACTTATGACTTAATTTTTTTATTAAAAAGATATAATGATATGGTAGCAGTCGTGGTGTGGGCGAGGGATGATTTTTTTTTTTTTCTCTTCTTTTTCAGGCCACAAAACATCACATAACAGAAGAGCAATACAACAAAACATAAGAGCACCAAATAACCCACTCTAAACGAGCAACCAAAAGAAGCAAACGCACATCAACACAAACCGAAAGAAAAGAAAACATCATCACAGCGGCTGAACCAACATCTCAGCAGCTGAAACATCTTCAGAGCAGCAGAGGGGATGGCGGTAACAAAACCACCCTGGAGGGCACATCCCCTTGGTGGAACAAACTGCAACGTAATTGACAGCACAATTACCTTGTCTATCAACGAAGGAAAAAGAAACATTAAGAAGAGACTCCATCAGGCAAAGAATGTCATCTACCACAACAGAATAAGTCCAATCACAACCAAGGCAGCTACGGTTAATCATCGAATTATACAGTTCTTCACAATCCAATTCAAAGCAAACTTCATAATCAGTGAAACTAGCAGCTGATTCAGCAGCTTTCTTCGAAGCCAAGGCTTTTGGCATGAAAGCTGAGCTAGTAGAAACTGAACCACCAAACCCATCCAACACATCTTTACAATTTTCTACAAATGACTTCAATCCCAGTTTGATTCAGAGGACTATTGAACCAACCATCGCTGTTGATTTTAATTTGATTTGCAGCAGGGAAACCCCAAGAATCCTCCTCCTATTTCTCATTTCAGCTGTAATTAACAGCACCATTATCCTTCCTCCAGTCCCAGAATTTAGTAATAAGCTCCATGGCACTTGAAATAACACGCTTAGGGTCCATTACAGAATCCTGAAACACTACAAAGCACCTTTCCTTCCAAAACCTCTAAGAGATACAAGCCACCACGGCCTTACTAAACTCATTGGACATTATCATTTAAGAGGAGGCTAGTACACCAAGCATCAAATCTAGTAATAAAATTAGCCTGAATATTCAAAGACAGGTAGCAGTCACCCAAAGCTATTCTTAATTGCTTCCCTTTCTTCTAAAGTTATTTCATCAACAATCACAGAAAAATTCCATCTACCATTCTCAATGATCAACCACCTTCAATCCTGCCTCAACATCATTAGCCACAAAAAGATAGGATCCTGTTACCTTCCAGAGTAGGAATCCATTTGTCATCCTAAATTTTCACAGACCTACTACCATTCTCAATCTTTCAACAAAGGTCCTTGACCAACATATCTTTACGGTGAGGGATGAATTGAAGTAAAGGCTTTCAAAGTGATAAATGATGGGTAATTTAATCTTTTCACTTGAGCAAAAATACTCTTATAACATGGGGTTGTAACATTTTTACTTTCTAGATGGGAATGAAATTTAAAAAATTTGCAAAAATATTGCATTTCTGAAAACATTTTCTTAACTTGTATACTAAACATGAAAACTAACATTTAAGACCTCACATTCTTTTGAATAAAAAATACTCTGCCAAGGATGACCTAGATAGTATCTCATCTCATTTCATTTCACCTAAAAATCATGGGACATCATATCCCTTTTAACTTTGTTTTGTTATTGTTAACTTATATAAAATATTACTTATATTCTTTTTATAATAATTTTCTTTAATTGTCATATTAAACATTTACATCTTAAATAATATTTTATATATTGATGTTACATACCTATATAGAATATAAGATTACCTCTTTAATGTAATAGGTATTACATGTTGGACCTAAGACCTAAATTTAAATGTCTTTGGGGACATTATAATTTTAACAGTTTATTTGCGATTACTGTAAATTTTTGTTTACTTTTATTTTTTTTTATGGAGTTGCATTAAAAAAAGTCTTATTACAAAGAATTAGTTTATATTTGGTAAAATTATTTGATAACCACTTTCTATTGTTAATAATATTGAGTTATGGCAAATCTTTCAAAAAACACTTTTTATTGTTAAATTATTTAAAAGGCCATGTATAGGTCTTTAAAAGTAATTGTTTGAATGAATAAATGATTGTAAATATTTTTTCTAATAAAATTTACTTAGTTCTAATTTTTAATTTTATTAAAACAGAAAATAAAATCACAATAAATGTATAAAAATTTTTTAATCAAAATAAATAATGTAATATATAAAATAAAATAAATATATTAAAATACATCAATATAGCAACATAAGGCTAAGAGAAGAAATGAGAAAAAAAGAAAAGGGGTGACTTTTGGTTTTAAAAAAAAAGAGTAATATGATAATTAATATTTTTAAGTGATGATATTTTTGTCTTTAATTTTTTTTTGGGACTTTTGTTACTACTTTGAAGAAATTACTTTTTTTTTTTTTAAGTAGTAGGGCCAGGCACCTCAAAAACTAACATAAGTACTTTTTTGAAAAGAAAAAATTTATCAAATTTTAAAAAATAAATAATTTCTTCTCCCTTACAAGCTTGACTAAACAAGCTATAAATTTCTCATTATAGCAAAAAGAACTCATTTTTGTACCAAACAAAAGCGCAGAATGAACTCATGGATCTTCGATGAAGCATGAGGTTCCACCCCATTCGATAGACCCGATCCAATAACTATATCCGAACTCCGATTTTCTCATTCGGGTTCTACGACTCTGTCGGCTATCTGAAACCCCACACTCCATACCATACGGCAACTAAACCTCGCCGCGCCGGCGTTTCTATCAAACTAGAGTTTCTACGAGAACTGCCACCGAGAGAGAGTGAGAGAGAGAGATGGCTTTGAGGTATCGCCGTGTGAAGGAGGTCTCAAGACTCTTACTCAAGGCGTTCTCAGGTATGTCTTTCCGTGCTATCTGATTTTCGCTATCTCTTTTCATATCACAAATTTTAATTTGAAGTTTTTTCAGCATTTGATTCTGTTGTTTGGTTGCTTAGAAGTCTAAAGGCATGTTTTTTCAAAAGAAAAATCATTGATATCTTTATACTTGTTTGCCTCTTATCTTTGTTTCAACTGTACTAAGATTAAACAATGGGTGGTTTTCTTCTTCTTTTTTTTTTTCTCTTTGCATTTTATTTATCTCTGTATTCCTATGAGGTTAAGTTAAAATGTCAGCTGTTCTAGTGAGAGAATTGGTAAAACCTGGATTATTCTGATTATTGGTAAATTGTGATAATGACGTATCATCTGTTCATGTAGGATCAGATGTATCCTAGCCAAGGATAAAGATAAATTGATCTCCATAATGTAGTTGTGCCAACCTCAAAAATTTCTAGTTAGTTCATTTGTTTAAGTGGAAAAAATTTACATGCGCAGGAACAATTCGGGCTTATTTATTAGTAAAATAAGAAGATATGTAAAAGTAAGTAATTTCTAGTTTCAACCACCCAAAAAAGTGTGTCTTTCCTTACGATTTCTAGAAGTGACATAATATGCTGTGTAAATCTGGAATCTTCTTTATTTACTTTCGGGTGTGGTCATAACTCTTTTGATGGCACTGGACTTTGATGAGTACAACATGAAGCTATTCTTCCTACAACTCTTCAATATGTTTATATTCATAAATAATCAAATGAGATCTGACATATTAACATTTTTACCCCCCTCCCAAGGTGATTGCTGTCAGTGTTTTGGTCAAGCTTGCAACATGGTAGCTTTCTCCATAACGCCTGAGGCTTCTACTTGGAAACCAATTACTAAAAGGATTCAAGAGAGAGGATTTCAGTCACATAGGTAAATACTTTTGAAGTTTCATGCTTTCCCTGCAAGGCTATGCCTGTGATGTGATGGTAGTCTATTTTGAAGTGTGTGCATCTTGCAGCAAGATGTGGTGGTTAGCCGGACAAAATAAATTACAGTCATTAGCAACGACTACTAAGTTTTGAAGCCTCATCATTTAAGAATTTCTAGATTTATAAGGTTTCCTGACTTCTGATTGACAGTCTCATACAGGTTCTCAACAATGGCTAAAGTATCACATGATCCTGCCCCTGGAAATGATTATTTGTCATTCGTTAAAGCCTCACTAGATGAGCTTGAAGGTATTGGATCTACTAATTTAGTACTTCATTTGCGAATATTCCTTTCTTCTACCTGTGATTCTTAGTTTTGTGGTATATAATGTTCTTAAGCTTCACTTTTATTTTAAAAAGCAATTTTTTTACCTGTTTTAATTTTTGACCTTGTGCATATCCAAATACTGTTGACTGCCCTGGAAAGTGGAGAATCATGGGGACTTCTACTAGGGATATTTACTTGCAAAATTATTATTATTTTTTAACTTGAATGAGCTAATGTGCTGCTCAATTCTTATTTTAATTTTCTAAGTTGCTGCATGATTTTGTGCAAGATTTACATAGATTTTATTATAACTCAAAATTGTAACTCTTTGGTGAAGATTTCAGTGGTCAAATGATTTTTCCTCTTTACTCCCCCCTTTAATTGCTTCTTTGTTTGAACCTGCAGGCACATATCATTGTTGGTTGAATAGGTTTGACCAAAATAAACAACTTTCTGCAGGAGATGGGACATTCTTGGTTCTTGCCGTGAGAACATTTGACCATGACATTTTGTTTGAAAATCTGAAAAAACTTAAGCAGAGGTAGAGCATGGCTATGTATTAGTTTCCCTCTTCCTAGTCTTGGAATAAGTATTTTTTTTTTTTAAAAGCCTTTTAAAGTACATTTGATGGCAGGTTCCCTCGTCTCTGTATCATGGGTTTACTATTAATTCATTCTCCAGCAGATCAAGTGCACCTAATCCGGTTATTGATGGCAGAAAACATCACATTCCCCATATTATTGTCAAAGAAGAGATTTGCTGAGGTAAGGTGAAATCCTTCGTACAGCTTCTGAAATACTCTCAACCCTTGTTGCATGCAAAGACTAAGTTACCTGCCAAAGTGAAGTATGTGGCAGGCCTGCTGGCCCAAGTGTTAATCCAGTCCAAAGGTCTTACTCCAGGAGAGGGAAGGTAAGGACATAAAAAGGAAGGGACAAAGCAGTAACTATCTCTGACACTAGTGGAGGTCATGGGAGAGTAGTGGAAGAGAGAGAATGATTGCAAGGGGGTTATGAAGAACCCAAACAGTAAGGAGGGTGTGTGAAGAATCATTTTGGAGGAATTTCCTTGTGGGAGACTCTAGCTTCTCAAAAGCTAGAGAATTATCCATCTTTACCTTCTGTTGTGTTCTGCTTTAAGTGCTGTAGGTGCTCTTGCATTTAGTTGTTAGTAGAAACTAGAAAGTGTCACTGGTTCTGTGGGTGCTACATTTGATTATATAATCTGTGAGTTTCTGGTGTTTATATACATATATAACAGTGAGGCTTAATCTGAGTATTCATGTTCTGCTTTGGAGTTGATCTTTGCTGTTCTGTTATTTAAGTTCCATCGGGATGGTTGTTCAATAATATGCTGAAATTATCCCCCATTTCTGTTAGCTTAGTTATCAGTAAACTTTGTTCAGGATTTAATTTATGCCAATGCCTGTGAAGAAGCTACTTTGTTATTATTGAAGCTAAGCCATAATCTTGGACTTTGTACAAATGTACCTGATGCTGGTTAGGCATCTCGGCCAACTATCAGTCAAATAATGGATTGTTTTCATAATTGTAATCCTATCATCTTCCTGGTTGAAACTAGATAAATTGAAACATCTTGTAGCATATGAGCATATCAATGATGATTTGTCAAGGCAGTACTAAATGACTTTGCAATGTGAATTGTAGATTAATAAAAAAGTTGCTGATACTTTTGATTTTTACAATATACCTTTCTTGTCTTAAGGGAAACATTTTAGCATCATTCCATTGATGAGATTGACTTTGGATGGTTCAACATGTATTTTGGGATGGACAATGTTCTACAGGGATTTAGACAGTTTGGCTGATCAAGACGGTACAAGGTTTTGAAAGTCCAGTAATACTTTGTTTTAGTGCTTCTGGGGCATTTGTACTGAGAAATGTAGCTGAATTAGTAAAGCTTGAGGTTGACTTGCGGAAAAGTGGGGAGACTGACCTCATTTCTCCCAACTTGACAAGAGGTTCACTTAATCAAGCTATTCAGCCATCAATGAATTTATTGCATAATCTTACATAGAAACAGCTACTATTAAATTAAGTTTAAAGCTATAAGGAAATGAACCCAAGTACAGTGATTCGCTTGTTTGGGAAAGTTGTATAATAATAAAGAGGAAGTTTATAAGTAATGGTTCTTTAGATAGGGTAATGGTAATCTGAAAGGATGGTTTAAGTGGCAAAGAGATGGCATCTAGTTCAATGGCAGCTTTAAAGCGGTCCTTATTACAATCCCAAAGCTGAGAGTTGCTTATATACCTTGATAAGACCTAATAAACCTATAGTCCCATTTTCTGTTTGAATATTCTGGCAGAAAATGTTTCAACTTTGAAGAAGGAAAGTTTAAAAGCATTCAGTTTGCAATCTTATAGATATATGCTCCTGAGAGGATGGCTGGAAGGCTATAGAAAATATGATTCTTCCTACTTTTGTCCAAGTTTCTGTGGGATATATGATGCAATTTTGTGATAATAGCTAATCTTATGTAACTAATTCCGAAAGAAAACTGCCTGTACAAATCTTGAGTTGGTCACCTTGATTGCCAAACTTGCCTAGATAGAATTTGAAGTGTTATATGTATTTGGTAGGACAGGAATGCTTGGACTTTTACAGTTGGTCCTTTGTCTTTGGAGCTTTCTGGGGGAAGGATAGTATTCATGTCCTTAGTGTGGTGTTCTACTCACAGTCCCCCCTCTCTCTCCCCCCCCCTCTTTAAAGGGAGCTGCTACCTCAGATTTGCAAAGTGATTGAGCTGCTTTGCTGCAATTTTGATTTAAGGAATTCTTTTTAATCCTCTTTGTTTTTGAAGTTCCTTTTGGAGATCTCTTATTCTCCTCTATTTCTAATCTCTTCTTTAATAGAATTTCTTTTTCTATCAAAGACAATGTTGCAAGATTTCCTTGTAGTGTACTTTTTTGTTGCAATTTTTGTGCCAATTGCTACTCATACTAACCAATGAAGTGAGACTAGCTGTAGCACTTCTTACTGATGATTCAGGGTATAGAGTTTTGTGGCAACCATATCATAAATCTGATATGGCATTAATTGCTTCATTAATCTATTTATTTTTTCATTATGGCTTGACACATGTATAATATTATTATTCAGAGGAATGTAATTAAAATTCTTTCTTTTTTTCTTTTTTTAACATTTATAGATGGAGAAAGGTGCATGCTACATGTTATTTAAAAATTTTAGGAACCCAGTCATTTATCATGAGAAAGATGTGGATCTTGAAATACTCTACCAAGGTAATGATGCATTTTCCATGCAAAATGTTGCATACAATACATTAAGACACTTGTTTATCTTTTATGTACATACATATGCATGGCTAAAAAAGAAATGCAGCATGCATGCATGATGTAATTCCTCATTTTGGAAATATAAGCAGCTATTCAGAAGTTACATACGCAACCTGATGGGGATTCTAAGTCGGTCAATCAATTGAGATTCACTTCTTGGAAGCAAGATGGAATCACGAAGGAGCATTATATTTGTTCTCCTCTTCAGAATTTACTTCTCTCTCATCCAGGTATTACAAACTTCCATTCCTTGATTCTGTTATTTCGTATTGTTTGATTACAACTCACACTTAATCTTCCATGATATTTGTAAAATGTGATGCTCTGGGAGAATCTTTTCTTTCCTATTGTGTATAACTGTCAGAAATTATGTCTATTACTGGTTTGGAATTTCCTTGTATAGCAAGGCTCACTTTCTGCATGGTTAGAAAAATTGGGAGCCAGAAGAATAAATTACCTTTTACAGCTTAGTTGCTTAGACTTAGACAAAGAAGTATAATAGGACAGCACCAAAACAGAACAGAAAATAATACCAAGGATTACATGAACTCAAAAGTGCTGCATAATCTCTTTGTGAATCCATCAAAGAAACCTCAACTCAAATGAACTTTGATCCACAAGAAAGCCAATACCTCAAATTTGTAGATGTAGTGACTGGGATTGCTGTTAAAAGGTTGTTGCGTCACACCTTTGATTAGCACTGGACACCAGCAAAAAGTTCACAATTTCACAACATCTTACATTCCTTGTTTTCCTCAAAACTGTGATAATTGGTCTGGTGTAAGATTTTTGAGGCAGCAAAGCAGATTCGTTGTTCTCTAAAATTCTCAAAGAGCTTGTTCATTATGGAGCTAAACACCATATCACAAATGTAAAAACAAGTGGCTGCTAGTCTCTGAACTTCAGAAGCATGTCACACACATGTCACGAGATGAAGCCCTATGTTGCCAAAACCCTTATAAAAGATTATTTGTGTTAATCCTATTAAGTACAAAGTTGCTTTTACTTTTCAAAAGGAATTGGTAAACTCAAGATTCACTATAAGGGTTCTGGACCAAATACTAAAAGAAAGATTTGCAGGTGAAAGAACCTGGATAATTTAAAAAAGCATTGACTTTGGTCTGGGCTATGAGAAAAATCGAAGGAATCAAGTAGGGAAAACAAAGAAATAAACTTTCACGGAAAAATAAACTCAGAACTCAGAGGTGTCCCTGTCACCAAGGTTTCTGAAGAAATAAACATTCCAAGAATGATACGATTGACAAAGAATGATATAGGAGCATGGTGAATATTTGAGCGCTGTTATTTATTAGTTTCTTGTCATGTGTTGTTTGAGGTAGTTGGTTTTACTGATCTTTCAGCTGAGTATGATCAATTATATTCCGATCCTTCTAATTTCACTCCCCAGTGGAGCTGAAACTGCAATTGCTTGTTGCTTTCTTTTTTTTTCTCTCTCTCCTCTCCCTTGCCATAATTGTCTGAAACAAGAAGATTCTTTTTTCTTGGACCTTTATATTGTTATTTTAAAGTGCTAATGGTATGTCAGGAGAGAAAAAAAAAAAAAACTGAGAGATCTTGAGTACTGAGTGGATAGTACTGATTGGGAGGACTTGTAAAACAAGACAACCAAAAATTTATGCAATCATAAGTTTATCTCATGCTATATAGTATTATTTACTTGACTGTTCCACATTCCTATATTGGATGAGGAATTCTTTTTCATAATTGTGAAACTTGTTGGGCCATTTTAGAATTCAAATTGTTGGATTGACGATAATTATTAGAAGATCACAGAGATTGTAATGCATTTTTCATTCTACTGATTTGTTGTGATTAAAAGTAATTTCATATTTTAACATATGCTATACCATTTTACAGGTTGCATCTCTGCAGATGAAAGTGGAAACCGCCTCTTCCTTTCTGACTGCAATCATCATAGGATTATTGTATCTGATGGCAATGGAGAGATTTTGGACTGTGTATGTGTACAAATTATTGAAATTGGTTCAGTACAAGATGCATTTTGATTCAGGTCTTTCACTAGCTGATATTTCTATGCACTCTAGTGAATGTAAAATTGACATGGCTTCCAATTACAGAGGCCCATGTTCTTATGCACCTGCTTGAGAGCATGCATAAGCCAACTCAGTGCTTGTTGTTTGTGCATGTTTATACAAATAATGCATTCAAACATACTTCCTTGATTCTCTTCTCCTCCTCCTCCTTTATTATTATTGTTTTTGACAAACCCTATTTGGGTCCTTGAAATATGGTGACATTATCAATTTAGTACTCCAAGAATTTCTTGTATCACTTTAGTACCTGAGAATGTGATTTGATTGCAATTCAATACATCTTTTGTTCCTAGAAAGATGGTTTCAGTATCTTTTAGTACCCCGGAATGGTGAAATTAGAATAAAATTATATTTGAGTACTAAAGTGATACCCAAAATCTATAGAGTATCAAATTGATAATCACAGCATCTTTCAAGGACAAAAATAAGTTTTTTTTTTTCTTTTTTTTTTAAATTCTTTTAACTTTTGCATCCTGCTTTCATTGTGATTGATTTTCAATAAGGATTGGTATCTTTTATCTTTTAAACCAAGCTGTTTGTGGATTGGTGAATATAGATGCTATAATTATCATTTTTGTTGATGGGATTATCCACTACTTCAGCCTGGTAAGCAGTTGAGATAGTCTACCTTTAAGCTAAAATCTTTGTTAATAGCGTAGCAGTTATGATATGTTAATGTCACTTTTGGTCAGTTTATCATAGGATTAATTTTGAGCAGGAGCTTATAGTAATATCTTTGAGGGGATTTCTGTTGGAATAGAAGTTCCCCTCATCAAAATGTGGATCATTGATTGGATATTATTGAAAGGTATGGTATTGGCAAGTGAAGGAATGGGAGAAATTTGTGTGCAATTATTGTATCATGTCATTTGTACATTATCCAATAGCATCCAGTCAATTCATTTAAATTTATGCATCATCTGGGTCCATAATTCAGATTTTTGGTAACTTTGTCTAATAAGTGATGCATTATGAGCGTAGATTATGTGTAAATTTAAATAAATAGACTTGTTATTATTGGACAAAGTACAAATGATGTGGTACAATAATTGTACACAAGAATTTCTCAAAAAAGTGTTAGAATTGTTAAAAGATATTAAGAATTTAAGAAAGTATTGTAGGTTAAGATAATAGTTTCCCTTTTAGGAGGTATTAAGAATTAAGAAAAGTCTTCATAGGTTAAGAAAATAGTTACTTGTAATGCAACAAATTACCCAAAGTAAAGCTTATTATTATTGTTATTATTATTGATTATAGTATTAGTTGCTGATGTTCTTGAATTGATGGTTGAGTTCTTGAGTTGGTTATTGTTTGTTTTCTCTTCAGATGGAATTTATTTATAATTATCTGCAATTTTTGTAAGTTTCAGCTTGAGGGGGAGTGTTAAAAGGTATAAAGAATTTAAGAGAATCTTGTAAATTTAGAAAATAGTTATCCTTTTAAGAGGTATTAAGCATATAAAAAAGTCTTGTAGGTTAGTAATATAGTTACTTGTAGTAAGCGTATAGTTAGTAGTATAATTAGGCTGAGAGTTAGTGTTATACACACCATAATTGAGTCCTTTTAATGATATATTTCATTTGGTCCCTTCCTTTTCTCCCAAGCTATAGCTCTCCCTACTTTCTCAACAAGAACCATGGTAAAAGTTTGGGTTCTTGTCTGGGTCATGAAGTCTAGTATATTAGATGTCTGTGTGAAATTTGATTTGTAAAAGGGGTAGAGTTATTTAAATAGCTAGGGAACTTGGAAGGGGAACCAGGCAAGCTAGACTTGGTTAGAGGATTAATAGCTTATTTCAGGACTCTCTGGACTCTGGAATATTTAATGGAAAACTTTAAGAAAAACAACATTTCATTGGGATCCATTTATATTTTAGCTGCTTAAGCTAGTATTTTAATGGCAAGAGACTCCAAGTATGAAACCTCTCTCTCTGTCTCTCTCTTCCCTCCTCTTATGGGATGGTGACTTTATGTCTTGACTTCTAATGGTACTTTTTTTTTTTGGGGTGCCCCTTCTATTAAAATTGAGGGAGAATTATTGATAGGGACCAAGAAACTAAATTAATTATTCCTAAGGACTTTATATTTCTAATTTATTGTGAAGGACCAAAGAATCTAAAATATGACTCGTACTGAAATATTCTTCTCGTATTTACCTCTCTAATCCTTTATCTTCGCTAATACTTTTGTCACTCTCAATCTCTCTCCCAGTCAAACCCCAAATCATGGAAGCATCATAGAATACTTTATCGCTTGGGCATGTCCACATGGAGGATGTGTCCTGGGATTTATCTGGGATTGTTTCTATTAGCCACAATGTAGTCCCCAAATACACTATTCCCAAGATAAGGGTTCGCACAACCTGTGCCATGAGCATGGTTCTGGGAGTAGTACCCCAGTTTCAGGTCTTGCAAGAATGTCACCACGTGCATCATGCTAATATACCCGTAAACCTTGAAGCATATGTTAGTCACTGGATATCATGGGTAAATATATTCTATTACATACTCTGTTATTATGTTCAATCCCTGCATCCATAGATACCATTCCTATTTGATATTAATTCCATCACAATCACAGAAAGAAGGTAATAGGATCCTTGCTAGTTGCTATATTGTACTGGAATAACCGTGCAATATACTGATACTGATATTGAAGCAGAAATTAGGCCTTGGATAGGAGCTACAACACCCAATTCACACCTATATCACACGCTAATGCCAACAAGACTCACTCAAGAACACAGACCAAATTCACTGTGATACACCCATCAGGACAAAAGAATCACTCAGGTATAACCACACAAAAACATACACTTCAGAAGCAACAAACCCAGCAACACACACTCAGAACATTCACAGACAAACACAAGAAACAAAAGAAAAAAACAAGAGAGCTACTGGCTTTTGAGAAGCCAGTTCTCTCCACTTCCTTTCCAGAATTCTTCCTTGTCCTTTCTCAGTCAGTTTCCCCTTCAAATACCCGTTTCCAACTACTCCCCAACTGCCTCTCCTATTTTTTCGTCATTACTTGCCCATTTTGTTCCTGTGTTTCTCTGTTTCTTTCAGCCATATATCTTGGTGTTTTGTGTTTGACCTTCAGTCCTTCTTTCTTCCCTAGTGGTCCCACCTTCACCTCCCTCTTTCACTTCCTTTTGTCCTCTGCTGTATGTTTGGGCTGCTTGAGTGGGTTGAGTCCTATCAGAGGTTAAATGAAAAGGAAAAGAGATATATGATGAATTCTTAGTAATTAGCCTACCTGCTTTGTGATTGTGGTAATTATCCCAGTGGGGAGGGTGAAGAAGATGGCAATGCCACAAGTGAGTAAACGGCAGATACACAGGGGGAGGGATTGAGAGTGACAAGAGTGCGGAGATGATTAAGGAAGATAGAGAATTAGAGAGGTAAATATGAGAAGGGTATTTCGGTTAGTGCAAGTCATATTTTAGGTCCTTTGATCTTTCACAATAAATTAGAAATATAAGGTCTCTAGGAATAACTAATTTAGTTTCTTGGTCCTTTTTAATAATTTTCTCTGAAATTTAATGCACAAAAGGCGTCTCTTTTTGTCCATATATAAAAGTAACTATGCTGAGACCTACTTTACATTTTGCAGATTCAGCTTCTTACCTAAACATATCAGGGAAAAGTATCATTTTATCTTTTTTTTAAATAAATAATATATCATAGTTTTTGTTTTATATATATTAAATTATTAATAATACCATTCTTTGGCCTTCTCCTAACATTAAGCTTTTGGGATGAGTTGGTTTCTGATTGTTCTTATCTTATCTCTATAATAGTGAATATACAACACTTTGGACTTACAATTTTATTGTCTCTTTCAGATTGGCTCTTCCCCAGGATTTGAGGATGGAGATTTTGAATCTGCTAAATTAAGGCGACCTGCTGGTTCTTATTACCATGCTGCTGAGGATTGCTTATATTTTGTGGATTCCGAGGTGTGAATTTTGATGTATAGATGTCTTGCT
Organism: Erythrophleum fordii; assembly: GCA_032878935.1. Taxonomy (NCBI): domain Eukaryota; kingdom Viridiplantae; phylum Streptophyta; class Magnoliopsida; order Fabales; family Fabaceae; genus Erythrophleum; species Erythrophleum fordii. The sequence continues at coordinate 589,984 of JAVQMF010000048.1, read as the reverse complement.
AATGAATATGATTGGATTTTAATTCAGGTTTATCATATTTGATGATACATTATGAAAATCAATCTGTTGTCATGTTTAATATCAATATTTCTTTCCAAATCTAAAGTTCTATCGAGGCTGCTATCTGATTGTTGGGCTGATTCTCATAGTTTTGCATGAGACATAACGTTGAATTTTCTGCTAAAAGAATAAACTTAACCTTGGGTTATAAAAGTGGTAACCTGTTTCCAAGTGAAGGATGCTTGTCAACTTAAGGCCCAAAAGGATTATAAGAATATTATTGTGTGGTTGTTAGCACCTAATTGCTTATTTTGAAGCATATATCTTAAGAATAATAGGAGGGTTTTCAAGGGGAAAATGATAGAGAGTTAAGGCAGGGAACTTTAAGTTAGTTTTACTGAACTTCAGTTGATCTGTCCTACCTACGTTCAAATGGGTTCTTTTCGAGAGTTTTTCCAGGTTTCTTGCAGCACAAGCTGGTTGCTGAAGCTGTTATTGTATTGTTTATTTTCAGTGGCTTGTTTCTGAATAACTCTCCCATGTATACTTGGGGTGAGTGTGGAATTGCTTTGATGGCAGTAACCTATAAAAACTTAGCACTCATAATCCATAAAAGGGCTAGGACTTGTGAACTTCTTAGTTTTCCCTAACTGTGGTGGATTACAAGGGAGATAGGGAGGCAGGATACCTGTCACTGCACCTCTTCTCTCAGTTGTATTTCATCTTCATGGAACCTCGTGATTTCTTTATTCTGTTTTAAAGCTTTTCTTCTTCATCTTCGTGGATTAAGTTTGGGGCTCCATATACCTTAATCCTTTGATGGAGTCGTCACTTACCATTTCTCTTATTCTGGTTCCTGTCTTCTAAGAACCATGCTATAAGGAAAGCTGACATGGAAGCACGATCAGTGGAGACTCTTTATCCTACAAGTGCCTCTAACAAGAGAAATGTGTCTATATGGAGTTGGATCATGAATAAGCTGGGTTTAGAAAGCAGTGTGGGGAGCAATGTTGATGAAAAATCAGAAGTATTTGATTCTAAATCTCTATATTTACCATGGCATCTGTTGAAATCAGTTGACGATATTCTCTTCATTCTAGACCGCAGGTGAAGGACTTGGTGCTTTTAATTATTTCATGGATAATACTGATTGTTCCTTGCTCCATAATATTTGAAATTTTTAATCATTCTTTTTTTTTTTTTAATCCTTCGCAATTTGTTTCCTTTTCCTATTTGTTTTTGATTAATTGGTCTTCTATGCTAAGGTAGACAGTAGATGCTGATGCTAACAGTGTGTAGTTTAAGCTATTATCTTGTCTTAATTTAAATAATCATTTGTTGGTCTTATTTGCAGGTTTCAAACTGTATGGACCATGGATTTGGCCTTGGCAAAGATAGACAAAGTTCTTAAAGGTTTGATTTGGTATTGGTTCTACGGTCAATTATTAAAGTCATTTTGTATCCAACTGCAACTAATTCTTGAAATATTCTGTATTTGAAAAAGGTTCCCCTGAAATTTTTGAGATCTGCAGACAGCAGATCACAAAGAATTTATCCCTTTTAGATCATATGGCCTGTGATTGGTTTCAACAGCAAATTGAATATAGCTGTTCTGTGGAGGGCCTTCCACATTCTGGTCTTTTATCTTCACTGACAACCTTGCAGAATCAAATTTTCATTTGTGATACAGGTAGTTTTTTTTTTTTTTGTGGCTTAACACTTTTTGACCCTTACAATAGTTTCATTCTTTAGTTTTGTGTTTACTTCCCAATTTTTTGTCTCTATAGTTGGACAGAGGATTTTGAAGGCTGACAGAGAATCTGGGGTTTTTTCAAACTTCCAGTTTTCTAATTTAGGGGTCCTTGGATTACCTTATTGGTTGAAGTCCCCCTTAGAGACATTTTATGCTATGTAAGTTATTTGTCTCAAAACTGTTTAAGTTGTTTTCTTTCCAAATTCAAAATTTGTTGTTCGTTTACATTACAAAGAAGTAAGATTTTATCATATGAAACATACTAACTTTTCCATCACATTACTGGTTGACAGTGGAAATGGACTTTCAGATGTACCAATTGATCATCTGCAGTGTTTCCAGTTGCTACCAGGTCATTTTACATTTTATAATTGGCTATCTCTGATTTTAAGCATTCTACCATGACTCATCAAGAGATTTTTTAGTGATTATATAAATCTGATTTAGGTTCTTTATCACTGTGATGCTCAGGGCGTCACTCTATTTTAGGATACTTTTAAGAACTCAAATGACTAAGATTATCAACTAGACAGGCTGTTCTTATTCTTTTACGTTTTTCAACTTGTATTTGAACATCAACAACAGTGTAATGCTGTAACGCAAACTATTTTTTCTCAATCAGCTTTGATGATGTTGAACTTTCTGCAATGTGACAGGTAGGATTGACATACAGTTAATTGTGGATATTCCTCAGCACACCGAGCTAGTACAACCACTGGATGAAGCCTGTATCTGGCGTCAGGCAAGAGGGGCAGTTACTGAAGTCTCAGGAATGGAGGATGTTCCAGGATCAGTAGATAAGGTTCTTGAGGAGGGAAGAGGGACATCCTTTAGTGAAGTAGTCCGGTTTCTGTATTTGAAGTAGCTTATGAGTTCAGTTCTTGGGTGTAGGTTGGCGTTGCACAACAGTGGTATGATGAATTGGATGATCTTGCCTCCCCTAAACCTGAATCAGAAATAGCTGTCGTAGATAATAATCTGGATAATAATTTAATGGCGGAAGATAAGAAAATTTGCTTCACCTGTGGTGTCAATACTAGCCCTGGAACGAGCGAGGTATAAATATGTTTTAGAAGCAACAAGGGAATATGGCAATGAAAATTTTTTTTACCATTGTGCTCTTATGTTATTCTTTCATTATGCTGGTGTTGCTAGAAAAGCAAGCAGTAAATGAGGCCTAGATAACACAGTTAATCATTGACTTGATGTTTGATTTAGGATCATTACTATTAATTAGATCTATATTGTTTAACTTTCTGCTACTTAACTCTGAGATTCATCAATGGGATCTGGGTACATTTTTGAAATTTATACATGTTTAAATTGCTCTGGAATAGGTTTTGGTTGTCTAATGAAAGATCGGTTCCCTCTTCCCTCAACATGGTAGTCATTGTTTGTCATAAATATAACTCTTGGTATCACTTATGAGTCTGCTTTTGACGGGGAGGCAAACGGTTTTCCCTAGTATAGTATTTCTAAATGAGTTTAGTGGTCTCTATTATGTAAGTGCTTATGCTTTTTAACCCATTACCTTGAAAAGATAATACTACGGGATCATGTTGGCTCTATCCCAAAGAGCAGGGGTTATAAAGGTTGTTAAACCTATGTTAATTGAATGACTTCATTTTATCATTTTATGTTACTATGTCTATATTAGATATTTTATATACAGATCGGTAAGCTTTTGAAATTACTGTATTGTCTTGTATTAAATTTACCTGGGGGTTGCATTAGGTTTTTTGTCCTAGTAGTCCTGGGAGTATTAGGAATTCACTACTCTCATGAACTCTGCCTATGATGAATTTTATTAGTCATAGCCGGTCCCAAGCCCTGAAAAAGAGGAGGGTTGTGTTAGGCAGTCGACAGCCAATGTAAAATTTTGTCGAATCTTTATGACATGGACAATCGATATATTAGACGTAAAGCTAGGTCGTTGCCGTAAGTAACATGCTGTATAGCTCGAGTACAGTAAGAAGTGAGCAAAAGCTGCTGCATCGTCGTCTGGATGTAGTGAAAAATAAGCAAGGGCTATCACATTTTCGTGAACGAATGTGACTAAAGAAATTAGTTCATGAGAGTAGGATTCGTTTTGGAACTTGGAATATAGGTATACTTACGGGTAAGTCTATGGAAATAGTAGATACTATGATTAGGAGAAGGGTTAATTTTATGTGTTTACAAGAAACTAAATAGGTAGGAGAAAAAGTGAAAGAATTAGATACTTCAGGTTTTAAACTTTGGTATACTGGTAAATATAAATTTAGAAATGGGGTAGGTATAATTGTAGATAAGTTTTGGAAGAATACTGTAGTAGATGTCAAAAGTTTAGGAGATAGAATCATTGCATTAAAGTTTGTAGTAGAAAAGAAAATCTTTAATATTATTAGTGGTTATGCACCACAAGTAGGGTTAAAAGAATCTCATAAGGTAAAGTTTTGGGAAGATTTAGAATGTTTAGTTCAGGAAATACCATTAGGAGAAAAGATTATTTTAGGAGGGGATCTAAATGGTCATATGAGAAGGGTATCTTCAGGCTACGAGGGTGTTCATGGAAGACATGGTACAGGAGAAGTAAATGTAGAGGATAAAACTATTTTAGACTTTTCATTAACGCTCGATCTTATATTAGCTAACACTTGTTTTAGAAAGCGTGAAGAACATCTTATCACGTATAAAAGTGGTAGGGTATGTTCTCAAATTGATTTCTTTCTTATAAAAAAATCGGATAGAAAATTTTGCATGGATTGCAAAGTTATACTGGGAGAGAGTTTAACTACTCAACATAGAGTTTTGGTTATGGATGTAAGAGTTAGAAGGAGAGTAAAAAGTAAATGTGAAGGTAGAGTGGTAAGGACTAAATGGTGGCAACTAAAGGGGGATAAAGAAAAGAATTTGCAGAGAAGGATTATATTATAGAAGAAGGACCTTGGGAAATACAAGGAAATGCTAACGATATGTGGAATGAAATGGCTAAAGAGATTAGGAAGGTGGCAAAGGAAATATTAGGTGAATCAAAAAGTTTTGAACCTAGGGATGAATCTTGGTGGTGGGATGCAAGTGTACAAGATATAGTTAAAGTTAAAAGAGAGTGTTATAAAGTGTGGTCATTATGTAAGAGTAATGAAAATTGGGAAAAATATAAGGTAGCTAAGAAAGACACTAAGAAGGCAGTGAGCGAAGTGAGACCGAGGGCATTTGATGGGTTATACTTATCTTTAGGTACTAAAGTTGGAGAAAAAAGTATTTACAAGTTAGCTAAAAGTAGGGAAAGAAAGACAAGAGATGTAGATCAAGTGAAATGCATTAAGGATGAAGACGGGAAAGTGTTAGTCACGGAACGAGATATCAGAGAACGATGGAAGGGTTATTTTCATAGGTTTTTTAATGAAGGGCACGAGATTTTATTGCAATCGGATAGGTTAGACACGGAAGAAGAGGATCGAAATTATACTTTTTACCGTAGAATTTGTGAGGTAGAGGTAAAAGAAGCATTAAAACGAATGGAGAATGGCAGAGCAGTTAGACTGGATAATATACCCATTGAAGTATGGAAGAGTTTGGGCATGAAAGGTATAAGTTGGCTCACAAAGTTATTTAATGGAATTATGAGATCTAAGAGGATGCCAGATGAGTGGAGGAAAAGTACTTTAATCCTTATTTATAAGAGTAAATGGGACATTTAAAATTATGCAAATTATAGAGGAATTAAACTCATGAGCCACACTATGAAATTATAGGAAAGAGTAATTGAGCGAAGGTTAAAGAAAGAGAGTCAAGTTACGGAGAATCAATTTGGTTTTATGTCAGGAAGGTCAACTATGGAAGCCATATATTTGTTGCGAAGATTAATGGAGAGATATAGGGAGAATCAAAAAGATTTACACATGGTGTTTATTGATTTAGAAAAAGCATATGATAGAGTGCCAAGAGGAGTTCTATGGAAGGCTTTGGAGAAAAAAAGAGTTCGTATAGCTTATATTCGAGCAATCCAAGACATATATGATAAGGTTACAACTAGCGTAGTAACAAAAGGTGGATTTACAGAAGATTTTCCAATAACTATTGGTCTACATCAAGGGTCAACTTTGAGCCCTTATCTTTTTACCTTAGTTTTGGATGTGCTTACTGAACATATCCAAGAGCCGGTGCCACAGTGCATGCTTTTTGCAGATGATATTGTCCTAGTTGGAGAATCGAGAGAGGAAATGAATGAGAAGTTGGAGAGGTGGAGACAAACTTTGGAAGCTCATGGCTTTCGTTTAAGTAGAAGTAAAATGGAGTATATGGAGTGTAAGTTTAGTAAGAGGCACACCACTTCTAGCGTAGAAGTAAAAATTAGAGAACATATTTTACCACGAGTCACACGATTCAAGTATCTTGGATCCATCATACAACATACCGGGGAAATAGAAGAAGATATAAAGCATAGGATTCAAGCGGGGTGGATGAAATGGAGGAGTGTTTCGGGTGTTATTTGTGATAGAAGAATACCACTCAAACTTAAGAGTAAATTCTACCGCATAGTTATAAGACCTGCAATGTTGTATGGAACTGAGTGTTAGGCAATAAAAAGTCAACAAGAAAATAAGTTTAATGTTGTAGAGATGAGAATGTTGCGGTGGATGAGTGGACACACTAGACGAGATAGGATTAAAAATGAATGCATTAGAGAGAAGGTGAAAGTCGCACCTATTGTAGAAAAGATTGTAGAATCGAGATTTAGGTGGTTTGGTCATGTGGGAAGGAGACCTATAGAAGCCCCCGTTAGGAGAGTAGATGTGATGGAGAATAGTTCAATAAATAGAGGTAGAGGAAGACTAAGAAAAACTATAGGAGAAATTATTAAGAGAGATTTAGATTTAAATGGTTTGTCTAGAAATATGATTTATGATAGGGATTTATGACGTCGATTGATCCATGTAGCCGACTCCACTTAGTGGGAAAATGCTTTGTTGTTGTTGTTGTTGTTGTTGTTGTTGTTGTTTTATTGTTGTAGTTTTCATTTAATTTTTTATGAGTGAGTGGACGGCTAATAAGCGGCTATATTAACCCTTACTCCCCTTTCCTCTCTCTTTCTTTTCCATTTACTTTTTCCTTCTTTTCTTTTATTATTTTCTTTCTTTCTACATATATTGTCAAACTCATTGATTCTAGGTCTTGAAAATTAAGAAAGTCTAAAATAATCTGTAACTTCATTTGAATTCTGCATGTGACATTTTGGCGGACTTTGGTGCTGGTTATTACAAAGAATTGGCAGATTGTCAATACTAATATCTTTCCTTTTACACAGGTTATTATTTATGCAGTACTGTATTTGAAACTTAAAAGAGATCCAAATTCACAAGAAGAAAACCCTGAGATTCATGCTGGAAGGATACTCGATATCATGACCTCTAGGAGATGCGTGAAGACCGAGAGAGATCTATGGAGTGCATTTTTATTAGAATCTGAGGGAGACTTGAGAGATCTCATCTTCATGAAACCACTACATATAAGGATAAAATTGGATTGTCTTGATCATCCAAAGGCTGAAAATGGGAGAGATATTATCTTAACAGATTCATCCATCGAGATAAATGTAACACTCAATTGACAGTAGATTCTGGAGCAACGCTACAAATTTCTGGTGCGCCTTTTTGTAATGGTTTTTGTCTGTGATCATTAATTAGCTTCCTGTGCCGGAATAGGACTAAAGGTGAAATAGGATCATATTTATGGCACCAAATTTTTCAAGGGTATTGTCTAGACAATTGCATTCTAATTAATTAGAGCGAAGAGAAAGATGTATATGAAGGCGGGAATACATGCTTATGAAAAGTTATATTTGATGTGCATGCCATTTTTGTGCAATAATTGTACTGCTGCCCGTTTTTAGTATGCTTTATTTGTCTAATTGAAAACAATGGCAAATTACACGAAGGCGTTTGGTGATATCGACTCACATTATGCATGTGTTTGGCACACGATTATCCAAAATGAAGGGTGGAATCCAAGATAAGTGTCGCGAAATTATATCACTTGATTGTATCTCATACCACTCAACATTTCGAGAAGAGGACCCTGCAGTAGTACGGATTATTGTTGGGGATGCAATAAATGTGTTAATTGAGAAAATTATACTTAAAAAAAATTAATTAAGAAGATAAACATTGTAATTATGAGAAGAAAAATTTTAATTGAGAAAATTATATTTCAAAAATTTTAATCGTGTTCTATAGTTAAAAAGTATAATTTCTTCTTCCTGGTAAAGTTTTCTGGTCCCTGACAAACATGAAAAGAAAAGTTTCCAAAACGTTTACTACACCCTTGCGGTAGTTTTCCAACTTATCTAACATCACGCTTTTAATGGTTAATTCTTATAAAATATCATTTGTGTCTTTTTTATGACAATTTAGTTGAAAAAGAGAGAGCAAAAAGTCCTATTAAGTTGAGTTAAATGCAAATAATCTTATGAGGTTTCAAATTCAAAAATTAGATTTATAAACTTTAGCATTCTATGAAGCAAGTCCTTTTGTCTAATTTTTTTTTTTTCTAATGATGCTAATTCATTTACTACCTTAGATTCTCATGTCAGAATTGGGTATTTGTAAACTGCACTCTTGCGGTCTCTTAGTATATAAAGAGTTTTAGGTGGTAAATGAGTTAGTTATCACCGCTAAAAAAAAAAAAACACTTATTTCATAGGGTTTAAAAGTTTAAAAATCTATTTTCGGCTTTTACAAATTCAATGTGCTATTTGTAAATAGTTAAAGTTTAAAGGCCTTTTTTTTTTTCTTCCTTTTCAATTGTTATACCAAACAAAGGAATCTTATACCTTGATAACTTATCCCATGATATTGAAGATACTCTGGTATGTGAGATAATAGTGTATCAAATACTTCCTAAGCTTTATTTTTTTAAAATGAAATCCAGTATCATTGCGTCAAATCTAGATCTTTCATCACCTCAAATTTTAAAACCTTACCCTTTAAATATTCGGAACAAAAATGTTATTTCAGCACTACTTAGGCCTTGTTTGGTGTGCTAAATAAACTATTTTTTTTCTTAAGAAAAATACTAGGAGAAATAAACGTTCAACGTTTAGCCAATTTTTTTTACAACTTTTTTTAGTAATATTTTTTATATTTTGAGATAATATTTATTCTTTTATTTGAGTGGGGTATATTTGTCAAAAAAAATTTAGTTGTTTGCTTTTGAAGAGAAATTTCAATTCCTTACTTCCCTCTAATAATAATAATAATAATAATAATAATAATTTATTATCATTTAAATTGAATTTTTGTATTGACTAAACAAAAATAAAAAATTGCTCATCTAAATAAATAGCTTTATTTGTAGGATAAATTATACATCTTTTTTCTGAGAGATATCTAAATTACATAACTCTCTTCTTTATTTTGAAAAATTACATTTTTCTTTCCTAAAATCAAAGGATGCATTACATTTTATCTCCTATGCAATAAAAAATAAGTTATAATTATACTTATTTTGACAAAAATATCCTTATATATTATTATATAATATAACAAATATTAAATACATATTTGACCAATATAAAATAGTTATTTTCTTAAGTATAGCAAATTATAAAAGTATTTGATAAAAATAAAAATATTAAAGAGAATATATTCATAAAATATTTTTAAAATTAACCAATTCAAAAATGATAATATGATTTCAACAATAAAATTTATATTAAATTTATATTAATAAACACAAGCATTGTCATAAATTTAATAAAATTTTAAAATAGATTAACTTTATAATTTTTAATGTAAAATAAATAATGTTAAAATAAAATATTAGAGAAATGAATTATTAGTAAAAGAAATCAATATTATTCTTAAAAGTATTTTAATAATCTTTTAGTTTTGAGACATTTATAATATATATTTTATATATATATAAATGTCTTTTATTAAAATTTTTAAGAGACATTTTATATATATATATATATATATTCTTAAAGTAGAGGAGAGGGCCATATAAAATATCATTTAAAAATTAAAAGAGTAATTTACTCTTATTTGTATTGGCTGAATAAACACCTAATTCACATCTTTCTCATATTTGAATTTATGACCGTTGACCTAACGTGGAATCAAAATGACCAAAATGAACAATATTTAACTCAAAAAACATTATTTTGTTTGTCTCTAGTATTTCATTCAATATTTAACCCCCATAATTTTAAAATTTATAATTGAGTCTTTGTAACTTTAAAATTTATTCAATTTGATCATTGTTATTAAATTTTTACTAGTGTGCCTTAAGTTCTATTATTGTGGCCAATCGTAAAATATTTTGATATTTTAAATATGTATAATTTATATTAATAAAAGAGATAAACATAAATAATGGAGTGAAATCCACTCACTTTCATGCGCGGCATGAATGTTACTTTAGTAAAGTAATTGGGTGAATTATCATGCATTATGCATATTTAGAGTATCATAATAGCATATTGTTGGTCATTTCAACAAAATTTAATATATTAATAAGAATTTAATGATATGGATCAAATCTAAAGTTTTTAAAATTATAGGAACTAAATTAAATATTAAGTGAAACTTTGAAAACTAACAATAATTTAACCTAAATAATAAAAATATATATAGGTTAAAGTAGTAATTTGACCCTTTAATTTTATTCATTATTTCAAATTAGTACTTTAAAACGTTTTAAAATATTTTTTTAAGTTTTAATTTCATATTGTAAAAATCAATTTTAAGCAAAATCTGTTAAGTTGCTAACACTGTCTATTTCTCTATTGATATGGAAACTGCATGTGCATTTTTCGCTGATGAAGTGGTGCTCAATCAACATTTATAAAAAGGAAAAAAAAAAATTTGCCCTTGCTCAGTTCCCGATCATTACACGAGCATCACATCTTGCTTCTTCTCCCAGTCCAGTGTCTCGTCAGCAACACCACCGTCCTAAGAAGGAAGCCTATCAATCCTGAGAAGCACCTCCCTTGGTGGTAACACCACCGTCCTTTACCGGCAAACCCACTCTCCCTAGTGGGTTTCGACCTCGAGCGAGGAAGAAACCCGTGATCGGCCATCAAGGGTTGAAGAACAGAGTCAGGGTCTCGAAGGCTAAGCACGGATTTGATGTAGAGACTCCGGTCGGAGCAGAGGAAGGGTGAAAGGAGATTACCTTTTTGCTTAAAGAGGAGGAAAACTACCAAGAATCCAGCTGGAAAGGCTGCATTTCGTTATTCCAATGGTAAAATTAGTGAGTTTTTACTAGTTTTGTTTGGTTCCAGTGAAATTAGGGCCATACAGGGACGGACATTGTCCAATGTCCTATTTGATTAAAATATTGAGCTTGTTTTTATATCTATGACTCGACCCAATCTGAACAAACTCGATTCTAGGACTGTTTAAGGCAGATTATAACGGCCCAAATTTTTTTAATGAATTAATATTTGTAATATAAAAGTGTCTTTTTACAAACTCATAAATATATATTTTAAAATAATAAATCTTTAGAACTCTTATATTTTTATCAATAATAAAAAAATAGTTTAGTATTGTCAAACAAAATATAAGATATACTAGCATAATTAATCTTAAATAAATATGTGTATTTTTATTATTTAACAAAAGAAATACTAGTAAATATATATATTAATGATGAAAACGATTAAAAAGTAAAGAATGTTTGCGTAGGTAATAAAAACTGCAATATGTAGAGAAAATCAGATGAAATAAGAATTAAATATATATATATATATAAAAGATGACAAAATGTTAATAATTAAAAAAAAAAAGATAACTATTAGGGCAAGTTAGGCCGAATATGTTTCGCCCGTAGCCCGACCCGTCTTAATATAATTTTGTTTAAAATTCTATTCATTTGTATTTTTGACTCGACCCAATTAGACCGAATTAGGACAATCCCCAAAGATATATCGGGTTAATAAACACCCCTAATTGAAATGCTTGTTTTTTTTTTCTTTTTTATTTTTTCATCGAGAAAAAATATGCAAGTTTATGTAAATTCTCCTCAGCCAGGGTGTTTGTTTATGCTTGTGTAATTTTTGTGATTTAGTTGAGACCCATTCTACTCTATAGTTTGGTTAATCCATAAACTTGGCATCTGTTATGTACCATGCACCTGAATTCTTTTCTCGATTGAAACCAGTTATTGAGGCTCGTGTTTGATAAACAGAAGCCTCAGTGCTTCTAGTTAATGCTTTAAAGCGCTTTTATATGATTCTGAAAATGAGGGGATACTGTATGAGCCTTTGAATTTGATAGCTAATTGTTACCAAATCCACATTGTTGAGTTTGATAGCAGCTGTATCATATGTCAAAAGAGGTGGTGCTGTAAAAAGGATGAAATGATGGCTAAGAATGCTGCATTTCATTATAGGAAAATAAATCCATGTGCCACTACTACCATTAGCTACATCAATCATTGTGGCGAACTTCTGGTGAGCATAGCTTCATTCCTATACACAATCTAGTTGGTCTCTTGTTGTTGCTGGCAAATAAGAGAGGTCATACTGTTGACCATATCTTTCATTTAAGACTTCACGTTGTTTTGTAGAATTTAATAATGCTTGTTTGGTCAAATCATTACAGAATTCGCTTTTTCCATTAAAACTTGACAGAAATTATTGTACTTCACTTTTAATTGACAGAATTCGTTTTTCCAATCAAATCGTGGTGACTGACAATAATGGAAGGAAGACACAAATTCTGAGGCCGCGACAGAGTGACTACGAAAGAAGCAGTCCACATTTAGTTACAATATAAATATTGATTACATAATAATAATAATAATAATTATTATTATTATTATACATATAAAAGCACGGTCTTAGCACACAATCTTACCTCAATAGAAGTAGAAACTTTCTTCTCACTGATCTCCTCCCCCCAGCAAACGATAAGCAATCACAGATGTAAGGGCACAGGAGTGATGCTGCGTTTGATCAACGCCATTTTCACTGTTGTATCTTAATTTCAAGTTAAATGTTGACTAGGTACCAACTCGTAAACATACATGACTGCTATATCAGCATTAAAGTTATCGGACACTAATGTAATAATAAATTTTACTTAAAGAGATTTTTCACAACATGTTTTAAAAATTTAAAGCACTATTTTAAAATATTTTAATTTTAAGAGACCAATTTAAAATAATAAATAAAATTAAGGGACTAAATTATTATATATATATATATATATATATATATATATATATATATATATATATATATATAAAAGAGGTGTGAAAATTTGGTGCAAGGGCAAGTGATATCGTTTTTCATTCTCACCAAGAAACGGGAATGTGAATAGGTTTTACACATGCACACGTGACTACTCACCAAAACAGAAAGTGAATAAATCTTTTCCCAAAAATATAGACACTGATAATAATAAGGATATAGGACACAATACGGATACACGATATGATAAATAAAATTTAAAGTATTGTATATCTAATGTCTGATACTTATCGAACACGACACGGCCTCTATTTTTTGAGCAGAGATGCTTCTAGGTTTTTAACTGTCTCCCTTTCCAGGGGGTTTGAACATTTTATCTTGAGATGCACTTTGAGATTCTAATTCTGACTTTTATTTACAATTCAATATATAAGATTTAAGTATATTAATCTAAGGTGTGTCTTATGGTATAGAGATCCCCTTTTTAAGAGGAAGAATTATATTACATATATGGGAAAAAATACTATTAAATAAAGTTATGCATAAAAAGTTATATTCTTCAAATTATTCAAACTGATATATATTTTTTGACAATAAATTGTATTTCGTATACACAAAGTAACTTAATTCATTTATATAGACACTTATGTACCATTAAAATAAATAATTTTTATAATTCAAAGCAATGCTTATTATTATTTTTGTATTATAGTTATGTAGTGTTTATATTATAATGACCAATCTTGATCAAAAGTAATCCGATAATTCCCACTGTGGCTAAGAGATATCATTAAAAAAAAATATCGTTAGTATATTTTATGTATAATTACTATTAATATTATAACTTCAACCTATGACTTTGTTTTGAATTAGTAACAAATTCCCTTTACCCTTCAAGTATACCCTAATTTTACAGTTTTAGTATATGAAATTTAAAATTATGCAAAACACTTCCTAAACTTTCATTTGAAATAAGAAAAAAACTTAATGGACTATGAATTTCATTTCACGTTTCCTCCAATGTAATTAGAGGTATGTGTCAAAAAATATAAAATACACTTTATCTCCTAAAGCATACCATAATTACTATTTTAGTGTATGAGTTTCAAAAGCATTCAAAACACCACCTTAAACTCATAGTTGAGACATATTTAAATGCTTAAACATCAAAAAACAACTTGAAACAAAATAGAAAAGAATAATTCATAAGCTCAAACTAAGGCCTAAATGGAAACCCATGGTTTGAATCATAATGAAGGAATTCTTCAATCCCTCACACAGAATTAAATTATTGCATAATTAAATTTGCAAAACTAAATTAAATTTTGTTATGCATCATAGGGAGAACATGGAGTATGTTAGAGCAATAGAACACATGGTAGTAGAAGTGAAAGACAGCAAAAATAGAGCTCCTAAAACATAGGTGGAAGAGGTTAGAAAATGCAAGAGCATTCACGTGAGGAGGCCAACATGGAAAGTGAGGGATTAAGTAAGGGTGAGAGTTTATTGGGAGAGGTGGGAAATATTTGTAATGATCTTTTCCTTCCTGAAGTCTTTTCCTTTCCTTCTAGGGTTTCTCTCTTTCTATATTAATGTTGAATTCTCATTGTTACATTATTTCAAATTTGTTTTCATTATATTTGGTGCTTTCATTGAGAGAACCAATGGCTGAAGCAACTCATTTAAAGGATTTCCAAGCTAAAGTTAAGCACATTGTTGAAGTTATGCACCACGAAGATGCTACTCAAACTACCCGCCTCGAGTGATTGGAAGGGTTAATGGATTCACTGTCCAAGTCCATGGAATGCATCTCATGTTCTCTTGAACACTTATCTCTTTAACCTACAATCGATGGTTTGAGCTCTAACCCTAACACAATGCCACATCATGGTTCAGTTTATCTACCCTTCTAGGTCTATAATGTCAAGTTGGATTTTCCCAAATTTGATGGTTTTGATCCATCTCATTGGTTGTTTAAAGCAGAACAATTTTTTCAATCCTATGACACATCTAATTCTCAATGGCTTACTATTGCTACTATGCATATACAGGTGATGCCATTCCCTAGTTTCAACTCATGCAAAAAGCTAAGCTACTTTTTTATTGGAAGGCATTAGCTTTTGCTATTAAAGCTTAATTCGAACTATCTATTTTAAGTGTCCTCATGCTAAGTTGTTTAAATTGACCCAAGTCGATATTGTCTCTTCTTATTACCACAACTATACTATCTTAGCAAGTCATGTAAAAGGCATTAGTGATGTATCTCTACTATTGTTTCATCAATGGGCTTAACATAGATGTCAAGAGAGATGTGGTGGTTCAATCTCCAAATTCCTTGCTACTCGTGGTGTCTCTGACTTAACTTTTTGAAAAATATTCACATCACTTGTCCACTTATAAACCATGTCCTTCTTTTCAACCCATAGTACCTACTGCTTCTGAGGTCTCTTCTAATAATGGTTCTGTTCCTTCTACCAATTCCTTTGTCAAACCTTCCTTACCACCACTTTTACCTACACTAAATTCCAAGCCTCTAAATCTAATTAAAAGGATGTCAATAGTAGAAATGCAATTGCAACAAGACAAGGGCTTGTGCTATATGTGTGATGAGAAGTTTACTTAGAATCATGAGTGTCTAAATAAACAGCACTTAACATTGCAAATTGCAGAAGATGCTAATGATTCCAATCTTCCTTGTTGCAACTATGTGGCTATAGTGGAACCAGAATCTTTTTCATGTACTTTCTACCATATCTCTTACAATGCTTTTAATAAAGGACCAAGTCTAGCTACACTACACTTTAAAGGTGTTTTAGGAGAGTTAAAGGTACAAGTGCTTCTTGATGGAAGTAGCTCAGACAATTTTATTCAACCCTGTTTGGCCATATTCCTTAAGCATCCTATTGAACCAGCTGTTGAATTCAAGATATTGGTGTGCAACTCCACTTAACCATTTAAGATAATCTCCTAGTGTTTCTTGCGTATCTTATGTCAATAACAGGGGTTGATATGGTACTAAGGGTTACATGTTTAACTACCTTGGGACCCTATGTAGCTGACTATAGTGCTTATATTATTAAATTTTATTTGAATGGAAAGTTTGTCAACTTGTAAGGAGAGTGAGACCCACCAATTATGTAAGCACAGTTCCACCAATTGAAAAGGCTGCATACAACTTATGCTATATTTGCACTTTATACACTGTAGCTCTACAATATTGGACATACCTCCTCATCTGAGTTAGCTCTTCCTTTGGATGTACTTGTTGAATTGGTGTCATTTTGTTACTTCCTTGAAGCATCCACGCAAGTATACTTATCGCAAAGGCAATATAGTGATAAGAAAAGATTGTTCTCTCGAGAATTTGTTGTCAAAATAATGTCAAATACTAAAATTCACACCATAGCTTAAATCAAGTGAATCAATTTTTAATAGTTGGTGTTAGAAAGAACTAATTATGGATTAAAAGCTATACAGAGCTCAAGGTTAGTATTTAGATATTCTGAGTGAATAGTGGTATCTAGGATTATTAGTCCCTCTTGTATTTCATAATGATTTGCTCAATACTCAGTGCCTTTGCTCTCAATGATAATATATGTTGGCTTAGGGTTCACTTATTCCTATAAGTATTCTTCTGAATCTCATATAGGATTATCCAATCAATTTTATAATTCCTTATAAAATCAACAGGATCAAATTGCTAGCATAATACTTAATTGGATCATGTAAGACTAATGAGTATATTCCTATTTTATTTACTAAACCATCCAACTACCCTATAATAAGAACAAGTGTGGTTAGTTATCAATATACTCAAAGTTAAAACAAAAACTATCATTTTCCAAGTAAAAATTGAGTATAGAGCTATTCATCTTAAATATATTTGTTTTATTTATAAAAGTATTATTTACCCTATAATTGGAGGCTAACATCATTTTTACCAAGAGAAAATATGTACAATAACATGAACAATTGAAAATTATCACTCTTCTCAACCAATTTTAGGGTGTGTTTGTTATACCTCATGTGACCATGACATTCCATTAAAAGAGTATACCCAACCAATCAAAGTTTACCCTTGCCAATATCCTTTGAATCAAAAAGCTGAGATTAGGTGGATTGTTACGGATATGCTTGAGCAAGGAATAATTCAGCATAATACTAGCCCATTCTCCTTCCCTTTCCTATTAGTTTTTAAAAACAAAAAACAAAAAATAAAAGATGGAACTTGGTGCTTTTGGATAGATTATCATGCCCTAAACACTATAACAGTCAAGGATTCTTTTCCCATACTTATAGTAGATGGGCTTTTGGATAAGTTGTATGGTGCTTATTATTTGTCCAAGTTAGATTTGTTTTCTGGATATCATCATATTTTGGTTTATCCTGATGATAGGTATAAGAAAACTTTTTGCACATACTAAGAACTCTTTGAATGGCTTGTGATGCCATTCAATCATTTTAATGCGTTGGTGGCATTCTAAGCTCCTATAAATCTTGTATTCGAACCCTTCCTCCATAACTTCATCTTGGCTTTCTTTGATGACATCTTGGTATATAGCTTAATGTGAGAATATCACTTTAAAACTATCTTAGAATTGCTACTTAATCATCATTTGTTTGCAAAGCTCTCAAAGCATTCATATGGTCAGCAATGAGTTGAATACTTAGGACATGTGATGTCTTACTGTGGCATTAAGATAGACTCCTCCAAAGTTCAAGCAATTTTGGCTTGGTTGATGCCTACTAGTAAAGCAACTCCATGGGTTTCTAAGACTCTCTAGTTATTACCATTGTTTTATCAAAAAGTATGTCACTTTAGCTGCCTCATTGACTTAATTGTTGCAAAAAGGTTCATTTTAATGGTCTTTTTTGGCTCAATAAGTTTTTTGTAATATATAAAATGTGATTACTAAAGCATCGGTGTTAGCCTTACCTAATTTTTTCTTACATTTCATCATTGAGACTAATGCCTTAGAGGTTGGTATAGGGGCTATCCTTAGTCAAAATGGGCATCCCATTGCATATTTTTATCAAAAGTTATCCATAACTTAGTAACAAAAGTCTACTTATGCGAGAGAGATGTTAGCCATCACAGAATCAGTGGCAAATTTTCATCATTATCTTTTTAGTCATACTTTTATCATTCACATAGATAAAAAAAGCTTGCAATGATTGAATTCTCAGGTCATACAAATAATGGAACACCAAGGATGTTTGTCTAAACTATTAGGCTTCAATTTCAAAATTGAATATAAGCCAGGATCTAAAAACCAGGTGGTTGATGCACTATCGAGATTTTTTTATATGGCTATCTCTTCCGTTCAATTTTATATTTTGGATGACATAAAAAAGGCTTTGATAAAAATCCATGAATGTCATTCTATTATCCAACAACTTTTCACTAGTCTAGGTTCCATTCCCTCATGCTTTTTAAGATGGCATTCTCTTTTGGCATGATCGAATTATAGTTCCTTCTGTAGTTGATGCTATTAAATAACAAAGTTTGTAGGAATTCCATTCATCTTCTATTGGGGGCATGCAAGTATATTGTGTACTCATGCTTATATAGTGGCTCAGTTTTATTGGAAAGGGATGCGTTCTAGTGTTTGGCACTTCATTTAGCATTGTATTACATTCCACAAATGAAAACCATCCATGCCAATCTTGCTTGGTTGCTTAGGCCTCTATCTATACCTTGACAAATTTGGGAAGATATTGTTATGGATTTCATAGTTGCTCTTCCCATTTCCCAAGGCTATTTAGTCATCATGGTTGTTATAGATCACCTTTCTAAATATGCACATTTTGGCCTTCTTAAATCTTCTTTTGCTAGTGTTCAAGTGGCTGAAAATTTTGTAGATATGGTTGTCAAATTACATGGCTTGTCTCATTCTGTAGTGTCAAATAGAGACAAGGTCTTCACAAGCAATTTTTGGTGCTATCTTTTCAAGCTTTAGGGTACTACACTCTTGCATGAGCTTCTCATACCATCTCAAGACTGATGGCCAATCTGAGATCACTAATAAATGTGTTCAAATATACCTTAAATGCTTTGTACATGAAAATCCTCGACTTTGGATTCAATACTTACTTTGGGTTGAGTTTTGGTATAACTTGGCTTACAATACAACTGTAGGCATGACTCCTTTCCTGGCTATGTATGGATGTTGCCCCCTTATTATTTTGAAATACATGCCATCTCCTATCGACAATAATGCAATGCAATAAGAGTTGTTTAACCAAGATGCCTTACTTGGTCACTTGAAGCACAATTTGACCAAGGCATAGGAGTGCATAAAACATTTTGCTAATCAAAACCATTCTAAAGTGGAGTTTCCAGTGGGCAATTTTGTCTTCATTAAACTACGACCTTATTGACAGCACTTTGCAACTTTGCACAAGAGCCAAAAACTTGGATCAAGGTACTTTAGACCTTTCCCCATTATTGAAAAAATAAACTCCATTGCTTATAAGTTGTTGTCGTCATCCTCAGTGTGTATCCACCCCATCTTCATTAATAAATAGGGTAATGTTATACATCATGGGGAGAACATAGAGTTTGTTAGAGCAATAGAACACATGGCAGCATAAGCAAAAGGTAGTGAAAATAGAGCTCCCAAAACACCCGTGGAAGAGGTCAATAGATGCAAGAGCATTTGCGTGAGGAGGCCAACATGGAAAGTGAGGGATTAAGTAAGAGTGAGAGTTCATTGGGAGGGGTAGGAAATATCTATAATAATCTTTTCCTTTCCTTTGGAGTTTCTCTCTTTTTGCATTAGTGTTGAATTCCCATTGTTACCTTATTTAGATTTTGGTTCATTACAAAATCTAGAAAAGAAAAATGGACTGAAATTTAAGCAAAATTATAATGAAACCCATACTGAACAAAATCAAAATTAATGGTTCATGGATGAAGGAAATAAACTAATATACCTAATTAGTGCTTTGGGAGCTTTCCCCAAATTTCTGGTTCTAGGAAAAGGCTTGCTATTTTGAAATTTCTTAGGAGCACCAAACACCAAGGATGATGGAGATTTTTTACTATT
This sequence comes from Erythrophleum fordii, assembly GCA_032878935.1. Lineage (NCBI taxonomy): Eukaryota > Viridiplantae > Streptophyta > Magnoliopsida > Fabales > Fabaceae > Erythrophleum > Erythrophleum fordii. The sequence goes on along the minus strand of JAVQMF010000048.1, from coordinate 570,000 downwards.
TTTATGAGGGGTTTATCTTGCAAAGGTAATCATCGTGTTTATATTAGGATTTGATCTATATAGGTATTTCTTCTATCCAATCAGTTTTTTGTGTCAATGAACCATTAATTTTGATCTTCTCTACTATAGATTCGATTTTATTTTCGCTTAAGTTTTTATTCTTTTTTCCCCCTCAATTCTAGTTAGTTACGTTTTGTTTTGCAATTTTCTTTTAATTTACACTTGGGTTATAATTTTTTAGTGGTTCTTCAATGTTTGAACCTTCAATAAGTCTAAGGAATAATCTTTTTGAATAGTTTTAAACTTCAATTACTAAAATTGTAATTAAGATAAACTTCAGGATAAGTAAAAGTGTATTTTACTGTCTGAGAAAAACATTAAAATTCATGACCCATTAAGATTTTCACTTTAAGAAAGTTTAGATGGATAATCTTGTATAATTTTATATACTAAATTATAAATATATTTTAAAGAGGAAAGTGTTTAAATTTTTATTCACTATTTAGCTAAAGTTGATCATCTGTCTAACAAGATCTACAGTGCACGTGGGAAAAGAATGTGATTAGGATAGAGAATTTAAATTTAACTTGTTATAAGCAGTAATAGTCACACTAGACAAAATAATAACAACAACAACAACAACAACAACAACAACAATAATAATAATAATAATAATAATAATAATAATAATAATAATAATAATAATAATAATAATAATAAAGGCAATGAGCCTCGCTCTGCGAAACCCCATGTATGAACATTAACCCATATTAACGTTAGTTCCTGCTATATAAGGTTATTGAATATAAAGTGCTAAATTGGTAATATTTTAAAAATAGAGTTTCGATAAGTGTATAATATTAATATTACATATTTTATGGTATTGCAATGTTCATATTGTGTGTATGGAACTTTTTAAATGACCAGCCACATATCTGTCTGCATGAGGATTGTCTCTGTATCTATTTTTGTCTTAGGCTCATCTTAAATGGATCATTACGTTTAAGAGATGGCCTCTACTCCACAAATTGGTCTAATTTGGTTTCATATTTCCCTTTCTCTTTCTGTCTTACAGTTAGGACAGCTTCCAAACACCCTTTCTTTTCTAATCCATTTTTTGCGGCAACACCAAAAAAAATGTCATCAACAATTCTTCTTCCTTGACTTGATTGCCCAACACATTTCTCCCAATTCCATCCTTAATTTCCTTTCCTTTTCCAACTTTGGCTGATAAATTTCTTTTCTTGTGTTTGCTGGATTTTCAAAGTCGGTGGCTTTCAATTTGCTTCCTCAATCTGGTTGAGTTTTGAAACCCCATTAATTTTCTTCTGTCTCAGATTTTCATTTACATTTGTTTCGAGAATTGAGTGATTCAGTCTTTTTTTTTTCTCCTTTCTTAGTTAGCGATTCAATAAGGCCTTTCATGGAATATATATTAAGCCAATGAAAACTCGGTAGTTATTTCTCTTGCATTTTTTGCAATCATTGTAAATTTGTGAACGAAACAGTGAATCTGTTATGGATTATAGAAAAATGGGGTTTCCATAAGGGTCAAAACTGAATTTCGGTTTTTACTTAGAAAATATTGAGGTTTTCAATTTCGCGCATTTAATTAAAATCTTAGAGAGATGAGTTGCTTTCCTTGTTTTTCATGCAACGACAAGAAAGCAACGCAGAAGAGGCCCACACATGGAGTTAGGGCACAAATGCAGTCATCTCAACCTCAAAAGGAAGCCCTACTTCCTCAGCCACCGCCAGGTAATCAAAGTTATCATTTTCTTTGATTCTTCTTTTGTCCCAAGTATCTTAAATCTATAAAAGATCGATATTTAAAAATTAGGACTGTATTATTATTCAATATGTATCTAGTATTAATATTAAATTTGATACGACATTTAAATTATATTTAAATATTATATATTTTGTCATATGGCGATATTTGTATCCTATTGTGTCTTGTATCCTATCAATATATTGCTTCATAGGGTTTCATTTTTCCCCCTTACTTCTGATTTTAACATTACATTCAGGAAAAAAAATGAATATATATTACTTTTCATTTAAATGCTATTTCATTGTAACCTTGTAAAACATTATGAGCTGCATATCCTACAAAGAAGGGTTTAATTACATCCCTTTCATGCCATTTTTCTAAACGTTTTTACCGTTTCCTTGCCGAGAAAGATTGATAAACTCTATCGTGTCTTGTATTAATGGGCAAAACTTTAAATAAAGTTTTTTTTAATGTATGTTATCCAATTAAATCATAACATTCATAGGACTTCTTAAAAAATATTATATAGTGTAAAATTATGTAATGTTTTAATTGTGAAATCTAATAACAAGCATTCAAAAAATTACACTTATTTGTTCTCATATTTCCAAAAATAGAAGCATCTGCATTAAGTTTCTGTGCTGATATAAACGTGCATCTGATCTGGAGGGTGTTTGATGCTTCATTTTGTTCTGCACAGAGAATCATTATTCTTCTAAGCCAACTGAGGCTAGACCAAATGATGCCAACAAAGATACTGGCAACAATAACATTGCCGCCGATACTTTCACTTTCCGGGAATTGGCAGCCGCGACGAGGAACTTCCGGCAAGAATGCCTGATAGGTGAAGGTGGATTTGGAAGAGTTTATAAAGGAAAACTCGAAAAAACCAACCAGGTAAGTAAAACAATGACGCTTAGTGTCCGTTGTGAAAGTCTTTAACGTAAGTTTGGTCTTCTCGTTTTTTGTTTTCACTTTTGTTAAAATTTAAAATATGAAAGAAAATGTGTTTGGTAGAGTCCAGGAGAAAATACTTCCAGGAGGCACTTTTTCTACAATGAGTTGAAAGCAGGATGCGCAAAGTTTTCAACGTTTCACTGAATGATTGGTGTTTTTTCCCTGAAAAACTATTAGCATCTTAATTTATTCTTCTAAAGTGCAACTCTCTCAATTTAGTCCCTTAATAATTTTCTCCCGGTGGATCATTTTTCATCTAATTTCTTGATTTGGTCTTCGAAAGGGATGAAAATGATTTTGTTTGGGGGGGGTGGGGGAATTGATGGACTAAATTTAGAAGGATACATATTAAAGGACAAATTGAGAAGTTAGTCATGTTTTAAGGACAGAAGTAATAATTTACTTTAAAATTTATGGTCATTTAAATAATTTGATTAGAAAACAAAAATGAACAAATTAATATTTAACTTCACGAAGCAAACCTATTCTCTAAATAAATGACAATTGAAAATACTTTTAGAAACCAATCACATAGATTTCTATCATTGTTAAAATTTGTGTAGATTGACAGTTACATTTTCATCATTTTAACTTCAGATTGTAGCTGTGAAGCAGCTTGACAGAAATGGATTGCAAGGGAATAGAGAGTTCCTTGTTGAAGTGTTAATGTTAAGCCTCTTACACCATGAAAATCTAGTGAATCTTATTGGATATTGTGCTGATGGAGATCAGAGGTTATTGGTGTATGAATACATGCCATTGGGATCTGTAGAAGATCATCTTCTTGGTATGACTCCCTTATCTAATATTTTATTATTATTTGTCTTGGAATATCTTATATGTTGATATTTAAAATTGACATTTTTGAGGACATAACACAATTATAAGGATTAATAACTTAATACTCATTAATTAAGAATATGTTTGGATCAAGAATAATGGAGGAGAAGGAAAAAGAATGGATGATTTTGTTGAAACCTTTCTTTTATTTGAGAGTCATTAATAAGGAGGAGAAGATAATGAAAGATTTCTTAACTAACCTTTTAAAGTTTTTCAAAATTCTTCCTCTTTAATATTTTAAAGCTCTTTAAATTTGGAAAGTTTTGGAGTAAAAAGTTTTTCCAAATAATGAGAGAAAGAAAGAAAAGGGATGGTTAAATGACAATTTAGCATCCCCTTATTCAAAGAAGCTTTCTCCTCCAAAATCTTTCAAATTAAATGAATTTAAAACTATATATAAGGGTATGTTTGGATAGGAAAGAGTGGAGGGGAAAAGGATGTTTCATTGAAATCTCTCATTATTTGGGAGTTTGTTATAAGGAGAGGGGGAGAATGAAAAAATTTTCACTAATCACCCAAAATCCTTCAAATTCCTCCCTTCATTATAATTTGAAAAGTTCTTTTGATTTGAGAAATTTTAGAAGAGAAAGTTTTACCGAATAAAAAGAAGAAAAATTACTGTTTAACTTTCTAACTCTCAAGCATATGCTGAGGGAGGAGGATTTAAAAGATTTGGGGGGGTTAAAAAGATATAAAATTATTCTTCCCTCTTTATTAATAACTCTAAAACAAGAGAGAGGATTCAAAGAAAGGTTCTCTTCTCTTCTTTTTTCTTCCATTATATATCTCGTAATCCAAACAAATATTAAAAAACAGAGAGATCAAGCGAGACCAAAAACAAGATAAATTGAAGATTCAATAACTTCAATCTCCCATGTTTCACCAGTAATAAATATACATATATATATATATATATATTGCATCAATCTCCAATGGTTTAATTACAAAACTAAGCCACAGACTGAATTTCATATTCAGATCTTGAGCCACATGAGAGGCCATTAGATTGGTTTGTGAGAATGAAAATAGCATTGGGAGCATCCAAAGGTCTAGAATATTTGCACGATAAGGCCAACCCCCCTGTGATCTATCGTGACTTGAAAGCCTCAAATATCTTGCTAGACACCGGATTTAATGCAAAACTCTCTGATTTTGGACTGGCCAAGCTTGGACCTACAGGGGACAAGTCACACGTATCCTCAAGAGTAATGGGAACTTATGGCTACTGTGCCCCTGAGTATCAAAGAACTGGTCAGCTCACTGTAAAATCAGACGTGTACAGTTTTGGTGTCGTTTTGCTCGAACTCATTACTGGAAAGCGAGTCATCGACAACACCAGACCCACACGGGAGCAAAATCTAGTTTCTTGGGTGAGTTTCTCTCGCCATCATTTTAAAAATAAAATAATAATTTGATCTTTGAATTATTGGATTCATTTAATTTCAATGAGAAAGTTGTAAATTCATAATTTATTAGTCCTTTTATTAAATGATATAGGGATGCCAAAAAATTGACCAGTTTATTACTTTATTAATTCATACATTTATTAATTTCTAGAGATTAAAACTAAATAAAGTAAATAATTTTGGACCAAATTGTTAGTTTACTGTCATTTTAATTTCAAGGCTATCATTAGAAAACTGAGTAAATTATTTTTTGAGTGCTCGAAAAATATGATTTGCATAATTTTAGTCCTAAAAAAAAATATTTACATCGATTGACTACATTTCTTGAAATTTGACTCAATTAAGAAAAAAATTTAGTTGCCCAAAGATTAAAAACTTAGATTCGATTATGACTTAATAGTGTTGAATCTTAGAGATTGATGTAGCTAAATTGACGTAAATATCAGGAATAATTTTATGCAAAGCATATTTTTGAGGACTAAAATTTAATCTATCTTGGCAGCATTTTGGACTGTTTGATTTGACCACATGAATTCAGATAGACAGCTATATAGACAAATGTGCAAACAGAATTACCCTTTTAGAAGTTGTTTAGTGTTACCAAAACAAGTAACAGCGTTCGCTACTAAAAAAAAAACTATCATTTAAATCTCTGAAAGATGCATATATATTTTATCAATTTAGTCTGTAAAAAATAATTAACGGTATTTGATTCTGAAAAATTTTAAAACCCATCAATACATATGATCGAGTTATGAGTTTCACTAACTAACAAATTATTCTATAATTCAAAACTATATTGAATTGATGGGTTTTAAAAGAAATTTGGAGTCAAATTATGATAATTAACTTGATCTTTCAGGGACTCATGGCCTTAATTTGATCATAGCAGCCTTCAGACGGCAACCTTGAATTTATGTAACCTTTAAAGTAATACATACATGATCATAATCAAGAAAGCTCAATTTCTGTCAACTATGAATCAAATTCTGATTAATTTTGCTCCCTAACCTGCAGGCACAACCAATATTCAAGGATCCTAATAGATACCTAGAGCTAGCTGATCCCCTTCTTCATAGAAGCTTCCCAGTGAGAGCATTTAACCAAGCAGTGGCAGTAGCCGCCATGTGCCTTAACGAGGAACCGGCGGTTCGGCCGTTGATGAGCGACGTAGTCACCGCCCTAACTTTTCTCGGGACAGACCCCGGACCCGACCACCCTTCCAGCGCCACCGACAATGCTCCCTCACCACCCCCGGAGCAACATTCCACCGGAGGAGCAAATTTGAACCTTCTTGATAGTGACACCGTTGCCGAACGTCAAAGAGCCGTCGCAGAAGCCATAAAATGGGGTTCAGCTTCTAGGAATAATGCTGCACAGAGAGCAAATGCAAGCGCAAGTACAAGTGCTTCCTCTTTGTAAATTGGTATCATTTTATGTGCGCAAGTGTTTCCATAGCCCAGAGAGACTCTCAATTTTATACTTTCGAAAGCCAAAGAAATTGTATGTTAAACTGAAGAGTTGTATATTATACATTATGTCGTGTATGTAGGTAATAACTACATATGTGAAACTTTGAATCCTTCCACAATAGTCTAAATGAATTTCTCAGGGTCAGATGACGCAACATTTTCCTTCATTCATGCAAGGTGCATGCACACGTACATTTAGTTTCATTCAAAAGAAAATTAACAAAAATAATATATATTTAAATATTTAATGAGGTCTATAATGGAGAAAAGGCTTTAATAGAATTTTATTTTTAAAATGTTTAAATGAATTTAGATAATTTATCCAATCATAAATTATTAACTATATGCATAATTAGTCTTGTAATATTATGTTACGTTTTTCATTAGCATGAAGTATTATATCGAATTATTTTTTTTCTTAACAAAGGAATAAAGCTTAACTCAATGCAAAGATTAATGAATTTAATAATTGGAGAAAAGTAGGCAGACGTAATTGAAAGTAAAAAATCACATTTTTTATTGGGTGTGTGTGTCATGCTCTTCATTTTTCTTTAATTTAACAACTAGTATTTGGATTTTTTTTTTTTCATTTAAAGTTATCAATTATACCAAAGCCAAAACATAGAGTGAAATATTATTTATTATTAAATAAAGGCTAAAATAAATAGAACCATTTAAATTATGTAAAATTTCTCCCCTAAATTTTATAACTTTTCAAATAGTTAAGGTAGAGAGCAAAAATTTTTAACCGCTAGATCAATATTTTAGAATTTATTGATTTATGAATAGATAAAGTATTTACCATATATAATTAAATATTTTTAAAATAAAGCTTCAGTAAAATTCAAGAAATTATTTGCTACTAATTGAGAGTGACAGCTAGATTCAATATATGGACCGACTGTGTATTATATCATTCATTCTCCCTTTATGTTTCTTTCTTGCCTTTCAATCTTCGTTTTTATTTTTAATTTTGTCATTTTCAATCATCATTCATTGTATGACTACGGGACCTACCATTTTATCTCCATCTCGAGATCTATGTTGCCCTTAGATTTCGATAAACACTTACTTGTCTGATGTAATTAAAGTGGCTTTGCAAGGACAAAGATCCCTTGGATATATTATGTTAAATCCTTATGAAATGCTTTTTATTTTTTGGGCTTGTTATGCCTGGTTTTCCAATGAAAAATAATTATAATTTTTATTACTTAAAGATTCATTTCAAACTACTATATATTACAATTAGTGTATATTGTGTGTTATTCTAAATACATGACTGGTTTTTCATATTATTCGTATGAGACTAAAAGTAGAAGCACTATTTTAACATGATGCTTCCAGATGATCCATATGAGAATTTTGAATTTTTTTAAAGTATAATAATCCTGGATGAGTTTATTTAAATATCACATAGTTATTTTTTGAATAAATGTTTTCAAAGAATCTATATCTAGACATCATATTTTGTGTGTATTTTTTTTTTTCTAATTATGACTAAATTTAGAAGAGTATGCAGCTTTTTTTTTTGTATGATAAGAGTAGTTTAATTAATATTTAACTTCACTGTATGAATATGCATGATTTTTCACAATTAAATTATTTTATACTTATTTTCCAAATGAATGATTTGTAAAGAATATAATTTTTATTATATTTCATGTATATTGATCAATTAATTATAAAATTATAATTTCGTGCCCAATCTGAAAATATGAAGTATATAAGTTTATAATTAAATTAGACTTTTAAATGTTAAAAACAACTAAACATTGTTTCAAGAATTAAAAATTTTCTTTCTAATAAAGACTCGACCAATTTTACAAAGTAGATGGATCATCGGTGAATAGTACTTTAAGTAAGATCCCCATAGCAATTTTGGTGGAGTAAAGCTCATCTAAAAATTTTGATACTTAATAATTATGAAGAGAAAACAAGAGGATGGCCCAAAGAAAGAGTATAAGAGAGTCTAAGGAGGTCTCGTTGGCTGTTTATAATGGATAAGTTGCTAGTAATGTTCTAAAAATTGAACTAAATATTAAATTAGGATAAGAAGTAATTTATGATTTAATGGTTTAATTATGATTCAATTAGGGTTGAATTGTTTTTCTAAATATATATAAAAAAGTATAAATATATAATATTTTATAATTAAATTAATACATATTATAAATAATATCTAAAATTGATATAAACCTTTAAAAATATTAAAAAAAATAGTTAAAGCATTTTAGACATGATAACAAAATCTATATGAAATGGGTCACGTAAAGTTCATAAAATATCGCAGCTCTCTTACAAAATGTGAAAACTCCATTTTGAACAAAAATAAAAATAAAAGCCCATTTTTTATTTTATTTTTTGTCGTTAAATCAGTCAATTTTTACTAGTTCTATTGATTTTTCATCAATTTAGCCTATTTTTTCTTAACTGATTTTGAGTGTCAAATAAATAAATTCCATAACTTGTTTATTGATTTTTTAATTCGATCGGCCTATTCGATTTGATTTTCATAGCCATAGTTTAGAATTTAGTGATAATTTTTTAGGTTAATTGGTTATTGGTGTGAGATACGTGATATTTTATGGTCAGCCAAAGTATAATGGAAATAAACGTGTATTTTAATTTAAAAAAAATTATATACAATTTCTTATATTTGTGTTATAGGTTCTTTAATTAAAATTAACTTTTTTATTAAATTTTATATTTATTATATTTTAGTTAAAAAAATCATATATTTATTATATTTTAATTAAAGAACTCATTAGTAAAAATATAAAGAAGTACATCTAAATCTAATTCTTCTACCAAGTGAGGCTAACATTATATTTAGTTTGGCTTACTTATCTTAAGGTCTACTCACATCAGGTGTTCGGATCCTCCATTGTGTGTCCACTGCGCAAAATCAGGACAATTGCTATTGATGGAACACATCACGTATGACCTCAAAATGCAGCAATTCAGACATTAAGCCATGTGTCACAAGCTTTGGTATGGATCTTTGAGAACGAAAACGCAAGAAATCGAGCGTGGGAATGCTACACGTTTAGATGTGGCAAGTCCGAACACCTGCAAATCCAAATGCAGCAACTTCAATGTTCAGGCATTGAGAGTGACTCAGCTATGAGAGCCATGAATGAAGGTGATTTCGACCATGATAGATTCTGTTGCTTCGATTTGTAATACAAGTGGGTTTGATTTGGATGGTGTTAATCTATTAATTTTATTGATTAGATTGAAATTTAGATTCTATTGCTCCCATGGCTAAATCATCCTAAATCATTGCTCAAAATGTCAAGCTCGTGAAGGGATGAAGAGATCTCCCATGGTGATTGCAGAGGAAACTTGGTTCTGAAATCTCCCATTTGCTTGTGTTTTCAAACCTGCAAAAGGAAAATGACAATTTTCGAATTAGTGCATCCACGGTGAAACAAATGACATGTGATAGATGTGATAGAGTGAAGAGTGTCCATTTTAAGCATCCAAAATGCAAAGAAGGCATAAACGTGTTACAACAGTAGCTGCGAGATGAGACAAACAATGAAGATCATGGCAATTGACGCGCAATGGATGTATAGCGCAATTGAGAGGATCCCTCACACCAGTGGATTGGGCTTATATAAAAAATTTCCCTAATATAATAATATTAAATAAACTTATAATCTATCAATCAATCATCAATCAATTAATATATTATATTAAAGTAATTCTATTACGTGCAATTAATGAATTGATGTGCGGCAAATTTAGTCATCCACCTTAGTTTTGGGTCAAATATTTGTTCTAAATCCTTTTATTATATTTTTTTCAATTGTTAAAATCATTTCCAATTTCGCTTTAAATTTGAATTTTGTATTTTACGTTTGTTACTCTTATTTTTGATAGGCTACCAATGGCTGCATACTTGAGAACTTGCAGCGTATTATTTCGAGTTTGAAACATCTCTCTTTGTTATTTGTTTCTTCATTTATTATCATTTTAAAAATTGTCTCTATTTTGTTTTACTCTTTATTCCTTTTGGGCGCATTCCACTTTTGTGTAACTCGAAAAGCTGCAAGCTTTGATCTTCAGTGCCGTGAGTTCTTCTTTCGTTTATCAATTTAATGTGTTCCTATTTTTATATGTTTGATGTGGTTATTTTTTCTTCTTTCTATGTATATCGTGTTCGTGTTGTTTTACTCTATGGGTAGTGATCTTTTACTTCTTAAAAAGTTAAAAAAAAAAACCTCATGGGTGTCTTTGGTGCTGTAGAATTTCTACCCCTTTGGTAATCAAAACCCATAGTCATACTACCAAGCCTTCAGAAAGAAGACTCTCGAGGCCTTCTTGGGTATCTCTGTCTCTTTCCTAGAACCATCCAACAATAATATACAAACTTCACCATACAAAGTATGAGAGGTCCCATTTATTCTAATGCTTAATTATTCTTAGAAAAATTGAATGAATTTCTCTTTTTGAATAATTTTCTTTGGCCATCTCCATTTCTGCCACGCTGCAATTCAAGGGCCATATAGGTTGCCCAAGTTGTTGAAGGAAAAGGACGACTTGAAATTGCATCTCCACACCTCGCTGACCAAAGATCAGAAGAACAAGGTGAAGAAAGTCAGATATAACTTGCAAGTTGCAAGTTAAACAACTCATCTATTTCTGTGTATCAATTATTAGCTTCATACTTTGTTTCTCGCTCTTTCTTCTATTTTTCTACACTTCCATTTCTTTTAGATTTGTCTTTTGATTGATAAAGTTAAAAGGTAAAGAAATGGGCACTTCTTGATGCTCGGAACCTGAATCATATTCTATATTTTATCTGTGCATTTGTCTAAAGGATATCGAAAAGAATGTGAACTGAATCTATTGCTAATTGTGATATTTTTCCTTTAATTTCCTCTGAACAAGGTTCATGCATGAACGTTATGTCACGAGACCGCGGAGGAAGTTACAGTTTGAGGAGAGGAAACAAGCTAATCAAAGAAGTGTGATTCTGCTTTTTAATTGTTATCTGATATTATGGTATATATACTTGCTATTCTTCAGGATTTATGCGATTTGAGGGGAAAATAAAGTTACATGTAAATATATGAAGGGGAAAAAAGAAAGAGGAACTGTGTTGTAGATCTCACTTAAAAGTTAAAACCATTTCCTAAACCCACATAAATCCCCAAAATGGAATCTGACACACAGAGAAGGAAATAAGTTGAAATCCGCACCTAAGTTCTGTTGTTCCCGTGGTGATTTTCAGAGCATTTGTTACTTTTCAAAAAAGTTCTCAGGTTACAATTCAATATTTATGTTTTCTCTTACTATAATCAATGCTTTTCATCATACAAATTAAAGAAACCTATATTAAAATTAAGGAAATAAAATATGATGATTTCAAAAATTATAGATTTCTAACAGTAATTTTCTTTTTTTTTTCCTTCTTTTTATATTTTTTCTTTTGTGGATTAAAATTTAGTATTTTTAGCGGCATGTTTTTGTGTTATTGCAAGTTTAATGTATTATTTGAGACGTGGTATTCTAATTGTAAAAGACTATGATAATGGAGTGATAAGTTTAATAACAGCTATACTTGTGATTCTTAAAGAGTGAGATGGATGGACCATGCAGTTGAAAATGGCCTCTTTGCAGATAGGTAGCAATGGAATTTGCCAATCATCCAAAAGCAATGAAGCAAAAAAATATTTATAGAAAGGTAATTTGACATGTTCTCATGGGACTCCATTAATTTTTTTTAAATTTTGTTAAATTTAATTAAATATAAAAAGGAAATTATAATATCAAAAATTAATTAAAAGAAATGTAATAATAAATGAAAAAATTATGTAATTTTTTATATAAGATTACATCAATATAAAAAAAATAAAAAATAGTTATAATAAATGACTTATAATGTCACAACAAGGTTTTTTTCTTTCACACTATAGTTGTTGTTGCCATAATTCTTCTAATTATTATTACTCTTATACTATGGGATTAGAATTTAAATCGAAGGACTAGGACTAAATTGGAAGAATCGACTCGTGCACCATAAACCCTTATTGCAATGATTATTCAGGTTCAAAAAAGCAACTGGTGTACGCAGTATTAAACACATATATATCAAATAAAAGCTTTGCAAATCTAAGGATTGGGACTAAATTGGAAAAATCAGTTTATGTAGCATCATAAACCATAATTACAATGATCCTCCAACTCAAAGAGCAATAAATGTACTCAGTATTAAATGCAGATATGTTGAACAAAAGCTTTACAAATGATCCAAGAAAGCTAGACATCTACTAAGGGATTTCAAAATGAGACAAAGGCAAGGACAACATATAAGAAGAAAGACTTGCTCCACTAAAATCACTAAACTGATTAGGTGATATAAAATAAGATGGATTGGCCATGCTAGTATCCCAATACACTAGAATCAGAATGTATGAAAATGCATTGAAAATGTCAATGTCTTGTTACACTAGCCTCTATTATTGCTGGCCATTTCTTCCAATAGTGGACTATTGAGTTGATCAGTAGCCTTGACATCTCTTTTCCAGATGACCTATTAGAATTAAGGGCCTAGGTAGATTCAGTGTCTATTCAGCTGGCTAAGAAAAAAGTGAGAGCCATTATTTGCCAATAGCAAGTAACATATTGCTAGAGTCTCAACCTACAATATTAGGAAAATCTATAGGTAAAAGATCTTGCAAGTATATATTATAAAATCCCTCTACTAAATTAGCCTAACAAAAAAAAAAAGATGAAAAGTTAAATATCAACATGCAATACATTAAGAAAATGATGATAACAAAGGTGACAAATTATTCAAAGAAAAAATATCGCATAACTAGTAATAGCATTCAATCATTGGATCTATTGATGAGTACGTCATCAATACCATTACATGTACTCGGGCATGTGATCAAAGGACTCTTTAATGATAGGAGATTGAGACATAATATCTCACCACTTATACCATTGTTAAATGAAAATGTTATAGTTAGAGATCCAATTGGTTTGGGTTCTTTTTCAAAGTTGTAGATTATAAAAAGGAGTCCAATCTAACCGGCTATTAAAGGATTGGCAAGTAACAACTGAACTGTTGTAGAACATGATATGGATGGTGTCATTTTATGATCTAAAAGTATATGAGTGGCACTAATGTCCACATGTTCGGATAAGTCAAGTAGTATCCTGGAATCAACTTGTACAAGGTCTACAGCTCCTATAAGTGCCAACAATTTGTGGGTAACATAAAATGAAATAGCAAGTCATTTTAAAATAGTTTAAAAAACAATGCACATCATAAATCAAAATCGAATACACATCTCATCATCCCTCATTACATCTAGTAAAGTTTCATATAAACGAAGGGTTTTGACACTCGAATGAGGAGGTTGTCTAATGTTCTTCTATCTATTACAATAAGCAAGTAGATTCTGTGAATAATAGATAATATATGGAATTAACATGGTTAAATTAAAAATGTGCAAATATTAATTATATTTCATACTTAAAGCCTAGAGGTGGAAGCATAGGATACTTCTTAATGTGAGGGTGGAGCATAGGCGATCTCTCGAGTGTGAGTATAAGGAATCGATTCCATGTTCATAGATGCAACAACATCAAGTATCCAACTATATTGCAATCATTCTTAGGTTAAGTTGTAAAGCTTGTGGTAAAGAAAAGCTAACATTGCTGATCCCCAACTAAAATCACCAACTTATTCAAAATCCTCTAACAAGGAAAGATATATCAAGTAAACTTTGTAACTGAATCTATTTGGCATCAACAAACCCCTAGTCATACAGAGAATATATGCTTGGGTGAAATAATACATAACCTCATCCTCTGTATCATTTGGTAAATACGTGAAGTTTTGGGCCAACCAAGTGATGGTAAATCACTTCCCATTGATCTGATCAGTTAATGGTATAATTCTTAGGAGCCATTAACTCATCTCAAGCCAATTGAAACCCGTCTTGCCTATAGTAAGATCCTCCTCGATCGGTAAGTCCAACTATACTACTAAATCCTCGAGAGTCATTTTGCACTCTCCTTGAGTAATATGAAATATATATCTCTCTAGACATCATTGTTCTACTAGTGTGTTGATAAGCAATGTATTGTATTTGAACTACTCAACTAGTGCAATGCCATAAAAACTAAACTACCTTAAATAATCGACAACAGCTGGTGGTGGATCACCTAAATGGTTTGTGATATATGTTCTTTCCATAAGAATAAAAGCCATTTGTTTTTTGGATCTAGATAAATAAGCTATCCAACTCCGACCATAAGATTTATGTGAAAATAATATAATGCACTATCATTCATTTAAAATGGACATGTATAAATAACATAACATGCTATCATTCATTTCAAATTGACTTGTTCAATTAATAAAATGTAGTATTATTCATTTAAAATTAACATGCATAAATAACATAACATATTATTATTCATTTACAATTGATATATACAAATAATATAATATGTTATTATTCATTTAAAAGTGACAAGCATAAATAGCATAATAAACTATTATTCATTTAAAATTGCAAAGCATAAATAATGTGACGAACTATATGTCATTTAAATTTGACATGTACAAATAGTATAACATATTATTATCCATTTATATTTAAAGAGGAAAAATAACATAACTTATTTCTATACATTTACAATTTTTGTCAATATACTACTAAGTGTTAAAATTGCAATGTGGGTAGGAGGCATGATT
Organism: Erythrophleum fordii; assembly: GCA_032878935.1. Lineage (NCBI taxonomy): Eukaryota > Viridiplantae > Streptophyta > Magnoliopsida > Fabales > Fabaceae > Erythrophleum > Erythrophleum fordii. Next base: position 554,829 of record JAVQMF010000048.1, on the reverse strand, counting down.
ATGCTTGGTTTGTCTATAGAGGTTGTAGCTATTCGATTGTTCCTAGGTCCTAAAATTCATTTTATTTTGACAACATGTCAAACGGGTCGACCTCGCTTCCAGACAATTGATGGATCTAGTACCAACTTCGAACTACTTGGTTGTGACCAATATTCTTATCCTTTAATTGGCCAAAACATATTGTTGTATACATCATGCATGGTGTCTAAGTGAAATACGACATCTACTTGCTCAAATGGCTCAAGAGCTACTGTTGTGCATGCTACAAGAGCATGTTAGTATGGATACTTCTCCATATGAAATTTACTACAATCACACATATACTCAGTTAAGCTCACATTGTATCAACAATTATATTAGTGATTCATTTGGTCATAAGTCTTCTAGACCTTGAAAAATATAGCTTGCCTATTGAATACCCACATAACATATAAATGGGAGCACTGCACATTTACCACCATCTTTTTTATAAAGGCCTAAGAGTATACCTAACATATTGCCATTTGAGCATTAACTTATTCGGCACATTGCATGAAGTATTGACTTACCTAATAATATGTTGCCTTGGCTATACCTGATATAAGCAAAAACCTAATCCCTTTCAAGATGCCATTTATGCACTTTGTCAGGTTTATTGTTATGTGGCCATAGTGATGACCCTCCATATCATATACACGGGTCCATTGTTCCTTTAAGATTTCTGCAATCCACCTAGCTGCCTCCTTATATATGGTAACTATCTCAACCAATTTCTCATTAACGTATTGATGTTCATATGCATAACCTGTGTAACATAATCAATGGCTTTGTTATTAACAACTAATCAACTATGATGTATATAATTAGCTTGAGAGGAGAAACCTACTAATGTTTTTTAACTTTTGCTTTAGATCTCATAACTTATAATGAGTTGCAAATTGCTTGCAATATGATAAAGACAAAAAAGCATAATAACCATATGGTGGCTGCCAACCAATATGTGGATTAACAATGGTAGATAGAATTAATGGATATTTATTTGATATCAAACAAGTCCTACCTCTTCTACTGACTGCTTGCTTGCACAGCTTGAAAAGGAACCATGTCTACACTAAGGCAAATGGCACAATATACTAGTCACCATCCTGTGTCATCGCTATTAATAGTATCTCTTTGTATTTGCCATAAAGAAATGTCTTATCAATTTGAATCATCAGCTTTTAGTGTTGAAATATGTCTATACAAGGCTTAAATACCCAAAATACGTACTTAAACATCGACACTGACTCGCTAGTAGAGACATTTTAGGAAAATTGTTCGTCATAAACTTAACATACAATCTAAATATGAAATGTTGAGCCATGGCCAGCCACTTATGCAATGTAGCATACAAGCTCTCCCTATTACCAAAAACAACACCAATGGCTATATATTTTTCTTTCCACATATTTTTATATGATATAGTATAATTGAACAAACTCTTCATCTACTTGATGATCTATTTGATTGGAATATCAAATGTCTCAATCACCATTGTTACGAGATATGTTGAGATAACATCAAAATATAATTTTAGGTGATCCTGTGATAATATCACAGACAAACATATATATGGATCCCTATATTTTGTAATCTACTAGAATGATCAATTCTTTTTGCTTTTTTTGCATGCTTTAACCCACCATTTATAATTATTACCATAATTAATATATTGACAGTCTTTGTACTTTTTATTTATCAAATATTTCTTAAAAGTGTAGTGTGCCTTCACAAAGTATATTTTCTTAACAAGATGCAGCACCTTCTTATTCAAATACTGAAATTCAACATGCAACTCATGATTGTTCATATGCATTTGATTTGCCCACTTCCTTAAATTCATCACCCTTAACTAAAGTGAAATTAACTTGTTAAAAGAACATAGCAATGAGATTAACATATTAGTATACAAGTTCAATATGAAAGACATCAGCTAAATTTTCTCCACCCACATCATTACCCTTATTGTCATGCGCATCATCATTATTATCATCGTCATCATTTTTATCGTCATTGTCATAATTAGGATTAAGTTCAGCATCATTTTCATCTTCATTTTCAAAGTTTTCCAGTATATTTTTTTTCTGGGTCAATTGGAGAAAAAGGTTCAATAAAACTAATTATTGGACAGGAGGAACTCAATTGTGAATTGGTCTCTATTAATAAGACTTGATAATTTGAGCATAAGCTAGTAGTTAAAAGAATGAATCATAGTTGGATGATAAAAGTGAGGATAGCACATTGTTCACCAGGCCTGCCTGAAATTCCTTGCCCAAATGTGGGTTAACAATTGAAGTATTCGCATATAACTTTACTACACTTAACTATAATAGAAAATGTGAATGTGATTGCAACATCTTTTATACATCATAATTATCTTTTAACATAATCACTTAGTGCCATGTTAGATTTATTGTAAAGCCAATATATCAAATTAGATACAACATGGTTGTAGAGAAGTGATAGCTTTTGACTAATTTAACTCCCCAAAGTGATATCAATACTAATTGTTATGAATTTTGATATTACACACTAAAATATCACATCCTGAACACTTTTATAAATTCTTTCATTCATAGAAATACAAACAATTTCATTCCTTTTAACCATTTTTTTCCTTAAATATCCCAAATGTAAACATACTCCAAATAATTATAGTTATAACAAACTTTTTTGTTTATTTTTTATTATTAATATAAATATTTCAAAATTTTAGCTATTTTTTCCTATTTTAAATTTTTTTAAATTTAAGAATTACTTTTTATTTCCCTAAATAAATTATCTCTTGTACCCTAATTTTTTATTACTTTTTTAAAATATAAATATTTTAAAATTTTACACATTTTTACTTAATTATTTCAATTTTTTGGATTTTTAGATAATTTTTATTTCCACATATTATATATATATATATATATATTTCCTTCTTTAAATAATTTTTTCAATTTTAAGAACTACTTTCTAATTTTTACAAATGTTATTTCTCCTACCCTAATTTTTAGTATTTTTTATTATAAATATAAATATTTCAAAATTTAAACATTTTTATTCAAATAATTATTTCTAATTTTCGTAGATTATTTCTCTTTCAAATGATTTGTATTTACACATATCCTATATATATGCTTTCTTTTTTAAATAATTTTTTCCAATATGAAGTATTACTTTTTATTTTTTAAAATAAATTATTTCTCCTACCCTAATTTTTTAGTATTTTTTAAAATATAAATACTTCAAAATTTTACTCATTTCTTTACTTCATTATTTTATATTTTTGGACTTTTTCAAATAATTTTAAATAATTTTTATTTTCACATATCGTGTACATATATTTCCTTCTCTAAATAATTTTTTTTTTTCAATTTTAAGAATTATTTTCTATATTTTACAAAAATTATTATTTCTCCTACTTAATTTTTTAGTATATTTTTATAATAAATATAAATGTTTCAAAATTTTAGATATTTTTTATTTACTTTATTATTTCAAATTTTTGTGCATGATTTTTTAATTTTAAATAATTTTGATTTACACATATCCTATACATATTCTTCTTTAAATGATTTTTTGCAATCGTAATAATTACTTTTTATTTTTTAAGAAAATTATTTCTCCTACCCTAATTTTTTTATATCTTTTATTATTAATATAAAATATTTCAGAATTATAGACATTTTTATTTACTCTTTTATTTCAAATTTTTTAACATTATTTCTTTCTCATTTAAATAATTTTAGCTAATTTTTATTTACGCATGCCCTATACATATTTCTTCTTGAAATAATTTTTCTTCTTTAAATAATTTTTTAAAATCATAAGAGTTACTTTTTATTTTCTTAAATACATTATTTCTCCTAAACTAATTTTTAGTGTTTTTTATAAATATAAATATTTCAACATTTTACACATTTTTTTAACTAATTATTTCAAAATTTTGGACTTTTTTCAAATAATTTTGGTTTTCCTCATATATATATATATTTTCTTCTTTAGCCATTTTTTATTTACTTAATTATTTCATATTTTTTGGCATTATTTTTCATTTAAATAATTTGTATTCTAACATGTCCTATACCTTTTTTTCCTTTAAATACTTTTTTGAAATCTTCAAATTTACTTTTTATTTTCCAAAAAAATTATTTCTTCTACACCATTTACATATTTTTAAAAGAAATTAATTTTTTAATATTTTAATGTCTATTTTCCAAAAGCAAATATAATATATATATTTTTAGACAACATATTTCTCTTTTGTTTATTTTTTGTCTTCATTTATTTCTTCCTTCAAAACATAATATTAATTTTTTATTTTTAGTTTCCTTTTATATTAATGTATATCCAAAATAACAATTAAAAACAAATTTTATGATACAACAAAAATATTTCAAAACTAAACAGCCAATAAAATTAACTTACATGATAATTATGACAGCTTCTTTCTACATAATAATAATAATAATAATAATATTATTATTATTATTGTTATTTTGTTGTTGTTGTTGTTGTTGTTACTACTACTACTATTATGCAAATGTTCCAAAACCTACATATATCAATCACAATAAAAACAAAATGCCATATATCTTGTTGCAAGTAATGTTACATTCATCTTCAATTATCAAAAATGCCAATAAATTTTCAAATACTATGTTCCACTGAGATATTATTTTAAAAAAATACGCTTTCAAATGATAGATTTTGAAACACTTTCTTCCTCACTAACACTCCAAACCAATAGCAAAAGGAGGACTAAAAGTAATTTTTGTGTAACTCAATGAAACAACCATAAGATGGTCATTTTCATTGTGAGACTTAGGCATTATATAGGCAAGGACAATCAAGGGCAAATTTGTGAATTTAACATTTCATTATCTGTCAATTTTTTTTTAGCCAATCAAAATTTTCATAAATCTATACCTTCTAATCACCAGTGAACATGTGTCAAGGTAATATGATAAATTTCTTTTTACCATTTGAATGTTTAACTAACTAACCAGCCACATCATCACCTTTTGCCGGCTAGCCCGCAAAAGCTTCCCTTCTGAATTCAAAACTTACAATTCTGAATTCAATAGCTAAGTTATGAATTCAGCAGCAATCACGAATTTAATGTGCTTCCTTCTTACATCAATTTGTCTTGATTCCCATAAATTTAGACATAATTAGTTTGAATTCATTCATTTTATTACCTTTAGGCCAAATAGTTTTTCTTCTATTATTTTTTGGATATTTTTTTCTTTTGATACTTCTGAATAAAAAAACGTAAAGCATACGGGCCATGTGTCTGGAGCACATTGCCTATTTTTGGAAGTAGAAACCTTGTACTGCTGTATATGACTTACTTCTCAGTTATTGATATTTGATAGTGCTTCGTCAATCAGTTGGAATTTTGAACATTCTTTGCATAAGGAAAGACAGGGAAAGAGGGCTCCATTGTCTTCCATTTTGAGAGCTTTCTTCAGAGTTGCTATGTATTAATGCAATGCCTATATATATATATATATATATATATGGCATGTAAGGGCTTGACCAATGTAAGCTAGAGGATTGAAGGACTAAGAAGGAGGCTTTTGTAATTGAATAGAGCTCTGGCTTTCTACCATTAATAAGTAGATAAAGCCATAATTTTGTGCGAAACTGCTCCTGTTGCCATTTCTTTTTCTTTCTTATTGTCTTGTATGTCAGTTTATTTTGCACATTGATGGTTTCACGATAGGTGGTAAGGACAAGCCAAGTAATGAACATTAATGTGTATACAGAATCATAAATTATTTGCACTTATTTTATCTTAAATTTTAATTTAATTACAATGATTTTTTTAAACTGAAACAAAAAACAATTGACCTCTAATGATTCTCTTACCATTAAAAAAATTCATCATATAAGGAATGCATATAAATAATTTTTCTCCTTTCAGAAATTCAGTACTACACTTGAGGTTCAAACATTAGCTTTAGCACTTAATTAAAAAAAAAAAAAGAAATAGAAAATCAGCTGGATGTTAAGTGCTCGTAAATCGTGGTATATGTTATATGGCATATAATACAGACACTAACATGCATACATCTCAATTCTCAATAGGGATAGAATAATAATATAATTTATCTGCATTTAATACGCTCTCTCTTTTTGTAAGATGTTGTTGCTATTCTATTTCTTTGGCGTTTATTAAAGGATATATTTTATTGGTGTAAAATAAAGGAATAAATTGGATCCTTTGCATTCATGTAATCATACATTTAGAGAGAACAAGTGACGCAAAAGAATAAGAGTATGTATGAAGTCTGTTTCCTGTCTTTACACTCATTTCCGTTTTTCTCTCTATCTCTCTTTAAATGTATTATATGCATTCAATTTGTAAATATAGAGAATATAAATTAAAAAAAAAAAAAGACACTCCTTCTTTCAATTCTCTCTGACCTCCCTTTTATCTCTTTTTCTCTCTATTCGTTAATTAAAATTCAAAAGTTAAAAAACTCTTATAATTTCTTATATATAAAACCAAAATAATAATAATAATAATAATAATAATAATAATAATAATAATAATAATAATAATAATAATATCTTTCTAATTTTATCTCAATTTATCTGTATTAAGACTTTCTCTCTCTCCCAAATTCTATCTTTCTCTCACTTTCCTTTTAAGTCTCTCTCTTTTAATTTATTAATCAAAATTTAAAAATTAAAAAAATCTCATGATTTCTTTTAAAAACAAAATAAAATTATCCTTTTAATTCTATTTATAAACATTTGCACTAATTTTAAAAGATTTAAAAGAAAAATTACTTTTGGGTTGGAATTTCATATTAGTTGAGAGAGAAAAAGAGATAGAAGAAGAATGAGATGAAGAATTTAAGAAAAAGAGTTGAAATTTTGTTTTATTAATATCCCAAAATAATCATTTTATATAATTCAAAGCTTCACAAAGTGTTAGAAATCCTCTCTCTACTAGAATTTAAATTATCTCAATATATGTGCTTTAGTAGATTCTATAAATAAGTTTTCTGCCGATAAAAATAAACAACAAAGATATTTTAAATTCCCTCTCTCTCTTTCTTTCATTAAAAATTTTCTCTTCTTATCCGTTATTCAGCAGTTATTTTATTGTACAGGTCAAATTAAAATAATGAGAAAGTTTAAATTCTCTCTCATTAAAATACCAATATATTTATATTAAGATTCTCTCTCTATTTGAAATTCTATCTTTTTCTCTCTCTTAATTCTGTCTCTTAAGTTATTAATTAAAATTTGAAAATTAGAAAAAAAAATCCTATGATTTCTTTGAAAATAAAAAAAATTATTTTAATTTTATTTACAAATATTTTCATTAATTTAAAAAAAATAAAATTTTTAATTATCATTTTATATGAATTTAAAACCCTCTTTGTATCTCTAAATATCTATTTCTCTCACTCTTCTATCTGTTTTTCTCTCTCTTTCAAATAATATGAAGTTTTGAATCGTATCACTCTTCATCTTCTCCTAGAATTATTAATTTTATCAAAAATATTAATTGACCCAATTAGGTGCAATTCCTTGATTGATATTGTCATTTAATTTTCTCAACAATTTTTTTAATTGAATTTAATTAAGATAAATTAAATTTAAACAAATTTAATTAGAACAATTAAAACACATAACATATATTATAAAAATTCTATACTTCTCATTAACTTTAAATCTTAAGGTTTTCTTTTAAACAAATTGAGTTTAGCAGGAGCAATATTAGAGAATTTGTGCAATGATGGAAGCTTTGATGAGTCCAAGTTTTGAAATGATAGTATTTAAAATATTATAATATGTATCAAAATTATTTAGATAATTTATAACTTTAAGATGTTGAACCAAATTAGCTTTTTAACATGAATTAATAACATTATTGTATTAGTTACCAACCAAAGTTAATTTATTTAAATTGATATTGACATAAAATTTACAAAATATCCCCACTAATTCAAAGTATTTAAACTAAATATGATAGTCGAAGGTATTATTTCCCTGTCTTTAATTCTCCAAACTTTTTGCCTGCTCAGTCATACTTAGCAATCATCTCATCCTATAAATGGTGCATTGACCCAGTCGCCCCTTGCAGTATTCTATCACCTCATCAATTTTTGTCCATTATGTCATTTATTCTTGATACTACAGGTGATTTATAGCGATGCATTTTTTTTGCCCCCTCAATTGCCCTGTTACAAAATGGAAAGTCGTCGTCGTCGTCGTAGTCATCTTATATATATATATATATATACATATATATGCATACATCTTTTCACAAACCAAAAAGAAAAGCTTCCATCGGGTGCAGAGGATCAATGATACATGTCAATTTTTTAGCCAACAGAAACATTAATTGTTTGCTTAAATGATTGTTGATCAATTATACGGTACTAGCAAAACCAAAGCTAAAAATAGTAATTTGGAATCAACAAGAAAAAATCTAAAACGTTGACATTTTTTTTTAATCTTTTCCCCTTTTAGAGGAGGGCGTTACTTTTTACAAATTAGCGTTATAATGTCTGTTAATCTACTAAAATTTGAAGCAGATTACAAATTAACAACTTAGATTGGTTCTATTGTTGTAAATATTTTCCCACTATAAATTAAATTCAGAAAGTTTGAATTTGTATCATAAAAGAATCTATATTTATCATTAATTTTGAGTTTTAAGATTTTTTTTCTAATATCCTGAATGAGACAAAATTATTTGCTGATAATTAATTCAATACATATTAAAAAATGATATATATATATATATATATATAATACAATTAGTGAATAAATTAAAATTAAATATTCCGATATAAATGTATACAAATTAAATATTTAATTAATAAATATTCCTCATCGTACAAGCTAAAGATATAAGTAATTAATAGTTGAAATAATTTATTTGTGGAGTATACTTTTCATCTTAATGAGCACATTTTTTCTTTTTCTCAATCTACCAACAACAAGATGTGCCCCACTGTCAGAGTGATCTTAGTCCTATGAATTTTGTAGCAAGATGCTATTAAGTATGTAACTAAATGTTTATGTTTTATTTGAAACCAAATGCTTTTGATAAGTTGAGAACCTAGAAATATAGGACAGGAAGATGGTTAAGTTAAGCTGGGAACTTAAAGAATGATTTATACTTTTCTATTTTAGTTGGGATTAAATACTTCTGCTTCGTTTATAATGACTCTCCACATCATTCAGTGGATGTTGACAATTAATTTGATATCATAACCGCTATTTAAAATAAATAATAAATGGAGCGGATAAAGATCTATATATATATATATATATATATTACTAAAGGACACAGTTATAATTTGGATCAATTAGGTATAATTGTATAAATTTAAATGACAAAGTTATTATACAAAGTTGTATTTAAGTTAATGTTGACTTTTGTGGAGTTTCATTAACAAAATAAGTCGTATGATTATTAATCTTCTATCTCTTTCAACTCTCTCCCTCTAAAAATGACAAGTTCCTTCTCTCTCTCTCTCTCTCTCTCTCTCTCTATTAAGTTGTTAATCAAAATTTGAAAATTTAAGAAAAACCTAGATTTCTTTTAAAAACAAATTAAAAATATTCTTTTAATTTTATAAATAAGTATTTCATTAATTTAAATTTTTAATTTTTTTAATTATCATTTTATATGATTCTGAGAGAAACAGAGATAGAAAGAGAATAATAATCTCAAGGCACATGTTTTCTATTTTTGTTTCTTTTATTTAACTGGATCTAGCCTTACGGATTGTAATAATCTCAGCAGAACTCACCTTGCTACTACAAGCAATAGATTTTTCTTTTTTTTTTTCTTTTATTATGTATCTAATGACTCAATAAATTGAAATTTTGAAAAGTGTCTTTGAAATATTGCTTTCAAAGACACTACCATTGCTTTCCTTTCAAATTCATCCTATTACATATAGTCATTTATGGTGGCGCATCAGCAATATAAGCGTCATTCGTCATGCATGCGTGAAAAGCAGAAATAGTTAAAAAGGGAAGGTCCCAAACATATGCCAAATGTAACAAACGGAAAATATGATAGCACCATCAAATAATACACAGGTGACTAACACGCCATGGCTATTGTCCTTTTAATAACCAATGTCATTGGTTCTCAGGCCATGTTTGGTAAATGAGAGAATTGAATGTTAGAAAGAAAAAAAGACAGTAAGATTGAAATAAAAGCATATTTGGTAAGTGTGAGAGTTTTTTCTTTGGGTGAATTGTCTCCCACTAATATAGAAGAATCCAATTCTTTATTTTGTGACGAGAGAAAACTTTATTGAGTAAAAGAATAAAAATTAAGACTATTTTGTTCTTTCTCAAATAATTTTTTTCTTATTAAAGGTAATCAAAAATAAAATTTTAAATTAAAATATTATTTTATTATTTTTTATTATTATTAGTAATTAAAAATAATTATTTTATTATTTATTATTAAAATTAATTAAAAAATAATTAGAGTTATTTTGATATTTTAATTCTCTTCTTATCCTATTTTTATGTTATTTCTATCCAATCAAATATAAAAATAAAAAATAAAAATATTCATATTTCTTCTTCCATTATACCAAATATAATTATAAGATATAAGATTCTTTTTCATTTCCATTCTATTTCACATTCCTATTCTATCAAAATTAATTTTCTGTACCAAATGAAGCCTCAGTATAGTCTTTCTCCATAGGCGCCGGAGAGTAAGAATTGTAATATAGTTAGCATAAGAAGCAGTTTGATTAAGCTTGAGGGTAGTTATTATTTAGCCTTTTGGACAGGTATAGGAATCAGTGAAGTAGATTCAAATAGTACGGGCTGCGGAATCAATGCAAATAAATTCAAAATGTTTTGTGTGTGTTTTTAAGTCCCTTATGCTTTTATAGTTTTATGTTGTCGTTTATCAAATAAAATTCAGGGCCATATCTTGAATGCCAAATAGTATTTGGGTTGTTATTATTTAGTTCCAAAAATGCAGAAGCTTATTTGATGCTCAAGTGATTGTCTTTTTAGGTGTCCATTCAACCACAAAATGGAGTTGATATACCATAAAGGAGAAAGTTGCTATTTCTTTTACCTCTTACATTGATATACATTACCCTTTGCTTATAAATCGAGCAGCAATAAGTAATTTGGTAAAGAATTTGATTATGTTTGATTATTAAACATAACTTCATTAATATACTCTATATATATCCATAAATTATTCAAATAAAATTTTTGTATAATTTGATATATTAAGATATCGAACCAAATTAGTCTTTTAACACAAATGAATAATATTATTGTATTAAGTCCCGATAAAAGATAAAGCATACCATGTATCGCACAAGGGCTAACGTTTGATATACATATAATGTGATTTTTTAGTTGTATTCTATAGTGTAATCTTTGAACATTAAATAAAAAATATTTATATGTAATTTATGATATTTTTATTATTGAGTTATATGTAATTTATGATATTTTTATTATTGAATTCTTTACTAAAATTATAACACGTATATCTTTTTACTAAAATTCTAACATGTAAAATTTTTTTAAATAATCCAATTATATGATACTGAGTTATAAAAATTATATGTTTAACATATTTTTTGAAAAATATATAAAATTTAATAACAAAAATATAAAAGTTATATATAAATTTATTTATATATAAATTTATTTATTTATAAATAAAGATAAAAGTATTCGTTTAATTCTATTTATAAATATTCTTATTAATTTTAAAAATTTTAAGATTGCTTTTGATGTGAAGTTATACTATCAATCAAAATTCATTCTTAAGTTTGCTCCTATCCAGAACTTTAGCTTGGCTCCTATCAGAGGGTGGGAGTCAAGGATTACAAAAGTGTTGATTCTTCCCATGGACCATAAAACAAAAGTTTATAGAGATATGGCATTACAATTGTGACCTTCATGTTTTTGTTTTGTTTTTTGTTTTTTGTTTTTTTGAGCTTAAAGAAAGGTGGAATTCCTACTAGGTTTATTACATAATCGACGATGGATGGCAATCTATTGGCATGGACCTCAATTTTGTAGAATGGAAAGCAGGTAATGCAACCAAGTGGGTACTCATTTCTTTTAAGTTTCATTACCATATTTTAACCTCATCCTTCTACATATTTGGCTTAGTCATATCATCTCCTTTTTTAATTTTATTTTATTTCATCTCCATCAGGTTTGCAAATCGATTAACATATATAAAAGAGAACCACAGATATCAGAAAAATGGCAAAGAGAGTCAGAGGATAAAAGACCCAGCTCTGGGACTTCATCATATTATTAATGAAATCACAAAAAAGCATGTTAAAGTATGCCAATGGAACATATTTATTGATTTATGAATAGGAGGGTCTTAGGATTGGGCTTTCTTCTTTTAGTATGTCCATAATTTATTATGGAGACTTGAAAACTTTGTGTAGACATGTAGAAGGAAATGTTTGTAGTTTCTTCTCGTTGTAATGTATCACCAGAGAGTAAAGGAATAAAATGAAGTATGGAAAGCTTTCTTGACACATCTGATTATTTGCTCGAATGCTCTACAAGATTTAGATTCAACTATTGCGAATGGAAATATTCTTTTTTTTTCTTTTACCTTTTTTTATTTATACATGTAGCCAGCAAAATTTAATACCTTAGTTTTATTTAAGAAAGTTGAACACTTAAACTTTGATCCAAAGCATATTCAAACATGAATATATCGAGTAGTGAGCAACCTAAAGCAGTGTGGTATAAGATTCGTACATCTATAAAGTGGGTCACATCAGTAAAAAGGGACGCAGCTACCAAAATGATGCTAAAGGTAATTTACTATAACTGTTCATTTGATATGTTGAATAGGATAACGTCTAACCCGATAAAAATTTTAAGGTTACATAGTATTTGATATAATATTATATAAAAATATATATTATATAAGATAATATTATTCTATATTTAGTGATGTACTATTTAATATTGAATATGATAAAAATTAAATCTTTTAACAAAAATACTATTTACTTGAAAATATAATATATTTATCTAAATTTATTATGTTATATTAATTTTTGGAAAAATAAAAGTTCCTCTATAATTTTTTTCAAGAGGCAAAATGTATTTTTATAAGGACTTCATGAAAATTTTATTTTGTTGAGGTTATTTTATAATTTTTATAAAATATTAAAAAAAATAAAAGTGACATAGTAAGCTCACCCAAGCCTAGTTTGGTACTAAACCAAACTAAATTGAACCCAAGTATCGAGTTTCACAAAAAAAAAGGTTGGTGCAAAATCAAGCAAATATTAAGTTAGGCTAATATTTGACTCGACCATGAACACATCTATTAGTTACATTAGATAGGGTTAGGTCACAATAAAAAAAAATAAGACATACTAGGTGGGGTTGACCATGTTAGTTAGTTTGTCTTAATTTGATTTGTCCTTATGAAATGTTTTTTGGGTTTATTTTATAATTTTTACAAAAAATTTTGAAACAAAAAATAGCCTAACTAGCCTTGTTTGGTCAAATGCTAAACCAAATCAGATTAAAACCAATTCAAGCACTAGATTTAAAAAAGGTAACTTGGTGCAAAACCAAGCTAAGCAGGCTAACTAACATCCAATCTAGCCTATAAACATCTCTATTAGTAAATGTTAGAAAAAGAAAGTGTTAATAAAGTTTTATATATTAAAATATAATTAAACCTAATTTTACCTCTCAAATTTGCTTATGTTATATATCATTTTGATGTAAGTTTGATGTATAAATTTATATAATACATTTTTTATTTAATAAGTGATAAGTTCATGATATTTTATATTATTAGGCCTAATACAATATACCAGATAGGCCCTTAGAATTAATAAGCAATTTGTATCTCCTAGATGTCACGGGATGAATTAATTAATTAAATTAATTTGTTAATCAAAATTCAAAAATTAAAAAAGCTCTTATTGTTTCTTTTAAAAACAAAATGAAAATATCTTTTTCAATTTTATTTATAAATATATCATTAGTTTTTAAAAATTTTAAATTTTTGAATTATTCTTTTGTATGATTGCAAGTGTCATATTGTTTTGAGAGAAAGAGAAAGAGATAGAATAGGTGTGAGAGAATAATATCCTAATTTATTTGCATTTAAGACGCCCTCTTTCTGTAGGGTGTTGTTGCTCTTTTTTTTATCTTCGTTTATTGAAGGATATATTTCATTCGATTAAAAAAAAATACTCTTCCTTTCAATTCTCTATCTTACTCTCCTTTTATTTGTTTTTCTTTCTCTTAATTTATTAATCAAAATTTAAAAGTTAAAGAAACTCCTGTAATTTCTTCTTAAAAGAAGATAATAATAATAATAATAATAATAATAATAATAATAATAATAATAATAATAACAATAATAATATCCTTTCAATTTTATTTATAAATATTCATTAAATTTAAAATCTTTAAATTATTCAAGATTTATACTATTTGAGGAAGAGAAAGAGATAAAAGGAGAGAGAGAATTTTGGAGAGACAGTTGAAATATTTCCTCATTAATACTCTAATTTATCTATATTAAGACCTTCCCTCTCTTTCTATCTCTCTTAATTTGTTAATCAAAATTTAAAAATTAAAGAAAATTCTATAATTTCTCTCAAAAACAAAATAAATATATATTTTTATTTTTATTTATAAATATTTAAGAAATGGGAAAGAGTTGAAATTCTCTGTCGTTAATATCCTAATAAATATGTATTAAGACCCTCACTCTCCTTCAACTCTCTCTCTCTCTCTCTCTCTCTCTCTCTCTCTTTGAAATTCTCTTCCTCACTCTTCTTCTATCTCAGCATTTCTGTTAAGATGTTGATCAAAATTTCAAAATTAAATAAAATCTTATGATTTCTTTATCATTAAAAAATAAAAATATCCATTTAATTTTATTTATCAATATTTTCATTAATTTCAAACTTAAAATTTTTTCAATTATCATTTTATATGCATTTAAAACCCTCTCTCTCTATGAAATTCTATCTTTCTCACTCTTCTATGTCTTTCTCTCTCTCTTTCAAATAATTTGAATGTTTGAATCACACTCTTCAATCATGACTCTCCCTCTTTTTGTAAAATAATTAATTTCATCACAATATTATGGTAGACCCACTAATAATCCTTTATTGATGGTGTCATTTGATTTTTCTCTAACAAAGATTATTTAATTATATTTAATTAAGACAAATTAAATTTTAACAAATTCAATTAAAGCAATTAAAATGTATAATATACGTTATAAAAATTCTATATTTATCATTAACTTTGAATCTCATGTTCTCTTTTAAACACATGTAGTTGAATAGGATAAGTTAAAGATTGACATAAGGTCAAATTTTGTGGAAGTTTAAGGATGGATAAATATTAGAGAATTCATGCAATGAATGGAGGTCTTAAAGAGTTAAAGTTTTAGAATGATAGTGTTTAAAATATCTAATATATATCAAAATTATATATTTATGTTAGACATATGTTTTTAAAATGTTAAACCAAATTAGCCTTTTAACATGAATTAATAATATTATTGTACTAATTACCAACAAAAGTTAAAGCACATCATGCATTGCACAGGAGCTAATATTTAACTTATATATAATGTGATTTTTTTAAATTTTATTTTGTAGCGTAATCTTTGAATGTTAAATAAAAAAAACTTACAAACAATTTATTATATATTTATTATTGAGTTTTCTACTAAAAATATGGCATGTATAAATTTTTTTTAAAATAATCCAATTATATGATTTTCAGTTATAAAAATCATACATTTAACAAATTTATTTAAAAATGGCTAGAAACTAATAATAAAAATATATAAATTTAATCTCTTCTATAATATGTTTGGAAGATTAATCCCTTTTGGACCAAAACTATAAATTCTAATCAAATTAAAATACTGATTTAAAAAATCTAAACTTATTAAAATAATTTGAAAGCATAGTTAAACACCAAAATTGATAACTCCTACATAATACTAAATTACTTCAAATATAACAAATTATAAATTCATTACCCTATACGGTCATAATGACTCGATTTACATTTGAGTGGAATAAATCATCTACTTAGACTCGTATGTTGGATCTTACGAATGTGCACATCTTATATAAATTAGCCATTTATCATCCTATATGAAAACTTTTATAATTTCGTTGAAACCATCAATGGTCTAATATGTATTAGAGTGATGTAAATGATATTGCAAACAATTTAGTTACATGTTTGATATTCATATTTGAGATTTATTATTTTGTTTATTTTTTATTGATTAATATATGATAAATAACTAATTTATTCATATTTTATGAAGACAATCTGTGTATGGCTTTGGGTATAACAAATTTTTGAATGACTATATTGTCATAATTCTTTATGAAGATGTATTCAGTCATAACAAGATGGTTTAGTAGTCTTTCTTTGAAGCGAGGATGCTAGATCCCCCAAAAGATGTCCTATACAATGGGACTTTATGCATAGTTATACATTGACCATGTACAAACACCTTATGTGGGCTGTTATTGATATGAGGGAAGATTACTATGTTGCTTTCTATCATATATTATTCATGATCTCTCATCAGGAAATTTTATAAAGATCAAAATTCTAGATCATTCTATAAAAGGTTATCGCAAACTAATTAATTACAAGGGGAATCCAGCAATTATTTTCTTTGATATGAATTATGAGATCATATACAAACTAGGTATATGGTGCTGCAACTTATTTGGTATGGAGACTCTTGCTAGCAATACATTACAAATTTAATTGGAATTCTTTCATCTTACAAGTTTAATTGTATGTCTCTCTCGACGGTTGGTTCAAATGATCATGATCATCAATCAGATTATTGTCTGTTTGTTTATAACATAAAGAATCAACAATGGTCTATGGCAACGAACATGCTTGAAATATCATTATCCTGATATAGGGTTGCTCAAACCTATACTCCTAGCTTTGTTGGTCTTCTTGCGTGATGTGTCTCCAACTCCATTCAATGTTTCATTTCACTGACATGTTATTTTTTGTTCAAGCTGGATCTCCTCGTATATGTTATTCAAAAATAACTATAATATAAGACATCATAAAAGTATTGGAAGCAAACAAAATTGGTTATTATAAAGTTTTTTAATGTTCTGGTTGAATCAGAAAATATGAAGAGCTAATTAATTTAATTTGATGGTTAAATCTTAGAGAATTAATACTCCCGCTAATTCAATCAGAAGTGTTTAAAGTAAAAATGAAAGTTGAACTTCTTAATACACTGTCTTTAATGCTCCTAATGTTTTGCCTCCTTATTAATATTTTTCAATGATCTCATCATGTTAATTCAGTAGTCTCTTGTTGTATTGTATCACATCTCATCAGTTTTTGTTCATTGTGTCATTTATTATAGATAGAATAGACCATTTATAGCTATCCATTTGCTTTCGTCAATTGCTAAATAGGAAACGAAGAGTTCTATTCATATATTTCAGCTTTTTATTAAATAGAAAGATGTATTACATTGTGTTTAGTGATTGAAATGTATTACATGATTTCTTAAAATGCTTTGAACAATTATATATTTCTCCTAAGGTTAAGGCAGTATTACACTATTGATTAAAATTCTAGAAACAACTAAGATGTATAAATAATTCAATTACATTATTTATTTTTTGTGTTAATAAATTTTATCTACATCACATTGTGTTGAACAATTAAGATGTGTAAATAATTCAATTACATTATTTATTTTAATGTTTGGAATTGTAGTACCAAAATAAATTTTCAAGTTAAACAATTATGTTTCCTGTAGGAAGTGTTAGAATCTTCATAATATTTGACGAATATTTGCATAAAATTTTCATAATATTATATTATGTTTCATGCACTATATATATTAGAATCCTCATAATATTATATATTCATATTGAACATTCACACTAAATCAATTGCCATGTAGAAATTTCAAAGTTAATTTCATCTGTTTCAGTGTTTGTCATAAGTATATTTTTAAAATTATTTAACATAATCAATTTTGTATTAATAATTATCTGGAAATATTTTATTTATATTAATAATTATTTTAACGTTAGTATTATATATATATATATATATATTCCACGGTAGAATATTATTCTTAAATTATTCATAAGTCCCACTTTTTATTTTTTCAAACTTTCTCCATATTTTTTAAATTTCCTTTTTTTAAATTTGAAATAGGCCATGTAATTGATATGGGTTCTATGTAATTACATGGAGCCCACATCTAGTTTAATGGGTAAAGTAGATGAAAATTTTTAAAACGTCATTTGTTAATAATTCAAAGCGCTATTTATTAACATTTCAAAGCACCACTTATAAGTATTTGAGAAAAATAAACTACCGTAGTATATATCTTTTACTATAGATAAATTAACGACTTAACACTTATATGCACTTTATTTTTAATTGTTTTGAAAATTCAAAATAAATTGATTTTATTACTTAATTTATGATTACCATAGATTTATATATTAATATAAATATAACATAGTAAAAGATTATAAATTATTAAATAATTGCTTACTGTTATAAATAATATAGTTATGTAAATGTCTACATTCATAGACCTAAGAGAATAGAGGATGAAGATCAATGTGTTGTAAATATTATATTTATGCGAATGACCATAACACTAAAAATGACCTTCTATGATTCTTTTTGCATTTATATAGCTTAATTTTTTATTTATATTATTGTAATTTTTAAGTTGATATTTATAGTTAAATGTCTATAAATAAAAGTTATGTATTAAGTATATGGTACCTCCAAAATGTAAATGAGAAATATCTTTCCATTTTTCTTTTTAATTTTCTCTTTTACTCTTGTAAAACTTCTTATATTCTCATTAGGTTTATAACACATTATCAATACAACTCTTGGAAAATTGATGTAAGGCATCAATCCTTGGAATTTCTTGTTCATCACATTAAGGTATGAGAAACATTTTGTTTTTATTTTATATTATCTATAGAGTTAATACTGTACATTATTTGTAAATTAATTCAAAGTTTATTCATATTTATAATATGATTATCAATTTGAAATTGACAAATATCTTAAAAACACAAAGGCTAAACATGATTGAATGGCTTACAACCACATCACTTTTGATTTTAGTCTTTTTATAACCAATGAATTCATTGTCTACATGAATAAGGCATATATATAGAAAGAATTTGTGGCATATTTTGATGAATTGATATTCATAATAGTTTATAGATTTCATGCTACCATAAAGTTTTGGAAACTTTTCAAATTCAACATGTTTATAAGCAAGTTAATATCCACTCATCACTTATGCACAAATTAATCTCAAAAGTCAATAATAACTGGTCATAGTTATTGAAATAAAATAATGAGTAATAGAAACAATATGGTTAGAAATTATAAGAATAAACAACCATAAATTCTTTAAATTTAAAAATGTCAAAAGTGGCTATAAAGCCTAGAAAATCATAAGATGCTGAATAATTATATTGTGATAATAATGTGTTTTATTGTGATAATTTATGTGCAAATTTAAAAATCTTTAAAAAATATTATTAAAACTCCTCAAGAGCTTTAAAAAGTAATTAATTATTTAAAAAATTTAAAATAAAAGATATTGAAAAAACAAAATTTTATCTCAACTTGCAAATTTAATACTTAATAAGTAAGATTCTTTTTTATCACTCCACTAATACTGAAAAGATCTTAAAATAATTTTGTATGGATTAAGCATATATACTAAATGCCCTAATGGTTGTAATATTACTAAAAGTGAATAAAGTTCCTTTTCGTTTTCAAGAATGATGAAGAACTCTTTGGTTTCAAAATACCATATCTTAGTATTATAGGAGCATCAAATATATCTTGCTAATTCAATGCAACTTGATATTGCATTTGTTGTAAGTTTATTAATAAGATTTAGTTCTTCTCCAAAAAGAAAACATTAGAATCAAATTAAGCATCTGTTGCAATGTCTCTAAAGGACAATAAGTATGGGGTTATTTTATTCAATTGATTGTAGATCACAATTAATTAGTTATGCAAATGCAAGATACTTATCTAATTCACATAAACCTCGATCTCAAATTGGTTATTTATTATGGGGATACAACTATATCATGGTGTTTCACAAAGCAAATTTTAATTGTTACCTTATTAAATCATGCAAAAATAATTGTACTACATGAGGCAAGTCAAGCATGTGGCTAAAATTAATAACCTAATATACCTCCAAGATATGTGGTTTACCTTTAGAAAAAAAAAAATTCTTACAATATTATATGAAAATAATATAACATACATAACTCAGTTAAAAGAATGATACATCCAAGGAGATAGAACTAATATTTTTAAAACAGGATTGGTTATTGAACTAATGGAGACAATGATTCACAGTTTATTAATCAAATCGTGGTTGAACCATAGTCGAATCGATAATAATTAAAAATATATTTTTAAAATTTTATATATTAAACTTTTAATATAACAAATAAATATTAATAAATTTTAAATATTTTATTATTAACTCAATATTTCTTAAAATGTTTAAGAAATCATTTTTTAATTGAAAAACAAAAACTACCTATAATTAAAAGTTAAAAGTATTTAATATTAAATTTTTTTATTTCTTAAATTATATTAAATTTTCATTTATTATTAAAAAATAGCAATTTTAGCCAAATATTTTTATATTTAAAAGAAATGTTACCAAGAGATGGGACATAATGAAGAGAAATAATAAAAATAATTAAATATGTGCTTTTCATTTCTTTTATATCATCTTTTTTTAAAATTTTTCTATATTTCAACCCCTTATTTCTTCTAACTTTTTTAATTTTTAATTTGTGAAATTTATTCAAGATAAACAATTCTATTATATAAGAAAAATTCCAAAAAAAAAATTGTACTAACTGGTTCAATCCAATTTTTGGTCGATCAAGTTTTGACTGGTCAATTGATTTTTTATTGGTTTAATCAATTTTTAACCAGTTCTTTAATTGACTAGTTTTTTGGATTAACTGAACTAGATTAAGGATTGATTTTCGATTCAACAGGTCGAACTAACTAATCTAATCTAATTTTTTTAACAATGAATAAACAAGGCATATTTCACAAAAATTATTTTTTGTTTATAAACTTCAAAAAAATAATAATATAAATATCCAACAAATTCGTTCATGTGATAATGTGACAAATTTATTTACTGAAGCATTACCAACTACCATGTATAAAAAGTTGATATATGGTACTAGAGTATGTCAATTCACAAGTACAAAATGACATTGTCATTAAAAGAAATAAATGACATGTTGTATTCTCTCTTTTTTTTTAAGGTTTTTTTATTAGATTTTTTAGGTGAGGTTTTTAACAAGACAACTTATTATTTATATATAAATACTATGTATTCTTTTTTTTCACTAGATATTTGTCCTATTGGGTTTTTCCTAATAAAAATTTAATAAAGCATAATATTTAATGATAAATATTTAATGGGGAGTGTTATAAATAATGTAGTTATATAAATATCCACTTTCATATCTCCAAAAAAAATCCAATATACACAGGAGATGAAAATTAATATGTTGTGAATATTATATTTATACAGATAATCATAATCTCCAAAAATGATCGTCTAAGATTCCTTTTGTGTTTATATAAATTATTTTTTTTAATTTATGTCATTGTAACTTTTAAATTATTTTCATAGTTGAAGAAATAAAAGTTATGTATTAAGATATGATATTTTCAAAAAATAAATAAAAAAATTCTCTATTTTTCCTTTCAATTTTTTTTTACTTAAATTTCTTATATTTTTATTAGTTTTATAACACTAACTATTTTTCTCTAATAAAAATTATAACAAAATCCCAACGGAGTAAATAAAACAAGAGTCATTATAATAACATAGATATGTATAGCTAGTTTTAAATTATTACCACCACCACCATTATTATTATTATTATTATAAATATCAAAAAATAACAAAATTAAAATATTATATAAATATATTAAATTACTTTTATCAAAAAAAAATTATATGTCTTTTAAATTTGAGCCAACTCAAGTACAATTTTTTATGTTTTTATTATGAAAATTTTTAAAATTTATATAATTTATAATTTTAAAAATTTAACATCACATTATTTATTTATTTATTTTCCTGAACACATGATTAAGGTTTAAGTTTAAATTAAACCCTAAACACTAAATACTATACTACTTTCACTAAAAATCTTGATGTAAAATATATAAAAATTCAAACTAAATTTTTTTCATTTTCAAAATGAGAATATGTTAACATCGAACCCTACTCACACAGGATAATCAGGCTCACTGAATCCGAATCCGATCATTATCCGTTGACGTATTCGGTATCCGAGTGATTTCAAATTCAATGGCAATGACCAATGCTTCACCAGAAAACGCAAATCTATGACAACGAATTTCTGTTGATTCTCATCTAGGTACATCCTAATTTTCTATAACCTTGTTTCAAATTGTGACTTTCTCGCTCAATCATAATTGCTTGCTTGCTTGTTTGTCTTACTGCCTTCCGAATCTCTGATCGATTTTCTGGTTTTTATTTTTAGGTGAGATTTTGCTCGAATTCCGACTTGCGTATCGGTTCTTTTTCTTTTTTCTTTTTCTCCATAAAAGAGATTCTTCTTTTTGGGTATTATAGAATTGGAGTTCCATAATAGTTTCTGGTGTTTGGGAAGCTTTGGGAATATCTAGAGGTTAAAAAGATATGAATGATAAAGCTTGGAAATGGGCTATAGGATTGGCATATATAGTATCTGTGGCAGCAATTTGGATTGCCGCTAGCTTTGTAGTTCAGTCTGTTGTAGATGCAGGTATATCACCATTCCTTATCACTTACATCTGCAATTCATTGTTTGTGGTGTACATTCCAATTGTTGAAATTGGGCGATATTTGGAGGATTCTTATGGGAGTTTACGGTTTTGGAGGAGTGAGAAAAGTTGTGATTTGGAAGTGCTAGGGGAATCAGAGCAGGCTATTCTTCTCGAAGACAATGATGCGAGCAACATAACCCGTACATCCTTGCCTAATGAAGAGCCTGATGTCAGTCAACAAAGGAACGGTAGTGAAGGGACTTTGCCGGATCAAGGTAATTTGACTGAAGATCTTAAAAATCAATTGGATGCAAAAGGGCGTTGGACTCGATACAGGGTGGCCAAAGTTAGTCTATTGATATGCCCATTTTGGTTTTTAGCTCAACTCACTTTTAACCTCTCGCTGAAGTATACTACAGTCACAGTAAGTATCTCTGAAACAGGGATTTCACGTCTTATCTTAGCTTCAAAATTTTGCTTCATTTAATTATTTGGTTTAATTTCTTTCCTATGCAGTCGAATACTATCTTAAGCAGTGCATCCAGTCTTTTTACCTTCTTGGTCTCTCTAGCATTCTTGGGTGAGAAATTCACTTGGATAAAGCTCTTTAGTGTTCTTCTTTGCATGGGAGGAACAATAATTGTAAGTCTTGGTGATTCGCATAGTGGTTTAAGCACAACTGCTTCAAATCTTGTTCTTGGAGACATTCTTGCTCTTGTTTCGGCAGCATTATATGCAGTTTATATTACCCTTATTCGCAAGAAACTGCCTGATGATGATGGAAAGAGCGGCCGTGCCAGTATGGCTCAATTTCTCGGATATCTAGGACTTTTCAATCTTTTTATTTTTCTTCCTGTTGCCGTTATATTGAATTTCACTAAGTTGGAACCTTTTCATGCGCTCACCTGGAAGCAGCTTGGTCTGATTGTTGGTAAAGGTCTGTATTTATTATTATTATTATTATTATTCGGTTTTGAAAATGTGGCTAATTTCTTTATCATTTTCTTGCTTCAAAAGTTTAATTGATTGCTAGGTATTTTCTATTTAAGGATATACGACTTTTTTTTTTTTTAAATTATCTTTTGCCTCTTTGGGCATACTCATTTCTCCGCGTATTCTACAAAAAGGCAGACATACACATAGGCATATTTTTATCGGCAGTTTTGGATATTTATATATGAATAATTGCATATGCTCTCTAATTTGTGCCTATGAGATGTTGCACTACTGCTCTATATGCTCCTACAACTACTTATGTTATCAATAAAGAAAATTGTGCTTTTAGGTATAATTAAGCTGGCATAGAAGAGTTTAGATTTGCAGTACTGTATTGGCTTTATTTTCGACTGTTGAAAGGGAAATAAATTTATAAAGTGATAGTTGGGTATCTCCTAGTATTTGCTAAGTTCAGAAGAGAATCAGTCTGATGGGGCAATTATGGTCACTGTCATCTGAAAATGAGGGGACTAAGGGTACTACGAGATAAACGCTTGAAGAATTGAATCTTCCTGCAGGCAAGATAAAAAAAATTGTGTCCTAGGAATTCACTGCCATTGGTAATATACTAATATATATAGCAGAGAGCTGTGATAATTGATACATTACATGTAATTTCATAAATGAGATTGGAATGGAATAGCATCTGCAGAGATTTATGCTGCTTCTTTTGTGGATGGATTTTTGGGTTGAATTCATATTGAAATTTCAACAATGCTTACTTCCAAGTCCCAAATGTTGAAAAAATAGTCCAGGCTGCATTCTTGAGAGTCTTAAGAGTTCATAGGTTTCTCATAGACTGCGCATAACTATGGAACTTGAAACAAAAAAATTGAATAAAAGATATCAATGAATTTTCATCGGTGATTCACATAAAATTTGTTGCTACTGTCAAGCTAAGTATCTGTATTCTGTATTACATGGTCAAGGCTATTATATTAGTATTGATATGACATAATGGAGATCAGAGATATGAAATCTTTGTTTTGACACAAACTGATTTTTTTTTTTTGGGTTAACATATGCTTATACCTACCTTCTTGTATGAGTTTGCTTTCACGTTTGCCTATCAACTTTTGTTAACTGTGGCATCAGTCTTAGGGCTTCATCTATTTATTATATCAGTACTTTGTGAGTTTATCTTGAAGGATTTTGTTAAGAAACCTAGATTCTTTCCCTTTTGCTTCGGTCACTGAGCCTCAAGGATTAAGGTTATGTATAGAATTAAAACACTTTCTGATAGGAACCATAAACAATGTGCTCTGATCATCTTTTTCATGAAATTCAATAGAAGCAACCAACCCTATATTGTATTATAATTTATTAATGAACTTGAACCAAGGGTCACATTATGTATAGAACTAGGATGATAAATACACCAACAGGGGGGAGTGGGGTGAATCGGTGTATGCCATTTTCCCGAAATGCAATATGTTAAACAATTGTGACAGGAACTTCAGCAGCAGTGAGATGTAAAGCTATCTAATCAAGCTAATAAACCAGTGGCAAACTCAGTTTATAAAATGAATAACAGCAAAAACAGTAAACAAACAGACTACTAAATAAAACAATTTTCTTTTCCTTAGTCTAAGGATGCAATGCTGCAAACAGTGCAGAAACAGTAAATGAAATGCAGTAGGAGCTAAGGGAAGGAAAAGAAAACACAAGAAATTATCATGGTTCAGTCTAACCAATAACCCACATGTAGTTTCCTTGCCACACAAGGGATTTTTCACTCAACAACTGGCCTGTTTTACACCTGCTCACAAGTTTTCACTCGCTCACTAATAATGATAGGTTTTCTCCTGCTCACCTATAACAGATTACAAGAAGGTTTTAATTTCCTCACGCACAATGACTTCTTCCTACACTTTCTAAAAGCTAGAGAGTAATACAATGGAAGTATAAAGTGATGAACCTTTTTATTACTAAGGGATTACAATGAAATACACAAGATAAACACTCTCACAATGTATATAGCCCTGACACCAAGCTTAAAGCTCTCAGCAAATGAACAAGATAAAGCAAAGAGAGAGTAGGCAAAGATGGTCACTTGATGCTTGGATATCTTCTCTGTTCAAATTCTGCTCTTTATATATTCTGGTCAGAAGGTAGCGGCAGGAAATGTTTCTAGCAGTTGGCAGCCTCTAATGTAGGAGAGGACCACTCAATTGACTGTGATGAATTAGATGACTAAACTTTAGAACCTTCCTTTTCTGCTGCTGTGAATGCAAATGCTAACTTATTTCCTTTTAATTTCCACACATGTAGCTATTTTGGTTTCTAATCAGATTTGAATTTGATAGCGCAACCTCTAAACCATTCTTGAATAGTTTCCTTTCTTGGTTGCAATTTGACCGTTTGACATAACCACATCCTTGTTTGTTGCTTCCTTTAATTCTTATTTCCAAATCTGCTTAATTCAGGAATTTGATCATGTGCTTAATCATTTTCAGCTCCTTTGTTTAGTCTTTTGAATTCCTTAATTGTGAAGGTTGACTTCTCCCAAAAAGGAACGTCTCAATTCTGTTTAAAGGTATAAAATCAGCCATAAATCAGATTTTAGTCCAGTGCTTTTAAAGAATATATTTATTGAATAATTTCATTCCTAAACAATGATTTGTGCTCAAAATAAATGCTTCGAAAACCTTTTAGGAAACCCTGGGGCTAACATGGGACAGTTTCCACCAGGACCTATCAGTAGTTTGCTCTGAGCTTAATTCCTTAAGTTCATCAGAAGCAGTCTCAACTCTGTTAATTTTATTAATGAACCTAGTGATTGTTTTGAAGCACTCCATCTGAGGTTAGAGAGTTCTTTGGAAGAAAGCCACTATAGATTACTAGAAATCCGAAATTATTTTGCAAACATCCTTGGGAAACCAGCTTAATTACAGCCTTATTGGTTGGAAATACACTAATGAGAACTTGGATCGAAATGCGGTTTTGGTTCTCAAGTGATTTCCATGGGAAGAATGGTTTGATATTGATTGATCTTTGCCACTAAAACTGAAACTTTGGTTCAACATGGGAAGAATGATTTCATGTAAATTCTATCTTGCTTTTAATACTGAAAATTCATTTCAATTGGAGAAACCTGTTTAATTTACAGCCTTTCATTGGTCGCAAATACACCAAGGAGAACTTGGATTTAGGCACATTTTTGGTTGTCAAGTGGCTCTACATGGAAAGAATGATTTGATATTAATTGGTCTTGCCACTAAAGCTGAAAATTTTATTCAATTTGAGAAGGATGGTTTGTTGTAAATCTTGCTGTTGGAACTGAATTCATGTCAACCGGTGATAAAATTTCTGAATTCTGAAATGTTTGGAAACAGTGGCAAGATCAAAACAAATCAGCAACCTGTTTCTGTTCTGCACATTGTAATGATCCCTTGTGCTGTAATGTACCCCAAAAAAATAAAAAAACTTTTCATTTTTGTCTGAATTATTGTAGAATTGTACATCAGAAGTCTTAATCAACAGTAACAATGAGTTAGCAGAATATTGTGCTGAACTTGTTCCTTAAGATTGAGTGAAATTTCCTTAAAGCATTAAGGATAATTCCTTTACTTGTCATGGAATTGTTGAACTTAAAATGCAGAACCATGCATTACTTTGCCTTTGACATTCAAAGGAGATGGAAAGTTAGGAAGCCAGCTTTGTCAATTACCTTCCGAGCATCTCTTTTATGAGTTTTATGTTGCATAGATCTTTTATGTTGATAGTTGATGATTTTTTTTTTCCTTTTCTTCTAGGAGTACAACTGCAATTTCATTATCTTTAATGAAAAGAGTAAAATCCAGAAAGCAAGCTGGTAGTTAATTTTTTGGTTCCCATTGAGGGAGTCCGATGTCAAATTTTATGTTGCTGCCAATGCTAGTATTTATCTTTGTTAGAATTTGGAGTTTCTTGGAGGATTTTGCATTATTCATGTTACTTGTTAAAAAAAAAGGGAAAAAAAACATTTAATAGTTGACTGACTGAGCCTTGGTTTTGGATAATTTTATGCCCAACTTCCAAAGAATTTTATGTTTATTGCTGCATATGATAGAGTGCCAAGAGGAGTTCTATGGAAGGCTTTGGAGAAAAAAGGAGTTCGTATAGCTTATATTCGAGCAATCCAAGACATGTATGATAAGGTTACAACTAGCGTAGTAACAAAAGGTGGACTTACAGAAGATTTTCCGATAACTATTGGTCTACATCAAGGGTCAACTTTGAGCCCTTATCTTTTTACCTTAGTTTTGGATGTGCTTACTGAACATATCCAAGAGCCGGTGCCACAGTGCATGCTTTTTGCAGATGATATTGTCCTAGTTGGAGAATCGAGAGAGGAAATGAATGAGAAGTTGGAGAGGTGGAGACAAACTTTGGAAGCTCATGGCTTTCGTTTAAGTAGAAGTAAAACGGAGTATATGGAGTGTAAGTTTAGTAAGAGGCACACCACTTCTAGCGTAGAAGTAAAAATTGGAAAACATATCTTACCACAAGTCACACGATATAAGTATCTTGGATCCATCATACAACATACCGGGAAAATAGAAGAAGATGTAAAGCATAGGATTCAAGCGGGGTGGATGAAATGGAGGAGTGCTTCTGGTGTTATTTGTGATAGAAGAGCACCACTCAAACTTAAGAGTAAATTCTACCGCACAGTTATAAGACCTGCAATGTTGTATGGAATTGAGTGTTGGGCAATAAAAAGTCAACAAGAAAATAAGTTTAATGTTGCAGAGATGAGAATGTTGCGGTGGATGAGTGGACACACTAGACGAGATAGGATTAGAAATGAATGCATTAGAAAGAAAGTGAAAGTCGCACCTATTGTAGAAAAGATTGTAGAATCGAGACTTAGGTGGTATGGTCATGTGGGAAGGAGACCTATAGAAGCCCCCGTTCGGAGAGTAGATGAGATGGAAAATAGTCCAATAAGTAGAGGTAGAGGAAGACCAAGAAAAACTATAGAAGAAATTATTAAGAGAGATTTAAATTTAAATGGTTTGTCTAGAAATGTGATTTATGATAGAGATTTATGGCGTCGATTGATCCATGTAGCCGACCCCACTTAGTGGGAAAAGGCTTTGTTGTTGTTGTTGTTGTTGTTGTTGTTGTTGTTGTTGCTGCTTCCATAAATATATTTAGGAAAATTTATCACCAATATCTGGTGAAATTTGATGTGGATTGGCACCTGGAAAGAATTGTAAACTGTTCTTAGTCATGTAAACTTCATTCGTGGCACATGGAGCCTGTTATTGGTATTTTAAGGGATGTTTCTCCTCATTATATTTTATATGATTTGTACATTTCATAATTTATGGATCGTTTATTTGTCCAGGATTGCTGGATAATGTGCTGAGTGATTACTTGTGGGCCAAGGCCGTTCTTCTAACATCAGCCACGGTGGCTACTGCCGGACTTACAATTCAGGTCCCATTGGCAGCCATCGTGGATACCTTGACTGGTCATGCTCCTGGCCTGCTGGATTACCTGGGAGCTGTAGCTGTGATGATTGGCTTTGCCGGAATTAATATTCCCTCTGATGCTTTCAGAAGAGAAGCTAGCGTAGAGTTGGAGAACGAGGGTGTGAGTTTGAGTACTGAAGGCCATACTTTACCGAGAAGCCAAAATTCAGTCGTCATGTCATAGCGACTTCTGCATTATACAACTTATTTCATTTCCCTTTTCGGTTGGAGGGTCATATTTTTCCAACTGTACCACATCAACTGCAGTAACTGAAAGGTGGTACCAGGTACGGAAGAAGAACAAGAAAAACAAGAAAGAAAGACGTTTACAAGAGGAATACAGGTTTGCGCAGGGGGATAAAAGTAAATTAACAATTTGTCCCTGAATTATTAAATTTATTTAATTTTAATCTGCCAAAAATTAACAATAGCACTAGTTACTGAAAATAATAAGTTCATTATATGGCAGTCATTTTTTCTAGTGACATAGGGTTGCCAAAAAAACACTCATTTGTAATGAATTCGTTATTTTCAAAAAATAATTCACGCATTTACTAATTTTAGGGACTAAAACTGAATAAACTTAACAATTCAAGGACCAAATTGATATTTTACTTCTGAGATAATGTAGAGTGTGGAATTCTGTAACTTGCCTACTGGAAGATAATGCCATTGATTGTTGGTTCCTTTCTGTAACTCTTATTAGATAGGCATGGCTCAAGCTTTTACAGTTGAAGATGCCCTCTATTACACTTAATATAGAGTGATTTTTTTCAATATTGCCTTCTCATGAGTGTTCAGTAAATTTTTGGCTTACTATTTGTTAAAAACAACTTTTTTCTGGTATTTTTAGAAATATAATAATAAAGTGCCCAGATATATTGTGAAAATTTTGATTACACTACATACTTTTATGTCAGTCAATTTTGAAAGTGCTTTTTCGTTAGTAAGAAGCGTATATTCAACTGTTTTAAAAATCAGTTTATGAATATTGTTTCGGAATATTAATTTTGTTATAACTTTCGAAATAAGCCTGTGAAGGTATAGTCTGGTTGTAACTTTTATAAGGTGATTATGATTTAACCAAAAAAAAAAAAAGAATATATTGTTATTCTTTTATTCTTACTTGGCATTCGAGTTCGTCTTCGTTATTGTTGGAATTGTCAACAGTGAGCCATTTCTGTTATCATGTGATTTAACTTGGCTTCGGGTCAAAGTCATATGATCTTGTCTTAAATCATGGTTGAAAATTATTCATCAAAAAATATAAATGACACTAATATTCAATTTTTTATTACTACAAGAATACAATGATTGAGGCCTTTAAGGTAAGTTGTTAAGGCTGGTCGGAAGTACTCAAACAACATTTCAATCGAATATTCAATTTTTTATTACTACAAGAATACAATGATTGAGGCCTTTAAGGTAAGTTGTTAAGGCTGGTCGGAAGTACTCAAACAACATTTCAATCGAATATTCAATTTTTTATTACTACAAGAATACAATGATTGAGGCCTTTAAGGTAAGTTGTTAAGGCTGGTCGGAAGTACTCAAACAACATTTCAATCGAAGATTGAAAAAAAAAAATTGCAACATTCTAATTCATGCAAGTTCGAATTGATATTGTCACTATTTATTTTGTCATTTAATGTAAAATTTTTAAAATTTTTCGATTATCCGATATTAAGGATGTGACAATTTAAATTTCAACATCAAACATTCATTTCTCTGTATCTCACTTGCTTAGTAATATGTGTGAATTTACCCATCTTTTGAACCTTTAAAATGAGGTCCTCTAACCTTTTAAGAATAATTTCCATCAGTCTAATAATACTAGTAAGGAATAATGACAATTAATTTTCTTTTATTAAATTCGACATTAGGGTTTGAACCAAGATTTTTAATGGTGAAAACGATTTTAGCATTACTAAGTCAGAACTTATTAGTACCATTTTTCTTTGTTTTCACATCCATAATATTGTTCGAACTTTTACTCTTGAGATCCAATTAAAAATTTCTTGAATATTTACCAAACAAAATAATAGGATTAAACCCCCAAAACAAAAAAATGAAAAAGAAAGAAAAGGTCAAAGGAAATGACGAATAAAAGATGAGAAAATAATAGCAGTTTCTCCTCATCCTGCATCTAGCAGTCAACCTCAAATATGAATTATAAGTATTTTAAATTTAATTAAACTCTAGCCACTCTAATTTATTTAAGAAAATAATGCAATGCTATTTCTCTAATTGTGTTCCTTAGAATAATTTATCTGTTAGACGTTAGTTAATACAATATTATCCCTTCAACTAGTTAAATTAAATTAATTAAAGTGAGCACTAGGAAATTTATGCGAGTGATACTCGTAGACTTCGGGCTTGATGTAGTAATTCTTCCCTCTTCACGAGAAAAAGACCTCCAAATAATGTTAAAAGAACCCCGAAAACCGCATATTGCAACGATGTTAATCACCATCGAGAACTTTTGTGCATATATGGTCACTCATGGACTAAACCTGAACAGTTAATGTGTATGCACGCCCCATGCAGACCAGAATTTTTCATTCCCGTTACAAAGTAAATACTAATACGGAATTGAATCTGACAGAGCAACAGCCAACTGCAAATCAGAAGATTCACGTCAACAACAGAAGAAATCATCTGATATATATTAGAAAGCTTTTTTTCTTTTTTTGGCCCCCCTTCCCCTTCTTTTTTGGGCAGTTCATCTGGGAGTCACATCAATCAACTAAGGCAAAATGATGATAACACCGTGTCCAGACATTTTATAAGGAATCAGTTTATCCCACAAAACAAATAATAAATAGATGAGAGGTGCATCAGTAAATGGGTGCATCAACTTCATTGCGAGTAAGGAAGAAGAAAGCTCGCCCTAGATGATGCTAGCTCTGTGACACAGCCATCTGCCCATATCTTTGCATCACTCTCTTGGTTGCAAGGGCTGCAGCCTCACTAGCACGCATTGTCCCAGTTGCCATGATTGCGGCAAACTCTTTGCCAATCTCTTCTTGCACCTTGCTGCGAGCTTCACCTAGAGAATCCCCTGCAACTCCATTAGGGGGTGACTTCTGTTTCTCCCCGGCAGGTCTTACCGCAGGCAGCATTGCATTTCCAGCTGTCTTCGAGTCCTCGGCCTTGTCTTTTGTTTCAATATCAACTACTCTGACAGAACTTTTCTCGGTGGATAATTTAGGATTACTTGGAGATCTTGCAGCATTAGCTGAGGCAGGATTCTGAGGCTGCACCATTGAAGGTCTCAATTGGGGAACTTGGGGAACTGCACCAGACCTCAATGTTGTCTCTAAATTCTGTATCATAGGCACTGCAAAATGAAAATTAAAAGTAGAAGATATCAGTTTATGGGAACACAAGCACCAATCAATATTTATGAATAGAATGGCTGCTTAAACAGCACCACTCCTTAAAGTTCACCGAAACTCCAACAAGAAGACAGAAATTCAATAGATAGTTCAATTTATAAAGGGGTAACTTATTCAAAACACCACTCAATGGATGCAATTAACACATTGATGCAAAGATGTGCTTTGAATGATTTAGCATAAAGAGCTAGAACCCAAGCAGTTCCACAACCCAAGGATTTCCAAATATAGATGACATTACCCGCTAATGATTTGTCAAAGGCATCCAACATGAAAAACTATGAACCCTATGAAGGCCTTAGATAATTTTCTTCTTTGTTTTTTTCCCAATAAAACATTAAACTACACTAAAAGAGATATCTATAAAGAGGGTAGAGTGGACAGCTAAGAACAATGATAAATTTTAAGTAACACTATGATAACTTACATATAAGGTGTCCCATTGGGCTGCTTAAAACTTCATTAGGAAGCTGTAGAATATAGTCAGGAATGCTTGTACCAACCAAAAACTGGGCAATTTCATTGCTGAAGTTGTTGCAATTGTGGGTAAGCAAATTATATGTTTCGGCCGTGTACCGTGGACTGATTTCATCCAAATAAGTTTCAAAGACATCCTTGGGCACATGTGTAACACCCAATTCTACCACTTTAAGGGGCGTTCCATAGGGTGTTGACCCAGCAGGAGAATGCTGTATGCCCCCGCCGAAGTAATACTCATTACCATAAACCACTATTCCTGTGTGCCTGAGGTACAACGAAAGTGCACAATCATATAAATTTCAATCTGCCAACAAAATGATTGCACACTAAAAGATATATGCACGCCCATCAACAGACAAGGAAGACAACCACATTTCTTTAAAAAGAACAAAACAAAACAAAACCCCCCAAATAAATTAAAAGAAAAAAAAGGTAGTATACAGCTCAAGGATTATATCCATTCTAATATTAATTAGATCAAGAAGTCCAAGTAATATTACACATCCACAGCATTTGACTTGCAACCACACAGGCATAGTCATCAAGAGATCTTATCATCAAAAGAGAATATCCACGTGTCAGCTACCACACATGAAATCCAGTTTTCTAACAAGCAAAATATAAACCTAACTAATTTAGCTATTGCAAGACACTACTCTGGGCCAACAAAGTAAAGAACTCACCATATAGCCTCAATGGCTTTCCCCAAAAATGTTGATGAAAGCTGTCGAGCAAGTCCTTGGCTTAGGTCATATACATTGAGAGTAACCCTGTGACCCTCCTACAATCAATAGAGGCTATCATGATAAGTACATTGCCTGTTGCAAAATACTCTGGGGAAGCCAAATGGCAAAAGAATAATTGAAACAACATTAAGCTTCACATACCTCAGCCATCAGCTGCAGTTCAATAGAGAAATACTCAGCGGCTTTATAAAACACTTAAAAGTTGTAGACCTTCGAATGAAACTGATCAGAAGGACCTAATTGAATGAATTACAAGGTTTAGCACAATATCTTATGCAATTGACAAACAAGAAAATAGATGTGCTTAATAACGCTGATAATGAGCTGGATGGCAGACAATGGGAAACAAATCTGTCAAAGCATGCCAATTCCTTCCACCCCCTGAATATCATCAAAAGTTTATTTTATACAAGGAATTTCTCCTAGCCGTATATGCAGGAAATACAAAGACTACATCATTTGAGAACTCCATTGCAACTAATCCAAACTTCAGACCAAGGTGAAGCGAGGACAAAAGAATAATATAATTATAACCCAACAACAATGTCTCCCAAGCAATATAATACACACATTTTTCAAAATTACATTGAAACTCAACGAGAAACACACACCCACTCAAATCCTAGATAAAAGTGTCATTCCTTGAGCCTAAAATCTTGACCAGTCCCCACCCAGGATGAAACTGAATTCCTAGATCAAAATTTTCAAACATAAAAGATCTAAATTCAAATTGAAAATACCAAATTCAATAACTACCTTCACAAAAAGTTTATACTTTCCAGGATCCCGAAATAAATAAATAAATAGATAAATGCGAGGGAGAGAACAATGAGGTACCTCAGATTAGGAAGGAAGAAGAAGCGAAGTAAGGTAGCGTAATGCACGGTTTCTGGGTTCTTCTCTCCCCGCGTCGGCTTAGTGCAAAAGTAAAACGGCAGAGGAGAACCGCTCCTTTTAAAGGGGGAGGGGGGGTTGTTCGGTCTTGGGGATCCCGATTGTCTACGACCACCGCTTTTTCCATCCGGTTTCCATCTACGACCTTCTAGAAACTACGCACGTGATTTTGTCACATACGTGGGGACGGTTAGAGCGGGGCCGTTGCGGGAAGCCGACGTGGCTAACCGCGTGGGGTTCATGTCCCAGAATTGTACAGAATCATTGCGCCCAGTCCCTTCCCTTTTTGGCGCCATACGACTTGAAATTTCAACAAAAATATATTGAAAAGTAATTTTTTTATAGCAAATTACATATAACTAAATTACAGCTTTTATTATTTGAAAAAAGTGATACCACTTTTTCGCTAAGAAAATTACACTTAATGTTGTTCTGGTTTCAAAAAATATATAAAAATTTTATATAATTTATTTTTTATTAATAAAATTAATTTTTTACATAATATGTGTTTGTTTAAAAAAATTTTGTAGCTATATTTATTAACATGTTAAAGATAAAATTACAATATTATATTATAAATTAACTTATCATATCTACATTTACTGTGATATTAAAAATAAAATTACAATCTCATTAATTTTTCTAATAATATATACCCAACTGTTAGATAGGTTGGATATAATTTTTTAAGTAATAAGAATATCAAATATAATTTAACTAATTTTTTAGTACAATCTATCATCTTCTATAATCTTAAATTTTTTTTAGCTATTATAATTTTACTACATTCAACTTTGTCTTCTTTTTTTTTTTTTTTAAGATTTTAAGGATGCACTCCTTTATTCATATCTAGTGTAGGTATTTCTTTTCTTATTATACGGTGAAAATATGACCAAATTAGCTTACGGATCAATTAAAACTAAATTCTTGTATAAGCAATTTTACTATTGTACCCCCACATTGTATAATCCTAAGATTTAAACTCAAGTACTTAAGACAAAGAAAAAGCCTCCTTGATCATTAGGTTAACAATTTAAAGTTAGTGCTTTTTAGATTTAACCTCAAGAATGTTCTCAAAAAATAAACTCAAATTATTAAAAAGATTATATTTCTAAATTCAATGTTTAATTTGGTTATTTTTCCCCTACTCTTTCTTATTCTTAAACACGCTTCTTTTAGCACATTATTGACATGATTTCTTTTTAATATGTAAAGTGAAATGTGTATATTTTGTTTATCTATATTAATAATTTAGTAAAAAAATAATCAAGTTAATGTAAGAACTAATTTAATGAAGAATCAATTAATAAAATATTAAATTGAGAAAATTTGAAATTAAAATATGAAATTTGTATTTTTAAAAAAATTAAATAATTAATTTACTGTAAAATAAATAAGTATTTAGTAAGTGTTACATTTATTAATTTAAAATTTTATGTAATTTTTTTCCATGTCTACTTTTCTTATATTTCTGTGTTGGTTGTTATGGCTAAATTTCACACTCAGAGTCATTTACTATAATTAAGTTTCATATTCAGATTCATTTACTATAAGGTCAATTAAGAGAGGGGAGGGATTCCACTCAATTATTATAATATTCTCCTTAATTTATTTGAAATTAAATGTTTCTGTAAATATTTATATAATAGTTATTTTATTTCATTATATATTCCGATAAAGTAAAATCAGGCCTCCATTTGCATTTCTATGAAGTATCTATAATCTGTTTCTTGAATCAACTATGCCACTTTTTTCCTGCGTGGGCGAAGGGCAACGCGGATGAGAAGTACATAATCAACTGCTACTTTTAGCATAGGGGAAATTTGCTTATTTTACACCATAGCAATTATATATATATATATATATATATATATATAAATTCACATTAATTATTTTATTTTCTTAAAATATATGAATTGATAAATAATCTATTAAAATATTAGACTCAATATTATTTGTTAAAGTGATTAAGTTAAGTATACATTATAATATTATATTAAGTTTTGGTTAATAATTATAAAAGTGTGAGTCGGAGATTTTACTGAAACTCATAATAAAAAGATCTAATAAAAAATTATTTAAATATAATTAGGTCCTCTTTATTATCCTAATTCAATATATACTTCTTCATAACAATCAATGTAACATTTAAAGTTTATACATTCTATTATAACTCAATACCATATAGAAAAATCAAATACATATACAAAATTAATTATTTTTCATAATTACAATTATAAAAGTGTTTATTATATATATTTTTATACGTTACATATCAAATTGTGTTATTCATTATTTCCTTATAATTCTGTTAATGTATATGTATATATTCAATGTTTTTTATTAGAGATAATCTATTCATTCATACTATTTTTATAATTTTTTTCCTTTTTTTTTTGAAGACTGCATTTCCTTGACGGGACCCACGAAAAACCGACCTGGATGAGGGAAAAAAACTACCAACAAAGCTGGCCTAATAATAAGGTGACCACATATTTAAATTTTAATTATGTTATTTTTTTAATTATGTTCTGTTCCTTAATTTGATCTAAATGATTGATCCTTTTTTGTGAGATATGTAATTTATCTTTAATCAAATTAAAAAATAAATTAATCTGGACTTACGAACACCTTGGGATTAGTTTTTTTTTTCTAAAAATTCATTTAAATGCAAAATCTGAGAACACTTATATAAAGATTCCAAATCTCTACTTATTTGAATATTTATAATTTCCTTGTTAAAATAAAGATGAATAAAAGCTCCATTTATCCTTACAAGTTACAACTATGGGTGCTGTAAATTACCTCTAACGATTTCTCACAATAAATCCAACTATTTCTCTAAATAGAGAAGCTATGTGTACATATGCAAGGACAGTTACCATTAGGCCCCAATTTTATTAAAAAATAAAAAATAAAAAATAAAAACAATAGGAAAAATAAGAAATATCATATCACAAACAGTTTAACTATAGTAAAAAATAATCATTCTTATCCAACTTTTATATATATAATGATGATAATGATAGTAATATCCAATGTTAAGAAAACCGGACCGGACCGGCCGGTTCGACCGGGAACTGGTCCCTGGTCCGGTTCGGTTGAGTTAGAAAACCGGTCAAGCAAAAAACCGGTCAAGAACAGGTCAAACTGGTCAAAAACCGGTCAAAATCGATAAAAAACCGGTCAAAAAATCGAACAAAAAACCGGTCAAACCGGTTTGAAGCAAAATTTTTTTTTTTTAATTTTTTCTATATAACAGAATAATTCATTTTAAATAATTCTAACAAATTAAAAATAGAAAGTAATAAAAAAGATGAGGGAGTTGAAATATGATTTTTTTTTTAAAAGAAAATATAAGAGAAATAAAATGTGTATAATTAATTATTTTTTATATTTACTTTTTATCATATTCAATTTCCTAATAATATTGCTCTCAAATATCAAGATACTTAGCTAAAATTATTATTTATTATTTTATTTTTTAATAATAAGTAGAATCTTAATATAATTTAGAAATTTTAAAAATTTAATATTAAATATTCTTAATTTTTAATCATAAATAATTTTTATTTTAAACTAAACATTAGCTTTTGTAATATCTTAAGAAATGTTAAATTAGTAATCAAATATTTAAAATTTACTAATATTTATTTGTTATATTAAAATTTTAATACATAAAATTTTTTTAAATAATATATTTAATTATCACCGGTTCGACCACGGTTCGACCAATGAACCGTGAATCAGTACCTCCACCGGTTCAATGACCGGTCCGATTTTAATAACATTAGTAATATCATTAAATTTTTAAATCAAATTAGAAGGACTGTTACACAGATTTCCGTATAACATCAAAAAATACTAAATATATATACACGTAACCCGAAATAAGTAGCAGTGTTCATGATTTTAGAACAGTACAACTTCATCCACTTTTTATACTGAGCACTCAACCTACTACTATTTAGATTTTATATCACGTAACCTAATTTATATTTTGATAAAAGTAACATAGTGTAATGTTAAATCATAGTTGAGTTAAATCTTAAAATTTATGCAAGAATCATTTATTTGTCAAAATATAAACGATAGTAACATCAATTTTTTGAATAAATTTTATAGATTTATCTTAAATTTTGTCAAAATTATAAAAATCTCATCTTTATTTTTAAAATATATACAAATTTTTTTTAAAAAAAAAAAGTTACATTAGACTGTATTTTATTTTTAAATTTTTTTAATTAAAATACCGTCAATTAACCATTCCAACCTTTTTTTTATAGTCGATAGTTTAGTTAAAAAAAT
The DNA here is from genome assembly GCA_032878935.1 of Erythrophleum fordii. NCBI lineage: Eukaryota > Viridiplantae > Streptophyta > Magnoliopsida > Fabales > Fabaceae > Erythrophleum > Erythrophleum fordii. The sequence goes on along the minus strand of JAVQMF010000048.1, from coordinate 515,640 downwards.
TAAATTTAGACTAAAGTATATACATTTAAAATATATGAAAAATTTATATAATTTTAACAAAAATTAGGGGAGGTATATATAATTTACTCTAAAGCTTTTAATATCATAGAAGTATAATAAATATTTCCAAAAACTACAAATACTCCAATGAATCGAAGACATAAGACCAATCAAAGTAGTATTAATTAACTTTCTAATATATTCAGAAAGATTAAATACTTTTTAGATTTTCCGAGGAGTATATATCAAAAGATTAAATGATTTTAAAATTTGCCTTAAAAAAGACAGATTGAAAAGCTTTTTCTCCCGCCACAAACCCCCTATGCGTGTGTGTTGATTGTTAGTTTGGTTTAATAATTCTTGACTTCTTTTGGATGAACAATTATTTCATTTGAAATCTTGCGCACATATTCTTAATTTGATTTTTTTTTGTAATTTTATATAAATAAATTTATGTAGATATGTATAAACTTAAGGAAAAATTGCTTATTTCAAAATTTTTCCAAGTAAATGGGCCTAAGTACGGGGATTTAGAAATATTATGAGAAATAAATGGGGATTAGGGTTCATACTCATTAGGACACAGGTCCAAAGATGGAAAAAATATTTTTCTTATGATATGTTTAGTACCAAATAAAAAGTATTGATAGGGATGACAAAAAAAAAAGTAGGAATGTATATTATGTCCCTTATTATTACTCAATAATACATATCTCTTTTTATTATTTTTTTAATAAGGATACAAGTATTATTTTCCATTCCATCTATCCTTTTCTTTTCTTTTCTTTTCTTTTCTTTCCATTCCCTTAATCTCCTTTTCTGCATACCAAAAGCAATTTAAAGGTTTAGGGATGGAGACTATTAGAAAATGAAACTGAAATAAAGACAAAAATATGAGAGTAATAGAGTCATAAAGCACAATAAAATTGTTAGAAATTGTAAGTAATACAGTTAGAAAACAATGTAATATGTTTTGAAACACGCGTTGTTCATTATCTTTAAAATGATATTTATCCCCACTAGTTGTTGTAGGGTTTAAGTAAATTACTTGCAAGAGTAATCCAAAGTACTTTAAGAGACTATATTCAACAATTGTGGAGCTCACTCTTTAAGAGCAATTATAGAAATTCAGATAATAGTGTTTAGAGATATGATTTTTCATCATTATATCTTTTTATGTTGAAAACGCATTTATACAAATGTTTCTAAACCATCATGCTTATTTCTAGAAAATTGATTTAAAATTCAATCTTCCATCATATGTTTTTATGACACTCAAAGTAGATCTAACTATTCCAAGTAGCCACTTAATTGTCACTAAGCAAAGTTACATGATTATTGAACTAACAATCATTTAAGTTGTCAAATTCCTCGAGTCTTTTAATGTTTTGTCTCTAACTAGTTAATTAATAGTCAACTCATAGCTTCTGGGTGGTAGATTTAAGCAAAATTTTAATGTAATTATATTTAGAGTTAACCAAATTTTATTCTTAGTTTATTGTAAGGTTACTATAAAATATTCTCTACGTTATTCATGTTCTTGTCTTTGTACTTTACACTCTTAAGTTATCATCTATATTATGAGATACTTATTGATAATTCAGCATTATTATATTTTATATCCCTCACATTTAGTCTTAATAATAATTCATTGTGGCTAATTTGATTAACTTAAGTCTATTTTATATAAAATGGGCTAAATTTGGATAAATGAGTTTTAAATGTATTATTATTATAATTAGGTTAAATTTCCATTAATCCACATTTTTGTTTTGCAGACTAGATGGATTAGCAAATTGGAGCGATATGGATATTTCAAATTTGGCAAAAAAAAAATGTAGGCTTTGTTGCTTCAAAATTAGTATTGTATTCCTTTTAATATGAAAAATTTTAGATCGTTGGATATACTCAACCCATCTAAGCTCTTGAATCTTTCTTAGGTTACTTTTTAGTTAGATTAATAACTAGGAGATGTCATTCATTGAGAGGGAGTTGTCACCAAAAGAGCACTTCATCTTTTCTGTTTTCATTTTCATTTTTACATAGCTTCTTAATTTCCCTCTATAATCAATCTTGAGATTGAACCTGATATTGAATTTGAATCCATGGTTATATAGAACATTAGTTTGGATTTTAATTTCAAAGGAATTTTGTTATTGTTTTCTCTATTTTTATGTAATTTATATCATTATTGTTAGGTGATTTTAGTTGTATGAATTCTGATTAATTTCAGCTATCTAAGAACCCATTTTGATTTAATATGTTGATTTAGCAAATAATTCATTTGAACACAGTAAAGATTCTGTGTGCATCTTTGGTCAAATATGAAATAGATTGATATCATGTTGTTGGTTTAAGCACAATTACATTAGGATTAATGATACAAACCAATTAAAATCCTAAATGGTAGTTTAAAAACATTAATCAGAAATAACCAAATGATTAAAATTAAATCAGAGTTATTATTAAGTGACAAGGATGGAGAAAATATCAGAGGAAGAATTTTGGATTGGTTACATTTTGTTTGATTGATTTTTGTTTCGTGTTGTTAATTGATTTACTATTTTGTTTAATTAGTGTGCAATTTTATATTTGAACTTCTAGTTATTTTGACTTCAGTTTGGGTTCCTAACCTAATTGATTTGATTAAAAGCTCTTTAAGAGATAACTTGGTGGGCATTATACTGTAAACTAATGAAAATTTACTAATATTGACCAGTTCAACAACTGCGAGTGAACATTTTTTTTTTTTACCACTTATATTTAAGGGGAGCAAAAGCAAATTTCATTGATAGTATATCGACCTCACCTTGTTAAAATTTATATAATTATAATTTATAAAATGTTTGGATAGCTCTTGTACCTTATATAGTTTTTTTTTTTAAGAGCTTATCTACTCTTTGATGATAACAAATGAAAGAAATTTTGCATATATATTATTTAATAATGTTGCATGAGCTTCTTTGAAAAATTAGGTATGAAGATGCAAAGAACAATAAGTAGGATTCTCTAAAAAGTAGCTTTTGCACTCTTAATTGACCCATAATGTTTTAATTATATCAAAAGGGGGGAGAGATATGTGTGGCACAAAATTATGTTGCTGTTATGCTTATAACAAGTTCAAAGGAGTACTCTTATAGTCTTACCAAGCACATATTCAAAGAAAATTTCAAAGGGAGTACTTTAAACTTATGGACAATTTTACAATGCTATTTCTTATACTTAATACTTATACAAAGTTTTGTATTTAAAAGTTTTGCTATCATAAAAAAAAAGGGAGATTGTTAGACTCCAAAGTTTTGATATAATCTTGAATTATTTATTTTGATCTAACAAAAATTTTAAGTTAAATTTATAAAAACATTATGTTGAATATAATTGAATAATTTTTATTGTCTTAGTGCATTAAAAGTTATTTAATTTATTTTTAATAGGCAATAATAATTAGTGAAAAAGAAATAAAGAAATCAAAATAGAAAATTGTGTTAATATATAACATTTTGATTGGACTATTTTATCTAAATCAATTGATTAAACTTCATATTATTTATTTTATCTTTGTTGAGCTTTTTAATCTGATTGTAGTTATAATTTTTTTTGGATTATAATATTGAAAATTATTTTTAAGCCTCATTCTATCTTATTGGATCTTATTAATCTATGCACTTTAATACAAAAGAAAAATTATAAAATGCATTTAAATAAAAATGCGAAATGTTAAAGGGAAGTAACAAAATAGTTATAGTACTTTTTGTAACAAAAGTCAAAATATGTAGAAACGTTAATTGCATTGCATGAACTTTGAAATCAAAAAATTATATATTACTTCTTTTATAAAAATATGGCATAACTTAAGCAAGACAATAAATATATAATATCTATTTCAATTCTTCTCATTATGAAAGTTAAATATGTGTAATGCTTCGTGCAAATAAAGAAAATGCTCATATCATGTTTAAAGCTAACTTGATTTAAATTGATTTAATCGTTACAAAAAGACAAAAATAAGCTACTAAATTTGGAATGTGCAAAAAGGAGAAAGGCATTAGAATATGTTTATTCTTTTCAAAAGTCAAAAGTTTCTTAATATGTATAAAAGTGTCCTTTTTATATACAAAAAGTATTATATTATAATATGTAGAAAGTAGCTTTTTATCTAATTTGTTTAGAGTATTCATTATAGTTGTATTGAAGAAAAAAAATCAAAGCAAGGTATCAGTTTCTCTTTCTTTATAACTACTAAAACAGTAATGAAAAATAAGAAAAGTAAGGTCTGTGTAAGTTGAAAGTTATTTTTATACTCACTTATGCTTCATAATAAGTAAAACATAAAAGGACAATGGATATTCTAAAAATTTCTCTCTCTCTCTCAGAGGTTATTTGCAATGGACCTAAACTTTAATGGATATATGTTTAAAGCTTCTATATAAATAGAAGAAAATGAATAAAAGAGAATTGAATTGCAGCATTGAACCAAAAATGAAAACTACAATATAGTTCTCTTTTGATTTCTTCATTTTATTTGAGTTAAGTTTTTGGTATTATCTAACTCAATAGAACTTTAGAAAGAGTAAGTTTATTTTAATTCCTTTCTTGATAAGGGTTTATATTTATCCTTATATCATTCTATAAATTTTTTCTAATGCGAGAAACGCAAATTTAAGATGAGCTCAATGAAAAACCTTTAAAAAAGAGAGCTTTAAGTGAACTTGTATAAAACCCAAATGCTAGACTAGTTTGAGGTGAGTTAAAAAATTGTGTGTTGGTGACGAATACGTTAAAATCATCTTTATTATAATCTAGAAATTGATTGAAAAAAATTTCTCAAAATTTAAAGAGACTAAACATAGGTTTAAGGATGAACCAAGATAAATTTGGTAATATTTCTTTCTTCTATTGCTTTATTTATAAAGCTACTTTAAATATGGAGACTACTACATTTTTTTTATTTGGAGGATGCTTCAAATTTGTATTAGTTCATTCAACTATTTGTGTGTTTTTTAGATGCTATTATTTGCTAACTCCACTTTTGAAAGATTCTCAATTTTTTATGTGTTTACTTCATTTGCATGTTGTAACTTACTTCACTTTTTATCTAGTCACTCTACTTGACTATTTGTTCACTCCACTTTTTGTGTGCTTGAAATTTGAAAGTTGTTTCTTCCTCCACTTTTATATATGCATAGCTCACTCCACCTTTGCCTTTTCCACTTTTATACATGTCTAACTCGCTTTAACCTTTGCCTCCTCCACTTTGTATATGCCTAACTTACTCCACCTTTATCCCCTCTATTTTTGTACATGCCTAGCTCATTCCATCTTTGCTTTCTATACTTTTGTTTATGTTTAACTCGTTTCACCTTAACTTCCTCCACTTTTATATATACCTAACTTGGTTCACCTCAACCTCTTCTACTTTTATGTATGTCAAAAGTTTCTATTATTTAATATTTTATGTATCACACCTATTCATTCTCTCTAGATATGATTATCAAAGGTTACCATTATAAGAACAACAAGAGACACATTCAACAACGAAGACATTGACCAACGATTACAAGAAGGGTATCACTAAAATTTCCAGAAAAAAGGCAATAAGAGATCGACAAATTGAGTGTTAATGAAAAACAGAGAAGTAGCTTATTAATCTAAGAAATAAAATTCTACAGTTTCAAGCCCCAAAGGAGCACCTCAAGCTAGAACATATGGCATAAGAACAATCCTAACATAATGGGGACTGGACAGAGAAGGGACTTGACCTACTACTACATAACCAAACAGGAGCTATAGATGTGATGAACAATTTCGAGACAATAGAGCAAGTGTTAGTTGTAGTGAGGAATTTCAGTTAACCATCAGAAGGATACAATGGCTGAAACACAAAGCAACATCGAAGGAGAGGAATGTTTACTCACTATCTCACTCATGCACTGGCCATGATTCACCAAGAGGTCCAAACGCGTTCCCATTCTTTAATGCTAGGGTTTGGAGCTGCTGTATGTTGCTGGGACGATCTTGTCCGTCTGCCCCATCCAACAACTAACAAAACTCCATGCCATCTAAAATATGAAATGAAACAATGCGTTTTGATAGAATTTGCAGCCCTTCATGTTGTGATCTCATCCGCGCATTCTGAGTGATCTCTACTATCCATTTTGGCTGGTCATTCACTGCATTGTCCCAGCAGCTCCTCCCTTAGCCAAAAGTGTCCTCTCCTCATAAGTTCTAATCCGAGATGAAGCTTCACGACCTACCTCTAAAGTTTTGCAAAATCACTCCAAAGCTTCATGAGAACTGAATCTAGTTTCTGAAGCTGTGAAACTCAAATTTGGCGTTTAAGATTCAGTCAAACCCAGATCTATGTTTGTGAAATTTTGTGATTGAAAACCCAAATTTTGGTGTTTGTTCGATGTTGATCAATTTGATGTTGTTTGCTTGAAGTCTGCGAGTTGCATTTAATTGGTTATTGGTTTCTGCATGGAATTGAATTTGTTGTGCTTTTAATTTGATGTTGGTTTCTGCAAATTTGATCTTGGTTTTGCTTTTAATTTATTTTTTATTTGTACTTGTTTTGAGAAGTTGTTGCTTCTTGTTATTTCAAGCTTGATTGATTGAAGCCGGAATTTGTTTCTGATTTGGATTGAGTTGGCTATGAGTTGATGTTGGTTTAGCATTTAATTGGCTGGAATTTGTTTGTTGTTGGTTTAGCATGTAATGCTTAGATTAGTGGTAGTTGCTATTGGGTTTAGCATTGAAACTCGTATAAATGCTTAGATGAGAATGAAAAAACAGTGAGCTCTTTGATGGGACTTGTAAGTGGCTTCTTGTGCCTGTCAAATGTGTTTAGCATGTAATGCTTAGATTAGTGTAAGTGGCTTCTTGGCCTGTGATAGAAGGAAAAGAAAAAGGGTAAAAAAGGCTTCCATTCAAAGAAGTAAAAACGTTTAATGACAAGCCATTGACAACTAAACGTTTAACCTACAAACGTTTTCCATTGACAAAAAACAATGAATTCCTGTTCCTACTTAACCTATAAACGTTTTCCCTTGATAAACATTTAATCTGCAAACGTTTTCCAACCACTGACATCTAAACATTTAATCTACAGAACTCACCCTCTTCAAGCAAAAAAATCTAGCTAGCGTGCTCTGAATGAATTTCTGTTCCCACTTAATGACACAGCAAATTTTGGCTAGTGGAGGAGATGCAGACGATGCGTTTAATGGGCAGCCAAAAAAGAATAGTGGAAATCACTCAGAATGGATGGACGAGATCGCTATCAACACGAATCATTTTATTAAAACGAGTGGCATTTTATGAGTCCTTGGATTAAGCGAACAGACGAGATCGTCCCAGCAGCATATCGCAGCTCATTCCCCCAAGCATCAGAGAATTGGAACGCAATTCGAACAAAGTAAAAGAATGAAGAAACAGAGCATATGAACAGAAAAGATGAAAAGGAGTTCGGGAAGGTGGGATGCAAGATTAAACAAACAACATGTGGGAGAAAATGAGCGACGATCATGAGCTAGAGAAGGGGCATGTGTTCTAGACAGAAGAAAATCTTAATGGCTTCTAGACGATACGAGAAAATACAATGGTAGATGGAGATATGTGAAATTACACTTTGGTCTCTAAGATAAACTTGCTCGGTGATTAGAAAAGGAGAAAAAAGGAAGAGAATTTTGGCATGTGACATCCAAGGCTATAGAGCATGGGTTCCTTAGATGGTGTGGTAGTGTTGCCACTAGAATTAAAATTATAACTTGCTTGAGTTTAAATTTACTTTTTTAATTTTTTTGGCTTATGCTTAAAAAATTTTAATCATTATTTAAAAGTTTGCAATTTATTACTTTAAATTATTATTTTAACTAAATTTAATTTCTGTATCTCTTATTATTATCATCATCATTATTATTATGAAATTAATTTCCTAATTCGATCCTATGCTTCTAAATTATTTCTAAGTTTGAAAAGATTCAATTTAATTCACTCAAATCTCATTATGCTTCTTTTGATAACTTGGGTTATTACAAACTAACTTGTATATTTATTTTTAATTGATAAATTATTTTTTTATTTTTTTTTTTGAAAAATAATTTTTTCTAAATTCTTTTTAATTAAAATTTTGATGACAACTCTAAATAAATTAGATTTTAGAATTTGTTTTGGGAATCAAATTTACTTTTTCTTTTAAGCTATTTGCATTGTAACTGATTTTTACTAGATTGCCACATGCAATAGTATACTACTTATCATAGAATCTCATCCTTTTCTTCCATTAAATTTGTATAATATGGACAAATTGTAACTTACTTTCCTGATTTGACTTTAAATTAATTTATCCTCTTATGGCTTAAAGCGTGTGTCACTTCAACCTCTTACTTTGTTATCACTTAATTTTAGTATTTTTCATCCAAAATTTAACAAAATTAGTGATGTGAAAGTTGCCTAAAGTCTGTTTTCCTGCCTATGAGTTAAAAATTATCATCCAAACATTATAGCTTAAATTTATATGATATGAAGGTAAATTTGTATAACATGGAAGTTACCCAAATAATTTTTATTCCCATTAAATTTGTATAATATGAAGGGTAAATTATGACTTACCCTCTATAGTTTGACTCAATTAATTTATTCCTTGTTGATTGAAATGTGTCTTTCACTCTTGGTGATTTATTCTCTTACCACTCAGCTATCTAATATTTTGCATCTAAATTTTTCAAAATTAGCCTTTGAAATTACCTAAATTACCTTCCTATGATTTAAAACATTATCATTCAAACACTCGTGATTTTATACTTCTCATTCAAGCCATGAAAATTTATATATAATTTAAAATAAAAAAGATAAAAAAAATAAAGTAAAATAATGTGTATATTGATAAAAATTTTAACTAATACTTAAAAGCATAACTTATAACGTGTATATGTATAATTATATATGTATAAATAGTAATACGTCTCAATATTAACTAATAGTCAACCCTGTACGTTTCTTGCTGTGATCCTTTATTCGTATGCATTTACTAATTGCAATGTGCGCTGCCTTGAAACTGGATCAACTTGCTTGACTCCTAATATTTTTTTGAAACGAATAAATTTACAAATTATAATGTTAACTAATATAAATAACAAGTAATATATAATATAACTTGCAATTATAAAAGAATACGAAATAATAATTGTGAAACATAATTGGGGGTTGAACGGCAAGTATTAAATCATATTACGGTTTGAATGATAATTTTCAAATCACTAGGGAATAAAATGGTTTAGGTAACTTCTAAATGACTAATTTCATTAAATTTTGAATGAAAAATATTACGGAATAACAAAGTAATAATGAAAAAATCACAAGAAAATTGAATAACTCACTTCAAACCACGTAGAGCAAATTGATTTTTGGTCTAATCATAAGGAGTAAATTGTAATTTACCTTATTATTAATAAATATTTTTGGTACTCTTCTAATTCATAATTCTCCTTCAGCATCAAACAAATAGGATTTTCTTTGAAGTTTGAAATTTATATGTAGATCCTCATTTTTTTTCTGACATCAATGTTTTTAGTAATTATTAAAATTCAACATGTTTTCACTTTCTTTGATATAAATTCTGACAAAATAACATTTTTTCAAGGTAAAGTTTTAGACTAATTATACCTTCTAAAGTAGAACGCCAAAGATTGCCAGGGATCTAATACGCAATAAAAAAAAAATTACAAGTTTGAGTTGATTAGCTCTAGCACAAAAGCATGCTTTCCCCCATTATGAGAAGAACCTTGCCCCTTCAAAAATATTATTTCCCCTAAAGCACAAAATGTTTTAGAATAAAGATTATATTTAGGTAAAATTCTTGGAGTATTTACTATCAAGTTTTTTAATAAATGTATAATATGTGGAAGAAATTTTTTATAACATCCAATTGTACAGTGTTGAATAGTAAAAAAAATATTTACATATTATACTTTTATTGAAGAATTTCACAGTAAATATTTAAAAACTATACTTAAATTATATCTTTAAAATAATAAGTTTATAGCCATTAGGCCAAGGCAGGCATAACCTCATTCAGGTCATTCAGGGTTTAAAGTTCAATCCATTTTTACGAGCACTGGAGAGGAAGATTGAAGTGCGGGGAGGGAGGGAGAGAGAGAGAGAGAGAGAGAGATTGAAGTTAAAAGTTGCTGATGAATAACTTACCGAGAAAATAACAGTACATTAACTTCTTATAGCATGAGAAGGCCTCCCATTTAAAACCTATATTGGGTCTTTACTTCTCAAGAAAATGTTATATTTGACCTAGTTCTTCAACTTGGACTGATTTAGGTGGTCGGATCTAAAACCGGCAACCCAGGCATCAGATCAGCTTGAGTACTTCAAAAGATCGTCTTTTGCTGTTAAAACGAAACGAACCAATTTTACCCGGCAAATTTTTGATAACCTAGTGACTCATTCAAATAGATTAACTCGGTTATGTACAAAAGTCCATTCATTTATGAATTTTGTTGTCGCATTTTCTTTATTGCTGAAGTTTAACTTCCATCTTGGCAGCGAATTGCTCTCTCAGGCATACACTGGCAATTTGGAAACTACTGTGCCCACCATTTGCAAACTTGTATTTGTCCTCTACAATTTAGGGAGGGGTCATTAAAGACTTGTTAAATCTAACTCATGCTACCTCCATTTAAATTTATGTATTTTCAACTTGCTATTTGTGTTGAACATCTTACTTTGTTCCCTTGTTTATGACTTAAAAAGTTTTCATTTGAAATAATTATTTTAATTATTTAAATATATTTTTAATTTTATCTATACAACCAATTTAATTAGTGGCCCGACAATTAGTGCCGTGAATTGAGACCTTCGCCGACTCAATGTATGGTCCAAGTAATAACTATGAAATACAATGCAGGGCATAAAACATCCCCTCCTCAACAAAACTCCAAAAAGTTCTGGATACAACCAATTTTGACTCAAAATATTTAAAATTTGTAATCCCCAAAATACTCCCATGCAACTAAGGAGCCCAAAAAAATTAAGAAACCCTTGTTTTAATCACACACGAAAGTGTATCGAGCCTGCTCCGTTGTTGACAATAAGATACTCTTGACTACCCAGCCCTTCCTCAAAATTTGTTCCATCAAATTAGACAGATCCCTTTCTGCAGACCTCTTGCTATCCTCGATGATCACAGACCATTCTTTAAGGGCTGAGTCTGATGCATTGCTTTCCTTGATACTATTCTCCCACCTACTACAATCCGCAATAAGGGCCCTGCGGATGGAGCAAGCCTAAACAGTAAATAGAAAAACGTCATATCAAAGATCATCTACATAAGCACAACAGGTTTTAACTAAAATTTTTGTTATAAAGTAAGAAGAAAAAAGAGACTTTCTACTCCAGCTAAAACAAATAAGGTGACCTAGCAGTACAGGCGCATTCATCACGATATTGATCATAATAGTTGGAAAACCATTGGTAAGAAGAGCCTTCTCACCTGCAACAAGCCCATTATTATATTTACTGCTTCAGCTCCTTCACGCAAGGAAAGAAGGATGCCGGCCTGGGAGGTAAACAACAAGTAATGAGCAACATAAAAACACTTATAATACAGAACTAGTTCATTAGAAGCTATGAGGAAGCCTAGGTGATCTAGAATAAGCTCATTAGTATGCTCACCTGCGCAGTTCTTTTTAATCTTTTGGAGAAAATCTCCATGCATATGAAGTAAAAATCCTCTCCAGTTATACATTGCACTGCTTCTATTAACCACTTGGGTATTTGGTGGCTTGAATTTAAGCACCCTATTCTAATTGGCCACAATTCTTGACCTGATCAAATTCTCGTCAATTGACTATGATGTCTCACCATTGAATTGCGCAAGTGATAAAGCATTAAATACAATTAAAAAATCAGTAGCATATCACCTCCAGTTCCCAGAATGTCAATTCCTTCTTTCTCGCTCACCTCTGCAGGGGAGGGAGCGTATCCAGACTCAATCCAAGTATTGAGTATAATTTCAAGTCTATCCTAAAATAATAACAATACATCAAGACAGTGAGCGTCATATTCTCAAACAGTTTTACTCCAAAAACCAAAAAGAGGAAGTGAAAAATTCGGTGGACATGAACTGAAGATTATGATTATAGCAAAATAGACAAGTGGAGGGGCATCATAGGCTGGTTTGTTACTCCCCTTCCCCTCAGAATCACAATCCTTTTACTAGATTATAGCCAACTTAAAAGGGACTGAACCAAAAGCAGTTTACAGAAAGAAAGAAAGAAAAAGAAAAAGAAAAACATGGTCAACTATACAGCAAATGCAACTGAACTTTTATGTCATTAAAAGGCAAAATTTATTTGAATACCCAAAAGAAAATAAAGGCCAAGTGTACTTGACATGAATCCAGAATAAAATGATAATTTCCTTCATTAATGAGCCAAGAATGATGGCAAATTTAAATTGATATTCTAAAGAGCTATGTTCATTGTATTTAGCTCATCTTAAAAAGTGGATATAACCTGGTTCCCACCAACTTTACATGTTTAATGTCAAATGGATGATAAAACACAACTTTGTGTCCCTCAAATCACTTTCTGTCCCTAAATGATAAAGGCAAGGATCCTCAATCCATAGGCAACTTATAGTTCAAGCCATCAGATAACCCACCTTAGTCAATGTTTGCAGGTGGACATGCTTCAGCCCCTGATATATCCCTAGAAGGTCCATGCCAGCAAAAATGGGATAAATAAGGAAATGAAGACCTGCTTGCCGTCTTCCAAGCCAGAAAATCACTAAGTTAGAAAACAAACTAAAATATTTATGCAGAATATATAGAAAATTTACAGTAAACACTCTGGTAACATCACCAGAATGTTATATATATATATATATATATTCATAAGTTTTTAAGATTTAATACACTACAATTAGCTCATTGTTTGATGGTTCAACCAACTTGATACTTTACACTGAAAATAAGAACATTTAATAAATGACAATAAATTATAACCTTAGATAGTTCTCAAACAACAGATTAATAACTGCAGCAAGCATGAGGCCAAGGTTGTCAAAGCACACTGTTTGTATCTGAAACATATCAAAATGTAGACTATAATCATGTAAGATATATTGAAAGAAAATAACAATCTAATGAAAAAATGATTAACCTGTGCCTTTGCAGAGATTTCACCAAGATTGTCCGCTAATGCAAAACTTTGATGGACAGCAGACTGCAGAAACAGAGTGAGAACATCAAATTCCACGGGCAAAACAAAGTATAGCAATTATTATAAAGATCAGAAGGGGGGATTCTTGCAAAATACTTCCTCTGCAAATGATTTTATGGAAAGGGAAGTAGGTAGAAAGATAAATCAATACAACCCATCTAATAAAATAGAAAATATGAGTGGAGCATAGAAAAAAGGAGGTTCAATGAAAAACAAAACTAAACATGGTAAAGAATTATTAAAGTTGGCAGTCAAGAGTGGTGACCTATCTATGTTTAGTCTGCAGAAGATACTTTAAATAAATGAGCTATCATGCTGTCAAAGTGCTTTATGCATTGTAAAACATAAATATTAAGATGGGATGGCAAATTCTGCAACCATGTACAAAAATGAAGCTAGCAATCAGAATGACAACAGAAATCTGAAGGTCTCAGGCAAAACTGATAGCTAAAGAGGTCTCACATATGATACTGCTCTGTATTGATTAAGGTTAGTTAATGATGGTAAGCATTCAACTACATTGAAGCAAGAGCAACTGTATCTGAACATACATATAAGAAGACTGTGCAAGCAGTCCTTAGATACAAGGTGAATTAGTGACAATGAGATCCATCATATAACACAAAGGGATTAAAGCTCTGAAGGCAAACATATTAACTGATTTAATATAGTATCACTCTCACAGGGAAAATAAGTATTATTTATGAACTACTACGCATGTGGGACAAGAAAAGAACATTTTTTTCATTGATTCTCTTTCCTTTTCCACCTTGCTGCCATCACATCATGATATTATATCACAAAAACATACAAGGGTATATGATAGTGCAACGGCTATATAGAACATGGCTTTCTTTGTTTTCCTATCATACAGATACTTTTCTCATATAGCAAGTATCATATAGACTATGTATTCTTAAAAACAATCAATTTTGAAGATAAAAATAGAGAAAAATTCCACAAAAAAATATAATATAATATGGACCCTCATATGACTGAGGCTTGATACCTTACCCGAGTTGCTAAGTAGCAGGCCAGGCTTATTTGTTTAGCAATGTTGGCAATCGTTGCAAGAAGCAAGAAGTATTGTGGGAATGCAGCAGTAAGTAACTCAAGTCCAATGCTCGCAACAAAAAGAACGGATGTAGAGAACCTGACTCTCTTTGTGAAACAGAAGAATTAAAAAAAAAAAAGTTAAAAAAGAAAAGGAAACGGAGGATAGAGAAATTTATGAGATTTCTTCTATATATCATATGTAGTATTACGGACATAATAAACTGCAGTTTAACAATTACCACTTTACTTCACATCACTGTACTTTGGAAGATCAGTTCATATAGGATCAAAAGCCAAAATACAGTGTTGGTAACTGCGGATGAATAAAAACCTTTGAATGCAGATAATTAGGATTTATGAGTAATTAACGGGAATTGATCCCTTCAAAATGGCATTTAAAGCCGTACCTTCAAATTCGTATCAAAGGCAGATGCTAGGCTAGCAGTGTAGATGCATCTGCTAAGTCGTCCAATGCCATCTTTTAAGACCCAATTAAGAGCAGCAGATGATGGAAGTGAATAGGAGTACCCTACTCCCATAGCCTTAAACATTGCCTGAGGTCAATCCATTCTAATATAATTAGTTATCATGTAAAATAAACTGCTGCAGTGAGACCTAGTAGAACTCTCATTTTAAGTTTATAGAGAGCACAAAGGGCAACACATGAATTACTTAATGAATTTAACGTCATTTCACTAAAACTGGCACATATGTAAGTACAATGATTCACAAAGAAACACGCAAGAGGGGATTAGAATTGAAGTCTTTTCATTTAATCCATCTGCTTATATGTATATTAGTCTGGTATATTTATTTTCTAATCCACTGCACACAAAAGTCATCCAGAGCACCATCAACCTTCGAATCATCCAGGATGTTTCCTCCGCATAATAAGTTCACTTCTATGCATGTGAGGTGACAAAATACCGATACACCAAATTTGAGTTTTTCCACAAGAATACATGCACCAGGGTCAAAAGTTCATTTGTAAAATACTGAACAACCAATACATAAAGAGGCAGGTTGGACAGTTTTCCAATGCTGACTATTTTGATCCGATCGTTTGTCTGGAGTCTTGCATTGTGGCGGGTTAAGAAATCCGCAAACAAGGCCACTAATTGGCTAACCAAGTCTGCCTTAAAGTGGGTGCATCCTCCAGGTTAAGTGACTCTACCCCGACCCTCTCTGACTCTGATTTTGAACCTAGATGCTCTTGTTGATAGGGACGGAATTAGCTTATCTGCTGCACTGGATTCATGTTAGTTGTTTGTGCGGGTGCGTGTTTTGCACTTTTTTCACTTCTGCTTATGTTTTCTGTTTGCACTTTATGTGCTGCATACCGTTAGGACTTTGAATTTGTTGTTGGTCCGTTTTCAATGAAATGATGCTTAAGTCAAAAAAACAAAAAAAATCCACTGGAACTCCACCACCTATAATATTGAATCAGTTGTCACAAACGGAAATAAGGATTTAATATACCTGAGTAGCAAGAACTTGAAGTGCGGAGCTGAAAACGCGATGCAAAAACTTCCACTTCACGTAACCCATATAATGATCAGCAACTTGCTGAGGAATTAGAAAATCCCTAATAACAAAACTGCATATCCTGAATAATTTACGAAACCCACTGTCGAAATCGAACTCGAAAGAGGACGCGCCGCCATCAACACTGACCAATTGGAAACAGTCCCCATCCCAGAAGTACCTAGATACCTTTGCAGAGCTTCGAATCACAAACGGAAGGCGAACTGGCAACGTGGGTCGCGGTCCTTTTTCAGCCCCTCCATCGGATTCACAATCAAGACGTGTTCTCAAAGAGGAATAGGCAGTCACTGGTTTGAAAAACAATTTTCGACGACTGGGTATTGATTCATTGGCCATGGTGCTAGTTCCTGGAAGTTTCCATGATAAAGGATGATGATGAGTCGAGGCTATGTGAAGCGAAGATTGCATGAGAATTGAGAAGTGGAATTAGAGCTTGAAGTGAGTCTCGTTTCACAACAAATTCCACTATAGTTTGAACCAAAGTGGAGAAATTCGCATGCGGAATCCGCTCCCCAAGGAAGAGCACAGAGAGATTTTCTTAACCTCAACGACTGATAGCTGAATCTTCTGTGAGAAAGCTTTAAATGGAGAAGAAGGAAAAGAGAAAGCGTCAAAGAGTGCTCTATGTGGAGAAGAAATGGCAGAGAGAGGAAGGGAACTGACCGCGCCACAAGATAAGGCTTCTGTGAGTAGTAGGGGAAGCGGCGAGCCAGAATCTATGGCGGGATACCTACGCACGTCTTCCCTTCGCTAGAGTTGGCGTCCGGATTCTCTACCGTTGACGCGCCAAAATGACAAAATCCAGGCGAGAGAATCCGAGCCATTCGCGAGATCCCTCGGCTCAACACCAGCCACGCGTCCCGCAAGCTCAAAACACAAACTGCAAGATGCGTTTCATGATGTGATTCGGGCATCTTGAAGAAGCCAGCTCCCTGTTCCATCAACCTTCATACCCACTAAATGGAGAAAGTTTTGGTTAAGCTGGCGGACTCTGCGTTCTTCGTTCAAAATCAAAAGAGCCAGAAATGGAGAATGCAATCTATTGGGAGTTTAATAGGTTTTACCAAGCAAAAGTCCCGTGAAGAAATGCATTGACGAACAAGATAGAGAAAAAAGAGAAGAACGAAAAGGAACATTTCAGTCCCAAAAGGGAAAATGGGGGAGGAGCTCATGTTTTAACACGGAATTGGATCCTCTAAATGAGATTCCCTCCATTTCTTCTGAAATGTCTCGCAAAGTCTGTTTTATTTTTCGAAATATATATATATATATTTTTTTAATAAATCCCACCCCATCCCTTATACATGGTTACTACGAGGGCACTGTATAGGATTCTCCGAGGATCTCAATCCGTTTTAACACAAGGTGAAGGAATTGAGCACAAGATTCTAGGCTGAAAGCTAAAGTTGGGATTTGGATCTCACGTTGAAGATATTCATTTTCTCTCTTATCACTCACAAACTTAAACTTTTTTAAAATTTTTTTTTTTGAAAGAAATGTATCCCACAAAGAACATGAGAGAATATGAACATTCACAACCACTTAAGTTGCTATCTTTTGCTATAAGAGAAGTGATGCTTATTATTATTATTTTTTTAATGTCTTGCTTTCAATTCTCTTAGAAAATATGTATGAAGCTAGATTGCTTAATTGTTAAATTCTACTGAGGCCAAAAGGAAGATAGAGTTAGAAAGCCTAGAAGCAATGTTACAAAATCAAAGAAAAGAGGAGAGTTGGGCTTTAAGGAATCTTTTAATCTAAGGATGCTTTGATAGCTAAGAATATTTGGTGACAGCTTCAAAATTCAAATAATTTGTAAGCTAAGGAAGTAAAAAGCTTTTACTTCCTAAATTCAAATTTTTTTTTTATGTTATTAAAGAGAAGGCCGATCTAGCCTAACAGAAGGGAAAAATCTATTAGTTAAATATTTATGTTAACAAATTGGGAATGAGCTTTTTGTGAAGGTTCGGGATGATAAGTGGATTCCAAACTTATATAACCTAAATTCAAAGAGTATTGATAAGGTGAAAAGGAAAAGAAAAGTTGCTAATTTAATTATGAATGGCTGGCGGGATTTGACATCTTTAATTAACAAAGTTCCAATGGTTATTAGATAAAAAATTGCTAGTATCCCATCTCTATGTATAATAGAAAAGACAAGCTTATTTAGGCTAAATCTAAAAATGGAGTCTACACAGTCAAATTTGGTTATTTTGAAGGAAAAAAATAATGGTGGGGTATTCTTCTTTAGGACCTAGCAACTCTTTTGAAGTCCTTAAAGATATTTAGATTGTTGTATGGAAGTTAAATATGCCTTCTAAGATCAAACATTTTATGTGGAGAGTCCTTTTTTAGAAATATAGTCATTAAAGAAGTTTTGTTAAAAAAGAAATGTGTTGCAAATCCTTTCTACCTCATTTGTATAATGGGACAAAAACCATAGTACATATGTTGTTTCTATGCACATGGGTTCATAAACATAATATAGTCAACTTTAAGAAATTGTATATGGATATTTTGGTGAAAAATGTAACTTTGAATGATTATGGCAATGCTTATCTAGCTTGGTGGTGTTGGAATACATGGAATGATAAAAAGTTCTATAGTGTTTAGTTCTGGATAAGTGAACCTAATGAGTGTTCATTTTAGTTGGACTCAATGAGTATTGATTAGCCAATGATCTCCTAAAGCAAGAAACTGAAAGTGGGGATTTTAAGAAGAATAGCTATTTTTGGAAAAACCCTTTTGTTCATTGTTTTAAACTTAACATTGATGGCTCATTCCTATATAAATTAAAGAAAGCTAGTTTGGGGTGATTTGTAGAAACTTTAATGAAAAGGTGATTCATGGTTATAGGGAAGCAATTGTTGCTATTTCTGCATTTATGACGGGGGCTATGGACTAAGAAAAGCTTTATCTTTGGCTTATAAGTTTGCTGGTAAGAAGATTCAAATGGAAATGGATTGTGCTGAATTATATAAGTATGTGTCTAAAAGGAATTTGGATAGTTATGATTGGAATATTTCCATGTAGTTGTAAAATGTGCTAAGCCTAATGAATTCTAAAGTTGTCCTCTCTTTTTTTGACTAATCATGAAGGAAATAAAGTTATCGGTTAGATAACAGTGTTTGCTGTAAAAGAGATATGCACGAAAGGGTCAATGTCTTCACGTCCACCCCTTCTAGTTCATATTCTAGCCTAGGATTCCTTAAGCTTTGCTGATGGTGCTGCTGTGGAGGTTCATAGAGAAGGAATTGCCTAAGATTGTGCTTTTGGCTTTTATTGTTTTTGTTATCTAGTTGTTGTTGTTACTATTATTATTTTGCTTATGTTGTAATCTCTTTTTTGCTTTATGGTTGGAACTTTATCATGGTATTGTTTTTGTATACTCTATAGAGCTGTCATTGGTATGAATATAGATATGAATTAGTAAAAAAAATAATTTTAAAAATAAAATAGTATCTTAGAATAATATAAATATAAATTGTGATCTAAAAGAAAGAAGTTAAAATTATATGCATAAAGTAGAAAGTTAAATCTTAACTACTTCTTTTTTGTCTTGTTTAAAATATAAAAATATATTATATTTTAATTTTTATTTAAAGTTTGTTTAAAAATCAATTAAAAATATTTGACATTCACTTTAGTGCACGAGAAGCAAATAGTAATAAATATGGGATAAGATTCAAATATTGAAATAAGATACTTAAAATAGTTTTGGATGAATTGAGATTTTATTTTTGGATACATGATATCTGTCCAATACCAATAAACAAATAAGATCATGGATAAGATATTTAATATTCAATATTATATATAAATAATTAAACTAAATATATAATTATGCACAAAATATTATGTTACATGCAACAAATTTTTTATTAGATTATTTTTATTTATTATTTATAATTTAATAATTATATAGGTTTAAATATTTTATATTTCAAATTGTATCTTGAAAGGTAAATCTAAGTATCACATAATTTAGATATTTTGTATTCAATACCTAATATCCTAATCTTTGTAAAATTTTTTAGGTACCCAACAAATTTGAAATATTGGTTATTTTGGATGTCAATACTAGAAATATAATAATTTATTAGATTTGGGTAAGATTCATATTGGATATATACTTTGAATTTGGATTTAAATTTCTAAAATTTTATAGATACCTTTCATTATTATCTCTAGTATTCAAAATAGATTCAAACCCATCACACTTTCACACCTACAAATACATATAAGATTTGGGTAATAGTCGAGAGATCACCTTGAATTATGTATAGTAAAAATAATTATTTTATAGAAACCTCAAAAAGATTCAATAATGAAACAATTCAATATTTAAGATGTCAAACTCTTTATAAAGTTATCCAAACATATATCAAACCTAATTTAGTTATTTATATAGATTTTTTTTTTTACCAAAAAATTTTTGCTGCCCTTAAATTTGATGAAGATTATTTTTAGTAGCTTAACATTTTTTAGTTCAATTTAATCCTTTAGTTTAATGTATTGTTTAAATTCTTTATTTTTTTCTTAACACCATTTTCATATTAAACTAAAATTTCTTATGTGGAGACCACTTTAATATTGTAACGACTTAGTCAGCTTCTCCTTCTTTTCTTAATTTCTTTTCCTTTCTCTTTCTCCCCTTTTTCTCTCCATATTTTCCATAGGGTTTTAGAAAAATTTCAGCCCACACTTTACATTTTTTTTTTCAATTTTCATCATGAAATCATTTATTATTAATCAATCTTTCATAACATTATAAAAATGGATCAAAAAGGTGTTCACTTAGGTGTTTACTAGGAAACCCATTTAGAGCTTTAGGCTTTTTAATAGCAAACTTGCATGGATGGCTTACCTAAGCTTACACTACCAAAAATAAAAAAAATTTGAAAAAGACATCCCTTTACTTCATAGTCATAATATAGTGAAGGAAATGTCATTTGCTAAACAAGTAATAAAAGATTATCCTTCACTATGTTCTCTTTATAGGGCTCTTAATTTTTAAAAGAATAATATTGAAATCTTTCATTATATAGTGAGGGATACAAGAAGGATAGTTTGTCGCCAACTTATAACAAATCTCTCACCATTTCCTTACAGTCTTATGCCATTATCTTATATTAATTGTTTGGTTAGATGTCCCCTGTTATCACCTTGACAATGCATTGTGAGTCCTTTATTAATCCCTAGCTATCCCCTCATCTTTCTCCTTCAATTTCTTACCTAATCTTTCACTCATGACTCGTTGATCCCTTGTTTTGGCAATTTTTTTTTAACCCATTCTCATACTATTGACCCACAATCAAAAAATAGTAAATAATGCAAACAACTAGTTTTCTAAATGCAGTTCATATATATATATATATATATATATAAAATGCAATTCATTTGAATAGAAATTTTACACAAAGCTTGTAAGAAGTGCAAAAATACAAACTACCTATCAAGTCTTCATCATTATCATCCCCGCCTTGACTCTAACCCTTATCTTTTATGCATCATTATGTATGTGTGGCCTAGATATCCTAATGTTTGGTGTAGGTTATGTACATTTTGGGTCCAAATTGGTATGTACCAAGATTTGCTTGAAACTTAATAAGCCCAACATAAAGCACTGATAGTAGGTGTTCATAAAGAAAATGGTCCATCCAATGTTTAGATCAAGTTCTAACTACTATATATGTCCAACATATAGAAGGTAAAGGAATTGCCCTTTTTAGGAATCCTAACCATATTAAGCAAACAAGGATTAATGGGAATAACCCTTTTTGGGAACTCTAACCATATCCAACTTACAAGAATTAATGGGAATTATTCCTTTCAAGAATTCTAATAAACTTATCTAACATTTATAATATCCTATTTATAGTAATTCAAAATTACTAAGGGAAGCATGTATACTAGCCTTAATATTATAAGATAAAAGACCAAAAGAAAGCTGTCAAATTTTTTATAAAATCTATTTCCACTCATGGCATTCTTACCATTTCTATGCTCTAAACAAATAATAATCAACAATGCAAAAAAAAAAAAAATCTTGAATGTTTAGGAGAATAAATCCTTTAGTTTTATTAATCAAATGAACATATGTAAGCAATAGCACAAGAGAGAGAGGGAAGGAGGAAGAGGGAGAGGGAGGGAGAGATGTTTCTGGAGTGGATATGCAATTGGACCCTATATTATGAACAGTAAAAAGTTTTTCCCAAGCAAATACCAAGGGGGGACCATGTTATAATATAAATCATTCAGAAACATTAAGAAGACATTCACTTTGAAATTTGATTCATGATTGTTAAAATGTTCACAATCCCATCAAATCATATAGAATTATGCAAGTTCAATCTGCCATTATGTCTACTTTAAAATAGTTGCAAACCAATATGTTAAATAGTATTAGGAATACAAATTACCAAAACAATTGCAAATGTCCAATAATTTCTTGGATCTTATATGCCAATTTTGTTTGGGTTTATAAAGCAAGGATTACATGCCTTTATTGTGAGGGAGAAAGGGAAAGAAAAGGGGATTATTGGTAATAGCTATGCAACAACAAACAAAAATGACAAATGGTAGCTAAGGGGAAGGGAGAGAATTAGTGAAAATGGGAAAAGTTTTAAACTACTAAAATAGATTTAAAAGTTTTGTCAAAATTAAACTTTTTAGCAAGAGATTACCAAATGGGTGGTCCCTTGTTATAGCAGATATCAAGGGATAGCAAGCTATTAATAAGGGATAATCTATCATTGAATCTTGGTAAAATTTTGAATTATATGTTGAACATAACAAATAATGTGCCTTTTGCTATTTGTCTAGTGAAGGAATATCATTTTATGAAGGAGACCCTTTCACTAATTCTTTATTATTCCAACACTGCAAAGGTGGGAATTTTCCTACTATTTTAATTGGTTAACATAATGAGGGATTATTCATCTCTCATTAGTCCCTTATTGTATTCAATTTTTCTCGTAAGCTACCATGAAACTACAACTTAATTACATATAGCCCATAAAGTATCTTTTAACATTAAAACATGAGATCATTAATGAAAATGAAACATTTTTGCATATATTAGTTGGTAAAAGTGTGATCTTTTAAGTATAATTACTTACAATTTAAGGCACCTCATATCACATAAATATATATCTTTCTTCTACTCACAAAGGGGATGGAAACTTTAGGCTAATTTTATCAAAGTTTCACTAGAATACTAGATTTTAAAGACATAAATTAATTGGGTTCTAAAACTCTATAGAATACAGAAAGAGAAGAAAGATAAAAACAAAAAAAAGAAGAGGAAGAGATGTTGACAAAGTTACTACATCATTGATGTAACTTTTATGTAGTAGGTTTACATGTTAAAGGAAAAGGATTGAAACTGGAACAAATTAAAGGAATAAATCAAAACAAAAATAAATAAAAGGACTAAATTGAAATGATGAAAACAAAATTTTTGTCCTAATTTTTTGTGTGAAAATTTATTGTCTTTATTTAGTTTTTCAATTGAAAACTAACTAATCATTATATTTATTTTTATAATAAATCATTTTAAATATTTTATAAAAGTTACATATTATTTTTAATCATTAAATATTTGTTATGAAGGACTCGTAGGATCCAACCTATTTTTAGAAAGCCTAAAAGACTCTGACGGCCATAATTTTATCGTGTTGCATGAAAAGAATTGACATAACAAATTGCCTACATTGCTCTAAAAGAATGGCTTATGTACAAGTAGCCATCCTTGATCAAATGATTTCTATGACTTTATTAAGCAACTTAACCTTGATCACCATTATTAGTTGACCTCCAAATGAGCCTATAAATAAAGATCCCCAGTGATACACAAAGGGATGAGGCATTTAGAGTAATCCTAAAGAGCATCATCTCATATTTTATCTAGCTATTATGCTTCTCTCTAAAGATCTCTATCCTTACATTCTAATAAAATAATTGTTAATTTTATGACTCTATCTTTTGATTTTTTGATTTCTTCTTTAGTTGAATCATGGTTCTTGAATCAAAATAGTATTATATATTAAAATTATAATTTTTAGGGATATATATTTTAAAAAAACTTCTTTTAAAATTATCTTACAAATTTTTAACAAGGAGTGTGTATGCCCTGATTAGCTTGGTTAGCTTGATCCTGCATAGCTAATGTTGAGTCGAAACAGGTTAAAAAATAAATAAAAAAACTTGAAGAAGGTCAAGTTTGGATGGCCTTCGAGCCAACTTTTTAGCTCGGTAAGTCTAGTTCGACTTAAGGTATATATATATATATATGCATATAAAAATTAAATTAAAAAGAATTTTTATGGCTTTTTTATAATTTTAGTAAAAAAATTTTAAATATATTTTATAAATTATAACTAATTAGAGGGGTCAAATCCCCTATTAAAGTTCTTTTGAATATAATTATCATATTTAAATGAGAGAAAATGAGATAAAAAGTGTATTTTTTAAAGTCATAACCACCATATTTGCATTTTTTTTCTTTGAACCCATTTTTTTCATATTTATTGTGTAAATTTTAAAAAACAAATGTATAAAAAAGAGTAGTCATATACCTAAAATGATTGAGAAAATATAAAAATATAAGCATTTAAAGTTTCAATTTTTTTAAAAATTCTTTTGGTTCAGCTGGCTTATCCTTAACCATTAGGGTCTGTTTGGTTTGAAGGGTTTGGGGGGGAGGGGAGGGGAGGCCCTCCCCTTGTTTAGTATAGAAAAGTTGGAGGGGAGGGAAGGCAAAATACCCCCTCCCCTCCCCTCCAAAAGTGGGGGTTTTTGGAGGGGAGAGAAAATTTATATCTTCATTTGACAAAATTGCCCCTCACTCTTATTTTTATTTAAAACATAATATAAATCTTATTTTTTTAATAGGGTTTAAAATAATTTTTTATAAAAATAAAAATATTTTTTGAATAAAAATAAAAAATTATTTTTTATAATAAAAAGTAGGAAAAAGTCTTTTTTTATAAAAATAAAAAAAAAATTAAAAATTCTAATACAATAAGGGTATAATTGTCTATTTAATTTTATCTCCCCTCCCCTCCCCTCCTCAACCAAACAAGATTTCATTAAAACCCCTCCCCTCCCCTCCCTTCCAAATCAACCAAACAAGATATCATTAAAACCCCTCCCCTCCTTTGAACCAAACACTTCCTTAGACTAAGTTTGGGTTAGGTTGAGCCTTGAGACAAATTTTATTCCGAGTACAAATTGGTCAAGAGTTAAACTGAGACTATTCTTGATATATCATGACCTGTACACACTCTTACTTTTATTTATCACATTTAAATTAGTGGTTAAAAAAAAAAAAGCCATTAAGTGTAATTTAACGATGAAAATAAGGATGATTATCTAGAATAGCGCGTGATAATTTCTTTAAGAGGGAACAAGAGTTAAGTGGATTTTTTCTTGCCAAGAATATAAAACAAGATAAAGATTATCTCATGGAGACCTCATTATATTAAAATTACTAAAATCTTGTTTCATTTGTTCAATTGCTTTCCCATATATATATATATATATATATTTGAAGGAAGTGTTTGGCATTTATTTTTTGAGCAAATAAGTTCTTTTTGTTTTTTTAAATACTTGTTTCTAGATTTAAGAGTATTTGGCAACTTTTCCAATCAATTTTTAGGTAGTAACAACAACATTTTTTTTAACTATTGGGAAAAAAACAGAAATTTGTTGCTTCTCTTTAAAGAAGAAATGAAAACAAAACTATTTTTTTAAGATAAAATTGTCTTTACTAAAAATCATTAATTCCATTTTACCTTTAGCCTCCTCTTTTCTTTTGGTTTCCTCGTTTTTTCTTTTACCTCTATATATCTATTATATGTATTTATTGTGATTTTATTTTTTACATTTGAAATAAAATATTTATCCATACAAATAATGTTAAATACAAAGTCAAATTTATGCGTATTCTTTTTAGTAATTTGGCTGTAAAAATTAGCTTTTTAAAATAAAATTACCAAACACGATAATATTGACAAACAGGTTTATTATATGAACTTACAAAACACAAACTTCTTATTTCTTGTAGTATTTTTACATGAAGCTCCATTTGAATAAAAGTAGTTCTAAAATAAGTAGAAATCTTTATACCCAGGGATACGTCTAAATTTAAGATTACATTGTTTTACTTCTCAAAATTCTATTTAATTTCAACAAAAATTTACAAATATAAAAATTACTACAAGTTATTGTATGTCTATAAGAAATGAAAATAGGGCAAATTTGTCGCTATGAAAGAATAGAGGACAAGGAAGTGGCAAGAATGGAGAGAGGAGGTGCTCTCGCCTTAGCCCTTAAGGGGTCTAAGATTTATATGCGTGCTTTATCATATAGCATGATAATGGTGATGAGCCATCCCCCTTCTGAATAGGTTGACTTTAACAGGCTAAGTGTTTTATAGATTTAATTGTCTTGGATCATCACATTAGAGAGATGATGATGATGATAATGACAAGCCATTATAATTTTTAACAACTGACTTTGATATGCAGAGTGTTTTATAGATCCAACCATATTTCACCATAGACATTCACATCTTTCATAAACGATGATAATGATTCATATCATAAAAATTTGACGAAATTTTATGTTAGTTATCGACTATCTAACACAATATTTATATTTTTTTTTAACTTGGGACCAGTTATAAAATAATTTACGTTAAAACATAACATAGGTAGAGTTGATAATAATAATAATGATAAAAAAAATATAAGTTTGGACCATCTCACTTCTTAAGTTAATTTTGACAGATTAAGTGTTTTATAGATCAAACTACATTAGATCACCACTTATACTCACATTTTCATGATTGTAAAAGCATAAAATTTGCATTTGGAAATATATGCTAAAATGTTGAAATTATTTGTTTTAAGAAATTAATTTCTTACATATATAAATATATATCTTATTCCCTTTTCATAAAGAGGTAAAGCTCATGTACAAGTGGATAGGGGGAAAAGACGGCTTAACGTCATGACTTGTCGAAGTCTAAGGGGCACGTTCCCTCGTTAAAGATCGAACAGGCTGTCAACTCCCGAGCAATTCATGTTAGTGCCTTTGTAGCGAAAGGAGCATACTAGTTACTTCCCCTAAACCTGTTTGATATGTAATGGCTCGTGGGCTCCATGATGACCTTGTGGGAGCCACCTAATAGAACCCGTCTCCACTAACACATCTCTCTTTTTAACTCCGAACTTGATTTTCTATTTTTTTTAATAAAACAACATTTAAAGTACACAGTTTCACAAACTTAACTTGCCAACATAAAATTTATTAGGAATTAATGTTATTTATATAAATATTAATTTTTTTGGATAAAACATATTAATTTTGTGTAAGCAATTTTGTGCATGTCAGAATTATTTTTATTAAGAATATTTCCTTTAAAGTTGATAATTTTAAATTAAAATTGTCATAATTATATTACTTATAAAAAAATTCCTTCCATAACATACTCTTTTTATTCTTTAATATTTCAGCATTTATTTTTGTAATAATTGTTATCAGTCATTTGTAATTTTGTCCATCTAATTAGCCATGATTATTTTTTCATTTATAGTATCAATTTTTAGTATAATACAACTATTAATAACATGATTTTTTTACCAAAATATATTTCAATGTTTCTTTATCACTTTTTTTTTTGGGTAAATAACAATCTGAATGTGTTGGCTAAAAGAATATAATTATGACCATTTACCAAGAAAGAGATGTACCTTTAAAGCTTTAGTTTACAGATATTGCCTAAACAACTATATATGCATAAATTAATGTTTTTTTTTCCATGGCTAATCCAATGAAAGAAATGAACCAAACATAAAAGATTTGAAAAAATTTTTCCTTATAAAGAGAAAGTCTCGATGGAGAGTAGAAATATTTATTGTACTCCCACAAATTTGATATTAATTTTATTTATATTTTGATAAAATACATTTTTATCTCAAATTTAAGATATAGCTCAATCATACTTTAAATTTAAATTATGATTTTTATAAAAAATCAAATTATATTAAATAGCAATATATTTAAGGGGAGAAAATAGTATGATAACTTCTAACTTACAAGGCCCCTATATTGAAGATTAGAAAGAAAGTGAATAAATAAATAAATAAAACATTGTTAACATAACAAGATC
Source organism: Erythrophleum fordii (assembly GCA_032878935.1). NCBI lineage: Eukaryota > Viridiplantae > Streptophyta > Magnoliopsida > Fabales > Fabaceae > Erythrophleum > Erythrophleum fordii. The sequence goes on along the minus strand of JAVQMF010000048.1, from coordinate 487,629 downwards.
CTAGATTACAAAAAGCTAATCATAGAGAGTGATTTGGAAGCTTTGATTAAGATGCTCACTTACTATAAGCATAAGGAAGCAGGTTGCTTAACACTTGAGGAAATTGTTATAATTTTAAATAGAAATACGTGTCTAGATTCTTTCAATTTAAGGGGTGATTTAAAACTGGAAATTTAAGAAATAGAAAAGTGAAAAGAGAGTATGGGTGTGAAAAAAAGGAATAGATTCCATATATATATATACATTAATTTTTTTATATTACTCTCTTTTCTATTATACATAATGTAGTAATTTCTTTTAATTAAGCCCTCCAATAACTTTAGAGTCTTGCTGCTTTGGCGTTTTAGTAAAAACACAATCTCAAGACATGTTGATGTAGTTTTTCTTATTCGGACTCCAACCTTATTATCTCTTATAAAAAAAGCATTATTATTATTATTATTATTATTATTATTATTATTATTATTATTAGCAGTAGTAGAAGCTTGGCATGCACTAAAATACATACGAATTTTTATTTTAATTATTTTAAAACAATTTCTTTGAATATAAAATTAAACTGTAGTAATTTTTATATTTAAAAATACAAAAAGTGATGGAAAATTATTTAACTTCCTACTCTTTAACTCTCACGTATATTTTAATTTCTCTGCTTATATTATAATTTATATTATATTTTATCTATGTATTAATAAATGATTTTGAGATTAAGACATTAAAAGACCTCAAAGTAATATATATTAGTATTTAAAAAACAAAGGAAGTTAAGAAAAATAATTAAAACTATTTAAACTCTGGCTAAAATTATAATAGTTATACAGGTAATATTACTTTGAAATACAAAAAATGTTACAAATACAAGTGATCATATAAAATTATTTGACTTTAAATATTATTTTTCCTGGTTAACCTTTAAATCTTGTCTTTAAGTTGATATGAAACGGAGACAAAATTACCTGTAGTCTCCTCTACCACTATAGTTTATGAACAATTACGAAGGTCACGTGGCTCGGAATCCGAACCTATGCTGCGGATCCCTGACGACACTCCTCCCTCCTAAATATCTCCCCGGTCGATTCTCTCTGTACATATCCTTTCACTGTTTGAACTAGAGCTGGAGCTGTTCAGCTTCAGTGACACTCAAGCAAGTACCACACCTTTTTCTCGAGAAAATTCAAAAGATTTTCTCCGCTTCCATCAACGTACTTCTTTTGTCGTACATAAGCTTAGTATGGTTTCAGATCACTTTCACTCCACGCAACTCCTAGTATTGTGTCAAGATGCAAGAAATAACATTTATTTCTTGCCTTCTCTTAATTGGGTTGAATTTTGCTTATTTTTTGCTTAATTTTGATTGATGTGCATTGTATTAGGTTTTCACATGGTGGGCATCTTGTGGGACGGTGTTGTAAGCTTTGATCCACTCCATTGGTATGGTTTGAATTCAATTGGGGAAGATAAAGTTTTAGTGAATGAATTTTGCTTTTCTCTTTGTTCTGGTTAGTTTCTGAGAAACCGAGGAAATTAGGAGTGGAAAATTTGTAATTAAAGCTTTAGTTGTCTAGAATAGTGAAATTCGGTTCAGCATAACCTTTAGAAGTAATTGGACAAGAGAAAGAAAAATTTTAAGAAGTGTTATTGAGTTGTTACCTGGGGTGATTGTAAAATTATGTGTGTTTTTGCAGACAAGACAAAAAGTTTCTTGCAAGTTTGGTTTGTCTTATGAAGTCAAGTATGGCTCAACCTCAGAGTAACTGGGAAGCTGATAAAATGTAACTAAGCAAAATCTTGGCTGCTCTCTTCTTTTTGTACCATTTCTTTTCTGTGTTATTCCTCATTTATTATTTCTTAAGAAACACTCATATTGATGTTTATTTGCATCTTGGTCTTCATTGTCATGCTACAGGCTTGATGTTTATATTCATGATTATTTACTAAAAAGAAAATTACATGCCTCTGCAAAAGCTTTTATGACAGAAGGGAAAGTTGCCACTGATCCAGTAGGTAAGGTTACTGCTTATTCTTCACATTATTGTAGCTTGCCTCATCTCTATGTTACTATGTAGGCTGAATAAATGTTGAATATGTGTTAGGTCTTTGCTTCATTACAATGACAAGTATAGTTCAATGTACATTATGTATGAGTTTAAACTAGTAAATGTGCTGAAGGCAGTGGAACATTTGGGTATGTGAGTTTTATTTTTTGGTTTTCAACAGCAATTGATGCACCTGGAGGATTTCTCTTTGAGTGGTGGTCTGTCTTTTGGGACATATTCATTGCAAGGACAAATGAGAAACATTCTGATTCTGCTGCAGCTTACATTGAGGTGCTTTTTACTGTAGCATCTGTACTTTGTTTGTACTTTTTATATTAAAAAGGAATTCTGGGAGCAAACTTAATCTTATATGGAATTTTGTGCCACTAGACCCAGCAAATTAAGGCCAGAGAGCAACAACTACAAATGCAGCAATTGCAACTAATGCAGCAGCGCAGTGCACAGTTACAGCGAAGAGATCCTAATCATCCTGCTCTTGGCAGTTCCTTAAATGCCATAAACTCTGAAGGAATGTTGGGGCAGCCACCGGCAAGTGTGTTGGCCATGAAAATGTATGAAGAACGAATGAAAAACCCTCATCCAATGGATTCAGATGCATCTCCAGGTCTTATTGATGCCAATAGGGTGGCCCTTCTCAAATCAGCAACCGGTCATCAAGGGTAAATTTGCTTAGCTTTTATAGTTACTGAGGCTAGACTGCAAGAGTCTTAAATTGATCTTTGCAACATGGACTGGGCATTAATATTTTGGGTTCTTGTTGCTGGTGCATGATTCAGCCAGCTGGTACCAGGTAATTCAGGGAATGTGTCCACTGCATTGCAGCAAATTCAGGCACGGACTCCTTTGACAGCTGTAACTACTTGGACTATATGCTAAGTTTAGCATTTCATGTGCTTTTTTCCCCCCTACCATTTCCAATTCATCTCTCTTTTATCTTCTACCATGATAAGCAACTTGATGCATGGAGTTTGTAGGACATTAAAGATGTTAACTTAGGTGCTACTCAAAAGAGTTTGCCTATGGATACTTCAGTTTATCGACAAGCATATTTACAGTCAAAATCTGGGCTAGGAAGTGCAGGTAATATTACTACACCCACATTGGTCCTGCATTTCATTTATATCCAACAAACTGCAAACCAAGGTGTTAAACTTTGTTGACCCTTTATATTCCAAAAATTAAAACTGAAATATCTCTCTTCGTACATTGGATATGTTAGTTAAGAGCACATAACTCATAAGATAAATTTTGATAAGTGTTGATGGTAAATGGTTGAGGATGTTAACTGAGATTTTGTGTTGATACATCGCGTTGCAGTTTCAACCAAAAACTGCTTTGATTTACACTTCTAAGGTTAAATAAGATCATGAATGAGTATTGTCTAACTGCATTAAATATTGGGAAATAACCATCCTATCTAATTGTTAGCCACTGAATTTTTTCTAATGTTTAATGTTAATGTGAATTTTCTGGGAATAACAGCATGATAGTCTACTGTTAGTTATTGATAAAACCCAACTCTTGGAAATTGTCAGTTTCTGCTATATTATGTTCAAAAGCCCATCTCTAATGATCTCTGGATTGTATAAGTCTTTGTTATACTATGTTCCATGGTAAGCATTATATCTCTTCAAGTACCTTAAAGCTTTTAATATCTAATGATGAGAGCAAGGAGTCCTGGTTACAGCAGCTGCTAAGAGAAAGATCTTTTACTTAAAATTGCTGGAAGAAAGAAAGGCTACTGTAGACTATTTGTCTATGTCTTGTATGATGGATGGCTTATACAATACTATCTAGTGCTATGTAAATTATTAGGTCCTGTCCTATATGATGCACCAAATGGGGGCTTAATTGCTCAAGAATGAATAACCTTTGCCTGCCCCTCTTATCTATACTAGTGGGTGGGCAGGAGTAATAAAGAAAAAAATTCCACAATATTGTCCTGAAAATACTCCTGAATCACTCACCCTTAATTCTGATTCTCCCTGATTTCTTTCCTAGACAACTCCCTTAATTACAGGGGATTTACTTTTGATTAGTCAATCCTCTAATTTTCTTTCTTCTTAGCTACCTTCCTAATCAACTCACTCAATCATAGTAAATGCATTCATGATAAGTATTCTTGATTATTCAACACTCTCCCTTAAGATGGGGTAAAGTTTTCTCATATAATAGTGACAAAAAGTCTGAAATTTTTGTTATTGCAAAAGAATTAAAGTACATAGGTATTTATATAGTAGAGGAGAAGCTAAGGAAAATTAATGACAAACAAATCCCTAACTATTAGGGATTGACAAATAAGCTAATTCTTAGAATCAACTGATAATGATAAGGATTCTAATAATAATTACAATAATTACAATCACTAAGAAGGATTTGTAATAATTAAGGAGGATTTGTAGCACTCCCCTTAAAACTGGTGAGTGGATATCATCCATGCCAAGTTTGATGATTATGTTCTAAAAGATAACATTATATAATCCTTTGGTAAGCACATCTGTGAGTTGACCATCAGTAGGAACAAAAGGAGTATAGATCAGACCACTATTTAATTTTTCTTTAATAAAGTGTTGATCGACTTGAATATGTTTAGTATGGTCATGTTGCGCTGGGTTATGGGTAATCTTGATAGTGGATTTGTTGTCACAAAAAAGTTTTATCGGGGACCTTCACACTTAATCTTTAAATTATCTAAAATAATTTTTAGCCATAATAATTTGCATATGCCGAGTGCCATTACTTTGAACTCGACTTTTGCACTAGATTTTATTACCACATTTTGCTTCTTGCTTTTCTAAGTTATAAGGCTTCCGCCTAAGAAAGTTTAATACTCTCAGGTTGATCTCCTGTAAACTAGAGATCCTATGTAGTATGCATCAGTATAAGCCTCAAGGGTCAATCCCTCATCCTTTTTTAACAGGATTCTTTTCCCTGGTATACCCTTCAATTATTGTAAAATTCTATAGATTGCCTTGAGATGTGATTCTTTAGGATTGTGCATAAATTGTCTCACCATGCTCATAGCATAAGCTATATTGGATCTTATATGAGATAAATAAATTAGTTTTCTCACAATTTTTAATAGTGGGTTGATCTCATTATTTAGGATATGAGATCGAGGTCGCATTGGGTGGTCCAAGACAGTTTGGTGGAGGTGATCATCATCAATGGCATGAAGCAGAATTGTTGGGCTAACATGCCTAAGGAGTTGCTAAGAGAGGTTCTGGCGAGAATTGAAGTGTTTGAGAGCTCTTAGCCCCTTTGGAGGAGTGTAGTGGCTTGTGATGGAGTGTGACGGAGTTGGAGGCACATCACCAAGGACATCGTCAAGCCATTTGATGTTTATGCTAAGATCATGTTCCCTTTTTCTGTTAAGTAGTGTGGCTAAGGGAGAATCTTCTCTAGTGCTTTGTAAATGCGTAACTAGTCAACCCACACATATTATTTGTTTCTCAATTTAACTAATGCATTAGGTGATAATGGAAAGTTCCTTCTTGCCGCACGCAAGTGTAGACATCCTACTTGCATAGCTTATATCATCTCTCTAGATGCTGATGATATGTCAAAGGGAAGCAACACTTATGTTGGGAAACTGAGATCAAATTTTCTGGGAATGAAGTTCACAATTTATGATTGCTAGCCATCCCACGAAGGAGCAAAGACTATAAAAAGCCACTCCACTAGACTAGGGAATTTGAAAAAAGTTTCACCTAGGGTTTCTACAAGTAACTATCTAGTGGCACACATCTTATATGAATTAAATGTGCTAGGCTCTAAGGAGAATGAAATGTGTCATGGATGCTATTCCTACCTTTGCAATTGAACGAGGAGGGGTTGCATCTATAAAGATTGAGTTTTCTCTTAGAAATATAGAAAAATTCCTAGCATTCCCATTTTCTTGGTCAAAATCAAATTGAATTGAAAACTCTATATCTAGACCCCTGGGTAATGATGGGGTGCTAGTGTTAAAAAGCAAGGCTCCCAGGTGGCATGAGCAATGCCAATGTTGGTGTTTAAACTTTAATGGACTAGTGAAAGTTACCTCATCTAAGAATTTTCAGCTGGTGAAAATGGACCTTCTGGAGCAGAACATGAGAAGATCATCCTCCAACTTGGAAAAGTAGGGAAGGATATGTTTACAATGGATTACCAATACCCCATCAGCATTTCAGGCATTTAGAATTTGCCTAAACAACTTTGATACTATGGCAAGAAGTTTGAAATTCTTGTTATTGCAAAAGAATTAAAGTACATAGGTATTTATATAGTAGAGGGGAAGCTATTCTAGGAAGAAAAATAAATGACCGGCAAATCCGTAACTATTAAGGACTGACAAATCAACTAATTTGTAAGGTCAATTGATAATTACAAGGATTCTAATAATAATTACAATAATTAAGAATGATTTATAATAATTAAGGAGGGTTTGTAATAGGTAGTCTTGCAAACATTTGATTTAAACTCAAGAAGGCAACAAAACGAAAAATTATATGTACCTTTTTAAGAATGTAGTCAATTGGTACTCCCTCAGAGAAAGACTGCTCTTCAAAATCTTCAACTGTAGCAACATCTTCACTATTCCTTTGGCTGTTCTTTTAATAACTCTCTATTATGTTTGATTTGTGATTAGTTGAAAAGAATAAGGATGAGAAAGTAGAAGGGAAAGAGAGAGAGATTTCAAAGGATAGCAGTTGTATTAACTATTTGAATAATTTCCTTCTTTTTGTTACAACTCGTTTTATGAGTAAGTTGGTTATCAACAGCCTCCTAACTAACTAATCAATTCTAACTACTTTAGTTAAGGATTCTTGACCTTAAGGATCATTATAAAATTAAAGAATATTCTTACAAAAATCAGGGAACATCCTATGAAAATCATAAAACTCTGTCTATGCTGAACTTTGATATAAATCATTTTTCATAACCAATCTCAAGCTCAAAAAAAAGAGAAGGGTTATATTAAGCAGTCGATAGTCTAACGTAAAATTTTGTTAAATTTTTATGATATGCCTTATCGATGTATTAGAGGTAATGGTAGATCATTGCTCGGAAGTAACGCGCTGTATAGTTCTAGTACAATGTCAAATGAGCAAAAGACGCTGTATCGATGCTTGGGTGTAGCAAAAAATAAGTAAGGGTTCTTACATTTTCGTGAATGGCTATAAGTAAAGAAGTTAGTTTACGAAAGTAGAATTCATTTTGAAACTTGGAATATAAGTACACTTATGGGTAAATCAATGGAAATAATAAATATTATGATTAGGAGGAGGATTAATTTTATGTGTTTACAAGAAATCAAATGGGTAGAAAAAAAAGCGAAAAAATTAGACACTTTAGGTTTTAAATTTTGGTATACTGGTAAGGCTAAATCTAAAAACGGGGTAGGTATAATTGTGGATAAGTTTTGAAAAAATATTGTAGTGGATGTAAAAAGGTTAGGAGATAAAATCATTACATTAAAGTTTGTGATGGAAAGGGAAACCTTTAATGTTATTAATATTTGCGTACCACTAGTAAGATTAGAAGAATATCATAAAGTAAAGTTTTAGGAGGATTTAGAATGTTTAATTTAGGAAATACCAATAGGAAAAAAGATTTTTTTAAGAGGGAATCTTAATGGTCATGTGGGAAGTGCATCTAGAGGTTACGAGGGTGCGCATGAGGAACATGGCTTTAGGGAAGCAAATGCAAAGGATAAAATTATTTTAGGCATTTTATTAGCGTTCGATCTTAAATTAGCTAACATTTGTTTTAGGAAACGTGAAGAGCATCTTATCACGTATAAAAATGGAGGGACATGCTCTCATATTAATTTCTTTCTTCTAAGAAAATCAGATAGAAAACTCTTCGTAGATTGTAAACTTATGATAGAATCTTGGTTATGAATGTTTGAGTTAAGAAGAAAATAAAAAGTAAAGGCCAAGATAAGGTTTTAAAGATTAAGTGGTGACAATTGAAGGGCAATAAAGAAAATAGCTTGCAGAGAGGATTTTGGATGAAGGATATTGTGAAGCACAAGAAAATGCTAACGATATGTGGGACGAGATGGCTAAAGAGATTAAGAAGGTGGCAAAAGAAATACTTGGTGAATCAAGAGGCTTTGTACCTAAGAATAAAAAAATCTTGGTGGTGGGATACAAGCACGTAAGAAAAGGTTAAGGTTAAAAATGAGTGCTATAAAGTGTGGTTATTGTGTAAAAGTGATGAAAATTTAAAAAAATATAAGGTAGTTAAGAAAAACACTAAGAAGGCGGTGAGTAAAGCGAGGGTTAAGACATTTGATGGGTTATACTAATCCTTAGGTACTAAAGCTGGAAAAAGAAGTATTTACAAGCTAGTTAAAAATAGGGAAAGAAAGACAAAAGATGTGAATCAAGTGAAATGCATTAAGGATGAAAAAGGAAAAGTCTTGATTACGGAACAAAATATCAGGGGATGGTGAAAGGGTTATTTTCATGGACTATTTAATGAAAGACACGGGATTTTCTTACATTTGGATAGGTTAGATATTAAAGAGGAGGACCAAAATTATACTTTTTATTATAGGATTTGAGAGTTAGAAGTAAAATAAGTATTAAAGTGAATGGAGAATGGCAAAACAGTTAGATTGAATAATATATCCATTGAGGTATGGAATGGTTTAGGAGTGAAAGGTATAAGTTAACTGACAAAATTATTTAACGAAATTATGAGGTTTAGGAGAATGTTGTATGAGTGGAGGAGAAGTACTTTAGTCTCTATTTATAAGAACAAAGGAGACATACAAAATTGTGCAAATTATAGGGGAGTTAAGATCATGTGCTACCTTATTAAATTATAAGAGAGGGTAATTAAGCGAAGATTAAGGCAAAAGACTCAAGTTATGGAGAATCAATTTGATTTTATGCCAAGAAGACTGACTATGGAAGCGATATACTTATTGCGAAGATTGATGGAGAGATATTGAAGGAATCAACGAGATTTACACATGGTGTTCATTGATTCGGAGAAGGCATATGATAGGGTGCCAAGAGAGGTTTTATGGAAGGCGCTGGAGAAAAAATGAGTTTGTATGGTTTATATTTGGATAATTTAGGATATGTATAATGAGGTTATAACTAGTGTTAGAACAAAAGGTAGACCTATAGAAGATTTTTCGATAACAATTGGTTTGTATCAATGGTCAATTTTGAGTTTTTATTTTTTTACTTTAGTTTTGCATGTACTCATTAAACAAGTTCAAGACCTGGTGTCACAATGCATGTTTTTTGCGTACGAGTCCTAGTTAGAGAATCAAGGGAGGAAATAAACGAGAAGTTAGAGATGTGGAAAATAGCTTTGCAAGCACAGGGATTTCGTTTGAGTAGAAATAAAATAGAGTATACGGAATATAAATTTAATAAGAGATGCACTAGTTCTAATGCAAAAGTAAAAATTGGAGAATATATTATACCACAAGTCACGTCGTTTAAGTATTTTAGGTCTATCATTCAACATGATGGGAAAATAGAGGAAGATGTAAAATATAAGATTTGAGCGGGGTGGATAAAATGGAGGAGTGCTTGAGTGTTATTTGTGATAAAAGAGTACTACTCAAATTTAAGGGTAAATTCTACCGTATAGTTATAAAACTTGTAATATTGTATAGAACTGAGTGTTGGGTAATAAAAAGTCAAAAAGAGAATAAGTTTAATGTTGCAGAGATGAGAATGTTGCGTTGGATAAGTGAATATACTAGATAATATAAAATTAGAAATGAATGCATTAGAGAAAAAGTAGAGGTCGCACTTATTGTGAAAAAGATTGTAGAATTGCGACTTAGATGGTTTGAGCATATGTGGAGGAAACTTATAGAAACCCTAGTTATGAGAGTAGATCAGATGGAGAATAATCCATTAGTCAAAAGTAGAAGGAGACTAAGAAAAACTATAGAAAAAACCATTAAAAAAAATTTAGAGTTAAAAGGTTTGTTTAAAAATATGATTTACAATAAGATGTTATAGCGTTGATTGATCCATGTAGCTGACTTCACTTAGTGAGAAAAAGCTTTGTTGTTGTATCCTTTGAAGATCATAGAACTTGACTCAAGTAGCTTCCTCATTTGGTAAATCCTTCCATTGGACTAGTACTTCTATCATTGGTCTGTCCCTTTTCTGCACTACTTTTTTGTGTAGAACCCTTTCTAGTATCACATTTTTTGGTTGAGTGGACCAATTTGTAGGAGGGTGTCGTTGGGCCATAGTTGGACTAGAACAAGGTTTCAATTGAGACATATGAAATCTGTGATGAATCGAAGAGTCCTTAGGTAAATCCAACTTGTATGCTACTGGTCCAACTTTTTGTAATTTTTTTTAAGGCCCAAAATAGCATGAAACAAGCTTCTGTGAATTTCTAGGGGCTGTTGAAATCTGCCTTTAGGGTTGTAGTTGTAGGAACACCCTTTCTCCTTCTTGGAATTGTCTTTCCATCTTCCTTTTGTTAGTTTGTTGCTTCATTCTATTGGCTTCCCTATGAAAATGATGTTTGATTACAGCCATTATTTCTTCCCTTGCTGTGAAGGAACTATCCATTGCATCAACTAATGCATCCTTAGCCAAGTATAGGATATGAATAGGTGGCTTTTGCCTTTTTACAATCTTGTTGGGAGTGGCTTGTATTGACGTATAGAAAGTGGTATCATACCACCATTCGGCCATTGGCAACCATTTAGACCATTCCTTGGGTGTTTCTTGTGTCATACACTTTAAAAAGGTTTCCAAATAATGATTTAGCACTTTGGATTGACCATTGGATTGAGGGTGGTAAGATAATGATAACTTTTGTTGAACCCTTAATTGCCTTAGGAATTCCTTCCAAAAGTTGCTAATTGAGATAAGGTCCTTATCACTGATCCCTTCTGTTTGAGGCCCATGCAACTTGTAAACATAATCTAGGAACTGTTGAGCCGTTGTAGAAGCTATATAAGGGTGTATCAATGGGATAAAGTGACCTTATTTGCTCATTCTATCCATAACCACCATTATTGTATCCTTCCCGTTTGACCTAGGCAATCTCTCAATGAAATCCATGGATATACTCTCCCAAATACCTTGAGGAATAGGTAATACTTGAAGTAATCCTAGATTAGCAATAGTTTCACTCTTGCAGCAAGCACAAGTATCATAATAGTTGATGAAGAGTTTAATGTCAGCTTCCATATTATTCCACCCGAACAAGGTCTTCAACCTTTGATAAGTTGCTCTCGCCCTTGAATGACCCCCTTGTGCAGAAGAGTGCATCCATATTAGTACCCTTTTCTTCAAATTTGCATCATTGCCATCCACCACCTTGCCTTTCCTTCTCAACACTTGACCATCCCAAGTATACTTTGTTTGGTTGCTGCCATTTTGGAGCTAAGTGATTTATTATAGCTCTAAAATTGTCATCTTGCTACCATGAGTCCTTGGTCTATTGCCACAAATAAGAGGAAACTCTCGATAAGGTCAGCTGCAGTAATTGAGCCCCTTCAACCCTTGAAAGTGCACCTGCCACTCTAATTTCATGGCCCTTTTTGTACTAAATTTCATAGTCATACCTCACTAATTTGGCAAGCCAGAAAAATTGGAATGAAGCTTTTAATTTTTGATCTAACAAATACTTTTGAGCTTTGCTGGTCAATTTTAATGATGAAGTGCCTACCATCCAAATACTAGTGCCATTGTTCCCCAGCATGTACTAAAGCTTGTAACTCCTTCTTGTACACTGAAAGGGCTATATGTTTTGAGGATAAGGCTTTGCTATAAAAAGCCAATGGCTAATTTGTTGCATTAAGTTAGCACCTATCCCATAATTGGAAGCATCTGTTTCCACAATCAAAGGCTTGGAAAAATCTGGTAAGGCAAGTGCTAGGGCTGATGTTAAAGCCTCTTTCAAAGCTTGAAAAGCTTTGGTTGCTGCCTTTGTCCATGTAAAACTGTTTTGCTTGAGTAATTGGTTCAAGTGTCTTGCTATCTCTCCATAACCCTTGATGAACTGCCAGTAATACCCTGTCAACCCCGAAAAAGATCTAAGTTGCTTCGCTATAGTTGGAGTAGGTACTGATTATGTGGCAACACCCTCAGAACTGATTATGTGGCCTAGGTACTCCACTTCCCTTGAGGCAAAAGAGAACTTACTCATTTTAACAAAATATTGGTGTTTCCTTAATACCTCCAACACCACTTGTAAATGCTTCACTTGCCTGTCCAAATCAGGGCTGTAAATCAATATATGATAAAAAAACACATGCATAAATTTCCTTAAATATTCTTTGAAGATGTTGTTTATAGCGGCTTGAAAGGTTGCTAGTGTATTTGTGAGGTCAAATGGCATTACTACAAACTCATAGTAATGGGTCTTGAAAGCTGTCTTTTGAACATCTTTTAGGTCCATTCTAGTTTGATGATAACCAGCCCTGAGATCTAACTTGATAAAAAATTGTGCCTTCATCAAATAATTCTTTTACTATTAGAATTGGGAACTGATCCTTCACTGTTTTCTTGTTTAATTCCATATAGACAATACACATCGGCTATGTCCCATCCTTGTTCTTAACAAGAACTATGGGCGTTGCAAAAGAAGAGGAACTATCTTGGATAACCCCCCTTTGTAGCAATTCATGAACCATTTTTTTCAATTACATCTGAGCTGCTGGATATTTGTAGGGCCTAATATTGATAGGATTTGTCCCCTCTTGCATAGTGTTGCTGTGAATATGACCATCTCTAAAGGGTGATAATGATGTAGGAGTTGTGAACACATCTTGATACTTGCTTAGAAGTTCCTGCGTAGGCTCTGGTATTCCTTCTTCATGCTGCAACTATATGGCCATACACTTATTTGTTTCTTCCATCTTCTGTAATGCTTGTATTAAGAAAAATTGAGCTCTTCTTTGATCAATCTCTTGCTACTGTTTCTGATTTATTAACTTCCACCTATTAGGACTGTTACCCACCAATTTGGTCAAATTTCCCCTTGTACTAGAACAACATGGTGAGATCAATGAAATTCCCTGTACACATCCAATTGCCTTTAGCCATTGAATCCCAAGGACCATATCACATCCATTTAATGCAATTACCAAGGCATCTGTAGTAATTTTTTCATCTACATTCTCCATTTGAAGCCCTTGCAAACCCCTTGAATCCTCAATTTGCTACCCCCAATCATTGTTACTTCAGCTTCTTCAAAATTCTCCACTATCCAACTAATTTTCTCACCATTTGAAGGTCTAAGAAGTCATGAGCACTGCCATTGTCAATCAAAACCTAAATAGTTTTCTTCCCAACATGTCCTTGTACTTTCATGGTCATGTTACTGTCCACACCCTCTATGGCATTGAGGGAGATTTTTGGTGATGGCTGATCTGATTCTTCCTGCTCAACATGTGCTTCCTTTTCTTCTTCAGTTTCTATCTGGTGAATTTGTATTGTCTTCCTCTAGGCACATTCATGATCTTTACTATACTTTTCATGGAAAAAGTAACAAAGACTATTGGCCTTGTGTTCCTCGATCTCTTCAAGGGTCAATACTTGGTGAAGCTTTCATCTTCTATTACTTGTTTGTTTCTCCTGTTTGTTGTTATCCCAAAGCTCAATTGTTGATTTTGCAGCTACTGGCTTCTCTTCACTGCTGCTTCCCTAACCCCCTATTCTTGAAACGTTCTTGACTGCTTCAGTCTTGCTTGAAGAATGATTCAATTTTTTAAGCTTAGTGATTCTTATGGTGTCAAGCAACATCCTAGGCCTAAAATGTTGAACCCCACCTGCAATATGCTTCTAAAGCCCAGCTATGTAGCAACTTATCAAATGTGGTTCGGGCAGCTTCAACTTGCATGTCAACTCACAGAAAGAGTCTTGATGGTCTCTAACACTCCTATTCTGCCTCGGTTGCATTAGCTCCTCCATTGGGTCCTCATAAATGGGGCCAAACCTCTTCTTAATGGCCTTTGCTTATACTTGCCATGTGAGAATTCCATCTTCTTGGATTCTTTCAGAAGGCTGGTGCCAACTAAACCCCTTTTCATCCAAATGTAAGCTAGGCATAGTGACCTTTATCTCCTTTTGCGTCTCATTTAATAGGAAATACCTCTCACACTTCTTGATCCAGCCAATCATGTCACTACAAGTAAACTTGGAAAACTTTATCTTACTGAATCTCGTAGGTAAGTGATAATCTTTCCCTTGTTCTTGATGCGTATTTTTGTTTTGTTCCACATTGCTTCTACTTCTTTCACTATTGCTTCTATTTCTCTCACCATCCATCAATTCCATCATCCTCGTCACCTGGGTCATCTGCACCAACAGACCCTGCAATAGTTCTTGAATTCTAGATACTCACTGCTCGATTGTTGACATTCCCTGGTCAACCTCGTGTGTCATCGATGAACACACCCTTTCCTCCATCTCACACAGCGAAGTGTATGAATAGGTCACCTTTGCCGTGGTCCCGAAAAGGTGGCTCTGATACCACTTGATTGGTAGAAAAGAATAGGAAGGAGAAAGTAGAAGGGAAAGAGAGAGAGAGATTTCAAAGAATAGCAACTGTATTAACTATCTAAATAATTCTCTTTTGTTACAACTCCTTTTATGAGTAAGTTGGTTATTAACAACCTCACAACTAACTAATTATAACTACTTCAGTTATCAACCGTAAACTCCTAACAATCTGTTAGAGCCCCTTCAGCATTCTTTTGGCTGCTACTGCCCTTCAGTGGCCTCTTCAACTTTCTTCCAACTTATCTTAGTTCTCACATTAGCACTAGCACAAAATTCTTACTAGTTCCATAATTTCCAACCAATATTTAATCAAAACATCACAGTAAATTACACATACTGCAGAGCATTTTTGCATTGTCAAACTTACCAGAAAGCAAACAGAAACAGAACACAAAGCCAAATTTTGTGAAACCCAGAGCCAGGTCAATTTGCAGCCACATAGTACCAAAAACCAAATGATAATCAACTCACCAAATTATCGAAATTCACAAGAAGAAAGTTACCAAGCACCGGATGAGCAGAAGGCTTAGGCTTGTCTATGATCAACAAACTGTCTCTGGCTGGGTTCTAGTTGTTCATGTGTCATACTTCATGCATTCGATCCAAAAAGCTCATTGTCCTATGGTCTTCAATCCACGCTTCTGAAGATAGAAAGTCTCACAGGTATGTACCAGTTGATCCCGATGTCTTTGGTGTTAGTTGGTCAGAAAAAGTACCAAAATCTGCATCAGTCTAGATTATGCAAAGTTGGATCACGGGATACAATCTAACTTCTGAAATCTGAATTGCTCTTTTCCCCCACTTGTTTCTTCTGGAGATAGATTGCCAAGTTCTATATAAAAAAAAATGGAATAAGATACTCTGTTATAAGACAGAGAGAGGAGATGATATGAAGACAGCTAGCATCCTCTCTGGTTATCAGATTTTTTTTCCCCCTGGATTTTTATTTTCCTGATGAGTTAGGGATATGTTTCAGGGTGGATGGGATCTGTTAGAAATAGGAACCTTGTTGCAAAAGCAGAAATGAATGGGAGAAAAATGAAGAAAGGATAGCAAGAGTTTATTCTTGCCTTTAATCCAACAATGGATGAATATACCTTGATGAAAAACAGAAAAAGGTAGAGATTGTTGTGGTAGGAAGAAGAGAGAGAAGAGATGATTTTGAGGGAGACTTCCAGGCTCAAGTATGAATAACCTTGGCCTACACCTCTTATTAATAAAACCATTTCTGGGCCTTTTCCAAACTGTTCTAGTTGATAGGTTGGAGTAATATATAAAATTACCAGAAATTTCCCCTGAAGTTTCTCTTGAATTACTCAATCCCCTTTATTCAGATTCTCCTTTATTTCTTTCCTATAAAGTTCCCTTATTGACTTTCACTTTATTTCTTTCCCATAGAAAATTGACTTTCACTTTTGATTAGTCAATTTCCTGACTCTCTCTCTCCTTAGTTACCTTTCTAATCAACTCACTCAATCATAGAAAATACATTTAGGGTAATTAGTCTTAACTTTCCAACACTACTGCTGTTTTTTATCTCTTCTCTTTTTACCCCTCTCTCTTATTGTCACTTAAAATTCTTCTAGTCTTTTTTGAAAAGAAAAAAGAAAAAGAAAAAGAAAAAGAAAAAGGAAAAGAAAGTATATTGAAGAGAAGAAGAATAGTACAAAAAACAGACAACAAGAGATCCTCCTCAAACTAAAGAAAAGAGACAAAAGAAAATTACAAGGCTCTTTAACACAAGAGATTTCCAGTCTCTTGGGGTATCCATAAGGGACAAGCCCCTAAAAACCCCATTCATTGAAACCCACAAAGAGGCCATAAAAGTAATCCTTTCCCAAAGAAGATGTGAAGGAGGAAACTTTTGGTTGAAGACTCTTGCATTCTGCTCTAACCAAATGCACTACAATCCTGCAAAAATAGCACACTGCCAAAGCACTTTGTGCTCCTTTCTCTGCCCAAATCCTGTAAACTTAGTGGCTAATAATGCCTCCAAGTCAGCTGGACAGTCACAGCTCTCATTAGAAATGCCAAACAACTGTTCCAAATCTGCCAAGCCACTTCACAATGTAGAAATAGATGATTAAAAATTCTTAGTCTCACAAACAGAACAATGTTATATACCAGTCAAATGCCAGCGACATGTGGATCTGTTTTGTTTTGCAAAACTGAAATATATATATATATATATATATATTTTTCTGGCTACAAGATGGTGCATGAATGCTTTGATTGGGGAATTGGTGCATTATGAGAAATTTCAGGGTTCTCTTGAATTATACATATTGATACTTTAATGTGCATTAAATGGTCTCCTTTGGTTGTCCACTTTTGGCCTGCACTTTGGTTGATATGGAGGTGGATGAATCTTAGAAATTTAGAGTAGCCGTGAACACTGGTTATGACTTATGTCTATGACATGTGTTATTCTAGGTATACTCCAGCTGTACGATCAATTTTAGTGTGAGTTATACATAGCTGTACATTTTATTGAACAAAGTTGTAAACTTCCTATAAATACCATAGTTGTTTTAAGTCAGTATTATCACTGATGGACCGTCTGAAACTTAAGGTTTCCTCCTTATTATTTTCTTTAGATTTATGGAGAGATTTTGTATAGGTGAATATGGCAGGAGATCCTTTAATTGCCTTGTTTTAATAGTGAGAAGAAAATGGGGAGAAATTGTCGTCATTGGAGAGTATGATTCTACCCTAGCAGTTATTTATCATCTCCTGATCAGCACTAGAATTATGGGAGCTCTTTTAAGCTAAAGAATGTGTGTGTGTCTGTGTGTTGAAGAAGAGAAAGGGGGGAGTGGGGGTTGTCTTCTGGCTGTCAGGGGAATATTTATTGTTCTTCTCGTCTTCTGCCTTTACATAACCAATAATCTTTGATAGGGAAGAAAAGGAAAAGGCATTGTGCCCTTGTGGGAAATCGAAATTTGCAGAATTGACTTAGAAGTTTAATTTGACATCTTTGCCATTCAGATAAGGGATAGAAATAAAAAGCTGCAACACTTTATATACTTGTAATCTTACTATTTACTTTTTCTGCATTGTCTTCACTTACTTTCCCCCCACTTCAATTTATCCAAACATGAAAGAAGAAATCAATTTCTTCTATAATATTCATCTCCTTTGTTTGGTTTCAGTGCAGTTACTATAATTTGTTAATAGTTATTAGTGATTTACAGAAGTCTTGCAAGTTAAGAAAGAGTTACACATAGTGCACCAAAAATAAAAGGGTATAAGTGTCTTTATGTGGTCATTATTAATATAAATAGAAGCCGAGGGGTCAACTTTATGTAGAGTGTTTTGAGTCTTTCAGCAACATCCATTTTCACCCTAACTTCTGCTCCCCCTATTTTTCTCAGCAGTATATATGGATCTCACTTCTTAACATGGATTGTAAATTAGAAATTATCAATGCAAAATGCATGCGTAGCAACCTTTATGACCTGATTTTGTTATGCTTTAGCAATGTGGATCACTTGCAGAGATTTGCCTCATGAATATAAATAAGGCTTCTTGAGTTTGGTCTTCAGTATCTAGTACTGATTTTTATTTATCCTTCAGGATTAAATCAAGGAGTCACAAGTCTTCCATTAAAGGGTTGGCCTCTAACGGTAAGTTGCATGTTATCTTCAAAAATGCTGTTCTTGTGAAAGATGACAAAATCCCTCAAGTGGAATGTGATCTACCACTTTTTACAGGGAATTGATCACCTACGGCCTAGTTCAGGTGTTCAAGTTCAGAAACCTAATTTGACAACCCAAAACCAGTTTCTTTTGGCGTCACAACAGCAGCAGGTCTTGGCACAAGCTCAGGCACAGAATAATCTTGGAAATACTGCTCATTATGGTGATATGGATCCTCGTAGGCTCTGTGGTCTGCCACGAGGTAGCTTGAGTGCAAAGGATGGTCAGTCCACCAGAAATGATTCATCTATGTGCTCCCAAGTGCAATCTGGTTCACCTAAGGTTGGCATAGCTCTTTTAATGTTAGAAAATACAAATTATGAAGATTAACTTTTGGTTTACATGCTTTATAACTAACACATTATGTATCTGCAATCAATGCTCTGTCTAGTTTTCTTGTCCATGTATGAATATAAGTTATAATCTTCTAACATCTTGCATTCTGTGAACTATCATGAGGAATTTCCTTCCATTCTCCACTGTAAACTACCTTCTACAAAAAGTGTATTGTTTGATAGATAAATTTCAATTTTTAATACCCACTCCCCAAAATCATTGATATTGACAGTTGAAAAGAATAGGCAAGTGTGGAGATGCTAAAAGTCACCTAGGAGGCACCACTTCTTTGACAGTACAAATATTTTAAGCAAGTAGAAGTCACTCAAAGCAAGACTTCTGGAAACGGACTGTTCCAAACTTTTTCAAAATGACAAACTGGATAAATTTCATGTTGAAAATCTCTCCTATTCTCTTCACTGATACACAATTACACATCATATTATCGCCTAGAAAGTTTTCATGTCATTAACTGTTTGTTATCATGATCAATTTTAATAAAGAAGAGCCTTCCTTATACCCAGCATAATCCATTGGTTTACATGCTTTATAACTAACACATTATGTATGCCAAAGATGGGAAATACTGTATTTTGTGGTTCAGTTGAAAACAATCAATTGAAAAAAAAAAAAAATCAACTGCTTTCTCCATTATAGCAAATACTTAACCTAATGGCATTTAATGAGTTATATATTGTTTCATTGACCTAAATCAATTTGAGCTTCTGTCCACCAGGGAATATAACTTTTGAAATGTGGTTGAGTTCTCCAAATGATCTTCCAAGAGATAAAATTATCCTTTTGGAGACTTTCATTATATTGATTTCTTGTACTTATTTTTTTTCCCTCCTATCTTTTTGATTTGGTCCTCCTTTTTGCAGACACTCTGTTTTCTTTCTTGCACTAACTTCCTTCCTTATCAGAGATATTTCTTTTTATGTCAACAGAAAAGAAAATTGTCCTTTAAAGTCACAGAGCCAAGCCACATAGAAGCTTTACACTTCAAATGAATTATAATTTTTTGACTTTAATTGAACTGGATTGTCATCCACCGAAAGGAATTCGAATGTATGGGGACTGCTTGGGAAATAAAACCATAAAATAAGTCTGTGTGCTCGGCATAGTCTCCCTGTGATGTGAGCATTGTTCCTTATCACAAGTAATTGCATATAAGAGTCTCGTTCTGATGCTGATACTGTCATTGCCTTATATGACAAACCAAAATTTAGTCCCAGCTGAGACTAGGAAAGCAAAGAATTTTACCTCCGAGCCCTGATTCCAACTTATCTCTGTAAACCTGGAATGGCTTCAAAGCATGAAAAAAATATCCTGCAAAAATCTGAATTCTTATTGTTCACTTCACTGTGTATTATAGTTACATAAGCAAACCAGGTGTGGAAAACTTGTATAGAGTTGACCCTGTGACAATGCAAGACTATTTCTGTGGAAGGAAAAGAAAAGGATATTTTTTAACTTTTCAGGTTGCTTCTATTAAATCACATTTTCCAAGTATCCTGAAGTAGTCCTTCAACCTCAGCCTTCCTAGTAAAAGCGCTTCCAAGTTAAATTAATTACAGATTAAAGTTGACGTATGTTAGCAAAGAGGTTCTTTATAATGCAGTTTCTTTTTTTTTGGGAACAAAAAAAAACTAACTAAATGGATGAAGCCATGAAGAGGTTTCTTGATAGATCATATTATAAAAAAGATCAAGGTTAAGCCAATAAGACAATCATTTTCATGCCAAGATATGTGGATGAATGCTATTACCTTATCTCCTACACGCTTGCTGTTGGTTCAGAAAAAAGATGCTTGTGTAAAGTAGTTTGGACCTGCTGATCTGAAAGATTGAATAACAAACACATAAAAAATATGTGCTTACATGTATGAGCTTTGTTCTTGGAAAGATTTTCTTGGAAAAATTGCCTCTAACACATTCTAAGTTGGTAATGGTCTTTATTCATGCCTATCTTTATACAATTTTCAACATAGTAGATTTCCTAAGTTTTATTTTTAATTTTATGAGTCTTTAACGGGTGTCTAGCTGATGAAGATGGCCCAGATGCAACACTCTTCATCTCAACAGCAGGAGCAATTGCAGCAGCAGCATCTGCAGCAGGTTGTGCTTAATGTCACAGTTTTTTCTTTCATGGAATTAACTGAATGGGGATAATATTATCTGCCTATCCTAATATGTTTCACCAAAATTATCTTTTTGTGTGTTTCTTTTTCTTTGGGGGGTTGGTGAATGGAAGAGTGGATGGGTCTGGGAAGCATGCCTGTGTTAATTTACTACCTTAATGTATTAGGTGCTGCCATTTGATTTATTTGCAATGACTCTTTTGTTTTTCATTCTTTTACACCCAATATATTTCAAAGCTATCTAACATTGAATTACTGTTTGTTATCAGAATAACAGAAAAAGAAAGCAGCATTCTTCCTCTGGACCTGCCAATAGCACTGGTACTGCAAACACAGTGGGTCCAGCTAATTCACCACCATCAACACACACACCTGGTGATGGAATAAATACTGCAAGCAGCATGCAGCATGTTAATAGTGTGCCAAAGAGCTTGATGATGTATGGTACAGAGGGTACAGGAGGCGCTGCATCATCTTCAAATCTGCTGGTATGTTATATTAGTAAATTTTACCATGTACGTGATCATAGAAATCATGATGTATGCAAGAATTTGTTTTACTTTAGCTTATGTCAGTTGCATCACAGCTATGTTGACCTGGATCTGTGGCATACTTTTCTCACTTTGTATAGGTTTATTATGTCATTATTGGGTGAAAAATTCAATAAGCCTTAAAAACATCATGATAAAAACATTCAAGGATCAATTATTTTGGGATGCAGGATTTACAAGTTGCACAGATTATTTACTGTGTTTTTGACACTTTATCATTTTGTGAAAAAGCAGGAGGACATTGGGCGATATGGAGATGTTGGTGCCTTGGATGATAATGTGGAGTCCTTTCTATCAAATGACGGAGGAGATGGTGGGAATCTATATGGAACAATAAAACAAAGTCCAGCTGAGCACCAAAAGCAGTCTTCGAAATGTAATCTTTATGGCTTTATCTCTTCTGCTTGTGTAAAGGTGCTTTGGGAGAGCACGCTTGATCACATTCTTCATTTCAGGTTTCACCTTTGCTGAATTTGGATGCATACGAACAAGGAACAGTAAAGTTACTTGCTGCCATTTTTCTTCAGATGGAAAGTTGCTTGCCAGCGCTGGACATGAGAAGAAGGTATTTTGCTTCCAGAATAAGGATAAATTGTCACATTTAAGGAATACTGTGGATGAACATTATGTTTTCTTTTTCATCGAGACATTGAGACATCAACTCCCTACTACACTATATCACACATATATCTTTGTTTTAAAGATGGTATTTTTAGATGCTCGGCATCTCACTTGGATAATTTTTCCTCTTAAACCTTATGTTACCTGTATTATTGTGTTCTCATGGATTACCTTTGGAATGAGTTGTCATTCTATCTCATGTCACGTACTGTATGTAATAACATTCTTGTGCATTTGATCATGCTTGTAAATGATTTGTTAGTTTTTGGGAGGAGCATTGATCTCTACCCCTTTAGTAACTGGCAGTGGTATCAATGACAGCTGTCAGAAGACTTCCATATAATTTAGAAAAACTAACAAGTTTATTTTTCTCTTTTGTGGATCATGTATTAGGTTGTCCTCTGGAACATGGACAATTTACAGACACAGAGCACCCCAGAAGAACACAAACAAGTAATTACAGATGTCCGTTTTAGACCAAATTCATCTCAGTTGGCAACAGCCTCAGTTGATAAATCTGTGCGGCTATGGGATGCGGCCAATGTAACATCCTTTTCCTATATTTTAGGTCTACCTTGTGCATATTATGCTTAAAACTTGCAAGATGAATAGCTTCTGAAGGCTTTCTTCCCTTTGTGAGTTTAACATTCCTGTATGTTTTGAAACTTTTTTATACCATTGTGATTAACTCTTTATGTTAAATGCAGCCCAGCTATTGTCTGCAGGAATATAGTGGGCACAGTTCACCTGTTATGTCTCTTGATTTCCACCCAAAGAAGACTGATCTTTTCTGTTTCTGTGATAATGACAATGAGATTCGCTATTGGAATATTACTTCATCCTCCTGCGCTCGTATATTGAAGGTTGGCCATTATCCAAACACTTTCTATCCTTTCCTCTTTAAACATTTTATTATTTATCCCTAATTTTTTTTGCAATTAATTATTTCAGGGAGGTACTGCACAGGTGAGATTTCAACCACGAGTTGGACAACTACTGGCAGCAGCTTCTGATAAATTAGTGTCAATTTTTGATGTTGAAACTAACAGTCAAATGTATTCATTGGAGGTATATTTTATATGTGTACTAGTTCATTTGTAGTACAGATAAATTAAATTCTCTGTTTAAATCAGTCTTCAACTCTGTTAATGTTGCCAACCTTCAATCCCTTTTAAACAAATAGATACAAGATCATGTTATTCTAAATTCGCTTAATAATAAATATAAATGAAATTGAAATCCTTATCCTCACATTTTTATGGTTACTCATGTTATGAAAGTTTCTCACCAACCAATTCTTTTATGCTGGAATTTCCACTTCCTCTTTGTCTCTCTTGTTCTCACTCTCCCCTCACCTCTTTTGTTTATCCTTCTTTATTTATCCATTTTCTAACTTTCAAATTCTGTTATTGGTATAAATAATCAATTAAAAATGGTGAATCAGCAGGTGCATAGACACAAGTTAGTTTTTGTAGGCAGAACTAGAGTTTGGTTACCTTCTACAACAATTATGTGCTTTTTGTACTTGCCTTTGCCTTTTGTAGGGTCATTCTGAACTTGTGAACTATATATGCTGGGATGCAAATGGAGAGGTCTTGGCCTCTGTGAGTCAGAACCTGGTGAAGATTTGGTCAGTGACCACAGGCGAATGCATTCAAGAACTCAATTCCAGTGCAAACCAGTTTCATTCCTGTGTTTTTCATCCAAGTTATTCGACTTTATTGGTGATTGGAGGGATTTCTGTAAGTTCTTTGTTCATTATATGCTGGAATAAACAGGTGGTAGAACTAGCATTCAAATCCAGAGTTGTGTGTTACATACATCACGCACACAGCCCTTGTTCAGTTATATTTTCTGGAGCACACCAAAACATACTGAACCCATCCCTTCTTCCAATTTTTATTTTATATTTTAAAAAATGCAGCAAGGGTAGATCATAGCTTTTGAGATCATCTATATTTCTTTCCATTTGATGTAATCCCAATGCTGCTTCTGGTTCATGGTCCACCGTTTCAGCTAATTCAGATCAAGGATTATTCTGAATGCCGAGTTATATATTCCAAGATTTAGCTGTCTGTATCTCTTCTTGACCTTGGTCATTTTTCTGTCAGGGTAATTAGCAAATTTTAGCAGGAAGCAAGCAATTCAAGTAATAGTAAACCTAAAAATAACAAACTTATTGCACATTAATCCTATTGTCAGCATTTTTCTTGATTTCATTGTATACAAAATAAAAATTGTTAAACATGGTGTTTAGACATTTGACCATCTTCCTTGTTCTGCGACAAAAATGCTGGCCTTCCAATTGATTTAACACCAGAACATTTGATAATGTGTTTCTTGTTTTACTGATGCTGTGGCTGGTCTGTGCAGTCCTTGGAGTTGTGGAATATGGCAGAGAACAAAAGCATGACAATTCCAGGACATGAGAATATAATCTCTGCTTTGGCTCAGTCTCCTGTCACTGGAATGGTTGCCTCAGCAAGTCACGACAGTTCTGTAAAGCTGTGGAAATAAGTCTCAGATATTAGGTGGTAACATCCCCTTAACATTCTTAGTGAGTTAGCATCTATTCTGAAGTCTCATAAATATCTATTAGAAGTAACAGAGTCTCTGAACTTTCTTTGCAATAATCCCAAGTAATATAATGCGTTGTAGTAACGTGTGACAGTGGCATAGCAGGTTCATTGTATTGGATTTTTTTGGGTTTTGGTAGCATATAGAGGATCATAAATTAGTGAAAGCCATGTCTTGGATACAGATTTGATGCTGTGATGAGACTTGGCAGGAACCTTGAAAAAATGCTGACAATTACGGACCCGTTTGGGAATGCTATGACTTTTTTTCCTCTTTTTCTTTTTAAAGTAAAAGCCATAAATTTATGTTTGGTCAAAAATTTTTTATTGCATTTCTTTTGGCACATTTTAAAAGACAACTGCTTTTGAAAAGTCATGCCTGTGGGTTTTGGTACCAATGCATAGAGGATCAGCAATTAGAGAAAGCCATGTCTTGGGTACAGATTTGATATTGCGAAGACTAGGCAGGAACCTTCAAAGAATGCTGACGGCATTTAAGGGGAATGTTCATTGAAAAGATCCGAATTGAGGATTATTGAATTATCAATGTTTGGTACCCATTTTATCGTTTGCACCTTTTAGATGCCGCATCTTGAATGCAAAGCACCTAGGTCCGAACGAGAATGTCGTAGTTTTTGGTTAGAGTGTTCTCTTTCCGTGAAATTTACATTTGTATTTGATAATTTTTTCATTTGTATTTCTTTTTGCACTTTTAAGAAGTCATCATGTTTCTTTAAGGGTATGTTTAGAGTAGGGATAATAGAGAAAGAAAAACTTTTTTTGGGGAGTTTTTTCATTGATAGAAGAGAATGAAAAAAATTTAGCTAACCTTTGTAAAAATTTTCAAAATTCTACGTCCTTTATATCATTTATTCATTTTTCTTCATTAACATGGGACATCTAAACAAGAGAAATGGAGGCATATATATTGAATCAAGTTTTATCGAATTTTCAATCAAGAGTGATCTTATCCTTTTTTTTTTTTTCCTCTCTTGAGAAAAATGAAAATTATTTGTCATGATAGAATTGCCTGTTAAAAGTGGAAAAGGTTAAAGGAGTTGGGTAGGAAAGAACATAAACTAACTTTAATATTATTAGCTAAAGAATTAATTCTATTAATATTCTTTTAGAAGTATTTGTATTTCATAACTATATTTTATAAAACGTATTTTACTCTAGTATCTAAAAGGAAAAGAATATCTATATATTTATTGCGAAAATTGATAGAAAAATATTGAAGGAATAAAAAACACTTATATATAGTATTTATCGATTTGAAAAAAGTATATAATAGGGTGTGGAATGCTTTGGAGAAAAAAAGAATTTCAATTTTTTGTATTTGAGCACTTCAAAATAGGTGTAATAAGGTTATAACTAGTGTGAGAACACAGTGTATTCACTAAAGAGTTTCCTATAATTATTGGTTTGTATTAGAGGTTAACTTTAAGCTCACGTTTTTTTACTTTAATCTTAGATGTATTTACTAAATATATATAAGATTCGGTGCTACAATACATACTTTTTGCAAATGATATAGTCATAGTTGGAGAATTAAGAGAGGAAACAAATAAAAAGTTAGAGATGTAAAAACTAGTTTTAGAAGTATATAGATTTTATTTAAATAAAAATAAAATTGAATATATGGAATGTAAATTTAGCAAGAGACATATTAATTTTAACGTAAAAGTGAAAATCGTAGAACATACTATATCACAACATATAATATGATGGGGAAATAGAGGAAGATGTAAGCAATAGGATTCAAGTTTGGTAGATGAAATGGAGGATTGTTTCGGGTATTATTATAAATAGAATAATACCACTCAAGTTTAAAGGTAAATTTTACTGCATAGCTATAAGATCAGCAATGTTGTATTGGACTAAGTGTTGGGTAATAAAAAATCAATAAGAAAATAAACTCAATGTTGCAGATATCAGAATATTGCATTGGATGAGTGGATATATCAAACAAGATAAAATTAGAAATGAATATATTAAAAAGAAAATTGGAGTTACATTGATTGTAGAAAAGATCATAGAATCACATCTTAGATGGTTTGAACATATGTGAATAAGAACTATAGATCAAATTGAGATGAGTCTAACAATTAGAGGTAGAGAGATTAAAAAAAATATAGGTGAAACTATTAAAAAAGATTTAGATTTGAATAATTTATATAAAGACATGATTCATAATAAAACTTTATGACATCGTTTGATTTACGTAATTTACCTTAATGAGAAAAAACCTATTATTATTATATCTAAAAAGAAAAAAAAGTAAATTTTCTTGAGAGGAAAATAGCTAATTCTTTTTTTTTTTTTAATTTATTCTACTCAATTTAAACTTGTTTAAAAAAATATTAAGCAATATATATATATATATAAATTAAAATTAATGAGATCATATTATAATTAAATGTTTATATTTCATAATATATATATTTAGTTATTTGAACTCTCTCTCTCTCTCTCTCTCTCTCTCTCTCTCTATATATATATATATATTTGGATAAATTACTTTTCCTTCTGAGAGATGCTTAAATTACATATTCTTTACTTTGTTTTAAATATATATATATAAACTTTTATTGAAATCAAAAGTTGATCAAATACTTTTGAAGATAATATTTAATTTCTTTTATTAAGAATATAACTTATGAAAAAATGTATTTCTTTAATTAAACTTTTATTTCAATATTATTTATTTTATGTTACAAAACCATAAATTTAGTTTATTCTAAATTTTAAAAAGTCATTATTTTATATTAGTTAAATATATATTTAATATTTTATATTATAGAAGTAATAAATATATGAGTATTTTAGTTAAATTAGATAGTTTTTCTTTTATTGTACGAGAGGTTAGTGTGACACGTCTTTTAATTTCAAGTAAGAAAAATGTAATTTTTCGAAATAAATAGAAGAATTGTGTAATTTTAGCGTTAGTATGACTATAGAACTCCTATAATGTATATGTATAATTTTAAGTATTTTTGGAATACTGATACATGTTTTCCCTAACAACTTTAAAAGATAGAGCTAGGACATAGTTCAATAACTTACTCCATAACTCGATTAACAACTTTAGCCAACTTGCTGAGTGGTTTCAAGCATAATTTGTTACAAGCTAATCCAAACCCTAAATACGTCTGTACTTTTAAGGATGTATCAAAGAGAGGAAGAAACCCTAAAAGATTTTGTTAATTGCTTAAATGAGAAGTTGTATATCATCATAAACCTAGATCCAAGCATAGTTATTAAAGTCATGATTTTGGCCTTACAATCTTGGAAGCTAAAATTCTCCTTGAATAAGCAGTGTACAAAAATGATAGCTAAGCTTATGAAGTCTTAGAGCACTTGCAAGTGGAAAACCATATGAAAGTTAAAGGAGAAAGCAAAAAAAGAAAGACAAAGATCTAGGAGCAAAAAAAAAAAAAAAGTTGAGTAGCCACAAAGGCATGTGAAAGACAGGTTAGAATGAAGAGTCAACTTCAAAAACCCAGACCTATGACAACAGTAGTATGAGTTTTATACCCTACTAAATGTTTCTCCAACTAAAATTCTAATGATTGTGGAAAAAGAAGAGCTTTGAAAATAACCCCTATCGTTGAAACCCCAACAGGAGGAATATGACTAGGGTAAGTTCTATTATTACCATCATGATGTTGGCCATAACACAAAACAGTGTTGGAAGATGTCATCAAAGGCCTTATTTAAAGAGGTTTCATGCAAAACTAGATGGCTAAGGAAGATAATAAAAGGTGTAAAAACATATGGAGACATAACAATGATAGAAAGAAGGATAAGACGAGATAAAGAAGGGAAATGTAGAGAGAACCTTAAAACTGGCCATAAGCTCCTACACTTGTTGCACTTATAGGTGTTAATAATATCTTCTCAGTTCAATCTCATGGTACATAGAGAGATACTGAGCATTGTGTCAACAAAGTAATAACTATCGATGATAATGCTAAGGCCCTACCCTAAATGCAATATGAAGTTATCATGTTTTGGAAAGAGGATTCAAATATGGTGATCAACAATGAAGATAATCCTATAATGATAATAGCCACAATAAGCCATTAGACGATGAAATGCATCTTAGTAGACACAAGAACAATGGTCAATGTCTTACAACTCAATGCTTTGAAAGACATAGGCCTCTTCGAGTTCAACCTTTTCCTAGTGGACAAGTTGATATACGAGTTCGGAGGACCTCAATTATAGGTTAGGAGAATGATAGCTCTCTCCATAAGCCTGGACAAAGGAAATTGGAGAATGATAGCATTCACTATGTTCTACGTTATAAGAACACAGCCTACTTACAATGTGATCCCAAGGAAAACAAGAATGAGCAAGTTAAGGTAAAAGTTTACCTTCACAATCTTTCTCTAAAATTTAGCATGCCTAATGTACAAGGCACCATCTAGGGGACTAAAAATTAGCTTGGCACTATGGTGAATGCCATCAAAAGCTAAAAGGAAAAAGAGCATGACTATAGGAGCATGGGGTACAAAAAGCACCTTCGAGCCATAAAAAATGACGAAAGCTCTAAGAAAGTTGAAAAATCAATTAATTTACATTTAAATTCTAGAGAATTGCTTAGCGTTTTTATAGGGAAACAACCCTCTGGGAAGCTTGCTAAAAGAAGCAAGAAGAAAGAAATATTGACCATAGAGGACTTAGACATTTGAAGTGAATGGAGAGAACTATGATTAGAAGCATAGAACAACCTTGAGACATTTTCGGTTAGGCCAGATCCCAAAAATTACTTGCAGCTTGGCAAGAGCTAACATCAAAATAATCCAGAAGGTTAAAAGCATTTTTCTCACTAAAATTGATGTCTTTGCATGGTCAACATCAAACAAGCCAGGGATAAATCCTAAGATAATAATGCATAGGTTGTTGATGGACCTAACTAGGAAGCCTATCAAGCAAAAGAAAAGAATCTTTGGTGAGCCTAGAAGGATTGCCATTAAGTAAAAGGTGCAAGAACCCTTAAAGGCTAGCTTTATTAGAAAATTCTAGTACACCACATGGCTAGCTAATCTTGTCATGGTCAAGAAAGCTAATGGTAAGTTTACTTCACTAATCTCAAATAGGGAGTATGAAAAGGTCCATTCTTCTTACCTTTGCCTTTAGATTTCATCATGGAGTAGCCAATGATAAGGGATTGTGGTAGCAAGCAAGGCAAAAGGGATGCCAAGAAAATTGGAGAAGAAAAGGGAGATAAACTGTCAAATAATGTCTAAGAGATAACCCACTTTAAGTACACAAAAGGACAATAACCAATTAGGGCACAATCACCCAAACATGGACATGTGGCAAGTGTTCATAAGCATAGCATTGAAAAAAGAGCAGGAACAAAAAAGGAAGAACAAATTGGACCTCAATCTCTTTAAGCTCGAGCTAAAAATAAAATGTGGTAAGTTGGGATTAACCTTGGTAACACTTACTTCGCTTGTGCTTGGATATTGGCAAACTATGACTAAACCATTAGGAAATAACTTTGCAAAAGTACGTAAGCCCTTGATCTCACTTATAAAATGAGCATCTAAAAAAAACCTCCAAGGTGTAAGATCTTTCCAACCTTGATTCAAAAGAATGGTAGAAAGCCCAAAGCTAGGCTAAAGTTCTACCAAGAATAAACAACACGTTCAATCATTAAATAGAGGAGGAGCTCTAAAACAACCCTCTACTTGAGGTACAAATTCTCACTAACCTTCATCCTCATCTTAATGCTATTGCAAACTATAAAAAGTAACAAAAATTGAAAAGTGCAAAGGCAATACAACTTACCTACACAATAGAACAAAATTTATAATCATTGTGACAATAAAGGAAAGCAACTATGTCAATGATAAGTTGAACTTTGTCAAAACCATTTTAATGAAAGGATAAGGAGGGAACCAAAATCCATAAAAACATATGATTCTTGTACATATACCACATCGCACTGGCATACAAAGGGATAAGGAAAGGGTGAATTATAAACAAGGACTCAAACTTGAAAAATATTATTTTGCAACTAAAAGCAAGAAAGGATGATAAATTCCTTCCATAAAAGTCTTAGATCTTTTTTAGTCATCTCAGAATGCACAAAATTGGCCAAAGATAAAGTAACGTGAAGATTGTTTTCCAAGAAAGAAAGATACCATGATTACTTTCACCAAAAAAAACCCAATTGTCATTGAGACAACATGGGCAACCCAAAAATTCAAAATAGAAAGCTTAAAAATGCACTACTTTAAACCTATTCAACTTGAAACTTCACTAGTGGACTTCTGGGCAAGTGTTATAAAAGCCTTACATGCATACAAATCTCATGAGTCAAAAGCCATTTAACCTATTTCACCAAGGCCCACAAGATATAGGAATCATCACAAAACCTTATACCAGGCAATAGTTGGCACAAATCCCTATGACATAGTGGCCAAATGCTAAGGTCTTATCCTTATATTTTATGGTTTGTGTCTTAAGGTTCTTGAAAGCTGACTCTAGAACTCTGGACAAGTAATGGTGTGATCACGGTTATGGACTTAAAAAATGATTTCTTTGTTATTAAGTTCTCAAACTTAGATGTGAAGGACTTTAGGGAACTAAATTTAATCACAAATTAAAACCCCAATATATAAAATACATATAACCCATATCAATTCAAAAGAATAAAATTAAAATAGATGTGAAAATATATCTGAATCTATCGTTATGATTAACCACACAAGCTGGTCTTCTAGGTTATTCTAGATAGAATGGTTAGAATATATATGAGAAACTATTTTGCCGATGGGAATATAGAGAAGTCTATTCTAAAACTTAGATAATTTGAAGACTATAACCCTTTTATATATATAATGATATAACTAGTATTTAACCCCTTATAAAATTTTGGTTATACTCTTTATGGACATATGCACATTAATCTTATGAAGTTGGACTTTTAAACCCATTAAAACTCTAGTTTTAAATTAAATCTTTTTTTAGGCTTAAATAAATAAATAAGTAATGACACTACATTTTAATATTTATATGTGTAGCCCTACATGTTGAATTTTATTTCAACAATCTCCCATTGGACCATATATGTAACCTTATAAAAATGTGTATAATCTTATGAGCTCAAAAAATTGTCATTACTTATATACATAAATAATTTGGTCCATTAATTGCATCAATATAAGATTAAAAGGGGTTTTTGTTACATCAATCATAATTAAACCCATCAATGATCACATATACTAACATAATTAAATGACATAAATCAATCTTGATGTGTAGCATGGAAAATTACATGAAATGTGATTTATATATGTCTATTTTCCAATTGGTCCTACTTTACTTTAATGAGATCAAGACCTTACCTTAATGTAACAAAGTGGGAAACCAAAAGTTGAATAACTTTATTTCTGATCCAAAAATAAATACATAAATATTTGCAATGGAACACAAAATACACACACACACACACACACACACACTATTAATGTGGTATCCTTCAACATAATGACACCCATATGAGTAATATGCTCATGAAAGACCAAAGATGGTAATCCTTAGCTTAATGTAATAGAGTGGGAAACTGAAAGTTGTATAACTTTATTTTTTATTAGAAAATAAATACATGAATGTATGTAATGAAACACAAAATACACACTTACACTATAATATGGTATCCTCAAATATAATGACACCCATAAGAGCAGTATGCTCATAAAAGACCATGGGTCATAATCCTTTCATTAGAGGATCTGCCATCATAGAGTTTATACCACTGTATTCAATAGAAAGATGGCCATTTTATACTATTTCTTTCATAATCAGAAACTTAATACCTACATGTTTTGACTTAGATGAACTCCTGTTATTGTCAGAATATAAAACTCCTGACCTATTGTCATAATACAACTTTAGTGGTCTTTCAATTTCTTCCAGTATGCATAGCCTAGTGACAAAGTTTCACAGCCATATCCTATGGTTAGATGCCTCATAACATGCTACAAATTCTGCCTCCATGGTGGAAGAACCTACGAGTGTCTGTTTGACACTCTTTCAAGAAATGGCTCTATCAGCCAACAGATAGATGTAGCTCGATGTGGATTTCCTATTGTCTTAGAATCTAGCATAGTTAGAATCAGAATATCCTATGATCTCCAACTGATCTGATCTACGATAGGTAAGCATGTAGTCTTTTGTTCTTTTTAGATATCTTATAAACCATTTAGTTACTTTCTAACAATCCATACCATAGTTACTTAAATATCTGCCTAACATTCTAACAATATACGCAATATCCAAATGCATATAAACCTGGGCATATATTAGACTTCCAAAAGCTAATGCATAGGGAATCTTCTATATTTGTGTAATTTCAATGGGGTTTTAGGGCATTAACTGAGACTAAATTTGTCTCTTCGAGCAATAAGGGTGTCAATTGATCTATAGTCTTACATGCCAAATCTTTTAAGCACTTGTTCAATGTAGTTCCTTTGTGATAACCCAAGAATACCCTAAGTGCGATCTTGATGCATCTGGATTCCTAATACGAAGGAAGCATTACTAAGACTTTTCATCTCAAAATTCTTTGATAGAAATTTCTTAGTTTGATGCAACATACCTAAATCATTAGTAGTAAGTAGTATGTCATTAACATATAGAACCAAGGACATAAACTTACTCCCATTAAATTTTTTATGCACACAAACATTAACAACATTTATCTTGAAACTAAATGAGATAATTACCTGATGAAACTTGTGGTACTGCTCTCGGGAAGCTTGCTCAAAACTATATATGAACTTTGTAACAACCGGGAAAAAGAAAAGAAAAGGGAAAAGAAAGGAAGTGAAAGCTGGAAATTTTCGGAATCCAGAATTTCTGCCAAGTCCTCTCGCAATAGCGAGCAACGGTCTCGTTACAGCGAAGGCGATTCTAGCTATAGCGAGTGCTGGCAGCAGTTCGTATAGAAACCAGGGAGTTGCTCGCCGTAGCGTGCGCCATAGCGAAAGTGAAGTCTGGAACTGACGCGATTTCGCCATAGCGAAGGGAACTGACCCGATCTCGCCGTAGCGAAGGCTACACCTCGCTATAGCGAAGCCAGATTACACGAGCTCGCTATAGCGAAGGTTAATTTTCGCCGTAGCGAGAGTCAGTCCGGAAGAGAGTAAATAGCGAGAATCAGACTTCATTAAACGCCCAAACTCATTTCTTCTCTCATATCTGCCCTAAGCTTCGACCCAAAGAGAGAAAAGAGGCGTGGAGAGTGTGAGAGATCAAGAGAAGGAGGAAGATCAAGGGGAAGGTAAGGTAACTTCTCCCATTTCTCTTTAGAACTCTGATCCCCTCCCTTTGCCCTCTCTTTCTGCGGTTTTAATTGTGAAAATGGACGAATTTTGGGCATGGGTCAGAAGAGGGAAAGTGGAAAACTCTTTTGAATCCTTGAGTTCTCTTTGAAAATGAGGTTTTGTGTGATAGATGGTTGTTCTAAATTAAATTACAAGAGAGTAATTGCATGCTTTTGGTGTGTCTAGGCTCAAGTGAAACACTTACATCAAGGTGTGTTTGTGAACCTAAGGAGGGAAATGAGACATTGAAAGGAAAAGCTTGTGTTGACTTTGGCTCCAAAGGTAGCTCTCTCTTTCACTCTTTCTTGTAGCATTCTTGGTTGTAATAGTCATTGTATGATATGTATATGCTGAATGTGTGGAATATGCCATATGCTATTGCTTTGATGCATTGAATGTCAATATGCTTGTGTGATGAGTTGTGAGAATTTCTCGGGTGCGGTAGTGCCGAAAGTCCCTTGAGATGGGTGAGGTGAAGCCGAAAGTCTCTTGAGATAGGTGAGACAAGGCCAAAAG
Organism: Erythrophleum fordii; assembly: GCA_032878935.1. NCBI lineage: Eukaryota > Viridiplantae > Streptophyta > Magnoliopsida > Fabales > Fabaceae > Erythrophleum > Erythrophleum fordii. Next base: position 453,296 of record JAVQMF010000048.1, on the reverse strand, counting down.
TCTCAAACGAGTGAGGCCAAGTCAAAAGTCCTTAAACTCGGGTGAGGCCATCCAAAAGTCCCTAGACTCGGGTGAGGCTAGACCAAAAGTCCCTGAAGCCCATTTTTGGCATTGTTGTGAATTCCATAGCATGTACATTATGTGTTGGATGATTGAGAATAGCTAAATGCTTATTCACATGCTTTGACTTGTTATATGCCTTGATTGCTTGCTGGATTGAGTGCTTGAGCTACTAAGATTCCCTGAATCTCACCCCTTTCCCCTCCCAACTAATATGCTAGGTGGAGCTCAAGGAGAACCGAGCACACACCAAGGAGTCTAGGAGCATGCGTAGCTAGTTATGAGTTTATGTTTTGATATTTTGATGTATATATGATGTAAAGTGGTGCCAAATGAAGATGTACCCACTATTTTTGAGATGTAAAGTTTGTAACACGTGTAGAAATATGAAAGGATGATGTATGAACTATGTTATTAGCCAAGGTAATGGAAATGAGGGTTTTACCCCTTTTGATGCATGAATGAAATAGTGTATATTTGGCCGTAGCATAGCGAGATTTGGATGTATGATGATTTGGATCATATGGACATGTTAGATATACTAGTTTTATGCTTTTAAACTTGTCCATGTGGAGTGAGAATGTGAGAGAGGCCATTTGGACCCGTTTTGGACCTATGGGGTGCCAAAATCGGTATTTTTGTGAGCTCCATCAAAGTATGACCGGATGAGCTCCGTTTGCCATGAAATTTGGCGTGTCTCTAGAGTTTGTAGAAAGCTTCTTGAGAAGCTAAAGTGGGTAATATTCGGAGGTTTAGAGAATATTTAGAGAATTGTTGAATTTGGGAGAATTTAATGGATTGGTCATGTACTGTTCATCTAAACCAGAAAATGAAATCTGTGGCACTTTTAGACCAAATGGATTCCAAATATGGTGAAATTTTATACACATAAACTAGAAAATCAAAGTGACTTGTAGGAACTGGAATCACCCAAATCGGAGGTCTGTAGAGAGAGATTGGACCGTCTGAAGTTCTGTATCAGTATCAGGGAGCTTACCTGACCCCCATCACTGTTCCATCAGTTTTCGGGGTGCAGAAGCTACTAAACTGATCTAGACTTATTTTTTTCTTCTAGTAGACATCCGTATCTTTCCGAATTGGTATAATGTGCCTAGATTGGATTTTTGTAGATTTAGTTATGAATTTTCGAAAGTCATGACAGCAAGCTGCACTAGAAACAGTGACAGCTGGACCTTCTTCCCATTTTCGATGTCAAACATGGTCCAAATGCTGAGATTTCGATTGGGAATGATTTTTAGTGTAAAGTTAACACTTAGAGCTTTCCAGAAAGCTAAAGTTTGCTGCATTCCCATTTGTCTACAATTTCTTATGATTTTCCAAAATTAGAGCCAAAATATGACTTTTTGGCCCAAGTGAGAAAATGTAATTTATATGGTTTTCGGCTCTATACCCGTGGCTTATGGTTTGTTTCATGCTATGTATGAGTCGTATATATGGAGTTTGAGTTGAGGATGCTTGAGATGGGTTCACAGGACCCACGGGGTGAAAGATGAGTATATGAAACCCCGATTCATAGCATGTAAATGCCACGAAAGAGTAGTGATCCTTTGGAAATCATATGGAACCGAGCCTATTGAGAGGCTAGGTAGTGGTAGTAGATTGAGGTGTCACAAACTTCTTTAGTTTGCAAATGATAAAAGTTGAATTTGCTAACACAATTTTTTGTTGTTGCAGCATATAAATTGTTTCATCAATGTTACCGTTGAAAGATGTTGTCTTGACATTCATCTAATGAAGCTCAAGGTTAAAGTGGGCAACTAATGATATGATTATCCCAAAAGATTCTTTCATAGAAATAGGAGAGAAAGTCTCTTTAAAGTCAACTCCTCCTTTATGGGTAAAGCCCTTAGCCACAAGAAGAGCTTTGGGTCTTCCCATATTACCATTTTGCATCTCATTTGGTTTTAAATATTCATTTACAACTAATGGATTTTGCACCTTTTGGTAATGGGACAAGTTCTCAAACCTTATTCTCTTACATGAACTTGTATTCTTCATTCATTGCTTTAATCCACTTTTAAGAGTTGGAGTGTTGCATAACTTGTTGGAAGTTGATGGGATCATCTTCCACCATACCATTGTCACCCTCATGTTCCTATAAGAAGACAATGTAGTTATCTGGAATTGCATTCTTCTTTCTTTAGTGAATCAATGCAATGACACTTGTTGTTAAGGTTATTGAGTTTGTTCTTAAAGAACAATTACCTCAACTTAAGTGGGAGTTTGGTCAACATTATCCTGTTGAGTTAGCAAATTTTCTTCTTGAACAACAATAGGTATAGTAACTTGTGTGTTGTCTAAAGTGATATTAGGAATCAATTCTAAAATCTATCCTTTCTCAAAAGTAATGTTTTAACCTGATTTATTTCCTTAAACTCAACATCCTTAAAAACTATATAATTCCTATTTCAAAAATGATCTTAAGTTTGGGATCATAAAACTTATAACCTTTAGAATATTCAGAGTAGTCAATAAAATAACTATTAATTGTTTTGGAGTTTAGTTTCTTTTCTTAAGGCCTGTAAGGTTTTGTTTCAACTAGGCACCTCTAGACATGGAAGTGCTTTATACTAGTTTTTCTACCTGTCTAAAGCTTATAAGGTGTTTTAGTAGTTGCTTTAATTGACACTTTATTCAAAATATAGGTTGCAATCTTTAGTGCTTCTTCCTAGAGGGATTATGGTAAAGTAGAATGACTTATCATATTTCTTATCAGATCTTGAAAAGTCTTATTTCACCTTTCATCTACACCATTCATGTTAGGTGATCCTGGCATAGTGTACTGTAGGGCGATTCTTGATTCTTTTAAGAATTTAGCAAATGGTCCTAGACGTTGTTCTCCTAAACTATCATATTTACTGTAGTATTTACTACCACGATTAGATTTAATGCTTTTGTTGAGTTGATTCTCAACTTCAACCTTAAATACTTTAAACATGATGCCTGTGATTTTTCATTTGCCTATAAATAATATAAAGTACAGTTGACCATTCAAAAAAGGTGTATGAAACAGTCCATAAATATTTGTATGTGACAAGATTTTTAAACTTTTGTAGGAATTTTTATTCTTTACTTTGGTTTGCTTTCTTTTAGTACAATCAATATAGACATTAAATTCTGTAAAGTCAATATTGTTTAAAATGCCATTGGATACAAATCGTTCAATTCTATTTTTACAATTGTGACCTAATCATTTGTGCTACATTGACACTGAATTTTCATTATTAATTTTATGCTTTGAATTGCATAATGTCACATGCGAGGCTTCTTGATAAGATGCAATTACGTTAAAGTCTGTAAAGTATTATAGAACTAGTTCTAACAATATTTGAATTTATAAATAATGTAAACTAATTGTTTCCAAATGAACAAAAAATAATCAAATTTGTCCAAAACAAAAACTAAAATTAACTTTTGTCTAAAAGATGGTACTACATATGTGTCTAATGAATCCAAAAAATAAATAGTTCCTAATAGTAATCTAAAGTAACAAATTGCTTCTACTTCTATCGACTAGCCATCTCCCACATAAATAAATGTTTTAGCATCAATTGGCTTTTAGCAACTAAATTAACCTCAGAACAAACCAAAGCAAGTAATGTATCTTTGTTTGCATACAAAGCATGATATTTAGTACAATGCTTCTTCTAATGTCCAAGTTTTTTATAGAAGAAACATTGATTCTTGTTTTGAGCTAGTGTTTTTTCTGAACTAGATCTTTAACAGGCTCAGGAGTTTTCCTCTTTTTGCCCTTAGCCTTAGAGGTGCTAACTAAATTAGCACTTTGAATGCCATTATGTTTCAATCTTTTTTCTTCTTATGCAAGATAGGATATGAGCTCATTAAGAGTCCATTTTTCCTTTTGGCAGTTATAACTGACCTTGAAAGGGCTAAATTATGCAAGAAAGGAAAGTAACACCAAATGCACTAGTAAGTTTTCAAATAGCTCAAGCTTTAATTCCTTAAGCTTTGTAGCTATATGAGACATTTCCATAATATATTCCCTTATATTTCCTTGGCCTTTGTACTTCATGAAAATGAAGTGTTGTAAAAGCGTACTTGTTTCTGTTTTATCACTTTTGACAGAGCATTTTTCAATTTCAATAAGGAAATATTTTGCATTAATAATACTTTTAGAGATTGCACCTCTAAAAGCTTTTGGAATGCCGCAATTAATGATTATGAGACTTATGCGATTTGAACGCTCCCACTTCTTAAAGTACCTCCATGTTTCAAAGGAACTTTTAGTTATAAGAGAAAGGGGCTAAACAGTCCTTAGTGCAATGCCTAAATCCATACAGCGAAGGATAATGTGAATGTTTTCTTTCCAATCCTTGAAATTTGTTCCATTCAAAATGGGAATGGAATTTAGTTTAGTAGACATCGAGGCAATTGAAGCTATAAGAAAGGATCAAAAGTTAATTAGTAATCCACATAACAATATGATAGCAATAAAATTCAAATAATTTTCTCTCCATTCCAAGATGCTTGTAACAACATTAATATTTTGACTTTCGACAATAATGTTAATTGTAAATGGCATTCTTGTTGTGATAATCAAACATTGACAATAATGAATGCCAAGTAACAATACTATATTTGGATTGAATTATTATTTGTATCTTAAAACTTTATAATTGTTATATATTTATCATCATAGTTGCCTTTGTAATTCGGCCAAATATTAACCTTCCTTTAGGTTGATTAAAATACCTACATGAAATTACATAGTCACGAAACATCTATTATACTTCATGAACAATTTTCACAAGAAGGGTCACTTTGGTGACATCTTATGTTAATTAATTTGTTAGGTATAAAAGACAAAACTTTAGGGAATTATAAAAGATTCCTATAATAAATTATTTGAAATAAATTGCTATCCAAATTTTTTTTATTTTAAAGTAAAAATAAAATAAAAATTTTATCCCCTTTATGTTCACGAATGGCGATAACGGGAGAGGGGCCTTTATATGTTTTTTGTTTGCGTTATATACAATATCTAGGATTATTGAAGGGATTTTTTTTAATTACTTTGTTATTAATAGAGAAGTAACAAGAAGCAATAATGGAATATGATGTATAACAAGAAGTTTATCCACTAGCTATAGTCATAACTTTGCCAATACTTTGTTAGCTTAAAGGTGAGTCTCCCTTTCTCTTTAATAGCGTTTGCGACTTTTAAAGGCCCCTTTTGTTTTTTTTCAAAATAATTACTAAATCTAAAAAAATTGTGGAAATCATATATATATATATATAAAGGTTGATGCATAAACAATAAAGGGCTAGATTGTTTTGAATGTATAAAGACTAAATTTAATTTTATAAACTAAAATCGTTCTAAAGAACTAACTATAGGATGCTTAGATACTAGTTGAAGGAATTTGAGGAACCAAATTTAATCACAAATTAAAATCCTAATCTATAAAATACATACAACCCATATCAATTCAGAAAAATAAAATTAAAATCGTTAAAAAATGTACTTGAATTCATTATTGTGATTAACCATGCAAGCTGATTTTTTAAATTATTATAAATAGAATGGTCATAATATATCTAAAAAATTATTTTACCAATGAGGATAGAGAAGTCTATTCTAACACTTAAATAATCTACGGACCATAACTCTCTCACACACACACATGCATATGCACATGCAAGCACGCACACACACACACACAATTCCAGTTATATTCCTTATGATATAATTCTAAATTAGAACAATTTATTTAGACTTAAATAAATAAATAAATAATGACACACATTTAATATTTACATGTGTAGCCCTATATATTGAATTTTATTCCAATAAGATGACTTTAATTTTGCACTTGAGGGAGGGCCATGGATGTTGATTGAGAATGTTGCCCGGGTTTTGACCCTTCCAATGAGTCTATCGACAGAGTTCTAGCGCGGGCTACACTTCCTGATCTACCTCCTGAATACTACGATGAAAAGGTGCTTTATAAAATAGGAAACCGTATTGGGAAGACTATGAAGGTGGATTTGACTACATTCAATCGGACAAGGGGTCGTTTTGCTAGGGATAGGCATTAGGGTGGATCTTACCACGCCTTAGCTTCCCACTTTCCTGCTCAAAGGGAAAGAGTTTTTAATTAAATATGAGTGCCTTCATATGTCATGTTACTCTTGTAGTTGCTTTGGCCATGTTGAAAATGAGTGTCCTGTAAAGGTTTCAGTCCCAAAAAGGGAAGAACAAGAAGATGGTGGGAGTGTTGCGGAGTTGATGAACAAAGAGCCCTCTTTTTGCGGACAATGGACTGCGGTGCACAGGCAGAAGCATTACCGGAGAACGAGTGCCAACGTGGGGAAGGGGGAGAATGTCCTTATTTCTGTTTCTAACAATACTGTTTTCTTGGGATCCCGTTTTGCAAATTTAGTGGTTGAAGATGATGAGGACGTTGTGCATAATCTGCATGGCAGAGAGATAATTAATTCCCAGCCACTTAAACAACTCAGCAGCTCGAAAATCAAGGAATTAGCCCTTAGGCGTCTATCCGTTACTCTTCGTGCCACAGAGAAGCAGGTCCACACGCCACACGCGACGGCCTAAGCAAAGATCCATGAATCCAAGCAAATCACAAGGGGAGAGAAGCTTAAAGAAAATACCCCCAAGGCCCCTCAATCTTCACCCACCAGTAGCCGTGTTGATATGAAGCCAAGAGATAACGGGTCCTATGAGGCCCAAATGAAGATGGCCCCTGAAGTCAAAACCCGTCCTACACTAAAGGAGACTAATCTTAATGGGACACAAAATGACCCACTATACTCGCTAAATTCGAAGCAAAGTATGGACCAAGAACTTACACGGCCTCCTGACGTCGGGTGCATGGAAGAGGACGTGACTCCTGTCTCTCTAGGCCCTAATCTCATTGAACAGGAGAAGGACGTCTCTCGGGAGGAAGCTTTGGATATGAATATCCAACAGTAGTTCTGCGTGGCTCTACTCTCTTCTGATTGGTGTCTTATGAATCTTAACATGGAATTGTCTCCTGGTGCTGAAGGTAGGATCTTCGAGAGACAAGCGGCTATGCTCTCCAGGGTGCATCGTGTTGACATCTTGATCCTCCTTGAAACAAGGGTTGACAGCTCAATGCTAGCACCACAGTTCCTGGAATGGGGTTTAGCGGAGGAATTTGGGTGGGGTGGAGAACTCATATCGTACAACTCCTGGTCATTGAAGTTGATGTGCAACTTTGTCACCTCCTTGTTCATCAAGACGGTGAAGAGGAGTGGCTTCTTGTGGCAGTATATGCTAATCCAAGGGAAGAACATAAACGCAGCTTGTGGGAGAAACTGAGATCCCTAACTTCTACCATTAAGACCTCGTGGGTGATCATCGGAGATTTTAATGACATTCGCAACACGGAGGAGAAACGTAGTGGTGCCCCTAATATGAGATGTGATTTTTGTGAAGAAAGAATTAATGCATGTAACTTTCTTGAAGTTCAATCCTACGGTTACAATTTTGCTTGGAAAGTTCCGCTTATGCCTGGTTACTGTAGATTGTTTGAGAAGCTTGATCGAGCCTTTTCTAATGCAGATTGGAGAATACGCTTCCAAGATGCCGTCATCAAGGTCTGAACCAGAGTTGACTGTTCAAACCATCACCCTATTCTGCTTAAGCTCACACGGGATTAAGATAGATCATGGAGATCGCCCTTTTCATTTTGAAGCCACCTGGCTTACTTATGAGAATTCAAAACAATTTGTTGCTAGAAAATGGAAGAAAGGGGACCCTCGTCATGAGACTCTCTTTGCACTTACAGACGATTTGAGCGAGTGGAATACTAGTCTGTGGCCATATCTTTAGAATGAAGAGGCGTTTACTGAATAGGTTGGGGGGATACAACGGAAGCTGAACTCCATACGTAGGCCTTACCGCGCCTTACTGAACTTGGAAAAGTAACTTCATAATGAGAGAAATAAGGTGCAGCAAGAGGAGGTTCTTTGGCTCCATAAGGCACATACGAAATGGATAAATGATGGGGATAGAAATACTAAGTACTACCACCTTAAAACACTGACAAAAAGGAGGAACAGAACTTTGATGCTCAAAAAAGAGAAGGAAGTGGGAGAACTGCTTTCGGAATAAGTTGCTGGCTGATATGGAGAAGGAGGAAGAGCTTTATCTTAAATAATGTTTTCAAGGACTCGCGTGTTGCTGCATGACATTCGAACCTATACATGTTAGGTAAATAAAGCCAAGGGTAGAAACATAATGCCTGTGAAAGCCGAAGTTGGAGGCCCCCTCCACGTTATTGGGTGACATTAAATTGTGATGGTACTAGCAAGGGTAATCTCGGACTAGCTGGTTGTGGGGGTATTTTGTGTAATTCTGACGGTGCGTTGGTGAAGGGATTTTCAAGAAATTTAGGTTAGTGCTCCTCTTTTCAGGTGGAGGCATGGGGAGCTCTTACGAGTCTTCAACTAGCTTGGAATGAGAGCTTCAGGAAGGTGTGAGTTGGATTCGTTGTCTCGAGTTGAAGCTCTCATAACTCAACCTCGTTGTATTTGCAACCAGATAATGAAGTTGATCCACACTTACTTGAATAAGGATTGGGAGGTTACAATCTCACATATCTTCCATGAGGCTAATAGATGTTCTGGCTCTCTTTCTAACTTGTAGTCACCTTAAAAACTCATATTTGAGATCACCTTCTTCCTTTTCTCAGTTTATCTTTTAATTTGGATGTAATAGGCACTACAAAAAAACAATAAATTTGCGACTGAATTTAGTGACAGAATTTTTTTCCATCATTAGTCCGTCGCTAATCCGTCACAAAATTTGCCACAACATTGGTGATAGAATTAGTAGCAGAATTTTTTGTTGCTAAAATTAGTGATGGAATTAGTAACAAAACATTTCGTCGCTAATGAATAGGATAAAGTATTCTAACTCTGCGACCGATTTTAATGACGGAAAATTCCGTTGCTAATTTTAGTAACGGTATTAGTAACAGAATTTTTTGTCACAAACTTTCCTATCGCTAATTAGTCGCTAAATCCGTCTCAAATGATAATTTGAATTTTTTTAATAATTTATATGATAAAATGATTTGAATTTCTATATATATATATATATATATATATATAAATCCATTGCAAATGATTTAATTATTATTAATTCCATATATATTAATTATAATTTAATTATTTAATTATTTAATTTAAATTATAAATTAGTAATTTAATGATTTTAATATCAAAATAATAAAATACGATAAATACTAATATGTTTAATTATTTCATGGTCGATAAAAGGTCTATATTTATATTTAAAATTTAAAAAAATTACAATTTATTTATTTTAAATCACATATTAATATAAATATAGAATATATTTAATTAATTAAAAATAATAATAAAAATTCCCAATTTTAAAATCATAATTTAAACAAATGTATATAATGAATGATTTTATTAAAAATATAAACAAATAAAAATAAATAAAAGTGAAGTAAATGTTTCACTCAAACAAATAGAAAAGATAAATAATATAAAAAATATAACAATATTTCTTTTTCTCAAAATTTTACAAATATTAAAAATGATTCCATTCGTCCACTTTGCTTTAATCATGGCACCTATCTTTCACTTATCTCCTCTCCTAATTGATTTTCCTTCTTTGTTATGTTATGAGAGTTCAATTTTTGTATTTAAACTCTGAGTTAAATTTATGCCTTCTTCATCTTATTTCTCTATTTCTTTTTACATTTTCTTAAGTGATTGTGTCAAGATTTTTTTTTTTGAAAATTGAAATTTTCTCTCATTTAAATCTTAAATCTCTTAAATTCTTTGGGAGAATAAAAACTGAAAACCAACAGGTGTAAAATTAGAAAAGGAGCGAAGGGAATGATCTAAAATCCAATACATATCTCGTTTACAAATTTGAGGGAGAAAAGAGAATCTACCCACTCTTAAATAAATCTAGCTAAATTTTTATTGTCAATTAGTCATCTAATTCGATATATAACCCCTTGGTTTTGAATAAATTCTATTTTTATGAATCTTTTTTTAATTATATAATTTATTTAAATATTCATATGGATATCTATGTAGCATTCATATGACATCATATAAGAAGAGTTATATAAATGGAACTTGTGGCAATTTTGTGTGCATCTCAACTTTTATTAAACTTTTAAACATATTATAATTTCTTTTTATTTATATAATTTACTTATTTTTTATTTTTTAAAGCTTCAATAATCATTTATTTTTTTATATAATGTAATATCAAACAAATACCTATATGGACATTTATGTAACATCATGGGAGTAATGTATGAATAGCTAACCAAATAGAGAAACTTGAGAGTATCCACTTGTCACAATTTTTGCATCAAATAATTTTAAACTATATATGTTATTAATTTATAAAAAGTAATTTTCATTTACTACTTATTAAAAAGTAATAATATTTTCAAAAAATATTATAAAAAATGCAAAAAGAGATAAATACAAATAGTAAAAACTAAAAAATTTAATTAGATGAGTAAAAAATAAAAATTAAATTAAATATTATAAAAATATAATTAAAAGCTTTCACAAGAAAAAAAGACAATTTAAACCTAACTACTTATAAATTAGAAGGCTACTTTTTTGGCATGACCATAGAATAATATTATTAAACTAATTTGAACACAACATAAATAAATAATAGCAATAAATTAAAACTAAAATTAGAGCATTAATAACAAATAGTCTTTGACAAGAGAACTTACAAAATATATATTCTTAAAACTCTATAGCATAAAAATTATTGAATAAGAAAAAGAAAAAAGTAATACATTTAGTTAAAAAAAATCTATCATACATTGAGGTTTCAAACTAAGTTAAATTCTACTTTGAGATAGCAATTAAACCTAAAAAAACTTCAGCTCCAATACCAAGTTATTAATAAATAAAATTGTAATTATATCAAATTTTGAATTATAAATCCTAAATTTTACTATAATCTCCAAAGAGATAAAATTTATAATTAAGAAATAATAATTGTCTAATTTAACTTCTAACACAATTCAAAACTTCTAATATACTAAACAAATTCTGCTATGAAATAATAAGAAAGTGGATATAGCTTTTTTAGAAACAAATTTAAATTATTTAAATTTAATTTAGATGATTTAAATTTTAAATTTAAATTTTTTAATTTTAAAAGAAGGGTAATGTAAGTTAAAGTTAATATTTTAACCTCCGTTGAATAGTTGTTTCTTTGATGAAATTATAATATTGTATTTATCTTGTATTTTACTTCTTTTAAAATAAAAAATATAATTAATTAATAATAATAAATTTTAAAAAATTCAAAGCAAAATTATTATTCAAATTTATTTTTAAAAAAGTAACACTGAGGATCCTTGTTATTTTTACTTATAATTAGAAAATGTGGATAAAAGTCTAAATTAAAAATTATCCTATTTAGGGTGGATAAAAACTTATACTCAAAATTTTACACTTTTCCCATCTAAGATGTTCCCTCCAAATGGTGCCAAAAATTTCACGTGTATCTCAAAATTTCCCTCAGCCAATGATTTTAGGCAAGCACGTGAGGAGAAGAAGCCAGAAGGTTTTTTGAGCCAAATTCGTTTACAAAGAAAAAATTGAGCCAAATCCGTGTGATAGAAAAGAATTATACTGAGATGCTATAGTTTAAGAGCAAATCGGTCTCATAGAGTTTGATTTAGAATAAATCAATTTTTTTTAAAAAAATAAAAAGCTTGAAGTTGGAACCATTGGTTCCAACTTCAAACAATTTTTTTAAAAAATATTATACTGAAGTCCGACTTCAGTGCACCGTACCTGCATGCATGCAGGCTACTCACGGGATTTAAATCCCATGAGCCAATTTCCCCCTCCCTTTCTAATTTATTTCCCTTCCTCCCTTTCTTCCTTTCCCTCTCCCTTTCCTTCTCTCATCAAACTCTCATTCTCTTCCATTCATCCCACACAATTTATCTTCTTCCTCTCCCTTTCCGTCTCTTTTTCCCTCTCTGTCTCTCATCAAACTCTCTTTCTCTTCCATTCAGCCTACACAATTTATTAGAAGCTCTCTTCCCTTTCCATTAAGCTACTCACTACTCATGAACAGTTCAAATCTAGTGAGCAAACTCTATTTTTTAAATTTTTGTTTGAAAGTTGAGACTCCTATATAAATTGGTTCGAAGTTTTAATATTTGGAGACTTTTTATATTTCATTTCATCTCTTAGAAGAAGTTTTACAAAGTTGTTGTTATCTAGTCGTGCAGACAGGGAGGTAAGTGTGATAAGATTTAAGTTTCGTAATAATAATTATAAATATTTTATTTATTTATTTTTATTGTCAAGCTTAAATCTTTTAAGGGTTAGTATGGGTAATATATTATGTGAGGTTGTTTAAGAAGATAAATAAATAATATGTATAATTATGATTAAGTCTTTTCACAACTATAATCATATATTTCCTAAGAATAACTTTTGCAAATTTAATTAAGGCACTTAACAAAATTTTTTCAATATTTTAACCCCATAAATTAAAATCTAAGTATAAAATTAATATATAAATTTTAAAATATAATAATTTTGAAAAATTATTCTAAGTTTATAAAATACATAGTAAAAAATTTTAGTATAATGAAGTCTTTTCACAACAATAATAATATATTTTTTAAGAAGAACTTTTGCAAATTCAATTAAGGCTCTTTATAAAATATTTTCAATATTTTAACCCCATAAATTAAAATCTAAGTATAAAATTAATATATAAATCTTAAAATATAATAAAATATGTTATCATACTTTGGACTAAAATAACTACAAGAAATCATATGACTTCTTCTATTTGTATTTTCATTTGGATTCATAAATATTTGTATTATTCTATTATTTCATTTAAAATGTCCTTATTATTATAACTAAAATAATTATAACTAGAAAATATCGTGAAACGATAAATATAGTTAATACATGTTTGAATGAAAAGAACAATTAACATTACTATTACTATCAAATGGATTCTATTTAAAAAAAAAGTAAGTTACAAAGCATTTATTTGTAGTTTAGTTTAAAATTTGTTTGTTAAACATAAGGTGTGTTATTTAAGTATATGTGTTAATTATCATTTAACGCTATTGTTGTCTAATGAAATGATGATTTACACTATTTACCTATCACTAAATAAAATTAAAATTATATATTATTTTATATAATTTTCGTCAACTAGTGGATTATTGCTTTAAAATATATTAAACTATATTAGCTATTTAGTATGACTAAAAAATCTTACTGACAAAATAGAATGCAGAAAAAATGATGAATAATACAAATGAGATAATTTGCATATATGCAAAAGAATGAATGTTTGATGGCTCAGAAGGTGTAACATTTGTCTATCCTAGAGTGAAAGTAATGAGAGTTAATCCAAATATCACTATAGAAAGACTGAAGTAGGTAGTTGGACAAAAACTATAGCTTGCATCGAACCAATATGTGTTTGATCTTATATATAGGTACTCGGCCTCTTTAAATCCAATGCAATATCGGCCGTGTAGCTTGGAAGATGATGGTGATGTTCAGAAGATGTGGCAAATCAATGCACGATATCTATCCCAATTGACTGGTGTCGAGTTATATGCTTGTATATCAACAAATGAAGTAGATCTGAACCTTGAAGCACAACCTGTGGATGAACAAGTTACTCAGACACTCCTATGCACAAGCAATATTCACGAGGCAATTGAACAGGTTTTCCCAGTTATTTCTTGCCCTGGAGACATCCCTCTCGTTGACTACATGTCCCAACCAAGCTCATCCCGATAAATGGCTAACAATTCTGAACCTCAATCTCTGCTGATGATGACAAAAGACATATTGGATAACTTTGAGGACGAGGAGGAATATGATGCTGCTATGAATGCTGATTTTGATGATGGTGAGGCTGATGATAATGACAGTAAGTTAAATGAGGAGAGTAATATTGGTAGTGATAGTTCGACAGCAGAAGGGAGTATCGACAACAGGTATGCTGAGCCAGTAGCTGCCTTTTATTCATGGATCAATATAGAAGCAATAAGTGGTCCCAAGTTCCCAGGTAGATGGGAACTTACAGGATTGAGTGACAGTCTAGAGTTGAATGTTAGTATACAGTATGCAGATGTAAAAGCATTACGACGTACTGTGAAACTATACTCCGTCCAAGTACATCATACCTTCCATGTGTACTATTTCTGTAAAAAGAATGAAGAATATCGATGCATTCACTATGGGGATAGTTGCAAATGGAGGGTAAGAGCTTGCAAAAAGGCAAATAGAACACATTGGGACATTACCAAATATGAAGGCCCGCATACATGTCTTTCTATATCGTTATCTCAAGATCATCCAAAGTTAGATTCAGATGTTATCTCATCCTGTATCGTGGCAATGGTCATTGACGATCCTGAGGTTAAAGTGTCCTTAATCATGGAAATGATGCAGAGTATGTTTGGCTACAACGTGTCTTATAGGAAAGCCTAGAAAGCAAAATATCGCACCCTTGCTATTGCTTTTGGGAATTGTGAAAGCTTATATGCTTTACTCCCAAGGTGGTTAGTCGCTGTTCAACATTTTATGCCTGGCTCAATCGTACATTTTTGCAACAAGCAATGCTCATAAAGTAGTTTTGATGAGCAATCTAAGGAAATGTTTCGTTGCATTTTTTGGGCATTCAAGCCATGTATTGATGCATTTGCTAACCTTAAACCGATCGTGCAAGTTGATGGAACATTCTTATATGAGAAGTACAGAGGCACCCTACTTATGGCTATATCACAAAATGGTGACAAGAAAGTTGTGCCCCTTGCATTTGCCATAGTTGAGGGAGAGACATAATTAGCTTGGTCATGGTTTCTTTTCAATCTTCAAAGATGTGTAGTAAAGGACAGAAGGGGGATATGCTTGTTATCAGATAGACATCCTTCAATTTTAGCTGTTGTTTCTGATTCTCGAGTTGGATGGCAACCATTATACAGGCATCATGTATTCTGCCTTCGACATGTAGCTTACAACCTTCGTAAAGCACAAGGGACCAATTGGTTGAAAGAGAAGTTCATCAATATTGGGTATGAATATCAACATCATGTGGTTGACAGAAAACTAGGTGAGATAGCAATTTTACACAGCAGAGCGGTTAGTTGGATAGCTGATATTCCAAAAGAACAATGGTCAAGAGCATACAACGTTGAAGGTCATCGATATGGCCACATGACAGCAAACTTAGCTGAAACAATGAACAGTGTCTTTAAAGGTGTTAGAAGCTTGTTGATTACCGGCCTTGCAAAGGCAATCCTATATTGGGTAAATAGGTACTTCATTGAACGAGCTCAGCAGGTACATACCCAGATAGCAGTTAGACAAGTATTTTGTCCCACAATTAAGTAAAAGATGGCTGCAGTTACACAAGCCGCCCCTGTTTGCATTGTGTGCCAGTTCGATAGGAGAGCCGCAATATTCAAGGTTCAGGAGCCATATGACATACAAAATTGGCAATTTGGTCAGTGTTACAAGGTCAACCTGCTTGAGCGTAAGTGCGACTGTGCCGAGTTTCAAATTAAGCACTTCCCCTGCCAACATGTCATTGTAGCTTGTGCCCACGTTGGGCTTGATGCACAGCAGTTGTGGATTCGGTGTTTCGATTGGAAGCAATGTGTTGTGCATATAGTCATAAATTTTGACCTATTGGAGATGAGGTACATTGGCCTACC
The DNA here is from genome assembly GCA_032878935.1 of Erythrophleum fordii. Taxonomy (NCBI): domain Eukaryota; kingdom Viridiplantae; phylum Streptophyta; class Magnoliopsida; order Fabales; family Fabaceae; genus Erythrophleum; species Erythrophleum fordii. The sequence continues at coordinate 437,469 of JAVQMF010000048.1, read as the reverse complement.
ATCGAGAGTCCAAAGTTGATTCTTGATCTGTCGATAATTAGAAAGAAAGGCCGACCTTGTTCATCCTGCTTTCGAAATGAGATGGATTGGTCGCAACCAAGACCACCTAACAAGTATAGGTTATGTCGGCAAGTTGGACATAATCGTTCTACCTGTCCTAACAAGTAGCATATATAAACTTGATAAGCATGCACAACATCTTTCATTCTATTGTTCACTAAAATTATTATCGATTGCTAAGGATAAAAATTTATCACTGTCTCATAGGATTACTTAAGATAAAAATTAGCTTTTTTCCCATATTTTAAAGATGAATTTAAATAAAAATATTATTTACTTTAAAATAAATATTCATCATAATGAATAGTAAATTAAAGAGAGAGATTTAAGAGAGTAATTATTGGCAAGAAAAAAAATGAAAGACTAGATTGAAAACAGTTAATTTGTGAAATAATTTAATTTTTTTAAGTCATATTTAGCTACAGAACAAAATAATTTTTAGCCATCAAATGATAATGTACTTAATGGCTAAATTATAAGTGCAAGAGTTAAAATCACTTTAGATGTAGAAATAACAATTACTTATTCAATTGATATCTTATAATATCAAATTAATAAAACACAATTTTATAATAATAAAAATTTTAATTTTAATCTAATTTTTTTAATTAATAGAATTAGTTTTAGATATATATATATATATATATATATGTATTTTTTATCAATTTAAACTTTTTAAATTCAAATTAAGTTGAAAACTCATTTTATAAAATATCAAATTGAAGTGTAGGTTTCACACCTCAGAGGTACAATTCAACAAATTCCAATTTGGAAAGCTTACCCACGGCCAACTATGGAGAAATAAATAATAAATTTTAATTATTTAAGATAATTTATTTTGCATTAATAAATTATTTCAATTATTTCAACTTTAATAAATTTTCTAGAACCTATTTACAAAAAGTATGGTTATTAACAAATTAAACTAATATATAAAGTTGCAACTGGAATTTTTAATTGATTTTTCTCATGTAAAGTGAAACCATACAAATACTTTTTTCTTTAGTTGAAACTTGTACATATAAGTAAAACAACTTCGATACAGTGCATCGATGCTCTTTTTCATCGACTATACATATATCAGAAATAATGGCTACCAGTGCCACAACGTGCCTGTCGCCTGTCATGTTGTGGTTGCCCTTAGTCTACTGGGTCTACAGGTTCTTCCACTGGTTGATTGTTACCAACATTAGTTAAAAGAATATTTAAATCAAATGTAGGGGAGGAATCTGGTTGAATCGGTTGTTGTGGAGTAACAAACCCTTGGTGCGAAGAGCCCCCTGCTTCAAAAAAGCGACCGCCATATAGATCACTAAACACAGTTGGATCATCAAATAGGGGCATGAATGACCCAAACTGTGCTGGATTAAGAGACCCAAATTGGGACAATGGTGATGGCGGAACATAATAGGACAGACCAATGCCTTTAGGGTTAATCGGCATAGAAAAAGTTTGATCAGTGGTGCCAATTTCTTATTGTTGTGTTGCACCGCCTTCTAATGTAACCCTTGTTGTTGTCCTTGTGCCCACGTGAGGTGGCTCATGCTCTGTAACGATGGGAATCCTAGTTGACATATAACCGTCACGTCTCTTGCCTGGCCTACCCTCTGGGATCTGTGGTTGTGGCAAATTAGGTGCCGGTGGAAGGGGTGGCAAGCCATCGTGAAATGTTGTTCTCCAAGAGCGAGCAAAATGTTCTTTTGATCTTCACTCACCTTTTCTCGAAACTCACAATACTCTATCGATAGCGGGTCACAAATGCGTAGCCTATAAAGATCTTCAGCTATATCGGCCTGGCCAAAAATAGGTACGTTATTAAATGATGAGACATTACAAAATAGGCAATAAAATGACCAATAACAATAGCCACCAATAATTTTACTTTACTGCGAAACCAGCCGCACCGCTAGCAGGATGGATCCATCATCGTGTTCGTACCTAATACCATCTCATATAATCTAACATGCGATCCATAGGTGCAGTAGTGGGGGTGCCTCAGCCACGCGATTTTGCCATGAATTCCAAAATTCAACAAACGTCAAGTGTTCTTTTAGCCAATTCGTTAAGGTTTTTTCGCGCAACTGTAATGTGTGTAAAGCCCCTAAATTGACTGGAGGTGTCGGAATTGGCTACTACGAACTAAACTGGCGTAACACCTGATCTGGGTGATGCCACTCAATGATATGGAAGCAGATAAGTGGCACCGATACTAGCCAAATATCTCGACCTTCAAGGCAATATTGTGGAATGAGATCATGAACTCCGTTTGCTTCATATGGTTGCCACATGATCTATTTACAACATATTAAAATGTCACAAAAATAAGCATATTCGTAAAAAGGTAATTTAGGATAATTCCAGCCATGTAAATCAATCATACCTCATCGTCTCGCATCGCATCTAATAATATTCGATATTGTCGTAACGCTATGTCTTGTGGACGGGAAGGTTTACCGACATTCTTCCATCTGCAATCCCAACACATTTATAGCAAAATAAGTTGCCAAAAGTATATTAGGGTAAGTGCTTAGACATATAAATACTTTTTAGATTTCTTAACTATTTTACCTGAAACCCAATGGTAGAAGTGCTGGATAAATTTCTAACTTGAGATCTAGTTATGGTGGTCTTTCTAAAGTTAGCATTGGGAATCTATCCCATGCCTAAAGATGGAGGATGGTCATACATCCACCTATGCCTTGTTCAGTAGGGTTAGTTGAATTACAAAGCTTTCTATACAAGTCAGTAATGCAAATCCCCAACTATATTGGTCGGCTTCCTCAAAATCTCACAGTAGTGGTAAATACATTAAGTACACTTTATGGCTCGATCTGTCTGGCATCAAAAGGCCCCCGATAAGTCTTAATATATATGTTCGTATACATTGTCGCACTGTGTCCTCGTCTACATTATCAGGTAGTTGATTAAAGTTTTCCACCAACCAAGTAACGGCCAACCTCTGTCCATACATTTGATCATCAGGTGGCCTAATCTCAAGCAACCCCTCACATGTATCCTTCCACAGATAATCTGTTCGAGCAATAACGGGATTTCCAATACAAGGTAACCCTAACTGGATAGCAACATCCTCTAGAGTTATCGTGCACTCTCCTCGAGTTGTATGAAAAGTATGAGTTTTAGGATGCCAGCTTTCTATCAATGCTGATACAAGTGTAAGATTATACTCAAATTGCCCTAATCGAGCTGCCCCATAGAAATCGACTTCCTGTAAATAGTTAATAATAACTAGTGGAGGTGCAGACAGCCGATCACTATGCATGACTCATCGTGGACGAAGCAATCTATCATTTTCTCCCCAGACAGCTTGTGAAACGTGCCTTGTTTGAAGATACAAAAGTGAATCATCTTCTGGTTCTAGCTGAATAACTTGTGACGGTTGTGCCATTTTTTGGTTAGTCCTACATAATCAATATAAGAAATTAAAATTTTTTTTACCATCTATCATTATAAAATTTCTTGTTACAAACAAAAATATTAGTTTCAAACTTATTATTTATAATTAATTACTAATTGACCTTACTCTTAACATTATATTTTATTATATATATTAATCATTTAATATATAATAGATTAATTACTCATATCAAGAAAACAAATAAATATGATAATTTAATAAATAAATAAATTAGTGGTATTTCCATTAAAAAATTTTAAATTTAAATATAAAAACTCAATAAAATTGTAAGTTTATAAAATTATTTTTACTAACTTTTATATATATATAATCACTTCAAAATATATTTTTAAAGATGTGAGCTTGATAAAAAAAAAAGAGAGAAATAAGCTCAATAATAAAAGAAATAAAAGAGAATAAAATTGATTCACTAACCTTTATTATTTCAAAAAGGAAGATGGAAGGATGAGCAAATTTGTTAATGGAGGGAGAGAATAGCTTCTAATTGTATGGGATGAGAGAGGAGAAGGGGGAGGAGCTTCTGATTTAGTAGGATGGGAGAGGGAGACAGAGAGGAGGAAAGGAGGAGGGAGAATGCATTGGAGCAGGGAGGGGGACTTGGGAGGGAGTGTTGGATGGGAGAAGGAGAGGGAGAGGACGAGGGGGGAATGAATTGGGTTGAGGGGGAAGGTAGGTTAGAGGGACGAAGGAGTGAAGTAAATTGGGTTGAGGGGGAAGGTGAAGTGAAGTAAATTGGGTTTTGGGGAAGGGGGCGCTGGCTGGAGCACGAAATGGAGGGGGGAAAGCCTGCATGCATGCAGGCTTTATTAAAGCCTGCATACATGTAGGCCTAGCCTGCAACGCTAATATATTATAACTGAAGTTGGACCTATTGGGTCCGACTTCAGTATAATATTTTTTTAAAAAAATTGCTTAAAGTCGGAACCAATGGTTCTGAATTCAAGCTTTTTATTTTTTAAAAAAATTAATTTATTCTAAATTGGACTCTATGAGGCTGATTTCCTCTTAAACTATAGCATCTCGGTGTAATTCTTTTTTGTCACACGAATTTGGCTCATTTTTTTCCCTATAAGTGGATTTGGCTAAAAAAAACCATGCCTTAGTTCCTAGCTCTTTGCCCATCAAGTCTCTTCTGCATTTCTGGCAAAGAGTAATTTTTTGTCATAAATTCGAAGAGCTAAAGCCTGAAGGTAAGATCTTTCGATTTCTCTAATTTTTCCCCTAAAAAAATTGCTATAATTTTCATATGTTGATGTGTCTGTTTCTTGGCTTTCCACTTGATTCAGTTTGGGAAAAGAATTTTACGAACATTGGAGGGAGGAAATGCTTGTTAGGTGTTTGCTCTATTTGGAATTAAATTGTTAAATCTTTCTCCATTGATTATTTAGGAATTTGTTGCAAACAAATCGCATTATAGTGGAAGAGGTTTTACTTTTCTTTTTTCGATTCCCCATAGAGTTTTTTTGGTACTCCAATGATTGTTGATCATTGAACTGCAATTGTGCGGCCACTGTTGACATTATTCAAGCTCTTCAAGTTTGATCGAGGAAAGGTAAATTCAACCTAATATTTTTGTTTCCCTGTTTCTTTTCTTGATTCTGACCCTATCTTTAGCATTTAGATTTTATTCTCTGGTTTGCTAGAGTTTGATTCTCATGTTTAGGTTGTGGCTCAAGCCTTCTTCTGAATCTGTATGGTTTAATCTTGTTGTCCACGGGGTCAACTTTGGTTCCCATGACCCATCTTCCCCGAAGATGAGAACCTTTCTCTTTTCTGTGGCTAAGGCGCCTTAGTAGGCTAGCGTGGAGTATACTTCTTCCAAAATTTTAGTCCCACTTTTGGAAATGAATGCTTCCCTAGCATTCATATTTCTTATAAAATTCTTCGATGTGTAGCAATGAAAACACATGTTGTGCAGTGGTGTAAGCCCTCATTTTAGGCATTTAAATTTCATCATATATGTAGCTACGAAGAACTGATAGTGCAGATATGAAAAGTTAGTAATGAAGGTTCTGAACTCATTCGTTTTTTTCTTTGAACTCTAAACTTCATCCCCAAAAGAGATATCATAATTATATAGGCAAGGTTACTGTCAAACGTGTCCTGGCTTGTTCTTTCCTGTACTTTTTATTTATTTTCCATAAGAAAAAAGTTTCAATTTTAAATATCTTTACTTCTTTATTTGAAAGAATACTTGTTTTATGAGAACGTGCATGCATAGGAGTACTGCATGATTTAAAGGTTATGCCAATCTATTTGTTTGAGCTTACTGAATCAATTTCTAATAGGCTCCACTGTTGACCATAGCTACATTGATATTTTGGATCACTTGGACAAGTCCTATTGAAGGACCCTCAACTCAGAAAACAACAATTTCAATGATGTATAAGATGATTTGTGATTATAGCTATTTGAAAATCTTTGAATTTGAAATAATGAAGGCATCTACAAATTTTCTTGTTACTATGGATTCCGAGTGATTATAATTCTTAGCTTAAATTAGTTTGCAATAATCATGGTGTTCTCCTTAATTTTCTAGCAGATTGCCTCAATTACCTACTTAAGCTAGAGTAGTTGTTCCCACTTTGCTATCTTGCTTCTCTGATTTCAGCCTTTGCACTTGTTAACATGTGTTTCAAGGGTTTCCTCTAGGCGTGATATAACTAGGACACTGTTACTATTAATGGGTTGACATTGATAATACTTCTTAACTTTGATTAGCATAAAATGCTTAATTATTTTTTCTTATTAATTCAATAGGCAAACAAACTTGTATCAATAAATAAAAAGGAAATTATAATTGCGATATTGATGAGGAAACAAATCAATGCATATTAATTACTCACCAAATGATGTAGGAATTTGATCTTCAGAGTACATGATATGCTATATATGATAAAAGCCTATTTGATATTTGAACCAAGGAAACAATTTTCCTTTATAAAAAGATAAAAGCAATTATAGAAGGCCTTATTTTAGTACGTTCTGTAAATCAGTAATATAATTTAGCAAGTGTCCTATTATGGAATATGGTTTAAGAAACTATTTTAGTAGGGTTATCAATTAATCATAATTTCACAGTTGCTACTTATAACATTAAGCTGGTGTTTAGAGAAGAACAAGAAATTATGGATATGGATATGACAAAGGTTTTACCTATAAACTGCATTTCAAATATTATTTCTTTAACCTCTCTTGAGGATGCATGTAGATCATCTTCTGTCTCTTCTGTGCCATATTTCTTTTTTTGTCTGTGTTTGACTAGGTAATAGAAAAAATAATTTTGAAATGACAAATTTTATTTTTCTTTTGCGATAGAAGGAATTGGAGTTTGTATAACAAAATAGAAAGCAAAAAGTAATATCTCTTAAACCAAAAAAGTTGTATTCAATAAAGTTGACCTAAACAAATCTTTTATTCAAATAAAAAAATTTTTAAAATATAATATTTCAGGCATTACTAAAGTTGCTAAATGGTTGATTAACATTGATGTGTATTAAGCAGAGTCTTGGCTTAAAGAAAGATGATGGTAAATGGTAAAGGGTGCTGCATAGGTAGTGCAATTGCAATTATTTAGGGAGATACAGAACCTTATTGGGAGTGGATTTCTTTATTCGAATCAAGGTATGCTGTCCTCTTTTATTATTCTTCTTGATGAACTTGCATAAAATGGCTAGTGCTGGTTTAATGTTAAAAGTAAGCATGCTCTTTATGAAGCGCTTGAAAAGGACAAAGGAGGTAACTACTAATCATCTTCTGCTCTTTTAGCTCTTTTGTATCTAAACTTTATTCCAAGTGGTTGGTCTATGAAATATTAAATATCATTACTTTAGAATGAAATCGTCTTGTATTAGATATTTGTAAGTATAACTTATATTCACACTTTAAATTGTATTTACACACGGTATTTTTGAATAAAATGCTTCCTCTTTCAATTGATAACTTAATTACATGATCCTGGGAATATGCACCTAGTTTTTTGCAAAATTAAAAAAAAATTACAACTAAAAAATCTATAACTTATAGTCACACTTTAAATTGTATTTACACACTATATATTTCAAAAATAAAATATTCACATATTTATATTTGTGTTGGCAATATTTCATATACTGCAGTGCTTTTTAACCTTGGCTTTGGGCATAACCAAGGTTTTTTTTCCTTTTCTTTATTTAATTTCATCTTTCATTTGCTTGGAGACTATAAAGAATAAATTCTTTCTCTTTTTGTCTTCAATTTTTTGGTTGATTCAATGGTTGCAGTTGAGAACATGGAAGAAATGGAAGATGAGACAAAGATAGTTGAATATCAATTCTATAATGGTAACACTTCAATTTCTCATAGCTCAAGGTCAATTTTGGTATGAATGAGATATATTTAAAATCCTGAGATGGTGTGTGATTAATCAAATTTAGTTAAATATTACGATTTTTTGCTTTATTTATTTTTTTCCCAAAATTAAAAATATAAATTTAGTTTCTAATAATAAAAAATTATTATAGATTAGTCTTTTAACATGATTGAATTACTTAATAAAATAATTAATATATAATAACTTTTTAGTTTTAAAAATTAAATCATGCATTCAATAATTTTTAAAGATTAAAGCTAAATGAGTTTAATAATTAAAAAAAAATTAGGTTATTCTAATTTTATTATTGAATTTTCTTTCAAATTATTTTTAACATCAATCAACTAATATTCTTACTTGACTCTATGAAATTTAAAATTGATTATAATACCACTTCTCCAAACTTCAATGGCTCGCTAGTGAATCTTTAATTATGACCCACTAAGCAAATTTGTTGATAGGTTGTTAGGTCATGATAGGTTTTAGACAGGAGAATCAAGAATTTAGAGAGCAAAGCACTAACAAATGTTGTCTCTACTATACTGGCATTAACAAACATTCAATAAGTTGCAATAACTTGAATTGCGGTTATCTCATGCCTCATCAGATCCCATATCTGAAGACTCAGTAGCAGAGAAGACATGACCTAATGATTGTCCTCCTCTACAAGGATGATTTTATTCCTTTTTTCCTAACTTATGTGTTTTTAATTGATAATTTAATTTATTTGTTATTTTTTAATTGAATATTGATGTGTTATTGTACTTTACTAGATAGAGAAAAACAATTAGACCTTGATTTTATTATTCAATAATAGTATTATTCTCAATAACATTACATTTGAGGCTAAAATTTAAAAAAAAATCATTATATGTACAAAAAAAGAAAAATTAAATTAGCGATGGAAAATTCCATTGCTAATTCATCACTAATTAGTGATGGAATCTGTGACAGAAAATTCCGTCGCTAATTAATGACGAAATTTTTTGTCACAGATTCCATCATTGAATAGTAACGAAATATTTCGTCGTTGATCTGTCACTAATTATCAGAAGAGTATTCTGTCGCTAATTTGTCACTAATCTAGTGACAGAATATTCTGTCGCTGATCCATCGTTAATTAATGACAAAAATATATTATTGTTAATCCATCACTAATTTGGAATATGTTATCCTCATATTTAGGGATAGAATTTTTTTTTAGTGATAAAATATTCCGTCGCTAATTAGTGACGGAACTAAACATTCAGTCACTAATTGTGAAATTAGCGACGGAATTTTTCCGTCACTAATTCATTAGTGACAGAATTATCTACATTTAGCGATAGAATTTTTCGTCGCGAATTTTTATTTTTTTTTGTAGTGAGGAACCCTTTTAGCCCAAGGTTTAGTCTGTCCTTTGATTCCTAAGCTTAGCATCTCATTTGTTTACCCAAAAAACAAAAAGATAAAAAGTTTACTTTTTTAAAGATCAATTTTTTTTTAATAAAAAAGAGATCAAAATTTTCATAACAAAATTTTATTACAACAACTTATAAATTATTTGTGAATTATTTTTAAATTTTACATATAATCAATGAATCCATTGATCTTTCTATACTTGCTTATTGAATGTCAAAAAAATATTTAATAATGTTTATTTTTTAAAATACTTGATGACACTCAAAATATCACATAAGTTACCATTATTTTGAGTCTATTAGTCATGAAAATCTCATGTTGTTAGATATTTTTGTTAACTATTAAAAAATATTAACTATATACATTTTAATAATTTCTAAAGAAAATTATACTTTATCTATGAACTCTCACTTTGTTTCTTGTTTGATGAGCACGAGTTAAAAGATAAAATATGATTCATTACTATGAAATTAGAAGGGGCTCGTGCTGATAGTATAAGTTTCAATGTAAAAATAAAATAAAATAAAAACAAATTAAAAAAATGCACATAGCTTAAGAAATAAAATTAGTTACTGTTATGAAACTGATAAACAATAAATAGCTTCTTACAAACTTTATAAATATAAAAATTTATTCTAATTATAACTTCATTATATAAAGTTAAAAAATGTTCAAAATGCCTTTGTAGACTTGAAATCCTAGTCTTGGACCAAACTTACAACTTAAACATAAAGAAAAATCTAGAAAAGAATGTAAATCCAAGAGTATTCATAAGTACATAGATTGTGACCTAAATCAAAATCTCAAACTATAAGTCATTGGTAGTTAAATTCCTTAATTTTCAATACATAACTGAATCCACCACAAAAATTTACAAAACAAGACTATAATTGAGAAAAGAAAAACAAATTAAAGACTTAGGCGAAAACAAAACCAAACCCATAGAAGACAAAATCAAAATTAATAGATTGATTGGACAAAAGAATTACCTATGGAAATAAAATCCTAATAATGACGCAATGATCTTCATCATTAAGAGAAACTTCAATCAAAGTAGCCAAAAATCTCCTTCGATGCTTGATGTTGAGAGAAAGATATGATGTGGAGCTTCCAAAAATGTCATAGTCGCAAGTCCTTTGCCCATAACTCAAAATTACTGGAGAGCCCCCAAGGTAATATAAAATAGTTATATCTTCTGTCAAATTCAATTTTTCTCTTTCAATGAACCATTAACTTTGATTTTGTCACTATGGGTTTAATTATAATTTCAATTTTTTAACTCAATTCTATTTTTATTTTGCAAATTTATATGGTGGTTAGTAGATTAAGGAATTCAATATTAACACTTCAGGGTTTCAATTAATTATGTCCTGGTTTTTTATTTTATGAATTAATTTACACTTATTTCTTCACTCAATTCTAAACAAATTATAATTACATTTATTTTAATCAAAATATTTTTATGTTTATTATTTATATAATATAACAATCATTATATATATACATATACACACATACATAGTTTATCAATACAAAATAGTTAGTTTTTCAAAGTTAACAAAAAGTGAAATCATTTGATAATAAAATAAAGAGTAAAATATATGTACCTTCTCTCTATTTTTAAAACTAACACAAATCTTTTTGAAATTGCACAAATCTCTTTTAATTTTTTTTTTCAAATTACTTAAACTCCTCTTATATTTTTAAAAATATACACAAGCTTTCTATAAAAATAGAGAGAAATTTTGTGTAATTTCAATAAAATTTATGGAGGTTTGTGTAATTTACTCTTTATTTTTGGAAAGGTTTTGAAAATGAAGGAAAGGTCTGTGTAATTTCAACAAAATTCAAAAAGAAATTTGTGTAATTTTAACAAAACTAAAAAAAAAGTTTGTATAAATTTTGAAAATAGATAAAAAATTTATATAATTTTAATAAAACTCAGAGAAGATCTATGTATTCTACTTTAAAATAAATTATTAAAAGCAAAAAACATATTAACATAATAATATTTTAAATTTAACAATTTATAGACAATAATATTGAAATAAAAATTTAAAAAATATAATTTTTAATATCTTATATTTTAATAAAAGAAATTAATATATTTTTTAACATAATGTGATCATATTTTGGTTTTAGGCAATAAGTGTATATTTTTTAAATAAAAAAGATAATTATATAATTTAAACATCTCTTAAAAGAAAGAGAAAATAATTTACCTTATCAAAATTTATGAAGATAATCTTCATGATAAAATCTATTAATCCAATTGTAGATTTTGTAAGAAAATGTTGTATAAAAAGATATTCAATAATATAAGATTAAAGTTAAACTATATTTTTTACCTTTTATAGTTTCATGAAAATTTTAATTTACTCCTTACACTTTGATATCTTGTAATTTTATTCTTATAGCTTTAATATGTTTGTTAAAAAGTCCTACCATTAGAAATTGTCAAACCATTGTTAATTTTACGCCATCACAGCAAATGTGATTCTAAGGTGACATTACGAGTGTGTTTGGCTGCGCGTTAGAGAGAAAGAAAATCATGTTTGCAATCTCGTTTATCTAAAAGTTACAATTTATTGTTTCTAACAAAACCACGTTTTCTCCTCCCCTGACGCGGAACCAAACACGCACTATGTGGCAAATGTTATTTAAGTAGAGCTATTCATGGGTAGAGTTGAGCTGGACATTGAGTATGCCCGATGTCCAGCCCGATTAAAATATTAGGTTTATTTTTATACCTATGGCCCGACTCAACCCGAATAAACCTAATTTTATGTTGGGATAGGGTGGGTTAGGGTTGCTTGGACCATTTTTTTTCTTTATAAACTAATATTTATAATATAAAAATATCTTTTATAGACTCATAGACATATACTTCAAAGTAATAGGCTTTTAGAACTCTCAAATTTTTATCAATAATAAAAAAATAGTTTGGTATTATCAAGCAAAATATAAGCTATACTAGCATAATTAGCCATATGTAAACGTGCGTATTTTTATTATTTAACAAAAGAAATGTCAATAAGTATGCACATCAATGATAAAAACACTTAAAAAGTAGGGAGGATTTAGGTAGGTAATGAAAGTTGCAGTATGCAAAGAGAATCAGATAAAATAAGGATAAAAATAATATATAAGATGACAAGATATTGATAACTAAAAAAAAGTAACTATTAGGGTGGGTTGGGCAAAACATGTATTCGCCCGTGACTCAACCTGACTCGATATAGTTTTATTTAAAGTTCTGCTTATTTATATTTTTAGCCCGACTCTACCTGACCATATTAGGCCGGGTTAGAACGAGCCCCTAAGGTCTAACGGGCCAATAAACACCCCTATATTTAAGCACATAGATTAATGTGTAACGCCCGATATATTGTAACAACACAGAAATTGGTCGGTTTAAAAAGTAAGTCCCCTAAGATGAGTGATTCAAGGCCAAATAAAATTTAGATAAAATGTTAAATAATAGAAAATTGGACATTTTCAAAGTTTATAGCAGACACTTACATCAGTACCAGTAGCTGTTCGAACCTTTGCCCCTTTTCCCATGTCAAACCCTTCCTATATTATGTTTCATAGCATGGACACATTTTTGTCATAAAGTAGACATGTGTAGCTTTCCAGAATGGCCAAGAATACATGATTTTCAGATTTTGTGGATTTAGTTATGGATTTCCGAAGTTGTGGCAGAAAAACTGAAATTCTGGCCGAAAATAATAGAGTGAATTTGATTTTTCCTTTTGAATTCCACAAGTTGTGGGCCAATTTTAGTGATGCAAATGAGTTGTATATATGTAATTAAATATGAGAATGTGATGTATGAACTCATATGGTCCTCGTGACACCAAATGGAACTTTCATATGTGACGCAACGCGAAATAAGACATTATTTTAATGCCATTTTTCCATTCCTTTTTGTGCAATTCATCATGTGAGACTTAAAAATGATAAGAAGCAAGCTAGAAATATATGGTGTTACATAATGAGCACTATATCACACAATAGCCCAAGATACAAAGAGACTCATTTACCCTTTTTCACTTCATCCATTGGCATTTCCACCGTTCCTCTACTTCATTCATCTCTCATGAGGAAGAGAAGCTTATCCTGGAGCTTCATGCCTAGTTTGGCAACAAATGAGCACATATGGCTGCTCTATTATGCAACCATTTTCCATTGGATTTTGTACATGTTATTTTTTCCAACTGATTTTTCATATCTTTGTGGGGTATAGTTACTTGGGCGAACAAACAACGAAATTAAAAACTATTGAGACACAAGGGTAAAGCGCTGTCAACGACTACCTCTACATTCCAATGACCATGATTGTCCTACCATCCCTTCCACACCCTTGTTGCCCCTCCTCCTACTACCACACAATTCGAGTTCCTTAATCACCATCACCATCATCCTTTGTCTTCTCCAACTCCATCTCTCTTTCTCCTTTTTCTTCACTAGTCCCTCCTAAACTTGCATTTTCTTCTCCTTCTAACCCTATCATTCTTGTGTCTTCTTTTGCATCCTCTCTTTATTTCATTATAAAAATCAAATCAATTAATAATTTGGATAAAAGATTCATTCATAGTTTAATAGTTAAACCATAAATAAATAAGTTTAATTTATTTATTTTAAAATATATTTAATATAATCTAAGTAAAAATTTTATAAGAATTTTATCTTCATTTTTTATGGTAGTATAATAAATTTTTTTTAATTAAAATAATGTAAGATGGCTTAATGGAAAAGAGCTTGTCAAATTCTACTACAATTTGACGTGTGCCATTTGTTGGAAGAAGACCAGAGTGGACCAATTCAACTCCATAATCACTATTAGTTTACACATAACTTGTCAATTGAACTATTTTTGACCAAATTTCACAGGTTTTTTCATGTTAGTTTGCAACCTCTTCTAAGCTAGACAACCCGTTACACTTCTTTGCAACCCACTTGGGTTTAAGTGTTTTTGGAATTTAACACTGTTTCTATGAAAAAGAAACGGTGTGAATGAAGAATGCTCTCAGCTGCTTGCTTACTAAGAGGAACAAATTGAATATTATTTAACATTGTTTTTATTGCAAGGCAACTAATTAGAGAACAACAGCTTGATAAATAAATAACAATCTGCAACCACCTATTAATACGTGTACTATGCTGCTAACTAATATAACAAACCACTATTAGAAATAATAAGAAAAACTAAATTACACCAAATCTTTATGTCGTGACAGCCCTCCTCAAATGAGAGGGTGTAAGAGACAGCCCGAGTTTGTCATGCAAGAAGCTGAATTAAGAACGTGAAAGTGCCTTGGTTAGTCAATCAGCAACCTGGTTAGAGGAAGGTACATAATGAACAGAGAGCTACCTTGCTAATACTTGATCACGAATAAAATGCAAGTCAATTTCCATGTGTTTTGCTCAGACGTGATGAACTAGATTTACAGCCATCGCATTTGCACTCAAATTATCACACCATATAACTGGTACTTCTTTGAGTGTAAATCAAACTTCATTTAATAAGGACCGTAGCCAAACAATCTTAGTTGTCAAATCTACTAAGGCTCTATATTCTGATTTTATGCTAGATTTGGAAATTACCTTTTGCTTCTTAAAGGACGAGGAGATCAATGCATCTCCTAAAAATACATAATATCCAGCCATTAACTTATGATTGCTAGGACATGAGGCCCAATTAGCATTAGTAAAACCTATGATACTCAAATGTGTAATCCATAATGCAAAGTCCCTTTAAGACATCTTAAAATATGTTTTACTGCTTGTAGATGAATTATGGTAGGATAGCTGAGAAATTGACTTAACTTACTCATTGAGAAAGAGATGTCTGGATTGGTACATGTAAGATACTACAAGGCACCTATAGTTCTTTTGAACATAGTGGGATCCTTTAAGGGTTCATCATCATTGATTGAAAAAGACCTGTCTGTGACCATAAGAGTAAGGCATGGAGATGCATTTGTCATGTTGAACTTCCTTAATAAATCAAGAGCGTATTTTCCTTGACTCAAAAACATACCAGCCTCATCTCTAAACACCTCAATACTAAGAAAATAATGCAGAGATCCAAGATCCTGAAGAGCAAACAAATGATGCAAACTTGTAGTGAAATTTTGTAATTGTTTTAGACTATTTCTAGTGACTAGGATATCGTCTATATATATTAAAATGTAAATCACCAACATTTTGGTTTGAAGAAAGAATAGTAAACTATCTCCCTTCGAGTTCTTAAAGCCCCATTTGATTAAGATTGCTTTTAACCTATCATACCATGCTATAGGGGCCTGTTTGAGACCATATAGAGCCTTGGATAGCTTACACACATGAGAAGCCTTGTTAGGATCTTCAAAACTTTTAAGTTAATGCATAAACATAGTTTCCTGAAGAAAACGATTTAGGAATGCATTATTTATGTCCAATTGTTGAACTTCCTAACTTAAAGAAACTACTAAAGCAAGAATTAATCTCACAGCAGTTGCCTTGACCACTGGACTATAGGTTTCTCTAAAATCTACCTTAGGATCCTTTTGAAATCCTTTTGCCACTAACCTGGCCTTGTGCCTTTGGATTGAACTATCAATATTATATTTTGTTTTAAACACCAATTTGTAATCCACCACATACTGTTAACCAGTAAAAGGCATAAGAGTCCAAGTGTCATTTTTAACCAATGCTTCGAACTCAGTCTTTATATCTTCTTCTACTTAGGACTCTGCAATGCTTGTTGAACACTGCTTGGTTCTATTTCTGAGTGCAATACAAGAGAGAAATATCAACAAAGGGATATCTTAGTTTAAAAATACCATTCTTGCTTCTTGTAACCATAAGGTATTTTGAAACTTCATTTTCTTGTTTTGGTTCTAGTTCTGGAATAATGTCAGATGAAGTAGAGTCTTCATAGTCATTGTTAGTTGCTTGACCTATACTAGAAAAGGATCTTTCTTGATCACCAGCAGAATTTATTAATTCTTGAGATGTGTTAGGTGAATGATAGTCATAGCATTTAATTGAACCAGAAGCATAAGAAGATTCATTATTGTCAATACTTCAAAATGAAATTGGAATTGGATATGCTAGTGTAGTGATAGGTTGAGGAAACTACTTTGTATTCAATAAGCCAAACTGAAAAGGAAATTTATGTTCATTAAAGATGACATGTCTAGATACATACACTTTACCAGTGGAGCTCAGACATTTAAACCCTTTGTAAAAGCCAATATAACTAAGAAACACATATTTTTTATTGTGAAATTGTAGCTTATGTTGATTGTAAGGCTTTAAACATAGATAACAAGCACATCCAAAAGGTTTAAGTCCCTTATAATCAAGTTCTCCTTTAAACAACTTAAACAATGGTGAGCTTCCTTTGAGAACCTATGTTGGCAATCTATTTATAAGATGCATAGTAGTTTGAAAGGCTTCTAACCAATAACGAAGAGGCATCTTGGCTTGTGCTAACAGAATAAGTCCCAACTTAGTGATATGTTTATATTTTCATTCAACTCTTCCATTTTGGGCTAATGTGTAAGGACAAGATTGCCTAAACTCAATCTCTGAAGTTTGTACAAGTGAAGAGAAACTCCTAAATTTTCCTCCCCGGTCACTTTGAAGAGTTTTTATATTTTTGTCCAGTTATTTTGAATTAAGTTTTTAAAATGAATAAAAGCATTCACAATTTCTTCTTTTATGTTTGAGTGGGTATAACCAAGTATATCTATTATAATAACTAATAAAGTGTAATATCTATAACTAGAAACAGAAATGATTGGAGTAGGTCCCCATAAATTAGTATGCATAAGATTAAGATAATTTTTAGCATGTGATTGAGAAAGTGAAAAAGGAAGTAAATGAGATTTGCCAAGTTGACAAGCTTCACATAACACAGAATTTTCATTTTTACTCAACTTAATATTGCATTGATTTAGAATTTGGTTTAATATCCTATCTAAAGGATGTCCCAATTTTTTATGCCTTTTTTTTTTTACAAGTGTTGTATTAAATTTAGCAAGTTGTAAACTATCTAAAATAGACAAGTAAGCAACAAATGAGAGTAAACTATTGGGTGTAGCATTAGATTGAGCTTTGTCCACTTGATAGAGACCTTCCGTGAGTTTCCCTTACAACAAAACCTTCCTTATGAGTTTGTCCTTCACAACACAACCAAATGAGTGAAATTCAATAATCACATTGTTATCAGCAATAAGTTTTGACACACTGAGTAGATTTTTAGGCACTTATGGCACATGTAATACCCCATTCATCAACAAATCCTTATTATAATAATGCAAAATAGAAGAATCAATATTCTGGACCTCAACATGATCACCATTTCTAATAATTAAATTGACATTGCCAGTGTGCTCATTGAAATTATCAATTTGACTAGAGTCGTTGGTCACATGAGTGGCTACATCACTATCCATATACCAAGAGGAATCACCAACCGTGTTAGGAGTGGCTACAAAGCTTTGTTCAAAATTATTGTTATGTTGTTTATTCTGCTCAAGAGGAAAGCACATATATGATTTGTCAAATTTAAAGAAATAGGTTATAGCAGTATAGCCTTGTCTACTACACACTTAAAATGTTGGCCAATTATCTCCATTAAAGCTTCTTCCATGATTCTTCCTCTTTTATGACTATTGCTAAACCCAGATCCTCCTCTATTATGTTGATTAAGACTATCTGGCTTGCTGATAGCCATATTAGCAAATTGCTGCTAAGTGGAAATCACATTATAGCTATTGAACTACTCCAATTAATTCTTAAATGTTAGTAAAGCAACTTGTAACTCAACCCAGGTAAATCCTTCTTTATCTGCAAGTCGAACCACAATTGGGTTATATTTAACATCCAAACCAGCTAAAACTTGTGTAACCATATCATCAGTAGAAATGGGGTTTCCAGCCATCAAAAGATTGTCAGAGATGCTTTTCATTTTTGCCAAGTAATCTTCCATTTTCATGCTTCCCTTCCTGGTTCTCTGTAACTCGTTCTTGAGAAGTGTGACTCAGGACTTGGTTTGAGCACCTAATAAATCCTTGGCAGCTTTCTAAAGTTCTCTCGAGGTGCGACAATCCAACATTTGTAAAACAATTCCTGGAGTCACGGTGTTGAAAAGCCAGCCAAGTAAGAGTTGATCCGTCTTGCACCATTCTTCAAATGCTAGATTTAGTTTTCTCTCTACTCCATCAAAGAGAAACTTTAAAGGGCACTGTTGTGTTCCAAGAACAAATTTGTCAAGCTTGTTCCCTGTGACAATGGGCAACGTCATGATGACCATAGTAGATTGTTATCCCTGCCTAGCTTAATAAAGCACATCTGACTCAAGGAGGTGATTGGAGCAGAAGAGCGAGTAGTGAGAGCAGAAGGAGCGTGGAACTAAGATGCTTGATTTCTAGTAACTAGAGTAGAGGTTACCTGAAAGCTAGCCAGAGAATCCATAGTGCGCGTCATGTGTTCTATCTCTGATACCAAGAAAGACTCTAAAGAAGAAAGAATGTGTGGATGAAGAATGCCTTCAACCGTTTGCTTACTGAGAGAAACAAATTGAATATTATTTTAACACTATTTCTATTACAAGGCAACCAATCAGAGAACAACAGCTTGGCAAATAAATAACAATCTACAACCACCTATTAATGCATGTATTGTGTTGCCAGCTAATATAACATAACACTACTAAAAATAATAAGAAAAACTAAATTACACCAAATCTTTATGTCATGAGACACTTTGGGTTCAAGTGTTTTAGGAATTCTTCTTGTTTTCCCATCCATGTCCCATTTGCTATCCTAGGCTCTACTTCACTGTTGAGCACCTATGTTGCATTTAGGTTTGCAAGTCAACTCAACTCCAATTCATCTTAAATTTATCAAACCCCACTGTTGGTGTTTGATCGTGAAGGAGTTTTAAACCAATCTACAAATTTCTTTGCAAAATTGAAGCTCCCTTTACACCAATTTTCCTTACTCAATATTATAGAGCGAAAAATCAAATTTGACATGCAAACGAACGATATTGCTACTTTGAGGAACAGTGGTGGTGGTAATGGGTTTCTAGGGGATCCTCTCTTTAAAACTTAGGACATCCAGCCAGGTGACATTGAAGAAATAAAGTTATTTAAGTTAAAATGAAGGAAGTAAATGAAGGAAGAAATGGATGCCCGACAAGGATTGTTGGAGACAAAATTAAGAATCATAATAAAAATAAAAAATAAAAAGATAATTTTAAAAATAAAAAATAATTTTTTTGTTTTTATTTTAAAAATTTATAAAATAAGATAAATATTGTTGAATAATGATTATATATACATAATAGTTTTCTTTTTTTTTCCAACTACTAAACCTATTTTAAGAGATAAAATAAGAAAATGCAAATGAATCCTTTTACATCTTGAGCTAATATGTGATGTGACTTGGTATCTTTCTAATCTTTGTGTCCAAGTAACATTTATCATGTAATGTCACTTCAAACTCACATTTGTTATGTCAACATAAAATTAATGATGTTTTAATTATCCTTAAAAATAAAAACTTGTTTACAATTTTAAAACTATAAAAATCAAATTACTTACAAGAAACGGAAGTATAAAAGTTAAATTAAAAATTACGTAAAATTATAAAAACTAAAAGTATAATTTAACCTCAAATTAATTTTAATTTACAGAAATATCAATTAATCTTTTCGAGAGAAAGAGAGAGAGAGAGATTCCCTTAAAAGTTTGGAAAATATGGACTTTCTGGGAGAGGATCAAATTCTGACTTGAATGCTCATAAATTTCGCGGTTTTATAGGGACAAGACAAATTTGTATTACATAAGCAACTTGTTTGATTGTGTGTATAATCGGGCTACTTAGACACGTGACTAAAGCATCAATAAAAACTATTCAAATAGATTGTATATTTTTTCTTTTATAGCAAAGATTGTAATTAATATATGAAACATATTATGATAATTTACCATTATTTTATATCTTTTGTATTAAACGTAATGATGATGATGGGTTTTGACATTTAAAAATCTAAAATGACATAACATAAGTGACTCTGAAGTTTTTTTTTCAATTGACTTGTGTTGAATATCATTTATAATGATATTTTAGATAAGCATCAGAGAAATTATTAAATTTCATGAAATATTGTTTTAAAGTATTGTATCTCTCAACAAAAATTTAACAATAATTCTCAAGAAAAAAAACTACCCAAAGAACAAATTTAACCTATATCTGAATTTAAACTATATCTAAATAAAAAAGCTTTGATAACTTTTAAATTTGGGCCAAGTTACTTTTTTTTTAATTATTACAGTTGGAGTCATAATTTAGTAAATTAACTACGTTTTTAGTAGAGCATTATTATTCTTTGAATAGTGGTTAGTAAAGCACTATTACTGCATGCATATTTTGGGTTTACAAGATTTAATAAAAATAGATTTTAAATTTTTGCTTATGAGCTTTTTTATTTTCGTAAAGTAAGAATACTATGGAGTGGCATCGAGCAAGCAAATTTTGATTTTTTATATTTAACAAATAAATGTATGGTGTACAGGTCAAGAGAGATAGAAAGAAGAGAAAGAATGGATAGAAAGAGATCTGGATCTTTTTTTAAATGAGTAAATGATAAAATGCCTCTCTTAAGTAAAGGGAGATAGAGAGGAAAAAATAAATAAAAAAGAGTAAATAATTCTTATACATATTTTCACTTCTTATGTTATTTTCATTTTATTTAACAAGTATTTTATTAAAATATAAAGAAATTGAATTGATCTTATATATATTTTTATTTTTTTTATATTATTCTCCTCCATCACATATGATACAATACTACAAAAGATCTAAAAGGCCGAACAAGATTAGAGAACATGCTTTCTTAACCACTAGAGTAACTCTTTTATAATTAATAGATTTTTATTTGATTACATGTTTTGATGAACTTAATACATGGTTTTTTGATATACAAGTTTATCTGAAAAAATTACATAACATTTGTTACAATAAATAAAATATTTTTTAAGAAATTATAATTTATTCAAAATAAATTTGCTTATTAGTTCCAACTAGATAAGTACATAATCATTTAAAAGTGCACTTCAATAATTTTTTGTTAAAATTTGATTCTCTGGGATTATGCTTATTTTAGCTGGAAATTCTTGTACTTGCATATAAAAAAAAAACCCAAAAAGGCGATAGATAAGGATAGAGACATGAAGAAGCTGATTAAGGGTGTTAATTAGTCCATTATGCTCTAGGGCCCGTTTTAACTCGGTCTAATCAGGCCGGATCGATCCAGACCCAGCCAAAAATATAAATTGATAAAATTTTAAACAAAACTATAAGTCGGGCCGGGCCATAGGCAAAGCATATTTTGTTCAACCTATCCTAATAGTTATCTTTTTTTTAATTATTAACATTTTGTTATTTTATATATATATATATATATATATATATATATATATTTAATTCTTATTTTATCTAATTTTATCTACATATTGCAATTTTTATTACTTACGCAAATCTTTCTTATTTCTTAATTATTTTCATCATTAATGTGTATACTTATTGGTATTTCTTTTGTTAAATAATGAAAAAATATATATTTATTTAAGATTAATGATACTAGTATAGTTTATATTTTGTTTAATAATATTATATTATTTTTTTATTATTGATAAAAATATAAAAATTTTAAAAATTTATTATTTTAAAATATATATTTGTAAGTCTATAAAAAAATATTTTTATATTATAAATATTAATTTATTAAAAAAAATTTTTGGGCCATCCTAACCTATCTTAAATTATCCTATAATCAAATTTGTTTAAATTGGTAGAGTTATGAGTATAAATATAAATTTAATATTTTAATTAAATAAAATATCATATCAACTAGATGTCTGGCTCGGTGACCTATGTACAACCAAGCTGACAGAAATTAGATCAATTAGGTTATAGTGTTTTGGCGGGAAAGCTTACCGTAGGGCAAGTTCCCAAGGCATACTACCACAGGGTGAAGAATTAATTGAAAGTTGAGTGGACCCAAATGAAAAGTTCTCTGGGCATTGAAACTTGTGCAGGTGCATATATCTATAAACACAATTCTTCGCACTAGCCCTGAAAACTGATGATCGTGGCAGACTTGGAATTTGATTTCTAGTTTAAAAAATTAAAAAAAAGATGAAGTGAGGTGGTTGGGTGATTTTTTATGGGGCGAAGTGGAATGATAATTTTATTGATAGAAAATTTAGTAAATAAATAAATATTAATTATTTAAATATTATATTGTTAATAATAGGGTGAGATAGATTTAAAAGGTATGATACAATGAAAAATGAAAATAAAAAAAAAATAGAAAAGATTCAAAAATGAAATAAAAAATTAGAGATAAAAAAAGAAGATAAATTACGTGATTTGTGTTCCTGTATTTTAAATTTTAAATGTTTTAAATAAAATAATTAAGATAATTTTAACTATTTATTTTATAAATAGTTGAGATTTATGTGTTATAAATTAAATTAAAAAAATTAAATAAATAAAATGAGGTTTAATTAGTATTTGGTTCATTAATTTATTTAAATGTTTCAATTTAGTGTATTAATTTTTAATATATATATATATATATATATATATATATATATATTATGTATGTTCTGTTTTGTTACATTTGTCAGTACACTTAATGAATGCTCTTAACGGTGCTTGTATGGCATAAATACTGTTGTTAGAGTACACATTTACCGTTAAAATGGTTCTTTAACTTTCTTAATTTTTCAAAATGGTAACTTAATATTGTTTGGCAATTGGAAAACGACCCTTCAAATACATATTAGTATTATAATAAAAGTAAACCATAATCAATGAAGGTAAACTAAAACTGATGAAAATAAACTATTACTAATGAAAGAAAACCATAAAATAATACTCCATTATTGCTATAGTGCATTACTGCATACAATATTGTAACAAGACAAAATCTGAAGTGTGCGTATATAGCTTAAAATATCGCATCATGTATAATCTGAAGTGTTTATAACCAAATGGGTGGTTTGTTGGTTATCAAAATTTAAACTATAAATAGTCTAATGTGAAGTTAAAGACATTTGTTTTTTTGTTTTTGAGTAGATTGAGTTTTTTTATATCTTTGCTATAAGATTTTTTTTAATAAAATGATAACATGTGTAAAAAAATTATTTAAAAACTCAGTCATGTGATACTGAATTTTAAAAACTATATAATTATCTATAAAAATATATATTTATTATGCTATTTTTGAAAAATTATATAATTTTTATATTTTAATTAAAAAATTGATAGTAAAGATATTAAAAATTACCAGTAAATTTTTTTTCTCTTGTTTTTTGGCCAATGAGCTTATATCTCCGATGACATTAATTGTAGTATTTAAAATTCAAATGAATATAATATTAAGAGTTTAATTCTAACACATGTTTGCCCCGCTTTGACTTATAGGCATTTTGTTAAAAAGAACAAAAAGAGATTTTTTACCTAGTTAATATAGTGAGATTGTAATCGAAAAATATAATCAATGTAATGTAATAAGCCAAAAAAAAATAAAAATACTTACTTTAAAATAAAATTGTTTTAAAATATACAAATTATTGTTGTAAGTATCGCTCAACTATAAGAGTTTGAATCAACCTAATGCAGCATAATTTTAGAAAGCCTAAAGCACTTAACAATTACCATTCATCAAGCTTCAACAAAGTATTTAAACAAGTTGGATATACTACTTTGAACAAAATGGCTCAAGCATAACAAGCCACCTAATTGAATGACTTTTCCAAAACTAGTAAGCAACTTGGTTTGGTTGTTATCATCAACTCATCACCCTTAAAGTTTATAAACAAAGAATCTCACAATTGTACTAAGGGAGGATGATTTTTACCAACTAAAAGCATCTTCATTATCATCTCTCTTAAGCTCACATACCGCTAAAATTATAAATTATAGTTTTACCTTTTTCTAGCCATTGTATCACTATCTTTTTATACCTTTGATATAAGTTATGTCTCTTTAATATAAATTATTGTCTCTTCATCTTGCTTTCTTCCTTCTCTTAATCATTTTACTTTGTTTGCCATCGCAATCATTTCGAGATACCCTTGCCTTCCAAACACATTTGGCGTATCAAGTAAAGGGCATGTTAGTTATCTATCATCATTCAATCTTGAAAAATTGCAATAGATAAATAGAATGATCTCCTTTGATTCAACTATGCAAGAAAATCCATGTAAGTTTTTAGATTTCAAACTCTTATTTAGTAATTTTGTGATTTTTTATTCTAAAACTAGTTTATGTTGCTTTTAATTATAAATTCATGTAGATGCTCCTTTTGCTTTTAGTATGTGTTATTAATAGAATGGTACATATTATGATAGATTGTTACACATCATGTTATTGCATATTATTGCACGAAATTTGCCATGAGCATGACAGATAACCCCACTTGTCAAGGAAAATTATATTATAAAATTACTAAGGGCAAGATAGGTAACCCTCCTCTTCATAGGAAAATTATAAAATCACAAATATCATGGGCAAGATAGATAACCTCATCTTTTATTTGGAAAATCTTATTTATGGTGAGTAGAAAGAACACCCTTACCTTTCACATAGGAAGCTTGCTCAAAAGGAATAAGATAGATAACATTTACCTTGTCTAAAGTAAGGAAATTATAATTAGGAGCAAGATTTACAATCTCACTTGCATTAGGAAAAATCATAATCATTACCTATTATTGATTACAATCTTAACAATTATTTGCAAAAGAAAAGCTATGTGTTTAGAAAATTATGTTTTCATTCCACTTTTTAACTACTTTTCAAAATTATGATTCTAAAACAGCCTTATGGAAAAACTTCTTTCAATTAAGTCTTGTACAAGCCATATTTCAAAATGATTGTCATAATATTTCTTAACTATTTCAAAATCAATTTTGAAAATGAAGTTTCATGCCATAGAAAAATAAATTTCAACAAGCATGATTTTTCACTACCAATCAAGAAAATGATTAGTAGTGAAAAATGAACAACACGTTGTGGAAAGGTTAAGGTGTTAGATACTTGCCCTATTAAATTATGACCTTAGCAATGACTATAACCTCGAGTACAAGGCACAACACTATGACCCTAGCAAGGCCATAACCATGGGTATATGCCACTACTTATGCTATGACCCTGGTGAGCCTATAAGTCTTAAGTAAGCACTGTAAAAAATATTCAGGGTGCCTTGGTCAAAACATTAGAAGTGTAAAAAGAAAAAAAAGAGTTCATAACAATATATCAAACTTTTGAAAAATACTTCAAATTAAAAAAAAGGTACGCCTTTCTGCAAATATTACCTCTTCTAAAACATATCTTTTCCAAAAGGCACAACTTGTTTTCAAAATGAATATTTCTAAGTTGTGAAATACATATTTTTAACAGTGCGATTTAATATAAATTATTTACAAAATGCATCTTTCATCTTCACATGCTTTGCAAAAATACATCTTTCAGATGAGCATCTTGTTATGAATCTTTACAAACCATGTTTTGTATTTTTTATATCCTTAGCTAATTTATAAAGGCTTAAACTTTTGAAATATGATTTATAAATACATCTTTTGCAACCTCATGAAAATTTTTACAAGATTAACATCATAAGAAATGCTACTATCTAAGAAAATTGGTAGAAAATAATACAAAGAGTTTGATCCTTCAAGCCCAAGTGGACAAATTGCCTAGCACAATTTTTGTTTGATGGCTCCATCATCAATATCAAGCAACAGATAAAAAGCCATAACTATTAGTTACTCCTTATTGCCTGGGAGTGATATTGATGGGAATGAATGAAGTGATTGCTTCCACTGATGGTACTAGTCATTGGTGTAACATATTAGAATTTTCTAGCTAATTAATTAAAATTAAAATGATTACTAAGAATTATTTAATATGAAATCCTAATGAAATTTAAAGCAATTAGATGAAATTATGATTTCTAGATACTTTAAAATTTTATATGGACTATTAGAAACTTTTAAGAATTTTATGGGAATTTTTATGGATTATTAGGAACTTATTGGAATTAATTAGGATTAATTCCTAAATATCAAATAATATATAAATTTGAAATAAATACTTAGGGAGTGAATTTCCAAAAATTCATTGGATCTTTTAAGGGTCTAAAAATATAAGAAAAATATTTAAAGCAAATAAAAACACTTGGGTAAAAATTTAGGGTTTAAAATATAAATATTAAAAGTTTAATGTTCAAAGTGTAATTTTAACTGAAAATCAAATTACAATTTTTTGGGAGGCCAAAGTATAATTTTTCTCAAATAAAAAAGAGTAGATTTAGAAAGAGATTTTTATATAAAAACAATCACTTCGATGATCATAACAACTTTCATAATTGTAGCTTCTAACAAATCTGAACACAACTCCCTGAAATTAGAGTCAAAGTGAATCAACTAAAGTGTTCAATGTAGTTTGCTTGCAGCAAAGGTTACATGGATAAAGCTAGCCACCCCTCCTCTCTATATATGTCTCCTCCTCTCAAAACATTAGTTGCACACAAACTTTCCCCAACCTTCATTCTACTAAAATCTCAAGAAAAAGGAAGAAAGAGAGAGAAAGGTGAAAGTGTGTAGAAATAGAGAGTGAGAAAGTGTGAAAGAGAAGGAAAGGTCCTAGAAAAGAAGAAGAACAAAGAGGAGGAAGAGGAAGAGAAGGAGGAGAAAAAGAAGGACAAGGACAAGGACAAGGACAAGGAATGGAAACAAGGCCCCAAAAAAAAAAGATAAGAGTACCTACCTTTTTCTCTCTTTCCTTTTTCATTTGCTTAATTTATGAAAGGAGTATAACACTCCATTTTATATTCTTATAGCCAAAGAATGTTTGCAGAACTCTTTTTGTGTTATTTAAGTTTTGAAAATGACAAGAAACTCATAAGAAACAAGCAAACAACTCAATTTATGAATTTTACACAAAAATCTCTTATAGGACCTACAATTTTAGAATTTTTGCCTAAAGGCTAACATGCATTGTTTGTGGTTATTTTGTCATCCCAGAGAGTGCACATATGTGTAAGAATGGCAAGAAAAAGGTTAGAAAATCCTTAGGTAATAAACTTGGTCTATAGTTGATAAAGAACCAAAATTTGGTATCAATTTGAGTCTAGGTGTTCAGGGCCTAAATGAGGTCCAAATGAGCTTAAATTTTAGTATGTTATGTTTACCATATAGAGGAATTAGAATATCAAATTTCATCAATTTTGAAGCTCATTTAATTACTTTAATCGGCATTGAAAGTACACTTATCTCCAATTTAGTCATTTCTTAGGTAGTATTGCAAAATTGAAGAGTTGAGAGGCTAAACAAATTCTTTTTGATATATGATTTCTCTTACACTTAGTTAACATATAAAGGATGCTCCATTGGTGAAGTTTGTAGGTCTATATAAAAAATGGCAAAGTCAGAAGTCAATTGCATATTTGAGTCACTAAATCGAGCATGAAATGCTTTGTCAGCACTATTCATTCTATCCAACACATTTGCATAGCCTAAATTTCAACCTTGGTCATGGTGCCCTTGAACCTAGCTATGGCATCAACATATTCTTAAGTGTTTTTATGCACTTTTCTTGCATGTTTTGAATAGTTATGATAATATATGTTAAAAACATGTTTAGTGAAGTTTAAGGATAATTAACCAGGCACAAAATGATTGGTTTAAGACCTTTAATTTGAGCCATGATTTTATATGCTTGTGTACTGTCAATATATACGAGATTGTTTTAGGGTATCTTTATATGATTAATGATATTTATATGGAATGTTTTATAACTTAATTTGCTTGTGTATGTTTAGGGAATAGTTTAGTCTTGGAAAACCTCTAAATTAATTACAAAGGGACAAGGAATTAACTATTTTCTAAAGTAAAGAATACATACATACAAGTATATCTATACTTAGAGACATATAAGATTTTTATGTAATTATGATTAGGGCCTTTATATGATTTAAACCCTTTTTCTAAACATGGATCTTAATTGGACATAGAGCTATTTATGATCGAAAAGACTAATATGGGCATATTTGTATCCTAAGAGTTAAGTACATGAACAATGATCTTAAAAGACACTAAAAATAGAAAAGTCACAATAAGAATTATGGTTTTCTAAGAGTTTATTATTCTTAGATATTTTGTTAGTAACTTTATGAGCATGTCTTCATCTCTATAATTAAATCCTTTTTATAAACAAATATTGTTAAACATTATCATGTATATGTATATGTATATGTATACATATATACTTGTTTACATCTTAATAAACATGTGATATTCTAGATTCAACAATTGTGAAGAAAGAATGTCTGTGCCGATTAATATGACTTGGATAACTTAAATGTGATTTAATTGACAGAATGATTATACATGTGATGCTAGTACTATTAGAGATATAATGATTATATATATATAGCCTAGATATATAGATGTTGATACATACTATGTATATAGATGTTAATGTATCCAACTATATTATATATAACATGAGCATGTATATAAGAATAGTTTCTATAGGTGAAGCATCTTTAAAATGAAAACAAAGCTCTCAGGGAATGGAATCCCAAAAGAGGCTAGTCTATATAGAAAAAGACAACTCTCTATCTATATAGAGAAGAAAAAGTATGATCATATAAGAACAAAAGGGTCAAAGTCCCTCTTAAGTTTATGTCCTGTTCTTCTTTGAACAAAGCCTTAACAATGGGGTCACTAAAGGTTATAAGACTTTTACATGACTTCAGGTTTTGGATTATAATTTATGGATCCACAATAAGGGATGCCTTATCTATGTTTATTCCTATCCATGATGTTATATTTTGATGAGTATAAAGACTTGGGAAAGTAGTCTTCCTTTTTTACGACATTGAAAACTTATCTTTCACACCAAGTAGTATGCTTATGATTGTGGAAACCTAGGTTTATATTAGATAGTATGGTATACTTAGTATAGGGCTTTGGATTCACTTTTCTCTAACACCAATACTTTTTAGGTAGGATCATCTATATTTCCTTAAGAGGGCATATATAGTAGCTTAATATGTTAAAGCATGCTAATATGTACCAAGTCTGGATGGTACAATAAAGATGACTAATTGAGCTCAGTAAGACCTAGCTAAATTAATACGGCTTGAAAGATACTGGTGATAATATATGATATAGTGCTTCACATATGTATTATGATATTTGCATGCAGTTATGTATTAACTACCATAAGATGCATGATATCTTGATATGGTAAATGGCATGATAATAAAATAAACATATGCATCATTATGTTTAAATGCGATTATGAATGATATACTGATCATCATATGCATAGCTATACTAATCAACCTATAGATAGTAATATGTGATTATGACATTTAGGTAATGTCAGTTTATATGCAAAGATGATTTTATTAAGAGGGATAAACACAATCTAAAATGAATATGCTCATGTACATTTCATGTGATTTGACATACATTTGTTCTCTCATCTATATTGATATGTTGTAATGTGTTTGTTATCCTTATGTGCTATGAATAAAAGGAGAAGAGAAAGAAATTTTTTTTTGGATACGTGGTAGCTGAATCATCACTAGTTTTAAAAAATGGTAAGTGTTTTTACTAAAAATATAAATTCTCACTATACTTAGTAATGTATTCAAACAAGATTTAGGATTGACTAATTTGAAACTATTAGTAGAAAGAAGTGCTAGGAGTATGCTAGCCTTCCAGAATTTAAAAAATGGCATTATTGGGACTTGAAGACTTTACTTCTTCTATTAGATAGTTATAATAATAATTATGAGATGTTATCCTAGTTTAAGTAATCTAGATTAGAAATGGATTGTATAATTTATACTGATATTAGAGTACTATCAAGGTTACTTAAGGCCATTATTAATAATAATTGTATCAATATGGTATAGGATGTACGGATATAGTTATATGACACCCATGTTTATAGATGGCCTTGATGATTGAATGAAAATAAGAAAAGAAATCAAATACATAAAATTTTTAATGCTTAAATTTCTACTAGATCTTCACAATATAAGTAAAGTAAGAGGTTTAGTAATGTTCTAAAAGAGAGACTGTTGCAATCATGACTTAGTTTCTTCTGATTAGAGAAAATTTATTTTCTTCTAATAAGAGAAAATTTTAGACAAATACATTTATCATATTAGAAGGAGCAGCTAATAGCATTGGCTTGGCTTACCATTAACTTTACTCATCTATAAAATTTCTCTTTTAGTCACAAAAAGATTTATTCTACCCTTTATATAGTAAAGGTAATCAAAGCTAAAAAAGCTACATTTGTTAGTAGAGATAAGGCATGGCCGCAAAGGAAGGCCACAATCATTCTTATTTTGAGATGGAGGAAACTTATCAAGAAACCTACAATTGACTTTAAGAGATTACCTCGAAAGAAAAGAGGGTATTAAAAACTTTGGACATGTTATCATGTCAATTTGTGTTTACAAGCAACTACCTTGAAAAGGAAAGAAGATATTAGATGAATAAGAGCAAACAAAAAATTACACATGTTATAAATTTAAAACCTTATTAGGACTACTGTGGAGAAGAGGCACAAATGACCTTGATAGGTAGGAACCTTGCGAGAAATCGAAGGGACAAAATCATAAGACAACATTGGGAAAGTGTGATTATTAGGTCGGACCTTAAAATGCCTTAAGTAATGAGCAGGCAATAATGTATAGATAAGAAGATCAGCCTTTGTGATGGGGATAATCGACAATACTTCTTTTCTTACAAACACAACACAAAGTATGCCCTTAACTAACTTGCCTTCCTTCTTAGATTGGAAGAAAGGAAGGTATCAAGATTAACCTCTTTGGCTTTATCAAACCAATTTTCTTTAAACTTCATATGGGTCCCCATGGTAAAGAGAAATATTTAAACCTTCCTTAAAAAAGGAGAAATAAGGCCAAAAAGATACGGCATGATATATGAAAATTTGGAGGCAAAACATCTAATTAGAATACATAAAGAATCCTTAGAAAAGTCATGAAATTTTAAAAGCTGTAAGTGTAAATATTAAAGTGTTTAGACATTAATTAAGCATTTGTATTGGATTAAGTTAAGATTAGTAAGCCTCATGTTGAACCAAGCTAGTTAAGTCCACAAAGTAAGAAGGAACATAAAATCCAAGAATAGGACTTTGATCTTATTATTCATGTATTCTTTACATAGTTCTACAAATATAAAAACAAAATAGTAAATTATTGCAAAATGTGACATTCTTCTAGGAATGATCACAAAGGTCCTCCAAAAGGATAAAATAAGAAAGGATTTTCCCTTAAAGCTTCCATCATATCAATGGGAAGCCATGGGCAAAAAAGCCAAGGTGGCTTGTTAAAGAGGTTAGCTTTCACCTTCATTGTGGAAGAAAAATAACCAAGTAGTAACTACAGTAGCATAGATATGCGAACCTACTCCCTAACAAGGAAAAGGTAATGCAAAATTGCATCTGATACTATTGGACCCCCACTGGTGATTAGCTAGTGGGAGCTTGATACATGAAGCTAACTAAAAATTACTTCGAAAACCTTAGGTGCAATATAATTGATAATAAGGACGAAAATAATGTTCTAACAAATGAGTACTTATTAGAAATTATCATTGATTCTTGACATGATTAACTACATATTGTTTTATATTATTATGAAAGCCCAAACTTGAACATGCTTTAATAGCTTTTCAAATGCCTTTTACAAACCCACTAATATATATAACAAGACTTGGTGTAGCCTTGTCTACTTTTTCTTATAGGAAAATCTTAAGCTCATCTAGGCCTTTTTTGCTCATCTTGCTCTTTTCAGAAAAAGAAGTAGAAGCATTTCCTTCCATGTTATCCTTAAAATTGTGAGACGATTCGCTCTCTTCTTTTATGGTGTTTCCACAAAGTAAATTCCTTAAAAGAGTGAGCTACAAAAGCCATTGATGTTGAACTTGGTGAAGAAACAAAAGCATACAATATTGCAGCTAAAGGAGTATACTAAGCAATTATTAAAAAAACATTAAGATTGCCTTGAATGTTGAACCTATAGAGTTGTATCCACACACTATGATGATGGATTAATGTCAAGTTATAAAGAGTGAACCAATGATTCATCTTGAAATTCCTTAGCGCTAGCTCTAAAGTCATTACACCGAACATAATCTTACTTAGATGGAATCTATTGGCCAAATCCAACAAAACAACTTCATTTCCCTCAACAATACCTTCACTTTGCCTCTTCACCTTGTCAAGATTGTAACTAATTTTGTTGACATAATGATAGGAGAAAGGGAAGGGATTAACAATACTTTGCACATACAAAAAGTAATATTCCATAGCGAACTTGAGCTTATAGAACCTCCATAAAGAGATGATGATGATTGGGTTTGTTGACAATAATGGGCATACTGTAGATACTAATGTACTCATTAACATTGAAAAAATGGAAAATCAAAAGAAGAGATGGCTTTATCCTTGTATAATAGCATATAAGTATAAAACCCAACATAAACTAAACAGCTTATGGGGTCAACTGAAAAAAAATTACCTTAATTAAAGCTACTATGGAATAGAATGACTATCCAACAAAAACTACACTCCTTTTCAAAGAACATCCTCATATAGTAATATAGAATCTCTATTTTTTACATTAAACACTCCTTGTTGACTAGAAGGCAATGATGGAACAATATTTAATGGAAAGTTATCGCCCTCTTAAGATCAACAAAGATCATTCTTAAACATATTTCTTTTGAAATCATAAAGGAAAGATGCTCTCGAACAAGACCAACCTATATAGATGCTAACAAAGAAAATGAAACAACATGTAAGCATATGGAAGATGAAGTAGAGAAGAAGCACACGAATAGATAAAATTGCAACAAGCAAAACTTAAAGGGACTAGCAAATGACCTTTCACACCCCATGACTTTTTGTAATTGATGGAGCATTCCATAATGTGAAGAATCATAGGAATGTGAAGCATAAAACTACTAGAATTAATCACATGACAACATACATGTTACTCTAAGCCCGCCTACCTTAAAACTTAGCTATAGGTGCTACCTAGCCATAAGAGTTTAGGTTAACCTAACCTAGTCTAGTTTAATTCTAAAAGGCCAAAAGTACTTAATGAGTATCATTCATTAAGCCTCATTTAAGGTACCAATACAACAAGTTGCCTAAATTGCTCTGAATAGAATAATGACTTTGGCTTGGTAACCACCTGAATAGATGTCTTCTATGGCTCTACTAAACAACTTGGTTTAGTGGTCATTATTAACTTATTACTTCTAAAGCTTATAAATAGGGGCTTTCACAATTGTACTAGGGAAGGATGATCTTTATTAGTTAGAAGACTTTTACCATTGTCTTTCTCATGCTTACACACTAATTACAAATTACAATCTTATTTTTGTTTAACCATTGTATCACTATCTCTTTAAATCCTTAATATAAGTTATCATATCTTTATCATTCTCTCTTTCCGCTCAATCATCTTACTTTGTCTACCACTCCAAGATACCCTTACAAAAATAATAATAATAATTATATATCTTAACAAATTTTGATTGTCCTTTTCTTTCTAAAACTTTAAAATAGGTTTAACTTGTTTGAAATGAAACAAAATTAAATTAAAGTTTTGAAATATATTTTCAGATTTGCTATTATTTAAATAAGAAGATTTGAATTTGTATTTTAAAAGAGGTTCATGTTGTTTAAAATTTAAAATATAAATTTGTGTAGCTGAAAAATCCATAGAATTTACTTCTAAAAGTATTCTAATTGGTAAAATTTCTACTAAAGATATGTAAAAGGTTATTTATAGCGTTGAAATCTATAGAAGAGTGATTAAATGAGACAAAAAATACCGATAACTTATCAACTACTTCATTGCAAAAGCTTGAAAAAAACTAGATTTATTAAAAAGGGTAAGCAACAAAAGTTATTAAATTTAGAGTAAATTATACTTCTTATAAGAATTAATTATATATATATATATATGGTTTAAAACATCGTTCAACTCTTACACTTAATATATATGGTAAAAATTTCTTATCAAATTTATTCTTTTATTAACAAAAAATAACTTTATACATAACATGCATTCTTTCAAAAAATGAAATTACCTATTTGTCCCGACTGTTATATTAAAAATAAAAATATAATCACATGTTAGAATTCAAAATCATCTTAATTACTTTTAGTATCATATTAATAATAAAA
Source organism: Erythrophleum fordii (assembly GCA_032878935.1). Classification (NCBI taxonomy): domain Eukaryota; kingdom Viridiplantae; phylum Streptophyta; class Magnoliopsida; order Fabales; family Fabaceae; genus Erythrophleum; species Erythrophleum fordii. Next base: position 402,899 of record JAVQMF010000048.1, on the reverse strand, counting down.
TCAAAATATCATATTATGCATAAAGTTAATTTTATTGACAAAAATAAATAATAAAAAATTTGTAATATATATTAAATGGAAGTGAAATAAGATTTTTTGAACAAAAGAAATATCTAATGTAATTTAATCATATTTCAATAGAAGTAAATGTAATTTAAATTTAGTCTTAAATTTATGAAAAATTGAAAGTTTTTTTTCTTTAAATTAAAATACCTAGTAATTTCAAAAGTGTCACCCAAGAAACAAATTTGCAACCATAGAGTCGTCTCTAGGATCAAGTTTTCGCAGTTTGAACAAAAATACAATTTTTTTAATCATGTATTACTGAAAAATTCAATGTTTGCATGTGATTTAATTAAAGATAGTTGAGTGGGCAGAAATTCAAAGTAAAAAATTGCAAATTCAATTTTTTTTAAAATTACGGCATTTAAAAAAAATTGTGCTGAACATAAATTAAACAATCAAATTGTAGAGAACAAAAAACCAGTGAAAAAGAAAGCAATAATGAAAATTTCTTAGAATGCAAAGCTTGTGATGATTTTTCATAAGAGAAAATTAAAATAAGAGTATAAAGACATATAGTGATGCTGTCCCCTATGGTCCCAACCCTAAATTTTTCTCTCTCTTTCCCCTCCTTTATCCCATACAAAATTGGCCCCTCCTCTGTATTTTCCTAGTCTTCTCTCTCTCTTTCCCCTCCTTTATCCCATACAAAATTGGCCCCTCCTCTGTATTTTCCTAGTCTTCTCTCTCTCTCTCTCTCTCTGTTCCAATACACACAAAAACGCATACAGAGGAGCTTCTCTGTTCACTCTTACACACTGCATGAAGCATTGTGCTCACAGAAAAACCTGAATTGGCAAAATGGGCAAGTACATGAAGAACTCGAAAATTGCTGGTGGTGATGTTGCAGTCATGGAGATTTCGCCTCAGTCCTCTTTGGGCGTTCGTACCCGAGCTAAAACTCTCGCATTACAGAGGCTTCAGAAATCATCATCGTTTCCCTCACCGGACCCAGATGCTTCCTCCTTCTCTTATATGCAACTTCGAAGCCGCCGCCTCGCGAAGTTCGTTGCCGACACCAAGACCCATCCTCCGCCGCTGCACAAGAAGTGTTGTGGAGAAAGTCCTAACAGCAATTATTACGATGTGATTGTGAATTCGAGGGTGAATGAAAATGAGGGGCTTTTTTCTGGGGTAATTGCCAAGGGAACTGAAGCAGAGGAGAATATTGATGCGGGTATTGAGGGTTCCTACGGAGAAAATGTCCTGGAGGTTGAAGGCAGAGATAGGTATATACCTTTTTCGTGTTTTTCTGAAATTTTTTTCCCTAATACCTTTTTCTGATTTTTCTGAGATTAATGGATTTTATTATTATTATTGTGACTTTCTATTATTATTATTATTTTCAAAAAAATGTATTTTCACTTTCATATGATTATTTGATTGCATAAAATTAGTCTCTGAAACCTGGGTACCCAGAAAAGGACTGTTATTACAGAAGGTTGGTCATATTTTTGTGACTTTTGTAACCTGGGAGAGAGATTCTGCAAAGTGCTGATGCCTCAGAAAAGTTATTTATTGCTTGTTGTTGTTGTTGTTATTTTTTATCGCCATTAAGTAGTAGGTAAATGCTCCATTTTTTTAGTTGTTTTTTTTTTTAAGTGGAGTAGAAGCAACGAAATGGCAGATATATTTCTTTAACTTAAAACGTGGATATACCAATGTATTTATTAATAATGTCCTCTGCAGATCTGGGTAATATGAGACCTAACTTTGGAGTCACCACCTTGTACAACTGCATATATGGCTTCATTTGAAGTTTGAACTTAACAAGTTTTAAGTGTCTTAACAGATTTATCACTGTAGATGTCCTCAGTTAGGACTAAAATGCATTAGTTTTGTTATATTTTCCTCAAACTTTTGATGAACTCAAAAACTGCATAGTTACAAAGTTATCGTATAGATTTGAAGCTACCGTCTTGTTACAGGGAGTGTGCCCTTAACTTGAAGAGGAGATTAAGACTCAAACAAGTTGGAGGACATCATTAACTGTAATTATATAAAAAAAAAAAAAAGGAAGAAAAGAAAGATATGTTCTGTTGTGACTGCATCGTGTTTATGACCTTGATTATCCTTGTGGTCCTTTTAGTTGCAAGTTGCCTGGCTGAAGTTTAAGGCCTCCATAATAGTCAAGTGGAAAAGTTCTTTGACTTTTAGTCATACTTGTTGCACCAACTCTTCTGCCTCGTGTTAGCAACAACGATGTATCATAATCGTATACACTGAGCCTTATTGCAGACTGAGATGTGTTTGTGGGATCTCTGTTTGGGTTTGCAGTGAGTGAGAAAGATTTTGGCTGTCTCTTGCTTTGTATTTTTCTACTAGTGCTTGAGCCCACAAAGTCAGAGCTTGTCCCATTAATGCCAGCTACTTTTTTAGAGTAGCTATTTGTCTTTAGTTCCATACTGAAGAGATCTTGTGGGGAAAGAAGCGTTCTTTTTTTCACAAACTTAAAAATAACATGTTATGCTCTGCAGGTTCTGTTGCAGAAGCTTTGAATGGTTTTTATCTGATTCATGAATTGTTATATCTAGTTTTACTGCTTGAAAATTAATTAGTGTACAAATTGGTATCTAAAAATAACAAACTCTTTGTCAAATTCAAGGATATTGGAAGGGCTTACTTGTAATGAGTTTATTATTTTCGAGGATTAACTCATACATTAAATAATTTTTGAGGATTGAAACTAAATAGGCCTAATAAGATGTTTGTTTACTCTTTTTCTGCTATTTGCTAATATTTGTATTTATACCACCACCTTCTATTTGATCAGACTCCTTTTTCTGCTAAGCATATTTTGGTTACGCCTTGTTGATTAAACAGGAGCACAAGGGAAAGCACTCCTTGTAGTTTGATAAGGGACTCGAATGCCATTAGCTCCCCTGGTTCAACCACAAGGCAAGGGACATCTAGTATCACAAACCAAATAATTCGTGAACACATTCAGAGAAATATTCCAACAGCTTATGAGATGGATGAGTTCTTTGCATATGCAGAGAAGCAGCAGCAAATTATATTTATGGAGAAGTATGTTACCTTTATCACCAAGACTTTTCATTTCCTCCCTTTCCTTTCCTTGTGGCTTTTTACCCAATTTATTGAAGGGAAAAAAAAAAAAGGGTTCAGTTAGTACTTTCTTTCCTTAAATTCATTTATGTTTCAATTTGGTCCTTTTAAGTTTGCTTCTTGTCAAATTGTTCCTTTAACTTTCAATTTGTATCATATATATCATCTATCTATTAGGTTAACAAACACATAGGTATAGGTTGTTAGATTAGCCTTGTTAGACATGCTTATTAATGAAGTTAATGGTTTAAAATTTTTATGATATCAACTAAAAGTTAAAAGGGCCAATTTGGCACCAAAAAACCTCTGAGATCAAAGCAAAATAATAAATAAACTTAAAAAATAAAATGCTAATTTAATTTTTTTTAAAATTTCAATGTTATTTTTTATGTGTTTTTATCATGTTCTCAATAGAACTATATCATGTTGTGTGAAAAACTTTTCTTAAAAAATTAATAATGTTCACATTATATATTATTATTAAATAACTTAATAGTTTATACATAGAAAACTTTACCGATATCTTGTCCACTTATTAATGTAAATGTTTTGACACATGCAATGCTTGTATTTTGCAGGTATAACTTCGACATTGTGAATGATGTACCTTTACCAGGTCGATATGAATGGGTGCAGGTACTTCAGTAGGCCTAGGATGGCAGATTTCTAGCTGAGCTATTGACATTTTGTGACTTAACATAGCCAATTAGATTCCTAGAAGCTTTGCTCAACAGGAAAATGGGTAGGATCTGTTGAGAGAAGAGATTTCTCTAAAAAGTGTAGTTTAGTGTTTTTAGTTTTACTTTATCTTTGTAATCTGTGGTGGTATATCTAGTTGCTAGGTCTTCTTTTCTGTAGTTTCTTTACCATTGTGTCCATAGGTAGGTAGGGGTGAACCATGATTTGGAGAATAAATGTAGAGTATTTATTATTCTCTGTACCTCTCAATCTTAAATTTATTTTTATGAAATTTTGACGTGTTATTTATGAAGTTAAGTTTAGTCACCCTTATAATTTAATAAATGGTAAATTGTATTTCTCTTCCTTTGAAAGAAACCGTTTTCTAAAACTATAATTAAATTTATTTTAACAAAAATATCCTTAAAATGACAAGATTATTTCTTTAACTTTTACTATAAATATAATTTCTTAAATAATATTTTTTAGAATTTTTTTCTTAATATTATGTATTTCATATTAAAAATAATTAACTTGATTTATTTTAAAATTTTTATTCATAATAGTGTTTATGCTAATTAAATATATTTAATACATATTAATAATTGGTTGTTTTAATCATTTGAAGTGGAATAAATTTAATTATAATTTTTTTATATTTAAGGAGAAAGTGGTGTAAACTTTATAATAGAAGTAATGACCGTGTCATTAATCTATTTTGAGAGAGGAAAAATATTTTATTTATTAATGATTGAATTATCAAAATAAAATATTAAAATATATTTAACGATTAACTAAAATTCTTTAATAATTTCAGATCATGAGTTTTTTTTTTTTTTACAAACTTTATAATAAAGTGCGTCAAAGGTCAAAGAGGACTCCCAATAACAATTGACAGTCACCATAACTCAGTTACTTCGTTTAAAAACAATATTTTTGCATTATTAATTTTATTTAGTTATTTATCATTATTATTTTAAAATAATATTCATTGTATGTCACAATTCACAGAAAGATATAAAAATATTATATATAATAAAATGTAAAAATAAAATATTATAAATTAATTTTTTATCGAAATATAAATTTAATGTTAATTTTCAAAAAATTGACTAACTGTCAAATCAACATCATACATAGGCCATAAAAAATATATATTTTTTTTAATCGTGAAACACAACTTTTATTCATAACTATCACAACCTTCCAACCATGGAGGTTTCGAGCATAGTCCTCCTAGAGAATCTCTAATGCTAGTGTATGGAAAGGAATCAATACATTGAAATGAATTTTGTTATGGGGCCGCAGCAATAAGGACAGTTTTGCGGAGCATAGGTTGAGTATTTTTGTAGATTCAAAATAATTCAAATCCACCGAATTAAAGATAAAAAATCTATAGTTATTTAATCTTTTAGACATATTACTTATTATTAACATAATGAAAAACAAATTTATATAGAAGAAATGGGAACTACAAAAGGTCACGGCTCAAGAAGGGTTAGGTTGCAGCTAAAGTAGCCTATGGAACTCTTAAAACCATGGTTTAGTATTTTCATTGCAACTTGGAGGACTCACACTATGGCCACGCTCAAGTTTAAGACCAAAATCTCACAAAATGCGATTCTCACCACGGCCCAAGTTGCCTACACTTAGGCAGAATCACCCTCGAATTGAAAATACACCTAATTCTCATCGCAACTAGATCTACTCGCACTGCAGTGAGATTGCTCTTGGGAGTAATTTTCAGTAACTCCAGTGATTTATGCCACGATGAAGAGGCCTTGCACTGTGGCATGACTCGCCTTTTTAAGACCCTTAATACAATTTGGCCATGACTTAAGGGATTCTAGCCATTATCGAATTGCCTACTATCATCCAAACACTTGGATATGTGAATTGACTAGTTGTTACCACCTCTAACTTATTCATAGGATCTTCCTATAATTAAAATGAAAGGCTTTTAAAAGATCTACCCTTCTATAGTCATTATTTGATATTTTTACAAGACAAAAGAATCTAAAAGCTAACTATAACACTTTAATTTCAATTATATTAGTACATATGCTTTTCTATGATAGTAAATAGTAAGGTGCAACTTCAAGTGGCGTCCTATAATTCATAATACACTACTTAATTTTTTCAAATCATTTTGAGCAAGTTTCAAGTGGCAAATTAGACTTGTCCACATCCTCAAAACCTTGGCACAATCTCAAAATCAAAATATAACTAGGCACATCCCAAAATTACACATAGGGGACCTATGACAACAGAACAAGTTATGATAACACGCAAGGGTTGGATCATTTCACATTCCACTCAACCAAAGCACCCAAAACATGTTTCTAAAGCCTCTACTCCTTAATCTCCAAATAGAGTCGCATTTAAATAAGCATGAATATTGAAGATTCACTACATATTATAGCAAATCCACCATTTAATAGCAACAAGGCCAATAATAAGAGTAAATATCATAACTACATTCTTCATTGGATAAGATAATTCTCCATATACACATAGCAAGTCATAATTATTCAATTACAAGTAAGATCATCAGGTTAAATATAATTTAAAGCCTAATCCTGTAGGATTCATCCCCATTTATAAAATATCAAAATATCTACACTTGGCAATATATCAATTTGACATGATGCTATACAAAATATAGCTACAAAATTTAATATTTACACTAAACTAAAAGTATCCAAGTACAGAGTCACACACAAGGCCTTAAATTAGGGGTTATCATCCACTAGTTTTCCTTTATCCCCAATAAAAGTACCTTTTATCTAAGAATGTTAGCCTACAATAAAGGTGAGATTGTGAATTTCAATGGCTAAGAGATATTCCATTTATATGTACAATTTAGTTAACCTAAATATTTTTCATATAGAGAAATATTAGAAACATGTCATGTAAATCAATAAATGAACAAGTTTGACTATAGGTAACTACTATCTCATATTAATAATCACATATAACATGTTAATGGCTAAATCCAAAGAGAAAAAGGGCACGATCACAGCACCAACTCTCTATTGAGCATGGTCTCGGCTTAGTATATTCCAATGAGTATGATCAGGATTTGGTGCGCAATCACAGCACAATACACAAGCAAAAGCATAATCATAGCTCTGCATAAGGACACAATCATAGTCTAAAATAGTAATTAGCCAAACTAATCATTTATCATAGAAAACATATATGTGCAACAAATATAAGATTAACATTAACATATGCATGAAATTAAAACTTCTGGTTACTTCACTTAATTACCAATTCCTCGAAAACTATCAACAAGTGCCAAAATACTCTAAATGTCCTAAACCAACTAAAACACAATTTTTAGTCATCATCCATTAAAAGAGTCATGTATCCAATCATTAAGAATCATTGAGAAAGCACTTACCCTAAGCCTCCAATAGATTAAATGTATTGATAAGAGCCTCAAAAACTTAGAACAACAGTAGGTCACTACCAAATCCTTCTATTTTCACACATGGAGATAGTCATACATCAAAATCAGCTTATAAGATGAAATTTAAGCATGTCTACACTACAAAATGAATGGAAACACTTACCCAATAGTTCCATTAACTCCAAGATTAAAAAATAATGTAAGAACACATCAAGAACTCAAATTTCAAACCTAGGGTTTGGGTGAACTTCACTAAATGGAAAACCAATCAAACCAAAATGAAGAAAGAAATGAGAGGATTAACTTGTATATCACTTACCCTGGGTAAATCTTCCTTTAGATGTACAAATCAAGGCTAAAATGTTAAAAACCCTAGTTCCCCCATGCTTGTGCATTTTTTTTCCTCTTGTTTCTATTGTCCAAGATGTTTCAACCCAAATAATAAAGTGTGTAGTACAAATTTTAGGGTTTTGTGGGATAGTGGTTGACCTAGGGGCATTTTTGTCTAGTTAGGTTTATATCTGAGTGTTAAGCCATGATATGATAAGTTCAAATAGGCTAGGTCTCTGTTATAATTTAAATTAGGCTCTTAAAAATTATTCTTAGCGTAACCAAATTAATTATAAAGCTGTAATTAAATTTTTACCTCCATTAATAATTTTCTCCCAATGAATTTTAAATTTACAATTAATTTCTATTATTCACCAAAAATTGCCAAATAATTGTTACCTAAATCATCATTTTCGTTGAGAATTTCTATTTTCATATTTTTCCTTAATTCTCATGATACTTCCTCATATTTTTCAAATGAAATCCTTAATTCTTCATAATTTCACTTAATTAATTTTGGGATGTTACAAATATTGTTTTGACTAAAAATAACATATAAATTAAGGGATCTTGTCATTAATAATGGTAAAACTCAACTCATTTAATCTATCGTTAATTAATCATTAGAATCCAATTGATAAAATCCAAACTATAAAGCCTTTAGAATTATTTTGGTTAAGGTTATTTAATTGTGTTTCATTTATAACTAGTTATTTAATTGTTAACTAGTTCAAATCTAAGTTATTTGATTAAATAATAAAAATAATTACAATTTTGGTAGTTGACCACCCTTCCCTATAGAAGGATATCTAGACTTTGCATTACTTGTTTAACCTGTATACTTGCAAATTTCATACAACATTGTCCTTGAAAAACATAGTTGCAAAATATCCTTAATAATATGGGTGTTCAACACTTCATTATGGCTAGTTTTTTGCACTTTAGCCTACCAAATCGTTGATGTCATTTTTATATAGGAAGGCACCAATCAATTTGATTTTATAGTGTAAATTTGAACTAAACTAAATCAAAAAGTGATTGGTTTGCAACCTAAAGGTGATTAGTTTGGGCAATTTGGGCCAATTTAAATATTGGACTAATTTTCTTATTTGTATACATTTTTTCACAAGTTAGGCCATAATTGTCAAATCGTGATATGTATAGCAAATGAAAACTATATATTTTTTAATCAGAAATCATAAAATGTATCAAATTCTAAAATTTAGTAACAAGTGAAAATAGTTTAAAATATAAAATATGACATATGTTTATTCTCATAATATGCATACAATACTCAAGATTGTACATCTAACCCAAGAGTTAAGAAAAATACTTAAACATAAGTTATAGGTAAACTCATTCATCACAAATTTATAGGTAATTTATTCTTGAATCTTAAGTAATATTCTTCTTTTATTTCTTTATAGGAGTTATAAACAACATTTAATAACAATACAACACTATTGCACTAACTCATTGTTTTCACATATTTATGAATCATAAAGTCTTGTGATTTTGCCATATTAGATCAAATCACATAATTCATGGCCAATTTAGGACTACTTTTAATTCAGCCATCGATTTATATCATTGGCTTCATGACTTGTTATGAATCGTAAAATTTAAATCATAAATTGTACAATTTTGATAACTATGATTCAAGCCTAAAATAAGCCTATTGTAACATGTTTTCCTATACAATTAAAGTCGAAATGAGTACCAAATGGACCAAGAAAGGTAAGAAATAAACTAGCCTTAAAATACTACATTTAGGTAAAGACATAAAATAAGTTTTATTTTAAAATATATATAGGGTTTGGTTCCCATTTTTTAAGTATCAAACTAAAAATTGAGTTAAACCACTAAAAAAACCATTATGTTCACACTAATTAAAACTAAACTTTAACTAGTCTTGGTTGATTTTTGTTTAGCTTGGTCTATTTAGTTACAATGAATCAGTTTTAATCCATTTTTGAACACTTCTATTTAATAATCTCTTTTTATTTTCATTTTCATGATGTTCTCCATTACTTTATATATGTTGGGATCTTATTAAGTTTCACATTAGATAGTATGAGATGTTTGAGTAAGCTTATAAGCCTAGAGGCTCTACTTTCCAAATGGGCCAGCCTTTTGGGAGAAAATCTCCTCCAAGGTCATAACAATATATAATTCAAAAGTGTCTTAAAAAAAACTACTATAGTTAATTTTTTTCCCAAATTTATCAAATTAAATAGCACTAAATGATAATTTTACAAAAATTCTAATGTCTTGAAATTACCTAAAATGATTTTTCCAAAATGTAAAAAAATTAATTACATAAAATAATGATTTTTCATAATTTTATTTTGGCCACAAAAATCAATTATAGGCCAAAACAGAAATTAAATTCACTCATATGACCTAAAAATAAATTCTAGACAAGCAAAATTAGGTCTATTGCATTTTTTTAATCTTAATAATGGCTAAAAAAAGTCCCGAAAAATGGCCTCAAAAGGCCCAAATAGCTTTTTTCATCTAAAAATGCACTTTCTAACCAAAATTGGCTAAATAGCGCATAATCCACATCTACAATGTCCTAACACCTCTTACAATTGTTTTTAATGTCTAGCAGAAAATACCCGAAGCCCAAAAGAGATAATTGGCCTAAAACAAACCTAAAAAAACACCAAAAAATGGAACGCACATAGCCCAACCCAAAAACTATCATTTGCAACATGTCCAAAAGCAACTAAGAAGAAACAAAATGACGTGCCATTTATTTGTCTTCATTTTTCATGTCAAGTCATAAAGACCCAACCTTGTACTCATTGCAAACCTACTATGAAACTTAACTATTTTTAGCATTTCTTAGCCCTGTCGTGGGTGATTCAAATGGTGTCTTCAATAAGAAACTCAGGAGAATCAATTTTCGTGCATCAAAACTCGAAAACATGCATGAAAAATTCACAATCATATATATGCATAGTAATGACATTTATGGTTTTATGTTTTAATAAAAGAAACTCACAACTTGCAATCTTATGCACAATACATCCAATTATAACATTCACGAGACCTTATCAGTACCAAGAATGCAATTAAAACAATTGAAATTATTAATTTCACAAAATTAAATCTATATGAGAAATTCCCAATTTCTCTTCTCCCACAAAAATAAAGGTTCATCTCAATTATTCAAATGGTAGGGAGAGTCAATTACAGTTAAACTTTGATACCACATGCAAGTCTACATCAAGCAAACATACTTATGAAACTATAATTTTCATGAGAAATAAGCGAAAGCAACAATATAGATAAAATACCTCCAACCATTTTGTGCAGAAACCTTTTTTTACTTATTGGGCTTTTAGGATTTGCAAATTAAAATACCAAAAAGCAATAGGAAAATATTATTAATCAAAGCTTGTTTTTCAATAGATATAATGATCAGAATGATGGTTTCTTATCAGGGAAATCATTCTTAGTAGAGAATCCTCTCAAATTTTAGATAATTGGATTGCCCAACCTCTAATTAAGAAATGTTAATTTATAGAAAATTTGAATATTCCCATTATTCAACTAAAGCATATTTGGAAAAACTATATTTTAAAATAAGAACCACCAATCAAAATATATTTTAAATTTAAAAGGCAAAAAGGATGTGAGATATTCTAATTTAATATTATTTAAAATATCTTAATATGTCAACAGAATATGAAATATCCTAATCTATCTTTATTTAAAATATTCCAATATATCAATTAAATTTAAAATAATATTCTAGCATGTATTTGATAAGTTAGCTACTTTCACTAACAATTTTGATGACATTAACAAATTATAATATATATATATATTATGACTTTTTATAATTATGAAATGAAATTAAACCTTAGCCTAAACTTAAAATATCGAAAAAGTAGGTATTGAAAATTTCTGTTATGATATAAGGACTAAATGGATCAATAAAAAAAATTGCATAAAGATCTACCCTTTTGTTTATTTTAGAGTTTAGATTATCTTGAGTTTGAAGTGCCAAGATTCTCTACTCATCCCAAGAGTGAACACACCATGCTCATCTTTGAGATAAAATATGGATTGTTTAGATTTTTTTTAAATTTAAATTATCATTTTTTTAAATTTGCAGTTAAAAGATTATTTTTATTATCAACTTCTTTCAAAATAAAAAATATATATCAAAAGCTTAAAAAATATCAAAATCTTAAAAAAAATCTAAATTGTCTAAATTTTATTTAGATGGTACAAATCATGATTAGCATCCCCTCTTCTTGGAATGAGTAGAGAATCCATTTGCGTGCTTTTAAAGTGAGAGAGAAAGAAAGAAAATGACATAAGAAGTTAAAGTATGTATAAGACATATTTCCTTCTTCTTTTTTTTCTCCCACCAACTCCTTCTTATTCTTTTTTTTTTCTATTTCTTTCACTTTAGAAACACTTTAGATTTCAAACTCTTAATTATATCATTATGAACATCAAATAAATAGCCAAAGAGCCACTGCACCATCCAATCTCCATCTTTCTTTTGTCTCTTTGATTGTTTTGCTATTATTGATTTGAATTACAACAAAGTCCCTTGATATTGATAGAATTTTTGTTGTATTTTTATTTTTTTTGTTTTGCTTTCCTATTGTATTTTTATTCAATTAATCACTGGATATTAAGAGAGAGAAAGGACCCATTTAGCCTACCAATCCAATTATAAACTTAAAATAGGCTTTTTAATAAATGGCCCAACCCAACTAATTTATGGCTATCCTCTCATAAGGAGGACCATGTCAAACTAACCCGCTTCAATAGTGCTTATTAAATACTCCTTCCATTTCAAAATAATTGATCCTTTAGAAATTTTATCTCTTTCTTAAAATAATTGTCGTGTTAGAATTTCAAGAGAGCATTAATTACTTTTTCAAAAATTTGCCCTTATTCTCTCCATTAAACACTCTACTACTGCATACCTTAATTAATTTCTTCACCTAAAATCTCTTAACCAGGCAGTTCCATGTTTTCTCCCTATATCATTGGACATGTTAATTAAAGTAATTGTTGCAAGCCATCTCATCATATTCAAAGTAACCTTTCACATTTTTTTTTTTTTTGTTTTTCCAACATTGCAAAAGCCCCTTATATATTTAGTTTTAACCAATAGCTTTTTGTGTCTTTACAAAAGAAAATGAAGAGAGCTGAAGATTCAATGGGCTTAGATCCTGAACGAGTAGAAGACCCCATTAACATGGATTCTGAAAGAGTTGAAGACTCTATAAATATAAATTCTAAAACATTGTATGATTCCAACATGTTGTGTATCATAGAAAAGAAGAAAGATGCACTTAATCTCCACTTGAATACACTTCCAGAATCTGGGCTTGATTTGAATAAATTTCCTGATGATGGAGACGAAGCTTTTAAGAAAAAAAACTTTAGCAAGTGGTTAGGATTATATTGAAAGTTTATCTTCCTAACTTGTATTAAAAGTTTATCTTCAGCTAATGAAAAAAGAATGCACTTGATTTGATGCATGTACTTGGTTTGACATTTATTTCCTTTTTTTTAGGAGATGCTAGTGGTCATGGTAAAGCATCACAATGGGATAATACATAAGGAGATTCAATGTAAGTGTACTTGACTTCTCAATGATCTTACTCTTTATGTAACCATAAAAATGCAACACCATAATGTATTAGCCCCATCTAACCTTCACATAGGTTTGATTCCATGCAATGCCAAATAAAAAGAGTAAACTCATGGCATTTTATTATGTTACGTCGAGGCTTAAACATTCATACTTTGCCCTGAAGACTCCTGTGGACCCATCAATAGCATTCTCTATTCAAACAACTTATACATATCATAAAACAATCCATAAATCATGGATTTCAAGTCAAAAACCAAAAAAAATTACAATTTACTCGTGGGTTCAAAATTAAGATTTTTGGCACCAATTTTGAAAATTATAACTAATTTTAAAGAAATGAAAATCAAGAAAGTGATAGCTTTCTAAAAAGCTCTAGATGTTAACTTGATTTTAAAAATAATTTCAAGTCATAATAACATCATTTGAGTCACGTTTTACAATAGAAAATCTCAAAAAGTCAGACTGGCCAGTTTTTCTGATACAATTTACTGATATGAATTTAAAAAATTCATAACTAATTTCAAAAAAATATAATTTTGGCAAACTATACCAACTTAGAAAGTTACAAATGTTAAATAAAGGGAAAAAATAATCTAGACAAAAACAAAAGTAATTAGGGCACCAAAACCTATGAAACAATAACGGAGGTCAAGTTACGCCCCTGATGCTAATTTGGAAGTTCAAAATTTTGTTTCTCCCTTTATATAAATCCAAATAAGGTGCTCTCAAGTGCTACAAAAAGTTTACCATGTTTAGTTTATGCCTGTAAACTTTCATAGCCATTGGACACCATTTGCCCCACAAATAATAGAAGTAAAAGATCTGACCATTTGTATAGTAACAATACCAATTCTGTCAAAATTTGTCAATTTTGGAAATTCACTAAAAATTCTTTAGAGCTCCAAATAATATGCACTTTAACTTTCCAAAATGCTCTAGGTAAAACCTATATGCATGCCAAATTTTAGGTAAAAAAAAGCTCATTTGGTCAGATCTTCACATAGCTCACAAATATGGCAAATTTAACACCCTATATGGGTCAAAAGTGGTTCAAATGGCTTCTTAATTATTCTACCACCTTTAGGATAAGTTTTAAAGCATAAATATAGTATTGTACAAGCTTCCTAAATGGTCTAAACTATCATGCATTATAACCTTACTATGCCACATACAAGAATACACAATTAAGAATGAGCTGCCAAGTAGGGAAATCATACATTCTCATTGATTTGGCTCTAATATTGATATATACAATGTATCCACATACTTTTACATTTGCTCATATGTTTACATCTGAAAAATATCATGTACATATCTACTTTGACAATAGAATACATCAAAACTACATTAATGTCAAAGTATAGCCAATTATGCTCATTGGCTTGCACTTTAGTCTCATTGAGCTCCACCTCAACATATTGAGATAAGAGAGGGAATGGGGTGAGATTTAAAGAATCTCAATAACTCATATACTCATTCAAGTAAAAAAATAAGGCATATAAACATGTCAAAGCATACAAATAGGTATCCAACACCATTAAGAATCATTCACACATGATTTTTATGCCATGAAAACATATCAAAGCAAAGAATAAGCTCTAAGGACTTTTGGTCTAGTCTCATCTTATTTTTGTGACTTTTAGGTTAGCTTCACCCTTGGTCTAGGAACTTTTGACTTAGCCTTAGTTATAAATAAAACTTTTAGCCTTGTCTCACCCATTCCTAGAGACTTTTAGCTCCACCTTACCCATCTCAAAAGACTTTTGGCACCACCTCACCCTTAAGAGTAATTTTCACTATGAAAATATAAACATATTGGTACGAAAGCAATAAGGCAACATCAAATGGAATATCTCACAACAAAAATGCACATACAAACATACAATGACCATCATATATCCAAGAATGCAAACAAGAAGAATTGAAAAGCTACTTTGGCAATTAAACACAGGTTTCCTTCTTGATTATTCTTTTCCCTTTTTGGTCTCACAACCATAACTAGATGAAGTTGGAGTTCTTTGGCCTAAACATAACAAATAGCGTTCAATTACTCTCTTGAAATAAGCCATGGCATCAAATCACATTAAAAAAGCATACTTCACTCTATAGTTCCATTTTTGTTCTATAAGAGGCCTAATGAAACAATTACCATAATTCAATCTCTTAGCTTCATTTTCCTCTCATATATAGACCTCTTGATTCTATTTAGACTCTTGAAGTCATCATAACTTTATTTCCAAGAGTCTAGACACAAATTTGCTTCTTAAGGCTACATTATGGAATCTATTGCTTCAACTCTCAATCTATGGCTTCTAAGTTTTTTCTTGAAGAGAGAGGCACTAAGGAGACTTCCTATGGGTCTTAGGAACTCAAAAAAACACTTACATATGCCAGAAAATTCATGAATCAAAACAAAATGTCCAAAGTGTTCAAGAATCTCTAGTTGCTCTCTCTTGAAATTCAATGGGTTTTCTTCTACTTTCTTTGCATTTCCCAAGCTCCCACACTCTAAATCAATAGTTTCTTACTAGTTCTAGGTCAAAACTTCCTCCCTCTCTCAAGCTCTCTCCTTGGCCAAAACATCACACATGAAAAGCAAGGGAAGAAGAGCAAAAAAAAACTATAAATCATACCTTGTTTTTCTTACTTCTTTCAAGTTTTTCCCTTTACCTTAGTCTTTTCTTAGAATTTCTCAACTTTTCCCCTCTATACATGGCTCAAAACAGAACTAATTCAACAACCAAAACTATGAAAAAGGAGAAGAGGAGAAGGAGAATGAATTAGCCAAAGGAAGGAGCTTGAATCTCAAGAATTCTCTTACCTTTCTATGTGTTCTTTCTTGGCTTTTCTTGAATTTCCCCTTATCTCTCTCTCATTGGCAGAGCTTTTTCTATTTTTAGCAAGCTTAAAGTCAATTAGAACAAAGAAGAGGCTTCTAGACTTTTTAAAAAGCAAAATTTCACTTTTTCACTTTTTTTTTTGGAACAAGTCTCACTATAGCGAGAGACACCTCCCGCTACGACGAGAACTTATTAGTTCCAAGTCCCAACTGCTCTCACCACAGCTAGTGTTATTGCAAGGAATTCCTTGGATTTTGTATGAGATACAAACTCGCCATAGCAAACTAGCATCCTAACTGTAGTGAATAGGCACCCTCGCTATAGCAAACAAGGATCTTAGCTATGGCGAGAAGATTTAGAAAAATTTTGAAATCTTGGATGTTACAAAAAATAGTGAAAATCTATCAATAGGTATGAATCATGACCCGTGAAGCAAACTGAGTTGGTTAACATTTATTTTTTATTAAATAATAAATTTAATATTTTTAATTTTGATATTTAAATTGTAATAAAATAATTAAGAATAATCAAAATGGTACTTATAATTAAATTCTAGTAAAATTAAAGCCAACGAAGTGACCACATCCTAATCACCATAGGTATAAACTTAAAAAAAAAATTAACTTCAATCTTAAAAAGAAATTAACTTAAGAAATTGAAAACTTCTTATACCAATGCAGGATCACATTTCATTTGAGTAAGAAGCTAGCCTTCACGTTTTAGCATTGCTTTTTTAGCATGTGGAATTTTGGGAGCCTCTTGCCTTCATGATTTCTATCATACACAACTGTAATGTTAAAAATATACGATTAGACTTTATTGTTGAAAAAGCTTCATATGACCTCACAACAGCATTTACAAGTTCATCTATAGTTTTAGGTGACTCCTTATATTATAAAGATTGAATAACACTAAAAAAATTCAAGATCTAAAATATTCAATCTGGAGAGTTTGGATGTTAACTCATCAAACGAATATCAAACCCATCTTGTGTAGCTACTCGACAAAATTCAATATCGTTATGATCAATATGTGTTCTTGCATTGTCTTGTTAAATAAATATTGAATATTTTGAGTCCCCTTATAGCCATTTTTCCTTAATAGTGGGCAAGACTTTTTCAATAAAGTATGATCTTATCATTTGTCTTTTTATTGAAATTATTGGCTTTATCTCTAATATTCCTGCAAATCTATTAACATTTGTCCTTTTAGCTGGCTCTTTTGTGACAAAAGGAAAGACACCAATTTTTTTTAGAAAATACTTCATTTCCTTTTGCATCAAACCTTAAACAAGCTGAAGCAACCAAAGACATAACTTTTCCAATGAAATTTTTGCTTTTATAGGTGCGAATTGGATAGTAATAATTCTCAAATTTCTTTGTCATGTAGAACCATTTCTCATCAATATGAATAATGTTATACATCCTCATGAAAATTGGATCATGTGGTATGCTACTAGCATCAAGCATTGATATACAAAATTGCAATTAAGATCTTTTGTTTTCTTCTTTTAGAATAAGCTTTATAGCATTCAAATGTCATCGTATAACTCATGACTTTTGATGCCTACATAATGTGGCCTTGCTCATGTTCAAAGAACAGGCTAAAGAGTCAAGAGTTACTTGTTGATGTGAAAGGATCTTAAGAAATCGAGCAAAATCAACCTGAATTCTTTTACGACCATAATTCATCCTACTATGAAACATAAGAGCAAGTATACCACCATATTTTGATTGTTTTCAAATCTGTTGAATAGAACGTATAGAAATTGAAAATATTGGTGCCACCATCCTTGTCATGCCTTTCTTTAGCTTTCCATTAAGACCTTTTTTTTGTTGTTGTAGCATATCATATATGGCTCTACGTTGGTCGTTGCTCAAGTTTTTTATTTTCCTTATATGACTTTGTTGTTGTGATGGTTCCTTATTTGCATTGCCACCATTTATATTTTCATCTATTTGAAGAATTTGAAAAGAAAAATAAATTTACATGCGAAATATAGAAGAAAAGTATGACAATATGGGAAGAAGAAAGAAAACTTGATGCCTATGTCAAAGTTTGGCTCTTGAGACATATGTAATCCTTCTTTCATTGGTCTGTTGCCTTCCATAGGTGCAGCATTTTCAATACATGGCTTTTTGTTTAAGTCCAAGGGAAAATGGTTTGATGAAGATATCTCAATCAAGTGGCCATAATTTGGCCTAAGATTGAAGTTGAAAAATAACTTTCAGCATTGATGTTAACATTTGGCAAATTTGTAAAAGCTTCTTCTTATTATCTATCTCCATATCAACGTTGGAATGTGTCAAATCCACGTTTATATCTATTTCAACTAAAGGCATTTTGTTACTTTTCTTTGGAAACAAGTTTAGATCTTTCAAGACTTAAAACTTCTATATATAGAACAATTTTGTGGCAAAATTCCTTTTCATTTTTATGTTGGTAGAAAAAAAGTATTAAAAAGTTTGATGTTTGATGTTAAAAAAAGTTTGATTTCATATGTAATTCAAAAAAGTTTGATGTTGGCAGAAACTAAAAAAAGTTGGCGGAAAGAATTCTTAAAGGAAAAAAAAAATTCATATGGTGTGCTTCATAATTCGTGGTCAATCATGAACAATTGGTAGAAAGAATTCTTGGAGTATATAATTTTTTTTTAATGAAATTCCATTGTATTTTAGCTATCCATGAAATCACAGGATTTGGAAGTTGATTTGTCAATTGAGATTGAGATATTTGACTAATTTATCTTTAAGTTAGAAGATTAATGAGAGGAGAGAGTATGTGTTAATAAAGAGATAGTTGAAAAATTAATAGGAGGAGAGAGATAATTTAATATTTATATATTTTAATTTAAGAATATTTTAATCAAAATTTAACATAGTTTTTTACAATTTAGATATTTAATAGCTTTCTTAATCTTTGTGCATTACCTTAAACTCCAATTATTTTGAAATGGTGGGTGTACAACCTTAAAGTAGGAGAATGATCTTGGACTTTGTTTATTTGAGTGGGAACTAAGAATTATATAAATTATAAAGCACTTTCATACTTAAAAAAAGAATTCATTTTCTCTTAATAAAAAAAACATATTTGAAGTATTTTATTTTATTTACTGAATTATAATATAATAATCTATTATTTAAAATTTGAAATTATATTGCTAATTTTTGTTATTAATTAAATAACTAAATTTGAATATACTTCAAATAATTATTTTTTGGGATAGAGTAGAGGAGAAAAACAAACAGCAGAAAACACCAACAAAAAAAAAAAAGAACATTGCTCTAATACAATGAAGTACAACATTTCACCGTCATCACTCACCACCAACAAAGTGAGGATCATATATATATTTTTTTAATCTATAGAATGATAAATGTGGATAATTTCCTCTAATATTATTGGTCAAGACATACTCAAAATCTTTTTGGTCGTCCCATGCCTCTATTTATTAATTTCAAGACAAATATGCTGACGCAAGGATTGAAATAGGACATAAACTAGCTAGGAACGAACCAACTAATTAGATGTCAGAGGATAGGAAAGATTATCAAGGTAAGCTACTATTGATTCCTATTTGTTATTTAAGTCAATTCATGTTAACAAAGGAGGGATCATATCGACAACAGAAACGGCATCCCCTTGCACTTGGGTCTTCAAAGTCGCCTTAAATGATGCGAGTTAATGATTTTAATGTGGACTGATTGTTTGCGCGTTGCCATTGGGGATTCCCCATTTGTCCTAAATGACGTGATGATGGGTGGTTTTTTTTTGGACAAAAAAGTTACATAAGAATTCAACTCAAAAAAAAAAAATATTCAAGTGATAGATAATGGTAGCCAAAGTAATTAACTTAACATTTTGTCAAGAGAGTTAGTACTATGATTTATGTGATGTATTTTTAAAAATATTAACTAAAGATAATGAGTCATGACAATTATTTTTTACAAACTAAATTGGTTGCACGGATCTTTTAAGTATAGGATAGTTCACTTATGTTCAACTCATTTGGTTTTTACAAAAACCAATTCTTGCGATGGGAGAAGTCAACAGAGAACGTATGGACTAAGGTAATACAAAAGCGTTTTTGGGCGTAAAGTTTTTTTTTTTCCTTTTATTATAAATCAAGGTTTGAAATGTTGAAATTGAATGGCAGGATAATCAGAAGAATTAGATAGTGATTGTTTAGCAATAAATAGCCACACAGAAGCAAAGTGCAGTTTCAACATATTATTGAAACTAGCAAGATGCTACCATTTATTTGTTTTAAAATAGCTTGGATGAAACTCTACAACATCCATGTAAAAAGAATGAATTTAATACAAAGATCGTGCCGCAATGAAACATCATATAAGTAGGAAGAACAAATGACGAGTGGGTATTATGAGTAACCTAAGAAAGGTTGAGAGCCGTTGTAAACATTTCAAAAATTAAGTCAAAGCAATAACAAAATGAGATGAGATAAAAAATGTAAAGAATATCTTAAATGTGGTTGCTCCTTATATAGATAGTGTCCGGTGGGCAAGAAAGTCACTTTGTCGAGGTGTACGATGCAGAATACGTGGGCCATGCGTCAACCCCTTATTAGTATACTATATAAAGGCCGTTAGTTGTTATGGAATGGTAGTGCACATCCGCACATGTAGAATTCATATGGGATCACCGAGTGATAAAGCCCCCATACCCCAAGTGGTCATCTCCAACATTGGTCATGTAGTCTCACCGGTCGACAAGCGTCGATTTAGGGTCTTAAGCTTGTTACTTAGGGCAATTGGGTCATATTAGGCCATATGAACCAGGTTAACATTCATCAACAGACATAAATGATACTTTATGTTCCTTGGGATGTTCATAAACATCTACGGAATAGAGATACCATTCTCCAACAGCTTAAGGCGAATCTTATGAAGGCACAGGCTCGAATGAAGCATTTTGCAGATACTCACAGAAGGGATGTACAGTTTCAGATTGGCGACATGGTCTTTGTCAAGCATGGAGAGAAATCACATCACCCTGGTTTTTGTCTAACAAACACGTGGGAAATGTGTTGCGTAGGAGTAACAGAATGAGGCAGAAATCGTTAAAAGTGCGGGAAAATGAAGCTATATGAAAGGGGGTGAGAAGTTACGTTGGGGGTTGAGAATGAATCATCTGGTTTTTCCTTTTCTGAGTCTATCGTCTTTTCCTCTGTTTCTCTCTTTCATCTTTCTGTAAGCTACGTCCAGTTCTGCATGAGACTTCGTGAGACCTTGAGTGCACTGTATTGCCTCTTACTTAAATAATATAGTATATTCTGGGATATTATTGTATTACACCAAATTGCCAGGAGACCATCAGCACCAAATATATACCAGATTGATTTGTCATTGATCAGTATCGTAGAAATAAATCACATACAAAGCTATATAAATCACAGACATAGCTCTCTTTTACCTACTAAATGATTTATCAGTTCCTCATCCTCTCTGTCATAGATATAAATCTCACCGGATACTAAATCAGAGGAAGGGGAAAATCAAAGCGGCCTTCATTGTGTGCTTTCAGGAGAAAATGAGTTCTCGAACTATTCGCCAGTTGGGGAAAATTAGAGGAAGGGGAACGAAGAGTTGGGGAAAATCTCACCGTATGCTATTGGTGCAAATGAAGGTTGGATTAAACTTCTTCAATTTTGATAGTCTTCCTCGCGCGAAAGTGGGGGATAGAGCAGTGATTTGGGAGGGGGAGATTGTTGCCATGGGGTTCTGAACCTGGATCAAAATGCAGTGCTAGGGAGGGAAAGTGTGCCATGTGGCAAGATCACAAACGTTGATTTGGACAGTCAGAATTTGGGCATCGAAACCTGTGAAATGAAACGCTGCGTTTCACTGTGTCTGGGGCAACGTGGCACATCTTTCGCTGTCCGAAATGTTGAACGGTTCAGATTGAGCCAAAATGAGATGCTGATTTTGGCGCCTCAAATTGAGCCGATCCATTTCCTTGTTCAAGCTAACTAGCCAAACTGCCAAACCTAGAAAATCCGATCACATCCAACGCTGAGAGGAACAAATGTTTATACTTTTGTAAGGCCATCTTACTAAACTTTCATTCCATGAAGAACTGAGGGAAAATAAAAAAAGAATTAAGGTATAAAAATAGTGAGAAATGGATTTAATATGATTCTGAATGATATCAATCCCATGCCACTATTATAATAAAATAAAATAAAATAAAATAACCAGATGATGTACCAAGTTTAATAAAAAAAAAAAAGCAGATGGACCAGTGTTTAAAGCCTCAAAATGGAAATAAATGGAAGCTGTACGCTAAACAACTTGCAATAATTACAATCTAATATCTAACATAAAAAGGAAACGGACAAAAAAACACCTCTCAACCTACAATGAAAGGAAAGTAGAGTAATAGGCCACAACGAAAATTCATTAATGAACTTACTGCAGGATGCAAAGCAACTATTGCAAAAAGAAATGCGAAAATCAGGGTTGAAGTAATGAAAAAGGTATTGATTCTACAATCATGTCCAGATGGCGTGAACCAATGAAAGAGAACTATTGAGAATGCAAATGTACCCACATAAAAGACAACTGAAACAACAAACAGAGCAACATACCTGTATAAATAAAGAAATAGTGAAAATTTCATTCATATATCTAATGTCAAGATAAGAACACTACATCACAGAAGATTAAATAGTATAGAAATAGCTAAAACTAACCAGAATTGCTCATCATATCCGACCCAAGTGTCATTCCATCGGTGAACAAAATCCAACAAGAGCACAACTTGAACAAGAAGAAAAAGACCCAATCCGAACTTTGATGTGGTTTCTTCAAACAGAAAAAGGTCCGTCATTATCATAAACAAAGAAAATACATGCATGTTAATAACATAGAAACAATTCTCTCAGATTTTCCCCTTCAACCCATATTATGATGGAGCCCCAAGCTTGATGTATTTTACAATTTACAGCTTCTATAAGATACATGTCTTATCTCAGAAACCCTGCCGTGCCAACCACTAAGAGATTGAATTGAAGCTACTAGCAAACTGATTTGCATCTTATGATTGGAACAAAAGACTAATTACCACACTAAATATTTTAAAAAACAATGATTTTTGGGCGGTATCCAAATCCTCCAAACATCTTCTATGCTACTAGGCATCTTGATACCAATGTATCAAACATAGGAATCCAAAACGTCAGGATGACATCAAAAGCCAGCTCCTAAAGTGTAGTAAACTATGATGATATTCTCAAGGTGTGAACAAGGATAAAAGCTTCTTTTCCCATTCAAAAATGGCTACACCAGCCAGTAACTACATCATGATCTCATACTATCATAAACATTCTTACACTTGTACATTTTCTTACATAAAGCATGCAGAAAGGCCAAAAAAGTATGAATTAAGCAACTTACTGTGTTAGCAGTTATAGTAGCTTAACATGACTGGTAGAAGGGCTAGAAGTCTATTATAAGGAATTAATTTGAATAAAATAATTCAAAACTACACTACAAGTACTACTTACCATAGAGGTTGACGATCTCATTTGGAAGGAAAAACATAAATATTACCAAAAGGAACCAACATATTATTTTCATCATCCAACCTCCGTGGTGCAAATTATCCCGAGGATCCTTCTGGTTTTTCACACCAATCATTAGAATCGCTAGAATAGTGAAGAAAAGAAAATTTCCCAAGCTAACCCGCAGAACTGCGTCTGTTTCAAACCATTCTCTGCTAGGTGTATGTTTAAAGTGATTGATCCCTGCAGGAGTATCAAACGTATAGTAGTCTCACCCTCAAACACATAGCAACGACTCTCTCCTCATCTAAGCATTCAGTTAACAAGTTTAAAAATCTACTATCAGCTGTATCTTGATGTCTTAAGCATCAATGACCCCTATTAGCTAGCAATAAAACATCAGCCTGAAAAGTGATTATCGTCTACATATGTGCATTCCATAATAATGGTCTTAAATAACATTTTGAATAATCAACTTTTAAAGTCAAAGGGTCAAAAACACCAAAGCGTGAGAATTGTGGAGAAAGAAGCATATTTTGATGACAAAAACGACATCAATTCAGGCTTAATAACGATACATCATGAAACCCAAAAATTTTGCAGAAAAACTGCCTACTCAGATAGAAGAATCAGTAATTGGTATTGAAAGACTGTTAGATGAATTCAAAAATCGTTCCCTCTTTTTCAACAATTAAACAAAAACCACCCAAAAAAATATTTAAAAAAAAGACAATAACCCAATATCGAAAACCCAAAGATAAGAATGCTTACAGGGGAGACTCTCCATCAAAGGAGCAGCAACCTCACGGAGAATCCATGCAATAACCAAGGAAAGCGCAAAGAGGCCACAGTACGCAATCCTCGCAGAACGCCGGCTGATTCCTGACGCCACTGTGCGGCACGCATCACCAAGCTGCGCAGCATGATGCGAGGCAGGAAGCTGCCCACATCGTCTTCTCCTTTTAACAATCAAATTTGGGTTCCTTTTCGCTGTGTGGAGCTCTGTACAGAATCCAGTGAGGTTGTGATTCCTACTTCGGACAGATTGTGCTTTTGCGTGGAAATCAGAGATGGAGTTTACCGGTTCGGGCAGAAGTATATGTCCGAAATCGGGAATACTGAGAGCTCTGGAGACAAGGCAACCGGGAAAGGCAGCGATTCCCAAGCCATTCGATGATGACACTTGCCCTTTCATTTGGTTCTGACCCAAAGTGCGACGTTTTGAATCAATGATTGTCAAATTCCCTTTTGAATAAGAGTGCACTTCTAACGTTATACCAGACCAGATGTCAATTTTGTTTTCTAAGCCTTTCACCTTTTAAAAATCAATACAAAAATTTTCTCAATTCTAATACTGTTAATTTACTTAACAAAAAATGCTAAGTATAATTTGATACACCTATCACATAATAAAACTTTTGCCAAATCGTTACTATTTATTAAAAAAAAAAGCCTTTGCCAAATTACCATTAATTAAATGTGTTAAAAAAAAGGCTTTACATATCTTTTCATGTAATCTTCTCTTTTGCCCCAAAATTAAAAATTTAGGGTTTTTGTTTCTTTCATGATTCTGGCACAATCATTCTTTGATTTTTGCCCCAACTTGCTTCTTTTTTGTCTCAGCCGTGATAAACAATGGTGAAATTGAGAGCGATTTGGAAACAAAGAAGAGAAGGTTGTCCGTCTATCCAACGACATGTTTGCTTTGGACGTCAAATTTTGTTTTCTTAATTTGTTGTATTATTAATGAAAATGCATCGATGTTCCCATAGATAGCAAATGCTATCCATAACTACAAACACTGGTTTTATTGGATTAGACAAGTCGAAGGAATGGAGAAAGGAAAATATGCTTATTATATAGTTTGACTTGACGAAGTGTAAATGTTTCATTGATTTACAAATCAATCAACCATAAATGACCTTTGAAGTATTGCTTCCAATTTCTGAGGATAATATTTAAAGTATTAAAATCATGAAAGCGATTGTAGAATTGAGTACAGGACAATTAGTATGGCTTGCAATAATACACTTAAAACAATTAACCTTCATGATTGGTAAGGCGGCATAATGTGTTAGGTCTAAATTTTTTTTATTAGAACTTGCGTTTAATTTGGAGACTTTAAAATATTTTCCATGTAAGATTAATAAATAGGCAATAATGACAATGATTTGGCATGAAAGTTTACATGTCAACATTTTCTAATAATTAAATTAATGATGTTAGTAGTAAAAATTTTTTATTAATTTTTAAAAGTTAAAGAATTAAAATAAAACTAAATAAATTTAAGAAATAAAAATAAAACTTAAAATAAAGTTAAAGAACTAAAATATACTTTTTTTTCCCTTTCTTTTGAGTAAAGTTTTGGTGTATTTTCAATCAAATCAATTTAGTATCTCACAAATAAAGTATTTTTTATTTTGGTCCCTCTTAAAATTAGTTTCCTCTCACATATGGGTGTTTTATAATTTGGTCCCTCTCAAATAAAATTATTATCATAATGTCCTATTATTAAATTAAGAAATACCTAAATGTGAGGGATCTTTATTAATTATGGTATTATATGTGAGGAATTAAATCAAAAATATTTATCTATAAGGGACCATATGGTTTGTGATAAATCCAAAAAAAAAAAAAGATGGATGATTCCACACATGGTACCAACAATATTTTCTAAAAAACTAAAACTATGTTTTAATCTCTTATAGATAAGATATTTTAATTTAGTCTCTTATAAAATTTTTTTTTTTTAATTTAATCTTTAGATGGGATATTTTTCAATTTGATCCCTTACAAATAAAATCATTAATAATAACATCCTTATGTTAATCTATTAGTAATGAAACTAACAGTTAGACTACATATTATATAATGCTGGTTAAGCGATAATCTATTAAAAAAAATTATATGTCATTACATTTGTTGATTTCATATATGATAAATTGATATAAAGATATTATTGATAATAATTTTATTAGTGAAGGACCAAATAAAAAATTACCTACATGTGAATGACCAAATTGAAAAGATAATTTTATTAGAGACTAAAATTACAAATACTCCATTTGTGAGAGACAAAATTGAAAAAAAAAATTGTATAAAAAAATACTCCATCCGTAAAAGACCAAAATGTTTATGTTTATAATCTAGAATACTTCAATACGAAAAGATGGAGCCCTTCATGCATTTTTAATTCGTGAAACATGTTCTCTCTCCAAATATTTTATGTATACAATCTAGAATACTTCAAACAAGAAAACCAAGCCCTTCATATATTTTTAATTCCTTTTAGATTAAAATTATCTATATTAAGAAGATCAAAAGAGCCTATTGACAAAATAAAATAAGGGCGATAGTCATCAATTCATAATCATTCCATTGATTAATAGAAATGTAGTCCCACCTATAGAGGCATAAATTCTTATGTTTTGATTAAGTTTAAAGACTACATAATGACAATTTTGATCTTCCTCCTATAAGGGCCTAAATTTTTAAGGTTTGATTAAATTTAAGGATTGTGTAATAATAGTTCAGATCTTTTTCTTCTTCTTCTTCTTCTTCTTCTTCTTCTTCTTCTTTCTTGTGCTATCAATAGTAAGGAAAAGATGAGACAACATATATGTATGGACTAAATATAATGCATAAGGCACAAAGATATCAAAATTACAAAACCCAATTCCCATAATGTACAAGGAAATAGCTTTAAAAAGCCTAAATATTGAATTATATCTAGTTCTAATACTCTAGAACAAAAATGATGATGAAATCACCGTATTTCCTACACTAGACACCTAGACCTAGACTAACTTGGAAAGGTAAGCATTAACAGTCTATTGAAATAAGACAGCTTTATCAAAATATTGACCATCAAACGATCTCTCTGAAAGGTCTGTCAAAATGATCAAACCTTTAAATACAACATAACAACTAGAAGAAGCATTTCATACACATAATCATATTAAGATGAGAAGAGAATTTTCTTTCTTTTCAAATTAAAAATTGAAAAATGAGAACTGCCTTTGCTAGGTAAGGGTGGGGGGATTAAAATTTTGAGCTAAAATGATACTAAATTAAATTGTATGGGAACTAACAAGAATGTGAAACGAATAATTATAAGCAAAATATTTTACCTTTTCACACCACAGACAATGCCTTCAAAACCAAAAAGAAAGTGGATATAAAATTGGAAGGCAAGCTTGTAAAAGTTCTAAACTATATAATTATCCTTACCAAAATATCATCTCAATGAAAAAGGTTAAAGGTGCATTTATCATTTTACTTTTACTAAAATTCTTTGTTCCAATATTCTATTTTCCCAAACAATATAAAATACAATGTATTTTTTTGCTTTATTTCTTAAAAGAGAGTGTATTCTACACCTCCACTCCACCGGGCTACTTACGCATGCAATCAACTACTTTTAGTATATAATAATTATGCCATTCCAAGTCCAACTCTATGGTTGTAACTCAAGGCCTTAATCTATCCATCATAATCAACCATTAGAATAAATAAATTGCTAAACAATGAAAACAAAGATACCAAAAGGATGACAGGAACATGGAACCCATGTGATTGTAATGGACCCCATAGCTTTAGAGGCCAAGTTTATGAGAAAAGAAATAAAACTATAGAGGCCCATAAATGGGGAAAATTCCACATTAGAAAGAAAAAGGATAAACACCTATTAGGTGAGGTGGCATCTGAAGGATAATTAATTTTGTTGTTTAGTGACTGTGAACACCATATTTTGTCCGGACATGCTCAAAAAATAATGATAAAATTAAACTACCAAAAAAATAGAAAAGAGATAAAAGAAATGAAAGGCAAAATAAAAAAATGAACTAAAAAAAAGAGAAATTACAGTGAATACTGTATTTTATCAAAGCAAGCTAAATAATAATAATAATAACAAATAAAAATACAGAAAAAGTACCCAAAAAAATGATAGGAGGAAAGAATAGGGTTTAAGGCCTAATAGTAGATTTCAGAGCCCAATGCCCAAAACTCTATGCATTTCCAAAAATAAAATAAAAGAAAAAGAAAAAAAAATCAAAGGGGAAATAACCCAAAAACAAAATTAAAAATAAACATAAATAGCAAACAAGATAAAAGTCTATTAATCCAAAATTAGAACAAAAAGAAAAAAAAATCAAAGAGTGAGTAACAAAAATCCAAAAAAAAGAGACTAAAAAAAAAAAGAAAAAAATAAAGTAAAAGAGTCAAAAATATATATATCAAAAAAAAAAAAAGAAAGGGAAAACCCAAAACAAAAAAGATTAAGATTCTAGGACCTAATTTAGGAGAGCCCAAAAAAAAAAAAACTAAAACAAACAAAAATAGAAGACAGCCCAATTCCTCTAAATCCCATTGGTTTAGTACTAAAATTAAAAAAAAAAAAAATGCAAAGGCCCATTCCAAAAAAGAAAGCTTGCCCAGAACAAGTTGAAAAGAAAAATGGACCGAAAAGAAAAAGAGAGAAGCAAAGCAGAAGCCCAATCCAGACTCCCAAACCCTACCCATTTCCTTCAGCCACTCCTTTCCTTCACACGTGATTCTGGTAGAGGGAGGGGGACCACTTTCTCACTCACCCTCGCACAGAGCTTGCAGACCTCTACGGACACACAGGAGCACTTGTTGAAGACGACTCTGAAAAGGCAAACGTACAGAAGGGAATGGATATGCCAGTGGGGCAGAAAGGCACGACGAATACAAGAGACGGGGGGACCACGCGAGGAACACTTATAAAAATAAGGGGCTTTTTCTTCCAGGGGGATTCGTAAGGAAGGTGTGAGAGAGCACAAAGGGGGCTTTGGAGAGGAAGCCGATAAGGTTTTGGAATTAGGGAGAATAGAGAAGCTAAAGGCACAAGGGAGCATTTTGGGTCGGGGATTTTCGGAAGAAAAAAGAAGAGAAGAAGAAGCGAGAAGGGCCTGAAACTAAGAGAGAATGGAAGAGAATAGGGAGAGACAGAGAGGAATAAAAAAAATGGAGATACTCGTTCGAGAGGAGGAAGCATCAAAGAGGAAGAGAGGATTCAGCGAGGAGAAGAGAGAGGAGGTACAGAATGATTCAGTAAGTCTGAGGGACCGAGGGGACCTTCTGTTGTCTAAATGTGAATGAGTGGAAAGAACAAGGGAGGGAAGGAGACCAAGAAAGGGTGTTACTAGAGGATTAAGAGGAGAAGAAACAGAGACCGGGGAAGCATTTTTGGGGATATAGGAGTCATTCTCTTCGGCTCGAGCATCAAAAAGGTACATAGTCCCTGCATCTCATCTACTTTGTATCCATGATTTGGTTTGGATGTCGTGGGTAGTTAAAATTATTCGGTAGGGAATGCGATATTTTAGAATTTTAAAATTTGATCAACACCCGCAAGATGGATGGTTTAATTCTGAGATTGCTTCCATTCAAATTACATTTGGTCAAATAGTTTCCTAGTAGAATGGGATTGCCTTGCTAAGGACAAATTTGATTCCCCCTTTTGTTTTATCTGCTCTTGAATTATGAGTTGTTTGGTTTGAAGTTCTGCATGTTTCTTTGGGTCTTATGGGCTAGCATACGAAATATGGTCTCTGATCAGTGAGCTGAGATAAAAGAAATGGGTTGGGTGGCTTACACTAGTCTGAGAATCTAATTCCTTGATTTCTGACCTTTGCATGGCTTAGTATTATTTCATCCTGTTTGAACTGCTGGGAAATATCACCTCCTCTTGGTAATTTAAGATAAGGAACGTGGCTTGGATTTTTAATCCTGCTTCGTGGGTTTAGGAGTGATACTATTTAAAGCCTCCTCGCGTTTTTTTTTGAAATCCCAGATGGTATTTAGTTGTGGATAAAAAGAGTTTTAGGACTGTGAGCATGTTGGTTTTTGCTTTAGCTGCTTTCTGTATTTTTGAAGCTTTTATTTGTAAAGTCGTGGCATGTAGGTGGAAGTGCGAAGCTTAATTTGGTTGTCATACGGCTTATACCTTGCTTTATGGTTATGCTAGTTGGAGTGGATGTCTGAACTAGTATGCTGTTTCCCATGTCATTTCAGTTCTAATCACACTTGGGGATGTTAATATGTTGTAAAAGACGTTGACCTCAGTCCTGAATTTACTTAGAATGATTTGCTGTTCACAGAGTTAGCCAAATATGGTTGGTGTACAAGTTTAATCATTTCATTTTATCTCTGTATTCATTGCAAATGCAAATCAAGCTTAGGTTTTATTTGATTATAGGGATGAACATATGATTTTACAAACCTTTACTAGACTCGCATATACCTATTTGGAAGCAAACACTTGGTTTTGATTGAGATGCTTAGCCCTGATCATTGATATATTCATGATATGCTTGTGGATGGATTTGCATTGATAAACATGGTCAAATAAAGATGTTAATGGATTTTGGGAATGAATGCCAATTCTGATGTGTTTGTTCTGAGCTTAAATTTATACTGTTTGTCTTTTAATTTTAAGTGTGAAGATGACTTACCCCCTTTTTTGGTTCCCTTCTTTTTCCCCTTGTCATGATGAATCTTGCCATTGCATATTTGTGGTGCTCGAGTATGGAAATTCACATAAAGAACGTGCTAATGCTTACATCAAGGGATACATCAAGGCTATGAGTCGCTTCTGAGTTCTTATTCAAAAAGAGGAAGGCAACTCGACAATCGGAGAAGGCTTGCAAAGAAGTAATTACTATTAGATTGGCATTTTTATTTGTACTTGGAAATATAAGAATAAGTATGTTATTTAAACATAAGGCTTATAAAATCACAAATAATGTATGCTTGTAAATATTTTTACTGCACTTTTATTTTATTTTATTTTTTAGAATAGCCGTGTGGGATTTTTTTGTCCCCTCAAGCATATAGGAACAAACCTATAGGTCATGTGTGGCAACAAAGGCTCATTGGTACCTATTTGGGTTTCAAATTTATATTTTAACAAATTTTAAGTTTCAATTGTCAAAGTCGGATTGATTTTCTTTAAATAAAGATTTAAAAAAAAAGAACAAAAAAAGATAAAACCAAACAAAGGAAAACATAAAAAGTAAGTAAGAATTGAACTTTTTAAGGCCTATGAACTTTTCTCAAAGTTTCTTTTAATAAAAATATATTTCATAAAAACAAAAAAGACATAGAAAGAGAAAAATGAAACGATAAAAAAATGATAAGCAAAAATTAATTAAATTCTTTTTGTAAACTTTAGAACTTTCCTGCAACTTTCATTCAATAAAATTATAAATTAATATATGCTTTAGAAAAAATAAAAAATAAAAAAGGTGTTTCAAAACAAAAAAAAATTCAAAATAAGAAAAAATCATAAACAAACAGAAAGCAAGAAAAAATATAATAACAAAACAAAGTATTGAAATATATATATATATATATATTATATCAACAAAATAAAAAAGATCAATAACACAAAATCAATCAAAAATTAAAACCCAAAAGAAAAAAATAACAAAAAAGAAGAACTGAAAAAAAAAGGAAAAAAGTGAAACAAAAATAAAAAATCATGACAAAAGAAATAAAAATCAAGAACAAAAATCAAATCTAACAAAAGAATTTCATTAAGAAAAAAGGTAAGAAAAAGAAGAAAAAATTGACTATGAAAAAATGAAAGTCAAAACAAAAAAAAATTTTAAAAAATTAAAAAATCAAGATAGAATCAAATAAAAATTAAAAATTAAAAGACAAATCAAAACAAAGACAAAAACAAAAACATAATAAAAGAAAAGAAAAGAGATAAAAACAAAAATAAAAAAATAAAACAAAAACAAAAAATAAAGAAAAAGGGAGAAAAGAAAAGGGGAGAGTAAAATCAATTATACTTTTTGCAAATAAAAACACATCTACCAATCTCAAATTCGTTTTGTTTGTAAAAGTTTAAATGATTTGTACTCTCTTTCTCTTTGAAAAAAAATTAAATCAAAAAAATCAAAATTTAAAAATCAAACAAAAGCCAAACAAAAACAACAAAATAATAAAAAACAAAAACAAAACATCAACCAAAAGACAATTTTTTGTCAAACTACGTGGATTTCGATCCCTATTTCAGGGTACGTAGGCTCTAGGTTCTTATCCTAGGTCAAATCCGTCTTTGTAAATAAACATTTTTTTCTATTTTACTTCCGTGATTTCTTTTCTTTCATTTTGCTTTTATTTTTATTTCTTTAACTTCTTTTCCTTCTTTTTACCCTTAATTTAATTCTCTTAATCTCTTTTTTTCTTATTTTACATATGATTTGTTAAGGAGAATTAAAAATAGAATAGATGCCATATTAATTTTGCACAACTAATTTAGGGTAACCATTCTCAGTAATGGGTGTAGTGGGGTGCCTAACACCTTCTCCACTCACAATTGACTCCTGAATCCAAATCTAGTTTGCAGACTATTTTTTAAACTAAAAGGGTTTTTTCTAAAGTTTTGCCTTTTCAAAAAATAAAATTTTGATGGCGACTCCTGAAACCTATTTCTTTTTTCTATTTTGATTTCGGTTTTTGTTTTCTTTAAAAATCAAAATTTTCTTTTTAAAGGCACCACGCAGTCGCATTTTCGAGTGTAATAGTGATAATAGTGAAGAGAGAGAGAAAGGGAGGAATCATTTGGAATCTTTTTGCTTACAAGAGCCTCCACCTCCTGTCTCTTAAATACTAAAGAACCCCTTTTCCTACACATTTTCCTCAATTGGGCCAGGATATTGTAATATATTAATTTTGTTGTTTATTTTCTTCTTGCTTACTATTAAGCTTGTAATCTATTGTTATCCTGCATGTTTTCGTCAATTGGGCCAGGATATTATAGTTTTTTCTGATTAATAATACAAGAGTTGTTTAGGTTTCATCAATTTGGTAACAGGGTGGTTGTATCTAGGGCATGGTTGACATTAGAATGGAGAATCAAATGGACTCATTGGAGAAGAATGTTGGTTTGTTGTAAAAAGAACAGTAAGAGATGAAAGAACAATTGACAGTTATGAAAGTGTTGGCAACAAAGTTATGCGATCAATTAGCTGAGATGATTGGTGATTTTAAAAAAGGCAAAACTATAACTCAATCTTAGTGCCCATCATCACCAAAGAAAGAAGAAGTAGAAGCATTGATATGAATACTATGTTGGTAGAGCTAAGAAGGGAGAAAGCAAAGTTTTGAAAAGATAAAGAAATTAATGAAAGACCTTAAATGATCAAAGTTAGAGAAAAAGAAAATTTTGAAGAAGGTGTTCTAACCGATTTTGCCACTATAGTTAGGTGAGAGAACAAAATAAACACATCGATAGAGTTAGCAATCCTTGGTAATTCTAAGTCTTTAAAGGATAGATTAACTTTTACCTTCTTAATGACCATGGAAGCATAATGAGAGATTGGAGAGGAATCATAGGGGAAGGAAGCGTTCTAGGTATGTAAACAAAACCAATCTTTGTTAGCAAAAAAAGAAAGAGGCATTGTGATGAACGAGCGTTTCAAAGATAGCAATGGGGAAGAGCTAGAAGGAAGATTTAGGTCATACCCGACCCAAGTCATTAAAGCTAATGAAGGATCAGGCCTAAGAGGTGTGAAAAAAATGGGCTAAAGAAATTAAATGGAAAGAAGGCCTAAATGGAAAAGTAGAATTAATTCAAAAGTGGAAGGCTGCAACTAGGCCAAATTACTTAACCCAACCAAACAACATAAACCTAATTCCTTTTTGCTCAACTCCATGCATGCATCTTCTTTGATTATGCGTCCTAAAGAGTTGTAACAGCTTCCATTTGGTGTAGAGATAGCAAATAAGAAGATAGAGATGAAGACGCAAGACATTTTATATGGTGTAAAAGGAAAATTTGGGAGTATTCAAAAGTTAGTGGTGGCATTAAATCAAGAACACGCTAGGATAAAAGTCTATAAATAGATAAAGCATGAATTGTCCTGTTGAAAGAAGCTTATAATGAAGTCATGATGATCGAAACAATCTAAAAGGAAATTCAGGATGATATGTGGGCTAATTTTAAATTGTTGAAGGCCTATGAGGTTGAAAGAAGGAAGGAAACATTTGCAAAATGTTTGCAGCCATAAATGGTACAAGGACTATGATTCCATTATTGTGGGTCATTCATGTATTTGACCTGGCTAAAATACCACCTAAGGATCAAACAAAAGTCATGATGCAATTAAAACAGGCAAGACTAAAGTCTTAGATAGCATGCCTTTTTCATTAATGAAAAACTTTGGGAATTTTCAAACATCCACAAGAGCAAGAGAGCAAGGATTCTTCCTTGGCCATGCTAAAAAATCATAGGATGCTAATTGCTAAATCCTTTGTGACCATGCCTAAGTTTAACGTAATATGAATGTAGAATGAAGGCATCTTATTAGGCATAGTGAAGGATATAAAACCTCAATCCATTCTCCGTCCAATTGTACTTCTAATTCATGAATGTGATGCCCTAATTTTGGAGATGTTTCAACATTTCTTTAAAGCAATAGGAGCAATAGGAGACCATTGTCCAGAAAGTGTTTTCTCATCCATGGAGATTATGATGACCTGTGTTATAGAGGAAAGTGAAGATATATCTCTAGACCTACTTGCTCCAATCTTAACCAATATGAAGAAAGATAATAAGGAAGTTTTACCATATAACATCCCAATATAAGAAGCTAATTGGGAATTAAGCAAAAAATAAGTTAAAATAAAATTTAGAAGATCTATTATATACATAAACCTTTGGTTGCTTTTCACTGTAGCTAAGCCATTTTCTTTTTTGGCTCCATTGGGCTTTGTGCTAAGTTTCTTTTCACATATCAGAGATTAGAAACTATCTACCTTTTTACTTTTTTGGCACCAATTACTTTTTCATTCTTTCTCCTTTGCATCGTCTTTTTTCGTTCTGCCATAACTACCCGATTTCTTGGTTTGATTTCCTTTTCACTTCCATTGCTTTGCAACCTCTTATTCCTCCATTAGTTCAATCCTTGCCCCTTCTCTTTCTAGTGATTATTTATTGTTCCTGTTTCTCCCCCAACCTTAAAGAAGTTGACTTTCTTGAAGATCCTTTTTATTTTGAAATTTTAGAGCTCAAAAAGTTAATGGAATGCCGACACTTGTCTCCATCTTTCTTTGTTGTAGTAGATCTTTGGTTTATTAAAGGATTAATTGTTTACTTCTTCTTAGCTTGTGGAAGCAGGGAATTTTATGGGTTATAGTATCTCGGCTCTTAAAAATTGGTGCTCATCCAGGGAAGCAAGCAGTTTTATCAGTCCTTCTTTTTGGTAAAGGTATTATATGGTTTAGTATAAATTGTGTTAAAACTTAACA
The DNA here is from genome assembly GCA_032878935.1 of Erythrophleum fordii. Lineage (NCBI taxonomy): Eukaryota > Viridiplantae > Streptophyta > Magnoliopsida > Fabales > Fabaceae > Erythrophleum > Erythrophleum fordii. The sequence goes on along the minus strand of JAVQMF010000048.1, from coordinate 367,065 downwards.
TAAATTAGAAGTTGTTGTATCAATGTAGAGATTTAGTTCTTAAGTGAACAAAAGGCATTTGTAGTTCAACTTCAATATATTTATTTAACAGCTTTTTTAATTAATTAACCTTTTTTTCCATAGGAAAACAAGACAACAATAAAATAAATGATGGGTTTGCTATTTGATTTGATACCATTCTGATTTTAGTCAAGGAAAGGAACATTACAATGGTGGTAATTTATGAGCATATTAAAAGGACATTTCAATATAATATAACAGACCCTAATTTTTGACAAAGGTATTCTAACTCATTTGGATGGTCAGACCAACAACTCGCCTAGGGACTTAGTTTTGCCTCTTTTAATTTACTTACAAGTTTTTGATTTTGGAGTTGCAAAGTATCACACTTGTGCTCAGCCAATGAAATGTATGAGTTTCCCGAAGTTCTCAGTGTGGCGAGGCCCCAAAAACACAGGGACAGACTTAAAGCTCAATGTAAGGGTTGATTCACAAACTAAAGAGTCTCCGCTGCAAGTCTCAAAATGATGTTGATTCCAAAGCCATTTTTCTTAAAGGATGTTATGTGAAAGGCAATCCAAACACTTGGTAAAACTCTTTGAATGTCTTGTATGATTGAAAGTTAACACATGCAAGGTTGCTTTTAAATGCCTATGATTTCTACTTTCTCCATGCATGCATTTGTGAAACTTGCTTGCACATATTATGGTGATGGAATGGGAGATGAGCTATTGAGATTCTTGAATCTTCAAGGCCTCCGAATGATTTGCTAGGTGGACAAGCAATTGTGGTGAAGGGAGCCAACAACCTTGAGAAGAGGGAAATTGACAAGCTTATGTCTTGTTTTGTCTATTTTGGAACCATAATGATAGTTCATCATGATCATTTGAACAAAAAAATAGAAAATGATTGGTGATTCACTTAATACTAAAGTCTTGCTACATCCGGTTTTGTAGTGACGCTATAGCTATCATACACAAGTGTAAAAAATCATTTATATTATTGGTAGAACTTAACTGTGATGGTGATTAAAATTTTAAGGAATTGTGTTTATAAGGGAATGACTTCAATTGATGGGAGTTGTCTTTCATATTTATAAGATTGCTTAATATAATCTGTCTTGCCTAGAATGATAGCTTATACTATAGCAGTTCGCATTTTGATTTACGAACAGTTTATTTAAAGAACAAAGAAATGAAGATATCTATGAAAGAGCTACTATGTGAATTTATGGGTTCTTTTATTTGTAATTCATGGCTAATGAAGGGAACAAAATTTTTTGTTCTACTCAAGCAAGAACAAGATACATCATATCAAAATATGGTGTTTTGTTCAAATTAGACAGCTTCTTTGCCTTTTTAAAGATGAGCATGGAAGGTTAGCTTTTTTTAACTAACTGTTCTCTTTGTAAAAACAAAAATGGGATAGAGTTTGCATTTGTTGTTGTTCGATTAAAGTGTATAACATTGTTGTACACACACAATTTGTGCTGCTATGTTATTACGATCGTCTTGCCTTTATTAGACTTATTTTCTATCTTATTGCCTTATAGTTTTGTACTCAAAGTTGTTCTTACCATCTTATGTCTATTGTTTTTAGAGGTTCATTAAAATAGATCTATTGTATAAACCTGTAGCCCATTGCTTTGTTATTCCATTAATGGGTTTCAAACTATCAAGGAATACTTCACGCTGGCTGGCCATACGAGTAAGAGCAACTCAGACTTTTAGCCAGCCTTCTTGTAAGTTGTTCTGATATTTCGATTTAATGTTTTTCATTCATTTCTCTTTTTCTGATCCATATGCTCAATGGTATTTTTTCCATTGTTTCTGAAAGCATCGAGTCCTGTTATCCAACCACAATATGAGAATCTACTATTTCTTGGTTTTGGGACAGCTGACCCTAGTACGCATCCGAGTGATTTGGCTATTTGTTCTAATAGCCATGGACGTTATTTGCAAAGGAAGGATGTAGGTACTGTTAAGTGTCGTCCATGTTTGGCAGACATTATGAACATTACTGTTAATCTCAACAAACATTTTAATCAGCTCCCTAATGATCCTAATATTGTGCCTACATCCAATGGTATATCATTTAGTGCAAAATATAATGGTAAGATACATTGGTTAACAAATTTTAAACTTGATTTAGTCCTTTCTTTTCCCCTGTACTCTTACAAGAGTATTTATAATTATCTTTTTCCCTTGTACTTATTTGATTTTATTGATTACTAGGTAACGAGTAACAATGAGTCTTCTAACCATAAAAAAGTAAGATAACAACTCTTTCAAATTATGCATTTAAGCTTTTAAAGTTAAATAATTAATTATTATATTTAGCTTTAAAAGCTTAAATGCATAATTTGAAAGAGTTCTTATCTTACTTTTTATGGTTATTAATAAACTCAGTTTTAGGCCTAGCCTAATTACCAATTGACCTATATCTTATCGATGCCTACATAAATTTGTAGAATTTAAGAAAAATGAAGTAAAAATCAACAACAAAAAAGTAGACAACATATTGTTTAAAACAAAATTATAGTTAAACCACTTAAAATTACTACGCAATATATTCTATTCTAAAGTTTTTACATATATACATATATATATACACACACAACTTGAAAAAGGCTCGAGTTTGTTATGGCTAGTTTAACATTGAAAAAGGTAGATAAAGGAATTACTTCTATCCATGCCAAGCAAACATTTCCATCTAACATTGTGTCTGCTTGTAAATAAGGGACTAGTTTTGGTTTAAATATATTAGCTTGCTTTCCTTTCAAAACTTCATTAATTTAATCATCAAAGCTGTAAGGTAAAGCCTTTCTCTCTTTTGCATTATTTATAGGTCTTTACCACTAAAGAAAATGTTTAATCCAAAACCAATTTATCAATTATATAACTAGTTGAAACAAGCAATATTTAAAGAACTAAAATAATGTATTTAATCTTTGTTAATAAAAAGTATTTTCAGAGGACGAAAAAACTTTATTCACTTTATTTTTTTTCCTTAAAAAAATTACATTTTACTTCCTTGAACTAAGTCTAATTATAAAATTTGCACATGATTTTATAAAATGTAACAAAACACTTAAACTTTGAATAGAAATACAAGTGTTTAAAGTCAATTAACTTTTTTTTTATTGGTAATTTATTCAAATAGAAATAACACAAAAAGAAAAATCATAGCAAATTAAAAGGAAGGATGCAATAGTCAGTTAGTGCAAAACCCTATTTGATGAATCTATTGCTTTTATACCACCATCTTTTGATATTGCCATTCATGAGTTTTGTGGAAAATTGCTTAAAAGAAGATATTATTTGCATGATATCTTGCCAAAGGGTTAGCAAGTTATGTTAATTTATTTGTGTGGATTCATAATGAAGAGCTATTCTGTATTGACAAAAAAGAAGTTAATTTTGTTAAAGAATTTCCTTTCCTTCCTCTGTGTTGCGTAATCATATTAAGGTTTCCTTTATGGCCTAGTATGATGCCATCCTTTTGTTTCTCCTCACAAGATCATCCCAATGGAAGCTTTTAATCAAGTGGTGTTGCTAGAAAATTATAGTTGTTGTGATGTAAACCTTCCCACTTTGCTACTTCTTTTTTTAAGATGTTCCATATGACAATCTAATCTTTCTTACTAGTAGCATCCCGTATGATTCCTGGTGGTCTTTCTTGTGGCTATTTCTTGTTAGGTTCTCTTCCTTCTTCTTGTAAACTCCATACCATGTTGGCACTATTAAGAGTTGCTTTTATTTTTTGTGTGACTTTGTAAGGATCTAGTTAGAGGCTTTCACGTATTATCTTGTTTCTTATTTCCCAAATGAAGTGAAGTTTGACAATTATTACCTTTATGAGGAACTAACCTTGCTCATCTTTTAAGCCTTTTTTATTTAACTAGTCTTGTAGCCAAGCTCTAATTCTCCTTGTTGAAAAATGTCTATCCATATCATTAATGGAAAGATAAACCATAATACTCCAACAAAATTACAAGTCATGAATACATAGTCCGTGAATTTTTTTGTATGAGCAAAATGGGCATTTATTGTCCACCTAGAGGTGTTACTTTGCAAGAATGTCAAGAGTTTGAATTGCCTTTCGTAGGATTTTCTACGTTAACAATAACATTCTCATTAAGAGGCTGATTCTCCATAAGTTTTCCTAAATTAGAGGACTTATGTTAGAATCTTGGTTTTCCTTTCTTAAGCACTGATAACCATCTTTAGTGTTGTAGTCCCTTTTGGTACTCCCATTCCATATCATAGTATCTTCTTTCTCAAAGGAGGAAAAAGGCATTAAAAGGATATATTCCTTAGTGTGACTATTATATAGCTAGTCAATTTTAGGAATGTCCCTATTTGATTTATCATGCAATATAAGATCTACCATCGAAGTTTTTTGGTTAGGCTTATCTAATTGCATTAGCCACCAAAGATAGTAGTTAATTACTTCTTAATCTTTTCCTTTGATAGAGTTTAGAAGTAATTATGGGTTGGTCTTGAAAATTCCTTTTGACATCCATAAGGCATTCAAATGCTTTCATAAGGATCCTAATGCAGATGGATAGTAATATTTTGGTTTTAGAATAGTGGTTAGGTAAGACTTATTATTACCATCCAAAATCCTTTAAGCTTTCTTGGCTAATAGCACTTGATTGAGAAGGCTAAACGATCTACATCTAACTCCCTATTCCCTAGTAAGGAGACATAACTTATTCTAGCTTAGCAAATGAATTCTTGACTTGTTGCCATTTGTTCCTCAAAATAAATTGCTACATTTTAAGTTCAGCAAGGTATAGAGTTCTTGGGGAATGCGAATGTATGAGAACTATTATATTAAAGAAGAATTGATTACTAACTTGATTAACTTCATTCTAGCAGCTTTAGAGAGTAAATTGTTGGCTTTCCATTCTTGTACTTTCTTATCAATTTTGTTAATAAGATCTTAGTAAATCTTGTTCTTATTATTTCCAACATCCACCCATGTACCCATGTATTTATCTAATTTTGTAGAGAATTTAATGTTAAGAATACCTACTGGGCTTTTTTTATCCTTATGTGAGATGTTAGAACTAAATATTAGTTCTGATTTGAAATGATTAATTCCAAATCCTAAGAACTCACCAAGGAGGCCAATGGTGTCATTAACGTTAATGCATGCCATGTCACTTCCTTCAAAGAAAAAGATGGTGTCATATACATACATAAGGTAGGGGACTTCTTCATATTCTCTACTCACTTTGATTCCTTTCCTTGTTTTCCTATTCTTTATGAATAAGGCAAGATAAAATGTTTATATAGATTATGAACAGGTAAAAGGATAAGGATCCCCTTGTCTAACACCTTTTTGAAAGGAAAAAAGACTAGAAGGGCCTCTATTCATCATTATTTGGTAAGACACAATGGAGATATATTATAGAATCATGTGCACCCAGATTAAGGGGAAGTTCATTCTAGTAGGATTGTAGCAATAAAGTTTCATGATAGTTTGTCATATGTCTTTGAGATATTGACCTTGAGAACACAACATTTTTTCTTGGTCTTCCTTGCCTTATGTATCGGTTGCATAATTTTAGCCACCATGAGGATGTTATCAATAATAAGCCTACCTTTGAAAAAAGCATTTTGATTTGTTCCATGATGATTTTAAGTCTATTGCATAGGATTTTGGATATGATTTTGTAGGCCAGCTTATAGAGGTTGATAGGTCTAAAATCTTTAAACATTTGAAAGGAGTCACATTTCGAGAAAAGTGTAATGAAGGATCTGTTCAAGCTTTTTAACATAAAACTATTGGATTGGAAGGATTTGACCATATTGATGATATCATTGTTAATAATATCCCAATGGTGTTGGTATAATCCCATATGGAAACCATCTGACCATGGCACTATCACATGGCAGCTGAAAAACTACTTCTTTGATTTTTAGATTTAAGAAAGGAGTTAAAAGGGAATTATGGTGGTCTTTTAAGAGAGAAGGAATTGTAAACTCCTTTAGCATATTAGCCATTTGGTCGTATTACATCTCATCTTAGTTTGAAAAAAGATTGGCAAAATATGAAATAGAAAGGGCTTTTATTTTCTTCAGGTCTTTTTCCCACTCATTTTGTGAATTTATGATTTTGCTAATGTGATTTTTGGATCTTCTCCAATTGACGAAAAAATTGGTGTTTTTATCATCATTAATCATTCATAATTGTTTACCCTTTTAGGCCTATATAGATTCTTCACATTCAAAAAGAAAGTCTAATTTAGATCTTTTTTGTTGTTCATTCTCATAGGGTTTATTATTCTGAAAAAATCCAAGTTTATTCTCCAAATCAATAATCCTTGAAGTTATGTTGCCAATGAAATTTAGATTCTACTCCTTTAAAGCATTCATTGTAGTCGACAATTTTTTATGCACCTTAAAATAGGAGAGCCTTTTATCTATTGAAGCCACTATGTGGATACAATCTTGTTGCATTATTTAAATTTTTCCCAAGAAAAGTTGAATTGGTTGGCCTTTCGCAAAAGAAAAACCTATTAAAGCATAAAAAGAAAATTAAAGAATGGTTTGAGGCTACGATGGGTAAAGTTATTAGATTTAACTCTGGGAATTACATAAACCATTTAGCATTATAATAAGATTTGTCTAGACAAGCCCACATCTCATAAATTCCCTTCCTATTGTTTGTCTATGTGAACCATTAGCCTTTTTGTGGCATGTCTATTAGTCCACATGAATTGATGGTTTGAGTGAAAGACTTTGCTCCTTTAATAGTAGAGATGATACTCTTTTTCTCATTATATTTAACACATTGGTTTAGATTGCCAATTATCATCCTTGGTGCATTTATTTTTTTAGCCATGGATTCAATCCATTTCTAGAGGATATGCTGATGGTGCACTTTAGGAAATTCATAGAGAAAAGATAAGTAGCAACATAATTCATCATTAACATTCATCAAAATATAGATCCAGTTTGGGGATGAATTTATAATCATATAGTTTACATTCTAATTCCAAGTTAAGATTGAATTGCCCTTTTTTTTCCCACATTACTTCTAGTGAAACTACCAAAAGCCCATATTTTTTTTAGAGTGTTGCATACATTAGATACAAGAAGATTTGTTTCACACAAAAAGAGAAACTCAAGACCATATTTACAATGAAGTTTTCTAACTCTTTGAGTTGTTAAGGACTTTTTTGAAACCTCGATAATTCTAACTCAAGATTCTCATGGCTTTAAGGGAAGCTTTGTCTAGATAGCTTTCCCAACCCCTTCATTAGCTTCTAATAACAACATTGACATTCTTCAAAGAGTTCCAAATCAAGTAATGGCTGATCTTTTTTCTTTTCTTTGCTTCCCTTATAGCAAAACTTTCCTTGGTTGTAGAAAATCACTTCTGTTTATGCATTGACTAAGGCTTCTTCGATAGATTTTCATTGAAAGGGAATTTTTCTTCGATCTCCAAATTCTTACAACTATTATGGAGTGTTATTTTCTTTATTCCTTCACTCTCATTACTTTTCTTAGATCCGGTGTCATTCACATGAAAGGCAAAAACTTGCTTAAATCATTTGTTAGATTTTAATCTAGAGAAAATAATGGTATATAACATATCCATTTAATCAAAAGTAATCCTATGAAAAGAGAAGAGATCAAGTTCATTTTAGCCTTTAGGGCAAAAAGCAGAAATGGATAGCTCCACCATATGTTTTCTTTCTTTTTTTTTTTTTGAGTGAAAAGAGAGGTATAATAACAAGAAGAACAACGAATACAAGAAAGAAGGATGGACGCTGCCTGTTAAGGGACATCGCGATTCACCTTCTGGAGGACACCTCTAGCTTCTAAGATATGAACGACAAGGCTCTTAGCACCCTGGGCAAGATCAATGGGGGTACAAGGATTGTTGTTAAAAATAAAATTATTTCTATTACACTAGAGCTTCCAACACATAGTGCCAAAAAAAATGCTCCACGTCTGATTGCCTCTGCAAGACTTGAGGTTTTGCATCATCCAGTTGACGAAGTTACCTTGGAGGAAACTTCCTCTATGCTGAACAAGGACAATGAGATGCTAGGAGGAAAGGGCTGACAGACACTGTCTAAGGATATGGTTTATATCCTCCTCGCCATTGCTGCAACCAGTGCAAGTAGTGTCGAGCGTCATATGGCTGCGACATCTCTTAGAATTAGTGAGGATTCTGTTGTTAGCAACAAGCCAAAGGAAAACTCGGATTCTTTGAGGTCCAAGCCAATTCCAAATGGTATCCCATTTAGGATCCTCTGCTCCCCAATTAATCTTTTGGTTAGCTTTGTAAGCAGAGGCAACAGAGAAGTGGCCACTGCTGTTGGGATTCCAAGAACCCCTGATGACACCATTAGGGATTCCAAGAACCACTTCTGGTTACCTCCACCATATGTTTTCAACTGGTCCTAATGGAGTGAAGGAATGTTACCACTTAAAGGTATGGGCTTCATTTTTTTATTTTTTAAACTAGCACCAAACTCACTACATCCTCTTCCTTTTCTCATTTTAAAGTGTTCTAACATTTGAGAAAGGTGATGGAAAAGTTGGCTCATTAAGGAGGTCATTCTAATGGTACGTGATAGTGGGAAATCTTACCAATCTATAGGTGGAAGAGGTGTTCTTGTCCATTCCTAACCTCGTGGTTGATTTTCTGGCATCCATTTAAGAGGTCATGGAGGAAATCTAGTTTAACTGCCAGAGCCATAGGCAAATAGATATCATAGGGAGCATGAAGGTTTTAGGTGGATAGGGTTGTAGTGTTAAGACAATCCAAAACCGGTAGGGTTATGACTAGTAGGGGAATAGATGGGTCCATGGGGGTTTGGGCTATTTGGTTGGACAGGTCTGTAGGGGTTTGGGCTGTTGGGTTGTTGTGTGTCAAATTTGGCGTGGGGACCGAGATGCGAGGATGGGTAGGTATAGATAGAGGGGAACAATCTATGGGTCCACATTCATTAGGATTCAGGTTGGTGTTAGGGTCCAAGGAATTGGGCCACACTCATTCATCAAGGATATGGTTTAAGAGGGAAAAATCCGAGAAGTTTAGGGGGTCTGGCATCATAGGTGTCTCCAGCTGTTGCTTTGGGGATGGCAAGTTATTCAGCTCTTTAACATATTAGGACATCACCACTTTTGGATCATGCAGTAGACTTGTTCGAAATTCAGTCTCGCCCCAGTTACGGGGCATGTAGGCTGTGGGGTTGAGAATTTACCGCTCGGGTAGATTTAGCTCCTCACAATTCTCCTCTGTTATTGTATTCGATGAAGTAGAATCATTGGATAGGGGGATGATGTTCTTCTACTTGATAAAATTTCTGTTCTAAGAGCTGCTACTGCGAGTCCATTTGAAAGACCTAATATAAACCCCCAGGCCATCAATTCAATTAAACTTGACTATAAAAATTTAAGTGATCCTCGTGTTATTTTTTATATCTACATTTTCATCCCAACACCAATGCTAATTTATAAAGATTGTTGAAGTGAAAAATTAATTTTTTATAATTAATTTTAACTAAGATGTAATATTTTTATTTTAATCCAAAGTTAATGAGGTGTTTTGTTTTATTTTATAGTTTATATATTAATTTCGTAATTAAAGCCAAGTTTAAGGGATTATAGATATAAATTTGCCTGCTGCTGTGCGTTTTGGGCTGCCATTAGGTTTGCTTCTCCAGCACTCCAGCACCGCGACAGTTACCCCACGCCCATACTCTCGCAGTCTGAAACCGGTTTGTCTTGACAAAAAATGAAAGTAAAATGTGTTTTAACTTTATTTTCTTTCTAAATTCTTTTATAAATACGATACCATTGTTCCTGATGCAGGATCTAAAATTTCTGAGCAACGAGCTCACCTCAGCGTCACCAGCCCTAGCGCAGCGCAGGAGTACGGCCATTTTCCATTGGGTTTGTTGTTCCTCCTCTTTCCCACTCCCTCGTCTTCCTCATTCCCAGCTTCTTTTTTCCTCTTCCATTGATTTGTGTTCTCTGAATTCTTATGCTGTTTTGTTGAATTCCCGTGTTCTTTCTCACCCGGCTAGTGAGTCTTAATTCCCTCTTTCCCTCCCTAATTTCAATCGGGAAGGGATGCTTTGTATCTTCGAATGTCATGTTTTTGTTGACTTTTCCAAATATAGGGTTCCGGTGTATTCATTAAGGTATGGACTGATAATAAGATGGTAATTTGCAGTGCTTGCTTGATGGAATGTTTAGATAATTTTTTGTTTCTTCTTAGAAATTAAGGACCCGAGAAAAACATTTTTGGGTCTGCATTTAATAGGTGTAAAATGTTTTAGATAATTTATTTCCGTCAACTTCAAAGGATGCCAAGTTGAAATGCTTCTTTTAAGTACAGAACAATTAAGACCAAATAGCAGTAGCTGTTATGTTCCGTGGGTAAATACCAGATTGACATTGCATAATGGCTAATATGATAGCTGTGAATAAAATTCTAAATTCAAAGCTAGGCAGCTAACATATATACGGCAAGTTATGCAATCTGGAAGGAAAAATGCAAGACATGAAGTAACTTTGCAAGAACCAAATACTTATATTTTTTTCCCCCATATTTCCCTTTTTACTTCTGTAACTTTATCTTAATCTCATCCAATTCTGTGTCATACAGTGATTTCATCGAATCAGAACAAAGATGTTTCTAACAAGGTGAGCCCCATTTTTCTCTTTGATGCAAAATGCATTCTTGGGTTTTATCTTGCTTGCTTTCTTCAGCCTTGTACTTCCGAATTGATGTAAAAGTTCTTCTGAAATCTATTGAGTCTTTTGTTTATTGTGTTTGGATGTGAAAAAGGACTGAGTATGACCGAGGAGTCAATACATTTTCACCTGAAGGCCGGTTATTTCAGGTTGAATATGCTATTGAGGCCATCAAGGTATGCTGCTCTTCACTGATCTCTCGCTTCCTCTTTATTAGTTCTTTCTACATGTGGAAAGATGTGTTACTTCTATATGATAAACCCCTCTCATTTTTCAAATGAATCATATCCATTATTTGGAACTCTTTGGCTAATAATCGAGCCAGGGCAAAGCCAAACTTATTTCATGCTTCCTCTCTCTGTTAGTTATTTGGGTAGCAATTTGGGAGTGAGCAATTTATTACTTTTCGTTCCCCCTTGTTTTGTTTCTTCTGATTCTATGTTGGCATAAAAGTTTCATATACATTAATTGTAAATTAGCTTTTATTGGTTGCAGCTGGGATCAACTGCAATTGGGTTGAAGACAAAAGAGGGAGTTGTCCTTGCAGTTGAAAAGCGCATCACTTCGCCACTGCTGGTTTGTTTATTTACCAAATTGCATTATTGTAAACTGTCATTGGCTAATAACACTTCTGAGAAATGCGATGCTAGCCTCAGTATGGAAGTAGGTGATGAGAAGTATACATAAGAAAAATCTTGTGTTGAGACTTGAGGCAGATGTACTTGATGTAAATTGTAGTTTGGGAGTCATACGGTTGGTTTTGGATATACTTCATAATTTATTTTACTAAAAAATGCTCTTTTTAAGATTATTTTACTGATGGCTTTATCATAAAATTAATCATGTACATACATCAAAATGTGTTTGTACCATGACATTGAATGCTTCTAACCTTGGTTTCCTTTCATCTATTTTTGTTTTTATAGGGGTGAAAGGAGATGTGATTGTTCTTTGGTATTAAAGGTTCAAAAGACAATTTATACTAGGTTCTAATAGTAATGAACATAACTTCTAATATATATTCTAACTTAACCTACAATTATTCTTAGATCTATTTGGGCTAAGAAATATGATTGTTGTTGAAGCTTAAGTTATTAGAAGACCTGGAAATATTTTTGTTATATATTGCTAGTGATATTCTCTCAGTTGAAGCCATGTTTTCTTTGGGCCATGATATATTTGTTTGCATACAGCTTCCTTCATATATTTTTTGTTTGAACTTCTCTTTCAGGAGCCAAGCAGTGTAGAGAAAATTATGGAAATTGATGAGCACATAGGTTGTGCAATGAGTGGATTAATTGCTGATGCTCGAACACTTGTTGAGCATGCACGAGTGGAAACTCAGGTTCTGTTATTGTACCCTTTTTTTTTTGTCCTTTTAATTGTTACTTGATTGGCTAATGATTTTTATATACCGGATTATTGTTCACAGAATCATAGGTTCTCCTATGGGGAGCCAATGACTGTAGAGTCGACCACCCAAGCTCTTTGTGATCTAGCCTTGCGTTTTGGTGAAGGTGATGAAGAATCAATGGTAAAGAACTACTAAGCTTTCTTAATTATCTTTATATATGCTGGCTTGCTTATGATGTTACATGGTATGCATGGTATAGGCCTAACAATTTATGAACAGTTCTTGCTTAGTTGCTTTGTATGTATTTTGCATATTTGCTAGAATAAGTATTTTTCTTTTTTAAAACCAATTCAGTGTCATTGGTTCATTTATTCTATTTTCTTGAGCTTAACTTGTAGATATAGATCTGGTTGGATGAAAGGAGTGTGCATCTTTTGTTTGCGTAATTGAAGGATAACCTGGAAGTTAAGTGGCACTCATACTTTCAATGTCTGTGATGTTGTACTTTCGGTACAGAATATTGGATTGCTAGGAGATTGCATGTGAAAAGAAAATGTAGTAGAGATGAGGGTAATTGGATAAGAATTAGTTATACTTTTTCCAAAGATTGGAGTTGCTTCTATTCATTATATTGTTACAGAAAATAGTGTAAATGTTTTATTGTTTGTATACCCACCAAAAGTATGCTAGGGTAATTTTTGGGGCCCAAATGTAATGTTTGAAGTAGTTTCCAAAAACACCCTTAAACTTAAGTCGTGTACAATTAAGAGATGCAAGTTACACTGGAAAGGATTATAAACGAGTAAGTGGAGCTGCAAATGCACTGCTGTGGAAGGTTTAGATAGCTAAATTTAAAGAATTCAAGTAAGATAAGGGAAAATTAGGAATAACACCTGTAAAAGTCATAGAAATGGATGTTGTTGAACGACTGGAAAATTTTAACTTTTGATAAGAATGAATGGAATAGAAGAATTCATGGGGAGGGGTTGAAGTAGTTATTTTTTATGCATTGCGGCAGTGAACTTCAGCTTTAGGTATTGAGCGCTTTTAGTTACAGTTATTAAATCATTGCAAGATAAGTTGTGTTTTCTTTGACTTTTAGATCTTCTTCCAAATATACTAAAAAGTATTAAATACTGTCAAAAGTTATAAATTGTTAATTGATGAATATTGACTGGTAGTCTGAACATAGTATCATCGCTTAAGATTTGAGGATGTATACATATGCATGTCATACATGTTTTGTTTATATTATGACACTTCTCCTGCAAGTTGCTGCTGTAATTGACTGGGTTTTTGTATATGCCAAGAAATTTGACTTTTGACCATGATACTAAACAGTAGCAGAACTATGTTCCACAGGGGGGTGCAAGTGTCCATAACAAATTTGAAACTTTGAAATCTTCTTTTTCAGAATTAATTTGAATTTTTGTAAAATATATAGGGGGGCCGCCATTAATGTTTTACTTTATTCTTGGAAATGTCCTTACTTTTATTTGGTACCTCCTGTATTTTAACTTTTGTTTTTACAAATCTGCCAAGGATGCATTTTAGTGTATGATCTATATATACATTTTTTTTCTTTTGACAGTCACGACCCTTTGGAGTGTCTCTCCTCATTGCAGGCCATGATGAGAATGGACCCAGTTTGTAAGTACATGTTCTTCATTTTACTGTGCAATGGCTACTTGTGGGGTGATGTCCATGCCATGGTTGTTACTGATTGTTTATCTCATTTTAATAGTGGTTGAACCCAACTTGTATGTGTTTATGTGTGGAAATTCATTAGTGAGGATAATATGAGCAAGGAATTCTCTTGTTTTTCTATGTGAGCGTTTGACAATGAATGAATCCAAGTGCTCTTACCTTTTCAGAATGCTAAAAGCATCATTTTGAGGAACTTGGAGACTATTACACCTTGTTGGAAAACTTATCTTAGATTTCATTATTGTTTAGGAGTCTTAAATTTATCATTTATTATCACCTTTAGGAGCTTATCTTGTAGTTAATCCCTATCTTCAAAGTATTAGAAATAAGAGAAAGGTGGGGCTGCCACAGGTGGATGTCTGTAATGCAAGCCTTTCCATTTGTCATATTTCTTTTCTTGTCTTGAATTTTACTTGCCTTGTCATTCTTTAATCCACCATCATCTTTACCTCTTTTCCATTGTCTTCTCTATATGGCTTTCCTACATGTTGATATGAGAATTACTCAAACATGGGGCTTCTGTCTGTCAAGCTTGCCCTGCAACCCTTTTCTGGTGAATTTGTGAAGAATAATTATGCTTATATTATTTTAATTACAAATTGTATGCCTATAAGGCCCTTCAATTACATGCTTTTGTTCTCTTAAACAATATCTATTCCTCGTTTTCCCCTGGATTTTCCATATATCATCACATACAATAAGATGTATTTTATCTAGTTGTCTTTTGGAGATCAGAGAGAAAATTTCCAATAATTTGTGTTTTAGGAAAACTTGTAGGGATAAAAAAGAAAGAAAGAGGAATTCTGGAGATATTTTGGTGCATGTGTGGACTTTTGGTCTCTTCTCGTTCCTGTCCCTGTCAATCCTTCTCCAGTTTTTTTCTTTTTCTCCCTGTAGTGATTGTTTTAGCCTTGCTGATCCATAAGGAAAGCAAAGGTTTTCTTCAAGGTCAAATCCTTTATTTGGCATGTGGTAACAAATTGAGTTATCACCAACTATTCATTGCTGGTTGAGAGGCTTAATAAAGCATGACCTCCTGATGTTTGTGTGGGATGTTATGAAACCTTGAAGACTGGTGGAAATTTGTTTTCTTGTTTTGCTGCTGCCAGGAGTATTGTGGGTGGGCTCTCTGGTGTTTTATGGGAGGTTTGGGATTGTCCTTAAAATCTGATGCAAGCTTTTACTAGTGCATTATAGATTAGGAATTGAGAGAAGGAAAAATAGTTTGGTTTTATGACATATATTCTATGCTGCTATCTAATAGTATATTTGTGTGGAGTGTACTGCAACGATTTTTCAACAGAAATCCCTGAGCATCCCCACTTGTGTGGCATGTTGTCTTATTTGCCTTCTGTTTGGTGGACCGCCAAGGATTTCTTTAAAGGGGACTTGTCTGATAACTGATGGTATTTGCAGTTTCTTGCACAGTTGTTCCTTTTTTTTCCCCCTCTGAGGATATCTAATCCTCCTCTCTACAAGGGCACCATTTATAAGATTCCCATAGACATGCATATCACAATTAATGTACTGCTTGTTTTTTGTTTTAATTTTTCTTTTTGTAGGCTCCGTTCCTTTATTCACCAGATGAAATTATTTATTATGTTGTTGCTGGTTGTGGTGATGCCCTTTCTTTCTGAACTCTTTCATGGTTCTTTTACTGAGTTGAAGGCTTCTGATTTGCAGATATTACACTGATCCATCTGGAACATTTTGGCAATGCAATGCAAAAGCTATTGGTTCAGGCTCAGAAGGAGCAGACAGTTCTCTGCAAGAACAATACAACAAGGTATACATGTTCTGATGGTGGGGTTGTTTCTAAATATATTATTGTTGTCTATAACAATAAAATCATGATTCGCAGAGGTGATGAAAGTGTAAAGATGAGTAAAAACATAAAGAAATAAGGGGATTTGATACTTCTTATTCTTTCTGGGTAGGTTGAAATTGGAGGGATTGACAAATTAATATTATTAGTCTAGCTTGTTAAGTAAGTGAAGATAGAGGAGTGAAAGCGTATTAAAATATCTACTAGCGTTTTGAATAGCATTTCTAAGAATGAGCACTGGTAAAACCATGTATATTTTTGTCTGGTATCCCAAAAGATTAAATTGGATATCTATCATACCCTTACTTCATCTCATTCTTGATAAATTAAGAATAAACCTTGTCAATGTACAGGACAGGTGATAATAAATTCGTAAATTTTTATCCCTTCATCTATACTTTTCTACCATGTAAGCATATAACACTTTATATTACTTATACCTTTTTACCATGCATCATGTGATATTCATTTATCGTACTAGCTATTTTTTTGGTCTGTGAAATGTTAAATCAGATAATTGTTTCGATGTCAAATTAAAGTACCCGATTCCTTTTTGTCTATCACTTTGCAAATACTAATTTGAAGGATTCTCATTTCCCAGAAGCATCCAGATGGCATGAAAATTGGGTGTTCATGATATTTTGTTGTTTTGCAGGACCTAACTCTTCAAGAAGCTGAGACTATCGCTTTATCCATTCTGAAGCAAGTTATGGAAGAGAAGGTAAGAATAAATTTAATACTCTATTTATACTGCTAAATGTTTATACCCCTCCACCTATTACCATGGCTAAAATGAACTCCTGCTTTCATAAGCTCTTCCAAAGTCGTGTTCTGGGATGCGCATTGGAAGAAGTGATCTGTTACCAAGCCTATTATTGGGATGAAAACAGAAGGGAAATTACATTTTACTTCCCCTCAAACTAAGGCTTAGTTTCAAAATTGGTACATAATCTTTAAAATGTAACAGACGTCCCGGTTGGTAAGGGAAATGAATGAAAGAAGTTTCTCCAATAGGAGGCATGTGTTGAGCATTTGTTTAATTCCTTTGGCAGCTGAAGTTCCAGTGCCATTTGAGTAAGGAAGATTGGCCAATCTAACTATATAGGCTTGGGCTTTCTAGCGTTAGCACTTAGCTTACTAATAAGCTAGGGTGCTTCTTGCTTAATCAATCCGTTCCTTGTTCCTTAATGCAAGCACTAAGTAAGAAACCTACCTTTTCTAAAGTCAATTTCAAGTCTGGAGGCATTGGCGGAGTTCAAGTTGAATTGCTTGATTTGGGTAAGTGAAAAATGAAAATGTTAAATTCTAGTTAAAATTAATTGCAAGAAGCTGCTTTCTCACTTCAACAATCTTCATGAACGGGCATTAGGTTGGGATGAAAATGAAAATATGAGGCTGCCTTCTTGCTATTAATTTTAATTGGAATTTAATGATTTCATTTTAGCCTAAAGTTCATGGAAGTGCTTTGTTATATTTTAAAGTTTGTGTATCAATTTTGATATTAGTTTAGGGGAGTAAAATATGGTTTTCCCAAAACAGAAAAACTAAAAAGCAATTTGTTTTCATTGTATTATTGATTTCAGGTGACTCCCAATAATGTTGACATTGCTAAGGTGGCTCCAACGTACCATCTTTATGCCCCCTCTGAGGTGGAAGCTGTGATAAGTCGCTTATGATTGTCTCTTGCATGAAATTTGCTCTCATCACCATTTTCGTTTCTTCTTCTCTGTGCCTTTATGTCTTCTTGATTAGTCTTGTGTGGAAAACACATAATTTGGTAATACTCCTTGGAGTAGTACTTGTTATGGTATCAAGGTTACATACTTCACTTGAAGCTACTTGTGAATTTGCAGAATTCAATCAAGTTGAACTCTTACAGACTATTGATTTAGAGTTTGGAAAAGTTGCGACTCATGGTATACTCTTTGAGAACTGCATATGGCCAGCAAGCCGCTATATTCTTCATGAGTTTATATGAGTGGGTTGGTGGATGCTTTGCTTTTATTTCTCTCCTTTATTATTTTTGGTCGAGGCTTTTTGGAATAACCGGAATCCTGGACAAGCATTAGATAATAAAAAGAAGAGAATTTGACTCTTAATTTTATGGACTAATACAAAAAATACTTTTATATTGAGAAACGTCGATTTGAACTTATGTTTACAAACGAAGCTGCATATTTTGTATATTTTAATATTGTAGAATTCTGAGAATTTCAAAGTTTTTGAATTACTTTGAATCTAAGCTGTTATTTTTTGCACTTGAAAAGAGACAATTATATCAAATTAAATAGGGAGAGAGATCCATAATTATGAGGCCTGAAATCCCTTGATGCAAGCCTTCAATGGTCAACTAATAAAGGCAAGTAAATTACAGGAAATCATTGAAAGTCAAGAACTACAAAAGGAAGGAAACAAGACAAAGTAACAACATAATCAATTCTTGAAATTCTGCACCATTAACGTGAGATATTAGCACTCCTTTTAAAGTTGGTGAAGGGATATTGATCATCAGTAATTTGTCGTTTAAATCTTTAAACTTCGCTCTAGACAAAACTTTAATTGTGAAGGAGTATAGTTAAGACTAAAAATTTCAGAGTCTAAACTTCTCCTTAATAAAATTTTTATCAAGTTCCATAAGTTTGGTCCAATCATGATGTATGGGATTCCTAGCAATGTTTATAGTAGCCTCATTATCGTATAACAAGTTCATAGGACCCTTAGTGGAAATTTTAAGTTTACCAAAAAAACGTTTAAGCCATTGGCCTTTAGAGACAATGTATGGTATTTGGTTTCAACGCTACTTCGTGCAACAATTGCTTGTTTTTAGCTTTTTCATGAAACCAATTGTCCTTGAACATAAGTGGAATATCTTATAGTTGATCTTGTGCCAATTATTGAGCTAGCCCAATTAGCATCAGTCAATATCTCAATGCTTCTTTCACTTTCTTTCTCGAAATATATGTCTTTACATGGAGTTATCTTAAGGTATCTGAAAATCCTAAAGATAACTTTTACATGTTCCTCTATCTTCCATGAATTCCAATTTATTAGTAGTTTGCATGGCCATTTCACCTAGTTTGCATCCAAGCATCCCAGTTTCTTCTAAAATGTCCAATGCTACTTTTTCTAAGAAACAACAATGCTTTTCTCTGATCTAGCAAATTCGAGTCACCAAGAATTTTAATTTCAAATTCTTGAGCAAAAGCACTTTTCAGTTGTTTGATCTGTTTTTCAAAATCTATTGTAACTATTATATTATCAACCCTAAACATTTGGGATAGATTTTCTTCCATTAAATGAGAGCTTCATGAATAATGTATGATTTGTTTGTCCTTGGTTGTACCCATAGCCTTTTATCACTGTGGCAAATTGTCAAACCAAACTCAAGGTGACTATTTAAGACCATATAAAGATTAATGAAGATGTTTTATATCAAATTAATGTAGTGGCCAATCAAGATTAGTAGCTAGAGATAAGAAAACCTTGATAGTATTAAACTTAGCAATATGAACAAAGGTTTATTGACAATCAACTCCTTGAATATGGATAAAGCTTTTAACAACTAATCTAGTCTTATGATAATTTATAGTACCATCTAGGTTGTATTTGATGATAAAAATCTACTTACACTCTATAAGCTTTCTCCTTTCAAGTAAGTCAGTGACAACCTAAGTTCCATTTCTCTCCAAGGTATTAACTTTCTTTTGAATAACCATTTCATTCAAAGCCTCACAAGCATTTTATGGGATTTTCTCGTTAGCAATATTAGTAATAATGGGCTTTGACATTAATGCCAAAGCCAAACTAAATCATGATAGGGTTAGAATAGCTTTAATGCCATGTAAAACTTTTGAGAATTTCAAAGTTTGTTGATTACTCTGAATTTAATGTGTTATTTTTTTTTTAACTTGAAAAGAGACAAATACATCAAATTAAATAGGGAGAGAGACCCATAATTACAGGGCCTTAAATCCCTTGATACAAGCCTCAACTAATAAAAGCAAATAAATTATTGGAAATCACTCAAAACTAGGAGCTATAAAAGGAAGGAAATAAAATGGAGTAACAACATAATCAATCCCTGAAATCCTGCACCATTAATTCGTGACATCGACAAATATTAATTTTTTTAATGCTTAGTGAGACTAGTCCTTTGGTTTCCTTAGAAGTCAAAACTATAGGAATGCTTGGCTCGTCTGAATAAAAAATGACACCCACCATCAGCCACGCCATTTCTAGTAATGGATATGAGCTAATAAGTTAGCCAACTTATCATGTTTGTTGGGAGTGGTTGGAATATTTAAATTTAGGCTTGTCTATAAGTCTAATCTAGTCCATCATTTAAGTCAAAATAGATCCACGCAAACAGACAAATAAATAATATTTACTCTTTTTTTAATTTTGTCAAAATTATATATACTTTTCTTTTATTTTAAAAATATATTACTTATTTCTCATAAAATCAAACATTGTGCTATAATTTAGTTTAATTTTAAATTTTGTTAACTAAAATACTTTCTGTTAATTTAAATATATTTTTTTAATTAAAATATTATTCTTCAAATCTAGCAACTTATGAGAGTAAATTAAGTAATAAAGAAATTTAAATATATAAATCTAAGGTTAAGGAACTATTTTATTGAAAAATCAAGTTTGTACCAGGACATCAAAAAGTTATGTAGAGTTAAAAATTGTAATTTGCAACAATTAATCATAAGCTAGTTAATTTGTATAAAAGAGAAAAGGAAAGAATTTTAAAACTATAAGCTTTTTATTTGAAAGGCATGTACTATACTAGCTGTTAGTTGATAGATGATAATTTGTTTATAACTTTGTTAAATTTAATAAAAATAAAATCTACCCTTTTATTTTTATTATACTTATTTGGACAAAATTTGACGAACGTCAACGATATGAAATTGAGGGTATTTTGATTATCAAACAACATAATTGCTAATTCTTACCCCAAAAAAAAAGCCAATATGTAATAGTATTTTAATTATAAAATTGAAAATTAAACTTAAAGTATATATTTTAAAAATAAATTGGGGATATGTGTAATTTTAACAAAATTTAAAGAAAGAACTTGTAATGTAATCATAATTCTAAAAATTCAAATTTTACATTTATAATGCATGATATTCAAAATGAGTCATACACCTAACTAACTTGATTTCTCTACATGGTGAGGTGAGGAGTACCATGTGCTCTTCATCTGCACAAATTTGGATTATCAAGATTTGATTTAGACAATATAAATTTTAAATTTTTAAATTTTATTTTTTTTAATGTTAATCATCATTTTTTCAAAAGTTACTAGTTGAAAAACTATTTTTGTTTTATATTTTACTCTCTTCTAAATAAAAAAAAATAAAAAATAAAAAACAATAAAACCTAAACCATCTAAATCTAATATAAATAGTCTAGGTTGTGAAGAATGCCTTCTCCTCCTTGAGGAGTAAAAGATTTGCTTATTACATTCACATCCCATCAACTAATCCATTTGACATATCTTATGATAGACAATTTTGAACTTATATTTTTAATCGGTTTAATGAATAGATTGTCTAATCTGAGCTCATTTATATGTTAGTCCATTACACAGTTTGAGTCAAGCAAGTCTATTTCACAGCACTATCATTTCAAGAAGTTGTTGGAGAGATGAACCTTGTAGTGGACCAAAAAACAATTTAGCAATCTAATGGCTTATTTAGTATACAAAGTGGAAAGAGGAATGTAGAAGGGAAAAATGATTTTATAGATAAAAAAATTTATGCTCTTACTTTAATTTAAATTTCAAAAAAGATAAATATAATTAAATAATAAATAATGATTACAACAATATAATAAATATTGCACAAAATTATATGAAAGGAATTTTTTATCTTGTAAAAAACCAAACCCCTCCTAGAAAAACCCCTAGTTGGATTAAAGTTATACTTTTATTTCAAATCAATTTATCATTAAACTTCTTTTATTAACAAACTTTCTTTGATAAAAAATTTCATAGTATTATAAACATTGTAGTTATTTTATTAAATTTTTAATTATGAATATTTTGTATAAAATAAAATTTTACTTAAATACTTATTTTATAATATAATAATTATATTTTAATTATAATTATTTTATTGGTATAGTGGTTACAATATTGTAAATAAAATAGAAAAATAACAAATATAACCATTACAAACATGCTAAATGTAAGGCCTTTAGCCCCTCATTCTAACCCAAAAAAAAAAAAATCTAAAATTTAGATATCAACTATTTGACATATAAAAAGTTAAAAATTTATAAATAAAAAACTCTTGTATCCTTGCTTTAAAAAAATAATAAATATTATTAATATACATATATATATAATTCTAATATATTATTCTTAAATTATAATTGATGTGATATTTTTTTTAATTACAATGAATCTCATCAAATTTTAGTGGGACTTATTACTAATTAAATAATAATTATAAAAATATAATAAATATTTTGCTAAAATTTTCTATTTCATTTTCCGAAATAACAAACATGAACTTACTCCCCCAACTCTTTCGTGCATTATTTGATTGTCATCAAATTCGGAGGTTCAAGGCCTCGGTATATGTAGCTTGTTTCTGGTCTCTCGGTAGGGATCTAGAATAGGTCACTGAATTCGATTCCATCTTTCCCTTTTGCTGATTTTCTTTTGTAAACCTGAAGAAACTCATTTCTTCTCTATTCAGAGCTTCAAATCCAGTTCTCTGAATTATAATACCATTGAAGAGACATTTAATGACCTTTGCTTCTGGGAGCCAAGCCATATTGCAAGATAGAAGCTTGAAAGTTTCAGCAATAAAGGTGCCTCCTTTCCTGATTTTCGTTTTCCATAACTTCTGGATTCTATGTTCATTTGTAATTTGCAATGTGATTGTGAAATTCTCAAACAATGCAGACTTTGTGCTCGTTGAAACGTTTTTGAAACAGATACTCACTAGTTAGTGCTCAAATATCTCAGTTAACGGCTTAATTTATGTTCAATAATGCTCTGAAGGAATTATTGGTAAATAAGAAAAGTCTAGCAATTCATGTATTTGGTGTGTTTAAAGTACAGTTATACGTGGAAAGTAGCGAACATCCTGTGTGTGAATTGTCGGATATATTCTTTGGGATATAAAGGAATAAATTGGTTCAGTGCTTCGTGTAGGCCCTGGAAGAATGTGTTCATTCAGGGCGTTTGCTGAAATAAACAGATATGGTGACACAAAATCTTATGTGTAAAAAATGTTACTCTGATTCTTCATTGTTTAAATTTTTTTATGCTGAAGCTGACGTGTGGTAATAATTGAATTATCTTGCATTCCATATTCTGTTTTGCATGCAAAATGCTTTTTGGTTTAGAAAGATGGCAGAGCAAATGTTGCTATATTGGTATCTTGCACTTCTAGCTCAAGTGTGTTGATATCTTGTTCTCAACTCAGATAAGGATAAAATTTTTTGTATCTTACTATGTTTTGCAAAATTTAGTTAAATCTTATTAGTTCATGCAACTAATATATTTGACTTTTTTTTTTTTTGAAATCTTCTTCGTGAGAATATATTTCATTTTTTTCTTTCTTGTACGTTATTTATTTATTTATTTGCTAATACAAGCTTGACATAATTTGAAAGTTACTCTGCACTTTGAAAAAATGCTTAAAATCCATTGCAAATCATTTATGTAAACTGTCAAACTTCCATCAATGTTGGATCTAAAACTAATGGGATATCAATAAACTAACAAATTAGCCCCTGAATTTGTAGATTCATTTGGCTTTAATCCCCAATTTTTTTTGGAGTGCATGAGTTAGTCCCTGAAATTATATAACTCAGTTTCAAGTTAGTCCTTCCATCAAGTGTCTGATGGCTACCATCCAAATTTTGCTGCCATTAGTTGTTCCAATTGGCACGTTAAGGTTTACATGGCCTGTTAAGATCTAAGTAAGGGAAGCTCACTGTTTTATGAAGGGTATATAAAATCCTAGAGAAATCCTTTCCCATAGGACATGGCATAGCCAACAAATTTGGATAACAACTGTGGGGCACTCGACAAGAGGACTAGTTTGCATTGAGTTAGATATTTTTGGTGTCTAGCCCATGTGCTACTATAAATTCAAGGACTAAAGTTAAGATAGTGTGTAAATTTGGGGACTAAAGTATTTGTTTACTCAGAACTTCTCTCTACCTGTCTCTATTAGGTATATTGGCAACTCTCATTTCCTCACATTAGCACAGGAGCTCCTTTGTCATCTGGTGCTTCTCATACACACAGTGAACCAGATAAGTGTGGTATGATGGAATCAACAAGCTCCACAATCTCTGTTTCAAACCCCTATAGACGGTCTTCTAAGCGGCTTCTGTTTGACCGCCGCTACGGTTGGATGTAAAACTTCTCTCTCTCTCACACACGCAGACACATATAATGATGCCTTGTCATGTTTAACAAATATTAATATTGTGATACTTATTGATGTTTGTCTTACAGACTTGATGAATGGAAAGACCCATCAATGGAAGCACTTGAAGGTGGCCGAGGAATGTAAGTTTTTTTTTTTCCAATTTTTCATTAAATCCTTGCTGAGGGAACTGATCAAAAGTAACTTAGATGGAAAAAGACACTAAAGGTTTAGTCACAATGCTGTCCCTTGTTTAATAGAGGAATAAACAATTCAACTTCACTAACATTCTCTTTGTACCAGGAGCAGAGTGATATGAAATTTATTTCATACTTATTAATTACTTTTCTTTCTCCTTTTCTATCAAAAGGTTTTGCATATTGCCACTTGCCAGAGTTTTGGTGCAGAAGGCCTCACAATTGGTATGATGACAGCTCCATCATTTTTAAAAGTTTTATTTGGGCTTAGGTCTTCTACCTTTATTAATTATTTTTTGGTAGTATTTATCTTATTTTGTCTATAAATTCTTTTGGAAACAAGGTTTTCTGCTAGCTCATTTTGCTTTGCACTTCCTATTGTTGCAATTTTTGTACCTTTGATTTATAATAAGCTTTATTAGGCTGGCAATAACATTAGGTTAGTCTGAATTGTCTTTGGAAGGGTGTTGTGTTTTCAAATTGACACAATGACTTGTTAAATATAGACAAATGATGTGCACCTACTACAGGGAGAAAAATGACCTCCAAAGAGAATTTTCAAATCACTGCATTATTGGCATGAAAAGTTGCTAGCCATTGATATGGATGAGGCATTTTTCTAAATATATTTATGCAAATACTTTGTCCTTTTGAAGCTCTATGATATTACAATAGTGCCTGATGGCTGGTGGCAGGAAATATGAATGTTGACAGGAGATCTATGGACATTCATTTGATGTGTATAATTCAGATTATTGGAGCTTGATCAACTAATCAACAAACATGGTACTTCAAAATAGGAAAACCATTTTTTTATATACTTGGGGGTCTATTTCAGATTTGAATTGGATAACAAGTTTGGAAATTTTATGAAAGTTCAGAAACTCATACAAGTTCTATTTAGAATGTCTTGCTGCCAGCATGCTCTACTGGGATTTGGGGAAAGAGGAGATACCTTTGTCGTCAATTTTCTGAGTTCAAAGCAGAGCAGACTTCTATTATGATTTCAATTCTTTAAGCTATATAGTATATACATGTTGGTGACAGTGTGAGCTCTGAGCTGACTGGATATTGGCTTGATATTGCCTTTTATAATAAAAATTCATATGCCAAAGTCACAGACTTAAAATTTTTTAGGTGTTATATATTTTCTTTTGGATACATAGTAGCAATTAGGATTTTCAGTAGAGTAGAGTAGATAAGGTATAAAGATTGAGATCGAAGTTACTCATGCAAGCCCTTAGTAATTCCTTTATTGGCTCTCTTGTTTAATTTTTCCTGTGTTTGAGTTTAATCTTGGCGGATGGTTCTAATCTTTGGTTCTTTGAGTTGTAAGATTGTATGAAGGAAAACCCAATTGTCTATTGCTTTTTGTGAAATTAACTGTTTTACAATAGGATGTTCCCCAAGGGACTGTCAACTTTGTAGTTTGTCAAACTTCAATGTTCATTTTCTGGAGTCCCTTTTTTGTTTTAAGAGAGAAGAGGGGGGGGAGGAATTCAAAGGTGTTTGGAATTTTTGTTAGTAATTTGAATGGGAGGCAGATTGTTGATCTTCTGTTACATCTTTGATGGAACCCCAAACAAACTCCTGTATTATTTATCAAACAGAGCTACAATATCCCTACCTACTGAGAAAAAGGCATAAGACAGTTGTGGATTACAACGCTTACAGTAAGCAAGATAAAGATGAAATAAGCAAAAAAGAGAAAAGTGTTCCTTTAGTATTCGAGAGACCAGAAATGATTTTTCCCTCCTCCTCCTACACTGAACCCTCATCTTCATCCCAATGTTTCAGCATCTTGGTAAAACAAGCATAAGGTTCCATGGAGGGAGAAAAGAAAAAAAAAAAAAAAAACCAGTCCTAACTGTTACTGTCCACATTGAGGACAAGGTGAAACTTGTAGGGGAGGGTATTGATAAACCCAATGTTAATGAGCCTAAGGGAGGGAGTGTTTATGAGAGGAGAAAGATTAAAGAAAAAAGGAGTCAAAAGCCCAAAATAGATAGGGATAGTAATGAGCTAGAGGTAGGGGCAGAAGAGAGAATATAGCCCAGTAATTAATTTGTCACATGGCGCATGACAAGGGATATGTGTAAAGCCAGGGCTATAGCAACTCCCTTAAGGAAGGAAACAAAACCAGCAGACATGCAAATGCTAAGCAACCCATGCCAATCATTGATTCTTAAGTACTTGAGGCCTTCAGCGTTTGCAAGGATCTCCAAACCCCAACTTACTTTTGATTTAGCCAGCAAATTTCTTGCTTTACCAAACCTCAAACAATGGGCGTTGGGGGGACCACCGTTAGCCTATTCTGCAAGCACCATTGCACCTTCATAGTCAGGTTCAAGGTCCTGAAAAGTTGCATGTCCTGTATCCCATGCACATTCCTGTCTTTCATATGTGGGCCCACTCCCATCAATACTTGAAGACAATGCTCTATAATGAATGCATCGAAACAAATAGAGCTTGCATGCAAGCTTTTGATTGTTGAGTAGTTTAGAAACGTAGGCAGCAACTATAGAAGCTGTAACTAGCTCATTTGAGCTGTAATCCCATGAGGTACCAACAAAGGATGGCTTCAATGAAAATTGTGCCTTTAAACTTGTGAAAATTCTGAGTGTAGGGTATTGCTAAGCCTATCGCTTTGTGAAACACGTGAAGATTCATCTATTTGAACATGGTTGGGTGTATCTCCTACCTTGTTGGAGAATGCATGATTACTCCCCTGTGAAATCAGATGAAATAACTGAAGCTCCCAAGCAAGTGCACAAACTACAGTCAGAATAGAATATAAGAATTAGATGCTACTACAGGCCCTTGTTTTTTGAGTTGCTTATTTTCTTCTTTCTGGCTTCCAGACATTGACTCTAATTCTTCAATTATTTCCTCAGCTGCATAACCATCTTCACCTCTTGGTTTCTGACTTCCACTGAATCAGGCTTGATGATTAACATAGATAGTTAACACAACAAAAAGTAGGCGTGAAACAAGCTCTTCAAATGCTCACGATTCTAACAAGAGTGAATGGACCATAGGATGGATTTCAACCACAACGAGGTTGTTGGAGGTAGATCCCATTGTTAAGAGGTATCTAGTTCTGCTTTGCTTTCCATTAGATGCCGATAGAAATGTCCTCTGATGAATAGCTTCAATGGTAGCAATAAATATTTTCATGAGGCATGCTTCAGATGGGATTCCACAAGAAAGATATCCCAGAACCTTAAGTAGAGGTGTGTACAAATTCCATGATAGTAAAGGAGTTTGCAATGGAGTTTTAACTATAATTTCTGGAAGATCAACAGTAGAGGAACTTAAACTAATCAAGCTGTTAGTAGCTTCCCATAGGGTACAAATTCTCCTTTCAACCTCAGGACCATGGGCATAAAGCATTAATGCAATGCCCTGTGCAGTAGCCTCAAATGTTGGATTAAGGTGAGCTTTAATGGCTTCTTCTTTGCTATGCCCCAGAGAATCCTCAAGCCTTCTAGCTTCTTTTGTAATTAAGATTGTAACCATCCTTGTTCGCTTCGGTGTCCCTTTTTGTACTACCAATATCTCATTGTTCTGCCTTATTTGAATCCCTCTGGTTGGTGCTTTCCCTTCCCTGTCTTCTTCTTCGTCATCTTCTTTTGACATAAATAGAAGCTGAAGCTGCTGCTTCTGTTTATTATAAGATATTCCAATCTCCTTAGCATGACCAAAAGATCCTTGTTCTCTTGCTCCAGTTTCTCTTGCGAATGTGACTTTTCGAAAATTTCCATTTCCTTCTATTGATGAGAAAGGGATGCTATTTGGGTTTTATTCTTGCCTCCTTCCATTGCATCTTGATCGTGTGTGTTATTTACTCCCAGGATGATTTGTTGGGCTCGTTCAGAAGCACAAATGACCCATTATTTCTGGATCTAGGTCCCATTACACTCTGGGCTAGGCAAAATTATGCATTCTCTTCCAGTTCAGCCTCAGGTGGGTTCTCCGATGT
Organism: Erythrophleum fordii; assembly: GCA_032878935.1. Taxonomy (NCBI): domain Eukaryota; kingdom Viridiplantae; phylum Streptophyta; class Magnoliopsida; order Fabales; family Fabaceae; genus Erythrophleum; species Erythrophleum fordii. The sequence continues at coordinate 338,862 of JAVQMF010000048.1, read as the reverse complement.
TTCTTTCCTTTTGTCATCCTTGTGGGCCTTCAAGAAACTTAACTCTGCCTACGTTTCTTCCCTGAACCCATTCTGGAAAGTTTTGATCAACATCATTTTAGAAGCTTCCTTTTTCCTATTGTTTGTCCGAAACATCTTAATAGAAAAGAGATAAATTTGATGACATCTAGCCATTGCTCGATGCTCAGAGGTAAGGACGACAAGAATTGGTGCTTGGTCTTTGTTAAACGTGTAAAATAACTCGCCTTGATCCCTTGCCTTGGTCGGCGTTCAGCGAACATCCTTGAGCAACAGCATCTAGTGGCCTCCTTCAGGGTGGAAATTGGTATGATCCATGAGTTTTGATGGGTCAGGCCTACTATTGTTATTACCCCAAACATTTATTCCTGCTAAATATCAGAGTCTCTTCTAATGCCTGATACCTTTTTTCTGCCCAATTCAATTTTGGGCTCCTACCCCACTTAATTTCTTTTACCCGATCCAAGACCCATATACTCATCTTCCCTTTGCCGTTATTGTCTTCTTCATCTATCCTGGGCAATTGTTTTTGCTGTTGATGTCTCCTTGAGTGTTCAGCTCCCAACTTCTCATCGTCAAAGCAATGTTTCAAACTCCCACTCTTTTCTTCTCCAGCATTGCATGCTTGATAGATAAATGTCTATGGGTTTGTTTGGTGCTGACTTGATAGGTTTGGAGATGAGAAGAATTTCTGGTCTCATCTCCTCTTTTGGGCTGTTTTGGAAAACAAATAAGCCCATCGAAGCCTCTTGACCTTGTACACTTTCATTCATTCCTTCTTCTGCTTCTCTTTTTCAACAGCTTCCTTCACATCCTTTTTAGTCTCTGATTCAGCATGTCATTCATAAATTATTTAATATCCTTATCACTTGTTTCATCTCTGCCATGTTCCTTCGCCATTTCTCCTCTTGCAACTCCCTCTTCCATCTGGCTGATGGTTCTTCAATCCTTTCCTCCATCTCTCCCATGTGTCTCTTCTCCTGTATCTCCCTCTTCCATCTGACTAATGCTTCTTCAGTTGTTTCTCTTATTTCTCCTCTGTCTTTCTTTTCCTGTATCTCCTTCCATCTGGCAAACACCTTCACACTTTTTTCACTGAAAATTCCTAGTCTTAGATTTCCCCAGATTGTCACAGCTTTGATACCAAATTGATGGAACCCCAAACAAACTCTTGTATTATTTATAAAACAGAGCTACAATGTCCCTACCCAGTGAGAAAAAGGCACAAGACAGTTGCGGATTACAATACTTACAGTGAGCAAGATGAAGAAGAAAGATAAGCAAAAGAAAGAAAAGCGTTCCTCTGGTATTCAAGAGACCAGAGACTCTCCACCAAGCCAAATGATTTTTCCCTCATCCTCCTACACTGAACCCTCACTAAATATAATCCCCCAAGGGCCCTCCTTCACACACATCCCTCTTCACGCACCATGTGACAAATTAGTTACTAGGGTATACTCTCTCTTCTTTATCTATGTTGGGCTCCCAACTGCTTTTTTTTTTTTCAATCTTTCTCCTCTCATAAGCACTCCCTCCCTCAGACTCATTAACATTGGGTCCATCAATCTTCATATTCTTGTGACATTTTATATTTAAGCAATTTGCACTTTGGAGATTTATCTCAGCCCAGGATTTGTTTGTTTATTACTAACTTATTCCTCTTATTTTATAATTAAAAATTGTTTTAGAAGTCAAAGGTTCCAATACCCAAAGATGAGAGGGTAATAACCTTTAATGATTGTGTTGTATGTTTCAGAAGCATGTAAAGACAAAATCATTTATTCTCACACAGACACTGTTCATTGAATCAGAATATGTGGAATAAGCCTGTTTGTAATGCCCTACTTCTCTTAGATTTTATTGGCTGCTTCGGGAGGTTTTAGAAGTAGAAAAGATTAACTTGCATGTAGTTTTGCACTTGTTTGTTGTATTTGGTCCAATGAAATGCTGAAATCTGAAAAAAGTAATTTTTCTCACCTATTTTGATGGACCGTGATTAATAAGATGGCAAATCAATTTTTGTTGGTATGAGTTAGATTATGGTCCTTGAAGCTATTAATAAACATTTTGAACATACTTTGGTGTCGGAAAAAACAGATTTTTGGGAATTTTACTCAACCGATGCTATGAACTACAAACTAAGAGGTAAACATGTTTTTTTTGCTAACTGCATGAGTTGATCAATCATCGATTAGTTTTGTATTTTCCTAGGCCGTTGGTTTTCCTAAAAATTTGGAGATTCATTTATCATATTCAGATCTACAAGTGGGGGAAAAGAAAATCTCCTGAACATATGGGCAGAGGAGAGTAAATATGACGAGCATAATTGTTGAAGTTGCCATAACATAATATAGCTGCACTTAAGATGCAAAAAATATGTACATTAGTAAATGCCATCTCAATCATAAATTATTGAAGAATAAATTAATAGTTTGATTTCTGGATTGCTGATCCATTTAGTGGAACAAGGTTTTGTTGTTGTTGTTGTTGTTGATTCTTGAATTGTTAGGCCTATGTAGTTTTAGTCTCCAAAAATTAGCAAGTGCACAAATAAGTCCTGGAAAATAATTAATTCATTGCATGTTAATCCTTTTGTCAAGTGAATTAAGGATGTCAAAAAGACCAACGCGTAATGACTTGGTTATTTTTGGAGGCTAACTTGTGTACTTACTAATTTTGAGGGACTAAAGCTAAATAGGCTTCAAAAGGTCAAGGGCCAAATTTGTTAATTTACTTAGTTATTAAATGAGTGAAAAATATTAACCCCCTCCCTCTGCTTTCCCCTTTCCATTTCAGTGATTTTCAAGGATTTATTGTAATCCCTCATTTGTAGTTCATGACTTGCACAACCTTTTTTATAGATCAGTCTTCCAGCAACATTGGTCATAATAGCTTCTGAAAATCCGCAGTTGTTTTCTCATCAATCCCTGCAGGCTACTTTTGATGATGGTCTTTGCAATTTTGTGTCGTCCTTGAAAAACGCAGGGTGCAAATATAATATCCTCGGCAAGAATTCCCACCCCGATGCCTCCAACCACCCTTCCCAGTCACAAGTAGAAAGCAATGAATGACAGAGTGTGTAAGTTACTTTTAGTAAAAAGAAAAGTTCGTATTTTAGTGGTTCAACTTTGCTAAGATGCTATGAGGTATTTGTCATGATTTAGATGATGGAACATAAAAATGGTATTATGTATGCATAAAAAGCCATTCAACATTGTGGCCCTAAGGTAACTCAAATGTGCAAATGTAGAATGACCTTGACCTTGATCCTAGTCAATTACACATACACTGTTCTGCCTGGTAGTTCCCTCCTAACACGTCCTAGTAACCTGAGTCCATTATATCTCTGTTTGCATTTGGTAAATGGGTATTTTATTTTTTTCAGGTACTTGAAAACTTATTTTTTTCAGGTACTTGAAAACTTAGTTATAAGACATTGGAGAATGAGAAAAAAGTTTCAAAGTTCACATGTTGGTTATGATGATGGAAAGCAGTTCAATAGTAGGTAGAAGAAGATCAGAAAAAAATTATAGGCAAACTATTAAGAAGGGTTTACACTCAAATGGTTTATCTATAAACATAATTCATGATAAAATTTTATGGGGTTGTTTGATCTATGTAACCGACTCCACTTAGTAAAAAAAGACTTGTTATTGTGTTATTGTATATGTTGGTTATGACTTATAAAGAATCTTAAATTTTCCATGTGTCATGCTCGAAAATATATAAATAGGTTTCGAAATAATTGAATAATATTAATAAACATTATCATTTAGAAAGCACTTGTTAGTTGAGGTCAGAAAAAAATATGAACCACACTATTTTTCCCTTGACGGAATCCACCCTATCCCCTCTTCCAAAGCCCCCATTCTTTCAAGCTTTTGAATGGAGACCAGAATGAAACTCTTCTTATGGTGTAGTGTTTTAAAGTAGAAATGCTATGACAACTACCTGCATGCATTGGAATGCATGGTAAGAGCACGAGTAACTGCTATGAAAGTGGGGGCGATCAATCTTTCAGATGGAATAGCATTTTTCTTCATTGAGTTCAAACTTGGAGTAACCAACCTAGGTTTATTAGTAAACCATTTACTAAGTTCAGAAGTTCATATTGGATAAAATAAAAAAGAAGTTAATATTGGATTTTTTTTTTGTTTTTTTGGTTTTTGGCCTTTTTTCATTGGATTGTTTCAGTCTTGAATTGTCATTCAATGTTTGATATATATGACGCTTTATGAGCAAGTCAGATAATTCATTGCATGTAATCAAATATGAGTTGGTTTAATTGATAAGGTTCGGTTAGACTGATTAACATGTCTTGAGTTCGAATCTTATGGGTTATTCTCTATTAGTAGGTATTAACGAATTGATGTGAGCTCTATTGAAACTCAGACAACCTTCTAATATTTGTTTGGTAAAGGATTAGATTCTGATAAAGCTTTTTAATTGAATGTTATTAAATCTTTCAAAAGAAAAAAGAAAAAAAAAAGAATTTGTAGAGGAAATTTTTGTAGAAGACCAAATCATGTGACTCGATGCTATAAACTAAAAGTTTTTTTTAATTGTTATTAAAGAATTTGATAATAAACATTTACAAAAATATTTTTAAATTTTGTCTTTAGATAAATTACCCTTTAAATTTTGTAACATCCAAAATGTGCTGAAGTAACCAATACTCACAGCCATTATAAAGTAGATGCGTAAAGAACAAAAACTTCCTGTGTCAATAATTCGAGTGTAATAAACCATTAAAAAAAAAAGAAAAAAATTAACATTCCAAAGAACATTACTTTTGCGTGCTCGGAGATGCCAAAGATTAGATGGCTTCCGTCTGCCTTGAATTCAATGTGATGTCACCTCAACAAATTTCATCGTAAATCTGCTCTTCTCTAAGGGTTTGACATCAGCATTGAACCTGGCCTTCATATTCATCCATTGAGGTATCTTTTCAATTAATAATTTAATAATTTATAATATAGCAATATCTTTTTAATTTTTATATAACAAATAAATAATATAATATTTACATGATTATTTTTTTAATTTTTTATATCTTAAGTGATCTTTATTATTATTTAAATAGATTGAGTTATTTTTTTTTACTTTTAAGCATAAGATAATTTTTTATTTTTTATTTTTTTATAATATATTATTAAACAATTATCCACAAGAATATCTACATAATATCTATGTAGATGATATTCACGTGACACAATATATGAAAAGTTGACTAAAATGGCAAGTCCTCAGACTATCGACTTGTAATAATTATGTGTGCATATCAATTTTTATTATATATAATATGATATGAGTTACTGGGGCTTTATTTTTATTATAGAACTAATTTTTATTTTATTTAGACTTATTAAATTAAAAATTGACAATTATAAAATTTTAGTACAAAATTATAAAAATTGAATTAAAACTTGATCAACTTACTTAAGATTCATCAAGAAGGAAATTGAACCTTAACAAATCGAATAATTAATAGCAAAAAATTTAGACACAATCCTTACATAATAGAAATATGACAAGTAAATAATTTTTTTACAAAAATAACGTTCAATTTTTACAATTCAAGTATCACATAATTGAGTTTTTTTAAATTTTTTTACACGTGTCAATATTATTAAAGAACATGATAATAAAAATATTTTTAAAAAAGTACATCTAAATATGGCCCTAAACCAATCACAAGATTTGTCTGGATTCAATTATATACACTTGTCATGACAATAGATCAATTTCTTTAATAAAAATGAATTACCTATTAAAAGTGTAATTTCATGTGATGTGATATATTTCTTACATAGTTATATGTTAATTGAATTTTAATCCTAGTCATTGATTAAGTTAGTAGGATTTATTATACTAATTTTATGAATTTTTTAACAAAAAAATGATGAATGTTGATAAGAGAAGAAAAATGTAAGGAAGGCAAAGTCTAAAGTTTAATTAGAGGCCTAATTTGTTTTGTGTATGGTGCCCAAACCTAACTTGGAGAAAAAAAAAATCAAATAAGAAATTCTTAGCAAGAAAAAAAAAAGAAACTTCTTAAAGTTACAAAGAAAGCAAAATAAAAACAAAGTTCTTGCACATTAAAAACTGTTGTAAAAAAAAAAAAAAAAAACCCTAACAAGTATTTGAAAAGAAAGAAATAAAGGAAATCAATTAAGAGGCACACAACAAATTTGGAAAGCCACCATGGAGCCATCAATCTCATTGGATATTCAAGGAGCTATTTTTCTCAAAACTCTTTTTTTTCTTGTTTAGTTTTCCATTCTTCCTTCTTCTTCTTTATGCTTTATCTTGGGATAATTAGTAGGATTTTTTTTTTTTTTACTATATGTAACTAAACCTTCATCTAGAGTTGAAATGGACTTGATTGACTAGTATGATTGATTAGAAATGATTGTTGATTTAATTCTTATGATATTAATCTATTGTCTTAACATTATTTTCTTGTAAATGATTGACCATTATTTACATGTTTAAAATATTATGTACAGAATTGAGAGGTGGAATACAACATTGGATTATTAGGACAATAGATTTAGGATATGTGTTTTTATGTAAATATGAATACTCTTTTGTAACTTGTATGATTCATGTATGTTGAGCTACTACATGAGAATTTATATTGATATTTAAAAATTTTAATAGGTTTATGTTAATGTTTGTGATCATGAAAATAGATATAAGATTAATATAGGTATATATATTATGTCTTGAAAAAAATAACATACATTAAGAAATCAGGTCGATAATAATGGTAAAAGTTAACTCACTTATTTTTTGTTAGTTAATCATAAGAATGTAATCAATGAAATCCAAGCTTTATAGTCTTTAATCATGGAATTGGTCAAATTTATTTTAGTTTTCTATGTTTCCAATTAATTCCTTAGTTATTAGTTAATTTAAATCCATTGATTTTTTAAATAATAAGGATAATTGCAATTTTCATAGTTGACAACCCTTCCCTATAAATAATATCTAAAATCATCTGTATTATTAATTTGACCTATACACTTGCTAATTTTACACAGCATAATGTAATTTTCTTTTTTAAAAAAATATTTATATTATAACATTTTCTTAATTTAGCACGTAAACTTTTAATGCAAGATCAGGCCCGAATATTAAAAGCAAATATTGCGTTTGCTCAACTAAGAAATAATGTGAAATCAGCGGAGCGAATCAAGCAGCTCTAAATTTCATGTCTTCCGTACTACTCTTAACATATTAATCTTCTTTTCAAAGCCATCCAGGAATTGACATGGTGCCATTCGATGAGAAGACAGTATAGCCTTTTGAGCAAGTGAAGATTTCTATATGTGCAGGATCACGGCCCTACCGGAACTTTTGCTTTCGAGAGGAAATGGATTCCCTTCATTCCCCGCAAACTAGAGGTCATTTCCCGCAATTTTGAACCGCTCGATTTACTCAGCAAAGTTTGAGCCATCTCATGGCATTTGAATGACATTTGGTGAAAAAATTTTTTGTAAAGAAATTAAAAATTTTGAGAGCATGAAAATTTTAGCAGTAAGAAAATTTTAATTGTAGACAAAACTTTTAAATAAAAAAGGGACTCAAATTTTAACTACAAGAACAAAAATTTTAATTAAGAGAATATTTACTATAAAAAACTTTAAATTTTAAAATTGTTTTAAAGACCCAATAGACTAAAATTTTGTTTTTAATTAAAATTTATCTTTACAATCAAAATCTTTTCTCATAGCTAAAACTTTTATCCTCAGTTTGATCTTTCAACTAAAAATTTTTTAACCAAATGCCATCTAAACACAATCAACGACCCAAAATTGCCACATGACGAAACGACTCAAAATTGCCGAGAATATCCACCAGTTCACGTGCAAAACGCAAAGAATCCGTTTCACTGTCATAAAGGAAAATTGTCCAGTAAGTTCCCCCCTTGGCATAATTCAAACAATTCAAACACATACTTCGTTCCACCGGGCCTATTTTAAGAAGCATATAGTTCGGTCATTTTGTGCAAGGAACACACTAGAAACTTATTGTGTCAACGAATTTCATCATCTCAAAACACCTATTTTGGAAAGTTTTTATTGGCTTATTATACAACTAACTGGTATAGCTACCTATGATTTTCTCGTGAAGCAGCAATCAGATTACATAGGTTACTCCTTTGGGAAAATGCCTAGAAACAGAAAAAACCACAAAAAACTCGTTTGAAGACAATGGAATATCTAGACAACATAAGAGAAATTCTACAAAACATACTATCAAATAAAACTGTTTCCAATATTATCAGATTTCGGTTCAAAAAACAGATACAACCAGCGAAATTGAGGGGTTCAATTGGCATATCTCTCAACAAAATTTCAAACTCTACCTAACCAAGGCAGCTCAATACTTGACCGGAGTAAGGATGTCGAGCTGGGAACCGAGCTTTTCATCTGTGATCCTTTCAGCCTTAACCCTTAATTTGGTAAGTTGCTTCTTCCTCTCATAAGCCAATTGTGCTCTCTCCTTTCTCTTCTTTTCCAGTTCCTGTGAGCAGCAGAACAATTAGATACTTCAGAAAGCACCATTATCTTTTCCTTTTCCTAAGCAAAAAATTTCATAATACAGAACAAACCATTTTTCCAAGTTCCAATAACTTCATTTCCCTCCCCCCAAGATGAGATGAAAGAACTTAAATATGACAAAACACCGTAATAAATCAACAAATTTAACTTGTTTTACATAGTCAAAAGTACAGATTGTTTACACATAATTACAGTGAGTGGCAGTCTTTGTTTACTAAAGGTAAAAGCACCTCTTACATACAAGAAAAGCTTTGAAAATCTTGTAACGGACCAATAATGCAAATTCAAGTAGGTAATGAACTAACAAGTACAAAATAAATTTCATTTTTCTCAGATGTTATTAAAACAATAGTTAAATGCCAACAATCATATCGTCATCTGCAGAAAGCCTGTACCTCCAAGAACAAGGGTGCACGGCTACACTACCACATTCAATATGTTATTACAATCTGTATTCCCGCAGTTCGCATAGTGATATTCTTAGTTTTTGCATATTTTCCAATTTTAAACAAAGCAGTAAAAATAGTATTGATACAATATCAGTAGGCATGTCTATTGGAGCACTACAAATTCGAGAATCCTTCATCCATCAAGACCAAATCATTCAAAAGCCTATGATTCAGGTCCAAATGGCTCATGAAAGGATGGCCCATGTTCAAGAGGCCCAAATTGTGATTGTATATATCCAAAAATTTCAAAGAACTCACGATAATATCTATGTTGGACGTCGGCCCAAGTTTAGAGTCCAAGATCTATATTTGATTAATTCAAAATATGCTGAATTGGATTTTGGACATGATATTTCCTTAAAGATGCAAAAGTGGAAGTCCAAGTGGAAGCCCAATGTTCTAAGAAGGGCCATGGAGCAACTAAAGACAATATCCAACACGTTGAAGGCTCAATGAACTATACACATACAAGAGGAGTGCCAAGGCCCAATTGGAGTCCAATTACAAGAGATTAAGAATCATGTGACAACCATGTGATTTTTAATGAAGCATGAGCATCCCATGTGACAAATTAAAGAAGCTGATTAGTTTTGACTAGGATTCCTTTTGAAATTTCGTTTTTTATTATTTTATTATTTTTTTGAACTTGGTCAAAGAGCTTATCTTGGAGATCAAGTTAGAATTAGTATCCTAATCTAATTAGGATATATTAGGTATCATTTAAAATATTTCTAATCAGGTTTTAGAGTTTTACTTTAATTAGGACTCTAGAAAATTTTGCCTATAAAAGGCTTCCTATTGTATTCTATTTTACAGATGAATGAAATTGAGTATTATTCAATTATTTGTGAGACTTTTGCTTCTTTGTGTTCTCTGAGAGTTCACGTGACTTATCAAAGGATTGGTCTTCCTTTGTGGCATCTTGAGGCTAGGGTTCTAAGAGACAAGTTCTCTTAGGGTCTTTCCTTTGACCAACATTCTTGTATTCTAGCCGGTCTCGGGCAAAGTGTCATCTTGTTGAAGGTTCCTAGGACAAGGTTCCTAGAGGGTCTCTCATCAAGTATGATCACAAATAAAGCAAGATATTTGATGTTTGACCTAAATTAAAGAGATTATTGCAGATATGACTCATCCGCTAGATTTTTGTTTTGTTTTGGAATGGAGAAAGACTAGGAGACACACAAATACAAGTCAGGCTTCATTCAATTAATCCAAACGATATCAGCTTAGCATCAATCAAATAATTCTTATCAAGGTTGTCAAACTCACAAAGTTTAAGCAAACTCTTGAAGGGAAGGTAAACTTGCGAGATAAACTCAATGAGTTTACTTAGATAAATAAAGTACTAAATATATATATATTTCCACTACAAATACTTAAAAAGAAAAATTCATACTTAAAATAGAGTAATAGACCCAAATATTTAAACATCAACATCCAATTGTGAAGTAACAGCTAGCAAAACCATAACAATAACATGCACGTGCAAAGATAGACACTTAATAAGAAAAAATTGAATTGACATGTGTCATAGGACATTCCAGTTTAAGTGAATTTAAATGCATCCTCTGTTTCATGATATCCAAATCTGATTGGGGACTTGAGAATGGGAATCAAGAGGTGTTTTTTCAGAACAATCATGTCTATGGGTGAATGTGTATTCTTTTTCGTTTGGATGACCACCCTCAACAATCAATGTTTACTTAAAAGGAAGTCTAGAAAAGAACTCAGAATTCAGAAATAGAAAATAGAGGAAGATGGATAAGAGTTATGACAGTAGGAACGAAGAAGAGCTTGAAACTTAGCTATAGGAGGTACAATGGAAGCACAGGTAGCATAAGGAGGAAGAACATGGCATTATTCCGGGTGCATGACAGTGTTAGGAAGAAATCATCGCTGCTATGCGTGCTGAGGTTTTAGTTGATTTTTCCTAATAAAATACATGTTTATTTGTGTTTTGGACTGGTTCTTTTATTAAGGGGTTGGATTGGCAATGGAGGTTGGGCTAAATCAAACAAGGAAAACTATCCCAATTTTGAAAAATTTATCTAAACTTGGTTAAGTTTCTAAACTCGTGATTTTAACAAGTTTAACCAGTTTCCAAGTTTCAGTCCAAGTTAACAAGATTTCTTAACCGGAAAAGGTAAAAGCATACGATTTTACCAAGTTAATTCTCCTTTCTGACAACCATTGTACAGATTGGCAGTTTTGGCACCACGGTTTTCAAGAATAACTTATAATTAATAAATATACACAACCCATAAATGGTCTTTGCAATCACTGAATTGCATGAATCAGATGAGATCATTATAGCAGTCTACTATTCACTTGTATAAAATGCAAGTTTCAAATATTTGCAGCACGCAGAAAGGTAAGCTACATTCAAACGAAGCTCAGAAAGGCTATAACTTACCCTAATGGTATCATAATAGTTCCACCCAACCTCAGAAGACAATCTGCCCACCAAGCAGTATTTGTGTCCTTTCTGAAGCCTCAAGACCCTGATTTCATTGATTTAGTTCAAAATTCATTAGAGGAAGAACAATTCACAACAAAAGGAAAATCTAAATCTAATTATAAAAATTGAACTAGAAGACATCACAATAATTAAAGAAACAAATTGATAGAACTTACTTCAAAGCATCAGGAACAACCATTCGCTTCACCTTGTCATATGGAGGGGGAATGCCCTCAAAAACCTTCAATCGTGCAAGTGCAGCAGCACCTCGCTTTGTCTTATGAGGTATCATTCTACAAAAACATTATAATAGAATTTTATAAACTACCCACAAGAATGAAAATTGGATATTCTTCATAAGGTCCATATCCAGGCAATGTAGGTTGTCTTGCCACAAAACTTTAGTATGAGAAGAATAATATGCCTCAGAGGGACCTGTTACGCAGAGTTACACAAGAACAATCATTCAAATATATACTCTAGCGTCATAAAAGAAAAATTGGGATCCTACTAAGTCATTGTAAATCACTGTTAATCGTATTTATCCTCATTTAATTATAATTGATTTGATGTTAACGAATAAGTGTGATGCTGAAACCCATAAAGCAAATATTTTGGGAAATCATCAAAATCACGAAAAAAAATAGAGCCTACAAATCCAAATTTAGCAACAATATACCAGTACTATAAACATTTCACTCCGTGCAAAAACAAAAACTAAATCTCAAAACTCACCCGCGCACAGTGCGCCAGAAAATCTTGCTAGGGGCTCGGAAATGAATAGGGCCATGGGAAGGCTTGGTGTTCATGCGCTTGCGGAGAAACCTCATGTACTTCATCTTCTGCCTGACAAGACCTCCCGAGATGCAAATCTCCTCGCACCTCACAACGACCACCTTCTGACCGTTGAGGAGCTCCTTAGCCACGATGGAAGCCAGCCGACCCAGCATGTGGTGGCGTGCGTCCACCACAACCCTCTTTGCGCAAATCCCTGATCCTGACACCATTTTCACCCTTCCTTTCCCGCAGAAGCTTTTTGCAGCTGTGTGCGGATGGAAGGAACGGTGACTATATAACTGCGAGAGGAAAAACGAGCAGAAATGGAAGCTAGGGCTTTTGGTGTTTGCGGGTTTGGGCTTTGAAGCAGAGAAATCCAAACTCATAACCTCGGATCGGACCTCGAAATTTAGGCTTTTCGACGTGTGAATATGACAAAAAAAAAACTAATAATAAAAAAGTTCACCAAAATCATTTTTTCATATATTTAAATTTTATTTTTTATTTTTTTATTAATGGGTTGCAATATCTCACGGTGACCTATTTTTTATTATTTTTTTTAATTGAGTCGCGGCATCTGAAGTGCCGCGACTCAATCTATAATTTTTTATTTATTTTTTATTTTTTTTATTTATTTAAAAATAAATTTAAATATAATATATTTATTATTAAATTTAAAATTATTTATAAAAATGTAAATTAAATTTTTTATTTTTTTAGTTTTAATTATAATTGAAATTATTTCAATTAATTTTAAGATATATAATTTATTATTATTATTATTTCTTTAACATTTTGAATTTTTTTATTTCAAATAAATTATTAGACTTATTATTTTTTAAAAAAATTGAATTGAATTAAATTTATTTTTATTTTTATTTATCATCTAATTTTTAAATTTAAATTTTTTAAATTTATTTTATCCAATTTTTTAAATTTCTTTATTTAAATCAATTATAGAATTTAAATTTTTTTTACAAAATTTTGAATTTAAAATTTCAATTCTTTGTAGTTATTATATATATATATATATTAATTCATGAACTTTTTCAAAATCTTTAATTGCCAGTCCTTGAATGTTTATGTTTTTAGGATAAAAAAACCTACAATTGCAATTGTATGTTCCTTTTTTTTATATACACAATATTCCTTTTTTTTACTTTTCCCTTTGCATTGAAAGAACAACAACAACAACAACAAAGCATTTTTTCACTAAGTGGGATCGGCTACATGGATCAATCGACGCCATAAACCCCTATCATAAATTATTTTTTTAGATAAACCATTTAAATCTAAATCTCTCTTAATAATTTCTCCTATAATTTTTCTGGGTCTTCCCTTACCTCTAATTATTAGACTATTCTCCATCTCATCTACTCTCCTAACTGGGGCTTCTATAGGTCTCCTCCCCACATGACCAAATCACTTAATTCTCGATTCTACAATTTTTTCTACAATAGGTGTAACTTTCACCTTCTCTTTAATGCATTCATTTTTAATCCTATCTCGTCTAGTGTGTCCACTCATCCATCGCAACATTCTCATCTCTGCAACATTAAACTTATTTTCTTGTTAACTTTTTATTGCCCAATACTCAGTTCCATATAGCATTGCAGGTTTTATAACTGTGCAGTAGAATTTACCCTTAACTTTGAGTGGTACTTTTTTATCACAAATAACACCCGAAGCACTCCTCTATTTCATCCACCCCACTTGAATCCTATGCTTTACATCTTCTATTTTTCCATTATGTTGTATGATAGATTCAAGATACTTAAATCGTGTGACTTGTGGTAGGATATGTTCTCTAATTTTTACTTCTACGCTAGAAGTGGTGTACCTCTTACTAAACTTACACTTCATATACTCCGTTTTACTTCTACTTAAATGAAATCCATAAGCTTCTAAAGTTAGTCTCCACCTCTCTAACTTCTCATTCATTTTCTCTCTCGATTCTCCAACTAAGATAATATCATCTGCAAAAAGCATGCACTGTGGCACCGGCTCTTGGATATGTTCAGTAAGCACATCCAAGACTAAAGTAAAAAGATAAGGGCTCAGAGTTGACCCTTGATGTAGACCAATAGTTATCGAAAAATCTTCCATAAGTCCACCTTTTGTTATTACGCTAATTGTAACCTTATCATACATGTCTTAGATTGCTCAAATATAAGCTATACGAACTCCTTTTTTTCTCCAAAACCTTCCATAGAACTTCTCTTGGCACTCTATCATATGCTTTTTCTAAATCAATAAACACTATATGTAAATCTCTTTGATTTTCTCTATATCTCTCCATTAATCTTCGCAATAAGTATATTGCTTCCATAGTTGATCTTCTTGGCATAAAATCAAATTGATTCTCTGTAACTTAATTCTCTTTCTTTAATCTTCGCTCAATTACTCTTTCCCACAATTTCATAGTGTGGCTCATGAGTTTAATTCCTCTATAATTTGCATAATTTTGAATGTCCCCTTTACTCTTATAAATAGGGATTAAAGTACTTTTTCTCCACTAGTATGGCATCCTCTTAGATCTCATAATTTCATTAAATAACTTTGTGAGCCAACTTATACCTTTCATTCTCAAACCCTTCCATACTTCAATGGGTATATTATCCAGTCTAACTACTCTGCCATTCTCCATTCGCTTTAATACTTCTTTTACCTCTACCTCATAAATCCTACGATAAAAAGTATAATTTCGATCCTCTTCTTTAATGTCTAGCCTATCCAATTGCAATAAAATCTCGTGCCCTTCATTAAAAAGTCTATGAAAATAACCTTTTCATCGTTCTCTGATATCTCGCTCCGCGACCAACACTTTTCTCTCTTCATCTTTAATGCATTTCAGTTTATTCACGTCTCTTGTCTTTCTTTCCCTATTTTTAGCTAACTTGTAAATACTTCTTTCTTTAACTTTAGTACCTAAAGATTGGTATAACCTATCAAATGCACTCCTCTCACTTCGATCACTGCCTTCTTAGTGTCTTTCTTAGCTACCTTATATTTTTCTCAATTTTCATTACTCTTACATAATGACCACACTTTATAACACTCTCTTTTAACTTTAACCTTATCTTGCATGCTTGCATCCCATCATCAAAATTTTTTATCCCTAAGTCTAAAACTTTTTGATTCACCTAATATTTCCTTTGTCACCTTCCTAATCTCTTTAGCCATTCCATTTCACATATCGTTAGCACTTCCTTGTATTTTCCAAGGTCCTTCCTCCATAATCCGTCTCTACAAATTCTTTTCTTTATCCCCCTTTAGTTGCCACTACTTAGTTCTTAACACTCTATCTTCACCTTTGCTTTTTATTCTCCTCTTAACTTTTACATCCATAACCAAAACTTTATACTGAATAGTTAAACTCTCTCCCAGTATAATTTTACAATCCATGCAAAATTTTCTATCCGATTTCTTTATAAGAAAGAAATAAATTTGAGAATATACCCTTCTATTTTTGTACATGATAAGATGTTCCTCACGCTTTCTAAAATAAATGTTAGCTAATATAAGATCGAACGCTAATAAAAAGTCTATAATAGTTTTACCCTCTGCATTTACTTCTCCTATACCATGTCCTCCATGAACACCCTCGTAACCTGAAAATATACTTCCCACATGACCATTTAGATCCCCTCCTAAAAGAATCTTTTCTCCTAATGGTATTTCCTGAACTAAACATTTTAAATCTTCCCATAACTTTACCTTATGATATTCTTCTGACCCTACTTATGGTGTATAAGCACTAATAATATTAAAGATTTCCTTTTCTACTACAAACTTTAATACAATGATTCTATCTCCTAATCTTTTGACATCCACTACAGTATTTTTTCAAAACTTATCTACAATTATACCTACCTCATTTCTACATTTAGATTTACCAGTGTACTAAAGTTTAAAACCTGAAGTATCTAATTCTTTCATTTTTTTTCCTACCCACTTAGTTTCTTGTAAACACATAAAATTAATTCTTCTCCTAATCATAATATCTACTATTTCCATAGACTGACTCGTAAGTGTACCTATATTTCAAGTTCTAAAACAAATCCTACTCTCATGAACTAGCTTCTTTAGCCATATTCGTTCACGAAAATGTGGGAGCCCTTGCTTATTTTTCACTACACCTGGGCGTCGATGCAGCGGCTCTTACTCACTTGTCACTATACTCGAGCTATACAGCACGTTACTTGCGGGCAACGACCTAGCTTTACGTCTAATATATCGATTGTCCATGTCATAGAGATTCGACAAAGTTTTACGTTAGCTGTCGACTACCTAACACAACCCTCCTCTTTTTTCCGGGCTTGGGATCGGCTATGAAAAATAATTTATATCAAAGTTCGTCATAGACAGAGTTCTTTGCATTGAAAGAACAAAGAAAAAAAATGATATGATTCAATTTTAAACCCATTTGAATGTAGCCGATAACAGTGGGACCAGTGTATTCGAATCATAGGAACTAATAATAGACAATATGTTTATATTGGTGACGTTATAAACATTTAAAAATTAGAAATTAAAGATTTTGAAAAAGTTAACGAATTAATATATATAATAACTACAAAGAATTGAAATTTAAAATTTAAAATTTTGCAAAACAATTTTAAATTCTGTAATTAATTTAAATGAAGAAATTAAAAAAAATTGAATGAAATAGATATAAAAAATTTAAATTTAAAAATTAGATGATAAATAAAAATAAAAATAAAAATAATTCAATTCAATTCAATTCAATTTTTTTAGAAAATAATAAGTCTAATAATTTATTTGAAATAAAAAAATTTAAAATGTTAAAAAAATAATCGTAATAATAAATTATATATTTTAAAATTAGTTAAAATAATTTCAATTATAATTAAAACTAAAAATATAAAAATTTTAATTTATATTTTTGTAGATAATTTTGAATTTAATAATAAATATATTAAATTTATTTTTATTTTTAAATAAATTAAAAAAATCAAATAAATCAAATATAAATTAAAAAATTATACGCGAATCAATTAAAAATAATAATAAAAATGGGTCGCAGTATCTGAGATACTGCGACCCATCAATAAAAAAAATAAAAAATAAAATTTTAAGTATAAGGAAAAAAAGTTTTGGTGACAGAACTTTTTGGTCATTGGTTTTTTTTTTTTGGTCATATTCACGGTGAAAAGCCTCGAAATTTATGAGAGTTTTTTTTTCTAGATTAAATGAGTATAAAAATAATTATTATTAAATAATAGTCTAATAAAGTTACATGGGTATATATGATTTATACTAAGGACCTGTCTAGTATAATATACAGGATAAGATTTAATAAGATTAGGTTTGATAAAATTTTAAAATTATGTATTATTTGGTGTAATATTATATAGGATAATATATCGTATAAAATAATACTACTATTTATTTGATGATGCATTGTATAATATTATATAAGATAAAAATTAACCATTTTGATAAAAATGCTCTTTACTAAAAAATATATATATATTATATTTATTTAAATTTATTGTGTTATATTGATTTTTACAAAAAAATATATAGATGAATAAAGCTGCACATAAGACCTGAAAACCTAATCTTGTTTAATCACATTGAGTTGAATATCAAAAAAATAATTGAAGCAGATTGGGTTGGGTTATCATGTTAACTAATTCCAATCAATCAAACCCGATTCTATCAATTTTTTGAAAAAAATATTTATTTTATAATAACTTATATCAAAATTTTATTTTTTAAAGGTAAAATATAATTTTATAAAGACTTATATAAAGTTTTTATTTTTAAATGTCAATTTATAACTTTTACCAAACATTAAAAAAAAAATGTGGCTTAGCTAACTTGAGAAATCAATTTAGTCTATCCTCATACAAAACCAATTAAATCGAATCAAATATTAAAATAGTTTTTGCATCGCTTATCTCAATCCTATTATATTTTTAATTATTTTATAAAAATTTTTATGAAAATTTTCTAGTGGCAAAATATACTTTTATAGGTACTTATATGAAATTTTTTTTAAGGCCATTTTATAATTCTTATTAAAAATTATTTTATAAAGACTTATATGAAAATTTTTATTTGGGTCATTTTATAAATTTATAATTTTTATCAAAAATTTAAAAATGACTCAATTAATTCGATCCCAACTAGTATTAATTAAATCTAACCAACTCAAGTATTAGGTCTATAAAAAGAAGTATGGTGCAAAATCGGGTTGAACATCATACTATTCTAATACCCAACCTATGATTACCCTTATCGAATTAGATTAAAACCTGACATAACCTACCCAATGAATATCTTCATGGGTAAGGAGTTAAAATTAAAAAATATTAATAAGGTTTTATACATTAAAACCTACTTAGGATTAATTCCACTCACAAGACATAATTAAATTATACATCATTTTGATGAACAAAATATGTATGATATATAAACTTATATAATAGATTACTTACACTAAACAAATAATAAGTTTATAATATATTGTATTAACTTATATTATTAGATTTTGTATAATACACCAAACAAGTCCTAAGTGACAATTTGGATGAAGTTTTTGGGTATTTGATGTATCTTACTAAGAGTATTTGATTTGATAATCATAGTAAATTGCTAAAATTTATTGAGAAAATTTTGCTAGTGACTAATGATAATCATAGTAAATAACACTGTTAAGAAAACCGGACTGGACCGGCCGGTTCGACCGGGAACCGGTCCCTGGTCCGGTTCGGTTGAGTTAGAAAACCGGTCAAGCAAAAAACCGGTCAAGAACCGGTCAAAAATCGGTCAAAAAACCGGTCAAACCGGTTTGAAGCAATTTTTTTTTTTTTTAATTTTTTCTATATAACAAAATAATTCATTTTAAATAATTTTAACAAATTAAAAATAGAAAGTAATAAAAAAGATGAGGGGGTTGAAATATGATTTTTTTTTTTAAAAAGAGAATATAAGAGAAATAAAATATGTATAATTAATTATTTTTTATATTTACTTTTTATCATATTCAATTTCCTAATAATATTGCTCTCAAATATCAAAATACTTAGCTAAAATTATTATTTATTATTTTATTTTTTAATAATAAGTAGAATCTTAATATAATTTAGAAATTTTAAAAATTTAATATTAAATATTCTTAATTTTTAATCATAAATAATTTTTTATTTTAAACTAAACATTAGTTTTTGTAATATCTTAAAAAATGTTAAATTAGTAATCAAATATTTAAAATTTACTAATATTTATTTGTTATATTAAAATTTTAATACATAAAATTTTTTTAAATAATATATTTAATTATCACCGGTTCGACCACGGTTCGACCACGGTTCGACCAATGAACCGTGAACCAGTACCTCCACCGGTTCAATGACCGGTCCGGTTTTAATAACATTGGTAAATAATGATAAGTTTTGAATCTATCAAAAATATGGCTTCAGTTATTTAATCATTGTTTTTTATTGGTAAAGGCATTTGATATTTAATACTTAAAATGAAGTATAATAACTTAATTGTGTTGTTATTGTCACACCCGAAAATGTGACTGCGCGACGTCAAATCGAAATCAAAATTAAATGTAAGTAGAGTCGCCACCAAATTTTTATTTTTTGAAAAGGTAAAATTTTGGAAAAAAATTTTTTTGGTTTAGAAAATGGTCTACGAACCAAAAAATGGGTTTGGGAGTCGATTGTGAGTAGGGAAGGTGTTAGGCACTCCACAACACCCATTGTTAAGAATGGTTACCCTAAGTTAGTTGTGCAAAATCAATATAACCTTTAATTATTTTGATTTTCCTTAACAAATTACATGCAAAAAAAAAAAAAAGAAATGGAAATAAAAGAAATGAAATTAAAAATAAAAAGGAAGAAAGAAACTAAAGAAACAAAATTAGAAAAACAAAATAAAAGAAGAGAAATTAAGAAAATAAAAATTAAAAAGAAAATTTTATTTACAAGGGCAAACTTAACTTAGGATCAGAACTTAGGGCCTACGTACCCTTCAGTAGGGATCAAAGTCCACGTAGTTCGGATGGTTGAAAACTATGTTTTAGTTGATTTTTTTCATTTTTTTTGTAAAGAGAAAGAGAATAAAAATCATTTAGATTTTTACAAACAAAACGAGATTTTTATTTGTAAAAGACCAAATTAATTTTACTCTCTCCACTCCTTCTCTCTTCCTTTTTTATTTTTTATTATTTTTTTGGGTTTTTTCATTTCTCCTTTTTTTAAACCTTTTTGCTTTTTTTTTTTTTGTTTTCTTGATCTTTTTTCTCTAATAATTATTGTTTGATTTTTTTTCCTTTTTTGTTGTTTTTGTTGTTTTGATTTTTGATTATTTTTTGTTATTTATTTATTTATTTTTGGTGAAAAGACAAAGAAAAAAATTACTTTTCCCTTTAGTAAATAAAACGAATTTAGAATAGGATGATATGTTTGATTTACTAAAGGTAGAGTTAATTTTACTTCTTTACTTTTCTTGCACTTTTAGTTTTTTTTTTTATTTTTTCTCTTTTTTTAATTGATTTTTTCCTTTCATTTTTCTTTTTCTTTTTAATTATATATATTTTTGTTAATTATTTTTTTTTTACCTTAGTTTCTTAATTAGTTTTTTGTTCTTTTAATTTTTTTGGATTTTTGAATTTTTTTAATTTTGATAAAAGAATCTTTAAGAGAGAAATTTTTAAGACCTAACTTGATTTTAGCAAAAATATCTTTAATCGTTGATTATTTTATTTGACTTTTGAAGCATACTTCACGGTTTTTTTTTTCTTTTTCGTTGTTTTTATATTTTTGTGTTTACTAGTTTTTTTTTAGAAAGAAAACTCTAAAAAAAATCAGTTACTCAAAATTTAACTTCTAAATTCAAAAAGTTCATTTAATTTTCTTTTTTCTCTCCCTTCATCTTTAATCCTTTTTTGTTTTTGTTTTTTTTAATTCCTTTTTTCTTTAAAGAAATATTTGATGGGGGCCTTTGAAACAAACATATTAAAACATACATTGAATACGTAATGGATGCCAAAGAAGTTTATTGCCTCACGTGATCCTCAGGTTTATTTCTATGTGCCTGAGGAGATATAAAATCTTACACGGCTATACTAAAATAACATAAGAAAAATACAAAGATCAAAGAATCAAAAGCAAACAATAACTTGTGAGAGTGGGTGTTAGGTATTCAGCCAGAATTCAGTATGCTATTCTTTAAGCGTGTACAAGGGTAAAAGGAGAAATTACACAATTAGGACTCAATTGCCTCTTGTTCTTTTGGTTGGATCGATGATGAACTCTGTATGTCTTGCCAAGCTTTATGTGGCTCTACCTTCTCATTCCTCTTATTGAATTGATGAGAGACTTCCCTAAGCGAGTCATGCTCCATATATTGCTCCACCCTGCTGAGTCCCAAGAATGAAAATGAACTTTCAAATGAAAAGCTAGTGGCATTTTCTTTCTGGTTTCTTCTTCAGCCTTTGAAAAACTTTTAATAAGTCTCCTTAGTCCAATTCCTTCTCCCCAATAAAGCTCATTGCAAAAGGAACAAAAGCGAAGGAATTAGTGATGGCTGTAAAATATGATTTTTGAGAGAAAATCATTTCAAGTGAAGTTCCACCATGTCCCAATTTACAAAAGAATCACTGGAACAGTGGACTCCATATACCAAACCCACTAGGTATCACGAATCAATGAAACGATTGGTATTGCTTGTGTGAAAGCTTAAATTGATTTCAAATGCAAAATAACAACAAATTAATAGCTACCTAATCATTTCATTCTTGGCAACAGAAATGGAATCAAAGGTGACATAGGTTATATATATAAAAAGTAACACTATATGATCAACATCATTTCTGCATCATGAAATACAAGCAAAACTCAGGACATTTTCTAACAACTCCTTATTAAGCAGTGCATGACCAAAGTAAAGGAATAAACCATTATAACTCAACATTGCCCCACTGCATAACAAAGAACATTTATAGGCTCAGGAAAACTATCAAATAACTTATAATAATAAGAGACAACTGAGCAGAGTCAAGCTTATTCACAAAAATTTCTCGTCACAGTTCAAACGTGAAAACAGATCCCAACAAGCCACAAAGACAGAGTCCAGACGCAATAGTTATATAACCAAATAAATTAGTAAAATTCTACACCAAATTCTAAACAGAACTCTCAGATGCAGCAAATGATTCACAATCACACAGAGGGATAATCTTCCATCAATGTGGAGCCAAATCAGAGTATATAGGAGCAAAGAAAATTTTAAAAATCAAAACCTATTCTTCCACGGAATTAGAATATGCAATAAGAACAATCTCATAATATACTTTTAAAGATCTTTTATATAGCAATGATATGCTCAAGAGAACAAACTTCAAGGGAAGACAAACGCGAAAACATACCTCTAAGGAATATAGAAAGGGTGAATCCTCCCTCGAGCTCACCCTCTGTCTCTTCTGTGTTTCTATTTCTCAATTTTTTCTGGTCCCTCCTTCGCGTGCCCTGCCTCGATTTTTCTTGTCTCTCCATCTCTTCCAATTTTCTCTCTAGCCCCCTGCCATGATTTTTTCTGGTGGTTCTCTCAAACCCCCAAAAATCAATCCCCCCTTCTTTGCTTCTCTTCCTCTTTTTATTCGAGAATCCCTTCTTCCCCGGTCTGAGTCAGGACCTCTTTTTGTTTTTTTTGAATCTCGATCCACATCTCCCCCTTCTCTCCTTCCATTTTTGCATCAATAGTCATCTGTCTCTGGTGGCGAAAGTGATGGGAGAGGGAGGTCAAATCCTTGAGCCCCTCGCTGCAGGTCTGCTCCACTGGAACCCCCTGAGACGCTAAACGTTCCATTTCTGTTCTTCGAAGCTCTGTGCATATGTGTGTGTCATGTTGTGTGTCATTTGGGGAGTTTGAAAAAGGAAGCCGGGTTTCGAGCTTCAACGAGGATTGGGCTGGGGTTTAGCAAGATGGGCTGGGAGTTTTGGGCTTCAGATTGGCCTCTTCTTCCTTGTGTTGTTTATTTATTTATTTATTTAAATTTTCCCCTTTCTTTTTTTTTGGGACTCTTTTCTTTTTTTTTTTTTTTTTTTTGGGTGTGTTTTTCCCCTTTTTTGTTTTTATTTTTTCATTTTTTTTTTCTTTCATTTTCTCTTAATTTTCTATTTTCTTTCTTTTCTTCTCTCTTTCTTGTTTGTATTTTTGCTAATTTGATTTTGTTTTTCTTTTGTTGTTTGTCTGGACAAAATACGATATTCACAGTTATTAATTAAAAATATTATTATATTCAAATGATATAAAAAATATTATTATCAACTAATAAGAGACCGATGTATCGCACGGTATTCTTAAAAATTTATCTATAAAGATGCATATAAATAAATGAGGATGTATCTAAGGTGTGCAGAAACATAGAATGAAAGGTAAATATGTTATATTGGTAGGTTGCGAATTAATTAATTATATTGATATGCTAAACTTTCCTCAATGATATTATCAAGTGAGTAGATATATGATTGAAAGTTAACATCAAATGAATAGTTTCATATATCTACTATTTAAATGTGACAACAAATCAAATAATTAGACATTATATATTGTGTGATAAAGATTATCACGTACTTTTGGAAAATATTTGTTTGGTATGTAACCGAGCCAGCACTATCAGCAAATTAATTTTTTCTACATATATACATATTAAAAGATATTAATGTATATGTTTGTATTAAAAAAATTCCTAGTTTAGAATATATGTCATATATATATAACTGATAATTAGACTTGATGCTAAACTTAGATATATTTGCAATTGATATTTATTGAAGCTATTGTAGAGAATGATGTAAATTAGATGAAAAAAGTAATTATAAAAACATTTAGCATTAATCCAAGAATAATGGGTATGGTAGAGTAAAATGATAGTTATTATTAATCTTGGCATTGATATTAGCATAGAAAGGGTAGGTATCTAGAAATACAGATAATATAGAATGATATATGTATGGTCCATATTACATCAACCTAGTGCTTAAAGAGCAAAATGCGATCAACTGTCTGAGGAGGATTATATGGTAAACAGTCAAAATATCGTAACAGGTACATCATTTAATCACTATTTTCTTACTTGATTGCTTTCATGGTTTTTGTGGTGGAGAAATTTGGTGTGCTAATGTCACCTAGGCCAACAAAATGTGAATCACTTGTTGACCTTTTACTTCTTTGCATGTTGACGATGGAAACATGAAGACCCAGGTGGGAGCTACCATGATCCATAATAAGTTTTAGAGGCATTTTAACTTTGTTGAGTGATTTGTGATTGGTTCTCAGCTAAGAATTGATATGAAGCACAACATTATTTATGAGAAAAACAAATTTGATGATGGAATGCGAATAAAATTAACCAATTATCAAATTATATTCATAATATAAAAGGTCGTGTACCAATACAATGCACATGATCAAACTAATATTTTTACACATGATCAAACTAATAAAATTGCCTTGATGCAAATTATTTTTCATAGCTAGTCCCAAGCCCGGAAAAAGAGGAGGGTTGTGTTAGGCAATCGACAACTAACGTAAAACTTTGTCGAATCTTTATGACATGGACAATCGATATATTAAACGTAATGCTAAGTCGTTGCCCGAAAGTAACACACTGTGTAGCTCATGTACAGTGACAAATGAGCAAGAGTCACTGCATCGTCGCCTGAGCGTAGTGAAAAATAAGCAAGGGCTTCCACATTTTCATAAACGAATGTGGGTAAAAAAATTAGTTCACGAGAGTAGGATTCATTTTGGAACTTGGAATATAAGTACACTTACGAGTAAGTTAATAGAAATAATAGATACTATGATTAAGATGAAGATTGATTTAATGTGTTTAAAAGAAACTAAATAGGTAGGAGAAAAAGTAAAAGAATTAGACACTTCAGGTTTTGAAAGTTAGTACACTGGTAAGGCTAAATCTAAAAATGGGGTAGGTATAATTGTAGATAAGTTTTGAAAAAATGTTATAGTGGATGTAAAAAAGTTAGGAGATAGAATCATTACATTAAAATTAGTAGTGAAAAATGAAATCTTTAATGTTATTAGCGCTTATGCACCACAAGCAGGATTAGAAGAATTTCACAAAGTAAAGTTCTGGAAAGATTTAGAATGTTTAGTTCAGGAAATACCATCAGGAGAAAAGATTTTTCTAAGAGGGGATCTAAATGGTCATGTGGGAAGTGTATTGATCGCGAAAATTTTTATGCGTGTCTGCAAGTGCACGGGTCGGATCAAGTAGTTCAGTGATAAGTAAAAGTATCGTTCCCACGAGGAATGACTGGAATGCAATTAGGCAGTGCACAATCTACTTTTATCCACGTTAAACAACTAATTAAGAGATTCTTGATTTTAGAACTGATTTTAAAATAAAACGACTTGAAAGAAAACTTAGTTGGCAAAGGAAAGTTTGGTAAAATCCAAGGTTAAAATTACCTAGAGTCACTAATCCCTTGATGCTTACTAAACTTAATCTCTTGTTTAATTGCAATTAATTTTCACCTTGTGGGTTAAGGGATTCAAAAGCTATAACCGTCCGTCGATGTAATTACAGCCCTATTCTCCCCTAGAATCTAAGTGTCCTTAGATTTAGGTTCGAGTGCATTAAGAACTATAACCCTCTACAAACCAATTAAGGTAATCAGGTATATATTTATTCCAATTACAAATTAGATGATTCTAAACTTAATTTATCCAACTCTTAGGTCCAATTTAGAATCCCTTTTTCAAGATAAATTCCAATTTCCCAAATCAAATCAAAGAGGTGGCCAATCCCTAAGAAAGCATTAAGCAAGAGAAGGATACACAAGATTCCAATCATCACAATTAACAAGACAATTAATGATTCAATTCACATCAAGTTCATAGTGCTCTAGGTAAAGAGGAATTTAGCCACACATAGCTAAATCTACAGAGAATTCCCAATCAAAATACATGGAGAAAATAAAAAGAACAAAGAAAGCAAACAAAGGGAAGAATGAGATGCAGAAAGTGGAGCTCCCCCTTTGATTTTTCTCTTCCTTCACCCTCCAAGCTTAAAGAGCCTTCAAAGAACTCTTAAAATCGCCTCCTGGACGCTCAGAACTTCCTCTGCCACTGAATGTCTGCCTGTTTTTTAACTGCTTCACTACTCACTTTTCTCTTCTTTTCAACTGATGAATCCACACATTCTTCTCCTATTCTTTTATCATTATTTGTCTCCTCTGTGGCAATTTCACCCTTATCTTCATCTACAACAGCCTTTGATGCAAGTGTGTGGTTAACCACCTTCGGTGTTTGATCATCTGGCAACGCTTTTCCACTTCGAAGAGTTATGGCCTTACATTCTTCCTTACCTTCTCTTCTGGGATTAGGCACCGTGTCACTTGGCAATCCCCCTTGTCTAAATGAATTCATTGCTGAGGCTAATTGACCCATCTGCAGTTCTAGATTTCTCAAGGAGGTGTCAACTCTAACATTCACTTGAGCTTGCTCTTCATTTTGCTTACTTTGAATGCTAATGAATTTCGCCAAGGCATCTTCCAAGTTCGTCTTAGGTTCTTGAATAGGTGCATTTTACCTTACTGGTTGAGTGAAACCTGGTGGTTGAGTAGGCTTAATGCTTGAGAAAGATGCTGGTTGATTCAATGCTGGTCCATGCTTCCAAGAGAAGTTTGGATGATTTCGCCACCCAGGATTATAATTATTAGAGTATGGATTCTGATTCTTTGGAAAGTTCCCCACATAATTAACTGGTTTTGAAGGTGCTAAAGGACAATAGTCTACTGAATGTAACTCCCCACAGTTTTCACAAGTAATTGGGGCCATCTGAGTAGAACAGACATTCACTTGCTGATTTCGCTGCACTTGAGATTCTAACATATCGAATCTCTTATTCAAAGCGGAAAGAATAGTGGCAAGTGGAATAGAGGGGTCTTCTTGAGTATTGGCAACATTAGCACTTACCCTTCTATCACCTCCTCTCTGCACATAACTCTCAGATAATGTGTCCAATGCCTGAATAACATCATCCACAGGCATTTCATCCCAACGCCCATTCAAAATAGCATCTAACATTGTATCGGTTTGTGGAGTTAGACGCGTGCAGAAGTTCTGTACAATAACACAGTCATCCATCCCATGGCTTGGGCATTGATGAAGCAAATGCTTGTACCTCTGCCATGCAGCATATAAGTGCTCGTCTAAAGCCTGCTTAAAGTTTATAAGCTCACGACGTGCATCTGCTATTTTATTATTTGGAATGAAGCGAGCTCTGAACCTTGCTTCTAGCTTATCCCAAGTATCTATTGAACCCTCAAGCAGAGTCAGTAGCCATTCCTTGGCTTTTCCTTGTAGAGAGAGAGGGAATAGTCGAAGTCTCAACACATCTCTTGGTACCCCATTCTGCTTGAATGAATCGCACACCCCCAAGAATGACAGAATATGACGGTTGGGATCTTCATCAGACCTCTCACCAGTGAATTGTCCGTTGAGCTGCAACATGGAGATCATCACTGGCTTCAACTCAAAGTTAGCAGCTTGAAAGTCTGGCACTACTATGCTAGATAGAGTGCCCTTCATAGTATGACCCATAAAGTCTTTTATGGACTGATTTGCATTCCCTTCTTGAGCCATTTCTTCACTCACTGAATTTGGAGTTTTAGAAGGACTTTCTTCAAAGTTCAAGTTTACCACGAGATCACTAATTTTCTTCGTTGTGCGCTTCTTCGTTGTAGAGGTTTGCTTCGGCATGTACTGTGGTACCTGTAGAGGAAAATTCAACTAACTGTATTATTTAAAACAAAAAGGAATCAAAGCAAATAACAGAATGAAAAGAAATTCTAACTAATTAACTAACTAATGCTTAATCGAGGACTACTAAAGGTTATACACTTCTAACTGAACAATTAAGCCATTCCCCGGCAACGGCGCCAGAAAACTTGATCGCGAAAATTTTTATGCGTGTCCGCAAGTGCACGGGTCGGATCAAGTAGTTCAGTGATAAGTAAAAGTATCGTTCCCACGAGGAATGACTGGAATGCAATTAGGCAGTGCACAATCTACTTTTATCCACGTTAAACAACTAATTAAGAGATTCTTGATTTTAGAACTGATTTTAAAATAAAACGACTTGAAAGAAAACTTAGTTGGCAAAGGAAAGTTTAGTAAAATCCAAGGTTAAAATTACCTAGAGTCACTAATCCCTTGATGCTTACTAAACTTAATCTCTTGTTTAATTGCAATTAATTTTCACCTTGTGGGTTAAGGGATTCAAAAGCTATAACCGTCCGTCGATGTAATTACAGCCCTATTCTCCCCTAGAATCTAAGTGTCCTTAGATTTAGGTTCGAGTGCATTAAGAACTATAACCCTCTACAAACCAATTAAGGTAATCAGGTATATATTTATTCCAATTACAAATTAGATGATTCTAAACTTAATTTATCCAACTCTTAGGTCCAATTTAGAATCCCATTTTCAAGATAAATTCCAATTTCCCAAATCAAATCAAAGAGGTGGCCAATCCCTAAGAAAGCATTAAGCAAGAGAAGGATACACAAGATTCCAATCATCACAATTAACAAGACAATTAATGATTCAATTCACATCAAGTTCATAGTGCTCTAGGTAAAGAGGAATTTAGCCACACATAGCTAAATCTACAGAGAATTCCCAATCAAAATACATGGAGAAAATGAAAAGAACAAAGAAAGCAAACAAAGGGAAGAATGAGATGCAGAAAGTGGAGCTCCCCCTTTGATTGTTCTCTTCCTTCACCCTCCAAGCTTAAAGAGCCTTCAAAGAACTCTCAAAATTGCCTCCTGGACGCTCAGAACTTCCTCTGCCGCCGAATGTCTGCAACCCTAAATTCTCCTCCTTCTTTTTAAGCTGGAAAAGTAAAACTGTGCGTTTCAGGTCCGCTCTCACTATGGCGAGGAACATCTCTCGCTATAGCGAGGTCTCATAAGTGCTCAGGTTCACGCTGCGCTCGCTACCTTCACTCCATAGCGAGTTGATCTCTGAAATTTCTATGCAACACGACTTCGCTATTGCGAAGACTCCCCTTCGCTACGGCGAAAGTGCCATCTAGCTATAGCGAACTGAGATCTCGCTGTAGCGAGATGACTTGTTGGATCTGCTTTTGCCATTTTCAGCTTCCCTCTCTTGTGTTCAACTCTTTCTACATTTGGTTACTTTTCCCTGAAATTGAAATCAAACATAAAGTGAGGTTTAAACTGATAAAAATATTACAATTACAATACTTTCTTTGTTTTGTTTGATTGAGTACACTTTTAACCATATTAATCAAGAGAAAAGTATTTTACCTCCCTAATTTAGTGTCAATTATAGTCCTTTTGAATCCTAAATTAGGATGTTATCATGTATCTTCAGGTTACGAGGGTGTTTATGGAGGACATGGCATAGGGGAAGCAAATACAGAGGGTAAACCTATTCTAGAATTTTCATTGATGTTTAATCTTATATTAGCTGACACTTATTTTAGAAAGCGTAAGGAACATCTTATTACGTACAAAAGTGGAAGGGTATGTTTTTAAATTGATTTCTTTCTTATAAGAAAATCGAATAGAAAACTTTACATGGATTACAAAGTTATACCTAGAGAGAGTTTAACTACTCAGCATAGAGTTTTGGTTATGGATATACGAGTTATGAGGAGAATAAAAAGCAAAAGGAAAGATAGGGTGTAAGGACTAAGTGGTGACAACTAAAAGGGGATAAAGAAAAGAATTTGCAAAGACAGATTATGGAGGAAGGACCTTGGGAAATACAAGGAAATGCTAACGATATGTGGAATGGAATGAATAAAGAGATTAGAAAGGTAGCAAAGGAAATGTTAGGTGAATTAAAAGGTTTTGGATCTAAAGATAAAGAATCTTGATGGTGGGAGGCAACCATGCAAGATAAAGTTAAAATTAAGAGAGAGTGTTATAAAGTGTAGTCATTATGTAAGAGTAATGAAAATTAAGAGAAATATAAAGTAGCTAAGAAAGACACTAAGAAGGCGGTGAGCGAAGCGAAAGCGAGAGCATTCAATGGGTTATACCAATATTTAGGCACTAAAATTGGAGAAAGAAATATTTCCAAGTTAGCTAAAAGTAGAAAAAAAAAAGACAAGAGACGTGGACCAAGTGAAATGCATTAAGGATGAAGAAGGAAAAGTTTTGGTCACGGAACAAAATATTAGAGAACGGTGGAAGGGTTACTTTCATAGGCTTTTTAATGAAGGCCATGAGATTTCATTGCAATCGAATAGGTTAGACACTAGAGAAGAGGATTAAAATTATACTTTTTATCGTAGGATTTGTGAGTCAGAGGTAAAAGAAGCATTAAGGTGAATGGAGAGTAGTAGAGTATTTGGATCGGATAATATACCTATTGAAGTATGAAAAGGTTTAGGAGTGAAAGGCATAAGTTAGCTCACAAAGTTATTTAATGAAATTATGAGATATAAGAGAATGTCAAACGAGTGGAGGAGAAGTTCTTTAATTCCTATTTATAAGAGTAAGGGAGACATTCAAAATTATACAAATTATAGATGAATTAAGCTTATAAGTCACACTATGAAGTTATGGGAAAGAATAATTGAGTGAAGATTAAGGAAAGAGACCTAAGTTACGAAGAATCAATTTGGTAATATGTTAGAAAGGTCAACTATGGAAGCAATATATTTGTTGCGAAGATTAATGAAGTGATATCGAGAGAATCAAAGAGATTTACACATGGTGTTTATCGATTTGAAAAAAAGCATATGATAGAGTACCAAGAGAGGTTTTATAAAAGGCTTTGGAGAAAAATGGAGTTCGTATAGCTTATATTCGAGCAATCTAAGATATGTATGATGAGGCTACAACCAGTGTAGTAACAAAAGGTAGACCTACAGAAGATTTTTTGATAATTATTGGTCTACATCAAAGGTCAACTTTAAGCCTTTATCTTTTTACTTTAGTATTAGATGTGCTTACTGAACATATCTAAGAGCTGGTGCCACGGTGTATGCTTTTTGCAGATGATATTGTCTTAGTTAGAGAATCGAGAATGGAAATGAATGAGAAGTTGAAGAGGTAGAGATTAGTTTTGGAAACTCATGGATTTCATTTAAGTAAAAGTAAAACAGAGTATATAGAGTGTAAGTTTAGTAAAAGACACACCACTTCTAGTGCAGAAGTGAAAATTAGAGAACATAGTATATTATAAGTCACACGATTTAAATATCTTGAATCCGTCATACAACATAACGGGAAAATAGAAGAAGACGTAAAACATAGAATTTAAGCGAGATGGATGAAGTGGAGGAGTGCTTCGGGTGTTATTTGTGATAGAAGAGTACCACTCAAATTTAAGGGTAAATTCTACTGCACGATTATAAGACCTGCAATGTTGTGTGAAATTGAGTGTTGGGCAATAAAAAGTCAACAAGAGAATAAGTTTAATGTTGCAAAGATGAAAATATTGTGTTGGATTAGTGGACACACTAGATGAGATCAGATTAGAAATGAATGCATTAGAGAGAAAGTGGAAGTCACACCTATTGTGGAAAAGATTGTAAAATCAAGACTTAGATGGTTCGGTCATGTTGGGAGAAGACCTATAGAAGCTCTAGTTAGGAGAGTAGATGAGATGGAGAATAGTCCCATAATTAGAGGTAGAGGAAGACCAAAAAAAACTATAGGAGAAATTATTAAGAGAGATTTATATTTAAATAGTTTGTCTAAAAATATAATTTACGATAGATGTTTATGGCGTCGATTGATCCATATAACCGACCCCACTTAGTGGGAAAAGAATTTGTTGTTGTTGTTGTTGTTGTAGTAGTTTACCCATATCAGAGAAATCTCTAAGGAATATTGTTAGCATTGGTAGAAAGCTCAGATTGTCCTGAGGGATGATCCACTTATGTATTTTGTGAAAAGTTGGTAGGATCAGATTGTCCTAAGGGATGTTCCTAATGCATAAGGAAACTCTAATGCCAGACAAAGGCAAATTACACACAGCTGTTAAGAGTTTCAGAAATTCCTTCAATTAATAAGAAATAAATCCCAACCAAGATTCAATTAATAAGAAATAAATCCCAACCAAGATTGCTGGACATTGTTTGAGAAAGCTAGTCAATGCACTGGGATGCTCGACACATTCTTCAACTTTTGGGCTTCATGATCGAAAGGTCTTAAAGCAAGAACACACAAATTCGGATATAAACAAAGAGAAAAGTTACAATAGACGATCATGGAAATGTGTGTATGGGTGGTTCTACACTTTTGTTTATCTTTTCAAATGTTCTTCACTATTGACATAGTAGGGGTGTTGTGACGACCCTAATCTCAAATCTCGATAATTAAGGTTAAACATACAATTAATCCTCATTAATTATGAAAATATAGAAAAATTTAAACCCTAATATGATTAGAGTCATCAATCGTTCAATTACATACTCCTATGTTCATAAGGGAATAAAACATCTATTAATAGGCCTTGAATTCTATTACTCATTAGTTATGACTCACCTTAGTGACTCTAGATCATCCTTTATGATTAATCCATGGAAATCTAGGCTTCTCTAGTTAATATAACTGTTTTAGCATGTTAGCCGCGGCCAAATCACCCCTTAGCCGCGGCCAATTCCCTTCTGGTTCTACCCCTTTTTTCATCACAAATTTGAGTTGGATCTTCGCCGCGGCCAACCTACATGGCGCTGCGGCGAAGAAGCCTCCTGGAACTTCCTCGCTCGCCTATCGATATTGGCCGCGGCCAATTTCTCTCTGAAATGCCGGGGACATTTTCCTTAAAAGTTCGCCGCGGCTAATTCCCTACTTCGCCGCGGCGAATTCCTCTCTGGATGACTCCCAATTTCCCCTTTAATATTTCGCCGCGGCCAATTGATATTTAGCCGCGGCGAATTACCCTCTGGACCTCTCCCTGGGCAACTTCGCCACTATTGGCCGCGGCCAACTACATTTTTAGCCGCGGCTAAAGTTCCTCTGATCCTACAACTCTAAAATTCTTGGCTCCCACTCTCCTTTCTCCCTCCAATCTCATCCTAGGGCCCCTCTACCTCAATTGTAGGACTCAAATGTCCTTTATTAGCCTGATTTTAACAAGTTATTCTACCCATACTAACTCGTGACTCAAGGGTCTCTTGCTTTCCTCTAATTACCCTATATCAGCAAATCCATTCATCAGCAATTTGTAAAATAACAATGACTCGAGTTCATAATCTATCAACAACTATCACTTGGCACCCAATCAATTGAGATTCATAGTAATAATTCCAGATTTCATTTCTAATAACAAGATACATCAGAGTTCATCAAAGCTCATAACTGATATCGTAAGTTCATACGTCAATTACCAATTTAAAGTAAGGCCTAATCCTCAATAGGTACACATTATATCATCAAAATTACAGACTCCTACACTTGGCAATGCAGATACATGATGCTATACAAGACTCAACAAAATTAGCATCTATCCTAATACACTTAGACCAAGTGCAGCTCCCCCACATTAGGCCTCAGCTCATGGATATTCATCCACTTGCTTACCCTTATCTTTACCCGAAGAACCTTCACCTGAAATATTAATCCCATAACACGGGGTGAGATATAAATCTCAATAACCATGGCAATTCCGCCATATAATCCAGTTTAATATACATATATGCATGAATCAAAATCATCATTCAGAATCATATCAGTCATTTCAGCAAATGAATTGATCAGGCTATTATGATTACTATCCCATACTAGCAATCATATAATCACATGTTAAAGGCCATCAACATTGGGAAAGGCCCGTCCACGGCACCTACTCCCCATTGAGCACATCTAGGGCTCAGTGCATCTGGGGTTGATCATACCCGGTGCCCGATCGCGGCACATGCACGGGTGGCAGCCGCACCACAGCTCCACCATGGACTCACAAGGTCCCACCATCATACAACAGATAGCCAATCATTTCATTCAACAATTTCAAACCATTTAAATACAGCAGATATGAAATTAAACAGATACATGCATGGAATTAATATAAACCCTGGTTACCTCACTTGCAGACAATTGCAACAGCCACCAAAAATTCCAAATTCGGATTCAAGTATCTCCCACCAGAATTCTCAATGTTTCACCCAAAATCCTAAGCAAATTCGTATAAAATTAGTACCCATAATATAAATCAGCTATGGGGGTCTCAAACCAACAAGGAAAGTATTAAAATGGGGGGGTTTAAAGTCACCAAATACCAGCCCCAATCTCAACCTACGAATTTCATCAAGAAAACCCCTAAACACTCACTTTTCAGATTTTAGGTATGATGAAAACTCTCCAAATGCAAAACTAATCGGACCAAATTAAAGAGGAAGATGAGGGGATTAAGTTGTATAACTATTACATTGGCTGAATCTTGCTCTAAGTGTGTGAAAATGCAGAAATCTTGCCCCAAACCCTAACCTCCTTCTCAACCTCCGAATTTGCCTCTTGAGTTTCAGAAAAATGAAGGTGTGGCTGAAGCAATTAGGGTTTAGATGGGTTTAAGTTGGGTCAAGGGGTTGGGTCATGGGTTGCTCTAAGTCCAAATCTAATTGGGTTTCAGATTTTGCTTGTTGGGCCAGTTTTTAATTGTTGGGCTGCATAATTCTGTTGGGCCAGTTTAATACATTGTGTTGCTGAAGTTTAATGAGATTTGGGCCTAATTTGAAGGGCTCAAGGGTTTGGATCTGCCCCTAATTCATTGGGCCTCCATTAGCCTCTTATCATGTTTCATTAATTTAGGCCTAGATGCAATTTCTATCCTAAATAAATTCTTAAACCCATATTAATAATTTATCTATTTGAAATCCCTATTTCCTTAACTAGCCCAATCATGCTCTATTAATTATCCTTGATTAATCTTAATCCATGATTAGTACCTTAATTAATTTCGGGGTGTTACAGGTGTCAATATATATAAGATGCCTTAACAATTTATTTCACTTTGACATAAGAAAAGAGAATCGTCTAAATTGTTCTTATTATGATTCATAAAATTTTTGTAGGGAGAAAGTTTTCTATTAGATGCTTATGGCTACTTTTAGTTTCTTATTTTGGGTTAACTGTACTTTGCCACCAAGTAAGGGTGATCATGTTTGAATGGCTTCAAGATTTCCTTTCTTTGTTGTTTATATTTGTTCATTATATTGATTATATTCTAACTATTAAATCTACTACTAATGCTTAAAGGAAATAAAATTAGGATTTAAACAAAACAATATTGTTATTTATTATAGCTTGGCAAAGGGAAACAATTATTTAATTCATCTTATTATAATATATCAATAGAATTGCTAATTCAGCTTACCTATACTAGTATGTGTGTGCGCTTATGTATATGCAATTTTTCTTTACATATATATATACATATATACACATATATACAGCATACAAGCTTATCATTGTTCTTGAAAGAAACAAAAAATAGAATGTGATTGGTAAAGTTATGTAGAGCTCAATTGAAGAGAAGTCATTTAGACAAAACATTCAATGTTTTAGAACAAAAACTGAAGAAGATAAATGATTCAATTGATTGTTATTCATTTGTACCTGTCGTGTTAAAAAAGCGACAGTTAAGTAAAATATTAAGTGGTTAATTAAACTTTGTTTTAACAGATGGAACATAAAGATTGTGTTGTCCAGAGTCAGTAACAAAATCAAAAGCAACTATGATAAGGGAAAGATAATGGTTAAAAAAGTAAATGAATGGACCTTATTGGAAGTGGGGACCTTGACTTCACTTGTATTGTAACATAAAACAAGAAGTAAACATGAGACTTTGATTTGGCTTTTTTCCACCTATCTTGGAGAAATATAGAATTGCAAAATATATGTCACAGTTCAAGGTAATTTGATAGCATAAGACAACAGCAAAAGACAAATGTGAATTAATGCATTTAATCAAGAATCAATTGCTCCGGTGCATTCATTAGAATAGTAAGAAATGAGTTTTAAGCTGATAAAATGCCATGGCACTCCTATGTCAATATTTATTGGAATAGCAAGAGCACTTCAATATCAATAGCCAAAAAGAAGATATTGTTGGCTCAAAGATTGATTGGACTCATGATTTTGATAATAACAAAACCTAAAAATTTATTTATGTAAAAACTCATTTATAGCTACTGGCACATATATGTTTTTTGTTATTAATTAAAAGACAAAATTCTTAATAAACAAACGACAAAAGAGAATAGTTTTTTTGTACATAAAATGCAAACTTGAGTTTGAAATAGTAATTCTTTCTAACTTTCGCTACTATAACTATCTTTGTTGTTTGTAAAGATGGTATTTTACCCAAACCAATGTATTAAGCCTCGAATAGCATTTATAATGATCAAACCAATTGGATTACATGAGAAGAATTACTTGAAGCTATGGATAACTACAAAGATTATTTTATATATATTTGTTTCCTACTTCATCATTAAACTATTTGCTTCCTTCGCTTGTAGCATAGCATGTCTTAACTCTATTATTTTATATATATTTATTTGCTTCCTCCACTTAATCTTCATGTATCACATTGAGATTATATAATTCCTTTAGTCACTATTTGCTTGCTCCACTTGTCCATCCTTCACTTTTTTTTAATAAGCATTTAAATAGTGAAATTTTTTATGTATAACACCTATTCACTCCCTATAGATGTGTTTATCAATTGTGATTAGAGTTGGTTTCACTTATTTCTGTGCTTAACAGCTAAGAGAAAATATCTTTTTTTGTTATAGAAAAAAATGTAATAAAAATCTTATCAAATTGGCCAGTTCGGCAGGTTAAACTAGAAACCAGTCAAAATCAAATCAATCAAAAACTTATTTAAACTTATCAGTGAATTTTTTTAAATAGATTTTTTTTATATAATAGAATAGTTCATTATAAATAAATTTGACAAATTAAAAATATAAAGTACTAAAAGAAAGATGGGGTTAAAATATAGAGAAGTTTTATTTATTTTATTAAA
Organism: Erythrophleum fordii; assembly: GCA_032878935.1. Taxonomy (NCBI): domain Eukaryota; kingdom Viridiplantae; phylum Streptophyta; class Magnoliopsida; order Fabales; family Fabaceae; genus Erythrophleum; species Erythrophleum fordii. The sequence continues at coordinate 301,564 of JAVQMF010000048.1, read as the reverse complement.
AAAAGAGATAATATAAGAGAAATAAAAAACTCGATATTTGGTTGTTTTCAGTACTTACTCTCTATTATACCACATCTCCTAATAGCACTTTTCTCAAATATCAAGGTGTTTGACCAAAATTGTTATTTGTTTTTTGTGTTGTTAATTTTTTAATGATAAGTAGAATTTTAATATAATTTAGGAACTTTAAAAATTCAATATTAAATATTCTTAATTTTCAATCATAAGTAATTTTTGTTTTTCAATTAAAAATTGATTTCTCAAATATTTTAAAAAATATTAAATTAGTAATCAGATATTTAATAGTTATTAATATTTATTTATTACTTTAAAATTTTAATATATAAAATTTTAAAAATATATGTTTAATTATTACTGGTTCGATCACGATTTAACTAATGAACTATAAATCAGTTTCTCCATCAATTCAATGACTAGTTTGGTTTTAAAAACATTGGTAGAAAATGAATATTGACACTTGCGAAAGGAGCATACTTTTAGGGTTCTTAACTGTTAGGTCACCTTACTTCACAAGAAAGCACTTCTTACATTTGAAGAAAAGAATGAAAATGTACATTTGTTTAACTAATTATCTAGTGTAAGAAGTTATTAAGGAAGGTCTTAAAATGTCAAAAAAGGTAAACATGACAACAGGAACAATCATAGACAAGCCAAGAATTGAATGGACAAAAAACGATATAAACTTGGTCCATTGCAATCACCAAGCAAGAAATATTCGGATCTGTGCCATCAATGGACCCAAATACTACAAGATATCCAATTGTGAGATAGTTAAAGAAATGTGGGAAAAACTCATAGCTACTCAAGAAGGAACCTTAAAGGTGAAGGAGAGTAATCTAAATATACTTGTATAAAAATACAAAATCTTCCGTATGAAAGAAAATGAAGATATCAAAGAAATGTATAATAGATATGCTAGACTAGTTAAGGATCTAAAAGATCTTGACAAAAAGTGCATTGATATTTGACTTAATCATAAGATTCTCAAAAGTCTTCTATAAAGGTGGCAATCCAAAGTGGATTCCATTGAAAGTGAAAATCTTCATGCACTCTTGTATGATGAACTTTGAGGTAAACCCATTGCCTATGAAAAGAATCATTTGAAAAGGCATGAGTTGGAACAAAGGAGAAAGTCAGTAGTGTTCAAAGCTGCTGCTATTGAATAAGCTTCCACAAAAGAAGGTGAAAAAGAATTAGATGCACAAGATATAGCCTTTTCTAAAAAAAGATAGATAAATAAGCCAAAAGGAAGAAGAAACTTTCAAAAAACAAGGGAAACACACCAACTGGCAACCATAAAAAGGAGGAGCTAGGGAACGCTACAATTACATGCCATGAGTGCAGAAAAATGGACACATTATATCAGAATATTCTTTCATAAAGAAGAAACTTGTTAAATCCCATGGGAAGAAGAAGGTTATAGCAACATGGAGCAATGATGAAAAGGATAAAGAAGAATTGAATAGGAGATGGCTAACATGTGTTTTATGATTCTAGAAGATAATGAGGTAACAAATGAAAACTCCCTATTTTATGCTAAACCAGATGAAACATTTAATGAGTTTTTTACTAATTTTAAAAATTTATTTGCTAAATACTAGGAGCAACTTTAAATAAACTCCAAAGTAGAAAAGAGTGTTTAGACACTTGAATCTAAATTAGAATTTGTCCTGAAAGAAAATAAAAATTTAAAGCAACATGTTACTACTTTAAAAAAAGATTTAGCAAATTTTGTTAGAGGAGAAGAAAATTTGAATATATTATTAAGTAAACAAAAGTGCATGTTTGATAAATTAGGAATAAGATATGAAGGAAAATAAAATGTAAAAATGTATAGAAATTTTCTTGTTAAATTAGCTTCCTCCACCTTTTGTTTGTACTACAATAAACATAATTATATTTGTTATAAATGTAAAACTTTGGAACCATTAAGCCTAACACTAACTTGAAAGGACCCAAAAAGATTTAGGTACCTAAAAATCATTAAAATATTTTTAAGTTTTCCTGAAGGGAAAGATATTAAAATAATAATGGTTTTTAGATAGTAGCTATTCTAAGCACATGACTGGAGACCCATCTCAGTTTTTATCCTTCACAAGAAAAGATGAAAATTTGTCACATTTGGTGATAGAAGAAAAGGTAAAATCATTGGTGTATGTAAGGTGGAATTAACTGAGAATTGTTGCTTAAACAATGTTTGCCTTGTTGTTGGTTTGAAACATAATTTACTTAACATCAATCAACTATATGACAAAGGATATAAAGTAATATTTGATCTTATACATTGCACTATCTACAATGATGATAAAATCTTGTTTATTGGTTAAAGATTTAAAAACATTTACATTCTTAGCTTAAACAATCTAAGTTCCAAAAATGTGACACATCTTCCCTTTATATATAATGATCATTGGTTGTGACATTGAAAACTTGGTCATGCCAACATGCATACTATATCCCAATTGTTCAAGCTTGATCTTATGAAAGGACTTCTAAAGGTAGACTTTGGAAATGATCATATATGTGATGTATGCCAATTAGAAAAACAAGCAAGATCTTCTTTTAAATCAAATAAATATATCTCCTTAACCAAGCCACTCCAATTATTACATATGAATATTTTTAGTCTAATACAAACTCAAAGTTTCAGAGGAAAAAACTATGCATTCGTGATCATTAATGACTTTTCTAGGTTTACTTAAGTTTTCTTTCTTTCACATAAGAATTAAGCATTTAAGAATGTTATAGTCTTTTGCAAAAATGTTCAAAGAGAATAAAGGTATTTAATCTTTAGTATCTGAAGTGATTATGGTAGGAAATTTGAAAACAAATTGTTTGAAATTTTTTGTGATGACTAGATTTTAGTCATAACTTTTTCATACCAAGAACTTGACAACAAAATAGAGTTGTTGAAAGAAAAAATCGAATTCTCTAAGATATGGCTAGAATCATACTCATTGAAAATGATCTTTTCAAATACTTTTAGGTTAAAATTGTAAATACTACTTGTTATATCTTGAATCATTGTCTTATTCAACTAATTTTTAAAAAGATTTCATATAAATTGTGGAAAGGTAGAACACTTAACGTTAGTTATTTTCATATATTTGATTGTAATTACTTCATTCATAATAATGAAAAAGACAATTTAAGAAAATTTGATGCTAGAAGTAATGAAATAATATTCTTAGGATATTCAATATCTAGTAAAGTATACAAAGTATATCATAAAAGAATCATGGTGGTAAAAAAGTCTGTGCACATAGTATTTAATGAAGCTAGTCATACTTTGAGAAAAATAGTCTATATAAATAAGGATGAGCATATTTTAAGAAAAAATCATCCATATTAAGAGCCTAATCAAATCTTGATAGATAAGATAAAAGAAGACAGCAAGGAAAGTTATTCAAGCTCACTAAAAAATACTAATAAAAGCTAGAACAAACTCATTTTTCAATTAATGAAAATGTTCATCCATATAAAAACCAACCATCAATTTGAGTAGAAAAACATTATAAATGGAAGGGTTTATTTACCTAATACTTGCTTAAGAGTATTCCACTACCAATCTCCCAAGAACACACCCAACATCTCGAATCCAAAAGTCTAAGGTTTCACAAACTACCACTAAATCAAAAGATTTTTAGTTCGAATGAAAGAAGAAAAAGAAAGGAATATTTTTTCTTTCACTCACCTAAGCTAAATCTCTTATCTTCTCATTAGATTGGAGGTCCAAAATGTTAACCCAAGCCTTTCTTCTCTTACTACATTTTCTCCTTTTCGTTTCTTCTTTTTACTCTTAGGTTAGTTGGATGGTGGGAAAAAATGGATTTTAGTTGGGCCTTTGAACTCTATTTTTTTGGCTTCTCTAATTGATTTTAATTGAATATTAAGGATTAATGAACTTCAATTAATTTCTTAAGGCCATTTATTTAATTTTCACTTAATTAAAATAAAGTCTTATGAATAAGAATTTATTTATTTTTTCTAAAGTTCCCAATTTATTTATTTTTCTTCAAAAATATTTAATTTAATTATTTTCCCTTAATAATTCATATTAAATAATTTTAGGATGTTGTAGTTTGAATGTTGGTGTGTGAATTCTACTACCTTGTTTAAAGTATGCAAACCTAATGTTTGATAAAATGCTTAAGAGGAAAATTCATAGCTAAAGTTAACTAATAAGTATTTATAAGTGTTTGAATATTATATTGCCCTTCAACCAAGTCCACAAATATGCAATAATTACAAATCTTCTAAAACCTTGAAGACTTGTAAAGAGCTTATATGTTTGAAGGACTAGTTATTCTTTAGTTACTTTACTGGTGATTGATTATTTAGTATTTTAGGTTATCTTCATAGGACTTTACATGTATTAGATGTTTGTTGTCATTGGCAATATCCAAGATTATATGCATACATTGTTTATTATTTTTTTAATACATGGTTTCTTGACTATCAAGTGTTTGTGATTATAGAAAATATTCTTGAATTAAATTATTGTGTGGTCTAGTTGTTTGTTGTTGGCCTTAAAATAGTTATTATTTTTATTTATCTTTTGAGTTTGAATAGAAAATAAAGAGCAAATAAAGTAAAACAAAAAGAAAAAGAAAATTATAACCTAGTCATGTGGGATTAACTTAACTATGTATAGTTTGAGCATTAAGTATCATATCCTAGGTAATCTTTTCATAGGAATTGACTAATTTTGTTTAGATCAAGTTGTAAATAGGGTGTGTTAAGTCTTTTGATATTGCTATGTAATATGGTTATGTTTAGGGATTGTTTGTGGCTTTTACTCTTCCATTGATAAATGCTTGTGAATTAAAATGATTTGAAAGTAGCAACATAAGTAACAAGATTTATGAGTTGAGTATAGGAAACTACATGAGCATTTTATAACTCTATCTCACTTCTTTTATTTTTGTAATTATTTAATTATTGTTCCTATGCCTTGAGACAAACTTCTTGAGCTTTTTTTTTTTTTGTTGGCAATCTCATTGAAAAATCTTAGTTCTTAAGATATCTAAAGTGTTTACAAAATTACTTAAACTTAGAGTTCTAATAAATGCTTGCTCTCTATTTGAAAATTTGAATTATTAAGGTACTAAAATTTTGAAGCTTTTAAATTTTTAAGCTCATACTTATGTGAATGTGAATCTTTGGGAAGCCATCTAATATAGAATCTTACAAGCTAACAATAGCAATTGTTAGCTATGGTGCACCATGATATAAATGTGAAATGATATGAGATGACATGATATAATATGATATGATATTACATGGTACATATGAGATGATATGATATGGTATGACAAAATATGATATGAGACGACATGACGTGAAATGAGATGACATGATTTGATATGAGATTATATATATAATATGAGATGATATGATATAATATGTCAAGATATAATTTGACAAGATACAACATGATTAGATATGATGTGTCATTTTATCAGCCTCGTGCTTCTTAGCAGACTTGGTTTTGATTAAAAGTTCCCTTCTATTTTGTTGATAAATATTATAAAGACTATTTTTTTCTATTACATGTTTACTTGGTTTACAAATATTGACTCCATCATAAGTAATGATTTTTTTTTCTTTAATGCACTATAATTAAAGTCTATGAAAGAAAGATGCGAATTTCTCTATATATTCGCATGTTATTATAACTTTCATTTTCAAAAATCTCTACCATTGTTGGTTTGTTCCATCCTAATGTAATTAGTAGTATCTACTTATTAAGTATCATCACTTACTCCTTTTAACATTTTTATATGTTGCCAATTGTAAGGTTGGTCATGGGTTAGTCATATGACATGGATAAGTTGGTGCCTATCGCACTGGTGTGGGCAAGGTTATTATTTTCTTAAATGTTATTAATTATTGTAATTTAGAGTAAGTCCATAATTTCACAAGTAGGATCCCTTATCCTTCTGTGTATTATGTGATTAACAGAAATGGTGAGTAAAGCCTTTATTTTGTATCATTAAAATTTGAGTAGTTGTAGGACTTTCCAAATATCCTATTTTAGAGGACATTTTGTGAATTGACTTCATCATTAAAGAATTAACTTCATAATTAAAGTGTGTAATTTGATTTGTATAAGTTCAATTGTTTGGATAGGCTTATGAATACAAGTCTTTCCTTGTACACCTTGTGGGTCACATATCTATATGTGTGGTGTGATAATTTTTCAAGCAAATAAATTAAAGGGAATTAAATTATAATTAGAAATATATCCTCATCAATAAAATTATAATTTATAAATATATTATTATTAATTATATTTTTTATTTTATATTAAAAGTTAAATAATATGTAATATATTATATACATTTTATATATAATAAATATAATATAAAAAATATATAATATAATATTTATTATATGTAATATGTAATATATAATATATATAACCCCCCAAAAAAAACCTTATTATTTTTCTATAACGGCTTTTTATACTGTTACTATAACGCGGTCATAGATTCTGTGTTCCTTCTAATGATTTGAAGAAAACATGAGGTCATCTTAAAAAAAATAAAAAATTTGAATATATAAAAAAAATTACGTAAAATTACGGTTAAGTGTCAAATTTTTTACTTTTTGACATTATAGTAACAGTATAAAAAGCCGGTATTTTCAGCCATATCATCGGCCATGAATTTCAGACCCTGACACATAATTTTATGAGATAATCTAACAACAAAAATAAGAATGAACTGTGACAAGCCCAGGATCGAAAATCTTAATTAACTGTGGGTTCCCGTTTGGAAGGAATTCTTCCGAGAATTTTTTAGGGCGTACATAGAGGATGGTACACCAAGAAAAATTAATGGATAAGATTTAATTTGTAAAAAGGTTCATTTGTAATTTGTAATACAGGTAAGCCTTATTTGGTTCAGAGGAGGGGGAGGGGAGAGGAGGGATTTTAATGGAGGGGAGGGAGGGAAGGGGAGGGATTTTAATGAAGGGGAAGATTTAATAATAATATATAAACTATTTTAAATATATTTTAAAAGGTGATAATATAATTAATTATTTTTTTATTTTTAAAAATTTAATATTTTCACCACCAAATTAAACAAATGTCAAAAATTATTTATAATTATAATTATTTAAAAAAATTTGTAAATAAATAAAACTAATTAAATAATTATTTTAACAAATATATAATTTAATATATTTTATTTCATGAAATTAGAATGTATCTGAGTTAAGAACATTGACATATTTATTTTTTCCTCAATATGGCAATATACTTGTATTAATTGGTAAGTTAAAATTTTTCTTTAATTATACTTATAAAATTTTTATAAAATATAAAATTAATAATCAAGAGGAAGGCATTTTGGTTTTTTTCCTAACTTTTTCTCCCAATCCCCCCAAATTGGAAAGAGAGGAGAGGAGGGGAGGGGAGGAAAAGTTTAATGAAACTTTCTCTCCCCCCCTCCAAAAACACATGCCAAATAGAGAGGAGGGGGGGGGGGGAGCAAGACGTCGCCGTTTTTGCACTTCCCTTTAGCTGATTCAAAGTTGCCCCTCATCCGTCCGTCCTTGAGCCATTACAACCGTATGCTCACCATTTTGAGACCAAATGAAGCCCCTAATATGCAACGCATTTTCATCTTCTTCCTTGCCATTTTTCCTGTTTCATTAGGCGGCAAAAGCAAACGCAGGGAAGAAAACATCAGAAGCAAGATTATGGATTTGTTGCTCTTTGAACCAAAGTTCTCACCCTCTTCGTATATCCGCGGCTCGACGGTACTGCCATTCTGATTTTTCTTCTTCTTCTCAATCAATTACGCTTCAAAATTCTTTTCAGTACATATTCTTCGTAGTTTCACTACTTCCTTACAATTATATCAATTCATCTCCTTTAAAAAACATTATTCCAGTATGCATGACTCTTCAAATGAAAGAATGGAAACAATTGAAACTTGAAGCAGAAAAGTGTGATATTTATAGAGCATATGTTCAATTCCCATGTAAAGTGTGATACCACCTGGCAGCTGCATCTGGAACAGATAGGAACGAATGTAAGGCAACTCCGCCTTCTGACTTCGATCCCACTTGTTCATACTTCTGGAGTGTGCAGAAGTCTTGCTAGGGCCTCGCAGCAGAAGCAAATTTGAAGGCCATTGAGCCACCTCAATCTTCTCCCCAGTTCCCAAGACATCCTCTTTCTCTCTTCGTTCCGATGCGGCAATCAACAAATCCTAAATCTGTACAGAAGAGTTGAAAATACGTTGCATATTCAGGGGCTTCATTTGGTGTAAAAACGGTGAGCATTAATGGAAAATGGACGGCTCTGATGGCTCAAGAACGAACGGACAAGATGCAACTCTATATAACCTGAAGAAATTGGAAAAACGGCACCGTTTTGCTCTGGGTACTACTTGCCCAGAGTGCCTCTGGGTAGAGGATCGCATTCCTCCCCTCCCCTCTCCTCAAACCAAACAAGGGGGTAAAGTTCGTATGCAGTACAATTGGCTTCCCCTGCAGGATAAATAATTGCTCATTCTTCCGAAACGGCGGATCCTTCTGTAGGTGCCTCTACATGAGCTTCGAGTAACCAAATATGAACTGGTTACCGTAGGCACTTTGACGGCAAAAGAGGCATACAAAAATCAGAATTCGGACAACACCGTTGTGTAGGCCCATCCCTTTTCGTCTTTTTTCTCTGTTGCCGTCTAGCCTTGTCACTCTTCGAAGCTCGCCGGTCCATTGCGGTGAGTCTCTTCTAGTCTCCCTTGGACACATTGATTTAGGGTATTTTGCATAGTCTAGTGTCCTAGATGGCGTTTAGAGCCATGTGTTTGTGGAATTTGTAAATTTTTTGTTTAGTGTTTCTGGAATTGGTAGATTATTTATATGTATAGTTCTTACTGGTAGTTTTTTGAACTTGAAATGCAGTAGGTATATCTTTTGAAATTCTCAACTTTAACCAACTGCATATTACTCCGTCTACAATTCATAAACCCAATTTTTATCTCTTAGCCATCTCTGTCTGGAGATTATACAGTTCAAGTAGACTTCTGGTGCTTTACCCGAGCTACAATGGCTTCTGTTTTAGCCACTTCTATTAGCTTTGAACCTTCTTCGAAGCTGTCTAGTAGAACTAGTTACGTTAAATATTCCTCCCTGCCTTTACACATCTTTCATAGAAGCATGTTTATACCCTTTTTGCGCATTATTTATAGACTCTAATAAGTTCATATGATGGGTTTGGAGTGGACTGCCTCCTTACTGGATTTTCTGTAATGTTTTTAATTTTTGGTAATATGTACCCCGTTTCATTGGGACAGCAGCTTGATAAAGTGAATGTATAAGCTGGTTCGTGGTTACTATATGCTTAGTATGATTTTGGTTGCTATGGATCTGATTGGTGAACCTGTGTGTAATTTACTGGATCTTTTTTGGTAGGCCTAAATATAGAAGATATTGCTTAAATTAGAAAAGGGCAGTGACTAGGAGTTAGAGACAATCTAGTCTTTTAGGGAAACTGAAGAAGGAAATGATGCAGGAGACTAGAATGATTGAATATAGTAGGGACGTTAAATTGTCCCTTTGCTTTTTTATTTGTTTGGTAAGTTGCAGTAAGTAGGAGTGTGTTGAAATCTGTTTATTTTTAATTAATTTGATATTAAAAATTTACAAAAATGACTGGCCTGCGAGCTAGATTGTTTAGGCCAGCATGAGCAAGTATGTACTGAAAAAGATTTTCTACTGACACAACTAATTTCTTGCTTATGAAGTGGTATTACTTGCAATGGGTCCCTTCTGTTTAATCCTAACCAGCTGCAAGTCTGCCCCAAATCAATTAAGATTTTCCTAGAATGTTTGCTTCTTCGTTTTTTTTTTTTTGGTTTCGTTGAGTTTGATTATGCTTACATCCAGTATTGGGTTTAGTTTGTTTGGGTGTATTAAACTGATGATATAGCTATTTTTTTTCCTCTTTCTATGTGCACCTTCTTTCAAAATCATTGTGGCCTAAAATCGGTTCAACATTTGATATTTCATAATGGAACATTGATTTTTTTTTTATAAATTCATGTTATTATATGTAGATACTGATATAAATGTAGTCATTATTAACTATTTTGTTTAATCATTTAGTTATTTCAACTTATAATTAAATTATAATGAGAATGAAGATTATTACAATCAAAAGGGGAAAAAGAATTTTAATTCATGAAGTATATTAACTGAGGAGGAATATTGAAGTGAAAAAAACAATAGAAAATTTCGAAAGAGACAGATATATGTTTTGAGTAACATAAATGTATGTAAAAGATTTTAAAATTTAAAATTAGGGGAAAAAAATTAAAGAGGCATTCTAAATGTGCTTATGTATAATATCTCTCTTATTGTGTCACTCTTTGGCCATTTTTGTTTTTTGGTTTTTCTTCTTTTTTGGTTCTTTTAGTTCTCTTATATCTCTGCATTGGAAATGTATTGTGCTTCCTACATTTGCCATTTCTTTTTCACCAAATGACAATAAAGCATACAGCTGTATCGTAGAAACCTGATGTTACCTGTTAATTGTAATAATTAATCTCTTTGTCAATACTATTTCTTGTGTATTCTTTGTTTTGTCTGCGGGCTATTAAATGCTGCTGAACTAATTGTTGTTTCAGTCACATCTCATGGTTTGCTCAACATGAAGTGCTGTTGAAGCTGCCAAAAACTGTGCTGCTTGCAGAGACTGAACATGGCTGGGGTTAAAACCCAGGAACCACCACAAAGTATTGACAACTAAAATGAACACTTAAGAATTTATGAAAGCTATTAGTCACTGTACATGAAAAGAAAGGAACTTTTGGTGAAGCTATTGGAATCTTGTTGCAGTGAGGTATTAATTAAACAGTTGCACTCGCTGTGTTTGAAAGTGGGTCTTGCCCATGATAGTTTCATTGCAACCAAGCTTAGTGTTCTTTATGCTAAATATGCATCAATTAGGCATGCACATAAACTGTTCGAAGAAACACCTTACAAAACTGTCTATCTATGGAATGCCATGCTTAGGAGCTTTTGTAGGAAGAGAGCATGGGAAGAGACCTTATGTCTATTCCAGCAAATGATTGTTAATGCTGTATCCGCTAAGGAAAGACCTGACAGCTTCACATTATCAGTTGCTCTCAAATCATGTACAGGCCTTCTGGAGCTTGAGTTGGGAAAAATGATTCATGGATTTGTCAAGAAGGAGAAGATGGATATGGACATGTTTGTCGGGTCTGCTTTAATTGAGCTGTATTCAAAATGTGGACAAATGAATGATGCCGCCAAAGTTTTTATGGAATATTCAAAACCAGATGTTGTTTTATGGACTTCAATAGTTACTGGGTATGAGCGGAATGGCAATCCTAAGGAAGCATTGTCAGTTTTCTCCCGTATGACTGTGTCAGAGCATGTAAATCCTGATCCAGTGACACTTGTGAGCACTGTTTCTGCTTGTGCTCAATTATCTGATTTTAAGCTTGGAAGTAGTTTACACGGGTTTGTAATAAGAAGGGGCTATGACACTAAATTATCTTTGGTCAACTCATTGCTAAATTTATATGCAAAAACTGGTGCCATCAAGATTGCAGCTAATTTGTTCAGGGAAATGCCTAGTAAGGATATTATATCTTGGAGCTCAATGGTTGCATGTTATGCCGACAATGGAGCTGGAACCAATGCATTAAATCTTTTCAATGAAATGATTGATAAAGGAGTTGAACCAAACTCAGTTACTGTAGTTTGTGCATTGCGAGCATGTGCATCCACCTCCAATTTGGAAGTAGGTATAAAAATTCATAAGTTGGCAGTTGACAAAGATTTTGAGTTGGATGTATCAGTCTCTACAGCTTTGATTGACATGTATATGAAGTGCTATTCACCTGAAGGTGCAATTAATATCTTCAAAAGAATGCCCAAGAAAGATGTGGTTGCATGGGCTGCTTTGATGAGTGGGTACGCTCAAATTGGAAAGGCACACATATCGATGTGGGTTTTCTGCAACATGTTATCTAATGGAACTCGACCAGATGCAGTTGCCATAGTGAAGATTCTTAATGCTTCCTCAGAATTGGGCGTTCTACAGCAAGCTGCTTGTCTTCACGGTTTTGTTCTTAGAAGTGGGTTCAACAGTAACATATTTGTTGGAGCATCTCTCATCGAGTTGTATGCAAAATGTGGTAGCATATACAATGCCAACAACGTTTTCGAAGTAATGATAGATAGAGATGTTGTTACCTGGAGCTCGATGATTGCAGCATATGGACTCCATGGGCAAGGAGAAGAGGCTATGAAATTATTTAATCAGATGGTTAACAGTTCAGATGTTAAGCCTAACAATGTAACCTTCCTTTCAATTCTATCTGCTTGTAGTCATGCAGGTTTGATTGACGAAGGGATAAAGATGTTTGATATCATGTTAAATAAGTACCAACTGAAGCCAAATTCAGAGCATTATGGGATAATGGTTGATCTTCTCGGTCGCATGGGAGAATTGGATAGGGCAATGGACATAATTAATCATATGCCCATGCCAGCTGGGCCTCATGTTTGGGGAGCCTTACTTAGTGCAAGTCGGATACACCAAAATATAAAGATGGGGGAGATTGCAGCAATGAATCTTTTCCCATTAGACCCTACTCATGCAGGCTATTATATACTTTTGTCAAATATCTATGCTGTCGACAAAAATTGGCATAATGCTGCAGAACTTAGAACATTGATAAAGGAGAGTAGGTTGAAAAAGATAGTGGGACAAAGCATGGTTGAGGTAAAAAATGAGGTTCATAGTTTTGTAGCTGGTGATAGATTGCATATTGAATCTGATCAGATTTATGACATGGTAAGAAAATTAGAGGGAAAAATGAGGGAAGAAGGGTATGCTTCTCGGGGACAGATGGAGGAAATTTTGTAAGTTCTACTCTTAGGTCTCGTTTGGTACAGGAGATTAGTTTTTAATGGAATAGAAATGAGAAATAGAATAGAAATGAAAAAGAATTTTATACTTCATAATTATGTTTGGTATGCTGAAAGAAAAAATATGAATGTTTTTATTTTTTTATATTTGAAATGAAACGAAAGAGAAATTGAAAGACTAAAATTCCTTGATTATTTTTTATTGTTAATAATTATAAAATATAATAAAATGCTTATTTTAAATTATCAATAATAATAAATAAAAAAATAATTATTTTTTATTTTTGATAATAATAAATAATAAAATTTTAATTTTAAAAAATCAATTTTAATTATCTTTATCATAAAAAATTCAAACACATATAGGTAAGAGAGTTTGAAAATTTTCTTTTCTTCAAATCAGATTACTTTCCTTCAAAGTTATAAAGATTTGTACTCTCCAATATTTAAAAGTTTTAACTTTTTTTTAAAAAAAGTTAAAAAACGTCATTTCTTTTTCAATTCCATGAATGTCCTCTTCTTTAAAAAAAGTTACCTTACGTACCAAACGTGTTTTTCTTTCTCTCCCATTTCTTTTTCAATTCCATGAATGTCCTCTTCTTTAAAAAAAGTTACCTTACGTACCAAATGTGTTTTTCTTTCTCTCCCATTTCTTTTTCAATTCCATGAATGTCCTCTTCTTTCTATCAAATAAGGCCTTATGGTTGTGTGTAATCCCAAGTCCAATGTGGAGGTTTTCCGATTCGATTGGTTGAGAGGGGTGTATGGCAATATACTTGACTTAACGGTAGTCATATCGGTCCGAAAGTGTCTTTAGAAGCTGTTGTATGGCTGCTCATGTCTACTTCTTTGATTTGGTTCTTTGAAAGCATATCTTGTCACCATATTTGTTGCATAATTACTGAAGTCTTGGTTAGTGTGCACCAATTCTTTTTTATATGAGAGTTAAAATTTACTTTCTTTATTTCGTTTAAAAATAAAAGGACTATTATTGTTATGATGAAAGGATTAGTAAACTTGTTTTATTATTATAATTCAAATAAATCTAATTAGTTGAGCAAATTATTTTGCATGAAAATTTATCAAATTTTAAAATTAATCTCTAAAAGTTGATAAACAAGAGTTGAAATTTAAATTTGTCCCTAATGATATCACATGTTATCTTTCAATATATATATATATATATATATATATATATATATATCTTCTTAATTCTTATAATTTTATTCAATTTTTATGTGAGTTTAATAAGTTAAAAATGTTTGTAATTGATTATTTATAATTTTAAAAAGTTTTAATTTAATCTCTATTGTTAACTTTTTGTTAATATGTTATTGCATTTTATTGATACGATGAATCGAGTGTTATTTTAATACTTTAAATATATAATTTATGTTAATAAAAAAATAAAAATAGAAATAAAATAAATTCATATGTATTGCAAGTTATGTTTAATAATTTGAATGAGTTAACTTGTACATTTAAAATATCAAGATAGTATAAAGTTAATATAGTGATTTAATTATAGGAACAAAAGTAAAATTTCTGAGATTTAGGAATTTAATTATGAATTTTTAAATTATAGAATAATTAAAACTTAAATAAATATATAGTAATAAATTAAGAATAATATAACCAACAACTTCAAATAACTTCAAAATTGTGCAGTTGGGAGTTCAGTGAACCCATGTAATTCATACACAGACAGAAGTCCGAGGGGGGGATGGGTAGTTGGTGGCGACAAAACATTTCACCCTCACCAACCCCATTCGCAACCAAATTTGCTGTTCTCACCAACCTTCCTTTCCCTCTCATTTAAAATCCGTAAAAGGGTCCGCAATTTCTGAAAATTTTCAACGTCTTCTTCCTTCCAAGCCACACAATCGTCTTCTTGGTCTCTTCTTGAGCTATAATGGGTGGGGAGCGTAGGTTCTACACCTTGGCTGAGGTCTCTAAGCACAACAACCGCCACGACTGCTGGCTTGTCATTGGCGGCAAGGTATCTAGCGAATGTATATTCAAAGTCCATCTAGTGTGATTGGGTTTATGTTTTTAGCTTATGGGTTTTCAATTTTACTTTAATGCTTTTGAGAATCTAGTGTTTAAGTGGAATAAGATTCACTGGGAATTGGATCATATAGTGACTCAATTGGATCTGGTGAGATTCATTCTGAATCGGTTGCATCTGGGCTCGAATGCAGTTGTTCTTTTTTGGTTTTTGATTATATGGATTTTTGGTTGATTTGTTATGCTTTTATGTTATGAATAACTAATGCTTTAAAAACAGAACTGTATCATGTCCATATGACGACACGACACTGCATTTAAATGCTATATATTTTGACTGTGTTGTCACGTGTGTTAAAATCAATGCATAGCTTGTACATAGTTTCTCCCTAATTTACACGATTTGGCTTTTACGTATTTGCGTGATTGGTTACTTCTGCTTGTTGTTACCATCTTCTTGGCAATAGGAATTGGGGGTGCTGAAAAGGTGAGCGTGCCTAGAATGTCAGGTTGGAAATAGAAAATGATTGATTTGTTTGGTAGGAGTGAAAAAGGAAGGAGTGGAAGGAAGGAAGGACTATCTGGATGAGGTGCATGCTTTGATACATAGACAACTTGTCATTTATTCTCCAACTACTCCTTCCACTTTCACTTTCACCGAGCATAACACACCCCTAAGGTGGATCATTTTGCATAAAGAAAGATCACTGAAAAGATGCTGGAAGTTGGTTCTCTGCTTGCGGTAATATAAATGGTCATTAAAATATCACTTCAATACTAGTATGGAGCATTATGTTGGCAATTAGTTTACATTTTTCAGTTTTTTTTAATAAAAAAATTACTATGTTACGCAAATACAGTTAATTTAATTTGACTTGCCTTTGATGGTTGAATCAAAACTAAGCAGTGTCATTCTTGTAAGTTTTGTCAAAAGTGTAAGAGTTTTGTATTCTTGCTTGCTGAAATTTTGTGTTTCTCTTCCCTATGTTTATCCTTTTTAGAAGTGTACTGGACGGGGTTATATCCTTGTAGCTAGGGCTTAACAATGTTATGATTGGGACAGAAATCATCTTTTTTCAATTTAAGTGGTCCATCTTTTATTCTTAGACCATTAAAAAAAACCTTTGAATTTGTGGAATTCCAAGATGATGTGGCTTTGGGGTGGTTCTCTTGGTCATTTTTGCATTGCATCCATTATTGTAATTTTAGTCCATAAGAGCATCTGTTATTCATAGCATGATAAACCTTATGTAACTGGTCAACCCATTTTTCTTTTGTGCTGCCTGGTAAAAACGGGTTCAGTCAAAAGTCTTGTTTTAACTTAAAAAAATTGTTTTAATAACCTCGTGTCGTGCCTGGCTGGTACAGAAGACTGTTTGGTACATAAGTCTAAAACGCACTGTTGGATGTCTGTTTACATAATATTGTTTTTGAAGTCTAAACACAACTGACATCGTTACTATAGCTGCTGTTGTCTCTTTCTTCTATTTTGTGGTTATATAGAAATTTATATTCTTTATCTCTTTTTATTATTAGAAGTAATTAACATCAAAAGTATATTTCTACAAGTTTTTTGTTTCTGAGATTGTTTCTTTGTAAATGTTTATATAAATTATGCTTATGTGTGAAGAGAATGTCATAAATTGATTATCAATGGGATGGATTTGGCTTAGTATGAACCGTAGTTTTGGAATCCCTTCAAGAAGCATATGAAGTGCTTCTCAAAACCACTGAGTGTTTTTTTCCATAAGTAGCTGAAGAAGCACGGAAATTGAGCTGTTGAAGTTCCCCAAATTACTGATTGACAGTTTTTAATAGCCAAAGGCAATTCGATAATTTTTGTCAAATGTTTCAGAAACAAGCTTTGTGCATGATTTGTTTGATTTATCTATCATACCAAACGTCAGATTAATTTTAAAGACCTTGTTTCTCTCTCAAAGTAAACTAATTGATACGTAGTATGTCATTGACAGTCCTGATTCATTTAACCCTAGTGGAATAAAACATTAGACATTTAACATGCTAAAGTAATTTTTTAAATTGGGGTCTTTGACGATGGACTGATGACCTTTAGTGGTTATGTCAAACATGCTTTTGCACTGTATTATGTAACTGATTATCCCGAAGGCTTAAGGTGTTAAAAAGGTTTCTAAGAATTGAGAGGCGGTGCTTCTTGCCTAGTTGCGTCCATTTTTGGCTTGTAGCTCTGGAAATAAGAAAAATCTCAAGTTACTCTACTTGAAGTCTTCCTACTTAACCTCTCTCAAGCCATACATGCTGTGAACCATACTCTATATGCGTCGTGTCTTAATTATCCAATATTAACGTCACTGTCATAACATGTACAATTCCCAAGGTTGGGCATGCCTCATTCTTATACATGATACATCATAATTTTATCTACTGAGTTTATGCAAGAGAGTAGCGATGTGCTTATGGGGTTTAAAAAATTGCCTTTGTGCCATTTAGAAGGCTTGAATTTATGAGTTGAGTTAGAAAGTAAGTCAAGTCAACCTTTAAAAGTTGTAACTAGTAGGCCTTCTGTCTATGAGTTAATTTCGCATTGTGTTACGACTTGGCTTTTCTTCAATATCTTTCATCACCTTCACATAATTCCTTGGAACAGGTTTATAATGTCACAAAATTCTTGGAGGACCATCCAGGTGGGGATGAGGTCTTGTTGTCTGCCACAGGTACATGGGTATCAAGTATTGTTTTTGAATGCACTTAATTATGCATCATTCCTGGTTTCACCAGCGTGATGTTTGTAAATGCCATTTGATAACCCAAATGCCACTTATCTGCAGGAAAAGATGCAACTGATGATTTTGAGGATGTTGGTCACAGTACCACTGCTAAAGCAATGTTGGATGAGTTCTATGTTGGAGACATTGATTCGTCAACCATCCCCACCAAGGTTAAGTATACACCTCCAAAACAACCTCACTATAATCAAGACAAGACAGCAGAGTTCATTATCAGGATCCTTCAGTTTCTAGTTCCCCTGATTATCTTGGGTGTGGCGGTTGGTATTCGTTTCTACACCAAATCAACATAACCATCGAAACTGCAAAAACACTTGATAGACATTTACAAAAATATGTCAGTGTTGACAGAACCCTGCCTGGTTTGTGCTTTGGAATTCTAAACTGCAATTTTTTAGGGGATGCTAGGATGTGTGACTCCTCTGTGACAAATAACATGTTCATGTTTGCCGTCGGTGTATGTTACATTTGGATATTAGATCGTCTTTCTCATCATTAATGCTGGAATTGTCTTTTGGAGTTTAAACTTCGGTGGATTTAGAAACTGGTTTAAACTAAAACTTGAATAAGCTTTGTGAAAATTTCTTCTTTTAAAAGCCGATGGGGTTTTCATTTTCTGGGTTAGACTTGTGACTCTAAGCAGAGGCGGAGGAGAAATTTTTGACGAGGGACTAAGACTATGTATGTGTGTGAACTAATTAATACTTAACACATTATAAATGCATAAATGGTATCTCCTTATTATCATTATAAAAGAGAAAACATATGCATTGTATGACAATTAATTTATATTAAAAGCGTGTGGTGGTGGGCACTGCCATGGCATTTCAAACACGATGCATAATATGACATGGGGCATACTTTTTAAACAAGTCTCATCCTATCTTATCTTATTGGTTAGCGTTCTGTAAAGTATATAAGTAATTTCAAGTAAATAATATAAATAAAGTCTACTCATAATTTGATAACAGTAATAAAACAAAGCAATTTGCCAAATATATATGTGAAAAGAGATTGGAGAGTTCAGGCAAGTTAAAAAATATTTACAGAATTGTTAAAGCATCTTATTAAATTATAAGTAGTAAGTAAGGATATAGAAGGTATTTCAAACAATTATTAATATGGTATATGAAATTTATATTCTATTTTTTGCCTGTTGTGTAAATTTTTGTTGCATGCTAGTATGCAACTTTATTCTATTTATTTGAGAATATTTGAAATATGATATGTATCAAAAAAAAAGAAAGAACCAAAAAAAAAAAAACAAAAAAGGAATATGGATGATTATGGATAAAGTATATGTAGGATACTATAATTTCTATCGCCAAAATCATATTTAGCGAACAAAAAATTTTTCATTTTTATTAAATCTTTTAGTCTTTGGACCCAGACCTATTTACTTGGAAAAACTTTATAAATGAACAAGTTTTTTTTTTTTTTTAAATTGAGACTCATCTATATGAAATTTGTTCATATAAAATCATAACAAATAAAAAAATATTTCAAACAATTATTAATATAATTCAAAACTCATAAAATACTATTTGGGTGGTATTTTTGTACCACATATATATATATATATATATATATATATATATATATATATATATAAGTCATATTTTGAGGAGTAATTATGGTGACAATATTATTTAAACGAGAAAATCATTTAAAGAGAACCTAGATGGAATTTCTACTTAAAAGTAAAGGACAAATTTGTTTGTAAAAAAAATATTCCATTGTATTTAACTTCTTTTTATTAATTTACAGTGGGAGTTATATGCATTATGTGAATTTTATTACTTTTTAGGGCTTAAAAAAAATTTCTATGCTTATAAAATTTTCAAAAATTTGGGTTCCCCCGGACTCCTCTTTGCCTTTGCGATTCATTTTAATAGTTGAAATAAACTTATGAAATTGTCTATCTCCTTTTTACCTTATTCTTTCAAGGTAAACAAGTAACAAAAAATAACATTAACACGGATACAACACACAATTCCCAAGGGAAAAGTATCGGTGTTTCATAAGTAGATTTATTGGACATGAAAAAGCTGGAGGCTAATTTGGTTCTTTTCCCTATTATTCCTGGTCCGGTTACATGATTCCAGGACACCTAGTCATCTGTTGTGAAGGAGAAGCCATTATATGCAAAATGTTTGGCGTCTTTAATCGGGGTGCTTCCACTAGATGGAATTGTTTCTTGAAATTGCAGTTGATTCTCTATTTGGAGGTAATCCATTTTTGTAAATGTGTATTACGAAATGCTTGGTGCTCTAAAATTTTAGAAGTGAACTCTTGGTCTTGTAAGCTAATTGTTTTATAAATTTAAAGGTTTAAATATACTTTTATTCTTTACTATTATAGAAGTTTTAATTTGGTTCTTCTAGTTTTATTGAGTTATTGTTATTCTTCAATAATTAATAATATAATTAAGTTATTTTATATTAATTTTGCTAATAAAAAATTAATGATGTTATGGTTAATTCATATACATGGATGTGATTTGGACTATATGAACTTGTTTGATAACAAGTAATCAAATGGTTAGTGTGATCATTCTTAAGTAGTTTACTTGAAATTAGGAGAAAAATGAAGTAAGGTGGCGAGGTCATGGGACTAAAACATGATCTTACTTAAGCACCCATCATCCAGCGAATTCACGTGACTTAAGTCATATTTATGTAAATTAACTGAAGCATTATTTTCAATTACCACAGTGATAAAATTAAAAGGAAAATTAAAAGATTGTATTCTATTTTTTGCCTGTTGTGTAAATTTTTGTTGCATGCTAGTGTGCAACTTTATTCTATTTATTTGAGCATATTTGAAATATGATATGTATCCAAAAATAAGAAAGAACAAAAAAAGGAATATGGATGATTATGGGTAAAGTATATGTAGGGTACTATAATTTTCATCTCTAAAATTATATTTGGCGAACAAAATTTTTTTCATTTTTATTAAATCTTTTAGTCTTTGGACCCAGACCTATTTACCTGGAAAAATTTTATAAATGACCAAGTTTTTTTTTTAAAAAATTGAGACTCATGTATATGAAATTTGTTCATATAAAATTATAAAAAATAAAAAAATATTTTAAACAATTATTAATATAATTCAAAACTCATAAAATACTACTTGGATGGTATTTTTGTAGCATATATATATATATATATATATATATGCACAACGAGGTTCTGGGCACGGGATGGGTAACATGTTAACAAGGTCCGAAATTAGACTCTTAAAATATTTATAAATATTTCTTATTCAGATTCCAACGCAAAAATTTTATGAATATTTATAAAATCTAAGTATTTTTGCCATCCTGAGAAGGAATGGAAGGATATAATAGCCGAAAATAAGAAAGAGACGGAATGAGAGGATATATTAGAGTACTACAAGGAATGTAAAGTGCCTAATGACAAACAATCAGTAATATGCGACGTAGGAAAGCAAAAGAAAGCATAATCCTAGTAAGGCAAAATCATTTCACCAATTTCATATTTTTTTTCATTTTTTTCCAAAAAATATTTTTAAAAATAAATAAAGAAACCATTTTTTCAGTTCACTATTAAAAGCCTACCTCCGTCACTTTCATCCATTATAGTCTAAAATCATCATCAAAGCTCGTGAGACTGTCCTTCGATCCAAATAAAAATTTTGAACTTGAGTTTGGCATGAACCAGACTATACCTAAATATTTTTATTTCGGCTCATCTAAAAATCTTAAAAATAAGATGAGTTGGGTAGATACGGACTTCTTTTATTGAGGCGCTAATAAAAATTTTAAAAAATGAGACAGATTTGAATTCAAACCAAGGTGCAATAATTTTTATTTGGTCTGAGCAAGCTTAAACCCAAATTTTAAATTTTATAATGTTTTGACTTGAGCCTATATTCATATCGAAACATTTCTAGCCGGCCAAACGTGGATTGAAATAAAATGTTTGAAAATGAGCTTTGTTTGGCCGGACTGTTAACTATTTCATTCGGTGCAAGCTTATGGTTAAAAACAAAAAAAATTGAAGGTAAGCTATGCTTAGATTTAACCCAAATTTCTTTCTTTGAAAAGCTCCACCCTTATTTCGTAATTAAGTTTATCTGCCATTATCATTACTATTAGCGCCCAACTTGCTACATCTGGCTGTGTCGCATCACTAATAATCAACCAGCTACCATCACTTTGGTTTGCCACCGGTTTATTTTCATGTAACCCCAAAATCAGGATGGATTTTTTAATGAAACATATAATTACAAATTGTTATGAAATTATTTTTTTAAAAATTTTTTCAAAAGAAGTTCTTCAAAAAATTTATTTTCTTACAGAACAAACGAGCCTGAAGGAATCTAAATCACTTAACCACTTAAGGAATTTGAGTCACTTTAACCATTTAAGAAATGTATAATGGCTTACAAGTCATAGAGCTTTACCCTAGCTACTCCCCATATATATATATATATATATATATATATTCATCAACCAAAGCATTAGAAATCAGAGATCGCAAGGGCAAATTGAAATTGTCACAGAATGGCTACCAGTATTTCTCAAACCTATCTCTTTGCTGGGATTCTTATATGCTTTGTTCTGATTTTGGCTTCAGGTAAATTGTTCTTGTATGATCTTATCTCAAGCAGTGAAAGGTTTGATCATTGCACTGGCAAATTATGTATATGCTCATCATTTTTCTTTTTTTCTTTTTTTTCAATTTATCTAAATAAAGTTTCTTTTTTTCGTGAAAATAACTTGCGATATTCTGAAAATATTCCAAAATATATGAAAAATATTTGGATAACAAGTAAAAATTTGAGTATGAAATAAATGTAAAAGTCAATATTCTTATGTCATTTATGATACATATATACAACACATAAGTTTGAAAATTTTCATTTTTTTTAACTCAAATTTTATAAGCTTAAATTAATATGATGTTTAGTTTAATTTTCATCCGTGTGGGACTAAATTATGGACATAAATGAGTTACTTGCAACGCTGTCAATACTCGTTACAACATAGACGAAAATAAGATAGAATGATTTAATTGTGTCATATTAAAAAACTGAAAGATAACATTAATCCATCAATTAAAATTAATGAAATTAAGTTGAAGCTTTTATAATAATAAGAAGATTAAAAATAATTTTAGAGACCGATGTTTTCCAAGTAAGTTTTTTAGTATGACGCACAATCAAAGTGTAAATGCATTTAAATAATCTGCATAAAAATTTCAGAAAAGATGATGTGGTGAAGTGTTGAATAATGCAGGGCCAGCAACTGGCATTACTGATGAAGCCTTAGAGTGCGACGGGTGGGAATGTGATGGTCCTTCAGATTGTGATAAAGCTTGCATTAATTTGGGCTATAAGAAGGGAGGGAGATGTCTTACATTTCTTGGTGAATTCCAATGCTGCTGCAGAAAGAATGAAGTTGTGTAGCATTGAATTATGACCTTAATTAAAACTATATGAATAATAACATTTTGATATATTTATGTGTCTATATCATTATTTTTCTCATTTAATGTTCTTCACCATGTCTAAATTAAAACCACGATGAAGAGCAACCACAATATGGATGATGGAATCCATGTTTAATTTTCTTGAATCAAATTTATGTTTGAAAATGCTTTAGAAACTTAACCTTTGCTTGCTCCTTTAAAAACCGGAAAGCCTTATTCAAAACATAGTTTTCATAAAACAAATTCACCATGGGAGCTAAGAGATGAAAAAGAGGACACCACCGTATATAAAGTTCAAATATTTCCTCCTCAAGAACATACCAAGATAATTTTATAATCACTAGTAATCAGTACGCAATAATAGGAAGGCACCAAGCCTTTACAATTTTTTGTAAGAACTTAGCCAACTTAATGCGCTAGAATTTTTTCAGGAACCTAACAAAATTCTCAAGAAAGAAATACAATGCTAACAAAGAACTATTCACAACTACTCCTCGTAGAGTAGATTTTCATTAAAAGCTCAATAAAAATGAGAGAAGATCAAGAGAATGGATTTGACAATGATGATGGCTCTAGTCTTCTTTCTCTACTTCAATCCTTCATGGAGGTTGGCTTTTGTAGATGCAAAAATATAGCTGTTAGAGAACCTCCAATATTATGTTCTTTTGCAAAGCACTAAATAGTTTGCCTCCTCTTCAACTTTTCCAATGCTTACAAACATGACACTAAATGGCTTGGCTCCTTTGTTCTTCAATTGCATCTCCCTCTTACTGGACCATAGGATAGTGATAGAATGAATGGAGAATGGATTCTTTATTGCTTAGCTCTAATAACACACTCTTCTTTTCAAGTTGAGTAGATATGAATCCTCTATTCTTTTTTTTTTTTGTAATACTAACTATTCATTTTTTATTTTGATATATATATATATATATTATTCTAAAGAAAGTAAAAGATAAGATGAATACAATTTTTTAACTTCTGTTAAATAGAATTGTCTATGTCGTCAAAATTAAAAAATTCTCTTCATTTTATATTTTACTTTCTTCAAAATAAAAAAAAATCACAACAAAAAATAAATGAGTGAGATTGCAAATAAAAACAATATAGAAAGTACAAATCTGCTAACTTAAGCAACACGCTACAAAAAATCTGTTTTCGAATGAGAACTTGGTCAACACCTCTCCCCTCTTGTTGAATGACAATGCTCAAGACCAAAGTTACTTTTTTTTTTTTTTCCAATTTCTTGAGATGCCAAGTTTTTTCACGGGAAAGAAAAATGTGAGTTGATTACAATAAAGAGTGAGAAGGAGAAGGAGAAAACCACTCGAATGTGGTAGAGAACAAAAGAAAAAGGCAAATAAAGCATTTGTCCTATATGTCTATTCTATAAGAGAAGAGTTGAGAGAGCCTTCTTAAAAAGAAATATTAAAATAAGCCAAAGTAGAGTTATTGTTGTCATTTGACCAAAAGTAAATAATTAAATGATAGTCCATTAATTATCATTAAAACCCAACATGATTAAAGACCTTAGTAGGTAGTAGAGGAAGAGATAATATATTAAAAATAAATCTTGGTTCAACAATAACGTCCTCCAGCCCATGAGTCAATTCTTTGCACATTTGAAGGATACGATTGTTGTATACATCCTTAGAATGAAATTTAAATCATTTAAATTTTATTTGAATGGTTCAGATTTTATTTTTTAAATTTAAATAATTAATTTTTTTAAATCTGTAATCAAAAAATTATTTTTATTTTATATTTTGTATCTTTTAAAATAAAAGAAAATATCAAAATTTAAAATAAAAAAAATGAAAATATCTAAATCATCCAAATTTAATATAAATGGTCCAAATCATATATGCACACAAAAAAATGCATAAAAAAATATGTAGAGAATTGAAATCCCCTTCCGCTATTACCTTCGCACCCCGTTGTTTTTCTATGTCAATTTGGTCTTTTGTGTTTTTATTATTGAATCGAAAATAGGATCTTCAAAACAGTATGTAAAAAAACAAAAAAGATTTGTATAGAGCTTATTAAGGTGAGTCATCCTCCCTTCTTCCTCTTTTTTTTTCCCCTCTCATAAATCAATCCTTTCCATTGAGCCCAGGAGAGAATTTAGCTAGATTGATAAAATTTGTGAGTGAGAAACATATTTAGTTATTTTTTTATTAGATAAAAAGTCATTATATTTTAGAATTAAAATATTTCAACCTTTGTTACATTTTTCTAATCTTATTAACCTCTCCACTTTCTCTAGAAGTTATACAAACTTTTTTGGTATTTTAAAAATAAGTTAAACATAACTCCAATTTTTTAAAAATAACTATCATGTTATATTTTTCCCGTCAAATTCTCTAACAAAAACTTGACAAATATATAATTTATATAAACAAAGTATATGATTTTTATAATTGATCATTATATAATTAGAATTTTCAAAAATATGTTTACATATATTATATTTTTACTCACGAATTTGATAAGAAAGAAATAAAGAACATAATTATTATTTAAAAGCCAATGATTAACTCTCTCTTATATATTTAAAAATCTCAAAATACCCCTTAATAACTTCTCTTACCTTATATAAGAAAGAGTTAACTAGCAACTTTTAACAATTATGTTAAGACTTTTTTCAATTAGAGATATGTGTAGCTTATTCATAAAATACAAGGAATGTTTATGTAAGTTTTACAAACAAATTTGAAAAAAGTATGTGTAATATATATATATATATATATATATATATATATATATATATATATATATATATATTAATGGCTTTTCATCTAATAAAAAAAACGACCCAATATGTTTCTCACTAACAAAATTTGCACACATCATTTGATCAAGAGGTAAAGCATTCCTCCTCTTATCTTTGTAGGAGATGCTAAACAATATTTTTTGGGTAATTATAGATATTGTTTTAATCACAAAATAGACAAAATACCTTGGCAAAAGATGAAACTTCTTTATGTTATAAATTTCTCTAGATTATTATATCAATGTTAAGGTTGAGAATATTAATAATAATTTAACAAAAACTACATGTTTACTTTATTCAATATATGAAACAATTGTATTATGATTTATTTAATGTTGCATATTTTATTATCAATGTTATAATTGAGAAATGTTAAATTGAATGGCAATTCTTAGATCAATAGACCTAGGCTTATCCAAAAACTATACTTAAGCAATATTTGCATATAAATTAGATAAAAAAATGACAGTGTTTTTAGGATACATATAATGGAAGTAAGACAAGCATAAACTTTCAATCATAAACCTAATAATGTTATTATTAATATAGTCAAAATTTGATGCAAATATATAATATTGTGAGTTTTCTAATACTTTTACAACCACACTTAGAAACTTAACTATCAAGTTTGACATATACAAGCTACAACCAAATAATTTTATAAAGCACTATCTAAGAGAGATGTTAAACATGATTAAAAAGCTGAAGTTAGTTGGCCATGTCCTTACTGATGAGCGGGAAGTCCAAGCTATCATAAGATCTTCCCTTACTAGCTAGCAGTATATGAAAGTGAACTTTACTTATAATGAGAGCATTATCACTTTTGATACTTGTTATTTGGAACTTGAAGATAAGCGCTTAAAGGCTATTAAATCCTCTAATTATGTTTATATGACAGAGAGTTTAAGACTTAAGGGTAAGAAACGCAAACACTTTTATAAGAACAAAAAGATCTTTTTAACATTTTAAGAAGACTAATGAAGAATTTAAGAAGAGAGATAAGTATGGTGGAAAGAACTTTGACAAAACTAAAGTCAAATGCTATACCCATTAGAAGATGGGTCATTTTGCTTGTGATTGCACTGAACAAAACTAGATAACACTATGCAACTCATCCTTGTGAATTGTAAACTTAGGAGCTACATACCATTTAGCCAAGAATTGTGGACCCTTTGTGGAATATTGTTAGTTGCCTTTCGAAAGTATATGATTATATGTAAGAAATAATGCAAGAATGGAAGTTACAGGGATAAGAATATGCAAATTGATTTTATGTGGTGGAAGAACCCTTATCCTACACGATATTCTATATACTTCAGAAATCTCATAGAATTTAGTTTTCATAATTTTTGTTCTTAAATTTGGCTTTAATGTTAATTTCCACAATAACTCAGTAGACATTTGTAATGGGACAACATCTTATGA
The DNA here is from genome assembly GCA_032878935.1 of Erythrophleum fordii. Classification (NCBI taxonomy): domain Eukaryota; kingdom Viridiplantae; phylum Streptophyta; class Magnoliopsida; order Fabales; family Fabaceae; genus Erythrophleum; species Erythrophleum fordii. Next base: position 274,193 of record JAVQMF010000048.1, on the reverse strand, counting down.
ATCTAGTTTTCTTTTAGATGGTTTCATTATGCTAGACACAATTTATGATAATGCTTATAATACATATGAAAAGATCGCTTTACAATATCCTCTACTTCCAATTTAATTCCAGATATGAATATTTCTCATGCTAGGCTAGGCTATATAGGTTGAGTATGAATGGTAGCCCAGCAAAAAAAATTGTTAGGGATTGATTTATAATTTAGTTAAAAAACCATTTGAAAAAGGAATTAGGGAAAAAAATCCGTTATAACTAATCCATTTTACTATATATGGTCCAATGAGTGTGAGGATGAGACATGGAGCTTAGTGTTTTATTACGTTCATGAATGATTATTCATAATATGATCAAGTTTATTTGATCTTCAACAAGTCAGAAGCACTTGAATGGTTTTAGACGTTATATGAATATGATTGATATCAAATGGACAAGAAAATTAAAGCTTAAGAACTTATTAAAGATGTGAATATTAATTTGAATAATTTAAAGAGCTCTGTAAAGAGAAATGAATAGTAAAACAATTAACAATTCCTAGCATTTCATAACAAAATACAGTTGTCAAAAAAAGAAATAAGATGTTACTTGAATTGTTTAGGCTAACAATGGTTCAAACAAATTTATCCATTTTCTTATTAGGGTGTGACCAATCTTGTTGTGAGGTTGCAATTTAAAATTTTAATTGCAAAATAAATTTTACATAGTAAAAGAGTGCAACTAAAGTTGTTTCACTTTAGAACAACTAAAATAATATTACTTAGGTGAGTGACTAAGTAATTAAGGAAGTATATATTTTTATTTCTTTTTTTATTTAATTGTTTTCATGACATAGAAAAGCATTTAAGTATGTAGGTAATTGTATGGAAGTATAAACAAGTGTATATGGGTGTGGACAAGTGTAGAAAATGTAAGTGGTGTAATTTATTTTAAATGCCAAAAGCTAAATAAAAGGATGCTAATGCCAAGACACTAACCTATGCAAGCTTCAAACTAATTACAAAATTTAGTTATATATATATATATATGATTGACTTGAAAATTTAATTAGAACAAATGCAAGAAAGCTAATTATGTAAAATTGGGTAGATTGAAATATTCAAATGAAATGAAATAGAGATAACAACCTAACAATACTTGAAGAGGGAAGAAAATTGGGTTTTAATAATTAATTAAACTTAGGACAACTACTATGATCAATTTCAACATACATTAAAACTATGAATTCTTTAAGTTTAGGGTGCAAGACCAATTATCTAAAATGAATACTCTTGTAAATATTTTATTAAACACCTAACTTGCATGATAATATGACAATTGATCAAGCTTGCAAAAATTGCACAATTAATCCATAACATTGGCATAGACTTTATGCCTATAAAACCACATCCATTCAACAATTCCAATCCTTCAATCAAGAATTAAACCACTTAATTAGCACCTACAATGGTGAATCAAGAAGTTAAAATTCAAGAATTAAAACATAAGCACACAAGATGCAAAGGCCAATTTAAATATAATCTCATATTGATAAAATAGCAATTCATACAAATTTCAATTCACCAATCTAATGGTTCACATTACAATCTATAATAATCTAACATAATACAATCATTACAATTCCAAACTCTATCATAAATTGACATAGAAAAATGGAAATTGTGAAAGGAGAAGAAATAGTTAGCCCAATCTAATACTTGTAATCCATGACCTTTTGAATCCCTTCCAAACTTGCTAGTTCATCATCAAACTCCTTAACTCTTCATGGTCACAAGCCCTCCTTCAATCCAAAGAAATTTTTGTCCATAGCTTTCAAAATGGAAAATGGCATCCTTATGGTGGAAAAGGGAGGAGTGGGTCATGACCAAGAGGAAAAAAAAGAATGGAGGAATATATGAAGAGAAAGATGAAGAAAAGTGGAAGAATAGAGGTAGAATGGAGGAAAATGGTGAAGAAAAGGATGAAGAGGTTCAAGAGATGAAAGAAGCTTTCAAGCTCTTAGCCAAGAAGAATTAGCGAGTTTCCCTTGGGGGTTTGTGCCTCATTATAAATGAAATTAGGGATTAGGAGGTGATGTGGATTAGTGAGTGCGAGGTGGACCAATAAAAAAAAGTTTTGGACACTTGGACTAATTAAAGCTTGAGAGAATGGTAAGATGGATTAGGAAGTTCAAATGGATGCTTAGGTGGCTATGGTTATGAGATAGAAGTGAGGTGGATAAGTAAGGGCTTAGATGGACCAATGGGATTAAAATAAGTTGATGACATAAATTAATGAATGCCACATAAACATGTCACATAATCACCCTATGAAAAATAAAATTTGTCCTCCATTTAAATGACTAAATTGCCTTGCAATAAGCCATGCAACCTATAAAAATGTGATACCAAAATAGATTATGCGACAAAAATAAAATAAAATAAAATGACTAATCACATAATTAGGTAGCATTAATTATTAATTAAATGAATTAATCTAATTAAGTCGTATTAAAGATTAATGGAAAGATGAAAATTAAATACAAATTGTGAGAATATTAGGTTAAAATTATTAGAAAGAAAGAAACAAAAAAACTCAAGAAATTCACAAGAAAAATTATTTTTTTATGTAAATGACAATTTTACTCCTAGTTGGATCAACTTTAATCCCTTTTACTAATCACATCCTTGATTAAATGACCTAACTTTAACTATTAAACTCATGAGATTAATTGCCTAATAATTATATGAAATAATCAAATAAAAATTCATTAATGAAAAATCTATATGAGTCCCTATATAAGGGTATTTTGAGAAAGTAAAAAATAGTGGAGATAGTGAAATTTTGCATTCAGCATAAAATAAAAACTAATAATATGGGATGGAGAGAGTCATCAAACAGATAAAGGAATGAACATTCCTAAAACGAAACTTACTAGAAAACATTTATAATTTCATAATTAATCACTCAGTAGAGCACAATTAGGTATGAAATTACAATGCAATCCATGGATTAGGCAAGATAGGAAAAATTGAACCTTAAAATTAATGGAGTCACACAATATACATAATATGAATATTATTATAAAAAATTAGCCTAAAAAGTCAACAAATCCAAAATTTGGCCAAAATTATAAAGCATATAAAAAGTCCTAATTAGCCAAAATTGCCTGTTAAAATCACTAAAAATGAAGGATAACATTGATGAAAGTATGAAAGTTATTAGGGTGATATATTATTAATTGCTACCTTCATACTTAATCAAGTGCCTTCTAAATCAGTTATACCTATAAATTATGGACAAATTGTAAATCAAATTTAAGCATTTTAAAACCATAAGGGTTAACTGCTTATATCAAAGATCCATTTATGGATTGAAGTAAGCATCTCGGAGCTGGAATCTTCGTTTTGATGAAGTAGTCAAACAATTTGGATTCATCCAAACTAAAGATGAACCTTGTGTTTATAAGAAGTTTAGTGGGAGCACGATCATGTTTCTAGTGTTGTTGTGTTTAGGCTCACGAGGCAAGAAATGTATCTTTATTAGATATTTAGAATAATCAAAAGGATATATCTTCATTAGTGAAAAGGGAAATGGAAGTGTAATTGAGATTGAATCAAAAGATACCACATTTCTAGAAAATGAATTTCCTAGTATAGGAAGGACTAATAAGAATACATCTTTTTATGAGACATGCAATTAATAAAATGAGAACAAATAATTGTACCTTAAGCTATTGATTCAAGTTGGAGCTTTACGCAACTAAATGAAAACATTGAACAAAATGAAAATGTTGCACAAGCAACCCTACTACATAGGATTAACTGAAAAAATGTGCCCAAATGTCATTTTGAGATTAAAAGGGTAGCACTTATAGTTATACCACAAGATGGTGAAGAGCCAAACACAGTTTATAAAGCTTTATCATGCCCTAATAAGAAAAAATGTAAAATAATAATGAAAGAAGAAATGATCCAAAGAGGACAAACAAAGTTTGGGACTTGCTTGATCCGCCATCTAGTCAAAAAATAATTGGGAACAATTGAGTTCTCAAGATAAAAAGAAAAACAGATGGGTTTATTGGAAGATATAAAGCTTGTTTAATTGTTAAGAGCTATACACAATAGAAAGATATAGATTATAAAGATACTTTTTCATTTGTTGTATATTTTAATTCAATTAAACTAATCCTACTTACAGTCGTAAGTTTAGATTTGGAACTACATCAAATGAATATAAAAACTGCATTCTTAATTGGAGAACTAGATGAAAAAATTTATATAAAACAACCTTTAGGTTTTATTGAAAAAAGAATGGAGCAAAAATTTTATAGTTCAATAGGTTTATTTACAAACTAAAATAATCATTTAGATAGTGGTATTTGAGATTTCATTGATCAATAATATTGCATGAATTTCAAATGATTGATGAATATCGTGTTCATATTAAGTGGTTTGGAAAAAAAAAAGTTATAATGTTGTCCCTTTATATAAATGATGTATTATTAGTTGGGAATAGTTTTGATTAAATTTTAGCTATTAAAAAATGACTATCATTGAATTTTGAAGTAAAGGATATGTGTGAAGCAAATTAGATTATATTATTGGAGTTAAAATCTAAATAAATTGCTAAAAGAAATTAATTTCTCTTTCATAAGAGAATTATATCAAGAAAATTCTCAACTGATTCAACGTGAAAGACTGCAAATTGACAAATACTCTTATAGTAAGAGGCGACAGTCTAAGTCATGAGATGTATTCTCAAATTGAATCTAGAAAGAAAATTATAGAAAGAGTCCTTTACTTCAATATTGTTGGTAGCTTAATGTATGCAATAAAGTAAAACAAGATGTCTAGTGGCCATAAAATGGAGAGTGGTGACCCTAATGAGAAAATAATTAAAACAATTATTATTAATTATTTCTAAATTATAGGTTAAAAATAAATATAAAAAATAATATTTTATTAATATTAGAATTAAGATTAGTTATCTTTTTGTTAAGTTTTAATAATTATCTTTTTGTTAATTTTTAATTATTTTTAATATTAGACATTTCACTTTCAATAGGATTAGAATTTTATATATTTATTTTTTATTGTTATAAGTTATCTTTCATTTATATTAGGATTATGTTGAGTTTTCTCCAACTAGGAGAGTCAAGAACATTCAACTTAGACTTTTCTTGTATGTTCAATCGTAAACCATTAATGAACCTTATAACTCTTACTCACTGTTCTTCCTGCATGCCACACCTAATCAAGAGGTTATCAAATCAACCTATATAATTAGATACAGTGAAAGTCTGTCTCAAGTTGAACAATTCATTAAATACTCGGTACTTATAATATGCTAGTACATATTTTTCTTTCAACTTTAGTTTTATTTCAACCTAAGTTTGTATCAGAGGTTGACCTAAACGCTTTAAGTTCATTTGAAAATTTTGCCAACACTTCTTAATAAACCCTACAAGCTTTATCTTTGTAAATTAAACATGTTAAATATTACCCATCTTGTACCACTCAAAGTAATATTCCATGTTTACTAGCCAATCCAAAAATGTGGCTGGGTTTAACTTTCCATCAAACTTAAGGGCTTAAACCTTAATTTTTTTTTGTGATGTCATCACGATATTCTTTCCTAAAAGCTTCTTGAACTTGCCCATGAGGTAACTCATACTGACCGTGTCTTGATCATCACATTGGTTATCAACATACTTGAGTTAGGAATTAAAAACTTTCACAAAGGTGTGGTATACTATTCCTTGTACTCTAGTTATCATTGAATGGAATCCTGTGTTTATCTCTTGCACTTGATTCCACCTTGTCCATGGGATTTTCAAATATACCTTATGCATTCTTACCTGTGTTGTATTTATTGCATCCATGACTTCTTCAAACTTGTAATTGTTTTGCTTACGACTTTAGTCCATCTGGTCTATGAGTTCCTTGTGCGACTTCTCCAATTGGTCAAAGCGGGCCTCAAGATTGTTGTGGCGCTCAATCATGGTGGTTTGTAAGTTGGTAGGTTTGTGGTCAAATTGGTCTTGCTTATCAAGCAGATTACGGATGGTCATGTAAACCCAAATTATTCTCTCCAACAAGTTTTAATGGGCAAGCAAACTTGATGGTGATGGTGGCATGGAGATCCAACATCGAGAAAGGTGATTTCTGGTACAAGCAATGTCTGTACTCTCTTTTTAGTGAACCTCTGGATGTTTTTCGTCAACGGGAGGAATACTAGACACTCACCAAACTGACTATGATACTAAATAGATGTAACATATGTAGGGAAGAGAGAAGAAAGTAGGAAAAAATATTAAAACAAAGAATAAAAAGAGGAGAAGATAGAAGAAAGGAGAGAGATACAGAAGAAATAAAGGGGAAAGAGGAAGAAGAGATTGGGAGATGTGGATATTTTGAAAATACTTCTTATTATTCAATGTTAAATTCTAAACTAGTATAAATGTAAAAGTTTATATTTATAGAAGTCTAATCTTAATCATAATGAAAGATAACTTCTAATAATAAAAAATAAATATATAAAATCATAATCCTATTAAAAGTCAAATGTCTAATCTTAAAAATAATTAAAAATTAACAAAAAAAATAATTATTAAAACCTAACAAAAAAGTAACTAATCCTAATCTTAATCTTAATAAAATATCATTTCTTATATTTATTTTTAACCCATAATTTACAAATAATTCATAATAATTTTTTCATTATTTTCCCATTTTGCATCACCAAGATTTGAGAATATTATTTTGGCAACCAAAGATAAAAACATATATAACAAGTTATGTAGCTAAATGTCTGATGTGTCAAAAGGTAAAAATTAAGCTTAAAAAACTAGCTATGTTATTGCAATCCCTAGATATTTTTGAGTAGAAATGAAATAATGTAACAATAGATTTTATTAATAAGTTACCCAAGACATTTTTGAACGATTGTGTTTTCTAAATAATAGTGGATAGATTAACTAAATCTTTAAATTTTTTACTGATTAAAGCTACATATACTTTAGATAAGTTGGTCTAGTTGTATATAGAAAAATAATAATAATCAGACTCTATAGAGTACCTCATAGTAATGTATCTAACATATACCATAAGTTGACATTAAACTTTTAGGAATCATTTCAAGCAACTTTAGGAACTAAACTAAATGTAATATTCTATATTTTGTAAAATAATATATAATTTTTAAATAATGAAAAGAAATAATTTTGTGATTAATAAGTTCAAATCTAAGTTGTTGGAACATCAACAACTATAGAGTTCATGGGCATTCTTACATGTGGAATGGTAATTTTTAGTTGTAAGACAATTTTCTTATGATGAGTCAGTATTATATGAAGTATACCTTAATTTAAATTTGCTCATAATAAGAAATGATATTTTAAAACTCATTTTATATCACTTAGAACTAAAATTTTGACTATTTAAGTTATAAAATATTCCTCTACTCCTGATAGCATTAATGACAAAATTTAGGCCTAAAATTTAGTGAATATTTAAAAAACATTTAGAACTTTCTATAAAACCAATGATCATAATTTTGAAACTTTATAGAATATTTGGTAAATTTTTAAAATTAATCCCAAAAAATTGTCAATACTTGTTATTATTCATTTTGTATTTTAAGAGGCCAAATAAACTTATTTTGGCTTGGAATTTTTGTAGTAAATAATTTACACAATTAGTTTCCCAATATTTTAATTTGCATTAATCGAAATTGCATAATTTAAGTTATAATTTTTTAAAGTTTGGACTTCATCATGTGTTTTGTAGTCAAAATGAACATATGACTTATTCTATAGAATTAATCTTTACCTACATGTTATATTGGATGGAATAAGATGTGTAAGCATGAATTTATGAGACAAAATAGTAAAAATCCATTTTCAGGCATTATGGAGTCATTTGCAATGGATGAACTTATATATGTATATATATATATATATATAAAGAAAATATGTAATATATTATAATATAACACTTTTTGGTATTAGAGCCAAGTTTCAATCTTGGGACTTGTAGGTTATGGGCCCAAATTTAGATAAAGTAATAGTTTTATAAAGATTGAATGTCATTATAAAATTTAATCAATGTTTTACCATTATTGACATGCAAATCAAATTAATCTTTATATTAATTAACATGACACTGGTTTATTCAGAAAGTGTTAGTCATGATCTTATATTGTTAAAACTAGCCATGTTACATTTCTTAGCTTCTCTTTAATCTAATTATACTTTCATATGACTAGAATTATGCTCCGAAGGTTCCCTAGTTTCTTATGTGCAACTAAAACTCTAATTTCATTATCTTACTTCCTAATGTTTCTTTAATGATTCCAACTTCTTATTATTACTCTCCATATCTTAAAACCCTTCTCCCTAATCTGTTTTGGTCAAAATACATCTATTCCTAAGCAGCTCTAGGTTTGGTTGAACATGGAGAAGAAAGAAGAGACAAGAAGAAGCAATTTCCTATCATAAAACATATCTTGTCTTAAAGCTCTTCAATAAGACAATTTGGTGCTGCACTTTGTTTCTTCAAATCTTCTCTTTTTTTCCAAAAAACCAGCCACAAAAACACTCTTTTCAAAAAGCTAAAACCTCAAAAAGAAAAAGTTTAAAGAAGAGAACAAAATTGATGAAGACAAGACTATAAAAAATGGACAATTTCTTACTTTTCGTTAGTCTTCTTTTCTCTTTCTTCTTCTTATTAAGTTTTTCAGTTAAGTATAACATGTCTATAAATTTCTTATAATAACATAATAAATATATGATTTTTTGTAAACAAACATATATTTTTTTACAATTTAACATCACATGATTGTGATTTTTTAGGAATCTTTTACACATAATATAATTTTATTAGAAATTTCATATTAAATATATAAGAAGTTGCACTTAAAGCTAGTTCTAAATTTTAATAGTCTACAAGTTAAAATCAATGTGTGTAATTATATGTTGAAATTCTTTTAGCTCTTTACCTTTGCCTTAGCGCATCTTGGCTAACCCTGATAAGCACTATTGCTTAGCTAACTAAGCAAAGAAACCAAGAATGAGCTACAGATCAATGGCATTCCAAAGGTAAAATATATACACCACAAACTTCAAGCCACCAATTTTTATAGGCAAGTGTGTATTTCTTACCTTTATAATGCCATCAATATTTGGCTCCTTAATCTCCTCACATACGCACATGTGCGCATGCACATGCATACACACGTGTGCATGCACACGCCCTCACACACATATACAACGCGTTATCAGAGAATTTTGAGTGAATAGTGACTCAAAAATGCTAATTTCACATATGTTAAACATCATGAAGTTGAGCCAAATGAATCAACACTAATAAGGCATTCATAAACACCTCATAACATATTTCAAGCATAATAGCATTAGACTCACTAGGCCACAAACAATTCAAGTAAGATGAATTTTACCAACAAGCTTTGCTAATTCAAACCAAATTCAAAACAGACAAGAATAGTTGAAAACCAAATTCCATCAAAATGGAACGGAAGATGGGAGCCAGAAAAATACCCAAATTCAATCAACATATTAATCAAACTCATAATTAACATGCAAGAAAATCGAAGGAAAAAATTTAGATATAATTTTTGACATTTTATTATCAAATTCTTTAATAATAATATGTCAAATGCATTACTAACAAATGTATAATTTTTATACTTTAGTATCAAATGATTGGGTCGTTTAAAAAAATGTTTACAATGTCATATTTTATTAAAAAATTTAATAATAAAAATATAAAGATCGTACTTAAATCTCTAAAACCAAATCACCACAAATAAGTAAAACCAACTTTATAGTAATAATCAAACACTAAACATGAAAATTAAAAATTCAAGAGAATATACTCTCATCTAGAATCACCTATGCTTGGTCACTTGATTAAGCTCAAGTTTCTCCCTACCCTTTTAGAATGATCGAGCCCTTAACATGTAAGAGGTGTTTATGATTGCAAGACTTATTTAAGAATGGGACAAAGAAAACAACTTTTCTCTTTCTAAATCTAAAAGAAATAAATTCACAATTATAAGAAACCTTATTATAATCACCAGACGTTAATGTCATATATAAAATTTTGTTTCCATTGTCCTAGTAGTAATGGGTGCGGCTGATGTGAATCATTTTAGTGTGAAACAATCACAATTATAATGAATTTAAGAGACTTTACCAATTAGTTGGGTTATTTTACCAAGCGTAGGATTAGCATGAAATTATTGTGTTGTTTTTTAAAGGATTGTTACACTCCAATCATTTGTGATTTAGAGCCCATTTGGCACATTTTAAAATATAAAGCCTAACAGTGGAAGGCTGCCTAATAGAATAAGACTTAATAAAATTTTAAAATTATATAATATTTAGTATAACATTGTATATGACAGTATATTGTGTAGAATAATATTATCATATATTTGATGATGCATTATATAACACTGGATATAATAAAAATTAACTTTTTGACAAAAATATCTTTTACTTAAAATATACTATATTCATTCAAATTTGTTACGCTATGTTAATTTTTGGAGAAATAAAATTCCTCCAAGGCAAGGAAAATTAATATTTCTATATTTTTAATTTGTAAATAACTGGTCTTGTAAATATCCTTAACTAGAAAATTTAATAATTTCAAATATAAGTTCTTTTTATTTGTATACAAAAATTGTTTTCAAATGTTGGCAAAAAAGGAAAAAATATTTTTGCCAACATTTGAAAAGAATTTGTTTTATCTATTAGTACTAACCCATCTTCTTTTAGCTTACCCTCAACACCCAGACAAGCACACAAGTTCTATTCCACACACAAGAAAAGTAACCGCCGGGGAATTAAAAAAAAGAAAATTGTGTTTAGATTACATTAGACTTACTGGAACTCCAAAACCATCAGACCAAATCCAGAAACTGAATTCGATCCAATGGTTGTATTGGGCTTGGATGTCTAAGGAGGAGAAGTGGGAAATAGTAAGAAAAGTAGCTGCTAACATATATCTATTTGGAAAATGTTCACTTGTGTGCAGCTGAATGTTTTGTTGTTTGAATAATTAATCCATGCAGCATCATCATCATATGATGAATTTCTGTCAGATTATGATCATTATTTATGCACACCATAAACAAATAAAAAATGTATGTAATGTCAATATCGGGTCAATTCCGCAATGAAACACCATTGTTTCTCTTTACCCGGTAGACCTCTATCCCAGAAGCCACCTTTGGTTGCCATAAAACTTATTTTTGCTGATTAAATTTTCTCACAGCACTAAGAACATGTCATACTTACTTCCTTGTTTTTTTCAAAATTCCAGATTGTGCACCCAAACCAAATATACAAATTTGGCCACAGTACTAGGAAGCCATCTCCAGCCTTGACCGGAGCCAAAAAAAGTGACCATTTTACTTAATCCTGATGCCAAATATACAAATTTGTTCATCAAGAATTTGGACTAAAAATTACAGAAGAGCTTCTACAAGAAAAGTTCTCGATTTTTTCTGATAAATGGACTTACCTATGCTCGGCATCTAAGGAAACATATACTCCACCTACTTAATATTCCAAAACTTTGCTCATCCATTTAAGAACTATTGACCCCAAATGTGACAGCATAAACAGCAACAACTCAGTTGAAGATTGAAGCTCAGCTCCCAAACAATCATGAAATAAAAAGAAAAACAAAAATGGCACCAAAGGGAAGGTCTATTTTGTAGCAACATTTTTTCAACCTGCAAAGCTCACTAACAAGCTGCACGAAGGGAAGCTCTAATTAACACAGACTCCACATGTTAAAAGACAAAATAGCACTAAACACCTCTTTCTCAGCTAATCATCTTTATCAAATGCTAACTTCTTTGGATCCGCATCCATGCTTATTGGAGCTTGTTGGCAGATATTGAGATAAGCAATCAAACATGGTACAAGAAATAAGGAACAGTGCTCAATGTTGCTACTTAGCTTACACGGCCGTCACTCAAATTGGTCAGGAAAATTCAAAACGAGCTTTCGAGTTCTCTGATTCACCAAACACTCACATACACTAGAAACAAGAGTTCAAGCAGAAAATCATGAGCAACGTTTTAAGGGCTAAAGCAAGAGTTCAAGCAGAAAACTCATTCCCCCAAGAGAAAGCAGCAATCAAATGACATCTTCCAGGGATTATCGAACTGAGAAAGGAGAGTAGAGTTTCGAATAAGGGACGGGTATCGAACTTTTTCCTCTCTTGCTCAAAACCGAAAGGTTTTGCCTCAGTAAAATCGACAGTGGCCAAGCAGCAACGACGCGACGGTGAGCGGATGAGCGGCCCTTTCTTCGAGGGATGGGCGAGCGTTTTCCCAGACTAGGGTTGAAATGGGAAACCTGGAACGCCGCTCCCAAGGCCTAAATATATCAGGCCCAATCATATTCAAGCCTAATTTTCATTTTTTATTATATATTATTTTAATATAATTATTTAATATGCTGTATGAAATAAAATATGATAAAATTTTAAAATATAATATATCATAAGAGAATAATATTATATATTTAGTAATATAATATATAATATTGATAAGATAAAAATTAACTTTTTAACAAAAATATTTATTATTTAAAAATGTATTATATTTATCTAATTTATTATATTATATTAATGTTTAGAAAAATAAAAATCCATCTTTATTTTAAAAAAAGAAATTAAAAAAAAAAGAATCACCATCTTGTATTGCAAGCATACAATAAATAGAGGCGAAGTTAGGTGTTGACTTAACTTGATATTTGACCTAATTTTGTACCAAATTTTTTTTTAAGTATGTTAATTTTTTAGGTTAGCTGTGCTATTTTTTTTAAAATTTTTTTGTAAAATTAATAAAATTACTTTTGAAAAGAATAACATTTTTTAGAAGTCTTTGTAAATCATATTTTTCTCTAAAATTTTTTTTATATAAATCCCTATAGAAAAATGTTAATTTAAAATTAATAAAATTGAGTCGAATCAAATTGGTCTAATTCATTTGGTTATATCAAGTTGGGCCAAAAAAGAAAATTTCAAGGCTAAGTAAGCCTTAAGGGCTAATATGGCTTAACTCATCTCGATCTTTTAATAAAAAAAAATTTATAGAAACTTATACGAAATTTTTATTTTTTAAGTGCAAAATGTGATTTTACGAGGACTTATAAAAAAAATTTAAGTCATTTTATAATTTTTATCAAAATTTTTATATTTAAAAAGATTGTAGGAAACCGTTTACTGTTGATTGGTTTTGAACCGTAAATGGCTTCCTACCTCAGACTCGTGTATTGTTCTTTTTTTATTTGGTTTTTGAAATTTAAAATTTTTTTGTATGAGGACTTGTGCTAATAACATGGGCCCCATCTAATTTTTTCAAAAGAACACCTAACTTGATACTAGATTGAATTTGGTAAGGCCTAAGCACCAAGCTTTGACTTTAAAGTTTTGTTTAAACTAAGTTAAGCATTGAGCTAAATCAAAGCCGAGCTTATGTGTAGCTCTAACTTGATATGATTAGGTGGGACAAGGCTAGCTATGTCATATTATCACCCTTATTGCATATGGTACCCAATAATTTAACCAACCTAGTCCTACCTAGTAATATTAAGGCTAGGTTAGGTTGGCAAAGAAAGATGGGCATACCGAACTAGCCCACATGATTAGTTTAGGCTAACCATTTTGGCCAAATTGGTTCCACCTGGTCCTATTAATTTTTTAAAAAAATTATAAGAATTTGTATGAAAATTTTATATATTTTAGGGGAAAAATATAATTTTATAGGAAATTATATAAAAATCTTATTTTTAAGGGTTATTTTATATTTTTTTTTTATAAATTTTTTGGTTAAAAAAGCAACTTAGCCAGTTTGAAAAACTTGCTCAACTTAGTTTGATACTAAACTAAGCTGGGCCTAAGCATTTGGTTAGGCAAATAGCTGATTTGGGCAAGCCCATGAACTCATTTATTAGATTGGAATGCAAATGAGAGAATGAAAAAGGGCATCGATGACGATTAAAATAAGAAAGTGTTGATATGGCCTTATACATTAAAACTTAATCAGACTTAATTTCACCTTTCAAAGTTTGATTAAATTATACATCAATTTGATGTACAAAAGAAAATTGATGTATAGACTTATATAATATATTACTTGTACTAAATAGATGATAAGTTTATAATATATTATATTAACTTATACTATCGAGACTATAGCATATATCCTAGTGTTGTAATATGATGTCTTGGTTAAAGCAGTGTGTTTTGTGTGATAAGTCTAGAGTGTTTGGAGCAGAGTTAAAGTCCTTAAGCAATCCCACACAGTTAGGAGTGAATTTAAGAGTTTTTTAGTATTTTGCTACAGTTTACTTGACCCCATTGTGCTGTCATACACAAGCTGTGTAAACCTTTCAATTTAAGTATATAAACCTGTAGACACGAGCAAGCCATGCTACCTCATATAACCTTGGACTAAAGAGGTGCACAACTAGGATATGTGGCAGCACATAGGTTATGCCTTACGTAGTTAATTCCAAATAGTTGTAGTTCACTTTAAGTAGTTGAAATTAACTTTAACTAAGCTGTAGCTAACTCTAATTAGGTTGTAATTAACTCTAACTTAGAAAAGTATAAATTATTCATGTTTTTCCTAGTTTTTAGACTAATTAAGCTTTTGAAATCAATTATACTCTGATTATAGCAATGAAATCCCCAAGTACAATGCTTATAAAGTAAGAAGTCACAAAATTCGATAAAAATCAATTGGTTTGGCATCAAACTACTCAATAACCGATTTTCTTTTTTATTGTTTGTTTAAATTAGAGTTTTGACACTATATTTTTTTTATTAGATCAAATTTAATATAGTTTAATTATATCAATATCTACTAGATTAAATTAAATATAGTGTAGTTGTATTAGAATTTACTAGATTAAGTCTACTATATCCCAATTAGATTGAATTTAGTATTGTACATTGAATTGAATAAATAAAAATATGCACATAAATTTTGCATTTATTGACTAGAGTATGGAAATATTTAATATTTCTATCTCCTTAAACCATCCAAGTTTGATTAGTCTTTTGAACCCACAATATCTCTTCACAATTATAAAGGAATTGTGAACATCGTATTTTGTCCAGGCATGCTCCAAAAATCATGATAAAAATAAAAAAAAATAGAAAACTAATAAAAAATATTAAAACAAAAAAAATCAAATAGATCCTTTTAACCCAACAAGCTAAAAAAAATCAAAGGAAAAGAATCCAAAATAAATTAAAAAAATAAAAAAAAATAAAACAATAAAAGTAAAAAATAAAAATAAAACAAAGTAAAGTCCATTAACCCCAAAATTGGAACAAAAAGAAAAATCAAAGAGGGAAATAAAAATCAAAAGGGACCAAGAGAAAAAAAAAAAAAGGAAGAAAGGAAATAATGAATAAAAAAAGAGTGAAAATAAAAACTCACAAAGAAAGAGAGAGAGAAAAGGCTAAAAGCAAGTTAATAAAAAAAATAACTAAAAGAATACTAATTAAAAACAAAAAACAAAAAAAGTAAAAAAAAAAGAGCCTAAAAAAAAAAAAAAAAGAATCATTCAAAGAAAATTTGAGAGAAATTGAGAAGGTCTAAATATATTTTAAAAATAACAATAATATCAAGAATCAAATAGCCATTAAAAGTTGGAAATTTTGAGAAAAATAGAAAACCAATATTTTAAAAAAATAAAAATAAAAAAGGAGAATTAAAAAAAGAGAGAAAATATAAAAAATAATAATAAAATGAAAAAAGAACCAAACAAAAAAAATAAAAAAAAGGGTTTACAAAAAAAAAAACCAAAGCCAAAACCAGCCTTTAAAACAAAAAAAAAACAACAAAAGGACAAAAAAAAAAGAGTAGAAGCCTTTTTTCCAAAGGCCCGTTTCGCTTCTCAGCCCAACAATCCTCAGCCTTTTTGATCCAAGTTAAACAACCCATAATCTGGATCCATTTTACCAAACCCTACCCGTTGGTGGTCCCTTGTTCTGGTATCCAAAAGACCACTTTCTGACTCACGTACAGAGCTCACGATGCTCCCAGAGGCAAGACGCTCGTACGTGCACAAAAGAAAGAGGACGAGGGAGGAGCACCACTCGAGTATGGAGGGGGAGATGCAGATGCAGAAGGAAAAAGGGAAGATGATTTCCTTTTTGCTTTCGAAGAGGGGGTTTCGGAGAGAGGCAGACACACAAAAAGAAAAGGACATTGAAAGCGAGACGAAGCAGAGAAATGGAGAATAGAGTAGAGCAGAGAAAGGGGGCTTCGGATTAAAAGGAGAAATGGAAGGAGAGATAGAGAGCGTTGGCTTCAGAAGGAGGGGGGACTCGAATCCAAAAGAAAAAAGAGGAAGAAGGGATCGAAAATAGAAATAGAGAAGAAGGAGCTTTGCTGCGACAGGATTGGAAGAGAGAAATTGAGAGAAGGGAAACTTTCAGATTGAAGGATCAACAGAGGCGAGAACGTGAGAGGGGGAGCCTCATGTCAGAGTTGGTTACAGATTGCAGGGGTTTAAAAGAAATAAAAAGATGAGGATAAACAGACATTGAAAGTGAGACGAAAGAGGCGTGGAAACAAACAGAGGTTAGTAGGAAAGAGGTCATCGTAAAAGACCTTTCTCCTTGTAGTTTGCTAGCATTGAAAGGTAAACCTATCTCGCACCCTCGTAGCTCCTTTCCATCTTGAAAATACAGTACTGGTTTATTTGAATGAAGAGTGTTTTGCTCCAATTAATTTTGCACGTATGAGTTGGTATCATCTTCCTAATTTGTTTTTTTTTCTAATAAGGTAATATGGTGTTCTCTGCCATTTCCTAGGTCGAATTCATGTCAAAGTTTTTATTTTTTGTTTTTTTTTCTCTGCGAGTTCTAGCTGGAAATTTCCATTAATTCTTTGATTGGTGTTGTTATGTGGGTTGTTGCTGATAATTTGAACATGTTAATTGAGCTTGTTGTTGCTGTTCTATGGATTGCTGCTAATAATTTGAACATGTTAATTGAACTTATTGTTATTGTTCTATGGATTACTAGGCATATTAATCGAACTTGTTGAATGCCCCTCGTAAATCTCTACCCAGTGTCTAAACGGGGGTCCGGGCTTCTGTCTGAGAGTGATGATTAATTTAAGAGAAGCAGGTAGGTTGGCTCGAAGTATTAAAGGTTTTGTATGGAAGTTGCTGGGGATCTGGGCTAATATGCTCAAAATTGAGTTAATGTTTATGGTAGAAAGCTAGTCTCTTATATGAATGTGGTCCCTATCTCTGTTTATGATCTTGCTTGCTGCATGGCGCCATTAGCTAGGAAATTTTAGTCCTATGCACTTTGCTGTTGTGTCCTTTGGGAATTCTGTCTCTTCCACAAAAATTTGAGTTTGAACTTCCATGAATGAGTCACGGATATCTTACTCTATTGTTCACCTACTGAGGTCTTGGTTGGTTGACTAGAAACTTGGCTAAGATTATTTGATTAGTTGATTTGTATCTTGTCAGCCCTATTTTTTGTTTGTTAAGTCCCTTTTATTGGTCATAAATTGATCTCATTTTGGCTTATATAATAGCTTTGAGGCCTGTACACGAATTTAATTAGAATTGGTTTTTTCCTTTTGGTTGTGAACTAGTGTGCTGCCCTTTTTACATCATTGGTGTTAGGGAGTTCTGGCATACTACCAAGAATCGTGGTTGCTACCTTTTCGACCTCACCTTTTAATGGCAATTTCACTGAGGAATCTTGTTGAGTATGATGATTGTTGTCCTATGGTTTTTAATGTGCATTTTATCCTATTCTGCTAAGTCTCATCTTGTGTTAAAAGTGTGTAGATGCTCTTTTGAGTAAACAGAAATTTGGTCCCTTCCTTTTTTACATTGATAACCATGCACGCGCCTCTAAATCGAATAGGACTCCTTTTGATTTTGCATCTTACTTGCCTCTAGATGGGCTTCATTTGTGCTTAGTGGATTTCAGGATCCCCTGTTAACTTGTTGATTTGGTTCAAGTAATAGAGATATTTGTTGCTTAACCATTTGTGAAAATAATTTATAGAAACTAACATGTTTCCTAGCTTTTACCACGTATGAGGTTTGCAAATTGGCTGAGTAAGGAGAGAGTAGTTATACATAGGGATTATGGAAAGGCAAGACAAGATACTTGTGCGAGGCCCATGAACTGGAGGCTCATGATCTGATGGAAACAAGAAGGCAAGAAGCTACTTGAGGAGATGGTTGGAAGAGATATCTTATGGGTCATCAAGGAGGCGTTAAGAAGATGGAACTCAGAGATAAACAATTGACTGTGGTTTAATCCTTCCACATTTCTATTTTTATCATTTTTGTCAATATTGTCTGGAATTATGATGTTGGTTTGATTGATCACAAGAACACATACTATCACAAGTTACCTTATATTTGTACGTGTTTTATTTTAATTGATATTCTACTTTTATTTTTGTTTTAGAGTTGCCGTGTGAGATTTTATATCTCCTCAGGTGCATAGGATTAACCAGAGTGTCATGTGTGATAATAAGTCTCCTTGGTGCTTATTGGTATTTTTTTCATATATTTGCAAGTTTTGTGTTCCAATCTTCTTACAAAATTAATTTTGTTTTCAAAAAAAAAATTCTAAGAAAAAGAAAGTGTGCTTAAAAAAAAAAGATTTCAAATTATTAAAACATGATTCAAAAAAAAAAAGAGGGTTCAAAAAACTAGATGGAGTTTTTGAAAAAAATATATAGTTTTGTTTTAGACAAAATAAAGTATAAAAAAAACCAGAAAAAAAAACCATTTTCGACAATAAATTACTAATTAAAAAAAGCCTTTTCCTTTTTTTTTCTTAAAAATATGAAAATTAGTATTTTAAAAGAAATTTTAAAGCTAGTTATTCCTCTTTTGACTAGATCTTTTGAGAAGGAAAAAAAGATTAAAAAAATGAAGAAAAAGACAAAAGCCAAAAAAAAAAAAAGACAAAAAAGATAGATTAAATCAACAAAAAAAAGGTAAGTGAAGATTTCTCCTAATAAAAATATATTTTGTAAAAATGAAAAGCTTCCTTTAAATAAATAGAATTATAAAAAGGAAAGGAAATTAAAAAAATATAAGAAAAATTTTAAAAATTAAAATCAACACAATTAAGTTTAAAATGAAAAAGAAAAAGTCAAAATAAAAAGAAAGACAAAGAAAGAAAGTTAAAAATAAATTAAACCAAAAGCAAAAATCAAAATACAAGAAAAGGTAAGAAAGTTAAAAATTAAAATCAAATCAAATAAAAGTTTTGAAAACGCAAAAAGGAAAAGTAATTAAAAAATATAATAACAAAAATAAAAACAATAAAAACAATAAATTAAACAAAACAACAAAAAAAAAGAGAGAGAAAATAAAAAAATGAAAAACAAACAATGATAAAGAAAATAGGAGAGAAAAAGTGAAAGTGCAAGAAAAGTAAAATTAAATTTGCCTTTAACAAATCAAAACACATCAAACAATTTCAAAAATTGTTTTGTTTGTTAAAGAGAAAAGTAATTTATTTTCTTCATCTTTTCGCGAAAAAAAACACTAAAACCAAAAAAAATTAAATTAAAAAAATTAAAATTCAAAATAAAGAACCTACCAAGAAAAGAAAAAAAAACAAACAAAAATAAAAACAAAAACAAAAATAAAATGAAAAAACAAAACAAGAAAAAAAACAAAAACAAAAAAAGAAACTTCAACCAAATACAATTTCCCAGATCGAATTACGTGGACTTTGATCCCTCTTGGAGGGTACGTAGGCCCTAGGCTCTCACTCTAGGTCAAATCCGCGCTTGTAAATAATTATTTTTTTTAGTTTTAGTTTTATTTTTAGTTTTATCTTTTATATTTCTTTCCTCTTATCTTAAATCCTACTTCTTTACTTTCTTTTTCCTTTTTACTCTTAAGTCTATTTTATTTAATTTTTTTATCTTTTATATTGCATGTGATTTATTAGGAGAATTTAAAATAAATTAAAGGTCATGATAATTTTGTACAACTAATTTAGGATAAATGTTCTTAAGAACGGGTGTAGTGGGGTGCCTAACACCTTTCCCACTCACAATCGATTCTCGAATCTATTTTCTGATTTGCAAACCATTTTTCTCATAAAAAAGTTTTTTCAAAGTTTTGCCTTTTCAAAAATAAATTTTGGTGGCGACTTCTGAAGCTTACAAAATTACCCTATTTATTTGACCTACTTTTACATTTAATTTTGATTTCTTTTAAAGGCGCCACGTGGTTGCATTTTCGGGTGTGATAGTTTGGCGACTCCACTGGGAATAATAAGAGGGTCAAGCCCAAATTAAGTTAGTTGTATAAAATATTATGGCCTTCTTTTATTTCGATTCTCCTTTTGTTTGTTGTTTGTCTCACATGATTAGGGGTAGATAACATGTCATTCGCATGCTTATTTTATTAGCTTCATTTTATTGATTTTGTATATAATATATGTTAGGATAGATAACATGTAGAATAAAACCTTAGGGTAAATGACTATATTTGTATATGTTACTTCTTATTTTTATCTGCATATATTTCTCTGCCTTTTATTCTGCCAATCTGTTTAGCAGATGAGGGTTGGGTAGTCCATAGGATGAAAAGATAAATACTCTCCTCACACACATCACTGATACACAAACATATCACAGACGTTATGGGTCCTATACTCGGGTCTGAGTGTTTCCTAGGTTAGTAGAGGTTTATATTAATTTCCCTGTGAAGCCTTGTGCTTCCTGAGGCTATCATGAAGACCTCACCTAAATTGTGTCTTGTTATATAGGTTTGACTTGTGTAGGATTTTATTCTCTCAAAGTCAAGTTTATATAGCGAGATCCTCACCTCATGGCAAGGGCAATTTAGGAACCAATGTTCTAGGGGTCATAGATCTACCTTAAAAAATGCACTAATAGTCAAACTCTAGACGCTTCATAAATAGTTAGAGTCAGACTTCTGTAAACCGGCGATCTTAACCTAGGGACTACCCATGTTAGGACAAAGGGGAGTATTTTGATCTTTTCTTCTCATCGTACTCATGCATTCAATAAAAACCATAGGGGAGGTGATATATTGTTACAATTCATTGGAGTAGTTAACGAGATGCCATTGCACAGTTGGACATACATTAACTATGATGAAATTATAAATTAGTGCAACTAACCATTACTTAATGGGTTTCCAACCCTGAAAAGGTTAATAACCACATTTGCCATGATCTCACGGAAGAAAAACCTTAAACATGCATTCATTCCTTCATATACATACCAAAAAAAAAAAAAAAAAAAAAAAAACAAACAAAGAAAGAAAGAGAGATAAAATAAAATAATAAATGGTACATAACCCATTTTCATTCTTTAAAACCTCTACCCCATAAAATAAAAATTTTTCTTTACAGAAAAGGAAAAAATTTTAAAATTATGAGAAATTATAATAAGTATATCGCATCATCAAGTGAGTGTCATGTCTTGGTTAGGGATTAGAATTATTTTAAGACATCAATCATGTAGATAAGCATATTTCTCTCAGTTTGATTGTCAATTGTTTTTTCTCCAATGAAGCAATAAGCTTTTCGAGAAAAAGTACAAAGTTTTTCTTCTTTTCTTCTACCAAGACATAATTCTCAATGTTGTATGAGTATATATGCAACATTAAATCCATCATACATCAATGGATCATTAAATTGGCTTGTTTGTACTAAATATCATTAAAGCCAAAGTTCTAAGCATCAATTGTGTAGAAATCTCCCATTCTCAAGTTGAGTGATAAGCCATAACTTCTTATGAGTCAATAGGTTTTTAAGGGAATGTGGGAGATTATTAACCAATGATGATAATCTGCTGATTAATTGAAAAATCTAATTTTGGGTAACTTACATAGGGATAGCAAGTTTTGGCATAATATTATATGTCAATTTTCATAATAAATAAGGATCAGATTGACTACATAAGTCAAACTAGCTACGAACTTAATTTAAATTCCTTGCAAGTCAATTTTTTCAACTCTACCGTTTATGGTGAAACAATAAAGTCCTACAAAAGAGGAGGATATGAAAATAACTTTAACTTTTGTCAAAGAAAATCCAAATTGGCTAGACTTTCCCGTAGACATCATCCATGTGGAATTTAGCTTATTCCATTAGGGTGATTTGTCAACTTTATTTATCCCTATATGCAATAAAGTATCTGAGGAAAATAAAGGTCAATAAAATACGGATTATCATAAGGATAATATTGAGTGAAAAGTTCTAGATTTTGTTTTTGAATCAATTGTTATTTCCAACCTATCTTAGGGGGCAACGAATCCCCTAAAGGAAATAAAGATCCTTTACCCTGAAAAACTTTCATACTAAATACACCCATTAGCTTATAAATCAAAAGTAATAAAATTGCATTCGTGTATTGTCATAAGGCATTCCGTGTTGAAAATATGAAAAATTATAAAATACATGATTCTTGACCCTTTGTAATGGAAAGATTAGCTTCATCTAAAAAAATTCAAATAGAAAGCTACGCTCATGGATAGCTAAGGTGAGAAACTCAGGTATAGAAGCAAAATAAATTAGGTGAAAGGAATCTATCAGAGGTCTTAATAAACTTGGTTATTGTCCCCTGACCTTTCATACCATGATATCCTCCCATTTATGACTGCTACCCACCATCATCCTCTCCATTCTAAAGGAATTCAAAGCATCCATCTTAAAACTCATCAACACCATCAAACTTGACCATGCAAAAAATCACACACCATCTTAATTAAAACATTTGCCAATTATCTCATTTGGGATCCTTGCCATTTGCCTAACTTTCATTTGAGGAGCTTTCACAAGAGTAGGATGCTTCTTACATTAGCTTCTAAGCTTCACACCCAAAATGGCATTGCTCAAAAATTGTACACTTGATCCTAAGGTAATGAGACACCCTATTAAAAAAAAAAACAAGTTGCAACCTCTTCATAAACAAAGTGTCAAATGACATAAGAAATAAGATTTCATGAGGATTTCTTGATGATTGAACTCTCAAAGAAGTGGTCTGTCATATCATAATCAATTAATTCTTGTTTGTTCGATATTCTTTTATCTAGCTAAAATCCAAGGCTAACAGAAGTTGATTCATTAGACCTTATTTGATTTAACCTTGTCAATACAATGGTCGTATGCTTCTACCTCACCCTTTACGCGTCCTTCCATTCCATTAATTATGTTGACACCACTTCTTTCCTTGCGTGTTATTTTTAAATAACCAAAAATCCACAAAAGAAAAAAAAAATACTTGGAACCCCTTATAAAAAGATTCAATTGATGGAGAAAAAGGTCAAACTTGAAGCTAATTATATACCCTAAATTCAATTACAAAAAAAAAACCAAATTAGAGATACCAATGCATGTCCCACAAGCAAACTATGTCTAGGATACGAGGCATTCTTTGTCTTCCCAAATACAAAGAAGTGACTTCTAGTCACTTCATTTGAGCCGGGAGTGATGTTCATTTCCTTCACCTTAATCATGCAACCTTTGGGATAGGAAGTCTTTAACAAATTTTTATGCCGGTAATTCAAATATCAAGAAAGGGTCAAATTCTTTCAATTATCCAAACACTTCTTAACTATTGCTAACCACTTTGGGCCTGAAAAAAATTCTTCAAATACCAAACATGAATCGAACCCGAGAAGCAATGAGAATTCTACATAAAGAAAAAGCAATTTTGGCACCATAGTGGATTCCTTTTAGGAAAAAAAAAAAGATTAAATGAAAAAAGGAAACAAATTGGAGGAAGAAAAGAAAAATTACAGGAGGAAGGAAATTCTCGAAAAGAAAGCTCCCACAGATTAACTTTTGAAAAAAGCAAAAGCTTTTAAAAGGGAGCTTCACCTTAGCATGCAATCCAGGGGCAAAATTCTTAAAGAAGAGTCTTATGTAGCACAAGAGGTCAAAAAAAAGAAGGAAAAGTCATTGGAGGAGAGTTGAGCTAAACAAAAAATATCTTTAAAAAAAAAGGTTGAGTTAACTGTCATAAGCCAGTTAGTCCTACCAAGACGGTACAATTACTAGAGCAAAATTTTCATTGTGAACTTACATGAATGTTTGGGCCTTGTTACTTTTCTTTCTTAAGCTACATTTTTACCCATTAAAACCCTATTACAACCTTAAGACGTCCTCTCTTGCTAAGTAAATTTTGAGTATAAAATTTTGTTAAAGCAATAGGAGAAGGAGATTAATAGGAGATTTGATGGGGCGTGTTAATTCTTAAGCCTAATATCTCTTATTTCATAAACCTATTTACCAAGGCCACATTACAAACATCAAAAGTCCTTGTTGAGGTTTAACTTGTTTGCAAAATAATGGGGCAAAATTTCCTTGAAGGGAATGATTTAAAAAAAAAAATCAAAATAATTGGAATTGGGACCAAAAGTTTGATTCAGAGCAAATACTCTGAATTACATTAATTGCTTCTTTCAAAAGGAGTTCAAATCCAAAAGTGAAACTTTTCTCTAACCTACCATATCCATCTTCTCAGCATTTCACTTCTCCAATGTTCAGAGAAAAATGCTTCAAGTGTAGGACTGGGGCATATTCTTGTTTTGTACATTATGTCTAGCCATTGTCTACTCCACTTCCCCACTCCCAAACCATTTTATATGATCACCTTCTTCATCAGCCCTTTCATCCCTCTAATGTTGAGGATTCTTTTTTTCCTTCCCAAGCTTTTGTGTTTGTATCCCTTAATACATGATTGTATTGACATTGTTAAATAAGATAAGTATAGATTTAACGTATTGACCTTTCAAGCATTAATAATGAAGAGTTGACAAAAGGAGATTGCCTTATCAAGTTAATAGTCCAAGCTTGATAGCAAACAAGTTTCTTAAAAAAAATCATTTAGACATAAGTCAAAGCAAGAACCTTGGGTCTTCTTAGCTTGGGATACTCCCTCAGGGGCATTTTTGGCTAGCCAAGAGGCATCAATAAATTTCCTCATCCAAATAACAAAAGGCAAATTTGGTAGAATAATCAAAAGTTTAACCTTTCTCATTATGGCAGGTGAAGAGCTAATGTGTAAAATTTTTCCAAAAGCAAAGGGCTAAAAATCATACGTTTTATAAATTTTAAGATTTCTTATACATCATATGCTTGCATTGAATTTGTACATGGATAAAGCATATTTTTTCTTTTCAAGTCAAATTAAAAAATAAAAAAAAAGATTACATTTATTCTCATTAATTCATTAAAAAAAAGAAGAAGGGATCACATTTTTCTCATCAATTCATTTTCCAAAAAAGGTAAAAAAAGAGTCCAAAAAATAATGTTCATTCTCTTTCCCTTTTCCTTCAAGATGATTCTGGTTACAAAAAAAAAGAAAAAAGAAAAAAAGGGGTTTAAAGTTCAAAATCAATTTAAAAGCATTTAGAAATAATGCTCCTTCTCTTCCTCCTTCTTTTGAGGTGATCTTAAAGAAAAAAGGAGTCCAAAACTCAAAATTCATTTAAGGATGTTTAAAGATAATGTCCTCATCCTTTTTGTCTCTATTTGGAGTTAAGGTCACTCACATAAATTGTGCATATTCTAGAAATAAAAATTTTTAAGCTTAAAAAGTAAAAAAAAAATAAAAAACAAAATAAAACAAAATAAAATAATTTGCATCTCATATGCATACATATTGCCAGATCTATACAGAGGTTAAAAAAACATACGTTTGAGGGAAGTAAAACAACTTGCATCTCATATGCATCAGGCATTCCATACTTGTATACATCTCATAGCCCGTAGTCTACATTGGGGCAAGCAAAAAGAAATTTGTATTTCATAAAATAAAGCATCACATGTTTTATATTTGCATACATTACATGGCCTCGAGTTCACACTGGGGCAAGTAAAAAGAAAATTTACATTTTATAAAATAAAGTATCACATGTTTCATGCGTCCCATATTTGCATACATCATATGGCCTCTAGTTCACACTAGGGCAAGCAAAAAAAAAATTTGCATTTCATAACATAAAGCATCACATGTTTCATACATTCCACACTTGCATACATTACATAGACCATAGTTCATGCTAGGGCAAGTGAAAACAAACATTTTGCATTTTATAAAGCATCTTATATGCTTTTTGCATTTCACTTAGGTATATCTTGTGCCGACCTCAAGTTCATACTGGGGTAAAGAAAAAATAAAAAATGTGCATTCCATAAATTGTAGCATCCTACATACCTCATACTTCTAACACTTACAATGACCTTGATTCATATTGGGGCAAAATTGAGTTGTTAAGCTAAAAAGTCAAGCATTTTGCATGCATTGCAAGTTTCATATAGGTGCATTACGCTGCATAAAACTTAGATGAATGAAGTAAAGTTTTTAAGCTTAGAAAAAATTCACCAAAAAAGGCACCCTTAAGTCCTACGTAGAATAGACACCAAAAGTCCTGCTCAGAACAGGCATAATTAAAGTCTTATAAAGAATAGGCATCCAAAGTTCTACGAAGAATAGACACCCAAAGTTCTGCATAGAACAGGCACAAATAAAAGTCCTACGAAGAATAGGCACCCAAAGTCCTACGCAGAATAGGCATGAATAAGAGTCCTACGAAGAATAGGCACTCAAAGTCCTACACAGAACAAGCACGAATAAAAGTCCTATGAAGAATAGGTACCCAAAGTTCTATGAAGAATAAGCACCCAAAGTCCTACGAAGAATAGGCATCCAAAGTCTTACGAAGAATAGGCACCCAAAGTCTTACGAAGAATAGGCACCCAAAGTCTTACGAATAAGATCCAAAGTCTTACGAAGAATAGGCACCAAAATCCTACGAAGAATAGGCACCAAAGTCTTATGAAGAATAGGCATCCAAAGTCCTACGAAGAATAGGCACCCAAAGTCCTGCACAGAACAAGCACCTTTAAGTCCTACGAAGAATAGGCACCCAAAGTCCTATGAAGAATAGGCATCCAAAGTCCTACGAAGAATAAGCACCTAAAGTCCTGCACAGAATAGGTACAAATAAAAGTCTTACGAAGAATAGGCACCCAAAGTCCTACGAAGAATAGGCATCCAAAGTCCTATGAAGAATAGGCACCAAAGTCTTATGTAGAATAGGTACCTTTAAGTCCTACAAAGAATAAGTATCCAAAGTCCTACGCAGAATATGCACCTTTAAGTCCTACGCAGATTATGCACCTTTAAGTCCTACGAAAAATAGGTACCCAAAGTCTTACGAAGAATAGGCACCCAAAGTTCTACGCAAAATAGGCACAAATAAGAGTCTTACGAAGAATAGGCACTTAAAGTCCTGCACCGAACAGGCATAATAAAAGTCCTATCCAAAATAGGCAACCCAAAGTCCTGTACCAGAGCAGAATTGCACTTCCAGGTAAGGTAATTCCTTTTAGTCCATTAGCTCTCCAAACAAAATATGCATTTTCATCTTTACTTATTCTTAAGTAAAGATATCAAAAATTGCATTTTTGATTTCTTTACTTAAAGAATAAGTAAAGAGGGGCAACCTGCAAATAGTCATATTTCGTTTGAGTCACTCTTATCTTTTTTTTATTATTTAATTGATAAGAGGCAATCAAATCAACTCGAACAAAATACGTGTTCTTATCTTTACTTGTTTTTTAAGTAAAAATGTCAAAAATTACATTTTCAATTTCCTTGCCTAAGAAACAAGTAAAGAGGGGCAACTATGAACATCGTATTTTATTCAGGTATGCTCCAAAAATCATGATAAAAATTAAAAAAAATTAGAAAACTAATAAAAAAATATTAAAACAAAAAAAAATCAAATAGATCCTTTTAACCCAACAAATGCAAAAAAAAAAAAAAAATCAAAGGAAAAAAATCTAAAATAAATTAAAAAAATAAACAAATAAAACAAAAAAAAAGTAAAAAATAAAAATAAAACAAAGTAAATGTCCATTAACCCCAAAATTGGAACAAAAAGAAAAATCAAAGAGGGAACAAAAATCAGAAGGGACTAAGAGAAAAAAAAAAGAAGTAAGGAAATGATGAATAAAAAAAAGGGTGAAAATAAAAACTCACAAAGAAAGAGAGAGAGAAAAGGCTAAAAGCAAGTTAATAAAAAAAATAACTAAAAGAATACTAATTAAAAACAAAAAACAAAAAAAAGTAAAAAAAAAAAGAGCCTAAAAACCAAAAAAAAAAGAATCATTCAAAGAAAATTTGAGAGAAATTGAGAAGGTCTAAATATATTTTAAAAATAACAATAATATCAAAAATCAAATAGCCATTAAAAGTTGGAAATTTTGAGAAAAATAGAAAACAAATATTTTAAAAAAATAAAAATAAAAAGGAGAATTAAAAAAAAGGAGAGAAAATATAAAAAATAATAATAAAATAAAAAAGGAACCAAACAAAAAAAATAAAAAAAGGGTTCACAAAAACAAAACCCAAGCCAAAAGCAGCCTTTAAAACAAAAAAAAAAAAAAACAACAAAAGGACAAAAAAAAAAAGAGTATAAGCTTTTTTTCTAAAAGCCCATTTCGCTTCTCAGCCCAACAATCCTCAGCCTTTCTGATCCAAGTTAAACAACTTACAATCTAGATCCATTTTACCAAACCCTACCCGTTGGTGATCCCCTGTTCTGGTATCCAAAAGACCACTTTCTGACTCACGTACAGAGCTCACGACGCTCCCAGATAGCAAGACGCTCATACGCACACAAAAGAGAGAGGATGAGGGAGGAGCACCACTCGAGTATGGAGGGGGAGACGCAGATGCAGAAGGAAAAAAGGACCACACCTAAACAGTGGTCCCTGAGAGAGATTCGAAGCTAGGGCTACAAAAAGGGAAGACGATTTCCTTTTTGTTTTCAGAGAGGGGGTTTCGGAGAAAGGCAGACACACAAAAAGAAAAGGACATTGAAAGCGAGACGAAGTAGAAAGATGGAGAATAGAGTAGAGCAGAGAAAGGGGGCTAGATTAAAAGGAGAAATGGAAGTAGAGACAGAGAGCGTTGGCTTTAGAAGGAAGGGGGACTTGAATCCAAAAGAAAAAAAGAAGAGGAAGGGATTGAAAATAGAAATAGAGAAGAAGGAGCTTTGCTGCGACGGGATTGGAAGAGAGAAATTGAGAGAAGGGAAACTTTCAGATTGAAGGATCAACAGAGGTGAGGGTGCAAGAGAGGGAGCCTCGTGTCAGAGTTGGTTACAGGATTGCTGGGGTTTAAAAGAAATAAAGAGATGCAGATAACCAGACATTGAAAGCGAGACGGAAGAGGCATGGAAACAAACAGAGGTTAGCAGGAAAGAGGTCATCGCAAGGGACCTTCCTCCTTATAGTCTACTAGCATTGAAAGGTAAACCTATCTCACACCCCCGTAGCTCCTTTCCATCTTGAAAATACAGTACTGGTTTATTTGAATGAAGAGTGTTTTGCTCCAATTAATTTTGCACGTATGAGTTGGTATCATCCTCCTAATTTGGTTTTTTTTTTCTAATAAGGTAATATGGTGTTTTCTGCCATTTCCTAGGTCAAATTCATGTCGAAGTTTTTGTTTTGTTTTTTTTTTCACTGCGAGTTCTAGCTGGAAATTTCCATTAATTCTTTGATTGGTGTTGTTCTGTGGGTTGTTGCTGATAATTTGAACACATTAATTAAGCTTGTTGTTGCTGTTCTATGGATTGCTGCTAATAATTTGAACATATTAATTGAACTTGTTGTTGTTGTTCTATGGATTACTAGGCATATTAATCGAACTTGTTGAATGCCCCTCGTAAATCTCTGCCCAGTGTCTAAACGGGGGTCCAGGCTTCTGTCTGAGAGTGATGATTAATTTAGGAGAAGCAGGTAGGTTGGCTCGAAGTATTAAAGGTTCTGTATGGAAGTTACTGGGGATCTGGGCTAATATGCTCAAAATTGAGTTAATGTTTATGGCAAAAAGCTATGTCTCTTATATGAATGTGGTCATTATCTCTGTTTATGATCTTGCTTACTGCATGGCTCCATTAGTTAGGAAATTTCAATCCTATGCACTTTGCTATTGTGTCCTTTCAGAATTCTGTCTCTTCCACGAAAATTTGAGTTTGAACTTCCACGAATGAGTCATGGATATCTTACTCTATTGTTCACCTACTGAGGTCTTAGTTGGTTGACTAGAAACTTGGCTAAGATTACTTGATTAGTTGATTTGTATCTTGTCAGCCCTGTTTTTTGTTTGTTAAGTCCCTTTTGTTGGTTATAAATTGATCTCATTTTGGCTTATATAATAGCTTTGAGGCCTATACACGAATTTAATTAGAATTGGTTTTTTTTTGTTTTGGTTGTGAACTAGTGTGCTGCCCTTTTTACATCATTGGTGTTAGGGAGTTCTGGCATACTACTAAGAATTGTGGTTGCTACCTTTTCAGCCTCACCTTTTAATGGCAATTTCACTGAGGAATCTTGCTGAGTATGATGATTGCTGTCTTATGGTTTTTAATGTGCATTTTATCCTATTCTGCTAAGTCTCATCTTGTGTAAAAAGTGTGTAGATGCTTCTTTGAGTAAACAGAAATTTGGTCCCTTCCTTTTTTTATGTTGATAACCATGCACGCGCCTCTAAATCGAATAGGACTCCTTTTGATTTTGCATCTTACTTGCCTCTAGATGGGCTTCATTTGTGCTTAGTGGCTTTCAGGATCCCCTGTTAACTTGTTGATTTGGCTTAAGTAATAGAGATATTTGTTGCTTAATCATTTGTGAAAATAATTTATAGAAACTAACATGTTTCTTGGCGTCTACCACGAATGAGGTTTGCAAATTGGCCGAGTAAGGAGAGAGTAGTTATACATAGGGATTATGGAAAGGCAAGACAAGATACTTGTGCGAGGCCCATGAACTGGAGGCTCATGATCTGATGGAAACAAGAAGGCAAGAAGCTACTTGAGGAGATGGTTGGAAGAGATATCTTATGGGTCATCAAGGAGGGCGTTAAGAAGATGGAACTCAGAGACAAACAATTGACTGTGGTTTAATCCTTCCACATTTCTATTTTTATCATTTTTGTCAATATTGTCTGGAATTATGATGTTGGTTTGATTGACCACAAGAACACGCACTATCACAAGTTACCTTATACTTGTACGTGTTTTATTTTAATTGATATTCTACTTTTATTTTTGTTTTAGAGTTGTCGTGTGAGATTTTATATCTCCTCAAGCGCATAGGATTAATCAGAGTGTCACGTGTGATAATAAGTCTCCTTGGTGCTTATTGGTATTTTTTTCATATATCTGCAAGTTTTGTGTTCCAATCTTCTTACAAAATTAATTTTGTTTTAAAAAAAAAAATTCTAGGGAAAAGAAAGTGTGCTTAAAAAAAAAGATTTCAAATTATTAAAACATGATTAAAAAAAAAAAGAGGGTTCAAAAGACTAGATGGAGTTTTTGAAAAATATATATAGTTTTGTTTTAGACAAAATAAAGTATAAAAAAAACCAAAAAAAATCTTTTTCGACAATAAATTACTAATTAAAAAAAAGCCTTTTTCTTTTTTTTTTTTCCTTAAAAATATGAAAATTAGTATTTTAAAAGAAAGTTTAAAGCTAGTTATTCCTCTTTTGACTAGTTCTTTTGAAAAGGAAAAAAAGATTAAAAAAATGAAGAAAAAGACAAAAGCCAAAAAAAAAAACAAAAAATAAAAATAGAAAAAAAAGATAGACTAAATCAACAAAAAAAAAGGTAAGTGAAGATTTCTCCTAATAAAAATATATTTTGTAAAAATGAAAAGCTTCCTTTAAATAAATAGAATTATAAAAAGGAAAGGAAATTAAAAAAAATATAAGAAAAATTTAAAAAATTAAAATCAACAAAATTAAGTTTAAAATGAAAAAGCAAAAGTCAAAATAAGAAGAAAGACAAAGAAAGAAAGTCAAAAATAAATTAAACCAAAAGCAAAAATCAAAATACAAGAAAAGGTAAGAAAGTCAAAAATTAAAATCAAATCAAATAAAAGTTTTGAAAATGCAAAGAGGAAAAAAAATCCTTTTTTTAATTTCATAAAAAAATATTAAAAAATATAATAACAAAAATAAAAACAATAAAAACAATAAATTAAACAAAACAACAAAAAAAGAGATAAAATAAAAAAAATGAAAAACAAAAAATGATAAAGAAAATAGGAGAGAAAAAGCGAAAGTGCAAGAAAAGTAAAATTAAATTTTTCTTTAACTGATCAAAACACATCAAACAATTTCAAAAATCATTTTGTTTGTTAAAGAGAAAAGTAATTTATTTTCTTCATCTTTTCACAAAAAAAAAAAAACAATACCTAAATCAGAAAAAATTAAATTATAAAAAAATTAAAATTCAAAATAAAGAACCTACCAAGAAAAGAAAAAATAAATAAAAACAAAAACAAAAATAAAACAAAATGAAAAAAAAACAAGAAAAAACAAAAACAAAAAAAGAAACTTCAACCAAATACAATTTCCCAGGTCGAACTACGTGAATTTTAATCCCTCTTGGAGAGTACGTAGGTCCTAGGCTTCATACTAAATCAAGTCTACCCTTGTAAATAATTATTTTTTTAGTTTTATTTTTATTTTTAGTTTTATCTTGTTGATTTCTTTCCTCTTATCTTAAATCCTACTTTTTTAATTTCTTTTTCCTTTTTACTCTTAAGTTTATTTTATTTAATTTCTTTATCTTTTATCTTGCATGTGATTTATTAGGAGAATTTAAAATAAATTAAAGGCCATGATAATTTTGTATAATTAACTTAGGGTAACTGTTCTTAAGAACGGGTGTAGTGGGGTGCCTAATACCTTCCCTACTCACAATCGACTTTCGAATCCATTTTCTGATTCGCAGACTATTTTTCTCACAAAAAGGTTTTTTCAAAGTTTTGATTTTTCAAAAATAAATTTTGGTGGCGACTCCTGAACCCTACAAAATTACCCTATTTATTTGACCTACTTTTACATTTAATTTTGATTTCTTTTAAAGGCGCCACGTGGTCACATTTTCGAGTGTGACAGGAATTCAAGGTCATTTTTTAAGTCCTTTTCCCAATGTTTTAACCTAGACCGGCCATTAAACTAGATGATGCATTAGTCATAGTTCAGTTGTTCAAACGTGGTTGAATCGTGATCCAACTAGTGGTAATTTTATATATAAAAATATCTCATATAATAAATAATATGATATAATATTCTAAAAATGCAACACTGAAATCTAAATAAACTGAACATTCAAATCCATACAAGTCAATAATTATTACAACACCTATAATTACAAGATAAAGTAATCAACTAATAAGTAATTATTCTCAGTCATAGCATTCATTGATGTTAAATCCATCAGGTGCCAATGTATAGTATAAACACTAGGACCATTATCATTATTAAGTCCAACTTCTAAATCATCAAGTGATTCCATAATTAGTTCATTTGCAATGTCCACTTTTTCATTTCCAACTATTGGGATTGCGTTTTCTTCATAAGTAAAATTCACATTCTCAACCTCTTCACTACTAAACTTAAGAGGTACTTCTTCTTTAACAATCTAAAACTCAACTTTATCAATGGATTTATAATCAATAAGATCACAACTTCTTTTCTTATTTTGCAACCTAAAATAAAGCACTAAAACATCAAATAGAGGTTCAATAATGCTAAAATGAACAAATGAAAATTACATTTTGAGTATATTTATGTACCTATTCCCTAATTGCAAGTTATAAGTAATAAACACATGATCATTTAATTTTTTATGTTCTAGTCTATTTCTCTTTTTTGTGTAAATGTACTTAAACAAACTTTAATTTTGCTCACATTACAAAGAAGAAGCCATTTAGCTAAAAAGACGTATTGCCATCTTCTATAAAATTAGAGTATTAGCTTTAAACAAGTGCCACCAATTATCTATATAAAAATTAAAGTACATTATGTAATTAACCATAATTAAAGCATTAAAAAGTTTTATAAAAGATAGTCATAACTATTAAAGTATAAATTGGTAGTTACCAGGCTATATTGTCTTTGACACATTGAAAGCATAAGTTGGCTAAAAGATTATTGGTGAGTACGATAAATTTGCATTTCTTGAACTGCTTGGTTTATGTTAGAATAATATTTTTTATATCTCAAACAAATCAAGCATTGATTGCATGATGCTATTCTTTATACATAATTTTTCACTTTCATAAAAAAAGAAAGCAGGATTCAGATAGTAAGCTGCTATATGAAGATTACACTTTAGGTACTTGTTCCATTGAGCCTTTACAATTTGTATGTAAGGCATGTACCAGTCTTTTTTTTAAAATTTTTTTAAATAGTTCCTTTATTCCATTTTTTACCTTTCACATGCCTTCATAAACATAGCCTAAAAAAGATTTTTCATTTGCATTTACAACTCTTAGTAATCATATAAGATGAGCCACAACCTTTATGATAACTAAACAATCATTCCAAAATTTACTATCTAATATGATAGTATTAACAGTTTTTCTTATTGTAATCTTTGGTAACTTATAATTGGTAAAGTGTTTATCCACAACCAAAGCTCATAAATCATGCTTATGATCATAAATACTTTTTAATGTAATAAAAGTAATAATAAACTAAGTTACTCCTGGATGCACAATTTCTCTCTAATGTTCTCTTCTCCTTAGCTAAGATAAAATACACATATGGTTGTACATAAAGATTGTTATCTTTGCAGCCTCTAATGTAAGGTCTACCACATTAGGCATGTTAGCAATATCCTTTAAAAGGAGATTCAAATAGGGAGTAGCATATGGTGACTAGAAAATGTGCTTATACTTTTCATGTATCAACTTGCCTGCAGTCATATGAACAACATTATCAGGCCCAACACACTCAATGACTTCAAAAATATTTGAAACAATATTTTAGCATCTTTCACCACATATGAGACATCAATAAATTTCACAAAAATTATACCTTGCAAAGAACAAACTAAAAAATTTATCAAGATTCTCTAATCATCAGTCATGATTGTACATTCAGTATCTTTCCAACTAGTTAAATGACTTTCAACAAGTAGCCAATAATCTTTCTTGCAATCTCTTAACAAATTAACTTTTAATTCATAATAAGATGGGACTTTAAATCTAAGCCCAATTGCCATTATTATATCCACAATAGGTTGATAGTAGAGAGACTGAATTGCATTAAATGGAAGTGCAAGCATCATAAAACCATTTGGCTATTGCCATCTTAGCTTTATGTACTACTTTTTTATTAGGTAGTGCACTTTTCAAACTTAGTTAAAAACTAGAAATTGTCTTTTGAGCAAAATAACTTTCCAAGATTGCATTACTTTTTCTTTTGTTTGGAGTAAGTGGCTGCTTCTTAAGTGGTTGAACCTTCTGAACTTATTCTTCTCCACATTCAATTTTATTACTATATGTTTCATTGAGTTCCTCATTCTTGTTCTTTTGTTGCACTTATTTCAATAACTCTTACATTATTTGGCAAACATCATGAGAAACTTTTTTGTAAGAGCTTATTCGGCCTGGAACTCTATTAAGATGTTGCTTTATCCTATTTATGCCTTCTCCTTTATATATTAAAAAATAATGAAGGCAAGTGTACATAGCAGTTTTTCCCATTTTCTTAAAAGAAAAATGTTCCCATGCTAGATTAGTCTTCCCATGCTAGTAGATTATTTGTTTGATGACAATGCATTACTATTACCAATATTATTATTAGTGTTGGGAATTGAACTATTTAAAGCATCTATTTTTAATGCAGTACAGAAGAACATAGATCTTGAGAGAGCATAATATTGAAATTATATACAAAGAGTTGATTGTAGTTAGTTTAAGAATAAGGATTTTTAGGTATAGTTTAAAATTTAACACAACTAAGAAGAACATTTAGCCCTCTAAAAATTAAATTTATATCATTTAGGACTTAATTGAATTGAATTTTAGAGATTGAAGTCATGAATTCTATTCTAATAGCAATAATATAATAACATTCATTCGTTTTTGAGACATTTCTTTGAACATATGGTGTGCACTTTCAGCTCATGAAAATATTAAGCTTATATCATTATCTAATAACACCTAGCAATATCCATAAAACAAGAATTAATACCATAATAACAATTTAGAGCACTGGTTCTTGTTTACCTCAAATCCCTGCACTATGATTCAACCTTTCGGTCTTGGCTTCTTCCTCATGACCTAATTATTTCCCATAGTTATGTTTTCCTTCTTCGTGCAAGGAAGCTTATCAGTAGTAGAGGAGTTTTCACTTCTGTTGATTGGTGCAGCGTGTAGGAGCTCTCATTCATTCCTCGATTCCTCACTTCCTTGGTTTGTCTTGAATGTGGATTAACATCAGAGGAGCTCTCATGCGAAATCAAGGGGGTGGCTCGATCTTCATAGCATAGGTTAAAGGATAGATGATGGTTTAAGACTTGACGGAAGCAAATAGCTAACCAATGTTATAGGAATATTGACTTGCTACTTAGACATTGTGCCGAACCACAAACATGTTAAATGTCACATTCCAAAATTTTCATAACTATTAATGTAACCCATGTTAACTAAAGAGTTAACTTATTTAAATAGAGTAGAAGAAGGAGGATTAAGATGAATAAAACACTTGTACCTCACACTCGTACCATGTATATATATATATATAGTACTTAGTTAATGCGCACATCTTATTATCCATAGAAGAGTTATAGTTTTATATATGGTAATAGATGGGAAAGAACCACTAGTAGGTTGCCGCATTATCTAGCATAAAATAGGAAATGGAAGGAAGGGATTTTAATTATTTTAATCACATCCCTTTAACACCATCACCACATAAGAGTACAGGCATTCACTTGGTTACTTGGAATTATATTTAGCCATGGGAATTAGTAAGACATTACATGAGATGGACTCTAGTATAAATAATATAAAAAGGAGCACTTAGAGGGATGTTGGAGTGGGGCCATGAAAGAAAGAAAGTTAATGAACAACAAGGACACCTTATACTTTACTATGCAAACCGTATCCATATATATATATATATACAGATGTCATTCGAATGGTTTTAAATTGTGTGTTTAGCAGTGGGATAGCTAGGAGGTAGTGGAGAATGCAACACTAATTTGCAATCAAGGAGAGGAAGCCATCTAGCATGGTAACCAAACAAGAAATGAAGTATGAGAAATTAAATTGAACAAAATCCCTTGCCACCTCCTACTTGTACCATCCACCCATATGTATATTTAATTAGTATTTTCGTTAGTGCCCTCATTCTGCATCATCGTGGGAGTTAAATGCCATGTGCAATCTATGTATTAGGTGGGAAGTTAATAGAAAGTTGAATAATCTAAGGAAAGGACACCTAACTTAGCAACCGAATAGAAAATGGAGTAGGAAAAATTAAATAAACTAAGTAAGGACACCTCATGCTTGCACCAAATATATGTATGCATATTCAAATAGCATTCAATTAATGGCAATTGGAGTGTACAGCCATGAGAATTAGACATCAATTTCATATAGAGCTTAGTAGTGAATAAGACATATACATGTTGCCACCTAGCCTTGCATCGAACAAGAGATTGAGAGAATGGATGCTTAAGCACTTAAGTGGATCAAATTAACGGTGGGGAAGCATGAGCTATCCATTTGTGGCGATTACCATTCACTTTGATTCACTTAGGCTGAAAAAAAGGGGAAGAAGGGAACACAAATTTCAACAACCAGGGAGCTACAAGGCAAGGACAAATCGTGAACTTAAGAAGGGACTTCAAGGGCATTCACTAGAAGTAAGTATATGAAAATTCCTAAATTCCTTAATCCTTCCACTTCCACTAGTTGAAATTTTGAATTAGGATGTTTTGTTCTAAGGACAGCCATAAAGTTTGGAGGAAATAAATACTAAAGAAGCTTGGGAGGAAGCTACGGATATTTAAAGGTAAGAAACTAAACCTTGCACCTTTGAATTCATATGAGGCCAAGAGAGAAAAATGAAGGGAGTACATGTATAGGAATATATTAACCATGAGGTTTTGCCTTAGGAATGCTTCCCATTTAATTAGGAAAATGGCATGATAAGGGCTAAACTTTAAGGCCATGAATCCCACACAAGTAATCTAAATGGTACTTAATGAATGAGACTAAGAGAAACAAAAATGTAAATGCTTACAAATTAGGAACTCCAACTTCCAACTAATGGGAGAAAATTAGGACCATTGTGAGAGGAGATAGTAGCTTAGTTTTAATTTAAAATTTGATCGTTAATAGCTCTTAGTCACAGTTATACATGACTAAATTTTAGGGGAACAATCGAACCAGCAGAGGCTAAAGAACAACTTGATTGAACAATGGTAATGAAACAGATAGTTAACACTGTATTCATTTTGCTATTTATATTATTACATTGAATAAATTCTTGAAGGTCTTATGCTGTATATGGCTGCATGTATGTCTATAAAGGTGACTCTTATGAGTATTAAATTACTATTATTGGCCAATAACTAAATCATGGTAGCCTAATGAGTAAGAATGTGCTGCTACCTAGATATTACGTGCTCCAGCATCAAAGTATACATCGAATGTATCCTAGTTAGTAATCCACGCTATCTATATGCATGCTTCTTGAATACATTGTTATCTATTCGGATTTTATCTCATTATAAAGCTAACCATTTTTAGGTATCAATTACACCTCAGACGAAGTCAAATGTGTAGAAACTGAACACGTAGAATAGTAAACTAACATGTTGTCCTTATGACTAGTTTGTAAATTTCGTGTAATACCAAATGCTAAAGCATGATTGTAGTTTTAAGGGTGTGAAGTTGTTTTGTAATCCTCTATCATGCATCTATAAGATAATTATATGGGTATGACTTTTGGTGTAAACTCACGATGATATTTAGTTAAACTATTGCTTCATGTATAAGAGTAACTTTAATTTCTATTTGCAAGAAATAGATTATCATTATCATGGAATACTTATGTCTAATTTCTTATTATTAGTTCTCTATTCTCTGGACTAAAAGTCTAGGAAGTTATGGGATTGTTGGAGTAGGTTAAATTAAGGAAATAATGTACTAATTTAACTTAGCTTCTGTGTAGGATAGCTTTGAGCAGGTTTTGTGATAAATTTTGTTAAATAGTTAAACGAAGGAACCAATGCATCAAAATTTTATAGGAAGGTAGCTAAGACATATAGACTTAGATTTGGAAAGTTATGGAATTTTTACAATTGGTTTACTAAGGCTACTAAGTCAGAAACATAATAGATAGTGTGCAGCGAGTTCAACTAAGATAGTGGCCTAAACAATAGTGGTTAAAGGGTTATCCATAAGAGTTTTCAAAAACTATTTTATTGGCTTATAATTTAAGGTTTAAGATTTGGGGTTTGGGTTTTAAGGCTAAAGGTTTAGGGTTTGGGATTTAAGGACTAAGGTTTAGAGTTTAGGGTTCAGGATTTAGGGTTAATGGTAGAAGGTTGAGGATTTAGAGTTTATGGGTTAAGGGTTAGAGATAAGGGGTCAAGGTTTAGGGTTTTTTAAGGTTTAAGGTTTTTTAGGGTTCAGGGTTTGTGGTTTAAGGTTTAGGGTTTAAGGTTAAAGGTTTGAGGTTCAGGGTTTGGGGTTTGGGGTTTAAGGTTGAGGGTTGGGGGTTGGGGCTGAGGATTCAGGTTTTAGGGTATATAGTATTTAAGGTTTGGGATTTAAGGTTTAGAGCTTAGGGTCTAGGGTCTGGGGATTAGGGTTTAAGGTTAGGGTTTAGGCATGTGAGGAACAAAAGGTTAAAGTGTAATAAAGGGCTAGTGCTAACTCTATGTGAGGAACAACTAAATGGCATAACCAAAGACATGATGAAAAAAAAGTTGAGGAAAGAGTAAAAACCAAGAGTCATTGTATGGCAAGAAAGATCAAACATTAATAAAGGTTAGTGATGAACATAAATAGGGTGGAAGGAATGAGCCATTAAGCTATTTGCATAAGAGGAGGAAGGAGAAAACTTAAATGAAGAGAAAGATATAAAAAAAAGCAAGGTCTTAGCCTTATCAAACTACTAGATTTATTTGCTTAGGGCAAAGATCAAAAATAGAAGACTAGTGCTAACTCTATGTAAGGAACAACTAAATGGCATAACCAAAGACATGATGAAAAGAGAGTTAAGGAAAGAGTAAAAACCAAGAGTCGTTGTATGGCAAGAAAGATCAAACATTAATAAAGGTTGGTGATGAACATAAATAGGGTGGAAGGAATGAGCCATTAAGCTATTTACATAAGAAGAGGAAGGAGAAAACTTGAATGAAGAGAAAATATAAAAAAAGCAAGGTCTTGGCCTTATCAAATTGCTAGATTTATTTACTTAGGGCAAAGATAAAAAATAGTAGAGAAAGGACATGACTTATTAAATGTATGGCTAATGGGAGTGTAGTAGACAAAGGAACCTGCAACATTAAACCAAAAGCCTAAAAGACTAAAAACCTTAAACCTTAAACTTGAAACCTTGAACTCCAAACTCTACATCATAATCTAAAATTCTAAACTGTAAACCCTGCACCCCAAAGCCTAAACTTTAAATACCAAACCTTAAATCCTAAATAGCAAAAACCAAACCACAAACCCTAAACAGTAAACTTTAAACTCTAACCCCTAAATCAGAAGCCTTAATTCCTAAATCCTAAACTTGAGACCTAAAATCCTAAGCCCCAAATCGTAAACCTTAAATTCCAAATCCTTAAATCCAAACTATAAATCCTAAACCCTTAACCCAAAACTTTAAACTTGAGACCCTAAACCACAAATGATAAACCATAAGCGTTATTGTAATATTCTATATTTTGAAAACTAATATATTCCCTAAAGAATAGAATAGATTAATTAAAAAGGGGTTATAAGGTTAGAAAAGGCCTATCAAAATTAAAAGGAACTAATACAAGCCTAACTAACAAAAAATTCAATAATTTAGAAACTATGAGAATTAGCTTGAGAAATAAACATCCCACATCATAATATGATGAAATAAGATTAGTAGATTAATTAGATAAGGTTGTTTTGATTGAATCATTGGCAGTGTATAGTTTAAAGTTTTAGTTAACTATATCTTTGATTAGACTTTTTCATATTGTTTTAAATCCATATAAATTTAAAGTCAATATTTTAATGAAGAGTAGAGTCTTAATTTCATTATGGAGTTGTCAATTTATAAAAATATGAAGAACTGAACTCAAACAGTGAAATTGAAATATAAGGGCAAAATAAAATTTTTAAATAATCATAAAACCTTATTTTTCTTATATATATAGCATGCCTCATGTAACAACCGGGAAAAAGAAAAGGAAAAGGAAAAGAAAGAAAGCGAAAACTGGAAATTTTCGGAATCCAGAATTTCTGCCAAGTCCTCTCGCAATAGCGAGAAATGGTCTCGCTACAGCGAGAGCGCTAGTTCGCAACAGCGAAGGCGTTTCTAGCTATAGCGAGTGCTGGCAGCAGCCCATACAAAAACCAGGGAGTTGCCCGCTGTAGCGTGCGCTATAGCGAGAGTGAAGTCTGGAACTGACGCGATTTCGCCATAGTGAATGGTAAATTTCGCCATAGCGAAGGGAGCTGACCCGATCTCGCCGTAGCGAAGGTTACACCTCACCATAGCGAAACCAGATTACACGAGCTCGCTATAGCGAAGGTTAGTTTTCGCCGTAGCGAGGGTCGGTCCGGAAGAGAGTAAATAGCGAGATTTAGACTTCATTAAACGCCCAAACTCATTTCTTCTCTCATATCTGCCCTAAGCTTCGACCCAAAGAGAGAAAAGAGGCGTGGAGAGTGTGAGAGATCAAGAGAAGGAAGAAGATTAAGGGAAAGGTAAGGTCACTTCTCCCATTTCTCTTTAGAACTCTGATCCCCTCCCTTTGCCCTCTCTTTCTGCGATTTTATTTGTGTAAATGGACGGATTTTGGGCATGGGTCAGAAGAGGGAAAGTGGAAAACTCTTTTGAATCCTTGAGTTCTCTTTGAAAATGAGGTTTTCCACTACTATGGGAGCTTGAGAGAGAGAAAGGGGTAATGGCATTCTAGAGAGAGAACCCTAGGTTGTGTGTGATAGAAGGGTTGCTCTAAATTAAATTACAAGAGAGTAATTGCATGCTTTTGGTGTGTCTAGGCTCAAGAGAAACACCTCCATCAAGGTGTGATTGTGGACCTAAGGAGGGAAAGGAGAAATTGAAAGGAAAAGCTTGTGTTGGCTTTGGTTCCAAAGGTAGCTCTCTCTTTCACTCTTTCTTGTTGCATTCTTGGATATGATAGTCATTGTATGATATGTATATGCTTGTTGTATGGAATATGCCATATGCTATTGCTTTGATGCATTAATGTCAATATGCTTGTGTGTTGAAATGTGAGAATTGCTCCGGTGCGGTAGTGCCGAAAGTCCCTTGAGATGGGTGAGGTGAAGCCGAAAGTCCATTGAGATAGGTGAGACAAGGCCAAAAGTCTCAAACGAGTGAGGCCAAGTCAAAAGTCCTTAAACTCGGGTGAGGCCATCAAAAAGTCCCTAAACTCGGGTGAGGCTAGACCAAAAGTCCCTGGAGCCCATTTTTGGCATTGTTGTGAATTCCATAGCATGTACATTATGTGTTGGATGATTGAGAATAGCTAAATGCTTATTCACATGCTTTGACTTGTTATATGCCTTGATTGCTTGCTGGATTGAGTGCTTGAGCTACTGAGATTCCCTGAATCTCACCCCTTTTCCCTCCCAACTAATATGCTAGGTGGAGCTCAAGGAGAACCGAGCACACACCAAGGAGCCTAGGAGCTTGCGTAGCTATTTATGAGTTTATGTTTTGATGTTGTGATGTATATATGATGTAAAGTGGTGCCAAATGAAGATGTGCCCACTATTTTTGAGATGTAAAGATTGTAACAAGTATGAATGTATGAAAGGATATTGTATGACCTATGTTTATAGCCAAATGAATGGAAATGAGGGTTTTGCCCCTTTTGATGCATGAATGAAATAGTGTATATTTGGCCGTAGCATAGCGAGATTTGATTATATGATGATTTGGATCATATGGACATGTTAGATATACTAGTTTTATACTTTTAAACTTGTCCATGTGGAGTGAGAATGTGAGAGAGGCTATTTGGACCCGTTTTGGACCTATGGGGTACCAAAACCGGTATTTTTGTGAGCTCCGTCAAAGTATGACCGGATGAGCTCCGTTTGCCATGAAATTTGGCATGCCTCTAGAGTTTGTAGAAAGCTTCTTGAGAAGCTAAAATGGGTAATATTTGGAGGATTATAGAATATTTGGGGAATTGTTGAATTTGGGAGAATTTAATGGATTGGTCATGTACTGTTCATCTAAACCAGAAAATAAAATCTATGGCACTTTTAGACCAAATGGATTCCAAATGTGGTGAAATTTTATACACATAAACTAGAAAAACAAAGTGACTTGTAGGAACTGGAATCACCCAAATCGGAGGTCTGTAGAGAGAGATTGAACCGACTGAAGTTCTGTATTAGCATCAGTAAGCTTATCTGACCCCCATCACTATTCCATCAGTTTTTGGGGTACAGGAGCTATTGAACTGATCTGAACTTATTTTTATCCTCTAGTAGACATCCGTATCTTTCCAAATTGGTATAATTTACCCAGATTAGATTTTTGTGGATTTAGTTATGAATTTTCGAAAGTCATGACAGCAAGTTGCACCAGAAACAGTGACAGCTGGACCTTCCTCCAATTTTCGATGTCAAACATGGTCCAAACGATGTGTTTGTGATTGGAAATGATTTTTAGTGTAAATTTGACACTTAGAGCTTTCCAAAAAGCTAAAGTTTGCTGCATTCTCATTTTTCTACAATTTCTTATGATTTTCCAAACTTAGAGCCAAAATATGACTTTTGGGCCCAAGTGAGAAAATGTAATTTTATGGTTTTCGGCTCTATACCCATGGCTTATGGTTTGTTTTATGCTATGTATGAGTCATATAAGTGGAGTTTGAGTTGAGGATGCTTGAGATGGGTTCACAGGACCCACGGGGTGAAAGATAAGTATATGAAACCCCGGTACATAGCATGTAAATGCCACGGGAGAATAGTGACTCTTTGGAAATCATATGGAACCGAGCCTATGAAGAGGCTAGGTAGTGGTAGTAGTTTAAGGTATCACATTTTTGGTATCAGAGCAATGGTTCAGGCACTTTTGCTCAAGTTTAGGCTCTTGAAGTATGTGAATTGCTTGTAATTGGTGTGAATGGTCATGGAAGTTATAGCATCCTTATGCATAAGTGTTGTGATATTATTGTGAACCGAGGATTGCTATTTCTTTTCAGACATGGTTGAGACTAGACGGGGCAGGGGTAGAGGCAGAGGCAGAGGCAGACTGCCCAGGACTCAGAGAGATGAGCCAGAGGTTCCTACTGAGACTAGGGTTCCTCTGCAGGCCATCATGGATAGACTAGACCGGTATGAAGCCATGATGGGCCAGCACCAAGAGATGCTGGAGCAACAGAGATATATTGCCCAGCAGCAGCTTGATATGATCATGCATCTGCAAAACACCTTGGC
Source organism: Erythrophleum fordii (assembly GCA_032878935.1). Classification (NCBI taxonomy): domain Eukaryota; kingdom Viridiplantae; phylum Streptophyta; class Magnoliopsida; order Fabales; family Fabaceae; genus Erythrophleum; species Erythrophleum fordii. The sequence goes on along the minus strand of JAVQMF010000048.1, from coordinate 229,652 downwards.
TAGGCAAGAAGAAGCCAGAAGGGATGCCCCTGGACCTCAACCATCTACCTCCAGCATTCCACCTATACCTCCCCAGGAGCCTGCTGCTCCACAGACCCAGGCGCCTATCCAAAAAGTATTGAAGTAGTTCAGGCAGAACAATCCACCCTCGTTTGACGGGGAATTGGATGCGGATAAGGCAGAGGCTTGGGTGATGTAGCTTAAGAAAATATTCTCAGTGATGGATTGTACCACTGAGTAGAAAGCCCAGTTAGCCACCTTCATGCTAGAAAAGGAGGCTGATAGATGGTGGGAGAGTGCGAAACCACTGATGGAGACCAAGAATATACCGATCACTTGGGAGACGTTCTTGGTTGAATTTTATGAGAAGTATGTCCCAAGTTCAGTGAGGAAGAAGAAATAGATGGAGTTTATTGGCTTGAGATAGACTGATGAGATGACTGTGGACCAGTATGTAGCCAAGTTTATAGAGCTGTCTCGGTATTCCTCTTACCTCCAGAGGTATGATCCTCTTACCTCCAGAGGTATGATGATGAACCCTGGAGATGTAAGCAGTTTGAGACTAGTTTGAGGCCCCTGATTAGCGACAGAGTCACTCCACAGCGGATCAGAAAGTTTAATACTCTGGTGAAGGTCAGTAGGGTGATTGAGATGAACTTGCAAGTTATCATGCCTACTGTGACGACGGCTAGTCAGAAGAGGGTTCCGGATTTGAAAAGGCCAAAACCAGAAAAGGGTTCTAGTTTGACCCCTATTAATAAGAGGAGAGGCAAAGGGCTATGGAATAGAAAACCACAGTGAGGTGTGCCACCTCCTCGGGGTCAGTCATCCTTCCAGCAGTCTCCGGTGACATGTTTTAAGTGTGGGAAGCCGGGGCATATTGCTAGACACTGTCCTCAGATGGAGACAGCGCCTCCTCCTAGACCACAGACCCAAGGCCGAGTGTTCGCCCTTACTCAGCAGGAAGCCAGCGCATCTCCTAGTTTGATCCGAGGTACGTTGTTAGTGAATGGCTTTCCTGTAGTTGCTATGTTTGATTCGGGTGCTAGTCACTCGTTTATATCTTATGATTGTGTGAGGAAATTGGGTCTGGTTGTTAGTGTCTTGCCCTTTGACTTATCTGTCATTACACCCACTGGAGGCCACGTGGTCACTTCCCATACTTGTTTAAATGTCACTGTCCAATTTAACCATTGTCATACCACTCTTGATTTGGTTTGTATGCCTTTTCATGATATTGACTTGATTATTGGTATGAACTGGTTAGCTGCAAATAATGCCATACTTGATTGTGAACACCTAACCATTTCCTTACCTACTTGTGGGACCATACCTAGGGTAGGAGCTGAGTTATCTTTTATGACTACTACCCAGGCTGAGAGATATTTAGAGTGTGGATGTCAATGGTTTCTAGTCTTTTTCTCTATTCGGGCTGAGGTAGAAGAAGGGATTGAGGAGATCCCAGTTGTCAGGGAATTCCCGGAGGTTTTTCCTAGAGAGTTTGATTTTAGTGGCCTACCTCCTGAGAGAGAATTAGAGTTCCCTATAGACATAGTGCCTGGTGCTGGACCGGTGTCCAAAGCTCCTTACAGGATGGCTCCCGCCGAGCTTGCTGAGTTGAAAGCGCAGGTAGAGGAATTGTTAGAGAAAGGGTTTATCCGCCCTAGTGTTTCACCTTGGGGTGCTCCGGTGTTGTTTGTGAAAAAGAAAGATGGTAGCTTGCGGTTGTGCATAGATTACAGAGAGTTGAATAAAGTTACCATCAAGAATAAATATCCTCTCCCTAGAATTGATGATCTGTTAGATCAGTTGGCTGGGGCATCTGTGTTTTCTAAGATAGATCTTAGATCTGGTTACCACCAGTTGAGAGTGAGAACTGAAGACGTCTCTAAGACGGCTTTCAGGACGAGATATGGGCACTATGAGTTCCTTGTGATGCCATTCGGGTTGACGAATGCGCCTGATGTGTTCATGGATTACATGAACAGGGTATTCAGACTGTATCTAGATCAGTTTGTGGTGGTCTTTATTGATGATATTTTAGTGTACTCCTGATCTTTTGAGGAGCACGAGAGGCATTTGAGACTAGTCCTAGAGACCTTGAGAGAGAAAAGGTTGTATGCCAAACTGAGTAAATGTGAGTTTTGGCTGACCGAGGTGCGATTCTTAGGTCATGTGATCTCACGAGATGGGGTTGCGGTGGATCCCCATAAAGTTGAGGCTGTGTTACAGTGGGATAGACCTAGAACGATCACCGAAGTCAGGAGTTTCCTAGGTTTGGCAGGGTATTACAGATGATTTATTCAGGACTTTTCTCGAATGGCCTTATCACTGACGAGGCTAACCAGGAAAGATACACCGTTTGTGTGGGATGAGAGATGTGAGAAGAGTTTTCAGGAGTTGAAACTCTGTTTGACCACTTCCCCTGTGCTGATTATCCCTGACCCTAGTGAACCATTTGTGGTTTATTGTGATGTTTCGGGCAAAGGGTTAGGATGTGTGTTGATGCAGCAGGGTAGAGTAGTGGCATATGCCTCGAGGCAGTTGAGACCTCATGAGGAGAATTACCCCACACATGACCTGGAGTTAGCTGCCGTAGTGTTTGCTCTTAAAATTTGGAGACACTATCTGTATGGTGCGACCATAGAGATCTATAGTGACCACAAGAGTCTGAAATACCTGTTTGATCAGAGAGAACTCAATATGAGACAGAGGAGATGGATGGAATTTTTGAAAGATTATGATTATGTGTTGAAATATCATCCGGGTAAGGCAAATGTGGTGGCAGACGCCCTGAGTAGAAAATCCATCCATGTAGCCCATATGATGATTAGGGAGCAGGAGCTCCTAGAGAAGTTCAGAGAGTTGAACCTCTTGTGTCAGGTGGTATCGGGTAGATTATATCTGAGTGAAACCCGAATTGAGAATATCTTGAGAACCCAGATCTTAGATGCCCAGAGAGAGGATGAGTTCCTGAAACGGATCAGGAATGAGATCACCCAAGGTAAGACCTCAGATTTCAAGTTGTCTGAGGATGGCATGATAGTATACCGAGAGAGAATCTGTGTGCCTAGTCAGAATGAGTTAAGAGAAAGCATTCTAGAAGAGGCGCATAAGAGTAAGTATACTATCCACCTAGGTGCCACCAAGATGTATCAGGATTTGAAAAGAGTTTTCTGGTGGCCAGGGATGAAGAGCCATGTGACGGATTATGTGGCTAGATGCCTAGTGTGTCAGAGGATAAAGATTGAACATCAGAAATCGACTGAGTGGAAGTGGGATAGTATAGCTATGGATTTTATCATGGGGTTACCTAGGACATCCTCTGGACACGATGCTATATGGGTAGTTGTGGATAGACTGACGAAGTCTGCACACTTTTTAGCTATTAAGGCTACTTATACACTGGATAGATTGACCCAGTTGTATATCAGAGAGATAGTGCGACTTCATGGAGTACCCAATAGCATAGTTTCGGATAAAGACCCCAGGTTCACATCAAACTTTTGGAGGTCATTGCAGCATGCCTTAGGGACGAGATTGCGGTTTAGTATTGCATATCACCCCCAGACAGATGGTTGGACTGAAAGGGCCATCCAGACATTAGAAGATATGTTGAGGGCATGTGTGCTAGAAATGAAGGGGAACTGGGATGTGTATTTACCGTTAGCAGAGTTTGCTTATAATAATAGTTACCATTCCAGTATCCAAATGGCCCCTTATGAGGCTTTGTATGGGAGAAAGTGCAGATCCCCTCTGTATTGGGTTGAGCTAGGAGAGAGGAGTATGATAGGACCTGAGATTGTGGACCAGACCACCCGACAAATAGAGTTGATTAGAAAGAGGCTCCTCACGGCCCAGAGTAGACAGAAAAGCTATGCTGATAAGCGTAGGAGGCCGTTAGAGTTTGAGATTGGAGACCATGTGTTCATTCGAATATCTCCAATGACGGGAGTAGGTCGGTCAATGAGGGTAAGGAAGCTCAGTCCTAGGTATATTGGTCCGTTTGAAATTCTTGAGAAAATTAGACCCGTGGCTTACCGAATAGCCTTGCCTCCTAACCTAGCCCAAATACACAGTGTTTTTCATGTCTCCCAGTTGAAAAAGTATTTACCAGATTCCTCACATGTCATAGAATATGAGCATGTGCAATTGCAGGAAGATCTTTCCTATGTAGTGAAACCGGAGAGAATTGTGGATGCTAAGTTTAAACAGCTGAGAAGCAAGAGCATTCTTCTGGTTAAAGGATCTGGAGAGGTCTGACATCTGAAGAAGCAACCTGGGAATTGGCGGATGAGATGAGGCAGAAATATCCAGAATTATTCCCTTGAGGTAAGTCTTTAAATTTCGAGGACGAAATTTCTTTTAAGAGGGGTAAAAATGTAACAACCGGGAAAAAGAAAAGGAAAGGGAAAAGAAAGAAAGTGAAAACTGGAAATTTTCGGAATCCAGAATTTCTGCCAAGTCCTCTCGCAATAGCGAGAAATGGTCTTGCTACAGCGAGAGCGCTAGTTCGCAACAGCGAAGGCGTTTCTAGCTATAGCGAGTGCTGGCAGCAGCCCATACAAAAACCAAGAAGTTGCCCGCTGTAGCGTGCGCTATAGCGAGAGTGAAGTCTGGAACTGACGCGATTTCGCCATAGTGAATGGTAAATTTCGCCATAGCGAAGGGAACTGACCCGATCTCGCCGTAGCGAAGGTTACACCTCGCCATAGCGAAGCCAGATTACACGAGCTCGCTATAGCGAAGGTTAGTTTTCGCCGTAGCGAGGGTCGGTCCGGAAGAGAGTAAATAGCGAGATTTAGACTTCATTAAACGCCCAAACTCATTTCTTCTCTCATATCTGCCCTAAGCTTCGACCCAAAGAGAGAAAAGAGGCGTGGAGAGTGTGAGAGATCAAGAGAAAGAGGAAGATTAAGGGAAAGGTAAGGTCACTTCTCCCATTTCTCTTTAGAACTCTGATCCCCTCCCTTTGCCCTCTCTTTCTGCGGTTTTATTTGTGTAAATGGACGGATTTTGGGCATGGGTCAGAAGAGGGAAAGTGGAAAACTCTTTTGAATCCTTGAGTTCTCTTTGAAAATGAGGTTTTCCACTACCATGGGAGCTTGAGAGAGAGAAAGGGGTAATGGCATTCTAGAGAGAGAACCCTAGGTTGTGTGTGATAGAAGGGTTGCTCTAAATTAAATTACAAGAGAGTAATTGCATGCTTTTAGTGTGTCTAGGCTCAAGAGAAACACCTCCATCAAGGTGTGATTGTGGACCTAAGGAGGGAAAGGAGAAATTGAAAGGAAAAGCTTGTGTTGGCTTTGGCTCCAAAGGTAGCTCTCTCTTTCACTCTTTCTTGTTGCATTCTTGGATATGATAGTCATTGTATGATATGTATATGCTTGTTGTATGGAATATGCCATATGCTATTGCTTTGATGCATTGATGTCAATATGCTTGTGTGTTGAAATGTAAGAATTGCTCGGGTGCGGTAGTGCCGAAAGTCCCTTGAGATGGGTGAGGTGAAGCCGAAAGTCCCTTGAGATAGGTGAGACAAGGCCAAAAGTCTCAAACGAGTGAGGCCAAGTCAAAAGTCCTTAAACTCGGGTGAGGCCATCCAAAAGTCCCTAAACTCAGGTGAGGCTAGACCAAAAGTCCCTGGAGCCCATTTTTGGCATTGTTGTGAATTCCATAGCATGTACATTATGTGTTGGATGATTGAGAATAGCTAAATGCTTATTCACATGCTTTGACTTGTTATATGTCTTGATTGCTTGCTGGATTGAGTGCTTGAGCTACTGAGATTCCCTGAATCTCACCCCTTTCCCCTCCCAACTAATATGCTAGGTGGAGCTTAAGGAGAACCGAGCACACACCAAGGAGTCTAGGAGCTTGCGTAGCTATTTATGAGTTTATGTTTTGATATTGTGATGTATATATGATGTAAAGTGGTGCCAAATGAAGATGTGCCCACTATTTTTGAGATGTAAAGATTGTAACAAGTATGAATGTATGAAAGGATATTGTATGACCTATGTTTATAGCCAAATGAATGGAAATGAGGGTTTTGCCCCTTTTGATGCATGAATGAAATAGTGTATATTTGGCCGTAGCATAGCGAGATTTGATTGTATGATAATTTGGATCATATGGACATGTTAGATATACTATTTTTATACTTTTAAACTTGTCCATGTGGAGTGAGAATGTGAGAAAGGCTATTTGGACCCGTTTTGGACCTATGGGGTACCAAAACCGGTATTTTTGTGAGCTTCATCAAAGTATGACCGGATGAGCTCCGTTTGCCATGAAATTTGGCATGCCTCTAGATTTTGTAGAAAGCTTCTTGAGAAGCTAAAGTGGGTAATATTCGGAGGATTATAGAATATTTGGGGAATTGTTGAATTTGGGAGAATTTAATGGATTGGTCATGTACTGTTCATCTAAACCAGAAAATAAAATCTGTGGCACTTTTAAACCAAATGGATTCCAAATGTGGTGAAATTTTATACACATAAACTAGAAAACCAAAGTGACTTGTAGGAACTGGAATCACCCAAATCGAAGGTCTGTAGAGAGAGATTGAACCGATTGAAGTTCTGTATCAGCATCAGTGAGCTTATCTGACCCCCATCACTATTCCATCAGTTTTTGGGTACAGGAGCTACTGAACTGATTTGGACTTATTTTTTTCCTCTAGTAGACATCCGTATCTTTCCGAATTGGTATAATGTGCCCAGATTAGAGTTTTGTGGATTTAGTTATGAATTTTCGAAAGTCATGACAGCAAGTTGCACCAGAAACAGTGACAGCAGGACCTTCCTCCCATTTTCGATGTCAAACATGGTCCAAACGATGTGTTTGTGATTGGGAATGATTTTAGTGTAAATTTGACACTTAGAGCTTTCCAGAAAGCTAAAGTTTGCTGCATTCCCATTTTTCTACAATTTCTTATGATTTTCCAAACTTAGAGCCAAAATATGACTTTTGGGCCCAAGTGAGAAAATGTAATTTTTATGGTTTTCGGCTTTATACCCGTGGCTTATGGTTTGTTTTATGCTATGTATGAGTCATATAAGTGTAGTTTGAGTTGAGGATGCTTGAGATGGGTTCACAGGACCCACGGGGTGAAAGATGAGTATATGAAACCCCGGTACATAGCATGTAAATGCCACGGGAGAGTAGTGACTCTTTGAAAATCATATGGAACCGAGCCTATGGAGAGGCTAGGTAGTGGTAGTAGTTTAAGGTGTCACACCTCACCTCTTTTTCTTTATTTGGCCGAATTGAGCAACTCCAAAACTAGACCTAAAGTGGCATGAGAAGTAATAAGAAAGGAAGGAGAAAGAAGCCATCCATAGGTAAGTAAACATGACAAATTTGAATATGATATTATTATAAGTTGTCTCCTACTCTTTCTCCTTTATTTCTTGATGGTTTTGGTTTTCTAAAAGAGTGAGTTTTGTGACTGAGCTTTTAGGTGAAAAAACTCTTTTAGGAAAACTAACTATGCCAAAATATTCTTCATCTAGAGTACTTTAAGATGAAGTACAATTTAGGCTAAGAAAATTGTAAAATCTTGGAGCCCTAGCCACCTTATGTTTCAACTAAAAGAGGCATTGAGGGAAGGAGGTATGAGCTTGATGAGAACTTGGTGAAAATAAGGTTTTAAAAGGTAAGATTAAGAATATGCAAACAAAATTGGTAAAGAGCCTAAAGAATGACATATAACTTCACCTAAGTTTTGGTTTTGCCCTTAAGAGATTCAAAACCTTATGAGAGTTAATTAATTCCCTTAGTATCATAATTAAGTTAGAAATAAATTATGAAGATCCTAAATGTAACAACTGGGAAAAAGAAAAGGAAAGGAAAAGGAAAGAAAGTAGATAGCCGAAAAAATTCGAAAGTCAGAAATTTTCTAAGTCTGCTCGCAACAGCGAGAAACGGTCTTGCTATAGCGAGAGAGCTTGTTCGCAATAGCGAAGGTGATTCTAGCTATAGCGAGTGCGGGCAGCAGTCCATACAAAAACCAGGGAGTTGCTCGCTGTAGCGTACGCCATAGCGAAAGTGGGAGTCTGGAACTGGCGCGAGTTCACTATAGCGAAGGATAAATCTTGCCATAGCGAAGGGAACTTATACGTACTCGCCGTAGCGAAGGTTAAGCCTCGCCATAGCGAAGCCAGATAACACGAGCTCGCTATAGCGAAGGTTAATTTTCGCCGTAGTGAGGGTCAGTCCGGAAGAGAGTAAAGAGCGAGAAAATGATTTCATTAAACGTTCAAACTCATTCCTTCTCTCATATTTGCCCTAGACTTCGACCCAAGGAGAGAAAGAGGCGTGGAGAGTGAGAGAGACTAAGAGAAGGAGGAAGAGCAAGGGAAAGGTAAGGAAACTTCTCTCATTTCTTCTTAGAATTCTGATCTCCTCTCTTTGTCTTCTCTTCCTACGATTTTGTTTGTGGAAATGGTTGGATTTGGGCATGGGTCAGAAGAGGGAAAGTGGAAAACACCCTTGAATCTCTTTGTTTTCTTTGAAAATGTTGTTTCCACTACCTTAAGAGTTTGAGAGAGAGGAAGAGTTGATGGCATTCTAGAAAGAGAGAGAGAGAACCTCTAGGTTCTGGTATGTTAGGAGAGTTGCTCTGAAGATTATATTATAAGAGTGTAATTGCATGCTTTTGTGTGTCTAGGCTCAAGTGAAGCACCTCCATCAAGGTGTGATTGTGAACCTAAGAAGGGAGAGGAGAAATTGAAAGGAAAAGCTAGTGTTGGCTTTGGCTTATAAGGTAGCTCTCTTTCCACTATTTCTTGTTACATTCTTGGATGTAATAGTCATTGTATGTTTATATATATACTTAATATGTGAGATATGCCGTATGTTATTGCCATAATGCATTGTTGATAATATGCTTGTGTGTTGAATTGTGAGAATTGCTCAGGTGAGGTAGTGCCGAAAGTCCCTTGAAATGGGTGAGGTGAAGCCGAAAGTCCCTTGAGAATGGGTGAGACAAGGCCAAAAGTCTCATATCCGAGTGAGGCCAAGTCGAAAGTTCCTAAACTCGGGTGAGGCCATCCAAAAGTCCCTAAACTCGGGTGAGGCTAGACCAAAAGTCCCTGGAGCCCATTTTTGGCATTGTTGTGATTTCCATAGCATGTACAATGTGTGTTGGATGTTTTAAGAATGGCTAAATGCTTATTCACATGCTTTGACTTGTTATATGCCTTGATTGTTTACTTGATTGAGTATATGAGCTACTGAAATTCCCTGAATCTCACCCCTTCCCCTCCCAACCTAACATGCTAGGTGGAGCTCAAGGAGAAGCAAGTACACACCAAGGAGCCTAGGAGTATGCTTAGCTAGATATTAGCTTATTTTTTGTTATTTTGATGTAAAGTGGTGCCACAATGAATATGTGCCCACTATTTTTGAGATGTAACTATTGTAGCAAATGTATATGTATGAAAAGATGAAGTACAAACTATGTAAAGAGTCAAATCAATGGAAATGTGGGTTTTGCCCCTCTTGTCGGATGCATGTGATAGTGTATTTTTTGCCGTAGCATAGTGAGATTGGAATGTATGTTGATTTGGACCACATGGACATGTTATATGTACTATTGTTATGCTTTTAAACTTGTCCATGAGTGGCTAGAATATGTGAGAGGTCATTTAGACCCATTTTGGACTTTTTGGGTGCCAAAACCGGTATTTTTGAGAGCTCCGTCAAAGTATGACCGGTGACCGAATGAGCTCCTCTTGCCATGAAATTTGGCATGCCTCTAGAGTTTGTAGAAAGTTTCTTGAGAAGCTAGAGTGGGTAATGTTCGGAGGTCTAGAGAATATTTGGTAAATTGTTGAAATTGGAAAAAATTGGTAGTTTGGTCATGTACTGTTCTTATAGGTTAGAAATGAAATCCATGTCATACATAGACCAAACGGTAGCCAAATGTCATGAAATTTTATACACATAAACTAGGTAACCACAGTGACCTATAACAACTAGAATCACCCAAATCGGAGGTCTGTAGAGAGAGATTAAATCGTCTGAAGTTCTGTATCAGCATCAGGGAGCTCATTCGACCTCCATCACTGTTTCATCAGTTTTCGGGGTCTAATGGCTACTGAACTGATCTAAACTTATTTTTTTCCTCTAGTAGACATCTGTAGATTTTCAAATTGGTATAGATTGCCCAGATTGGATTTTTGTGGATTTAGTTATGAATTTTCGAAAGTCACGATAGTAAGCTACACCAGAAACAGTGACAGCCAGACCTCCTTCCCATTTTCAATGTCAAACAGTATCCAAACGCTAAGATTATGGTTGGGAATTATTTTTAGTGTAAATATAACACTTAGAGCTTTCCAGAGAGCTATGGTTTGCTAGATTCCTATTTTTCTATAATTAGTTATGATTTTCCAAAGTTAGAGCCAAAATATAACTTTTGGGCCCAAGTGAGAAAATGCATTTTTCTGGTTTTTGGCTTCATGACCGTGGCTTATGGCTTGTTTTATGCTATGTATGAGTTGTATAAATGGAGTGTGAGTAGAAAAAGTGAATGATGGGTTCACAGGACCCATGGGGCGGACGATGAGTGTATGAAACCCCGTTTCATAGCATGAAAATGCCACGGAATGGTAGTGATTCTTTGGAAATCATATGGAACCGAGCCCAGAGAGAGGCTAGATAGCGGTAGTAGATTAAGGTGTTACACTAAAACCATTAAATTCCTTAAGATGCAAACAAAACTCTAAGGAATGGAATCAAAAGGAATGGTTCTACTAAGGAAGGGTTTAGGTACCTAAAGAATTATTTTTTATTTTAAGTTTATGAATGATCTAGATATAACATATAAACACTAATAGAGCCATTGGAACAAATTTAGGAACTTTATTTTTTAAAGTAAAAAATTAAAGTTCAAAGATGCTTAATAAGACTATATAGCTTTAGGTAGATTTAATTATACTTGTGATGACTTTAATGAGTTCAAATGAAATTATGAAAGTCATATATGGTGAGATTTTGAAGACGAGAAGTTGAATTCTAAAAGTTGCTTCTTAAAATATTCAGAATGACCTAATATTATACTTTAGGTTTTGATTAGTACATGTGGGGTAACATGAGATTAAATATAATTTAATTAATCATTTTATAATTCATTTGATATGCCTAGGCCAAACAAGAAGAAGCATAACAAGGTGTGAATGTAGGGCCATGGAACCAAAAAGAGGAACAAAGAAAGAATTAATTTATTTGGCTTTAAAAGTAGTTCCTTCATTTTTATAAATGTGGTTGGTTTGCTTGAGTATTTTAGTTGCTTTTGTGTATTGTTTATTATTATGGGACTTGTTGATTGTTTGACTATAATATGCAATTACATGACACTCATTTACATTTATGAGTGAGATGGCTCTAGTATGGGTGAAGTTATATCAAAAGTCCCTTAATATTGGGTAAGATTAGGTTAAAAGTCCCTAAATATAAATGAGACTAAACTAAAAGTTCCTAGATGTTAGATGAAGTTAGACTAAAAATCCTTGAAGCATCTTTACTCTTACTTGAACCATAACACCCCTAAAGCATGAATTTATAGTTTGGTCATACTTGCTTCCATATACTTGAGTGAATCATATATGTATGTTTAAATATTGGATTTGCTAGTGGCATTCTTTGAATCTCACTCTCCCTTGTCTCCATTAACCATAACTAGGTGAAACTCAAAGAATGGAAAATAATAGGCAAAGAGTTTAGAGAAACTAATTATGACAAAGAGTTAGCATAAAAAATGCTATTGTATATGCGACCATGTAATCATATATTTTGATGTATTGAAATATAACCATGTTCGAAAACACTATACCATAATATAAAGACCATTTGAAGTATGTAAGACTTGATAGTATGTAATTTAGCATTTGAGGTTCCTTCATGTTCATTTATATTCTTGCATGTGGGATAGTGATTGTTAGTTACAAGGCAAATTTTACATGATGGACTAGTCATACATGATGCATTTATGAATTGAAATTTGCTCATGGTGAAAAATGACATATTAGAACTCAATTGATACCATTCAGAATTAAAATATTTACTATTTAACCCATAAAATATCTTTTTACCCTTAGTAACCTTAGAGATTGGCTGAAACTTAGTAAGCAATTAGAGGACATATAGAGCTAAATATTACGACTTTTGGAGATTTATAAAATATTTGGTAAATTTTCAAAGTTAGCCCTAAAAAGCTATCAAGTGTAGCTATTATTCACTCTGGTCTGGTCTCAGTTCTTGTATCTTTTGTGGGATCAAATGAATTCATCTTAACTTGGAAATTCTACAATAGAAAGTTCACATTACAAACTTTTTAAGAACACCTAATTCATATTAATTAGAGTTATATAACTCAAGTTATGAATTTTTAAAACTTGGACTACTTTATGTGTTCTATAGCCAACTTGAGCAAATAATCAATTTAATGAGTTTAATCTCCATATACATGTTATCATGGCTATAACAAATTGGTTATGCGTGAATTTGAAAGGCAAAACTGATGAAAATTATAATTGAGTATTATGGAACCATTTAATACTTTTATAACTAAGAATTCTGCCACTAAAATTTAGTTTGCATGTTTTTGCCATGAATGAGCCTTTACATATAAAGAAAATATGTAATATGACATGGTGTAACACCTATACACCAAACACTAAATCTAAAAATTTAAATCCTAAACCTTAATCCTCAAACACCAAAGCCTAAAACTAATGCCTTAAACCCCAAATGCAAATTGCAAAAATAAAACCCTAAACCTTATACCTCAAATCCTAAACCTTAAACTCTAAACTCAAAACCTTAAAACAAAAGACCTCAACACTAAACCTTAAACTTTAAACACCAAAGCCTAAAAGTCAAAAACCAAAACCTTTAACCCTAAACTTGATACCCTGAACACCAACTTTTAACCTTAAACCTTTAAAACCTTAAACCTTAAATCACAAGCCCTAAACTATAAACTCTAAACCCTAATCCTTAATTCTCAAACATTAAACACCAAACCTAAAACTCAAATCTTAAACCCCAAAACTTAAACCTTAAATCACAAACTAAAAAACTCAAACTCGTAACTCCAAACACAAAACTTTATACCCAAAATCTAAAATGCAAAACCTTAAACTCCAAATTGGAAACCCTAAGCCTTAAGCTACAAATACTAACCCAAACCCTAAATTGTAAACCCCAAATCATAAACCTTAAACCCTAAATGACAAACTTGAAACCTAAGAGCCTAAATTGATAAAGCTAAATGCAAAACTCCATACCATAAATTGTAAACCCTAAACTTGAAACCTAAAACACAAATTTTAAACCCCAAAATCCTAAACCCTAAGCCCAAAACTAAAAACCTTAAACTTTAAAACCAAAATCTTAAATCCTAAACCTTAAACCCCAAACTATGACCCTAAACGTTAAATTTCAAACCTCAAACTATAATCTTATACCCTAAACCCTATACTTCAAACTTTAAACATAAAACCTTAAACCCTAAAATAAAAAATCTAAACCTTATACCTTAAACACCAAAGTCCAAACGTATACCCTACCCAAAACCTTAAACCATAAACTTAAACCCCAAATCCCATACCCTAAACCTTAAACCCCAAATCTAAAACACTAAATCCTAGACACTAGACTTTAAACCCTAAACCTAAAACTTTAAACCTTTAACCAAAAACCTAGACCTTGTACTGCAACACCTCAAACCTTAAATACTAAGCTCTAACTCTAAATGCTAAACCTTAACCTCATAAACTTGAAATCCTAAATCTTAAACCCTATTTTAAAGACCCTAAAGCCCAAAGCCTAAACCCTTAATCTTAAATCTTAAACATTAAATTGTAAACCTTAAACCATAAATCCCAAACCCTAATCCTAAAACTAAACCTGATAATGTAAACCCAAAACTCCAGCCTTAAACCATAAACCTCAAACCTTGACCTTAAATCTTAAACTCCATGCCTAAAATACTAAAGCTTAAACCTCAAACAATAACATCTAAATGCTAAACTCTAAACCATAAATCCTAAACTCTATATCCCAAACACCTAAGCCCAAACCTTATATCCCAAACCACAAACCTTAAATTCCAAACCCTACCCTAAAACTAAAACTTGAATCTCAAAACCTAAACACTAAATGCCAAGTGTTAAACTTTAAATTTCTAATCCTAAACCTTAAACCCTAAACCTCAAACTCAAAATTTTATACCCTAAACTTAAAACCCTAAACCCTAAACCCCACATCACAAACTATACTTACTTTATAAAGAAAAAGATCTTAAGACTAATGGGAAAGCAATAACATTAAGAAATGCTAGCTTTTAAATGGAAGTCATAGATGATGAAATGGAATCAATCATTTATAATAATACTTGGATATTTATTTAATTACCTTTCTGATCAAAACCAATAGGATTTGGATGGAAAAATAAACATCGATGGATCAGTTCAAACCTTTAAAGCTAAACTAGTAGCTAAAAAATTTAGGCCAAAACAATGCATAGATTATTTTGATACATATGCACTTGTAAACCCTAAATCCTAAATCCTAACATCCAAGCACCAAACCTTAAATCGCAAACTTAAACTTAATTCTCAGATCCTAAACCTAAACTTAAACCAAAAACCCTAAACTCCAAATTGTAAATCCTAACCCTAAATATTAAACCTGAAACACTAAATCCTAAATTACAAACCTCAACCTTAACCCTAAACCTTAAACCTCAAACCATAAACTTTAAACCCCAAACTAAAAAAACTAAACATTAAACCCTAAACTGTAAACTCTAAACACTAAATATTGAAACATAAATCTTAAACCCTAAACTATAACCTATAACCCACAAATCCTAAACACAAAGCCATAAACTTTTAACTTTAAATCCCAAAACCTAAACCTAAAATTGTTACCCTAATTTGTAATTCTTAAACCCTAAGCCTCATACCTTAAACTCTAAACACAAAAACCTAAACCCTAAAATTGAAGCCTAAACCATAAACTATATACTACAAACACTAAAGCTAAAACCCTAAGCTGTGATGACCTTAACTTTTAATCATGGTAATTAGGTTTGAAGACGTGACTAATAATCATAAATCAAGGTTTGAAGTCATTTCAATTACTTGCATTAAAAAAAAGGTGAATTTAAACTTTAATGTTATTAGAATTATTAAGTAGTTACTTATAACCATTTATGCATATGAGAGAATCAAACCCGTGATTATAAGCCTTTAATCCATTCATCAATTAATTCTAATTCACAAGAATCTTTTACAAGTGTTCTTAAATCATTCCTTAACATTTTCATAGAGAAAACCAAGGCTTCTAAGTTACCATGAGGAATTAAGTGCTTTTGCTGCGGTTAAATTCTCTTACACCAAGGCCAATGACTCTCAGGTTCAACTCCTTACACCTTCACAAAATTTGCACATTTTCCTAAGGCTAAATACTCTTTTCACTGTGGCAAATTACCCTCTGAAATACCACCAAACTTGCCTCTCACATTTCGTCATGACTAATATCGCTATTTGCCATGACCAATTCCTCTCTGTTTCCTTCCCTGGATAACTTTGTCACGTTCAGTAGTAGTCAATTCCCTTCTGTTCCTGTAACTCCCAAATTTCCTCTCATGCACTCCAATTCTCCCTCTCGTGACACCCTAGGATCATTCTTCCTCAATTAGTGAGACTCTAATGGCATTTATCTACTTGATTTACCTAGCTAATCTATCATTATCTACTTCAAAATTTAGGTATTGATTCTTACTCGTTAATCTACCACATATAAGCAAGTTTCATGTGATACTAATGAATATCCAGATTCATAAACAACCAATATTATCATTTAGATACACATCTCATTGGAAGTTTCATACATCATTAGTTTGAATTAGTATCAAGGCATCACATGATTACATTTCCAAATAGCAAACCATGTCACAGGGTCAACAAAGTCTCAAATCAGATACACAAGCACATACATCAAATACTAGATTGTATAAGGCCTAACTTCCTATTAGATATATTATAAGTTACTAAAACGTAAAGCTCCTATACTTAGCAACATGATTATAGGATGATGCTATATAAGGAGAAATACAAAACTTAGCATCTATTCTACTCAGCTCAGCCCAAGTGCAGCCTCTTTCACATATGGTGGAGCTTATGGATTCTTATCCACTTGCTTCCCTTTATCCTTATTTGAAGGACCCTCACTTGAAATTGTTAGCCTATGAAACGGAGTAAGATGCAAATCTCAATAATCGAGGTAATTTTCATTCATATAATCTAATTTAATTAACATATATGTATAAATCAAAATAAGTATCAAAATTATATCAGTCATATCAGTAAATGAAATGATTAAGCTATTATGATTATCATCCCATACTAGCAATCATATTTTCACATGTTAAAGGCTAATAAAACTAGGAGGGGCCCGTCCACGGCACCCACTCCCCAATGAGCACAACTAGGGCTCAATACATCTGGGGTCTGATTATAATCCAGTGCCCAATTAAAACAGATGCACGAGTGGCAGTTGTACCGCAGTTCCATCATGGACTCACAAGGTTCGAACATAATACAACAACTAGCCAATCAATTTATTTAACATTTCAAGTGTAGTAAATATAAAATTAAAGCAAATATATGCATAGAATTACATAATCCCAGGTTACCTCACTTGTAGCCAATTTGAAAAGCTAATAGTAGTACCAAAATCCTCTTATAATCACAACATTAGAAAATTACCACTCTAAGTCAGTCCATTACCATCCCTATTCATCAATTATGGCAACAACCCAATAATTAAAGAATTAATCCATTAATACTTGCCTAAGGGACACTTACCTAACCACCAAGAGACTCAATTTTAGATTTTGCCTTCCCTAGCCCAAAAACTTTAAAATATCACCCTATATTATGGATATTTTCACATAGAAATGGAGCTTATATCATAAGTCAACTAATGGGGTCTCTAACTAGTAGAGAAAATATCAAAATGAAGAATTTATACTTACCTAACAATACCTCTAGCCTCAACCTATGAAATTTCACTATGAAAACACCAAATAATAAGTTTCAGATTTTGGGTGTGGGTGAAATGCTCTAAACAAAACATTAATCAAGACAAATTGATGAAAATGTGTTAAGAACCCTAGCCCCTCTCTAAGACCTTCGAATTTTACTTTGCCTCTTATGTTTTTTTTGTAGAATGGGGAAAAGGCTGAGTATATTTAAGGTTTAATTAGGTTTAAGTTGGGTTTTAAATGGGTTATAGGTTGACCCAAATGCCCAAATCCACATGGGTTCAGATTTTATGCTTATTGGGTCAAATTTTATAAGTTGGGCAATAGAAATTTGATTGGGTTATCTAAGAGTCAATCCAATTTGGGTTTGCATAATGTGTGTTGGGCCTAGTATAAGGGCTCATGTAAATTAGGTTTTGGGTCTCTATCTTATTAAATCAAATTGGGTCATTACTAGTTGATCTCTCTTAGCCCAAGTCTCATAATAAGGAGTTGGGTCTACACTTAAAACTATTAGAACTTCATTAATCCTTACCCATGACTTACTAAAATTAATTTGGATCTAGATGAAATTTCTAACCTAATTAAATCTCAAACCCCATATTACTAATTTATTTTTCTCTAGATTCCCATTCACATGGTTTGCCCAATTATTTCATAATAATTATTCTTAATTATATCTAATTCATGATTAACACTTTAATTAATTTTGGGGTGTTATATAAACTATAAAAGAAATTCTAAACCCTAAACCCTAAACACAACCTAAAACTTAAGCCCAAAATCCAAACCAGAACCTTATACCCAAAACTGTAAACTTGATAACCTAAGCACTAAACCTAAACTCTAAACCCTAAACCCTAAATCCTAAACCTTAAACTTTAAACCTTAAAACTAAAAGCTTAAGCCATAAATAACCCTAAAATCTTAAAAGTCTAACCCTAAAATCTTAAACCTTAAACCCTAAAACATAAAACCTAAGCTTCAAACCTTAGACTCAAAACCTGAAACCCTATATCATAAACTCGAAACTATAAACCTTAAACCTTAAGCCCCATACCTTGAATCTTTAAATCCTAAACATTAACCTTAAACCATAATCTTTAAACTTTATACCTTAAACCATAAACCCTAAATCTAAAAATTTAAATCTTAAACCCTATACTCTAAACACAAAATCCCAAACCCTATATCATAAACCACAATTGTTAAATCTTAAACTCTAAACCTTAAACTCCAAACCCAATCCCAGAACCTAAACCCTAAACTTAAAATCCTAAACTACAAACCTTAAACCTCAGAACCAAAAATTTTGACCATAAATCCTAAACTCTAAATCATAAAATTTAAATGCTAAACACCAAATGTTAAACTCTAAACCCTAAACCCCAAACCTAAAATTTTAAACCATAACCCTTAAAACCTAAAATTGGAAACCTAAATCCTAAATCTTATAGTGCAAAACCTACTTCATGTAAAAGAGGATCATAAGACTTATAGGGAAGTAATAACATCAAGAAATGCTAGTTTTTAAATGAAAGCTATAAATTATGAAATGAAATCAATCATGCATATCAATACTTGAGTATTGGTTTACTTACCTCCTAAATCAAAACCAATAGGGTGTAAGTAGATATTTAGATAAAAATATAACACTGATAGATCGATTTAAGCCTTTAAGGATAAACTAGTAGCTAAAGGATTTAGGCAAAAATAAGGCATAGATTATTTTGATACATATATACCTATAGTAAAGATAACATCCATTAGGATATTGATAGCATTAGCATTAGTTGTACATTGAATGGATGTGAAAAATACATTATTGAATGGTGAACTAGGCACGGAGGTATACATGGAAAAATATGTGTAAAATGATTAGATCTTTATATGGTCTCAAATAACCACTAAAGTAGTGAAATGAAAATTTTGATTCACCATATTATCTTATAGTTTTAAGCATAATAATGCAGATAAATGTATTCATTTAAAGGTCACCAATAAATATGAGTTGATTACATGCTTATATGTAGAACATGTTAATCTTTGGAACATGCTTAGTGTGACTGAAACTAAAAAGTATCTAGGTACACAATTCAAGATGAAAGATCATGGAAAAATAGATATTATTTTAGGCATAAAAGTTGGAAAGCATAGTAAGGTTTCTCCTTAAATTAATCTCATTACATTTTAAACAAGTATAAACAATTTGGTATTAAGGAGCAAGCTACCCCTATGATGTAACACAAAAACTTAAAGAAAATGAGCCACACGACTTGAGTATTCTAGTGCCATGAGAAGTCTTATGTATGCAATGCATTGTACAAGACTAGATATTTCATTTACATTGGAAAACTTGCAAGTTATACTAGTAATCCAGGCAATACTTATTAGAAGGCAATCATAAAGGTCTTAAGGTACGTACAAAATATCTAAGATTGTGCTATAATAACTTCCTTATAGTATTAGAGAGATATACCGATGCTAGTTAGATGACTAGTGTAAAATATTGTAAATCAATGTCTAGTTGGGTATTTACTAGAAATGGAGGTGCCATCTTATAAGCATCCAAGAAACAAACATGTATAACTAATTCCACTATGAAATCAAAGTTGATAGCATTGGCATCAATGGGTAAAAAGGCTAAATAGATGAGGAATTTGTTAACGAATGTAGAGTTATAGCCATAACTAACATTGTGATAATAAAGCTACAATGTTTAAAGCATATAGTAAAATTTATAAAGGAAATTCTAGACACATTGCCTTGAGATATGAATATATTAGGTAACTTATTAGTGATGGTATTATCACAATGCAATTTGTAAAAAAGCAAGATAACTTGGCATATCCACTAAAGAATTATCAAGGGAAATGGTGAAGAAAACATCATTTGGAATAGACTTAAAACCCATACCTAGAGTTACCAGTAATGGAAACCCAACTTTTTTAGATTAAGTCTAATAAAAAATTTTCAATGGGTAATAATAAATTATTAATAAATAGTTATGAGGCACTAAGAAATTACCAAGTAATTTATAATAGTGCATAATTGAGGACAAGAGGGTAAGTACTCCTAATGAAGCAAGGGTAAACTAACAAGGATTTAAAGGAAACCTCACCTATATAAATATCAAAGAGCAGGGCCACTCTTCTCAAAGATTGAAATAAAAATCTTTAGACATGTTTATGAAACTAGGGAGTAGCACATGGCCATTACGCATGCTAGTTTTATGGGAATGTTGTTAAGGTATTTAAGGTCATATGCATGATAAATCTGGTATTGACTTAAGAATTAAGGTACAAGGATATTCCTACCATCGATTTGTTAAAACTTTAAATTATTTTCATTAATGGGAAGTTGAAATCAAAACATACCTCTTTCATGCATGATTCTATAGGAAGAGAGACTTAATTTTTCAAATAAAGTGGGCAATTGTTGAGAATAGTTTGAAAAACTATGTGAATAACCAAGTTACAAGCACTCAATCGACTGGGTCATTCAAGTAATCAATTAGGTGGTTAAGAAAAGGTAAAGTTTACTTTTGGAAGCAAATGGTCAACTAGATGCCTATAGCTAGTCAACCTGATAGCTAATCAATTAGGTAAGGCACCAAGTCGACTAGGTGCACAAGAAGGTGACAAATAAATTTGAATTTTTGGACTATTTCTTAGTGGTTTTTTATCTATAGTCATGTCTTTTTAATGGAACAGTAAGATAACCTAATTGTGGGTGTGTGGTGACTAATTATATTATCTTACACAATTATTTGAAATTGAAATTAAAATTCAATTTTAATACTAGACATGTAGGTTTAGAACTCAATCTATAAAATATTCGTTTTGAACACAAATCCATAAGGAAATTCTTTGATCCAAAATTTCATGCTAGAAGGAAAGAAATTCATTATTTGCTAAGTGCTTTTCTTTAAAATGCTTTAGATAATTCTTAAAAGTAACTTTGTCTTAACCTTGCAACATTATAAGGGATAAATCTCACTTTAAAGACAACATAGTTTTACATGTGTTTCAAAGCCTACTTCATTTAATTTTTGTGGTTTATTTGGACTCCACTTTTGTACACTTTCCTAACATGAGAACCATTCTAATTTTGTGATTCTCTAATGGGTCATTAGGCCTCATCATCTCAGGGCCATTTAATTTATTGTGTAATATTGTTTGCACTAACTCACTTGATTTACACCATTAAAATAAATACTTAATAATAAATTGAATTGTCAATTGTACCATAAATAAGTATAATGAAAGATCTAGAATTGCTTACTTGATTATTAATATTGAATGAGTGTATAGATTTTCTCTTTTTGAATTTCATATTCCAAACTCTAGAAGCTTCACCACAATAGGCTCATATTTTAATTTTAAGTTGGATTGCTAATTTTAAAATTTATAAAATTATCATTTTTCCCTACATCTCAAAGTAATGAATTGAAATATTACCTAAACATGAGTTTTTACCTTGTTTTGATTTATGCTGCACCATTTAAAAGTATGCATTGAAAATGTTAGAATCGATGCTTGATACCATCCATAAGAGTGGTAGTTGTCATATTTCAATGATGCGTGTTTGGAGTAATAAATTTATAGTAAAGCATGAAAAGGATAATACAAAAGGTCATGGGATAGGCTTACTTATGGCACTTCTAGTGGCCCACTCATTTTACATGCCTAGGGAGGATAATCTTTTAAGTGATCATAAACTTTAAGACTCTATTAACATAGAAGCTTTCCAAATTATATGAAGGAGGACACAACCTTTCAAAGAAACCAAACTAGCATTATTTATACAACTTCCAAGATTTCACATGTAGGTGTATTTGAGGTTGTATTATCAACTGCACAAGGAATTTGATACAAAGGCAAAGGCATCCAAGGAAGCAACTAACAGATGCAAGGATATGGGATAAATGGAATGTGTTTGACTAGGCAATGCTAAATCTTCATTATAGATATGCATATGATATAGTACATGACATGAGATTAAGTTATTGGAGTAAATTTGTATAAATGATCTATTTTTAATATATTAAAATCTATATCAATAGAATTTAAACTGAAACTGGTAAAGGTTTAATGATAATAGCCAAATTATTATTATTTTTAAAAATGATATGATTTCAATTAAAAACTTTTCAATTAAGATGTATCAAGTTAACAATTAAATTAAATTCTAGATTTTTAATTTAATCTTATTATTTTGGATACCTCAAAACTAATTAGTTTGCAAATAAATGCTTTTAGTTAGATATCTTGTACTTTTTTCTTGGATTCTTAATCAGCTTTTAGCAATTTGATTATGAGTCAGCCTCTTGTAGCTCTCTATCTACAACATTTTGGCAACAAGGTGTAACAACTAACAAGTCTATAAAAAATGATGAATGATATAGAAAAAAAAATTGGCATTTTCCATCTACAATATCTAGCAATTAGAAGGGACTAACAAGTTCTTATACAAGCAGTAAAGTATAACTGTCTTGGAGGTCCCTATATCAAAAATTGAGCAAAAAAAAAAAATCATTTTGAATTCTCCTTTTTTTCAATCATTATTTTTTTTAGGAGCACTTAAAAATGCATCTTTGCCCATCAAGTTGACAAAGATGGCCTACCTCATTTTATAATACCAATGGAATATAATATCCTTAATCCCTTATATGCAAATTGAAATCTCTTAATGTAATGAGAGGATCTAGACCTACTAGAGTTGGAGCAAAAGAAAAGTAGGATTTTCTTATTAGAATTATCTCTTTCTTGTAAGTGGCTTGCAATAGGGTTACTGTGGAATTGCAAATGATTACGAAATCAAAACAATAAAGGAAAATTCTCAAATTATGTATCTTATGTTTCTTCTCATTAGCGTTATAAAAATTGGGGCAATTGTACCTAATTACCTGAGCCAAGCCAAAGAACATTTGCCAACAATAGCAGCAACAATAGCAATAATATTTGCTTATTGTGACTATTTAAAGTGACTATGATAATAAATACATATGTCGAACCTTTATATTTTTAATTAACAATAACAGCAACAACGACAATAACAACAATATTTGCTTATTGATAAAAAATCAACCCAAATGATATATAATTGATTATATATTGGTAGAATGAATAAAACACTACTCTTTTTTGTATTTGATTTTTCATAATATAAGTGAAATCATTTATCGAATTTTTTTCTTATAATGCAATAGTTTTTGGTAACAACTTTATTCGTAGCCTCTTGAAATTTCTTGGGCGAAACTTAATTATGATGAAGCAAGCAAAGGCAACTCAAGATTGCAAGATGTGGAAGAGTTATAAGAGACTCGTAAGGGAACTAGTTGAGTGGTTTTCAAGAAATGTTATGTAGTACTTCTTAATAGTAGCTGAGTCATGGGGTGCTTACACTAGATTAGAGTTAGCTTGAGCCTTGGATTTAAAAAGGTGCTTGTTGAACTAGATTCATAAGTATTGGTGTCATTCTTGAAGGATAGAAAATTAACCTGCCACTAATGAAGTCATAGATCTTCTAATATTTTAGCAAATTAGACTAAAAAAACTCCCACTTGAAACCCATTTTTAGTAATATATGCTAGTAGTCTTGAGTATTTGCATTCTATTGGATAAGATGAAGATTCATCTTCTTAGTAAGTAGGTTTTTTTTTAAGGGGGTAAGGGATTTATGCTCCTTTTGTTCACTAAAAAAAAATTAAAACAAATTCTCAATATCTTTTTGGTATTATGGTCAATAATGTGATTGGATTTTTTCCCCAAAACTAAATTTGTAGTGAGCAATAATTTCATATAATTAGATATATATGTATATATTACCAAAGCAAATTATTATAAAAGACCCAAACATCCTTTTCACATAAGGTATATTTAGTTGCATAATGGAAAAGGAAAGAGAGAGGAAATAAGAATGAAAATGACTCTCGTGTTACTACTAAATAAAAGAATAAAAATAAAAATATTAAATAATAATAACAAAAGTATAATAACCATTGTATTAAGAAAAAGTTACTTAATTTTTTGTAAATTCTTCCTCCCTCTCCTTATTGTATGGCTAACCAAACATAGCCATTGAAGTTAGCAAAGGTAGGGTTAGGTAAAGTTTAGGCTAAGTTTAACTTTAATAATAACACTTATTAGTAGTATAAATCCAACTTTCAATTTGGCTATATTTTTAATTTAAAATTCAAACATAATCTTATATTAAAAAAGGGTAATTTTTTATCCAATTTTGACTATCTAATTGGAATATAAAATATATTTGAATAACTAGGATTAAAATTTCAAATAACTCAATTGAATTAATAAAACTTAGTTTCTAAATTAAAAATCTAGGTTAAAAAATTAAATTTCAAGTTAAAAACTATGCATCTTGCATAATTTTTATTTTTTTTTATAGTGAAATCTCATTTCAATTTTGTTAATAAATAAAATGAGCCACAGTTAAACAACCAGCATAACACAAGCCTTTTAAGTTAATTGAAATTAATTAATGAATTTGAACTTAGGAATATTAAAATTGTATTTAAAAATTTTGTGTGGAGTCAAATTTTAAAAAAAATCAACTAAAATAATAAAATTAATATTTAAAAAACTAAATCATTAGGTAAAAACTAAGAAGCTGTTTATTTTGATTTTTTTTCTTTTCATTTTAATTGAAAATAAACATTATAAGACAAAACATGTTTGGTAACTTTTTTTTTTTCATTTTCAAGTTTTAAGACATAGAATTCACACTTTGGAACAATTTGAAAATGAGAAAAAGAAACTATCATGCATTGGTTTTCTCATACATTAGAATATTAATTTTAATGAAATAATAATCCACTAAAATAATATGGGTCATTAATTGAGAATGTAATATATAGTGTATATTGGGTCAATTAATTAATTAATTAACTATAAAGAAAGCCTTACTTACCATAATTTAATTAAAAATAAACAAAGAAAAATTGCATTAAAATTTGTACCAAAACATATTAGCAACTCATTTCTTACCCAAAATGATGAAAATCCTTTCTTTGAGCGAACTTGCCCCAAGTCCTAACTTGGCAATTCCTAAAAGAGCAAAGTTTTTAAGGGTTGGTAAGAATTGGCGAAAGAGTAAAAGAGTTTTCCTCATGCATGGTGAGAGGGGAAAGAATGGGGCATAGTTCAAAAAGAAGGAGTGTAGAGGAGGTAGTGGGAGGAGAATTCAGGGAAAAGCACTTGTGAAAGATCACGTATCTCAATTTAATGGTGATAACAATCAACTTTTAGAAAAACTTACTACTTTGTAACTGTTTTTGTTGCTTGTCGTTATTGCTATTTAGGTTCAATGCATTTAACTAAGGAACTAAGGGCCTTATTTAACTTCTGAATTCTTAAATTGAGGTCAACATGGACTAGAATAGCTAAATAAAATTGATACTAGCAAATGAATAAAATATATTTTTCTTTAGCTTCTTTGTACTTGTACTTCTTAAGATATAGGGTATACATATGTGTGTGTGTGTGTGGACACACACATATAAGATGGATTTATATTCGGATCTAGCAAATTGAACTAGATACGTTGGATGGAAATGGTCTAGCATATATATATATTAGAATATTTTAATATAGATAATAGTCAAATTGATAACTTGTTTGGATTAAAAAATAGTGTGCCATGGTAACTAAGTACAGTCAATCTGCTATGTACTTGTGCTTGTTACTTAGATTCACCAACCTTATGAAAAGAAACTATGGTTGAACATTATAACATTAAAAAATTGACACACATGTCCTAAAATGTTATAAAATGTTTCATTATCATTGTAATTGTAATGTATTATGTGCTTGCTTTACTTACATTAGTAATTTATGAATCATAACAGATTCAAAGATTAAGGAATGGAACATTTGTATCAGGATGTTTTGTTAAATAGCAAGTTAGTTGAGTCTGTTAGGATTTTGTTTTGAAAAGGATTATGATGTGAGGTTAGTTTAATATAGAATAGATGATGACTATGTTTTGATAACAGGGATATCAATTGGTTTGTGGAGAACTGAGCTGTTGTTTATGATGGCAAGAGAGGATGAAATCTCTTTATGAAACTAAACCATATGCATTCTCTCCTACATTTGACAAATAGTTGCTTAGATTCTCAATTCCAACAATGACATATTTGTCATTCATCATTGATTTGATTGCCTTTCTTATCTTTACCACCACAAGGTTGGCATAGAACGTCCTCACAAAATCTTTATATACTAGCTCATTGATGGAGATGATGGGGAACCAGTTTAGATGTTTAAAAGTGCTATTAATGTCACAATTCTGTTGAAGTAAAACTTCAAATTCTACACTCCAACCTGTTGCAATTGGTTGAAAGGCAAACTTAGATATTTATCTCTTTAACTTATTACTAGACAAAAAGAGTGGCACCAAATCTTCTCATGGTCACAAATGCAATAATGATTCAGTACTAGTTACTTTTTCTTTACCTTTTCCTATTGCAATTGCCTTCTTCATTGTAACAGGCTCTGTTGCTTTAGAAATATTTACACTAGCAAACATGCATTGCTCCTTCTTCAAGTGTTTGTCTCTACTTATTTTAGAGCTTCTTTTTCTTTTAAAGTTTCAAACCATAAGGGCTTTCTTAAAGGTTTCTTGTTAATCTTTTTGCCATTTTCTTGGCTTCTTCATTCTTTCATCTTTCATCTTACTTTCTCTCTCCTTTGTCTATTTTGATAATACTTAGCACAAGGAGAATTATGTTGTCTATGAAAATGTCTTTCGTGAAAGGTAAAACGATTGAATGTTTCATCCATACATCGATTAGCCCTTTGATTGGGTGCTCTTGTGAGAGGGAAACTGAATTCATTTGTTGCAAAAGTTGAATTTTGAATTTAATATCATATCCATCAATATCATAACTACCAATATTTCAAATTCTATGGCACATGTCCTGTTATTGGTTCATTGAAAATTTGAACTTTTGCTCCTTAAAAAATTATGAGAATTTATTTCAAAAAATTAATTCATAGATAATGTTGATACACATGACACACATTCAACTTAATTACTAGGCATGTGACTAAAGGTTAAGCTAACAAAAGTTGATTGAACATAAACAACATATAGAGTTAATTGAATAGTGCATATATACATACTTTTAGCATCGTGCAAAGGCAATGCATTTAGCCTAATCTTTTACTCACAAATTTTTTTTTAAGTCGGGCATACATCTTTAGTTTGATAAAAAAAAGATAGTTTATTGAAAAAAAAAGTATTCTCTAATGCCTAAAAAATATTTAAATTATATAACACTTCCTTTTATTATAAAAATACATACAAACTTACTTAAAAAAAAATCAAAATATATTTAAATGTAATATTGATATTTTTATTAAAAACATAATTTATTAAAAAGGTATATCTTAAAATTTTATTTTAATGTTATTTATTTTATATTAAAAATGATAAATTCATTCCATTCAAATTAAAAAAGGTAATTATTACATATTAATTAAATACATATTCAATAATTATATTATTATATAAGAAATAAATGTGAGAAATAAAATAAAATTAAAGATAACTCAAG
Source organism: Erythrophleum fordii (assembly GCA_032878935.1). NCBI lineage: Eukaryota > Viridiplantae > Streptophyta > Magnoliopsida > Fabales > Fabaceae > Erythrophleum > Erythrophleum fordii. The sequence goes on along the minus strand of JAVQMF010000048.1, from coordinate 202,005 downwards.
TTTTTTTTGTCTCTACTTAAGTTTCCCATCTCTTTTAAGTATATATCTTTATTTTTTTTTAACTCTTTCTCGCGTCAACTCAATTTTTATTTCTATTTTTTTAACTCTTTTGTATTTCAACTAAACTGATGCCTTTATTCTTTTTTAACTTCTTCTTTGTCTCAATTGAAATTCTATATTCTCTAAATTATATTTTGAATCACTTTATTAATATATATATATATATATATAACTAAGTGCACTTCTTTAATTTGATCAAAAGAAGATAATTTATTGAAAAAAATAAAATTATTCTCTAATTATAAAATATTTTAAAATTATATAATACTTTTTTACTATAAAAATATACACAAACTTTTTTTAAAGTAAAAAATTAATCAAAAAAAGATAATTTATTGAAAAGCATAGTATTTTATTTGTTCTACCAATATATATTCAATTATATATAATTTTGGGTTGATTTTTCATTAATAAGCAAATATTATTATTGTTGTTAATTAAAAATATGAACCTTCGGCATATATATTTATTTTCATAGTCCCTTTAAATAGTTATATTGGCTAATGGTCTTACATGTGGCTTAGGTAGTCAGGTACAATTACCCAATTTTGTTAACACTAATGAGAAGAAACCTAAGATACAGAACTTGAGAATTTTCCTCTAATTTTTTGATTTCATAATCATTTACAATTCCATAGTAATCTTGTTGCAAGCCACTTGCAAGAAAGTGATAAATCTGATAGGGAAAGTCCTACTTTTCCTTTACTTTTACTCTAGTAGATTTAGATGCTCTCATTACAATAAGATATTTCAAATTGCATATAAGGGATTAAGGATAGTATATTCCATTAGTATTATAAAATGAGGTAGGTGGTTGAAGTTTTTTTGGGTGAAACTTAATTGTACTAAAAAAAGTAAAGGCAACCCGTGATTGTGGGATATGGAGAAGTTGTAAAAGACTCACTAGGAAACTAATAAGGTGGTTTTCAAGACATGTTGAAGTGTGCCTTAGTAGTACCTCATGGTGGGTGTAAAAAGTAGCATGTTGAATTGAATTGATAGGTGTTGGTGTCATTCTTGAAAGTTAACCTCCCACCACCCAAGGGATAAATCTGCTAATCTTTTAGCAAACCATACCCTAACCCATTTCTAGCAATATATGCGAGCATTTTTTTAGTATTTGTATTCTACCAAATAAGAAGAGGATTCATCTTTCTATTTGGTAGCTGGTTTTTTTATTTTTTATTTTTCATTTTGTCTTTTAAGCCCTTTCTATTCACCCCAAAAAAAGAAAAATCTAAAACAAATTCTCAGCCTTTATTTATTTTTTGTATTATGGTCAATAATGTGATTGGATTTCTTTTTTTTTTTTTCCAAAACAAAATTTGTAGTGAGCAATAATTTCATATAATGATATATATATATATATATATATATATATATATATATATATATATATATATATATATATATATATATATGTATTACCAAAATATATTATTATAGGATATCCAAACATCATTTTCACATAGGTACATTTGGTTGCATGATAAAAAAGAAAAAAAGTGAATGGAAATAACTCTCTTGTCATTACTAAAAATAGAAATAAATAGAAATAGATACTATTGCGTAATAATAACAATGAAAAATTCAATATTACATTAAAAAAAGTCACCTAATTTTTTGTATGCTCCCTCTTCCTCTCCCTGTCTTATGACAACCAAACACTGCCATAAAGGATAGCAAAGGCAAAGTAATGTTAAGTTTAGGTAGTGTTTAATCTTAATAATAACATTTATTAGTAGTATAAATTCAATTTTGACCCAATTTTAAACTCAAAATATAACCTCAATTTTGACTATATTTTTAATTTAAAGTCTAATCTTAATCCTATATTAAAAAAGGGTAATTCAATTCTCTAATTAGAATATAAAATCTATTTGAAGTAAATAAGACTACACTTTTAAATAACTCAATTGAATTAATAAAACTTAATTTCTAAATTAAAAATTTAAATTAATGGATTAAATTTCAACCTAAAAACCATGCATCTTGCATAATTTTTTTTTGAGTGAAGTATTGTGTCAATTTTGTTAATGTATGCCTATCATTACACAAGTCTTCTAAATTCAATGAAATTAATTAATGAATTTTAACTTAGTAATGTTAAAATTGTCTCAAAATTTTGTGTGGAGTCAAATTTTAAAAAAACCAATTAAAATAATAAAATTAATATTTAAAGAACCAAGTCATCAGGTAGAAACTAAGAAGCTGTTTGCTGTCAACAAATTAATTAATGAATAAACTATAAAGAAGGTCTTACTTTTTATAATTTAATTAAAAACACAAAAAAAAAAAAATTACACTAAAATTTCTTCCGAAACGGCAACTCCATTTCCCGCCCAAAATGGAGGGAATCCTTTCTCCAGGAGAACCCGCCCCGAGTCCCAAGTCGGCAATTATCGGCTGAACCAAGTTTTAAAAGCTTAGTGAGAATTGGAGAAACACCAAAAGAGTTTTCCTCATGCAAGGTGAAGGGAAAAGAATGGTGCATAGTTCAAGGAAGATGGAGCGTGGAGGAGGTAGTGGGAAAAGAATTGAGGAAAGAGCACCTGTGAAAGATCACGTATCTCAATTTAGTGGTGATAATGATCAACTTTTGGAAGAACTTAATGATCAACTTTTGGAAGAACTTACTGCTTTGTAAGTGTTCATGTTTTCGTTATTGCTATTTAAGTTCAATGCATTTAACCGGGGAACAGAGTGCCTCGATGAACTTCTGAACTCTTAAATTGAGTCCAAATATGGACCAGGAAAGCTGGATAGAATTGATCCAGCGAATGAATAAAATATATAGTCAGACGCATACATGCTGGATATATATCTGGATCCAGTGAATTGAACCATATATATATATATACATGCCGGATAGAATTGGTCCAGTATATATATATCAAAATATTTTAATATAGATATAACTCGGATTGATAACTTGTTTGGATTAAAAAATAGTGTGCCATGGTAACTAAGTACAGTCAATCTGCCATGGACTTGCGCTTTTTACTCAGATTCACCAACTTTGTGAAAAGAAACTATGGTTGAACATTGTAACATCAAAAAATTGACAAACATGTTCAAGAATGTTGTAAAATGCTTCATTAGCATTGTAATTGTAGTGTAGCTTGCTTGACTTAGAGTAGTAATTTATGAATCATAATAAATTCAGAGGTTGATGAATGGAACATGTGTATCGGGATCTTCTGTTTAATAGCACGTTAGCCGAGTCTGTCAGGATTTCGTTTTGAAAAGGATTATGATGTGATTTTAATTTGATGTAGAATAGATAGACTATGTTTTTGTAATAGAGATATCAACTAGTTTGTAGAAAATTGAGCTATTGTTTATGATGGCAAGAGAGGATGAATTCTCTTCGTGGAACTAAACCATATGCATTCTCTCCTACATTTGGCAACGGCACCTGAAAGTTTGCAACCAGGAATCCTTGAAATTTCAAGTGCAAGGATTCTTCCGTATTATTATTATTGTTGTTGTTGTTATTGTTATTATCATTATTTAACAGAATAGTCCTTCTAGTATCTGAACTACTTTTATTATTTGTTTTGCAATTCTCCAGTTTTCTGAATTCTTTATATTGCAAAACTATTTTTTCCTTTTTAAGTTTACTACACTTTGCAGTTTGTTTTATTCCGAGTAACAGTTGTGTGTTGCACAATACTATTTCTCTTTTCACTTTACTTAGCTGGTTTCTAAGTTGGAGAAATGTGTTGCCATTATCTGGTTTTCCTCCTTGAAATGTGCCAGACATATGTCTCCCGCCATCTAGCTGTGCTGTCTTTTGTTAGACTCTTGCTGGTTTGCAACCTCATTTGGACTCTTGTGTTCTCCCTATCTTCTTTCCTTTCCCTACTTTCCAATCTATCTTTTGCATTTATCATGCTTCTTTTGAGCCCAACTTTTTTTTTTCCTGGTTTTTGGCCTTTTACTGGAACTTGATGTATAGCAAGGCAGTATATGCACATCTCTTTGTTCAGTGTCCAGCAGGGAACTAGGAAGGGATTAAAGAGTGGGAGGTTTCTCCCTGTGTATGTTCATATTTTTCTTATCCATAACAGACAACTGTTTCTTATCCTAGAAATTTGAGTCACTTGTAAATTTTAAGGCACAAAAAGATATTGTATATAACTGAGATTATTGCTAATGGATCTCTTTTTAGTGGTGTAAGCTGGATTATGGGCTACAGCAAATGTCATTAACTTCTGATATTGTCTTCATAACCTAATTCATAAGATTGTTGTGGTTGTTAGAAATGCAATTTTCCAAGAGGACTGCAAGATTCTTCCTCAATCAACTCCTCAGATAGAAATTAGGATCAGGTTTGTTTCTCTGCTGCTGTACGAGGCCTGATAATTTGCTGTTGGTCTCTCTTAATCGATATCTGCTTGAAACTAAGCAGACCCTATTCAAGGGAGATGGGACGTGATATGCATATTTCTGCTATCCTGAACGTCAGGTTAGTAATTTTTTTTTTATCGGGTTTGTGCTTTGTTCAGCTGCAATCATTTTTTTGCTAACTCTCTTTGGGTGCTTAGCTGCGTATCTTCTTGCTAATTCTCTCTCTAGGTGCTTACCTGGGTACCCTTTGATGTGTCCGAACTTGCAAATTACTCCTGAGAAAGGTTTATCAAAAAGTGATGCTGATAAACTCTTGGCTCTCCTCCATGATCAGGTCTAAGCTGATGGCTGTTTGTGTTTTTGCAATAAACTGTCAACATGATGTTACTTAGTGATGCAATCTTTGTGTGGGAATTTTTATCATATTTACATAAGGTTGAAATTATATTAGCACTAACCCTTTCAGTTCTCAAATTGTGTATGCTGGTTGCAAATGAGAATCAGCATGTCTGATGGTGCTAAAGTTAAAGAGAAGGTAACAAGAAAGGTGAAAATAAAGACAAAAAGGCCCCAAAACCTGATCAATATACTAGATAAGACCAAGGATGAGGCATTTGAAACCAGAATGGCAGGACACTAGATAAAGTCTAATATAACTTCGTCTCATTTTGAGCTCTCTGAATTGTTACTCTTTCCTTTGATTTCTTGAATTATCATTGTTTATCTGGCTGTCGAGGAATTGGGGAGTATTAATTACAAGGAGTTTTAATCGGGCTTTGAAGAGGAACTTTCTAGATTTGTTCTACTGGAATTATAATGTTCTGTCTTTTAGTTTAAATTTATAAATTCTTTTTGTAGCTACAATCCTCCGTGTCATTTCTGTCCCCTTTTTTGCCGTGAAGTTGCATACTTCAGAATACACTTATCTTACTTCTGTCATTTCTTTTTATATAGAGCATAATTTTTATGTTGATTTTGTTTTTCTTTTTGTTTTTGCCTTTTCAGGCTAATTTAGATGCTAAGGAAGGAAGAGTAATGATTTTTAATCTGGTGGAGGTTGCTCGGGAGTTTATATCTGAAATTTACCCTGTGAGCTTTACCATTCCTTATTTTGTATTAAGCTATGACAAGTTTACTTATGTGTTTGCGTCGTGTCACTAATTTGTAAATGTATGATGTACTCTATTCAAATAAAGTGTTTTCTCTTCATCTCATAACTCTAAAATAGTGTCTTAGTTAGGGCGTTAATTTAAAGAAACATTAATTTGGAGGTTATTTTTTTAGTAGGCACAGTTGTGTCATTAACTGTCAAAAATGGTGATTTCTCAACAATTTTTGGGTTTATGTTAACTTGTCCTCCTTTGTTAGGAAATGAGTTGAGGTAAAGGCCATTGATTCTGGAAAGAAAATTGAAATCTATTAGTGATGTTAGACTTAAGAAAGGTTTTAGAGCACACTTGAATCGTAATTGACAATGAGGAAGATGAACCAAGGATGCAAGTTGGGGTAATTTAGAAGCTTATCAGCCTCTTTTGTTAAGAGTCTCTGTGACTTTGATATATGAAACCGTTGTGCAATAGAAGAGTGATAAACAAATAATGGTTTTACCTATCATACCATATGGAAATTTAAATATTATATGTCTGTATGTATGTACAATCCCATTTCAGAATATGTTAGAAGCGCATTCATCAATCTTAGTGAGAAGAGCCTTACCTGGCCAGTTCGGCTGTTTTTGTTTACTAGAGGTCTAGGATTCTGCATATTAATTTAGTAAAGATATCTCAAGATGGATATTCATGATGCGAATTGGTTAATGTGCCTTGGTTCTTAGGATGGATGGACGACAAAGTATTCATGTTCCATTGAATTCGAAAATTTCTATTATTTAGTCGGTATCAATGTGATGTGGCTTGTATCCGTTTGAGTTGGTCTTTTGTGCAGGTCTTTTATTTTCTATCACAACATAAATATTTACTGCTTCAGCAGGATTTTATCCTTGATGAGCATAGATCAGAGGATAATGAAGAAGGTATTGATGCAACCACGTCTTCAGAGTCTATGTCTTCTGCTTCCATGGCTTATGATCAAGATCCTGAAACGCTTCAAAGGGATCTGATAATGGTAAGATTGAATTTATCTGTGTTTTTGTCATATTTGTATTCTATTTAACATGGATTACGTGCCGCTTCCTTTTGCACTAGGTTCACCTGCTTCACCTCGCTTGTGCCTCAAAAGGACCACTGGCTAACTCCCTACCGCAAATAACTGAAGAGCTGAGAGGTTTAGAGGTATAAATCATGAGATGACTCAGTTCTGGATGACTCTTGCTGTAGAAGGACCCTTATCCTTTTGAGTTCTATTCTCAGGTCATTTCTGATTCCGCAGCGCTTATGGCATCTAAATCACGTTCCCATTTTAACAAAACATTTAATCGTGTTTTCCAGAGACACATGGTGGGTAATCGCATATCTATAGATTACGGACATAACTGACCCTCTCAGTTCTCATCACTAATTTGTTAGTTTATTCTTTCCATCTAGGTATCATCCAGCATATCTCAGTTTTGGAGGCCTTCTTCTGATGTTGGAGGCCCAACTACAGTTCCCCCAAGTTCTCGATATCTGAATGACTTTGAGGAGCTACGGCCTCTTGGTAAAAAAACTCCATGGATTTCAATTTTCATGGTTTACTGATAGCTTCTGTGCTCTTTTGGTTTACGTGAACCAATTGAGAGCTACATTTCTACGAGATGCTAGCAGGAGCACTTCACAATCTTTTCTTATAGATTAAACCCTTGAATCTGAAATTTGCATTATCAGACTCATAGTCCGTTTATTGTTGTGATCTTATCAGCTGTAAACAGCCTCATTGTCCTTGCCGTATGGTTTAGAAAAGAAATTATCCTGTGATCTCATTCTATGTCTGATATGTATACCATAATGATAGTTGAGTACTATGATATTCTTTTTCATTCATGATATTGATTACCTGTCCTTGGTGCTATTGTAATTTTGGTAATGAAAAAAATTGCTAAGGGTTCTAAGGGGGTGCCTGAGTTATCCAATCATTTAGATGGGAACCTAAGGAGGAATGGGCTACATAATATATTGGTTTTCCAGTTCGTCGTTCTTTTCAGTGCCATATTTGTCATAAGTTCTAGTTTGGATGTTGCCATGAAGTACTTGCTTAGCCAGAGATATGAGGGAGAAACCTATTCTCTCTTTGTCGTTTGGCTAGTGATGGTGAGCAGACGTTTTCCACTCATGCGGAAGAGTGCAAACTCCCCTTGCAAGACGCTAGGCAGCTATTTGAATTTTTTTTTTTGAAGGAGGGGGATGTTCAAACTAAATATAGATAGGATTAGATCATGTTTTGGATGTCCGAAATTTTGGGTTGCAATTTCCGGTGTGCTTTTCTATCCAAATAATACACCTCTTTTCTTTTTGGTTTTCTTCTGTATACAAGTACTTAATAAATCGGAAATTCCTGAGATATTGGATAAAATATTTCAATGAGTACATTCTAATGCAATTAACAGGTTTTCTCAATATTTTAACGTTTGCTAAAATGTGTTACCTGGCGCTGGAAACAGGTCATGGTGGCTTTGGCCGTGTTGTATTGTGCAAAAACAAACTTGACAGAGGGCAGTATGCGGTAAAGAAAATTCGCCTTAAGGACAAAAGCAGGCCTGTAAATGACAGAATATTAAGGTAAATTTATATTGTAAAATATTGGAAGAAAATTTGTTATAGGATCCAAAAGTTTAAAATTATATTTCTTATGCTTCAGAAAATTTAGCTGCCATAGTCCTTGTAGTCATATCAATTAATATCGGAGAGACGTACCCGACCTAATTGTTGCCAATCTTCCATTTCTGCTTAGAAAGGGGAATATTAATCTGCACTTCTTCAAATCTATCTCCTGCAGGCTGCAGCCTTTTAATTCTGACATTGAAACATTATGTTGATACAGTAGTGTTGATTGTCACGTGTTGAGCTTTCTGTTAGCTTTGTATCTAGTCTTAATTACGGGCTTAGTCACTTATATTGTTCTGTTTTTATTTTTTCTCTATATTTTTCAGCCCATCAGGTTCTGTTTAAGTTAATTTAATGTCCTGATTTCAAGGGATCAGAATAGCTAATTTTGTGGCTATCTACCCTAAGTGTATGCTTCCTATTTTCACCATTGAATAAATGTTGTTTAGAGCTTCTAGCATGTGAATTTCTACGTTATAACAGTCGATGGTTTGGTAGGGACAAGTAAAGAGATAGTAGCCCAAGTGAATAGTGGTAAGATGTGAGCCCAATGTAAAAGAGGGGCCCAGTCATGAATTGTGGAGATTAGGAGGTGCATACTCAGGAGAAAAGGAGTGGTAAGACATGGGCCCAGTTTAAGATAGGTGCCTACTCATGAATTGTGGAGAATGGGAGATGCACACTTGGTAAAAAGTAGTGGGCTCTTGTAAGCAAGCTTGGGCTTGTGGGACAGTAAAAGGGGGAAAACTATTCCAAGATGAGTAGGAGTGGAAAGTCCCATATCGCAAGGAATTGGACTTTGAAAAGAATATACAAGTACCGATAATTTTAACTACTCAAGATTTTGAGTCAAAATATAGTGTCAAGTCCATTGGCAAAGTCTAATGACAATGAACCAGTGAAGAAGATCTCCCCAAGCCCTAATCCCTAATAATAAAGAACATCAGCAACTTAGTTGGAGTGTGATTAAGAACAAAGAGACCGGTATCAATTTATGGGACTTGCTTGAAGTGGACCTCTTATTAGGAGTAGAACCCACCCAATCAACATTACAATAGATCTCAATGTCACAATGTGTACCCCTTTTGAAGTAAATTTCTTTTCCAAAAGATAGTATAATTAGCTAGCTTGCCTTTGAGTGTAACCTTTGTTTTTCTTTTTTCTTTTGGCCAGCATAACATGTGTTTTTTACAACAGTAGTGAATTTCTCAAATTATGCATGAGGAGATTGCTTAAGGCCATATAGACATTTGTTTAATTTGCAAACCTTCCCCATTTTATGGTCTTCAGAGCCAGGGGGGATCACCATGTAAACTTTTGCTTCTAAATCCCCATTTAGAAAGGCATTTTTGACATAAGTTAGTAAATGGCTCATTCCAAATTAGCAGCAAGAGATAGGAGGACTTTTATAGAGTTAAACTCAGCCACAAAGGCAAAAGTTTCTTGGTAGTCAATCCCAAGAAGGTCACATTCATAAACATAAAATATTTTTGTAAGGTTGAGGAATAGTTTCTATAATCCTTTTGGGAGGTTGAGTACCCAACAAATATACAACTATTGGCTTTGGGGTCAGGTTTGGTACTGTTATGTATATGTAGACAGGTGGTACAATTGAAGATTTTCACAAGTAAGGCAGAGAGTATGGAAGTGTTAGGGTAGTGTGTAAGAAAAGAGACACAAGGGGTTCTAAAGTTAAGGACTTTTAAAGGTATCCTATTTATGAGGCGAACAGAAGTTAAGATAGCATTTTCCCAAAATTTTTTAAGGGTGTCATATTGAACATAAGGGAAAAGGAAACTTTAAGGATATATCCATTTTTCCTCTCATCTATCCCTTTTTTTTTTTTTTTTTTTTTTGGGGGGGGGGGGGGGGGGGTTAGGGTATGAGAGCAAGAGCTTTGGGGGTGTATACTATTTTTGTTGAGGAAAGAATTGAGTTGGGTATTGGCAATATTCCTTCCCATTGTCACTATAGAGAACATTTATAGAAGTCTGAAATTGATTCAAGTTCAGTTGGTGAAAATTTTTAAAGATGTTTAGGACATCAAATTTCTCCCTCATAAAGTAAATCCACGTAAGTATTGTGTGGTCAACTACAAACGTAATAAACCTCCTAACACTTGTGATCCCATGAACTCTAGATGGCCTTGAAATATCACTATGAATTAACTAGAAAAGGTTGTGTTGCTCTATAAGCATGTGAAGGGTAAGTGGCTCTAGTGTGTTTTGCTCATTGGCAAGAGTCACAATGAGAAATAGTAAAATTTTTATTAAATACAAAAGGATACATCTTTTTCATGTAAGGGAAAGTCGGGTGGCTGAGCTTATTGTGCCACAATAACATTTTAGAACTACTAGAGGTAAGGGTCATTTTATTACAAGTAAGGGTTTCCAAAAGGTAGAGTCTGTCGACCTTCTTAGCACCACCAATCATCTTCTTGGGTCCCAGTCCTGGAAAATGCAGCCATTATAGGTAGAATTAGCCATAAAATTATTGTTTTTTAGGACTTTATTCATGGATAGCAAGTTACATGTAATTGTGGGAACTCAGAGAATCATTTTAAGAATAAGATTTTAGGAACAGTTCCCAAGCTCATGACATTAATTAGGACCCATAAGCTATTTTGACATTTATAGATTCATAACAAGGGCTAAAATGTACTAGTAATGTAGTTAGAGACCCTAGAATCCGCAACCAATATATTGGTAGAAATATTTTAACTAGTCAAGGCCGCAGAAACTTTTCTGATTGGGCAATATTACTAGTAATATTACTTGTGGATTTGGAGGTGTTTTGTGACACACAGATTTTTTTGTAATTCAAGTTATTCATGGCTAAAAGGAGGTTGCTTAGGCCAGAAGCAACATCAAAGTTTGCAATGTATGCTTTGGGGTCTTCTTTTGGTTTATTTTTCCACGAGGCTGGCTTCCCATGGAGTTTCCAACAGGCATCCCTAGTGTGATCACTTTTGCAACAATGATCACACTATCTTTTTCCTTGCTTGTTCTGTTTTTGATCTCCTTCATGGGCAGCATTGTTTCTGGAAATTAGAACAGAGGAATCACTCAAGTTTATGGCTGGTCCTGAACTTTTCATCACCCCTTTCCTATGTTCTTCGCGCCTAACTTCAAAAAAAGAGAGGGGAAAGAAATATAGGCCAAAACTCTCCCTTTAATCTTATCAAATTTAGGATAAAGGCTTATTAAAAATTGATTAATTCTTTTCTTGTCAACAATCTTTTTGTAAGCGGTAGCGTGCATTGCTAATTAATGGTTTACAATGCAACCAATTGCTTCCAATATTTTGCAAGAATGTTAGAATATTGATTTACCATCATTGTACCTTCTTCAATCTTTGAATTAGGCTTTCAATTTCATAAGATTCAACAGCAATTTCTTGAGTAGTATAATACTCTTGGACACTTCCATATCTTGTTGGCAGTATTATAGAACATGTAATTCTTACCAATCTCGGTTACCATCGAGTTCATCAGCCAGGACATAACTAAGTTGTCAGCATTCCATGTCTTGAATTTTGAGTCATTTCTGATTGGTTGCACAGCAAAAGCAATTAGGTAGTCTTCGCTACTTCTTCCACTCACAAATATTGACTAACTCCATTCAATGTATTTCAGACCATTTAGTTTGTGAGTGGTAATATAATTGGGCTGAGACTCAATGATGCTGGTTGGCTGAGTCCTTTCAATGTGGATCGTGGAAGAAGTCATCTCAGCGGAAGACATGGCTTCCTATTCAGCGCCTCTAGTGGTTTGGAGACCGTATTTAGGCACCAAAGTGGATCAGGCTATTCAGCTCTAATACCATGTAGAAAAGAGAGAGAGGTTGAGACAGAGAAGTGCGAAAAGCCACTGTATCTTCATAGAATGAGAGAACAGCGAATAAATAGGGAGGGTCACTGCTGGGTTCATTCACAGAGACGAGTAACCAGCAGTGGACAAGACAATGAAGGGAAAATAAAAATGGAAAATTACTTACCGTTTACAACAGAAAAGGAAATAAAACATAATGAAAATATTGATGCTTGTGATCCGAGAAGGGAAATGAGCTGTTGTGTCTTCATTCTCTTTGAAATCGCGACTTAACGGCCTAACGGCTCTTATTTCAGTGATTTCAGTGAGGATAAGGAAAATATTCAATTGTGAGAATATAGTTATTTAGGCAGTGCGAGGGATTAAAGTTGTTACTTCTTCAGCATGAAAAAAGGTCAATTTCATCCTAGGGGAAGTGTACTAGATTGCTGATGCGGAGAATATTTAGCCAAGTGCCATTATCTCGTGTATTGTCTCTTGTTATGATGTTGCACATAGAAGAAATTGATGTCTCTATTTGACTATTGTCAGTTGTGTTCTTTTTCTTCAACTTCCTATTTCCCGATGTATTGTTTCCTTCATTATCATTTCTTACTCTTTATCCATCAACCGTGGTAATCAGGGAAGTAGCAACTCTTTCCCGTTCGCAACATCAGCATGTTGTTCGGTATTATCAGGTATTAAATTTCTGATTTTATCCTTCAATTTGAAAATTATGGCAACTCTTGTGAGAAATACACATCAAAATCATTCTTAGGCCTTGGCCTTTGAAATGTCTACTGCTTATATAAGCTTTGCATTTGTTTCTGCTTCTTTATTCCACCCTGCTCTTTTGGATGGATAACTTGTATTAGATGCTGCTTTTGCTGATACCTTGCGAGGGACGTATAGTTTCTGGAAGAGTCAATGAGCAGATGCAAATATAACTTCCTTTTTCTGTTATGATAATTGTAATAACTGTAAAACTTCCAGGCATGGTGTGAAACTGGAGTTGCTGATTCTTCCAGTGATTCTAGTTCGGGTTCAAGGACTCCAGCGAGCTCTAAAGCTGCAAGCTCCCAAGATGCCCTTCGGCAAGAGAATCAGCTCGAATCAACATACCTTTACATTCAAATGGAATACTGCCCCAGGTAAGACTTTCAGTGACTTCTATTCTTACAGTGAAAACATATTTATAGGATCACGCTTAACAGCATGGACTCGTTGAATTATTACGCTGGTTCATATTTAGAGTTAGTGGTCCTCTTTTCAAAATAAAAACAAAAAAAAGATATCAATTGAATAGTCTTACCCTTTAGCGGTTTCTGTTTGTAAGATTTGGATGTGAAGGTCGAAACATTTACGTGCCTGTTTGGTTCAATTTTTATTTTTTTTAAATCGTGGTTTTGACCAAAGCAACAAAATATAACTTTTATATTTTATGAGTTACAAATCGTGGTTTGGAAGTCTCCAAAAGTATTTTCAAACACAGCATAAATAGAAAAAAATTTGCTTTTCTTCTGGAGGTTTGGAGCAATTAATGATGTCCAAGAATTGATATTTTCTACATACTAATAATTAAAATGAAAAAATTTAAGGTAATGTGTCTGTCTTTTGATTGACGCGGGCGTACGATCTGTTTACTAAAAGGAGTTTTGATCCTTTTTTAATAAAGAAATTTAAGTTAATGTCCTCTTGAATTTATTTTGTTGAATAGGAATATTGTATATATATAGAACACAAAAGGAGAATATGTTCTTATTCTAACTGAAGGACATAACTTAATGTTAATTTTATTTTAATCAAAATATAACACTTAACACTATTTTTATCATAATCAAAACAAAATACTTAAATTAATCTTAAACGCATAAAAGCATTATCCAAAAATAAGTTTTAAAGAAGAAAGAAATAAACCTTAATCAAAACAAAACAAATAAAATAACTAAAAGCAACTTAATTAAAATAGACATTAAGGAGTAATGAGGATTAATGATCCTTTAAACTTATTTTATTGAATAGCAACTGTGTGCCAATATAAAAGAAAAGCAAACTCTTACTTCAACTAAAAGGCATAATTTAATATTAATCTTATCTTAGTTAAAATAGAAATAAATCTTAATTAAAACAAAACAAATAAAGTAATTAAAATAACTTAATTAAAATAGAACACTTAAATTAATCCTAAATGCATAAAATCATTATCCAAAAATACTAAAGACAACGTAATCAAAATGGACCTAATCTACAACAGTTTAATATTTATTTTAGCTTTCAGGTGAAAAGGTTATATTTGTATGGCAACAAAGCATTCTTAAAACAGGTAATTGGAGTTCGATCCTTTCCTTGGGTCTTAGTGCAAGTTAATTGCAAGCCTATCCTCTGTTCATGCCTCCAGCCCAGTCCCCACCCGCCTTGCCTCGCAGGCGAGAGGGAGAAGATGTTGGAGTTAGTTATAAAACCTATTCATTCATGAGTCTTTCTTTAAAAGTGCAAGCTTTAATGTCACATGATTCTATGGTAAAGACCAATTAAGATGTTGTTTCATGAAATGATGGGGTGGCAGAGACTAAGCTTGAGGATTTGTTGTCTCTGAGTTGATTCATTGAAAATTCTATAACAATTAAAGAGTGCATCATGCAAATTTTAGCTGCTCAGACAGCTTGTAAGTGCCATAATAACAAATAGAATGTAAGTCTCTAACCCCTAGACAGTCCTACTCTCTGAAATTGATGCCACTTCCTAGGATGCTACTAACTCTCCAATCTCCACTATCTTCTTCTTCTCTAGGTAGGTTTATTCTTTTGCTTGTTTCTCTTTCAATTTGGTTCTCTAACAGTGATTTGCATTTGGAATTTCGAAATGATGATTAGTAACAAGCAAATAGGGAGTGAAAGTCGATAGTGAAGAAAACATTAGTTTCCCATACACATGACCATACACACATTGTTGTCCAATATGTTCTATGTACCATGTTTTATTCCCGCTTTTCTTTTTCCTTGGGGTGGGTGTTATTGGGGTTTAAAGGACCCTCAGCCAAGTATTTAAAGAATACGCTCAATTTGACGAAGAACTAGCATGGCGTTTGTTTCGTCAAATAGTGGAAGGCTTGGCACACATACATGGACAAGGAATAATTCATCGGGATTTGACACCAAGTAACATATTATTCGATGCTTACGGTGATATCAAGATTGGTGATTTTGGTCTTGGTAAGATCTATATTTCAGCTTTTTCTAGCAATGTATAATGTTATATCATAATTTGATGGTTAATATTAAAATGATTTAAGATGCCTAGTAGTCCCATAATGACAAAATAGAGGAGTTTTTTCTTAGCAAGATGCACAGAGCATTACAGGTGATATGAGAATAGAAGTTGGGAGGGATAAGAAGAGAATCAGGAGAAGCAGAAGGAGAGAAGAAGGGCGATAAAGAGGAAGTTGATTATCTCAAAATTATGCATGCTCATACAGACTCCGTAGCAGAATAAAAGCTGCGTCCCCCGTGCTCGTTCCGCTAACCGACTAACTTCCTGACTCACATGCAAGCTTCCTGACTCAACGGAAATAACGAACTGTTACAGTGAAAAGACTCCCCGACCCCTACTTATTAAAAGGAAATGACCCCCTTACCCCTTACTATATTTGAGACGTATCACCACCCCCCCGATAACTTCATCCTTGACCCCAAGGATGCTGTAGCTTCACAAACTCCGGAAAATCTCTCTGTAACTTGAACCAGAGTTCCCAAGTGGCTTCTTCTTCCATCTCACCCTTCCATTTAACCAACACTTCAGTGACAGCTCGCTGCCTCTTCTGGACTATTCTTCTATCCAGGATTGCTTCTGGTTCGCGCTTAGCGGCCATAGAACCCCAAATCTCTGGCAGCTGGTGCGTCTTGATCGATGCATCAAGACATTTTTTTAACAGAGACACATGAAAGGTAGGATGAATGCGCGAAGTGGGGGGAAGCCGCAGTGTATAAGCTACTGCTCCCACCTTGTCGATGATCTGATATGGGCCAAAATATCTTGGCGATAATTTCTCTGAAGATCGGGCCATAACAGAGTGCTGCTTAAAAGGCTGTAGCTTAAGGAAAACCCAATCTCCCACTTGAAACTCGCGTTCTGATCTCTTTTTGTCTGCTTGTTGTTTCATACGGTGGACCGCTTTAGATAAATTCCTTCGAACCTGCTGTAGCATCCTTTCTCTGGTGTCGAAACTTCTGTCTATAACCTCCATCATGGAATCCTGTGGAATGTATGGGATGTGGATAGGGGGAGCCTGCCCATACATGATTTCATAGGGGGTTACTCCTGTAGAGGTATGGTAAGATGTATTATACCACCATTCTGCCATCGGAATCCATTTACTCCATTCTTGAGGAGCATTCCAAGCCAAACTTCTCAGATAGTTCTCCAGACATCGGTTCAGTACTTCACTTTGTCCATCTGTTTGAGGATGATAGGATGAAGACAAGCATTGAGTAACTCCCAGCTTTGACATGAATTCTTGCCAGAATTTACTGGTGAACAACGGGTCCCTGTCACTCACTATAGAAGCTGGTGCACCATGCAACTTGTAAATATTATCCATAAACATCTGGGCTAGTTGACTTGCCGTGAAGGGATGGACCAAGGGAATGAAATGGGCATATTTGCTGAGGCGATCAATCACAACCCAAATGGTATCTTTTCCATCGGCCTTCGGTAGCTTCTCTATAAAATCCATCGCAATGCTCTGCCACACACCTTCTGGGACTGGAAGGGGCTGCAGTAATCCAGGGTATGCCGTGGTTTCATATTTACATCGTAGGCACGTCTCACATCTGAGAATAAAGATCTTGATGTCTTCCATCATGCCCTTCCAGTAGAAGATGGCTTTCACTCGTTTCCAAGTAGCCTTAACGCCTGAATGCCCCCCTTGTGGGGATGAGTGCAACCACTGGAGTATAATGTTCTTTAAATTTTCTTGATGTCCAATAACTATTTTATTTTTCCGAGACAACATATGACCATTCCATCTATATTTAGGATAAGCCGCCGGATCTTCTTCCAATTTTTGTATTAACTGGGCTAGAGTTGGATCTTCCTTCCATTGTTTCTGGATTGCTTCCCATAAATCTATAGATATAGAAGAAACTGTCATTTGTAACAGTTCTCCATTATTGACTCTAGATAATGCATCGGCTGCTATATTTTCCTTCCCTTTCTTGTAACAAATTTCATAATCCAAACCCATGAGCTTCGTGACCCAGTTATACTGTGCTGGCGTGGAGAGATGCTGCTCTAAGAGGAATTTCAAGCTCTGCTGATCGGTCATGATTTTGAATGGTTGGATGTGCAGATACTGTTGCCATTTTTCCACAGCATAAACCACAGCAAGTAATTCCCGGTCATAGACAGACAGAAGTCGATTTCTAGGTGACAGGACCTTACTGACGAAAGCTATAGGATGTTTGTCTTGGGATAATACAGCTCCTATGCCTGTGTTTGAGGCATCAGTTTCTACCACAAAGGGTTTCTCCAAGTTGGGCAAGGCAAGCACAGGGGCTGATGTTAAAGCTGTTTTAAGATTCTTAAATGCTTCCTCGGCTTCCAAGCTCCAAAGGAATGCATCTTTTTTCAGCAGGTCGGTGAGGGGTCTAGCCAACATACTGAAACTTTTGATAAACCTCCTGTAGTACCCAGCTAAGCCCAAAAAACTCCTGAGTTGTTTCACTGATGAAGGAGTTGGCCATTCAAGGATTGCTTGAATTTTACTCGGGTCTGTTGACACTTTCCCACCTGATATGAAGTGCCCAAGGTATTCGATTTTGGTAACTGCAAAGGCACATTTACTCCTCTTAACAAGGTAGCCGTGGTCCCGTAAGATGGTTAGCACCTTCCTCAAATGACCTATATGGTCTTCCTCATTGTGACTATACACTAAGATGTCATCAAAAAAAACCAAAACGTACTTTCTCAGTTGGTGCTCAAATATAGCATTCATGGCCCCTTGGAAAGTTGATGGTGCATTGGATAATCCGAATGGCATGACTAGGAATTCGTATTGTCCCGAGTGCGTTTGGAACGCTGTCTTATAAACATCCTCCTCCTTCATGCGTATCTGATGATATCCTGCACGTAGGTCTAGTTTTGAGAACACCCGTGCCTTGCCTAACTCGTCCAACAGGTCTTCTATCAAGGGAATTGGGAATCTGCTCCTCACAGTTTGTTTGTTGAGTGCTCTATAGTCTATGCACATCCTCCACCCACCATCTTTTTTTTTTACCAAAACAATGGGTGAAGCAAAGGGCGAGGAACTCTTTTGTATTATTCCCATCTCCAGCATTTCACTTACTAACTTTTCTATAACATCCTTTTGAGTTGCAGAGTACCTGTAGGGCCTGATATTAATTGGATTTGTTCCTTCCTTTAGAACAATAGCATGGTCGTGACCTATACGCCTAGGAGGTAAAGTGCTGGGGTCTTCAAACACATCTTTGTATTGTTCCAAAAGCTGACTTACTGCCTCTGGTACAGGACTTCCTGGTTCCGCCTTTACTGCATAGAAAGTGGCTTCTGTTTGAAGAGGTATAATCTGCAGCAAACAGAGGTTTGGGTCTTGTGCAATCAATTTATGGAGTCTGCCTTCCCTTACTACCTTAGCTTTTGGGTCCCTAGCAGCAGCTATTCTGACTTGATTCCCCTTGAACATAAATTCCATTACTAGATTTAAACAATCCAAATTAATATTACCCAATGTTCTCAACCATTGCATTCCTAACACCATGTCACAACCCACCAACGGAATAAGGATCACGTCCGTTGTGAATTCTACCCCTTGTGTTGACCATTTCAACCCTTCACAACTTAATTTTCCCTGAATCTTGTTTCCATCTGCCACGGTTACATTTATTTCCTCCATGGGTGTAGTCTTCACCAATTCCTTCCAGCTCTCGTCGAGGAAGTTATGTGTGCTCCCTGTGTCAATAAGTATATGAGCCACTCGTTTTCCAATTTTCCCACAAATTCTCATAGTTGGATAATTGGCAGTTCCTTGCAAAGCATTGAGAGAGATAGCTGGTTCATCATAATTTTGTAACTCCTCGACAGTGCTCACCACGTTAGCTGGCCTTTCCTCCTCCCCCTCAACTTCTTCAACTTCCATCAAGAAGATTTGCATTTTCTTTTTTTGCGGACAATCATGACCTGGAGAGTATTTTTCATGACAAAAGTAACATAGATTTTTGTTTCTGTGTTCTTCCACCTCTGCAGGGGACAATTTTTGTTGAAACCGCATATTTGGCCTTCCCAGAATTCCCTTTTGGTTATTGTTCTCATTCATAGTAGCTTTGGGCCCTCTTTTAACGTCACCTGTTGGAGTTTTCACTATTCCTTGGCCTCCCGTAATTTCCTTAGATTCCACGTATTTACCCTTAATATGAAGGTTACTCTGTTCACCTCTGAAATTTCCATTAAGAGAAACTACTCCTTCCTTCTTCTGCATGAGCTCCACATTTAACGATTGTAACTTAGCCAATCTAGTGGCATCCAGAAGAGTTTGTGGATGGAACAATTTTACTCCAATTGCAATTTCAGGTTTCAAGCCAGCTAGGTAGCAACTCAATTTTTGACTCTCCGTGAGTTCTACTCTGCATACCAAGCCATCGAATGCCTCCTGAAATTCTGTTAAATTTCCTTTCTGTTTCAGTTGCATCAGTTCCTCCATGGGATCATCGAAGATTGATCCGAACCTTACTTTAATGGCTTCCGTCAGTTCTTGCCAGCCAAGCCTACCATTTCTACTTTTCTCAAATCCTCGGAACCATTTATATGCAGTTTCATCCAACGATAAACTTGCTAGTATTACCTTGTTGTCGTCCGGTGTTCCATCGATGATGAAGAATCGCTCGCATTTTGAAATCCACCCATTCACGTCCTCTGAAGCAAACTTTGGAAAGTCTACCTTGGTAAAACGCGTGGGAACGTGATAGTCTCCGGCTCCATCAACTCTACCTCGGTCTCGAGTGCGATTCATCACTTCTGTGAACTGATACGATAACCCCCGTACTAACTCCTGTAACCCATTCAGCTGCTGCTCCATCGCATTCATCCTCTGTTCCATGGCCACCCGAAGTCTCTCTTCTGTTTCGCGAATGTTCGCTTGAGATCGAGTTGCGTCCGCCATAGATCGTTCTGCTCTGATACCAGTGATATGAGAATAGAAGTTGGGAGGGATAAGAAGAGAATCAGGAGAAGCAGAAGGAGAGAAGAAGGGCGATAAAGAGGAAGTTGATTATCTCAAAATTATGCATGCTCATACAGACTCCGTAGCAGAATAAAAGCTGCGTCCCCCGTGCTCGTTCCGCTAACCGACTAACTTCCTGACTCACATGCAAGCTTCCTGACTCAACGGAAATAACGAACTGTTACAGTGAAAAGACTCCCCGACCCCTACTTATTAAAAGGAAATGACCCCCTTACCCCTTACTATATTTGAGACGTATCAACAGGCGTATTTTAAGGCCTCCATGCTTGGCAAATGAGTTTTGTTAAGGGGGTTTTCATTGACGGACATCTAAACACATTGAAGATATTTATTGTTCTGAATTCTGATGTATTTTTATATGCTATTTTCAATTTTTTTTTTTTCACTGCTTCTCATTTGTGATGGGAGCACATACTATCCTCTGTTTTCTGTTTCTAGTGTCGCCCTCTACCCCCAAATGAAAGAGAATCAAGGTATTTTATTGTGAATATATGTGTATTAAAAATATTTACTTGGTAATTTTTATCTCTTTCTGTGGTTATGACTTTTTTTATGTTACAAAATTCAAGATGATAATGAAATCCTTGTTTGGGATGCCTACAAATGTATGCATATTTTCCTGAAACGTGCCTCTATCTCTGTGTGTTCATAGTTACTATAGTGTATATATCTCTTAGCATGGTCTTCAAATTTGAATTCAAGATTCTAAAACTAGAAAGAGGAATATATTATGTTATAAGAATGTGTTCATACTCCTTACTTCTGTGTATATTGTTTAAACTAAGAACATGTGCTAATGGGTTATGTATATCCTGTGGTACAATATAGTACAGCCAATACAATCATAAAAATAGAAACAAACAAGTATTAGGAAACTACTATTCACATAACTATTAATCAACACTTACTAGTCAGAATCATATTCAAAAAGCTGCTGTCTACAGTCTAAGCTAGCTTTTGTTAGAAGGATTTGATGTTAATATTGTAAACATTCTAATCTTGCTATATCAATGCTTGCTCTTTCTAATCTAGCAGGGATTAGCAGTTTTTTGTGGATGTAATGTCAATTTTTCTAATATATATATATATATATATATATATATATTGTCAGCAAAGTTTTTGGAGTTGGAGCAGTTTGATCAAGATCCAGGACATCTTGGTGATACAACTGAAGTTTCCACTGATGGCGCAGAAAAAGTTGGCAAGCATTTCTATAGAGCTCCTGAAATTGAGCAAGGATGGCCTAAGATTGATGAAAAGGTGTGTGCCTTAGTATTCACCATAATTTTATTTTAACCACTCGGTTCATGCTTGTTCTCCACCTCCGCAGTCATAATCAATTTGCTTGAAGCCTCATTATGTAATTCTTTGGTTTACTTGAGTTACAGGCTGACATATACAGCTTAGGAGTCGTTTTCCTTGAGCTTTGGCACCCATTTGGGACGGCGATGGAGAGATGTCGTGTATTATCTGATCTGAAAGAGAAAAGAGAACTACCTTCTGCATGGGTTGCTGAGTTTCCAGGACAGGCAACCTTGCTGCAGCGCTTGGTATCTCGAAGTCCATCTCTTCGTCCTTCTGCCTCAGAACTTTTACACCACGTGTTTCCTTCACAAATGGAGTCTGACTCATTGAATGGCAAGTGATTAAGACATTTGTAGTGGATTCTGCTAATTTTGTTTTTTAGTTAATATTGTAGTGGCTCAAAAAGAATTCAGACTCAATAATCTGAAAATCTGCAGTTGTAAAAGCTTTCTTTGATAAAGAGATGTTGAGAGGGAAAGAAAACCTTCATCGGGCTGGTCGATTGGGGTCAGATGGAGACAACAATTTGTCCATTCAATACACAGATTTAGAAACCGAGGTCCGTGATTATGTCGTAGACGTCACAAGGGAAGTATTCAGGCAACATTGTGCAAAGCACCTGGAAGTATTAACAATGCGATTATTGGATGATTTTCCAGATTATAATAGGTCAATTTCGCCGTTAAATTCATTGCTGCTTTTTTGGAAAAAGTTTCTTTTGGACTTGCCTACTTTTGTATGAGAGCTCTCTGATGGTTCTTTTTGTTTTGTTTTTGTTTTTTCAGAGAAAGCAGAAATGCAGTCAAACTTTTGACCAATGGAGGAGACATGCTTGAACTTTGTCAGGAGCTGCGTTTGCCTTTTGTAAACTGGATTATATCTAACCAGGTACAGGAGATGTTAGCTTGATTTGTTCTCTCGTCCTTTTATTTTTTTCAACTATATCTTATTATGTTAAAAAGTGATATTAGTTGTATCACTGAAAAAAAAAAAGAAAATTATCGGTTGCACGTACAATGGTTGAGGTTGTAATTGGTACACCATTGAAAGTGGGAGTTTTTGGACGTTTTGTAATATCAAATTGATGGAAATAAACTTTCAGTTACTAGTGTTGTATGAATTTGTCAATGATTTTTTATCCTACGAAAAATTTGTTTTCTGAATTTTACTTGTTAGCATGGCATGACCTAGCTGTGATAGTAATGTAGTCCAATACGGCAACAGAAAACCATGTCTGTCCTTACATGTATTGTAATAACAGTATTGCACTGGATCCTCCAAAGGAAGAGCTGCCTGCTTTCCTCCTCAGGTGAAATTTGCTTAAGACAAATATACGATGTTTGAGGGAAGAACTAATTTGAAAATATCATAAAATTTTTGTAGAAAGTTAAATTTGATTGTCAGTAGTCTAACCAATCACATCCTCCACTGCCTAACGAAGCAAAAAGTACAAAAAAGGAGAAGAAAAGTGTTTTATATGCAAACCGCATGAGAAAGAAGGAAAATGTCCTTAACTGTTTATATGTTGATTCAATATTATCATAGTTCGGTTTCAGCGTCTAATTTTACGTAAGCTTGAAGGCTGAAATCTGAACAGCAAATCTAATTTATGTGTAGAAATCTTCGTTCAAACGATATGAGATATCATGTGTCTACAGAAGAGCAGTTGGACATTCATCACCAAACCGCTACCTTCAGGTATCCATGTTAGATATTATTTCTTTTGACTTTCTCTGCGGTTTTTTTAAATGGGACTGAAGGAATATTTATTGGAACACTGTTGAATTGTTGATGGTAACCATTGTTACTTCCTTGTTGGTCTTTTGGAAAAAAACATATATAACTACCATGAGTTTTTGCTCATGTTTTCTTGGAATAACCTGTTTGAACTTTCTCTGATGGTTAATGATGTGAAGCTTTCTCGAAGTAGTTATTCTAAGTTCAAACCCCTTCAATACAAAATCCATTGCTACAGGGTGATTTTGACATTATTGGTGGTACCTCAGCATTGACAGGGGCAGAGGTCATAAAGGTACGGTATTTCAAAGCCAGTTTCTGCATTTTGTTGTAAAATTGTTCTCCATGGTGGCATTATGATGCTGGGTATTTATTCTTTAGATCCCATACAATCTAGTTCTAGCGCTAGGAGAACAAGTCCTAAAATTTCATTGACATGACAATTAAATCTGCAATTGTGGTATTATTCTCTAAATTAAATAAGGAGGACAGAATCTTCTGAACAATTTGTTCCATAATTATAAATCCCTATCCTTTATTAAGAATGAAGGTGTTTTAAGTTTTAAGATCTCTTATTTATATACATAGATTTTATTTTTTGCCTCTATGTTCATTGATGCAGTTTGGAATATAAGTTCTGCTAGCGCTAGAACTAGATTGAGTGATGAAAGGTTTGGGTATCTAATTAGGACGTATATGGGATTAATGTTAGAGAAATTTTGGAAAGGTATGTTGGACGGATGCAAGGACTAAGAAAAAAAGTTGTCTCTGGGTTCTGCTCTAAGGCTTTGAACCCTTCATTTCATGGGAAAAGAGGTTATTTTCTGCTTAAGATGTCCAAAGATATGAGTTCTATTGGAAATTACTGCTGATTTTAATTAAGTTATTTTTAGTTATTTTATTTGTTTTATTATAATTGAGGCTTATTTTTTTAATAATATTTCTATATACTATAACAACAATAGTAACAATAGATCTTTTCTTACTAAATAGGACTAGCTAATAGATCAAGCGACGTCGTAAAGTTCTATTATGGCTTATGTCTTTAAATAAATTATTTAAGTTTTTAGATAAACACCAACAATAATGTTTCTGTGTATTTATGATTAGTTAAGTGTTTTGTTTTAATTAAGATATAATTATCTTATTTTTTAGAGTCACATGTGATACTTGAAATAGAAGTGTGTGCTTCCTTTTTATTATCTACGTTGCTTCTATCTAATAAAATAATTTTAAAAGATTATTAAAACCTAAATTTCTACAAGTTGGCTTATTTTTTGTGGAAGAGGGATAAAAAATAGTTTATTTTCATTTAAATGGATTTTATTTTTTTAAAATTATAATAAAACTATTCATGGGAGCTTTTGTGTTGAAATAGTCATTGACAAAATTCATCTAGACAAGAATCAAGAGAAAAGGTTAAGACTGGAATGTTAGACTTCTTCAGTTTCCTTTGAGTTAACAGCGCTTTCTTAAGTCACAAGTGATCATCCAACTCATAATTTGTTCATTATGCGTCTCTCAAATATGAAGATGATGTTTTTTTGTGGTAATAAACTTATCGTCTTTACTGGTTATATTACAGGTGACCAGGGATATAGTCACTTGTATTTTTCCTGCAGACTCATGTGACATTCATCTAAATCATGGCGACCTACCGGATGCAATTTGGTCATGGAGTGGAGTTAACGCTGAGCACAGACTTAAAGTGGCAGAGGTTGGTTTATTGTGCATTTATGAGTACTGCATCATTAAATCTGTAGAAATGTAACATTACATATATTTAATTTTCTGAAGCTTCTTTCAATGATGGGTTCTTTGCGTCCACAATCCTCAGTAAGGAAATCAAAATGGGCAGTTATCCGGAAGCAGCTTTTGCAGGTGAGAAAAATTGTAGAGAAGTGTTTTGCGTGCTTGGCTGCAACAAATTGAGGTTTCACACTAGTTTCTGGCTTTCAGCAATCTCAATGTTCAGTAATTAATTTGCTTTCCCAGGAACTGAATTTAGCAGAAGCTACGGTAAATAGGCTACAGACAGTAGGTTTAAGATTCTGTGGAGCCGCAGATCAGGCACTTCCTAGACTAAGAGTAGCCTTTCCATCTGGTATTATCCTTGTAATCAGATTATCGTATACGGTCATGAATTACAAAAGGGAGTTCATTCATATTGGTAAATAGTAAACTAATGCAGATAAACGTACAAGCAAGGCACTTGATGAATTGTTTCAGCTCTGGAGTTTCTTAAGAGTATGGAGGATTGACAACAATGTTTATATAGATGCGTTAATGCCCCCTTCTGAAAGTTATCATAGACACTTTTTTTTCCAGGTACCATAAATTGGTCTTATTTTTATTTTCCAGTACATGTATTGTGTAATATTGATATCGGTGCTTCATTTTTCTAACAAACACTCCTACTAGTGACTTCACTTGTCTGGTGTGATATATAACTTTTGGAGGTAATATGCATTCATTTATACATACATTCTTTGTATCTGGTTTGTTAGGTTCTTAAAAGAATAATTGACATGGTCAAGTGTCACTTTTGCCAGCTTTCATCTGAATTTTCCACATCTAACTTAATCTCTGCTATGTTATTATTAATAACTTTTGAGTATAATAAAGAGAGAGGGAGAGTGGGAGAATGAAGAACACATTCTATTCCATAAGCCAAGCCTTTATATAGGCAAATACATGGGTGATAAAATTAATTAAATAAGAAAAATAATTCCTAAATAGTAGGACATGACTTGCAACACATTAGCCACTACATAGACTCCATAAAGCATTTTATCTCCTAAAATGGTGCAACATGGGAAAATGCTAAGCAACATGGAGAACATGGGTTAGTGGATAACTTAATGGTAGAGTGGGCAACAAGCTAGGACATGTGGCAAGCAAAATACTTAATTAAATTTTATATTTTTTTCAACAATCCCTCCCTTAAACTAATATTTGCAAATATTAAGTTTAAGAGTTAAGGATTTAAATTAAGCCCTCCCTTGAGCAAAGTTTTTCAAAGAGCAAAGTCTTTCAAAGAGCACACTCCAAGCATTTTTCGAAGTTTCACAAACACAGCAATCTTGAGAGGCTTGGTCATAATATCAGCAACTTGATCTTCACTTTTGCAAAACACCAAATCAATTATACCATCATTGCAAAGGTCACGCAAAAAATGGTATCTCACGTCAATATGCTTGCTTCTTCCATGTAAAGTTGAATTTTTGGAAATTTTGATTGCTGAAACATTATCATAATAAATTGTTGTTGGGCTTTGTTGATCACTTTGAAGTGTTTCAAGCAATCTCTTTAGCCATATAACTTGACAAGAACAGGCTGCTGCTGCAACAAATTCAGCTTCTGTAGTCGACAAAGTAACAATTTGTTGTTTCTTTAAAGACCAAGATAAAGCTCCAGAACTCATTATAAAAACAAAACCTGATGTACTTTTTCTATCATCAAGATCTCCAGCATAGTCACTGTCAGAAAAACCATAAAGCTTGCCTTTTGAGTTAGCTTTATAAAATATTCCAAAATCAACGGTGCCTCTCAAGTAAAGAAAAATTCTTTTTGCAGCAAAGAGATGACTCTCAGTTGGATTCTCCATATATCGACTTATTAGACTAACACCATGCATGATGTCAGGCCTTGTTGAAGTGAGATACATCAAACTTCCAACCATCTGTTTGAATAGAGTAGTATTAATTTTCTTTCCTCCATCATCTTTCACCAACTTTAAGCCACATTCAGTTGGAGTACGAACAGGATTGCAATCCCCCATTTTAAACCTGTCTAAAATTTGAAGAACATACTTCTTTTGTGAAATAAAAATACCAAGTGATGATTGCACAACTTCAATGCCAAGAAAAAAATGCATTAAACCCAAATCAGACATTTCAAACTCTTGCATCATTTTCCTTTTAAACGCATGAATCATGGAATTATCATTTCCGGTATAAATTAAATCATCAACATAAAGAGATACAAAAAGCATTCTTTCACCTTTTTCAAATTTTGTAAAGAGAGTATGTTCATGAGGGCATTTTTGAAAACCTTCTTTAATAAAATAAGCATTTATACGACTATACCAAGCTCTTGGTGCTTGTTTTAGTCCATATAAAGCCTTTTTTAATTTATATACCTTTTCTTCACTACTTTTCTTCACATATCCAAGTGGTTGATCAACATAGACCTCTTCTTGCAACTCACCATGTAAAAATGCAGATTTCACATCTAATTGATAAACATACCAAGAATTTTGAGCAGCTATGGCTAACACTAATCGAATAGTATCAAGTCTTGCAACTGGAGCAAAGATTTCTTTATAATCAACCCCAAATTCTTGCTTGTAACCTTTTACAACAAGGCGAGCTTTATATTTGTCAACTTCACCATCTTTGTTCAGCTTTGTTTTGTAAACCCATTTAACACCAATGGATTTTTGCCCCTTTGGGAGTTCCACTAATTCCCATGTGTTATTTTTCTCTATAGATTTGATCTCTTCATCCATGGCAATATGCCATTTCGTATCTTTGATGGCTTCTTCAAATGTGAGGGGATCACAATCTGCAAACAAAGCAAAATGAGCTATTGTTTCATCATCAGTTAAGTCATCTCCACTTACATAATCTATCATCCATGCTGGTCTCTTTCTAGTACGATTAGATTGTGATTCTTCTACAATTTCAGTAGTAGGAGATGGTTCCACCACTTCTGTAGATAGAATATCATTTGGTGAATTTTCAAGAGTAGCCACTGTGGTATTTTCTGGGTATTGAGAGTACTCTTTTTCTTCTTCAGATTCAATAATTGGAGAAGGCTGCTGCCCATTCCAATTCCAAGTGCTCTCTTCATCAAAAATAACATCCCTGCTAATCACAATTTTATTGGTTAGCGGATTAAATAATTTATAAGCTTTAGACATTTCACTTACACCCAAAAAAACACATTTTTCACTCTTATCATCAAGCTTCTTTCTTTTCTCATCTGGAACATGGGCATAAGCGATACAACCAAAAATTCTGAAATGATCTACGGCTGGCTTTCGCCCACTCCAAGCCTCATGTGGAGTCATATTTTGAACAGCAAAAGTAGGACTTCTATTCAAAATATGAATACTCCAATTTACTGCTTCTGGCCAAAAACTCTTTGGAACTTTTCCTTTTGCTAGCAAGCTTCTCACCATGTTGAGGATGGTTCTATTCTTTCTCTCCGATACACCATTTTGTTGTGGTGTATAAGCTGCTGTAAGCTCTCTTCGAATACCATACTGCTCAATAAAATTTGCAAATTCTTTTGAGCAGTATTCTCCGCCGCGATCAGTACGAAGAGTTTTAATATTTTTTCCCATTTCATTTTCAACTTGAGCTTTAAAGCTTTTAAATATACTAAAAGCTTCTGCTTTCTCCTGTAAAAAATAAACCCAAGTTTTTCGACTATAATCATCAATAAATGTAATAAAATATCTTTTACCACCATTAGAGATTGGTGTTATTGGCCCACAAATGTCGGAATGAATCAGCTCCAATACATCCTTTGCTCTCCATGACTTTCCTTGAGGAAATTGAGTACGTGGCTGTTTGCCAACAACACACTCTTCACAAACTTGAGAAGGAGCAGAAATTTGAGGAAGACCAGTTACCATATTTTTCTGATGAAGAGTTTTCCAGCAAAGTTCAAATGCCCATAGCGATAATGCCAAAGCCATGAGGCATCCTTCTCACTAGCCAACAAGCAAGATTGAAATGGGAATAACCTGTTTGAACTCATTTGCACAACAGCAATAGCACCCCGTGAAGGATCATAAATCTCACAAGCCCCTTTTTGAATAGTTATAATATAACCCTTTTCTTGCAATTGACCAGCACTCAATAAATTACTTTTCAAATCAGGGACATAGAAAACATTAGAGATTGTTTCTACAAAACCATTTTTAGTTTTTATTTTAATATTACCTTTTCCCATTACCTTCACAGTAGAACAATCACCAAAACTTACAGTGGAATGAAATTCTTCATCTAAGGAAGAAAATAAGGATTTTCTTCCACACATATGGTTGCTGCAGCCAGTATCCACATACCAAAGATCTAATTGAGGTGCTTCAATCACTTGACATGCCATTAACAAGGTTTCTTCCTCTTTCTTTTCTGCAAAATTTGACTTCTCTCCTCTTTCTTTATTGTTAGGCAGCTTAGTATAACATTCAGAACGATAATGACCAAATTTATGACATCTAAAGCATTTTACCTTAGATTTGTCAAATTGTTGATTTCGTTCTCTAACTTTACCTTGAAATTCATCCTCCTCATCATCTCTATTGCCTCGGTCTCCTCTTCCTCTACCGCGGCCTCTACCTCGACCTCGACCTCGACCTCTATCTCTACCTCTACCCCTTCCTTTAAAATTTAAGGAACGAGTAAAAGTAGAAGCTTTTAAAGCTTGCTCCTCCATAGTTGAATTGCGATTCATCTTCTGCTCATGAACTAATAAAGAGCTCTGTAACTCATCAAGTGAAAGTGCATCTATATCTTTTGACTCTTCAATAGAACAAACAACATAATCAAATTTGGGAGTTAGTGAACGCAATATTTTTTCAACAATAGTAACATCTTGCATTTTTTCACCATATAAACGCATTTTGTTACTTATCTCCAATGTTCTGGCACAATAATTTGTGACAGATTCACCATCCTTCATTTGCAGAGTCTCGAAATCTCTTCTCAACGCTTGAAGCTGTGCACGCTTTACTCTTGCAGTGCCTTGATATTTCTTCTTCATGGAGTCCCATATATCCTTGGAAGTTTCTTTGCAAAGAATAGTTTCCAAGATAGGACGATCAATTGCCTGAAATAAATAATTCTTCGCCTTTAAATCTTTCAGCTTCAATGCCTCTATCTCTGATTGTTGTGCATTCGCAAGTACTGCTACACCATTTTCAACAACATGCCAGTACTCCTTAGATCTTAAGAAATTCTCCATCAGCAAGCTCCAATGATCATAGTGACCATCAAAACGTGGAATAGATGGCTGCACAAAGTTTGAATCTGAAGAAGACATATTGATGCAACAAACAGAAATAACAATGAATGTCAATCACAAGAGAAGAAGAAAAATAATATTGCTCACTCCCTTTTTTTTTTTTTCACAATATTTTGCACTCCTCTCAACCAAGCTCTGATACCACTAATAACTTTTGAGTATAATAAAGAGAGAGGGAGAGTGGGAGAATGAAGAACACATTCTATTCCATAAGCCAAGCCTTTATATAGGCAAATACATGGGTGATAAAATTAATTAAATAAGAAAAATAATTCCTAAATAGTAGGACATGACTTGCAACACATTAGCCACTACATAGACTCCATAAAGCATTTTATCTCCTAAAATGGTGCAACATGGGAAAATGCTAAGCAACATGGAGAACATGGGTTAGTGGATAACTTAATGGTAGAGTGGGCAACAAGCTAGGACATGTGGCAAGCAAAATACTTAATTAAATTTTATATTTTTCTCAACAATTATTGCATCTTCTAAAATGTGATGTCAGTCTTACGTCTCTGTTATTGGATCCAAGGAATGATGTCCTATGGAGACACAAACTCTCAAAAAGTTTATCAACAAAAATGAACTGAACCACCCCCTTGTGAGTGAGATTTGGCATCAAGAATAACATTGTAACATGGTGCAATATGTGAAACAGCAGATGCACTGAAACTCTCAAGTAATTTTAAATCCTTCTATATATATTTGTTTGATGTGCTTCTGCTACATATTCAGTTACTAATTAGGAAATTCATATAATAATTCGGAAATGGAGGTACCTCATATCTGGACCATAAATGATTGTGTACCTTGATTGATAAAGAATGATTTGTTCCAATACAATCTTTTGAAATTTGAACTGCTGATGGTTCATAGAAATTGCATATCTAGAATGCATCAGAGGTATACATGTTAATTGTCTTAATGAAGTTGGACTTTTCTTTGAAGGTGTACTTAACAAGTGAGAATAATCCTGGATCACTCCCAAAAGGTGCCTTGCTGGCTGTTGGTGGTTGCTACGACTATCTCCTTCATGAGATGTGGAGCTGTCATTATGTAGGTTTTCTGTGTACATCTTATATCTGCTTGTGGTTGTTATACTAATTTATTCTTTTTGTACTTCTGTGATAGTTCAAAATGCTTCTAGGAAGTGCGGTCATCCTATATTGCGACATGTCAAATTTTAACACACTAAAGTTTGATTGCCATTTGCTTGGAAATTGATTCACAAATGTTGAATATGATTATTTTTATCTTGTACTCCAATTTTATATTAATGCTGAGACGTATCAGTGTCTACTCTCCATAAATGATTAATTCACATGTTTTACTTGCCTATGCTTCGGTGCTGATAATTTGCTTCCTACTTCTTGCTTAGACAATTTTTAATTTCTTGTATCCATGAATTTTATATAAAGTGCTCTTCTCGGTTACCCAGAAAGCAAAACCCCCCAGTGGTGTCGGAGCTAGCCTTGCACTAGAGACAATAATTCAGAATTGTCCAGTAGATTTTAAGCCCATTAGGTGAGTGTGTTTGGCTCTAAGTTTGATCTTGCCATCTAAACTTTCCACAAACTCCTTAGCATTCAAGTTGTCATTTCTTTTGTATATACAAACACACGCACATGTGCGCACTTGACTTCCTCAATTGTTTCAGAAATGAAGCCAGCACCAATATTCTTGTTTGTTCAAGAGGAGGTGGTGGTCTTCTAATGGAGCGCATAGAACTAGTGGCTGAATTATGGAGTAAAAACTTAAAGGTTGAGAAATCTTCAGCAACTTAGTTTGCAAGATTAAGTTGTTTTTCTTTAGCTTTCTGCTTATTGGTCTCCATGTCATCAGGCTGAATTTGTTCCCACCCGTGATCCAAGTCTTACAGAGCAGTATGAGTATGCCAATGAACATGATATCAAATGTCTTGTTATCATCACAGATCAGACAGGTTCTGTTAAGGTAATGCATAATGTTTTGCAAAATCATCTTCGGTGTCCTATGGTGTTTTCTATTGAATTTACAATGTTATAGCATGTATTCTTTTTAGCTCATATATATCCTCCAAGATCTGTGCGTGCATTAATTAGGTAACTTTTAAGTTGAACTATGTCATCGTAGTAGATGGAAATACAAAAAATTTGGCAAGGGAGGATTTTGCAGAAGATCCAGTTGGAAGAATATTGAGGATGACCAATAATGACTTTGGATAGGAGTGTCATGAATAAGATAAGGCTGTTAGAGGTTTGAGGATGTGGGAATTATATGACTGTCGGATTGAAAGCAGAAGAAATTTATGTGGAAGATTTGTTAGTGTTGGAGTGCACGTGACTTATTATTTAGACCTTAATTTCGATAGTCAACCTTCTCCTTTAAGTCCCGCTTCCCTGTTGCTGATTTTTAGGATTTTTGTCTCTTGTATCCGTTGCAATGTAATGGGTGCTGTGACTGGGGCTCCTCTACATATTTCTCTCCGATAATCTGAGGAATAACGAGAATATCAATGCATTTCTTCTTCCTCTGTTTTCACGCTGTTGCTATGCCTTATGACAGCAGAGCATGAAGCCGAATCAATCTCAAATTCTGGTGTTTTCAATTTCAGGTTCGCCACCTTGAAGTTAATAGGGAGAAAAAAGTAGAGAGAGAAAACCTAGTCGAGTTTCTAATACAATTTAGAAACCCCTCCATTTGGAACTGAGCTCAACTGTTTTGCCGGCGGCCTGCCTACGACAACTGGAATTGGCTTCTTGATTAGTGAAACTTTCGGTGGGAGCTTGAATAATGGCTTCCTAAATAGTGGTTTTGGTGGAAATGACTCAACAATTGGAACGGGTTTCTTGAAAAATGACTTCTTGAATATTGGTTTTAGTGGGAGAAATTTGAACTTTTCTTCTCCGTGATTTTCTGATGAGGCTGCTCTGGCTAAGTCTCATTGCCAACAGTATTTACCTTATTCCCGGCAAAAACAATTGTGCAGCCCTTTCAATTAATCTTAATAAATAAATAATGCTGTAAACAAATTATCTTCATAAAATGTAGAAATTAATATCAGTAAAAAAGACTAATTGGTACCTATAAACGATAGTGTTGGTTAACGGAAAAATAGGATATGATTTAATTGGCATCTATTATCTACTGTCTCCTATTAACTGTCCATCGGCTTGCTGGCTTGGCTGCTTTCTTCAACCCGGCTAATTTCCTTTTATTCGTACGCCTGGCCTTTTCTCTCCCATCAGCGTGTCCGAGTTGAAGAATTTCACAGCACTGTTGACTACCCTATCCTAATCTAATCTTTCCAGGCTCCCCTGTTCTAATCTTTCTTATGAAGCTTGATGACCCTCTTTAATTCTCTTTTCTCTCTCGTTTTCCTCACGTTCAAGTCTTCTGACATCTTTTTCAAATTTCAAATTTCAAATTTGAACTCAGAAGCAAATCAGACAGATATAGCGTTTCTCTCTTAATCACACACTGAGCTGCGCAGATAGAGTACCCTGCCTCTTATCTTCCTCGATAACCTCTGATAGGGTCAAATTTCAATTCAAAATCATTTGAATCTCACTGGAAGGAACAAGGGAAACGTGGTTTCTTCGTAAGTGATTTCATCGTCATCAGCAGTGTGGAGCTTGAGCTTTCTCTTCGTCTTTCTCATCCTTTTGAGTTTCGTGTATTGCTATCGCGAATCCTACGGAGCAAGTCCTTTGATTGGGTTCCCTGAAATCGCTCTTGATGGACGATCCAAAGTTGGAAAATCATCACTGGTCAATTCGCTCTTGCGTTTTGTGGTTTCATGCAACTCTGTTGATGTATATTTCCTCAATTCGCTCTTGCCTTTTCTGTTGGGTCTTGATCGATTGCTATTGAAAACCTAGGCGCTGGAGGATGTGTCATCAACCGCTCTCCCAACGAATCTTGAAATGAAACTCGAGATGAATTTGAAAGTAAGTTGCATTCTGTAACTAATGTGGCAGTTATCCAGATGGATTTGAAAATACACGTATTATAGGAGAGACACAATTTAGAAAAGCTGTGGATCTTTTCAATGAAGCATCTGAACAGATTAAAGGGACGATTGATTTTCAACATGCCTTTTTGGATTTCTCTCAACTTGAGGTAACTATTAATAAAGGAGGAACTTCTGAGTCAGTAAAGACATGTCCTGCTGCGGTGGGCTTTGCATTTGCCGCTGGAACAACAGATGGACCAGCCTTTGATTTTAGGCAAGCAGGTGATGATAAGGTAATCAGTGATTGCTATACCTTATGCTTATCATAATCCTAGACTACAAAAATTGCAAACATCATATTGTTTGCTTATTGTTTGTTCTGATTGTATGTCGGGGAAATCCTTTCTGGAGGCTGGTATGCAACTTACTTAAAATGCCAAGCATGATTAAGTAGACTGTCCAAAGCCCATTCTGCTCATTGTTCAAGATTACTAGGGAGGGGAACTTCTTAAAACACTAAATTTTATAATTTGAATGCAAAACCATTTTTACCTGTAAAATTGAAATTTGAGTAGAAGCTCAAAGATGAGAGTCATGCAGATCAAAATCTGAACCATTACTCAAAAGCAATTAGCTAGAAATAATTTTTAATCAAATAAATCTAGGGTGGATAGCTTATTATATTTAAATATAATAACCTATCACAATCTATCCCCACGAATACTGATTAACTAATAGAATGAAATGTTCAGTCTATTTTTTTAATTAGGAGCTAAATTCAATTCAACCACTATATCTTTATTGGCATTTGAACTCAGTGGCTGTTCAAATGCATTATCTGCAGTGATTTATATTGTGGAAATCTTTTAAGAAAGAAGAATTATTTGTAGTGGGTGCTCTGTAGCTTTGGTGGTGCGTCATCACCCTTCTTGAATAAAGGGA
Organism: Erythrophleum fordii; assembly: GCA_032878935.1. Taxonomy (NCBI): domain Eukaryota; kingdom Viridiplantae; phylum Streptophyta; class Magnoliopsida; order Fabales; family Fabaceae; genus Erythrophleum; species Erythrophleum fordii. The sequence goes on along the minus strand of JAVQMF010000048.1, from coordinate 166,813 downwards.
TGCCGGATGCACACGAGGTGCTTTGAATCTTTCTGATTCACACGTTAGTTGCTACTGTTTTAGTGGTACCTCTAGTTTAAAATACCATTTAAAATCTTCTGAGTTAGCTGATTGTGACCCAGAAGGGGTTGGATTATTTATTCCATTTCCAGTAAGCAGTTCTTTATGAGAGATTTCTTATGGTCAAATAGGTCGTATTGCATTGCAAATAACTTTTCATGAGCAATTCGGTTTACCAATGTTAATTCCTTATACTTATACAGATTTGCAGGTACAATATTCTGAAAAAAATCATTTTTCATCCTCCTTTTAGTATTTGCTACATCCTCTGCAGAATATAAAGGAGGAAAGATATTGGTATGCAGGCTTGCCAATTCAATTTTTATTAAACCTGAAGTATTGTTTTCAGGTAGTGGACTCTAAAGATTTTATGATGTGAATATATTAATCCAGGGAGCAATGTACCATACCACTTCTAACTCCAAGTAGAAGCTCTTTGAAAGCTACAGCTTTTCTTTGTGCCAACAACCTCTTTTTCTATTTTTCCCTGGTGTGAATAAAAATGTAATATTTATCTGATCTATCTTTTTTGTTTGGTGAATAGAAGCTGCCAGAGACTCATTATTCAATCATCACTTCTACTGTTGTGAAATGTATATTTTTGTATGTAGAATTTGACTTCGTGATATTTTGTTCTATTAAAAAACATTGCTAACCTTTGTAGAGGCCACTTAATCATGAAATCCTTTCTGTTATGAGGAATTTTACTGCTACACATACTGCGATTCATTTTGCATATGAAAGCACTGCACATGGTCACATATCTGTACAAATTCTTTGCATTTACTGACTACACAGATTTTGCCCTGTGCTGTATATATAAACACTGCTTTTCTGCACAAATTTTCCGTGTTTTATTGCTGCAGGTATTGTGGTTCTATTTTTCGTATGAAAATGCTGCATATGATCAAATTTCTGCACAAAGTTTCTGACTTAAATTGCTGCACCGCATGTGGCTCCATTTAGGGTGCAAATTGCTACAGATGGTCATGAATCTACACAAATGATCTTTTTGAAATAAAAAAAGATCCAGAAGGATATGGATGACTGTGGCTAGGTCTTCTTTACATTTTTATTTTAGGTTGTTACTAATTGGGAATGATAATTGTCTGAAGACCTTTTTCCCGTTACTTTTGCAGTATCCAATACGGTATGGTGTTACTTATAGAGCACTTTCAATTTCATGTATGTTCAACCATTAATTGATTAAAACATGTGCAGCAAGAACTATTACGTGAACTATAATAATATGCAATTTGTCCGCATAATCTTGCTTGACAAAATATGGACGAAATATGTTAAAATTTATGCATACATTGGAAATTTTTTTTTTTTTTTGCCCTGTTGAGGCTGTCAAATTGCTGGATAGATAGGGTACAAAATCTTTTTAGATGTCCTCATCAATTTCAAATTTTGTGTTTAATTTTGACATGTGAATGCAGGATTTTAGTTGCTAATTTTTGTTTTAAATATGTGAACCTATCTGTAACTGGCCACATTGAAGAGTACATTGAGAGACAGTTTACTAGAAAGTTAGGAGAGATTTTTATCAGGTAATTTTTATCTTCATTAAACTATTTCCCAGAGGCTTTCAAGTTTTGCGAGCATGTATATAAGAATATTTTGCTATGTGCCCAAAAAAAAAAATGTTAACATCTCAAACTAAATGTAGTTTCTTTTATGATAGATTAACATCTCTTTTTCTCTCTGCTTTCTAATACGCTTTGTGGACCAAAAGACGAGATGATATTTGACTTTGAAACCATCGTATCAGTTAAAATGAAAAAGTGACCTCATCTATAACTACTATTGGCATCAGCTATGTCTTATTATTATTTCCCTTCCTATTGCAATCCTATGTTAAATTTAAACAATTAAATAAGGACTAAGGTGGTAAGAAAATGCAATGGAAGGTTGACCAGCTTTGCTTCCAATAGCCAGCATAATGGTTTCAAGTCATTTATTTGAGTTTGTCCGTTATCTCATGTTTGATCTTCTTCTGTGGTAGTATGGTTAATGAGTTCATATGATAGGATTACAAAAAAAAAAAAAAAAACGTCAGGTCTTCTAACTAGAAGTATGAATTCTTTTTTCATTGCATTTTCGAATGTAACAATGTCCTTTACCTTCGTGGAGTACTGAAGCATGAAGAAATTGAAGATATTTAGCAAGGTTAGAACCATGAAAACTGTAAATTTGTTATCGCCTAAAGTGAACTCCATTATTCCCTTTTTGGTTGGTAATCTTCGCTCATTTAGTTTTGTTGTACTTATACGTTGTAGAGATTTGGATCAATGATGCACTCACCTTTGGGAAATTACCTGCCTATGTGTTGATTTGTTCACATTCCTCGAAGGACTTCTGCATAAATCTGAAGCAGGCAAGTTAATGGCCTTTATGTGTTTTATGTACTTTGCTAAGAACTGGGAGTGGCAATTATAATCCATAACTATTTAACCATTCCGAATTTCTATCCCAACCCTTTAAATTCAAGACGCGTGTGTGTAATATATATTGGCTTTACACAAAATTATCTAATACTTATGCGCTCACAACAGTTTTCTATCACATTTGGGTTTTCTTAATTATATTAATTGGTTTTCTTTCACTTTGCTTAATTTCACAATTCCAGCATACAAATAAATATTTTTAAGTATCAATCAATAGTCAATTTAATAATAATAATCAAAGTTCAGTTTAGAATTATGACTTTTCAGACAGAAAGTAAGCATCACTGTGCTCTGGATCTTCCTAATCCAATGAATTTGTGGTTGAAGAAAATGATGGATTGGCGAGCACATGCTCTATGCCCCCTTATCTCGATCTCTCTTAGCTCTCACTTCTCTCAATCTCTCATTACTCACTGTTCACTCAGTCCTCACCGTTCTCATTCCTCACAGTTCTCATTTCTCTCGATCTCTCTTCACTGTACCACTCAACTCTAATTTCAACACTCTCAGATCTTTTCTGCAGTGACATCGCCGTAAGTTTGGAAAATTTTCAGGTTGTTTTTTCCCCCCTTAATACTCATTTTCTTCGTTTTTTTTCTCCGCTCAACACTGATTTTGTTCGCAATGTTTGCGTTTTCGAAAATTTTCAGATCATTTCTGCAGCAACATTGGCGTTAGTATTTTTCCCTTCCTGCTTCCATCTTCAAACGTCACAACTGAAAGTCATATTAATTAGTTACCAGTATTAACAGAGTTCACAATTGAAGAAATGAAAAACGCAGACAACATCATGAAAACAAATGCAGAATTTAAAAGCAGGAATGAAGAACATGAACAAATGGATCACACCTCTAGACATCTCTTTCCACAACCTATAACCATCAATCCCAATTAAAGATGACATTCCGCATTCAGTGATACACAGCCCAGAGAAAGTCCCTCTTTAATAAAAAGAGGAACAAGAGGATGATGAAAAGTTTGTTACTTCAACGCAGAGTTTTGCAGAAAGAAGTTTGGATCTTATGTAGTATGGGATTGATGGTTATAGGTTGAATTTCTCAAGCTGGTTAGATCTGGTGATTATAATGCTGCTTCCAACGGTTGCTTGCTCCCATTTGGGTCCTTTAGCGGCTAATGGTCCTGCTGTATTAAAGCCCTTCAAGGAAACTCTTCTGGCTTTACTTCTCCCAATCATGATGCTCTTGGAATTGCCTTACATCCACATGCTTTAGCTGCTGCTCTCTAGGTGTTATGTAAAACAATATGGAAAATTTACCTCTACATGCTTTAGCTGCCTCTCATGATGTTCTTCACTTGGACTCTGTTGGATCTTCGACCCAAGGTTATTAGGTCCAATGACTTTGATGATAACAAAACCTTTATTAAACTTTTGGAAAAAACCTATACGGAAGATCGGCCCAATAATTTCTTTTTGATTTATTGAATGTTCATAAGCCCAATATTGTCTATATTATGTATAAAAGACAAACAAAGGATGGGTACATGTGTTAAGGAAGAGCAGGTAGAATAGAAACAGTAACTGATGTGAAAAATATGGTTGAACATCAATTTCCGCTTTAAGCTCAGTGTCTAACATTAAATGCAAGAAGACCGGCCAAGATTTTGAAGATAAACAAAATCTGAGAAGACTTTTTTTACAATAGAAAATCAAGAAGGAGCCGATAAATTTGGAAATATCTCTAACGAATAAATAAATCAAGATACATATAAACACTCGAAGGTTTGAATACTGAATCAGTGATGAGATTAAGAAAACACATTGAAAAGACAAAAAAAGTATTGTAGTTTGCTTATCATATTTCTATTTGCTTATAAGAAGCAAGTTAAGAAGAGACTGTGCAATTATATAGAAGTGTGTTATAAGATTTGAAAGTAGTTGAGGGTGATCTGTAAAAAAACCCTACTGAGAAATCACCTAGTGATAAAAATTGTAAAGTGGTGTTACCACATTTCTGTAAGTTCTAGTTATTAGGTTAAGAAAATCCTTTGAGATTTCAAGAGGACTGGATGTAGGTTAAAGTTGACCGAATCAAGATAAATTATTTATTTTAAGATCTTTCACTCTTATCTTTTCATCTGTCAGCATATAGGTCCTCCACTTTTCTGTTCATACATAAGTCCTCCACTTTTCTTTAATTGAATTAGAGGATCTTTGGTCCGCCACTTTCAAATATAAAAAAATTGCATTTATTGCACTATGCACCTATGCACCCCTTTTAGGTATGTTTATCAATTGGTATTAGAGCTTAGTCTCTTTTGTGTACTTAACAGCCTTGAGAAAAGATTCTGCGTTATTATTATTATGTGCAGAAAATGGCTACTACCAACTACTTGAAGGAGTGTACTTCGGAGAAGGATTCTCAACTCTCAGACCTCCCTACTTCACGAGAAATATTTCTCACATTAGAAGTAGAGAATGAAGATATTTATATGTTCAACTGATTATCTGGTGTGGAAAGTCATCATGGAAGGTCCAAAGAAATCGCAAAAGGTTGATTTGACAACTAGTGTCATCATAGACAAACTCAGAGCTGAATGGACTGAAGATGATATTAAAATAATTCAATATAATCACCATGCTAGAAATATCATTATATGCTCTATCAACGGATCTGAGGACGATAAAATATCAAATTATAAAACTACAAAAGAAATGTGAGAGAAACTTATCGTTACTCATGAAGGAATCTTTAAAGTCAAAGAAAGCAATCTAAATGTGCTAATCTACGAGTTCAAACTGTTCCATATGAAGGAAAGAGAAAGCATTGAAGAAATGTACAATAGATTTGCAAAACTAGTTGGTGATCTTAAAACTCTAGATCGTAAATATATAGACTATGAGCTCAACTAGAAGATTTTAAGAAGTTTGCCATAAAAATGGCAATTCAAAGTAGATTTAGTTGAAAGCAATAATTTTCATACTCTCATTTTGTGATGAGTTACGTGGAATTCTGATAGCCTACGAGAAGAATCACTTGAAAAGACATAAGTTGGAACACAGAAGAAAATTACTTACACTACAATTAGCTGCTCTAGAAAAGATAACAGAAGAAGAAGAAGAGCTGAATGAACAAGACATAGCCTTCTTTTCAAAAAGAATAGATAAGTACACCAAAAAGAAAAATGAGCTATGGAAATCTAAAGCCAATCTTCTTAAAACAAACTCAAAAAAGGGAAGAGCCATTAAAAAATATTATTACTTGCTCTGAATGTAGGAAGAACAGACACATGAGGTCCGAATGCCCATTCCTTAAAAGAAGAACAACTAAGGAGTTTAGCAAGAAGAAAGCAATGGCGGCTTGGAGTGATGACGATGAGGAATAAGAAGAAGAGTTTGAACAAGAAATGACTAATATGTGTTTCATGGCATGAGAAGACGATGAGGTAATCCCTGAAATATCATTATCATATATTGAATTGAATGAAATGTTCAATGAACTTTTAGTTGATTTCAAAAATTTGTTTGCAAAATATGAGGAGTTGGTAAAAATAAATTCCACTATAGAAGAGGATGCTAATGGGTTAAAATCTAATTTTGAATTCGTCTCCTTAGAGAATGAGTCTCTAAAGCAGAAAATAATTGAAGTTACTAGAGACTTGGCTAACTTTGTAAAAGGTGAAGAAAATTTGAATATGCTCCTTGGAAAACAATAATGCATGTTTGATAAGATTGGAATTTGATACAATAAAAACTCAAATGTAAAACTATACAAGAATTTCTTTGTTAAAACTTCGTCTTGCACTATTTGCTTTTGATGCAGTAAATTAAGACATACATGTAATAAATACAAAAATGATAATACAAAGTTCAAATGGGTTCCAAAAGGAACCATTATTTGGGCACCTAAGAAGAGTTGAATTAATTTCAGGTTTGCTTGAATGGAAGAATTTCTAACTATCAGTGGTTCCTGGATAGTGGTTGCTCCAGACACATGACAGGAGATCCATCTAAATTCTTATGCTACACAAAATTAGATAAAGGATTTGTCATTTTTGGCAATGGAGGAAAAGGTAAGATTATTGGTACAGGTAAGATAGAACTTACTAATAACTATTGTCTAGACAATGTCTGCTTAGTTGATGGCTTAAAACATAATCTTCTTAGTATCAGTCAACTATGTGATAGAGGTTAAAGAGTAGTTTTTGATCTGATAACTTCCTAATTTAGGATTAAAAAAGAATATATTTGACACTAAATTAGGGAGGCAAAGTACTTTTCTCTTGATTAATAGAGTTAAAGGTGTATTCAATCAAACAAAATAAAGAAAGTGTTTCAATTGTAACATTTTTATAAGTTTGAACCTCATTTTATAATTGATTTCAATTTCAGGAAAAAATAGCAGATTGTAGAAAGAGTTGAAAATAAGAGAAGGAAGCTGAAAAGTGAAAATGCAGATAGAACAAGTCTTCTCGCTATAACGAGAACACAGTTCACTGTAGCGAGGTTGCACTTTCGCTGTAGCGAGGGAGACATTTCACCATAGCGAAGTCGCGTTGCATAGAAATTCCAAGGAGCAACTCACTATAGCGTGGAAGTAACAAAAGCAACAGAAATCTAAGAACTTATGAGTTCTTGCTATAGCGAGAGTCACTTATCGCCATAGCAAGATCAGCCTCTGAAATGCACAGCTTTGATTTACAAGCTAAAAAAAGAGGAGAGGAAGCTAGGGCTTCGACATTCAGCAACCAAGGGGAGTTCTGGCTGACTAGGAGAAGAGAAAAGCGCACAAGAGGTGTTGGGGAAGCTCTATTCAGATCGGGAAATCATTGATTCGGTCATTTATTCTGCCGATTAGGTGTTTCTACTCCATCTTCCCTTCTAGTTGATGATTGTTGATATGTTTGTTAAGATTGATTGTGAATTTCAAGCCATGAGTGGCTAAATTTTGTAACCCTTAGGGATTTTATGAACCTTTAACCTTTGGAGATTGTCTCTCTTGATATTATGTTGGATTATTAAGGATTTTAATGTTTAATCCAAATTATAGTTTCATTCTATTGATTGGCCTGCTTTAGTTTGATTGTGGATGTAGTAATTAATCTTTGAAAGAAGGGAATTGCTTATAGACCATTGATTAAGTAACTTAGAATTAGATATTGTCTAATTTGCACTTGAGATAGAAATATACTTAAGGACTCTAAGTAGTCTGGATAAGGTATGAACATAATTGGATATTAACTACTCATTTGAGATATCAAATAGTCAAGTTGATATAGAGGTTAAATGAATCGAAAGACATTTATACCCAATTAGACCCTTGACTCTAAAATTAACAATAAGCCAACTAATACAAAGGGGATGATTGACATTGTGTAAAATGGGGATTAGAATTCCTAGGGTGTCTTTAATTGCTTAATTTCAATAAAACCCATCTTTCATTATTTCTAATTGCATTTGAATTAATTTTTATAAAAACCCAATTACAAATTGATTCATTTAACTAAAATGAACATAAGAACTCTAATGCCTAATCACCAATCATAATGATTCTCTGAGGGAACGATCTTGATTTATCACGTACTACTTTTACGATCCATACACTTGCAGTGTCATTATTCTGGTGAGCATCATGATCTTATGTGTTGCACTGTCTTCGATGAGGACAAAGCCTTATTTACTGGTCAAAGGTTTAAAAACATATATATACTTTGCTCAAATCATCTTAAGTCTAAAAATATTACACTTTTCTCTTCCATATGTAATGAATCCTGGTTATGGCATAGAAAGCTTGGTCATGCAAGCATGCACACTATTCTTAAATTATCCAAATTAGATCTTGTAAGAGGTCTACTTAAACTAGACTTTCGAAAGGATCATTTGTGTGATGCATGCCAGTTGGGAAAACAAGCAAGAGTCTCCTTTAAACTTAAGGAGTTTGTCTTTTCATTTAGACCGCTTCAATTATTGCACATGGATCTCTTTGATCCCATGCAAACTCACAGCTTTGGGGGCAAAAGCTATGCATTTGTCATTGTTGATGATTTCTCTAGATTCACTTAGGTTCTGTTTCTTGCACATAAAGATGCAGATTTTAAGAATTTTGTTGTCTTTTGTAAAAGGGTTTAAAGAGAACAAAGCTATCTAATTTCTAGTATTAGAAGTGATCATGGTGGACAATTTGAAAATAAATTATTTGAAGAATTTTGTAATGAGCATGGATTTAGTCACAATTTTTCTGCTCTTAGAACTCTTCAACAGAATGGAGTAGTTGAAAGGAAAAATTGTACTCTTTTAGACATGGCTAGAACAATGCTTATTGAAAATAATCTTCTTAAATACTTTTGGGCTGAAGTAGTAAATATTGCTTACTATGTGTTAAATCAATGTCTTATAAGACATATTCTTAAAAAAACTCCTTATGAACTGTGGAAAGGCAGAAAACCAAATGTCAGTTACTTTCGAGCATTTGGATGTAAATATTTTATTCATAATAATGGTAAAAATAATCTAGAAAAGCTATGAATTATGGCATCCCAGAACTAATAGTTTCAATCTAGTTAGTTATGTAGATGCAGGCTTTGCTGGAGATAAACTGGACAGAAAAAGCACAATTGGTTATTGTCAATTTCTTAGCAAATTGCTTGTGTCATGGAATAGTAAGAAGCAAAGTTCTATAGCTCTTTCGACCACTGAGACTGAATATATGGCTGTTGGTAGTTGCTATACTCAAATATTATGGATGAAACATCAAATGGAATATTTCTCCATCATCTTTGATCATATCCCCATATATTGTGATAATACTAGCGTCATTTATCTCACAAAAAATCCTATTCATCACTCTCAGACCAAGCACATTGAAGTGAAATATCATTTCAACCGAGATCATGTTCAACAAGGAAATGTGGAGGTAATGTATACACAAACCAAAAATCAACTTGCAGATATATTCACTAAACCACTGCTTGTTCAATATTCTAAGAAAAAGACTTGGAATTATTGATAATACATGTTTATCTAAAATTGAGCACCACTGATCTTCTATTTTCTTAATATGCTTAATGCAAATATTTTTGATAATTTATTAGTTTAGTTTCTTTCAATTTTAGGACGTGTTCATAAATGCCTCTTCAGACAATTTTTTACCCATATGTACATGTGTGTTTGCATTGCATAATACAAAATGTCTTAAGAAATTTCCTGCCACATATTCTGAGGCGATGGTCAAATCGTGGTAAAGTTTTCTCGAAAAGGAGTGAATTTAATAATGATCTCGGGCCTACAAAACTGACAGTTATACTATCTGTCTTTCAAACCCAAATTTGATTCTAGCGGGTTGAAAAGTCACATCTTACTCGCTAAAAAGCCTGTCTGAATCTTAACCCTAACCCAGTAGATGGAACGACATTTCAATCGATTCACATTTTAACTCCGTCGTTCTTAAAGAAAGAAAAAGTTCATCCCTGTTGAAAAGGTTATCAACGTTGAAGAAAAAGCTCAGAATAAGGAACAAGCTCTAGAAAAACTACGAGAAAAGGAACGGTTGAAACAAATGAAGAAAGTTTCTAATCAATCTAAACCATCGAAGAAACATAAAATCATTGATGATGATCCTGATTGGAAAGACACTGAAATGATTGAAGCAATTATGGGAAAGACAAAATAGAAGGGTATTACCATCCGAGAACCTACTAAGGCCAAAAAGGCAAGAATACCAGAAGACAAAGGAAAGAAGAAAATGCATGAAGCAGCAACTTCACCAGGGAAAGAGCCCCCTCTGGACTTATCTCATTTACTTCAAAAAGTTCAAATAAAGGAGCATCTTGACCGCTATATTGTCGACTTTCAGCGACCAATTGCTTTTAGAAGATACATAGATTTCACTAGATTGTCTCAACTTAATTGCTTCTTAGAACTTGAATTTGAGTCAATAGGTCTGATAAGTGTTAATGAATTGGTATATGAAGATTTAGTTAGGGAATTCTATTGCAATCTGGTTGTTACCAAAGAAGGAAACCCTAACTTCACTGGTTAATGGCAAACTTGTTTTTGTAGGAATTACAACATTAGAGAAAATTTTTGGAATTTCTTTTTCAAAATATCCTCATTATTTCTGTGAAAGATATTCTTGGCCTACGGAATTGTTTTCTTCGTATGCTAATGCTTATAATTTGGTAGTTAAACGAAGGGACCTTATTTCTAGAAGAAAAACAAATGCCCAAGCACTTGCATTTTAGTACAGGGTAGCAGCACATATTATAGGAACAACAATGTTCCCCAGAAATAGATCACTAGATGCTATCACTCATCATGACATATTTTGGGTATACATTTAGATAACGATGTAGAATATTAATGTATTTTACTGGATTATCAAGTTTATGGAAGAAGCTACTAGGAATCCCAGTTCATCTAGTCTTCCTTACGACATGTTGCTAACTTGAATCTTCAGGAGTCAAAATGTAGACTTGAAAGGATATCAAAGTTGAGTGATCACAAGAACCTACGATGATGCTTCCCTGCAACAAATGAAGTATACACCTATTGGGACTGATTGGATTTGAAATTGTGATTTGGCAGAATTTTGACAAGATCCAGAAGCCTTTTGCATCAAATATAACTGAATACTGAATACTCAACAAGCTTCTCCCAGTAAGGCTCTAGTAAGGGCCAAGAAAAGGATCTTAGATGAAGAATCTTCCTAATCTGACAGTATTTCAATCTCTAATACTGAGGAAGCCAACAAACCTATCCCCGATCTAACAGCACGCAAGTTCCTCCATCTTCCCCAACATTTTTTAAACCCCAACTTTCATCTTCGAAAATTGATCCTCTATCTTCAGCAACTCAAACTGATCCTCCACTTTCAGCAACTCAAACTGATCCTCCACCTCTCTCATTGCAAATTGTCTCTCCACCTTCACCTCCAGAAATAGTTCCTCTACCATCACCAGCAAAAACAATTCCTCCACCATCACCAACAGAAATAGTTCTTCTACTATCACTAGCAAAAATAGTTCCTCCACCTTCATCAATAGAAATAGTTACTCCACTCCTATCTGATCCCCTTGAGTCCTCCCTTTCTTTTCAGCTCATAACTCTTCCATCACCATCATCTATACCAATCAGCATTCCTCCACCTTTGCCTTTATATAAACATTAAAAAATTCTTCCCACTTCATCTGCGTCTAGTCAAGATGCTGATATTCTACTTCCACCAAAGTTACATCCTCTATCACCCAAGAAAGAAATTCCTAAATTCTTACCATCATCTCTCTCTCCCTCTCCTCCATTTTCTCCACTAACACCTACTTCTCCTTACCTTAACATTCCTTCTTTACCCCCTGATTCACCATCTACACCTTTTGTTTCTCCTCGTACTCCTCCTTCCCTATGTCCTACTACTCCACCACCACTTCCTGATTTACCCCTCCAACCTTCTCCTCTCCTTTTTGAATATTATATCTTTCCAGAAAATCCATCTTCTCCTCACACCTCTACTTATCCTTATCTTGACATTCCACCACCTCCTCCTAGCTCTCTACCGTCTGATACTCCTCCAACTCCTACTTTGTTATACCTTGGTACTCCACCACTTCCTCCTGACTCACCTCCACCTTCCTATCTCAGTCATCAACCTCTATCCTCTGCACCTTTTTCCTCCTCCTTTTCATAGAATCATGAACTTGTTCAGCAACTTCATCACCTTAATAATTCTGTTGCTTCTCTATTCTCAGATGTAGATTCTCTAACCATAAATATTAGGGCTATTCGACATCTAGTGGGCTCCCAAGGTGCTATTCAATAGTAGCTACAATATATGACCTTTAAGCTTTATGGTGCTTCCGTGGCTTATAATAATGACCGCACAATGTTGTTACAGCATATTCAGGATCTTGACTCTGCCATGCTTTATCTTACTCATGTCCTAGGTGATGCTTTTCGACACTTTGCCTCCTCTTCTCGCCATTGTTGATCCTTTGCTGCTCTTGACCATTACCAGTGATGGCTTTACTACTCATTCTTTTGTACAATATACATTTTTTTTTTTCTTTTGATTGATGACAAAAAGGGGGAGACATAAATACTGAATTATCATATTGCATTATCATATGTGCTGTAGTGATTATATCCTTGTCTGAATGTCAAATTTTTATATGTTGTGGTTATGTTTATCTGTTATGGTTATGATATTTTATGTTTTTACCAAAATTATGTTTATGTTTTTACAAAGCTGATCAAAATTCTTTTAGAGGTTTTGTCATCATTAAAAGGAGGAGATTGTTGGATTTTCGATCTAAGGTTATTAAGCCCAATGACTTTGATGATAGCAAAACTTTTATTAAACTTTGGTAAAAAACCAGTATGGAAGATCGGCCTAATAATTTCTTTCTGATTTATTGAATGTTCATAAGCCCAATATTGTGAATAGATTGGTTTTGCTTATGAACTAAATGACAAAGTATATTATGTATAAAAGACAAACAAATGATGGGTATATGTGTTAAGGAAGAGTGGGTAGAATAGAAACAGTGACTGATGTGGAAAATATGGTTGAACATTAATCTCTGCTTCAAGCTCAGTGGCTAACATTAAATGCAAAAAAACCAACCAAGATTTTGAAGATAAACAAAATCTAAGGAGACTTTTTGAAAGTTAGAAAATCAAGAAGAAGCCAATAAATTCAGAAATGTCTCTAACGGATAAATAAATCAAGATGCATATAAACACTCAAAGGTTTGAATACTAAATTAGTGATGAGATTAAGAAAACGCACTGAAAAGACAAAAAAGTATTATAGTTTGCTTATCATATTTCTATCTGCTTATAAGAAGCAAGTCAAGGAGAGACTGTGCAATTATATAGAAGTGTGTTATAAGCTTTGAAAGTAGTTGAGGGTGATCTATAAAAAAACCTTATTGAGAAATAACCTGGTGGTAAAAATTGTAAAGTAGTGTTACCACATTTCTATAAGTTCTAGTTATTGAGTTAAGAAAATCCCTTGAGATTTTAAGGGGACTAGATGTAGGTCAAAACTGATCGAACCAGGATAAATTATTTGTGTTAAGATCCTTCATTCTTATCTTTTCATCTATCCGTACACAGGTTCTCCACTTTTCTATTTGTATATAAGTCCTCCACTTTTTTCTAACTGAATTAGAAGACCTTTGGTCCTCCATTTTCAAACATTAAAATTTTGTATTTATTGCACAACACACCTATTCACTCCTCCTCTAGATGTGTTCATCAGATTGTTTCATGGGAAATTTATCATGTAAAACAATATGTCAGCAAAACTTTATTGAAAGCTTTTAAAATGCTGGTCATTATTAATCATGTCAATATGCTATGTACTTTTTTTAGTTGTTTGTGAACCTAATAATGGAACACTGAATAGTTAAAAAATATTTATTCAATATGTTTAGTGGCAAATTTCATCAGAAAAATATAAAAATTATGTCTATGTTTTATCTTAATACTTAACTTTAGACTTAAGTGTTGTGAAAATTCACATGACCATCGTTGGTAATGATGGCTACATCAAATGTTGGTTACAGTAGGTCTAAGGTTCTATAATAGGACACAAGTTTTGGGAATGGCTCCATCCTTAAGCCCTAAACCAGTGAGCAAGGCCATGGATTGGATTTAGATGTCTATACAAAGAACAAGATATTAGGGAACTTTGGTGGATGTTATTGAAATTAGAAGGGGTTATGGAAAGGATGGGCATTGCGCAATTAAGGCAGAGATTAGCTAGCTTAAGAGAGATTGTGGTTGGATTGAAATGGGTTATGGTCTTTTAGATGCTCCTCTTCTTTGCATGTAGTATGAAGATACACATATGATGTATAATTGTTAATATCGGTTATGTAAAATTATACTGTTTTTGGGGTGTAAACTTCATTAAGTAATATTAGTTTAAGTGGTTCAATGTACTTATTAGAGCATTTACTTTAGATTCACTTGTTAATTTATTTGTTGTTATATGAATCATAGGTCGACGTGACAGCTGTGATTTATTGACAAAGGTCATATTTAAGTATTAGCAACATAATTTGCTTGATACAAGGAAAATAAAAAAGATCACACTAACTTAAATTTCTTCTTATCTATTCTTACAAGAATGAGGTAACATGCATAAGTAATACCAAGCATTTGGCTATTATATTTGCTTATATATATTTCACAAATTTGAAATATTCCCTAGATGTCAAGGGAAAAATCTAATGATTTCTAGTCTTTCTTGTCATAGAATTGTGATAGAAGAGATTGATTTATCACTTAAAAATAAGGATTGGTATATGCATTTTGTGTGTGTATTTGTGCATTAATTTCATATCATATACAAAGAACAATGCATTTAAGGAAAAGTCCACACATTTCAAAATGTCTTAGATAACAACTATATGCATTATATGTGTGTGTATTTTCCCACTGTTATTTGCATTACATACATCAAAATATCAGCACTGTTATTGCAAAATACATAACCCCCACTAATGACAAAGCTCTATTACATCAACTTAAAATAAGGCCTCTCATAGGCACACATGTTGCTTAATCTATTAATGACAAAAAATTAGATCCCCATTAGTGACAAAGCTTCATTACAGCCACCCATTAACATCAAAATAGCAGTGTGCCTCTCCTGGCCACACTTTATCCAACCTGGAGAAATATTTATATCAAAACAAATGCCTTATATGGGCACGCACATCCAACTTAAAGAAATATTTATATCAAAATAAAATTCTATTTGAACACATGTATAATTTAGTCAACTTTTACTTCATCTGGTATGGTTGGGAAGGCTACTAGCAACTTATCATCTATCGTAGTCTTAATGTGTGTAGCATATATCTTGTATTGCCTCATACCATCAACCTTAAGTAACTCTCCATATAGCTTCTTAGTTCTCTCATTTATGGTAGCCTTGTGTGCCAACCTATTAACACAAGAGCAAACTTTGTTTATACTTAATTAGATGCCTCAGTCAATAGTGGTCCACACTTCACAAATCACCTTAACCATGTGATTAATCTAGTCATGATTAATCTTATGCCTTTTTCTAGACATGCTTGATGCCTTACTTCCATTGTGTTGGGGTAATTTAAAGAATGGAATATCAAAGTCATACTCATAGCAAATAATGCATCCCTCATGTTTGCATGGTCTTTGCTGAAGTCTATACACAATTCCTCAATGTATGGGAATGGCTTACTTTTGAATGGAGCTACCTGTTGCGTGTCTGCAAGAAGAGTAACAACCATTTATATTCTTAGAGTTTCAACTGAGATGAAAATAATGAATAAATTATTACCATTTACAAATTCAACATAGTAATAAATTCAATTTTTACTATTCTAACTTCTATAGTTTTTTTACTAGATTATTACCATTCAATAACTATATAAGCATTGACTTTATTTAGGATGCAAATTTATTTAAGTTGCAACCATTTCTTATTTTTCACATAGCCAAATAGTCAAACAAAACAAGAAAAAAGATCCATATTGGTGAAGTTAAGTAATAATGATTATTCATTCATTTGATTTGCTTATCTTTATACATTCACTTTGAAATATTAGCCACATCAAGTAGTAGCTAAAGGCATATTTTTTCTCTCTAAACACATGTTTACTACCTTTACATATAAATAATTGAATGGCTACATGACTATTACTGGTATTAGCTCCACATACTCCAAAGAAGAGAAAACAATCAATAATAACTTACAAGTAATTAAGTGGTAAAGAAGTTAATCTAACCTTCATTATGTCAAATTAAAAGCATAATTGATCATAAGTTCACAAGCATAATGCTATATTTCAAGGTGAACATACAAGGATAGACAAATTAAATCGATGAAAGGGGTTAATTTGCTAACAAACATTGAGATAAATTTTTAAGTTGCTCGATTAGTGCATTTGTCTAAAGATTTCAAATTCTTCCTTCTTTAAGAACTAATAGCTTGCATTGTGCTATTGCATGAATTCAGATGGTGAGAAAATAAAAATAATAATTAATTAATTAAAATATGAATCTTGAGAAGTTAGGACTTAAATTTTAAAGGAAAATATTAGATACTAGACATAGTAAAGGGAGGGTTGTTTTAGATATGGCATTTGTATTGTAAGGATCATAATGCACTAATAATTGTATATTCACCAAAATCAGAGACAGGATGAACCATATCTCCTTTGTCAACACCATTTCCCATTTCACAACCTTAACTTTTTAGCTTTATTTTCCCTTTACCCCTACAATCCTAAACCATGTCTATTAAAATAGGTTTTTGCATATATTAGTTTGTTCTCTTGTTTAGCCATTTTATCATGTATAGTTTCAAATCATCCTTCCTTATTTCAACATAGCATAAGAGATCAAGGGAAAAAATAGTCTTCCATCTTAAATTTATAGCTAAGTAAATAAATCAAATTTGCTTGCCAAAAGAATAGTGACTTGACTGACAAAAAAAAAAAACATAATTGATTTGTGCTTCTATACTACTTAAGAAAGAGAAATTATACATCTACCTCATTAGAAAACATCAAATTTAGAAGGAAACAATCAAAGAATGCAACAATTTTGATGGTATATCTAATCCAAACAATTGATGGAGAAATGGTAAATCTCACTTTGTTCAATCCCAAGGAATACTGCTACAAGAAAGTTATCACAACAACTTTAGCTGGTAGTGTGCACAAGCTCTAGTGGCTTAAAGAAGATGAAGATGAGGCAAGAAATGTTGAATGCTTTGCACACAAGTCCTAGGCCATTTTTTTAGTGCAACTAAGCTGAGATATAAAGAATGATGTACAACTGGAAGAAATTTAAGGGTAGAATGGTCATCTATAATTCCTCTCCCTCGAATCCACTTGCTTTCCTTCAATTCAGCTAATGAGAGTGAACTCTTGCCTTTAATGGATTGGTGAACACCATTGGAAAGAGTCAGAAAATGAACCAAATGCATAAAAGTTGCTTTCCTTCTATTTTCCTTTCCTTTCCCTTTTATAACCTACATACCAACCACGACCTAATAAAATTTGTTTTTTTGAAAGCTGAAAAGAAAGCAGGAAATGTTGGCTATGCAAGTCATTGTCAATGAATAGGTTATGAACATGTTATAAATGGTAAAGGTTGAACCTAATATATATATATATATATATATGTAAAGCAATTTTCCAATAAATGCTATTCATGTTATGATATTAGCTTTTTCTTTTTATTTTACAAATGATATCAAGTTATTTTAGTTATACTTAAACTAGATTAATTTATGAATTTATTAATTTTAAAAATATTTGTATGCATTTAAAATATGTCCTATCTTCTTATCTCATTATTTTTTTCAAAATTCAAATTTCATATCTCAAATTGTGGATATATTGATAGGGTATTAATAGGGTATTATTATCTTTTTTCAAATTTCAAATATTTGTATGCATTTAAAATATGTCCTACCTTCTTATCTTTTTTTCTTTCAAAATACAAATTTCGAATCTCAAATTGTGGATGTATTGATAGGGTATTATTATCTTCTTCTTCTTTTTTTCAAATTTCAAATATTTGTATCTCTCATTTCTGCATATGTGTGTACTGCATACTGATCCTCTTTCATTAACAAGAGGCACACGATAGAAAGCTCAGAAACAAACTTTTCAATCTTCTTCTTTTAGTTGCTAACAAAATTCTAGGAAGAGGTTATTGGTTGACAAATATTGGCTTATTTTAAAACATTCGATTACTTTATAAATAGATCAATCTACTAATTTACTAACATAAAAAAAAAAATAATTGTATGTATTTAAAGTGCTTTATGAGTTCAAGTCATACTTTAAAACATTTTATATAAATACTTAAAATACTTAGTATTGGCTTAAACAATTAATTCTATGGATTAATCTTTAAAATGAATATCAAGTTAATCATTATAATAATTGACAATTAAAAAGAAAAAAAAGATGTAAACCTTCGTGCATCAAAGTCAAGTTTAGTTAATTACTAGTTTTCTTATAGACAAAAATGAATTAAGTTTATACATGTGTATGTTATGAAGTTTTTCTAACAAAAAAATAGCATGTAGAGGAAATTTTTAATTTCATTAAAACAGCCAATTATTTGGTATTAGGTTGTAAAAACAAATATCGGTAACTGTCATAGTTTTATTAAAAAAATTAATAAATAAAAAACTATAAAGCGATAGCAAAATATCAAGTTTTTTTCCTTCCTTTTCTTATATTAGCCTCTATGCTGCAAAATATTGTTTTTCTTTGAGAAAATTTATTTTCTCAACAATAATTTTTAAATACTGTTACAAGTTACAAATAACTAGTTTAGTTTCGGCCAAAACGTGTTATCAATGTGGAATAATGTTTTTTAATTTATAATTTTAGTGAAAGTATCTTTGTCTAAAATATACTGATTTCTCTTCATGATTTTTCTTTCTAATAAAACCTAATTTTTTTCCCTCACTCTTAAAATAAAAATTTAGATCTCATTGCTATTTAAAAGTAATTTTTTACGTTATCCGTACAAGAGATAGAATTCAGAAAATGAAAACTTAAAAACAACATTTTTTTATTTAATTAAACACAAGTGCTAACTCCCTTCCACACCAAATAAAGGATTATAGCTGAACAAAGTTGAGGTAAAAGCCTTAAATATTTGCTACAAGATTCTTCAATAAAGAAGTAGCATTATATGTTTTTTAATTTTTTAAAATAATCAATCATATGATATAATGTTGAGCTATTAATTAAAAAAATTAGTCAAGTGAAAATTTTCATATACTTCAACTTTTTTCTATATAGTATATGTATAGTGTTAAAAAAGAAATACCAAACAGGAAAGGCTTCAACTGCTACAAAATAAGCATAAGGAAGCTCATAAGAAGAAACAAGGGCAGGTAGAAGGGCACAAGTGCGTTATTCAAAGTGAATGTATTCTTCGTCATTGAGAAACTCACTTATAAGGCCAAGAAGGAAGGCTTCAGTTGATTTGATGTCGCATAAGCCCTGATGAGCTATATACACTATCAGAAAAATTAAAAAAAAAAAAAAAAGAATTTTAGTTATTAAAATGTCTTAGCAGCAACATTTGGTAGATTGTAGTTAATACGTTCATAATAAAAGATATTTAATAATGGCAATGAAGTTGCCATTAGAAATTATATTTAATGGTAATAAAAGCCACCTTTAAAATTCTATTAATTTAACTTTGTAAAATGTTACTAAAGGAGAACTTTTAATGACAACATTAATCACCACTAAAAAAAAAATGATCTTTTTAGTTTTTATAAAAAGTCAACATTGAAAGGAGACTTTTAAATAATAAAATTTTTTATTAAAAGTACTCTTTTAGTGACAATAGTTATTGCTAAAAACTTTTTAAAATTTTTTAAAAAATCATTTCATAATCTTAAGCCATTATTATTTGCCACCTCCTAACAAATGCTAAATAAATGATCAAATAGGTATATGTCCCATCACCAAAACAAGCGGATGCAATAATTGGAACCCTACCCTAAACAAAATAAAAAGTGAGTCTTCCATTTCATGCAAGGTACCCAAAAAATAAGATGTGTTGAACAAAATATAACATTCACAAAGGCTTACAAAAATTCAAGGTTACAATAAGAGAACCCCTTTAGAAAATAATAATAATAATAACTTGGTGCTAAAAAAATAACAATCAACAATCAAAAAATAATTTGATGCTAATTTAGATGCCTTTTCATCAAGAACCTTGTCAAGCAATTCTCCACAAACTCCTTTAACACCTACATAAGCATTGAAAGAGTCTAGTGAGGAAATGAGTAATAGTACCACAATTTATTGATCAAAGCTTGGGAGAAAGAGTAAGAGAGGGCAAATCGTTGAGAAATAGTTAAATATGTTAATTCTCTCAACTATTAGGCCGAGGCTCAAGTCCAAAATTCTATTGATCAAAATTTACATACTTTGTCAAAATATGTTAATTCACATAAAATAATCATACAGAGCAAGGACAAGAATTACAGAAAGCAACACCTCTACGATGCATGAATGATGGACCCCCAAGATTTTTTATTTATATATCTTACTATTACATAAAATGCAGTACCTATTGGAATAAGGAAGTTATAAAATTTAGGAGGGTAAATGATCCAATGAGGAAGGAGCTATGTACTGGTAGAAGCCAGCAACGTACCACAGTAGTTTGTAGCTGAAAAATCGTTATCAAATGTCCTTGGGCGGAATGCTCAAAACCATCCCTCACACATTAATGCGCACAAACAATCAGCTGAAGATCATCGTTATTGCAGAATTCCATGACATAGTCAGGCTGCGACAGCAAAACCCATTTCTATAAGCATAATAGCATACATGAAAATAAACCCTCTAAAGGTAGCACAAGTTTATATAAAGAAAATTAAAAAAGTAAAGACAACACCAACGAAGTAACTATGCCTATGGTTATGGAAATTCCCAAACTGGTACTATAAGGAGAATGTTTATCTTAGGGGCTCACCTACACAATAATAACAGGAAAGAGGAAGCGAAGAAATAAGTGGATAAGTGCGTTACAATTACCCTAAGTTTGAGTGCTAATAAATGGAATAAACCATATTTATTATCATTTCAAAATTAACTCTACATAATACTTAGCTTTCAATTAAGTGATAAATGCACAAGAGACTTGCAAAAGCTATAAAATATAGACACCTTGACATTAACTTCAAAAGTTTCAACAGACACTTGACAATCCAGTAGCAACAGCATATCACTACTGATCTTAAGAATACAAGTATAATTATTATATGTACATTAATTTATCAGATTCTAACACTACCGGTAAAAAAACAGTTTTGCAGCGGTTGTTTTTACCTTTAGTCGCAGTTAAAACTGCCATTAAAAGAAAT
The DNA here is from genome assembly GCA_032878935.1 of Erythrophleum fordii. Taxonomy (NCBI): domain Eukaryota; kingdom Viridiplantae; phylum Streptophyta; class Magnoliopsida; order Fabales; family Fabaceae; genus Erythrophleum; species Erythrophleum fordii. The sequence goes on along the minus strand of JAVQMF010000048.1, from coordinate 145,437 downwards.
AGCAGCAGTTGAAACTTCTGCTATTAATCTGAGCGTTGTTAACAAAATAACTGCTAATTTTTTTCAACCGCAACACCAGCCGCTGCTAAATTTGACATAACAACGGTTGTGCAACTGCTACAAAAATGACTATTTTAGCTGTGGTTGCAAATAAATCATTGGTTTTTTAGTAGCGGTTAAAACCACCGCTATTGTCTATTTTTTAGATCTTTTAAAACCCTCATTAATTTAATTTTTTTACATTTATATATAGACCTGTATATAGCCATAACATAAAATGCATCTCTCTAATAGTGCACAACCAATATACTAAAGTTAAATATTTAGTATTTTAATTACTAAAATTAAGATTCTTACAACAAACCTTAAAGTATTCAAAACAAAGTAAAAACAAGTCTTTGAAAAAAAAAGTCTTATAACATGTATCTTAATTTCATAGTCTTAGATCTACAAATCTTTATTAGTAGAAGTTGGAGAATGTTTTGCTACACTTGGTCGAGTACCACTTCCTTGATCAGGTACCTAAATGATAATATAAAATATTATTAGAGACAAAAGAAAATTATATTACAAGAATTAAATGTTGTTCAATTAATAAAACTGAATTACAACAAATAGATTATGAACATCACCATTTGATGTTGGAATATAGTAAATTCAATAGGCAGTTGGCCTATATAGTTTTGCATGAACAAAGATATTACTGCATCCCATTTTCTTTGTTGCTCTGCCATTTGTACTTGTTGCTCTACCATTTGTGCTTGTTGTTATGCTATTTGTAATCTAAGAGCACCTAACTCATTTGCAGATTAACATGAGAAGGAGTAGATGAGTTCATTTCATTATAAAAATGAGTGACACGTCCAAACACTTGCTCCATAAGAATGTGAGAATCATGACTTTTCAATCCTCCAAGCTTTCATTGTCTTAAATCAATGCATTTAGAGATGTTACTTGAATAACCATCTGGTATGGTGATGTTTTTTAAAGTCCTAAGAAAGACATCCTTATTGGTACTTGTCAATGTAAACATAGCTGGAGGATATTTACCACTTTCATTAAGCCAAAGATCAGACTTAATTCCCATTTCTTGTAAGTCTTTTTTGCGCATTTAGATGGTCTTTTGACCTTCCAAGTTCATTTAGCAAAGTAAATATCACATTGTCACATACATTTTTTTCAATATGCAAGACATCAAGATTATGACATGACAAATTATTCACCCAATATGGAAGTTGAAAAAAATACTCTTTTTTTGCCATTGTTGAGTTTCTACCTCAACATTACTAACTCTTCGAGATCTTTTTCCTTTGCCTTCAACTTTTGTAGCTTTTCTAAATACAATGTCAACATTTTCCACTTTTCTTAAAATATCTGATCCACTTATTGCCATTAGTGGATTTCTCTTCTCTTCTTTTCCATCAAATTTACTTCGAGCCAATCTAAATTTATGTTTAGGGTTCAAAAAGCAACGATGACCCATAAAACACCACTTTCGACTATAAGGAAGACGATTAGGAGTTGAGTCAAAGTTACAAGTTAAACCAATATGGACATTCCATCCAGATAAGGTTTCAAGGCCTAGAAAGTCACTTATAGTCCACAACAAAGCTGCATGCATATTGAACACTTGATTGCTATAAGAATCAAAGGTTTCAACACTAACATTCCACAAATCTTTCAACTCTTCTATTAAATGTTGTAGATAAACATCTATATCATTTCTCAGTGCTCTTTTTCTTGAAATGATTATTGAAAGAAATAATGAACTCTTTTTCATACAAATCCAAGGAGGGAGATTGTAAGGCACAAGTACCACTGGCCAAATACAATAACTAGTGTTTAAGGTGCCATATAGATTAAAACCATCAGTAGACAAACCATGGCAAACATTTCGAAGATCTGTGACAAATCGAAGATTCATTATATCAAAACTCTTCCATGCCTTAGAGTCTTTTAGATGCCTTAGCATGCCATCATTTCTCTTTTCCATCCCATGCCATTGCATATGTTCAGCTGTCTTAGAAGATATGAACAATCTCTGCAATTGTGGCATTAATGGAAATTATCGCAAAATTTTTGCAGAAAGTTTTTTCTTTTTATCACCATTACCCTTTGGTTTCCATCTAGAAGTATTGCATGTCTTACAAATTTCCTTATTTGCATCATCTCCCTAGTATAGCATGTAATCATTTGGGCATGTATCAATCTTGGTATAATCAAGCCCAAGTATATTAATAATTTTCTTGGCCTCATTAAAAGAAGGAGGAATCTTTGCATGCTCAAATGCATCAGCCAACAATTCTAGGATCATTGACATTGCCTTGTCAGTTATTCTACACATACATTTAATGTGATACAATTTTACCAAGAAAGATAATTTTGAATACTTATTACATCCTTCATACAAATTCTATTGGCTATCTTTAAGTAACTTTAAGAAATTTGCATTTTCACCAAGCATCATTTGGTTTAATGGTGGAGAGGTTAATTTAACTTTATCTACACTCTCGTTATTGGAAGGATGCCTAAATGCATCATTAACCATGTCCTCTATAGGGTCTTCAACAACAATCCTATCTTGAATCACATGTGACCTTGAAGGAGTTTCAACTACAGTTTCCAATGCACATGTCTCCTCATGTCTAAGCTAAATAGTATACCCTAGTTTAACCATCAGGTGGTCATAAATAACTTGTCTGATCTACCACTTGTCAAATTTGCATTTAGGACATAGGTATATTATCTTGCCTTCAACACTCTGATTAACAAATGCAAAGTCTAAAAATCTATTGAGTCCTTCTACATATTTAGGGGTGTTCCAAGGCTTATTAATCCAAGATTTATCCATTTTTGAAAACAAAATATGTCTAAGTTTATATAATAATTCCAATAATATAAATATATTTGTAACGATTAAATTACTTGGAAAGATTTTTTTCCCACTTGCACTACCTTCATTCTCCTTATGAAAATGAGATATTCTACTAAATGTATATGATAAGTTAACAAGGCATATTACACATGAAACATTTTATGGCAAAGGGACCAAGTATTATCATAGTGCATTTTATGGCATTATGCCTTGCTTATTCCTTTTTTTTTTTTTAACAACCAGATCCAGAATATATATATATATATATATATATGGGAATTGTTTTTTGTCATTAGATAAGATGAAAACTTTTCATTGCACCCATTATTGACATTAAAAGCAAGGAATAAAGAGAAGCATGTATAATTAATAAATAAGGAAATAAAAAGACATTAAAATAATATGGTCACAATTAGATATTCTTAAAATAAAGATTATAAAAAGGATTGGAATGCAATAATATAACTTTTTTAAATATAACTTTATTGTATTGCTTTATATAAATATAAAGTAATAATAATCATAGTACATTATTGAAGTATATATCCAACCAGTTTTATAATAAAATTAAATAGTCAATAATAAAGGAGGATGAAATTTGTGAATATAAATGTTAGGGGATTTTAATGGATATGAATTTGGTCATCAATGTATCTCGTTTTTTAGTTACACCTCATTTCGAATGCCTTGTGCCTCTCCTTCTTAAAAAAAAGGGGGGGAAATAGTTCTATTAATTTCATTTCTAATGTAATTACTTTGATTCACATGGATGAAAATATTTATTATACTTTTATAGAATTGTGAACACCGTATTTTATCCGAGCAAGCTCCAAAAATAATAACAAAATTAAATTGAAAAAATATATATGAAAATTAAAAAAACAAATAGAAAAAAAAAGAAAGACAAAAATCAAATAGGTCCTTTTAGCCCAATAAACTCAAAGAAAAAAATCAAAAGGAAAAGAACTCAAAAATAAAATTAAAAATAAATATAACAAAAGTAAAAGCCCATTAATCCAAAATTAAAACAAAAAGAGAAATCAAAGAAGGAGTAACAAAAATCTAAAAAAAAATGAATGAAATTAAAAAATAAAAAAAATAAAAAAAGGAACTAGGAAAAAAAACAGTAAAAACCCATAAAGAAAGAGAGAGAAAAAGTTGAAAGCAAGTTGATAAAAAAATTAAATTAAAATAATGATTAAAAAAACAAAAAAAATAAAAAGGCCAAAAAATAAAAAAAAGGGGCTACAAAAAAAGGAAATAGGAAAATAATAAAAAATAATATATATATATATATATATATACAATGGGGGAAGCCCAAAAAAAAAAAGATTTTGGAGCCTAATTTAGTAGAGTCCAAACCATAAGAAAATAACAACAAAAACAAGAAAAAAGAAAAGCCCAATATCCTTAAAATTTTTTATTAAAAAAAAAAAGAAAACAAACCACCACAACTTTCAACTCAAATACAAAAAAAAAAAAAAAGAAAGGAAAAGGGGCTCAAATTGCTATAATCCCAAGTAAAAAAAGAGAGAGAGAGAGAGAGAGAAAGAAAGAAAATAGCCCAATCCAAAACTAACCCAAAATTGGACCCACAAAAAAAAATGCCTAAAGAGCATAGCCCATGCAAAGAAACTGGTGAACTAAAATGAAGGCTCCATATTCGGGATCCATTTTATCAAACTTGGCCCGAAGAAAAAGCCCAACCCCCCCTGATACCAAACCCTACCCGGTGGTCCCTTGGTCCCCTCTGGAATCTGTCCTCGGGGAGACAGAAAACACACAGACACAAACGGACAGAGGCAGAGAGAGGGATTGGGAAAAAAGAAACGAGGCTTTTGGGGGAGACAGAAAACGCATAGACACAAACGGACAGAGGCAGAGAGAAGGATTGGAAAAAAGAAACGAGGCTTTTGGGGGAGAAAAGAGACGCGAGATGAGAAGATTCAGTGAAGGAGAAGCGAGGGATTCAATCCTCAGGTAGACACAAAAACACACAGACGCACTGAGGGATGAGAGGAGGTCGTGCATCTCCTCAAAGGGGCACTAGGGAAAAACTAGGGAGACCCACTCGAAAAGGCGAAGAACGCAAGGGAGGAGAGAAGCAGAGAGGGGAGAGAGGATTTGGTTTTGGGAGCGAAGGAGAGGAAGAGATGCGAGAGGAGCAGAAATGGGAGATTCGAAAAAAAAAGGGGAGGTCCGGAGGAGATTTTCTTGATTCAAGAATAGAGAGGGGGAGTGCGAGTGAGAGAAAGGGAGAAGGAGAGTGAAAAAAGTACGGGGGGCTTTCTTTTTTGGGATTTTCGAATGGATTATCCAGAAGAGTGAGAGTGAGAGAGACCCCTAGGGGGAAAGAGAGGCAAGAAAGGGAGATGAAAAGAAGGGGCTTCGGAGAGAGGAAGGCACGCGAAGCAGATGCACTGGAAGGAGGAAATCGTACGTAAATAGTGATGAAAAGAAAAACTCTCGATGGAGGTAGGGCTGCAACTTCTACAAAATCCTCCCACCCTGCTTTCAGGGCAATTCCTCTCCTCGTTAGTCAAGTTCTGCTTCTAACTCATGTTTTTTTGGAAATTTAAGTTCTAAATGTTGACTTGAAAACCACTTTTTCAATTCAATTTCGGTTTTGTTTGGCTACTGAGAAAAATATATTTGAGTGAAAATGCTGTTGATGTTTTGGTTTGTTGGTTGGGTGTCTCTGCCATAAGCTTGCGTGAGTCGGGTAATATAATTTCGTTTTGTTTTGTTGATGCTCTTTGTAACAACCGGGAAAATGAAAAGGGAAGGAAAAGGAAAGAAAGTGAAATCTGGAAATTTTCGGAATCCAAAATTTCTGCCAAGTCCTCTCGCAATAGCGAGAAACGGTCTTGCTACAGCGAGAGAGCTTGTTCGCAACAGCGAAGGCGTTTCTAGCTATAGCGAGTGCTGGCAGCAGCCCATACAAAAACCAGGGAGTTGCCCGCTGTAGCTACGCCATAGCGAAAGTGAAGTCTGGAACTAACGCGAAATTCACCATAGCGAGTGGTAAATCTCGCCATAGCGAAGGGAACTGACCCGATCTCGCAGTAGCAAAGGTTACACCTTGCCATAGCGAAGCCAAATTACACGAGCTCGCTATAGCGAAGGTTAGTTTTCGCCGTAGCGAGAGTCAGTCCGGAAGAGAGTAAATAGCGAGAATCAGACTTCACTAAATGCCCAAACTCATTTCTTCTCTCATATCTGCTCTAAGCTTCGACCCAAAGAGAGAAAAGAGGCGTGAAGAGTGTGAGAGATCAAGAGAAAGAGGAAGATCAAGGGAAAGGCAAGGTAACTCCTCCCATTTCTTCTTAGAACTCTGATCCCTTCCCTTTGCCCTCTCTTTCTGCGGTTTTAATTGTGAAAATGGACGGATTTTGGGCATGGGTCAGAAGAGGGAAAATGGAAAACTCTTTTGAATCCTTGAGTTCTCTTTGAAAATGAGGTTTTCCACTACCATGGGAGCTTGAGAGAGAGAAAGGGGTAATGACATTCTAGAGAGAGAACCCTAGGTTGTGTGTGATAGAAGGGTTGCTCTAAATTAAATTACAAGAGAGTAATTGCATGCTTTTGTGTGTTTAGGCTCAAGAGAAACACCTCCATCAAGGTGTGATTGTGAACCTAAGGAGGGAGAGGAGAAATTGAAAGGAAAAGCTAGTGAAGGCTTTGGCTCCAAAGGTAGCTCTCTCTTTCACTCTTTCTTGTTGCATTCTTGGATATGATAGTCATTGTATAATATGTATATGCTGAATGTGTGGAATATGCCATATGCTATTGTTTTGATGCATTGATGTCAATATGCTTGTGTGATGAATTGTGAGAATTACTCGGGTGAGGTAGTGCCGAAAGTCCCTTAAGATGGGTGAGGTGAAGCCGAAAGTCCCTTGAGATAGGTGAGACAAGGCCAAAAGTCTCAAACGAGTGAGGCCAAGTCAAAAGTCCTTAAACTCGGGTGAGGCCATCCAAAAGTCCCTAGACTCGGGTGAGGCTAGACCAAAAGTCCCTGGAGCTCATTTTTGGCATTGTAGTGAATTCCATAGCATGTACACTGTGTGTTGGATGATTGAGAATGGCTAAATGCTTATTCACATGCTTTGACTTGTTATATGCCTTGATTGCTTGTTGGATTGAGTGCATGAGCTACTGAGATTCCCCGAATCTCACCCCTTTCCCCTCCCAATTAATATGCTAGGTGGAGCTCAAGGAGAACCGAGCACCCACCAAGGAGCCTAGGAGCATGCATAGTTAGAGATATTACTTTCTCTTGATATTGTGTTGTAAATATGATGTAAAGTAGTGCCAAATGAAGATGTGCCCACTATTTTTGAGTTGTAAAGGTTGTAACTATTGTAAATGTATGAAAGGATGATGTATGAGTTATGTTATTAGCCAAAGGAATGGAAATGAGGGTTTTGTCCTTTTTGTTATATGTATGGATTAGTGCATAATTGGCCGTAGCATAGTGAGATTGGAATGTATGCTGTTTTGGATCATATGGACATGTTGTATAGACTAGTAGTATGCTTTTAAACTTGTCCATGTGGAGTGAGAATGTGTGAGAGGTTATTTGGACCCATTTTGGACCTTTGGGGTGCCAAAACCAGTATTTTTGTGAGCTCCGTCAAAGTATGACCGGATGAGCTCCGTTTGCCACGAAATTTGGCATGTCTCTAGATTTTGTAGAAAGCTTCTTGAGAAGTTAAAGTGGGTAATATTCGGAGGTCTAGAGAATATTTGGGAAATTGTTGAATTTTGGGAGAATTTAATGGATTGGTCATGTACTGTTCATCTAAACCAGAAAATAAAATCTGTGGTACTTTTAGACCAAATGGATTCCAAATGTGGTGAAATTTTATACACATAAACTAGAAAACCAAAGTGACTTATAGGAACTGGAATCACCCAAATCGGAGGTCTATAGAGAGAGATTGGACTGTCTGAAGTTCTGTATCAGCATCAGGGAGCTTACCTGACCCCCATCACTGTTCCATCAGTTTTTGGGGTGCAGGAGCTACTGAACTGATCTGGACTTATTTTTTTCCTCTAGTAGACATTCGTATCTTTCCGAATTGGTATAATTTTCCCAGATTGGAGTTTTGTGGATTTAGTTATGAAGTTTCGAAAGTCATGACAGAAAGCTGCACCAGAAACAGTGACAGCTGGACCTTCCTCCCATTTTCGATGTCAAACATGGTCCAAACGATGTGTTTGTGGTTGGAAATGATTTTTAGTGTAAATTTGACACTTAGAGCTTTTCAGAAAGCTAAAGTTTGCTACATTCCCATTTTTCTACAATTTCTTATGATTTTCCAAACTTAGAGCCAAAATATGACTTTTGGGCCCAAGTAAGAAAGTGAAATTTTTATGGTTTTCGGCTCTATACCCGTGGCCTATGGTTTGTTTCATGCTATGTATGAGTCTTATATATGGAGTTTGAGTTGAGGATGCTTGAGATGGGTTCACAGGACCCACGGGGTGAAAGATGAGTATATGAAACCCCGGTTCATAGCATGTAAATGTCACGGGAGAGTAGTGACTCTTTGGAAATCATACGGAACCGAGCCTATGGAGAGGCTAGGTAGCGGTAGTAGATTAAGGTGTCACACTCTTTTCTTATTTTCATTCATCATCTATTACAGTTAAGGGTGTTTGAAATTTTGAAAAATCTGTTCTGTTCTTGTTTTCTAGCTTAACGAGTTAGTACATATATGGTTTTTTTTGGGGTTTTGATGAAACATTGATGAAACGTTGCAAGAAGGGGAAGCTAAAGCCTAAGTTGAACTGCATCTACAACCTTAATCCTAAGTAGAAACCCAATGATTAATTTGTAAATTATGTTACCTCCCTCTTTATAGTTAGTAGTTGTTGTCTATTTGACTGTTAAGCTCCCTGATGGAGCTGTATGAATGCTTTTGGTGATTTGGTAGGTCATGATTAGGTTGCTTTGATATATGCCTCAGTTTTGCTTTCTACCTAAATGGCGCAATTCATGTGGTTTTGAAATTCAAGGCAGGGAATTAGAAAGTTCTATTATTGGATTTGTAGATGTAGTATTGACTCTTGATGCATTTTCTTTCGGATGAGATGACAGACCATGTGTTTGTGTGTTTTTGTTAATAATGTTTGCACCCAATCTTTGATAAAATGTGGCATCCTATTGTGCACAAGAAGGTACCAACTAGCTTGTCTCGCTATATGTCTTGAGTGAGAGGGAATTTTGCTTTGTGGTTATGATGGTTTTGAATGGGTTATGATGTTAGAGTCAAATAATTTGGGATTGTATTTGGCTAAATTTGAGAAATTCGTGGCTGGTTTGTACTAAATGTTTTCTGATTAATTTTTAAGTATTTCATCATCTGTTTGGGAGTGGATTATGGTTAATGGCTAAGCATGTTTGATTAGAAATCTTCCTTGATCTATAATCTGACCCTGCTAAGAAATTCAAAGAACAAGTGTGTCTATGTTACTATGAATGTTCATTAGCTGCTGTTCTAAAGTTTTTGGTATGTTCACAGTAACATGGCTATTGTTCTGATTGAAATTAAAAAGTTTTGTCACATGTGGGGTATGTTCAAACATTGATCCATTGATTTGATTATCATTTTTGGAAAAATAAATAATGGCCTAGAATTTAACCCCCTTCCTTTTGTCTCTTTTACATGAGCCTTGATTGAGGATGGCGAAGAGTTGAGGAAAATCAAAGACTTGGGAGATGCTTAAGAGGAGCTAGCAATGGTCAGACGCAGAGAAGTGGGAAATACTACATCTATAAATTCAATGCTTAAGTGGAGAAAGACAAGTACAGACAAGTAGTTTCTTGCAAATTTCCATTCCTTTTATTTTTGTAACCATTGTTCAAAATAATAAACTATTTTGTTGGCTGTACACAGAACACGCACAATCACCAAATTTTACATGCCTGTAAATATGGTTGTTTTTTTTTTAACCTTCATTATATTTACTTTTATTTCTCTTTTAGAATTTGTCGTGTGGGATACTTTGTCTCCTGAGACGTATAGAAATTAAACGAAATAGATCATGTGAAGCAATAAGCCTCCTTGGTACCTATTTGGGTCTTAAATTTATATTTTAATAAATTTTAGGGTTTCAATTGTCAAAATCAAATTGGTTTTCTTTAAATTTAGCAAAAAAAAAAGATTTTCAAAAAAGAGAGGATTAAAAAAAAAAGACACAACCAAACCAAAAAAAAAATAAAAAGTAAGAATTGAACTTTTTGGGACTTATGAATTTTTTTAAAAATTTCTTTTAATAAAATTATATTTCATAAAAATAAAAAGATAGAAAAAGGGAAAATGAAAAAAAAAAAAATGATATAGAAAAGAGATAAAAATAACATGAAATAATAAAATACGAAGAAAACAAAAATAAATAGAACTAAAAGCAAAAAGAAAAAAAAAAACAAAATAGAGCACAAAAATAAAAATTAACCAGAAAAAGAAACAAATAAAAAAAACAACAATAACAAAACCAAAAAGAAATAGAAAGAGAAAAAAATAGAAAACAAAGAATAATAACAAAAAGAAACAAAAAAAAAAACAAAAACAAAAACACAACACAAAATAAAAACAAAAACAAAGGTAAAGAATAAAAACAAAAAAAAAACAAAAAGAACAAAATAGAAGCAAAAAATAAAATAAAACAGAGGTAAAAATAAAAATAAAATAAATAATAACAAAACAAAACAAAAATTAAACAAAACAATGATAAAAACAGATAAAAAAGAGAAAAATGGAAAAAACATAAAATGATGAAGGAAAAAGAAAGAAAAAAATTGAAAGTGCAAGGAAAGTAAAATTAAATTTACTTTTAACAAATTAAAACACATTAATCAATTTTAAAATTCGTTTTATTTGTTAAAAGAAAAAGTAATTTTTATTTTCTTTGTCTTTTTGCAAAAAAAAAAAAAAAAAAAGAGAAAGAAAAAACAAAAAAAAACAAAAAAAAAGGATATAAAAAAAAAACAAAAAAAATGAAAATGAAAATGAAAAGCAGAATAAATGATAGGAAAAAGAGAAAAAAACTGGAAATGCAAAGAAAAGTAAAATTAAATTTTTCTTTAACTATTCAAAACACATCAAACAACTTCAACAATTATTTTTTTGTTAAAGGAAAAAAATAATTTATTTTCTTTGTCTTTTCACAAAAAAAAAAACAATACCCAAACAACAAAATTAAATATGAGAAAAATTTTAAAATAAAGAACATGCAAAAAGAAAAGAAAACAAAAAAAAAAAATTAAAAATAGAGAAATACACACATCAACTAAATATGATTTTCAACCGAACTACGTGGATTTTGATCCCTTTCAAAGGGTACGTAGGCCCTAGACTTTTATCTTAGGTCAAGTTTGCTTTGTAAATAAACATTTTCTTTAAATTTTATTTCTTTAATTTCTTTTAATTTCATTTTATTCCCTTTTCTTTATTTTAATTTCATTTCCTTAAATTTTTTCTTTTTATTCTATACATGTGATTGTTTAAGGAGAATGCAAATAGATTAAAGGCCATTATAATTTTGTGCAACTGACTTAGGGTAACTGTTCTTAGGAATGGGTGTAGTGGGGTGCCTAACACCTTCCCCACTCACAATCGACTCCCGAATCTGAATCTGGTTTGCAGACTATTTTTCAAACTAAAAAAGAGTTTTCCAAAGTTTTGCTTTTTCAAAAATAAATTTTGGTGGCGATTCCTGAACCCCATTTATTTCATGACATTTTTACTTTTAATTTTGGTTTTAAATTTTGACGCCACGCAGTCTTATTTTCGGGTGTGACAAAAATTACAAATTTTTACTTTTATTGACCTATTTATATTTTTACATATAATTAAGTAACTTCTGCTTAAAATTTATGGTCTCTTTTAAATATGACTTAAAAATTAAATTATACATCTTTTATCAAAAACTAAATTAAATTATGTGACAAACTATAAGTGTGAATAATACCTAATAGTCATTATACATGAGTACAAAAAATAGATTCTACATGTACATATATCTTTAAGGTTGAATCATAATAATGTTAGTAATATTTAGAACTATTTCACCTCAAAAATTTAATATTAATTTAATTAATAAATATAAAAGTAAGAAAGGTCATAGGGAGGAGGAAAAAATAAGTAAGTCCAAATGCGAACCTAATGTTTTAGGCTTAGGAATAAAGCAAAGAATCTCGAAGTGAGTTGGGAGATAAAGAATGGTCTGAGTGATTGAGACTTCAGTGTTAGGCAGCAATAAGGGATTTGAGCTTTAACCTTTAGATGACTCGGGTAGACTCATTCACAGAAGCAATTGTATTGTACAATCAACTAATCAACTTAATAATAAAATTATAACACATGAAGCATGGAAAAAAATGATGAATATTATAAATAAAAAAATATGATAGGCTAAGACAATGCAACATAAACATAGAAGTCAACATAAAAAAATATGATAGGCTGTACTTATTTTCACACAAAGACAGAGTTATGCATCCTTATTTGTGGTTTTCAAATTTAAGGATTTTTTTAATAATCATCCATACCTGTTCAAATGTGAAAAGATGCTTTGAGACTTTAAAGTAGACCACTTTGTATATATTCGCTGATTTTGTATATATAAGCAACACCTATAGCATACATAGAACATGTTAGATTCAATAAATTTGTTTCTTCTGACTCACAATAACAAAAAAAGGTTAAAAGACAGAATATCTTTCCAAAGCACTATACAAAATAAACACCTTAATAAGAAACCTCCTTCCCATCACCACATGGGGTTTTTGCATATCTTTTGTTTCATATAATAAACTAATTCTATTCACAAAGAAAAAAAAAAAACCAATTCTATCATAGGTTGAATGTCAGATCCTTATAGGTCTATAATAGGTCACGCCAATGCATCTAGCTATGTAGCATTTAAGTATTACATACTTTTTTTATCCTCTTTTTTAACACAATTTTCATTCCTTCATTGTGGCTATGATTGTTAAATTATAATAAATAACAGTTACAAAGTCAACCACCTAACCAAAAGAGAATGATCTATTTTCATTTTAACAATGCTTGATTGACATTACCCCTTAAAACCCAAAAAAAAAAACCAAAAAAAAAAATGTTTGACTGAGTGGGTCAACTTATTTTGATCATTGGATAAACTAAAGGTTCTGTGTTATTTCGCATCATTAGGAACACACAAATTTAAATATATAATGAATTGGAGTATTAAGGATCTATTTTAGAAAATCCCATATAAAACAAATAAATTGGAGAGAGAATTGCAGAAGGAAAAAAAAAAGGGGGGACCTTATACATACTATCAAGCAAAACTCTTTCTCATTGGCTGCCTATAATTTATATCATGGTTTCCTTATTATCGCCATATGGTAAAGAACAATCTCCATTTAACCCATAATACTTGAAAATTAAAAAGTAAAAAAAGGATATTATAATAATCAAATCCTTTATTATATTTATCTAGGGCTAAGCAATCGCATGATAACACAGGTAAGGCCATCAATTTAGGATTTACTACTTGTCATCCTATGCCTTTATTGGAAGCACGGGTATGCTCTGCTCATTCCTGAAGAAAATTTTTGGATCTACTACACTTTTAACCTTCATTAACCTCTTGAATCCTTTACTAATACTTAAGCAATTGAGATTCTTCACTTTCCTATGGAAAAGAATGCAGTCTCTAGCCGCTCGGGGCACGAAGGAGAATTTGCATTGACTTCTGGAATTCTTTATCTTTCTTCCTTAATCCCTAGGGCGAGATTGATAATTTATATTCCTTAGCTTGAGTGACTACACGCTACAGGAATAGAACTCAAGCTACAAGCTATAATTACACGAGTTCGATTGAAGAGTTGTAGCTTTCCTTTGTTACTTGAATGACTAGTAATTAGGCTTACGAAGAACTCAAGGAATTTGATATTTCAAACCCCTGATTCCCCGAAACAAGCTTGAAACTGAATTCCTTCTCTATAAAGCAGAAGACATTTCTCTAGCTAGAAGGTATTCAATCATTCGAGCTAAATCAACGTGAGCAGCTATAGGCTTGAGCGCGTTAGTGTATGAGTTTGATTGCTGGGCACTTCACTCAATCTGTAGAGTTCTTTTTCCCTCTATGTGTTATGATAAGCAATGCTTTCGTAGCTTCTCATAGAAACCATGGGACAAAAAACTATTCTCTTCCAAGTTGAAATGATCTATAGATCCCTTTGACATTTTTAAGTATTACTACCATAGTTAGAAATCGAAACTGAATAGACACATGAATCACCCACAAAAACACTTACCACTTCATTGAATCTCAAGTCTCAGTACATGTGTAAGTTGCATAACAAGTGGAAAAAGTACTCCCTAACTTAGATTTCTCCAAAATATAAATACATATGCTCTCATTCCAAATTGAAATGATCCATAGATCCCTTTGACATTTTTAAGTATTACTACCATGGTTAGAAATCGAAACTGAACAGACACATGAATCACCCACAAAAACACTTACCACTTCATTGAATCTCAAGTCTCAGTACATGTGTAAGTTGCATAACAAGTGGAAAAAGTACTCCCTAACTTAGATTTCTCCAAAATATAAATACATATGCACTTAAATAACTTTAGTTAACCAATCTAGTGTGTACCCTATTTGCTGAAGTCAGCCACTTAAATCAATGAATTGGATTCCCACTTACTCGGTTTGGATGTTCAAGTCAATGTTATGCTATTTGGACTTTGCCTTTTCTTCATGAAACTAGCGTTCTTCATAAAATGCTTGGCTACTCGCACTAGCAGACAGTGGGGTCTCGACGGGGACAGGGGTTAGGGCACAACATATTGTTTATTTCGGGGGTTGGGACCTTTAGAAATCTTTTTGCTTTTTTTAACTGGGGCTGATGTTTAATGCGTTTAACTACGGTTGTAACAACCGCATTTAAAATCTGGTTTAGTAGGGGTTGAATCAACCCCTAGTATCCAACCACCGTAGAATTTCCTTTTTCTTGTAATGTAATATATACGGCAGTATCAACATTGTTAAAGGTATAGTCACATTTATTATTAACATTAGCATTTATTTTTGAGTTATTTGGTACATTGGCGGTGGAAAACAAAGTAATTGTACAAGAGGCCTAAATTTTATGATTTTGTAATGAATCTAATTCAGATAAAGGCCTTTGATTGGATTTATTAATTTCTCTAACAAATATTAAACAAGGCACTTGTGGAAAGCAATTAACTCCGTTGAAGGTGATAGCCTTAATTTATGCCACCTTCCAAGAAATTTAAAAGAAAAAGGTTTTAAAAAAATTGACTAGTTCTTGGAATGATCACAAGATTCAAAGTAACAGGTAATGAACACTTACCCTTAAAGTAACGAACCCTGGACATCTAGCGTTAGATCATAGACCTTTCGCACTCTCATTCTTCATAGGATCAGATCAAAGAAACATTTCATGTTGTCACTTTTCCAAATGGACATTAACATTTGATCACGAGCATGCAAATAATAAACGAATGTACTAACCACAATAGATCCCTAAGCATAATTGACCCTGCTTCCATCTTAATTGGATGCCGAATGTTCTTAATATATTCCATATGATTTATGAAACGACTAATACCCCTATGCATGCAAATAATTTTTTCTCAATTAGAGTGGCCAGAGGACGCCAATTAAACAACCGGTTTATACGATGCCATGCCCAAATTCCATCTCTCTCACCCTGTTCAATAAGTTGAACCCGAGTTCTTAATTAACATAGTAGAAAGAAAAAGCATTGGAAGCTTGTCCAGCAGAATGAATACATAAAATTCCTTACCATCCTCTCGATGCACTTAATTCAAAAGCCAGAAAGGGCATTAATATCTGCAGCTTCATGGTTTCCACGTATTAAATGCACATTGTTTCGATACTAAACCTGCAATGTTCACACAAATATGCATAAATGTCATGCCACTAAACTTAATAAGGAACACAAAACGAGAACACAAATATCCAGAATACCTTCAGAGAAAGCGGAAGGGTTATAGTTTCTAGGCTGTGTTGGCTTCGGTCAACATAATCTCCTAGGAATAGATAATCGATATATCTGATAGTCATTTATATCGATTAGCAACATAGATAATTGAATGTCTAATTCACCATTCTTATAATAGTCCAAAGAGATATTAAGCACATGAAATCATCACTGAGAAAGCACAATTACCAGAACCAGACTCCATGGGATCTTACAATATGCAGATTGACGACCCATCCACATTAGAGAATACAAGCTAACATTCGAACCACTAGAAGGAGGTAGAGGCTTTAGCCAAGGCATTAGATAGCCCGGATATGGAAATGCCCCACCAACTTGAAAACCTTAACTGCCTTTTCTCTCCACTGGAAGTCTATGAAGGACCACCCTATATTGACAGTTTGCAGGCTGTTGATGAAAGGCAGGTTGCACATACACTTATGTCAAAGCAAGACCATTTTCTAGGAATGCTGGATCAAGTAGTTCTAGGGCCCACATCTTCAGCTGTTATTACTTTTCCTACTCATTCCATGCAACACATGCAGGAAGACATGCCTTTTTTCACCACGCTATCCCAATTGGGTCCAACTCTCTCTCCTCCATACTCCACTGATGATTGGCGTATTCTAGAATTGAATATACCAATGACGATAGATGAAGAGCATCTCTCCCTTGTGTGTCCCCTGTTGAGGAGGAGCAAGACTTGCTGGACATCATTTTCCAAGCTTTCTCGAAAATGGCCCCTCCTTAGAATTATATTCTCGATAAATTTGAAGCTACTGGTCACCACACAAGCTTGGCCTCCTCCTTCATCTTTGAGCGCTAGTCCTCTCCACCGTTTAAGCCAGCTTTTTCAATTGCATTGCTGAACTGGTGGCATTATGCACTTCACAAAAAGAGCATCGAAGACATAAGGATATGAATGATTATTAATTTGTCATAATAATATGAATGTATGCGGGCCATTGTTCCCCTTTGTACTGGAAACTGCTTTATTTCAAATTCCTTTACTTTGAATCAAGTTTTACCAGCAGGTCAAGAAGATGTGGCCCAGGTCATCGAAGAATGGAAGTTCGTGTCTAATCATAATATGGACTTCAGCATTTGTGCCCCAGAGGTGGATGGCCTTATGATTATAGAAAGAAAGTGCATAAATCCGCAATGAACAAAAGAAGAAGGGAGGAACCTGAAATAAAAGAACAAAGGGAGAAAAGCATTACAGAAACACTTAACATCAGCTGCAGCTTGAACTAGGAATCACTGCCACTCTTCACGAAGACATGGAACAGTTTGACGATGACGTATAGGTAAGGGAAGTTACCCAAAGCTGCCCGAGTTGCCATGAAGCTGCTTAGTTGGAACTGTTGAGGATTTGAGAAAGCCTCGATAGTAAAAAAATTCAACACTTTTTGTAAGGTTGTTGACCTTTGTCCAAAGTAAATTGATATCCAAGTAACTCTCACTTAGGGAGATCTGTTTTATGTGTCCACGGTTTTCCCAAGGTCCAAAATTGTTACATCTTATGAAGCTGGATAAAAAATGTATCTTCTCAAATCAAGGATCCATGGCTAGTGATTGGTGACTTCAACCAGTGCGGATCACGGCAAGACAAGCAAGGCCAATCCAATTTTGCTCCAGGGGCCACCACTGTCATTGAAGCAATTGACGCCGGCGAACTTGTTGAACTTCCTTCTTAAGGTCAATGGTTCACTTGGACCAATAATAGAAAAAGAGTGGACGCTACCTAGGCCAGATTGGATAAAGCATTCTACAATGACTTCTACCTGAATAAGTTCCTCACTCCAACCTCCATGCTCTCCTAATTACAGCATTGGACCATTCTCCTCTCCTCTTTTTTTTTTTTAATAATTAATTGTCCTTTCAAAAGAAGGCATCATTGGTTTGAAAACTTTTGTTCAAATTTCAGGAATGTTCTTCCATTATTGCCTTCTCTTGAAATCATTACCAAGAGGGATCCCCAGCGTTTAAGCTGCACTTTAAGCTTACTTCAACTATGAGATCTTTATGAGCATGGAACAGGGCCTCCGTTGGAAACTTAATTCTTAGGATTAATTCTTTCAAGAAAGAATTGTCAAACCTTCTAAATAATGTAAATGACGAAGCATTTCCAGATCAGAAAAATGACATGAGAAATGACCTTGGGTTCCTTTATGATTGTGAGGAAATATTGTGGGTTCAAAAGACCCATCAAATTTGAATGGTTTAAGAAGATAGAAATATCAAATATTTCCATACCCTAGTCAACAAATGAAAAATTTATGTATATATTTTTACTTATTCAATCCAATGGACAATACTAAATTCAATCTAATCGAGGTATACTAGACTTAATCCAGTAGATCCTAATACAATTACACTATATTTGATTCAATCTAATGGATCTTGACATCATTAAACTATATTAGATGGCATCTAATATAAAAAATAAAATGAGATAAAAAATAAAAATATAGTGTCAAAACTCTAATTTGAACAAACAATTTTTGACTAGTTAGATGCCAAACTAATTGATTTTTATCAAATTTTGTAACTTCTTACTCTATAAGCATTGTACTTAGGGATTTCATTGCTATAATCAGAGTATAATTTATTTCAAAAGCTTAATTAGTCTTAAAGCTAGGAAAAACATGAATAATTTGAACTTTTTGAAGGTAGAACTAACTATAACCTAGTTAAAGTTAGCTACAGCCAGCTTAGAGTTCATTTCAACTACTTAAAGTGATCAGTAACTACTCAGAGTTAATTATAAAGGGCATGACCCATGTGCTACCATATAACCTAGCTGTGTACCTCCTTATTGCAAGGTCATGTGGGGTAGCATGACTTACTCATGACCATTACATGTTTCAATACTTGGATTGAAGGGTTTACACAGCCTATGTATGACAGCATGATAAGGGCATGTAAACTGCAACTAAACACTAAAAAAATCTTAAGCTCATTCCTGGCTTTATAGGATTGCTCAAGGACTTTAACTCTCCTACAAACACTTTGGACTTATCACACAAATCACACTACTTTAAGCTATCAAGGATTAAAAAGTGACTCTATGACTCCCTCTTATAAACAACCTATACCATCTTTCATAGTATTTAGGAACTTTACCATGGCTAACCATGCCAAAACAACTCAACCAAGACATCATGTGGTGAACCAAGATGACCATTACAGCATTAGTATATAAGGTTATGCTATAGGTTTGATAGTATAAGTCAATATAATATATTATAAATTTATCATTTGTTTGGTGCAACTAATATATTGTATAAGCTTATATATCAAATCTCTCTTATATATCAAAATGATTTATAATATAATCAAACTTTGAGATATGAAATTAAGCTTGATTAGGTTTTGATATATAAGGCTTTATCAACACTTTCTCATTCTAACCCTCACCTATGCCCTTTCTCATTCTCCCATTTGCACTCAAGTCCAACAGAGGTTCATAAGCCTGCCTAGATCAGGTATTCACCTAGCCAAATGCTTAGGCCTAACTAGGCCCAGTTTAGTTTAGTATCATGACGAGTTGAGCTAGTTTCTCAAGTTGGCTAAGCTATTTTTCTAATAAAAAAATTCATACAAATTATAAAACAACCCTTAAAAATAAAATTTCTATATAAGTCTCTATAAAATTACATTTTGCTCTTAAAATAGATAAGATTTTCATATAAATTCTTATAAAATAATTTTTTATTTTAAATTAATAAAACTAAATCGAGCCAAATTGGCCAAAATGGTTGGCCAACTAGTCATGTGGCCCAGTTTGGTATGCCATCTTCTTTTGCCAACCTATCATAGCTTAATGTTACTAAGTAGGACTAGGTTGGTCAAGTTATTAAGTACCATATGCAATAGGGGTAATAATTTGACCACCAGCTAGCCTCATCCCAACTAGTCATATTAGACCAGGGCTACGCATAGGCTAGGCTTTGATTTAGCTCGATGCTCAACTTAGTTTGAACTAAGTTTCAAAGTTAAAGCTCAATGCCTAGGCCTTACCAAACTCAATCTAGTATCAAGTTGGGTCATTTTTTAAGAAATTTTTGATAAAAATGATAAAATGACTTTAAAAGAAGATTTTGTTTTATAACCCCTTGTAAAATTATATTTTTCCCTTTAAAAAAATGAAAATTTTCAAATCTGTTTGGCCCAACTTGGTTCTATTAATTTTAAATTAAATTTTTTTATAGAATTTATATGAAAATTTTATTTTTTTTAAAAAAAATAAGTTACAAGGATGTATATAAAAATTTTTATTTTTTTTCAAAAGTCATTTTATTATTTTTACCAAAAAAATTAAAAAGAAATAAAGTGGCACAACTAACCAAAAAAAAACTAGCTTGATACAAGGTCTTAATTTTATGCTCATGATACAAGGTCTTAATTTTATCCAACATAATATAATATCAATACCTAACTTGGCCTATGTTTTATGCTCATGATACAAGGTCTTAATTTTTTTTCTAATTTCTCTTTTGTAAATAAAGAAGGATTTTTTATTTCTTTAAACATTAATATAATAGAATAAATTAGATAAATATAATATATTCTTAACTAATAAGTATTTTTATTAAAAAATTAATTTTTATTTATTACTAAATATAAAATAATATTATCTTTTACAATGCATTACCTTATTTAATGTTATTAAACCTTATTTCATGCAACGTATTAAATAAATATATTAAAATAATATATAATATTAAAAAGGAAAATTACGCTTGAACAACATTGGGCCTGATAACCCCTCCCGATTTTCCCATTTCAACCCGAGTTCACTGCTACTTGGCCAGCGTCGATTTTACTGAGGGTCCGTTTGGTTCAGGGTTTTTGGGGGGGAGGGGAGGGGAGGAGAGGGGAGGGGAGGCCCTCCCCTTGTTTGATATGAAAAACCCGAGGGGAGGGGAGGCAAACTGTGGGGGTTTTTGGAGTGGAGAGAAAATTTTATTTCTATTTGACAAAATTGCCCCTACTTTTTATTTTCATTTAAAATATAATATAAATCTTATTTTTTAAATTGGGTTTAAGATAATTTTTTATAAAAATAAAAAATATTTTTGAATAAAAATAAAAAATTATTTTTAATAATAAAAAGCAAGAAAAATTTTTTTTTATAAAAATAACAAAATTAAAAATTCTAATATCATAAGGGTATAATTGTCCATCCCCTCTCCTCCCCTCCTCAACCAAACAATATATCATTAAAACCCCTCCCCTCCCCTCCCCTTCATTAAAATCCCTCCCCTCCCCTCCCCTCCATTGAACCAAACACTCCCTGAGGCAAAACCTTTTGGTTTTGAACAAGAGAGGTAAAAGTTCGAAACCCCTCCCGTGTTCGAAACTCTACTCTCCTTTCTCAGTTCGATAGTCCCTGGAAGATATCATTTGTTTGCTGGTTTCACTTGGGGGAATGAGTTTTCTGCTTGAACTCTTGCTTTAGCCCTTGAAACGTTGCTTATAATTTTCTGCTTGAACTCTTGCTTCTAGTGTATGTGAGTGTTGGTGAATGAGAGAACTCGAAAGCTTGTTTTGAATTTTCCTGACCAATTGGAGTGACGGCCGTGTAAGACTAAGTTGCAACATTGAGTGCTGATCCTTACTCCTTGTACCATGTTTGATTGCTTATCTCAATATCTGCCAACAAGCTCCAACAAGCATGGATGCAGATCTAAAGAAGTTGGCATTTAATAAAGATGATTAGCTGGGACGGGGGTGCTTAGTGCTGTTTTATTTTTGAACATGTGGAGTCTGTGTTAATTAGAGCTTCCCTTTGTGCAGCTTGTTAGTGAGCTTTGCAGGTTGAAAAAAATGTTGCTATAAAGACCTTCCCTTTGGGGTCATCTTTGTTTTTCTTTTTATTTCATGAATGTTTTGGAGCTAAGACAGTGAGCTTCAATCTTCAACTGTGAGTTTTGGCTGGTGTTGCTGGTTTATGCTATTACATTTGGGGTTGATGTTAATTAAAGGATATGCAGAATACATAAATCATATCCAATATAATTAAAAGCGGAAAGGAACGTACCTCCAGCGATTGCTCTTAAAATCCGAAAAAAATCTTGACAAGGTAAGCTTATGAGCTCTCAGTTTTAGGGTTTAGGGTTGAGCGTTTGATGGTATATGTAGTTGTCTGAATCTTAGTTTGTGCTTCAACCGAGCTCAAGGACCCCATATTCATCGACCAACCTTAACGCACCCTCTCATCAAAGGTGCTGCAAAGGGAAGAAGTGGTGGAACAGCGACCATGAATCTCAGATCTCATAAATTTCGGATCACTTTAGGAACGTTTGTTCAATGTGCAAACGTGCAACGATTACAGTCAATAGTTCTTAACTGGATGAGCAAAGTTTTGGAATACTAAGTAGGTGGAGCATATGTTTCCATAGATGCCAAGCTAAAGTAAGTCCATTTATCAGCAAAAGTCGAGAATTTTTCTTGTAGATGATCTTCTGTAATTTTGGGTCCAAATTCTTGATGTACAAATTTGTATATTTGGCATCAGGGTTAGGCAAAATGTGGTCACTTTTTTTTGGATTCGGTCGAGGCTGGAGGTGGCTTCTTAGTACCATGGCAAAATTTGTATGTTTGGTTTGGGTGCACAATCTTAAACTTAAAAAAACAAGCTAGTTAAGTATGACATGACCTTAGTACTGTCAGAAAATATAATCAGCAAAAATAAGCTTTATGGCAAATAAACGTGGCTTCTGGGATAAAGGTCTACTGGGTAAAGAGAAACAATGGTGTTTCATTGCGGAATTGACTTGATATTGAGATTACATGCATTTTTTATTTGTTTGTGGTGTATATAAATAATGATCATAATCTGACAGAAATTTCTTATTATTATTAATACTGTCAGCTACATTTCTTACTATTTCTCACTTCTCCTCCTTACACATCCAAGCCCAATACAACCGTTGGATCGAATTCAGTGTCTGGA
Source organism: Erythrophleum fordii (assembly GCA_032878935.1). Classification (NCBI taxonomy): domain Eukaryota; kingdom Viridiplantae; phylum Streptophyta; class Magnoliopsida; order Fabales; family Fabaceae; genus Erythrophleum; species Erythrophleum fordii. Next base: position 122,565 of record JAVQMF010000048.1, on the reverse strand, counting down.
TTTGGTCTGATGGTTTAGGAGTTCCAGTAAGTGTAATGTAATATAAACACAATTTTCCTTTTTTTACTATCTTTGCTTTTCTTGTGTGTGGAATCGAACTTTTCTTGTGTTTTCTTTTTCGTGTTGAGAGTAGACTAAAGGAAGATGAGTTAGCACCAAAAAGAAGAACAAATTCTTCTCAAATGTTGGCAAAAATATCTTTTGTCTTTTTTGGCCAACTTTTGAAAATAATTTCTGTATACAAATTTAAAAACTTATGTTTGAATTTATTAAATTTTTTAGTTAAAGATTTACAAGAACATTTATTTACAAATTAAAAATATAAAAATATTAATTTTCCTTGCCATGGAGGAATTTTATTTCTCCAAAAATTAGTATAGTATAACAAATTTAAATGAATATAGTATATTTTAAATAAAAAATATTCCTATCAAAAGGTTTATTTTTTCTCTTATTCAGTATTGTACAGTGGTGTATCACTAAATATAAGATAATATTATTTTACACAATACACTATTATATATAGTGTTACACTAAACATTGTATAATTTTATTAAGTGTTAGACCTTTTACTGTTAAGTCTTATATTTTAAAATGTACCAAATGGTCCTAGATTACAATTGATTGGAGTGTAACAATACTTTAAAAAGTATATAATAATTTCATGGTAATCCTACGCATAGTAAAATAACCCAATTAATTGGTAAAATCTCATAAATCCATTATCATTGTGATTGTTTCCCCGGAAAGGATTCACATCAGCCGCACCCATTACTACTAGGACAATGGAAACAAAATTATATGTATGACATTAACGTCTGGTGATCATAAGAAGGTTTCTTATAATTGTGATTTTATTTCTTTTGGATTTTGAAAGAGAAAAGCTGTTTTCTTTGTATCCAAAACTGTAAATAAGAAATTGCATGTAATTTTTTTCCATTTTAAATAGCCCCTCTTGATGTACGCCTTGCTAGTTTTTGAGGATTACCTTGAAGATTATCAAAGAGTAATTTTATTTTTGTGGCCTAATTTTTTGGATTTTATTTACCCCTTTCCATCTGTTAAAAAATACATAACTACTATCATTGTTTATTATTTTTTGTACGCTTAAAATTTCAGGAGGCACATAATAGGGCAATTTGAGTCATAAAATTGAAAAATAAAAACAAAAACCTTAAATAAATAATTGCCAAAACTATTTTCTGATATCTATATATAAAAATAATTTTTTTTTAAATAGACTGCAGAGTAAAGGAAAATTGTACATTTTCAACTAATTACCAAATATCTATTACTATTATTATTATTAAAAATAATAGAATAGTTATGGATATTTCACGAGAAATTAATTTTTTTATTTTTAATTTAACTTTTTATATTTTGGAGACACGTCAGTGTGTAAGATTTCATGATCTATATATTTATGTCTTTGAAAGAGGATTGAAGGATTTAGATATGGTAGGAAAAAAATGAAACATTTTTAATATTCTGCAATGTTTTTGTTCTAATTGAATTGGGGATTAGATTTCATCATCATATATAATAAGATCTAGCGTCATGATTTGTAATTTTTCGAAAGATAGTATTCGTTCACCTAAGATAATGTTTAGGAAATTTCCAGTTGTCTATGTCTACTTAAAAATTAAGAAGTTGGTTTTCTTCCTGTAAAATTATATTTTGTCCAAATATTTCTCAAAATTAGAAAACATACATTAAATTCAAAAATTATTATTTCAAGATTTTATTTTATTTTTGAGTCATGTTTATCATTAGAGTTATTTTAATTTTTGTGTCATCTTTGTACATGGAGTAGGTTTAATATTGCATATTGGGTAATGACAACATTTGGTCTTGATTTATATTGGAAGGACGTGGTGTTTGGTTTCCGAAAGGGTGGGTATGTTCATGCATTTGATATGGAATCCACGTGTGATAGAGCATCTATTTCTTATCAATAAAATCCTGGAAGCTTCTTCTCTCTCTTTTCTATTGTAACCTCTTCATGTGATTGTTTCTCTCCTCTCTCATGGTCACTACTATTTTCTCTTCCTATATATACTTGTATCTGTTCTCTATTGGCTTAACAATACAACAGAATATTACCTTTGCGTTAATATGGTATCAGAGCCTTGTACCACGGTGGTACAAATGGCAAATGATTTACCCTAGCCTTCTTTAGCTACCGACTCTTCATCTCCATCCCCAGAAACACATTCCACCATGAGTCTCACTAATACAAATAATCCCACTTCGTCCTTTATCACATCATTGCCTCATTTTGTTACTGTCAAGCTCACTACCGATAACTACCTCATCTGGCGTGCTCAAATGCTACCTTACCTTTATGGTCAACAAGTTTTTGGTTACATTGATGGATCAATTCCTCCTTCTTCACCAATTTTGGATGATGGATCATCAAATCCAGCTTACACCAAGTGGTTCTATCAAGATCAGTTAATTCTTTCTATTCTAATTTCCTCCCTTTCTGAAAATCTGATAGCCCAAGTCCTGAAGCATAAATCATCTAAAGCAATGTGGTGTGCTTTGGAAACAATGTTCTCTTAGCAACCTGAAGCCAGATACGTTCAACTACATAATCAACTTGCCACATTGAAAAAGGGATCTGATACTATTTCTGAGTATTTCCAAAAGGCTACACTCCTCTCAGATGCATTAGCTACAGCAGGCAAGCCATTATCCACTGTTGAATTTAATACATACCTCCTCTCGGGCCTTGGATCTAAATATGATGTTGTTGTGGCTTCTCTCACTACACGATTAGGAACACCATCTTCTGAAGAACTTTTGAGTCATTTGCTCACCTTTGAAGCTCGCATTACTCATAATTCCACCCCATCTTTAGCCTCCGCTGAAATCCCTGCACATGTTGCTGCCACGCCTTTTTCTTCATCCTTGCGAGGTGGTCAAGCTTCTGGATCTTTTGGAACACGAGGTCGAACAAGACGATCAGTTTATCGTGGTAGTGGACGTTTTTCTAGGGGAGGACGATTGTCCTTTTCTTCTAACACCGATTCACGACCTAAATGTCAAGTCTGCATGAAAACAAGACACATTGCTCTTTAATGCTTTCATCGGTTTAACCATGCTTACTAGGCTTCACCACTATCATCACTGTCTGCTCAGTATGCTGTATCATCTTCTATTCCAGACTCAGCTTGGTATCCTGACACTGGCGCCACTAACCACATGACTTCTAATCTTGCCAATTTGAATCTCACTTCTTCTGCTTACAAGGGGGATGAAGCAGTTCGTATTGGAGATGGTTCCCCGTTAGCTATCCATCACCACGGTTTTACTAAACTCTCTACTCCCCAGGGCATATTTCTTCTTCATAATCTTTTACATGTTCTTTCCTTAACTAAAAATCTTCTTTTTGTTTCTTAATTTTGTCATGATAATCATGTATTTTTTGAATTTCATTCCGATTCTTTCTTTATGAAGGATCTTCAGTCAAAGACCGTTTTGCTCCAAGGCACTACTAAAGATCATCTTTATGCTTTACTATCCTCCTTCTCTCCACAAGCTTACATCGGTGAACGAACGAATTTTCTCACATGACATCACCGTCTTGGTTACCCTGCTTTTCCCACTGTTCAATAGATACTCTCCCCTCACTCTCTTCCTGTGTCTGATCGAAAATCCACTACATTATGCCCCGCTTGTTGCTCTGCCAAGTGCCATGCATTGCTATCCTCCTTATCCCCTCATCGCTCCACTTCCCCTCTTCAACTTATTTTCACTAATGTATGGGGTCCTTCCCCACTTTTATCTTATTCTGGATCTCATTACCATGTATTGTTTGTTGATGACTATAGTAAATTTACCTGGTTTTTTGCCATCCAATCTAAATCTGATGTTTCTTATATTTTTTTTCCAATTTAAACAACGAGTTGAACTTTTTTTTTAATTCCAAAATTCGGTCTCTTCAAACAGATGGGGGTAGGGAATTTCATGCACTTCATCATGTTTTAACACGTCATGGCATTACTCATCGCATTACATGTCCCTACACTCACTCACAAAGTGGTACTATTGAGAGGAAACACCGGCATATTGTTGAAACTGGCGTTGCCTTGCTTAATCATGCCTCTGTTTCTCACCAATTCTGGGCTCATGCATTCTCCACTACTGTTCACTTGATTAATCGACTCCCTAGCCCAACTCTTGGTTACAAGTCTCCCTATAAGCTTTTGTTTAATCAAAATCCATATTACTCTTTTTAACATGTGTTTGGTTGTGCATGTTGGCCCAACTTATGGCCCTATAACAAAACCAAGTTCCAATCGTATTCCACATGATGTGCTTTTCTGGGCTATAATGCAGATCATCGCAGGTATCTTTGTTATAACATTTTAACGGGCCGCATCTATATATCTAAAGATGTTCTATTTAATGAAACACATTTTCCTTTCTCCACATCCTCCTCTAGCTTGCCTCCTTCCTCTTCTTCATCTGTTATCTCTCTTCCTTCTAATCTTGTTATTTCTCCTTCCAGATCTGCCCACTTATCATCCATCCTTTCTTCTTCGTGTACTCCCCTCAACTCTTCTTCTCCTTTCTCTATATCTACTCCTCTAACCTCTTCTCCCACTTCCTCTGTTTCTTCTTCTTCTTCTTCCTCTTCTTTACAATCAACGCCCTTTCTGCCCGTGTCTCCACCATCTTTACCTCCTTCTAATTCTCATCCCATGCTTACTGTTGGCCCAATAGTCTCTCAACCCTTTTGTGTTTGATAACTCCAAAAGCCCAAGTCAGATAAAAGCCCATCCAAGTAAAACTTTTTGGTGTTGCTTTTCATATAGTCTGCAAAAAGTATATCTATGCTTTGAAAAGCTAAAAGCTGACACCTCACTGTGGCCATGCTTCTGCTCTGCTTCAAAGTCAACTATTTCCTTTTTGTTCTCTCATTGAAAACATAAATCTGTTCACTCTCCTCGATATAATGAAAATAAGAAAAATGGTGAAAGGAGTTCAGAGTTGATTTAGTAAAGCCTTTCTGTTTTGTTGGGAAAGCCTCTGTGTTCTGCTGAATCATTCCAAGCTCTCAGCTAACTGGTTGCTACTCAAGGCCTACTGATTTCAAACATTCAAAATTGAAGGAGATGAAGAAACGGCTATATTTTTCATGCTTATATATGTGCAAGAGGTCTGCTGTACCAACACCAGCGAAAAAGAGAGAAACAAAAGAAATTCTGTTCATTTTTATTCTCTATAGTTATAAGTGTCTGGTGCATGTAATAACCTTCTCTGAGAGACTTGTGCTGATTAGTGAAACTCTGTAAGAGTCTTGAATGTTGTAGCACTTGTGAAAGAAAAAGAAGGTTGTGTGAGTGTGAGCTGTTAAATCTGTAAAAGTTCTAGGTAAGCTTAAAAACCTAGGTGCTGTGGGTGTATTCTGTGATTCTATAGTGGAAATCCCTTGTCGTGTATCAAGGGGACTGGACGTAGGTCTTGAGGACCGAACCAAGATATATCAGGTGTTTCTCTTCCTTTATCTTATTTTTAATTTTTCAGTCACTGAACTAAAACCCTGTCGACAAGGTCTCTTCCTTACTCCTTGATCTTCTCTTTGTAAGTCAAATTCTGGAAGATCCTGTCGACAAGATCTTAGTCCATCTACAAGATTTTATGATTTACAATTTTAGTTGAACTTGCGATTTTTAAATTACGAAAGCACCTATTCACCCCCCTCTAGGTGCATTCTTCACTTACTCGATCCAAACACAATATCTTCTATCCAAAGCAACATGATGATGGTAATATTCGGTGGCCACCTCCACGAGCTTTCCTTGTTGTCAGCTCCTTGCCTTCTGAATGTCTCGTTACAGTTATTGAAGCACTTAAATATCCTGAGTGGCATCAGGCCATGAATGATGAATTACAGGCTCTATTTAATACCAACACTTGGTCTCTAGTTCCTGCTTCTTCTTCATCTCATGTTATCGGCTGTAAGTGGGTTTTTCGGACTAAACATAGATCAGATGGTTCAATTGAAAGATATAAAGCACGTTTAGTTGCAAAAGGTTTTCATCAACAGCCTGATCTTGATTTTATTGACACCTTTTCCCCGGTGGTCTAACCCACTACCATTCGAATGGTTCTTTCTGTGGCCATTTCCAAATGTTAGGTTCTTCAACAAATTGATGTTCAGAATGCTTTTCTCCATGGCCATCTTTCTAAAGGCGTTTATATGTCTTAGCCACCTGGATTTGCTCATCCTGATTACCTTACTCATCTCTGTAAATTGCATAAAGCTATGGCTTAAAGCAGGCTTCTCGAGCTTGGTTTGCTCGTCTCAGCTCGCATCTCCTGGTTCTTGGTTTCAATGCTTCTTGCTCTGATAGCTCTCTTTTCATTTATCAGCACTCATCTCATACTATTTTTCTTTTAGTATATGTTGATGACATCATTATTACTGGGTCTTCTCCTGCTGTTATTGACAGTCTTATCTCTGCTTTGGCTACCTCCTTCCCTCTTAAACGACTTGGCTCTTTGCACTACTTTTTGGTCATTGAATGTCATCGCAACTCTCAGGGCCTCCCAACGGAAGTATATTACGGATTTACTTGCCAAATCTAACATGATGCTCTGCAAGCCAGTTCATACTCCTTTGGGATCGTCTATAAAGCTCTCTTTCTCTGCTGGTTCTTTATTCTCTGATCCTACATTGTATCGTAGCATCATTGGTGGCCTTCAATACCTCTCTTTCACCAGACCCGATATTTCCTTTGCTGTCAATAAGGTCTCTCAATATATGCATTGTTCTCGCGATTCTTATTGGATGCTGTCAAACGCATACTGCGTTATCTCAAGCATACTGTGGAATATGGTTTACTACTTCAACCAACTTCTACTTTAGTCTTGTCAGCCTTTTTAGATGCTAATTAGGGTGGGAATCTTGATGATGGTTGTTCTATCAATGGTTTTTGCATCTACTATGGTCCCAATCTTATTTCCTAGAGTTCTAAGAAACAGCCACTGTTGCTCGGTCCAGTACAAAGGCCGAATATAAAGCCTTAGCCTTGGCCACCTGTGATATCATCTGGCTCCAATATCTTCTTACTGAACTTGGCATTTTCTTACCTTAGTCTCCTGCGCTTCATTACGATAACATTGGCACTACTTATCTTGCTGCCAATCCAGTCATGCACTCTTGTATGAAACATGTAGCTTTACATTATCATTTTGTTCATGAATGTGTTGCTGCCAAATGCTTACGCATCTCCATTGTTTCTTCCAAAGACCAACTTGCTGATATCATGACAAAGGCATTACCTGCTCCTCGTTTTCAACATCTTCATTTGAGCCTCACTGTTTGCCTCTCACAACTCGGCTCGTAGGGGGCTGATAAAGCATCTATTTCTGATCAATAAAATCCTAGAAGCTTCTTCTCTCCCTTTTCTGTTGTAACCTCCTCACGTGATTGTTTATCTCCTCTCTCATACTCACTACTATTTTCTCTTCCTGTATATACTTGTATCTGTTCTCTATTGGCTTAACAATACAATAGAATATTACCTTCGCTTTAATAACGTGGACCCACTAAGATCCTGTTCGAAAGTTTATGATGAAAAAAATAATGCTATAAATCTTTCTTGTTGAGATGCTGCACTTTGATTTAGGAAATTAGCTTGAAAGGGTTAAGTACATGAATTCTCTCTCTTTATTTTACAGATTGTGTTTACAGCGAAATTGTTTTGTGGACCAAAACTTTCAGTTCATATGTTTGTTTTATGACTTAATTCTTCCTAATTATGCCCACTTGTTAAACATGTATAATTGATCGCTTGTTGACTTTATTTTTCTTGGGTCTTTATTATCCTTTTTTTTTAAACCCTACTTTATTATTATTATTTTAGAGTTTGTCATGTGTGTTGGGTCACCCTTTTCTAAACGAATGATTGAAAAAATATTATTTCAAAAATTCAAAAAAATAAAAGCGAGGATTACCATCAATTAAAATTTTGGTGAGTCTTCAAATAAATTGATTATTGAAATCATTTTTGAAAATTAATTTATTTTCTCTTTTCTTTTTATCTATTACGTTATGTTGGACACTTCCCTGCTAAAAACAATATGAAATTAACGTTTTGATATTTTAACAATGTTTTAATGATTTTCCTTTTTTCGATTTTGAGAGAGGTACTTTCTTTGCGTCCAACATATTTTCTTTGTCCCTGAGTGCTGAAATATTGCCTTCTTGACACTACAATTGCGCTGGGTTTAAATTGTAAGACTATAGATTTTGTCATATTGCGATATTTGTGCCGTTGCCTTTTAATTCTTCTTAGATTGGTGTTACATGCCAGTCACTATTCAATCATAATTATGTGCAAAATTTTTAATAATTTGCGAAATTTCTCTGGTCAAATAGAGTGACTTCGATCCTTGTGTTGGTTAATCTTTTAAATCATTTATTAACATGTCACTTATTGTGTTTACAGATCGAAAATATGAACTTACCTGAGGATAATATATGAAATATTCTCAAGGCTGCCTGCAAAATCAGTATACAAGTTCCATTCTTGTTATAAGCCCATCTCTAAGTTCACAAAAGAGACGAATTTTGCCCTGAAGCAATCTCAAAAATCCATGCTGAAGGATAATTCTTGCATCTTCATTCAAGGAGATGAATTACTTGAAATACATGCATTACGGGGAGATGAGGTGTCTTCTGGTGTTCCCATAAACTTTCTTCAGTTTCTTAATGAACGCTCGGTAGAAATCCTTGCTTCTAGCAATTGATTGCTTCTCTGTCAAATATTGGAAAGAGAAAGTACTCCAAAATGCAACTACTTGTTTGTAATCCCACAACACAATCATGCTCCTCTGTTGCCACCCCATATTGTTTGCTAGAAGATTCCTTCTTATGTCGCATTCGACTTTGAATCGAACTGTAATACAGGTGTTAATTATGAGGAATACAAATTATTTCTTTTTTAGGGTAGTTTCTACCCAGGGTCATTGAGTTTTACGTGCAAAATTTACATGCCAAAAGGTGTGTGGAAAGAAAGAGAAAGAAGCTTCTTTGTGGGTGATGTGAGTGGTAGATTTCTAGAATTTGATTTTCCCGTGTTCCACAAGGGAGCCGTTCACTTTGCTTTAGGGGGTTATTATAAAGAGATGAATAGTTTTTATATAGTATCATACACTCTTGACAGTGTTATATCAAGAATATTAAAGTTTCCAGTAGAAGCTAGAGATGTGTATGGGTATGATTTGATTGGTAAAAGAAAAAGAAGACTTGAAAAAAATATGTAAACAGGGATTTGACTGGGGTTTGATGAGCTTCACTTCTTATTCTAATACTCTTCGTTCAAATGGCACTGGTGCCACAGCTTGGCCTTTTGCCAAGAGGAGAAAAGTAATGCTGCAGTCCAGTTCTAAGTTTGCTCATTCAATTTTTATAACGAGAAAAACATTTTTGTAATTAAGGATTTGATTTAATTTTTAATTTATGCATTGGTCTATTTTTTCCTTTAATATTACAGCATGTTCCAGGTCTGTATTTGCCTATTTTAAGCTTTTGTTTTCGGATATGGCATTAGCCCAATCATGGTCTTAAGAAATTTATAAAATTGATAATAGGCAACATTGTTTTTTAATATAGTTATACGAAAAAAAAATATTTATATACAACTCTTTATATTTTTGTTATTAAGTTTTTTAAGAAGATTACAGTAAGTGTATGGTTTATTAAATAAAATACATATTTTTTATGTTATTATTAAAAAAATTATATATTTATGTTTTAATTGAAAAATTTTGTAGTAAAAATATAAGAAATTGAATTTAAGTCTAATAGTAGTTATATGTTAAGTTTGATTTATTTTTCAAAGACAATATTGCAATGTTGCCTTATAAAAAATTTACATTATTATACTTTTATTTTTAAAAAAATTCAATGACAAAATCCGTAAACTATACAAAGGTTTTATCTCTATTATATTGATGTTGCTCGTTGCCTTCCTAATGTTTCCTTTTGTTGTATTTCGGCTAGTATTTTAAGATCTAGATCATATCAACTAGTTGGGCTACTTAGAGTAATCATCTGCCAATGACAAACACGTATGTATCCATATTTAGGAAGACATAGACAGTCAAGGGCAGAAAAAGTGTTCTCCACTTACCATCATAAACACCAAATATATTACTGGCATGGTTTTCTAACAAAGGTAAACAACTGACAATAGATGCAGTCAATTTACCTGTAATTGGTACCTCCGTAATGTAGTTCAATGTCAAATGCACGCTAGAATACACAGCATTTATGAGCCTTAGTGCTAACTACAAGGTGATGAATTCTAAAGGTTCTGTTTAAGGTATAGCATTTTTTGTTTTGTTTGGATTAGTCCTCATTTTTTCTTTTATAACTAAGGATTTATGCCAATTGTTCTCTTTGGGGTTAATGAGATTATTTTAATAACATGAGTTCTGACAATGTGAAATGGATAAGTTTGAACCTCAGCAGATATTAGTCTTGTAAAGTTTCCATGATAGTTTTATTTTTGTTGCCTAACATTTCGAGTCTTATGGCCCCTTTCTGTTAACCAATAATACTTATTATATAATTATATAAACCATAAAATAAAATAGTTTTAAGAATTTGTTGCTTGCAAATTTTAATTAATTAGTTAAATTAATTAGTTAAATTAATCAGTTAACTCATACTTTTAATTTTCACTTTCAGACAACATACTAAGAAAGTGATTGTTTTCAATTTTGGGATCTTAGGCTACTAAAGGAGCATGTAGTTTTAAAAATGACCAAAAGTGACTAATATTTATGGCTGGAAATTACATAAAGGAAAGTAAAGGCATGAAATTGAAAAAAAAAAAAAAGAATTTAAGGGAGTTGTAATAACTCATGATTTTTTTTTTATATTATAATACGTACTAAGAAAATTTAAAATTTAAAATAACAATAATTTACTTAAAAAAGATTTAAATTAAATTAGAGAATAAATAATTAAGATTAACAATAATAGTAATGATGGTAACAATAAATTAATTCAAATAAATTAATTTAAGTCTAAGATAAAGTATGAGAAAATTGGGTCTAATTATTGATACTTTGTCCTATGATTTGTACGTATCTACCCTTATTAGAACCCATCCGATTACTTCTCATATTTGTTTGAATGTCACTACATAGTTTAATCATTGTTTTACCAACAATGATTTGATTTGCATATCTTTCCATAATATTAATGTAATTATTGGTATAAATTAGATAGCTGCTAATAATGTTGTGCTTGATAGTATATATAAAATTGTTATCTTACCTGAATATAGGCCCATAACCCATTGGTCCTAGGATCAAAATTTGGCTCTGATACCAAAAAATGTTACACATAACATATTACATATTCTTTTTATATATATAAATTCATTCATTGCAAAATAATAATGACCAAATTTTTAGTAGCGAAAATTTTAGTTATTGAAAGTGAAAAATGACTCCATAATGCTTGAACACAGATTTTCACCATTTTGTCTAAAAAATTCATGCTTAAATATCTTATTCCATCCAAGATGACATGTATGTAAAGATCAATTTCATAGAATTAGTCATATGTTCATTTTGATTATAAAATACATAATGGAGCCTAAATTTTAAAAATTCATAATTTGAACTGCATAATTTTAGTTAATACAAATTAAGTATTAGAAAGCTTATGATGTGAACTAATTATTGCAAACATTTCAAGTCAAAATGACTCATTTAGTCCTTCAAAATACATGAAATTCGAGACTATAGAAGAATAAACAATAATAGGCCTTTGTAACTTTTTGGGGCCAATTTTAAAAATTGTCTAAATATTTTATAGAACCTAAAAAAAAAATGATCTTTAGCTTTACAAAAAGTTCTAAATATCTTCTAAATGGCCATCAAATTTTAAACCCAAATTTAGTTATTAATATTGTCAAGGACAAATAGATATTTTATAGCTCAAGTGATCAAATTTTTTATTTTTAATAGTGTCAAATGAGGCCTAAATATCATTTCTTGTTATGAGCAAATTTAAATCAAGGTATCGTCATATAACAATGGTTTATCATGAGAAAATTGTCTTGCAACTAAAAAATACTATTCCACATGCAAGAATATAAATGAGCCTTATAGGTGTCCACATACCAAATTAGGTTCCAACAACTTATATTTACATCTATTGATCACAAAATCATTGTCATACGCCTTTATATATGTTCCATTGCTTTACATGTGAATATAAGTTTACAAAATCACTTATATAATACCACATTCTGGACTACATATTAGTGAAATTTAGCCTTTTCTAGGCCCTTGCATCCTCCCTTTCCTTTTTTTGAGTTTCACCTAATCATGGAAAGTGGAGATAAGAAAATGTGAGATTCAAAGAATTCTAGTAGCTAAACTAACATTCAAACACATATATGATTCACTCAAACACATGGAAGCAAGTATGCATGTATACAAACATGGCCAACTCATACACAAGAGAGCAAATCCATGCTTTAGGAGTTTTTGTGACTCAACAAGAGCAAATCTATGCCCTCAAGGGATTGTTGCCCTTAGGTAAAGCAAATCCATGCTCACTTCCCTAGCCTCACCTAACAAAGAGCCACCCTGTCCATAAATGCTAATATGTCACATGCAACTGCATAATATACACAAACAAATAACTAGCCAAACAATTGCAAACAATATATACAAGCAACCAAGTACTCAAGCAAACCAACATAAAAGAATGAAAGATGGCTACCTTAACAATCAAATCCCTTTCTCTCCCTTCTTGATTCCATGGCTTCACACATGTACACCTTGGTATGATCTTACTTGCTTAACCTAGACATATCAATTGAAGTAGATAATAATCAATTTATACATTTTACATCTCAATTTAACAATATATGCTTAACTATGTCTTGAAGTATGTCTTTAGGTCACTTTGAATGCCTTAAAGAGTAACTCTCATAGTTCAATTTCTAGGCTTTAAAATCTCGCCATTTATGATCTTCATAATTCCAATGCAACTCATTCCAAAGTATATTTAAACATGCTTAGAGCCTTATGGTCCTTTAGGCATTCTTAAACTCTAATTTTTCACTTATAAAAATAGGGTTCCTAAAGTTATTTCAATAGTTTCATTAGTATTTATATTTTATATTTAGACCATTTAAAACCTTAGAATCAATAAAACAATTCCCTAAGTATCCATTACACTATATGGCTGAGATACACACACACACACTTATATCTTGGAGTTTTTGTTAATTCCATAGGAAATTTGATCGTTTTAGGATTTCTATAATTCATTTCTAACTCAATCATGTTATTAGAGGTATTAATTAACTCTCTTAAGATTTTGAACCTTTCAAGGCTAAAACCAAACCTTAGGTGAGGCCATATATCATTTTTTTGTTTCTTTATCTATTATATTGACATATCTTTATTCTTCATCATTCAAAGCCCTTAGTTTCACCAAGTTCTTATCAAACTCAATCTCTTTTTCTCCTCCCTTCTCTTGGCCAAACCTAGGTTAATCTAGGTTTCTAAGAATACAAACTTTTCTATAACAAAATCATATCTTGTTTTAAAGTGCTCTTGATGAGGATTATTTTGGTATAGGTATAGTTCATTTCCTCAATGGAGCTTTCTCAACCAAGAGTCTAGCTACAAAATCAACTCTTATGAGAAACCGAAAAGCACCATGAGAATGAGAAGAAAGAGTAGAAAAAAGTTTATAACAACGTCATATTTAAATTAAGCAAGTTTGCTTACCTATATGAAACTTTCTTTTCCTTTCTTTCTTTTTCCTTTTTCATGCCACCAAGAGAGGATTTTAAGGCTGTCAAGTTTGGTTATGGGGTGATAGAGGAGAGTGGCATCTTATATACAGTGAGTTTTAGGGTTTTTATGAATTTTTCAAAATATCGATTTTGTCCCTATACTTTATTTCCACCATTTAAGCTCATTTCTCAATATTTTTTCTAAAATTGATAGTTCTACACTAAAATTTAAACTCCATTTTTTATTAAAAATATCTATTTTGAGGTTACAGAATTTAAAATAGTTTTAAAAAGCCCAGTTAAAATTATAGCTATCTGAGTCCTAAACTATACATTGTCAGGGGTATAGTTAAACTAACCTCAGTTGATTACTCTACTGATCTTATTTCATAATATTATGATGAGATATATTTATTTCTCAAGCCCGTTATCATGTTTTCAAAATTCTTGATTTTCTTGTCAGTTAGGCTCGAATTGACATTTTTAGATCTGACTGGCCTTTTGTCTCCATGTGACATTTTTTAGTTATTTTTTTTCATTCTTTAAAGATTATATATTATTTTACAAAAATATAGAATATTACATTTAGTTTAGTCTCTAAAGCTGCCTTGAGTGACTTTAAAAGTTTGATGTAAATTTGGAGTCTCTATCAAATACAATACTATTATATACCCCACAGAGTCATACTATTTCCTTTTAAATACGATTGAGCTAACTTATCTAAAGTATACATAGCTTTAATTGGTAAAAGGTGTGAAGATTTAGTTAATCTATCTACTATTATCTAGATAACCTTATGTCTCAAAAATGTTTTCGATAAACCCATAATAAAATTCATAACTACACTATCTTATTTTCACTCAAGGATATCTAGGGGTTGTAATAATCCAATTAGTTTCTAATGCTTAATCTTTACCCCTTGAAACATCATACATTTAGCCATGTAAATGATTTTATTTGTTTTCATCTTTAACCACTAAAACAATCTCTTTGAATCCTAATACTTCTTTTATGGCACTTGGATGAATTGGATGTTTACTCTTATATGCCTTCTCCGAAATCTTTTCATTTAATTTAATTTTATTTGGCACACAAATTCTATCATAGTACATCACCATACCATCCTTATACACTTTGAGTTTTGAGGCCTTAGCTTAGAAAATCTCACTTCTGATATGATTCAGCAAGTCGTCTACCTTTTGGGCATATAAGATCTTAACTCTTAGGTCATTCCCTATTCTAGTTTTAGTTATTAACAATTTACCTGAAAGCATTCAATAGGAAATATTGATATTTCTAAAGTTTTTTATAATTTCTTGTTCCTTAATCATCATATAGGTAGTATGTATAAACCCTAAACCCTAATTTTAAAAGAAAACTTATTTAAAAATTAAAAAAATATTAATTTTTTTAGCTTGGACAGATTTTTTTTAAAAAATTAATATAGTATAACAAATTTAAATGAATATAATATATTGTAAAAAAAAATATTTTATCTAAAAAAATTAATTTTTATTCTATACAGTGTATAACACTATTATGTCAAACATTGTATAAATTAAAAATTTTATTAAATTTTATTTTATTAAATCTTATACTATCAAACCTTATACTACATAATGTATTAAACAAGCCCAAATCTTAATTGATTAGAGTGTAATGATGCTTTAAAAAATAATACAATAATTTCATGCGAAGCCTACAATTAGTAAAATAACCTAATTAACCAGTAAAGTCTCATAAATCCATTATAATTGTGATTGTTTCACACCAAAAGATTCACATCAGCCACACCCATTACTACTGGGATAGAGGAAACAAAATTATATATATGAAATTAACGTCTGGTGATTGTAAAAAACTTTCTTATAATTGTGAATTTATTTCTTCTGGATTTTGAAATAGAAAAGCTTTTTTCTTTATCCCCAAAACTCTATGTTTCATTCTTAAATAAGTATTGCAATTATAAACACCTCCTATATGTTAAGGGTTCGATCATTCTAGAAGGTCAAGGAGAAAACTGAGCTGAATCAAGTGACTGATCTTACATAATTCTAAGCGAGAGTATATTTTCATGAATTTTTAATTTTCATAGTCAGTGTTTGATGATTAATATGAAGTGGGTTTTGCTAATATGTGGTGGTTTGTTTTGGAGAATTAAGTATTTTCTTTATATCTTTATGATTAATTTTTTTAAATAAAATATGACGTTGTAAAATTTTTTTTTTTAAGAAATCCAATCATGTGATATTAAGGTGTAAAAATTATATACTTATTTGTAATACACTTATATTATTATTAAATAATTTGACAAGAAAAATATTAAAAATTATATCTAAGTTTTTTCCTTTGATTTTTCATGCATGTCAATTGTGAGTTTGATATATTAATTAAGGATTACTTTGTTGATTGAATTTGGGTGTTTATCAACCTCCCATCCTTTGTTCCAATTTGATCGAATTTGGTTTTCAACTATCCTTGTCTATTTTGAATTTGGTTTGAATTGGCAGAGCTTGTTGATAAAATTCATCTTGATTCATTTGGCTCAATGATGTTTAACATATGTAAAATCAACATTTTTTTAGTCACTATTCACTCAGAATTCTCTATGGTAATACCTCATATATATGCGTGTGTATGTATGTATATATATGTATGTGTGTATGTTGAAATTCTTTTAGCTCTTTGCCTTTGCATTAATACATCTTAGCTAGCCCCATTGAGCATTATTACTCAGTTAGCTTAATAAGAAAATCACGAGTGAGCCAAATATAGATGACATTCCAAAGATAAAAATATACACTATGGACTTCAGGCTACTAACTTTTATGCACTTGTTCATAGTTTATACACTTGTTTATAAAATTTGGTGACTTGAAGTCCATAATGTATATCTTTTACGTTTGAAATGCTATCGGTTTTTGATTCATTCCTAATCTCCTCTCTAAGCTAACTGAGGTGAAAGAATTGTTATACACACACACGGGAAGTGTGTGTGTATTTATAGTATTTCAACATATAAATGCACACTTTCGTGTGTGTGTATTTATTTATAGTATTTCAACAGTGCTTATTAGGGTTAGCCAAGAGATGTTAAGGCAAAGGTAAAGAGTTGAAAGAATTTCAACATATAAATATACACACACAGGAAGTGGAAGTTTTAACTTGCAAAATATCAAAATTTAGAACAAGACTTCAATGTAATTTTTAATATATTCATTATTAAGTTTTATAATAAAATTATATTATGTGTAAAAGATTTTTTAAAAATTACAATCATGTAACATTAAGTTGTAAAAAATATATATTTGATTATGAAAATCATATATTTATTATGTTATTGTAAAAAAATTTATACACTTGTTATATTTAATTAAAAAATTAATAATAAAAATATAAAAAATTACATATAATTTTTTTTTTTCATTTTAAATAGCCCCCCTCTCTTGCTGTACGTATAACTAGTTCTTGAGGATTATCTTGAAGATTATCAAAGAGTAATTTTATTTTCGTTGCCTAATTTTACAGATTTTATTTCCTCTCTTTTCCATCTATTGAAAAAAAAAGTACATAATTACTATCATTGTTTATCACTATAAATTTCACGAAACACATAACAGGCACTCCGTGAAAGTCAATCCAAGTATTTTCAATCTTATTTTATTTAAAAATCATGAAATAAAGGAAAAATTATACACCTTCATCGAATTACCAAGTGTCTATTACTATTATTGAAAATAATAGAAAGTACTGGATTTTCCACGAGAAATTATTATTTTATTTTTAATCTAACTTTTTATATTTTGTAGACACATCAGGATGTAAGATTTCATGACCTATATATTTGTATCTTTATGTAAGATTTCATGACCTATATATTTGTATCTTTGAAAAAAGATTGAAAGATTTAGATATATTAGAAAAAAAAAGAGAAATTTTTAATATTCTCTACTGTTTTTGTTCTATTTGAGTTGAGGATTAGATTTCGTCATCATATATAATAAGATAAAGTGCCATGATTTGTAATTTTTTGAAAGATAGTATTTGTTCAACTAGGATAATGTTTAAGAAATTTCCAACTGTCTATGTCTACTTACAAATCAAGAAGTTGGTTTTCTTTTTCTGAAAATTGTATTTTTTTTCTCGGGTATTTATAAAAATACGAAAAATACATTAAATTAAAAAATTATTATTTCAAATTTTTAATTTTGAAGTGATTTATATCTTTAAAGTCGTTTTAATTTTTATATCTTTTTGTTAATGAAATCAAGTTTAATTTTTCAGTTAATTTTAATTTAATTTTAAGTTAATAAAATAATTATAAAAGATTTATTAAAAAAAAGAATTCAAGATAAGAGCCGCGGGTTTCGCCTTGTTATTAAACCTAATTCATTTTAAGATGATGAAAAAAAGGGTAATCCAAAACTTTTTATTTGAAAGTCAAAGTATTTCTCACTTTTTCTTAAAAGGTAAGACATGTTGAAAATAAAAAAATTCTTCAAAAAATAAAATATTAGATTATTCCAACGGTAGTGTTTGCTATAAAAAGGGGAGGAGCAAAATTGGGGGAGGCGGGGATTGTGCGAGAGAACGAAAGAGGCGGCAAATTTTTCAGAGAAAAGTTAGAGCAAGATAGAATTCGGGAGAAAGAGAGCGGCGGCCAAGTAAGGAGAAGAGCCGGATTGAGAGAGAATTTGGAGGAGAGTGAAAAGATCGACAGCACTAGCTCTTTTATTTTCCAGAGGTGAGACTCGAAGCAGGTAAACTTCCATTACTTCCTTCGTGTTGCTTAGGAGATGCGATTCCCCCCTGGGTTCTCAATTTTTCTGCACTGATATCTGTGATGATGGTCCTTTGTGAATGAGGAATTGGCTTATCTCTCTGCTTATTGTCGGATTAGACGCTGAACCTTGATCCATTCCCGTTTTCCAAGGGAAGCAATGTGCCAAATCCGTCCGCACAAAAATTTTTTATTCTAAATCTTATAGATTTGAGAAACTCGGATTCATCGGATCTGACTTTTTTTTTAATAATAAAATTATGATTTAAATTATATTTTTTATTTTAATATTTTTTTAAAAGTTAAAAAAATTATATTTTATACCCTTTAGTTAATTGGTCATAAAAATAAAAAATTTTAATTTTATAAATTTTGTATACTAAATACGTAATGTGTAGGGAAATAAAAAATAAAATTTTGATATAATGTAATAAATAAAATACAACATAATAAATATAAATATATAATTAAACGGTAATATAATTATTTTGTTTGGTAAATAATTTTTTATAAAAAATATGTAATTTAAAAAATGGTTAAAATTTTGTGAAATTAAAAAATTATTGGTGTAAATTTTAAAAATTTAAAATTTCTAAACAAATAATAATAAAAGATGTTGAAATTAAAAAATAATTATGTAAAAAATAAAAGAAAAAATAACTACATATTTTTAATTCAAAAATAGTTAAGTATTTTTAAAATTATTTTAATAAAACAAAAAATAAAGCTTTCAAAAAAAATAAAAATAATATAATAAAATATGTCAGCCACTTTTTGATTATTTTTATGAAAGTTGTAAATCCACAGTATAATAAGAAAATTTTAAAATAGCAGAAGAAAATATGTCAGTCAATTTTTGATCATTTTTGTTTTATTAAAATAATTTTAAAAATGCTTAACTATTTTTGAATTAAAAACATATATTTATTTTCTCTTTTTATTTTTTTCACATAATTATTTTTTAATTCTAGTATCTTTAATTATTATTTGTTGAGATATTTTAAATTTTTAAGATTTTGTATATTTACATCAATAATTTTTTTTTAATTTCACAAAATTTTAATCATTTTTTAAATTACATATTTTTTTATAAATAATTATTTACCAAACAAAATAACTATGTTACCATTTAATTGTGTATTTATATTTGCATTTTATCAATTGTATTATATCAAAAAAAATTTATTTTTTTACATATCATGTACTGAGTATATAAAATTTATAAAATTAAAATTTTTTAAAAATTTTTTTCTTTATTTCTATGACTAATTAACTAAAAGGTATAAAATATAATCTTTTTAACTTTTAAAAATATGTTAGAGTAAAAAATATGAATTAAATCATAATTTTATAAAAAAATTAAAAAAAAATGGGGAAGTCCTTTCCAAATCTACAAGATTTGGAGCAAAACATTTTTGCGTGAACGGATTTGGCACATTACTTTTCTTGAAAACGGGAATGAATAAAAAAGCTTCCATATAAGTGTTGCTGACTTAGTGGATGTTCCAAGTTGAGCGGGCAATCGGGTTTGTCCTTTGTGCTGTCTCAATCACGTCCCCACGTGCTTTATCTATACATGCTTGAAAATTTTGACTGAATGATGCCTTGCTTCTTTGTTAAGACGTTTTACATGCTGACTAATTGAGGGCTATTAATGTGGATACTTTAATTTACGCATCTTGCTATTTTAGTCTGTCTTAACACTGTGCATTGAGATTCTAGGGAAATAAGGTGCTGTCTCTGTCATATTCTGACTGGATTGAAAACATGGGTAAAGTTTAACTACCTTACATGGTCTACGCTTGGAAATTTGCTATTGGGTTCATAGTGTCTTTTATTGTGCGGCTCGGTTTAATATGGACAAATTAGGAGATTGATGGGTTCAATTTGATCTGCATCATTCAGATTTAATCTGAACAGATCTTAAATTTTTTTTTACTTGAAATATTATTTTTTTAAAAATTATATTATTAAGAGATTGATTTTACCCTATATTTTATATTTTTTAAAACAATAAAATATTTAAATTTTTTTAAAAAATAAGAATAAATTTTTGTCATCTAGATCTGATATGAACAGTACAGATAAAAAGTACACCTCCCAATGACAAAATCTAGTCTTGATTTATACTGGGAGGACGTGGTGTTTGATTTAGGTGCATGAATTCCCTCACTTTACCGTACACATTGTGTTAACGGTGAAATTGTTTTGTGGGCCAAAAAGTTCATATGCTTGTTTTATGACTTAATTCGTCCTAATTATGCCCAGTTGTTGAACATGTACAGTTGATCGCTTGTTGACACTTGTTGACTTTTTTTCCTTGGGCCTTTATTATTCTTACGTTAGTTAGTTTTTTATTTTTTTACAAAAATTTATTTTTATTATTATTATTGTAGAGTTTGTCATGTGTGTCGGGCCACTCTTTTCTAAAAAATGATAAAAAAAATATTACATCAATAATTTAAAAAAAAAAAGACACAGGAGTGGGGATTACCATCAATTAAAATTTTGGTAGCGGCAGGCTTCAAATAAATTAGCTATTGAAATCATTTTTGAAAAATAATTTATTTTCCTTTTTTTTCCCCAATCTATCCCGTTGTGCTCAGTCTCCAATGGGTTGTCGGGTATGACACTTCCCCTCTAGAAACAATATGAAATTAACCTTTTGATATTTTAAGAATGTTTGAATGATTTTTTTTTGGGGGGGGGGGGGGGTGTTTGAGAGAGGTACTTTCTTCGTGTCCAACAGATTTTCTTTGTCCCTAAGTGCTGAAATATTGCCTTCTTGACACTATAATTGTACTGCTTTTAAATTGTAAGACTTCAGATTTTCTCATACTGCGATATTTGTGCCGTTTCCTATTAATTCTTAGATTGGTGTTACATGCCAATCACTATTCAATCATAATTCTATGCAATATTTTTTATAATTTGCGAAATTTCTCTGGTCAAATGGAGTAACTTCGATCATTATGTTGGTTCAAATCATTTATTAACATGACAGTTATTGTGTTTACAGATCGAAAATATGAACTTACCTGCGGATATAATATATGAAATATTCTCATGGCTGCCTGCAAAATCAATATGCAAGTTCAGGTGTTGTTCTAAGTCCATCTCTACGTTCACAAAAGAGACAAATTTTGCCCTGAAGCAATCTCAAAATTCTATGCTGAAGGATGATTCTTGCATCTTCATTCAAGGAGATGAATTACTTGAGATACATGCATTACGGGGAGAGAAGGCATCTTCTGGTATTCCCATAAACTTTCTTCGGTTTCTTAATGAACGCTCAGCAAGAATCCTTGCTTCTAGCAATGGATTGCTTCTCTGTCAAATATTCCAAAGAGACAGTACTCCACAAATGCAACTGTTTATCTGTAATCCCACAACACAATCACGCTTCTCCGTTGCCACCCCACATTGTTTGCTAGAAGATTCTCGTTCTTATGTCACATTCGCCTTTGAATGGAACCGTAATACAGGTGTTGATTGTGAGGAATACAATTTATTTCTTTTTGAGGGCAATTTCTACCCAGAGTCATTGGGTTTTACGTGCAAAATTTACATGCCAAAAGAAGGTGTATGGAAAGAAAGAGAAAGAAGCTTCTTTGTGGGTGATGTGAGTGATAGATTTCTAGAATTTGATTTTCCTGTGTTGCACAAGGGAGCCATTCACTTTGCTTTAGGGGGTTATTATAAAGAGACGAATAGTTTTTATGTAGTGTCATATACTCTTGAGAGTGGTATATCAAGAATACTAGAGTTTCCAGAAGAAGCCATAGAAACCCCTCGACAATATAAATTTTGGTATAGCATGCATGTTTTCCAGTGGGGAAAAGTTGGAAGCTCAAATGAGTCTATTTGTTTGGTGAGATTGGTCAAAGGATTTGTTTTTACCATATGGGTTCTGACTCATTATGAATCAAGTTCTTGGTCAAAGCTTTTGACATTGAGCTTGAAAGAAATGGGATTGGGGAAGAAGAATTCTTTTGTTGATAAATTTATGGTAATGAATGGGGATTCGTTGGTGTTTAGTACAATTACGAATGTGTTTAGATATGATTTGATTGGTAAAAGAAAAAGAAGACTTGAAAAAATATGTAAACATGGATTCGACTGGGGCTTGATGAGCTTCACTTCCTATTCTAATAGTCTTCGATCATGTGGCACTGGTGCCACAGCTTCGCCTTTTGCAGAGAGGAGTAAAGTTAATCCTCCAGTCTAGTTTGAAGTTTGCTCATTCAATTTCTTTGGCGGGAAAAACATTTTTGTATTTTTATTAAGGATTTGATTTAATTTTTAATTTATCCGTTGGTCTATTTTTTCATTTAATATCACAGCATGTTCTAAGTGCTAAGGGTTTGTTTGATGAGATGCAACGTAGATATATTTCTTTTATATAATTATACAATATTTATTATAATCTTATGATTATTTTAAAGTAAAGATATAAAAATAATTTTTTATCTTACTTATTTCTACCTACTTAATTTTTATATTTCTTATTCCTTTACATCACCATACCAAATTTGTCCTAAGTATATATTGGTTTATTTTAAGGTTTTGTTTCACCATATGGCATTAGCATAATCGTGGTCTTAAGAAATTTATAAAATTGATAATATGCAACTTTGTTTTTCATATGGTTATATGAAAAAAAATTATATGTAATTTCTTATATTTTTATTATCAAAATTTTCAAGTAAATTACAAGTGTACGATTCACTAAATAAAATATATATTTTTTATATTATTATCAAAAAATGTACAGTTGTTTTTTAACTAAAAATTTTTATAATAAAAATATAACAGATTGTATTTAAATCAAATATTAGTTATATTTTATGTTTTATAGTTTTTTAAAGACAATATTGCAATGTTGCCTTATAAAAAATAGGCATGATCATACTTTTATTAAAAAAAATTCAATGATAAAATCCCTAAACTACCCAATAGTTTTATCTTTTATTATATTGATGTTGCTCGTTGCCTTCCTAAAGATCCTTCTGTTGTATTTCGGCTAGTATTTCAAGATCTAGATCACATCAACTTGTTGGGCTATCGGCCACTCCTGAATATGCTGGATTGAATCATTGCACCGTCGGACGAACATACCATCCTGTACCTCTAGAGCTAACATAGTTTATCAAGTATTTAAAATCAATATACATATTACGGTACTTATACAATGACTGTGGATACTGAAACTACCATTAGGAATGATAATGTATAGATAAGGTATTATTATTTCATTCTCATGGTGAGTAAAAATTTTTCTTTTCAAGTTAAATCTCCGAGCTTATATTCATTTATTCCAAAAATTTAAAATTAAAAAAAATTGTCAAGTTAAAATGTATTTACATAAAATTAATTTGTTCATATAAAATCGTAATAAAAAGTAAACGTATCAAGCAATTATTAATATAATTGAAAACTTATAGAATATTATTTGGCTAGTAATTTTTTTTACTTTTTTGAACATATTATATCAATTAATATATTTATATATATGTATATATAAATATAAATAAATACATAAGTACACTATAAGCCTACATATCAAATTCAAAGACCTTAAAATATTTATAAAAATTTTCATTCCCAAACTCAAACTAATCAATTTTACAAGTACTCTTCAGAGATCTAGAATTTCTTTTAAGAAAAAAAGAACTATATATAACAATGCTAAGTAATATGGTTGTCAAACAATTAAGAGAGTCATACATGATTGTTTAAACCATATAGGTAACCTTAAAAATAAAATTAGTTATAAAAGTATAACCAAACTATGAAGATGAATAGTTAAAGGAGTAAAAATCAATCGGTCATATTGTTATTGATGTTGTGGTAAAGTTAAACAATCATAAGATCTCTTGTTATAAATTTAAAATATATGAAAGTGAATTTGACCCAAAAAAAGGAGCATCATTTTGATGATGATTGCTCGTCATATAAAATTTGAGAAAAAACAATTAAAAGCTCCCAAATGCTTGGAAAACCTTATATGATTGATATTTCTGTGACTTTAAAGTCCTAGCACACGAGAATGATGCTTTTATATTTAGAGAATATTTAGCCAACATTTTAAAAAGGCTAATAAGAAAAAACTAAGAGAGACAAATATAGTGAAATGAAGTTTAACATGGTGAAGGTCAAATATCATATTTGTCAAAGAGTAGGTCACCATGCATATAATTTTGTTGAGTAAAATAAGTTAAAGGTAACAAATCACATAGTTAAGGATTGAGAATTCTTTATAAAATATCATTAACTATTTCTCAAAAGCATATCACTTTATGTAAAAAGAATTATAAGAATTGAAGTAAAAGGGGATCGAAACCTGCAAAATTGTTTTGCATGGAAGATGAACACTATTTTATATATTTCAAAGATTTAACAAAATTTAATATTTTCCATTTCTCTTCTTAATCTAAGATATTAGTATTAACTTCCTATGACAACTCCATTGATTTAACAAAAGGGATAAAGAATAAGATTCTAATTTTCTCTAAAATGGTATTATTATATTGGACACAATTATAATTGTCTTAACACTTTATAATGGATATATGAGACTTTACCAATTAATTAGGTCATCTTACTAAGCCCATGATTAGCATAAAATTACTATATTATATTTTAAAGTATCATTACACTCCAATCAATTGTGATATACTCAAACTTCTAACTAGATTCAATTTGCTATTTTAATTAGACTTTTTTTGGGATTGTTTGGTAACATTTTCAATGAATGAAATACATTTAAAATATTAATTTAAATTTTTTGTGTTGATGTTTCTCCAAAATATAAAAAGTTAACTTAAAAATAAAAACAAATAATTACTAGTGAAAAATTCATAACTATTCTATTATTCCAATAATAATAATAATAATAATAATAATAATAATAATAGATACACTTGATAATTAGTTGAAAATGTATAAGTATTCTTTATTTCACAATTTTTAAATAAAATAAGGTTAAAAAAAATTAGATTGACATTCACAAAGTGCCTATTATATCCCATGGCATTTTTGGTGTATCAAAATAATATACAATAAAACTACATATTCCACTCTTTCAATATTTATAATAAATTCTAGTAGTACCAAAAAATCATGAATTAGAACAAACTTTAGGCCTATGCTTTAGACCAAGTGATTGGAAGAGATTTGTTGAACAAGAGAGTCAAGTAATGTCTTTTAGGTTGAATTAGGCTATAGCAATTGTGGCCATGAATTTTGTAGAATTTTGTTGAATATTTTATGTGGCTTAATAATGGGTAGTTGAGAAGAGTGATTATTCATTGAATTTGGATGATTTTCTATCATATAGCTACTCTCCTATATTCTATATTACAATTTAGGGTAATGCCCACAAAATATGCTAAAGATAGTTAATCATGATTATCTGAAGATAAATGAACATGCATAAATTAACCATGTTAAGAAAAGTGTAGAATATACTTGAAGATCTACTCTTGTCACGCCTCAAACGAGGCCATGATCGACACGAGACATAAAGAGACCTTGCAGCTATAAGCCTAACAAACACACAAATTCAATGATTAGATCTCATATAATATTTCAGAATTAAAACACTATTTGATAAGTTTGCTTTATCCTTATCAAAATCACAATTCCACAAATTAACTATATTTTCTATCTAAATCATAATTAGCTTGTTATAAGAAATCTAATAGAATTTCCCTTAAAATTAGGATATCTCATATTACCTAAAACTCATCCAACTAAACTTACAACAAGAGAACTTTGCCCTCTACCATCAATCAATATAAAGACAACTAGTAGGGCAAGGATCCTTCATGTAACCTATAGAACAAACTCTAAAGTATTACCATACACATGCAAAGATAATAGTTCATTAATACCAAACAAATCAAAAATAAATAATGGAATGAGTTGCAAAAATAAAACATGATAATTAAAAAGACGAGTGATAACAAATTTTTTCTAAATGAAAATAAAATTTTCCATGGTCTTAATGAAAAGGAATGAGATAATTTTTATAAAAATTCAAATTTACAAATCTTTAAATAAAAAAAATGCAATAATTGGTGTACATAAAAAGTTATAGGATTTGAGTTAATGAAAACTGTTTCATTATGTTATTAATAAAATAAAAGAATGTATATGTATGTAATATTTTAATCAAAATGAAAAATTATTAAGAGATAATTATAAGGAAAAAAATTAAAATAAACAAAAGAAATAACAATTAAATTCAACCATTTAAATGGTTAATGAAAAATGGAAAATGATCGCTATATTTAAAATAATTTAATAAAAACACTTTAAATACTAACACGAGCACACATCCTTCTAAGGTAAATAACCATAAATTCAATCCTAAAGCATTGGAGATGGAAGTCATAGACAAAACTATTACAACCATCTCTACTTAACACCATCCTTTTAGCCCCTAAACATTCACAGAGCATCTAACTCAATACCCTTCAAATATTTAGACACAAAAACTACGTGGTAATATCTAAGGTATATTGAGGACTAATAGAACTGTAATTAGCAACCAGCGTTCTACATGACCACATACACACACATAATATCATATACTAAGCAAAATTTAATACTAAAATCTTTCATATAATTGATCCATAATAAGATTCCACAATTAATAATATATTACATATTCTCTTCATATATATATATATATATATATTCATTCATTACAAAATAATAGCAATCAAACTTTTAGCAGTGAAAATCTGAGTTATTAAAAGCGACAAATGGCTATATAATGCTTGAACATAAAATTTCACTATTCCATCCCACAAATTCATGCTTGAAGATCTGATTCCATCCAAGATAACATATAGGTAAACATAAATTCCATAGAATTAGTTATATGTTTATTTTGACTATAAAACACATAACAGAGCCTAAGTTTTTAAAATTATGCAAATTAGACATCCTTTGAAAAATTATGATGTGAATTATCTATTATAAAAATTTTAAGTCAAAATAAGTTCATTTTGTCCCTCAAAATACATGAAATCCTATACAATAACAAAATGAACAGTAATCGGTTTTGACAACTTTTTAGAGTCAATTTTAAAAATTTACTAAATATTCTATAGAGTTTTAAAAATTATGACTTTGTCTATTGAAAACTCTAAATGTTTTATAAATGCTCACTAAATTTTAGACCCAAATTCAGTCATTCAGGCTATTAAAGATAAAAGGACATTACATGGCTCAAATGGTTAAAATTTAGTTATAGATGGTGTCACATGAACTCTAAAATGTCATTTCTTGTTATAAGAAAATTTAAATCAAGGTATACATCATATAACAATGGTTAATCATAAGAAAATCACTTTACAACTAAAAATCACCATTTTACATGCAAGAATGCACATGAGCCCTGTAGGTGTCCACATACCAAATCATATTTCAACAACTTAAGTTTAGATCTATTGATCACAAAATCATTATCATACACTTTTACATATGTTCCATTACTTTACATGTAATGTAAGTTTATAAAATCACTTATACAATATCATATTTTAGGCCACATATTAGTGAAATTTAGCCTTTTCTAAACCCTTGCATCTCACTTTCTTTTCTTTGCATCTTCACTCGGTCATGGTTAGTAGAAATAAGAAAATATAAATTCACAAAATCCTAGTAGTTAAACCAACATTTAACACAAGCATATGGAAGCAAGCATGCATATATGCAAATATGGCCAACTCATACACAAGAGAGAGAATCCATGTTTTAGGGGTTTCTATGGCTCAACAAGAACAAATTTATGCACTCAAAGGACTTTTAGTCTAAAGTAGAGCAAATCCATGCTTACTTCCCTAATCTTACCTAACATTTAAAGACTTTTAATCCAAGGTAGAACAAATCTATGCTCACATCTCTAGTCTAGCCCAACAAAGAGCCACCTATCCACAAAAGCCAATATGTCACATGCAATTGCAAAATATACTCAAATACACAACAAACCAAACAATTACAAACAATATATATAAGTAACTAGAGATTCAAGCAAATCAACATACATATAAGAATGAAGGAATAGCTACCTTATCAAGCAAAATCAATCAAATCTCTTCATCTCCTTTCTTGATTCCATAACCTTATGCACAAACACCCCATTTTGGAGTTGTCTCACATGTTTGGCCTAGACACATCAATTAAAGCATATAATAATCAATTTAGACATATTACATCTCAATTTAACCATATATGCATAACTGGGTCTTAAAGTATATCTACAGGTCACTTTGAATGCCTTAAAAAGTAACTCTCATAATTCAAATTTTAGACTTCAAAATCTCACCATCTATGATCTTTATAATTCCAATGGAACTTATTAGAACCATCCAAAGTATACTTAAACATGCTTAAAGCCATATGATCTTATTAGACATTTTTGAGCCCTAACTTTTCACTTATAAAAGTAGGATTCGTAAATTAATTTCAATAATTTTATCAGTGTTTATATTTCATGTTTAGATAATTTAAAACCTTAGAATCAATAAAATCTTAGAGTTTTTGTTCATCCCATAAGGAATTTAATGGTTCTAGGATCTCTATAATTCATTTTTAACTCAATTATGGTATTATGGATATTAATTAACTCTCTTAGAGTTTTGAATTTTTTAAGATCAAAATCAAACTCTAAGTGAAGCCATATATCACTTTTTTGGTTCTTTATCAATTCTATTGACATATCTTTACTCTTCACCCTTCGAAAACTTTAGTTCCACCAAGTCCTCATCAAACTTAATTTGTTTTCCTTCTCCCTTCTCTTGGCCAAACCTATGTTAGTCTATGGTTCTAAAGTCTCGTTTGGTATGTAGAAGAGATTTATAATAGAATGAAGATAGAAATGAGATTGGAAATGAAAAGGAATCATATGACCCATATACATGTTTGGTATAACATGGGAAAGAGTAAGAATACCATTCTTTTTTTGCCATTCTTTTTTTTTTGTTTGGATAGATAAAAATGAGATAAGAATGGAAAGAAAAAAGGATTAAAAAGACCAAAATATCCCTTAAAAAACATATAATTCTTTAAGGAAGTTGAACATTTGCAGTTATCCAAAAAGCATTATACAATCCTGTGAGGAGATTGAACATTACACAGGCCTTTCATATTTCATCTTCTTCTATATTTTGTCTTCTTTCAAAAAGCATTTTACAATCCTTTCATATTTTGTATTCTTCTAATTCATTTTTTCCAAAATTTTAGTAATTGAACATTAACATCAAATCTCTAGGTCGACACTACAATACATTAAAAATCCAAAAAGGGCTCCAGTTAAGCATTAACATAAAGAATCTATGGATTTACGCTACATAAGTCACTAACCAGTTCAAATCACAAGAAAAAAGGAGGACGATGGCTTTGGAGATGAAAAGGTAGGCAATAAACATAGGTGGCTGAAGGAAGAAACTAATAGTTGATTGTTGGGCCCCCTTTGTGAGGAATAGAGGATAAATAGTGGAACAGCAATAGTTGATCAGTAACAAAGGGAGAAGATGGAGGTTTGAGCGGAAATGGAAGAGAAATAGAAAAAGAAAATAGGTGTAGCAAAGCTTGAGTTACCCAACTTGCAGGGGGAAGATGGTCTTCTATTGTGGCTTTCCCAAGTAGGTGCAGTCTTTCCATCAATAGTTTCAAGGGTTTTTCTATCCCACGTTTAATGGAGACTCCTTTCCCTTGGGTTGCATTACACCAGCATACCAAACATACAAACACCTCATTCCAATTCCCTCACCCATTCCATAATGCGTCTTTCCAACCTACCAAATGAGGCCTAAGAATACAAAATTTTCCATAACAAAATTACACCTTCCTTTGAAATGCTCTTAATGAGAATTATTTTAGTACAATTTATTTCCTTAAAAGAACTTCCTCACCCAAAAGTCCAGCCATAAAATCCACTATTTTGAAAAACTAAAACCACCATGAGAATGAGGAGAAGGAATAAAAAAAGGTTTATAACAATAGCAGTATAAAGAAAAAGGGTTTAAAAAATACTCACAATTAATTTTATGTCTTTTTATGGCTAAGCAAAATAACTACCTACTAATGAAAAATCATGAAATTCGTCCTACTGGCTCTAGTCCATTCCTTAAAATGAATGTGACTATGATTAATAATAATGGACAAGGGCATAAACATGATCGTGGTCGAGACCATGGACGTGGACGTGGTCGAGGGAGAAATAATGCTCCTTATCATAAGAATGTTGCGTACCATCAAAAGTGGAATAAGAGTAAAGAAAAACAAGGAAGCATAAGTGGACAAAAGAAATATGTAAAAAATTTAGAAAATTCATGCAATCGTTGTCATATGAATGGACATTAGTCACGTACTTGTCGTACAGCAAAACACCTTGTTGATCTCTATCAAGTATCAATGAAAGAAAAGGAAAAAAGTATTGAGATTAGTTTTGCTAATCTATATGATGATTTTGCCAATGATCCCATAAATACTACACACTTAGAAGTATCAGATTTCTTTGTCAACCCATAAAAAAATATTAATACTTAAAATAAGTTTATATGTTTGGAATTGTTTTTATAATTATAAGTTTATATGAAATTTTAAGTATGAGTTTTTATGATATTTCATATATTTTTATTTTGTTCAATTTTAAAAAATATGAAAGAAGAAATATGTCTCAGAGATAGTGCAAGCACCTACACGATCTTAAAAGATAAAAGATATTTTTCTCAAATAAATATGGATGAAACTTACAATACAACAATCTCTAGTAGTACAAGATTAATTGAAGGGTTTGGAATAGCTATTATCATATTATCAGAAGGAACGAGATTTATTATAAATAATGTTATATTTTCTTCTAAGTCTCAAAAAAATTTATTAAGTTTTAAAGATATTCATCATAATAAATATTATATAAAAATTGTGTGTGAAGAAAATAATGAATACCTCTATATCATGAGCATTATTTCTAGTAAAAAAAATTACCAAATTTTTCTTTTGGTTTGTACTATATAAAATTAGTACAATTGAGATACATACAATTATAAACTAAAAGTTTATAGATTCAAAAATATTTGCTATTTGGCATAAATGGTTGGAGCATCCTAAAACAATAATGATGTGAAAAATTATTGAGAATTCACATGGGCACCCATTGAAAATTCTAAAAATTTTTCAATCTAAGGAATTCTCATATGCTGCTTGTTTTCAAGGTAAATTGATTATTAAACTATCATTAACTAAAGTTGGAATTGAATCTCCAACTTTTCTAGAACATATACATGGTAATATTTATAGGCCTATTTGCCCACTATCTGGATCATTTAGATATTTTATAATATTAATAAACGCATCTAGTAGATATTTATTATCAACTCACAACCTAAAGTTTGCAAGATTACTTGCTTAAATTATTCAATTAAGAGTACAATTTCTAGATTATACCATTAAATCTACTCCACTTGATAATGCTGGAGAATTTTCTTCATAAACTTTTAATAATTATTGCATGTCAATTGGAATAAATGTTGAATAGGGTTGAAAATCCTGTAGCTCATATTCATACACAAAATGGTTTAGCTGAATCGTTTATTAAACAACTTCAATTAATTGCTAAACATTTACTAATGATGATGAATCTCCTTGTTTCTGCTTAAGGACATGCAATTTTGCATGTAGTAGCACTTACACGCATAAGACTAATGATTGCTAATTTTCATATATCTTTTCCTTCTACTTAGGCATTTTGATGGTAAATTTTGGCTTAAAAGATTTTAATTAGAGGGTAATTAAGTTTATTGGTCATTTTTGCATTCTAGAAATTGATTTACAAAATCTTGGAATATTAGTGCATAAATCCTTTTCAATGAATTTGGTGAATATTTGTAATACCATATATATCTAACCCCATTCATAGTATTTATAAGCTCCTTATCATTATTTTCATAAGAGTACATAGAAAAAGGAACCAACAATAATGGATTTAATCGCATTGCGTCATGCTTAAAAATTTTAAATCGATGACAAGTGGATCATGTAGGTTCATACCATGCATCCTCATATTTAAATACATCATTACAACCCATTTGCATCAGAAAATCTTGCTCATAACTTAAGGAAACCGAAATGGAGCATGAATTGAACTCACTGAATTTCGGCCAAATTTGCCACCATTCTGTCCAAAACTTTGGAAAATCATAAGTAAATATAGAAAAATTGAAAACATGTAATCTTGGTCATTTTCGAAAGCTTAGGATATCTACTTTATGCTAAAAATAGGTACAGGTCATAACATCTCCCACACTGAACGTTTGACATGTAAAATGGTTTGGAGGTCGGACTAGGTCCTAATGCTGTCACAATTTACTGTTATAAACTTCAAAAATATTCAACTAATTCCAAAAAATTCCAAATTGAGTGAATGATACCAATCTAGAAAGATAAGGATGTTAACTAGAGAGAAAAAATAACTCTAGAACAGTTCAAGTTCGCCCATACCTTGAATTTTGATCAAACAATGACTAAGGTCTAGTTAGACACCTGACACTGAACTGAATCTTTGAAAAATAGTATCTCCCTCTCTAGACCTCCAAAGGAGGTGCTTCTAGTTAAAGCTAGTGTTACAGTACTAGTGCTACAGTACTAAGGACCAAAACCAGAAAAATTTTCAACTTCAATAATTCACCAAATATTCCAAAGACCTCCAAAAATTGCCAACTTTGGCTTCCCAAAAAGCTCTCAATAAGTTTTAGATGCATGCCAAATTAAGAGCTCATTTGGACAAAAAGTGATATAGTCTCCTAAAATGGTAAATTTTTGTTCCATATGGATAACCAATTTGTCCAAATGACTTTCTTAATTGTTTGGCATCTCTTGTGCAAGTTTCAAAGCACAAATATAACTTGTAAAGATTGCCCAAGTGATCCTAAATCTCATGCATTCCATTTTGGTCTCTCAACATCCATTTGTGCATAGTTACATCAAACCATTAAAGAGCTAATTTGTATAATTCCATTACTTTAGTGTCATATAAAGTCTATATCATATTTATACATTATTTTACACTTGTTTATGGTCTTACATCATAAAAACATTACATGCATCATTACTTTGACATTCAACCACTACTTCAAGTACATAATACACCAAAATAAAGATGTTCAATATCCTTGGCTTGCATCTTCTTGACTTGGAATACCATCTAGACAATTCAAGGATGAGGGGGAAAAGGGAGTGAGATTCCAAAAATCTTAATAGCTCACACACCCACTCACACCACATTCAAGGCATACATACATCAAATTCATACTATATAAGCATAAAGTATGCAATAAATTCCATTCCATACCACATTCACATGTCAATACCACTTTCATGCTCTAGGGACTTTTAGTTTAGCCTCACCCCATTTCTAGTATTTTTAGATTTGCCTCACTCTTGGTCTAGGGACTTTTGACCTAACCTCACCCATTCAAAGGATTTTTGGCTTTGTCTCACTTATGCCATGAGACTTTTGGCATCTCCTCACTTTCATCAAGGGACTTTTGGTATCGCCTCACCCTTTATGAGTTCTTTCCACATTCATAGTCATTCAAGATAACACATTGGTACCAATGCACAATAAGGATCAAGTCGCATGTTATCAAGCATCAAGAATACATGCAAGCACATTAAGACATACATATGCACACAAGAATGAAAAGAGAATGAGGTAGAGAGTTATCTTTTAATTTATGTAAGCTCACTTTGCAATTTTCTTCCCTTCCTTGGTTTCACAAGAGCACTTAGGTGGAGTAAAGTTCTTATGACCTAGACATCACAAATAACACACAATCACATCCTTAAAGCAAGCCAAGACATTAAACTAAAGCTTATTACATATTTGGTTCCATAATGGACATATTGGTTTCATAAATGGCCTATTGAAGCAATTCATATCATTCAAGTGCTAGGCTCCATTCTCTTGTTATTTTTAGACTTCTTGGACTCATTTAAGGTCCTTGGAGCCATCACATATTCAATTGCACCATTAAAAGATCAAGTTACTTTACAAGGCACCATTATGGACACCATTATCCCATCTCCCAACCTATGGCTCTTAAATTTTTTCCAATAGTTTCTCCCCTCTTCTAACATCATAAAAAGTCCTAAACCAAGGCTAGAATAACTTAAAACATGCCCTAGCCTAATGAACATAGCTTGGCCAAAATATGCACCATAATAGAGGTTCATGGACTTTGTGATTTTTTCTCGATGGGAGAGCCACTTGGGAGGCTTTTTAAAGGTCTTAGGAGCTCAAGAAAACATTCAAATAGCCAAGAAAATATTTACATAAAATCAGATTTTGCAAAACCCTAGAAAGCATTACACTTTTCTAACTTGTTTTCCTTTGGTTTTTACTTGAATTTCTTGCTATATTCTTAATCCTTGCACTCTTTTTTCTAGGTTTCTCTCTTGGTTATGCCCAAAATCTAGCTCCTCCTATCCTATCCTAGGTTGGCTAAAACATACAAGAAGAAAGGAAAAGAAGAGGCTACCATAGGAATGAGATTTTACCTTATTTTTCCTTAGTTTCTTGGATGTTTCTTCCCTTGGTTAGCTTCTCTTCTCTAAACACGAAATTTCCCTCCTTGGTTTGACCTCAAAATAGAACCAAATCATTCAAAAAATCCAGGGAAAGAAAGAAGGAAGAGAGAAGAACAAGATTGGAGGAAGATGGAGCAAGAAATTCTATGAAATTACCTAGTTTCTCCTTGGCTTTCTTCCTCTTTTTCTCTTTCTTCTTGTGCGCCTAAGAGAGTTAAAGATTTTTCATATTTTGGGTAGAAAGGGTTGTGCTTATTAAAGAAGAAAAGAAGGGGGAAAAGTGTGAAACTCTTTAGAACATTCAAGAAACCATAAATTCCAATTTTGCCCTTCTGTAATAGCAATTTCATTTTGACTTCGTTTTAGCTCCTTTTTTAGAACCATCTTTTCTATCATAAAATTTAGGTTTCCAATTTAATAAAATTCTTTTGAAATCACTTAATTTGGAGCTAAAACCTTACCAAATGAATCAGTCAAAGTTCAAGTTAACTAACATTAAAAAATATACACCAGAGGGGCTTCCCATAGTTTTTAGGGCTTCTGAGAACCTTGAGCAACTCAAAACTTTCATTTAAAAAGCTCACCTATGTGGTTTTCTAAAAGTTACACTTATTTATGAAAATTTCATTACGTTTCATCAATTTTCATCGCAAATTATTTCTCCATCCTAACTCCATTTTTCTTTCTGTCTGAGCCTACAATTATCATTTTTAGGAATTTAGGACTTAACCTAAATTTTTTGGGATATTATCTAGGTTATTTTAGAGGACTTACTTTTACATGATTTATTTCATCGTTTTACAAAATTTACGTTCGTTACAATATTTCCTACTTCATTTCTTCCATTCTTTTATGCAAAACATGGCAGCAAGGCAACTCGCTTTTCATACACTCATCCAGCTTGGCACAAGTTCCCTGTTCATGCACAGACATGTAGCTTACATGCTCACTCCACTCTTGGGTCAAGCTAACAAATACACACACATATGCACTCACTCATGAAGCTGCATATATAGGTTTCTAGTTTGTAGGGTTCAACACATCATTCACATGGAAGCTACTACTAGAGTACACACACACACGAACCATACATCCAACTCACTTGTACATGGCTTCATGCATAAACACGTAGCACATCACTTAAAAATACTCACATGCACTACATTTCACTTCCACGAAGCTCTAGCTTAGGCACTTCACACAGCACAAGTCCCTCCATGTTACTTCACATTCTTCAATCACACATGTACAAGGGCTACCATTAGAAGCACTAACTCTCTCATTCCATGTAACTAACATATGCACACAAATATATGGGTCTTCCACTTATGTTGCCACACCAGCCCCAACACAAACACACACCATTATGCAGAATGTGGAAAACACATGAAAGAGGAGACCATGTAGGATAAAATAGAAGTAAAACGAGTGAACAAGAGCTGAGTTGAAGAAGAAGCTACATATGTAGAAGTAGGAACAGAAAGCTATGTGGAATGAAGGGATGGATAGAGTGAGCTGAAAAGAATAAGCTATGGGCTAGGGACTCTAAGAAAGAAGCAGCCTTTGTTTTGGAGAGTAAAGCACGAAGAAGGGGGATAAGAGAAGCCACAGGTATAGCACTCAGAAGCTTATAAGAAGAAGCAAGAGCTGAGTAGAGAAAGTAACATGTGAGAAGTTATGTGAACAAAAAATGAGGAAAAAGCTGGTAAAAGTTGTGAGAAGCTATAGGTTTAACTCACAAACACTAACATGCAGCAACATCCAGTAGAAATGCAAGGAGCAGAACACGATGAATTGACGTGAAGGAAAGCTACGGGTTGATGTGGAGCATGTAGTAAATCAGATTATGAAGAGAACATGTGAATAGTGCAACATCATTAGCACGTCAGCTTATATTGAATGAAGAAGTAGCTCCAGGGATGTGAATAGAAGCAGAACGTATGATGAAGATGCCATGAGATCATGACACTGAGCTGGAAAAGAAGTGTGGGTAGAACGTAGAGCTGACGTGTGTAGAGCATGTTATTGTGATGAAGAAAGCTTACGTGGAAATGATGCAAAGGAAGCACGAGGAAGACTTTGGCTACGAATGGAGCATGCACATCTATACAGATGCAGAGATGAAAGGAATGGGGCCCACACTCATATAAACAAAGGTTGAAAACATATGACAAATTAATAGAACATGTGAGAGAAAGGCAATTAGAGATTAACATAAAAAAGAACATAAGAATAATGCGAGCTGAGGAGCTAGGAATAAAAACACAAAATATGACAGAAAGACGCAGTGAGCTCTAATATGCTAGCAAGAAATGATTTCTTCAATCATCCTCTTCACATGGCTCATCCTTCCATTAAAATTCCTCCATCCATCTCATCCATGGTTGCTTGAAATCTCCTTGGTAGCTAGTTGAAGAGTGGACCTTCCTAGATGCAAATTTGAGCTTTAATTTTCCTCTTCAATTGGATAAAATCTCTTTGCTTAATCTTTTAATTTTAATATTATTTCTCTTATTAATTTGACTAGATTTAGCTTATTAATTTAGGAATTTAATTGCTAGAATTACTGGATTAATTTCGATTGTGGATTGGTTGTAATTTCCTATTTAGATATTAATATTGATCTCCACATGTTTGTGGAAAATCTAGACTTAGTGGTTGTGCAATTTACTCTTAATCTCCTATTGATTATACCAATTGATGTAATGGTTGTTGAATTAAGTGGCTGGAATTTTTATGCGATTGATGTGTTTGAGGAATTCATTAATCTAATTAATTAATTAGCATTTTAAGTGGATTATGTAGCAAATTTTTATGAGCATTTAGGAATGGTTTTAGTATGTTCTTGTTCCTAACTCAATTGAATAATTCTTCAAGATTTCTTGTGATTGTAAAATTCTTGAATTATTAGTGAATTGAGTCTTGGATGGTAATTCAAGAGTTCTTATGGAGAATACACTAATGAGCAAGAATTTAAATCCAATTTTGGTACACTAAAAAGAGAGCAAGGATAATTGAATTCTAGGGAGTCCATCTAAAGGCTAGCTACCACATTTTATTAGTTGTTTGCTTCACTTAGTCTTAAATTTTTTACTCTTATCATTTCAAATTTAGTTCAATTAAATTTTAGTAATTCAAAATCTCCTAAACAATTTTTATTTAGTGATACTTGGAATACTCTTTCATAAACAATTAGAGGAAAAAAATCTTTGGGAAATGACCTAGGTTGCATCATTTCCTACAAGTTTATTCATCTACCTAGTTTTATTTAAGATTATACAACACAATCATCAAAGAACAACAAATTATCATAAATACTTCCCTTTACAACTGGCTTATGGTCAGGAGCTAAATATTTCCCATTTTAAAATTTTTGGATGTACAGTATATGTTCAAATAGCTTTACCACAACGTACTAAGATAGGGCCTCAAAGGATGTTAGGAATATATGTTGGGTATAATTCCTCTTCTATTATAAAATATCTTGAGCCAATTACAGAAGATGTATTTATAACACATTTTGTTGATTGTCATTTTGATGAACTAGTTTTCCCAATATTAGATGGAGAAAAACATAAATAGTGGGTCAAAGAAATTATGTGAAATAATTTAACATATCTTGATCTCTACACAAAACAATGTGAACTTCAAGTTCAAAAGATAATCTACTTGTATAGCAAATCAGCTGCCAAATGCATTTACTGACATAAAGAGGGTGACAAAATTACATATTCCAGTTGTAAATACTCTTATAAGAATTGAAATCCCAAAGACAATCTATAAGTGAAATAGCTAATAAATCCAAAGTATAATAAAAGTGTGGTAGACCAATCTGTTCAAAAGATAAAAATTCCCGCAAAAGCAAAGGAACAATTATTTTTAATGAGCCCATTAAAGAAATAGATGCTTCTGAAGAGTTTAAAAATATAAAAGTAACATAACTCTAGAAAAAGTTTAGGTACTTAAAACTAATAATAATGAAGAGATCTCAATAAGTTATATTTCTACGGGAAAAAGATTTAAATGTAAGGAAATAGTTGTCAATAACACCTTGCATACTCTGTAGCTCTTAATATTATAAATGATAATGAGGATTATGAACCTACATTAGTCGATGACTATAGACGTAGATATGATTGGCTAAAATGGAAAGATGTAATTCAAGTAGAATTGAACTCACTTAAAAAATATGAGGTTTTAGGGCCTATAGTTCGAACACCTGAACATATAATACCTATTGGATACAAATAGGTATTTATGTGTAAACGAAATGAGAAAAACGAAGTTGTAAGATATAAAGTATGACTTGTCACACAAGAGTTCTCACAATGACCTAGAATTGATTATGAATTCACTTATTCTCCTATGATGGATGCAATCACATTTGGTTATCTTATTAGTCTAGCAGTGCATGAAAATTTTGATATGTGTCTTATGAATATTGTTACAGCATATTTATATGGTTTACTTGATCATGATATCTATATGAAAATCTCAGAAGGATTTAAGATACCTAAAACATATAATTCAAGGTCCCAAGAACTTTATTTAATTAAATTGTAAAGATCTTTATACAGACTAAAACAGTCTAAAAGAATGTAATATAATTGTTTTAGTGAATATTTGTTAAAGGAAGAATATAAGAATGACCATATATGTCTATGTGTTTTCATAAAATGAGTAAATTTAAGATTTGCAATCATCGTTGTATATGTTGATAATTTGAATATTATTGGAACTCCTAAAGAGACTCTAAAAGCAATAGATTATTTGAAAAAGGAGTTTGATATGAAAGATCTTAGAAAGAAAAAGTTTTGTCTTGATCTACAGATTGAGCATTTAGAAGATGAAATTTTTATACATCAATCAAATTGTACACAAAAAGTTCTTAAAAGATTTTACATGGATAAACACACATCCATTGAGTACCCTAATGGTTCTTCGGTCACTTAATGTGAAAAAAAGATATTTTTTGATCTTGAGATGATAATGAAAAGTTTCTTGGTCCTGAAGTACCATATCTTAGTACAATTGGTGCATTAATATATCTTGTTAACAATACAAGACTTGATATAGTTTTTGCTATAAGCTTATTAGCCAGGTTTAGTTTAACTCCAACATAGAGACATTGGACAGAAGTTAAACATATTTTTTGATATTTTTGAGATACTGTTGATATGGACTTGTTATATGCAAATAGATCTAAATCAAAACTTTTGGTATATGCACATGTTGGATACTTATCTGACTCATACAAAGCTAGATCTCAAACAGGCTATATATTTAGAAGTAAAAATACAACTGTATCATAGTATTCCACCAAATAAACATTTACGGCTACTTTCTCAAATCATGCAGAAATTATAGCAATTCATGAAACAAATCGATAATGTATTTAGTTGAGATCTATGATCTAACATATTTGAGAAACATGTGGGTTATCTTCTTATAAGAAAATTCTGACTATACTATATGAAGACAATACAACATGTATAGCTCAATTGAAGAAAGGGTATATCAAAAGAGATATAATAAAACATATTTCACCAAAAAAAAATTTCACTCATGATTTTCACAAAAAAAATGGTGATATTGAAGTTCAACAAATTCGTTCAAGTGATAATCTAGCTGACTTATTTACAAAGGCACTATCTACCTCAACATTTGAAAGATTAGTATATGAAATTAAGATATGTTAGTTCAAAGATCTACAGTGATATTATAAGTAGGGGAGTGTACAAAGAACAGTATACTCTTTTTCCTTCACTAAGGTTTTTTTCGATTGGGTTTTTCTTTAGTAAGGTTTTAATAAGGTATATTCCTTGTACAATGGACATTCAATGGGGAGTGTTATGAATTTATCTATTATTATGGATGCCTATTTAGTTTCTTATCCCCTAAAATTCATTAAAAATATGTTATGATTCCATTATTTATGTGAATGACTATCTCCTTCAAGAATTGTAACTTTTTAGATATTCATTTCTCACCTTTATGTCCTTCTTTATAGTATATTATTTTACATTTAGAATGTGACCTTTTAGAGTTATAAACTTGTACCTATAAATAAGTGTCTCATTTGCATCAATAGGTATGAATAAAATTTGAGAAACATTCCTCTTATCCTATATCTTCTCTAAATTTTCTTTTCTCTATCTCTTGAGTTATTTTCTAATGGCAAATTAAAAAAGAGACCAATTTTTCTTCTTTGAGAATATACAAAAGGACAAAGACTCAATTACAAGCAATTTGAACAAAACAAGGGAAAGCAACACCTTGCATTTGTTTATGTTCTATAGCCTCAAAGGATAACAGATAACATGAAAATTAAGAGAAAGGAGTGAGTAAAATTAGCTAGCTAATTCCCACTTCCATTTGCTTCTTTGAAGGTGAGAAGTAATGCAACATTCCATGAGTTATTCAAACTCTTATGGATATTTGAAATAAGGTTGAAACACTGATAAAGTCTGTGGCAACTTAAGTAGATAGTTTGATTACCACAAAGGAGTCTACTTGTACAATCATCTTCTCATAGCCATGACTCCAGGTAGTCCAAACACCATGCAAAATACCCCAAAAGTTATATTGCAGTGATAGAATAGAAATCAAGTTTGCAACCAAAGCCTGAAACCTGTAACACTATAATATCGAAGAATAACCCCCGCTACGGCTAGCACGTATCAGTCTCAGACCCCTGTTTTCACTACAACGTGCGCTATTGTGAGGAACTCCTTGGTTTTTGTATGAGATGCCCACACTCACTATAGGTAGAAGCATTCTCGTTATAGCTAACAGGTACATTCGCTATAGCTAGACCATTTCTCACCCATCCTCAAGGACTTTCGACTCTATCTCACCCATCACAAGGGACTTTTAGCATTGCCTCACCCTAGCAATTTTCATAATCCAACATATAAATCCATCTCCGTATTGCATCTTTAAGGAGCCTTGCACATGTAGCATTATTGTTGGAATAAATTAAGCCATCTATATTGACTTTGATTTAACTTATTTCAAAGGGTTGCCAATTAATGAGTTTCTAGCTTTAGGGAGCACATATATGGATGTGATTACAATTAAGAATGACCTATTTCTAAGTGATTTAGATAGATGACACTAAGTTGCATATGAGTGCTCATAATAAGTATGAGTACACTAAACTGACCCTCAAGAATAGCTAATGGAGTTTTTTTTACTAATATATGGATAGCTATCCTTAGTTGATATAGTGCAATTCTTCTTTGGCCTGAGTAACTATTAATATCTCATATGTGTTGTATATTATATTTTGATACTAGTAGGTTTTGGTTTTAGTAATAAGTTAAACTATAAGTAGTCATTGAATATCATGTCACATGCATGAAGATATGTAAGTGCACTAGTTAGAGATTTATAGCTCTTAGTGATAGAGAGAGATGATTTGTTTAATAAGGATGAAACTAGATGAAATCTATGGCCATAGCAAGAGGAAAAGAAATTAGAAAAGGTAGCTTCCTAATTTCCTTATCTTAGTCATCATCCAAAATCATGTATGTCATAAACTTAGGATTTGACATGTTATCCATACCTAAACAAGTTTATGAAGCATCATGTACTAGAGAGTTATGATTGCGTATTAAACATTAACAAGAAATGTTCATCTTATTTTAAGGGCTATAATATATTGCTATATGTCACTTATAATTTGTGAAAATAAAAAAAATTACTTAATTGTAATTCATGCATTAGAAAGGGTTCTAATTATTAATTATAAAGAGTTATATTCTCACTACTAATATAACATGAACTTAAAAGGTCAAACACAATACGAGGTAATGCAAAAGGGACTATAGTGTAAAATGACATATTGGTAAATGTAACACCATACTTCTAGAGCTCAATTCATGCAATTCCCATGCCTCATCTTATGTTTGTTCTATGGAAACAATATAGTGGCATAGGGAGTTATGAATTAAAATGTATTTCTCTACAGGTAAAATTTTTCTCTCAGAGTCCCGTGGGCCATATGAATGCATCTATCATATTTTCATACTTAAATACATGAATATAGCTCATTTCCATCATCAAATTTGGTCTATAACTTGTGGAAAGCAAAGGAATACATTAAAATTCATGTTGGCATTTTCGGCCAAAACTTCCTCTTTTCTGTCACAAAATTTGGAAAATCATAACTAATTATAAAAAAATCAAAATCA
The DNA here is from genome assembly GCA_032878935.1 of Erythrophleum fordii. Taxonomy (NCBI): domain Eukaryota; kingdom Viridiplantae; phylum Streptophyta; class Magnoliopsida; order Fabales; family Fabaceae; genus Erythrophleum; species Erythrophleum fordii. Next base: position 79,192 of record JAVQMF010000048.1, on the reverse strand, counting down.
TGTGTTCTTTGCCATTATGGGAAGCTTCAGATGTCTACTTTACACAAAAAATATGTCTAGACCATAACATTCATCATGGAGAATGTTTGACATCTGAAAATCTACTGAGGTTACTGGTTGCCTAGGCTGCTATTCAGATTACTGATATAAATTTATAAAATTCATAACTAATTCTATAAAAATCTAAATCATATATATTCAGTCATTCTGGAAAGCTACACATGTTAACGTAATACTAAAAATAATTCCAGATTGAAACAAATACGTTTATCTATTGGAAACATATGGAACAATAACCAAACTCTGGAGGCGCCACTGTTACTGACAGCAAACTTCAAAAATGTGTAACTATCTGCTCAGACCCCAAAATGAGGTAATCTCAGTGGCCACAAAAAGCTTACCTCTAGTTTATGCATATAAAATTTCACAAGCATTGGACACCATTTGGCTATCAGGTGACATAGAATTCAAAACTGTCAGTATAAACAGTGCACACACCAGAATCCATGAAAAATCCCAACTTTGAAAATTCATCAAATATTCTCTAGACCTCTGAAAGTTATAATCTTTAGCTTCCTAGAAAGATCTTAACAAGCTCTAGATGAATCCCAAATTTTAGATCAAGAAGAGCTCATTTGGCTAAAAAGTAGTGTAGATTTCCAATATGGTCAATTTTGATCCATCTTAGAGACCAAGTGTGCCCAAATGGTCTTGCTTAGTGTTTGGCACCTCTTGGGCAAGTTTAAAAGTATAAATAGGACTTGCATGAACTACCCAAGTGGTCCCAAACTACATGCATCTAAATTTGGCCATTCCACTTCCATTATTACATTAATCTATCTAGTCATTCAAGAACTAAACTTGCCATTCAATACCCAAAACATGCTATCTCATATATTTGGCATCAAATTTCATTCATGCACCATACATTTGGGTATTTACATATGTTCATCTGGTTACATACCAATTTCATCATGAGATTACATCATATACCATGTATATGGCTAAAAGAAGGCAAAACTAGGCATATTCATATACTTTGATACCCATCTTCTTCTTTTAAGCTTGGTGGCCTCCAATACCTTGCTCAATTATTTCACCTAGCATGTTAAGACATTAGAGAGGAGGGGATGAGATTCAAAGAATCTCAATAACTCATCTCCTATTCAATCATACATAATATGTGCAAAATAAGTTTCATAAATGCATGCATGGAGGAGATAGAAATCATAGACATTTTAAAAGCAACCTAGGCATGTGAATCAATCATACAAGACATTCAAGAGCTCACTAAGTGTTTGGATTGGCCTTACACTTCTCTTCATGGATTTTGGACTTGCTTCACCCATTCTTTGAGTACTTTGAACTCAACCATACTCTTGGGAGCCTACTTTGCTTTTGGGAGACTCTTTACTTTGTCTCAACCAAGCTCATGGGTTCTTGGCCCATCCTCACCCAAGGGAAGAGTTCTTAGCCTTTCCACACTTACGTAAACTCATACAAACATCATAGATTCATTTAAAACATAAAATGGCATCAAGGATCATGACATCTAAAGGCATGCTAGCATACTTTTCAAAGCTTGAAAATACACATACACATTCTAAAATAAGCTAAACACACATCTATGCATGAGAGAAGGTGGAGGGAGCTACCTTGCTTGCATTTGCATACTTTTCCCTTAAGTCTTAAATCCTCTCCCTTGACCTCACACACCTAAGAAGGTGGAGATTATTCTTCTTGGCCTAGACACATCATATGGAAGGTAATTACACTCTTGAAGCAAAGTCTAAGGCTACACAATTACTAAAAAAGCTAGATGACTTATAAGGCTCTTTTATGATTCCATAATGTACTTAATGAAGCAACCTTAAGAAAACATCATTTTGGCTCTATTCTATCTATTCATTCATGATTCTTGACTCCATTTAAACCTCTTGGAGTCATCATATATTCAATTCTAGGAGTCTAGCTAGGTGTTGCTTCTTTAAGTCACATTATGGAACATACAAGGCCATCTTGCTATCTATGACTTCTAAGCTTCTTCCAAGGCTTCCTCTCATACTTTCCCATCATACATGATACAAAACTAAGCTTGGAAGGAATTAAAACACTCCTTAGGTGTATGGACTCTCCTTGACTGAAGCTATAGTTCCATAAGGCACCAATGGAGTTTCCTTGCTTCCTTTGATGGGAGAATCATATAGGCAGCTCTCTTGATGTCTTAGGAACTCATGTGAACACTTAAACATCATAAAATATGGCTAGGGTTCATGATAGAGCTTAAGGTGCAATCAAAACCCTAACTTTTCTATCTTGCAAAATCATGATTTTTACTTGGATTTCTTTGCATATTCTTACTCTCTTCCCTTAAATTGATGGAGTTCACCCTTGGTTCTCCTCAAAATTCCAGCCCTCTTACATCTACAGATATGGAGCGAAATAGGGAGAAGAAAGGGGAGGAAGCATTTACCATGGAATGAGAGATTTACCTTGTTTTTCCTTGTTTTCTCATTTACTTCTCACTTTCTTTAGCTTCCTCTCTTCAAATCCAAAATTTCCCCTCTTAGCTTGACCTTAAAATAGCACCAAAAACTCTAAGAAAGCCATAGGGAGAAAGGGGAAAAGGAGAGAAGAGATTTCCTAAGGAGAAAACTAGAAAATTCTAACAATTCTTACCTTTTTCTTGAAAATTTCCCTTCTCCCTTGCCTTAGTCTTGTATGCCTCCTTCCCTTGAGCTTTCTCTGGCTTTTGGACAGAGTTTGGTCGATCTGAATGAAGGGTGCAGAAGAATGCTTCATATATATAGAGGTTTAATAAGGACTTTTTCAAAAATTCCTATCTTGTCCTTTGTTCTTCGTAGTTTCGTTTCTAACTCATTTTAGCTCCTTTTTTAGAACCGTCTTTTTCATTAGAAATTTTAGGTTCCTAATTTAGTAAAATGCCTTTGGAATCACTCGAATCAGAGCTACAAGCTTTCCAAACGAATCTGTCAAAGTTTGAGTACACTGATGTTGGAAAACATCTACCGGAGGGGTTTTCATTGTCCCGGGGCTTCCCATAGTTTTTTAGAGCCTTTGAGAACCCCGAAAAACTCAAAACTTTCATTTAAAAAGCCTCCTATGTGTTTTTTAAAAAGAAAAATTCTATAGCCCAACCCATAATGTCTAGCTTAACAAGCTAAAATTTGAACCTCACCTAGACTTAGGCCTCTGGGTGAGACCACAACCCAACTTAAACCCATCTAAACCCTAAATACACTCAGCCTCCTCCCTATTCTGTAAAAAACACAAGAGGCAAGAGTTCATTTTCACACTTAGAGAAGCAAGACTAAGGTTTTTGGCAAAAATCCATCTTATCCCATTCCTAGAGTCAAAATCAGCCAAGGCAAGTGATATATAATGTAATCCTTTACTTTTCTTCTTTAATTTGAAATGCTTGGTTTTTCATTTGAAGAATTTTCACCCACCCCAAAACCTAAAATATGTTGTTTGGTATTTTCTTGGAAGATTTTCGAAGGTTGAGACTAGGAATGTTGTTAGCTAAGTATCTCTTTCCCATTTTGAGGTAGTTTCTACTAGTTTGAGACCCCTATAGTAAATTTATAATATAGGCATTAATGTTGTGCAAATTTACCTAAAAAATTAAGAGGTATCTTGGAGTTTCTAGGTAGGTGAAGCTCAAATCCGAATTTGGGACTCTTTGGGGCCTAGGTAAGTGTCTTGTAGGTAGTCTTTGGTAGTTTAATTCTTTGAGTATAATAAGCAAATAAACATGAAATAATAAGGACAAAATAAAGCCACCTTAACATTCCACTTATTTCTCATGTTCATTGCTTACTCGGTCAAGACTTCATCCTCCATTTACCTATGAAGAATGATAGGGGATTGCATGTAAGTAAATGGTTTAAACAATCTAAGGTGAAGACACATAACTTGGACGGTGGTGTGGGGGTCATGAAGGAAAGAAAATTTTAATAAACTAAGCAAGCACACCTCATACTTCACTACACAGAACATCTATATATTCAAATGACATTTGGTTAGTGTAGCGGTGTGTTTAGCTATGTGAGTTAAATGCTATTTTCATATAGTGCTTAGGTGGGAATGAAACACATATACATTGCCACCTTGCCTAGCACCAAATAAGAAATAATAGGAAATGGATTGTTAATTACCTTAAGTGCATCCACGTTATGCTAGTAAGCATGAGCTATCTATTGTAATACCCTTCACCCACCTTAAGTCATTGAGGCCCAAAATGATAGTGGAAGGAAGGAAAGAGAGCTCAGATAGCCATGGAATGAAAGGAAGAGAAAATAAACTATATGCGCTAGGGACTTTATCAAAGGTAAGAATGAAAATTTAGTTTATCTTTGATTACGTTCTACTCCACTTAGTCAAAAATTCTATATTGGAATACTTTACCATTGTTGGACAACCATAGAACATTAAAGAAGAAAACACTGAAGGAGCTTAGGGAGAAGCTACGAATATTTGAAGGTGAGTGCTTGAACTCTCTCCTTTGAAACAAATAAAATTGAGACAGGGAATGGAATAGAAAGGGAATTATGTATGCCTAATTAGTTGAGTAGTTAACATGTTAAGAATGTCTTTAATTGGATTATAGAAATAGCACAAAATGGGGTAGTACGTACATGGGGTATTTAGATACTAGATGGAACTATGTAACTAAATAGTATACCAAGTACATGTGTATAATTGTTATAATTTGAAATTGATGTACCGAGGTTAGGAAAAACTAGTATTAGGGACTAAATTGCCACACAAATAATGAATTAGGGCTGAACCTTAAGACCTTGAATCTAACATCATCAATTCAAATGATATTAAAATTAGTGAGGATAAAAGGAAATGAAAATGTGATTAATTCTAATTTAGGAATTTCAATCTCCAACTGATAGGAGAAAATTAAGACCACCATAAAGGAAGATAGTAGCTTAGTTTTAATTTAAATTTTGATCACTAATAGCTCTTATTCACGATAATACATGACTAAAATTTTAAGGGAACAATCAGAATAACAAGGGCTAAAGAATAACTTAACTGAACGGCAGTAACGAAACAAGTAATTAACACTGTATTCATTTTGTTGTTTATGTAATTGCACTAGTTAAATTCTTGAATTTCCTATGCTATGTATGGTTGCATGTATATCTACTAAAGTGACTCTTATGAGTACTAGATTATTGTTATTGGCCAATGATTGAAGCATATTAGCCTAATGAACAAATATATGCTGTTGTCTAGATGTTATATGCTCCTATACTGAATTGTGTATTGAATGTATCCTGGATTGTATTTAGTGCAGTCTATATGTATGCTCCTTGAATGCAATGTTATCTATTGGAATTTTATCTCATTATAACACTAACAATTTTTGGGTATCAGTTATACCTCAGACGAAGCCAAACAAACAGAAACTAGACAAACATACTAGTAGACTACATGTTGTTCTTATAACCAATTTTGTAAATCCTCTGTGTAGCATAAAATGCTAAGGCATGATTTTAGTTTTGAGCATGTAAAATTGTTTTGTAACCCCCTATTATGCATAAGTAGGATAATTATACACGTATAACTTCTAATGCAAGCTGATGATGATATCTAGCCAAAGTATTACTTTACATGGAAAAGTAACTTTAATTATTATTTTTGCATGAAACTATTTATCATTATCATGGGATTTCTACGTCCAAATTTTTATAACGAGTTCTCCATCCTTTGGACTAAAGGCCTAGAAAGTTACAAGATTATTGGAATAAGTTAGATCAAGGAAATAGTGTACTAATTTAACTTAGCTTTTGTATAGGACAACTTTGAGCATGTTTCATAATAAATCTTGTTAAATAGGTAAATGAAGGAATTAATGCATGAATTTTATAAAAAGGTAGCTAAGATAGATAAGCTTAGATTTGGAAAGTCTTATATTTTCTAAACTCGTTTAATAAGATAACAAAGTCAGAAAACAGAAGGGATAGTGTGCAGTGAGTCCAAACAGGGTAGTAATCTAAATGGCATTGGTTAAAGGGCCATCCATGAGAATTTTTAAAAATTATTTTAGTGGCATATAACTAACATAATAAGCAGTCATTTTACCAATTTTTATGACTTTTGGATGACATTTGATGGGGGAAAGAAATCTCACATAAATAGGTCTAAAAACTCAAACAAATTGTAACTATGGTAGCTTCTGTTTCTTCACCACAAGACGAGAGTTTATATGATAATTAGAAGGAAAAAGTCATGAACTTGTGTTTTCTTGTAACCTTATTAGGAATCCCCTAGGTATGATAATAGGGATCTCCTAGGTCTAGGATCTTGTTGATAAAATCCTGTATTATATACTGTGAAAACCAAAACCTTGTCAACAGGGCCTTCTGTTAGTAGTACAAAGTTCTTGAACATTTTAAGTTGTAACATATGATATGTAATACCATAAATTATAGCTCATTTCATGGCATTCATAAGCTTTATATCATCAATTCCACAAGAGCATATGAAAAAGGGAATGAAAATAATAGATTTCTTCACATTGCGTTATAGTTAAAAATTTCATTCGGTGTCACGTGGACCGTGCGAGCTCATACTATACATTATCATATTTAATTATATAAAAAAAACTCATTTGCATTCCAAAATCATGCCTACAACTCATGGAAACTGAAATGGAGCATGGAGTATGGAAGTTCATTCTTGGCCAGATTTGATCCCTATTCTGCCCAAACTTTGAAAAATCATAACTAAATGTAGAAAAATTGAAATCATGCAATCTTGGTCATTCTAGGAAGCTATGGATGTCTACTTCACACTAAAAATATTCCTAGACTATAAAATCTATTACAAAGGATGTTTGATGTCCAAAATGGTCCAGAAGTCAGACTACACTCTGAAGCTGTCACATAATTCTGTAGAAAAATTTGGAAATATCTAATTAATTTCACAAAAATTCAATCCATGAAAATGATACCAATCCAGAAATATGTGGATGCTAACTAGAGATAAAAAATATCTCCAAACCAGTTCAGCAAGCCCAGACCTTAGAATTTAATGAAATAGTACTTTTGGTCAGGCAGAATTACTGGTACTATACAGAAACTTCAAAAATTCATATCTAGCTCTCTAGACCTCCAAATGAGATGCTTTTAGTTGGCACGAGTCACTATGATTATCTAGTTTCTTTTTATAAATTTCATAGTAATTGGACATCATTTGAGTCTCATGTGTCAGAATGCAAATTCAGACCAAATGAATAGTATAGCAAACTAAAAACTATGAAAATTTTCAACTTTAAAAAATCATTAAATATTCTATAAACCTCCAAAAATTATGATCTTTAGCTTCCCAAAAAGCTCTTAATGAGACCTAATTACATGCCAAAGTTTAGATTAAGACTAACTCATTTGGCTAAAAAGTGATGTAGGGGTCTAATATGGTCAAATTTGGCTTCATATGGATTACCAAACTTGCCAAATGGCTTTCCCTTAGTGTTGGTACCTTTTGGGCAAGTCTAAAAGCACATTTAATGCTTGTGTGAGCTACCCAAATGGTTTCAAACCTCATGCATCTCATTTTGGCCATTCAACCCACACTTATGCACATTTCCATTAAACTTTCAAATTGCATACTTAGGCATTACATATTCAAAATAGGTTCTAGAGGTCGTACATCATATCCATACATTTAAACATCACATAATAGCATATTTACACATATCTCAAGGGTCATAGACCATTTACAACATCATATACATTGTGAAGCATCATTATAGATTCAAAAAGAATAAAACTAGGCATATACTTGTCAATCTCCTTCTCTCATTGTTGTTGGCTCCCTTCACCATAGCTATTTGGTCCATCTAGCATGTTACAGCATTGGAGAGGAGGGGATGAGATTCAAAGAATTCCAATTACTCATCTTCTATTCAATCATACATAATATGTGTAAAGTAAGCATGACAAATGCATGCATGGGTAAAATGGAAGTCATGGACATTTTAAAAGCAAACTTGGCATATGAACAATTCATACAAGACATTCAAGAGCTCACTAAGTGTTTGGATTGGCCTCACACTTCTCTTCATGGATTTTGCACTTGCTTCACCCATTCTTTAAGGACTTTGAATTCAATTATACTCTTGGGAGCCCACTTTGCTTTTGGGAGACTCTTTACTTTGTTTCAACCAAGATCAAGGGTTCTTGGCTCATCCTCACCAAAGGGAAGAGTTCTTGGCCTTTCTATACTCAAGAAAACTCATACAAACATCATGTACCTATTTAACAACATAAAATGGCATCAAGAATTATGGCATATAAAGGCATGCTAGCATATTTTTCATAGCTTGAAAATACACATACACACATTATAAAATAAGCTAAACACATATCCATGTATGAGAAAAGGTGGAAAGAGCTACCTTGCACACAATTACACACTTTTCCTTTTGGATTTAAGCCTTCTCTTTCGGCCACACACTCACAAATTGGTGGAGATAGTTTCTCTTAGCCTAGATACAATTTTTGGGAGCCAATTAGGTTCATAAAATATTCTTTAAAGCCATGCAACTTGTGTAAGTACTAGATTACTCTATAACCCCTATTATGGTCTATAAATGCACCTAATTAAGCAAACACCCCTCAAATAATTTTTAGGCCTCATTCTTTCCTTTCAAATATGATTCTTGACTCCTTTTAAGCCTTTTGGAGTCATCAAACCATTAAAACAAAGTGTCTAGCATCATATTGCTTATTTAGGTTATAATATGGAACCTAAGGCATTAAATCACTTTCTATGAGTTCTAAATTTTTTCCAAGGCCTCTTTTCACTTTCATTCATCAAATATGACTCAGGAATGGACTTAGAAAAATTTTAAACACCCCCTAGCTATGAGAACTTGCTTAGGCCGAGACTATGCATGATTTAAGGTTCCTTGGAGTGTGCTTTGTTTTTTTCAAGGAGGAAGCTTGTGGGGAGCATCTTAGGGATCTTAGGAGCTCATTTAAATTCTTAGTTAGGCCTAGGAATTATCATATGAAATCAGATTTTAGAAGGTACACACAAAATCCTAGAATTTGCATATTGAAATCTAATAGTTTTTTGATAATTTCTTTTGCCTATTCTTAATCTCCACACCCTTTTTCCTTAGATTCATGTTTAGTTCTACCTAAAAATTATCTCCTCCTAGGGTTTTCTCAAGTGGGGCAAAATGGTGGAGAAGGGAACCAAAGATGACAACCATAGGAAGAGAAATTACCTTGTTTTTATGCTTTTTTTCACTTGAATTTTGTGTTTTTTGAGCTCCTCTCTTCAAATCTAAATTTTCCCCTCAATTTCTCCTTTAAAATAGATCCATATACTTCATTATAATCATAGGAAATAAAGGAGAATGGAGGAGAAGAGGTTTGGAAGAGAAAGAGCATGAAAAACCATGAAAATCCATACCTTTCTACCTTGAATTTCTTCTCCTTTTCTTCCTCCTCTTGTGTGCCTCATCCCCTAGGGTTTTCCTCTGGTTTTAGGCAGAACTTGTTCATGCATAATGAAGGGAGAAGAAGGGTGCATCATATATATAGGTGGGAGTAAGTTACACTTTTCAAAAATTCCTATTTTGCCTTTCGTTCTTGGCATTTTTGTTTCTCCTTCGTTTTAGCTCTTTTTTTAGAACCATCTTTTCTATTATAAAATTTAGGTTCCTAATTTAGTAAAATGCTTTTGGAATCACTCAAATTGGAGCTAAAACTTTGTTGAAGGAATCAGTCAAAATTTGAGTAAACTAACATTAGAAAACGTCCATTGGAAGGGTTTTAACTGTCATAGGGGTTTCCATGGTTTTCAGGGCCTTTGAAAACCTTGGAGAACTCAAAAATTTCATTTAGAAAGCCCTCCTGTGTGAATTCTAAAATTTGCTCAAAATTACGAAAATGCCATTACGTTTCGTAAGTTTTTCATAAGAAATTGTTTCTTCATTCTAGCTCCGTCTTTCTTTCCATCTGAGCCTGGAATTCTCATTTTTAGGAGTTTAGAATGATTCTCAAATTTTTTGGAACCTTAACTACATCATTCTGGGGGACTTCTTTTTCTATCCAGTGAGTTTCGTTCGTTGACAGAGAAAGTGCACATTACATTTCTCACGTTTTATTTGATTTTCGGAGAACTAAATATTACATGATATGTGTAGGTGTGACAAATAGACTCTCCCTTGATGTTGTGGTTGGGTAGGATTCTGCTTCTTTTTTCACTATGGACAATTTCTAATGAAATGTCCCATCTAACCACACTTATTACAAATAAGAGGTCCTAATGAGCATGGCTTACCAAAGTGCTACTTCCTACACCTTTTATACACTATGGTATTATTTGATTTGAGTTAATAGGGGACTAGTTTCTTCTCATTCTATAAGTTCTTACAAAAAGGTTTGAATTGTCCTCTCTTTTTTTTTTTTTCACTGGTTATTCTTAAATTTTTCAACCTCATCCTCCTTTAGAGTTTTTACTACCATCCTACACTGATTCACTAACTTTAGATAGTGCTTGATCATTAGTGGGGATATAACCTTTTTCATATTTATCCATAGTCTTGACTCTAATTTATGACACTTCTAGACTTCACCCTGGTTATGTTGAAGATAAGAGGAGAACTTGGATAATTCTTCTAATTTAATATTGTTCAAAGCTCATATTTCCTTGGACCTGTCTGAGGTACTCTATTTCTTTATCATTACAAATTTCTTAAGGAAAATATTTTTAATAAAAGACTTATTGAAAATCTACCCAAGTACTAGGGGTACCTCGACTTTCCAACAATTGTCTAGTACTCCCCCACCAATGTTCAGCACCCCTAAAAAGTGTATAAATTGCAAATGTTACTTTTTGTTCATATGAAAATCCTAGCACTTCAAAAGTTTTTTCCAATTCTTTTATCCACTCATATGCCTTTTTTAGGTCAAAGACTCTAGTGAAGGTAGGAGGTTTAACCTTCATGAAGGCTAACCACCCTTGTTGGTTTGCTGTTTCTTCCTTTCTTTCATCCTTATTTCTTCCATTTTCATTTTGACCATTTTCGTTTAGGTCTTGTAGGATCTGATGCATAGCAATGACCTGCTTCTGAATAGCTGAGGCTAATCCCTATAAAGTCTCATAAGTACTGTTTAGATTTCTATTAGCATTTCTTTAGGTTGTCTAAATTTTCCTATTTACACAAATAGATATTATTAAGGTGATCAGGATTAATAGTAAAAATAGAAAAATACAACACCTTTATTTATTTATTCATTTTAATAGTACTGACTTAATTAGTATATAGATAAGGAAACACTAGTAATATCCTATTTGTACTCTAACTCCTAAACAAAGTCTAGCCTTAACATTTTCAAGAATTTATCTAGATCGATCTTAGTTATACCCAAGGGCACCAATAAATTGACCTACTCTGATACTATAAAATGTAATGCCACATCTAATTACCCTTTTTTATGAATTTTTTAATCATTCCTTTTCTATAGCATAGCGAAATATGAATGTGACGAAAATAAACTATAATTACTACAGACCATTCAAAAATTCTAGTATAAGGGAGTGGGATCCATATAAGTGCAAACCAAAATATCATACTAGGGATTTAGTCTATACAACCCAAAAGGAATCCTTAGGTAGCAAAAAGAAACTATAAGAGTTATCCCCTATTCACAAAAAGATCAGTGTTAGTGACTAGACTGCTAGTCAAGGACATGAAGGAGCAAGAGGTTTAAATCCACCCATTGGGAATGAGTGAGATTCAAGCTTTCCTAGGACCACAAAATACACTAGTACCATACAAATTGTATCATCATATGATATGATTCTTATATTATGGATGACAAAGGCCCATCCTCGAAGTGGGAACTGAATCCATTCTGCTTAAAGTTTTAGGGTTATTTTGTAGACAGGCAAATAAGAAAAATATAAATCACAACAGAGTAAGAAATAATTCTTTTAGTATTATAAATAGGATTAATACAAAATAATATCCATGAAGAAAAGTCAAGTAATAATGTAATAGATAGCAAGTAATATAAACAGAAGGTTACAAAAATAATTAATTACTAGATAACATGAATAAAGAGATATACTCTTTTCGTAATATGTAATATAAATATGAAATAACGAAGTGAATATACATATTGCATATGTAAATAGAACATAAATTAGATACAAGTAATATATCAATAGAATTACAATTTATCAATTGCAAGATATTGCGAGATTTCTATATGCATAAAATACAAAGAATATAACAAACAATATTTATTCCTCTTGACCATTAGGCCTTGGAGACTGCTAGGCTCAATACCCAAATTATTGCACTAGCTTAGCAGGCTTAATACCTAAATCATGTTATACTACCATGACTTAGCAGGCTCACCCATACTTTCTTTACTGAGGCATCGCTCAGTGGATATCCAAGGAAAGTTATATAAAAATATCACAATAATATGGTATTCAAGCCATCATTTGATCAAGATATAATAGGTATATTTGGAAAAAAATTGTTTGGCACAACTCTGAGTATAAATAAACATTCTCGATAGTAAAATAGTGTACTAGAGCCCAAAAAAATTATACTTAAATACTTAAAATTATCTTTTCACTTTTCTAAGTCCAAATTTATCCTGGAGTCGATCCAATGTCCAAAATAATTCATAAGTCAGGATCCAATATCAAGGTACAGAACAAAGTCTAGTATAGCCATAAAAAGGTTCATTCAGGTATACGGAAGGCTCAATAAAGCCCAATAAGTCCAAAATATCTAAATGGCCCTCACCAATCCTAATTAATTTTTTTAAATATTTTAAGTATCTTTCTTAATTAAAATTAGATATCCAGCACAACAACAGTTATCCAGTGGCCAACTCTGGCACACATAGGACTCATCCCCTGAATAAGGCAACTCTTTCATAATATACATATATACATATATATATATAGATATATATATATATATATATATATATGCTAGTCTTTTACCAAATACCCCATATTAATGAAATCAAATAGAAAAAAAGAAAGAAAAGTTGTTTTCTTATTGTATATATTTGTTTATGGTAAATGGGGCCTTAAAATGCACTTGCATTTCATTCTTATTCTTATTTTGATGCTCTTGATGATTTTAAGCATCCACTTTGCTTTTTGAATTTACTTCATTTTTTTGTTTACCACTTGTTTCATACCTTGACCTACATTACAACCATAATAATGACCTTTTGATCCATTCATTAGTATTTGATTTTGGTGGTGGAGATGTAGATAATTGCCAAGCTTATGGTAGTAATGTTGGATAAGATGGAATTTGAGAGTAAGCACTTCATCCTAAACACTAAAGAGTAGAGTGATAAACACTAATCCAAGCGAGGGACTTTCATTGCATTTCATTTTTGTCAAGTGTATTGCCATGGTATTAGTTGCATTGATGCAAGTGATATGACTTAGAGAATTGAGCTATTGATTTGCTTTTAGCTTCTCTGTGCTTGTGACTTACACATTTCCATTTTTTTATTATTTGATTTCTTTTTCATTATCTTTTTCTTAGAATTTGGTTCTCTTTTGCCCGAGAGTGCAAAAGTCTAAGTGTGGGGGAATTTGATAGTTCATATATATTTTTTATATTTTTAACCATTAATTTTGGACTTTCTATTCATGAATTGATGCACTTTGAACTTTCATGGATGTTATTTAGTTTAGAAAATAAATTTTCATATTTTGGAATTTAGTTGAATAAATTAGGATTTTTAATGATTCTACTTTATTTTCATTTCATTTTCTTAGATGATGATTTTATTTTATTTTATTTTGGGCATTGATTTTTATTTTTGTTTTTATTTTTTTTCCTTAGGAAAAATTGCATGGAAGAAAGCATATGTTAGTAGCCACCCAGCTTCTACTAGCCACATATTCGCGTAACACATTCACTCCACCAACCATCCACTCACGTGCAAAGCCACGAGTTGGGTTTAAAGAAGAATAAGCTTCGAGTTGTGGAGGATCATGTAAGGCAGCTAAAGAAATAATGAAGGAAGAAAAAGACGTGGGAAGCAAAAGGCAAAGAAAGAAAACACATGGAAAATGAAGAAGCCTGTGAGCAGAATTTGATTATGAAGAGAACACATGGGCAAAACGTGAAGAAAAAGAAGAGAAAGTAGCTGGAGTCAACGCAAAGAAAAAAGCCATAGGCTAAGCACGTGAACAGTAGATTAAATGAAGCCATGAGCTGGAGAATGTAACTACAAGATAAGAAGAAGCACTGCATCATGCATGAGCAACTTGTGTGTTGAGAACGAGGATCAGAATAGTGTTCAGAGGATGGAATGCAAGACTTTCAATGTGAGCTCATACACACACAGCAGCTAAGGTGAGGAAGAAAACATAAAGAAGCAGCTCCAGGGGTGTTAATAGAAGCAGAGCGTGTGATGAAGATGCCACGAGATCATGAAGCTTGCACGACTGGAAGCAACAAAGGAAGACTCTCATATGATTTAAGAAGCGTGGATGATGTTTTGAATTCGAAGAAAGAAAGAAGCATGGGCTGAATAATGCATGCAAAGTTGACATGGTTTAATAATAGACTTGTGGTGGAGAAAGGAAAAAACACATGAGGCTGAGGAAGCAAGATACATGCATAGACACGTGAATAGTAGAAGAAAAGCAGCACATAGGCTCAAGCTGGAAGAGAAGCATGTGAGAAAGGTAGCACAAAAATCACGTGATTCATTAAAAATGAATTAAAGGATTCAGGTAGGGGAGCATCCAGACCATTACCATTCATCTGCGCTTTATCTCATCTCAACCATCCATCCAGCACGTGATTATGAGTGAAAGGGAGCTGGATATGAATGTAAGAATAACGTGAGGCAGAGCTGGGGGAAATGAACAAAAAATACAACGGAAGACGCTGTGAGCTCTAGAGGTGAACGAGAGAATTTCATCCCTTATCTTTTCCATATGGCTGCAGCTCCTACCATCGAAATTCTTCCATTTATCTTCCCTATGGTTGCTTGAATTCTTCTTGGTGGCTAGTTGAAGAGTGGACCTTCCTAGATGCAGATTTGAGCTTCAATTTGCCTCTCCAATTGGATAAAAATTTTTTTGCTTAATCTTTTAATTTCAGCATTATTTCCCTTATTAATTAGACTAGGTTTAGCTTATTAATTTAGGAATTTAATTGTTAGAAGTTATTGGATTGATTTGATTTGTGGATTGGGTGTAATTTCATATTTGGATATTAATTTTGATCTCTACATGTTTGTGAAAATTCCCGACTTAGTTGCTATGCAATTTGCTCTTATAATTTCCTCTTGATTATAAGTCAATTGATGCAATAGTTGTTGAATTAAGTGGCTAGAATTTTTGTGCAATTAATGTGTTTAAGGAATTCATTAATTTAATTAGTTAATTAGCATTTTAAGTGGATTGTGTAGCAGATTTTTATGAGCATTTAGGATTAGTTATAGTGTGTTCTTGTTCCTAACTCAATTAATTAATTCTTTAAGGTTTCTTGTGGTTACAAAATCCTTAAGTTATAGGTAAATTGAGTCTTGGATGGTAATTCAAGAGTTTTTATGGAGAATACACTAATGAGCAAGAATTTAAATCCAATTTTGGTATACTAAAAAGAGAGTAAGGATAATTGAATTTTAGGGAGTCCATCTAAAAGTTAGCTACCACATTTTCTTTGTTGTTTACTTCACTTAGTCTTAAGTTTTTTATTATTATCATTTTAAATTTAGTTCAATTAAATTTTAGTAATTCAAAATTCCCTAAACAATTTTCATTTAGTGATACTCAGAATACTCTTTCACAAACAATTAGAGGACAAAAAAAAACTCCTTGAAAAATGATCTAGGTTACACCATTACCTACAAGTTTATTTTTTTACCTAGTTTTATTTGAGATTTTGTGACACAATCGTCAAACAAGCAAGCACCTTTGTTTGTTTTTGTAACACCATATTATTTTAGCCTCATTGCCTATACATTATACCCCATAGATGCTTCATATATGCCTCATACATGAGTTTCAAGGAAAATGGAGTGAAATCATGGATTATGATAGCATTGCATAACACTTTAACTATTTAAATTTTTCTCTGTGGACCCCGTGGATTCCCCAACATCATCTCCTACTCATATTCCATCTAAACAAGTCATAACCAATGTAAAACATTCTATACATTAGGAGCCACACATAAGAAAAAATGGAGTTTTTGCCTCAGGTCCAGAATTCAAGTTTCTACCACCAAGTTTGGAAAATCATAATTAATTTTAGAAAAATTTAAACTAAGTAAATGTTAGCTTTTTGGAAATCTCTGGATGTCTACTATAGGTTAAAATTTATTCCAGGCCATGAAAACCTAACTAGACCATGGTTAACAATAGAAAAGTATGAAAAGTTCAGCTGCCCTAATTTGTTATCATAGGTTATTGATATGAATTTCAAAAATTCATGACTAATTCTAAAAAAAATTAAAACCTAACAAGCCATACTATTATGGAAAGATGTGGATGTTATATTTATGGAAAAAATAGTTTTAGACCATGTTAATCTTGTTTAGAGATTGAATTATGATGAAACAATACCCAAGGTCAACTGGCATCATTAGTTTAAATGCAGAATTTCAAAAGTTTATTTCTCTCTCTATAGACCTATAAATGAAGTGTTTCTAGTGGCTATAGCTCACTTTGAATGTCTAGCTTCTCCATGAAAAACTTCAGAACCATCAGACCTTGTTTGGCCCTCGGATGACTTGAAAATGGAGTCTGTTCATGTGAATAGTACCCAGACCAAAACCAATTTCTACTATAAATTTTGAAAAATCATATAAAATTCTATAGACCTCCAAATAATGCGATTTTTAGACAAAAAAAGCTCTATATGAGATCTATATGTATGCAAAATTTTAGCCTCTAAATCACTCATTTGGTCAGGTTGGGGTTCAGCTCACAAAATGGGTCATTTTTTGTCCCCAAATGGTTCATTTAAGTTCCAAATGGTCTTCCCCATGAACTAAGACCACTTGGGCATATGGGAAAGCTTTAAAATAGGATACTAAACTTGTCTAAGGAGTCAAAATATCCATATGATACAAAACCACTACCTCAGTTGTTCATATGCACAAGTTCTTAAGGTCACAACCATGTATTTCAATATCAAAACCTCTAATCTCATTCATATACTTTCATTTCTCATATAAACATCATATATCCATATATTTACATATGTTCAAGTGTCTATACAACATATACATCATGAGATTACATTATTTGACAACCAAATGGTTACAAAATGGCTAGACACATAATTATTTTTTTAATCTCTTCTTTTTCAAGCTTGGTGGCCTCCATCTCTTTGCTCACTTGGTCCACCTAAACATGTTAGATAATGAGGAAGGAGTAAGATTCAAAGAATCTCAATAGCCCTATACACTTTCAATCATATACGATGGATGTAATTTTATGCAAAGGAATGCCATGCATGATCCATGAACTACATATGCATATCAGGAACATAATTTCTATTTCATAAAGTCTCAAACACATTAAGTAGACTCTCAAGACATCGGTTAGCCTCACCCACCTCTCCTGGAGCTTTTGGATTTGCCTCGCCTATTTTACTTTGGGACTTTTGACTAAGCCTCATTTCTCTTGATACTTTTGGCTTGTCTCACCCATACTAAAGGGCTTTTGGCTCATCCTCACTCTTATTAAGGGATTTTTGGCATCACCAAGTCTATTCAAGTCTTATGCACACATAAAAGCAATTCAAGACATATAAGTGACACCACACATGTCCCTACTAGGTAAGCATACTTTTCATAGTTCAAATACACACATAAGCATCCAAAGCAAGAAAGTATCCACACACATATTGAGAGAAAAGTTGGAAGGCTACCTTGAGTGCAATTACACACACCTTCTTTTGACCTTTCTTCCCTTCCTTGGCTATACACTTGAAAATGAATGGAGTAGGATTTCCTTGGGCCTAACCACAACAAATAGAATTCAATTATCTCCCTGAACTAAGTTCTAAGCCTAGTTACACATCACTTCATTAGGCCTACATGGATTTTAGAGGTACTTACGATCCCATGGAGTTTTCTATTTTTTCTTAAAAGGAGAAACACTTAGGAGGCTCCCTAAGGGTCTTAGAAACTCAATTGAACTCTCATATAAGCTTAAGGACTTTAAAAAAAAATCAAATTCTAAAATATGTTCAAAGGTCTCTATCTTTGCTATCTTGGATTTTACAAATTTTCCTTCAAGTTCCTTTACTATTTCTAGTTCCCTATCATCTAAAATCTAGATCTCTTGCTTGCTTTTGATAAAAAAATTACTCCCCCCCTTTTAGCCCTCTTATTGGCCAAACATACACACTAAAAGAAGGAAGGGAGAGAGAGCAACAAAGTAAGAAAGTTACCTTGGCTTCCTAGTTTATTCTTGGATGCTCTTTCAAGTGGTTAACTCCTCTTCTTAGAACTCCACTCTTCCCCCTCTAAACTAGACCCAAAATAGCACCAAACACAACATTAAAACCATAGAAAGGGAGATATGAGGGAGGAGAATCAATTTACTAAAGGAAAAACTATGAAATTCCTTACCTTTACTTTGTTTCTTCCTCCTGCTCTTCCTCCTC
This sequence comes from Erythrophleum fordii, assembly GCA_032878935.1. NCBI lineage: Eukaryota > Viridiplantae > Streptophyta > Magnoliopsida > Fabales > Fabaceae > Erythrophleum > Erythrophleum fordii. The sequence goes on along the minus strand of JAVQMF010000048.1, from coordinate 60,511 downwards.
CTTGGTGCACCACTTCCAAAGCTTTGGGAATCAATTTTCAACTAGCTAAAGTTAGTTAGAATAAGGGGGAAGGAGCTAGACATTTTCTGGAAGCCCAAAAGTCACTTTTTTTGTATTATAGTCCCTATTCCTTAGTTTTATCCCATTGGGCTCATCTCAGCTCCTTTTCAAAAAATATCTTTTCCATCATAAAATTTATGTTCTTTAACATATAAATTGACTTTAGAATCACTCAATTTGGATTTAAAACCCTCTCGAACTATTCGGTCAAAGTTCGGGTCAACTCTTTACTGAAATCACTCACTGGAGGGGTTTTAGCTATTCTAGGAGTTCCTATAGTTTTTAGGCTTTCTAAGAATCCTAAAAAGCTTAAATCTTCTGTTTAAAAAGTCCTCTTATGAGTTTTCCAAAAAGGTCTCACTATAGCGAAAAATGTCCTTTGCTACGATGAGAATTTATAGTTCCAGACCTAACAGTCTACCATAGCGTACGCTATTGCGAGGAATCTCCTAGATTTTGTATGGGATATGCACTCACCATAACGAACTAGTATTCTCACTATAGCGAATTGGCATCCTGGCTATAGTGAGGAGACTTAGACAATTCTGGAACCTTGAGTGCTTGCTTCAACAAAAGCTAGATATTACAGTTTTTCACTTATATCTTTGCCTTAACTCTACATCTCTGGATTCTATCACCACCATTTGGTAGATCTTTCTGCATAGAATCTTTTGAGATAGTTAACTCAAGCTTAGGGGTTTAGTTCATCTCCATATAAGTTCTTAATCATCCGGGGCCATTTTTCTGGTCCTAATGATTTTAGAATTTTACAGAACAAATTTTATAATTTTTTGCATATTATTTCCTAACTATATATATATATATATATATTAGGCTGGTTCTTAATTCCTCATTCTTCCAAAAAAATTATCAAAATTAGTCTAAGTAATAAATGATGATTTGCCTTTAGGCCCCCTAGACCCCTCATAAAATCTCAAAAATTTCTATGGATCCTACTCATCTTATACTTTACATAGATGAAGTTATTTTGTTCAAATCCATCTTAAACTTAATAAATTCATTTTATAAAATACTAAATAATTAGAAAATCTTAATTTTTAAGGTTGTTACAAGATGCTTGTATGATGATTTTATAAGTTATGCTTTGAAATGGCTTTTACCATGAGTTTTATGCTTATATGAAAGTATGTTTAGCTCTTAGCTTCCTATGGCTGGGAATTGAGTGTAGTAGCTCTTTTTTTATCTAGAGTTGAGTTTAGTTGAGCCTAGTTAGTATATTTTTATACCATGGCTAGATGAATGTTAAAGTTTTATGCCATTTCTCATGTTTGAGTTATTTGAGGCATTTAGCCTCCATGCATGCATTTCCTCATTTGCATTCATTGTGTGTATTGATATGGATTAAGATATGCTATTAAGATTCTCCTAAGATTCTCAACCTTTCTCCCTTTCACTAACCATTTCAGATGCCCCTAGTTAGGAAAAAGCTTTAAAGAAAGGCTATAGCTTAAGGATGGTGTATATGAAGTTCTATGCATATATATATTCATTGTGGATTTGAAATACACTAGTAGTAATTATGAGATACTTGATGATGATGTACAATGACATCTTATGTGTGCAAGCTTGAGTTTAGGTATGTATATATACATGCTACTTAGATGCAAGATGTTGCAATTAGAATCATTACTTGAATAAGATATGGTACCCTAATGTATGTTATAGAATTAATGAGTGCCAAACTTGATGTATGTTATGATGAATTAATTTAGCACTTGATGAACAAAGTTATAATGATGAATATATGCTCATTTGGTGTCTTGGCCATAGAATAGAACATGTTATCTTAAGCTATATGTAGCTAATTGGGTGTAAGGTGGTGAAATTTTAATGTGAGCCATATTTTATGGCTTTGTTCCCATGGAAATGAGGTACAAATAGATTAAAATTTCCTCAAAGTAAGAGATTGCACAATACTATTTATAATGTCATAGCTACGTATTTTCATATTTATTAAGGGTCAAATGGATTTATTTTCACTTGAAATTTCTATAATATAAAGTTTAAGTCATAAGTTTTCCATAAACATCTAATTTGTGTAAATTAAAATTATGTAGCCAAAGTTATGATTTTTTGAAATTGAAGGTCCTATTATATCTAAAGTGGCCAAATTTGGCTATATAGCTCCTATATGCAAACAGGGATTATCTCTTGGTTTTATGGATTAAAACAAACTTGTCTATAACTACCACGAGTGAAAAAGAAAAGAAATTTAAGGGCTTGTTTGATTTCATATTTCTAGAATAGTTTTTTATTTTTAATAACAAAAAAACAAAAAAAAAGTTGTTTGATAATGTGTTTTTAATGAAGTTTTTTGTAAAACAAAAAAATAGAATTATGTTTTTAGAAAAAAAAAATTATAACATATTTTTGGATATTTTGTAACTTTTGTTTTGTAGAATCAGACAAAAAAAAAAAATAGAAAATAGTGATTTTTCAGAATAATGATTCAAACAGATTTTTTATTTTCTATTTTTAAAATTTTTTCTAAAAAACATCAGTTTGGCAAATATTAAAACCAGAACAAAATCAAACAAGCCTTAAATTTTGATCCCTATAGTTCTAATTGATGTACGAAATGAGCTAAAATTGCTACCAAAAGTTTAGCTGTAGTTGTAATTTTGTTGTCGCAAAAATGGAATAATATGAGATTAGCTATATGATGTATGTTATGACATAGGGGGATCTTTAACTTATACCTTTAAATCTAAATTTGTCCTATACATGAGGTCTAGGATTAACTCAATTTAATCAACCTAATTTGTCAAGTTAAATATTATAATTCTACTTATATTGTTACAACACATCCTAAATGTTATACCTAGGGAGTGTTGAATTCATTATTAAGTCAAATAAAGGTTTATAACTCCATTTTCTTTCATCTTAGCAAAATTTCCTCTCTTTTATAAAAGATTGGATACTAGTGAAGGCATAATTAACTTTGTTTGAGGTTTGTCTTTGTGTAATTTCTTTGACCCATCAAACATTATCCAAATTTCATGAAAAATTATGGGAAGCCTTCTCTTGAGGTTAACTAAACACCACAACTTCTAAAAATTTCTATGGGTGACCCCTTAACCAAACTCATTTAGGACCCTACCTAGTTTGAACCTACTATATGCTATCCTTTTTGAATTCAGTTTAATTAAATTAGTAAATTGACTCTAAAAATCTTCAAAATTTTCAAACCTCAGTTTACAGGACTTAACTACTCTCCTATAAAAATTTGTGCATAAATTCTTTCATTTACCTATTCAATTAAATTCATTATAAATTCTGCCTGGATTTGTCCAGCATTGAAGTGTTTCTGTTAGTACATCACTTAGAAGCCTAACTTATCTTAAAGATTTTGTAAATTTCCAAATTTTAAGTTTAAATAATGAATAACTCATCATAAAAATTTGGACTCAAAAATCCACTTTTAAATACCTTGACAAATGTAAACATTTGATAGTTTAGACTGCATGCTAATTCAATGCCCTATCTTATCATACTTTATTTTGTTTAGCTAAAATCTAAATGATACATGCATAGAATTCCAAATTAGGTTCTTGGACACTGTAATATCCTATTATTCTAAAAGCTTTAAAACTGAGAAGATTACAAAAGGAAGTTCCTTAAATGGAATGATTAGAGGCCAAATACAATTAAAGTGGTAATCTAGACAATTGAAAATAAGGATACAAGGTTAAAGGTGTCTTAAAACTAAAGCCAAAATAGCTAAACAACATTAGATGAAAAAGTAGCCACATTTTTTATAATTTTAAGCAACTTTTAGAAATCTGAAAGGAAGAATACTTAAATGGAAAAATTGAGTTTTTCGGGATTCTCAAAGGCCCTAAAAAATTTGAAAATCCCTAAAATGATTAAAGCCCCTTCGGTATGTAATTTAGAGTATTAGTTGACTAAAATTTTGACCGATTCATTCAAGAAGGTTTTTAATTCAATTTGGGTAAAATCAAAGGCATTTTATGAATTAGAGAACCTAAATTTCTGAGGGTTCCTATAGTTTTTAAGGCTTATGAGAATCCTAGGAAACTTATTTTTCCTATTTAAAAATCCCTCCTATGAGTTTTCTAAAAAAGTGCTCAAAATTTCAAAAATGCCACTGCATCTTTGTTGAATTTCATCTGATTATTTTGGCTCTATTTTTAAGGCACCTCTGGCCTTTAGTCAAATAGGCCTTCTCGTTTAGGTTTTGATTGTTAGCTAGGAAAGTGCACTGTTCATGCTGGCAGATTTGATTTTTGTATCACCTGATAGTCAAATGGTGTCCAATACTTATGAAATTTTATAGACATAAACTAGAGGTCATAAGCTTTCTATGGCCACCGAGATCACCTCATTTGGAGGTCTAAGCAAAGAGTTGTGCATTTTTTAAGTTAGCTGTCAGTAGCAGTGGCACCCCAAGACTTTTATTTTTAAATCCTTATCTAAATTTATAGTAGTAGGACAAGTTTAGGATTGTTTACATGTTTTACGTGCTTTGCTATATGGAACATCTTTATTCCCAATGAGCATCAATCAACCTTATACTTTAGGGCATTCTTATTATTTAAGGTCTAAATTATTACTCTAATTTTATTAGACATCAAATCATTCTATCTGAGGAACTTCCTTTTATCTCCGGTGCATTTTGTAACATCATATATTTCTAGCTTATTTCATAACATTCTCATGTATCACAACATTAATTCCATGAAGGAGGTAGGAAAAATCCATTAAAAAAATGTATATAATTGCGCTGCATCGTATATAAAAATTTCATTCAGTGTCACATGAACCATGTGAGCTTATACAACACATTTTCATATGTAATTACATTGATGCAACTCATTTGGGTCATAAAATATGGCTCATAACTCATGTAAGTCAAAGGAAAACTTAAAATAGGCATATTAGATTTCGGCCAGAATTTTGCTCATTTTTTATCCAACTTTGGAAAATCATAACTAATTCTATAAAAATTGAAATAATGCATTCTTAGCCATTCTAGAAAGCTACAGATCTATTTCATAATAAAAATATGTCTAGACCATAATATCCATCACAGGGGACATTTGACATCCAAAAAGATCTAGAGATCAAATTGCCTCCTAGTGCTGTCACAGATTATTGTAGCAAATTTTGAAAATGTCCAATTAATTCTAAAAAAATCTAATCCATACAAATGATACCAATCAAGAAAGCTATGGATGTTGGAAAGAGGGAAAAAATATTTCCAGAATAACTCAGGCAGTCCAGACCTCAGAATTTAATAGAACAGTAATAAAGGTCGGCTGGAATCCTTGACATTAGACAGAATTTTCAAAAATTCATATCTCCCTCTCTAGACCTCCAAATGAGGTGCTTCTAGTTGGCACAAGTTACTATGAATGTCTAATTTCTTTGTATAAAAATTCATGGCAATTGTACATCATTAGGTCCTATGTGACAAATTTTATTTTTTAGACAAGATGAATAATGTATCAGACCAAAACCAGAAAATTTACCAATTTTGAAAATTCACCAAATATTCTATAGACCTCATAAAATTATATTCTTTATCTTCAAAAAAATCTCTCAACAAGCTCTAATTTCAAGCCAAATCTCAGATTAAGAAGAGCTCATTTGGCTAAAAAGTGATATAGGGTTCCATTATGATCAATTTTGGTTCCATATAGGGTACCAAAATGGCCAAATGGCTTTCCTTGGGTTTTAGAAGAGCTCTTCTCTTCAAATCTGAAGTTTTCCATCAATTTATCCTTTAAAAAAATCCATATACTTCATTATAATCATAAGAAATAAAAGAGAATGAAGGAGAAGAGGTTTGGAAGAGAAAGAGCATGAAAAACCATGAAAATCCATACCTTTCTACCTTGAATTTCTCCTTTTTTTCTTCCTCCTCTTGTGTGCCTCATCCCTTAGGGTTTTCCTCTAGTTTTAGGCAGAACATGGTCATGCATAATGAAGGGAGAAGAAGGGCACATCATATACATAGGTAGGAGGGAGTTATATTTTTCAAAAATTTCCATTTTACTCTTTGTTCTTGGCATTTTCGTTTCTCTTTCATTTTAGCTCCTTTTTTAGAACTGTCTTTCCATTATGATATTTAGGTTCCCAATTTAGTAAAATGACTTTGGAATCACTCAAATCAGAGCTAAAACTTTCTTGAACGAATCCGTCAAAGTTCGGGTACACCGACATTGGAAAATGTCCACCAGAGGGGTTTTAACTATCTCAGGGCTTTCTATAGTTTTCAGGGCCTTTGAGAACCCTGGGGAACTCAAAAATTTTATTTAAAAAGCCCTTCTATGTGAATTCCAAAATTTGCTCAAAATTATGAAAATGCCATTACGTTTCGTAAGTTTTTCGTAAGATATTATTTTTTCATTCTACCTCCGTTTTTCTTTCCATCTGAGCTTGGGATTCTCATTTTTACGAGTCTAGAATGCTTTTCAAATTTTTTGGGACCTTAACTATCTCATTTCAAACGACTCTCTTTTGTATCCGGTGAATTTCGTTCGTTTATGGAGAAACCGTACATTACGTTTCTCACGTTTTTTCTCATTTTTAGAGAACCAGATGTTACACATTTCGTATGTTTGCAGAGAAACTAGACATTATGTTTCTCACATTTACAGAGAAACCAGATGTTACATTTTCAAGCCTAAGAGAAAAGCTTAAGCTGAGCAGAGATTCATAGCCATGATAGAGTATGTTGTAAGCATATAAAGTATTTATGTTAGTTTTATATGACCATGCATACTTGCATTATTCTTAATTAATTGTCTTTTGCTTATTCTGGGCAATTTGAGTATAGCTACTGAGATTCTCCTGAATCTCACCCCTATCTCTATTTTTTCACTAACTAGTGCCAAGTGGAAGCTTTAGTGCTAGTAAAGGAAAAGTGATAGAATGATATTTGGAGCTGCAAACCTATAGAAATGTTTTATATATAATTTTGTTGTAATGTTACAATGAATGTATGTATTAAATTTTATTTCCTCAATAATGTAGTTATGTGCATTACTATACTATTAACAGTGATGTAACTCCAATTTGAGTTATTTAAAACCAAATGATAATATATGTCTAGATTGTGTTATTTAATATTATTATTATCTATGTTTTTTCCATGTCAATGAGTTTGGGTTGTAATGTGACTATGGAAAAAAGTTTGGATTGACATGGAAATTTTCAAAAAGGCACGTTTGAATTTTGGAAATATGGATTTGATATTTTTCTTTGATTAGTAAATGGACTTGGTGTTTAACCATAATAAGCAAAGAAGAGCTAAATAGTTAAGGTGCTACATTATAGATGTTACTTATATACGAAGAATATTTCAAAGCTACTTAATGTTCCTAACTATCAATCTTACACAAAAACAACAACATAGCATTTCTAGGATTTATAATAGTAAAACCAAGCTAGTGATCATCCATGTCATACCTAGCTTACTTAACTCATTGATGCCATATAAGAAGATAATAGCAAAGTTCATATCCCTACATAAACTTTTTAATACTAAAATCAGACCATTTACGTGTCCTTTTCATTTTCATCATAAACAAGTTTGTTCGTGTCCACTTTACCATGGTTAGCTCATGACACACAAAAACCCCATGGGACCCAAAATGACAGCATACACCTAAAATCTGCAGTAACTTTAAAAATTCATAACTTAGGCTATAAAAGTCCAATTCATGCACATTAGATGTCTATGGAAAGCTTAGGATATGTTGTATAAATTTTAGGCAAAATTGAGTTCATTTGGCCTACCAAATATAATGGAACAGTACTACAAGTTAGAATTAGAGGCAGGTAGCATACCTAAATTTTAAAATTGCATATCTTGAGCTACACAACTTCAAATTGGGTACTCTTAGTGGCCATGGAAAGTTTGAGATGAGATATATGTACTATAAAAATTTTAAGAGCATCTGATCTCATCTGTTCTATGAAAAGCCTTACATATCAGTGGCTACTATAGTACTCAGACATAATTAGACTCTTAACTTCAAAATTTCATAACTTCCTCTATACAACTCCTTTTTATGCAAAGTCAGTGGCTATAGAAAGCTTATAATGCTAACTATATTGTAAAAGTTTGTGAGCATTAGACTTCAATTAGTCCCTAAAAGCTACAAAACATCAGAGCTATTTTGTGTGAACAATACTAGGACCTAATAGAAAATTTTTACACAATTTTAGAAATTTTTTTAATATTTCGTACAAATATAAAAATTATGGTTCTTAACTTGACAAAAAGCTCTAGGATGGATCTAAATGCATGCCAAATCTTAGGCTAAAACTAGATCATTTAGACTACTTTTGACATAGGAGTTGTTTACGGAAGTTTTAAGAATAACTTTAGTTCCAATTTGGACAATTTGAGATCCAATTGGTTTTCTTTCACTTTGAGCACATTTCTTTCATCCTAAATGACATTTCTAATCATTTCATAGTATACCAAAATGTTTGGATCAAGATTTGACCCTTTGATGCCCAAGATTACATGTATATCTCATGCCATCTCGCACATCAAATACCACCATAATGCACAAACATTACCCAAGATGGTTGTTCATGGCTATTCTCATACTTTTACACATAATTTCATCATTACACATGAAATAACATCATCATAAGCATCATCGGTCCATCATGGTACATACAAAGTATCATATATATACATATGTCAAGATTTGGTACAAAAGGGAATTCTAATACATCATATCCTAGTATGTCTTCTTATGGTCTTGGCTTTGGCTTGGTGAACCTAAAATGGTTAGTTGGAGCAATGTAACATCTTGAAATTAATTAAAGATAATTATGATGAATTAGAAAATTAATCTTGGTAATTAATAAAGTTAATTAAGTCGAAAGGGAGATGGATATTTAAATTGGGCCATGTAATCCATTTAGTTATGTTTAGAGCCCAAAATAGAAGTTCATTCTTAGTTATAAGAAGGCCTAATTCTTTTTGGAGGCCTAATTACACTCTTAAGTAAACCTAATTTGAGTAGACCCTTAAGTCAATCCAAAACCTTAATAAAATTTTCTATTTGAGGCCCAATAAGCTTATACCAGAAACCAAATAGATTTTTGGGCCTTTAAGTCACCACCTTTCTTCCCAGCCCTAAAAGTTTCTTTAGCCCATCCCATCAAGTAATGGCCTAATAATTAGAAATGAGTCCAATTAGACCTTAGGCTTATGTGTCAGCCCATTTCTCACTAATAACCTTAAAGGTTCAAAACCACACCTATTTGTAAGAGTAAACACTTGGTTCTGTATAAGTGAAAACTTATTTTCGCACCATAAGGAGAGGTTAGGGTTTCCATCACTATTTTGGCTTTATTTCTCTCACCTAGAGTAGCTAAGGTAATATATATGAAACTTAATCCTCTCTTCTTCTTCTTTGATTTAGCTCGATTGGTTTTTCATTTAGAGCATTTTCACCCACACCCAAATTTGAAATGTGTTATTTGGTGTTATCATGGTGGAATTTTTGAAGTTAAGGCTAGGAGTGTTGTTAGGTAAGTGTTTCTTCCCCATTTTGACATATTTTCTGTTAGATGGAGACTCCTATAGTTGACTTATGATATGGGCTTTGATTTTGTGTGAAATTACTCAAAAATTGGAGTGAATTATTATGGTTTTTGGTGTGGGGAAGCTAGAAACCGAAATTGGAATCTATTAGTGGTTAGGCAAGTAACCTCAGGTAGTCATTAGTAATTCCACTCTTTGGGTATCTAATTTGTTGCTAGAAATAATGATAACTATAATATTCGATTCTTTGAAAATAAGAAAAAACATGAGAAACGTAACATATAGTTTCTCCGTCAATGAACGAAATTCACCAGATACAAAAGAAAGTCTCCTAAAATGAGATAGTTAAGGTCTTGAAAAATTTGAAAAGCATTTTAGACTCCTAAAATTGAGAATCCAAGATCAGATGGAAAGAAAAATAGAACTAGAATAAAGAAATAATTTTTTACGAAAAGCTTACGAAACGTAATGGCATTTTTGTAATTTTAAGTAAATTTTGGAATTCACATAGAAGGGCTTTTTAAATGAAAGTTTTGAGTTCCCTAGGGTTTTCAGAGGCTCTAAAAATCATGGGAAACCCCGAGACAGCTAAAACCCTTCCGATGGACGTTTTTCATCATCGGTGTATCCAAACTTTGACGAATTTGTTCGGGAAGGTTTTAGCTCTGATTTGAGTGATTCCAAAGGCATTTTATTAATTGGGAACCCAAATTTTATAATGGAAAAGACAGTTTTCAAAAAGGAACTAAAACGAAGGAGAAACGAAAATGCCAAGAACGAAGGGCAAAATAGAAATTTTTGAAAAAGTACTTCTTCCTCCCTTATAAATAGGTGGCGCCTCACACTCTCCCTCATTTAGCTTAAGATTATTTTGCCCCAAATCAGAAGAAGAACCCTAGGAGAGTGGATCACCAAGGGAAGAAGAAAAGGAAGGGAAAATATAAGCTTAAGGTATGTTTTCATGGTAGTTTTCCATGCTTTTCTTCATCCACACCTCCTCTCCTCCATTCTCCTTTGTTTCCTTTGATTAAAATGGACTTTATAAATCTAATTCAAGGGAGAAATTCAAAGGAAAATTTGGATTTGAAGAGAGAAGCTCAAACACACAAGATTCAAGTGAGAAAAAGCAAGAAAATAAGGTAATTTCTCTTCCTATGGTTGTCATCTTTGGTTCCCTTCTCCACCATTTTGCCCCACTTGAAAAAACCTTAGGAGGAGATGATTTTTAGGCAAAACCAAGTATGAATCTAATGAAAAAGGGTGTGGAGTTTAAGAATATGCAAAGAAAATTATCAAAAAACCATTAGATTTCAAGATGTAAATTCTAAGATTTTGTGTGCACCTTGTGAAATATGATTTGGTGTGATGATTCCTAGGCCTAATTGAGAGTTTAAATGAGTTCCTAAGAACCCTAAGATGATCCCCACATACTTTCTCCTTCAAGAAAACAAAGAGAATTCCAAAGAGGCCAAAAAGGGGCATAGTCTCGACCAAGCATGGATGGAGTAGCTAGGGAGAGTTTTAAATTTTTCCAAGCCCATTTTTGTGTCATATATGATGAATGAATATGAGAAGAGGTCTTGGAAAAAATTTAGAACTTATAAAATGTGAGTTGGTGCTTTAGGTTCCATATTATAACCTAAAGAAGCAACATGATGATAGGCCATTTGTTTTAATTGTGTGATGATTCCAAGAGGCTTAAAAGGAGTCAAGGATCATATTTGAAAAGAAATAATGGAGGTGAGGATGAGCTAAGAACCCTTAAGATTAGTTGAGAAAAAGCAAAGAGTCTCCCAAAAGCAAAATGGGCTCCCAAGAGTATGGTTGAGTCCAAAAATACATTAAAGAATGGGTGAGGCAAATCCAATATCCATAAGAAATTAGGTGAGGCCAATCCACTTGCTTGGCAAGCCTTTGTATGCTATGTATGAAATTCTCAAGTGATGAAAATGCTTCTTGAATGTTTGCATATGTCAACATGACCGTACATGCATTTATGAGACTTGTTTGCATCCATTATATATGACTGAATGGGAGATAAGCTATTGAGATTATTTGAATCTATTCTCTCCTCTCCAATGACCTCACATGCTAGGTGGACCAAGTGGACATGGTAACGGGAGCTAACCACCTTGAAGAAGAGAGATTGACACCAATAGGCCTAGCTTTGCCTTTTTAAAGCCATAATAATGCTTAATGATGTATATTATTGTTGTAAATGGTCTATGACCCTTGAGGCATATGTAATTATGATATTATGTAATGTAGAAATGAAAGAATATGTTATGTGAATGATGGAATATAAATTGAGTATGTTATAACATTATAGCTTCATGAATGGCTTCATGGAAATATGCATAAGTGTGGATGAGAAGGCCAAAATGAGATGCATGAGGTTTGAGACCATTTGGGCAGCTCACACAAGTCCTAAATGTGCTCTTAGACTTGTCCAAAAGGTGCCAAGACTAAGGGAAAACCATTTAGTCACTTTGGTTCTCTATATGGAGCAAAAAATGACCATAATGGAACCTCATGTCACTTTTTGGCCAAATGAGCTCTTCTTGATTTGAGATTTGGCAAAAATTTGGAGCTTGTTGAGGGCTTTCTGGGAAGCTAAAGATCATAATTTTTGGAAGTCTACAGAATATTTGATGAATTTTCAAAGTTGGCAATTTTTCTAGTTTTGGTCTACTGCACTATTCATTTGGTCTGAAAATGTAATCTGTCACACAAGGCTCAAATGATGTCTAATTGATACAAAATTTTATACAAAAATACTAGACATTCACAATGACTCGTGCCAATTAGAAGCACCTCATTTGGATTTCTAGAGAAGGAGATATGAATTTTTGAAGATTTTGTCCAATATTAGGGAATTCAGCCGACCTGAGTTACTGTTCCATTGAATTTCGAGGCCTAGGCTATCTAAACTGGTCTAAAAATGTTTTCTCCCTCTAGCTAACATGCACAACTTTCCATATTGGTATCATTTTCATGGATTGAATTTTTGTGAAATTAATTGGACATTTTCAAAGTTTTCTATAGAATTCTGTGATAGTTCCAGAATGCAGTCTGACATCTTGACTATTTTGGATGTTAAACGTTCTCTGTGATGGATTTTATGGTCTGGTCATAATTTTAGTGTGAAGTAGACATCCATAACTTTTTATATGACCAAGAATGCATATTTTGATTTTTCTAAAATTAGCTATGATTTTTTGAAGTTTGGTTAGAAAAGAGGCCAATTCTGGTCGAGTTTCAATATGTATATTTTGAGCTTTCCTTCATGATTCTTGAGATGTGAGCCACATTTTATGATGCAAATAAGTTGTAACCATGTAATTAAATATGGAAAAGTATAGCATGAGCTCACATGGTCCACGTGACATTGAATGAAATTTTTACCATGATGTAACGCAAGAAATTGTATTATTTTAACTCCTTTTCTTGCTCTTTCATGGAAATTATGAATGTAAGACACGTAAATGTTGTGATATGAGCTAGAAATATATGGTGTTACAATAACTATGCTTATCTTAGGCTTAGTGTGCATTTAGATCATAATAGTAGCTAAAGGAAGAGTAATTGGCTTCATTGAGGTAACTAAGGTTAATTTCCTAATTCCATGTATATGCTCATTTTAATTTGATACTTGTTGTACATGTATAATTTTGAATGCTAAATGAATGGTTGGCTATCTGACTTGTTATGTTTGGACCTTGAGTGAGTCCTTGGTGGAACTCTGGTGCAGTTGCCACTCGTGTATTATGCTTTGATTGGGTACCAAGTTGTAATCAGGCCCCTGAATGCATTGAGTCCAGTTTGTACTCACTGTAACAACCCTAATTTTTAATTACTGTGATTAGGCTTAATAGTATAATTAGTAATCACAAATTAATGTTTAAAGTCATTATAATTAATTAAAATAGGAGAAAGTAGAGAAAATTTGAACTTTAATATCATTAGAGCCATTAGTTAAACAACCACAACTAATCAAATCTACAAGTGATCATAATTATTATTTAAGACTTTTGATTCATCTTGCTACCGATTTCAACTCATAACAACCTCTTATAAATATTCCCAAGTCATTGCATAACATTATCATAGTAAATCTTGAGGTCTCTAAGTCAAAATAAGAGTTTGGGAACCTTTGTTGCAACTTGGACCTTCTCTGTCGTGGCTAAGTTAGTTACTAGAACCCAAAAACCAAGTTTAGGGACTCCTGTTGTAACTTGGTACACCCACACCATGGCGTAAGTGGCTACTATAACTTAAAACTAAAATTTCACAACTTGTGTTGTGACTTAGGTTTTCCACGTCGTGATAAAGTGCTCTCATGGACCTACTATTTAAGCTTTCACCATTCTCGCTGCGGTGATAACTGCGATAAGTTGGACCCTCACCGTGGCTAGCCTATGTGGTGCTGCGATTGGTAGGCCTCCTAGAACTTTCAAACCAAATTATTCAAACTATGCTGTGATAGAAGTACCCATGCCACAGTGAAGTTGTATTCTATTGCCCTCCTTAGGTAAAATTTTCATCTTGCGCCATAGCAAGACATACTGTGTCATGGCACTCCTCACTTCTGACTAACTCTTGGCTACAACTTAGCTATTCTTAGTCGTGGCGCAACTCTCTCCTATATATATACCTCTTAAATTTCGTCTCTTACACTCTAACTTTCCCTCTAGTAGCACTCTAGGGCCAGTCTACCTTAATTTAAGAGGCTCTAATGGCATTCATCTACTTGATTTACCCATCATACCTAACATTTCTAATTCAAGACTTAGGTGTTGATTCCTACTTCCCAAACTATCATACATCAGTAATTTATGTATCAATGATAGCAAAAAGGATTTATAACTACTAATATTATCATCCAAATATGCATTCTAATATAAGATTCCATGCATTATTAGTCTAAGTCAACAATCAAGGTACCATATGATTACATTCTCAAATAATAAACCATATCTTAGGATCAACAAGGTTTTATACCAGATATATAAGTGCATACATCAAATACCAAATTGTAAAGAGTCTAACTCCTTATTAGTTACATCATTGTTTACCAAAACATAAAATATCTACACTTAGCAACATGATTACATGATAATGATGCTATACAAAAGAATAATAAAAATTAACATCTATCCTAGATTAGATTCATCTAAGTGTAGAATTTTCCACACATAGTCTTAGCTCATGGATATACATCTACTTGCTTCCCTTTATCCTTACCTAAAGGACCTTTACCTGAAATAATTACCCATGAAATGGGATGAGATGCAAATCTCAGTAACCAAAGGCAAATTTCATTCATATATTCCAATTTAATTAATATATGTATATGAAATCATATGAGCATCAGAAAATATACCAGTCATATCAGCAAATGAAATAATTAGGCTATCAATGACTACTATCCTATATTAGCAATCACATTTCTACATGTTAAAGGCCATTAACACTGGGAAAGGCTTAGCCATCTCACTAATGAGAACAACTTGGGCTCAATGCATATAAGGGTTTGATCACAACCCGATACCCGATTGAAGCACAATACATGGGTGGCAGCTGCACCACAACTCTACCATGGACTCACAAGGTCTAATCACAATATATCATATGGCCAACTATTCATTTAGCATTCAAAATCATATATGTGCAATAAATATAAAATTAAAGTAGACATATACATAGAATTTAACATTAACCTCGATTACCTCACTCTGTAAACAAATTAGAAAGCTACTAGTGGTACTAAAATCTCCTTATAATCATAACATCAGAAAATTACTATTCTAAATAATCATTTATAAAAGCAAATAGGTACCCAAAGAATTAAAATAGTAATGGCTACTTAGAGAACATGTACCTAACCACTAAAAGTCTCTAATTTCGGATTTGATTGCTCCCGTACCAATAACTTCAGAATATCACTTCAAATTCTAGGTAAATTTGTGGAAAATTAACACCCATATTATAAATAAACTATAAGGTCCCTAAACCAATAGAAACTACCTCAAATTGGTAAGGAAATACTTACTTAATAACACCTTTCACCTTAACCTCCAAAAATCCTTCAAGAAAACACCAAATAGCCCATATCAGCTTTAAGGTGTGGTAAAAATGCTCCAAATGAGAAACCAATTAAGTCAAATTGAAAAGAAAGATGAGAGGATTAAGTTATATAATAATCACCTTGGCTAATTTTGACTTTAGAAGTGGGAAATAGGGTCAAGAAGATAATGGAAAACCTAGCCTCCAAGGTACCTCTGAAAATTGTTTTACCTTTTGTGTTTTTCTTTTTTGCAAAATGGGGAGTAGTTACTAAAGGTTTAAGGTTTAAGTTTCGGTCTTAGTTGGGTTATAGGCTAACTCAAAGGCCTAAGTCTAGGTGGCTCAGATTTTTAGTTGGGTTGGGTCAAGTTTCAAGAGTTTATTTAGCTTGGATTTACACAAGTAAAAATTAGGCCTCTATTAGTCTTTATCCATGACATACTTAAATTAATTATGGGCCTAGATGAAGTTTCTAAACCAATTGAATCTTAAACCCACATTAATAATTTATTCTTCCCTAAGTTCCATTTCCCCTTGCCACTTAATTAGCTTTACTAATTACCTTAATTAATTCCCTAATCATCCTAATTAGTCTTAATTAATTTCGGGGTGTTACACTTACTAGGGAGTTGGTGTCGTGGATAGGCCTCTCCTAATGTTATTGGCCATTAACATGCTATATGTGATTATTGGTATGGGACAGTAGTCACTGATAACTCAACTAGTTTATTTGCTAATTAAATTGATAATTTTAGTATTTGATGATATGAAAATATATTATGTTGATTAATTTGTACATATAAATGGAATTTGTCTCTTGTTACTGAGATTATAAATCTCACCCCAGTTATAGGTTAACATTTTCATGGATCGGACCTCTTAGTGGTAAGGAGAAATTAATGGAAGCCTATTGTATGGTTTGATAGCCATAGGTTTGGAGACCTTATAAGATTGGGTTTACGTAATGAGAATACTAGTTTTATGTATTTGATGCATTATATCATGAATTGCCAAGTATAGGGACTGTCTATGTAATATAATTATCATGGCATTGAATATTGTGATTAAAATTAACTAATAATTTATGAATGACTTGATATTTTATAGCCATTAAGCATTAGGCCTATGAACATTTATGGTTGAACCATTTTTGCTATCATGGAATAGAGTTGACTAATATGAAATTAAGTTTTGATTAATCTAATTCAATCCTAAACCCCTAAGTAATGAGGACTAGTGAATCAGGATATTTAGAAGTTGGGAAGTCTAGAAAACCATGCATGTTAGTCATGGTAGCCTTAGAATTCATCCAGAGTGAGTGGTATAAGGTTAAAAAGCATGAAAATGAGAAAATAGCTTCTAGAAGGGGCAAAGTCGTAGCTTAAAGGACTTGAGCCATGGTCAAAATTAAAGTTCAAGGTAACAAAGGCTAAGAGTATTGCAGCTAAGGTGATTTGAGTACAGCCTAAGGTGAGAATTAGGTCCAGGGGTAATAAAGAGTAGTTTCATCACAATACAAGGGAGGTTTGCCATAGCAAGCATTGGGAGGTGAGCTCTAAGAGGCTTTCTTGTCTCAACACCACATAGGCATACAGTAGCAAGAATTATGAAAGTGTTAATAGTAGGTTTCTAAGAGTACCTCCACCGCGACACGAAAGGCTTGAGTCGTTGGTATACCAGGTCAGGGCGAGAGTCTCCAAACTTGGTTTTTAAGTTCCAATAACCAACTTAGTCATGACAAGGAAGGTCTAAGTCATGGTGAAGATTCCCAAACTCTTATTTTAACTTAGAAACCTTAAATTCTCTTATGATAATGTTTTGTCATGCCTTGGAAACACTTATAAGAGGATTTTGGAAGGTGGAATGTAATGTCCAGTTTTCGTTAAACGACAAAAACATGTGCATTTTCAAAGCAAGTCCCCCAAAATGAATTAGTTAAGGTCCCAAAAAATTTGAGTAGCATTTTAAACTCTTAAAAATGAGAATCATAGGCTTAAATAGAAAGAAAATTGGAGATAGGATAAAGAAACAAAATTGAACAAAAGACTTATGAAACATAATAACATTTTCATAATTTTGAGAAAATTTTAGAATTCACACAAGAGGGCTTTTTAAATGAAAATTTTAAGTTCTTTGAGGTTCTCAGAGGCCCTAAAAACCATGGAAGCCCCAAGACAGTTAAAACCCCTAATGTGAATGTTTTCCAATGTCAGTGGACTTGAATTTTGATGGATTCGTTCAGGAAGGTTCTAACTCCGATTTGAGTGATTCCAAAGGTATTTTACTAAATTGGGAACCTAAATTTTATAATAAAAAAGAGGTTCTAAAAAAAGAGCTAAAATAAACTAGAAATGAAAATGTCAAAACGAAAGGGCAAAATTGAGATTTTTGAAAAGTCTTTCCTAAACCCCACCTATATATATAGGCTGCCCACCTCCTCATTCACTTAGATCATTTTGGTTCTACCCTAAACCAGAGGAAAAACCCTAAGAGTGAGGTGCACCAAGAGGAGAAGAAGAGAAGGAGAAAAACAAGGTGAAAGGTATGGAAATTCTTGGTTTTTCATGCTTTCTCTTTAGCCAATCTCATCTCCTCTTTTTCCCCCTTCTTTCCTATGGTTTTATTGAAGTTTTTGGATCTATTTTAACGGAAGAATATAGGGGAATTTCTAAATTGAGGTGAGGAAGCCAAGGAAGGTGAAGAATAAGCAAGAAGAACTAAGGAAATCAAGGTATTTTACCATCTCTTCACTTGATCTTCCTCCTCCCTTCACTTATGGGTGTTTCAACTTACATATGGCTAGCCCTAGAGAGTTGAGTTTTTAACTAAACTAAGGGTGAATCTTAGGAATTTGAGGGAGAAGAACAAGGATATGCAAAGAAAACAACAAACTAGCCATTAGATTTCAAGATAGCAAATCTAAGGTTTCAAGTGTTCCTTGTAAAATCTGATTTGACACCTTAATTCCTAGACCTACTTAAGTGTTTGAATGAGCTCCTAAGATCTCTACAAGTCTCCCCATATGCATCCTCCATTAAGAAAACAAAGCAAACTTCCATGAAGGCCAAATGCTTTATAGTCTTAGCCTGAAAGGGATGAGGTAACTAAGGAGAGTTTTAAATTTTTCTGAACCCATTTTTGAGTCATATATGATGAGTGAAGATGAGGGAAAGCCTTGGAAAAAATTTAGGAGGTCTAGAGAATGAATTGCTATCTTAGGTTCCAAAATATGACCTAAGGAAGTAACATGTAGTTAGGCTCTTTGTTTTAATTATGTGATGACTACAAGAGCCTTACAATGAGTCAAAAATCATATATAAAAGGAAAGAATGGAGCCAAAAACTCATTTGATGGGTGTTGCTTCATTAGGTGCATTTTTGGAACTATAAAGGGGTTATTAGACTAAGTTAGTGCTTAAGGAAGATGTGTAGCCTTAAAATTAATTCTATGAACCTAATTGGCTTCTATATACTGTGTTTAGGCCTAGAGAAATCAATTCCACACTCTTGTGTGTGTGAGGCCGAGGAAGGGAGCATTGTTTCAAGAAGAAAAGTGTGTGGTTACACCAAAGGTAACTCACTCCTCCTTCTCTCATGCATGAATATATGCTTGACTTGTCTTTGAATGTGTGTATGTGTGTTCTAAGCTATGAAAAGTATTCTAGCATGAGCTTTTATTCCACGGTTCCATGATATTACATTATGCTTTTAAATGATGCTTAATATATTTGCTTGGGTTTGCTTGACTGTGGTGAAGCCAAGAACTCTTAGCCATGGTGAGGATGAGCCAAGAACCCTTAAAGTTAATTGAGACAAAGTTAAGAGTTTCCTAAGAGTGAGGCTAACTCTCAAGAGTATGGTTGAGTCAAAAACCTCTTAAAGAAAATGGGTAAGGCAAGTCCAAAATCCACAAGTGAATGGGGCAGGCTAATCCACTCACTTGGCAAACCTATATATGCTATGTATGACTTGTTCAAATGCCAATGATATTTTTTGAATGCTCATACATTTCAATATGTCCATGCATGCATTTTTAAGACTTATTTTGCATATTTTATATGTGATTGAAAGGGAGATGAGCTATTAGGATTCTTTGAATCTCATCCCTTCATCTCTAATGTTCTAACATGCTTGGTGAACTAAGTGAACAAGGTAATGGGGGCCAACAACTTGGAATATGAGAGTATGACAAGAAAATGCCTTGATTTTGCGTCTTTATGGCCATATGAGTGGCAAATATTATAATCCATTATTGTATATGTCCTATGACCTCATGAATATGTGTAATTATGCTAATGTAATATGAATAAATGAGATTTAATGGTATATGCATGATGTAGAGCAATTTGGGTATGGAATGGCAAGACTAGCCTTGTATGTTCTTGTGTATGGCATGGGGTGAGAGAGTGAGTTTCCAAATTCTGGGTTTATGCATCTTTGAGACAAGTTTATAACATCATTTTGATGCATTCCCACATGCTCAAGTGGTCATGGTGGCCTTAAAACTCAATATGAACCATTTGGACCCCTTATATAGCACAAAAGTGACCAATTTGTAACCTAATGTCAAAATCTAACCAAATGAACGAATTTACCCATGAAATTTGGCACAAATGTAGATCTTATCTAGAGCTTTTTGGGAAGTGAAAGAAAAGATTATTTGGAGCTCGGTGGAATTAATTATTATTTTTCAAAGTTAGCATTTTTCTACTAAATTGATATAGGTACTATTCATATGGTTAGAAACTTGAGCTGTGCCATTCATGGTACAAATGATGTCCAATACTCATGCAATTTTATAATAATAAACTAAACATGATAGGCCACTAAGATCACCCTAATTGGACCTCTGAACAGGGAGATATGAATTTTTAAAGTTAGAGGTCAATACTAGGGATGATAGTCGACCTCTAACACTATTCCATTGATTTCCAGTGGCTGGCAGCCCTTGTTGAGATCTGAACATATTTTTAGCATATATTATACATCTTTATCTTTCCAAAATGGTAAATAATGCATAATTTTTATTTTTTAAGAATTAGTTATGATTTTTCAAAGTTTGTGACAGAAAGTTAGAAATTCTAGCCGAGGCTACATATGGTATTTTGTGTTCCATCCACTTGCACGAGTTCTAAGCCACTTTCTTAGATGGTTTTGAGTTATATTAGTATAATTAAATATGAGAATTATTTTAATGAGTTTATATGGTCTAGGGGATATCGAATGAAAAATTTATCTACTATGCAACACAAATTTATTCATTATTTTTAATGCTTTTTTTCTTTGAGAATTTGTATGATTCTTGGAAATGAACTTAGACAAGGGATGAGATAAACTAGATAAACATGGTGTTACATAGAACCTGTTGTTAAATCAATCAAAGATTTTAATTAATAATTAGAATCATTTGTAGATTCAAATCATTGTGGTTGTTTGGCTAACAGCCCTAATAATATCAAGGTTCAAATTTCTTCACTTTTTTTTAATTTGATCAATTGAAATGACTTTAGGCCTTGATTTATGATCCTTAATCATGTAATTAAGCCTAATCACTATAATTTGGAATAAGGGTTGTTATAAGCAAAAGGGAGAGATTTAGGAGAATTTCAATAGTTAATATCAACATTTTCAATACATACAAAAATGCTATGTGTATGCCATGCATATGGTGTAAGGATGCAATGCTTATGCCTCATATAAATTAAATGCATTAAAAAAAATAAAACTCATTCCTTTCTTAGCCATGGCATCATCATAACCTTACTAAGCTTAACTCTTCTCAGCCCAAGGGCCAAGGAAGAGCTACTGCGCTTAATTCCATGCCTTATGGGAGTTAAGAGCTGAAAACATCTCATACTCATACATAAAGCTCATTATGGAAATTATGATAAACATATCTTATGAATGCATTAAGCAACAACATAAACAAGCATTCAAACTTATTCAAGAACTCAAAATATGCAATAAAAAGGAGATAAAGCTACCTTCTGATTCTAGGAACTTGGATATACCACAATCCCACTTATTGGTTTCATTTTTTTTTTTTTTACTTTCTTTGGCTTGGCACTTACAAGTGAGTGAGTTTGAGTTAACTTAACTTACATATGACAATTATAAGATAAGTTAATCCCATGGAACTCATTTTTAGGTTTCATATTTCTTACTTAATCTCAATAGGAATGAAAGTGTCAACTGTAATAACTAGTAATCCAAAAATTAAACTGAACTCAATAAATTGAAAGAGAAGCACCCTAAAGCAAGGCAATTAGAGTCTAAATGAGACTAAGATGTTAATTAGAATAACTAAGAATGTGGATTAGAACCTAAGGTTAGCCTAAAATTGGAGCCAAAACAACCAAACAGAAAGCTATAAGAGTTAGTGACATTTTCGTAATTTCAGGAAAGTTTTAGAAAACTTAAAGGAGGGATCTTTAAATGAGAAAATTGAGTTTCTCAGAGTTCTCAGAGTCTTCAAAAATCATCAGATCCCCTAGAATAGTCAAAACCCCTCCAGTTTGCATTTTTGGTCGTCAGTTGATCTAAACTTTAACCGAATCATTCAGTGAGGTTCTAAATTCAATTTGGTTGAAACCAAAGGCATTTTATGAATTACAAGATCTAAATTTTATGATAAAAAATACAGTTCTCAAAAAGGAGTTGAAATAAGCCTAAATGAGAAAAACTAAGATGAGGAACTAAATTGTAATTTTGAAAAGTTGCATAAATGGGCCCCTAGGCTTCTTAAAACACGACCTTCTCTTCTCCAACCCTCATAACTGACTTGCTTCTGGTCCAAATAGATTCTAGGGCAGTCTTGAGTGGCAAACCAATCAAGGGAGTAAGGAGAAGAAGATTCAAGGCAAAAAGTGTAAGATTTCCTTACTTTTTCATATTTTCTCTTTCACCAAACCTCTTCTTCTCTTGCTCCTATCTTTTCCTATGGTTTTGATGATTAATTTGGATATGTTTTGTGATGGGTTTAGCAGAAGAGAGGGAGAGTTTGAAGGAAAACTTTGAAGTATAAGAAAGTGCTCTTGAAAAGCTTCCAAATAATGTAAATACATATGGTCTCACTTACTCTATCTTGCTCCTTCTCTTCTTATGTAATACGGCCAGATTAGGGGTGATATATTAGAGACTTTAACTCAACCCAAACTTAATAGAAGTGGGAGTTTTGAAGCCTAAGGAATCCAAGGAAGTAATTAGAATTCAAAAAGAACCATTAGAAAACAATTTATGAAAATTAGGGATTTTGTTGCACCTTGGCAATTATAAAGCTTTCCAATTATAGTTTAGGTTGTTTAAGAGTATGTATGAACTCCCAAGACATCTAGGAAGCTTCACAGATAGCAATTTCCCTAGGAAATGGAAGAAAACTCTATGGGCTCCCATTATGTGCTAAGTCTTAGCCTAAAAGGGGAAGTGACACCTAGTGTAATACCATATCTTTCTAGCCTTCCTCATGCAATTAACATGCTCCATAACATGCATTGCTTAAGAGTTGTAAGAAAATGGGATATAAATAATGGATTAAATTCTCATTGCACTATATCTAAAAATTTCATTCGATGTCATGGCGGTCGTATGAGCATATACTATACTTTCTCATATTTAATTACATCAATACAACTCCTTTGCATCATAAAATCATGCCCACAATTCATGGAAACCAATTGGAGTATGGAAAATGAAAGTTCATTCTCGGCTAGAATTGGCCTTTTTTTTGGGCAAAATTTGAAAAATCATAACTAATTCTAGAAAAATCTAAATCATGTGTTCTTGGTTATTTTAGAAAGCTTTGGATCTCTACTTCACACTAAAATAATGCCCAGATCATAACATTCACCACAGAGGATGTTTGACATCCAAAATGGTCTAAAGGTCTGACTGAATTCTGGAACTGTCACAAAATTCTGTAGAAAACTTTGAAAATGTCCAATTAATTTCACAAAAATTCAATCCATGCAATACCAATTTGGAAAGCTGTGGATGTTAACTAGAGAGAAAAAATATCTGGATATCAGTTTATCAAGCCCAGACCTCGGAATTCAATGGACCATTACTTCTGGTTAGGCAAATTTACTAATACTAGACAGAAATTTCAAAAATTCATATTTCCCTCTCTAGACCTCCAAATGAGGTGCTTCTAGTTGATACGAGTTACTGTAATTGTTTAGTTTTTCTATATAAAATTTCATAGCAATTGGACATCATTTGAGTTTCGAGTGACAGAGTTTAATTTCAGACCAAATGAATAGTGCAGCAAACTAGAAACTATAAAAATTGCCAAATTTGAAAAATCATTAAACATTCTGTAGACTTCTAAAAATTATGATCTTTAAATTCCCAAAAAGCTCTCAAGTAGACCTAATTGCATGCCAAATTTCAAATCAAGACTAACTCATTTGGCCAAAAAGTGACATAGGGTTTCATTATGGTCAAATTTGGCTCCATATGGGGTACCAAATTTACCAATTGGCTTTCCCTTAGTTGAACCTTTTGGGCAAGTCTAAAATTACATTTAAGACTTGTGTGACTTGTCCAAATGGTCCCAAACCTCATGTATCTCATTTTGGCCATTCAACCCACACTTATGCATATTTTCATCATACTTTCATATTGCACATTTTGGCATCTCATGCTTAAATTAAATGTTAGAGGTCATACATCATATTCATACATTTAAATATCACATAATAGCATATTTATACATATCTCAAGGGTCATAAACCATTTACAACATTATATACATCATATGGTACAATCATGGTCTTAAAGTGGCAAAAGCTAAACATATGATTGTCAATCTCCTTCCTTTAGTGTTGTTGGCTCCCATTAGCATATCCACTTAGTTTACTTAGCATGTTAGATCATTGGAGAAGAGGGGATGAGATTTAAAGAATCTTAATAGCTCATCTCCTATTCAATCATATATAATATGTGTAAAGCAAGTTTTACAAATACATGCATGGAGAAAATGAAAGTCATGGGCATTTTAAAAGCAAACTTGGCATATGAACAATTCATACAAGACATTCAAGAGTTTGCTTGGATTGGCTTCACACTTCTCCTTATGGATTTTAGACTTGCCTCACCCATTCTTTAAGAGCTTTGGACTTAACCATACTCTTGGGAGCCCACTTTGCTTTTGGGAGACTCTTTACTTTGTCTCAACTAAGCTCAAGGGTTCTTGGCTTATCCTCATTAAAAGGAAGAGTTCTTGGCCTCTCCACACTTAAGTAAACTCAAACAAACATCATTGACTCATTTAAAAACATAACATGGCATCAAGAATCATGGCATATAAAGGCATGCTAGCATACTTTACATAACTTGAAAATATAGATACACACATTCTAAGACAAGCTAAACACACATCCATGCATGAGAGAAGGTAGAGAGAGCTACCTTGCACACAATTACACACTTTTTCCTTGGACTTCAAGCCTCTTCTTTTGGTCACACACCCACAAGCTTGTGGAGATGGTTTCTCTTGGCCTAGATACAATCTATGGGAGCAATTAAGCTCATAAAACAATCTCTAGGGCCATACAATTTGCTTAGATACTAGATTACTCTATAAGCTCTATTATGGTCCATAAATGCATCTAATGAAGCAACACTCCTCAAATAAATTCTAGGCTATATTCTTTCCTTTCAAATATGATTCTTGACTCCTTTTAAGCCTCTTGGAGTCATCACACAATTAAAACAAATAGCTTAATATCATGTTGCTTCTTTAGGTCATAATATGGAACCAAAGGTACCAAATCACTTTCTATGAGTTCTAAATTTTTTCCAAGGCCTCTCCTCATATTCATTCATCATATATGACACAAAAATAGATTTAGAAAAATTAAAAACTCTCCCTAGCTACTCCATCTATGCTTGGCTGAGATATAGCCCCTTTTTGGCTTCCTTGGAATTCTCTTTGTTTTCTTGAAGGAGGAAGCATATAGGGAGCATATTAGGGATCTTAGGAGCTCATTTACACTCTTAATTAAAGTTAGGAATTATCACATAAGGTCAAATTTTACAAGGTGCACACAAAACCCTAGAATTTGCATCTTGAAATCTAATGGTTATTTTGTTGTTTTCTTTGCATATTCTTAATCTCCACATCATTTTTCCTTAGATTCATGCTTGGTTCTACCTAAAAATTATCTCCTCCTAGAGTTTTCTCAAATGGGGCGAAATGGTGGAGAAAGGGACCAAATATGACAACCATAGGAAGAGAAATTATCTTGTTTTCTTGCTTTTTCTCACTTGAATCTTGTGTTCTTTGAGCTCCTCTCTTTAAATCCGAATTTTCCCTTTAATATCTCCCTTAAAATAGATTTATAAACTTCATTATAACCATAAAAAAGAAAGGGGAAAAGGAAAAGGAGAGGTTTGAAATTCCTTACCTTTTTCTCTTCCTTTCTTCTCCTCCATGGTGTGCCTAAAAGAACTGGTGTTTTCTCTGGTTTTTGGGCAGAATGGATTGTGCAAATGAAGGGGAGAAGAAATAAGAAACTTGAGTATGTTCAAGAAACTTCCACATTTTCAAAAATTCTAATTTTGCCCTTCATTTTTGGCATTTTCGTTTCTTCTTCGTCTTAACTCCTTTTTGATAATCGTCTTTTCTATTATGAATTTTAGATTCCAAATTTAGTAAAATATCTTCAGAATCACTCAAATTGAAGCTAAAACCTTTCTGAATGGATCAGTTAAAGTTCGAGTCAACCGACATTATAAAACGTCCACTGGAGGGGTTTTAACTATCCCGAGGCTTTTTAAGGCTTTTAGGGTTGAGCATTGAGCTAAATCAAAGCCGAGCCTATGTGTAACTCTAACTTGATATGATTAGGTGGGACAAGGCTAGCTATTTCATATTATCACCCTTATTGCATATTGTAACAACCGGGAAAAAGGGAAAAAGAAAAGGAAAGGAAAAAGAAAGAGAGTAGAAAGCTGGAAAAATTCGGAAGTCAGAATTCTTGCTAAGTCTTCTCGCAATAGCGAGAAATGATCTCGCTGTCGCAAGAGTGCCTTTTCGCCATGGTGAATGAGATTCTGGCTATAGCGAGTGCGGACAGCAGTCCATACAGAAACCAGGGGGCAGCTCGCTGTAGCGTACGCCATAGCGAGAGTGGGAGTTTGAAACTG
Source organism: Erythrophleum fordii (assembly GCA_032878935.1). NCBI lineage: Eukaryota > Viridiplantae > Streptophyta > Magnoliopsida > Fabales > Fabaceae > Erythrophleum > Erythrophleum fordii. Next base: position 33,682 of record JAVQMF010000048.1, on the reverse strand, counting down.
GTGCGAGTTCACCATAGCGAAGGATAAATCTCGCTACAGCGAAGGGAACTTATATGTGCTCGCCGTAGCGAAGGCTAAGCCTCGCCATAGCGAAGCCAGATAACACGAGCTCACTATAGCGAAGGTTAATTTTCGCCGTAGCGAGGGTCGGTCCAGAAGAGAGTAAAAGGCGAGAATTAGACTTCATTAAACGCCCAAACTCATTCCTTCTCTCATATTTACCCTAGACTTCGACCCAAGGAGAGAAAAGAGGCGTGGAGAGTGAGAAAGACCAAGAGAAGGAGGAAAAGCAAGGGAAAGGTAAGGAAACTTCTCCCATTTCTTCTTAGATTTATGATCTCCACTCTTTGCTCTCTCTTCCTACGGTTTTATTTGTGAAAATAGTTAGATTTTAGACATGGGTCAGAAGAGGGAAAGTGGAAAATACCTTTGAATCTCTTTGTTTTCTTTGAAAATATTGTTTCCACTACTATGAGAGCATGAGAGAGAGGAAGAGTTGATAGCATTCTAGAGAGAGAGAAGAGTTGATAGCTAGAGAGATAGAGAGAGAGAACTAAGAGAAGAAGCCAGGAGAGATGCCCCTATACCTCAGCCATCCACATCTACCCCCAGGAGCCTGCTGCTCCACAGACCCAGATGCTCTAGGTTCTGGTATGTTAGGAGAATTGCTCTAAAGATTATATCCTAAGAGAGTAATTTCTTGTTCTTGATTATGCCTAGGCTCAAGAGAAACACCTTCATCAAGGTGCGATTGTGAACCTAAGAAGGGAGAGGAGAAATTTAAAGGAAAAGCTTATGTTGGCTTTGGCATATAAGGTAGCTCTCTTTCCACTCTTTCTTGTTGCATTCTTGGATGTAATAGTCATTGTAGGTTTATGTATATGCTTATTATGTGGAATATGCCATATGCTATTGCTTTGATGCGTTGATGCCAATATGCTTGTGTGAGGAATTGTGAGATTTGCTCGGGTGAGGTCATGCTGAAAGTCCCTTGAGATGGGTGAGGTGAAGCCGAAAGTCCCTTGAGAATGGGTGAGACAAGGCCAAAAGTCTCAACCGAGTGAGGCCAAGTCAAAAGTCCCTAAACTCGGGTGAGGCCATCCAAAAGTCCCTAAACTCAGCTAAGGCTAGACCAAAAGTCCGTGGAGCCCATTTTTGGCATTGTTGTGATTTCCATAGCATGTACAATGTGTGTTGGATGTTTGAGAATGGCTAAATGCTTATTCACATGCTTTAACTTGTTATATGCCTTGATTGTTTACTTGATTATAGAAGAGTTTCATGTTGATGCAGCAGGGTCCAGTAGTGGCATATGCCTTGGGCAGTTGAGGTTGATGAGAGAATTACCCCACACATGCCTGGAGTTAGCCGCCGTAGTGTTTGCTTAAAATTTCAGACATGCTTTAAAGATCTATAGTGACCACAAGAGTTTGAAATACCTGTTTGACCAGAAAGAACTCAATATGAGATGAGGAGATTGAAGCCTTTATGTTTACTTGATTGAGTGCATGAGCTACTGAGATTCCCTAAATCTCACCCCTTCCCCTCCCAACTTAACATGCTAGGTGGAGCACAAGGAGAAGCAAGTGCACACCAAGGAGCCTAGGAGTATGCTTAGTTAGATATTACTCTATTTTGATGTATTTTGATGTAAAGTGGTGCCAAATGAATATGTGCCCACTATTTTTGAGATGTAAATGTTGTAGAAAGTGTATATGTATGAAGAGATGATGTATATACAATGTTGATAGCCAAATCAATGGAAATGAGGGTTTTGCCCCTTTTGTTGCATGCATGAAGTAGTGTATATTTGGCCGTAGCATAGCGAGATTGGAATATATGATGATTGGGACTACATGGACTTGTTATATATCCTAGTTTTATGCTTTTAAACTTGTCCATGAGTGGCTAGAACATGTGAGAGGCTATTTGAACCCATTTTGGACCTCTTGGATGCCAAAATCGGTGTTTTTGAGAGCTCCGTCAAAGTATGACCGGATGAGCTCCTCTTGCCATGAAATTTTGCATGCCTCTAGAGTTTGTAGAGAGCTTCTTGAGAAGCTAAAGTTGGTAATATTCAGAGGTCTAGAGAATATTTAGCGAATTGTTGAATTTGGAAAAATTTAATGGATTGGTCATGCACTGTTCATATAAACCAGAAATGAAATCTGTGGCATTCATAGACCAAATGGATTCCAAATGTGGTGAATTTTTATACACATGAACTAGACAACTACAGTGACTTATAAGAACTAGAATCACCTAAATCGGAGGTCTGTAGAGAGAATGAACCGTCTGAATTTCTATATCAGCATCAGGGAGCTCATCTGACCCCCGTTACTGTTCCATCGATTTTTGGGGAGTAGAAGCTACTAAACTGATCTGGAATTATTCTTATCCTCTAGTAGACATCCGTAGATTTTCAAATTGGTATAGTGTGCCCAGATTGGATTTTTGTGGATTTAGTTATGAATTTTTGAAAGTCATGACAGTAAGCTGCACCAGAAATAGTGACAGCCGGACCTCCTTCCCATTTTCGATGTCAAACATGGTCCAAATGCTGAGATTTCGATTGGGAATGATTTTTATTGTAAAGAAAACACTTAGAGCTTTCTAAAGAGCTAAAGTTTACTAGATTCCCATTTTTCTAGAATTAAATATGATTTTCCAAAGTGAGAGCCAAAATATGACTTTTGGGCCCAAGTGAGAAAATGTAATTTTTCTGGTTTTTGGCTCTATACCCGTGGCTTATGGTTTGTTTTATGCTATGTATGAGTCGTATATATGGAGTTTGAGTTGAGGATGCGAATGATGGGTTCACAGGACCCACAGGGCAAAAGATGAGTGTATGAAACCCCAGTTCATAGCATGCAAATGCCACGGATTGGTGTAAAAAATGATCCAAATGCTTTTAGATTGGAAATCATTTTTATGGAGCTAAATTTTACTAGATTCCCATGTGGAGTTTTTGACTCTATACCCGTGGCTGTTGTGTATTCTTTGAAAATCATGAGTGTATGAAATCCCGGTTCATGGAACCGAGTGTGTGAGAGGCTAGGTAGCGATAGCAGATTAAGGTGTTACACATATGGTACCTAATAATTTAACCAACCTAGTCCTACCTAGTAATATTAAGGCTAGGTTAGGTTGGCAAAGAAAGATGGGCATACCGAACTAGCCCACATGATTAGTTTAGGCTAACCATTTTGGCCAAATTGGTTCCACTTGGTCCTATTAATTTTTAAAAAAAATTATAAGAATTTGTATGAAAATTTTATATATTTTAGGGGAAAAATATAATTTTATAGGAAATTATATAAAAATCTTATTTTTAAGGGTTATTTTATATTTTTTTTATAAATTTTTTGGTTAAAAAAGCAACTTAGCCAGTTTGAAAAACTTGCTCAACTTAGTTTGATACTAAACTAAGCTGGGCCTAAGCATTTGGTTAGGCAAATAGCTGATTTGGGCAAGCCCATGAACTCCTTTATTAGATTGGAATGCAAATGAGAGAATGAAAAAGGGCATGGGTGACGATTAAAATAAGAAAGTGTTGATATGGCCTTATACATTAAAACCTAATCAGACTTAATTTCACCTTTCAAAGTTTGATTAAATTATACATCAATTTGATGTACAAAAGAAAATTGATGTATAGACTTATATAATATATTACTTGTACTAAATAGATGATAAGTTTATAATATATTATATTAACTTATACTATCGAGACTATAGCATAACCTTATATCCTAGTGTTGTAATATGATGTCTTGGTTAAAGCAGTGTGTTTTGTGTGATAAGTTTAGAGTGTTTGGAGGAGAGTTAAAGTCCTTAAGCAATCCCACACAGTTAGGAGTGAATTTAAGAGTTTTTTAGTATTTTGCTACAATTTACTTGATCCCATTGTGCTGTCATACACAAGCTGTGTAAACCTTTCAATTTAAGTATATAAACCTGTAGACACGAGCAGGCCATGCTACCTCATATAACCTTGGACTAAAGAGGTGCACAACTGGATATGTGGCAGCACATAGGTTATGCCTTACGTAGTTAATTCCAAATAGTTGTAGTTCACTTTAAGTAGTTGAAATTAACTTTAACTAAGCTGTAGCTAACTCTAATTAGGTTGTAATTAACTCTAACTTAGAAAAGTATAAATTATTCATGTTTTTCCTAGTTTTTAGACTAATTAAGCTTTTGAAATCAATTATACTCTGATTATAGCAATGAAATCCCCAAGTACAATGCTTATAAAGTAAGAAGTCATAAAATTCGATAAAAATCAATTGGTTTGGCATCAAACTACTCAATAACCGATTTTCTTTTTTATTGTTTGTTTAAATTAGAGTTTTGACACTATATTTTTTTTATTAGATCAAATTTAATATAGTTTAATTATATAAATATCTACTAGATTAAATTAAATATAGTGTAATTGTATTAGAATTTACAAGATTAAGTCTACTATATCCCAATTAGATTGAATTTAGTATTGTACATTGAATTGAATAAATAAAAATATGCACATAAATTTTGCATTTATTGACTAGAGTATGGAAATATTTAATATTTCCATCTCCTTAAACCATCCAAGTTTGATTAGTCTTTTGAACCAACAATATCTCTTCACAATTATAAAGGAATTGTGAACATCGTATTTTGTCCGGGCATGCTCTAAAAATCATGATAAAAATTAAAAAAAACTAATAAAAAATATTAAAACAAAAAAATCAAATAGATCCTTTTAACCCAACAAGCTAAAAAAAATCAAAGGAAAAGAATCCAAAATAAATTACAAAAATAAAAAAAAATAAAACAATAAAAGTAAAAAATAAAAATAAAACAAAGTAAAGTCCATTAACCCCAAAATTGGAACAAAAAGAAAAATCAAAGAGGGAAATAAAAATCAAAAGGGACCAAGAGAAAAAAAAAAAAGGAAGAAAGGAAATAATAATAAAAAAAAAGAGTGAAAATAAAAACTCACAAAGAAAGAGAGAGAGAAAAGGCTAAAAGCAAGTTAATAAAAAAATTACTAAAAGAATACTAATTAAAAACAAAAAACAAAAAAAGTAAAAAAAAAAAAAAGAGCCTAAAAACAAAAAAAAAAGAATCATTCAAAGAAAATTTGAGAGAAATTGAGAAGGTCTAAATATATTTTAAAAATAACAATAATATCAAGAATCAAATAGCCATTAAAAGTTGGAAATTTTGAGAAAAATAGAAAACCAATATTTTAAAAAAATAAAAATAAAAAAGGAGAATTAAAAAAAGAGAGAAAATATAAAAAATAATAATAAAATGAAAAAAGAACCAAACAAAAAAAATAAAAAAAGGGTTCACAAAAAAAAAACCAAAGCCAAAACCAGCCTTTAAAACAAAAAAAAAAAAAACAACAAAAGGACCAAAAAAAAAAAGAGTAGAAGCCTTTTTTCCAAAGGCCCGTTTCGCTTCTCAGCCCAACAATCCTCAGCCTTTTTGATCCAAGTTAAACAACCCATAATCTGGATCCATTTTACCAAACCCTACCCGTTGGTGGTCCCTTGTTCTGGTATCCAAAAGACCACTTTCTGACTCACGTACAGAGCTCACGATGCTCCCAGAGGCAAGATGCTCATACGTGCACAAAAGAGAGAGGACGAGGAAGGAGCACCACTCGAGTATGGAGGGGGAGATGCAGATGCAGAAGGAAAAAGGGACCACACCCAAACAGTGGTCCCTAAGAAAGATTCGAAGCTAGGGCTATAAAAAGGGAAGATGATTTCCTTTTTGCTTTCGGAGAGAGGCAGACACACAAAAAGAAAAGGACATTGAAAGCGAGATGAAGCAGAGAAATGGAGAATAGAGTAGAGCAGAGAAAGGGGGCTTCGGATTAAAAGGAGAAATGGAAGGAGAGATAGAGAGCGTTGGCTTCAGAAGGAGGGGGGACTCGAATCCAAAAGAAAAAAGAGGAAGAAGGGATCGAAAATAGAAATAGAGAAGAAGGAGCTTTGCTGCGACAGGATTGGAAGAGAGAAATTGAGAGAAGGGAAACTTTCATATTGAAAGATCAACAGAGGCGAGAACGTGAGAGGGGGAGCCTTATGTCAGAGTTGGTTACAGATTGCTGGGGTTTAAAAGAAATAAAAAGATGAGGATACACAGACATTGAAAGTGAGACGAAAGAGGCGTGGAAACAAACAGAGGTTAGTAGGAAAGAGGTTATCGTAAAAGACCTTTCTCCTTGTAGTTTGCTAGCATTGAAAGGTAAACCTATCTCGCACCCTCGTAGCTCTTTTCCATCTTGAAAATACAGTACTGGTTTATTTGAATGAAGAGTGTTTTGCTCTAATTAATTTTGCACGTATGAGTTGGTATCATCCTCCTAATTTGTTTTTTTTCTAATAAGGTAATATGGTGTTCTCTGCCATTTCCTAGGTCGAATTCATGTCGAAGTTTTTATTTTTTGTTTTTTTTTTCTCTGCGAGTTCTAGCTGGAAATTTCCATTAATTCTTTGATTGGTGTTGTTATGTGGGTTGTTGCTGATAATTTGAACATGTCAATTGAGCTTGTTGTTGCTGTTCTATGGATTGCTGCTAATAATTTGAACATGTTAATTGAACTTGTTGTTGTTGTTCTATGGATTACTAGGCATATTAATCGAACTTGTTGAATGCCCCTCGTAAATCTTTGCCCAGTGTCTAAACGGGGGTCCAGGCTTCTGTCTGAGAGTGATGATTAATTTAAGAGAAGCAGGTAGGTTGGCTCGAAGTATTAAAGGTTTTGTATGGAAGTTGCTAGGGATCTGGGCTAATATGCTCAAAATTGAGTTAATGTTTATGGTAGAAAGCTATGTCTCTTATATGAATGTGGTCCCTATCTCTGTTTATGATCTTGCTTGCTGCATGGCGCCATTAGCTAGGAAATTTCAATCCTATGCACTTTGCTGTTGTGTCCTTTGGGAATTCTGTCTCTTCCACAAAAATTTGAGTTTGAACTTCCACAAATGAGTCACGGATATCTTACTCTATTGTTCACCTACTGAGGTCTTGGTTGGTTGACTAGAAACTTGGCTAAGATTACTTGATTAGTTGATTTGTATCTTGTCAGCCCTGTTTTTTATTTGTTAAGTCCCTTTTATTGGTCATAAATTGATCTCATTTTGGCTTATATAATAGCTTTGAGGCCCGTACACGAATTTAATTAGAATTGGTTTTTTCCTTTTGGTTGTGAACTAGTGTGCTGCCCTTTTTACATCATTGGTGTTAGGGAGTTCTGGCATACTACCAAGAATCGTGGTTGCTACCTTTTCGACCTCACCTTTTAATGGCAATTTCACCGAGGAATCTTGTTGAGTATGATGATTGCTGTCCTATGGTTTTTAATGTGCATTTTATCCTATTCTGCTAAGTCTCATCTTGTGTTAAAAGTGTGTAGATGCTCTTTTGAGTAAACAGAAATTTGGTCCCTTCCTTTTTTACATTGATAACCATGCACGCGCCTCTAAATCGAATAGGACTCCTTTTGATTTTGCATCTTACTTGCCTCTAGATGGGCTTCATTTGTGCTTAGTGGCTTTTAGGATCCCCTGTTAACTTGTTGATTTGGTTCAAGTAATAGAGATATTTGTTGCTTAACCATTTGTGAAAATAATTTATAGAAACTAACATGTTTCCTGGCTTTTACCACGTATGAGGTTTGCAAATTGGCCGAGTAAGGAGAGAGTAGTTGTACATAGGGATTATGGAAAGGCAAGACAAGATACTTGTGCGAGGCCCATGAACTGGAGGCTCATGATCTGATGGAAACAAGAAGGCAAAAAGCTACTTGAGGAGATGGTTGGAAGAGATATCTTATGGGTCATCAAGGAGGCGTTAAGAAGATGGAACTCAGAGATAAACAATTGACTGTGGTTTAATCCTTCCACATTTCTATTTTTATCATTTTTGTCAATATTGTCTGGAATTATGATGTCAGTTTGATTGACCACAAGAACACATACTATCACAAGTTACCTTATTTTTGTACGTGTTTTATTTTAATTGATATTCTACTTTTATTTTTGTTTTAGAGTTGCCGTGTGAGATTTTATATCTCCTCAGGTGCATAGGATTAACCAGAGTGTCATGTGTGACAATAAATCTTCTTGGTGCTTATTGGTATTTTTTTCATATATTTGCAAGTTTTGTGTTCCAATCTTCTTACAAAATTAATTTTGTTTTAAAAAAAAAATTCTAAGAAAAAGAAAGTGTGCTTAAAAAAAAAGATTTCAAATTATTAAAACATGATTCAAAAAAAAAAAAAGAAGGTTCAAAAAACTAGATGGAGTTTTTGAAAAATATATATAGTTTTGTTTTAGACAAAATAAAGTATAAAAAAAACCAGAAAAAAAAACCATTTTCGACAATAAATTACTAATTAAAAAAAAGCCTTTTCCTTTTTTTTTTTCTTAAAAATATGAAAATTAGTATTTTAAAAGAAATTTTAAAGCTAGTTATTCCTCTTTTGACTAGATCTTTTGAGAAGGAAAAAAAGATTAAAAAAATGAAGAAAAAGACAAAAGCCAAAAAAACAAAAAATAAAAATAGACAAAAAAGATAGATTAAATCAACAAAAAAAAAAGATAAGTGAAGATTTTTCCTAATAAAAATATATTTTGTAAAAATGAAAAGCTTCCTTTAAATAAATAGAATTATAAAAAGGAAAGGAAATTAAAAAATATATAAGAAAAATTTTAAAAATTAAAATCAACACAATTAAGTTTAAAATGAAAAAGAAAAAGTCAAAATAAAAAGAAAGACAAAGAAAGAAAGTCAAAAATAAATTAAACCAAAAGCAAAAATCAAAATACAAGAAAAGGTAAGAAAGTCAAAAATTAAAATCAAATCAAATAAAAGTTTTGAAAATGCAGAAAGGAAAAGTAATTAAAAAATATAATAACAAAAATAAAAACAATAAAAACAATAAATTAAACAAAACAACAACAAAAAAATGAAAAACAAACAATGATAAAGAAAATAGGAGAGAAAAAGTGAAAGTGCAAGAAAAGTAAAATTAAATTTGCCTTTAACAAATCAAAACACATCAAACAATTTCAAAAATCGCTTTGTTTGTTAAAGAGAAAAGTAATTTATTTTCTTCATCTTTTCGCGAAAAAAAAACACTAAAACCAAAAAAAATTAAATTAAAAAAATTAAAATTCAAAATAAAGAACCTACCAAGAAAAGAAAGAAAACAAACAAAAATAAAAACAAAAACAAAAATAAAATGAAAAAACAAAACAAGAAAAAAACAAAAACAAAAAAAGAAACTTCAACCAAATATAATTTCCCAGATCGAATTACGTGGACTTTGATCCCTTTTGGAGGGTACGTAAGCCCTAAGCTCTCACTCTAGGTCAAATCTGCCCTTGTAAATAATTATTTTTTTTAGTTTTAGTTTTATTTTTAGTTTTATCTTTTATATTTCTTTCCTCTGATCTTAAATCCTACTTCTTTACTTTCTTTTTCCTTTTTACTCTTAAGTCTATTTTATTTAATTTCTTTATCTTTTATATTGCATGTGATTTATTAGGAGAATTTAAAATAAATTAAAGGTCATGATAATTTTGTACAACTATTTTAGGATAAATGTTCTTAAGAACGGGTGTAGTGGGGTGCCTAACACCTTTCCCACTCACAATCGACTCTCGAATCTATTTTCTGATTTGCAGACCATTTTTCTCATAAAAAAGTTTTTCCAAAGTTTTGCCTTTTCAAAAATAAATTTTGGTGGCGACTCATGGACCTTACAAAATTACCCTATTTATTTGACCTACTTTTACATTTAATTTTGATTTCTTTTAAAGGCGCCACGTGGTTGCATTTTTGGGTGTGATAGTTTGGCGACTCCACTGGGAACAATAAAAGGGTCAAGCCCAAATTAAGTTAGTTGTGTAAAATATTATGGCCTTATTTTATTTCGATTCTCCTTTTGTTTGTTGTTTGTCTCACATGATTAGGGGTAGATAACATGTCATTCGCATGCTTATTTTATTAGCTTCATTTTATTGATTTTGTATATAATATATGTTAGGATAGATAACATGTAGAATAAAACCTTAGGGTAAATGACTATATTTGTATATGTTACTTCTTATTTCTATCTGCATATATTTCTCTGCCTTTTATTCTGCCAATCTATTTAGCAGATGAGGGTTGGGTAGTCCATAGGATGAAAAGGTAAATACTCTCCTCACACACATCACTAATACACAAACATATCACACACGTTATGGGTCCTATACTCGGGTCTGAGTGTTTCCTAGGTTAGTAGAGGTTTATATTAATTTCCCTGTGAAGCCTTGTGCTTCCTGAGGCTATCATGAAGACCTCACTTAAATTGTGTCTTGTTATATAGGTTTGACTTGTGTAGGATTTTATTCTCTCAAAGTCAAGTTTATATAGCGAGATCCTCATCTCATGGCAAGGGCAATTTAGGAACCAATGTTCTAGGGGTCATAGATCTACCTTAAAAAATGCACTAATAGTCAAACTCTAGACGCTTCATAAATAGTTAGAGTCAGACTTCTGTAAACCGGCGATCTTAACCTAGGGACTACCCATGTTAGGACAAAGGGGAGTATTTTGATCTTTTCTTCTCATCGTACTCATGCATTCAATAAATACCATAGGGGAGGTGATATATTGTTACAATTCATTGGAGTAGTTAACGAGATGCCATTGCATAGTTGGACATACATTAACTATGATGAAATTATAAATTAGTGCAACTAACCATTACTTAATGGGTTTCCAACCCTGAAAAGGTTAATAACCACATTTGCCATGATCTCACGGAAGAAAAACCTTAAACATGCATTCATTCCTTCATATACATACAAAAAAAAAAAACAAAAAAAAAAAAAACAAAGAAAGAAAGAAAGAGAGATAAAATAAAATAATAAATGGTACATAACCCATTTTCATTCTTTAAAACCTCTACCCTATAAAATAAAAATTTTTCTTTATAGAAAAGGAAAAGATTTTAAAATTATGAGAAATTATAATAAGTATATCGCATCATCAAGTGAGTGTCATGTCTTGGTTAGGGATTAGAATTATTTTAAGACATCAATCATGTAGATAAGCATATTTCTCTCAGTTTGATTGTCAACTGTTTTTTCTCCAATGAAGTAATAAGCTTCTCGAGAAAAAGTACAAAGTTTTTCTTTTTTTCTTCTACTAAGACATAATTCTCAATGTTGTATGAGTAGATATGCAACATTAAATCCATCAAACATCAATGGATCATTAAATTGGCTTGTTTGTACTAAATATCATCAAAGCCAAAGTTCTAAGCATCAATTGTGTAGAAATCTCCCGTTCTCAAGTTGAGTGATAAGCCATAACTTCTTATGAGTCAATAGGTTTCTAAGGGAATGTGGGAGATTATTAATCAATGATGATAATCTGCTAATTAATTGAAAAATCTAATTTTGGGTAACTTACATAGGGATAGCAAGTTTTGGCATAATATTATATGTCAATTTTCATAATAAATAAGGATCAGATTGACTACATAAGTCAAACTAGCTACGAACTTAATTTAAGTTGCTTGTAAAAGAATTGAAATTCCTTGCAAGTCAACTTTTTCAACTCTACCCTTTATGGTGAAACAATAAAGTCCTACAAAAGAGGAGGATATGAAAATAACTTTAACTTTTGTCAAAGAAAATCCAAATTGGCTAGACTTTCTCATAGACATCATCCATGTGGAATTTAGCTTATTCTATTAGGGTGATTTGTCAACTTTATTTATCCCTATATGCAATAAAGCATCTGAGGAAAATAAAGGTCAATAAAATACGGATTATCATAAGGATAATATTGAGTGAAAAGTTCTAGATTTTGTTTTTGAATGAATTGTTATTTCCAACCTATCTTGGGGGGCAACGAATCCCCTAAAGGAAATAAAGATCCTTTACCCTGAAAAACTTTCATACTAAATACACCCATCAGCTTATAAATCAAAAGTAATAAAATTGCATTCGTGCATTGTCATAAGGCATTCCATGTTGAAAATATGAAAATTTATAAAATACATGATTCTTGACCCTTTGTAATGGAAAGATTAGCTTCATCTAAAAAAATTCAAATAGAAAGCTACGCTCATGGATAGCTAAGGTGAGAAACTTAGGTATAGAAGCAAAATAAATTAGGTGAAAGGAATCTATCAGAGGTCTTAATAAACTTGGTTATTGTCCCCTGACCTTTCATACCATGATATCCTCCCATTTATGACTGCTACCCACCATCATCCTCTCCATTCTAAAGGAATTCAAACCATCCATCTTAAAACTCATCAACACCTATCAAACTTGACCATGCAAAAAATCACACACCATCTTAATTAAAACATTTGCCAATTACCTCATTTGGGATCCTTGCCATTTGCCTAACTTTCATTTGAGGAGCTTTCACAAGAGTAGGATGCTTCTTACATTAGCCTCTAACCTTCACACCCAAAATGGCATTGCTCAAAAATTGTACACTTGATCCTAAGGTAATGAGACACCCTATTAAAAAAAAAAAAGTTGCAACCTCTTCATAAACAAAGTGTCAAATGACATAAGAAATAAGATTTCATAAGGATTTCTTGATGATTGAACTCTCAAAGAAGTGGTCTGTCATATCATAATCAATTAATTCTTGTTTGTTCGATATTCTTTTATCTAGCTAAAATCCAAGGCTAACAGAAGTTGATTCATTAGACCTTATTTGATTTAACCTTGTCAATACAATGGTCGTATGCTTCTAACTCACCCCTTACGCGTCCTTCCATTCCATCAATTATGTTGACACCACTTCTTTCCTTGCATGTTATTTTTAAATAACCAAAAATCCACAAAAGAAAAAAAATAATACTTGGAACCCCTTATAAAAAGATTCAATTGATGGAGAAAAAGGTCAAACTTGAAGCTAATTATATACCCCAAATTCAATTACAAAAAAAAAAAAAACCAAATTAGAGATACCAATGCATGTCCCACAAGCAAACTATGTCTAGGATACAAGGCATTCTTTGTCTTCCCAAATACAAAGAAGTGACTTCTAGTCACCTCATTTGAGCGGGGAGTGATGTTCATTTCCTTCACCTTAATCATGCAACCTTTGGGATAGGAAGTCTTTAACAAATTTTTATGCCGGTAATTCAAATATCAAGAAAAGGTCAAATTCTTTCAATTATCCAAACACTTCTTAACTATTGCTAACCACTTTGGGCCTGAAAAAAATTCTTCAAATATCAAACATGAATCGAACCCGAGAAGCAATGAGAATTCTACATAAAGAAAAAGCAATTTTGGCACCATAGTGGATTCCTTTTAGGAAAAAAAAAAAGATTAAATGAAAAAAGGAAACAAATTGGAGGAAGAAAAGAAAAATTACAGGAGGAAGGAAATTCTCGAAAAGAAAGCTCCCACAGATTAACTTTTGAAAAAAGCAAAAGCTTTTAAAAGGGAGCTTCACCTTAGCATGCAATCTAGGGGCAAAATTCTTAAAGAAGAGTCTTATGTAGCACAAGAGGTCAAAAAAAAGAAGGAAAAGTCGTTGGAGGAGAGTTGAGCTAAACAAAAAATATCTTTAAAAAAGAAGGTTGAGTTAACTGTCATAAGCCAGTTGGTCCTACCAAGACGGTACAATTACTAGAGCAAAATTTTCATTGTGAACTTACATGAATGTTTGGGCCTTGTTACTTTTCTTTCTTAAGCTACATTTTTACCCATTAAAACCCTATTACAACCTTAAGATGTCCTCTCTTGCTAAGTAAATTTTGAGTATAAAATTTTGTTAAAGCAATAGGAGAAGGAGATTAATAGGAGATTTGACGGGGCGTGTTAATTCTTGAGCCTAATATCTCTTATTTCATAAACCTATTTACCAAGGCCACATTACAAACATCAAAAGTCCTTGTTGAGGTTTAACTTGTTTGTAAAATAATGGGGCAAAATTTCCTTGAAGGGAATGATTTAAAAAAAAAAATCAAAATAATTGGAATTGGGACCAAAAGTTTGATTCAGAGCAAATACTCTGAATTACATTAATTACTTCTTTCAAAAGGAGTTCAAATCCAAAAGCGAAACTTTTCTCTAACCTACCATATCCATCTTCTCAGCATTTCACTTCTCCAATGTTCAGAGAAAAATGCTTCAAGTGTAGGACTGGGGCATATTCTTGTTTTGTACATTATGTCTAGCCATTGTCTACTCCACTTCCCCACTCCTAAACTATTTTATATGATCACCTTCTTCATCAGCCCTTTCATCCCTCTAATGTTGAGGATTCTTTTTTTCCTTCCCAAGCTTATGTGTTTGTATCCCTTAATACATGATTGTATTGACATTGTTAAATAAGATAAGTATAGATTTAACGTATTGACCTTTCAAGCATTAATAATGAAGAGTTGACAAAAGGAGATTGCCTTATCAAGTTAATAGTCCAAGCTTGATAGCAAACAAGTTTCTTAAAAAAATTATTTAGATATAAGTCAAAGCAAGAACCTTGAGTCTTCTTAGCTTGGGATACTCCCTCAGGGGCATTTTTGGCTAGCCAAGAGGCATCAATAAATTTCCTCATCCAAATAACAAAGGGAAAATTTGGTAGAATAATCAAAAGTTTAACCTTTCTCATTGTGGCAGGTGAAGAGCTAATGTGTAAAATTTTTCCAAAAGCAAAGGGCTAAAAATCCTACGTTTTATAAATTTTAAGATTTCTTATACATCATATGCTTGCATTGAATTTGTACATGGATAAAGCATATTTTTTCTTTTCAAGTCAAATAAAAAAATAAAAAAAAGATTACATTTATTCTCATTAATTCATTAAAAAAAAGAAGAAGGGATCACATTTTTCTCATCAATTCATTTTCCAAAAAAGGTAAAAAAGGAGTCCAAAAAATAATGTTCATTCTCTTTCCCTTTTCCTTCAAGATGATTCTGGTTACAAAAAAAAGAAAAAAGAAAAAAAGGGGTTCAAAGTTCAAAATCAATTTAAAAGCATTTAGAAATAATGCTCCTTCTCTTCCTCCTTCTTTTGAGGTGATCTTAAAGAAAAAAGGAGTCCAAAACTCAAAATTCATTTAAGGATGTTTAAAGATAATGTCCTCATCCTTTTTGTCTCTATTTAGAGTTAAGGTCACTCACATAAATTGTGCATATTCTAGAAATAAAAATTTTCAAGCTTAAAAAGTAAAAAAAAAAAACAAAATAAAACAAAATAAAATAATTTCCATCTCATATGCATACATATTGCCAGATCTATACAGAGGTTAAAAAAACATACGTTTGAGGGAAGTAAAATAACTTGCATCTCATATGCATCAGGCATTCCATACTTGTATATATCTCATAGCCCGTAGTCTACATTGGGGCAAGCAAAAAGAAATTTTTATTTCATAAAATAAAGCATCACATGTTTTATATTTGCATACATTACATGGCCTCGAGTTCACACTGGGGCAAGCAAAAAGAAAATTTACATTTTATAAAATAAAGTATCACATGTTTCATGCGTCCCATATTTGCATACATCATATGGCCTCTAGTTCACACTAGGGCAAGCAAAAAGAAAATTTGCATTTCATAACATAAAGCATCACATGTTTCATACATTCCACACTTGCATACATTACATAGACCATAGTTCATGCTAGGGCAAGTGAAAACAAACATTTTGCATTTTATAAAGTATCTTATATGCTTCTTGCATTTCACTTGGGTATATCTTGTGCCGACCTCAAGTTCATACTGGGGTAAAGAAAAAACAAAAAATGTGCACTCCATAAATTGTAGCATCCTACATACCTCATACTTCTAACACTTACAATGACCTTGATTCATATTGGGGCAAAATTGAGTTGTTAAGCTAAAAAGTCAAGTATTTTGCATGCATTGCACGTTTCATATAGGTGCATTACCCTGCATAAAACTTAGATGAATGAAGTAAAGTTTTTAAACTTAGAAAAAATTCACCAAAAAAGGCACCCTTAAGTCCTACGTAGAATAGACACCAAAAATCCTGCTCAGAATAGGCATAATCAAAGTCTTACAAAGAATAGGCATCCAAAGTTCTACGAAGAATAGACACCCAAAGTTCTGCATAGAACAGGCACGAATAAAAGTCCTACGAAGAATAGGCACCCAAAGTCCTACGAAAAATAGGCATCCAAAGTCCTACGAAGAATAAACACCCAAAGTCCTATGAAGAATAGGCACCCAAAGTCCTACGCAGAATAGGCATGAATAAGAGTCCTACGAAGAATAGGCACTCAAAGTCCTACACAGAACAGGCACGAATAAAAGTCCTATGAAGAATAGGTACCCAAAGTCCTATGAAGAATAAGCACCTAAAGTCCTACAAAGAATAGGCATCCAAAGTCTTACGAAGAATAGGCGCTCAAAGTCCTACGCAGAATAGGCACAAATAAGAGTCTTACAAAGAATAGGCACCAAAATCCTACGCAGAATAGGCAGCAAAGTCTTACGAAGAATAGGCATCCAAAGTCCTACGAAGAATAGGCACCCAAAGTCCTGCACAGAACAAGCACCTTTAAGTCCTACGAAGAATAGGCACCTAAAGTCCTACGAAGAATAGGCATCCAAAGTCCTACGAAGAATAAGCACCCAAAGTCCTGCACAGAACAGATACAAATAAAAGTCTTACGAAGAATAGGCACCCAAAGTCCCATGAAAAATAGGCACCAAAGTCCTACGTAGAATAGGTACCTTTAAGTCCTACAAAGAATAAGCATCCAAAGTCCTACGCAGAATATGCACCTTTAAGTCCTACGCAAATTATGCACCTTTAAGTCCTACGAAGAATAGGCACCCAAAGTCTTACGAAGAATAGGCACCCAAAGTTCTACGCAGAATAGGCACAAATAAGAGTCCTACGAAGAATAGGCACTTAAAGTCCTGCACCGAATAGGCATAATAAAAGTCTTATCCAAAATAGGCAACCCAAAGTCCTGTACCAGAGCAGAATTGCACTTCCAGGTAAGGTAATTCCTTTTGGTCCATTAGCTCTTCAAACAAAATATGCGTTTTCATCTTTACTTATTCTTAAGTAAAGATATCAAAAATTGCATTTTCGATTTCTTTACTTAAAGAATAAGTAAAGAGGGGCAACCTGCAAACAGTCATATTTCGTTTGGGTCACTCTTATCTTTTTTTTTTATTATTTAATTGATAAGAGGTAATCAAATCAACTCGAATAAAATACGTGTTCTTATCTTTACTTGTTTCTTAAGTAAAAATGTCAAAAATTACATTTTCAATTTCCTTGCCTAAGAAACAAGTAAAAAGGGGCAATTGTGAACACCGTATTTTATTCAGGTATGCTCCAAAAATCATGATAAAAATTAAAAAAAATTAGAAAACTAATAAAAAAATATTAAAACAAAAAAAATCAAATAGATCCTTTTAACCCAACAAACGCAAAAAAAATCAAAGGAAAAAAATCTAAAATAAATTAAAAAAAATAAACAAATAAAACCAAAAAAGTAAAAAATAAAAATAAAACAAAGTAAATGTCCATTAACCCGAAAATTGGAACAAAAAGAAAAATCAAAGAGGGAACAAAAATCAAAAGGGACTAAGAGAAAAAAAAAAGGAAGTAAGGAAATGATGAATAAAAAGAAGGGTGAAAATAAAAACTCACAAAGAAAGAGAGAGAGAAAAGGCTAAAAGCAAGTTAATAAAAAAAATAACTAAAAGAATACTAATTAAAAACAAAAAACAAAAAAAAGTAAAAAAAAAGAGCCTAAAAAAAAAAAAGAATCATTCAAAGAAAATTTGAGAGAAATTGAGAAGGTCTAAATATATTTTAAAAATAACAATAATATCAAAAATCAAATAGCCATTAAAAGTTGGAAATTTTGAGAAAAATAGAAAACAAATATTTTAAAAAAATAAAAATAAAAAGGAGAATTAAAAAAGGAGAGAAAATATAAAAAATAATAATAAAATGAAAAAAGAACCAAACAAAAAAATAAAAAAAGGGTTCACAAAAAAAAGCCCAAGCCAAAAGCAGCCTTTAAAACAAAAAAAAAAAACAACAAAAGGACAAAAAAAAAAAGAGTAGAAGCTTTTTTTTCTAAAAGCCCATTTCGCTTCTCAGCCCAATAATCCTCAGCCTTTCTGATCCAAGTTAAACAACCTACAATCTGGATCCATTTTACCAAACCCTACCCGTTGGTGGTCCCCTATTCTGGTATCCAAAAGACCACTTTCTGACTCACGTACAGAGCTCATGACGCTCCCAGATAGCAAGACGCTCATACGCGCACAAAAGAGAGAGGATGAGGGAGGAGCACCACTCGAGTATGGAGGGGGAGACGCAGATGCAGAAGGAAAAAAGGACCACACCCAAACAGTGGTCCCTGAGAGAGATTCGAAGCTAGGGCTACAAAAAGGGAAGACGATTTCCTTTTTGTTTTCAGAGAGGGGGTTTCGGAGAAAGGCAGACACACAAAAAGAAAAGGACATTGAAAGTGAGACGAAGTAGAGAGATGGAGAATAGAGTAGAGCAGAGAAGGGGGGCTAGATTAAAAGGAGAAATGGAAGGAGAGACAGAGAGCGTTGGCTTTAGAAGGAAGGGAGACTTGAATCCAAAAGAAAAAAAGAAGAGGAAGGGATTGAAAATAGAAATAGAGAAGAAGGAGCTTTGCTGCGACGGGATTGGAAGAGAGAAATTGAGAGAAGGGAAACTTTCGGATTGAAGGATCAACAGAGGTGAGGACGCTAGAGAGGGAGCCTCGTGTCAGAGTTGGTTACAGGATTGCTGGGGTTTAAAAGAAATAAAGAGATGCGGATAACCAGACATTGAAAGCGAGACGGAAGAGGCGTGGAAACAAACAGAGGTTAGCAGGAAAGAGGTCATCGCAAGGGACCTTCCTCCTTGTAGTCTACTAGCATTGAAAGGTAAACCTATCTCACACCCCCGTAGCTACTTTCCATCTTGAAAATACAGTACTGGTTTATTTGAATGAAGAGTGTTTTGCTCCAATTAATTTGCACGTATGAGTTGGTATCATCCTCCTAATTTGGTTTTTTTTTCTAATAAGGTAATATGGTGTTTTCTGCCATTTCCTAGGTCAAATTCATGTCGAAGTTTTTGTTTTGGTTTTTATTTCATTGCGAGTTCTAGCTGGAAATTTCCATTAATTCTTTGATTGGTGTTGTTCTGTGGGTTGCTGCTGATAATTTGAACACATTAATTAAGCTTGTTGTTGCTGTTCTATAGATTGCTGCTAATAATTTAAACATATTAATTGAACTTGTTGTTGTTGTTCTATGGATTACTAGGCATATTAATCGAACTTGTTGAATGCCCCTCATAAATCTCTGCCCAGTGTCTAAACGGGGGTCCAAGCTTCTGTCTGAGAGTGATGATTAATTTAGGAGAAGCAGGTAGGTTGGCTCGAAGTATTAAAGGTTCTGTATGGAAGTTACTGGGGATCTGGGCTAATATGCTCAAAATTGAGTTAATGTTTATGGCAAAAAGCTATGTCTCTTATATGAATGTGGTCACTATCTCTGTTTATGATCTTGCTTGCTGCATGGCTCCATTAGTTAGGAAATTTCAATCCTATGCACTTTGCTATTATGTCCTTTGGGAATTCTGTCTCTTCCACGAAAATTTGAGTTTGAACTTCCACGAATGAGTCATGGATATCTTACTTTATTGTTCACCTACTGAGGTCTTGGTTAGTTGACTAGAAACTTGGCTAAGATTACTTGATTAGTTGATTTGTATCTTGTCAGCCCTGTTTTTTGTTTGTTAAGTCCCTTTTGTTGGTTATAAATTGATCTCATTTTGGCTTATATAATAGCTTTGAGGCCTATACACGAATTTAATTAGAATTGGTTTTTTTTCTTTTGGTTGTGAACTAGTGTGCTGCCCTTTTTACATCATTGGTGTTAGGGAGTTCTGGCATACTACCAAGAATTGTGGTTGCTACCTTTTCTGCCTCACCTTTTAATGGCAATTTCACTGAGGAATCTTGCTGAATATGATGATTGCTGTCCTATGGTTTTTAATGTGCATTTTATCCTATTCTGCTAAGTCTCATCTTGTGTTAAAAGTGTGTAGATGCTCCTTTGAGTAAACAGAAATTTGGTCCCTTCTTTTTTTTACGTTGATAACCATGCACGCGCCTCTAAATCGAATAGGACTCCTTTTGATTTTGCATCTTACTTGCCTCTAGATGGGCTTCATTTGTGCTTAGTGGCTTTCAGGATCCCCTGTTAACTTGTTGATTTGGCTCAAGTAATAGAGATATTTGTTGCTTAACCATTTGTGAAAATAATTTATAGAAACTAACATGTTTCCTGGCATCTACCACGTATGAGGTTTGCAAATTGGCCGAGTAAGGAGAGAGTAGTTATACATAGGGATTATGGAAAGGCAAGACAAGATACTTGTGCGAGGCCCATGAACTGGAGGCTCATGATCTGATGGAAACAAGAAGGCAAGAAGCTACTTGAGGAGATGGTTGGAAGAGATATCTTATGGGTCATCAAGGAGGGCGTTAAGAAGATGGAACTCAGAGACAAACAATTGACTGTGGTTTAATCCTTCCACATTTCTATTTTTATCATTTTTGTCAATATTGTCTGGAATTATGATGTGACGACCCTAGTTTCTAATCTCGATAATTAAGGTTAAACATGCTGATAATAATTAGTGATCAAGGTTTGGGGTTGCTACAATCAATTACTTTGCAGAAATATAGGGAAATTTTAAACCTTGATACTACTAGGATCATCAACTATCAACTATAACGGAATCATGCATAAGAAGGGTTTATACCATCATTAAAGGTTTATGATTCATCCATTGATCAATTTCAACCCACAAAAACATCCCACCAATGTACTCATACCATTCCCTAACATTAGCCTTACTGAAATTAGGGTTTCTAGGTCAAATATAGGAGTTTGGGGACCTGCGCCGCGACTTGGAACTTTCCCGCCGCGACTAAGTTAGGTTCTGGAGCTCAAAAACCACATTTTTAAACTTGCGCCGCGGCCTAGAACTCTCGCGCCGCGGCCCAGTTACTCTCTGGAATTTTCTTGACCGCGGCGAGTTGGACCTGCGCCGCGGCCAACCTATGTGGCGCCGCGGCGAGTTTTGCTACTGTAACCTCCCTAATTAATTTCCTCGACTCGCGCCGCGGCGGGACTTCTTTCGCCGCGGTGAGGTTACGTTTTGTCACCTCCTGGGCGATTATTTTCACTTCGCGCCGCGGCGAGATTTCTCAAACCGCGGCGTCCCTCGCCACTGTCACTCCCTAGGCCGCGGCGAAGCCTTCTTGGCCGCGGCGTGACTCCCTCCTGTAGCTATTTTCCCTCTATTTCGCCCCCTACACTCCATTCCTCTTCTTAGGGACACTCTAAGGTCACTTCCCCTCATTTTATATGGCTCTAATGGCATTTATCTACCTTATTTACTTAGTTATACTTCCATTACCAACTCAAAACCTATATGCCCGTTTCTTTCCTCTAATTACCTTCCATCAGCAAGTTCATAAAGTATCAACAACAAAATATACATGAACTACCAGCAGCTATCCTTTAATACAAAATAAATGGGGGTTCCATATATTAGGGGCTCATATCAATGTCTCAAGGGTTACATTTCCATTGATAAGCAATATTACATGTCAGCACCAATTACAACAGAAATCATGAGTCCATACAACAACTACCAAATTAAGATGAGGTCTAACCCCTCAGTTCATACATCCTCAATAAATCAAATGTTCACGCCTACACTTGGCAATACAGATACATGATGATGCTATACATTAAGGAATACAAAATTAGCATCTATACTAGCTAAGTCAGCCCAAGTGTAGCCATCTCCCCATAGGTTGAAGCTTATGGATTTTCATCCACTTGCTTACCCTTATCCTTACCCGAGGAACTTTCACCTGAAATATTAATCCCACAACACGGGGTGAGATATGAATCTCAGTAACCAAAGCAATTCCATCATATAATCCAGTTTAATCAACATACATGCATATATCAAAATCCATATCAGAATCATATCAGTCATTTCAGCAAATGAAACAATTAGGCTATCATGATTACTATCCCATACTAGCAATCATATATTTAACATGTTAAAGGCCATTAACACTAGGAGAGGCCCGTCCACGGCACCTACTCCCCATTGAGCACACCAGGGCTCAGTGCATCTGGGGTTTGATCATAACCCGGTGCCCGATCGCGGCACATGCACGGGTGGCAGCCGCACCACAGCTCCACCATGGACTCACAAGGTCCAATCATGATACAACAGATAGCCAACCAATTCATTCAACATTTCAAATCATTCATATATAGCAAATACGAAATTAAAGCAGATACATGCATGGAATTAATGTAAACCCCGGTTACCTCACTTGCAGACAATTGCAACAGCCACCACAAATCCCAAATTCGGATTCAAGTATCTCCCACCAGAATTTTCAATGTGTCACCCAAAATCCTAAACAAATTCGTACAAAATTAATGCCCATAATACAAATAAGCTATGGGGGTCTCAAACCATAAAAGAAAGCATCAAAATGGGGGGTTTAAAGTCTCCTAATACTAACCCCAACCTCAACCTACGAATTTCACCAAGAAAACCTCCAAACACTCACTTTTCAGATTTTGGGTATAATGAAATCTCTCCAAATGAAAAACTAATTGGACCAAATTAAAGAGAAAGATGAGGGGGTTAAGTTCTATAACTATTACCTTGGCCAAATCTTGCTCTAAGTGTGTGGAAATGCAGAATCTTTGCCTCAAACCCTAGCCTACTTCTCAACCTCCGAATTTGCCTCTTGAGTTTCAGAAAAATGAAAGTGTGGCTGAAGCAATTAGGGTTTAGATGGGTTTAAGTTGGGTCAAAAGGCTGGGTCATGAGTTGCTCCAAGTCCAAACCCAATTGGGTTTCAGATTTTGCTTATTGGGCCAGTTTTTAAGTGTTGGGCTACATGATTCTGTTGGGCCAGTTTTCACTTATTGGGTTGCTGAAGTTTAATAGGTTTTGGGCCTAATTTGAAGGGCTCAAGGGCTTGGGTCTGCACAAGGGTAATTGGGCCACTTAATTGAGCTGATACAAGATAAATCTTGGGCCTCTATCTCATTAAATTAGTTTGGGTCTACCTCTAGTTCATTGGGCCTCCATTAGCCTCTTATCATGATTTAATTAATTTGGGCTTAGATGTAAATCTCCATCCTAAATAAATTCTCAACCCATATAATAATTTATCTCTCTAGAATACCTATTCACTAACTTGCCCAATTATGCTCTATTAATTATCCTTAATTAATCTTAATCCATAATTAACACCTTAATTAATTTCGGGGTGTTACATATGATGTTGGTTTGATTGACCACAAGAACACATACTATCACAAGTTACCTTATACTTGTACGTGTTTTATTTTAATTGATATTCTACTTTTATTTTTGTTTTAGAGTTGTCGTATGAGATTTTATATCTCCTTAAGCGCATAGGATTAATCAGAGTGTCACATGTGACAATAAGTCTCCTTGGTGCTTATTGGTATTTTTTTCATATATCTGTAAGTTTTGTGTTCCAATCTTCTTACAAAATTAATTTTGTTTTAAAAAAAAAATTCTAGGGAAAAGAAAGTGTGCTTAAAAAAAAAGATTTCAAATTATTAAAACATGATTAAAAAAAAAAAAGAGGGTTCAAAAGACTAGATGGAGTTTTTGGAAAATATATATAGTTTTGTTTTAGACAAAATAAAGTATAAAAAAAACAAAAAAAAACCTTTTTCGACAATAAATTACTAATTAAAAAAAAGCCTTTTCCTTTTTTTTTCCTTAAAAATATGAAAATTAGTATTTTAAAAGAAAATTTAAAGCTAGTTATTCCTCTTTTGACTAGTTCTTTTGAAAAGGAAAAAAAAGATTAAAAAAATGAAGAAAAAGACAAAAGCCAAAAAAACAAAAAATAAAAATAGAAAAAAAAGATAGACTAAATCAACAAAAAAAAAAGGTAAGTGAAGATTTTTCCTAATAAAAATATATTTTGTAAAAATGAAAAGCTTCCTTTAAATAAATAGAATTATAAAAAGGAAAGGAAATTAAAAAAAAATATAAGAAAAATTTGAAAAATTAAAATCAACAAAATTAAGTTTAAAATGAAAAAGAAAAAGTCAAAATAAGCAGAAAGACAAAGAAAGAAAGTCAAAAATAAATTAAACCAAAAGCAAAAATCAAAATACAAGAAAAGGTAAGAAAGTCAAAAATTAAAATCAAATCAAATAAAAGTTTTGAAAATGCAAAAAGGAAAAAAAAATCCTTTTTTTAATTTCATAAAAAAATATTAAAAAATATAATAACAAAAATAAAAACAATAAAAATAATAAATTAAACAAAACAACAAAAAAAGAGATAAAATAAAAAAAATGAAAAACAAAAAATGATAAAGAAAATAGGAGAAAAAAAGCGAAAGTGCAAGAAAAGTAAAATTAAATTTTCCTTTAACTGATCAAAACACATCAAACAATTTCAAAAATCATTTTGTTTGTTAAAGAGAAAAGTAATTTATTTTCTTCATCTTTTCGCAAAAAAAAAAAAAACAATACCTAAACCAGAAAAAATTAAATTATAAGAAAATTAAAATTCAAAATAAAGAACCGACCAAGAAAAGAAAAAAAAAATAAAAACAAAAACAAAAACAAAACAAAATGAAAAAAAAAAACAAGAAAAAAACAAAAACAAAAAAAGAAACTTCAACCAAATACAATTTCCCAGGTCGAACTACGTGAATTTTAATCCATCTTGGAGAGTACGTAGGTCCTAGGCTTTCACCCTAAGTCAAGTCTGTCCTTGTAAATAATTATTTTTTTAGTTTTATTTTTATTTTTAGTTTTATCTTTTTGATTTCTTTCTTCTTATCTTAAATCCTACTTTGTTAATTTCTTTTTCCTTTTTACTCTTAAGTTTATTTTATTTAATTTCTTTATCTTTTATCTTGCATGTGATTTATTAGGAGAATTTAAAATAAATTAAAGGCCATGTTAATTTTGTATAATTAACTTAGGGTAACTGTTCTTAAGAACGGGTGTAGTGGGGTGCCTAACACCTTCCCCACTCACAATCGACTTTCGAATCCATTTTCTGATTCGCAGACTATTTTTCTCACAAAAAGGTTTTTCCAAAGTTTTGCTTTTTCAAAAATAAATTTTGGTGGCGACTCCTGAACCCTACAAAATTACCCTATTTATTTGACCTACTTTTACATTTAATTTTGATTTCTTTTAAAGGCGCAACGTGGTCGCATTTTCGAGTGTGACAGGAATTCAAGGTCATTTTTTAGGTCCTTTTCCCAATGTTTTAACCTAGACCGGCCATTAAACCAGATGATGCATTAGTCATAGTTCAGTTGTTCAAACGTGGTTGAATCGTGATCCAACTAGTGGTAATTTTATATATAAAAATATCTCATATAATAAATAATATGATATAATATTCTAAAAATGCAACACTGAAATCTAAATAAACTGAACATTCAAATCCATACAAGTCAATAATTATTACAACACCTATAATTACAAGATAAAGTAATCAACTAATAAGTAATTATTCTCAGTCATAGCATTCATTGATGTTAAATCCATCAGGTGCCAATGTATTAGCATAAACACTAGGACCATTATCATTATTAAGTCCAACTTCTAAATCATCAAGTGATTCCATAATTGGTTCATTTGCAATGTTCACTTTTTCATTTCCAACTATTGGGATTGCGTTTTCTTCATAAGTAAAATTCACATTCTCAACCTCTTCACTACTAAACTTAAGAGGTACTTCTTCTTTAACAATCTAAAACTCAACTTTATTAATGGATTTATAATCAATAAGTTCACAACTTCTTTTCTTTTTTTACAACCTAAAATAAAGCACTAAAACATCAAATAGAGGTTCAATAATGCTAAAATGAACAAATGAAAATTACATTTTGAGTATATTTATGTACCTATTCCCTAATTGCAAGTAATAAGTAATAAACACATGATCATTTAGGGTTTAGGGTTTTAGGGTTTAGGGTTTAAGGTGTAGGGTGTAGGGTTTAGGGTTTAGGGGTTTAGGGTTTAGGGTTTAGGGTCTAGGGTCTAGGGTCTAGGGTTCAGGGTTCAGGGTTCAGGGTTCAGGGTTCAGAGGGTTCAGGGTTTAGGGTTCAGGGTTTAGGGTTCAGGGTTCAGGGTTCAGGGTTCAGGGTTCAGGGTTCAGGGGTTCAGGGGTTCAGGGGTTCAGGGCTCAGGGCTCAGGGCTCAGGGCTCAGGGCTCAGGGCTCAGGGCTCAGGGCTCAGGGCTCAGGGCTCAGGGCTCAGGGCTCAGGGCTCAGGGCTCAGGGCTCAGGGTTCAGGGTTCAGGGTTCAGGGTTCAGGGTTCAGGGTTCAGGGTTCAGGGTTCAGGGTTTAGGGTTTAGGGTTTAGGGTTTTAGGGTTTTAGGGTTTTAGGGTTTTAGGGTTTAGGGTTTAGGGTTTAGGGTTTAGGGTTTATGGTTTTAGGGTTGAGGGTTTAGGGTTTAGGGTTTTTAGGGTTTAGGGTTTAGGGTTTAGGGTTTAGGGTTTAGGGTTTAGGGTTTAGGGTTTAGGGTTTAGGGTTTAGGGTTTAGGGTTTAGGGTTTAGGGTTTAGGGTTTAGGGTTTAGGGTTTAGGGTTTAGGGGGTTTAGGGTTTAGGGTTTAGGGTTTAGGGTTTAGGGTTTAGGGTTTAGGGTTTAGGGTTTAGGGTTTTTCCAGGGTTTAGGGTTTAGGGTTTAGGGTTTAGGGTTTAGGGTTTAGGGTTTAGGGTTTAGGGTTTAGGGTTTAGGGTTTCAGGGTTTTAGGGTTTAGGGTTTAGGGTTTAGGGTTTAGGGTTTAGGGTTTAGGGTTTTAGGGTTTAGGGTTTAGGGTTTCAGGTTTAGGGTTTAGGGTTTAGGGTTTAGGGTTTAGGGTTTAGGGTTTAGGGTTTAGGGTTTAGGGTTTAGGGTTTAGGGTTTAGGGTTTAGGGTTTAGGGTTTAGGGTTTAGGGTTTAGGGTTTAGGGTTCAGGGTTTAGGGTTTAGGGTTTAGGGTTTAGGGTTTAGGGTTTAGGGTTTAGGGTTTAGGGTTTTAGGGTTTTAGGGTTTAGGGTTTAGGGTTTAGGGTTTAGGGTTTAGGGTTTAGGGTTTAGGGTTTAGGGTTTAGGGTTTAGGGTTTAGGGTTTAGGGTTTAGGGTTTAGGGTTTAGGGTTTAGGGTTTAGGGTTTAGGGTTTAGGGTTTAGGGTTTCAGGGTTTAGGGTTTAGGGTTTAGGGTTTAGGGTTTAGGGTTTTAGGGTTTAGGGTTTAGGGTTTAGGGTTTAGGGTTTAGGGTTTAGGGTTTAGGGTTTAGGGTTTAGGGTTTAGGGTTTAGGGTTTCAGGGTTTAGGGTTTAGGGTTTAGGGTTTAGGGTAGGGGTTTAGGGTTTAGGGTTTAGGGTTTAGGGTTTAGGGGTTTAGGGGGTTTAGGGTTTAGGGTTTAGGGTTTAGGGTTTCAAGGGTTTAGGTTTAGGGTTTAGGGTTTAGGGTTTTAGGGTTTAGGGTTTCAGGGTTTAGGGTTTAGGGTTCAGGGTTTAGGGTTTCAGGGTTTCAGGGTTTTAGGGTTTAGGGTTTAGGGTTTAGGGTTTCAGGGTTTAGGGTTTAGGGTTTAGGGTTTCAGGGTTTTAGGGTTTAGGGTTTAGGGTTTAGGGTTTAGGGTTCAGGGGTTTTCAGGGTTTAGGGTTTTAGGGTTTCAGGGTTTAGGGTTTCAGGGTTTAGGGTTTAGGGTTTCAGGGTTTAGGGTTTCAGGGTTTCAGGGTTTAGGGTTTTAGGGTTCAGGGTTTTTTCAGGGTTCAGGGTTTCAGGGTTTAGGGTTTCAGGGTTTCAGGGTTTTAGGGTTTCAGGGTTCAGGGTTTAGGGTTTCAGGGTTTAGGGTTTAGGGTTTCAGGGTTTCAGGGTTTTCAGGGTTTCAGGGTTCAGGGTTTCAGGGTTCAGGGTTCAGGGTTTCAGGGTTTCAGGGTTTAGGGTTTCAGGGTTTAGGGTTCAGGGTTTCAGGGTTCAGGGTTTCAGGGTTTCAGGGTTTCAGGGTTTTAGGGTTCAGGGTTCAGGGTTTCAGGGTTTCAGGGTTTTCAGGGTTTCAGGGTTTTCAGGGTTTCAGGGTTCAGGGTTTAGGGTTTCAGGGTTTTAGGGTTTCAGGGTTTCAGGGTTCAGGGTTTCAGGGTTTCAGGGTTTCAGGGTTCAGGGTTCAGGGTTCAGGGTTCAGGGTTTTAGGGATTCAGGGTTCAGGGTTTCAGGGTTTCAGGACTTCAGGGTTCAGGGTATTCAGGATTTCAGGGTTCAGGACTTCCAGGGTTTCAGGGTTTCAGGGTTTCAGGATTCAGGGTTCAGGGTTCAGGGTTCAGGGTTCAGGGTTCAGGGTTCAGGGTTCAGGGTTTCAGGGTTCCAGGTTTCAGGGTTTCAGGGTTTCAGGGTTCCAGGGTTCAGGGTTCAGGGTTCAGGGTTTCAGGATTTCAGGATTCAGGGTTCAGGGTTTCAGGGTTCAGGATTCAGGGTTTCAGGGTTCCAGGGTTCCAGGACTTCAGGACTTCCAGGATTCAGGATTCCAGGATTCAGGAGGGTTCAGGGTTCAGGGTTCAGGGGATTTCAGGGTTTCAGGGTTCAGGACTTCAGGACTCCAGGGTTTCAGGATTCCAGGATTCCAGGATTCAGGATTCAGGATTCCAGGATTCAGGATTCAGGATTCAGGATTCCAGGATTCAGGATTCGAGGATTCAGGACTTCAGGATTCAGGATTCCAGGATTCAGGGTTCCAGGATTTCCAGGGATTCAGGATTCCAGGATTCAGGAGGATTCAGGATTCAGGATTCAGGATTTCAGGATTCAGGGGTTCAGGATTCAGGATTCAGGATTCAGGATTCAGGATCCAGGATTCAGGATTCGAGGATTCAGGATTCAGGATTCAGGATTCAGGATTCAGGATTCCAGGATTCAGGATTCAGGACTCCAGGATTCAGGATTCAGGATTCAGGATTCAGGATTCCAGGATTCAGGATTCAGGAGGATTCAGGATTCCAGAGGACTTCAGGATTCAGGACTCCAGGACTTCAGGATTCAGGATTCCAGGACTTCAGGAGGACTTCCAGGATTCAGGATTCAGGATTCAGGATTCCAGGATTCAGGATTCAGGACTCAGGATTCCAGGATTCAGGAGGATTCAGGATTCAGGATTCCAGGATTCCAGGATTCAGGATTCCAGGAGGATTCCAGGATTCAGGGATTCAGGATTCAGGATTCAGGATTCTTCCAGGGGATTCAGGATTCAGGATTCCAGGATTCCAGGATTCCAGGACTTCCAGGATTCAGGATTCAGGATTCCAGGATTCAGGATTCAGGACTTCAGGATTCAGGATTCAGGATTCCAGGACTTCAGGATTCAGGGATTCAGGGATTCAGGATTCCAGGATTTCAGGGATTCAGGATTCCAGGATTCAGGATTCAGGATTCAGGAGGATTCAGGATTCAGGACTTCAGGATCAGGATTCCAGGGATTCAGGATTCCAGGATTCCAGGATTCCAGGAGGATTCCAGGATTCAGGATTCAGGATTCAGGGACTCCAGGACTCCAGGATTCAGGACTCCAGGACTTCCAGGATTCCAGGATTCCAGGACTTCAGGATTCCAGGATTCAGGATTCAGGATTCCAGGATTCCAGGACTCCAGGATTCCAGGATTCCAGGATTCAGGATTCAGGATTCAGGATTCAGGATTCCAGGATTCCAGGATTCCAGGATTCAGGATTCAGGATTCCAGGATTCAGGATTCAGGATTCCAGGATTCCAGGATTCTTCAGGATTCCAGGATTCAGGATTCCAGGGGATTCAGGATTCAGGATTCAGGATTCCAGGATTCAGGATTCCAGGATTCAGGATTCAGGATTCCAGGATTCCAGGATTCAGGATTCCAGGATTCCAGGGATTCAGGATTCAGGACTCCA
This sequence comes from Erythrophleum fordii, assembly GCA_032878935.1. NCBI lineage: Eukaryota > Viridiplantae > Streptophyta > Magnoliopsida > Fabales > Fabaceae > Erythrophleum > Erythrophleum fordii. The sequence continues at coordinate 3,659 of JAVQMF010000048.1, read as the reverse complement.
GGATTCAGGATTCCAGGACTTCCAGGATTCAGGATTCCAGGATTCCAGGATTCCAGGATTCAGGATTCAGGACTTCCAGGACTTCAGGATTCCAGGACTCCAGGATTCCAGGATTCAGAGGGATTCAGGATTCAGGATTCCAGGATTCCAGGACTTCAGGATTCAGGAGGATTCCAGGATTCAGGATTCAGGAGGGATTCAGGACTTCAGGATTCAGGATTCCAGGATTCAGGACTCAGGATTCAGGATTCGAGGATTCCAGGATTCCAGGATTCAGGATTCCAGGATTCCAGGATCCAGGATTCAGGATTCAGGAGGATTCCAGGATTCAGGATTCCAGGATTCCAGGATTCAGGAGGATTCAGGATTCCAGGACTTCAGGATTCCAGGATTCAGGATTCCAGGATTCAGGATTCCAGGATTCAGGAGGATTCCAGGATTCAGGATTCAGGATTTCAGGAGGATCCAGGATTCAGGATTCCAGGATTCCAGGAGGATTCAGGACTTCAGGATTCCAGGATTCAGGACTTCAGGATTCCAGGATTCCAGGATTCCAGGATTCAGGATTCCAGGATTCAGGATTCCAGGATTCCAGGATTCAGGAGGATTCCAGGATTCCAGGATTCCAGGACTTCAGGATTCAGGGACTCAGGACTTCAGGATTCCAGGATTCAGGATTCCAGGATTCCAGGATTCAGGATTCCAGGATTCAGGATTCAGGACTTCAGGATTCCAGGATTCAGGATTCAGGGATTCAGGATTCCAGGAGGACTCAGGATTCCAGGACTTCAGGATTCAGGATTCCAGGATTCAGGATTCAGGATTCCAGGATTCAGGATTCAGGATTCAGGATTCAGGATTCAGGATTCAGGATAGGATTCAGGAGGATTCAGGATTCAGGATTCCAGGATTCCAGGATTCAGGATTCAGGATTCCAGGATTCAGGATTCAGGATTCAGGATTCAGGATTCCAGGATTCCAGGATTCAGGATTCCAGGATTCCAGGATTCCAGGATTCAGGATTCCAGGATTCCAGGACTCCAGGATTCAGGATTCAGGATTCCAGGGATTCAGGATTCCAGGATTCAGGATTCAGGATTCCAGGATTCCAGGATTCAGGATTCCAGGACTTCAGGATCCAGGATTCCAGGATTCAGGATTCCAGGATTTCAGGATTCAGGATTCAGGATTTCAGGATTCAGGATTCAGGGATTCAGGATTCCAGGATCCAGGATTCAGGATTCCAGGATTCAGGATTCCAGGATTCCAGGATTCCAGGATTCAGGATTCCAGGATTCAGGATTCCAGGATTCAGGATTTCAGGATTCCAGGATTCAGGATTCCAGGATTCAGGATTCAGGATTCAGGATTCAGGATTCAGGATTCAGGATTCCAGGATTCAGGATTCAGGATTCAGGATTCCAGGATTCAGGATTCAGGATTCCAGGGATTCAGGATTCCAGGATTCCAGGATTCAGGATTCAGGATTCTCCAGGATTCAGGATTCCAGGATTCAGGATTCAGGATTCAGGATTCAGGATTCCAGGATTCCAGGATTCCAGGATTCCAGGATTCAGGATTCCAGGATTCAGGATTCCAGGATCCAGGATTCCAGGATTCAGGATTCCAGGATTCAGGATTCAGGATTCCAGGATTCAGGATTCAGGATTCAGGATTCCAGGATTCCAGGACTTCAGGATTCAGGATTCAGGATTCCAGGATTCCAGGACTCCAGGATTCCAGGACTTCAGGATTCAGGATTCCAGGATTCAGGATTCCAGGATTCAGGATTCCAGGACTTCCAGGATTCCAGGATTCAGGATTCCAGGATTCAGGATTCAGGATTCAGGATTCCAGGATTCCAGGATTCCAGGATTCAGGATTCAGGATTCAGGATTCAGGATTCCAGGATTCAGGATTCCAGGATTCCAGGATTCCAGGATTCAGGATTCCAGGATTCCAGGATTCAGGATTCAGGATTCAGGATTCAGGATTCGAGGATTCCAGGATTCCAGGATTCCAGGATTCCAGGATTCCAGGATTCAGGATTCAGGATTCCAGGATTCCAGGATTCCAGGATTCCAGGATTCCAGGATTCCAGGATTCAGGACTTCAGGATTCAGGATTCAGGATTCAGGATTCAGGATTCAGGATTCCAGGATTCAGGATTCCAGGATTCCAGGATTCCAGGATTCAGGATTCCAGGATTCCAGGATTCCAGGACTTCAGGATTCAGGATTCCAGGATTCCAGGATTCAGGATTCTTCAGGACTTCAGGATTCCAGGATTCCAGGATTTCAGGATTCCAGGACTCCAGGATTCAGGATTTCCAGGATTCAGGATTCAGGATTCAGGATTCAGGATTCAGGATTCCAGGAGGATTCAGGATTCCAGGATTCCAGGATTCCAGGATTCCAGGACTTCAGGATTCAGGATTCCAGGATTCAGGATTCAGGACTCCAGGACTTCAGGATTCCAGGATTCCAGGATTCAGGATTCAGGACTTCCAGGATTCCAGGATTCAGGATTCCAGGATTCAGGATTTCAGGATTCAGGATTCCAGGATTCAGGATTCAGGATTCCAGGATTCCAGGATTCAGGATTCCAGGATTCAGGATTCAGGATTCAGGATTCCAGGATTCAGGATTCAGGATTCAGGATTCAGGATTCCAGGATTCAGGATTCCAGGAGGATTCAGGATTCAGGATTCAGTTCCAGGATTCAGGACTTCCAGGATTCCAGGATTCAGGATTCAGGATTCAGGATTCAGGATTCCAGGACTTCAGGATTCAGGACTTCAGGACTCCAGGATTCGAGGATTCAGGATTCAGGACTCCAGGATTCAGGATTCAGGATTCCAGGATTCAGGATTCCAGGATTCCAGGATTCAGGATTCAGGATTCAGGATTCAGGATTCAGGATTCCAGGATTCAGGTACTCAGGATTCAGGATTCCAGGATTCAGGATTCAGGATTCCAGGATTCAGGATTCCAGGATTCAGGATTCAGGATTCAGGATTCAGGATTCAGGATTCAGGATTCAGGATTCAGGATTCAGGGTAGGATTCAGGGTTCCAGGATTTCAGGGTTTCCAGGATTCAGGATTCAGGATTCAGGGTTTCAGGATTCAGGGTTTCAGGATTCAGGATTCAGGGTTTCAGGGTTCAGGGTTTCAGGATTCAGGGTTTCAGGGTTTCAGGATTCAGTCAGGGTTTCATTCAGGGTTCAGGGTTTCAGGGTTTCAGGGTTTTCCAGGTAATTTCAGGATTCAGGGTTTTAGGGTTTCAGGGTTCAGGGTTTCAGGGTTTCAGGGTTTAGGGTTTCAGGGTTTCAGGGTTTCAGGGTTTCAGGGTTTCAGGGTTTCAGGGTTTCAGGGTTTCAGGGTTTCAGGGTTTCAGGGTTTCAGGGTTTCAGGGTTCAGGGTTTAGGGTTTTAGGGTTTTAGGGTTTCAGGGTTTCAGGGTTTCAGGGTTTAGGGTTTCAGGGTTTCAGGGTTTCAGGGTTTCAGGGTTTCAGGGTTTCAGGGTTTAGGGTTTAGGGTTTAGGGTTTCAGGGTTTCAGGGTTTCAGGGTTTTAGGGTTTTAGGGTTTCAGGGTTTCAGGGTTTCAGGGTTTTAGGGTTTTTTTAGGGTTTTAGGGTTTAGGGTTTTAGGGTTTCAGGG